>CAKXYN010000020.1:10000000-12756250 GCA_935064755.1 Tragelaphus eurycerus
TTAAGGTGAAGACTTCCCAAAAGTTCTTTGTTCTTCAAATTCATATTATTTTACTAAATGGCTTTTGTTTCCTTTGGATCCTAATATCTCATTTTATACTTTTTTTTCAGTTATGTTGGAATTTTGGCTACACAAAAACTTGGGAACATTCCCTGAGTAATCTCTTTTGTAAACTGATGACAAGTCTCAATGCATCTTTATTTCAGATCTTTTTGACAGAAGAATTTTTGTTTCTGAACCAGTCAGTTTTGTCATGATACCCTCCAGAAAGCTGAATTATTTTACCTATAATTTTGCTATACATCTCATACTAGAATGAAGTCTACAAGATATAAAGGTCATAGTAAAAATATCCACTTATATTGTCATACAGATCCCATGTGCTCAGTATTACTTGTTTATATTCTTACTGTCACTACAGTCACCCAGACGTCTCCTTTAGGCAGGTCACTTAACTCTCACCAGTGGCCTTTATTACATACTACCTTATAATTATCCCTATTCAGATTTATTCAGATTGTTTTTTAATTTTTTAAATTAATTTATTTGTTTTTGGGTGCGCTGAGTCTTCGCTGTGGCACTGGCTTTTCTCTAGTTGCAGCAAGCAGGGGCTACTCTCTAGTTGCGGTGTGCGGGCTTCTCATTGCAATGGCTTCTCGTGTTGTGGAGCATGGGCTCTACAGTGCATGGACTTCAGTAGCTGTGGCTTGCGAAGCCCTAGAGCACAGGTTCAGTAGTTGTGGCACACGGGCTTAGTTGCTCCGAGGCATGTGGGAATCTTCCTGCACCAGGGATTGAACCTATGTCTTCTGCATTGCCAGGTAGATTCTTAACCACTGAATCACCAGGGAAGCCCTATTCCTATTCAGATTTTAAATTCCTTCACAGATTATAAGTACTCTGAAGGAAGTAATTACGTCTTTTTGGTTATTGCATTACCTCAAATATTATACTTTCCAGGTCTGGCATATTTAAAACAATTAAAAGAAGTATGATTTTTTTTTTTACTACAAAATACCACTTTTCAAAAAATTTTAAAGGAAATAACTATATAAATTTACAAAGTATATACACAAGGATGTTCATCAGAAAATAATTTTTGATGGTCCACAATTAAAAACATGAAAATCTCACTGCAAGCAAACAGGTTAAATATATTATAGTCTGCCATATTGTGACGTTTATGCCATGCTATTCTTAATAAGGATGATATTAAACCACATAATTGATGGAAAACAATATTAAAAGAATTGCTCAGTGAAGAAGGCATGCATAATTTAGGAGGTGGCATCCCACTGAAATTAAGAAAACATTTCAATGCCAATTTCCTCATCAGCAAAGTAAGGATAAAAAAATCACATAAAACTATTTTGAAGACTAGGCAAAATAATCCATATACACACTAAACTGTACATCATGATGACTAATGTAAAATTTCTATCATTACTGAAGAAGAAAATCATTCCATATTCCTTAATCTTTCATTATGAAAAGTTAATTGATGTTTTCTGGTTTTATTAAAACTTGTGCTTCTTGAGTTTCCTCTTTCTTATAATTCTAATATTTAATAAAATTTTAGGAGCTACATATGAGAAAATAGATTTCTGCTTTATAAAATCATCATTATTTTTTAAAAAGAGCGATTATTAGACAAGAAAAGAGAGACTATGCCTTTCCTCAGTCCCCAGCAGCTATACAGAATAAGAAAAACTTTTCAGAATCATAAACCAGTTCAAAGAATAGTATGATGAAATTGAGAATACAACTGGAGAATCAATTTTATTCTTCACATATTTACATAAATATTTATAAATATTATCTTTATATTCTAGCATAACAACTATGTTTGTAAAAATTGCTTGTACTTGCAAGACACCTGGTAATTAGAGATTAGTGTTATTTTTTCAGAAAGTAAGCTCAAACTTCTAAGTTATTAACTCTGAAAAGATGTCTCCTTTAGTAATACAGTGCTCTGGTAATTGTTTCAAATAACATTTGTAATAAATAAAAGGCATAACTGTTTGTAATGCTTTTCACACAAGATTCTCTGCCCTTCCCTCTTCTCCTTACATATACAGGGTATAATGTCTATTATTGGATTAGATTAGATTTTTTTGAACTATGAGTTGGACTCTTTTGTCTCCTTTATGCTATGCTATGCTAAGTCACTTCAGTCGTGTCCGACTCTGCGACTCCATAGACGGCAGCCCACCAGGCTCCCCCGTCCCTGGGGTTCTCCAGGCAAGAATACTGGAGTGGGTTGCCATTTCCTTCTCCAATGCATGAAAGTGAAAAGAGAAAGGGAAGTCGCTCAGTCATGTCCGACTCTTAGCGACCCCATGGACTGCAGCCTACCAGGCTCCTTCATCCATGGATTTTCCAGGCAAGAGTACTGGAGTGGGGTGCCATTGTCTCCTTTACTTGATCAATTTCATTCTGCCAAAACAAAGACACACAAAAATGGAAAAAAAAAAAAAATATATATATATATATATCAAAATGTTAAAGTGATTATCTCTAGGGAGATTATGGGTTATCCTTGCTTTCTTCTCAATAAATTCCTTAAGGAAATGAACATAGGCTTATTTGTTGGCAGTAAACCTGTATTAATTCCATTATCATAAATAAAATTAAAGATATTTCAAAGTATTAAAATATTTATAGACATGACTTTGGAAAGAGGCTATATTTTCCTTATTAAAAAGATTTGCTAATATCAGACCTACGATGAAAAACTCAACATGATTAAAATACCACTTAAGTATATTCACTTCCTGAATACCCTTTAGCTGTATTGCACTGGTGATAATTAAGAGACATTTCACCATAAACACTTTAACATCAACAGAAAGGGAAAATGCCTTCACAAATTAATGTGAACATGTATACCAAGTAGATAGAAAAGTTCTGGGTACATAGAAAATGTTCAGTAAATGTAGCTGAACACTTTCATTCTTCTCTGAAAAACCAATTAAACTATCATTTTGTCTACAATCCTTGTAAAAGTTTTTTATTTTATTTTTTTTTACAAAATTCTCTTTTTAAAATGAGCTGCTGCTTTCAAATTTTCTTGACTACTGTTTTATAATTACAATATATTAAGATTGCTCAACATTAGATAATAGCCTTTTTTTTTTTTTCTTGTAATGACTAATTTGGACTTCCCTGGTGGTTCAGATGGTAGGTAAAGCGTCTGTCTACAATGTGGGAGACCTGGGTTCGATCCCTGGGTCGGGAAGATCCGCTGGAGAAGGAAATGGCAATCCACTCCAGTACTATTGCCTAGAAAATCCCATGGACAGAGAAGCCTGGTAGGCTACAGTCCACGGGGTCGCAAAGAGTCAGACATGACTGAGCGACTTCACTCACCTCAATGACTAATTCTTATGAATAGGAATTTTATTATCTATATAATATTTTAACTCATGGATGTCCTGTGATTTTCTTAACCATTCCATTTGTATAATCATTTTGTGAAAAATCATCCAAAAGTATAAAAATCTTTCATTGCAGATGAGTTACCCAAGTCTAATCTTTTAAGGTTATGCACATCCTTGAAAAATGCATTTTTTTTACAATTATGCAGTAATTCTAGACAATTACAAAGACTTTGTGGTCCCTTTTAAGCCCCCAAACACAAAGGACCCCTGGATCAGAACACTCTGGAAAATTAGCTCCACCTAGCCCTTTGATCAAAGAAGGCAATGGCACTCCACTCCACTACTCTTGCCTGGAAAATCCCATGGACGGAGAAGCCTGGTAGGCTGCAGTCCATGCGGTCGCTAAGAGTCGGACATGACTGAGCGACTTCACTTTCACTTTTCACTTTCATGCACTGGAGAAGGAAATGGCAAAACCCACTCCAGTGTTCTTGCCTGGAGAATCTCAGGGACGGGGGATCCTGGTGGGCTGCCGTCTATGGGGTCGCACAGAGTCGGACACGACTGAAGCGACTTAGCAGCAGCAGCCCTTTGATATAGAAGCACTCATCACATTAACTTCATATTTTTGTCATTGATTTATAGAAATCTGAAGGGTGAATGACACCACAATAAAGACAATGTTGAGCATTTATTGTGTTCCATCCTTCAAAGCTACTAAATCCGCCGTGATTTCATACATAAAACCAGAATTAAGTAGGACTGTGGAATCTGTATCAAGGACAGCAGGTTTCTGCCATCGGAGCTCAAGATACGCTTTCATACTCAAATGTATAAATGAGCCCCAGAGAACTTCCAGAAGGGTAATCCGAGGAAGGATCGGGGTAGGAACCTGTCTCAGGAGCAATTCTTTTTTTTCCCCCCAATAACAGCCTTTTGACAGCTGGACATTATTTAATTAGTAATACAACTTTTGGCAGCCACATAGTGTGCTGGAGGCTATTTAAAGTTCTGGACGGGAGGAGGAGAAATGGGGGAATTTATAATTTAGGGTGGGCAGCGACCAGGACAGACTCTCAGGCCCCTTGCTACCAAGTGGCCTCTCTCAGAACCGTGGCCTCAGGGACAATTCTTGATTTTAAAATTCCGATCTCAGCAGCCGGTAGGTACTTTCTTGCTGGAAGGTGTCTTGCAGGACTCAAAAACAGATTTCCCAACAGCGTTCACATTCTTTGGGAGACATACATGTTTGAGAGAAGCCTGGAAGCAGCGGCGAGGACAAAGAGCTCTGTGTAATCCACGTTCACAGAAAGGACACTCACTTGGTGTCTCCGTCACACAAGACGAACGCACACCTCTCTCAGTCTCAGAATCGCACTCAACCTAAAAGAGAGAGAAAATCAGCGCCCCTCCCAACCCCGCTGCTCAAGCGTCCACAGCCCCGTGGGGACGGGCGGACTGGCGCGGCGGCGCTCGGGCGGTCCACGCTTTGAGCGCCTCTCGCAACCCCACTCCCACCGCTACTCACCGTCCCTCACGGGCTCTGGCTAAGTCTGCATAGTCGTCTCCGCGGCGACCCACGCTGGATTCCTCCTCAGACGGTGCCACTCACGCGGAGTTTGCAACAAGAGATACGGAAAAAGAACCAGAGGCCAAAGTCACAGGGTCGTCTGTGGGACGTCAGGCTCCACGTCTTAAAACTCCTAAAGCAAAGTAGCCGCCGGGTGGGGCCGGGAGGCTTCTGGGCGTGACCGCCGGACTGCGCCTGCGCAGCGCATACTTCTCAAAGACGGAAGGCGGGACGTGAGGTAGGGGGTGTGTCCAGCGGGTCCCAGGGCCGGGAGGAGGCGTATCCGAATGGGGCCTGATCAGAGAACTGGGAGGAGTGGGCTGAGGGGCTCTTCTTTTCCCAGGCTTCAAGCCTGCTTGTGAGAGGTCTGCACAATTAAATCAGTAATATGACCCTGAGGGCCAACAGTGGAGATCTGGAACGTGGGTTCATAATCCAAGCAAACTCTCCCTTCCCTACAAGGCTCATTCCACTCAAAATGCCACAGATTCCTGTGGTTTTTACAGCTGAAGCCTCTGAGGTTACAAAAGATGTATAACATTATATTGCTGATTAGAAAAGCCGTGTTTCCAGGTGATAAAAGCTGCGCATGTGTGTGTTTGCTCAGTTGACTCTTTGCGACTCCATGGACTTGTGGCCTGCCAGGCTTCTCTGTCCGTGGAATTCTCCAGGAAAGAATAATGGAGTGGGTTGCCATTTCCTCCTCCAGGGAATCTTCCTGACCCAGGGATAGAACTCTTGAATCTACTGCATTGGCAGGCAGATTCTTTACCACTGAGTCACCTGGGAAGCCCGGATAAAGTGAGACTTTGCTTTTAATATATAACATTTTCCCACTGTAGAAAAAGGCAGAATGAACGTTGGTCCCTTTTTCTAGACTACTTATTGCAGGAGTTCTCTGAAAAAAAAAACTAGAACAAAAAGAAAAGCAATACCTTATTTACATTTTACAATACTATGTCCACCTGAAATTGTTGTTAAGGGGTTGTCTTCATCCCTCTCTACTCTATTATGAACTAATGGGCTTGACTGCATTTTAAAAGCCCACTAGTTGAGAAACATCTTTTAATTCCTAATGCCTGGTCATGACATCTCATTGAAAAATATTTTGCTACTCTCTTGTTTGGACAGTGAAGATAAATCAGGCTCAGAATCTAAGAGGAAAATTCTTCTGGGCTATCAGAAGAATCAAAGTTGCATTCATATAAATTTAGATTAATGAGTAAGACTGGCAAGTGGGAAATGTAAAGTTCTCATCAAAGGATACCTATATGTCAGTTATCATCATTACAACATATTTTAAATATGCAAATCATGAATAGATTAACATTTAAAAGGATATAAAGTTTAATTAAAATGTGATCAATCTCTTTTGACATATATTTCAGACATACAGTGGCTAATATTAGCATGCACACCATTTTATTTTAGTGTTTAACCTTACAGATTTCTTTCTCTTCTCATGAAAATAATTTATCTTGATATCTTTTAAAATTTTATTGAAATATAGTTGATTTATAATATTAATTTCTGCTGTACAGCAAAGTGATTCAGTTATATATAGATATAATTTTTCATATTCTTTTCCATTATGGTTTATCACAGGATATTGAATGTAGTTCCCTGTGATATACAATAGGACCTTATTGTTTCAGATGTTATTTTAAAATAAAATATACAGATATTCACACATACACACACATGAATACAAAATGTATATGTAATTTCAAATACTATGTGTGTTATATGCATATGAAAGTATATATTTTTCTTCACACAAATGTGTTGCCAGATCAGTACACAGAAGTGTTATCCTTTTCAACAACTGCAAAGTAGGCCACAGTATGTGTAGCTGAACCCTTTTCTAAGAAATGAAACTCTACAAATAAATATTATAAATTTTCCTACTTTTCTTATCAGTTCAGTTCAGTTCAGTCACATCTGACTCTTTGCAACCCCATGAATCACAGCACACCAGGCCTCCCTGTCCATCACCACCTCGCCGAGTTCACCCAAACTCACGTATATCGAGTCGGTGACGCCATCCAGCCATCTCATCCTCTGTTGTCCCTTTCTCCTCCTGTCCCCAATCCCTCCCAGCATCAGAGTCTTTTCCAAAGAGTCAACTCTTCGCATGAGGTGGCCAAAGTACTGGAGTTTCAGCTTTAGCATCATTCCTTCCAAAGAAATCCCAGGACTGATCTCCTTCAGAATGCACTGGTTGGATCTCCTTGCAGTCCAAGGGACTCTCAATAGTCTTCTCCAACACCACAGTTCAAAAGCATCAGTTCTTTGGCCCTCAGATTTCTTTACAGTCCAACACCCACATCTATCCATACATGACAACTGGAAAAACCATAACTTTGAGTAGATGGACCTTTGTTGGCAAAGTAATGTCTCTGCTTTTGAATATGCCATCTAGGTTGGTCATAACTTTCCTTCCAAGGAGTAAGCGTCTTTTTAATTTCATGGCTGCAGTCACCATCTGCAGTGATTTTGGAGCCCCCAAAAATAAAGTCTGACACTGTTTACACTGTTTCCCCATCTATTTCCCATGAAGTGATGGGACCAGATGTCATGATCTTAGTTTTCTGAATGTTGAGCTTTAAGCCAATTTTTTCACTCTCCTCTTTCACTTTCACCGAGAGGCTTTTTAGTTCCTCTTCACTTTCTGCCATAAGCGTGGTGTCATCTGCATATCTGAGGTTATTGATATTTCTCCCAGCAATCTCAATTCCAGCTTGTGCTTCATCCAGCCCAGCGTTTCTCATGATGTACTCTGCATATACGTTAAATAAGCAGGGTGACAATATACAGCCTTGATGCATACTCCTTTCCTATTTGGAACCAGTCTCTTGCTCCATGTCCAGTTCTAACTCTTGCTTTCTGACCTGCATATAGGTTTCTCAAGAGCCATATAGGTTTCTCAAGAGCTAGGTCAGGTGGTCTGGTATTCCCATCTCTTTCAGAATTTTCCACAGTTTATTGTGATCCACACAGTCAAAGACTTTGGCATAGTCAATAAAACAGAAATAGAAGTTTTTCTGGAACTCTCTTGCTTTTTCCATGATCCAGAGAATGTTGGCAATTTGATCTCTGGTTCCTCTGCCTTTTCTAAAACCAGCTTGAATATCTGAAAGTTCACAGTTCACAAACTGCTGAAGCCTGGCTTGAAGAATTTTGAGCATTACTCTACTAGCGTGTGAGATGAGTGCAATTGTGTGGTAGTTTAAGCATTCTTTGGCATTTTTCTTTCTTTGGGATTGGAATGAAAACTGACCTTTTCCAGTCCTGTGGCCACTGCACAGTTTTCCAAATTTGCTGGCATATTGAGTGCAGCACTTTCACAGCATCATCTTTCAGGACTTGAAATAGCTCAACTGGAATTCCATCACCTCCACTAGCTTTGTTTGTAGTGATGCTTCCTAAGCCCCACTTGACTTCACATTCCAGGATGTCTGGCTCTAGGTGAGTGATCACACCATTGTGATTATCTGGGTCATGAAGTTCTTTTTAATATAATTCTTCTCTGTGTTTTTGCTACCTCTTATTAATCTGCTCCTGTTAGGTCCATACCGTTTCTGTCCTTTTTTGAGCTCGTCTTTGTATGAAATGTCACTTTGAAATCTCTAATTTTCTTGAAGAGATCTCTAGTCTTTCCCATTCAATTGTTTTCCTCTATTTCTTTGCACTGATCACTGAGGAAGTCTTTCTTGTCTCTCCTTGCTATTCTTTGGAACTCTGCATTCAAATGGGTACATCTTTCCTTTTCTCCTTTGCTTTTCACTTCTCTTCTTTTCACAGCTATTTGTAAGGCCTCCTCAGACAGCCATTTTGCTTTTTTGCATTTCATTTTCTTGGGGATGGTCTAGATCCCTGTCTCCTGTATAATGTCATGAACCTCCGTCCATAGTTCATCAGGCACTCTATCTATCAGATCTAGTCCCTTAACTCTATTTCTCATTTCCACTGTATAGTCATAAGGGATTTAATTTGGGTCATACCAGAATGGTCTAGTGGTTTTCCCTACCTTCTTCAATTTAAGTCTGAATTTGGCAATAAGAAGTTCATGATCTGAGCCACAGTGAGCTCCCAGTCTTGTTTTTGCTGACTGTATACAGCTTCTCCATTTTTGACTGCAAAGAATATAATCAATCTGATTTCGGTGTTGACCATCTGGTGATGTCCATGTGTAGAGCTTCTCTTGTGTTGTTGGAAGAGGTTATTTGCTGTGACCAGTGTGTTCTCATCGCAAAACTGTATTAGCCTTTGCCCTGCTTCATTCTGTATTCCAAGGCCAAATTTGCCTGTTACTCTAGGTGTTTCTTTACTTCCTACTTTTGCATGCCAGTCCCCTATAATGAAAAGGACATCTTTTTTTTGGGTGTTACTTCTAGAAGGTCTTGTAGGTCTTTATAGAACCGTTCAACTTCAGCTTCTTCAGCATTATTGGTCAGGGCATAGACTTGGATTATGGTGATATTGAATGGTTTGCCTTAGAAATGAAGAGAGATCATTCTGTTGTTTTTGAGATTGTATCCAAGTACTGCATTTCAGACTCTTTTGTTGACTATGATGGCTACTCCATTTCTTCTAAGGGATTCTTGCTCACAGTAGTAGATACAATGATCATCTGAGTTAAATTCACCCATTCCAGTCCATTTTAGTTTGCTGATTCCTAAAATTGCCTTGATTCCACTTCCAATTTGCCTTGATTCATGGACCTGACATTCCAGGTTCCTATGCAATATTGCTCTTTACAGCACTGGACCTTGCTTCCATCACCAGTCACATCCACAACTGGGTGTTGTTTTTGCTTTGGCTCCGTCTCTTCATTCTTTGTGGAGTTATTGTTCCACTGATCTCCAGTAACATATTGGGCACCTACCAACCTGAGGAGTTCATCTTTCAGTGTCCTATCTTTTGGCCTTTCATAATGTTCATGGGGTTCTCAAGGCAAGAATATTGAAGTGGTTTGGCATGTGACTCAGATCATGAACCCCTTATGCCAAATTCAGGCTTAAATTGAAGAAAGTGGGGGAAACCACTAGACCATTCAGGTATGACCTAAATCAAATCCCTTATGACTATACAGTGGAAGTGAGAAATAGAGTTAAGGGACTAGATCTGATAGACAGAGAGCCTGATGAACTATGAACAGAGGTTCATGACATTGTATGAGAGACAGGGATCAAGACCATCCCCAAGAAAATGAAATGCAAAAAAGCAAAATGGCTGTCTGAGGAGGCCTTACAAATAGCTGTGAAAGAAGAGAAGTGAAAAGCAAAGGAGAAAAGAAAGGATATACCCATTTGAATGCAGAGTTCCAAAGAATAGCAAGGAGAGACAAGAAAGACTTCCTCAGTGATCAGTGCAAAGAAATAGAGGAAAACAATTGAATGGGAAAGACTAGAGATCTCTTCAAGAAAATTTGAGATACCAAGGAACCATTTCATACAAAGATGGGCTCAATAAAGGACAGAAATGGTATGGACCTAACAGGAGCAGATTAATAAGAGGTGGCAAAAACACAGAGAAGAATTTTATTAAAAAGAACTTCATGACCCAGATAATCACCATGGTGTGATCACTCACCTAGAGCCAGACATCCTGGAATGTGAAGTCAAGTGGGGCTTAGGAAGCATCACTATGAACAAAGCTAGTGGAGGTGATGGAATTCCAGTGGAGCTATTCCAAATCCTGAAAGATGATGCTGTGAAAGTGCTGCACTCAATATGCCAGCAAATTTGGAAAACTGTGCAGTGGCCACAGGACTGGAAAAGGTCAGTTTTCATTCCAATCCCAAAGAAAGAAAATGCCAAAGAATGCTTAAACTACCACACAATTGCACTCATCTCACACGCTAGTAGAGTAATGCTCAAAATTCTTCAAGCCAGGCTTCAGCAGTTTGTGAACTGTGAACTTTCAGATATTCAAGCTGGTTTTAGAAAAGGCAGAGGAACCAGAGATCAAATTGCCAACATTCTCTGGATCATGGAAAAAGCAAGAGAGTTCCAGAAAAACTTCTATTTCTGTTTTATTGACTATGCCAAAGTCTTTGACTGTGTGGATCACAATAAACTGTGGAAAATTCTGAAAGAGATGGGAATACCAGACCACCTGACCTGGCTCCTGAGAAACCTATATGCAGGTCAGAAAGCAAGTGTTAGAACTGGACATGGAGCAAGAGACTGGTTCCAAATTGGAAAGGAGTATGCATCAAGGCTGTATATTGTCACCCTGCTTATTTAACTTTTATGCAGAGTACATCATGAGAAATGCTGGGCTGGATGAAGCACAAGCTGGAATCGAGATTTCTGGGAGATATATCAATAACCTCAGATATGCAGATGACACCACGCTTATGGCAGAAAGTGAAGAGGAACTAAAAAGCCTCTCGATGAAAGTGAAAGAGGAGAGTGAAAAAATTGGCTTAAAGCTCAACATTCAGAAAACTAAGATCATGGCATCTGGTCCCATCACTTCATGGGAAATAGATGGGGAAACAGTGTAAACAGTGTCAGACTTTATTTTTGGGGGCTCCAAAATCACTGCAGATGGTGACTGCAGCCATGAAATTAAAAGATGCTTACTCCTTGGAAGGAAAGTTATGACCAACCTAGATAGCATATTCAAAAGCAGAGACATTACTTTGCCAACAAAGGTCTGTCTAGTCAAGGCTATGGTTTTTCTAGTGGTCATGTAGGATGTGAGAGTTGGACTGTGACGAAAGCTGAGCACTGAAGAATTGATGCTTTTGAACTGTGGTGTTGGAGAAGACTCTTGAGAGTTCCTTGGACTACAAGGAGATCCAATCAGTCCATTCTAAAGGAGATCAGTCCTGGGTGTTCATTGGTAGGACTGATTATGAAGCTGCAGCTCCAATACTTTGGCCACCTGATGCGAAGAGGGTGACTCATTTGAAAAGACTCTGATGCTGGGAAAGATTGAGGGCAGGAGGAGAAGGGGACGACAGAGGATGAGATGGTTGGATGGCATCACTGACTCAATGGACATAGGTTTTTTATGGACTCCGGGAGTTGGTGATGGACAAGGAGGACTGGCATGCTGCGGTTCATGGGGTTGCAAAGAGTCGGACACGACTGAGCCACTGAACTGAACTGAACTGAGACAAGAACAAATCCATCTGGTAAACAAACTGAAGTTATTGAAGAAAGAAGAGAGATTTTATTACTTCTTACCTTTGAACAACCTCTTGATAGCACTTTCGGCTCTGACAGGTCCCCAAAGGTATCCATTTTTTTCCTTCCAGTGCCAGAAGTGGGAAAGAAAACACTTGTAGATACTCTAATGTATATTAGTGTAATTCATTGAATAAACTTCAGTTTTTAAAAAATTTATTGACGTATAACTGATGTAAAATATTATATGTTACAGGTGTACAATACAGTGATTCATGAATTTTTAAGGTTATAATCCACTTATAAAATATTGGCTATATTCCCTATGTTGTATTAATATAATGTATCCTTGTAGCTTGTTTTATTCTTTTAAGATTTTTTAAGTTGACTCTGTTGGGTCTTAGTTTCCACATTCAGGCTCAGTAGTTACAGCACACAGGCTTCTCCTCCAGTGGCTCACAAGACAGGAACTTTTAAAAAGTAGGGATCATGAGGGGAGAAAGAGGTTTGGATTTTCTTGGAAAAAGCAGGGTTCTTCCTGGAACTGTGGTCCCATCTTGTTTGTTTGTTTTTTTAAATTCCTTCCATATGGTCAGGTGTTTCCCGTTAGGCAAATGGAGTCCAACGAGCATAGAATGAGGCTCAGGTTCACTAGAGGCCAAGAGGATGATTTAAACCATTCCACTCTGATATTCATTTTTTTGTCTGGTTCTCTCCTTTTGAGGTTTGGTTCTGCCGCTGAAGCCTCCACAGTTGGCTTCCACTGGGGAAGGGCAGGGGTATGGTTCTGGGGCAACCACCTGGGGAACAGCAGGGAGGGTGAACCAGCCTTTCTTTGCTTTGGTTTCTGACAGCCCGGATTTCTAGATCTCTGCTTGTTTGCAGTGGGGCAGGCCCCAAGATGCAGATAGATACTCTTTCTCCCCTCATGATTCCTGTCTTTAAAGTTCTTGCCTTGTGAGCCCCCAGAGGAGAAGCCTGCGTGCTGCAACTATTGAGCCTGCACACCACAACTAGCAATCCTGCATGAGGAAACTAAGACCCAACACAGTCAACCTAAAAAAAAAAGTCCACATTAAAAAAAAAAAAAAATGCTGCAACTCTATATTGTATTAATACAGCACAGGGAATATAGCCAATATTTTATAATAAGTGAATTATAATCTTAAAAATTCATGAATCACTGTATTGTACACCTGTAATGTATAACATTTTACATCAATTATACTGTATCTGTGCCACCAAACCTGGTTCCTGGCTCGGGTTATGTGGAAATTACATCTAATGGGAGAGAGGGACAGAGTGGAAACGTGGTAAGGCAGGTCATGATGAAAGATCCCTGAGTCCCAGCTCCATGCGATGATCCTGTTAATCCTTTGCGTTGAAAACATATATCAGATCAGATCAGTCGCTCAGTCGTGTCCGATTCTTTGCGACCCCATGAACCGCAGCACGCCAGGCCTCCCTGTCCATCACCAGCTCCCGGAGGTCACTCAGACTCACATCCATCGAGTCAGTGATGCCATCCAGCCATCTCATCCTCTGTCGTCCCCTTCTCCTCCTGCCCTCAATCCCTCCCAGCATCAGAGTCTTCTCCAATGAGTCAACTCTTCGCATGAGGTGGCCAAAATACTGGAGTTTCAGCTTTAGCATCATTCCTTCTAAAGAAATTCCAGGATTGATCTCCTTCAGAATGGACTGGTTGGATCTTCTTGCAGTCCAAGGGATTCTCAAGAGTCTTCTCCAACACCACAGTTCAAAAGCATCAATTCTTCAGCGCTCAGCCTTCTTCACAGTCCAGCTCTCACATCCATACATGACCACAGGAAAGACCATAGCCTTGACTAGGCGAACCTTTGTTGGTAAAGTAATGTCTCTGCTTTTGAATATGCTATCTAGGTTGGTCATAACTTTCCTTCCAAGGAGCAAGCGTCTTTTAATTTCATGGCTGCAGTCACCATCTGCAGTGATTTTGGAGCCCAGAAAAACTAAGTCTGACACTGTTTCCACTGTTTCCCCATCTATTTCCCATGCAGTGATGGGACCAGATGCCATGATCTTCGTTTTCTGAATGTTGAGCTTTAAGTCAACCTTTTCACTCTCCACTTTCACTTTCATCAAGAGGCTTTTTAGCCCCTCTTCACTTTCTGCCATAAGAGTGGTGTCATCTGCATATCTGAGGTTATTGATATTTCTCCCGGCTATCTTGATTCCAACTTGTGTTTCTTCCAGTCCAGCATTTCTCATGATGTACTCTGCATATAAGTTAAATAAACATGGTGACAATATGCAGCCTTGACGTACTCCTTTTCCTATTTGGAACCAGTCTGTTGTTCCATGACCAGTTCTAACTGTTGCTTCCTGACCTGCATACAGATTTCTTAAGAGGCAGATCAGGTGGTCTGGTATTCCCATCTCTTTCAGAATTTTCCATAGTTTATTGTGATCCACACAGTCAAAGGCTTTGGCATAGTCAATAAAGCAGAAATAGATGTTTTTCTGGAACTCTCTTGCTTTTTCCATGATCCAGCGGATGTTGTCAATTTGATCTCTAAATCCCCTTTAATCTCTAACAGGGAAAATAGTCCTCAGAGTTTTCTGAAAGACTGTCTCTTGGGTTATAATCCTCAGGTTGGCTCAAGTACAATTCTCTATTTGTTTCTTAGACTTTTAATTAAGTTTTCATTGACAAAATATACTGAAAGCAGTCAGAAGAAATCAATAGAGAAAAAAGTGGAAATCAATGAAGTAAGAAAATCGGTAGCCAAGAGAAAAAAAATGACACAAGAGAAAAACTTCCAGTATGAAAGCAAAATCTTATGATTTAGAAAGAGTAAGAGAGGCTTTCCCATAAACAGAGCCAGTGCATTTATTTTCCATTTTTCCTCTACAAAAAAAAAAACAAAAGAGAGAGAATAAAGTGAGTATATTTAGTTGAGAAAGACAAAAAGTATTAACATGTGAGAATGAAAGAAAATGAAAATGACAACAAATGAGAACTGTTGGAGAACTCTGGTTTCCAAGGGCCTACAGAGTGAGACATCTATTTGTGAGACAGTTAACTGTATAAGACCTCTGGACACTCAGGTATGAAATTTGATGACCCTGGAGAGATACAGAACTGGAAACAGGAGACTGGTTGAAAATTTGTGCACAATTAGTTGCTCTCTCCCTTTACTTTTTTCTCTAACCAAATATAATACACTAATGGGAAGTTTGATCTCTGGATAAATTGACCTAGAGAGGATGTATACTTGCACAAAGAAAGATAAGACTGAGGCACAGACAGATGGAGTGAAAAACCATACCAAGGACTTTGGGCCTCTAATGATCTTCCCCATCCTGGCCCCAGACACCAGTAACGCAGGAGACTGGAGCTGTCCTCTGCTCTAAACTAAAAAGCAGAGAACAGAGCTCTGGCAGTCTCCTGGTGAAAAGGTTGGCTCTAAACACAAGCTGGACTCAAGGTTGCTGGGAGAAATATCAATAACCTCAGCTATGCAGATGACACCGCTCTTATGGCAGAAAGTGAAGAGGAACTCAAAAGCCTCTTGATGAAAGTGAAAGTGGAGAATGAAAAGGTTGGCTTAAAGCTCAACATTCAGAAAACGAAGATCATGGCATCTGGTCCCATCACTTCATGGGAAATAGATGGGGAAACAGTGGAAACAGTGTCAGATTTAATTTTTTTGGGCTCCAAAATCACTACAGATGGTGACTGCAGCCATGAAATTAAAAGACGCTTACTCCTTGGAAGGAAAATTCTGACCAACCTAGATAGCATATTCAAAAGCAGAGACATTACTTTGCCAACAAAGGTCCGTCTAGTCAAGGCTATGGTTTTTCCAGTAGTCATGTATGGATGTGAGAGTTGGACTGTGAAGAAAGCTGAGCGCCGAAGAATTGATGGT
This sequence comes from Tragelaphus eurycerus, assembly GCA_935064755.1. NCBI lineage: Eukaryota > Metazoa > Chordata > Mammalia > Artiodactyla > Bovidae > Tragelaphus > Tragelaphus eurycerus. The sequence continues at coordinate 10,016,004 of CAKXYN010000020.1, forward strand.
TTTGAACTGTGGTGTTGGAGAAGACTCTTGAGAGTCCCTTGGACTACAAGGAGATCCAACCAGTCCATTCTGAAGGAGATCAGCCCTGGGATTTCTTTGGAAGGAATGATGCTAAAGCTAAAACTCCAGTACTTTGGCCACTTCATGCGAAGAGTTGACTCATTGGAAAAGACTCTGATGCTGGGAGGGATTGGGGACAGGAGGAGAAGGGGACGACAGAGGATGAGATGGCTGGATGGCATCACTGACTCGATGGATGTGAGTCTCAGTGAACTCCAGGAGCTGGTGATGGACAGGGAGGCCTGGCGTGCTGTGATTCATGGGGTCGCAAAGAGTCGGACATGACTGAGTGACTGAACTGAACTGAAAGTCTACCAGTTGAGAAGTTTTACCTCACAACTGGAGTCCAGAATTGCTACACATTTCAGGAAAGTCTTCAATGCAAAAGGGAGAGAACAATTCAAAAAAATTTTTAAAGTTTGATTTGGACATAGACAAAAACGGACAAGAAAACTTTAAACAAATCTAATTACTCTCTGAAAGATCAGAGATTATGCTGTCTCTATAAGTAGGAATAGAAAGCAGTGAATAAGAAGTTAGACATAACTCATGAAAAATATTTGTATCAAATACAAATTCCAGAAAGAGAACAAAAAAAGCTAGAGAATACTATCAAATATTGCAAACATATAAGGAACATTTGCAGAACTGGATCCTACAGACTGAAAGTGCTCACCTCTACTTAGCATAAAAGTGTTTAAAAAATCCACAACATAAATCATGAAAATTTAATACATTGGAAATATAAAAAGCAGTATTAGGAGATGAGCAGGAAGGAGGCATAAGATAATATACAAAGGAACAGAAAATAATTGGCATTAGACTTGACAACAGGAGCGACCAGGAAACTTTGAGGTGATATTTCCAAATTCTGAATACTGGCAAAGTGTGTAGAATAAAGCCATTTTCAAACATGAAAGACTCAAATATTCATCTCTAAAACATGCATTTTTTTTTTTTTTTTTTTTCCTCCTTTTGGCCGCATGGCAACCAGGGATTGAAACCTGAGCCCTCAGCAGCACAGTCTTTTTTTTTTTTTTTAGCAGCACAGTCTTAATCACTGCAGCATTAGGGAATTCCTTCTAACACATGTATCTTAAGGAAGCTGTTGGAAAAGGAACTTGAGCAAAAATGAAAAGTTAGCAAAAATTAACTTAATTCTAGGAAACAGGAATCCAATTCAGGAAGACAATGAAAGTAAGTTTCACAGTAAGTGTACAGTCTAGTTAGAGCCACAGAATGGAAACCTGAGAGATACCAACTGGATATTTGAACAACTTAAAAAAAGAAACCAATGGACACTTAATGCATGCATTGGAACATCTCTAAAAACTAGCAACAGATACACAGAAAGCTAATTAAGTCCTTAAAAAAATTTTTTTTTAAATTTGGCCACACTGGGTCTTAGTTTCAACATGTGGGATGTAGTTCCTTGAGCAGGGATCAAACCCAGGCCCCCTGCATTGGAAGCATGGAGTCTTTAGCCACTGGGCCACCAGGGAAGTCCCCAATTAAGTCCTTAATAGACAAAAATGTATCTAAAACTACACTTGGTTTTTAATTTTTAACAATTTACATAATTATATTGACATAACCAATAACTGAGATTTAACCATATTTGATCTGGTCAAAAAGAAACAAGAAGCTTTTTTTTCTTTAAATGAAGTATTATTACCCTGCACATTTTTATTGCTAATGTGGACAAGAAATATTGCTTGCCATTTCAGTAAACAACAAATACTGTCCATCATCAAACCATCTGCCATTGCAGTCATCCCTGAAAGTGAGCCCTTAGGAGAATTCAGGATGGAGAAAAATAGAATACTGGCCCTAGCAGTTAAAATGCATATCAAGGGAATAATTTCAATGCACCCAGACTCTTGCATCTTTCTATACATAGAAAAGCCCTAAAATCATTAACTTGAGATGTCTAGTTTTTGTGATTTGCAGAAATATTTGATGTTTGACCATATATATCCCCCCCGCCCCCCACCCCAGCAAAAACTTTTATACATCCTGGCTCCTCCCTTACCTCTTTGGGACAATTCCTCAGAGGTATCTGAGAGGCTGTATCCTAGGCTATCACTGTTGTTTAATCACTCAGTCATGTCTGACTCTTTGTGATCTCATGGACTATAGTCCGCTAGCTTCCTCTCTCCATAGGATTTCCCAGATAAGAATACTGGTGTGGGTTGCCATTTCCTTCTCTAGGGGATCTTCCTGACCCAGGGATTAAACCCGAGTCTCTAGTGTCTCCTGTATTGACAGGTGGATTCTTTACCACTGAGACACCAGAGAAGCCCCATCCTAGGCTATATTCCTCAATAATAAAATCCTCAACATTTTGGTTGTACATTTTTTTGAGGGGGAGGGGCTTCCCTGATAGTTCCGTTGGTAAGGAATTCACCTACAATGCAGGAGACCCTGGTTCAATTCCTGGGTGAAGATGATCACTGGAGAAGGGATAGGCTACCCACTCCAGTATTCTTGGGCTTCCCTTGTGGCTCAGCTGGTAAAGAATCTGCCTGCAATGTGGGAGACCTGGGTTCAATCCTTGGGTTAGGAAGATCCCCAGGAGAAGGGAAAGGCTACCACTCCAGTATTCTGGCCTGGAGAATTCCATGGACTGTGTCATCCATGGAGTCACAAAGAGCAACTTTCACTTCACTTTATTTTTTTTAGTTGAAACTAAAGATATTTTTAACTACTAAAATGAGACTGATCTTTTAAAAATGTCTGAATAAACTTTTATTACCCAATGAAGACATTGAGTTTATCCAAGATTTCATCTAGGAGCAGGGGAAAAGACCCTCATCCACAGAGGAATACTATAAGTGCAATTATGGGAGAAAATAAATTTCCTCTCTCTTTTGTTTCACAAAGTCCTATTAATTTAAACTTTATGATTACACTGCCCACAAAAATAATAAATAAACAATCTATAATAGAAATCGAAAAGAATTTTGTTTGAGCCACACTGAAAACAGTATCTTGGAATACAGCTTCACAGATAACTTGGAGGAACTGCTCTAGAGAAGCATGGTTTTCAGCAGAATCTTGTATCTTGTCAGCACAAAGAACACCAAACAAGTCAGGGATACATTTGTTCAAGGTTCAACAAAACAAAACAGATGAGCGTGTTCACAGCGAGTGAGTAAGGCCTTGGCACCAAGGAAGGGAGTCTTATCGAAGGAGCTGGTACATTGGCATCTCAAGAAGAGAGGCATTTAATCTTTATCTTTAAAAAGGACATTCTTTACTTCTGGTCTTTGAACCTTTTCCCTTAATAACTGAAGCAGATGTGCAGTGTACATTTGATAGGCCACAGACAGCCTGTTTTAGTTCGCATAGAATTTGAGTTAAATCATGTACAAGCCAGAATGACTTCCCCATACCTCAATATGTGAAAATCTCTTTCAATATACTCCTACAATTCTGTCTCAGAAATAACGATAATCTTGCCTCTCCCTTTCCAGTGTTGCTTGTGCCTGTAATTATTCATCCAACTAGTATAGCTCCACATTCCTGAAGGCACACACTTTAGACACTGATCATCAAAAACCTAACATCTAGTAACACAAAGACCTACAATACATTGGTCATAGGAAGCAAGAGCCAGAAGTGTGGGCTTATCAAAACCATCCCCAAAATATAATAGGGCTACAAGAGAAGAAAAATCTTACCTCTAGCCATCTTAGGTTTGCACACAGGTCTCTTTCACAAAAAAGATTAACAGGACAAAAACAATTTATTAACTTGTGTGTACCTGTCATATGGGAAAACCTTAACAAGAGCAATTCAAAGTGTGGCTTAGAACTCCATATTATGTGGTATCTTCAACAAAGAACATAAATTTATTGAGAAATGGCAGGATGAAGAAAAGCAGTCTTGAGCTTCCAAGGGTAGCAAATTGTGGGAGGAAACTAATGGAGTAAAATTTATTTGCACATTCCTCTGGTGTTGTCTATGGCTAAGAGTCTAGAGTTGTCTCCTGTAAAGGAGAATTTATATCCTGCCTTTAGGCAGAAATTGGTGAGGGTGGAGAGAGTTTTTCCTGCATTTGATGGTTCTAAATTGCCCTCAACTCAAAACTGTTTTTATGTCAAAAAGGCATATGTTGGAGTGACATACTATGGTTTACCTTCAAGGCACAGTCTTCACAGATACATATAAACTCAGGCACTTCACAAGGAAGTAGCTGTACGGGAGCAAAGTTTGCCACCCAAAATATGTCTCTTTGGCATGAGGGTTAATTTAGATTGATTATATTTAAGAAAAAGAAGACTCAGGAAGTTTTTCTTTTTACATCACCCTGCAGGAGGTGCAGAAGATGCAGGTTTGATCCCTGGGTCAGGAAGATCCCCTGGAGTAGAAAATGGCAACCCACTCCAGTATTCTTGCCTAAAAAATTCCATGAACAGAGGAGCCTGGCAGGCTACAGTTCATGGAGTTGCAAAGAGTCAGATGCCACTGAGTATGCACGCAGGAGTTTAGATAAAGGGCTGTTTTCAGAATAGAGCAATCCAGAGATCTGCACAGAACACGAGTTAAGTGAGGTGGGAAAACTCTTGGCAGGGTCTGGAGATGAGTCCACTACCTGTTCCTTTGTCTTTGAGTAGCTCAGCAAACATTTGCTTACCAAACGTTTGCTTTTCCATCTCTGGCTGAATTGCCTTCCTCCTCTTTGAATTTCCAAACCACAACTACCAACATCCTCTTTTGTCTTTAGCTATTTTGGCAAGTAACTCAGTTTTCCTGGATCTCTCCCAAGTATACACGTTATTAAAGTTTTGTCTGATTTTATTCTGCTAACCTGTCTCATGTCAACTTAATTCTTAGATTGTAAGCAGATAGGGTAGTTGGTCACTGGAGAGAGAGAACCAGGAATGCTTTTCCTGACATATATGCGTATTTGTACTAAATTGCTTCAGTTGTGTCCAACTCTTTTTGACCCTATATAGACTGTAGCCCACCAGCCCCCTCTGTCCTTGAGATTCTCCAGGAAAGAATTCAGAGGAGCCATTTTGGCCCAGCCTTTTTTTTGACTGTGTCGGGGCTTAGTCGTGACACCTGGGATTTTTGTTGGGGCATGCTTCTCTTTAGTTGTGGTATGGGAGCTCCAGAGTGTGTGGGCTCAGTAGTTGCAGTACATGGGTTTAGATGCTCTGTGGCATATGGGACATAAGTTCCCTGACCAGGGATGGAACTTATGTCCCCTGCATTGGAAGGTGGATTCTCAACCACTGGACCACCAGGGAAGTCCCGGCCTAAGCCATTTTGTGATCTCCTTGCCGTTAAACAGACTCAGTAACAAATGATCTTAAGGGAACAAAGGAACGTAGGAACAGAGAAAAGGCAGGCAAACAATAGTGCAGTTGATAAAACAAAGTCCTATTTCCTCTTCAAGGGATATACAGAGTAACGTATCTCTGAGTTCTACAGAAACTAAGGCCCTGCCACCTGAGGTGGACAGAAAGATGATGTTGACTTTTTCAGACTTTAGTCAACTAAAGCTAGGATTCTAGAATTATCCCAGTTCAATGTTGAATTTTCCTCTGCTCAAGCCCCTTCATGAATATGCATGTACCCTTAACTTAAAACTTCCCCAGTTTCTCTATTTGGGGAGACACTGCTTTGGGGAAGATCCTAGTGTTGTCCTTAAATGCTGCAGGTAATAATTCCTCCTTCTCCCAATCTTTGGTCTAGTTGTGTCTTTTGGTTCAATACCAAAAGAGGCAAATCCAGTTTTCAAGTAATAAGACCAGACAGAAGAACTTGGAAGCTTAAGAGGAAAACTCCCTCCTCTTCAACACTACCAGACACTCCTAAACCTGGTTTTACAGTGCAGCATAACAGCATGCGACCTGTTGTCAAATGCAAGTTCGTGCCCAACCCATAGTGAAGCCAAACAAATCAAGAGATTGGAACAGAGAATGGCTTACTGCTTGGTCAAGCAAATAGCAGTTTCCCTGGTAGCTCAGCTGGTATGTGCCAGTGCCTGCAATGCAGGAGACTCTGGTTTGATCCCTGGGTCATTAAGATCCCCTGGAGAAGAGAAAGACTATCCACTCCAGTATTCTGGCCTAGAGAATTCCATGGACTGTATAGGGGTTGCAGAGTTGGATATGACTGAGTGACTTTCACTTTTCAAGCAAGTAGAACAGGTGGCTCGTCCTCCAAAGCCCCAAACTCCCTAATGGTTTTCCAGAAGTTTTTAAAGGCAAAATTTGGAGGTGAAGGCTGCGGATTGTGTGACCTTCTTCTGATTGGTTAGTGGTGAGATTACAGGATGGGGAAGGCAATGGCACCCCACCCCAGTACTTTTGCCTGGAAAATCCCATGGACGGAGGATCCTGGTAGGTCGCTAAGAGTCGGACACGACTGAGCGACTTCACTTTCACTTTTCACTTTCATGCATTGGAGAAGGAAATGGCAACCCACTCCAGTGTTCTTGCCTGGAGAATCCCAGGGACAGGGGAGCCTGGTGAGCTTCCGTCTATGGAGTCGCACAGAGTCGGACACGACTGAAGCGACTTAGCAGCAGCAGCAGCAGCAGCAGAGATTACAGGATAGTGCTCCCTGACTTTTGTGCTCAGCCTCAAGTTGCCATCCTCCACCGGGGTGTGGGCCTTAGTTCCAGCAGAACTCAGATATATTGCTATGTATATTCCTCGAGGAAAAACTAGAACTTTCACTTCTGCACTGTTTGTACTGATCACTGTTGCTTGATCCCTTTTGTTTCTATAATTCCCCACTTTTTTTGATTAGCACCTGTTTGAATCTGTCCTTTGGGATTCTGAGAAGATGCCGGAGGCTAAAATCAAACAGCTTTTGTATCAAGGAGGGCCGCAGGGGGTCCTGCTTGGTTTCCTTTCTCCCTGAGTCCATTTCACTCCAGCAACCACGGAGTGGCACATATCACATGAAACTGAATGCATGAAAACACAACTCCATCCACGATCACAAGGCAGGCACAGAGGGCACCACAGCACTGTCAGTCCTTTGGCAAATGTCACAGAGACCACGCTTGGGGCACTGGATATAGCAATCGGGGTCACCCTTAAAAATCTAAAGATCTGGACACCCTAGACCAACAGGGAATCCTAGCTCCAATCTCTTTGTACCCCTCCTCCCCAGCCCTCAACGTGCGTGGCCCCAAGAGCCTCCTCAGCTGCATTAAGAATCCCGGGTTGAAACACCTCCACCTCCACGAGGGACAGAGACAGAAGCTTCAAGGAGCTTGGGCGCTGGGCTCTCGCGCCAGGGGCGGAGCTCCGGGTCCGAGTCCTTTGCGGAGCCGAGAACCGAGTAAGAAAAGCTGGAATATACAGTTTCCCTGATTTTGGGACTACAATCCAGAATCCAGGGGTGGATTCTGCTCGAGGGCACGAGTCATTCACAAGGTCACCTTTTACAGGTGAGGAGTTGGCCTACGAGGGAACCCCGCTCTTCTTCCAAACCCTGCGGGCATCGTGCCCCAGTAGTCTTTCCGAGCGCTTCATGAGGAGCCGGGGCACGGCCCCCCAACACCCACCCAACCCCCTTCGCGCCTGCGCACTCGGGACCGAGAAGGCACTCTCCGGAATTCCGGCGCCGCGGTCCTGAGCGCTGGGCGGTCGCGAGCGCTGGGCGGTCCCCCGAGTCTGGCGCAGCCCTAGGGCGGTAAGGCAGGCTCGGTGGTAGCCGCTGCTCTTCTGAAAAAAAACAAGCGCGAGACGGGCCAGGTTCTGCGGACCAGATCGAGGTTGGATTCGGGGGCCTCAGGCCGGAGTGAGGGCTTTGCAGTTCTGAGACTGGGCGGCGCGGGGTTAAGCTCGTGCGGCGGTAATTGGGCGCCGCCCCGGCCTGTTCCCGGCGGTCCTGCCCGTCGCCTTCCTCGCCTCGACCACCGAGGCCTGGCCGTAGAGGAAAGGCCTGAGAGGGAAACGGGTGGTGGAACCTCTGAATGAAAGTACCCTGCAAGGCGCGGTGGCCGCCCGAGCGTGGGTGGCTGTGGTGTCTGAATTACAGCCGACCCAGAGCCGCGGACCTTCTCGCGTCTTTATCTTTCCATTGTGTTTGCAGATGGTGGGTAGCGACGGTCAAGGGGGCGTGGACTGTGGGTGTTGACCGCGTCCAGAAACGCCTGCGATGTAATCAACCGGGTTTGCTTTCCGAGCCCTGTCAGTTTCCAGAGGCCTGTGAAGTGAAGCGAATCGCTGCTGCGTCTCTAAAAGCCGCGTTCTTTGTGAGTTTCTGCTGCTCCTTTGTTTGCGTGAAATGCACTTGGTTTTTATGACACGAGATTGTTAAAATTTCCTTCTCTTGAAATGTCCTGCGTAAGAATAATCTACTTACTGATTTGGACTTTAGGACTTACCTACGTCCTGGCAGGGGACCCAGTTTATACATTCCCCTTTCTGTTGCCCACTTAATGCAGTTCTTCAGTTAGTTATGCTCAGACTCTGCAGGACCTCCTGGACTGCAGCCTGCCAGGCTCCTCTGTCCTTGGAATTTTCCAGGCCAGAATAGTGAAGTGGGTTGCCATTTCCTACGCCAGAGGATCTTCCTGACCCAGGGATCGAACTCGTGTCTCTTGCCTTAGCAGGCAGATTATTTACCACTGAGCCACCTTAGTTAACCATGTGCTATAAATCCAGTTGCTCTGTGAGCACAGTTTCTAATGATGGAAGTAGCCCTTTGGAAGTTACCGTTTATGTTTTCTTTTCAACTGTGATTTCTTAAGTAGTGTTGGGTTTCAGTTCAGTTCAGTCGCTCAGTCCTTTCCGACTCTTTGCGACCCTATGGACTGCAGGCCAGGCCTCCCTGTCCATCACCAACTTCCTGAGTTTACTCAAACTCATGTCCATTGAATCAGTGATGCCAACCAACCATCTCAGTCTCTGTCATCCCCTTCTCCTGCCTTCAGTCTTTCCCAGCATCAGGGTCTTTTCAAATGAGTCAGCTCTTTGCATCAGTTCAGTTCAGTCTGAGTCGTGTCTGACTCTTTGTGACCCATGAACCACAGCACCGCCAGGCCTCCCTGTGCATCACCAACTCCCAGAGTTCACCCAAACCCATGTCCATCCAGTCGTTGATGCCATCCTCTGTTGTCCCCTTCTCCTCCTGCCCCCAATCTTTCCCAGCATCAGAGTCTTTTCAAATGAGTCACCTCTTCACATCAGGTGGCCAAAGCATTGGAGTTTCAGCTTCAACATCAGTCCTTCCAATGAATATTCAGGACTGATCTCCTTTAGGATGGACTGGTTGGATCTCCTCGCAGTCCAAGGGACTCTCAAGAGTCTTCTCCAACACCACAGTTCAAAAGTATCAATTCTTCGGCGCTCAGCTTTCTTTATAGCCCAACTCTCACATCCATACATGACCACTGGAAAAACCATAGCCTTGACTAGATGGACCTTTGTTGGCAAAGTAATGTCTCTGCTTTTTAATATGCTATCTAGGTTGGTCATAACTTCTCTTCCAAGGAGTGTGTTTTAATTTCATGGCTATTAGATTGTGTTGGGTTTAGACAGCTCTAATTATTCCACAGTAGGAGTGGGAATTTTTTTTCCCAAAGGGAATCCATGAGTGGAACTTTTTGGTACCAGCCTGATGTGGTTAGAGTTAGTTAGCATGAGTTTTATTTATTTTGGACAAATGAAAAATTGTTTAATGTGTACAGCATAATGTTTTGATATATGTAAACATTATGGAACAGAATACCACACCGACTAATTAACCATTACCTCTCAAGGTTAACTATTTTGTGTATGTGACAAGAGTACTTAAGATATACTCTTGGCAAACTCCCAGTATGTAATACACTATTATTAGCTATAGTAACCATGTTGTGCATTAGGTCTTCAGAGCTTATTATCTTATAACTGAAATTTTGTAGCATGAGTTTGTTTTAGGTATGTCTTGGGGAGATCCCCTGGGGAAAGGAATGGCTACCCACTGCAGTATTCTTGCCTGGAGAATTCCATGGACAGAGGAACCTGGCAGAATACAGTCCGTGGGTGGAAAAAAATCAGGACTGAGCGACTAACACTTTTACTTTTTGGGAATAGAGGAGGAGAGATGTATGCAGTGGTTAAGAATTTTGAACCTAGATTAAGAGGATTTTAATCCTGACCATCACTTAAATCTAAGTGAGTTTGGGCAGTCGAAAGAAAACTGTGTTGCAGTTTCTTCATATGTAAAATTGGAATTATAATAGTATATGCCTCACAGGGTTGTTTTGAAGGTTACCTGAATTAATATCTGTTGAAGCTCTTAAAACATTACCTAGCATAGTAGAATACTGCTTAATTATATTAGCGGTTACTGTTAGTGATGATTCTTAATCATTCCGTATCAACTTTCTTTATTCCCAAGAATAATGAAAATGTAAAGTTACTTATGATGAATGCAAGCAGAAAAATCAACAGCAAATGGACCAGAATAGGGATTCTTAACATGAAGTCTTTGGGTTCTGTTTATGGGTTTTCAGGACAAGGAAAAAATCAATAGATAGATAGATAGATATAGATATATTGTAAGTATTTTTCAGTGGTTAATTTGGGAGGGGAATCTACTTACTTATAATTTCATGATATCAGAGTTATATAAGACCCAACAAGATTGATTTTCCCTGGTCTAGAATCAAAGTCTGGAATAAATAGGAATAATTTTGAGGATAATCTTAAAAAACTTGTGTCTAACAATGTGGAAATGTTAAGTAATTCACACTTCATCCATATGATGGAATGTTATGGGATAATAAAGATTATAAAGTCATAAGAAAAAACCATATAATGTAATATTGGGAAGTATGTATTGTTCTGAACAAAAATTTTTAAGAAATTGTTGTTACCTATGTATCTTGAACACTAAGGTAAGGAATAATAAGATCTTTTGCAAAATTTAGTAATTGGTTATTCAGGAGGAGTCAACTCAAGTGACTGAGCATTTGCTATGAAATAAACATTTTTTTTCTGCCTGCTGTGCATACTATCTCTTGATTTTTGGAAATGTTGTGAATCAGCATTGTGATCCTTCACAGAAGGGTTTCTGGGTGTTAATGAAATACAGTATTCAAGAACTGGTAAGAATTATTTTTTCAGTGACATTGATTTCCCTGTTGTTACCACTTATGCAGTTCTATGTAATCACAGTTTTCTTAATGACTACCTGTCTACCCAAATCATTAAAAAATTATTTGTAATGGGAATAGCTTTTTAAAAATTTCAGATAATGTACTTAATGCAAGCTTGTGAAATATTTAGTAACTAAGGAACCTTAAAGAAGAAAATAAAAATTATAGTCCTCAGCAGGGCTTCCCAGTGGTAAAGAATCCACCTGCAATTCAGGAGACTTGCAGGAGACGCAGGTTCCATCCCTGGGTTGGGAAGATCCCCTGGAAGAGGAAATGGCAACCCACTCCTGTATTCTTGCCTGGAAAAAAATCCCATGGACAGAGGAGCCTGGTACACTACAGTCAGTAGGGTCACAAAGAATTGGACTTGACTAAGCATACACACACATATTCCCAACATCCAGAAACAATCACTATTCATATTTAGAGCATATGTTCCCAAAAATATTTTTACAAGCATTTGTGGTTTTGTATATTTGTATATATTTGTATATGCTTATTCAGTTTTATTTCTGAATAGGATAACATTAATTAAAAATTTAAAGGAAAGCAAGACCTCTAATTCTTCGTTTAAGATAGGAATTCAGGGGTCTTCCCTGGGGCTCAGTGGTAAGGAGTCTGCCTGCCAGTACAAGAGACATTGGTTCGATCCCTGATTTAGGAAGATCTCACATGCTGTAGAGCAGCTTACCCCACATACAACTATTAAGCCTGTGCTCTAGAGCTGGGGAGCCACAACTCCTGAGCGCACATGCCACAACAACTGAAGCCCGTGTGCCCTAGAGCCTGTGCTCTGCAACAAGAGAGCAGCCCTGCTCATAGCAATGATGACCCAGCACAGCCAAAAATAAATAAATAAAATTATTAAAAAAGAAACTCCTTATTAAAAAAAAAAGGAAAAAAATTAATAAAAAAGAGGAATTCAGTATTCTCATGGATTTTGTAACATTTTTATGGATTTTATATATTTTTTAAACTGATTTTTTTCTTTCAGTGCGTCTTGGATATTTTCTGTTCCTTAAGTTTTTGAAAATTCAGCATTTAATGATTACTTTATTATTCTGTTTGTGGATGTTTTATCAAGTATTTAAGAAATAAGTTATTGGAAAGTGATGTTCAAAACCGCCTGAACAATTCCTTCAGCAGGCTTTCTAGGTCCTATTACTTGACGAACTTTCCACTTCAAGGTCATGTGGGATTTCAGAGGTAGGAGCGTTGAGGAATATAGCATTGACTTCTGCCAACTAGGGAAACAAGTGTTAACTCTGAAGTATTTGGCTTTATTTCTGAAGGATTGTTAGAGTATGAAGTGGACTGTATGAAGTTCTGTTATTTTATGCCAGAAGCTTCATCCTCCTGATCCTTCATTTGAGTGAGAGTTTGAGAAATAAATTAATGATAATTACCTAGAAAATGAATCTTAAAAAAACAAAATCATTTTAAACTCAGAGAAGAAAGGCAAAATAATCTGATTATACTATATAGTTCAGTTGGTAATGGTATTTAAATGGTCATAGTCATAGAAACTGAACATCTGTGTACCCTTTAATAGAACAAAACCACACTGGAAAAAAAAAAACATATTGGAAGGATAGGGAGATGCAGTTATGCACACATGAAGTGGGAGATGGGTGGATAAAAGATAGCTGAAGTAATAGTAACATGTGATTTGAATATATGGTATTAATATAACAAAAGAAATAGCTATAAGAGGTGAAAATTGTTGCCTCTAGATTTGGAAGATAGGGGAAAGGGTAGCAGGGATGGAATTGTTGGGGCTTTTTGTGATATCCCTTGTAGAGCTGTTTTAAATTTATGTCCAGGTACAAGTGATACAAATTAAACTTTTCTTTTTTTTTTTTTACAGATTAAAAATTTCTTGATTAAAAAATTGAGAGACTCCTGGGAAGAACAAAATAAAGATCACGTGGGATACCATCCAACAGAGGTAACACAATAAAATCTTATTCCAAGTCCATTTTGACTTTTTTGGTCTTATTATAATCATTTTCCATGTATCATTTCATTCTTTTTACCCCATACCACAAGTGTCCATTTCTCCAGTCTTAGTGATAAGTAGTATCCGTTTTTAAAATCTTCTAATCCAGTTCCTTTAAATGCAACTCCTTAGTTACTGTTGAGTTTTAACTAGTGGGTTATTTCATTATCCATACTCAGGTTTTACAAATTCACTTTTCACTAGCCTGAGAGAATAGGATCGGTAAATGAGATCATATAGACAGCATTGATGATTCCTAATAGGAAGGTGGTGAACAGTGAGCTCTGAGGATTCTGGGATAGTTCAGCCTTGAGGAAGAGATCCCAGTATGCAAGTACAGTTTTGCCGTTATAAAGACTGCTAGGCATGGTCTGTGCAAGGGTTCTCAAATTGCGGCATTTGGACCAGCAGCATCAGTATCAATGTGGGAATGTTTTCAAAATGCAATTTCTCAAGCCTAACCCTAGCTCCAGTAAATGCCAAACTTGAGGAACGGGGCCCTGCAAACTGTATTTTAATAAGCCTTTCAGATGATTCTGATGCATACAAAGTTTGATTACTAAACCTGCCCATTATGATCACCTGGGGAAAGTTTAAAAATTTTGATTCCCAAGTCACAACTCTCTCTGCTAATTGAATCAAAATGTTTGGGGCATGGGAGTCAGGCATCAGTATATTTTAAAGGTCTGCTAATGGACTTCCATTGAAGAAGGCAATGGCAACCCACTCCAGTACTCTTGCCTAGAAAATCCCATGGATGGAGGAGCCTGATGGGCTGCAGTCCATGGGGTCGCTAAGTCGGACATGACTGAGAGGCTTCACTTTCACTTTTCACTTTCACGCATTGGAGAAGGAAATGGCAACCCACTCCAGTGTTCTTGCCTGGAGAATCCCAGGGACGGGGGAGCCTGGTGGGCTGCCGTCTATGGGGTCACACAGAGTCGGACACGACTGAAGTGACTTAGCAATAGCAATGGACTTCAATGGTGGTCCAGTGGCTAAGACTGTGACCCCAACGTAGGGGCCCCAGGTTCAATCCCTGATCAGGGAACTATAATAGAAGATTCCACATGCCGCAACTAAGAGTTTGCATGCTGTAACTATAAGAATCCTGCATGCTTGCAATGAAGATCAAAGATCCCAGATGCTACAGCTAAGATCTGGTGCAGTCAAATAAAATGTTAAAAAAAAATACACTAAGTTCTCTTAAAAAAAAATATTTGCTGGTGATTCCAATGTGTGGCATAGTTTGAAAAATTCTTCTCTATAATATTTTCTGTCTTCAGGGTTGGGTAGGCAAGCCAGATTCCTGAGTCTGAGAAGGATATTCTGGTTTAGATGGTGTAGCCACTTCTTAGCTGGGAAAACTGGGAATGAGGGAAGATGGATCTCTGCTCAGGACAGGTCTGGGTAGCCTATTGAGTCCAGATCAGCCTCACTGAGTTGGAGGACTGCCCGGAATCTCTCCTGCCAAAACAGCTGGAAATGTCCTTCTCTTCTGGAGAGTCTTCTCCATGTCTATCCTTGTGTAGTGATTTTCCTGTTGTTTTGGGGAGGGCATGTGTTTGTCTAAATTAGCTCTTACCTTTCATAACTTGTCTGTGTGTTGGGAGGGGTGATGGAGGGGTGTTGCATGTAGGAATGGAGAAGTCATGTGAGTTTTTTAAATTTGGGGGATCTGGGATTTTGTTCTTATGGCTGCATACTCTTTCTCCAGTTTTTGGCTTCTGTCTGTGGACTCTGCTTCTTCAGTAAATGACCCTTGAGAAAAACTAACCATTTTCTTGCAACTCTGAAATCATGGCTCATGTAAGTTGGTATTTTTCTCTATTTGGAATGCTGTAATTTTTTTCAGGTTATGTGAACATTCTCATTAGTTGTCCTGAAACTTTCAAACAGATCCCCATCCAACAGCTTCTTCCTAGATGTTTACATTCTAGTGAAGGATGGAGCCAGACAGCCTGGCCCTTCCTGTGGGCCCCTCTCTTGTCCATCCATGTCCATGTGTGAATTGACCAAATTATTCAGTCTCCTGTGTGTTCAGTCTTTGTCTAGAGCAGCAATAAAGCAGAAATGAAGTCCCTTGAGTGAGACAACTGATACGAGAAACTCAGGACTGGAGAACACTTTAGAGCTGCAGTGTCCAATATTAAAAATATAAAATTAGTGCCTTCTTAGCACAGTAGATCTCATGTCAGTCTCATAAAAAGTGTAGAATAATATGCAAGGCACATAATCTTAAACATTTTAGTGTCACATTTTAAAAAGTAAAACTGAAATACACAAGTAATTTTAGTGTTTTATTTAACCCAATATAGCAAAATATTATTTCAAAGTATAATCAAAATAAGAATTATTGAGATATATTGCATTTTTTTTTTGGTAAAGTCTTCACTATTTGGTGTGTATTTTATAGCACATCTAAATTTGTACTAGCTACAGTTCAAATGCTCAGTAACCACATGTGTCTAAGAGGGCATGTTAGACATTGCAGCTTTAGAAATTTTGTATAACTTAAATTGTAAATATAACTTAGCATATTTAAAAGTATAGAAATATCTAAATGTAATCATTAAGGCCAACATATCTATAAAATGGACTATTTTTTAGTAAGTTTAAAATATTCAATAAAATGTTTGTTATAATAAGGGAAAATGCTAATGATACATATAGTGATGAAATTGGATCTCTATTTTAAAACGTAGAATTTGCATAAAATTAAAGAATTTTTTCCAGACCCAATTTTATTTTCTCGATATATACACAGAAGTGGGATTACTGGATCATATGGTAGCTCTATTTTTAGTTTTTTAAAGAACTTCTATACTGTTCTCCATAGTGGCTGTACCAATTTACATTTCCACCAACAGTGTAGGAAGATTCCCTTTTCTCCACACCCTGTCCACATTTATTACTTGTAGACTTTGGGTGGTAATCATTGTCACTGGTGTGAAGCAGTACCTTGTGATTTTGATTTGCATTTCTCTGATAATCAGTGATGTTGAGCATCTTTTCATGTGTCTCCTGGCCATGTGAATGTCTTCTTTGGAAAAATGTCTTTTTAGGTCTTCTGCCCACTTTTTGATTTTTTTTTTTTTTTTTGGTATTGAGTTGTATGAGTTCTTGGTATTTTTAGCATATTGACCCCTTGTTGGTCACATCATTTGCAAATATTTTCTACCATTCAGTAGGCTGTCTTTTCATTTTGTTTTTTTTTGTGCCCACCAATAGAAGATTGATGGTTTCCTTTACTGTGCAAAAGCTTTCAAGTTTGATTAGGTCCCATTTGTTTATTTTTGCCTTTATTTCTTTTGCTGTGGAAGACTGATCTAAGAAAATATTGCTACGATTTAGTGAAACTCTGATTAACTACCTGTGCATATCTGGAAGTAAAACTAGGTATACCACAGTATATAGGAAGCTTTGTCTATAGCAGTAGTAGGCAAAGTGCAGCTTGTGAGCCAGAGTCAACCCATGTCCTGTTTTTGCACAAGCTATGAGTTAATTACTTTCTGAAAGAATTACTTTAAAAAAGAAGGGAAGGATACACAAATAGAGATAATATGTGGCATATGGCCTTACACAGAAATAAGTAATTTTACAAATAAAGCATGGGTTTGTCATTTCAGGATTTGGTGATGTTTAGAGATGTGACTGTGGACTTTTCTCAGGAAGAGTGGGAATGCCTGAACTCAAATCAGAGGAATTTATACAGAGATGTGATATTAGAGAATTATAGCAACTTGGTGTCACTGGGTAAGTTTCAGTTCAGTTCAGTCGCTCAGTCGTGTCCGACTCTTTGTGACCCCATGAATCGCAGCAGGCCAGGTCTCCCTGTCCATCACCAACTCCCGGAGTTCACTCAAACTCATGTCCATCGAGTTGGTGATGCCATCCAGCCATCTGTGTCAAATAATGTAGAAATTAATGTGATTGAATTTCAGGGCTGGCTGACTAAAAACTAGTCGACTATCTGCTTTGTAGTTTGAGAATAGGTGTCTTGAGCTGTTAAACTATTAAATAGCACTGTTAGCTTCCCCCATAAATCATTGACCTTTACATTTTCCTTGCCTTTTCTATTATATAATTGCTTCTCTTTAATGACAATTGGGTATAAATTCTTAGACGCTCAAAGCAAAACCATTTTCAAAGAAGTCTGTTTTTATATTGTTGTAGATGGTCTATTATCTATTAACTTACCTGCAGTGTGAGTAGGAAGACAGAGGTTTCTGGCTGTACATACCTATTGAAAAAGTTGATATAGTGTATATGATACTGGGTTAAATCAATAGTTTGTTGAAATTCAAGTGGACACATTCAATGTACTACAACAAACATATTATCTTTTTAATTGACTTAAACATTAACTTTTATGATTAAAAGTTTAAAATATATGAACTTTGCATTTGACATTGGATGAATATATTGGTGATAAACAAATTATTTTCCTCCTAGCAAAATATTTAAATAAAAGCAAAAATAGTACCTAATGAACACGTATAGTGATTAGTATGTACTAGGCACTCATCCAGGTACTTAAGTGACACCTCACAAAAATCTTACGGGTATACATTGCTGCCACTGCTAAGTCACTTCAATTGTGTCCAACTGTGTGTGACTCCATAGACAACAGCCCACCAGGCTCCTCTGTCCCTGGGATTCTCCAGGCAAGAATACTGGAATGGGTTGCCATTTCCTTCTCTAATGCATGCTAAGTTGCTTCAGTCCGACTCTGTGCAACCCTGTGGACAGCAGCCCACCAGGCTCCTCTGTCCACAGGATTCTCTAGGCAATACTGGAGTGGGTTGCCATTTCCTTCTCCAGGGTATACATTTTTATTTTATATATTTTAATATATTATTAAATATATTGTATATATATAATTTATATATATTATATTAATATAATATAAATAATATATTATTATTTACTTATGAGTATATATTATTATTTTTCCAACTGAAAAAACTGAGACTATAAGTGACTCAGGTGACAGAGGCAAGATCTGAAGCCAGTGCTCTCAATGATTACTTTTAGAGACAAAGCCTGTATCAATTGGCAATTATAATAAGACAGTATTCCTACCTTTCTGTTCTTGTGATCCTCAAGTAACTCTAATATGAATGTTTTTCAGTCCAATTACTCTTCTTTGTTCTGAAGCCTTGGTCAATTTTATACTTTCTTTATTATGTTCTATTGTTTTTTTTCAAGGAGGATGTTCCATTTCTAAGCCAGATGTAATTACTCTGTTAGAGCAAGGGAAAGAACCCTGGATGGTTGTGAGGGATGAGAAAAGAAGATGGAGACTAGGTGAGTAAGTACTTATCAGGGGACGGTAAGCTGCTGTGGCACAGCATATCCCTGCAGGTTGGGAAGAAACACACTCCTTAGTTGTTGATTATGAAGGAGAGACCTGACACCTGAGAAGAAAACTTAGATCTCAGCATGGACAACCAAAGAAATTTCACCTCTACTTCCACTTATCTCCTCTTTCTTCACTGTCCTGTTTCCTTCTCATTTCAATGGGGGAAAGCTTTCTTCCCCAGTGACCACCATTTTACTTGTATTTTGCATCTAATTTCTACTTAGATCATCTTTTGTATTTTGCCTCTAAGGTACATATTTCTTCATTGCCTTCTTTTCATGGAGTGATTAAATATTGTTAAGAAGGGTGAGGAAGTAAGAATATGGGGAATTATGATGGGTTAATTGGGTAA
Organism: Tragelaphus eurycerus; assembly: GCA_935064755.1. Lineage (NCBI taxonomy): Eukaryota > Metazoa > Chordata > Mammalia > Artiodactyla > Bovidae > Tragelaphus > Tragelaphus eurycerus. Next base: position 10,034,899 of record CAKXYN010000020.1, read on the forward strand.
TTTAGATAGGGTAATCAAGGAAGAGGAACCAGTTGGTAGAGGCTCTTTAACCTGTAAAAGATGGAATCATTTAAGCATCTATATACATAACTGAAATGTATTACAACCACATAAAATATACTTAATTCTGTAAATTATTCTTCCCCCAAGATTTATTTATTTATTTATTGGCTGTGCTGGGTCTTCATTGCTGCATGTAGGTTTTCTTTAGTTGCAGTAAGTGGGAACTACTCTTCATGGCAGTGCATGGGCTTCTCATTGACCTGGCTTCTCTTGTTGCAGAGCACAGACTCTAAGCAAGTGGGCTTTAGTACTTGTGGCTTATGGGCTCTAGAGCACAGGCTCAGTGATTGTGGCACACAGGCTTAGTTGCTCTGTGGCTTGTGGGATTTTCTGAAACCAGGGATCAAACTCATGTCTCCTGGATTGGCAGGCAGATTCTTTACCCAGCTGAGCCACGGGGGAAGCCCATGTTTTTCTTAAAGTATTCAGTGAATAAATGAAGGATTGTAGACTTAGAATATTACCAGTTTGAAACCTCTAGTAAGCTATTGGATCTAGACACTGAACATCACTGCTGATAACATCACAGAAATAGAGACAGTCAGATTGTATTTCTTCAAATGAAAGAATACAGTATCACCTATGAAGTGGGCCTAAGTCTGATGGAGCTTCTGAATTAGCCAACCACTAATTTATTGGAGGAAGATAGAGGAACATGTTGTACTACATCTTGGGAATACAGTCAGAATATGAGAAATGCTACAGGATCAAAGTGAAGAGGAACTAAAGAGCCTCTTGATGAAGGTAAAAGAGGAGAGTGAAAAAACTGGCTTAAACTCAACATTCAAGAAAACTTAAGATCCAATCCCATCACGTCACAGCAAATAGATGGGGAAACAATGGAAACAGTGACAGACTTTTATTTTCTTGAGCTCCAAAATCACTGCTGATTGTAACTGCAGCCATGAAATTAAAAGATGCTTGCTCCTTGGAAGGAAAGCTATGACCAACCTAGACAACATATTAGAAAATAGACACATTACTTTGCCAACAAAGGTCTGTCTAGTCAAAGCTGTTGTTTTTCCAGTAGTCATGGATGGATGTGAGAGTTGGACTATAAAGAAAGCTGAGGGTTGAAGAGTTGAGGGCTTTTGAACTGTGGTGCTGGGGAACTCTTGAGAGTCCCTTGGACAGCAGGAAGATCCAACCAGTCAATCCTAAAGGAAATCAACCCTGAATATTCATTGGAAGGGCTGATGCTGAAGCTCCAGTACTTTGACCACCTGAGGCGAAGACCCAACTCATTGGAAAAGACCCTGATGCTGGGAAAGACTGAAGGCAGGAGGAGAAGGAGGCAGAAGAGTATGAGATGGTTGACATGAGTTTCAGCAAACTCCAGGAGATGGTGGACAGGGAAACCTGGTGTGCTATAGTTCATGGGGTCACAAAGAGCTGGACACAGTTTAGCAACTGAACAACAACAATGACAAAGAGTTTCTGTTCATTTTTTCAGGTTTGGGTAATGGTATTACAATTATTTTTTAAATCCTTTTAGAGATAAGTCCTGAAGTGATTACAAAATATATTATGGGATTTGCTTCAGACAATGTGAGGAGAGTGGATAAGGGTCTGCATAGGTCAGTATTGGGCTTGGTTGATGTTGTTGAGGCTGGTCCATAGATAACTTGTCCATTTAATATTACTCTTCTACTTTTCTGTATGTTAGAAATATTCTGTAATAAAATTTTGGTTTCTTTTTAAAGTTAGTGGGAGATAAAAGGAAAAGAAAGTAAGACAGTGGTGAAAATAAATGTGTGTAACACTTAAGAGGAATTTTGCCATAAAAGCAGACACACGGGGTACAGGAAAAGTGTCTTAAGATGTGAGGTATTAGGACCTGTGTATAGGCTGAAGAGAATGATTTCAAAGAGGAAAACTGATGGCATCAAGAGAGAGGGTGATTTCTGTAAGCAGTGACTTTCAGCAAATGAGTAGAAGTAGGAGCCAATTTATGAAGGAAAACCAATGCATATGATAAGAATATGAACTTAAGTGGTTGGATAACGTGGTAAAGGGGAGAATATTATTTTTATTTCCATTGCTTCTGATTCTTTGATGAAATTAGCAATAAAATTAGCAGAATATGAAAATTATTTGGAATTCAGTATGGATTATTTAGTATTTAATCAGTTTTGACTTTCAGAAGTACAGTTCTGTGGTTATAAGGTTTTAACATTTACAGATCTTTGGATACATTAACCCTGGTGTTAAATGTGACTAAAACTGCTTCTGTCATAAATATTCTATATTCATATCATCTTGTATCAGCAACGTGATTGAAGACATCATCTCAGGAAACAAATTAACTTTATGACCAGGTAATTAGCTCCTTATTTTCTTTTTAATTAAAGTTGTTATCCTGCCAATAGAAATAACATTTCTCCTTTTACATTGCTCTAAGATGGGCTAATATTTTGCTTTTGCATTAGCATCATTTACTAGAATAAAGCCCTTTGATTCAATAGACTACAAACTAGTATTTGGTTTATTTTGAGTCCTTAAATATTTTGTATATGTCTTTTGATATTTAGTTTGTCCTTTGTTTCAGTGTTGGGCCACTTTTTCTTGATTAAATCACATGTATAGTGCATAGGCTATAATTTCCAGTTTCAATTTATTTAAAGTAGAACAAGAATCTAAAGATACTTGTAAAGCAATCTGTATGCAGAGTCCTTCATGAATTTTTATGTTTCCCATCAATCTTTACTATTTTCTCACTGTCTACTCTGAAACAATGCAGTGTGCATCTATAGTCAGAACTAGCAAAGCACTGAACCTAGTTTTGATTGACTGAAATGGCTGTCTTTTAGTTTCTTGAAGGGGAAAGAACTGGCATAAACAAATTTGGGAAAAATAATGGCTGACTTTTTACAGAAGTTGTAAGATTACAGTTCAGTTGTTTATATAGTTAACCCTTGAACAACATGAGTTTAAACTGCATGGGTCCATTTATACATGGGTTAAAAAAATAATAAATGTGTGCTACAGTACTGTGGGCTTCCCAGGTGGTGCTAATGGTAAAGAACCCACCTGCTAGTGTAGGTGTAAGAGATGTGGGTTCGATCCCTGGGTCAGAAAGATCCCCTGGAGGAGGACATGGCAAACTAGTATTCTTGCCTGGAGAATCCAATAAACAGAAAAGCCTGGTAGGCTACAGTCCATAGGGACACAGAGTTGGACATGACTGAAGTGACTTAGCACACATGCACAGTACTATATGATCTGAGGTTGGCTGAATCTGTGGATGTGGAACTGCAGGTGTGGAGGGCCAACTGTAAAGTTATACACAGGTTTTCAATAGAGGGGTGGTATTGGCCCCTATTACCCCAATGTTCAAGGGTCAACTGTATTATAGTCTCCTAGATGTGAGTATTCAGCATGATGAAGTCTTAATGTGTCATGTCAGGCAGGGAAGCCATATAAATGTTTCAGTTATGACCCAGCAATCCCACTCTTAGACATATACCCTGAGGAAACTCAAACTGAAAAAGACGCATGCACCCCAATGTTCATTGCAGCACTGTTTACAATAGCTAGAACATGGAAGCAACCTAAATGTCCACTGACAGATGACTGGATAAAGAAGTTGTGGTACATATACACAATGGAATATTACACTCAGCCATAAAAAGGAACATATTTGAGTCAGTTCTAATGAGGTGGATGAACCTAGAGCCTATTATACAGAGTGAAGTAAGTCAGAAAGAGAAAGATAAATATCATATACTAACGCATATATATAGAATCTAGAAAGATGGTACTAATGAATATATTTGCAAGACAGCAATAGAGAAACAGACATAGAGAACAGACTTATGGACATGGGGAGAGGGGAGGAGAGGGTGAGATGTATGGAGAGAGTAACATGGAAACTTATATTACTGTATGTAAAATAGATAGCCAATGGGAATTTGCTGTGTGTCTCAGGGAACTCAAATAGGGGCTCTGTATCAACCTAGAGGGGTGGGATGGGGAGGGAGGTGGGAGGGAAGTTCAAGAGGGAGAGGACGTGTGTACACCTATGGGTGATTCATGTTGATGTTTGGTATAAAACAACAAAATTCTGTAAAGCAATTATTCTTCAATTTAAAAATAATTTAAGAAAAAGTCTCAGGTTCATTATATCCACACTGGGAATGTTTTGTTTGTTCTTTAAAACTTTCAAATTCTATAGGGTAAGTATTGTAACTTCTACTTTTTTTTCTTTTAAATGAGTGAATATGGACATTTTGCCCTCAGTGTGTTTATATTTTTATTTTGTGCATTGTCTGCTCACTTCCTTTATTCTCTTACTTTTTCCATTGTTTAATGTTTCTTATACCAGTTTGTATGGGCTTTTGTGCTGTATACACTTTCTCATTTTTCTTACCAATGTTTGGGCCTTCAGTGTTTATTTTGACCATTATTTTCCTTTAAATCATTGATTTTTAATTTGCAAGTAAATTGTTTGAAATCACCATCTTAATAACAGCTATCATGCCTTTGTAGTTACCTAGTTATTTACTACCATTCAGATCAGATCAGATCAGATCAGTCGCTCAGTCGTGTCCAACTCTTTGCGACCCCATGAACTGCAGCACGCCAGGCCTCCCTATCCATCACCAGCCCTCGGAGGTAACTCAGACTCATATTCATCGAGTCAGTGATGCCATCCAGCCATCTCATCCTCTGTCGTCCCCTTCTTCTCCTGCCCCCAATCCCTCCCAGCATCAGAGTCTTCTCCAATGAGTTAACTTCGCATGAGGTGGCCAAAATACTGGAGTTTCAGCTTTAGCATCATTCCTTCCAAAGAAATCCCAGGGCTGATCTCCTTCAGAATGGACCGGTTGGATCTCCTTGCAGTCCAAGGGACTCTCAAGAGTCTTCTCCAACACCACGGTTCAAAAGCATCAATTCTTCGGTGCTCAGCCTTCTTCACAGTCCAGCTCTCACATCCATACATGACCACAGGAAAGACCATAGCCTTGACTAGGCGAACCTTTGTTGGCAAAGTGATGTCTCTGCTTTTGAATATGCTATCTAGGTTGGTCATAACTTTCCTTCCAAGGAGTAAGCGTCTTTTAATTTCATGGCTGCAGTCACCATCTGCTGACTAGCTAATTACTGTTAATTTTTTATATCATTTATAACTTATTTGCCTTAATGAGGTGTTAAATTTTTTTCCCAGTAATTTTTACAAAATTACATTAGTTTTACATTGCTTTCTTGAATAGGGAAGATAGACAGGGAGGGAGAGAAAGAAGGAAAAGGAAAGAGTAAGGGAAGGAAGGGAAGATGGTGGGGAGAGAGAGAGAAAGGAAAGAGAAAGAGGAAGGGAAGGAGGAAGGGACAGAGGGATGGGAGACAGAAAGAGGCAGAAAGATACTCAGATTTCATCAGAGTATCTTTTGTGACATTCACTTATTTGTCTCTGCTCACAAATTATCTACAGTATTTAAATCATTGTTGCGTTTTAACATCTTTTTATTACATCCTTTTAAAGTAAACTTTTTGAAATAGATCCAAAAAACAGAAATCATAATACACTGCTCACTGATTTTTCGCAAAGTAATTATACCCAGCTAAACAGTATACTGATTCAGAAATAGTTTTAGTAGGATATCAGAAGCTCCTCTCTCGGAGAAGGCAATGGCAACCCACTCCAGTGCTCTCGCCTGGAAAACCCCATGAACGGAGGAGCCTGGCAGGCTGCACTCCATGGGGTCGCAAAGAGTCAGACACGACTGAGCAACTTCACTTTCACTTTTCACTGCATTGGAGAAAGAAATGGCAACCCACTCCAGTGTTCTTGCCTGGAGAATCCCAGAGACGGGGGAGCCTGGTGGGCTGCCGTCTATGGGGTCGCACAGAGTCGGACATGACTGAAGTGACAGCAGCAGCGGCAGCAGCAGCAGCAGCTCCTCTCTAGTTTTCTCCAGTCATTCCTCCCTATCAAAATTAACTACTAGCCTGACTTTTAATAAGTCCATAGATTAGTTTTAGTGTTTATGAGCTTTATAAAAATGGGATAATATAGTATATATTATTTTATGCCTGGCTTTGTTTGGTCACCCTTATGTTAGTGAGAATGATCCATATTGTTGTGTGTACTTGTAGATTATTCATTCTTTTTGCTGTTACAGTTTGTTCTTATTGTGTTGTATCCATATCTATATATATATATAACTTTTCCCAGTCATTCTTCTGTTAATGAATACTTGGATTCTTTCTAGTTCGTGCATATGAAAAATAATGTTTTTTTTTTAAATACATTTTTTGCTCAGAATTGTACTAGCATGTTACTATTTTATAAACCTGTTGCTATGACTGAAAAATCACTAATATACTTTCTAGACAGTAACTAAATGGCACTGGCTATGATGCCTTTAGGGAGAATATAGGAAAGGGTATGAAGAAACAAAATGGGCTGCATATTTGTAATATACATGTGTATAGTTAATAAACTTGAAGATAAATAAGTAGAACCTTACATTACCTTGGTTGGAAAAGTGAGGTTCATTTACAGCTACGTAGACAGTGAGCTGAAGTGGAGATATCTGCACGTGAAAGTAAAGAGGCCACTGGAGTGATGAGCAGATGTAAAGGAATTTTTCCATTTATGTATTTGATTGAGATAGCATTGGTGTGCTTTTGTCTCCCATCTCTATGCTGCTGCTGCTGATGCTGCTAAGTCACTTCAGTCGTGTCCAACTCTGTGCGACCCCATAGACGGCAGCCCACCAGGCTCCCCCGTCCCTGGGATTCTCCAGGCAAGAACACTGGAGTGGGTTGCCATTTCCTTCTCCAATACATGAAAGTGAAAAGTGAAAGTGAAGTTGCTCAGTTGTGTCTGACTCTTTGCGACCCCATGGAGTGCAGTCTGCCAGGCTCCTCCATCCATGGGGTTTTCCAGGCAAGAGTACTGGAGTGGGGTGCCATCGCCTTCTCCATTCCATCTCTATATAAAGTGCTAAAAAAAGGTATAAGATTGGAGGCAAGGCAACATATATATATTTACTATTAACTAATTATGAAAACTTAATAATAGTTTCTCTGTGCTATGGATTTGTTATTCAGTGATAAGTGAAAGAGTTTTTCTTCTCTTGGGAAATTGTTAAGGTAAGAACACAGAATAAAAACTTGGAAAATTAATGAATATATCACAACAGAATTGAAAAAAGTGCTAAGAAGCAGGGAACAAATTATTGGGATAGAAAATGAAGGATATAAATTAGATGAAGTCAGCACAGATAGCTTTTCTGATTTTTATCATGATATCTAAAGGATGAAAAGAACCCAACCATGTGGAGAACCCATCAGCATTCCTGGGAGATTTAATAGCCAGTAAAAAGCTCTAATAAATGGAAAGATTGTGACATAAATGGAAAGATTGTGACATATTTTAGTAGCTGAAAGGAGGCACGTGTGACAGACATAGGGAGTAAAGGGGTCTACAGCTTGAAATGACATCTTTTGGTAAACAAAGTCTGTGTTATTCATAATAAAGTGTTTTTACTTTATTCTTACTAAAAAATAAATCATTAAAAAGTTTAGGTAGAGATCTCAGACTTTGATTTGCTTCTGAATTATCTGGCCTTAACTCATCATTTTCTTTATTCTTCTTAGCTTTTCTCAAGTTATGTTATTTTTTAAAGTACTTTTAAGCACATTTATTTCAACTGGACTTTATTTTCTTTTTTCCTATTATAAAGTTTTTATTTGCTTCTTTGTTTACTTTTTCTAGAAGAAAATAACATGTGTTTTATCTTCTTTTCTTTCAGATTTGGAATCCAGATATGACACTAAAAAGTTATTTCAAGTAAAGGATATTTGTGAAATGAGTTTCTCTCAGTGGGAGATAATGGAAAGAATTAGAAGTTGTGGCCTTGAAGACTCTTTTTTTAGGAAAGATTGTGAATATAAAAAGTTTGAGGGACAAGAGGGTCCTCACGAAGCATATTTCAGGCAAGTGAAAAAAACCACCTCTGAAAAAATGCCCAAGAACAGAAAACGCACATCTCTTACTCTGTATCCAAGAATTCACAGTAGAGAGAAGCCCTATGAATGTGGGGACTGCGGGAAGGCTTTTAGAGTACGCCAGCAACTTACTTTCCATCAGAGAATTCATACGGGCGAGAAACCGTATGAATGTAAAGAATGTGGAAAAGCTTTTAGACAGTGTGCCCACCTTAGTCGACATCAGAGAATTCATGCTTCTGACAAACTCCTTGAATGTAAAAGATGTGGAAAGATCTTTACATGTGGTGCAGATCTTCGTGTACATCAGAGAATTCATGTTGGTGAGAAGCCCTATGACTGTAAGGAATGTGGGAAGGCCTTTAGGGTGCGAGGACAACTTAATCTCCATCAAAGGATTCATACTGGTGAGAAACCCTATGAATGTAAGGAATGTGGGAAGACCTTTAGACAATATGCACACCTTACTCGACATCAAAGACTTAATATTGCTGAGAAATGCTATGAATGCAAGGAATGTGGGCAAGCTTTTCTGTGTAGTACAGGCCTTCGAGTACATCACAAACTTCATACTGGTGAGAAACCCTATGACTGTAAGGAATGTGGGAAGGCCTTTAGAGTGCGGCAACAACTTACTCTTCATCAGAGAATTCATACTGGTGAGAAACCCTATGATTGTAAGGAATGTGGGAAGACCTTTAGTCGTGCCTATCATCTAACTCTCCATCAGAGAATTCATACTGGTGAGAAACCTTATGAATGTAAGGAATGTCAGAAGTTCTTTCGTCGTTACTCAGAACTTATTTCACATCAGGGTATTCATATTGGAGAGAAACCTTATGATTGTAAGGAATGTGGGAAGGCCTTCAGACTGTTCTCACAACTTACTCAACATCAGAGTATTCATTTTGGTGAAAAACCTTATAAGTGTAAGGAATGTGAGAAGAATTTTAGATTGCTCTCCCAACTTACTCAACATCAGAGTATTCATACTGGTGAGAAACCCTATGACTGTAAGGAATGTGGAAAGGCCTTTAGACTTCATTCATCTCTTATCCAACATCAGAGAATTCATTCTGGTGAGAAACCATATAAATGTAAGGAATGTAAGAAGGCATTTAGGCAACATTCACATCTTACTTACCATCAGCGAGTTCATAATGTCACTAAATAGTTATAAGAAAGCCACCCATTGTGAATTTTGTGTTAAGGAGCATTAGAAAATAAATTCTGGAGGAGAAGTGTTTGAATGTAGGAATCCCTTTTGCTTCATGCTCAAAGTTAAAACAAGAGGTTTTAAAAGAGTAGGTTAATTTAATGAATACATAGCAGTGTTTTATCACCACTCAAACCATGTTAAACTTGAGGAAATTTATAGAAATTCATAGAAAAAAACTCTCTTAAAGGAGTGAATGTGAAAAAGCTTTTGATCTTACTTATTACCACCTTTGTTGTTTCATTTGTACATACCAACCTTTGGAGGTTGCCAGGGCACCAACTCATTCTGGACATTGATAAACAGAAGGAAGGAGGAGTGATTTAACCTGCATTTCCTGTATAAACTATAGCTCAAGGCAACTAGAGGTTGATGAGGTAAAGTTCTTTATTAGAGAATTTTCAGGACATAATGAAATAATGGATCTAGGTACGGTTCTCAGTAGAAGTGTTAAGCCCTTTAGGTGAATGGTCTATATGAACTTCCCAGTGAATAGATCAGGTTGACAACATCTGACCCACTGATCAACTTTAATCTCATCAAAAATAGGACAAAACATTTTATGCCTCCTTGTATGATACAATAAGACATACCATTGCCAAAAATATTGAACCTGAATCTAATTAAGCATCAAGACCTAACTCCCAGTTAAAGAAAATTCAGGGAACAGAAGAACAAATTACATGATATAACAGGAAGCAGACCAATAAAATGTGAGTAATTCTATGAGAGTAATGACTCAAGCTTCTCACCCAATGAAATGGATTGAAAAAAGGGAGGTGGAACTCTGAGATGTTAACGAAGTCTTAAGAGATGTATCAGTCAAATGCAATGAATGAGTGTTTTTCATTTAGATCACAGGTTGAACAAACAAAAGACATTTTTATGACAGTTGGGGAAATGGGACTATTGACAGGATCAATATTATATTGATAATATTAAGAAATTATGTTCTTGTTAGATGTGCTGATAGCATTGTGTTTATGTAAAAGTGTCTTAGAGATAAATTAGCAAGTTTATACACATAAAACAATATGTGTAGAATTACTGTTAAAATGCTCATGCAAAAGAAAAGTGAGGATAGATAACTTGTTTAAGTCATGGTAAGATAAATCAGGTGCATGGTTTTTGCTTATTTTGTTTTTGCTATTTTCTCTATTTTTATGTATTTGAAATTTTCCATCATTTTAAAATCATAAAACATCTATGAAATTATAGCCAGCTTTAAGTGAATAGTATTTGTAAATGGCTACTTATCAGAACTTATGGATGTAGCTAAAGTTCTACACATAGGGATATTAAATGTGCTATAAGGTATTTGGGAAGTTAAGACTGAGGATCCAGATTTTCTCTAGTTCACCTAATGCTACATCTCTTGTAGTACCTGTTCCCATAGTACTTCATATATTTCAGGAGTGAGTAAAAAGAGCAGTTGCAGCTATTTGTGTAATCAGTGGAATAGAACTGTATTATCTAATAAAGTAGATCCTAGCAGCATGTTGAGCACTTAAAACTGAGCTACTGAGAACTGGAATGGTGGTTGGTACAAATTAAAATGGTCTTAAGTGTAAAATACACATGAGGTTTTGAATACTTCATTAAAAAAAAGAATTAACGTCTCAATTTCTCAGAGCATTTCTCTGCTGTAGTTGGGACGCTGTGAAATTCAGTGGATTGCATTACTACATAATACAGAACCCAAATTTAAGTGTGTGTTTCTCCTGTCAAGTACCATGTTTGTATACTGAGGTCTTCTTGGTTCTACCCTGAGTCATGCTGGACTCTTTTTTTTTTTTTTTTCCTCTTCATAAAATGTAGACCGTGTTTATAGCTGAGTCATTTTCTCAGACTGCTTTTGGCCTGTAGATGTTTTGGCATCCAAAGGCCTTTTTAAATTTTTATACTGTTTCCCATTAAGCTCAAGCTTGCAGTGCATCAAGTACAGTTCTCTTTAAGACTGTATTTTCTATTATTAGGGTTCATTCAGTTAGATAGAAGATCAACAGGTTCTTCTCTGTATTGTGTTTCCTGTGAGGCTTCTGTGGGAAAATGACTTTAAAATTCTTAGAAGTCCTGTTCTTTCACAGAAAGGATGAAAGTTGGCTTTATCTTTACCCTGGAGTCATATTTTTATGACAGCACCACATATTTGATCATTCCTCCCCTCTCAAGCCCATTGTAATTTTGAGAACCCTTTGCTACCTGTAAACACTGTCATCCTTTATACTTCCTTGAAATTCTACTTGAAATATGCACCAATTGATATAACGAATATAATTTTTTTTTACTGTTAATATGATAGATTTTCAAATATTGATTAAACCTTGTATCACTGTAGTAAACTTCATTTGTCTGTAGTGTATACTTTAAATATACACACACACACACACACATATAGCTAGATTTGCTATGATTGCTATGATTTACTACATGAAGGATACTGGTCTATAATTTTGTTCTATTTTTCCTTTCATTTGGTATCAAGTTGATGGTGGCCTCACATAAGGAGTTTGGAAGTATTGCCTCCTTTTAATTTCTGGAAGAGATAGTGTAGAATTGGTGTTAATTAATCTTTGAATGGTATAATTTTCCAGTGAAACCATTTGGGCCTTGCAATGGACTGAATGTGTCTCCTCAAAATGTGTTGATATCTTAAGCCCCACTGGGATGGTATTGAGATAGGGCCTCTCAAGATAATTAGGTCATGAGGATAGAGCCCTCCTAAGAGGCCTGTAGATGTCCTAAGAGGGCTCTATCCTCATGAGATTTGTGCTCTTAAAAAGGGGCTCCAGTGAGTTCTCTCACCCTGTCCTGTCATGTGAGGATGACAGGACAAGAAGATGACAGTTTTCAATCTGGAAATGTTCACTAAAACAAAGTCACGAGAAGAGAGACACCAAAACTATGCTAGCACGAATCTCAGACTTCGGCCTCCATGCTTGTGAGAAATAAATATGATTATAAGCTACCCAGTCTGTGATTCTGTATTATAGGAGCCCAAGCTAAATAGGACAAATTTGTACCAAAAATGGATGCTAATCTAACAAATATCTAAAAACATGGAAGCTGCTTTGGAACTGAATAGTGAGTGGATAAAAGCTGAAGAGCTGAAAATCATACATTTTGATATGTATGCAAAGAATAATGAATGAATGACAAGGGTAATTCTGGTGAAACCTCAGAAAAGAGGAGAGCTGAAATGAAAACCTGTCTTGGAAAATAAATTATGAACAAAATGTTGGTGGAGATATGAATAGTAAAGACCACTCTGGTTCATTCTGAGGTGGAAATGAAGAACATATTATTGGAAATGGGAGGAAGGATCATTCTTTTTATGGTAGCAAAAAACTTGGCTAAATTGTGTTTGTGTTCTAGTGTTTTGTGGAAAGAACTTCTAAGCAATGAAATTGAAGATGTGGCTTTGCTCCTTCTGGCTGATGATAATGAAGTGCCAGAAAAGTGAAATGACTTAAAAGATGGAATTTCTGAAGCAGAACCTAAAGATTTGGAAAATTCTCAGCTGAATAAATAGTGTTAAAATACTGTGAAAATGAGGGCATAGATTGGGAAAGAATAGCATCTTGTAAGTCGGTTTGGAGACATTGGGAAGACCCTGATGATGCTAGGGACATTGAACTCCTAAGTTTAGAGTCTCCTTTACCAGTGGAAGTGGCATCCCCACCCAGAAGCAACATTTCCACCTCCATTTGATGGGATAGGCACTGTATTGCCTGAAAAGCATAATGACCTCCCGTGAGGCAGAGGCCACACGACTCTTCAGAAACTGTCCCTGCCACCCCTTTTTATTTCTGGGCCCATCACTAATAGATTCAAGTCCCAGCAGACTCCTAAAGGTGAAGTTCAAACTGTGACCTGAGAGGAGGTGTGCTACACTCAAAAAGAACTACTTGAGTTTTCTAATTTGTACAGACAGAAATCCAGGGAACAAGTATGGGAATGGATATTAAGATGTGGAATAACGGTGGAAGGAAGATGATTGGAAATCTGGTGACAGTGAAATGTGGGAGAGAGGAGTGTGGATAGGCTTCTCTTGACAAAATATTTGAAGTTATTTGTGTCCTGTGTAATTGCTCACTAAAGGGTGACCTCAGCAGAGGATTTAATAATCAAGTGGATAGGATGGTCTCTTCTGTGGATAACAGTTTCTTTTCCCTGTCACCCCCCTCATTATCATCCAATGGGTTTATGATGGCAGGGGATAGACATTATGCATGGGCTCAGCAACATGGACTTCCATTCACCAGGGTCATCTGACTGGCCACTGCTGGGTGCTCATTCTGCCTGCAGAGAAAAACACTGAATCCCTAACATAGCAAGATTCCCTATTGTTGTTCAGTCACTAAATTGTGTCCGACTCTGTGTGACCCCATGAAATGCAGCACACTAGGCTTCTCTGTCCTTCACTATCTCCTGGGGTTTGCTCAAACTCATGTCCATTGTCCATTGAGTCAGTGATGCCATCCAACCATCTCATCCTCTGTCACCGCCTTCTCCCCTTGCCCTCAATCTTTGCCAGCGTTAGGTGGCCAAAGTATTAGAGCTTCAGCATCAGTCATACCAATGATTATTGGAACTGGTCTGATCTCCTTGCTGTCTAAGGGACTCTCAAGAGTCTTCTCCCACACCACAGTTCAAAAGCATCAATTCTTTGGCACTCAGCCGCCTTTATGGTCCATCTCATTACATCTCATACATGACTACTGTAAAACCATAGCTTTGACTATATAGAACTTTGCTGGCAAAGTGATTCCTCTCCTTTTTAATATGCTGTCTAGGTTGTTCATAGCTTTCCTTCCAAGGAGTGAGGGTCTTTTAATTTCATGGCTGCAGTCACCGTCTGTAGTAATTTTGGAGCTCAAGGAAATAAAGTCTGTCACTGTTTCCTCTTTTGCCCCATCTATTTGCCATGAACTGATGGGACTGGATGCATGAGCTTAGTTTTTTGAATGTTGAGTTTTAAGCCAGCTTTTTTACTCTCCTCTCTCACCCTCATCAAGAGGTTCTTTAGTTGCTCTTGAAACTATGAAAACCCATAAACAAAGGTAAATGTCATCGAGTTAAATAACATTCTACATGACTTTAGCATTTGCTTCACTTTCTTACCTACAAGTATTTAAGTTTACAGTGTCATTGTTTCTGATCTACAGAAAGCTGAGTGGAAATGACCCAGAATTACCACATAACAAGCAATGTTTTCTGAGGTTTACTATGTGCCAGGGGCTATTCTAAGGACTTTACACTATTAACTCATCTAACCCTCATAACAATGCTACGAACTAGGTATTTTCCACTTAAGGAACTGGCACAGCTACCTTGGAAGACAGTTTGGTGGTGGTTTTACAAAAGAAAACAGACTTTTTTTTTTTGGACTATGCTGTGCAGCATGCAGGATCTTAGTTCCCTGACCGGGACCAAACCCAGGCCCCTGCAGTGGAAGCATGGAGTCTTAACCACTGGATGGCCAGGGAAGTCCAACATACTCTTTCTTATCATACAGCCCAGCAATTAAGATTCTTAAGTAGATGAAAACTTATGTTTACACAAACTTGTACACAGATACAGAAGCCTTATTCAAAACTGTCAAAACTTAGAAGCAACCAAGCTGGCTACCAGTAGGTGAATGGATAAAGTGCGATACCTCCAGACAACGGGACTATTCACTTCAGTTCAGTCACTCAGTCATGTCCGACTCTTTGCGATCCCATGAATCACAGCATGCCAGGCCTCCCTGTCCATCCCCAACTCCCGGAGTTCACTCAGACTCATGTCCATCAAGTCAGTGATGCCATCCAGCCATCTCATCCTCTGTCGTCCCCTTCTCCTCCTGCCCCCAATCCCTCCCAGCATCAGAGTCTTTTCCAGTGAGTCAACTCTTCGCATAAGGTGGCCAAAGTACTGGAGTTTGAGCTTTAGCATCATTTCTTCCAAAGAAATCCCAGGGCTGATCTCCTTCAGAATGGACTGGTTGGGTCTCCTTGCAGTCCAAGGGACTCTCAAGAGTCTTCTCCAACACCACAGTTCAAAAGCATCAATTCTTCAGCGCTCAGCCTTCTTCACAGTCCAACTCTCACATCCATACATGACCACAGGAAAAACCATAGCCTGGACTAGACAGACCTTAGTTGGCAAAGTAATATCTCTGCTTTTGAATATGCTATCTAGGTTGGTCATAACTTTCCTTCCAAGGAGTAAGTGTCTTTTAATTTCATGGCTGCAGTCACCATCTGCAGTGATTCTGGAGCCCAGAAAAATAAAGTCTGACACTGTTTCCACTGTTTCTCCATCTACTTCCCATGAAGTGATGGGACCAGATGCCATGATCTTCGTTTTCTGAATGTTGAGCTTTAAGCCAACTTTTTCACTCTCCACTTTCACTTTCATCAAGAGGCTTTTTAGTTCATCTTCACTTTCTGCCATAAGGGTGGTGTCATCTGCATATCTGAGGTTATTGGTATTTCTCCTGGCAATCTTGATTCCAGCTTGTGTTTCTTCCAGTCCAGCGTTTCTCATGATGTACTCTGCATATAAGTTAAATAAGCAGAGTGACAATATACAGCCTTGACATACTCCTTTTCCTATTTGGAACCAGTCTGTTGTTCCATGTCCAGTTCTAACTGTTGCTTCCTGACCTGCATATTCAGCGCTAAAAAGAAATAAGCTATCAAGCCATGATATCACATGCTGCTGCTGCTGCTAAGTCGCTTCAGTCATGTCCGACTCTGTGCGACCCCATGGACTGCAGCCTACCAGGCTCCTCCGTCCATGGGATTTGCCAGGCAAGAGTACTGGAGTGGGTTGCCATTGCCTTCTCCAATAACACATGAAAGAGACTTAAATGCATAATACCAAATGGAAGAAATCAATCTGTAAAGATTACATAGTGTCTGATTACAACTATAGGACATTCTGCAAAAAAGCAAATCTATAGACAGCAGAAAGAACAGTGGTTGTTAGGGGTGTGTGGAGATGAATAAGCAGAGCATAGAGAATTCTTCGGATAATGAAAGTACTCTATGGGGACTTCCCTGGCTGTCCAGTGGTTGGGACTCCACACTGCCACTCCTTGGTTGGGGAATGAAGATCCTTCATGCAGTATGGTGTGGCCAAAAAATAATTAAAATTAAAAAAAAAAAAAAACTCTATGAGGTTGGAATGATGGATATATGTCACTATACATTTGTCCCAAACCACAGAATGTAAAACAAGGTAAATTATGGCCTTTGGGTGAATCCTTGGTTTAAAAAAAAATGTAGCACTCTGGTGGAGGTTTTTAATAATGAGGGAAGCTGTGTATGTACTGGGGTGGGCAGTATGTGGGAAATCTCAGTATCTTCTTCTCAGTTTTATTGTAAACCTAAAACGTCTCTTTAAAATAGTCTTTTAAAATATTTTGAAAAGAAGAGAGAGAGAAACTATGGCAAGGAGAGGCTGAATAAATTATGGAAGCAGCTCACATACCTAACAAGTGTTAGTGCTAGAATTTTAACCCAGGTATTAGATCTATACTCTTACCCCTTATACCATCCTGCTCACACACCACACAAAATGGAAGTCTGAAACAAAGTTATGCAGACAAACCAGAAATTAGACCTGGTCAGTACTACAAAACTCCTGTGTTAGATGTTCTGATCTAGAGGTGTGGTAGTTTCCCCATCCTAGTTGAAACAGACCTCTCAAACCAATGACTGCATTCCTACTCTTTAACAGTTTCACAAAGCAAAGTCCGTGTCACTGATTGAAATGAGTCAAACCATCTCCTACCATATTTGCTTTTGATCACAAGCCTTTGTAGAAGATTAAGAATATCCAGTGTGTGATTCCAAGCATGTATATTCTCTCAATAAGAGACTGTCTGAAATAATAGTCTGTAATCCTCCAGATTTGCTTTTCTACACTCAAAGAATGTTTAACAAAAAGCCAACAGGGAGAATTATTTACACAATGGAAATAATTAATTAGAAGGATTAATTAATTATTAGGGTGCATTGGGGAATGGGATCTGTGCCTCTGACTTTCTCTGTGGAAGGAAGACTTAGGGGTAAATCAGTTGAAAATGTTTCAAGGGGACACCAGCTCTTTCCATATACTGAAAAATGAAATGCATTTCATGGAACAAAGAGGAAGTACAAATTCACTTTCAATTTGATTTTTTCATGTACAACAGCAATTCTCTCCTCACGTGCCTTCTGTGGGGAATGGCAGTCGCCAGGGAAAGAGGTGCATGAGACATCTAGTGTTTTTGAAGATGGGTCAAAATCCAGTCTCCACTACCATCCTGGTCCCTCAACTTTCAAAGACATACGAAGAAAGTAGAATACAAGATGTCTGGGTTCACAACTCTGGATACGCAGTAGTTCTAACACTGCCGCTGGTCACCACTGAGGCTGTCCATTGCCTCAGTTTCTCCAGAAGGTAGGCTGGGACCTGGATCCCTCTACCAGAGTGCTTGCACCAGGACAAACATCTCCTTGAGCAACAGAATAACAAACAATAAAGGACTAAAAATAATTGCACATGTGCACAGTTGAGACAATTATGAACAATAGGATACGAAACCAACTGCCATTTCTGAGGTGCTGGGAGTAAAAGCACAGTCATGTGCATGAGCCCTGCACAGAGCAGCACCAAGGGGCTGGAGAGCTAAGTTAGGCCTCCTGCCCACTAGCTGTGCCATGTCGCTAATAATATAAACTTTGTACCTGTTTTTACAGTTTTTGCCTCCTTGAGAAATTCATTTTTCAACCCGGGCAAGAGCCAGCCCAATTTTGCTTCTAGTCTCCAGCTCATGGTGGTCTAATGGCTAGAACTCCTGGTTTTCAGCCAGGCTACGCAGATCCAATTCCTGGGTAGGGAACTAAGATGTTGCTTCAAGCCAGGGCGCACAGCTCGCTCTCGGAGATCAAGAACACAGTGGCGTCACTATGCTAGTTGATCACCATGCTGTCGATGGTTGTTTATCAAAGGGTCAGCGAGGGACGAGCTCCTCTACTGGTTTCCCTGGAAACTGATAAGCCCACCAACATCCATTTCTCCTCTGATAGGTAACTTCCTCCTTCCCCCAGAGTAAAGACTGCTCCGTAAGTCCTGTCTGCTGTCTGCCATACACAGCGGGGTATCAACCCAGGAACTTTGCCTCAGACTTGAAAGATTCCCTGTTCAATAAACCCTTGATGTCTCTACCGCTGTCTCCAGACTCATTCTTACAACGCGCTGCTGGGCAACTACAAATCTTGCAGACCTGGGCGGGGTCCAGCCTAACACGACGCCAACCCTGCACCAATCCTGGGGGAAAACACTGAGCAGCGGAAGACTCTGATCCAAAACGTCCTAAATCCTCCGCTTCGCAGGCGCAGTTGAGTCTCCACGGCGCCGCCTACCCTCTTCTGAACACAGTTCTCCGAGAAAAGGTGCAGCCGCGCGAGTTCCCATCTTAGCACATTCCAACAGAACAGGCCGAGGAGAACCGCTCTTTCCCAGGGCTCTGACGCTGGGGCTCTAGGAAGCACCTGTTTCTGTCAGACGCCAGTCCCAAAGTGCGAAAGAGACCCACGAGACACAAGGAAATCGCAAAACACTGGAGAGGAACTCTTGAGTAACAAGTTGCGACCAACTCCCCCCTGGGACCCTACCGGAAGTGTCCGTAGACTCTGGCTTTTTTTCATTGGTTCTACGACCCGCCCCTTCACGGAATGCTAAACGAGCAGGGGCATAGAGGAGTCCGCATTCCCGCTGGATTCTTCAGGAGCAAGCGGTTGGGTTTGGAAGTGGGTGGTAAAACTGTCAGGGGCAGGATCCCAGAGCGAGCTGGATGTCATTGTGCCTGAATGAGTACCTTATGTGGATGGGGTTGTTTCTGTGCGTGAGATTAATATAATTAGCCAACTTAATATATATATATATACATTATATTAGGAACAACATGTTGTCCTTATGCTTCCCATAGCCTGGGAAGACCCACATGCCATCCATGGAGCAGCTAAGCCCTTGACCTAGAGCCCATTCTCCGCAACATGAGAAGCCACCACAGTGAGAAGCCTGTGCACCTCAACTAGAGAGTAGCTCCTGTTCTCTGCAACTAGAGAAAGCCTACATGCAGCAAGGAAGACCCAGTGCAGCCAAAAATAACTAAATAAATCATTTTTAAAAAGCAAAAGCACCTACCATAGCAAACAACACAAAAGTCCTCAACAAAATACTAACAAACTGAATCCAGTAACTTTTAACTTTTATACACCATGACCAAATGTGATTTATGCCAGGAATGTAAAGTTGGTTTAACATGCAAAAATGAATCAATATAATACATCATGTTAATGGAATGAAGGGTAGAAAGCACATGTCACAAGAAAAATATTTAACAATATGCTTTATCCTTTCATGATAAAAACACTCAACAAACTCAGAATAGAGAAAAAACTTCAAATAAGGGGCATCTATGAAAAATCACGGCTGCTGCTGCGGCCAAGTCGTTTCATAATAAATGGAGAAACACTGAATGTTTTCTCCTAAGTTATGCAGCATAGATGTGTACAACTAAATGTGCGTGCTAAGTTGCCTTAGTCGTGTCCAACTCTTTGCGATCCCATGGACTCTAGCCCACCAGGCTTTCTGTCCATGGGATTCTCCAGGCAAGAATATAGGCAAGAATACAGGAGTAAGTTGCCATTTCCTCCTCCAGAGGATCTTCCCGACCCTGGAATCACCTGGATTGGAGAAAATGCCATCTCAAAATCTTTATGATCACAGGATTTCTCAAAAAAGTGTAAATATTCTGGTGTTGAGCAAAGTCACAGTCATGACTAGTGGTGTTCCCATAATCTTTCCATTGATAGAGATTCTCATCATTGTGAATTTTCTGTTCAGCGAAAAACGAACGGTGACTGAAGATCTGGCCACTTTCCTTACATTTATTGGGTTCTGCGTCATTATGAATCTTGCTGTGTCATGTTAGCTGTGAACCCCAGATAAAAGATTTCCCACAGACTTTACATACATAAGGTTCCTCACCAGTATGTATTCTCTGATGTCATGTAAGTTGTGAACTCCAGAGAAAGGCTTTTCCACATTCTTCACATTCATATGATCTCTTTCCAGTAGGGATTTTCTGATGTCGATTAAGTTCTGAACCACACAAAAAAAAGTCTTTGCACAATCCTTATATTCATAGTTTCTCTCACCAGTATGAATTTTCTGACATCAATTAAACTCTGAACCATGAAGAGAGGTCTTTCCATATTCCCTACATTCATAGTTTCCTTCCATTATGAATTTTCTCATGTTGAGCAAGGTATGAGGCCCATATAAGAGTCTTCCCACATTGCTCACATTCATGAAGCTTCCTACCAGTATGAATTCACTGATGTTGAGCCAGGTGTGAACTCCAGATATAGGCTTTCCCACATTTCTCACATTCAAAGGTTTCCTACCAACATGAATGTTCTGATATTGAGCAAGATTTGAACCATGAATAAAGGCCTTTCAACATTCTTTACATTCATGAGATTTCTCACTGGTATGAATTCTCTGATGTTGAATTAAGTGTGAGCCACAGCAATAGCTTTCCCACACTCCTCACATTCATAAGGTTTTTCACCAGTGTGAATTCTCTGATGTTTAGTAAGATGTGATCGTTGACTAAAGGCCTTTCCACATTCATTACATTCATAGAGGTTTTCACCAGTATGAATTCTCTGATGTCTAGTAAGGTCTGAGCCACAACTAAAGGCCTTCCCACATTTCTTACATTCATAATATTTCTCACCAGTATGAATACACTTATGGACACTAAACTGTGAATGAAATCTAAAGGTCTTCCCACATTCTTTGCATTTAAAAGGTTTTTCACCAGTATGAATTCTCCTATGACTGGTAAGACTTGAACACAAACTGAAAGCCTTCCCACATTCTTTACAGTCATATGTTTTCTTAGCAGTATAAACTGATATTGAGTAAGTTCTGAATCAAGATAAAAGGTCTTCTCACATTTCTTATCTTCACAAAATTTTTCACCAATGTGAATTAACTGATGTTGAATACAGTCTGAGTCAGAACAAAAGGCTTTCCAACACTCTTTAAATTCATTCAGTTTCTTTCTTGTATTAAATCTCTGATGAAGATTAAAAGCTGTGTTCTGGTTAAAAGTGGGACTTTTTTTTTTTTTTTTTACAATTGAGTATAACTTGCTTCAAA
Organism: Tragelaphus eurycerus; assembly: GCA_935064755.1. Classification (NCBI taxonomy): domain Eukaryota; kingdom Metazoa; phylum Chordata; class Mammalia; order Artiodactyla; family Bovidae; genus Tragelaphus; species Tragelaphus eurycerus. The sequence continues at coordinate 10,056,344 of CAKXYN010000020.1, forward strand.
CATTCTTCCTGATTTTCCTGTTGTCTTTCAAACTGACCTTTGCTTTGCAATCACCTCTAAAACATAAATATTCAGGGCTATATTTTTTACAAATTTCCATTATTTCCCATTGAGGTATTTCTCTGTCAAAAATGCCATTTTTTGGTTATAACTTCTTGATCTGACACCTGGATTGCATGTCTGAAAGATAAGAAGATAAATTCATACTGTTTTTCTGTTCAGAAAGAATTAAGGTTTTCAATGTAGATATAGGAATAAATCCTAAAATAAATACAGCATATGAAATGTGAATGGCTTAACAAATTCATAAATTTTGGACAATTTGAAAAAAGGGAAAGAAATAAACAGAAATTTAAAAGAACCAGAAAAGCCAAGGCAGGTGATTAGGTATACAAATTTTGTTCAGGTCAAATTCATCTGAGGAGTTCAACAATAAAAAAAGATTCTTCAGGTACTACACCAATCATGGGATATCAATTTAAAGACGTAAGACTACTATACCCAGTATGGTATAATCAACATTTAGCATGTTAGGCATTGAAAAAAAATTCTGTTAAAAAATATATATATTACAGGTCAAAGAAGGGCAAAGGGAGCCAAAGGATGGAGTAAAGGATAATACCAAAAAAATCAGGAACCAGGAAGCACAATTGGGATGATGGGATAACAATGTACTGATAATACACCTCATTGTCTAATCCCTATCATCTCTACTGAAATGAGTACACATAATTCTATATCACTTTCTGTACAGGTAAGAGCAAATAAAAGCGTATCTATGCTAGTTCAGAGAAATGGAAAATCATACCTACCTACTCATTTGTCTTTGCACATTTAAATACTTTGCCTTGCTCATTTTCTCCACTGGGCTTAGCCAAGTCATATTTTGTCAGATGATCCCAACCAAGGTGTTTCTGTTTATTTCTTGAGTTTATAGCACTGCTCTTCCATTTGATTTTATGCTTCAAGCTCTTTCCCAGATGACCTTTACCAAACCTCCATGGGATATCAAACTTACTGGTAAAATATTTTAGAAGAACAAAGCAAGAAAATACTACAACTATTACTAGGTGAATATGCTGAAGGGCTTATCCAATTTCTATTATTGAAACTGTACTGGTATTAGCATTTGGCTTTGCTGTTGTTCAGTATCACAGTCATACTGGACTCTTTGCAATTCCATGTCTTAGTCACTCAGTTGTGTCCGACTCCCTGAGACTCCATGGACTGTAGCAATCCAGGCTCCTCTGTCCTCCACTATCTCCTGGAGTTTGCTCAAACTTATGTCCATTAAATTGATGATGTTATGCAACCATCTCATCCTCTGCTGCCCCCTTCTTCTTTTGCTTTCAATCTCTGCCAGAATCAGGGTCATTTGACTTAGAGACTGATAGAACATACAACATCTCTCAAGACTAAAGTAATAGAGATTGGTATCCAGGGTTGGTCTACAGGGGGTGCCCTAAACATCTCTCATGCTGACTTATAACTCAAGGATCATAACCTAGGAATGTGGGTAAGAGAGAGGCAGACCTACACAGGAACTACAGATCAGTTTCAAATTATTCCAGTGACCAAGGAGGGCAATCGATTGACATAACAACAAAAATGTTTCAGAACTTTGTAGCATACAAAGTTCTCTATAAAGGAAGATAACCTAGTCATTAGTTTCACATTTTGAAGATAAGTGTGGCACAAAATTAAAATAACCATACAACATGAATGCAGAAACTATAGAAACAACAGAGAGAGGAAATGGATCTATAGGGATTCTAAATATTGGAGTTATGAGACAGAGTTTAAAAATAACTATGTTAAAGCTTCCTTGGTGGTCCAGAAATTAAGAAACCGCCTGCCAAGGCAGGGGGACACAGGTTCAATCCCTGATCCAGGAAGATCCCACTTGCTGCAGAGCAACTAAGTCCATGCACCACAACTACTGAGCCTGTGCTGTAGAGCCTGGGAATCACAACTATTAGCCCACAAGCCACAACTACTGAAATCTGCACCTTAGAACCTATGACCCACAATAAGAGAAGCCACCACAATGAGGAGCCTGTGCACTGCAATGAAGAATAGACCCTGCTCACTGCAACTAGTGAAAAGGCCATGCAGCAATGAAGATTCAGCACAGCCAAAAATTAATTAATTAATTAATTAAGTTTAAAGAAACACATCAATATAGGTTCAGAAATTTAGAAGTGTTAGTCACTCAGGCATGTCCAACTCTTTGTGACCCCATGGACTATAGCCCACCAGCTCCTCTGTCCATGGAATTCTCCAGGTAAGAATACTGGAGTGGGCTGCTAGTCCCTTCTCCAGGGTACCTTCCTGACCCACAGATTGAACCTGGGTCTTCTGCATTGCAGGCAGATTCTTTACCAACTGAGCCACTACATGACTCCAATAAGGAATTAAATTTCCTTCCTTGATATTTCAAATAAAAAAGAAGCTTCAAGAGTACATTATTTCAATTTGATGCTTGCCTACAATAGAAAATTCACCAATTACCATCCTCTTGCCAAATATACCCCTTGCTTCCTTTTGACAGCCAGGACTGGCTTTTTATGATACTGTATTCTCTGTTTATTGTCTTTCATTAGTCTTAACCTCTCTCTTGCCATTTCCTCTTCACTGTAACCAGAAATCATAACAAAGCAGCCTATGAGGCCTTAATATAGAGACTGCTTTGCAGAAGTTAATGAAATTGTTCCAGTCACAGAAAAGAATACCACATTTCTCAATTGATTACAGATTCTTTGTTAACCCTTCTTAACCTAAAATGAAATTAGAAAAATTAATAAACATTGCTTAAAAAATAATTAATTAATGAAGGAAATGTAGCAGTAAGCAAAAACTATGCAAAATAAGAGAAATTCAAGAGGTAACAGGTAAAATGAAAAAGAGAGTCAAAAATTTTTTTTTTAGTGAGTGAAGAAATTTACAAATATCTAAATGGGGGGTGGGGGCAGACAAATGGGAAGAAACTGACCCTAAACCATTGACCACTGGAGAAAAACAATGGCACCTACCTTTCTGTAACATGAAGGAAAAATGAGAGCACTGAAATGGAGTGGTATTTGGAGGTGAAGAGAAGATTCATTTGGAACTTCACATGGAAAAGGTTACTTTTATTTCTAGGTTTCAGGCCTTTATCCACAGGCTTTTGGCCTCTGAGAAGGAAACTCTAGACCAATATTATAGAGATGCTGCTGCCTCACTAAACATCTGGGCTGTTATCTGCAGTGATGGCCTCCTTGTTCAGCCCTCACTCACTTGGGCAAGTCTCATCCTTCAAAGCCATCCAGGGCTCTCTTCCCTTCTCCAGTAAAGAGAATACCTCTGGCTAATAAATGCAAAGTCCTGGTCAAAAAATAAGAAATAGGAAATTACCACCTGGTAAGGGTTTCCTAAGTCCCTTAGTTACTAGGATGGGCAAGAAAAAGGCATAAAGGATGGGGAAGATGGAGGTTCCCAAAGATGATGACTTACAGCGAAATGTACAAAGCACACACTATTTCCCCAGAAATAGGTCAGAAATCCCCTGAGATACTCCAAAGGCAATCCAAAAATTCACAAGGTAGAAATCAGGGATTTCTGGGGTGAAATTCTGAAGCTTACCCAGCAAGACCAGGTTGCTGTAGTTCTCCAGCATCACATCTCTGTTCGGATATCTCTGTTCTAAGTCCAGGCACTCCCATTCCTCTTGAGAGAAGTCTACAGCTACATCCCTGAACATCATCAGCTACTGAATTGACAAACCCAAACATCAATGGTGAAGTAAATCTTTTAGATAGGCAGGGAAAAGATGGAAAAGGGCATTGCAGGAAGAGGTATACACATTCAGCGAAAACTGGAGTTGGCTGCCTCTAGGGTAGGAGGGGAAACAACAGGGAAATTAGTGTCCCTGAAGCCAAGTGCCTATATGCTCTTAAAATCTCCTGTTTCAGTCACAACAATGTTCTGACCTTCCTGTAACAAACACCAAGACAATTGGATGGTAGCCCAGAAAAACAGGTATCATATGAGTTCTTTGTTGATACCACCAAGAGGCTACACCAGCCTGGAATAATTAACTTCAGATTTATTGTATGAGAGAAGTGTTGTTTTTTTTTTTTTTTCTTTCACCTTCTTTTATTTGAATTTTCTATTAGTTGAATTTGAAAGGATTCTTAAGAGATTATACTCCCTAACTGAATTCCATTTTCTGTGGAGAATGTATAAAATCCCTAGCCTATCAGCTAAGTAGCTGACTATCTGCACTTCTTCTTAATGATATTAATCTCTCATTGGCTTTTTGGCAAGATCCCATATCTCTCTGAACTCAACCTCTTCTTATATATCCTCTATCTAAAAGCATGACAAAGTGCCACTACTAAAATGAATACCAACTAACACTGACTATCGTTCCTAAATGGAACACCCCATCATACAGGGTAAATAAAAGTTTTCATATAGTGTGTCCTTTTTAGTCACTCAATTCCACTTTGATGAACCACAGTTGTTGTCTTTTAACATTTTATTTTACATTGGAGTACAGTCAATTAACAATGTTGTGATAGTTTCAGGTACACAGCAGAATGACTCAGGAGCCACAGTTTGATCTTTAAAAGTCTCTACTATTTCCTTTAAGGGAATATATTTCTCCTCTTTCAGTGCTCTGTCAAAATATTAGGATACAAGAGGTATTGAATGCCATGTTGGAGAGAAGAGGGACATACAGAGAAAGCACTGCACTGTTTCACAAATATCACTTACCATGTTGAATAGTCAGTCAGGTAAGCAGTTGAAGGATAAGGAATAAAAATATTCACATGATGTAATATAAATGATTATCTTATTACAATTGTGTGTGTGTGCTAAGTCACTTCAGTCGTGTTCGACCCCATGGACTTTAGTTTGCCAGGCTCCTGTCTATGGAATTCTCTAGGCAAGGATACTGGAGTGGGTAGCCATTCCCATCTCCAGAGGATCTTCCTGACCCAGGGATAGAACCTGGGTCTCCTGCATTGCAGGCAGATTCTTTACCATCTGAGCAAGCAGGGAAACTCTATATTATTACTATAAATAGTTATATTTTTGGAGAGAAGCAATTCCAACTCACATGGGCCATAACTTAAAATTCTAAGAGTCACTCAGTCTTCTGGATTTCTCATGTAGTTGAGGCAGTTTTGAAAAAGTGGAGCTAGAGGGAAGGAATCCTAAGAGGTCAGGCTTTCCTCAGAGCTTTCAAATGGACTAAGAATACCATTTTATTCCCTGAAGGAAGGTCAGAGGGAATCTGCAGAAATTCTGGCCCTATCCAAAACCCAAGAGACTGAACTACAGCAGGATGAAGTTTCAGTCCAATTAGTTATGATAAATCATGACAAGGGTCAGAATATTCAGAATATGAGATAAGGCCATTCTGACTTGCTCTGAATAGCCCCTTTAACAAAAAGGACCCCAAGTTAGACATCCCCCAGGGGGAATTTTCCAATCTGCGAGCCCTGTGAGTTTGCCCAGGGCCTTCCTGTGAATCCCTGTAGGACAGTGGCCTTTTATCTCCCCCATGTCCAACCAAAGTATATAAAACTTACTGACTCATTTTCATCTAAAGCACTCTCAGGACAAAACTAAGGGCAACGATAAACAAAATGAAAAGACAACCTATAGAATGGGAAAAAAATATTTGCAAACAACGCAATCAACATGGGATTGATCTCCAAAATATGTAAACAGCTCAACATCAAAAAACCAAAAACCCAGTCAAAAAAATGGGTAGAAGATCTAAAGAGACATTTTCTCAAAGAAGACTTAAGAAATATTCATTCTTATGAGGAGTAGACCACGCTGAATTAGAGTTTCTGTAAGTAGAAATGCTATGAAAAGGAGGTGATTGATGGTGCAGGTAGTATAAAGAGGCATGGAGATGACAGAGGCATTCAAGGTGGAAAAATTCACCTTGAATTTTTCAAGGTGAATAAAAGGCTGTATTCTTTTATTTTTTAAGCAGCTTAACTGATATAAAATCCATATACCCTACAATTAATGCATTTAAAGTAAGCAGTTCAGTGTTTTTTTTTTTATTTAGCAAATTAACATATGTGCAACCACCGCAAGTCAATTTCAGAATATTTTCATCACCTCAAAAAGAAATCCTGTGTCCTTCAGCTGTTACATTAATTTATTTTTGGATGTTCAGATAACCTTGCATATGTGGGATATATTCCACTCAATCATGTTGTATAATTCATTTTATACACTGCTGAATTTGGTTTATTAGTATTTCGTTGAGGATTTTTGTATCATATTTATATGAGATAGGCTTTGCTTGGTTTTGGAATCAGGGAATGAAGGCAATGGCACCCCACCCCAGTACTTTTGCCTGGAAAATCCCATGGACGGAGGAGCCTGGTAGGCTCCAGTCCGTGGGGTTGCTAAGAGTCGGACACGACTGAGCGACTTCACTTTCACTTTTCACTTTCATGCATTGGAGAAGGAAATGGCAACCCACTCCAGTGTTCTTGCCTGGAGAATCCCAGGGACAGGGGAGCCTGGTGAGCTTCCATCTATGGGGTCGCACAGAGTCGGACACGACTGAAGCGACTTAGCAGCAGCAGCAGCTTCATTGAACTGGGAGCTTGATGATATTTTTTAATTTCAGCAAAGACAACATTGTGGAACTCAGAGCTGATAGTAGGAATCTTCCTGAACCAGGTTAGGTTGTAAACAGCAAAGAAGGCCTGACTATTCAGAGGGGCTAGCTTTTAAAGAAACTATCTCCTACTGCAGAAACAGAGGAAAGAACTCGAGCAGAACCTCTGTCCCATTCATCTTTTCATAGGAAAGTGCCAGTGACAAATATACCAAAAAAAAAAAAAAAAAATCACATTCCAAAAACAAAATTAGAAACACCATGTCCAAAAATACAGTTAGATAAAAGTTTGAAGAGTGCTCCAATTCTCTATGTATAAAGAAAACTCACTAAAAATTTCAGAGAAGATTAAAATTATTACCCAACGTTTCAATCTGAATTTTAAGAATTTATGGTACAATCACAGCTCAGAAGCAAGACTACGTGCACAAATGGTACAATGATTTCAGGAAAGAGGAGGAAGTGATAGGCAGATCACATATGAAAGCTAGTAGAAGTCAAGAATGAAAGAGAATATTAGGCAAAACCACTTCAGACTTGAAAAATAAACTACCAAGAGCAAAAGGTATGAAGAATACTATAGAAAGTGAAGCATGGAACAAGAGATATAAACATTAGCAAATGGAACAAAATGAAACAGATGACAACTATAGGAAGAAACAAATAAAAGTCAGAGTGGTTCAACTTGCAGAGCCGCATGTAAATCAACGCAGTTAGAACACACCCCCACACCAAACACAAAATAAATCGAAAATGGCTTAAAGACTTAAATATAAGACAAGACAACATAATACTCCTAGAAGAGAACACAGGCAAAACATGCTCTGACATAAAGCATACCAATGTTTTCTTAGGCCAGTTTCCCAAGACAATAGAAGCAAAGGCAAAAATAAACAAATGAGACCTAATCAAACTTAATATGCTTTTGCACAGCAAGGAAATCATAAACAAAACAAAAAGACAACCTACAGACTGGGAGAAAGTATTTGCAAATGATGCAACCAACAAAGGCTTAATTTCCAAAATATACAAACAGCTCATACAATTCAATAACAACAACAAAGAAAACCAATCCAATCGAAAAGTGGAAAGATGATCTAAATGACCTTTTTTCAAAGAAGACACAGGCACATGAAAAGATGCTCATCATCACTAATTAATTAGAGATGCAAATCAAAACTATAATGAGGTATCACCTCACATCTGCCAGGATGCATGTGTGCATGCTCAGTCACTTTGGACTCTTTGTGACCCCATGGACTATAGCCCACCAGGCTCCCCTGTCCTTGGGATTTTCCAAGCAAGAATATTAGAGTGGGTTGCCATTTCCTTCTTCAGGGGATCTTCCTGATGCTGGGATTGAATTTACGTCTCCAGTGTCTCCTGCATTGGCAGGCAGATTCTTTACCACTGAGCCACTTGGGAAGCCCCCAGTTGGAATAGCCACAAATAATAAATCCTGGAGAGGGTGTGGAGAAAGAAAATCCCTTTTACACTCTTAGTGGCAATGTAAATTGGTGCAGCCACAATGGAAAACAGAATGGAAATTCCTCAAAGAACTAAAAATAGAGTTGCCATATGATCCTGCAATCCCAATCCAGGGCATATATCCAAACAGAATTATAATTTGAAAATATACATATCCCTGCCCCCATTCATAGCTGCACTATTTACAATTGCCAAGACATGGAAAAAAACACAAGTGTCCATCAACAGATGAATAGATAAAGAAGATGTGGTACATATATATACAATGGAATACTACACAGCCATTTCAAGAATGAAAAAATGCCATTTGCAAAGACATGGATGGACCTAGACATTATCATACTAAGTGAAGTAAGTCAGAAATAGAAAGACAAATACATGGTATCACTTATATGTGGAATCTAAAATATGACACAAAAGAATGTATCTAACAAAATAAAAACAGACTCAGACATAAAGAATAGACTTGTGGTTGCCAAGGCGGGTGTGGGGGGAGGGTAGGAGAGAATTGGGAGTTTGGGATTAGCAGATGTAAACTATTATATATATAGGATGGATGAACAAGGACCTACTGCATAGCAGAGGTAACTATATTCAATATCCGATGATAAACCATTATGGGAAAGAATATGAAAAAGAATATATGTAGTGGCAGATTCATTTTGATATATGGCAAAACCAATACAATATTGTAAAGTTAAATAAAATAAAATTTTAAAAAATAAATAAATAAAAAGAGAAAAAAATCCTGTTTGTGCTTAAATTTAAAAAAAAAGAATATATGTATAACTGAGTCACTTTGCTGTACAGCAGAAATTAACACAACTCTGGAAATCATCTATACTTTAATCAAATTAATTAAAAAAAAAGAGAAGTGATACAACTTGCAACTAAGCAGAGCCTCTAGAGATGGAATACAAATCAAAGGAGAGAATTAAGATTTCTTAACAGAGTACAGAAAGCACAAACCACAAAGGGAAAAAATAATTCAGATTATATATTTTTCAGACTATATTTTAAAAAGTAATTTCTCAGAAAAGGAGTGAAAATGGACTGGGAGATATTATTTGCAATACACACAGCTGATGGGGATTCATACCCAAACTACAGAACTCCAAAAAAAGAACTCCTAAGAATCAACAGTAAAAAGGCAGACAAGCTCCCCAAAACTTGAACAGATACTCCACAAAGGAAGGCCAAAGGACTTAAACAGGCATTTGCCAAAGGAAGATATCCTTTGGGAAGGATATGGTCAAGAGACATTAAACAAAAGCACTCAACTTCATTAGTCGTAAGTTAAGAAAACCACAACACAATACCACTGCATATATATCCACCATATTGGCAAAAATTTTAGTCTGATAATACCACGTGTTAATGAGAAAGTGAAGCAACTGAAACTTGCATAAACTGTTGGTTGGAGTACTGATTTTGTGCGTTTTGGAAAATGCACTGTATCTGCTTAAGCAGATTCACATACCCTATGGTCCAGCAACTTTCTCTAGAAATAGACCTAAGAAACAAATACATATGAACAGAAAATGACAAGTGGAAGAATGCTTCTAGCATCACTATTCATTAAAGCCAAATCTGGAAACAGGCCAAATGTCAACCAACTGTATAACAACTGTTGAATGGACAAATATCGTTGGTATATTCATGCACTGGAATACCAGTGCATTTAGCAAGGCCAACAGTAAGCTAAATTTACATAAAACAATATGGATGAATCTCACAAACATAATGTTGAACAAAGAAGTCAACACAAAAGGCTCTATACTGTATGACTCCACATATACATATGTTCAAAAACAGACAAAACTGATGTATGGTGGTTACTTTGGGGAATCTACTGACTGAACAGGAGCACAACAGGGGCTTCTGGAATGCAGGCAATGGTTTATTTCTTGATCTGGGTGCTTATTACATGGGTGTTCCCTTTGTGGTGATTCAAGGTGTACCGTTTTGGTTTTATTGGTTGTTTGCATCACTGTGTATACACTTGTCTATATATATGATAAACTTCAATAAAAGATTTATTTTATAAATTATGAAGAAATATATACAAGGCAAATGCAAACAAACGAAATAACCAAGGGCTATGATCTTGAGGATGCTAAAATACTAAAATTTACAATTCACAATAAACATATAATAATTATGAGTATTTATATATCAACTAACAGTGGAACTTTCATAAAGCAGAAGTTACAGGTTGATGCAAGATAAAATTTCACTGATAATTAATTTCATTGATAATTCATATTAAAATGAATTTTAATATATTTTTCTCAATTTAAGATAAATCAAGTGCAAAACAAATACCTATAGACTGACCATATATTAGATCACAGAGACAAATTCATTAAATTTCAATATCATAATGCAGCAAAACAGTACATTACAAGAGTGGGCCTATGTGCTTTACCTAAAGTCCTAAATTTTATCAATAAGCGTTGAGTTCCTCTCATGACACATGGCTCAAACCCTTCCATGATGCTGAGTCAAGAAACTATACAACTATATTAGTTTTCTACTACTGAGTAACAAACAATAATAAATGTGGTAGCTTAAAACAGTAAAACTTAATCACCCTACAGTTAGATAGAAGTCTGCCATGGTTCTCACTCGGCTAAGTAAGAAGAGCAAGGTGTTGGCAAGGCCGTGTTCCTTTCTGCAGGCTCTAGGAGAGAATTAATTTCCTTAGGTTTTCCAGTTCCTAGAGGCCACCAACACCCCTGGGCTTGAGGCTAACTACCTTGATGTAACCAGCAACTTTGTATCTCTCTAAACATTCTTCTGTGATCACATCTCCCTGCAACTCTAAACTCAGCTGGAAAAAGTCCACTGACTTTAAGGATCCAAGTGATTAGTTTGGGCCCAAAGGGATAGTCTAGGATAATCTCCCCATTTCAAAATCCTTATTTTAATCCCACTTGCAAAGTTCCTTTTGCCTCGTAATTAACATATTCATAGGTGCCCAGGGTCTGGACAGGGACATTACAGGGACATCTTTGCAGGGACATTATTGCTGGGAGCGAGCTCCGCCCAGGACATTATTCTGCCTACTCCAACCATTCTTAAATGTTCTATCCTTGTCTTTCCTCTTTTCAAGGGAATACTCAAAAGTCTACCTCAGTCTACCCCAATACTACCTCTCCAACACAGCTGTGAATCCAATCAGAATAAGCATCAGTATCCCCTGTACTCATGTTTATGCCCATCATATTGTAATAAGTCCTAGGCTCCTTGGTGATCTCTCTTTACAGATACTGTATGCCCCATCAGTTGGACGTCCCATTTTCTCATCCCTCAATTCCTGAGACTTTCCAGTATGCCCTCTGGAATTCAGAGTAACAAATCCCTCTTTTATCTTCAACCACTTCCCTGAACAATCCTTTCACCTTTCTGGGTCTAACAGAAACGTGGCTTTCTCCAGAGGACTCCTGTAGGCCTCTCAATGTTTTCCGCCCCCGACAGCCTCTTGCCACTGGGTCTTTAAGTAGGGCAGGTGTTCTTGCTCTTATTACTTTCAGACGTTCTCCCTTCCTCCTCCACAAACGCTCTACCTTTGAATTTCATGCCAAGAGACCATATATAACTCCCATAACAGCCATACTGTTGCTGACATCTACCAAGTACAGGGTATTTCTTTCCCTTTGTTTTTTCAAAACTTGAGCTCGTGGCTTACTCTGTACAATGCTATTTGTTCAGTTGCTAAGTTGTGATTTATTGTTCAGTGGACTCTTTTGCCACCCCAGGGCCTGCAGCCCGCCAGGCTCTTCTGTCCATGGGATTTTTCAGGCTAGAATACTGAAGTGGGTTACCATTTTCTTCTCCAGGGGATCTTCCCAACCCAGGGATCCAACTCGTGTCTCTTGCATTGGCAAGAGGATTGTTTACCACTGAGCTACCCAGGTGACCCCATAGGCTACTACCCTTCTTTTATTCTTGCAATTTCAGGACACCTACAGGTGAGCCTGGCTTACTCCTTACCGGTACAACCAATTTTCCTTCTCTCACGGCTCAGTCCCGCTACCATACTGATAGGTTTTTATTTCGCCCTCCCCAGCTGCTGTTCCATTTCTTTACTCATATTTACAGGAAAACTCTTCAAATATGTGGTCTACAGTCTCCCATTCCTCTCGCCTCATTTTACCTTATCCTACTCCAATCCAAGCAGCCCCCACAGAAACTACTCTTTACATCTTCACGAAAGACTAGTTACTAAACGCAATGCTGAATTCCTCGTCTCTGGCCCCACAGCTGCTGCCACATTTACCACCTTTACACACACGTTCACGACTTGGTGACACAGTCACAATCATACACGTGCACAGTCACATCTAAAAGGTCCATTACAATCACATACAGCTCTCGTCCCCACCGCACTATACACACACATCCCTCCACGGTTCCCATACCTTGCTCCTGCACCAGTTTCACACAAGCACCCAAGGTTCGCTGCCAGGATCCCTCGCGCGCGCGGATACACACACGCAACTTTCCACCACCGTCCCTCCCACATTCCATTGCTGGTAAAGCCTCACACTCTGAAAACTTTAGCCACTCACTGCCCTACCCTGCGGCCTGGGCCTCTCAGGGTTCACTCCGCTCCCGGGCCTTAGACTCACCCGACTTTAAGGTTCCCCCAAGCTGTGGATATTCCTCAGGGACTCGCGGGCTAACCCTCCTATGGTCCTGAACCGGCGAGTGTGCGGACAGAATGTTGCCTTGGGAACGGTGGACACTGGAAAATGTAGTCCGGAGCCTGGAGAACCTTTTAAAAGCCCAGAGGTCTCAATTCACAGACCTTGGTCTTGGACCTTATCCCTTCACTCGGCAAAGACCATCGGCCTCACATCGCCTCCTATCTGTGGCAAAGCGTCAACCAGTTCCAGGCCGCGTCTAGAACACAAGTTTCAACTTAGGACTCCGCGGAGCTCTTCCTCCACAAACTGGTGCCCTTCTGTGGGAACTAGGACAAGAAGCCCAAGCGATCTTTCGACGGAAAGTAGCCGTGAACGCGATGCCCCCTGGGAAATGTAGTCCAGAGCCGTGGAAATACTTCTGGAAGGAGGGTATAATTCTCATCACAAGCTTGCCTCCTGGGCATCTGACACATTGGTTGGCAGAAAGGGCCTGGGTCTCGGCCTGGACGGGAGGACACTTCTTATCCCACAAGCCCTGGCTTGAGGGTTGGATGAAGGGGAGGATTTACGGGGCACCACTGGCAAAGGTCAGTTTTCATTCCAGTCCCAAAGAAAAGTGAAAGTGAAGTCGCTCAGTAGTGTCCGACTATTTGCGACCCTTTGGCCTGTAGCCTACCACGCTTCTTGGTCCATGGGATTTTCCAGGCAAGAATACTGGAGTGGGTTACCATTTCCTTCTCCAGGAGATCTTCCCGACCCAGGTACTGAACCCAGGTCTCCCACATTGTAGGCAGACGCTTTACTGTCTGAGCCCCCAGGGAAGGCAATGCCAGGGAATGTTCAAACTACCACACAACTGCACTCATCTCACATGCTAGTAAAGTAATGCTCAAAATTCTCCAAGCCAGGCTTCAGCAATACTTGAACCGTGAACTTCCAGATGTTCAAGCTGGTTTCAGAAAAGGCAGAGGAACCAGAGATCAAATTGCCAACATCCTCTGGATCAAGGAAAAAGCAGGAGAGTTCCAGAAAAACATCTATTTCTGCTTTCTTGACTATGCCAAAGCCTTTGACTGTGTGGATCACAATAAACTGTGGAAAATTCTGAAAGAGATGGGAATACCAGACCACCTGACCTGCCTCTTGAGAAACCTATATGCAGGTCAGGAAGCAACAGTTAGAACAGGACATGGAACAACAGACTGGTTCCAAATAGGAAAAGGAGTATGTCAAGGCTGTATATTGTCACCCTACTTATTTAACTTATATGCAGAGTACATCATGAGAAATGCTGGGCTGGAAGAAGCAGAAGCTGGAATCAAGATTGCCAGAAGAAATAGCAAAAACCTCAGATATGCAGATGACACCACCCTTATGGCAGAAAGTGAAGAGGAACTAAAAAGCCTCTTGATGAAAGTGAAAGTGGAGAGTGAAAAGGTTGGCTTAAAGCTCAACATTCAGAAAACGAAGAACACGGCATCTGGTCCCATCACTTCATGGGAAATAGATGGGGAAACAGTAGAAATAGTGTCATACTTTATTTTGGGGGGCTCCAAAATCACTGCAGATGGTGATTGCAGCCATGAAATTAAAAGACACTTACTCTTTGGAAGAAAAGTTATGACCAACCTAGATAGCATATTAAAAAGCAGAGACATTACTTTGCCAACAAAAGTCTGTCTAGTCAAGGCTATGGTTTTTCCAGTGGTCATGTATGGATGTGAGAGTTGGACTGTGAAGAAAGCTGAGCACTGAAGAATTGATGCTTTTGAACTGTGGTATTGGAAAAGACTCTTGAGAGGCCCTTGGACTGCAAGGAGAGCCAACCAGTCCATCCTAAAGGAGACCAGTCCTGGGTGTTCATTGGAAGGACTAATGCTGAGGCTGAAACTCCAATACTTTGGCTACCTCATGAGAAGAGTTGACTCATTGGAAAAGACCCTGATGCTGGGAGGGATTAGGGGCAGGAGGAGAAGGGGACGACAGAGGATGAGATGGCTGGATGGCATCACTGACTCGATGGACGTGAGTTTGGGTGAACTCCGGGAGTTGGTGATGAACAGGGAGGCCTGGTGTGCTGCGATTCATGGGGTTGCAAATAGTCGGACACGACTGAGCGACTGAACTGAACTGAACTGAACTGGGGCGAAGGGAGAGGGGTGTCCCCTGTCTGAGAAGCCATGGGAGCACCTCCTCTAGTATCCTTCACAACAGCAAACACTCACCTTGTTCCAATTACACTTAAAGTGGTTTAAATTACTTTTCATGGTTACATTAGTATTATGTAAATGTTATTCATGTCTGAGCTATTATTTTTGCTGAAAATAATACTTGGCAGCTGTTTTTCACTTGCATCCTTTTTTATGAGATTATCATTTATTTCTTTATTTTTAATTGGAGGATAATTCCTTCACAATGTTGTTGGTTTGTTCTGTACAACATGAATCAGCCGTAAGTATGCATGTGTCCCCTCCCTCTTGAACTGTGCTTATCATTTAGATGTATGTCTAAACTTTCTGTTGGAGGAGTAATTCTTTCAATATTTTCAAAATCATCAGGTAATCTTTAAATATTTTAATTGTGAAATCGAAAATACCTGAAGAAAAGTACATAGAATGTATAAGTTCAGGGTAACTCATACAAGTGGAGAATCTTGGTATGTTGGTATCTTGTTGGTACCTCAAGGAGAAATGCCCACCCCCTGTGATCATTTCTGACCCCAAGACACCAACTGACCACTGTCTTGTTAATATAATAATATCTTGATTTGTCACTTATCTAGCTTCGAAATTTACATAAATACAATTAAACTATATGAATTTGCTTAGTTGTTAAAACTCCTAACTAGATTAACTCAAAACTCAACACTAAAGGCTTTACAGAAGGAAATATATGCCAATTCAGGTATAAAAATTCTTTTCCTCAGTTTCTATGGTGTTGCCAGACTCCAAGATCAACCCTCCCTCCAAGGTTCAAGGATTCACTGGGAGAACTCCAGCAAAACAATACAAAGCAAAATCAGCTTTGTATTGAAAAAGAAAAGGTGCACTGGGCAAACTTCAGGAAAAACCAGCGCATGTTTCCAAGGGGATCCTTTCCCAGTGGAGTCACAAAGGCCATTAATTCCCCAGGAACAAGTTGTGACAGTACATGTGAAATGGTAACAACCAGGGGAGCTCGTTAGAAACTCAGTATCTAGTATTTTCATTGGGGCCTGGCTGCATAGGCAGGCTCTGCCTGGCACATACCAGAATTTCAGATTCTCAGAAGGAAAGCAAGTATTTAGCATAAATTATATTGTTTGAACAAACACTGTAGACATAGTGAGCCATTCTTATCAATTAGGAAAATGGCAATCTTCTCAAAATCTTAAGTTCTAGTTGTAAATCAAGAGCCAAACTTCAATCAGGCCTTTAAGGGATAAGTTTTCTCAACTCTATGTTAACCTTTTCCTGCATACTACTGTCCTAAACAAATGGCTTTCAACCACATAAAAAAACCCCACAAAGTATGTAAAAAGCCAAGAAAAATCAAGGCATTCCCAAAACACAAGGCAAAAATCAGGAATACTTCAGATGTTCTTAGGTTATTGCTGCTTAACTTCAGTCTCTGCCTCTTTCCTCATATGGCCTTCTTCTATGTCTTCTCATTTTCTGTTTATTGTAAGTGGATTTAAGTCACATCCAGATAATCCAGGATAATCTCACCTAGATATCCTTATCTTAATTACATCTGTAAAGAACCTGCTCCTTTTTTTTTTTTCCCAAATAAGGTCACTTTCACAGGTCTTGGGAGTTAGGATGTGGACATATCTCTAGGATGTCACCACTTAATCCCAAACAACCTGTTACTATATTTAGTTTTATCTTAATAGATTTCCATAGAATTCTCATCTTGCCTTACTGATCTCAGAGGTTTAGCAGAGCAAAGACCAACGACCTACCCACTAAAACTTGTTCATTCTAGTTTTATCTCAGTAAATGACAATTCTGGCTTCTTGATCTAAACATATGTGGGTTGGCCTAGGTTCCTCTTTTTCTCTCATTTCCCTCATCAAATCTATTACCCAATCCATTTAGCTCTATCTTCAAAATGTATCTAGAATCCAACTAGTTCTCATAACTACCAGTGCTATCACCTTAGACTGAGTCATCATTATCTCTTATCTGGATTATTCCACCAGCCCATTGGCTAGTTTCTCTGCTTCTTTTATTGTCCCCCTAACACCCTACTCTCTACTCAGCACTCCAAATGATTCCTTTTAAATATAAGATCATGTCACTCTTCTGTTCAAAACCCACTATTGCTTTTACATCTAAGACTAACCAAACTTCATAAAATATTCTCCATAATCAGTCTTCTCATTAGCTGTTTCACCTCATTTACTACTCTCCATTTTGTCACACTGTCCTAGTTGCTGCTCACTAATATACCAGGCTTATGGCTTGTTGTTGTTGTTCATCACTCAGTCGTGTCTGACTCTTTGCAACCCCATGAAGAAACACAAGCTGGAATCAAGATTGCCGGGAGAAATATCAATAACCTCAGATATGCAGATGACACCACCCTTATGGCAGAAAGTGAAGAGGAACTAAAAAGCCTCTTGATGAAAGTGAAAGTGGAGAGTCAAAAAGTTGGTTTAAAGCTCAACATTCAGAAAACGAAGATCATGGCATCTGGTCCCATCACTTCATGGGAAATAGATGGGGAAACAGTGGAAACAGTGTCAGACTTTATTTTGGGGGCTCCAAAATCACTGCAGATGGTGACTGCAGCCATGAAATTAAAAAACGCTTACCCCTTGGAAGGAAAGTTAGGACCAACCTAGATAGCGTATTCAAAAGCAGAGACATTACTTTGCCAACAAAGGTCCGTCTAGTCAAGGCTATGGTTTTTCCTGTGGTCATGTATGGATGTGAGAGTTGGACTGTGAAGAAGGCTGAGTGCCAAAGAATTGATGCTTTTGAACTGTGGTGTTGGAGAAGACTCTTGAGAGTCCCTTGGACTGCAAGGAGATCCAACCAGTCCATTCTGAAGGAGATCAGCCCTGGGATTTCTTTGGAAGGACTGATGCTAAAGCTGAAACTCCAGTACTTTGGCCACCTCATGAGAAGAGTTGACTCATTGGAAAAGACTTTGATGCTGGGAGGGATTGGGGGCAAGAGGAGAAGGGGATGACAGAGGATGAGATGGCTGGATGGCATCACTGATTCGATGGATGTGAGTCTGAGTGAACTCCGGGAGTTGGTGATGGACAGGGAGGCCTGGCATGCTGTGATTCATGCGGTTGCAAAGAGTCAGACATGACTGAGCGACTGATCTGATCTGATCTGATCTGAACAGCAGCCTTTCTGGCTTCCCTGTCCTTCACTATCTCCCGAAGTTTGCTAAAATTTGTGCCCATTGAGAGGCTTATATCTAACCCACAGCATTGATGTTTAGTTGTTTTCTCTGCTTTAGTGCTCTTTATCCAAATATCTTCAAATGTCACTACTTCTGTTTTTGATCAAGTATCTCCATTTGAAGAGGAAATGAGGCTGAGAGGATTCATATTTTTCCACTATCTCAGCCACCCATACAGTGACCCATAATCATGTGATCTCTCTCTCTCTCTCTCTCTCACACACACACACACATTTACTCCCAACCACACAGGCCCACAGTATGACCCTCTATCCTCACAAAACCACTCATAATCTTGATGCTACCTCTCCTTCACCGCATGCAGTCTCTCTTTCATTCAGATCAGATCAGATCAGATCAGCCGCTCAGTCGTGTCCGACTCTTTGCGACCCCATGAACCGCAGCACGCCAGGCCTCCCTGTCCATCACCAGCTCCCGGAGGTCACTCAGACTCGCATCCATCGAGTCAGTGATGCCATCCAGCCATCTCATCCTCTGTCGTCCCCTTCTCCTCCTGCCCTCAATCCCTCCCAGCATCAGAGTCTTCTCCAATGAGTCAACTCTTCGCATGAGGTGGCCAAAATACTGGAGTTTCAGCTTGAGCATCATTCCTTCTAAAGAAATTCCAGGATTGATCTCCTTCAGAATGGACTGGTTGGATCTTCTTGCAGTCCAAGGGACTCTCAAGAGTCTTCTCCAACACCACAGTTCAAAAGCATCAATTCTTCGGCGCTCAGCCTTCTTCACAGTCCAGCTCTCAGATCCATACATGGCCACAGGAAAGACCATAGCCTTGACTAGGCGAACCTTTGTTGGTAAAGTAATGTCTCTGCTTTTGAATATGCTCTTTCATTCAACTAACCCCTAAATGTAGTCACACTCGCAATCTCATCGTGGTCTCACACTGGGACCCTCCTTTGCCCACTCTCTCATGTGTCTGGACTTGTGAATTTCTCCCCTTTAAACTCCCGAGGCTGCTTTGGTCCCAGACACTCATGTTCCACATTGTGGGTTCTCTCTTCTGGCTCCCCACCATGTTCCTCAGCAGCTTGTCTCAAGGGCATTTGAGCACTCCCAGATCAAAGCGTAACCCTGAGCAGCCTCCTGTGCATTTAGCTGAGGCCAGGCCCCGCCTCAGAGCCTAGGGAACGCAGTTTACCTTGGCCGAGTCGGTCCCGCCGTTGGCGAAGTCCTGGACTACATTTCCCGGGACGCCGTGGGGCTCACTATGTTGCAGGGTGAGAGCCAAAACCTGCGAGAGCCGCAACAGAAACTTGAGGCTGGGCTGTGTCAAAGAAAAGTTGCACCAAACAAGTTAAACACATAAGGAAAACGTTATTAAAAACTATTGCAATAAGGAAGAGAGATTTACCTCAACTTGGTATATAACAGTCGCTCGGGGTTTATAGCCAGTGGGCAGGGTGATGGAGTCAGTGGAGTCAGCTTGACTAAAGTTTGCTCATGGAATCCTTGTCAGCTGAGACTCGCGGAAGCCTCAGGTGCGCTGCCAGGTCCAGGTTCCTCGCCACCGGGAACTCAGGATGAATTGGAGATAGCTTTTAGCAGCCTCTCTCTCGCTCTCGCTCTCGCTCTGTCTGGACTACATCTCCCAGAGGCCTCTCGGCTTGGTGCTCCCTCCCGCGAGAAGCAGACCTTCTCCTGAGGAGTGGGCGGGTTTTTCTGGCGGGTAGGGGCAAACAGCCTCTGGGTGCTGTGGGAGCTGCTGGGCTCTTCTATTTGATTCAAGTACAGTGGAGCGGTGCTGACCAGACAGACCTGAGGAATCGTAGGTGAGATGGGTTGGAGCTGGGTGTGTCTGGAACCTCCGGCCTCTACGGGAGCCAGCCAGCCGGGAAGGGGAGATTGTGGGGAGTGTGTGTCTTATTGTGATTGTGTCTCTGTGTCTGTGTGACCCTGTAGCAAACTGTAAAGGTGGGGAGGCGGGCTTGATTTGCAGTTATAATGGTGCATGTGTGATGGAGTTTAACTTTGTGACCGGGTGTGGCACTGTTTGTGAGTGTGAAGTTCTTTGCGATTGCAAAGCTGTGTATCCACTTTGTGTGTGTGTGTGTGTTTCTGAACATTTGCTGAGCGGTGGGCGTTGGGTGGCTTAACTGAGATTTCTAACTATTTCCCCTTGGGGGTGTGTTTGTGATATTGTTGGTGGGTAGGGTGCGTCTGAATTTGTTGTCACTGTGTCACCATGATGGGTGCCAATGGGAATGTGAGTACCTGGGTGCGCCTTTGACTGCGATCGTGACTGACTGTCCCCAGAGTGTATATGATTGAGTGGCCCTCTGGGGTGCCTGAGTGCCCCGTGGTATGAGTGAATTTCTATGATTATGTATCCATATAGCACTGTAGGTGTGGGGCGCCTTTGTCTATGTCTTTGTGACTCCAGCGCTCTGTTCCCAGTAGCTGGAGCCCAGGGGCAGAGTCTGCCCAGAACTGCAAATGACCCTGCACTTCTGTCATGCTGGTATTGAGCAGGACACTAATATCTGTAGATGGTAGATTGACTTGGACTCCCAGAAGAACCTGATTTTTCCTGCCTGCTTTCTCCCTCCCCAGCTCTGCTGTACTTGCACAGTCTTCCAGAATGGAGTAAAGAATGCCTGTTGACCATCCACAAGGGACCTGCAAGGTAGCTTATCATTTCCCCTTGTTTCCCGAAGTTCTCTTTTCTTTGTCAAGATATGACTTGCTTTTCTTCTCTTGAAAATTTCTTGCCTGTCAGGTGACCTGATCCATGGAATTTTTTTTCCTTTGAGAAATGTGATTTTCTCTAAACCCCAATCCACACACATGACTTTCTCTTTGTAATTTGTCAAATGATTTAATTTTTCTTTAAGCTGTCTTAAAAAACCTTTTTTATTATAAAAGTGAAATTATCTTTAATTACAAACATACAGCTATCCTCAATGAAGAAAATTAAATTTCCAGTTAAAACCAATGCTACCTTTTTGATAGTTTCTCCCTAGTATGTTTTATGTACACATATAAAATGTGGTTTTTAAAATTGAATTTATTCAGTATTTACCATTTGTAGTATACATTTTAACATAAAATTATATTTAAGTATTGAGAGGGTAACAGGCCGGAAGGCTAGGATCCCCCAAGTGGAGGAAATAGACTGCAAATGTCAGACCTTTTTTTTCCTTCTCTATACAAAATTAAAAGGAGGTTTCTTTTAAAATTCTGTGTTGCCATGACACCTCTTTCCACCTGAACTTAACTTTTCTCAAACCTTAAGCTAACCAATGTATTTTTATTATGGAAATGTTTTTCTTAAGCTATGTTAATAAACTATGTATTTACCTTGCTGCTACTGCTGCTGCTGCTAAGTCGCTTCAGTCGTGTCCGACTCTGTGCGACCCCATAGACGGCAGCCCACCAGGCTTCCCCATCCCTGGGAGTCTCCAGGCAAGAACACTGGAGTGGGTTGCCATTTCCTTCTCCATTGTGTGAAAGTGAAAAGTGAAAGTGAAGTCCCTCAGTCGCAACCGACTGGTAGTGACCTCATGGAATGCAGCCCACCAGGCTCCTCCATCCGTGGGATTTTCTAGGCAAGAGTACTGGAGTGGCTTGCCATTGCCTTCTCCGTGTATTTACCTTAGACTCTGTCTTTTTTCAAGTTGGTTCCACCTAAGACTCAGAACCGATAGTGGCTCAACAAACCAGTATGTTTTACTCATGGAAATGTTCTCTTAAGCTATGTTAATGAGACTATGTATTTGCTTGGAAACCTGCCTTTCTTCAAGATTCATGTCAATCATTTTATGGCCCTGGATGACTCACCCTGTGCCAATACAATCTCAAAAATTCATGTTGTGGGTGAATGGCCTGGTGCCACTCTCAGAATTTTGAGACATTTCCTGTCTCTAATTAGCAGCTTGCTAATAGGTATATGAGGGGGCACTCTCTCTGCCCTCTTCTGATGTCTATGTCAAAAGCTTTCTCTATCTGTTTTATACTTTAATAAAACTTTATTACACAAAAGCTCTGAGCGATCAAGCCTTGTCACTGGCCCCGGATTGAATTCCTATCCTCCGGAGACCAAGAATCCTGGCATCATTCACGGCTCATAGCAACAACCTTCCATCTTTGGGGCTCTTCAAGTTTGGGACCTATGGAACAGTACACAGTAACAGCATAGGTCACAAATCTCTTGAAAGCCTATGATCCAACAGATTAGATTAGTAGTTCTTTTTTTTTTTTTTCTTTTTTTTTTTAAATTTTATTTTTAAACTTTACAATATTGTATTGGTTTTGCCATATATCAACATGAAGGTTAGTAGTTCTAATTCTCAGGAACTTATGAAATGGTCAAAGAGACTGGAAAGTTTGACTAAGAAAGGAGAGTTTGGTCTACATGCTTCATCCATCTCTGGCTGCTCCCCAACAGGAGACGTTGGGTGCCTCTTGACATTAGCAGGTCGGTATAATCCCCGAACAGGGTTTTTGCCATAAGCCGTGTGAAGTCACGGTGGAACTGCAGATTAGGACACAGCTCTTGGTTCACACATGTGTCTCTTTCAATCAGTCACACAAACAAGCATACTGTAGAGTTAGTAAAGTACAGCAGAAAACATGTTTGCTAGGAGGACAAAGAACTAGAGCTCCAAGCATCATTACCTTGTCCTGAAGAATCCCGGACGAGCCCTCAAGATGTCAAACATTTGACATGAATCTTGAAAAACGGCAGGTTTCCAAGCAAATACAGTCTCATTAACATAGAGAACATTTCCATAAGTAAAACATACTGGTTTGTTGAGCCATTATAGGTTCTGAGTCTTAGGTGGAAATGACTTGAAGAAAGACAGAGTCTAATGTAAATACATAGTTCATTAAACATAGCTTAAGAAAAACATTTCCATAATAAAAACACATTGGTTAGCTCAAGGTTTGAGAAAAGTCAAGTTCAGGTGGAACCAGGTGTCATCATGGCAACACAAAATTTTAAAAGAAACCTCCTTTTAATTTTGTATAAAGAAGGAAAAAAAAAAATCTGACACTTGCAGTCTATATCCTCCACTTGGGGGTCCCTAGCCTTCCTGCCTGTTACCCTCTCAGTATCTTCCCACATAATTTAATATTTGAAACGTTTTTAGAGATGCATATTTATTTGAATGCCTATGTCTTCATTCTTTCAAATTATGTATAGAAATGGCATTTAACACCCATTTGTGCAAATAATTATAAAGACCCATGTAAGGAATCAAGAAAAAGAATATAGCCATCTGTAAAGCAGCCTCTGATGTACTCCTCAGTGGTCATAAACAATTATGCTCTTCTGGTGATAACCACTGTGATCATTTGTCTTTCACGTAGAGCTTTGATATGAATTCAAAAATCACATAAGTTAGTTTTCTATCTTTCTATGAACAGACATTCTTTTATTTCTTTTTTCATTAAAAATATTTGTGAGCTTCATTCATATTTCTCATAACTATAGTTCATTTTTTCCATTGCTCTATACATACTGTCTCATTGTATAATAGTATCGATTTACTAATCTGTTCTATTCTTCATGGACAATTGACTTGCTTACAGTTTTTGAGTGTTATAAACAATGTGACTATGAATATTTTGTGCAGATATTTTGGTACATGTGTGCTTGTATTTCTTTAATATGTAATAAAATTGTAATTCAGTTGTTGAGGGCTAGGGTTTGTACATCTTGAGTTTTACTGGACAATGCCAAACTGGTCTCTAAAGATACTGTGCAAGTTTTTTACTTGTATCAGCAGTTACAAAGATTCCTTTTGTTTATAGTCATGCCAGCTCTTGGCATTGTCACACTTTAAAACTTTTGCCAATTAAATATCTAGTATTACCACATTTCATTGATATCCCTGTATTATCAGTGAAATTGAACATCAATTCTTGCCCACCTGTATGCTTAGTCACTCAGTCATGTCCAACTCTTTGCAAGCCCATGGACTGTAGCCCACCAGGCTCCTCTGTCCATGGGATTCTCCAGGCAAGAATACTGGACTGGGATGCCATTTCCTTCTCTAAAGGATCTTCCTGACCCAGGGATCTAACACAGGTCTCCTGCACTGCAGGCAGATTCTTTATTGTATGAGCTACAGGAGATATCCCCTTTTGCAAAATATTTGTTCAGATATTTTGCCAATTTTTAATTGGATTGCTTTTCTCTGACTGATTTATAACATTTAAATATATATATATATATGTGTGTGTGTGTGTAATCTACATACATAATACATATATTATGTATCATCTGTATTTATTTTAGTTTGGGCTTCCCTTGTGGCTCAGTGGTAAAGAATTCACCTTCCGATGCAGGAGATGTGGGTTAGATCTCTGAGTTGGGAAGATCCCCTGAAGGAGGAAATGGCAGCCCACTCCAATATTTTTTCTGGGATAAATCCATGGACAGAGGAGCCTGACAGGCTGCAGTCCATGAGGCTGCAAAAGAGTTGGACATGACTGAAGTCACTGGCCGCACATGCGTGTGTGCATATTTTAATTTACTGGCAGTTGCATATGTGACAAAAATTATCTTCTGCTCTGGCTTGGTTTTTCACTCTGATGCATTCTGGTGAGTAGAGATTTTGAATTTCAATGTGATGAAATCTTTTTTGGTAGTTAGTGCTTTTTAAAGAAATTTTGTGCTACCTTGAGGTAATGAAGATTTTCTTGTGTTTGCTTCTAAAGCTCCCTAAATTTTTGCCTTAACATTTCTCTCTTTACACTAACTGGAATTGATTAGTGTAGGGTAGGGATTCGATTTCATTTTATCCCCCAAGTGGGTATCCAGTTGCTCCAATATCATTTATTGAAAAGTTCATCTTTTTTACACTGAGCTGCAGTCCCATTAGGAGAAGGCAATGGCAAGCCACTCCAGTACTCTTGCCTAGAAAATCCAATGGATGGAGGAGCCTGGTAGGCTGCAGTCCATGGGGTTGCTAAAGAGTCGGCCGTGACTGAGCAACTTCACTTTCACTTTTCACTTTCACGCAATGGAGAAGGAAATGGCAACCCACTCCAGTGTTCTTGCCTGGAGAATCCCAGGGATGGCAGAGCCTGATGGGCTGCCGTCTATGGGGTCGCACAGAGTCGGACACGACTGAAGCGACGTAGCAGCAGTAGCAGCAGCAGTACCATTATAGTTACAGAGGTGGTGCTAATGGTAAAGAACTTGCCTGCCAATGCAGGAGACATAAGAGTTGTGGGTTCTATCCTTGGATTGGGAAGATCCTCTGGAAGAGGGTATGGGAACTCACTCCAGTACTCTTTGCCTGGAGAATCCCATGGACAAAGGAGCCTGGTGGGCTACAGTCCATAGGGTCGCAAAGAGTAGGACATGACTGAAGCGACTTAGCACACATTATGGCTACATCTTGTTTCTGGACTTTATATTTTGTTCTATTGCTCTGTTTATCTCCCCTCACAACAATACTATGCTATTAAGATAGAATATTAAGTCATATTCACTGTGACTTTGGAATAATATTTGGAGTAAATTCTCTTACCTTCTTGTTCCTTAAGAATATCTTGGTTGTTTGTGTTCTTTTCATATCCATATAAATTTTTGAAATAGCTTGGTTCCACTCAAACATCTTTTGGGATTTGATTGGATTGCATTGTATCTATAATCAGGTGAGTATAAATTTGAGAAATCTTCTAATAATAACATTGACCTTTCAATTGATATTATATCTTCTACATGTTTTTCAGCAAGGTCTTGCTTATCTCCTAAAATAGTACTTGGCAAATAGGAAGAATTTAATCCATTGTATATAGTATTTCCCTTCTGCATTGACCGCCAGGAATTTGAGTTCTTCACACGTGATCAATTATAGCACATCTTAGCCTGAGATTTGATATTGAGTACCTATGATATATGACCTTTGTGTATGATTTTTTTTTCTTTTATTCTTAGCCTCCTCAAATACATTTTTGAAGTGAGGGATATAAAAAGGAGATATAGACTTAGAATCAGATATGTATTGTTTAATATTTTTATTTTAATAACATTCGGGTCCAATCAAGTCTGTTGTGCATGGTTCCTTTTACTGTTCTCCCTATGTTATATTTCTTTTTTAAATACCCTTTCCACTTCTCTTTCCTAATCTCCTCAAAACCTCCCCCCTCCACAACTATCCTCCATCAGTCAATTTCTACCTTTGCTTCTTTCCCATCTATTCTCAATATCACTTTAGTTTAAATATAGACTACATCAGAGAAAAAGAAACAAACCATCCCTCAGGGTTTTTTTTTTACTTACACTAGTCTCTGTAACATGGTGTAAAATTAGGGGCTCTAGTGTCAAATGTGGTCTCTGATCTCAGCTACACCACCTGTGAGCTGTTTAACCTGTGAATGAGAGGTTCTCATTCTCAATGTTGAGAATGAAAGATGTGTAAAACACTTAGTTGCCATTCAGTTGCTAAGTTGTATCTGACTTTTTGCGACCCCATGGACTGCAGCATGCCAGGCTTCCCTGTCTTCACCATCTCCCAGAGTTTGCTCAAACTCATGTCCATTGAGTCAGTGATGCCACTGGTACACTTGGTACACATCAGAAATTCAGTAAATATTAGCTTCGTTTTCCTTTATTTTACATTCTTGGGATCTCTAAATCAATTATGGTATACAGTGGTTGCCCAAAAGTCTTTGGGTAGGTCTTGAAGGATTTTTTTTTTTTTTATTGTTGAGGTTTAATCAACATATAACATTATATTTGTTTCAGGTGTACAACATAATAATTCAATATTTATATACAGTTGACCCTTAATGTGGGGGTTAGGAGCACTGACTCTGCATTAAAAAATCTTCATATAACTTATAGTTGGTCCTCCATATCCATGGTTCCTTTGTGTCTGCATTCTCAGATTTAATCCACCACAGATCCTGTTCAGTTCAGTTCAGTTGCTCAGTCATGTCTGACTCTTTGCAACACCATAGACTGCAGCACACCAGGCCTCCCTGTCCTTCACCAACTCCCAGAGTTTACTCAAACTCATGTCCATCAAGTTGGTGATGCCTTCCAACCATCTCATCCTCTGTTGTCTCCTCCTACCGCCTTCAATCTTTCCCAGTATCAAGATCTTTTCCAATGAGTCAGTTCTTCGCATCAGGTGGCCAAAGTATTGGAGTTTCAGCTTCAGCATCAGTCCTTCCAATGAATATTCAGGACTGATTTCCTTTAGGATGGACTGGTTGGCTCTCCTTGCCATCCAAGGGACTCTGATCCTGTAGCATTGTAGTATTTACTACTGAAAAAAACACCACATATAAGTGGAACTAGTCAGTTCAGACCCATGCTATTCAAGGGTCAACTATTATAAAGTAATCACCACAATGAGTCTAATATCTATCAGTATACATAGTATAAAAATTGTGTTTTCTTATGACTTTTAAGATTTTCTCTCTTAGCAATTTTCAAATATGCAATACAGTATTATTAACTATATACCATGCTATACATTGTACCACCAAGACTTATTTCATAACTGGAAGTTTGTACCTTTTGACTTCCTTTACCCATTCCACTCCCGACCCCATCTCTGGCAACCAACAGTGTGTTCTCTATATCTATGAACTTGGTTTTTGTTTATTTGTTTAAATTCTACATATAAGTGAGGTCATACAGTATTTTTCTTTCTCTGTCCTCCTTACTTCACTTAGCATAATAGTGGTACATTACGTGTATGTTGCCTACTTGTTGTTAAACTATTTAAATAGTTTGTATTATCGATTTGAATTTTTTTTAATGTATTTATCTGGCTACGTTGGGTCTCAGTTGCAGCATGCAGGATCTTCACTGCATCATGCAGGATCTTTCCTTGCAGCACACAGACTCTCCAGTTACAGCTTGTGGTGTCCAATTGTGGTGTGTGGGCTCGGTAGTCCAGCAGTTGCAGCACATGGGCTCTTTAGTTGTGGCGTATGTGCTCCAGAGTACTTGGTAGTTGCGGCATGTGAGATCTTAGTTCCCCGACCAGGGGTTGAATCCAAGTCCCCTGCACTGCAAGGTGGAATCTTAACCCCTGGACCACCAGGGAAGTCCCTGTCTATTTGAATTTTTAAAATTTATGTCTTTGTGCTTTACTTGTGCCATGTTTTGATCACTTCTTTTCTTTTAAATCTTTGAATACCTGCTCAAATATATCAGTATTCTGAAGATAGCTGTATTCGCTATTCCTTTCATTACAAAAAAATATTTATTACAACAAATTTGAAAGCTACAGAGAAGCACAAACAAGTAACAGAAGTTATCTATAATCCTCTCAATTAAAGACAACTGCTGTCAACACTTAGAATTGTTTTCTAAATGTGATCATATTCTGGCTACTGACTTGTAACCCATCTTTATCATGCCAAAATACAATGTGAACAACTGTCCATGTTGTTATACATTTATCTTTACCATGAGTTGTAATGGCTTCATCGTGTTACCATTTT
This sequence comes from Tragelaphus eurycerus, assembly GCA_935064755.1. Taxonomy (NCBI): domain Eukaryota; kingdom Metazoa; phylum Chordata; class Mammalia; order Artiodactyla; family Bovidae; genus Tragelaphus; species Tragelaphus eurycerus. Next base: position 10,084,961 of record CAKXYN010000020.1, read on the forward strand.
ACCCAGCTCCTTTTTTTGAACATGGTTTGCTTATAAATTATTGCCATTATAAACAATGAGCAGCTCTTAGGCTGAATGCTAGTGTTTTCCTTTTTAAATTTTATTTTTAGTTAAATTATAATTATATATATAACTAATAATTTTGTTATAAAAATTTTGTGTTATGAACGGGTTCGTATCCATGTAACTACAATCCCCAATCCTAGGAACCTACCCAGGCTCATCACTGCAAATGGTGACTGCAGCCATGAAATTAAAAGATGCTTGCTCCTTGGAAGAAAAGCTATGACCAACCTATACAATGCATTAAAAAGCAGAAACATTAGCCAACAAAAATCCGTCTAGTCAAAGCTATGGTTTTTTCAGTAGTCATGTATGGATGTGAGAGTTGGACTATAAAGAAAGCTGAGCGCCAAAGCATCAATGCTTTTGAACTGTGGTGGTGTTGGAGAAGACTCCTGAGAGTCCCTTGGACTGCAAGGAGATCCAACCAGTCAATCCTAAAGGAAATCAGTCCTGAATATTCATCTGAAGGACTGATGCTGAAGCTGAAACTCCCAATACTTTGGCCACTTGATGCAAAGAGCTGACTCATTGGAAAAGACCCTGATGCTGGGAAAGATTGAAGTCAGGAGGAGAAGGGGACAACAGAGGATGAGATGGTTGGATGGCATTACCAACTCGATGGACATGAGTTTGAATAAACTCTGGGAGTTGGTGATGGATGGAAGCCTGGCATGCTGCAGCCCATGGGGTCACAAAGAGTCAGACAACGACTGAGAGACTTAACTGAGGTATCTACCCAAAGTACCCAAAGGTAGCCGCTATTATCAATTAATTATTTATCCTATTAAAAAATGCATATACATGGATAATTCCTTTGTGGTCCAGTCATTAGGACTTCCTAACCACTGCAGGGCCTCTAGGTTGATCCCTGGTTGAAGAACTAAGATCCCACATGCCTCGAGGCATGTCCCCCCCCAGAATGCAAACACATGTAAATGTGTATGTGGTACTGTTTTTCATTGAGAAATATTTCTGTATAAAAAGAATTATAAGTACATCCTGCAAAATGTGGAAAGTAACTGCATTGTAAGATTGGTCCAAGGATTGAGTTGGTTCATGTAAAACCCTTAAAACAGGGCCTAACCACTTGCTTAGTGTCATTTAGTAGTTAGGAAACTTATGACAAACCTAGACAGCATATTAAAAAGAGACATCACTTTGCCAACAAAGGTCCATAAAGTCAAAGCTATGGTTTTTCCAGTAGTCATGTACGGATATGAGAGTTGAACCATAAAGTAGGCTGAGTGCCGAAGAACTGAAGCTTTCGGACTATGGTGCTAAAGAAGACTCATGAGCGTTCCTTGAATTGGACTGCAAGTAGATCAAACCAGTCAATCCTTAAGGACATCAACCCTGAATATTCATTGACAGGACAGATGCTGAAGCTGAAACTCCAATACTCTGGCCACCTGATGTGAAGAGCTGACTCATTGGTAAAAGACCCTCATGTTGGAAAAGAGTGAAGGCAACAGGAGAAGGGGGCAGCAGAGGATGAGATGGCTAGATAGCATCATCAACTCAATGGACATGAATCTGAGCAAACTCTAGGAGGTAGTGGAGGACAGAGGAGCCTGGATTGCTACAGTCCATGGGGTCACAAAGAGTCAGACAAAACTTACCGACTAAACAACAACAGTTATTGTTACTGTTGTGAAGCTTACTTGTTTTTTCTTTGTGGAGAATTGTTCATTTAAGTATAGCACTCACTTAAATTACTTCATGTAAGGCCATATTTTATAATACTGTGGTATGTTTAATGATTTTATGGTTTTTATTTTATTTTCGATTTTATGGTTTTTAGAGATTTAGATTTTATATAGTTAAATCACTGTGGCAAACATTGCTCCAGTGAACATCTATGTACATGTCTTCTCTAAGGTATATACTAATAGTGAAATTATGGAGATAAAAAGTACACATACTTTGTGTGTGCTCTGTGTACTCAGTTGTGTCCGACTCTTTGCGACCCCATGGACTGCAGCCCTCCAGGTTCCTCTGTCCATGGGGATTCTTCAGGCAAGAATACTGGAGTGGGTTGCTATGCCCTTCTCCAGAGGATCTTCCCAACCCAGGGATCGAACCCAGGTCTCCCACATTGCAGGCAGATTCCTTACTGACTGAACCACCAGGGAAGCCCATACTTTAGCCCAGGGAACACATACTTTAGACTTCAGTAAACATTTCTAAATTAAACTTCACAGTGGCTTATTCACTTCACAGTATACCCAACTCTCTTTTTCAGCCCTGTTTTTCTACTGCCCTTTAGGTTACTTTTGGCTCCATAAGGCAGAAAGACACAATTGCAACAAATCGAATAGAGGGTTAATTATTTCATTTAATTTAAGCTGGTTATTCTTAACTTTTGTTACTCCTCTCTGGGTCCCACCTCTAGCAATTCTGATTTAACTGGTTTGGGATAGAGCTTGGAAATCATCAATTTTAAAAGATCACCAGTTGGAGAAGGAAATAGCAACTCACTCCAGTATTCTTGCCTGGGAAATCCCATGGACAGAGGAGCCTGGCAGGCTATGGTCCATGGAGTTGCAAGAGTCAGACACAACTTAGAGACTAAACCACCACCACAGCAGAAACCAGCAAACCCACACACTGTAAAACAATTATCCTCTAATTATCCAATAAAAAAATAAAGATCACCAGGGACTTCCATGGTGGTCCAGTGGTTAAGAATCCGCCTTCCAGTGCAGGAGACAGGTTCGATCCCTGGTCTAGGAAAAGCCTATATGCCATGGAGCAACTAAGCCTGTGCCCACGACAACCGAGTCTGCACTCTAGGACCTACAAGCTACAGCTACTGAGCTGTTGTGCCGCAACTACTGAAGCCCACTTGACTAGAACCTCTGCTGCACAACAAGGGAAGCCACTGCAGTGAGAAGCTTATGCATTGCAACTGGAGAGTAGCCCTTGCTCAGCGCAACTACAGAAAGCTGGCGCACAGCAACAAAGACCCAGTGCAGCAAAAAAATAAATTAAAAAAAAAATTTAAATAAAAGATCATCAGATAATTCTAGTGTGCTGTCACAGTTGACAATGACTTAAGCTCATACAAGATGACTAGACAAACATTAAGATTTAATTGGTCTGGAGTGGGGTTCAAGTTTTAGAATTTTTTTTTTTAAAGCTATCCAGTTGATTCTAATAGCAATCAGAATTCAGAACCACTGGCTTAGACAAGGCATGATTCATTTTCTGGAAGTGATGGAAAAAATTCTTGTAGCAAAGTAGGACAGGGATGATATTGAAGGAGGCAATCAGTAATATCTGTCATACCTGTACTCTTTCCAGCAGTTAACATTATGAAACTATCATTGTCTGGTCCTTTTAATGGTGTTTTGGGACAATACCTAAAGGAAATGGCATAAATATATGTTTAATCAGCAGTCTTCATATTCTTTTCAAAAGCAAGGTTTGAGTTTTCTGAATCTTATGTATTTTAACATTTTTATATCCTGTTTTTATCTTCATTAATTTTTTCCTGCCTTTTTTTTTTTAGTTTCTTGCAGTGTTGAATTCAAATCAGTATTTTTCAAAGGAGTTTAATGTTATTAAATTTTCATTTGAGGGGGGTAGTTTTCCTGTGTCCAGGTTTTTTATATGTATTACTCTCCTTTTCACTTTATTTCTAGGTATTTTATATTTCTATTTAGGCTCACATGAGAATTTAACATGAGAATTACTTAGGACTGTGTCTTACTTTGTTTTGGGTAGCTTTTAAATTGTGATTAAGTTTTTATTCAAATTGCAGAAAAGTTACAAGAATAATACAAAGTATTCTTGGGTACTCTTTGCTTAGAATCACCAGTAGTTTACATTTTATTCCATTTGTATTATCATTCCTATGTGCATTTGCAGTTGTTCTCTGTCTCTATATATGCATGCATGCACACTCACAAATATACAATACACACATTTTAGGAATAAGTTGTAGAATTTGCCCCTTTACCCTTAAACACTTCACTGTGTTGTTTCCTAGGGACAAGAGTATTCTTTTACATAACCACAATATAGTCATTAAAATCAGAGATTTTAACAACAGTGCATTATGGTCAATATACAAATTTTTTTTTGCTAGTCCCAATAATATTCTTTGTAGCAGTTCATCTACCCTCATCCCTCACCCTTTCTCCCTGATTCACTGACCAGGATCACACATTGAATTTACTTATCATGTCTCTCTCTAATCTTCAACCTGGAAGACTAAAGATGTCTGCATTTCACGATGTTGATGTTTTTGAAGAGGATAGGCCATTTATTTTGTAAAATGTCACTTAGTTAGGATTTATCTTATGGCTCCTCATAATTAACTTTCAGGTTATGAATTTTGTGGCAGGAATACCACAAAAGTGATTGTATCCTTCTCAGGACATCATAGAAGGGAATATGTGATATTGACTTGTCCCATATTAACTTTGATGACTGGTTACGGTGGTATCTACTAAGTGTCTTCACTGTAAAGGTAGTAGTTGTCTCTTTGTAATTAACAGCTAATTAATTTATAATTAATAGCAGAGAGATATGTTGAAACTATGTAAATACCTCATCACCAAACTTTTACCCACAACTTTGAGCATCCATTGATGTGTGGGATCCTTTATCCATTATTGTCTGGATCCTTTATTACTATGATGTTTTCAAGATGGTAGAATTTTAAAATCTCCATGATTTTGTCTGTATTAATTAGTTGGTATTCGACTGTGAAGGAGAGCATTCCCTTATCACTCACTTATTTGTTCATTTGTTGTATCAGTATGTATTTGTAGAGTTTCATTTATTCAGTGTGATATATGATGCGTTACCATTTATTTTGATACTCAAGTTGTCCCAGATTTGGTCAATGGGAGTCTATTCAGGCTGGCTTCTGTGTATTTTTGATTTTCCCCATGATTCTTTGAGCATTTTCTCTCTTTCTGGCCCAAGATGTTACAGGCTTATTTCTAATTACTCTCCTGGCTCCAGCCTGAAGTAAGTAATTTCTCTAAACAGCCTGGTTTCTTGCTGTAAAGAATATTTAGAAACCAAGATCTGGGTGATAGGACTACAGTATTCAGTCTGGTCTTAATCCTGTTCCAGATTTGTATCTCCCTTTGCCAATGGCACTCCACTCCAGTACTCTTGGCCTGGAAAATCCCACGGACGGAGGAGCCTGGTAGGCTGCAGTCCGTGGGGTCACTAAGAGTCGGACATGACTGAGCGACTTCACTTTCTCTTCTCACTTTCATGCATTGGAGAAGGAAATGGCACCCTACTCCAGTACTCTTGCCTGGTAAGTCGCGTGGACGGAGGAGCCTGGTAGGCTGCAGTCCATGGGGTTGCTAGGAGTCGGACACGACTGAGCATTTTCCGTTTTCACTTTGATGCATTGGAGAAGGAAATGGCAACCCACTCCAGTGTTCTTGCCTGGAGAATCCCAGGGACAGGGAAGCCTGGTGGGCGGCTGTTTATGGGGTTACACAGAGTCGGACACGACTGAAGTGACTTAGCATAGCATAGCATTGCCAGTAGTTAAGAACCTGACTCTCATTATCCTCATTATATTTACTAATTTTGTTCAATTCTATAACAAAAATAGTTTTAGATTTCCTAACCTATACTATAGTAACTATCAAACCTACTAAGTGCAGCTCAGTATTTTTTTATAGTTCTCTTCGTCTTCAGAAGAAGGGTACATAGTTAAAATACTGTGTTCAAGTTTATTTGAATTCATTTCTTAATCCCCTCCTTCAGTGTGGCTGTGTTATTCATTTGAAATACTTTTAGGTTCATTGTTGCTGTTTGTAATCTGTTTGATTTTTAAAATTAATTTTAACCCATTCTTGTTGATTTGATTATATGAACATGATTCCAGTTAGAACAGTATCACTCTGCTTCTATGACCCTTGCTTTAGTGAATATTATGTGCTCAGTTGTGTCCCCTCTTCCCTAATTCATATGCTGAAGCTTAAACTCCCCAGTGAGGACTGCATATGTGTATGCTAAGTCACTTCAGTCATGTCTGACCTTTTGCAACCCTATGGACTGTAGCCCACCAGGCTCCTCTGTATATGGGATTTTCCAGGCAAGAATGCTGGAGTACGTTGCCATGCCCTCCTCCAGGGGATCTTCCCAACCTAGGAATCGAACCCATGTCTCTTACATCTCCTGCATTGGCAGCCTGGTTGTTTACCACTGTGCCACCTGAGAAGTCCCTAGACATATTTAGACCTCGTCTAAACAAGCTTGTTGTTTGAGTAATGCAGAAAAAGACTGGAGCTGAAATATTTTTACCTCTGGAAACTTGAGTTATTTATTCAAGGTCTTAATTGATGTCTCTGAATCCTTTTCCAGTCACTTTTAGGTCTTCCAAAATGATAGCTACCAAACACGGTGGCATTATTTTATACAACTGTGTAAATATATTATATGTGATTTCAGAATCATTTCAATAACCGTTGATGTTCAGAGAAGTCATCTATCTGCATCCTTCTTGTAATTTTCCACAAGTATCCCATTACCTCCTATCTTATCATTCCTTTTTTGTGACTTTAGAACTAAACTCTCAATTACTCTGCTGTGGCCTTTGCAAGTCCCCTTTTTTGTTCTCCCAAGATTAACCTCATAGACTTCCTAAATAAACATGGATTTTATCAAATGGCATAAACAAACTATATTCTAACCACAAAAGAATCTTCCCTCTTTATTGCTAATTTCAGACTTATTCAGTTCATTAATCTTTCATCAAGATGCTGCTATATCTAGGGTAACTTTCTCTTCTATCTCCTTCAGGGTTGCAATTTATGACCATCTATCCTAGAATTTTCCTTCCTAGTATAGTTACTTAAAGCTCTAAACAACCCTAAGAAATGAGTTAAATGACAATTATACTTATTTTTAAATGTATATGACACTAGTTTTATCCTCTAATAAAATTGGGATGGGACCTGGACATATTTATAATTATTGAGCTTCCTACTTCTTTAGGGTGTTTTTTATCTAAATCACTATTTAGGAATGATTGACTTAATCTGTATTCCTAAATAAGTCTTTCACCTTCTAGTGTTTCTTCTCATTCTGTTTCCTTATCTGTTTGTCAAAGTGTCCAATCATAAATGAGAACTGTATAAGCCACTTACTTTTTATGAAAATGAGTTTAAGTCTTTTCATATCTATTATAAAAGTTTAATTCTCCCAGAACACACACACAAAAGTGAATGTTTTTATATTTTCTTTCAGACTGTGAATCAAAGTTGAGACCAAGAATTATTTCTGAAAAAGGATATTTATGGAATAGAATCATCCTGGTGTGAGATAATGGAAAGACTTATAAAAAACAGCATTGCATACTCACGTTTCAGAGGTGATTGGGAATGTAAAAGCCAGTTTGAGAGAAAACAGGAATCTCAGGAAGGACATTTAAGTCAAATGATATTTACTCCTGAAGACATGCCCACTTTCAATACCCAGCATCAGAGAATTCATACTGATGAGAAACTCCTTGAATGTAAGGAATGTGGGAAGGATTTTAGTTTTGTATCAGTCCTTATTCGACATCAGCGAATTCATACTGGTGAGAAACCTTATGAATGTAAAGAATGTGGGAAGGCCTTTGGTAGTGGTGCAAATCTTGCTTACCATCAAAGAATTCATACTGGTGAAAAACCTTATGAATGTAATGAATGTGGGAAGGCCTTTGGTAGTGGCTCAAACCTTACTCACCATCAGCGAATTCACACTGGTGAGAAACCATATGAATGTAAGGAATGTGGGAAAGCCTTTAGTTTTGGATCAGGCCTTATTAGACATCAGATAATTCACAGTGGTGAAAAGCCTTATGAGTGTAAGGTATGTGGGAAGTCCTTTAGTTTTGAATCAGCCCTTACTCGGCATCACAGAATCCACACAGGTGAGAAACCTTATGAATGTAAGGATTGTGGAAAAGCCTTTGGCAGTGGTTCCAACCTTACTCAGCATCGAAGAGTTCACACTGGTGAGAAACCTTATGAATGTAAAGGATGTGGAATGGCCTTTAGTAGTGGTTCAGCCCTTACTCGGCATCAGAGAATTCATACGGGTGAGAAACCATATATATGTAATGAATGTGGGAAAGCATTTAGTTTTGGATCAGCCCTTACTCGACATCAAAGAATTCACACTGGTGAGAAACCTTATGTATGTAAGGAATGTGGGAAGGCTTTCAACAGTGGCTCAGATCTCACTCAACATCAGAGAATTCACACTGGTGAGAAACCTTATGAGTGTAAGGAATGTGAGAAAGCCTTTAGAAGTGGTTCAAAACTTATTCAGCATCAAAGAATGCACACTGGTGAGAAACCCTATGAGTGTAAGGAATGTGGGAAGGCCTTTAGTAGTGGTTCAGACCTCACTCAACATCAGAGAATTCATACTGGTGAGAAACCTTATGAATGTAAGGAATGTGGGAAGGCTTTCGCTAGTGGCTCAAAACTTATCCAACACCAGCTAATTCACACTGGTGAAAAACCCTATGAATGTAGAGAATGTAGAAAGTCCTTTAGTAGTATCTCAGCTCTTAATCGGCACCAGAGAATACACACTGGTCAGAAACCCTATGAATGTAAGGAATGTGGGAAGACTTTTGGTACTGGCTCAGCCCTTACTCAGCATCAGAGAATGCATACTGCTGAGAAGGTTTATGAATGTAAGGCATGTGGGAAAGCTTTGGGGAGGGGTTCAGAAATTCAGCAACATAAGAAAAATCATGCTGGTGAGAAGCTCTGTGAATTGGAAACTCCATAATGTTGGAATTATATAGTTAAGCATACAATAAGAAAATTCATACTAGTGAGAATCCCCACAAATGTAATTAAAGTACATATACCTTACTTTACCAGTTAGTCAATCTGAGAAAATTCATATGTAAAAAAAATTTTAAAACCAATCTGAATAAAATATTAGAAGATTTTTATCTAAATTCATTCCTTCACTATTTTCAGAAAATTCACACTTGTTAATATTAAAAATTGAAAAATCTTTTATTGTATATTGCCTTTATTTTAAACATTGAAATTTATTCAGGGGCTAACCTTGCTACTTTCTTTTTAATGTTCTTATTTTTTTGTGTATTGTACAGAATTACTGATCCATTTCAAAATTATTTTAAATTATTGAGGGTCTAAATTTACCCTTTTTCTCTCTCCCCCATTTCTCATACTAATATCATTTATCCAATAACCATATCTATTTTTATATTTTTGTTGTTGTTTGATAGTATATTTTTATACATATAAAGCTTAAATATCACTTCAGTATTTGTTTTCAAATTTGCATATCTGTGTTTGTATCTGTTTTTCACCCTGTTTGTGTTAAGTTATGGTTATTTTTACATATCCTTTAATGTCTTATGGATGTGTACTTTTTGTTTTGGAAGGTTGTTTTATTTTTCTTTATAAAATTTATACTGTTCTTTTTGCAGAACAATTTTCCTACATAAAAATGTAAATATGAGTTAAAAATAGATATAGTTATCTGTAATCTTACCAGTCATAGATAATCCTGTCAAATTTTTGGAGCAAATCCTTTAAGATTATATCTGGCATTGCTTTTGAAAGAAGTGTGATCATGCTATAACCAGCTTTTAATATTCTTTCTCTGTAAATATATTGTTACAATTCCACTAGCATTAAAGTATTTACCTGTTTTTATCAAACCCTTATTTTTGTCAAATACAGAAAAAATTTTTCATCATAAAGAGTTACTTTGTTGGCCCCCTTTGAATGTGTCTGCTTTATTTGTTGTTCATTTTAAAGATAATGTGTGGATCTCCTCTGCTTTACATGATTTATACATCATCTGTAAAATCTTACTTCCCTTTGGCTAACATCCCTGAACTTAGTTACTTCCCCAGCATTAACTAACTTGCTTATTCTTCCAGATCCTTTTATGTGCATATGTGATGTGTTTATGGTACTGTGGGCATAATTAGTGTGGTTCTGAAGCAAATTATGGGGATTCTACAATGTGCCTATCACATAATAAATACTTGGTTAATTTAGCCATCATCATTGTTATCTTCTCAGTCTTTGTTATTTATGGCAAAAGTTTTAACTGTGATTTATACCTTGCTATTGCTATTGCTAAGTCACTTCAGTCGTGTCTGACTCTGTGCGACCCCATAGACGGCAGCCCACCAGGCTTCCCCGTCCCTGGGATTCTCCAGGCAAGAACACTGGAGTGGGTTGCCATTTACTTCTCCAATGCATGAAAGTGAAAAGTGAAAGTGAAATCGCTCAGTCGTGTCCGACCCTCAGTGACCCCATGGACTGCAGCCTTGCAGGCTCCTCCATCCATGGGATTTTCCAGGCACGAGTACTGGAGTGGGGTGCCATTGCCTCCTCCAGATCTATACCTTACTCAACATCAAAGACATTATGAGGAAAAGACATTTATGTAAGTGAACATAGGGAAAGTTTGATCAACATGTATCCCTTATTGAACAAGAATAATTTATCTAAATGAAGAATAAAGAATGTAAATTTAAGAAGGCAAAAATAAATCATAAAACTGTAAAAAATAGGATAGCTCTTTCATGAAAATCTGAACACTGAAAAATAACATTAACTTCATAGTGGCATAAGATGCCCACAAGTAAACTTGGCATATATCCACAAACAAATTGCCTATGAGGTTGCTGTGGGATCCAGCACTATAGCCCAGTGGACTTGAGAAGAGTCTCTCCCACCTATGTATATCATGTAATAGGCAGATAGGTCTTGGTATATGGGCTGTTGAACCAGCAGGGGTCTATAAACTGGCCCCAGTCCTTCTTGGTTGGACTTAAGGTAAACCTGAAGAGTACTGACTTCAGCAGACACCCACAGGTGAGAGACACTTTGTAGATATTCAGATTTCCTGGGGAGAGATTCCAGTACTCTGTTGAAGAAATAGGGAAGGGGAAGAAAATACCTTTGACTGCATTGGAAAGACTAAGATGAACTTTGACAGCACTCAGGGCTTTATCTAAACAGAGCAAGGGAAGCAATTGCTGGTGTGTGCATGGGCAGCACATTGGAGACAGCTCAGACCTCTGTAGCTGACATGGACCCCCTTGCAGGGCTCCCTTGCTCCAGGGCCCCCAGCCTGAAGTGAGGGGCATGGTTCATAAAACAGAACTAGCTTGGGTCTGACCCTAAGGACTTCTGCTCCAACAACCTGGGATCAAATTCTGGCCTGAGTAGGGCACTGACATCTCTTGAGCAGAGGACACCTCACTCCCGGCCCCAGCTCTAGCCCCTCCATCTCCAACCCCACCTCCTACCAAAGTGATAGCTGTCAGCACACCCTAAAGAAAGATATTACTTGTGTCCATGACAAATCCAGCTCTCCAAACAAAAACATTGGGTACCTGCAGAGTCTCTAGGGGTACTCTCACATAAGAACATCCCTTCAAGGCTGCAGTAGGTAACTTTCATCTATATTTATAGAGGCAGAGAAAGTTAAGCAAAATGATAAGTCAGAGGGACTGATTTCAGTTGAAAAAGCAAAAGATGCATTCCTATACACTAACAACAAAAGATCAGAGAGACTAAGGGAACAGTCCTGTTTACCGTCACATCGAAAAGAATAAAATAATGTAGGAGGAAACCTACCTAAGGAGGCAAAAGACCTATACTCAGAAAACTAAGATATTGACAAAAGAGGTCAAAGATGACAAGAATAGATGGAGAGATATACCATGTTCTTGGATTGAAAGAATGACTATTATGAAAATGACTCTGCTATCCAAAGCAATCTACAGATTCAATGCAGTCCCCAACAAATTACCAAGGGCATTCTTGACAGAATTAATAGAAATTTAACATTATACATGGAAACACAAAAGACCCCAAATAGTGAAAGCAGTCTTAAGAATAACAGAGCTGGAGGACTCAGGCTCCTTGGCTTCAGACTATACTACAAAGCTATGGTGATCAAACAGTATAGTACTGGCACAAAAACAAAAATATAGATCAATGGAACTGGATAGCAAGCCCAGAGATAAACCTACACATCTGTGGCCACCTAATCTATGACATGAAGGCAAGAATATATAATGGAGGAAAGTTGTTCAGTCACTAAGTTGTGTTTAACTCTTTGATACCCATGGACTGTGGCACTCCAGGCTCCTCTGTTTTCCACTATCTCCTAGAGTTTGCTCAAATTCACGTCCATTGAGTCAGAGATGCTATCTAACCATCTCATCCTCTGACACCCACTTCTCCTTTTGCCTTCAATCCTTCCCAGCATCAGATAGTCTCTTCTATAAGTGGTTCTGGGAAAGCTGGACAGCTACATGTAAAAGAGTGAAATGAGAACACTCCCTAACACCATGAGAGAGTAACAGGCAGGAAAGATAGGAGTCTCCAACCGGAGGAAATAGGCTGCAAGTGTCGGACATTTTTTATCTCTCTCTAAAGCAGCAGGAGGAAACAAACTACAAGTGTCAGATTATTTCCCTTCTCTATACAAATTTAAAAGGAGGTTTCTTTTAAAATTGTTTGTTGCCAATATGACACCTGGTTCCACCTGAACTTAACTTTTCTCAAACCTTGAGTTAACCAATGTGTTTTTCTTGTGGAAATGTTTTTCTTAAGCTTTGTTAATGAACTATGTATTTACCCTAGACTCTATCTTTCTTCAAGTCCGTTCACCTAAGTCTCAGAACGTACTTGACAAACCAGTATGTTTTACTCATGGAAATGTTCTCTTAAGCTATGTTAATGAGACTATGTATTTGCTTGGAAACCTGCCTTTCTTCAAGATTCATGTCAATCATTTTATGGCCTGGGATGACTCACCTTGTGCCAATGTTATCTCAAAATGTATGTTGTGGGTGAGGGACATGGTGCCGCTCTCTGAGTTTTGAAACATTTTCTTTCTCTAATTAGCAGCCTGCTACTGGCTATATAACTTCCTGCCAAAGACTAGCAGGGGGGCAATCTTTCTGCCCTCTTTTGATGTTTACAACAGAAGCTTTCTCCCTTTCTTTTATACTTTAATAAAACTTTGTCACTCAAAAGCTCTGAGACATCAAGCCTCATGACTGGCCCCGGATTGAATTCCTTTCCTCCAGAGGCAAAGAATCTCGGTGTCTTACGTGGCTCAGCAACAACCTTTCATCTTGGGAGCTTATCCAAGTAGGATGTCCAAAGATACCTGGAGTAACAGGCAAGTTTGGCCTTGGAGTAAAAAATGAAGCAGGGCAAAGGCTAACAGAGTTTTGCCAAGAGAACACACTAGTCATACAAACCAGTGCAAGCACCCTTTTCCAACAATACAAGAGATAACCCTACATATTCATGTCTTCAAATGGTCAATACAGAAATCAGATTGATTACATTCTTTGCAACAGAAGATGGAAAGGCTCTATCATATCAGTTCAGTTCAGTCTCTCAGTCATGTCTGACTCTTTGCAACCCCATGGACTGCAGCATGCCAGGCCTCCCTGTCTATCACCAACTCCCAGAGTTTACTTAAACTCATGTCCATTGAGTCAATGATGCCATCCAACCATCTCATCCTCTGTCATCCCCTTCTCCTCCTGCCTTCAATCTTTCCCAACATCAGAGTCTTTGCAAATGAGTCAGCTCTTCACATCAGGTGGCCAAAGTATTGGAGTTTCAGCTTCAACATCAGTCCTTCCAATGAATATTCAGGACTGATTTCCTTTAGGATGGACTGGTTGGATCTCCTTGCTGTCCAAGAGACTCTCAAGAGTCTTCTCCAACACCACAGTTCAAAAGCATCCATTCTTTGGCACTCTGCTTTCTTTATAGTCCAACTCTCACATCCATACATGAATACTGGAAAAACCACAGCCTTGACTAGATGGACCTTTGTTGGCAAAGTAATGTCTCTGCTTTTTTATATACTCTCTAGGTTGGTCATAACTTTCCTTCCAAGAAGTAAGTGTCTTTTAATTTCATGACTGCAATCACCATCTGCAGTGATTTTGGAGCCCCCCAAAATAAAGTCTCTCACTGTTTCCACTGTTTCCCCATCTATTTGCCATGAAGTGATGGGACCGGATGCCACGATCTTCGTTTTCTGAATGTTGAGATTTAAGCCAACTTTTTCATCCTCCTCTTTCACTTTCATCAAGAGGCTTTTTAGTTCTTCTTCACTTTCTGCCCTAAGGGTGGTGTCATCTGCATATCTGAGGTTTTTGCTATTTCTTCTGGCAATCTTGATTCCAGCTCGTGCTTCATCCAGCCCAGCATTTTGCGTGATGTACTCTGCATGTAAGTTAAATAAGCAAGGTGACAATATACAGTCTTTCCTGACATACTCCTTTCCTGATTTGGAACCAGTCTGTTGTTCCATGTCCAGTTCTAACTTTTGCTTCCTGACCTGCCTATAGGTTTCTCAAGAGGCAGGTCAGGTGGTCTGATATTTCTATCTCTTTCAGAATTGTTCACAGTTTGTTCTGATCCACACAGTCCAAGGCTTTGGCATTGTCAATAAAGAAGAAGTAGATGTTTTTCTGGAACTCTCTTGCTTTTTCAATGGTCCAGCAGATGTTGGCAATTTGATCTCTGGTTCCTCTGCCCTTTCTAAAACCAGCTAGAACATCTGGAAGTTCATGATTCACATACTGTTGAAGCCTGGCTTGGAAAATTTTGAGCATTACTTTGCTAGCATGTGAGATGAGTGTGATTGTGCAGTAGTTTGAACATTCTACTGCCAAATGTTTGAATATTGGCACTGCCTTGGAATGACCTTTTCCATTCCTGGGGCCACTGTTGAGTTTTCCAAATTTGCTGACATATTGAATGCAGCACTTTCATAGCATCATCTTTTAGGATTTGAAATAGCCCAACTGGAATTCCATCACCTCCACTAGCATTGTTTATAGTGATGCGTCCTAATGCCCACTTGACTTTGCATTCCAGGATGTTTGGCTCTAGGTGAGTGATCACCTACAGCATTGTAGTTATCTGAGTTATGAAGATCTTTTTTGTATCATCGATCCATGTATTCTTGCCACCTCTTCTTAATATCTTCTGCTTCTGTTAGGTCCATAGAATTTCTGTCCTTTATTGTGCTCCTCTTTGTGTGAAATGTTCCCTTGGTATCTCTAATTTTCTTGAAGAGATCTCTAGTCTTTCCCATTCAGTTGTCTTCCTCTATTTCTTTGCACTGATCTCTGAGGAAGGCTTTCTTATCTCTCCTTGCTAGTCTTTGGAATTCTGCATTCAAGTGGGTATATCTTTCCTTTTCTCCTTTGCCTTTAGCTTCTCTTCTTTTATCAACTATTTTTAAGGCCTTGTCAGACAACCATTTTGCCTTTTTGCATTTCTTTTTCTTGGGGATGGTCTTGATCAATGCCTCCTGTACACTGTCATGAACCTCCATCCATAGTTATTCAGGCACTCTATCAGATCTAATCCCTTGAACCTATTTGTCACTTCCACTGTATAATCATAAGGGATTTGATTTAAGCAAAAACAAGACCTGGAGCTGGCTGTGGGTCAGATCATCAGTTTATTATAGCAAAATTCAGTCTTAAACTAAAGTAAGTGGGGAAAATCACTAGGCCATTCAGCTATGACCTAAATCAAATCCCTTATGATTATACAGTGAGGTGACAAATAGATTCAAGGGATTAGATCTGGTAGTTAGAGTGCCTGAAAACTATGGACAGAGGTTCATAATCCTCTACAGGAGGGAGTGAACAAAACCATCCAAAAAGAAAAAGAAATGCAAGAAAATTCACCCAGCTCTACTCTAATGATTTGGGCACTTTTTTTGCATGTTATGTTCAAAGGGTATTTAAACACTTAAAAAAAATCATAAAAACTTCCCCAGGCAGGGGAAGGAGAAGGTGGGACGAATTGAGAGAGTAGCATTGAAACATACACATTACCCATATGCAAAATTAGATAACCAATGAAATTTGCTTAGGATGGCAGGGAGCTCAACCTGGTGCTCTGTGACAACCCAAAAAGGTAGGATGGGCAGGGTGTGGGGTAGGGAGAGTTAAGAAGAAGGGGACATATATATACTTAGGGCTGATTTGTGTTGATGTATGGAAGAAACCAACACAATATTATAGAGCAATTATCCTCCAATTAAAAATAAATTTTTTAAAAAAGTCTCAGGAACAGCTACACAACCACCAATCCCCCTCCACCCAAGGTCACAAACTGAAGCAAATGCACTCACACCAGCAGTGAAGGGTCACTCTTCTCATGCCCTCCTACAACAGGCCAGGCTGCGCCTAGTGCCTGGGGAGCCCTCTCCTTCAGTTTCCTCAGAATCTGCTCTATCTTCCCCTCCACCTGCCAGGACCTTTGGACTCTAGTTCTTGGCAGCACCCATCGCAGCCCCGCCCAACCTGGGACTGAGAACAGGACGATGCCACTGTGCCCTCTGGGCTCTTAGTTCTAGGGCTCAGTCTCTCAGTCAAGTCGAACTCTTTGCGACCCCATGGACTCTGGCACGACAGGCTTCCCTGTCCATCACCAACTCCTGGAGCTGGGGCTCTTAAACACACTACAAGTCCCAGAAGTCCCCATGGCAGAAATAAGCTTCCCTCCAGAATGCCGGTGGAGGGTCCTCTTCACAGACTGAACTACAGCCGAGCGGAGTGATTCTCCCCGACACTCCCCCACCCCCGGGAGTCAGCGGAGGACCTGATACCCTTGCAGGATTACGGTACCGAGGAGGGCTCGAAGAGGGCTCTGGATTGCAGGCTTTCTCGGGTCTTTCGGTGTTGGACTACATTTTCCAGAAACCTGCGGATGTTATGTGACTTCCTACCAAGTTTTCAGCGCTGCTGTATTGAAACCAGTTGAGCGGCCCTGCGGCGTGGGGAGGACGGAGTGTGAAACTACCTTGTCCGCTGGGACCCTGCCAAAGGTGAGGCGCTGACTGAGCCGCAGTGCAAAGACAGGCCATGTCTAGAGTCTCAGGCGTTAACGCGCCTCTGTGTGTGTGTGTGTGTGTGTGTGTAACGTGATGTGCCTATGAGACTGCATGATTTTGTTTGTGAACACTTGCGAGAGTGGTAATTGTGTCTTCAGCCATCAGTGTGGTTGTGTGACGTTGCGCGAATGACCAGGTAAAGAACTTGTCTTCAAGTCAGAGACCTGATCTCAGAATAAGAGTTTTAGAGCCAGAAACAGAAAAGGAGGTAGTAAGATTCCAATCTCGCCCCTCAGTAATCCACCGAGTGAACCTGTGGGGATTCTCCACTTCCACTTTGGTTCCCGGAAAGGGAGACCGTCATTGCTCAAGTCACTCACCAACTTTATGCTGAGTGTCTTTTTAAATTCAGGAATGGGATGCTGTTAGGGAAATTAAATGGAAGTAGTCTTGTTCAGATTTCAGAGGCAAGAAAGCAGTGCTTCTTACCTGCCTGCACACTGCCCTTACTACATGACTGTTCCACAGTGCACCGATTGTTCCAAAGAAGCCGAGTGGGGAGCACTATAGATAAGATAGGGAGCACGTATTGGGATTTTTGAGCCCTTGGAGGAGATCAGACCAACCACACCCCGGGTTAACGAAATCCTTTGACTCGCTAGATAAATAAACAGCATTGTAAAAAAGATTAATTGAGTTTCAGAGCTGCAACTTGCTAGCAAACTGATGATGGTATCAGTTTTCCGCGGAAATTATAAGCAGGAACTGCAATTTTGAATTCTCACATGTGGGTTGAATGCACCGCCGGGGACTGTTTCGAAACTGTGATTCCAGATTGCTGTTACAGGGAATTTCCCCGTGCTGTTTGGTTCTGGATGCTGCTGCTGCTGCTGCTAAGTCGCTTCAGTCGTATCCGACTCTGTGCGACCCCATAGACGGCAGTCCACCAGGCTCCCGTGTCCCTGGGGTTCTCCAGGCAAGAACACTGGAGTGGGTTGCTGTTTCCTTCTCCAATGCATGAAAGTGAAAAGTCAGAGTGAAGTTTCTCAGTCGTGTCTGACTCTTAGCTACCTCATGGACTGCAGCCTACCAGGCTCCTCCGTCCATCGGATTTTCCAGGCAAGAGTACTGGAGTTGGGTGCCATTGCCTTCTCCAGGTTCTGGATGCTAGTGGACTCCAAATAGATGATGTATATGCTGTTACAGTTTTACTGTTTCTGTTTTTTTGTGTTTTTTTTTTTTCTTTTAAGGATTGTGTATTGAAAGAAAGTTAGATAATTCTCTATTAAATATTGAAATTGTTTGAATGGTTTCTTTTGTTAACAAATCCTTTGACCCTGAAATGGAAATTAAAACTGAGCAAAACAGGAGCATGGGGTGGGTCAAGGGGAGTAGAAGATGTTGTTTCTAACAAATCAGTCAGGGCTGAAGGAAAGGCTTGGTGTCTGAAGATTCTTTAATTCTTACCAACTTCTCTTACACGGGTGACCAGAGACCAAGGGAAGAGCAGCTGTTGGACGATCAAGCATTTTATCCAAGGTAAGTTGTTTTTGTCTTTTTTGTATTTGTATTGCTTTCTGGATTTTCAGGATTTATCTTTCTGTATCTTGAAAGTCCACAACAAGGATCCTTTCAGTGATCTGGTTCTTGGGCCTTGCTATTCGAAAGAGTAATCAGGGTTGGGAGAAGGCTAGAGGAATGGACCCAAAGAAGCTGTTCCACTCCATATCTCTCCTTTTAACCTGAGGTGCCCATATTCACATGCCAAATATTTTAATACCACTTGTATGCTTAGTCCTTTTCTCTGAATTTTGAAGAAATACAATAAATCCCACAGAGTGAAACTTGAAGCCTTTCTTTTAGTATTTTCTTCTCAAGTTTGTCAAGAGAGGATACTATAAGTATTTAAAACATTCAAAACAGTGTTCAGCGAATTCTCCCCCTAGTTTTCCCACTTCAAAGGCAAACAGTGTGACCAGTCTCTTGAGTACTTCCAGGGGGATCCTCTACATACATTAGTATATGACGGGTTACTCTCTTTTTATAGCTGAACTGTATTTCATGCTTCTATAATTTGAAAAACTGACCCTTATTAACTTTCAAGTGTTTGTCAGTCTTTTGCTATAGTAAACAGTGACGGGATAAATATCCTTGTGTAAATGCTCATTTGATAAGTTTGTTAGTAGGATGCACACCACTTTCTGGGCCTACTTATGTGTGAACTTTAAATTTTAAAACTTCTTGCTATATTTTCCCTCAGAGAGGCTGTGTCATCACTTTACTAATTAATTTTTTCTAATTTTATGTTTTATTCAAGGTACTTTGCTGGTTAAGAAAGTTATTGATGTGCTACTGTAGAGCTTTTCAAACCTTGGGGTTGTTACCTTATTTGTGTGTGTGTGGTAAAATCAATTCACTGATCCGTGATCAGCATTTTCTTTAACTTTTTATCTTGAAAAATTCAAACTATACAAAAATAGACAAAATATTAATGAACCTCTATGTACCATCATTTGCTCATCTCCAGTAATGATTACATAACCAGTCTTGTTTAATCTATACCTCTGCCAACCCCAGGGGCTTCCAGGTGGTGCTCATGGTAAAGAACCTGCCTGCCAGTGCAGGAGATGTCAGAGACAAGGGTTCGATCTCTAGGTCGAGAAGATCCCTGGAGGAGGGACTCACTCCAGGATTCTGGCCTGGAGAATCCCTTGGATGGGGAGCCTGGCGGGTTACAGTCCATAGGGTCACAAAGAGTCGGACCCAACTAAAGCAACTTAGCATCCACACAGGCTACCCACCCCAGTGTAATTTTGAAGCAAATGCCTTCATTTTTCAAATATGTATGATTTCAGGCATAAATATTTCAGTGTATATGTGAATGATGAGTCTTTTAAAAAACTTAATCAAAATACCATTATTTTCCCTTAAAGTAAACAATACTTGTTTAATAATCAGATGTCCAGTTAGTGCTTAGACTTCCTCTCAGGGCAAACATGAAAGTGCTGCACTCAATATGCCAGCAAATTTGGAAAACTCAGCAGTGGCCACAGGACTGGAAAATGTCAGTGTTCATTCCAGTCCCCAAAAAAGGAAATGCCACAGAATGCTCAAACTTCTGCACTATTGCACTCATCTCACATGCTAGTAAAGTAATGCTCAAAATTCTCCAAGCCAGGGTTCAACAATACATGAACCATGAACTTCCAGATATTCAAGCTGGTTTTAGAAAAGACAGAGGAACCAGAGACCAAATTGCCAACATCCACTGGATCATTGAAAAAGCAAGAGAGTTCCAGAAAAACATCTATTTCTACTTTACTGACTATGCCAAAGCCTTTGACTGTGCGGATCACAATAAATTGTGGAAAGTTCTGAAAGAGATGGAAATACCAGACCACCTGACCTGTCTCATGAGAAATCTGTATGCAGGTCAGGAAGCAACAGTTAGAACTGGATATGGAACAACAGACTGGTTCCAAATAGGGAAAGGACTACATCAAGGCTGTATATTGTCACCCTGCTTATTTAACTTACATGCAGAGTACATCATGCAAAATGGCGGGCTGGATGAAGCACAAGTTGGAATCAAGATTGCCAGGAGAAATAGCAACAACCTCAGATATGCAGATGACACCACCCTTCTGGCAGAAAGTAAAGAAGAACTAAAGAGCTTCTTGATGAAAGTGAAAGAGGAGAGTGAAAAAGTTGGCTTAAAGCTCAACATTCAGAAAACGAAGATCGTGGCATCCGGTCCCATCACTTCATGGCAAATAGATGGGGAAACAGTGGAAACAGTGGCAGACTTTATTTTGAGGGGCTCCAAAATCACTGCAGATGGTGACTGCAGCCATGAAATTAAAAGATGCTTACTTCTTAGAAGGAAAGTTATGATCGATCTAGAGAATATATAAAAAAGTAGAGACATTACTTTGCCAACAAAGGTCCATCTAGTCAAGGCTGTGGTTTTTCCAGTATTCATGTATGGATGTGAGAGTTGGACTATAAAGAAAGCAGAGTGCCAAAGAATGGATGCTTTTGAACTGTGGTGTTGGAGAAGACTCTTGAGAGTCTCTTGGACAGCAAGGAGATCCAACCAGTCCATCCTAAAGGAAATCAGTCCTGAATATTCATTGGAAGGACTGATGTTGAAGCTGAAACTCCAATATTTTATCCACCTGATGTGAAGAGCTGACTCATTGGTAAAGACCCTGATGCTGGGAGAGATTAAAGGCAGGAGGAGAAGGGGATGACAGAGGATGAGATGGTTGGATGGTATCACCGACTCAATGAACATGGGTTTGGGTAGACTCTGGGAGTTGGTGATGGACAGGGAGGCCTGGCGTGCTGCAGTCCATGGGGTTGCAAAGAGTCAGACATGACTGAGCGACTGAACTGAACTGAACAGTGCAAATAACTTTTTAAAATTTTGAGGTTTCTGTGAATCTGGGTTCAGATAAGACCCATGTTTTGTGATTCATTTATAACTCTCCTAATAAAGTCTTTTTTAGAAACCATGATTTCTTATTCTCCTTCTTTGTTTCTCTCTACTTGCAATGTATTTGTTGAAGAAACTGGGTAATTTGTTCCATATAGTTTCCCACTGTATCATTAACATGTTTTTCTGTATTTCCTATAGATTAAGAAGCTTAACCTAGGAGCACTAATTTGAATTTCCTGGAACGGATCAGAAAGAGAGCTCAGATTAATTTTCAACCCTTTATAATCTAAATATTGGGGAAGGTTTCCTGGGGAGGGAAAGTTAGGCTCAAATGGATCACATACTAGGTGGACAGATGCTTCTCCCATGGGACAGTTAATGAGTCTGAAGAGAGTATGTGGTCTCTATCTGACTTCCCGCCCTGATGAAATGACAGCAGTATTGAAAAATCCATAAAGATAGAGGGAGACTTTATTATTAAAAGAGCTCATATGTGATGTCTTCATGTGTGTAGAGGGTGAGACATATTCCCCCTCTATATAGAAAATAGTGATAAGGAAGTTTCCTAAAGTTTCTTTGAGATGTGAGCCAATGGGCCTTAAATTAGGAGAGATTAAGGCTTGGGGTAAGAGAGAGACACATGTAGGGGGTCCTTTTGCTGCTGCTGCTGCTGTTGCTAAGTCACTTCAGTCGTCTCTGACTCTGTGCGACCCCATAGACGGCAGCCCACCAGGCTCCCCCATCCCTGGGCTTCTCCAGGCAAGAATACTGGAATGGGTTGCTATTTCCTTCTCCAGTGCATGAAAGTGAAAAGTGAAAGTGAAGTCGTTCAGTCGTGTCTGACTCTTAGCGACCCCATGGACTGCAGCCCACCAGGCTCCTCCATCCATGGGATTTTCCAGGCAAGAGTTTTGGAGTGGGGTGCCATTGCCTTCTCCAGGGGGTCCTTTTACACACTGCCATTTAAAGGGGAGCTCTTTAAAGAGACCATTATTAATTAACCATCTCTTAATTAAACCAGCTGCCTGGGACCTATTGGGAAATGAAAGTTCCACTGAATGCCTTTCCCAGGGGCCCAGCATTGTGTATTATGAGAAGTCAAATGTATGCCTTGGTCACTGCCAGTAATGTCTGGAACTCAGAAGGGAATAAGGATTGTCCTGGAAGGGCCTTGTATATGCAGAGATGTGTGACTTTGATTTATGTTTCAATATCTGTAAGATAAGAGATTCGCAGATTTCTTTACACTTAGAGGGGAAACTTTTAAGCAGTGGCTCAAGAGTTTGTAAAAGTATGCAGATAGAACCATTTGTTGTCAGAACCAAATGTCTTGACACAAATTGTCAGGACATTTATGCAAAGATGATTTCCTAAAGTTTTTTTGACCACTTGTTCTGCCCCTTGGGTCCTGTCCTTTATGGGGAACATCCTAGTTAAGAGATGGAAAGCAGCAACATTCCACTGACCTCCATCACTCGTGATGGTGGTGGTGCTGTCCAGAAAGTCTGAACTCCCATTGTTGTCTACTCAGTTAATCCCAGGCGGATTCCTAGTCAAGGACTCTGGGGAGGGGTGACTTCCTCTAGCACCATCACATCCAGCAAGGGACTAGGGATAGGGAAGACCAGTCCCTCCTGTATATGGAATATTCTAGAGGGCTAGAATTTGGCTACACCTACAGGATGTATCAAGGAGGCCTCAGTACTTGTGCTGAGCTTGTCAGAGTGCTGCTTCCACAATCCAAGGCATAATGGGCATCTTGGTTCAGAGATTCCCAGGCTTAGGGTCTTTGAAAGCCTTTATTTCCAAGAGATCTTAGCATCTAGCCAGCAGTTGTCACTCTAATGATGTACAACGTAGGGCCAAAGGGGGCAGTTTCTTGCATCTTTAGCCTATAGGTGGACACCATGGTTGGTCCAGAGGCATGAGAGGTTGCTGTGGCCTCTACAAAGAGGCAGTCTCTGAGGCCACTAACAGGAAGTGACTGCTGATTTTAATTTGAAGAGATTGTGGAGCCTTTTGTTGGATGAATTCCTTTTCACGGTGGGATGGTTTGTAAGTAACAGCATCAGTGAGATTAAAATTTGTCAGTAAGGAGATATGTTGCTTCCAGACCCGAATAAGACTTGACTTTATGGGCCCTGAGAGTTTTCACAGCAGTTTATGGACAGTGTCTGGGATAGAGCTGTCCAGTTTTACCAATACTCTTCAGGAATTTCACCACAGTGTCAGGGCTTTACATTATATATGAGGCAATGGCCTATGACTCTTTTTGTAAGCTCTTTTGTGAGTATTTTTATGTCCTTAATGAGCATGTTCGGGGAAGGCAATGGCACCCCACCCCAGTACTTTTGCCTGGAAAATCCCATGGACGGAGGAGCCTGGTAGTCTCCAGTCCATGGGGTCGCTAAGAGTCGGACACGACTGAGCGACTTCACTTTCACTTTTCACTTTCATGCATTGGAGAAGGAAATGGCAACCCACTCCAGTGTTCTTGCCTGGAGAATCCCAGGGACGGGGGAGCCTGGTGAGCTTCTGTCTATGGGGTCGCACAGAGTCGGACACGACTGAAGCGACTTAGCAATGAGCATGTTAAATGAATCTCCATTTATGGAGGAGGAGGTCATCCATATAATGTCATACCTGTGCTTGTGGAAGAAGGTGGATGTAGTTAAGATTACAATGGCAAGGCTACTGAGGTATCTGTGGGTAGCCCAGCAAAGCTATATTGTGTTAGACCTTGATAAGAGAAGTATATAAGGAGGGTGTTTAGCCAACTTCCTGTGAAGAGGAATTGAGAGTTTTTAGCCATAACATCAGTGTTGAGTCAAGATAGCACTTGTGAAATATTTATCACAAGCTCATTGTACTTTATGCCACACACAAAAATTTATTCAAAATGCACCATCAACCTAAATGTAAGAGTATAAGCAGCCAAAGGGAAAAAAATACATAAATTGGACTTCCTCAAAATTAAAAACTTACCAGCTTCAAAGGAAACAAAGTGAAAATATAGCCCACAATGCATGTACACTAGGTCACTACAGTTGTGTCCGACTCTTTGCAACCCTGCCAGGCTGCTCTGTTCATGGGATTCTCCAGGCAAGAATACTAGAGTGGGTTGCTATTCCCTTCTCCAGGGATCCTTCCCTTCTCCTGACCCAGGGATCCAACCCACGTCTCTTATGTCTCCTGCATTGGCAGGCAGGTTCTTTACCATTAGTGCCAACTGGGAAGCTCCAGGTGTATAGCCTACAAAGTAGGATCCAAAATTTGAAAATTACATGTTTAAGAAGGAATTGGATTTTTTAAAATGTGTGAGGAATTATTACAACTCAACAATAAAAAGACAAGTATCCAGTTTGTTTTTTTTTCTTTGGCCGAGTCATGTGGCATGCCTGATCTTGGCTCCCCCACCAGGGATTGAATCTGTTCCTCCTATGGTGGAAGCACAAAGTCTTAACCACTGCATCACTAGGGAAGTCCCCAGGCAGTTTTCTATTAAAGGATGTTCCCCAGTTCCACACCCAAGGGCCCAGGTTTCAGTCTCTGGTTGGGGACCTAAGATCCTACAAGCCGCATGACCAAAATAAATAAGTACAATTAAAAATAAAGGTCAAGATGGAGGGGATATATGTATACTTATGGTTGACTCACATTGTTGTATGGCAGAAACCAACACAACATTGTAAAACAATTATCTTCCAATTAAAAAAAAAAAAAAGATGCTTTGGGTTTGTTTCTTGGTTAGTGGATGAGTCTAGTGTGACTTCATGTTGCCTGGATGAAACTTTGGACTCAAAATACTTCTTGCACCTGGAACATGAGAACAAGTCAGGGAGGCACTCTCTGGTATGTAGTGTGTTGGAACTGGGGAAAAAACACAGATCTTAGTTGTGTGAAGTGTTCGTTCCAGGATTTGGCCTACATGGATATAGTGCACTTCTAGGCTTGAGGGCCCCATCAGTATCCTTGAAGTAGGCATGACTTGGGTATGTTTTGGATCAGGGCCCCCTAATCTGAAAAGGCGAACCACTCAGGACAGGTCAGAGAACCCTAAGAACATCATAGGAATTGGGTACTGCTTTAGCATAAATTAATTCGATATCTGTGTTTTTTGGTATTGAGGAAGGCATTTGATTTTTCACATTTCTGCAAATCTCAGTATGTGTATTGGGGCATGGAAGGGACCAGGTGCCATGAAAAGGGAAGGAAATATTTATCTTAACTTAGTCATTTAGAAGCAAGCCTGTTCTCATGGTTCCTTTTACTTTCTTGACTCCCTCTTCTCAGGACTCTGCACTTTTCCACAAGAAGCAGCCAGAGGAGGACTAATAATTTGCCATTCTAAGCCATGCCCCATGTGAGTTGATGTTTTTTCTTCCCTTCATCAAATAGTCTTGTTTTCTAGGATATGAATGCTCAATACTCTTACCTCCAGATTTTCTGCCTTACTAAGCCCCAGCCCTCTCTTCTTTAGCCATATTTGGGATCCATTCTGCAAATCAGGAAACATATTAAGGAAAGAGTAGAACCTCTCCTGTCATTGTAGTTTGATGAGATGGGACTACATATGCAAAATTCAGTCTTTGTCATTGACTCTATTTTCTGGATAATTAGGATAGAAATTGCTGTTTACCTCAGAATGTGGTGTGATCTTTGGTCTGTGAGGCTTTTAAGATTGAAATGTGATCAAATGTGGGACTGAGAACAAAGAGAGTATCATGTTGGTGAATATCTCAGAGGGGAATACCAGTGACAAGGTCCGTTTTGAATCTGAATAACATGTGTAAGTCAAGGACCATGTGTATGTGAGTTTAGGTCATCTTTCATTGGCTTTCTGTTGCTCAGAATAAGCGATGTGTACAGTGAGCAATGATGAGTGGAAACAGAGCCAGAGAATTAGGTCACTGAGAATTTTAGAAATGGAGCTGACATTAGAGAAGGAATACAAACTAAATACCAAAAAATACGAAAATGATGGCAGGGAATTCCCTGGTGGTCCAGTGGTTAGAACTCTGCACTTTCACTGCGGAGGGCTGGGGTTCAGTCTCTGGTAGGGCACTAAGATCCCATTAGCTGTATATTGCATGGGGTGCGAGGAGGGAAAGGAAGGAAAAGAAAATGATTACAGGGCTAATTACAGGGCTTCCATTGTGGTCCAGTGGTTGGGAAGCCACCTTATAATACAGGGAACACTGGTTCATACCCTGGTCTGGGAAGATTCCCACATAACACAGGGCAATTAAGCCCATGCACCATAACTTCTGAGCCTGAGCTCTGGAACCCATGAGCCACAGCTACTGAGCCCATGTTTGGGAACTACTGAAGCCCACCTGACTAGAGCCTGTACTCCACAACAAGAGAAGCCACCACAATGAGAAGCCCGCACACCAGAAGGGAGAGTAGCTCCCTTTCTCCACAACTAGAGAAAGCCTGAGTGCAGCAACAAAAGTCCAGTGTAGCCAAAAATAAAGTGTTTTTTAAAAAGGAAAGACAATTATTACAATCATAATATGATATATTATATCATATGCTGCTGCTGCTCAGTCACTTCAGTCACGTCTGACTCTGTGTGACCCCATAGACGGCAGCCCACCAGGCTCCCCCGTCCCTGAGTTTCTCCAGGCAAGAACACTGGAGTGGGTTGCCATTTCCTTCGCCAATGCATGGAAGTGAAAAGTGAAGTCACTCAGTCCAACCCTCAGCGACTCCATGGACTGCAGCCTACCAGGCTCCTCCGTCCATGGGATTTTCCAGGCAGGAGTACGTATACCTTGTAAAAATGATGACTATGAAAGGATTTGCCAGGAGAAGGGAGAAAATTATTGCTAAGTTATTCTGAGACTTAAGTTGGAAATAAACCCTTAAATTATATAGAAATCTTATTTTTTAAGATAAATATTTTAAAAGATATTTGGATGGGCCCATCAGGTTTGTTTTTCTTTTTTCTCCCTTCCTTCTTTCTTCCATCCCTTCCATCTTTTTTTTTTTTTTTTAGCATTGGTAACAATAAAGACAGTTTTCGCAAAGTGAACATGAAAAAAAAGATGTAAAATGTGTAAAGGCATTATATAGAATATTGATCAAAGAATGAAATTGGTAATTGGAGTTTTGTTCAGAAAATACTATCTCTACAAAAAGTCAATACTGTTCATAAAATCTTGATTAAAATATTTGTATGTGTATCAAGAATTTAAACATTCTTTCTGTCAAAATCTCACTTGTCCTTAACTCATTTTCTTTTCTTTTTTTTTTTTTTAAGGCAAGGGAAAGTGGGCAAAGGAAGGGATCCATGAGGATGGGAGGGAAATGGGAAGGAAGAAGAGGGGTAATAGTGGGGAGGAGTATATGTAAATTCTTAGCTGATGGATTTCTATTTTTAATCATAAAGAACATTTTAAAAATCATGTTTAATTCCTCTTATATTTGGAGATTTGCAGATTTGGAGATGGTGCTGATTGCAATAATAACCAGTTAGTGTGTGATAATAAGACTAGAAAAGCAACTGGAGATGAGAAGTTCAGGGAACTGAAAGTCCAGTTTGGGTATCATGTCATCTTACACACATCTAGGCATTTTGTAGTTGTAAGTCTATCTTTACAACAATGTGTTATTAGGACAGGATCACATTTATCACTGCTTCCTCCCTAATGCCCAGAATGGTACCTGACCCATAAAATACTCAATAAACATTTACAGAATGAACAAATAAGTCTATTTTTTTAAAAAAATTCTGAAAATTATTCCTGAATTGAGAGCTGCATCCTGGGACACCACTGTTTTCACTCCTCGTAGATCACTTCTTGTGGGTGGCCTTGTGGATAATAACATTTACTGCTGCTGTGGTTGCTGTGAGAAGCACTCTTTGTAATTCTCTATGGTATTTAGTGTAAGGGGTTGCTGAGGAAGTAATTCACTCCCTTACACAGTATTCCATCCATTAGGACCCACAAGGGAAACTTTTCTAGGATTTCATTGCTAGGAAGACCTGTGACTCTCCTGAGTGAACTGACAATTTGCGAGGCTCATAAGTGAATGTGTTTTCCTCTTTGTTTTGTCTATTACAGCCAGATTTGTATAGGTGTGAGTGAGGTATTAAAGTCTCCCACTATTATTGTGTTATTGTTAATTTCTCCTTTCATACTTGTTAGTATTAGTCTTACATATTTTGGTGCTCCTATGTTGGGTGCATATATATTTATAATTGTTATATCTTCTTCTTGGATTGTTTCTTTGATCATTATGTAGTGACCTTCTTTGTCTCCTTTTCAGAGCCTTTGTTTTAAAGTCTATTTTATCTGATATGAGTATTGCTACTCCTGCTTTCTTTTGGTCCCTATTTGCATGGAAAATCTTTTTCCAGCCCTTCACTTTCAGTCTGTATGTGTCCCCTGTTTTGAGGTGGGTCTCTTGTAGGTAGACAAGATATGTAGGGGTCTTGTTTTTGTATCCATTCGGCCAGTCTTTGTCTTTTGGTTGGGGCATTCAGCCCATTAACATTTAAGGTAATTATTGATAAGTATGATCCCGTTGCCATTTACTTTATTGTTTTGGGTTCAAATTTATACACCCTT
The DNA here is from genome assembly GCA_935064755.1 of Tragelaphus eurycerus. NCBI lineage: Eukaryota > Metazoa > Chordata > Mammalia > Artiodactyla > Bovidae > Tragelaphus > Tragelaphus eurycerus. The sequence continues at coordinate 10,113,920 of CAKXYN010000020.1, forward strand.
TTCGTGTTTCCTGTCTAGAGAATGTCCTTTAGTGTTTTTTTTGGAGAGCTGGTTTGGTGGTGCTGAATTCTCTCAGCTTTTGCTTGTCTGTAAAGCTTTTGATTTCTCCTTCATATTTGAATGAGATCCTTGCTGGGTACAATAATCTGGGCTGTAGGTTATTTTCTTTCATCACTTTAAGTATGTCTTGCCATTCCCTCCTGGCTTGAAGAGTTTCTATTGAAAGATCAGCTGTTATCCTTATGGGAATTCCCTTGTGTGTTACTTGTTTTTCCCTTGCTGCTTTAAAAATTTTTTTCTTTATGTTTGATCTTTGTTAATTTGATTAATATGTGTCTTGGGGTGTTTCGCCTTGGGTTTATCCTGTTTGGGACTCTCTGGGTTTCTTGGATTTGAGTGATTATTTCCTTCCCCATTTTAGGGAAGTTTTCAACTATTATCTCCTCAAGTATTTTCTCATGGTCTTTCTTTTTATCTTCTTCTTCTGGGACTCCTATGATTCGAATGTTGTAGCGTTTAATATTGTCCTGGAGGTCTCTGAGATTGTCCTCATTTCTTTTAATTCGTTTTTCTCTTTTCTCTTCTGCTTCATTTATTTCTATCATTCTATCTTCTAATCCACTAATCCTATCTTCTGCCTCTGTTATTCTACTGTTTGTTGCCTCCAGAGTGTTTTTAATCTCATTTATTGCATTATTCATTATATATTGACTCTTTTTTATTTCTTCTAGGTCCTTGTTAAACCTTTCTTGCATCTTCTTAATTCTTGTTTCCAGGCTATTTATCTGTGATTTCAAGATTTTGGATTAATTTCACTATCATTATTTGAAATTCTTTATCAGGTAGATTCCCTATCTCTTCCTCTTCTGTTTGGTTTCGTGGGCATTTATCCTGTTCCTTTACCTGCTGGATATTCCTCTGTCTCTTCATCTTGTTTAAATTGCTGAGTTTGGGTGTCCTTACTGTATTCTGGCAGTTTGTGGGGTTCTCTTTATTATGGCGTTTCCTCACTGTGTGTGGGTTTGTACAGGTGGCTTGTCAAGGTTTCTAGGTTAGGGAAGCTTGTGTCGGTGTTCTGGTGGGTGGAGTTGGATTTCTTCTCTCTGGAATGCAATAAAGTGTCCAGTAATGAGTTATGAGTTGTCTATGATTTTGGGGTGCCTTTGGGCAGCCTGTATATTGGAGCTCAGGGCTGTGTTCCTGTGTTGCTGGAGAATTTGCTTGGTATGTCTTACCCTGGATCTTGTTGGCCCTTGTATAATGCTTGGTTTCAGTGTAGGTATGGAGGCATTTGATGAGCTCCATGGGGTTTTAGTTTATTGCCTGTCGCTTCCAAGGTGGTTCCCTATAGCTTCTTCTGTTAGCTGGTCTCTTCAATGTCTGATTTCTGCCCTGATACAGAGGGGGCGGTGGTGGACACCCAGGTCTAAGCCACTCGGGTTCAGGCACTCGGGTAATCCTCAGAAGCACAGACTCGGTTTAGCCTGCATTTTGTGCCCTTCCCAGTCCGAGCAGTGCAGATGATGAAGTGTTTAGCGAGCGCAGCTGCTGCGACTTATCGCCTCTCCGCCACTTGGTTTTCTAGGTATACAACCGGCACACCCTCTCAGGCGGACGTTGACTATCCAGAGCCCCAAGAAGCCTTAGTTAGCAAAGAAGCCTGCTTATAGTTTTGTAGATAATGTCTCCCTGGGGCTGTGATTGCCCGCCTCCGGCCCTGGCTGCCTGTCACCAGAGGGAGATGGTCTGCAGCCGGCTATCTCTGTAAGTCCTATGTTCCGTGCATAGGCCTGGTGGTATCTTAGGTTAGGGCTGGCTTTTCGCGTGGTAGATATCCCACAGTCTGATTTGCTAGCCCAAATTGTTTCACTCAGGTCGGAGAAGGCAATGGCAACCTACTCCAGTACTCTTGCCAGGAAAATCCCATGGACGGAGGAGCCTGGTAGGCTGCAGTCCATGGGGTAGCTAAGAGTCAGGCACAACTGAGCGACTTCACTTTCACTTTTCACTTTCATGCGTTGGAGAAGGAAATGGCAACCCACTCCAGTATTCTTGCCTGGAGAATCCCAGGGACAGAGGAGCCTAGTGGGCTGCTGTCTATGGGGTCGCACAGAGTTGGACACGACTGAAGCGACTTAGCAGCAGTAGCAGCAGCGCTTGGGATATTCAGGCCAGATCCTTACTCTAAGTGATGCAGCCCGCGCCACGCCTCCTTGCCCAGCCCCTGCTTGCTAATGGCAGATGCTGGTGTCTGCGCCGCTTCTCTGCTGAAGGAGTTACCGGAGGGCTCGTAATCTCCTTTTGAAGACAATGGGTTGTCTTTCTAGGTGCCTGATGTCCTCTGCCGGCATTCAGAAGTTGTTTTGTGAAATTTAGTCGATGTTCAAATGTTCTTTTGATGAATCTGTGGAGGAGAAATTATTCTCCCCGTCCTACTCCTCCGCCATCTTAGCTCCTTTCCCCCTTCCATCCTTTCTCTTACTTATTTTCAATTCTTTAAAGGGAAGAGGGGAGGAAGGAACTTGCAACTTATTTGGGAATTTGCATGTGTTACGTGCTTACGCAGGCTTTTCAGGTAGTGCTTGTGGTAAAGAACCCACCTAACAAATGCAGGAGACATAAGAGATGTGGGTTCGAGCCCTGAGTTGGGAAAACCCCCGGAGGAGAGCATGGCAACCCACTTCAGTGTTCTTGCCTGGAGAATCCCATGGACAGAGGAGCCCAGTGGGCTACAGTACATAGGGTTGTAGTGAATCAGATATGACTGAAGTGACTGAGCACTCATGCATGGGCTTGCACAGAGTATTTCATTTAATCAGAGAACTTTACTCACCTGGCTTTTGTTCATTTCTATAACTGTTCATGAGAAGCTATAACAGAGTAATAGGAATGTTTAGAAACTATGTAGGTGCTCTACATTTATCACATAATTTCCTTTCCATTACTTAACCTTATTGCAAACTTCTTTATCTTTTGGCCACTTTATGTAATACTTTTCTTCTCTCATTACTTCTAGAAAATATTTTTTTATTTTACAGTTAAACTGGGTTTGTCATCTTAGAGGTTAGTATTGTTCAAGGATGTGGCCATAGACTTCTCACAGGAGGAATGGGCATACCTGGACTTGGAACAGAAGGATCTGTACAGAGATGTGATGCTGGAGAACTACAGCAACCTGGTCTCACTGGGTAAGCTTGTTTGCTCCTAATAATTCAACCTGTCTTTGTGAAATTTAGGAAAGTTTCCAAGTGCCTAACTGCATTTCAGACCTCTAGTCCCAAATAAATTTTTTGTGCTTTATAGACTTAGAAATGGACAGCTCCATTGGGCATCTGTATCTTCTGTACTCTTCATAGATCCTTCATCTTAATGTTTCTACAATTGACCTTGTTACTTGCTGAACAATGTGCTCCATTTTAAGCAGAGTGTAACCATATCCATTTCCACTTATAAACAGGAGTTTCCATTTCTAAGCCAGATGTGCTCTCCTTATTGGAGCAAGGGAAAGAGCCTTGGAATGTTGTACAGGATGTGCCAAGAGATCTGAGCCCAGGTGAGTAGCTGATGATCAGCCAAAGGGAGGCCATTGTTAAAATTGCTTAATTTTAACTTTTTTTGGCCAGTTGCTTAATTGGCCACATCTTTGAGTTATTAGCTTGGAAGTTCTCAAAGACCCAACTAATGCCTTTTCCTCCTAGGCCTGTGAAGTAAAAATCCTGAGCTCTGGAGGACAAAACTGTTTACCTAAGGAATCAGTTCAGTTCAGTCACTCAGTCGTGTCCAACTCTTTGCCGCCCCATGAATTGACGCACGCCAGGCCTCCCTGTCCATCACCAACTCCCGGAGTTCACTCAGACTCACGTCCATCGAGTCAGTGATGCCATCCAGCCATCTCATCCTCTGTCGTTCCCTTCTCCTCCCACCCCCAACCCCTCCCAGCATCAGAGTATTTTCCAATGAGTCAACTCTTCGCATGAGGTGGCCAAAGTACTGGAGTTTCAGCTTTAGCATCATTCCTTCCAAAGAAATCCCAGGGCTGATCTCCTTCAGAATGAACCAGTTGGATCTCTTGCAGCCCAAGGGACTCTCAAGAGTCTTCTCCAACATCACAGTTCAAAAGCATCAATTCTTCGGCGCTCAGCCTTTTTAACAGTCCAACTCTCACATCCATACATGACCACTGGAAAAACCATAGCCTTGACTAGATAGACCTTTGTTGGCAAAGTAATGTGTCTGCTTTTCAATGTGCTATCTAGGTTGGTCATAATTTTTCTTCCAAGGACTAAGCATCTTTTAATTTCATGGCCGCAGTCACCATCTGCAGTGATTTTGGAGCCCCAAAAAACAAAGCCTGACACTGTTTCTGCTGTTTCCCCATCTATTTCCCATGTAGTGATGGGACCAGATGCCATGATCTTCGTTTTCAGAATGTTGAGTTTCAAGCCAACTTTTTCACTCTCCACTTTCACTTTCATCAAGAGGCTTTTAAGTTCCTCTTCACTTTCTGCCATAAGGGTGGTGTCATCTGCATATCTGAGGTTATTGGGATTTCTCCCAGCAATCTTGATTCCAGCTTGTGCTTCTTCCAGCCCAGCATTTCTCATGATGTACTCTGCATATAAGTTAAATAAGCAGGGTGATACCCTAAGGTAATTTTAGGCTTACAGAAAAACTGAACAAATCCTAGAGAGTTCCCACATACCCCCTTTCCAGTTTTGTTCCATTTACCACTTTCCTGATTTTCTTTCATTTTCTCCTGTATTTTCAAACAGGAAATTGCCTTCCTTTTCCAATGGTAATCATTTTACTATTTTATATTTCTGAACTAGTGACACCTGTATGAGAGTCTATCCAGCAAATATTTTTAAATGCTCTCTGTATTCTAAGTATTGAGAATGTAGCAGTAAACAAGAAAAATTCTCTATCCCCATTCTGAGTGACCTCTGGGAGTTGGTGATGGACAGGGAGGCCTGGCGTGCTGCGATTCATGGGGTCGCAAAGAGTCGGACACGACTGAGCAACTGATCTGATCTGATTGATATAGCAGAAGAAATATAATAGTAGCTAATAAAAACATACAAAGAATGATGATTTTTATGAAGCAAAACAAAAAGCAGAGAAAATCACAAAGTAATGGGGTGGGTGTTGTTTTAGAGAGAGTGATTAAGGATGACTCTCTGAGATGCTCACATTTGAGGGGAGATATGAATAAAGTACATTCAGAAAATGAAGATCATGGCATCCGGTCCCATCACTTCATGGGAAATAGATGGGCAAACAGTGGAAACAGTGTCAGACTTTGTTTTTTGGGGTTCCAAAATCAGCCATGAAATTAAAAGACGCTTACTCCTTGGAAGAAAAGTTATGACCAATCTAGATAGCACATTGAAAAGCAGACACATTACTTTGCCAACAAAGGTCTATCTAGTCAAGGCTATGGTTTTTCCAGTGGTCATGTATGGATGTGAGAGTTGGACTGTTAAAAAGGCTGAGCGCCGAAGAATTGATGCTTTTGAACTGTGATGTTGGAGAAGACTCTTGAGAGTCCCTTGGGCTGCAAGGAGATCCAACCAGTCCATTCTGAAGGAGATCAGCCCTGGGATTTCTTTGGAAGGAATGATGCTAAAGCTGAAACTCCAGTACTTTGGCCACCTCATGCGAAGAGTTGACTCATTGGAGAAGACTCTGATGCTGGGAGGGGTTGGGGGCGGGAGGAGAAGGGAACGACAGAGGATGAGATGGCTGGATGGCATCACTGACTCGATGGACGTGAGTCTGAGTGAACTCCGGGAGTTGGTGATGGACAGGGAGGCCTGGCATGCGTCAATTCATGGGGTGGCAAAGAGTTGGACACGACTGAGCGACTGAACTGAACTGAAAGTAAGCCATGCAAATTCTAGAATAAGAGCAGTTTTTTATTTTTTTTAGTTTTCTGGCCATACCTTGAGACTTGTGGGATCTTGGTTCCCCAGAGTCTGAACACAGGGCCCTGTCAGTGAAAGTGCAGAGTCCTAACCCCAGGACTGCCATGAAATTCCCAAGAAGACTAGTTTAAGGCAGAGAGACTAGTAATAGTAGAGGAAGTCAGAGGTAGGAATGAGTTTGATGCTTTCGAGGATCAACAGATAAACAAGTGTGGTTAAGGTGAATTAGGGAGAACAGAAATAAAGTAATGTATCAATATAGATTCATTAGTTTTAACTAATGTACTGAACCAATATAAAATATTAAGTTATTACTAATAAGGGAACCTGGAGGGGCAAAGAAAGGGGGTATGTTGGAACTCTCCGGGCTTTGTTCGGTTTTTCTGTAAGCCTAAAATTACTCCAAGAAATAAAGTCTTAATTTAAAAACGAAAGATAAACTATAGCATGAGTTCATACCAATTCAATTCTAATCTAAATTATAGGCTTTTTATTTAACCCTTTTTAAAATCTTAAGAGCTGCATCTTTTTTCTTTCATACCAAGAACCGTGGACACTAAGAGTAGTAGGATTAGAATATCACATGATTACCTACTCTATCCCACATTATATAGGAAGCCTCTAAAATAAGATCTACACTACCAGTAATAATATGATTACTCAAAACAATTTGAGATAATTGTTTTGCCCGTTTTCTATTCCCTTCATAGGGTATATCTCACAGTCAAATTGCTATGTTTTAAAGTTATATGAAGTAGTTTCCTTGTATGGTTATGCTACCAATTGTAAATATGGGTTTTATTTTTTGTTGCTGTTTTGAATTTTTAAGCTATGCTTTCTTGTAATTTAATTTTGTTTTACAATTATGCAATATAATTATGTACTACCAAAGTCAAATGTCCAAAACAGATTATATTCAAAGAAATCTGACTTCTATCCCTGGCTTCTTCACATTTCCCACCCTGTAACTATGGGGTTTATTCCTACCCCCTTTTTAAAATAAGCAAATGTGTATTTTACATTTATATTTCTTCTACTTTCTCTTCTTCCTAAGATAAAAAGACCATAGCTAAAAAAAAAAATAAATAAAGAGCATAACTATACATACTTTTGTTGACATTTCTTTTACAATTAACAGAGTATTTCAATCAGCACTCCATATTAATATGAAGAGATATTCCTTTTTAACTGCTTCATGATATTCCATGATGTGGCTATACCATGAATTATTTCAACCAGCCACCTAGTGATGGACAATTGGGCTATTTTGCTCTTTTTATGTAACAAATTATGCTTCCATAAAGACTTTATGCATCAGAGTTCTTTTGTTAGTACAATTAAAAAAAATTTTTTTTAATTATTTTTTGTATTTTGGCCATGCTATGCAGCATGCAGGATCTTGGTCCCCTGACCAGCGTTTGAACCTGTGCCCCCTGAAACGAAAGTGCAGTCATAATCACTGGACTGCCAAGGAAGTTCTGCTAGTGCAATTTTGAGAGAGATTTAACATAAATATAGATATCTTTACTTATCTATTTTTTCCCAGCTTATCATTTTAATTTCCTTAATGTATTTTTGACATGCTAGCCTTTTTTTTTTTTTTTAACTCTAATGTGGTCTTTTTTTTTTTTTTTTAATCAAGTTATGGTTTGGAAAAATTTCCCCATTCCTCAGTTATAGAAAAGTCTCCTAAGTTTTATTCTAGTTATTTGTATGTTTTCATTTTTGTAAGGACATCTGTTCCATTTGGAATATATCCTACATAATGTCTAAAGTACTGATGCAATTTCAACTTTTTTTTTAATGCTTACCCTTATGCTGTGTGGTGGGCTTTTTTGTTGTTTTTATTTTAAGGGAGAAGGAAAGTTTAATTCTTTGCAGCAAGTTAGAACCCTGGGATTCCCAGGTAGCACAGTGGTCAGGAATCTGCCTGCCAGTGCAGGAGATGCAAGAGACACAGGGTTCAATGCCTGGGTTGGGAAGATTCTTTGGAGTAGGAAATGGCAGCCCACTCGTGTTCTTGCCTGGAAAAGTCCATGGACAAGGAGGACTTGGTGGGCTACACCAAGAGGAGCTTGGTGGGCTACAGTCTATGGGGCTGTAAATAGTCAGTAATGATTGCACATGCACAAGGAAAACCTTGGGGATCTTTCTCAGATCAGTGTTGCCTATGTTTATCCCTTTCATTTATTAAGAAAGAGTCTATCTCTTCCCAACTGATTTTAGCTGTTACCTTTATTGTAGGCTAAATTTACACTTATAATTGTGTCTATTTCTGGATTTTTCTTTTCTGTTCCATTGGTTCCATTGACATTTTATGATATTCAGTTTGAGTTGGCTGCTTATAACCATAGAAATTTCATTTTTCCAGGAATCTGAAAATAACTTTTGTTTACTTGTTATCTTATAGACTAGGAATCCAGGTGTGAAACCAATAAGCTACCATCAACAAGAGAAATTTATGAACTAGAAGCATCTCAGTGGGAAATAATAGAACAACTTACAAGCCATAAGTATGAGTACAAAAGTTTGAACTAGAAGATCTCAGTGGGAAATAATAGAACAACTTACAAGCCATAAGTATGAGTACAAAAGTTTTCAAAATGATAGAGAATGCGGAGACCAGTTTGAAAGCCAACTAGAAAATAAAGAGGTTTCTAGACAACTAGTAATCTATGAAGAAATGCCTAATTTTAGTTAGACTATATCCCTTACATTACAACAGAGAATTCATTCATCTGAAAAATTCGATGAATGTAAAGCATGCAGAAAATATTTTATCCTTGGCTTTCAGCAAACTGAACATCAGAAAAACCATTCTGATAAAAAATTCTATGAATGTAAAGAATGTGGAATGGCCTTTATTAAGGATTCACAACTTACTTACCATCAGAGAGTTCATGTTCCTAAGAAACTCTATGAATGTAAGGAATGTGGAAAAGCCTTCATTTGTGCTTTGCAACTTATTTATCATCAAAGAATTCATACTGGAGAGAAACTTTATGAATGTAAAGAGTGTCAAAAAGCCTTTATTTGTGCCTCACAACTTATTTATCATCAAAGAATTCACACTGGTGAAAGACCCTATGAATGTAATGAATGTGGGAAGGCCTTCTTTTGTGGCTCGCAACTTACCATGACAGAGTTCATACTGGTGAGAAACCCTATCAGTGTAAGGAATGTGGAAAAGCCTTTAATCGTGGCTCCCTCCTTATGCTACATCAAAAGATTCACATTGGTGAAAAACCCTTTGAATGTAAAGAATGTGGAAAGACTTTTATTTGTGACTCAGAACTTACTCAGCATGAGAGAATTCACACTGGTAAGAAACCCTATGAGTGTAAGGAATGTGGTGGAAAATCCTTTATTCGTGGTTCACAGCTTACTCACCATCAGAGAAGTCATACTGGTGAAAAGCTATATGTGTGTAAAGAATGTAGAATGGCCTTTACACAGAGTTCAATCTTTCGCAACAGCAGAGACGTCACACTGGTGAGAAACCCTGCATATGTAATGAATGTAGAAAGTCCTTTATTCATGGCTTTCAACTTACCAGACATCAGAGAATTCATACTGTTGAGAAACCCTATGTGTGTAATGAATGTGGGAAAACCTTTTGTTATAGTTCACAGCTTTATCCACATTATAGATTTCATACTGGTGAAAAGCCTTATAAATGTAAAGATTGTGAGATGTCCTTTATCCTTGGCTCACAACTTACTGAACATCAGAGCATCCATACAGGTAAGAAGCCACATGAATGTAGGCAGTGTGGAAAAGCCTTTAACTATGGCTCACAGCTTATTCGACATCAGAGGACTCATACTGGTGAGAAACCATATGAATGTAAATAATGTGGGGAATCATTTATTTGTGGTTCACACCTTACTGAACATCAAAAAATTCACACTGGTGAAAAACCCTTTGAATGTAAGAAATATGGGAAAGCCTTTATTCGTGGTTCACATCTTACTCAGCATCAGAGAATTCATACTGGTGAAAAGCTGTATGTATGTAAAGAATGTAGAATCACCTTTACACTAAGTTCACATCTTTCTCAACATCAGAGACTTCATACTGGTGAGAAACCCTACATATGTAATGAATGTGGAAAGTCCTTTATTCGTGGCGTTCAACTTACTGAACGTCAGAGAATTCATACTGGTGAGAAACTCTATGTGTGTAATGAATGTGGGAGAGCCTTTCGTTATAGTTCACAGCTTTCTCCACATTATAGATTTCATACTGGTGAAAAGCCTTATAAATGTAAAGATTGTGAGATGTTTTTTATCCTTGGCTCACAACTTACTGAACATCAAAGGATCCATACAGGTAAGAAACCACATGAATGTAAGCACTGTGGAAAGGCCTTTAACTATGACTCACAGCTTATTCAACGTCAGAGGACTCATACTGGTGAGAAACTGTATGAATGTGAAAAATGTGGGAAATCATTTATTTGTGATTCACAGCTTACTAAACATCAAAGAACTCACACTGGTGAAAAACCCTTTGAATGTAAGGAATGTGGGAAGGCCTTTATTCGTGGCTCACATCTTACTCAGCATCAGAGAATTCATACTGGTGAAAAACCCTATGAATGTAAAGAATGTGGAAAGGTCTTTGCTTATGGCTCACAACTGTCTCAACATCAGAAAATTCATACAGGTGAGAATCCCTAGGAATGTAAGCTGTGTGGGAAAATCTTTATTTTGTGCCTCACAACTTAAGCTACATCAGATTTTTCATACTGGGAACCATATGAATGTAAGGAATGTGGTAAGACTTTTATTTATAGCTCACAGCTAACTTACTGTCAGAGAGTTCATACTGGTGAGAAACATACAAATGTAACTAATGTGGGAAGGCCTTTAATTGTGTATCACAACTTAACATTAGAGAATTCATTCTGGTGGGAAGCCTTATAAATGTAATGCATATGGTAAGGACTTTAGATGTCATTCACACCTTACTCAACATCAGAAACGTCATAATGGAGAAAGACTGTGTGAAAAATTAATTTAGTAAATCCTTTCCATGTTTATCCATAACATTTGACTTTGGAAATATCAGAAAATTCAAATTATGAATATGAGTATCCTTTTTTATATAAACTCATTAGTAACTCACCTTCAGAGAATTCATTGTTTAAAAAGGCTAGATTAATATAAGTGCAGAATTAGTTTCCATCATATTTCAATCTTTGCTAGACAATGATTCATATGAGAGCTCAATCCTAAAAGGTAGGGTTCTCTCGTTCAGCATCATTCTCTTGTTCAGCATCATTTGAGCTCCACCATTTACTGTCTGGGTGTTTCTTTGGGAAAGTTACTTAACCTCTGTTTTAATTTCCTCCTTACTAATACAATGATATCACAAATTTCATCATGGTTTTCTGCAGTTTAAAGGAGTAAATACATATAAAGCCTATAGAAATGTGTACTACATAGTTAATACTTAGTAAATGTTACCTTTTATTGCAAAGATTACTTTTATTTTGTGTTTTAATCATATTACAGAATTCAAAAGAGAAGGAGACTTTACAAATACAGTGAGAGTGAAGTGTTAGTTATTCAGTCGTGTATGACTCTTTGCAACCCCATGGACGATAGCTTTCCTGGCTCCTCAGTCAATGGAATTCTCCAGGCATGAATACTGGAGTGGGTTGTCATTCCCTTCTCTGGGGGATCTTCCCAACCCAGGGATCAAACCCAGATCTCCCACATTGCAGGCAGATTCTTTACCATCAGGGCCACCAGAGACAAATACAGTACACAAGGTAAATCTTTCATCACTTTTACTAAGTGTCAGATAATCATTTTGGAACAAAACATTCTAGTATAATTAATGTGCAATTATATTTTGTTCTGAATCAAAATTCTTACTAAAAGGGAACCTTACGGGGAGAAAAATATTTTGCTCTTAAAAATAAAGCTGCTTTTGAACATTTTTGTATAAGTTTTTGTGTGAACATAAATTTCCATTTCTCTGGTATAAACATTTAAGAGAGTAGGTTTAAATGAATGCTTCTCTTACAAGAAATAGACAAATCATTTTCCAAAGTGGCTTTTCCATTTTATATTTCCATCAGGAACATGAGTGACCCTGTTTTTCTCTGTAGCTCTACCAGCATTTGACTTTTTCACTTTTTATCTTAGTCATTCTGATAGGTGTATAGTGATAATCTCTTTGTGGTTGTAATTACCATTTCTCTAGTGGCTCATGATGATGTGCTTTTTTGCCATCTCTACCCATTGTGGTGATATGACTTTGTCTTTTACTCCTTCATTTTTTAGTTGAATATTTTTTAAAAAAACTGTTGGGATTGTGAGTGTGCTTTCTTTATTCTAGATGATACTGCTGCTGCTGCTGCTAAGTCGCTTCAGTCGTGTCCGACTCTACACGACCCCATAGACGGCAGCCCACCCGGCTCCCCCGTCCCTGGGATTCTCCAGGCAAGAACACTGGAGTAGGTTGCTATTTCCTTCTCCAATGCATGAAAGTGAAAAGTGAAAGTGAAGTCGTTCACTGCAGCCTACCAGGCTCCTCTGTCCATGGGATTTTCCTGGCAAGAGTACTGGAGTGGGGTGCCATTGCCTTCTCCGCTAGATGATACTAGTCCTTTGTTAAATATGTAGTTTGCAAAAAATTTTCCCAGTGCATACCTTATCTTTTCATCCTTTTAGCAAGGTCTTTTGAAGAGCAAAAGTTTTTAATTTTGAAAGGTCTGGCTTATTACTTTTTACTTTTAGGGATCTTGGTTTTGGTGTCAAATCTAAGGACTCCTTGTCTAGCTCCAGATCTCAGAGATCTTTTTTTATGTTTTCCTAAAGTTTTCATGGTTTTATGTTTTGCAGTTAAGTGATCCATTTTGAGTTAATATTTGCCTATATTATAAGCTTTAGCTTCATGTTCTTGTTTGTTTTGGCTTATGGGTGTCCAGTTGTGTAGTGGAAGTTTCTAATAGTGTACTTTCAAAGCCTTGAGAAATTCGAGAAATCACAGAAACAGTACCTGGAAACACAGCATATATTAAGAAACTGTGTTAATGATTATCTTTCATGTTTTTCTTAAGAATAATCGCCTTGTTACAAACCCCAAGGTCAGACCCAGAAGGGAGTATGACTGGGATCATGAAAGCATGGACCTTGGAACACTGGGTTGGCACCAGGCATGATTGCTGCCTAAGCACTTGCCCATTGTTCCCAAGACTAGCCCAGAAGGGAATGACCTGGGGTAAAAACAAGGAGATCTGGACTATGTCAGTGTAGTCCATGACATTTAGGAGTATGTGATTAACACAGTGTTTGTCTTGAGAAAGATAAGATCTGAGAAAGTCTTGTAATCTGCAATTAGGAATAAAAGCTGGACTCGAGTGAACTCTGCACCACCTCAGTCCAATAGAGGCTGCAGGGACCCCTGACCCATTGCACCAGATTTCGTGTTCCGTCTTCATTCTCATCACTCGCTCCCGGACCATTAGGACAAAATTGGCACCCAAAATGGGGCTGGAGCGAAAGACTGCTACCAGAGAAAGAAACTACAATGATGCATAACCTGGGACTGTTGAGAGGCCTCTGAAAATTCCCACTGTTAAGTCCTTCAGGCATTTAATCAGGGTTAAAATTGAAAATGTTGAGAGTGCAGAACACTGTTGCCCATATATTTGTTTATTAAGACAGCTCTTGAAGGTGGGAGGAGCTTCTGTTAGTGAAGAACGATTATTAGAATTGTTGTAAGCAGTGGATAAATATTGCTGCTGGTTCCTATCAATAGGGACCTTAGATTTGAAAGTCTGGGAAAAGGCTGGAGCCAAGTAAAAGAACACGCAAAAGGAACTCTGCTCCCTGTTTCTATTTGGAGTATGTGGGTGTTAATTAAGTCAGTACTGGAACCTTTGCAGACTTCTGATTCTTTTGATGAAGGTGATGATGACTCTTAAAAAACCTCAAAGTCCAGAATATGTGGAGTCTGAGGGAAATGGCAAGTCATCTGCAAAACCTTGCTCTCTCAGCTCCCAAGGAGGATGATGAGGGATTTTTTTTCCTCTGCCTCCTTCCCCTTGTCCTCCACCACCCACCTGCTTTTGCAGGGAACATCTTCAGTCCAGAGTCTATGCCCACACCTCATCTTTCATCCATACAGAAAGGAATTTTGCCAGTACAACGGGAAGGAAATTTGAAGGCTTTTCGTACTGCCATTCCCGTGCCTATTCATGGGAGCTCCTGGTGTCGATCCTAACAACCCTAATGGAGTCTACAAGGTTATTTATGAACCTTTTCCTTTTGAAATCCTAAAGGAATTAAAACAAGCAGTACAAAATTATGGTGTAAATTCTCCATTCATGGTGGGAATAGTTAAGGGTGTGGCAGAGGGCAATTGCCTCATTCCAGCAGATTGGTTGACATTAGCAAAAACACTGTTAGCCCCAGGGGAATTTCTTCAATTTAGAACTTGGTGGCAGGATCATGCTGAGACTCTGGCTACACATAATCAGACTCATCAGATCAGATCCGTCACTCAGTCCTGTCCGACTCTTTGCGACCCCATGAACCGAAGCACGCCAGGCCTCCCTGTCCATCACCAACTCCCGGAGGTCACTCATACTCACATCCATCGAGTCAGTGATGCCATCCAGCCATCTCATCCTCTGTCGCTGCCTTCTCCTCCTGCCCCCAATCCCTCCCAGCATCAGAGTCTTCTCCAATGAGTTAACTCTTCGCATGAGGTGGCCAAAGTACTGGAGTTTCAGCTTTAGCATCATTCCTTCCAAAGAAATCCCAGGGCTGATCTCCTTCAGAATGGACCGGTTGGATCTCCTTGCAGTCCAAGGGACTCTAAAGACTCTTCTCCAACACCACAATTCAAAAGCATCAATTCTTCAGCGCTCAGCCTTCTTCACAGTCCAGCTCTCACATCCATACATGACCACAGGAAAGACCATAGCCTTGACTAGGCGAACCTTTGTTGGCAAAGTGATGTCTCTGCTTTTGAATATGCTATCTAGGTTGGTCATAACTTTCCTTCCAAGGAGTAAGCGTCTTTTAATTTCATGGCTGCAGTCACCATCTGCAGTGATTTTGAAGCCCAGAAAAATAAAGTCTGACACTGTTTCCACTGTTTCCCCATCTATTTCCATGTAGTGATGGGACCAGATGCCGTGATCTTTGTTTTCTGAATGTTGAGCTTTAAGCCAGCCTTTTCACTCTCCACTTTCACTTTCATCAAGAGGCTTTTGACTCATAGTATGCCTATTTCATTGTAACAACTTATGGGGATAGGTCCACAGGGGAAAGTGCAAGATTAAATACTTATGAATGATCAAGCCATAGAACAATTGCGAAGGTGTTGCTTGAGGGCCTGGGAAAAAATAGAGTCAAAAAGCCAGACTTCTGTTTCCTTTCAAAAAATTCTCCAGGGGCCTAAGGAGCCCTATACTGAATTTATTGCCTGATTACACGAGGCAATCCAATGGCAAGTTACAAATGCGAGGTGGCAGATGTCATATTATGGCTTATGGTAATGCTAACACTGATTGCAAGAAAGTAATGAACCCTTTTAAAGGAATTGCTAGTTTGAATGATTATGTTAAGCTATGCCAGGGAGTGGGAACCGAATCCTTTAAAGCTGATTTATTAGCTCAGGCTATTGCGAAGAGTTGACTCATTGGAGAAGACTCTGATGCTGGGAGGGATTGGGGGCAGGAGAAGGGGACGACAGAGGATGAGATGGCTGGATGGCATCACTGACTCGATGGATGTGAGTCTGAGTGACCTCCGGGGGTTGGTGATGGACAGGGAGGCCTGGCGTGCTGCGGTTCATGGGGTCGCAAAGAGTCGGACACGACTGAGCGACTGATCTGATCTGATCAATGGATTATGACTTTCTAATTTCCCCCAGCACTTGTTTTAATTGTGCGAAACCTGGACATACAAGAGTTGAATGTAAGTTCAAAAAGGGAACTTTCAAAAAGGCAGTTAACAAAAGGGGAATGTCCCTGGCCTCTGCCCAGAATGTAAAAAAGGAAATCATTGGGCAAATCAATGGCATTCTAAATTTCATAAGGATGGCTCCCCACTTTCGGGAAACAGCCTCTGGGGCAAGCTCCCAGCCCTGATAAACAAGGGAGCCTATTCTGTTCAGACTCCACAGATGTCTCCCAACTACTCCGCCAGCAACAGCAGTCAGAATTACCATGCCATGTCATGTAATTATCCCCAGCAACCCAAGGAAACAGCCCTTGATATAAGTAGTAGTCAGGATTTTATTGTTACTCCTGGAGAGACACCAACTATTATTTCAACAGGAATATTTGGACCACTTCCACAGGGACAGTTGGATTATTGTTAGAAAGATCGGGACTGACTTCCCAGGGAGTTCAAATTCATACTGGAGTTATAGACAATGATTATGAAGGAGAATTAAAGGTTATGGTCTCTATCACTCTTCCCTAGAAGGTTTCTAAAGGGGATAGGATTGCTCAGCTTTTAATTCTACCTTATGTAGGTATAGGACATTCAAACAAAAAGCAGGGCTCCGGGGGATTTGGAAGCATAGGCCAGGCTGTTATTTTTCTCACTGAAAAGATTTTGGAATCAGACCCACTTGTCAAGTCAATGTAAGTGACAAAAACTTTCAAGGTTTAATAGATACTGGAGCTGATGTTTCTATCATCCGCTCTCAACATTGGGCTAAAGCATGGCCAACTGGGCCTGCTCCAATATCTATTGTAGGTCTGGGACAGGCACAAGGACTAAAAGCACTATGGTATTGTCTTGTTCAGGGCCTGATAAACAACCAGCTACTATCTAACCTTATATTGCTGATATACCTATCAATCTATGGGGTTGTGATCTCTTGGAACAATGGCATGCTGAGATACATGTTCCTCCAAATCAATATAGCGAGGTCAGTCGCCAAATTATGTTCAATCAAGGTTATATACCAGGATTGGGACTGGAAAAATCAACAAAGAAGAATTTACCCTTTGGCTGCTCAAGATTTTAAGCTGCCCCCTTTTCAGTAGTGGCCACTGCTCATATTAATCTTCCTCCACCTACACCCATACCTCTTAATTGGAAAACTGATCAACCTGTGTGGATAGAGCAGTGACCCCTAAAACAAGAAAAATTGGAGGTTTTTCATGAATTAGTTAATGAACAACTTAACAAGGGACATATTATTGAATGCTTTATCCTTTGGAATTCTCCAGTGTTCATTACACAAAAGAAATCTGGTAAATAGAGAATGCTTACCGATCTGAGAACTGTTAATGCTGTTATTGTTCCAATGGGTGCTTTACAGCCTGGCCTACCTAATCCTAGTATGATTCCAAAAAATTGGCATTTGTTTGTTATTGACCTCAAAGATTGTTTTTTCACTATTGCTTTATACCCTGATGATCAATCTAGATTTGCCTTTTCAGTTCCTTCCATTAATTTAAAAGAGCCACATAAAAGATTTCAATGGATTGTATTACCTCTGAAGGAGATCAATCCTGGAATTTCTTTAGAAGGAATGATGCTAAAGCTGAAACTCCAGTACTTTGGCCACCTCATGCGAAGAGTTGACTCATTGGAGAAGACTCTGATGCTGGGAGGGATTGAGGGCAGGAGGAGAAGGGGACGACAGAGGATGAGATAGCTGGATGGCATCACTGACTTGATGGATGCGAGTCTGAGTGACCTCCGGGAGCTGGTGATGGACAGGGAGGCCTGGCGTGCTGCGGTTCATGGGGTCGCAAAGAGTCGGACACGACTGAGCGACTGATCTGATCTGATGCTTAACAGTCACACTATTTGTCAAAATCTTGTAGCCAAGGCTTTTCACCCAGTGCCACAGCAATTCCAATCATTCATTATATGGATGATATACTATGTGCCTTACCTGAAATTGATAACCTGCAGGAGTTGTTTTTAAAGCTAAAGGAATGCTTGGAATGTGCTGGCTTGTATATAGCTCCTTATAAATTACAATACACTGAACCCTTTTAGTACTTAGGAAATATAGTCACCTGTACTACAATCAAACCACAAAATGTACAAGTATGCAGAGACTCAATTAAAACTCTAAATGACTTACAAAAATTACTAGGAGATATTAACTGGATTTGACCTAACTTATGGATTTCAATCTATTCTTTATCCATTTATTCTCTCTATTACGAGGAAATCCAGAGCTTAATAGCTAACTCCTGAGGCTGAGAAAGAACTAACAATTATAGAACAAGCTGTACAAAACTGCCAAATAGACGGAATAGACCCTTCAGAGCCTTTCCAGTTGTTTGTCTTTCCTACACCTCATTCCCCTACTGGGTTGATTATGCAAACTCCTTTAATACTTGAGTGGATATTCTTAGCTAATTCACAAACAAAATCTGTTACCCCTTATTTAGATATGATAACCACTATAATTCTAAAAGGAAGAGAGTTCAACAGCTTCCTGGACATGATCCCTGCCTTATTTGCACAATACTAACCTCCAAAGCAGAGAAGGCAATGGCAACCCACTATAGTACTCTTGCCTGGAAAATCCCATGGATGGAGGAACCTGGTAGGCTGCAGTCCATGGGGGCACAAAGAGTCAAACACGACTGAGCGACTTCACTTTCACTTTTCACTTTCATGCATTGGAGAAGGAAATGGCAACCCACTCCAGTGTTCTTGTCTGGAGAATCCCGGGGGCAGTGGAGCCTGGTGGGCTGCCATCTACGGGGTTGCACAGAGTTGGACATGACTGAAGCGACTTAGCAGCAGCAGCAGCAACTTACAAAGAATTAAAAATTCTCTTCAAAATTCATTATCTTGGCAACTAGCTTTAGCTGACTATATTGGACAGATTGACAACCACTATCCTGATTTGCCTATCTTGCAGTTTTTAAAACAAACAAGATGGATTTTGCCTAGAATTACTAGTGTCAACCCTGTTCCATCCACTCCTCTCATTTTTACAGATGGCACTAGCTGAGGAAAAGCAGGATATACAGGTGCATTTATGCTAGTTATTGAAACACCTGAATATTCTGCACAACAAGCAGAAATTCTGACTATTACACATGCATTACAAAATATTCCCCTAGCAGTTAATATCTTACCTGATTCTCAATATTCTGTACATGTCACTAAACATATAGAAACAGCAACTATTAAGGATACTATCCCATCCACATTGTATACACTTTTTACAAATTTACAACAGGTGATTAGACACAGTTTCCATTCTACATTACTCATATTTGGGCTAGTACTAATTTACCAGGGCCTTCAACAGAAAGAAATGCTCAAGCCGATGCCCTTTTACTTCCAGTCTTTACAGAGGCATCAGCCTTTTATGACCTGACACACTGTAATTCAAAATGTTTAAAAACCAAGTTTCATATTACTTTGGCTCAAGCTTAACATTGTGCAGACTTGTCCTAAGTGTCAGATGGTTGTGATAACCACCTCTCCAACAGAAGCCGGGGGAGTTAATCCCTGTGGCCTGAAGCCAAATCAGATCTGGCAGATGAATGTATCTCACATTCCATCCTCTGGAAAGCTTGCTTATGTGTATGTCATGGTTGATATTAACTTGAAATTTATCTGGGCAACTGCTTGCTCTGGAGAATCTACAAGACATGTTATTTCACATTTGTGTAGCTACTTTGCTACTATGGGCCTCCCACAAAGTATAAAACAATGACCTGGCTTAGACTAGTTCTGCTTTTAGGAATTTTTTAAAGTCTTGGTCTATAAAATATCATACAGGAATCCCCTATAATCCCCAAGGACAAGCTGTTGTAGAATGAGCTATAATATCTCTTAAAGAAATGTTACAAAAACAAAAAGGGGGAGATGGAATGTTACTTTCCCCACAGCAAAAGTTACATAAATCATTATTCACTCTAAATGTTTTGCTTCAAGATAATGATTTCACTGCAGCAGAATGACATTCTACAAAGGAACAAAAAGAAATTTCGCCCCAAACCACCTGTTTGGTGGTATGATCCAGTAATGCACTCATGGCATAGGGGAATCTGATAACCTGGGAAAGGGGTTTCACTTGTGTTTCACCAGGTGATTTAGAAACACCTGTTTGGATTCCCTTGCATCATCTGAAACCATATCATGAGTGAACTCCCACAGAAGAGATGCTTCGCATAGGACGTAGAGCCCCCCAGTAATGAGTTTCAAGGATCTGAGTCTGAAACAAACATAACGATTCCCCTCCCATCTACAAATTGGAATAAGATCCCCACTTGGGGACAAAGTAAAAGATTAACACAGAATTCAGAGGAGATCTTAGGAAATAAAGGGAAAGCTGTCACTCCTAACAATCTGGCTGTTGCCATGTTTGCTCTTATCACCACCACAGTGAGTATACCCTTAGCAACAGCTGAATCTAAAAATTATACTTACTGGGCATACACACGTAACCCCCCATTACTAAAACCCATTGGTTGGTGGGATTCTATGATCCCCATTTATATTAATGATTCTTCCTGGATACCAGGACCTGAAGATACACACCTTCCTCCTTTTAAACAAGAGGAAGGGACTCCCTTCAATGTTACTTATAGGTATGAATCCTGGCCAATTTGTGTAGGCTACAGGATGTATTAAATTATCTATGCAAGCCTGGCTGTCCACTAATTCTTTAAATAGCAACTATACTAAGAAGATGTTCAGTTACATCTTCTCTCTGGTCTGAGTTTTGCTTAAAGCTAAACATTCAGAAAATGAAGATCATGGCATCCGGTCCCAACACTTCATGGGAAATAGATGGAGAAACAGTGGAAACAGTGTCAGACTTTATTTTTGGGGGCTCCAAAATCACGGCAGATGGTGACTGCAGCCGTGAAATTAAAAGACGCTTACTCCTTGGAAAGAAAGTTATGACCAACCTAGATAGCATATTCAAAAGCAGAGACATTACTTTGCCAACAAAGGTTCATCTAGTCAAGGCTATGGTTTTTCCTGTGGTCATGTATGGATGTGAGAGTTGGACTGTGAAGAAGGCTGAGCGTCGAAGAATTGATGCTTTTGAACTGTGATGTTGGAGAAGACTCTTGAGAGTCCCTTGGACTGCAAGGAGATCCAACCAGTCCATTCTGAAGGAGATCAGCCCTGGGATTTCTTTGGAAGGAATGATGCTAAAGCTGAAACTCCAGTATTTTGGCCACCTCATGCGAAGAGTTAACTCATTGGAGAAGACTCTGAGGCTGGGAGGGATTGGGGGCAGGAGGAGAAGGGGACAACAGAGGATGAGATGGCTGGATGGCATCACTGACTCAATGGATGTGAGTCTGAGTGACCTCCGGGAGTTGGTGATGGACAGGGAGGCCTGGCGTGCTGTGATTCATGGGGTCGCAAAGAGTTGGACACGACTGAGCGACTGATCTGATCTGATATAACCTTGTTAAAACCCCAAGGCCAGACCCAGAAGGCAGTATGACTGGGTTCATGAAAGTGTGGACCTTGGAACATCAGCTCGGCACCAGGCGTGAACACTGCCTATGCACTTGCTAATTGTTCCTAAGACTAGCCCAGAAGGGAATGGCCTGGGGTAAAAACAAGGAGATCTGGACTATGTTAGTGTAGTCCATGACATTTAGGAGTACGTGATTAACACAGCATGTGTCTTGAGAAAGATAAGATCTGAGAAAGTCTTGTAGTCTGCGATTAGAAATAAAGCTGGACTCAGAGTGGACTCTGCACCTCAGTCTCATAGAGGCTGCAGGTCCCCTGACCCATTGCACCAGATTTCATGTTATGTCTTCATTCTCATTGTTTGCTCCTGGACCATTAGGACTACACAGTTGTTCTAGTACTATTTGTTATATAAAGGCTATCTTTATTGAATTGATTTTGTGCCTTTATGTTAGTTTTATGTCTACTTCTGTATTGTCTATTCCTTTCTCTTGATCTATGTGCCAATCCCTCTGCCAATACCACCCTGTCTTGTTTATTGTCATTCTATCGGACACGACTGAGCGACTGATCTGATCTGATCTGATCTGATAGGATGTAAATATTAGGTAGAGTGGCTCATTCTCATCCCACTTTACCTTTTTAAAATTGACTTAACTATTCTAGGTCTTTTCATATAAATTCTAGAATAAACTAACCTATATCTACCAAAAAAAAAAGCTTGCTGAGTTTTAATAGAATTTCAATTGGGGGATAATTGATGTCATTCAATATCTGAGTCTTCCAATCCATGAACATGTCTCTCCATTTTTAGGTCTTTATTGTGGGTTTAATTGTGTTCCCCCAAATATTCAAATCTTAACTCTCAGTACCAGTGAATGCAACCTTATTTGGAAATAGTGACTTTGCAGATACAATCAAATTAAGTTGCGATTGTATTGGATTAGAGTAGGCACAATTCTAATGACCATTATTCTTATAAAAAGGAAGTGTGACCACAAACACATAGGGAAAGCCACGTGGAATGAAAGGCAAGGTTGGAATGATGCATCTATAAGCCATGGAACACCTTGGATTACTAATACCTATCAGAAGCTGGAAGGGGCAAGAAAGAATCATCCCCCAGGGTTTTTAGAGAAAGCATGGCCCTGCCAATACCTTGATTTTAGACTGTGCGAAAATAAAGTTTAGTTGTTTTAAACTAAATTTGTGGTAATTTGTTATGGAGCCCTAGAAAACTAATATAGGCATTGATCTCTCTTATTAGGATTTGCAATTTTGGGCATACACATCTCATTCATGACTATTCAGTGTATAAGTGTTTCATTTTCTTTGGAAAAGTTATAAATGGTGTTTTTGTTTTTACCTATTCATCGCTAGTACATACAAATTGTGTGTGCACATATACATATATACAAATCAATATACAAATTATTAATATGATTCTACAGCAAAACCATAGATTATAATATCAATATAATTTGTATATGGATTACAAATAATTTGTATATTGATCTTATAATCTATGATCTTGCTGCAGAACTCATTAATTAGTTCTTAAAAGCTTGTTTTTTTAGTACATTCCTTGGAATTGTCTACATAGACAAATCATGTTGGCTATAAGCGGGGACAGTTTTTTCTTCTAGTCTATATGCCTTTTTTCGCCTTATTTTGGTGGCTATTACTTCCAGTGCTATGTTGAGTAAAAAGTGGTACAAGCATAGGAGGAAACATTCAATCTTTCATCATTAAGTATTATGTTAGCTATAGGTTTTGTGTAAGTGCTCTTTTTTAAATAGAAGGAATTCCCCTCTGTTCCTAACTTCCTGAGGTTTTTTTTTTTTTTTTATCATGATTGGATGTTGGATATTATCAAATGCTTTTTCTGCAGCAATTGAACTTTTTCTGAGGCAGTTAATCATAGTATTTTTCCTCCTCAACCTGTTAATATGGTGGATTATATTTATTTCTTAAAATGCCAAACCTGTCTTGTACACCTGTAATAAATCCCACTCAGTCATGTTGTATAACTTCCTTGCTGTATTTGATTTGCTAACATTTTCTTGATGATTTTTGTGTCAAAAATTATGAGTTTTTTCCCCTAGTCTTTGTCTCATTTGGGAATCAGTGCAATAATGGCCTCATAAAATGAGTTTGGAAGTGTTCCTTATATTTTCTGGAAGAAGTCATGTAAAATTTGTGTTCATTCTTCAAATGTTTTTGAAAAACTTCCAGTGGAGACACTTGGACCCAAGGATTTCTTTTGGGGGAGTTTTACGATACAAATTCAATTTATTTAATAGTTATTTGGGATAACTTTCATTTTAGTTGAGATTTAGTAGCCTGTGGGGTTTTGTCTTTGTTTTGGGGAGTTTTTGTTTGTTTTGTTTTTTCCCTGCCATGGGGTTTGCAGGATCTGTTTCCTAACCAGCGATTGAATCTAGGCCATGGCAGTGAAAGCACCAAATCCTAGCCAGTAGACCTCTTCCTTAGTCGTTTGTGTGTTTTGAGAAATTTAGTACAATTAGTTCTACGCTTGAAAATCTTCAACACCACTCCCCTAATAAAAATTTTGAAGTTCATTCTGTGAGGCTGGTAGCATAGCCGTAATTTCAAAGTCAAACAGGAGCAGATAATAATAGATTTTTGCTGTAAATGATAATAAATACTCTAGGTTAAAATATAAATAACATCTAACATACAATTAAAAGAATACAAAGGAATACCACTTTCCAGAATGTCTTAAGATTTAACTGTTCTAGATTAATTCCAGAGTTTAGGAATTATCTTTCCAAGAAATGTTTATGATGGAAAATTGACTTGACACAGCCTCAAGTCATTTTTGTTATCTTAATGTGTGGTTTTTGGAATATGATATGTTTTTCAAGCTTCTTTGAGGGTGACCCAAATAAAGAAATACATTTTACATGTTATTTCCAGTATGAAAAAAAATTCTAATTAATATTTCAAATAATACTGTTTCTTGGAGAAGTTCATTGAAACCACATTTGACTGAATGCTCAATACTTGGCTTAAGACAAATGCACACAAAAACAATTCTGGTATACAAAAAATCTGAGAAATTTTTTTCTTTTTTTGATAGATTTTGTTAAATGATTTCAAAGTTTTTTTCATCATGAAATTTGAGGGTTTTTTCCTTGAGGTAGGAAAGAGGTAGTAAAGGTAGGAAAGAAAATAAATTCTTTTTAGATATAATTGACGTAAGTGCTATTTTAGTTTCAGGTGTATAACATGTTTATTCAATACTTGCATATATTTCAAAATAATGACCAAAGTAAGTCTAGTTAACATCTGTCACTAGATGGAGAAATTGTGGGGAAAAGGGAACCCTCCTATACTATTGGTGGGATGTAAATTGGTGCAGCCACTAGAGAGAACAGTATGGTGGTTTGTTAAAAAGAACTAAAAACAGAGCTACCATATGATCCAGCAATCCCATTCCTGGGCACATATCCCAAGAAAGCTCTAATTCAAAAGGATACAAGCACCTCAGTGTTCATAGCAGAAATGTTTACAATAACCAAGACATGGAAGCAACCCACATGTTCACTGACAGATCAGATCAGATCAGTCGCTCAGTCGTGTCCGACTCTTTGCGACCCCATGAACCGCAGCACGCCAGGCCTCCCTGTCCATCACCAGCTCCCGGAGGTCACTCAGACTCGCATCCATCGAGTCAGTGATGCCATCCAGCCATCTCATCCTCTGTCGTCCCCTTCTCCTGCCCCCAATCCCTCCCAGCATCAGAGTCTTCTCCACTGACAGATGAATACACAAAAACGAGGTGGTACATGTATACAATGGAATACAACTCAGCCATAAAGAGAGATGACAATGCCATTTGCAGCAGCATTGATGGACCCAAAAATTATCATAATAAGTAGGTCAGAAAGAGAAAGACAAATACTGTGTGATATCTCTTGTACATGGAATCTAAACTATGATACAAATGATATACAAACCAAACAGACTCAGAACAGATTTGTGGTTACCAAGGGGGAGAGGGATAGAGGAAGATGGAGTGGGAGTTTGGGATTAGCAGATGCAAACTATTACATATAGAGTGGATAAACAAAATGGTCCTTCTGTATAGCAAAGAGAACTGTATTAAATATCCTGTAAAAGGGAATTATCCAGCACTCCAGTGGTTAGGATTCCATGCTTCTGCTGCAGGGGCACAGGTCTGAGTCTTGGTCGTGGAACCAAGATATGGCAAGCGGCATGGTGCAGCCAAAAAATTAACAATATCCAGTAATAAGCCATAATAGAAAAGAATATGAGAAAGAATATATGTAGACAAATAATTAGGGCTTCCCTGGTGGTTCAGATGGTAAAGAATCTGCCTGCGATGCAGGAGACCTGGGTTCAATCCCTGGGTCAGGAGTATTCCCTGGAGAAGGGAATGGCTACCCACTCCAGTATTCTTGTCTGGGAAATCCCATGGATAGAGGATCCCAGCAGGCTATTGGAGAAGGAAATGGCAACCCACTCCAGTGTTCTTGCCTGAAGAATCCCAGGGACGGGGCAGCCTGGTGGGTTGCCATCTATGGGGTCACACAGAGTTGGGCACAATTGAGCAACTAACAAGAAAGAAAGAAGATACATACAACTGAATCACTATTGTACAGCAGAAATCAACACAATATTTTAAATCAACTATACTTAAAACTTTTTTAAAAAGCATAAAAATTAATTGCCTAATTATCCAACTTAAAATGTGGGGGAGAAAATGGCAATAAACCAAAAGAAAGTACAAACAAGGGAATAATAAAGATAAGACTAAAAAATAAACCTATATTCTGGAGAAGATTAACAAGGTCCCAAATAGGTCTTTGTGTTATCATATACCAAAAACTATGTTAATCAAGAAATCAATCCTGAATATTCATTAGAAGGACTGATGCTGAAGCTTAAGCTCCAATACTTTAGCCACCTGATGTGAAGAGCTGACTCATTAGAAAAGACCCTGATGCTGGGAAAGATTGAAGGCAGGAGAAGGGGATGACAGAGGATGAGATGGTTGGATGGCATCACTGACTCAATGGACATGAGTTTGAGTAAACTCCAGGAGATGCTGAAGGACAGGTAAGCCTGGTATATTGCAGTCCATGGGGGTCACAAAGAGTTGGACACGACTGAGTGACTGAACAACAACAATCAAGATCATGAACATATTACAGGTAATAATAAATTAATCAACAGATTGAATAAAGACCCTCCCCCATCAGTTCCATACATATATGTTAATCTAATTTATGACTGTCAATAAGAAGGGAAATGATGGGCTTTTCATGTTCTGGAACAATTGGTGTACACACACATAAATTATACTTTTTTATCTTTCAGAAACAGATTGATTCAAAAAGATTTTATAACAACCAAAAATGTTGAAGGCAAAACAATAAACCTTTAAGAAGATAATATAGGAGACTAAATTTAAGATCTTGGTGTAAGATATTGATTTCTTAAAACACAAAAAAAGAACAAGTCTTAAAATTTTTTTTAATAAATCTGACATTAGAGAACTTCTACTTATTGAAAGATTCCCTAGAGAATGAAAAGACAAGCTTTCAACACATATGACTAACACAAGATAAACATCCAGAATATTTTTAATAAAATTCTGTAAGACATTTTAAGAAAAAAATAAGCACATAACTTTAATATGCATTTCATATTAGACAAATGGCCAGTAAATATTTCCAGATAAAACCTTAACCTTAATTAGAGAAATGCAAAGTAAAACCAAAATGAGATTTCATCTCATATCCATCTACCAGATTGATCTAAACTTAAAATTCTGACCATTTCAAATGTTAGTAAGGAATAAAAGTTGAAAAATCTCCTTTGGAAAATACTGCATTATCTAGTAAATGTGATAATATCTACATGTTCCAAATACCCTATGTTCAGTGATACAACATTCATTATATACATCCTAGAACAAAGGCTGGCAAACTATAGCCACCCCCCACCCCAGCTAAATCCTGCCACTGCCTGTTTCTGTAAATAAAGTTTTTTTTTATTGGAACACAGTTACACTCATTCATTTTTATACATATAATTTTTATTTATTTTTGGATATGTTGGGTCTTCATTGCTGTGCAGGCTTTTTTCTAGTTGTGGTGAGCAGCGGC
This sequence comes from Tragelaphus eurycerus, assembly GCA_935064755.1. Taxonomy (NCBI): domain Eukaryota; kingdom Metazoa; phylum Chordata; class Mammalia; order Artiodactyla; family Bovidae; genus Tragelaphus; species Tragelaphus eurycerus. Next base: position 10,141,409 of record CAKXYN010000020.1, read on the forward strand.
TGCTCTCTAGCTGCGGTGCACAGGTTTCTCATGGAGTGGCTTCTCTTGTGGAGCACAGGCTGTAGGGTGCACAGGCTTCATTAACTGCTGCACACGGGCTCAGTAGTTGTCCTTTATTGTGCTCATCTTTGTATGAAATGTTCCCTTGGTATCTCTAATTTTCTTGACGAGATCTCTAGTCTTTCCCATTCTATTCTTTTCCTCTATTTCTTTGCACTGATCACTGAGGTAGGCTTACTTATCTCTCCTTGCTATTCTTTGGAACTCTGCATTCAAGTGGGTATATCTTTCCTTTTCTCCTTTGCTTTTCCCTTCTTTTCTTTTCTCAGATATTTGTAAGGCCTCCTCAGACAACCATTTTGCCTTTTGCATTTCTTTTTCTTGGGGATGGTCTTGATCCCTGCCTCCTGTACAATGTCACAAACTTCTGTCCTTAGTTCTCAGGCACTCTATCAGATCTACTCCCTTGAATCTATTTGTCACTTCCATTGTATAATTGTAAGGGATTTGATTTAGGTCATACCTGGATGGTCTAGTGGTTTTCCCTACTTTCTTAAATTTAAGTCTGAAATTGGCAATAAGGAGTTCATGGTCTGTGCCACAATCAGCTCCTGGTCTTGTTTTTGCTGACTGTATAGAACTTCTCCATTTTTGGCTGCAAAGAATATAATCAATCGGATTTCGGTATTGACCATCTGGTGATGTCCACGTATAGAGTCTTCTCTTGTGTTGTTGGAAGAGGGTGTTTGGTATGACCAGTGCATTCTCTTGGCAAAATTCTATTAGCCTTTGCCCTGATTCATTCTGTACTCCAAGGCCAAATTTGCCTTGGAGTCTACCACACAATTGCACTCATCTCACATGCCAGTTAAAGTAATGCTCAAAATTCTCCAAGCCAGGCTTTAACAGTACGTGAACTGAGAACTTCCAGATGTTCAAGCTGGATTTAGAAAAGGCAGAGGAACCAGAGAGAGATCAAATTGCCAACATCCGTTGGATCATTGAAAAAGCAAGAGTTCTAGAAAAACATCTACTTCTGCTTTATTAACTATGCCAAAACCTTTGACTGTGTGGATCACAACAAACTGGAAAATTCTGATAGAGATGGGAATACCAGACCACCTGACCTGCCTCTTGAGAAATCTGTATGCAGGTCAGGAAACAACAGTTAGAACTGGACATGGAACAACAGACTGGTTCCAAATCAGGAAAGGAGTATGTCAAGGCTGTATATTGTCACCCTGCTTATTTAACTTATATGCAGAGTACATCATGCAAAATGCCAGGCTGGATGACGCACAAGCTGGAATCAAGATTGCCAGGAGAAATATCAATAACCTCAGATATGCAGATGACACCACCCTTATGGCAGAAAGTGAAGAAGAACTAAAAAGCCTCTTGATGAAAGTGAAAGAGGAGAGTGAAAAAGTTGGCTTAAAACTCAACACTCAGAAAACTAAGATCACAGCATCTGGTCCCATCACTTCATGGCAAATAGATGGGGAAACAGTGGAAACTGTGACAGACTTTATTGTTGTGGGCTCCAAAATCACTGCAGATGATGACTGCAGCCATGAAATTAAAAGATGCTTGCTTCTTGGAAGAAAGCTATGACCAACCTAGACAGCACATTAAAAAGCAGAGACATTACTTTGCCAACAAAGGTCCATTTAGTCAAAGCTATGGTTTTTCCAGTAGTCATGTATAGATGTGAGAGTTGGACTATAAAGAAAGCTGAGCGCTGAAGAATTGATACTTTTGAACTGTGCTGTTGGAGAAGACTCTTGAGAGTCCCTTGGACTGTAAGAAGATCAATCCAGTTAATCCTAAAGGAAATCAGTCCTGAATATTCACTGCAAGGACTGATGCTGAAGCTGAAACTCTCAATATTTTGTCCACTTGATGTGAAGAACTGACTCATTGGAAAAGACCCTGATGGCTGGGCAAGATTGAAGGCCAGAGAAGGGGATGATAGAGGATGAGATGGTTGGATGGCATCCCCAACTCAATGAACATGAATTTGAGTAAACTCCAGGAGTTGGCAATGGACAGGGAAGCCTGGTGTGCTGCAGTCCATGGGGTCACAAAGAGTAGGACACGACTGAGCAACTGAACTGAACTGATGTGATATACTAGGATGCATACAGTAGTGCCTCTAGTATTCTTGTCAAATATATTTAAATGTAACCTAGTCATGACAAAACAAGGAAATTCAGAATGTTAGGCTCAACATTCTAGCCTCTTCGATTCTTTAAAATCTCATTGTGAAACACAAAACAAGTGAAGGGAATGCTGCTGCTGCTGTTGCTAAGTCGCTTCAGGGCTGACAGATGGCAGCCCACCAGGCTCTGCCATCCCTGGGATTCTCCAGGCAAGAGTACTGGAGTGGGTTGCCATTTTCTTCTACGGAAGGGAATACTGCTCTACATTAAAAAGATAGGTCCTTTTATCACCATGTGAGAAAACAGCAAGATGGTGGCCATCTGTAAACCAGGAAAGGCTCTCAGAAGGAACAAAATCTGCCTGTATTTTGATCTTGGACTTCCCAGCTTCTAGAACTGTGAGACAAAAGCCAGTCCACTGCAATGTGTGACTTTGATTTGGAGTATGTATCAGTTTTTAAAACGCACATAAAGGGTATCTGGGAACAACTGGGACAATGTAAAAGCAGATTATATATTAGATGATATTATGAATCAATGTTAAATTTCTTATGTATATACATGGTGTTGAATACTCATAATATTGCACTTATAAATAGAGCAAAAAACAAACAAAAATATGTAAATAAGCATAGACAGATTAAGAGAATGGTGCAAAATGTTAAAAACTGTTGAATCTAGGTAAAGGACATACATCATTATAATATTCTTTTGCTTTTCCTATAGCTTAAATTTTTAAAAATAAAAAGTGAAAAATAATTATAAAAATACTTGAGAACCTGAGATCACTGAATAAATGCCTGCCTCATATGTACTGGTATAAATCTAATCTATTGCCAGCATTGATAAAGAGTCTTAAAGAAAATGACCCGATGCCAGGAAAAAGAATATATTTACCAGTAATGTTCATGGCGGGGAAGGCAATGGCACCCCACCCCAGTACTTTTGCCTGGAAAATCCCATGGATGGCGGAGCCTGGTAGGCTGCAGTCCATGGGGTCACTGTGAGTCGGACACGACTGAGCGACTTCACTTTCACTTTTCACTTTCATGCATTGGAGAAGGAAATGGCAACCCACTCCAGTGTTCTTGCCTGGAGAATCCCAGGGACAGGGGAGCCTGGTGAGCTTCCATCTATGGGGTCGCACAGAGTCGGACACGACTGAAGCGACTTAGCAGCAGCAGCAGCAATGTTCATGGGCAACCACTACCATGGGCTCTAGTTGCTGGGCTCAAGCGGTAACTAATCCTTGAGGGTCTGGGCCATAATGTAAATCTGAAACTGCCCGCTAATAAACAGGGAACCTGGGTCTTATGAAAAATTATTGCCTGTGTATTTTTTACCCTTTGCAGTTTTCTCCATGGTTTTTCTGGATTTTATCTTCTTCCACAGAATTTAGGTTCCTTGACTCATTTCTTGCTCCAAAATCTTCAACATCTCCATTTTCTTTGAATTTTAAGATTAAAATTTATATACATTAGCAATATGTTTTCCTTGTAAGGAAAAAAAGAGAGATTATCATTAATACCTAAAGTCCTCTTTGACACTCTCCCCCTTTATAGTAAGTCCTTGCTTCTCGCTTCAAAGGTTACTATTGACAGAGGGGCATATCCTTCCAAAAATATATCAGATCAGATCAGATCAGATCAGTCGCTCAGTCGTGTCCGACTCTTCGCGACCCCATGAACCGCAGCACGCCAGGCCTCCCTGTCCATCACCAGCTCCTGGAGGTCACCCAGACTCACACCCATCAAGTCAGTGATGCCATCCAGCCATCTCATCCTCTGTCGTCCCCTTCTCCTCCTGCCCTCAATCCCTCCCAGCATCAGAGTCTTCTCTAATGAGTCAACTCTTCGCATGAGGTGGCCAAAATACTGGAGTTTCAGCTTTAGCATCATTCCTTCTAATATCATACAGTATGCTGTAAAAAGATCCTCCTCAGCTTCTGTGATCTTTATTTCTAAAGGTCTTTAGTTCTAGGCGGGGGGAGGGTCAAAGTACCTCTGTGAATCTGATAAAGGTGCCTGTACTTTCTCTGGAAAATAAAAATCACAATTATATACATACAAAATGTCATAAGTTTAATATACAATAAGAAACCCATCTACATGGAATGTATTCATCTCAGGTTAGTAATTCCTGTTTTTTTAACAATAACCTCTTTTCTCTTGCAAGCAATCATCACAACTATTCAAAAGCCAAAAGAGACAACAGACAATCAAGATGTGGCTTGAGACCTATGCACGTCTATCTAATTTGAAACCAGAATGTGTCACCTCTTAAAAAAACAAACTACATTTCCTATGTATCCTCTTGGAAAAATTTTGGTCCACTCTGACATTCTGACCCACTCTAAGTCAGAGCGATTTGACTATATTTCACATAGCTATACTGGATCACAGAGAAGGCAATGGCACCCTACTCTTGCCTGGAAAATCCCATGGACGGAAGAGCCTGGTAGGCTGCAGTCCATGGGGTCACTAAGAGTTGGACACGACTAGGCGACTTCACTTTCACTTTTCACTTTCATGCATTGGAGAAGGAAATGGCAACCCACTCCAGTGTTCTTGCCTGGAGAATCCCAGGGATGGGGGAGCCTGGTAGGCTACTGTCTATGGAGTCACACAGAGTCGGACATGACTGCAGTGACTTAGCATAGCATAGCATACTGGATCAAGCACACAGGTTCATTCACTCAACAATCTTGGTCACCAAACTTGCTACTCCACAAAATTGGGAAGAAATCAAAGTATTTGGTAAATGGTCCTTAAAATCAGATAAGCTTTATTAGTTCTTGCTCTTCCGCCCCCTAAGCAGTGATGAAACGACAGCTCCATCTCTTTTGGGCTGGATGTTCACAAATTTATGACTTTTTTTTTAAGCACAGGAGGTCATGAAGTAGGTGAAGACAAGCCCAGGCTTATCAACAGACCTACATTAAGTTCTTTTCTCTCTGTGAGTCAAGGTATGCTCATAGAATGGAGAAGGAAATGTCAACCCACTCCAGTACTCTTGCCTGAAAAATTCCATGGATGGAGGAGCCTGGTAGGCTACAGTCCGTGGGGTCACAAAGAGTCGGACATGACTGAGCAACTTCACTTTCTTTCTTTCTATAGTTTCTTTTGGAGAAGTAAATGGCGACCCACTCCAGTGTTCTTGCCTGGAGAATCCCATGGACGGAGGGGCTGGGTGGGCTGCGGTCTATGGGGTTGCACAGTTGGACACAACTAAGCAACTAACTCACACATGCTCATAGAAAAGGGGAACAAGGTTTGACCTAGAATTCAGGAAATCTGACTAATGCTGGACTCTACTGAAATTTACTCTTCTTATGTATAAAGTTATTGTTTTATTAACTGGATGCCTCTCAACCTTACCCAACAAAGTCCCCTTAATAGTAGAAAAGAATGAATGCCTACTTTGAAGGGCTGTGGTGGAGGAAAAAGCGGTTAGCCTAAAGGTTGCCTTTGAAAATATGCTTCTTAAAAACAACAGCCGACTAAGTTGATTTTGCATTCTTCCCCATAATTACATGTATTTGATCCAGTAGAAAAATCAGGCTTAAATTATTTGCCAAATGAACTGATGACCTTTTCCAGATTATCAAATTGGTGTTCAAGGAAGAAATAATTTGACCATCCATCTTTTTTTCACAATCACATATATGTTCTTTTGCTAGTCACACTCCTACAAACGTTCAGATGTAGGCATGATAAAAGTACATTTATATAAGAAATCATCACCAGTCACACAACCACTCTTAATTATGGACACAAAACAGATTACAAAGGCAGAGGCCCCTTAATCTCTCAGACAATCCCACACAGTTATAAAATGCTATTACTATGCAGCTTCTAATACGAATCACCTGACACCCAGCAGCACATAGAATCACACACAGGCAGAAACACAATCCTACACCCGGTCTCTGAGGGACTCCTAGTCCACCCGAAAATATCTCGCAATGTCTCGCACATATTCACCTGCACCAAAGGGACACACAGGGTCTTGTGTCAATCTGACGCTCAAACTGATTCCCTGCACCTGCCTTATCTGCCTGTCCCACTTTGTCCTGACCGGCTAAGGCCACTCAACAGCAGCCGCAGTCTTTGCCCCAAAGGCTAGAGCCAAGCGCGTCCCACGCCTGCGCAATGAGCGCAGGCGGGCTCTCCCAGAAATCTCCGGGGCGCAGCATTTGGAGCTAACTGGTTCTAGCAGCAGTGGGGTCCACGAAGCCCGCCGGGAGTTGGTGAGCTAGGTCTCCTAGCGTCCTGGCCGGCAGCCACAGCCTGCCCAGAGTTGGACTACATTTCCCAGAGCCACCGCGTCCCGAAGAGGCTTCATTTCCGTTTTTTTCGCGTGATTTGGGGACGTCGCATGGGGAGAGGGCTGCGTCCCTGGAGGAGTTTGGCCTGGCTCCCGCAGGGCGGGCGAACCCGAAACCGGGCAGAGACTCCGGGTACCAGATCCTGGGCTCTGAACTGCACCCTCTGTCGAAGTATGTCCGGAACGCCAGGGCGGAAACGCTCCGAGGAAGCGTCGGGGTATGTGTGTGTGTGTGTCAGGCAACCTGGTATTGGTTACCTTATCGGCGAATGGGCGTGTACTACTGGGGTTTTGTGTGTAAGCGTTTGTGTGAGTGTGAATTGTTTGTGACTCTGAGGATGTGGTAGTTCTGCTTTGACGGTATTCCTGACCGCTTGCTTCCCTGAGTGGAAATGTGCTTATGTGACAGTATAATTGTGTGTAGACCGTTTGTTCAAGACTGCGGTGTGCGACAGTGTTGTTGTGACAGGCTGTTTGGAAGTGCTTGTGTTACTTTGAGGTTGTGTGTGTGTTACTGGAGTTTGCCTGTGACTTTGAGGTGTTATGATCGTGTTTCTGTAGCACGATGTTTGTGATTGCTTGTTCCCTTGAACTGGTACTTGGTTGTGTTTTTCAGACTATCTGATTGAATGACTATGAAAAGAGTAAAAGTGTTGTTGTAAAAGGTTATTTTGGGCTTTGTGTGTCCCCAGCAGGGTGCTTGTATGTTCTTGAGTGATATGTATGTTCGGTGTAGGATTGGATTTTCAGACTAGATGGTCAGACAGTGAAGTGTTAACTTGGTGATCGTGACTGGCTGTGAGACTGTGGAAATGTGATTGTGTGTGACTCTGTAAGTCATTTGTATGTTTCATAGCCTGTGACCTTATGGAAGTTTATCTGGATACAGAGGTAAAATTGCATGTTGGTATTTCTGGATTCATTCTGGGGCTGAGTCTGCCTATGGATCCAGAATCCCATATGGGTACCTCCCTGGTGATAGAGTAGCTAAGATGCCCTGCTTCGGATCCAGGGGGCCTGGGTTCCATCCCTGGTTTGGGAATTAGATCCCACATGCTGCAACTAAAGATTCTTCATCTGCAACTAAGATCTGGAACAGCCAAATAAATAAATATTAAAAAAAAAAAAAATAGAATCCCATGTGGTCCTCTGAGGATGACTTCTTTCTCTTTTGATCACAGTGATTCATTTCCCTCTTTTCACACATTGGCTGTGGTGCTTCATTTTTCATATTTATCCTTAGTTTGCTGTGGAATTTAAGATGTAACTTCCCCACTGCTTGCTGGTGCCCTCTCACTTTATAACCTTCAGGGTTTTGAATGCAGAAAAGTGACAGGAAGGAATAAGTCAGAAATTTGAACTCCTAATTCAAGAATATTAGTTATTTCTAAAGCACAGATTCTTGAGATGAGAATTTTAGAACTGATGGCACCTTCAAGACAGGTCACTGGGAAAGGTAATGGAATTCCAGGAGTGGAAATACTTCCAGAGAGTGTGCTAGAAGAGTCAGTCAGAGACTTGGGAAACTGTACACTCCATTGCAACTTGTCTCCAACAGACAGCTTTGAATTCAGAAACAGATTCTAGCCCAAGATGGCTGTGATCTTGGCCCTTCTTTCTAATACAGAAAGTGCAGAACTGTTCTAGTTTCCTTCTGATTTTCCTCTATATTAAATGAGGGGTAGATTAATGGGGTGGGGGTTCTAACTTAGAGTATACCCTCAGAAAGGGCCAGTATCTCATGGTTCTTTTTTTTTCCCCCTCTGAGAGTAGCACCCAGAGGAAGGAAGAATGACTGTTGTACAGTCAGAAGCAAGCTTCAAGGTGTGTATATGTTTCCTCTTTGTTTCATGAAATGATTTTGTTTTTTCAGGACGTAAGAATCTTTTCTTTTTGAAATGTCCCACCTAAGCCTTCTCAAATGATGGAGGGGCCAGGCAATTTTCTGTAGACTGGGAGCAAGGAATTTATGTGCAGTTAATTGTGATAGATGCTTCCTGCTGCTGCTGCGTTGCTTTAGTCGTGTCCAACTCTATGCGACCCCCATAGACAGCAGCCCACCAGACTACCCCATCCCTGAGATTCTCCAGGCAAGAACACTGGAGTGGGTTGCCATTTCCTTCTCCAATGCATGAAAGTGAAAAGTGAAATGAAGTTGCTCAGTCATGTCCGACTCTAGTGACTCCATGGACTGCAGCCCCCCAGGCTCCTCCATCCATGGGGTTTTCCAGGCAAAGTACTGGAGTGGGGTGCCATTTCCTTCTCCAATGCATGAAAGTGAAAAGTGAAAGTGAAGTCGCTCAGTTGTGTCTGACTCTAGCGACCCCATGGACTGCAGCCCACCAAGCTCCTCCATCCATGGGATTTTCCAGGCAAGAGTACTGGAGTGGGGTGCCATTGCCTTCTCCGTAGATGCTTCCTAGTAGTGGTTAAATTGAGGAAGAAGGACCTTGAGATCCATAAATTTAAAAAGGAAGAGCTCTGCTGTGTTATTTCTGACATAGCAGCATTCTGTTTTAACTTTTTTTGTTATTTTTCAGAGATACACAAAAGTGTGATGAACTGTCACATGCCCACCTTAAAAGTTATCACTTGGTAATCTTATTTCAGGTAGTCTGCCTTCAGTTCACAATCCCTCCTAATTTGCCTTTTGATTTCTTCTTTGTCGTACGGGGTTATTTAGCAACACTTTATTTAGTTTTCAAACATTTTAAGGATCTTCCAGATGTTTTTCTGCTACTGATTTCTAATTTCATTCCATTATGTTCAGAGAATATACTTCATATGACTTGAATCGTTTTAAATTTATGAAAATTTATTTTATGACCCAGAAGATGTGGGCTCTCCTATAAATGTTTGGTGTGCACTGAAAAGACTGTATTCTGCCACTGTTGGGCAGAATGTTCTGTGAATACTTGCTAAGACAGATGAATTGGTAGTGTTTACATCTTCTGTGTGCTGTACTCAGTCGCTTCGGTTGTGTCCAACTCTTTGCAACCCTATGGACTGTAGCCCGCCAGGCTCCTCTGTCCATGGGATTCTCCAGGCAAGAATACTGGAGTGGGTTGCCATGCCCTCCTCCAGGGGATCTTCCCAACCCAGGGATCGAACCCACATCTCCTGCATTGCAGGTAGATTCTTTACCCCTGAGCCACCAAGAAAGCCCCCTTAAATCTTCTGTACTCTTACTGAGTGAGTTGGATTTACCTCTTTCTCTGTAATTTCTATCAGTTTCTGTTTCATTTATTTGGAAGCTGTATTATTAGTTACATAAATATTTCAGACTATATGTCCAGATGTTGAATTGACCCCTTTATCATTCTGAAATGGTTTCCTCTGGTAATATTCTTTGCTCTGAACATTTAATTTATCTGATATTTAATATAGCCACTTCAGCTTTTTTTCATTAATGTTAGCATGGTATATCTTTTTCTACGTTGTTACTGTTCAGGTGCTAAGTTGTGTCTGAGTCTTTGAGACCCTATGGACTGCAGCATGCTAGGCCTCCCTGTCCTTTACTATCTCCTGGAGTTTGCTCAGACTCATGTCCATTGAATCGGTGATGCTATCTAGCCATCTCGTCCTCTGCTGCCCGCTTCTCCTTTTGCCTTCAATCTTTCCCACCATTAAGGTCTTTTCCAGTGAGTTGGCTCTTCACATCAGGTGGCCAAAGTATTGGAGCTTCAGCGTCAGTCCTTCCAATAAATATTCATGGTTGATTTCCTTAGGATTGACTAGGTTGATCTCCTTGCAGTCCAAGGGACTCTCAAGAGTTTTCTCCAGCACAGTTCCCCAAAGGCATCAATTCTTTGGCCCTCAGCTTTCTTTAAGGTCCAGTCTTTTTCTATACTTATTTGTGTTCTGATAAAGTACATTTCTTGTAGGCAGCAGTTCATTGGATCTTGTGGTTTTATCCAGTTTAACAATATCCATTTTTTAATTGGAGTGTTTTTACTATTTGTATTTAGTGTGGTTATTGGTACAGTTTGGGTCAGATCTATCATCTTGCCACTGATATTTGTTCTATCTGTTCTTTTTCCATTTTTTCCTGCCTCCTTTTGGATTGAGGGGAAGAGTTTCAAAATAACAAGACCAACATTTTTACTAATCTTATAAACACAGAAAACAGCCCAGACTTCATGTAGTTCAGTAGGACATAACCCACTAAAGGATCTGTAATCAAATTCTGTTTTTAAAGTAACCTATAATAACCTTTCTTATAGGTAAACCATCAACTTGAGAGACACTGGCTCCTTTGTTTCACCTTGCTTTCTACTTTTAGGGATTATCTTCCCACCACTTTGGTTTAATTTTGTTTTAAAATCACATAAAATATTTACATATTTCTAAATCAAAACTATGGTGAACAAGGTGAATTTAGAGAAGTCTAGCATCCATTCCTGTCCCTTTCACCTTGTTTCTTCTCTCTGTAGATAACTCCCTGTACTTACCTTTATTCTTCTACTTTTCTTTCAAGTGATATATATAAGTGTATGTGTTTGTATGTATCTGAAGTAGTGAATAACATTTGGTTGTTTTCCTTTATATGATGTTAGCAGCCATGGATAATCTTTCCTTTAGAATCCATTATTTTATCAGAAGTTACAGAATATTATTTAATTCTATAATTTCTTCTGCATTTATTAGCTGGGATACTTCTACAAAGGGAACCACCCTCTCATCAGTGTCTTAGTTACTCTGAAGTAGGCTGTATATTGTCACCATGTTTATTTAACTTATATGCAGAGTACATCATGAGAAATGCTGGACTGGAAGAAACACAAGTTGGAATCAAGATTGCTGGGAGAAATATCAATAACCTCAGATATGCAGATGACACGACTCTTATGGCAGAAAGTGAAGAGGGGCTAAAAAGCCTCTTGATGAAAGTGAAAGTGGAGAGTGAAAAGGTTGGCTTAAAGCTCAACATTCAGAAAACGAAGATCATGGCATCTGGTCCCATCACTACATGGGAAATAGATGGAGAAACAGTGAAAACAGTGTCAGACTTTATTTTTCTGGGCTCCAAAATCACTGCAGATGGTGACTGCAGCCATGAAATTAAAAGACGCTTACTCCTTGGAAGGAAAGTTATGACCAACCTAGATAGCATATTCAAAAGCAGAGACATTACTTTGCCAACAAAGGTTTGCCTAGTCAAGGCTATGGTCTTTCCTGTGGTCATGTATGGATGTGAGAGCTGGACTGTGAAGAAGGCTGAGCGCCGAAGAATTAATGCTTTTGAACTGTGGTGTTGGAGAAGACTCTTGAGAGTCCCTTGGACTGCAAGGAGATGCAACCAGTCCATTCTGAAGGAGATCAGTCCTGGGATTTCTTTGGAAGGAATGATGCTAAAGCTGAAACTCCAGTATTTTGGCCACCTCATGCGAAGAGTTAACTCATTGGAGAAGACTCTGATGCTGGGAGGGATTGGGGGCAAGAGGAGAAGGGGACGAGAGGATGAGATGGCTGAATGGCATCACTGACTCGATGGATGTGAGTCTGAGTGACCTCCGGGAGTTGGTGATGGACAGGGAGGCCTGGCGTGCTGCAGTTCATGGGGTCGCAAAGAGTCGGACACGACTGAGTGACTGATCTGATCTGATCTGATAGCTTATGCAAAAAAAGTAGAATAGGGAATTCCCTGGTGGTCCAGTGTTAGCACTCGGTGATCTCACTGCCCAGGCCCAGGGTTAGTCCCTGGTGGGAGAACTAAAATATGGCGAAAAAAAAAAAAAAAAGTAGGATGAAAGCTTGATTTTACATCTCATTATTTTTCAGTATCTTTCAAAATTTATCCTATGTTTTCTTTTAAATTACCATTAAGAACTTGTTGATTCAAATATGTTTGGTATATTCAGTCTGTAGCAGTTATTCTTATTAAAACTTAAATTATCTTTTACCAGTGGGATCCTCTTTGCTACTTTACTGCTTCTGACTTGGCTTCTTTTGAATTCCTTACGATGGCTTTTGGAGTCTTTGGTAGATTCCAAACTTTCTGGTGTGACAGGATGTTCTAAGCCCATATTTTCCTATGTTAAATATGAAATCAGCCACTTCTATATGGAGCTGTGGTTCCTTTTAGTGGTAAACTGTTTTAAAAAGCCACAATTAGGGTGATAGTTTTCATTGCTTCTGGTTGTTATTGCTTGTAGGTTTTTATAGAGCTGGTTACATATGTATTTTTTAGAAGGAGAAAAATAGATCCTGAGTTTATACTGATATTTCCAATGAATTTAAAGGTTATAGTTTTTCTTAATTTTTACATTTGTATCTCTTTTTGTACTCTGGAAATCTTTTTTCTTAATATCATTAAGATAACTACATATTTGCTTCATTTTCATTGATATATGTGTACCTGATGTTATTATTTCAGAATGTGAATGTTTTAGAATAACAATGCCAATATAATTAATAACAGTATAGCTGCTGAAAAACAGTTTATTTTGTCTGTAGGTTATATTGCACTAGGAATCTAATGTCAAATGTATATATTTTAAAGTTCCTTGAAATAAACACTTCCTTTCTGTGTTTACCCTGCTAGTATTATGAACAGATAAGTTTGTTTCAGTTTGCTTTTGGTTCTTAGGGATTTTTTTTTCCAGTTTGATTTAATTTTGTCTTATATGAAACACATTTCCAAAGTCAAATGGAGTCTATTTGATCAGATCAGATCAGTTGCTCAGTCGTGTCTGACTCTTTGCGACCCCATCTTACAATTTTTTGTGTGTCTGTGTTAATGAGAGATATTGAACTATAATTTTTTTCTTGTAATATTTTTGTCAAGTTTGGTATTATGGGTTTTTTGCCTCAAAATGTAAAAAAGAATGTTTACTCTTTTTCCTACTTTCTGAAGAAGTTTATGAAAGAATAGTACTATATCAGCCTTAAATGATGGTAGAATTTACTGGTGAAGTCATCTGGGTCCTCTCTGTGGACAGGGTGTTTTGTTTTTTACTGAAAATTCAATTTCTGTAATATCTGTGGGGCAGTTTATTTTTTGTTTCTTCTGTGACTTTTAATAATTTGTCTTTTAAGGTATTTGTCCATATCATTCATGTTGTCAAGTTTATTGGCATAGAGTTGCATCATCCTTTTAATGCCTATGAAGTCTGTAGTGTATTCTCCATATTGGTAATTTCTTTTTCTCCATAGACTTGCTAGAAGCTTATCAATTGTATTAATCTTTTGAAAGAACACAATTTTTACTTTGTTGATTCCCTGATAATCCATTTTGGATTTTAATGGATCCATTTTGAATCCATTGTGGATTTTGTGTTTATTTATTTATTTCTTTTCCTCTTACTTTGAGCTTCATTTGTTCTTTGGCCAGCTCCTGAACGTGGCAACCTAAATCACTGATGGTATCTCTCTCTTTTTACTTATCATTTAAAGCTATAAATTTTCCTTTAAATACTGGTTTTGCTACAGCCCACAAAATTTGGTAAGTTGCAGCTTGTGGAATCTTAATTCCCTGAGATTGAACCCATGCCCCCTGCAAGAGAACTGTGGAGTCCTAACCACTGGACTTCCAGGGAAGTTCCAATAAGTTGTGTTTTCATGGTCTTTCAGTTCAATCTATTTTCTAATCTCCTGTGATTTCTTCTTATGGGTTATTTAGAAGTATGTTTAATTTGCAGATATTTGGAGTTTCTACTAAAACTCTTATTGTTATTTCTAATTTAATTGTGTGTGAACCAAGACCAGAAAATATACTCTGAATGACTCAAACTTAAAATATTTTTAGTACTTTGGTTGTGGTTATCCTAAGGGAGTTGCAGTCCAGGACTCAGGCCCCCTCGCCAGTCATGCTCTTAATGCACATCTGCCTTTCTAACCCAAGTGCCTCCATTATCATCTCTCTCTCTGTTTAAAGAATACATTTAAATTACTTACTTATTTGGTTGTTGCTGTACACAGGTTTTCTCTAGTTGCAGAGAGCTTTAGTTGTGGCGCTGTGCTCAGTTGCTCTGTGGCATGTGGGAATCTTCCCAGACCAGGGATTGAACCTTTGTCCTGTGCATGGGTGAGCAGATTTTTATCCACTGTACCACCAGGGAAGTCCTTCAATACCTCTTAACCAGGCACCTCTGCCAAGAGTTCCTTATCATGGATAGGGAGGCAAACCTTGATACTTTGTCTCCACTGTGACTTGGTACTCAATACTCTTCTACTCCTAGTCCTTCCCCCATCTCCCTCTCCATGAAATGGGAGGGGCCCCTTTTTTGGTACTCCTTTGGCAGTGAGATGATTCCATGCATCTGTATTTATCCTTCTGACCCTCTTTAGGTGCTGTTTCATGGGGGAAAATGGATCAGTAGGGGAGTCAGCACTTTCTCCTGTCTAGCCTCTTGCTTATACTAGCTGATTAGTAAGTGATTAAAGATTAAGGGCTTGACTGGTACTTCATTTTGGCTGTTGTCTTCATCAGCTTTTCTAACAACTGGCAGCTCAGCTCACTCTAGCACATCTCAGCTTTTGACAGTTGAGTGTGATGTTCTTGACAGTTGGGTATGATAGCAATTATATCACAGTGCTTGATAGTTTTGAATAAATCCTCTATATTGTTATTAATTTTTAAAAATCTTTGTTGTATCAGTTACTGAGAGAAAGATGTTAAAATTTCCAAATCTGATCGTGGATTTGTCTATTTCTTCTTTTAGTTCTGTCAAGTTTTGCTTTCAGTATTTGATATTTTTTGTTAAGTCTCTACACATTTAGGATGGCTATGTTTTCTTGATAAATTTATCGTTTATTTCCAGTATTACTCTTTGTCTTGAAATCTATTTTGCCTTATATTAATATGAGTACACAAGCTTTCTCATGCTTAGCGTTTGTATGATATATATTTCTCCATTTAACTTTTAACCTATCTGTGTCTTTGTATTTAAAGTGTGTTTCTTATAGACAGCATATAGTTGGAATTTGCTTTTTGTCTTGTTTTGATATTGTCCTTTTATTGAAATAATTGGATTATTTACCTTTAATGTAAGTAAAATTTAAACCTGCCATGAATGGGAGCATCCATATATGTCTTTTAAGAAAAACTTGGCACTGTTTGGAGTTTAATTAGTTCACTTAAATTTGTATCTTTAGCTCTGTGATGAATTTTTAATTGTGATTTTCATTTCACCTGAATGATCTTTTATTGTTATGATGAGCATAGTTACCTATTGCAGCTGGAAGAAGTGGTGTCTCTAATTATTTGTTGAGCACTGTATCAGTGATTCTCTGTAGAGGCAGTGACTTTCCGCAGGGATGTTTTAGAGATATAACTGGGTGCTTGTCTAGCCTCTTGCTAGATAATGTTAAGATAACTGAACTGAGGGTGAAGTCTTCTGGCTTTTGAAAGACTGAAGCAAACCATGAATCTAGGGCATAGGTTTGACAGCTTTTCTGTATAGGGCTAGATGGTACATATTTTAGGCTTAATGGGCCATATGCTCTTGCAGCTCATTATAGTGTGGAAGTCACCAAAGACAGGAAATAAATGAATGAGTATAGAGTATAGATGTATTTCAGTAAAGCTTTATTTGAAAAAATAGTCGGTGGGCAATAGTTTGCCCAACTTCTGATCTAGATGTCCTGCAGTGCACAACAAAAAAAAATTGTTCAGTGACCTGTAAAATGAGGACCACAGCTGGGGGCTGGGTGGAATGTGTTTTTTATTAATTGGGTCTAGAATCTCTCACATACTTTTCAAATTGTTCAACTTTTCTCTTTTCCTATTAATTGCATAGTTTTATTATTAGCTAAATCTTCCAGAAATGCTATCATAGTTTGATTGATAAAAGATTGTACTTTGTTTTATTCAGAAATTTACTGAGTTTTTAATAACCACTTAAAAAAGTTACAGCACTGGTGGCAACACTCCTTGTAATATTTGACTTGCCAATTATCTCATCCTTGTAGAATTCTCTGTTTGTAGTTACTGCGTTTCCTTGATTCTACAGACACAGACACATGCACACACATATGGCCTTTATTTTAAAATGTCAACTATAAATAGATGATGTCAACAACATGTTTTCTGTGGTTGTAAGCATAAGTATTTAACTGTTTGTGTCTTCTGTGTTGTTGTGTATGATCATTAACATATTAAAATGTAACAGGTGGGCATTCTCTCTTATTTTTGGTATGAGAGAGTGAAGTCACTCACTTGTATCCAAGTCTTTGCGACCCTATGGACTGTAACCTACCAGGCTCCTCTGTCCGTGGGATTTTCCAGGCAAAAGTACTAGAGTGGGTTGCTATTTCCTATACTGTATATAAATGTGTCTTATTGCCTACAAGTTTCATTTTAGAAACAGAGAAGTTGTAAATATTTTCTTTTGTATATTGAGAGAGCATTGGGTTTGTCCAGGGTTAACAGCCATCACCTACTTGTATCTCCCCTGCTTAGTGTGTATTTTGTGGATAGTAGAAAGAGACAGGAAGAGGAAAACAACAAAGATAACTTTGACTTATCCATATGGAGCTTTGTACACAGCATGGGCTCATGGTTTTGTTTTTTCCTCCCCAGCACTACCTTTTCCAGACTGTGCTTCTCTAAAATAGGAATCTAGAAGATGATCAATCATGTCTCGCAGCTCTAAAAACCATGGCTCAGGTAAACCAGTACCCTCTTTAAATAATCACTTTTTTACAGAGTATGTGCATGTTTGCATTGCTTATTCTGAAAACTTCCTTCCTGACTCACCCCACTCAGGAATGTGCTTTCTGGTTTGTTCCATTGTTGTAAGTGATAGTGTTTTCCCTAAGTATGCCTTTCTAATCTAGTTTATACTCACATGCTTAGGCAAAAATCCAATGAGCATCTTTGACTGGGAGCACTGATATAACAAAAGCAGAGACACAGAGATGTTTACACACCACACAGGAGAAAACTTTGAAATTCTCTTTAGACCTAAGTTTCCTGGTTAGACAAGGTAGGATTTGCTCTTTACTCGGCTTAGCGTCCATACATAGCAAGACCTCATGCTTTGTGAGCTTTTAAGATTATCAGCATTATTAGGGATTGAATACAGAGGGATCAGGGATCTACCCTGGGAATCCATGATTGACCAGTACCAATAACATGGATCATTTTGAGATTCAGCATGTTGGGCTAATGTTGAATGTGTAAGTTTAGATTATCCATACCACCTTTCAAAGGTGAGTTTTTAAAGTGATGAATAGTAACAAGAAAGATCATTATTCATATGATGATGCTGTTGAGAATTATAAACGCCCAAAAGAAAGAAATGCTTACAAGGTTTTTATATAACCTAAAGTGTTTAATGATGCACACTTACTAAGTCAGATATATGGAGCTGTTGTACAGCCTATTTTAAGTATTTATTAAATTGTTGGTAATAGGAAAATGCTTATGATGTAATGCTCTTTTTTTTTTGATGTAATGTTCTGATATTAATATAATGAACCCGAGGTTTCAGTAAATTCTTTCATTTTATACAAATCTTATAGAGATTTTATAAGATTTTACAGAAATATTTACCAAATGTTTTTCTTTTTTAAATGGAGAAGAAAGAGAAACTTGCATTTATTGAGCATGTATGGTATATAAGATACATATTGTACAGGGTACTTTGTGTGCTATTTCTTTTAATTGGGATGTTGCATTTACTTTATGAATTTCCAGATTTATGTGTATAATGAGATATTCTATATGCAGCAACATAGATGGATAATCTATCTACAGCGACAAGCATAAAAAGAAACTTGAGAAGCACCAATTTGTTTAGTGTCTCATCCATGTAAAAGACTGCCCAGCCAAATTGCTCTGTTCCCTTCTTCGTAGAGAGCTCTCTCCATCATCTCCCCTTCCATTGAAAAAGTATTTCCTTTATTTTCACAACTACTATTATGTTTCTGTTTCAGAGATCAGTGATGTTCAGGGATGTTGCCATTGACTTCTCTCAGGAAGAGTGGGATTGCCTGGACTCAGCTCAAAGGGATTTGTATAGAGATGTGATGTTGGAGAACTATAGTAACTTGGTGTCACTAGGTAAGAACATCTACCGCTAGTATTTCAGGATCTATCTTTGGAATGGCTGTTTTCATTTCCATTATTTCAAGGTTGTTTTTAAGTAATTAACTGCATTTTATATTATTCTCAAAGGAATAGTTTTAAATTGCTAGAAGTAGAATGGATAGTTTCATTCAGTTCAGTTCAGTTGCTCAGTCGTGTCCAACACTTTGCGACCCCATGGACTGCAGCACACTGGGCCTCCCTGTGCATCACCAACTCCTGGAATTTACTCAGACTCATGTCCATCATGTCAGTGATGCCATCCAACCATCTCATCTTCTGTCGTCCTCTTCTCCTGCCTTCAATCATTCCCAGCATCAGGGTCTTTTCCAATGAGTCAGCTCTTCGCATCAGGTGGCCAAAGTATTGGAGTTTCAGCTACAGCATCAGTTCTTCCAATGAATATTCAGGACTGATTTCCTTTAGGATGGTTTGGTTGGATCTCCTTGCAGTCCAAGGGACTCTCAAGAGCCTTCTCCAACACCACAGTTCAAAAACATCAATTCTTTGGCCCTCAGCTTTCTTTATCGTCTGACTCTCACATCCATACATGACTACTGGAAAAACCATTGCCTTGACCAGACAGACCTTTGTTGGCAAAGTAATGTCTCTTCTTTTTAATATGGTGTCTAGGTTGGTCATAACTTCTCTTCCAAGGACCATGCGTCTTTTAATTTCATGGCTGCAGTCACCATCAGGAGTGATTTTTGGAGCCCCCCAAAATAAAGTCAGCCACTGTTTCCACTGTTTCCCCATCTAATTGCCATGAAGTGATGAGACCAGATGCCATGATCTTTTTCTGAATGTTGAGCTTTAAGCCAACTTTTTCACTCTCCTCTTTCATGTTCATCAAAAGGCTCTTTAGTTCTTCTTCACTTTCTACCATAAGGGTGGTGTTATCTGCATATCTGAGGTTATTGATATTTCTCCTGGCAATCTTGATTCCAGCTTGTGCTTCAATGAGCCCAGTGTTTCTCGTGATGTACTTTGAATATAAATTAAATAAGCAGGGTGACAATATACATCCTTGACGTACTCCTTTTCCTATTTGGAACCAGTCTGTTGTTCCATGTCCAGTTCTAACTGTTGCTTCCTGACCTGCATACAGGTTTCTCAAGAGGCAGGTCAGGTGGTCTGGTATTGCTGTCTCTTTCAGAATTTTCCACAGTTCATGGTGATCCACACAGTCAAAGGCTTTGGCATAGTCAGTAAAGCAGAAATAGATGTTTTTCTGGAACTCTCTTGCTTTTTTGATGATCCAGCAGATCATCAAAATTTGATGATTGGCAATTTGATCTCTGGTTCCTCTGCCTTTTCTAAATCCATCTTGAACATCTGGAAGTTCATGGTTCATGTATTGTTGAAGCCTGGCTTAGAGAATTCTGAGCATTACTTTACTAGCGTGTGAGATGAATGCAATTGTGCAGTAGCTTGAGCATTCTTTGGCATTGCCTTTCTTTGGGATTGGAATGAAAACTGACCTTTTCCAGTCCTGTGGCCACTGCTCAATTTTCCAAATTTGCTGACATATTGAGTGCAGCACTTTCACAGCATCATCTTTTAAGATTTGAAATAGCTCAACTGGAATTCTATCACCTCCAATAGCTTTGTTTGTAGTGATACTTTCTAAGGCCCACTTGACTTCACATTCCAGGATGTCTGGCTCTAGGTGAGTGATCACACCATCATGATTATCTGGGTCATGAAGATCTTTTATGTATAGTTCTTCTGTGTATTCTTGCCATCTCTTCTTAATATCTTCTGCTTCTGTTAGGTCCATACCATTTCTGTCCTTTATTGAGCCCATCTTTGCATGAAATGGTAATCTAATTGGTATGTCTAATTTTCTTGAAGAGATCTCTAGGCTTTCCCATTCTGTTGTTTTCCTCTATTTCTTTGCGCTGATTATTGAGAAATGCCTTCTTATCTCTCCGTGCTCTTCTTTGGAACTCTGCATTCAAGTGAGTTGGAACTCTGCATTCAAGTGAGTGTATCTTTCCTTTTCTCCTTTGCTTTTCGCTTCTCTTTTCACAGCTATTTGTAAGGCCTCCTCAGACAGCCATATTGCTTTTTTGCATTTCTTTTTCTTGGGGACGGTCTTGATCGCTGTCTCCTGTACAGTGTCATGATCCTCCATCCATAGTTCATTGGGCACATTTATTTCCTCTATCCTTTAAATATAATTGCTTATCTTCCTTCTGTCTTCCTTCCTGTCTTCCTTGATGATCAGGGGAGAGAAATGAATTCTGGGACACTTGTAGTATTGCCAGAAAAAGCAAGCTATGATTCATTGTTAGAATTTAGATCTACCAAAGCAACTCTAAATATTTTTTAAATAGGTGCAGAAATGTATGGTTTTTCTGACAACAGAAGAGCTTATAATTAATATAGTGAGACAGAGGATCAATGCATTTTACTAACTATTCAAGTGAACACAGTTCATTACAAAAAAATTCTCTTATTTGTGTTCCGTAGGTGAATATCATATTTTAAGAACTGCATATTTTACAAAGAGTGAATATGATAGAACTACCTTTTATTGGAAATTAGCTCAGGAAGAACCTGTGATTGTCGAAGAAAGTTGATTTTTTTCCTACAGCAAAATAAGGAACAGAGCCTATATCAATGAGAACTTTAATAAGTGATTTTCCTACGTAAATAATGACTTTAGTCCTTGGACTCTTTAAGTCACTAACATATAATTGTCTCTTGCCTCTTTACTCCCCTTCTCCCGCCCCGTAACAACCCTTTTATATAAATTTGAGGGTCAGTTACTTTCCAGACTGTTCTTTATTTAGATTTATTGTCTCCATTTCAAAAACTATGTTTATTCAAAATATATTTATTTATTGGGAAGACTATTCTCTGCCAATGATTGTAGTAGGCACTGGAGAAATAATGATCTAAACAAGGATCCTATTCTGCTGAAACTTACATTCTTGTGGGAGAAATACAAAAAAATAAGGAAACAAAAATATGTGTGTATGTGTATGCATGTATGTGTACATATATTTATTTAATAAGTATAGCAATTGCAGGTAGCAATAAAGAGTATGAATAAAGGTAAAACAGAATAGGCAAATAACTAAAGGGCAAATGGAGGGGTGCATTATTTTAGGTAGATTTTGGAAAAACCTCTCTAAGAAAGTAATACTTGAAGAAAGACTTTACCTAAATAAGGGCGTGAGTCAGGGGGAACAGTATTCCAAGTAGATGGAGTATTAATAGTTAAGTATAAAGGGCTTGGGGTGGGCATTAACTTTGTAGGAAGAATAGGAAAACATTTTATCTAAAGAAAAGTGAATGACAGAGTAATAAGAAATATAGTTAAAGAATAGAAAAAAAAGAGCTGACATTTTATTCTCTAAGGTGATGCCCTCTGAATCCTGGCCGAAGCAAATGCATATTGTCTTTGAAGCAAAGTAATAGGGCTTTAAAATTCTCACAAATTAAGATCAACAAAAGATGAGCTCACAAATATCATCAAACTCACAAGGAAACAGGTCACAGGTGAGTGATAGATAAGCTAAGGAAACAACAGATTATGTGGCAAATGATTTCACATATTGAAATTTTTAAATGTAAGTATAAACTAGTGGTGAAAATATTCGAAGAAATAAACTGAATCTCAAAAATGACAAGCAATAAAAGGTTTTTATAAAGGAACAGATTTGGAGGAGAACCAAATTGAATATTTCTAAAGGTTCTGTTTAGTTCTTTTAAAAAATATTAATAATCATTCTAAGATTGATAATTTGACTGCATGGAAATTATTCTCTTTCTAAAAAGACATAAAAGATAAGCCTTGAATTTGGTGAAGATACTTGCAATGCATATTCAGAAGAATTAAATTAGTATGTGGAATATAAAAATCTTCTATAGATGGTTAAGAAAAAGGTACAAGACATTTATAGACAGTTCAAGGAAAAGGGAATGCAAATAGCCAATAATCATGAAAAACTTTAACCTTATTAGCAGTCCAGAAATGCAAATTAAAACCAGTGAGATAATTGTTTCACACACATTAGATTGGCAGAAATTAAGAAGTATGACAGTATCAAGTGTTTACAACTATTTAAGGCAGAAGTATTATATACCTCATTATTCACAATGGCAAAAAAATGGAAATGACCCAAATGTCTGTCAGCTGAATGGATGAATAAAACTGATATATCCTTATAATGGAATATTAGTCAGCAATTAAAAAAGAATGACGTTGTGATACATACAACATGGATGAACCCTGAAAATATGTTAAATGAAAGAAGCCAGACACAAAGACTATTTATATGATTCCAGTTAAATGAAATGTCCACAATAGACAAATCCAGAGAGAAACAAAGTGTATTAGTGGTTGCCCAGCCCTGGGGTGGGGGCTGGGAGGTGAGGGAGGATAGAAAAATGAACATGTCGAAGTTGAAAATGGCTGCTAATCGATATGGGGTTTCTTATTGAAGTAATAAAAATGTTATAAAATTTGATTGTGATGATTGTTGCACACACAACTCTGTGAATATAGTAAAAACTGTTGAGTTGCATGTATGCTAAATGAATGAACTGTAGGTATATGAATTATACATGAGTAGATCTGTTTCTTTTAAGAGTTCTATACCTTACTGACATTGGTATCAGTTGGCATAACCACTTTGGAAAAATATTTAGAAATTATTTCCAAACTTATATACACTTTGGAAATAGCAGGGTTCCTTTTAAAATTTCAGGTCCAAAGCCACACCCCAGACCAATTAAATCAATGAGTACAGGACACTGATATTATTTTTTTGAAGGTTCCTTAGGATCAAATAAATGTTCTGACATGTTTGGTAAGTATTGTAATATGATATTATCTGAGAATTTATCTTTTAAATTTAACTGTTATTGTCACTATGAATATGTTTGGATTTATTTCTCTCCTGTTTTAATGCTTTAGGTTTACTCTTATTTTTTTTTTTTTTTTGAGTGTGTGGCATGCAAGGTCTTAGTTTTCTAGCAGGGATTAAACCTGTGCCCTCTACAATGAGAGCACAGAGTTTTAACCACTGGACCACCAGGGAATTCCCTTGGCTTACTCTCTTGATCTTCTTTGATTCTTTTTAAAATCTTTCCTTAATTGGGATGGGTAGAGTTATTTTTTAGGTCCATTTCCTCCCTTGTTTAGTTTGGAAGACATATACCATTTATATGCTCTTACTGGTTATCTTTAATTTTTTATCACATGCACTTTATTCATTTTAGTGCAATGCAGTTTTGTAGTTTTCAGTAATTGTAATATTTGAAAAATTTTACATTTTAATGGAAGTTAAATATTTTACTAGATATTAACTGTTTTAATTAATAATAAAACAGTTATTCTTTCCACATATAATATTTGGTTTGCATATGCTTTGCAGAGGTCTTGTGATAAACTATATGCCTCACTCTCATATCTAGGATTTCAGGGGCAACAATTAAAAACCACAGATATAAAGGATTGTTCAGTTCCGTTTAGTTGCTCAGTCGTGTCTGACTCTTTGCGACCCCATGAACCACAGTATGCCAGGCCTCCCTGTCCCTCACCAATTCCTGTAGTTTACCATAACTCATGTCCATCAAGTCGGTGATGCTATGCAACCATCTCATCCTCTGTCGTTCCTTTCTCCTCACACCTTCAATCTTTCCCAGCATCAGGGTCTTTTCAAATGAGTCAGCTCTTCGCATCAGTTAGCCAAAATATTGGAGTTTCAGCTTCAACATCAGTCCTTCCAGTGAACACCCAGGACTGATTTCCTTTAGGATGGTCTGGTTGGATCTCCTTGCTGTCCAATGGACTCTCAAGCGTCTTCTCCAGTTCAAAAGCATCAGTTCTTGGGTGCTCAGCTTTCTTTACAGTCCAACTCTCATATCCAGACATGACTACTGGAAAAACCATAGCATTGACTAGACAAACCTTTGTTGACAAAGTAATGTCTCTGCTTTTTAATATGCTGTCTAAGTTGGTCATAACTTTCCTTCCAAGAAGTAAGCATCTTTTAATTTCATGACTGCAGTCACCATCTGCAGTGATTTTGGAGCCCCCAAAAATAAAGTCGGCCACAGTTTCCCCATCTACTTGCCATGAAGTGATGGGACCAGATGCCATGATCTTAGTTTTCTGAATGCTGAGCTTTAAGCCAACTTTTTCACTCTCCTCTTTCATGTTCATCAAAAGGCTCTTTAGTTCTTCTTCACTTTCTGTCATAAGAGTGGTGTCATCTGCATATCTGAGGTTATTGAGATTTCTCCCAGCAATCTTGATTCCAGCTTGTGCTTCAACGAGCCCAGTGTTTCTCATGATGTACTCTGCATGTAAGTTAAATAAGCAGGGTGACAATATACAGCCTTGACGTACTCCTTTTCCTTTTTGGAACCAGTCTGTTGTTCCATGTCAGTTCTAACTGTTGCATCCTGACCTGCATACAGGTTTCTCAAGAGGCAGGTTAGGTGGTCTGGTATTTCCATCTCTTTCAGAATTTTCCACAGTTTTTGGTGATTCACACAGTCAAAGGCTTTGGCACAATCAGTAAAGCAGAAATAGATGTTTTTCTGGAACTCTCTTGCTTTTATGATGATCCAACGAATGTTGGCAGTTTGATCTCTGGTTCCTCTGCCTTTTCTAGATCCATCTTGAACATCTGGAAGTTCATGGTTCACGTATTGCTGAAGCCTGGCTTGCAGAATTTTGAGCATTACTTTACTAGTGTGTGAGATGAATGCAACTGTGCAGTAGCTTGAGCATTCTTTGGCATTCCCTTTCTTTGGGATTGGAATGAAAACTGACCTTTTCCAGTCCTGTGGCCACTGCTCAGTTTTCCAAATTTGCTAGCATATGGAGTGCAGCACTTTAAAAGCATCATCTTTTAGTATTTGAAATAGCTCAGCTGGAATTCCATCACCTCCACTAGCTTTGTTTGTAGTGATACTTCCTAAGGCCCACTTGACTTCACATTCCAGGATGTCTGGCTCTAGGTGAGTGATCACATCATCATCATTATCTGAGTCATGAAGATCTTTTTTTGTATAGTTCTTCTGTGTATTCTTGCCACCTCTTCTTAATATCTTCTGCTTCTGTTAAGTCCATACCATTTCTGTCCTTTATTGAGCCCATCTTTGCATGAAATGGTAATCTAATTGGTATGTCTAATTTTCTTGAAGAGATCTCTAGTCTTTCCCATTCTGTTGTTTTCCTCTGTTTCTTTGCATTGATTGCTGAGGAAGGTTTTCTTATCTCTCCTTGCTATTCTTTGGAACTCTGCATTCAAATGGGTATATCTTTCCTTTTCTCCTTTGCTTTTCACTTCTCTTTTCACAGCTATTTGTAAGGCCTCCTCAGAAAGCCATTTTGCTTTTTTGCATTTCTTTTTCTTGAGGATGGTCTTGATCCCTGTCTCCTGTACAATGTTACGAACCTCTGTCCATAGTTGATCAGGCACTCTGTCTATCAGATCTAGTTCCTTAAATCTATTTCTCACTTCTACTGTATAATCATAACGGATTTGATTTAGGTCATACCTAAATCAAATGGTCTAGTGGTTTTCCCCACTTTCTTCAATTTCAGTATGAATTTGGCAATAAGGAGTTCATGATGTGAGCCACAGTCAGCTTCTGGTCTTGTTTTTGCTGACTGTATAGAGCTTCTCCATCTTTGGCTGCCAAGAATATAATCAATCTGATTTCGGTGTTGACCATCTGGTGATGTCCATATGTAGAGTCTTCTCTTGTGTTGTTGGAAGAGGGTGTTTGCTATCTACCTTGAAATGAATTGGTGGCTGCTGTGGCAGTGAGTAGAGATTTATAAAAAGATGTGAAATTGACATGTCTGTCAAATACACATTTCATTTTCACAAAATTCTTATCAGGATTGTACCAGCAGTGTGTGACTGTACTCTTTTTCTACACTTTGATGAACACTGGATAATCATTACATAAAAATATGTGTCAATTTGTAGATAAAAAATTGAATCACATGAGTTTAAATATTTTGGGAGTATTTCTGTCTATTTTGGCCATTTAATCATTACCATTATTGTTTGTGTCACTTAACAAACACATCCTTAAGAAAGGTGACAATATCTGTCTTCTCCCAGGACAATATAAAGAATATTAGAATAGTTTCATTTTGATTAATCTTTCCTATCTGACATGTTATTTTTGACTAATATTTTAATTGTTTGCTTTAACCCCCCCACAGTGGGCATTAATTTTATTTTACAGTGGTAGTATTTGGTTGTAGATTTATTTACATGATTATCTTTTTATGTGCACACTGTTCCTCTTCCATTATACCTTCCTACTGGGATTGAAATACATTAGGCAAGACCAATTATTAGTAAATACTCTTCATTTTATGTTTTTTGCTTCACCTTTATTTTTACCTGATGGTTTAAGTGGGTATAGAATTCTATGCTGACAATTATTTTTTTCTCAGCACTCTGAAGATATTATTCCACTGTCTTCTGGCTTCTGTTGTTGCTCTTGAGAAGTCTGCCATCTGTCTCATTGTTGTTCCTTTTGTAAGTAATCTGTATTTTCTCTCTGTTTTAAGATATTTTCTTAAGATCTTAATACAATTGATTATATTGTTTTATTTCTAGAACTTTGTTATTTTCCCTCTCCTTTAGATGTTTTCATTTCTTCTATATTTCCTCTCATTTTGATTTTATATTTTCATATATTTCAAGCATTTATATTACATGTATCATTCAGTAATTACAGTTCCTGGGAAACCAGTCTAATTCGTCAGTTTCTTGCAAGCATGGGGGCTCTTGTGTAATGATGAATTATCCATAGCACTTTTTCTTCATTTGATAGAGATTCTAGAGCAAGATAAAAATGTTCCTTGTCATTTTCCTTTGAGGTCAGATGGATCTTTTTCCTTTCTCTTTTTCCTTTCCTTTCTCTGTAGGCCTTGGACAGTTCTGATTTTGTGAAGAGAAGAGTACCAATCCTTGACCTTTTTGTCTCTGGGGTTTTTTCTATACCATTAAGATACAGACATTTAGGCAAGTGAAGTCAGCAAACGTCCCAAGGGTAGCTGTGACTTCAGAGCATGCTAACCTCTGGCTTCTGATGATCTCTTCATTTTGCCCCCTTTGGATCTGCTTTACTTTTTTTTTTTTTTTTGAGGACTTCCCTGGTGACTCAGACGGTAAAATGTCTGTCTACAATGCAGGAGACCCAGGTTCGGTCCATGGGTCGGGAAGATCCCCCGGAGAAGGAAATGGCAATCCACTCCTGTACTATTGCCTGGAAAATCCCATGGACAGAGGAGCCTGGTAGGCTACAGTCCATGGGGTCGCAAAGAGTCAGACATGACTGAGCGACTTTACTTTCACTTTACTTTTTTTTAACTGTGGAATACTTGTAAAAGGAATACTTGTAATACTTTGTCATATATTACCTAGCATTTTTTGGTGTTTTGGGGAAATCTGACCACTATTCATATACTTGCAGTATTGAATCCTTCTACCTTTGAACATACTATATCTGCTTTTCTTTTTATGTTCTCTGTAAAGTTCCATTGCCTTTTTAAAAGATCTTGCACATTTCTTGGTAAGTAATTTCCTTAGTACTTCATAAATTTTGTTCATATTATAAATAGGAATATTTTGTTCTGTGAAAAAAATTCATAGATATAAATACACATACATAGATAGAGTGAAATATTCATCTCTGTACATTGATAATAACCTTACAGAAATATCTAACAGTTTTTCGGTGGATCATTTTGGATTTCTAGGTTGATAATTTGCTCTCCACATATAATGTATGATCCTTTTCTTTTCTTTTCTATATGTACCATTAAAAGAAAACTAATCAGTAGAAGGAGCTGAGTATTTGAGTATATCACATTTTGAAAAGTTATTTTTGTTTTTCAAACTAATTGGGCGTGCTTCTGATGTTTAATTTAAAAAATTTTCTATTAAATATGTTTATGTAGATTCTTGGTAAATACCCTTAATTAAGTTAAGGAAGAGCCATTTGGTCTTAGAGTTTTTTTTTTTTTTTTTAGAATATATGTATGGGTTTATTGACTCATTTATAAAACTATGTATATATGGTCAAGGAATCTTTGACAAGGTTGCCTATCATAAGTAACAGGAAAAGGCAATTATTTCAATAAAACATGTCAGTAACACAATATACAAGTACAAAACATAAATAAATAAATAAATGTGTGAATGAATGAATGAATTGAGAAATAAAAACTGGGCCCTCGCTCACACAATTCACTAGAAAATACAAATGGTTTAAAGACTCAAACATAGGTACTATAACCATAAGACTCCTAGAAGAAAATATAAAAAATAACTACCTTGGCATTGATCTGGGCAATCAATTTTGGATATGACATTAAAAGTACAGACAAAAATGCAAAATTAAGAACTAAGACTGTATCAAACTAAAAAGTTTCTGCTCAGCACAGTAAACAACCAGATATAAAAACAAATTATAGAATGGAAGAAAATATGTGGAAATCATAAAACTGATAAAATTGAATATTCAAAATTTATATGGAGTTTATACAGTTCAATATAAGTCGCTCAGTTGTGTCCAACTCTTTGCAACCCCGTTGACTGTAGCCCACCTGGCTCCTCTGTCCATGGAATTCTCCAGGCAAGAATACTGGAGTGGGCTGCCATTTCCTTTTCCAGGGGATCTTCCTGACCCAGGGATCGAACCCGGGTCTCCTGCATTCCAGGCAGATTCTTTACCATCTGAGACACCAGGAAAGCCCCCCAGTAGCAAAATATAAATGAATATAGACATTGTATAATCCAACATAAAATGCAGCAAAATACACAAATAGACATTGTTCCAAAGAAGACATACATTGGCCAACAGACTTATGAAATGTGTACAACAATATTTGTCATCAGGAAAATGCAAATGGAAACCACAATGTGATAACAACTCACACCTATTAAAAATAGCTTTTATAAAATTATTGACAGAATACAAATTGGTGAGAGTGTCAAGTAAAGGTAACTCTTAAGACACTGTTGATTACCACTGCTGCTCCTAAGCCGCTTGTAGTGTCTGACTCTGTGCAACCCTATAGATGGCAGCCCACGAGGCTCCCCTGTCCCTGGGATTCTCCAGGGAAGAACACTGGAGTGTGTTGCCATTTCCTTCTCCAGTGCATGAAAGTGAAAAGTGAAAGTGAAGTCGCTCAGTTGTGTCCGACTCTTCGCGACCCCATGAACTGCAGCCCACCAGGATCCTCCAGCCATGAGATTTTCCAGGCAAAAGTATGTTAATTGGTATAGCCATATGGAAAAAAATATGGATGCTCCTCAACTTATTAAAATAGAACCACAATAAAGCACAATAATACCACATCTGGAAATATACTAAAGGGAAATAAACAGGATCCTGAGGAGATATTTGCACTTACATATTCATTGCAACAATATTCACAATATCCAAGATATGGAAAAAAATTAATTAGATTTATGGATATAAGGGTGAATGGATAAAGAAGATATGTATGCTGCTGCTGCTGCTAAGTCGCTTCAGTCGTGTCCGACTCTGTGTGACCCCATAGACGGAAGCTCACCAGGCTTCCCTGTCCCTGGGATTCTCCAGGCAAGAACACTGGAGTGGGTTGCCATTTCCTTCTCCATGGTCTTAGAGTTTTAAATACAGTCTTAAAATACATTTTCTGATGTTGAACTATTTCTGCATTTATAGGATAAACCTTATTTGATAATGATGTATTAGTCCTTAAATACACAGCTGGATTCTCTGTTGCTAGTATTTTACTTTTAAAAATTTACCTATGTTTGTTTGTGAAATTGGATTGGTTTTCCTGAGCTTTCTTTGTCCAGTTTTGTTACCTGAGTTCATTTAATTTTATAAAATGACTTGGATGGATTTCTATATTTTTATATGTTCAAGAACAGTTATATGTGATCTTGCCAATAATACTGTCAGTCATCAGTATCTATTGCCTTTTAGGAGCATAGACATTGCACTCAAATTTTAAATTCTAATGTGGTTATTGATGTATTTTCAGATTTTCTATCTTCATGGGTCATTTAAAAAATTATTTTCATCCATTTCATCATTTTTATAATTTATTATTGAGTTATATATAGTTTTTTTTTTTTTTGTCATAAGCACTTTTTAATTCCTTTGGATTTGGGGGACTTAAGGTCTTTTCTTTTCCAGTGTTTTGGATTTGTGCCCAATCTGATTTTTTTTCCTACATGTCAAAGTTCTGTATCATGTATTGGTGTTTGCAAATAATTAACTTGTAGTTTTGCTAGCCATTTCTATTCTTTCTGCATTCTAGTTTACTTGTTTATTGATTTTTAGATAGCTAATTGTTTTATTTCTCTCTCTCCTTCTTGAGTTGAACCTTAATTCTCTTGTTTTTAATTATTTCTTATTTTCTAACAAATGGATTTAAGGCTCTAAGTTTTCTGTGGTACATTAGCTGAATCTCATGGGATTTCACACAAGGTTGCTCTTGGTATTTAGTTTTAAATTGTGGCTTTTACTTTTCTTTCATTTTCCTTTTATGATAATCATTATATGGAAGTATCTTTATTACATTATATATTTTTTGCATGCTTTTTTAATTTTAATTTTATTGTAATGTGTTAACATGTCATCAGTTTTACCCATCTACCCATCTTGTGTTCCAGTCTTCTCTGTCTTTATTTCTTATTCATTTATATTAGGTCCTAAAAGGGGGAAAGATACTGTTTCCTTCTACTTACGCAACTCTTTTGATCCTAGATGTGTGGATTTTCCCATACCAAGCAATTCTCTAGTTTTTGGTGGATACCAACTGGGTATTCTACAGTTTAACTCAGTTCTGACACTGACTCCCCAGAGTAGTACAGACACCACAAGTTAAGGACTCATTCCAGTAAGATTGACCACCACTTCAGATGACAATTCCAAGTTCCAAGTTGTCACAGGTACTTCTGACTGACTGGCTGTAAATCAGGGTTTCTCAGTGGCTATAAATCTCAGGTTCAATAATTTGCTAGAATGGTTCACAGATCTTAGAGAAACATTGACACTTAGCAGTTTATTATAAAGGATACAACTCAGGAGCAGCAAAATGATAGAAATGCAGTTTTTACTGTTTATGCTGAAATCAGCCTATCAATAATCAATACTGTGGCCAGACCAGCCCTTGTAGTTCTTATGATGATTGCAAGTATGTATCAGTAGTATGTATCAGGAAAACTTTGAGAAAATAGAAGTTTATTTACTTACAGGACCTGGAAATTACACAGCACATCTGAGGCCATACAGTGAGGTTGTTAGGGAAGAGAGAATGCAGGAGGGAAAAAGAGAGCCAGTACACAGGCATGTGTGTGAGCCTGGAGTTCTGCTTTAACTGGGATTGAGGATTTCACAGGCCCACTCATTAGTGAATTAAAAATGTGGAATTGGGAGTCTAAAGCATGGGAAGATAAAAAACAAGTGGCCCAGTTTATTGAAATCAACTAAGGTCTCTAAAACAAAGGAGCTTACTGTGGGGATGCAGCCTGACTCAGCCTGCCTCTACCTAGTTGTGTGGCTGGCAGCGTGTTTATTGGTCCAGACATGCTTGAAATGAATGCCTTGACAATCAAAGTTTAACTCATACTCTGGCATTACAGAAAAAAAAAAAAAACAAAAACATGCCAACTGTAAGGCTTATACCATAGGAAGGTATGGAGAAGAGTTGCAGAGCTTCCATACCCTCTCCTGGTATACCACTCTTTTAGCACTTCAGTGTATTCACTGACTCAGAAGCTCTCTGAATCCCTTCTGTTAGGGTTTTTCATGAAGGCTTCATTACATAGGCATGATTGATGAACTCACTGGCCATTGTAATTAAGTCAACTTCCAGGGGATCTTCCTGACCCAGGGATGGAACCCACATCTCCTGCACTGGCAGGTGGGTTCTTTACCACTGGGCCATTAGGGAAGCCCCAGCAGCACATTACTGTGGCATGAAATCAGTTTAGTGGTTTTTGACTCTGTGTGTGAGAGAAGGTAGAGTGGAGAGGAAAAAGATGACTAAAATAGTGTAGTGTAGAATAAAATAGAAAACAGAATAGGCATTGTTTTATAAAACTAAATATATATCATGTTCTGATGTGAAAGGTAAGTAGTATGCAGTATTTGGAAAACACTGAGGTTATTTCCTATGGATATTATTTCCATATATATTTTTTTCATATACAATCTTTTCTACTATGGAAGTTCTTTTGAAATGACAACAGAAATTTTCCTCTTACCTTTCAGACTTGCCCTCAAGGCGGGCAAACAAGCTCTTATCTCCAAAAAAAGACATTTATGAAACAGAATTATCCCAATGGGAAATGAGTGCCGGACTTGAAAACTGTGATCTTGAGAACTCCAGTTCCAGAGATTATTTGGAAGTCAAAGGCACATTGGAAAAGCAACAAGAAAATCAGGAGGAATATTTCAGTCAAGGAATGATCATATATGACAAAATGTCTATTTTCAACCAGCATGCTTATTTATCTCAACATCCCAGGTGTCATTCTACTGAGAAACCCTATAAATGTAAGGAATGTGGGAAGGCCTTTAGACGAGCCTCACACTTAACTCAACATCAGAGTATTCATACTGGTGAAAAACCCTATGAATGTAAGCAATGTGGGAAGGCCTTTAGTCGTGATTCACAGCTCAGTCTTCATCAGAGACTTCATACTGGTGAGAAACCCTATGCATGCAAGGAATGTGGGAAGGCCTTTACTCAGAGCTCCCAACTTATTTTACATCATAGAATTCATACTGGTGAAAAACCGTATAAATGTGAAGAATGTGGGAAAGCCTTTATTCGAAGCTCACAACTCACCCGACATCAAAAAGTCCATACTGGGGAGAAACCTTATGAATGTAAAGAATGTGGGAAGGCCTTTACTCAGAACTCACAACTTACTCTGCACCAGAGACTTCATACTGGTGAGAAACTCTATGAATGTAAAGAATGTAGGAAGGTCTTTACACAACTCTCACAACTTATTCTTCATAAGAGAATTCATACTGGTGAAAAACCCTATGAATGTAAGGAATGTGGCAAAGCTTTTATTTGTGGCTCACAGCTTTCTCAACATCAGAAAATACATAATGGGGAAAAGCCATATGAATGTCAGGAGTGTGGAAAGGCCTTTATTCGTGGCTCATTACTTATGCAGCATCAGAGGATTCATACTGGTGAAAAACCCTATAAATGTGAAGAATGTGGGAAGGCCTTTATCCGTGGCTCACAACTTACTCAACACCAGAGAATTCATACCAATGAGAAGCCCTATGAATGTAAGGAATGTGGAAAGACCTTTAGTCATGGCTCACAACTTACTCAACATCAGAGAATTCATACTGGTGAGAAGCCCTATCAGTGTAAGGAATGTGGAAAGGCCTTTAATCGTGGCTCCCTCCTTACCCGACATCAAAGGATTCACACTGGTGAAAAACCCTATGAGTGTAAGGAATGTGGAAAGACTTTTAGTCGTGGCTCAGAACTTACTCAGCATGAGAGAATTCACACTGGTGAGAAACCCTATGAGTGTAAGGAATGTGGGAAGTCTTTTATTCGTGGCTCACAGCTTACACAACATCAGAGAATTCATACTGGTGAGAAGCCCTATGAATGTAAAGAATGTAGAATGGCCTTTACACAGAGTTCACATCTTTCTCAGCATCAGAGACTTCATACTGGTGAGAAACCCTATGTATGTAATGAATGTGGGAAGGCCTTTGCTCGTGGCTTACTACTTATACAGCACCAGAGAATTCATACAGGTGAGAAACCGTATCAGTGCAAGGAATGTGGGAAGGCCTTCATTCGTGGTTCACAACTTACTCAACATCAGCGAATTCACACTGGAGAAAAACCCTATGGATGCAAGGAATGTGGGAAGGCCTTTAGTCATGGTTCTCAACTTACTCTACATCAGAGAATCCATACTGGTGAGAAACCCTATGAATGCAAAGAGTGTAGAAAAGCCTTTACTCAAAGCTCACATCTTTCTCGACATCAGAGAGTTCATACTGGTGAGAAACCATATCAATGTCGGGAATGTGGGAAGGCCTTTACTCGTGGTTCACAACTAACTCAACATCAAAGAATTCATATCAGTGAGAAATCTTTTGAATATAAGGAATGTGGGATAGACTTTAGTCATGGCTCACAAGTTTATATATGAATTATCTGATGCTTGTAATTAATATAGAGCGCCTTCTCTGGTCATTAATTCATTATCATCAAAGAATTCTTAAAATGTGAACATGTAAACACATTTGCTTCATAAAGTTCAGAATCAGTGAATTTGTATGGGGGAAAGATAATGCTAATGTAATCCATGTAGAAAAACCTGTCATTACTGGAAACCTACTCAACTTTAACATATTATAATAGACAATAATTCTGTTCATGTAAATATAGGAAGACTTTTAGCCATAGACATATGTCTTTTTCAAAATTATCTTGACTCTTTCAGTTGCTTTGCTTTGTGACATTTAACATGATAAATCACTGCTGCTTTGGTTTACTCAATTATCAGATAGACCTAAGAACACCTTCCATATAAGATTCTCAGAAGTATTATATAAGTTATTAAATGTAAGGTTCTTAGACCAGTGCCTTCAACATAGCATATTACAAATATTAGCTATCAGTATTACTTGTGTTATTTTAGAGAATTTGCACGAGAAGACATTTATGAGTATAATGAATATCGAGAAATCTTTCATTAGCCCTGAACCTTGATTATTTGAGAGGAGGGCACTGTATGCTGTAATGAATATGAGAATGCTTTCATTCACATCTTATCCCATATGCTGTAAGAGGAAATTCATAATGTAAAAAAGAACCCTGTAGATTTAATCAGTGAATTGTTGAAGAGATTTGAATTGTAACAAAGTCCAAAAGCTCTTATTTTCTGCCATTCTGACCACTAAGTACGAGTGTTACTTAGGAAAAAAAAAGGATAGCCAAAATAAATCTTTTCTACTAAGAAATTTTTAAAAATTTGAATGCACAACTTTTGAGTTAAACTAAAAAAAAAAATGGATAGGCTATTTTGCTATTAAAAATGATGTGAATCTCTATCAGAGACTATTTCCCTACCCCAAATTCATTCTTTTTTCTTTAGTAATAGAATTCTTGGCTGAAAAACTTTCTCAGCCTCCCTTGCAGATCTATAAGCTGGAAGAAGTGTTTATACGAATAGGACATTTAAGAAATAATTTCCTTTTTTGCACTTTTTTGTTTCACTGCCTACAATGTGGATATTTAAATCTGCAGCTCTGGCAATTCTGTAGGAACTTTGAGAATGGTATCTGAGCATTAAGGATGATGGAGCAGGATTACAAAACATGTCTACACTTATGTTGATTTTATGGAACAGCCATACCATTTTGGGTCTGCCTGCCTTCTGTATTTCTTTATATAAAATTAAACTTGTTTGTTGATGCTGTTGTCATTTTGTTATTGACACTAAAAATTACAATGGATATAAAAGTCTGTACCTGAAAGTGGAATGCTGTGAGTAAAAGAAATCTCAAATATGGCATTAACTTAGGGTGATGGGGAATGAGGATATATGCTCAATTCTGGCTAGAGAACTGAATTGAGCAGTCATCTTGCAAGAAAGGTCTTGTACCAATTAAGGTTTTAATGTTAGAAGAAATGGTAGAAGTGACTCAGAGTGTGTGTGTTGGATATTTTTGCTGCTTTCTTTCAGTAATATCCTGTGAAATACATAAACTTAGTGTAGAATTAGCTAGAGAGAGCCTGCTAGCAGAGATTGAAAGCAATATTGCTTTATTAAGAGATGCTGTCTCAGGCCTGCAGGTGCTCAATCCAGGTTAATGGTACCTTCTTAATTTTGGAACTTGTGGGATTCAAAATAACAAAATTTGATTCTCTACTCCTAACTGAAGCCACTTTAGAGTGGTCTTCAATAGCAGTCTGAACAAAAAAATGAGACCATTGCCCCATCCATGGAAAGACACTGAGTCTCCTTCAAAGACTTTGAAGTATTTTCCCCACCCAAGCCTGTCATTTTAAAATTAGTGATATTTACTACATTCCAGCCACTATCATAGGTATTTAGGATATAGTAATGAGAATTCTAGCAGAAGGAGATGGAATAATAAATTGTAGAGTATGCTAGAACATAAATGGTATTGGGGGGTCTTTCAAAAGGAGTTGGAAAGAATATGATAATATCTGTTGCTGTATGAAATAGAATGACCAGAGTAGACCATGGAGAAGGAAAGATCTGACTCAAGATTTGAAGCTATGAGGGATTAAGTCTGTGGCTGTCTAAGGGAAGAGCATACTAGACAAAAAAAGAGCAAAGGCCTCACAGTGGAACTCTGCTGGTGTATTTGAGGAATATGGGGGAAGCTATAGTAGCTGCTGCTACTGCTGCTAAGTCACTTCAGTCGTGTCCGACTCTGCGTGACCCCATAGACGTCAGCCCACCAGGCTCCTCCATCCATGGGATTTTCCAGGCAAGAGTACTGGAGTGGGGTGCCATTGCCTTCTCCGAGCTATAGTAGAGGTCTGTGTAAAGGGATGATTGATAGAGGAGGTCAGGTAACAGGGCCATATCTTGTAAGTCATTGTAAGCATTTTGAATTTTATTCTGAGGGAAATGGACAGTCCTTGGAGAGTTTTGAATGGAGGACATAATTTGACATGCTGCTTTTGTGTTTAAAAAAAAAAAAAAAAAACTGGGTATAAGACTATGGTATTAATTCATATAAATGATGGTGGCTCAGACCAGGGTGATAACAATGGTGAGAAGTGATTGGATTATAGATACATGTTAAATATGATGGAGCAGGCAAAATCTGTTTAGGGAAAGGATGTCAGTTGTGAGAGGAAGAGAAAAGCCCAAGGTGACATTACCTCAAATGTTTTGGTTCCAAGCAACTGGCAAGATACGCTCCCATCTTCTGAGATGCGGAAAGCTACAGTTCCATCAGTTTTATTGAGTAACCACTTGGATATTCTAGCTTGTACTAGTGTAGAGATGATATTAATTTAGTAGTCATTGCCTATGTATATTTAAATTAAGGAGGCAGGCTAAGATTATTAAGGACCTACATGTAAATGAGAGAATAGCAAAGACTGATCCACAGTGTGTTCCAACATTAAAAGAGTTCATGGGTAAAAGCACAGACCAGTAAAAGATGCTAAGGAAGACCAGTGAGATGGAAGGAAAACCGAGACTGACATTACAGAAGCCAAATGAAAGTGAGTCAAAGAAAGGATAATCAGAGATACAGATACCTTTGGCAAGTTACATAATTGTGTAAAGCTTGAGAATTGACTATTGGATTTAGCAATATTGATGTTACTGTTGACCTTGAAAAGATCAGGGTTATTTCTGATGTCTCTGTTTTGGAGTGAAATGAAAGCCTGATAAGAGAATAGAAATTGGAGACAGTATAGAGATAACTGTTTGGAGGTGGTGTGCTGCAAAAGAAAACAAATAATAATTAGTTAATAATTAGTGTAGCAGTAGGAATGGGAGTGTTTTGTTTTCAGGATGGGAAACTAATAGCAATTCTGTATGTTGATTGGAATAATCCAGTAAGGGACAAGGATGGATGATTTAAGACAAAGAAGAAAGACTTACTGGAGCAAAAACCTTGTGTAGGTGAGAGGGAATAAGATTAGAGGATGGGAGGATTAATTTAGGTGATACCATGGGAGACTTATTCCTGGCAATAAAATGGCAGAATATGGAGTGCAGTTGCTGGGAAGTGAGTAAACGATGTAGAAGTCTTCAGAAGTGTTCTTCTGCTCCCTTCAGTGCATTAATGAAGTGGTAAGCAAGGTTAGCTGGAAGTATGAGAGATAAGTTTGGGGTTTAAAAGAAGAGAGATATGAAATAGTCACTAAAATGAGATACTTAATGTACTGTATAATTAGGAACATTAAAAGGCAAAGGGGCTAGTAAAAAGAATCATAAAGCTTAAAACTATGTTAACACAAGACCTTTGGAATTGCCACTCAGTTCAGTTCAGTCACTCAGTCGTGTCCAACTCTTTTCGACCCCATGAGTCGCAGCACACCAGGCCTCCCTGTCCATCACCAGCTCCCAGAGTTCATGTCCATTGAGTCAGTGATAACCATTCAGCCATCTCATCCTCTGTTGTCCCCTTCTTCTGCCCCCAATCCCTCCCAGCATCAGAGTCTTTTCCAGTGAGTCAACTCTTCGCATGAGATGGTAATTGCCATTAAACAGTAGCAAATAGTTTGAAAAGTTCCTGTTTTTGAGGAAAGTGTTCTGCTAATTAAACCCATTTGTAGCCTGCCACAGTCTGACTCAAACCCCTCAAACAGTCCTCAGACTATGATGCAAACCCATCAGGAAATTATCCATTTATGTAAATTCTCCATAGGAAACTATGTAAGAAAAAAATATATACATCTATACCTCATGTGGTCTGTCTTCATTTGCTTTTTAAAATAAATAAACTATTACATATATTCTTTTTTTAAGATGTGCTTTGCTTTTTCACTTATTTTGGCAATTGTTCAAATTTTCTGTTGCTGCATTAACAACTTCGCCAAACTTGGCTTAAAAAACAACAATCATTTATTTAACTTACACATCTACAAAAATTTGTCAAGACTTAGCAGTGACATCTCAAGTGGAGTAACTTGAAAGCTAGGAGTCATCTGATGGCTAAAGGCTAGAATCACCAAAAGACTCACTCACTCACATGCCTGGCATTTGATTCTGGTTGTCAGCTGAACCGCAGACTAGTTGGCCACAATACCTACATGTGATGTCTCTATGTGGCCGCCTAACCTGTGACTTGAGATCCAAGAGTGTATCCCAAAGAAGGTGGAAGTGCATATTTCTAGCCTCAGAAATCACATAACATCATTGTATCATACTCCTTTGGTTGAGGCAGTTTTAACTCAATGAAGTATCATAAAGTAAAAAGAGCTTGTAGGATAAGATATATTGTGCTATATTTGGAAAATACAGTATGCCACAAAGATGCTTCCATACGTAACTTTGGAAGTCACATAATCTCACTTCTGCCATTCTCCATTGCTTTAAGCAGTTACATCTTCTTTTTTTTTTTAATTTCTTAAAAAATTGGCTGCACCAGGTCTTAGTTGTGGCACATGAGATCTTTAGTTGTGGTATGTGGGATCTAGTTCCCTGACCAGGGATCAAACCCAGGCCCCCTGCACTGGGAGCTTGGAGTCTTACCCAATGAACCACCAAGGGAAGCCCCTAAAAAAAATTTCTGAAGCACTCATTTTTTATTATTGAAATATAATTGATATACTTTTATTAAGTTTTAGGTATATTACATAATGATTTTGTATTTGCTAAATGATCACCATGATAAATCTAGTAACATCTGTCCCCATACAATGTTATTACAGTATTATTGACAGTATCCCTTATGATGTGTTTTGTATTCCCATGGCTTATTTATTTTATAACTGGAGATTTGTATCTCTTTATCCCCTTCACCTATCCCCTGCCCCAAATACCCATTCTTCCCTTTGGCAGCCATCCAGTTGTTCTCTATGAGTGTTTTTATTTTGTTTGTTTTTTAGACTCTACATATAAGTGAAATCATACGGTATTTGCCTTTATTTTACTTAGCATAATACCCACTAGATGCATACATTATTAAAATGGCAAGATTTCATTTTTATGAAATGAGTAATTCCATTGAGTATATATACTGAGTTGAATATATATAAATATAAGTATTAACCACATATTCTTTATCCATTCATCTATTACTAGACAGGTTGCTTCCACATCTTGGCTTGTAAATAATGCTGCAGTGAACATTGGGGAGCATATGTCTTTTTGAATTAGTGGTTTTTTTCTTTGTGTAAATACTCAGAAGTGAAATTTCTGGGTCATATGGCAGTTCTATTTTTAATTTTTGGAGGACCTCCCATACTATTTTCCATAGTAAATGGAAAATATTCCATACTATTTTCCATAGCATCAATTTACAATCCCATCAACAATGTGCAAGTGTCCCCTTTCCTCCACATTTTTGCTAAAACTTGCCATTTGTTATCTTTTTGATAGCTATTCTGACAGGTGTGAGGTGGTATCTCATTGCAGTATTAATTTGCATTTCCCTTATTAGTGATGTTGAGCATCTTTTCATATGTCTGTTGGCCATCTGTATGTCTTCTTTGGAAAAATGTCTCTTTGGGTCCTCCGTCCATTTTTAAATTAGGTTGATTTTTTTTTTTTTTTTTTGATGTTGAGTTCTATGGGTTCTCTGTATATTTTGGATTTTTACCCCTTATTGGAGATATCATTTGCAAATATTTTCTTATATCAGTAGTCTGCCTTTTTGTTTTGTTGATAGTTTTTACTTTCACTGTGCAAAAGCTTTTGACTTGAATGTAGTAGCATTTATTTTGCCCTTTGTTTCCCTTGCATGAGGAGACAGATCAGAAAAAGTATTGCTAAGACCAGTGTCAGAGATTGTACCAGGCAGATACATCTTAATGGGATGGTGTCATGTTTTAAGAAAGCATATAAGATGGGATATATTTTAGTTGCATTCTTGGAAAATATATTTTGTCCAGGAGATTCTCTCAGATATGAAGAATTTCTTTGTGTTTATGATGATATATTATTATTGTAGCTGTATATTATTATTTTGTTGATGCACTTTGGCAGAATTCCAAAATTCTCATTTTCTTCCTGGGAACCTGGCTATCAAGCCCTGTACCAAATTTCCCATTCTCCCCTACCAGTTATGGTCCTGTGACTAAGTGAAATGTCATCAGAAGTGATACACAGTTCCCCTCTCATTTGCTCAAAGAGTAATTTCCATGAGTATAGAAATAAATCCGAATGCATCATTAATTCCAGTTAAGATAAATATTTAATGTGGCTATTAAAGGATACATTTTACTTCTGGTTCTGGACCAAGATGGAGTATAAAGAATTGTTAAACTATGGTATAAAAGTAACTATAAGATATAAAAACACTCTGTTGTTTTAGTTGCTAAGTTGTGTCCAACTCTTTTGCAACCCCATGGACTGTAGCCCACCAGGCTTCTCTGTCCATGAGATTTCCCAGGAAAGAATACTAGAGTTGGTTGCCATTTCCTTCTCCAGGGTATCTTCCCGACCCAGGAATTGAACCCAAGTCTCTAGCATCTCTTGTATTACCAGGCAGATTCTTTACCACTGAGGCAAGGGAAGCCCAAAAGAACTCTGAAGAATACCTAGAGGCTGAGGGAGAATATCAAAGGAAAGATAAATTTTGAAGGCGAGTCCCATCTTTTAACTCTGGGGTTCAGTTCAAATTTCACAGAACGTGTGGTTTCAGCCCCACTGGATGGTGGAGAATTTTGGTGGGTTTCCAGGGCCAGAGCTGATCTATAGTCATTGAGCAAGCAGGAGACAAACCTTTGGGACACAATTGAATTGCAGCTGGTAGAGTTGAGGTGCAGGTACATGGTTTAGAAAACAGTGTCTGCATTGAAAGGGACATGGGAAATTGCCAGGGCATAAGTGACTGACAGCTCATGTGTGGGCACCTAAAGCTGCTGTAGCCCAAGGACTACAGTTCACATTATGTACATCAGGAAGGAAGTTTGTTGGCTTTGGTTGGGCTGTAGAGTTGCCATTCACAATGGAATGAAACTATTAGAAATAACAGTAGCAGTAGGAAACAGGGAAATCCACAAAAAACGTGGAAATTGAACATACTCTTAACCAATATATCAGATAAGAAATCACAAGGGAAATTAGAAAATATCTTGAGACAAATTGGAATAAAAACACAAGACACAAAGACTTATGGGATGCATCCAAATCAGAGGGGAATTTATAGCTATAACATTTACATTAAAAAAGAGCTCAAACGAATAACCTATCTTTACAACATGTGGAACTAAAAAAAGAACAAGCTAAACCCAAAGCTATCAGAAGAGTAGAAATACTAAAGATTAGAGCAGATATAAACCAACAAATAGATTCATGGGATTAGATTTGATAAGACAGAGTGCCTGAAGAACTATGGACAGAGGTTTGTGACATTGTACAGGAGGCAGTGATCAAGATCAGTCCCAAGAAAAAGAAATGCAAAAAGGCAAAATGGTTGTCTGACAAGGCCTTACAAATAGCTGAGAAAAGAAGAGAAGCTAAAGGCAAAGGAGAAAAGGAAAGATACCCATCTGAATGCAGAGCTCCAAAGACTAGCAAGGAGAGATAAGAAAGCCTTCTTAAGTGATCAGTGCAGAGAAATAGAGAAAAACGAATGGGAAAGGCTAGAGATCTCTTCATGAAAATTAGAGATAACCAAGGGAACATTTCATGCAAAGATGAGCACAATAAAGGAAAGAAATGGTGTGGACCTAACAGAAGCAGAAGATATTAAGAAGAGGTGGCAAGAATACATAGAAGAACTGTACAAAAAGGTCTTAATGACCCAGATAACCACGATGGTGTGGTGACTCACCTAGAGCCAGACATCCTGGAGTGTGAAGTCAAGTGGGCCTTAGGAAGCATTATTATGAACAAAGCTAGTGGAGGTGATGGAATTCCAGCTGAGTTATTTAAAATCCTAAAAGATGATGCTTTTAGATGCTTTTAAAGTGCTCCACTCCATATGCTAGCAAATTTGGAAAACTCAGCAGTGGCCATAGGACTAGAAAAGGTCAGTTTTCATTCCCGTCCCAAAGGCAATGTGAAAGAATGTTCAAACTACCACACAATTGCATTCATTTCACATCCTAGCAAAGTAATGCTCAAAATTCTCCAAGCGAGGCTTCAATAGCATGTGAACCATGAATTTCCAGATGTTCAAGCAGAGGAACCAGAGATCAAATTGCCAACATCTGTTGAATCATAGAAAAAGCAAGAGAGTTCCAGAAGAACATCTGATTTATTGACTATGCCTAAGCCTTTGACTGTGTGGATCACAACAAACTGGAAAATTCTTCCAACGGTGGGAATACCAGACCACCTGACCTGCCTCCTGAGAAATCTGTATGCAGGTCAAGAAACCACAGGTAGAACTGGACATGGAACAACAGACTGGTTCCAAACTAGGAAAGGAGTACATCAAGGCTGTATATTGTCACCCGGCTTATTTAACTTATATGCAGAGTACATCATGCAAAATGCCTGGCTGGATGAAGCAGGAGCTAGAATCAAGATTGCTGGGAGAAATAATCATAACCTCATAACCTGTCGGTATGCAGATGACACCATCCTTATGGCAGAAAGTGAAAATGAATGAAAGAGCCTCTTGATGAAAGTGAAAGAGAATAGTGAAAAAGCTGGCTTAAAACTCAGCATTCAAAAAACTAAGATCATGGCATCTAGTCCCATCACTTCATGGCAAATAGATGGGGAAACAGTGGTAGACTATATTTTGGGGGGCTCCAAAATCACTGCAAATGCTGACAGCAGCCATGAAATTAAAAGATGCATGCTCCTTGGAAGAAAAGTTACGACCAACCTAGATAGCATATTAAAAAGTAGAGATAGTACTTTGCCAACAGAGGTCTGTCTAATCAAAGCTATGGTTTTTCCAGTAGTCATGTATGGATGAGAGTGGGACCATAAAGAAAGCTGAGGACCGAAGCATGGATGCTTTTGAACTGTGGTGTTGTAGAAGACTCTTGAGAGTCCCTTGGACTGCAAGAAGATCAAACCAGTCAATCCTAAAGGAAATCAGCCCTGAATATTCATTGGAAGAACTGATGCTGAAGCTGAAGCTCCAATACTTTGGCTACCTGATGCAAAGAACTCATTGGAAAAGACCCTGATGCTGGGAAA
The DNA here is from genome assembly GCA_935064755.1 of Tragelaphus eurycerus. Lineage (NCBI taxonomy): Eukaryota > Metazoa > Chordata > Mammalia > Artiodactyla > Bovidae > Tragelaphus > Tragelaphus eurycerus. The sequence goes on from CAKXYN010000020.1 coordinate 10,185,745, forward strand.
GATTGAAGGCAGAGGAGAAGGGGATGACAGAGGCTAAGATGGTTGCGTGGCATCACTGACTCAATGCACATGAGTTTGAGCAAGCTCCAGGAGTTGGTGATGGACAGGGAAGCCTGGTGTGCTGCAGTCCATGGGGTTGCAAAGAGTCGGACATGACTGAGTGACTGAAGTGAAACTGAGAATTCTATATAAAAATAATAATAAACTCAGAAGCTGGTTTTTTGAAAATAACTGCAAAATCGGCAAATCTTTCTCTATGTCTATGTGTGACTAACAGAAGAGAAGATATCAAGAAGAGGTGGAGAAACACAGAAGAACTGTACAAAAGAGCTCACGACCAGATAATAGATGATGTGATCACTGACCAGAGCAGACACTGGAATGTGAAGTCAAATGGGCCAGAAAGCACACAAAAAAGCTAGTGGAGGTGATGGAATCAGTGGAGTATCCAAATCCGAATGATGATGGAAAGTGCTACACCAAATGCAGAATGGAAAACTCAGCAGGGCCAAAGAGAAAAGGTCAGTTTCATCCCAACCCAAAGAAAGGCAATGCGGTGCCAACACCGAACCATCCACACGCAGTAGTAATGCTCAAAATCTCAGCCAGGCCAGAACGGAACCGACGTCAAGCTGAGAAAGGGAGGACAGCACCGTGAAGGGAGAGAGAAACCTTCTGTGATATGCAAGCGAGTGACAAGGAGGGGCCCGTGAGGAGGAAGAGGAGACTGAAAAGGGGAGCGATATGGAGAAGGGAGAGAGTGAGAGCAGGGAGACACAGGAGAGGAAGAGGGGCGGGGGGGAGAGGGGGGGGAGAGGGAGAGGAGGGTGAGGAGGACGGGCGGGAGACGGAGAGAACAGGGGGGTGGAGGAGAGGGGGGGAGGAGGAGAGGAGGGAGGCAAGGAAGAGAGTGGGAGGGAGAGGGGAGAAGGGGAAAGAGGAGAGAGGAGAGAGAGGAGGAGAGAGGAGGAGGAGCGGGGGGGAGGGTCGAGAGGACACGATGAGCGACTGATCTGATCTGATCTGATATATAGACAGAGATAGAAGACTTAAATCACTAAAATCAGAAGTGAAAGGAATACTATAAACAGTTGTAGACCAACATACTGATAATCTTGACGAAATAGGCAATCTTCTAGAAATACATGAACTACAAAAAACAGTTCAAGAAGAAATAGATCTTGATGCTGGGAAAGATTGAGGGCAGGAGAAGGGAGCTCTTCTCCTGAGGGCTCCGTTCAAAGGATAAGATGGTTGGATGGCATTGTTGACTCAATGGACATGACTTTTGTCATGTTGGCAAAGTTGGCAAAGTACTGTCTCTACTTTTTAATATGCTATCTAGGTTGGTCATAACTTGTCTTCCAAGGAGCAAGCATCTTTTAATTTCATGGCTGCTGTCAGCATTTGCAGTGATTTTGGAGCCCCCCAAAATATAGTCTACCACTGTTTCCCCATCTATTTGCCATGAAGTGATGGGACTGGATGCCATGATCTTAGTTTTTTGAATGTTGAGTTTTAAGCCAGCTTCTTCGCTAACTCCAGGAGATAGTGAAAAACAGGGAAACCTGGTGTGCTGCAATCCATAGGGTCACAAAAAGTCGGACATGACTGAGCAACTGAAAAACAACAACAAATAGGCCTGTAACAACATCAAAAAAGGCAATTAAATCAGTAATCACAAACCTCCCAACAAAGAAAAGGTCAGGACAAGAAGACTTAACTGGTGAATTTTAGAATAACACCAATACTTCTTAAACTCTTCCCACAAATTGAATTAAATAGAAAACTTACAAACTCATCCTAAGAGGTCAACATTACCTTGATTTCAAAGCCAAAACAAAATAACAAAAAAACAAATCCAAAAAATCTATGGGGTTGGGGGGCGGGGACCAGAAAGCCAGTAACCCTAATGAATAGGATGCACATATCCTCAAAACAGTACTGGCAATAATTATATGCTAGTGAGTTCAGCAAGCTACTGAAAGGATTAACATTGTGGCCAAGTGGAATTTATCCAGGTCCTGTGAGGGTGTTTCAACATAGGAAACCAATGTAATGTGCTACATTTATAAAATAAAGAGGAAAAATCTAAATAATCATATCAACTGATGCAGAAATGTCTGAATTAAAACTATAAAACTCTTAGGACAAAGAGTGTGTAAATCTTTGTGACCTTGGATTAATGGTTTCTTAGATATGATTCCAAAGGAAAGAGACAAATTGGAATTTATAAAAATTAAAAACTGTTTTGCTTCAAAGGGCACTGCCAAGAAAGTAAAGAGAGAACCTACAAAAATGGGATAATGTTTATAAATAACATATCTAATAAGTGACTTCTCTGAGTCCTTTTGCTGTAAGGAATACCATAGCTGAATGGCTTATCCACAACAGAAATGTGTCATAGTTCTTGAGGCTGCAAAGTTCAAGATGAAGGTGCTGGCAGATTCCATGTTGGGTGAGGGCCTACTTTCTGATTTATAGGTGGATATCTTTTCACTGTGTGCTAACATGGCAGGAGGAGCAAGTGAGCTCTTTGGGCTCTTTTATAAGGGCACTACTCCCATTTGTGAGGGCTCTGCTTTTATGACATAATTGTCCTCTGAATGCCCCGCCTCCAAATACCTTTACATTTGTCATTAGGGTTTGACACGTGGATTTTTATTTGTGGGGATGGGGGGGACACAGACATTCAGACCATAGCAGAACTTGTATATAGAGTACATGAAGCACTCTGATAGTTCAACAATAAAAAGAACCCTATTGTTAGGGACTGAGTATGCATATGTTGAAATCCTAACCCACAACTGGAAGGTGCAGCCTTTGGGAGGTAATCATTTCATAGTGTATAAATATACCAAGAGGGCTTCTCTGGTGGCTCAGAGGGTAAAGCGTCTGCCTGCAATGCTGGAGACCCAGGTTTGATTCCTGGGTCGGGAAGATCCCCTGGAGAAGGAAATAGCAACCCACTCCAGTACCCTTGCCTGGAAAATCCCAGGGATGGAGAAGCCTGGTAGGCTACCATCCATGGGGTCACAAAGAGTTCAACATGACTGAGCAACTTCAGTTTCTTTTTTCTTTCTAAATATACCAAAACATTACATTGTACATTTTAAATATATATAATTTTAATTTGTCAGTCTATCTCAGTAAAGCTGGGGGGAAAAAGAAGGATGGGGGAAAAATGTGTAGTAAGTAGGCTATAAAACTCTCAGCATAAATATAGTCATGCTTAAAACACTGATCCCTAGAGGAAAAGTCACCAGGTTAACAGTGATTGCATTTGGAAGTCGATTGTATACAAACTTCTTTCTGAAGAAAATGGTGACTATGGGTTGAATGAATCGTGAATATGGCATGTCTGAGGTACAGTGAAGAAATAACTGACAAAAGCAAACATTAAATGTTTTTTTTATTATGAAATAGTTTAAATATACAGAAAGATACAGAGAATAAAACCCCACAACCAGCTTTATTATTTTAGAAGAATTGGTATTTTTTCAACAAATGATTTCTCATTTTTCTCCCTCTAGAGGTCATCACAATTTGATGATTATTTCCATGAATGTTATTACACTATTTTCATATGGTATTCAACCATGAAAAAATACATAATTTTGATTTGCATGTTTTCAAACTTTATATAAATAAGTAGAACCATATCATATAAAACACCCTCTAGTTCAATTTCAGTATTGTTTCTCAGATGTATCCATGTTGATAGAAATATCTCTAATTCCTTCATTTCAACTTCAAGTCTAACATTTAAACCCCAATGATATTTTTGATTGCCTAAAACTTTTCATTCCTACAAACACTGAAATGGGTCTTCATGTACATCTCCCTGAACACGAGAGGCTCTGTAGAGGTTTAAGTTGAATTTCTGGGTCAAAGAGTATTCATATCTTCAACTTTACTAGATATTGACAAATTCTTTTTAAAATAAAAACTACAGTAAGTCCCCTACACAGGAATGAGTTCTGTTCCAAGAGAATGTTTGTAAGTACAATTTTTCCAAGTCCACCTGTTAGCCTGGATACCCAACTGACACAGTTGGCTATATAGAACTCTACTGTAATAGCTTTCCCTGGAGAAGGGAATGAATGGCAACCCACTCCAGTATTCTTGCCTCAAGAATTCTGTGGACTTTTCACACAAATAATACATAAAAAGCAAAAAATAAAGAACACATTTTTAATCTTATAGTACAGTACCTTGAAAAGTACAGTAGTATAGTAAAACAGCTGGCATACAGGGGCCTGGCATCAAGGGAACAGGCAAGAATTACTGACTGAAGGAGGGAAATAGGATATGGTAGAACTGAAGGATTGTCAGCAATAGATCAGATCAGATCAGATCAGTCGCCAGTCGGTCCGACTCTTGCGACCCCATGAACCGCAGCACGCCAGGCCTCCCTGTCCATCACCAGCTCCCGGAGTCACCAGACGCATCGATCGAGCAGTGATGCCATCCAGCCATCTCATCCTCTGTCGTCCCCCCCCCCCCCCCGCCTCCAGAGTGGGCAAAATACTGAGCAGCAGCACAAAGGATGTCTCCCAGAAGGACGGGATCTTCTGCAGTCAAGGGACCTCAAGAGTCTCCCAACACCACAGTTCAAGCCAGCGCTCGCCTCCACAGTCCAGCTCTCACATATACATGACCACAGGAAGACCATGCTGACAGGCGAACCTTGTGTAAAGTAATGTCTCTGCTTTAAGATATCAGCTACATCACTGCCTGCTTTTACGCTTGCTTCTGGACATCCTGGACTTGAAATAAAGATACTGTACTACTGTGCTCTATACTGTGAAGTACACAAAAGCACAGCTACTTGTAGAGGATGGACGCATGTCACAAGGTTCGCCAGACATGTAAACTAACTTACATGACTGGACATGTGAATGCACATACACATCTTTGAAAGCTTGCAACTTGAAGGTTTGTGTGTAGCGGACTTACTGTATTTTCAACTGCATTGTATGATTATTTCTATTGCTCCACATCTTTCCAGTAATTAGTACTGGGATGTCTTTGAAATAGTTCATTGTGATTTTGTTTCCTTCACTGCCATGATGTATATTGTCAATTCTTTTACTACTCCCAAATCCATTCTTTCTCTACTGGTATTTAAACCATCTTTATCATATGCAAATTTTCTAGATTTGATTCAATAATTTTATTGCTGTTCTTTAGAATTCACACTTCATAGATTAATTTTAAGTTTTAAGATTTGATGTGAAATTAAAGGGCAAAAAGGCCTATTGAGGAATTTTCTTGGAATTGCAGTGAATTTGTTAATCAGAAATAATGGATAATTTTCTTATCTTGAGTCTCTTCAGCCTACGCTACATAATACCCTTTGATTTATTTTATTCTTCTTCAGTTTTCTGGATCTAGAAAATCTATTGTTTTAACTCCTTGAAGATCTGGTCTTTGTATCGATCATGTTGTCTCCTCCTGTCTAAATCGGGTGTGGCAAACAGCAGCTACTCAATATTCACTGAATGAATGATACTGTGTATATATGTGTGTGTATGTAGTTTGTAATTTTCTTCTCTCAATCCCCTTTTGATTTCAGTTTTATAATCACCTGATAAAAATTTATAAACTTTGTATTTTTTTCTGTAGTATCAAACAGTTTAGATGAAATCACCTAGATTAACCCATACTATTACTTGGGACTGATGTCTTTTTATGCTGCAGTATGAATTTCTTGAGGTTTTGGAGTTAACTGCAATACTCACTGTGCTTGATCTAAATAGAAGTTCTGTATTTTTCTCAGTGAACCTTCATTTTCTTTAATTACTTTATCTAATTCTTTCTCTTTAGAAACCTCCTAAAACCAGCTGTGTTATATAGTTCTACTTCTATTACTTGCCTATAGTAAAAACACTCCTACATATATTCTAAAGTTTTTAGGTTGTCCCAGTTGTGACCTGCTGCTTTCCATGGATGTTCTTCTTTGTCTACTAAGGAATCTTGTTTTAGCTGTAAGGATTAAATGAGTTAATATATGTTGAGTGTGTAGAATAGTGCCTGGTGCATAGTAGGCACTCAATACATGTTAGCTATTATTTAATTGAAGATCTGCTATATTTGATGCACTAGGTGAAGGACTTTGCATGCAAATTTCTTACTTAATATGCACCAATCTACAACAGACACTATTTCATTTAATATTCACATTTCTACACTACAGTGTCCTTTATTATCCCTATTTTAAGAATTAAAGAAAACCCCTGAGTTTCAGATGAGTCAAGCAAATTACTCAAATTCACACAATGCCAGAATAGTAGGAGAGCTATGACTTTCCAGAATCTAAGCTCTTAGTCCTGGTAAGTGCCTAGATCTAGTGCCTAGATCTGAGAGAGAAACAAATAAAATAAGGCTGAAAGGTATATAAGAACTAGATAATGAAGTTCCTCATAGACAGTTTTAAAGACTGTAGATGTTAAAGAACAACAGCAAGGCAGTGATGTATTATTATACTTGAAAATGATCATTTTGAGTGCATGGTGGGAAATAAATTTAAGGGGACCAAAAATTGATACAGGAAGATCTGTTAGAAAGCTATAGAGTGATCCTCATGATTGATCAACAGAAACTAATAGAATTCTATAGCTGAAACTACCATTTAGTAATCACTGTTGAAAATCCAGATGCACATTAGAAATATCTTGGAAATTTTTAAAAAACACAAATGCCCAGGTATTACTTTCCCCCTTAAAACTCCAGATGTGATTCTAATGAGCAGCCATGTTTAAAAACAACTGGACTATATGATGATCTTTTACTTTTATCTAGTTTCACTTTTTCTATTTCATATTCAGTTCTCCCATTTCCTTTACTTGGTTTTCCAATCTCTGTCTCATTTTTTTTGTTCTTTCTCAAGCCTTTATCAAGTGTAGTAGAAAAGCTTTTGTATACATACATACATATATAATATTATAATATATATTTTTAAATATGAATTTTTGCTTAGTGAAAAAACTTATGACATTTTGGCTCCACTTGTTTGACTAAGCATGAATAGAATGCTAGATTTCTAATTTATATTCACTCAAAACTTTGATATAGTCCCACTTATCCTGGCATCTAGTATTACTGGTAAAAGTCTAGAAAGCTTATTATTTTAGTGATTAAAAAAATTTTTTTTTGAATGATGATTGAAACTTCAATTCCGAGAATATAAAGAAATATTATGTTGTTAAAAAAACAAACAAGAAATTAACACGTGATATAGTACCTAGATTTGGTTCAAATTTCACAAAATTTTATGCTAGAGTCCATTATTAGTCTTCATATCTTACTCAAGATTCCACACTGTATTTAGTTGCATTGGGCATGAAACAAATTCTGATAGATTCTCTTTTCATTTTTATTGTTACAATTATTTTCTAATTTTCCTTGTTATGGTTTCTTAGATACACCCATCATTTAAAAGTGGACATTTAATTTCCAAATACATGGGTTTTTTTAAAGTATCCTTGATATTAATTTCTAATTTTGATAGTAATTTCTCATTTACATGCTTTCTTCTGTGCACTCACCCTCTGTGCTTTTCCAGTCTTTTAACTTCATTGAGGCTTTTGATGGCTAAGTCAAAGATGTCTCTTGGTAAATGTTACACTGCACTTGAAAATGTGTAGGTTATTTTCAAATACCTTTTCATATTGATTCCTAACATAATTCCACAGTGATAAAAGAGAACAGACTCTGTATGATTTAAATACTTTTAGACCATGAAACATTTGCACCTCACTTTACATCCCTGGATATGTTACAGAGTCTCTTGGTTTATAGTCTATGGGAACTTCAATAGAACTTATATCCTACTGTTGTGTGAAAATTATATAAATCTTAATTATGTTGAATTGGTTCATAAATAGTGCTTTTCTATTCTACTATATCCTTCTACTTTTCTGCCTAGTCATTCTATTAATTTTTGAGAGTTCGATATTGAAACTCCAACTAAAAGCCTTAATTTATCTACTTAAAAAAATAATTGTAATATATAGTGGAACTATATAACTTTGTTTTGTATTTTCCAAGTCTCCTGTAAATGTGTTATCATACTTTGATAATTTAAAATTTTTTTTAAAAAAGAGAGCTATAGAGTGATCCATGTGAGATGAGTCTTAAACTGGGATGGCAATATTAGAGATAGAGAAAAGAGTATAAATTCCAAAAGTATTTATGAAATAGTCTATAGGACTTGATGATTGACTGGATTGGGTGGTGAGAGTGACTCCCCAAGATGGATTCTCTGATGATGAGCAAGGTGTGCATGCTGCCTGAAAGTTTTCTTGCATTCCTTACATTCATAGGGTCTCTCTCCAGTATGAATTCTCTGGTGTTGGGCAAGGGATCCACAGTAACTAAAAGCCTTTCCACAAACATTACATTCATAAGGCTTCTCTCCAGTATGAACTCTCTGATGTTGAGTAAGGGATGAATCATTGCTAAAAGCCTTCCCACATTTAATACATTCATAGGGTTTCTCTCCAGTATGAACTCTCTGATGTTGAGCAAGGTAGGCAATCTGGCTGAATGCTTTCCTACATTGCTGACATTTGTAAGGTTTTTCTCCAGTATGAATTCTCTGATGTTGAGCAAGGTGTGAATTCTGGCTGAAAGCCTTCCCACATTCCTTACATTCATAGGGTTTCTCTCCAGTATGTATTCTCTGATGTACAGTAAGGTATGCACGAAGGCTAAATGCTTTCCCGCAGACATTACATTCGTAAGGTTTCTCACCAGTATGAACTCTCTGGTGTTGAGCAATAGATGATCTATTGCTAAATGCTTTCCCACATTCAATACATTCATAGGGTTTCTCTCCAGTATGGACTCTCTGATGTTGAGCAAGGTAAGCAAACTGGCTGAAGGCTTTGCTACACACCTTGCATTCATAAGGTTTTTCTCCAGTATGAACTCTCAGGTGTTGGACAAGGTGTGCATTCTGACTGAAGGCTTTCCTACATTCCTTACACTCATAAGGTTTTTCTCCAGTATGAATCCTCTGATGTTGAACAAGATTTGATCTCTGGCTGAATGCTTTCCCACATTCTACACATTTATAGGGTTTCTCTCCAGTATGAATTCTTTGATGAAGAGTAAGGGATGAGCTCTGGCTGAAGACTTTTTCACAGTCATTACATTTCAAAAGTCTCTTCCCTGTATAGAGACTCCTAGGCTTAATGGCAATTAATTTCTTTTTTAAGCTTTTATGTGTGTTATGTTTATGTACTTTCTCCTCTTTGGGGATTATCTGTTGTGTATGAAGTAGTGTGTTGGGATGGAAACTTCTCCAAGTTTTGTTATATTCTTGTCCTCTTTCATTAACAGGGGCTTCTTCATGAGTGATTGTCTCTTCCTTGAAATATGCTTTCTGATTCATTGGTTGCCCTTCAAGATGGCCCTCACATTTCCATTCTTCTTTCAAACTGGAGTACTCAAGGCCATAGCTTGTAAGTTTTTCTATTACCTTCTGAGATGATTGTGGTTCATAAATGTCCTGCTTTGGGGTTAATTCTTCAGTCTCACACATAGATTCCCAGTCTGAAAAATAATAATAATAAATTCTCCTCTATTAAGTACCAGAAGGTACATTTATAAAAGTGCATCTATAAAGTGTGTGAATTTAACAACAAATAAGAAGAACACTGGTTTTTGTAGTTCTGAAGAGTACAAAAACAATAACTGAAAATAAGTCATGGAGTAACTGGAGGAGAAGAGTGGAGAAGACTCTTTAAAGTCCCTTGGACTGCAAAGAGGTCAAACCAGTAAGTCCTAAAGGAAATCAACCCTGAATATTCATTGGAAAGACTGATACTGAAGCTCCAATACTTTGGCCATCTGAAGTGAGAGCTGACTCACTGGAAAAGACCCTGATACTGGGAAAGATTGAGGGCATGAGGAGAAGGGGGCAACAGATGATGAGGTGGTTGGATGGCATCACTGACTCAATGGACTAGAGTTTGAGCAAATTCCAGGAGACGATGATGGACAGGGAGGTCTGCTGTTGTCCATGGTGTCACAAAGAGTTGGACACGACCGAGTGGCTGAACCACAACAACAAACTCGAGGAGGAATGATTAGAATTATAAGGAAATCAATACAGTAAATCATAGGTCAATAAGGATTTGTGTAGGTGGTTGGACCTGGTTATAATTTTACGCATGTATGAATAATACAGGAACTGAAATATTCTCCACTCTTACAGTTACTTCTTTCAAGAACATTCATTGAACCTTGTGCCAGGTACTATTCTATATGCTTTCAGTTTCATTTCAGAAAGAAATGAAGATCCTTACCTTCATGGATCTTACACTCTTAGGGAGACCAGAAATAAATGCTAAATAAGTAAATTTTATTGTATGTTTGAAGGTACTAAGTGCTATGGAAAAAGAAAAGCAGAGTAAGAGAGATCAGGAGTGATGGTGAAGTCAAAGGAGGGAATCATAAATAAGTTAACACTGAAGCAAAGAATTGAAGGAAGTGAAAAAGTTAGTCACTTACATATTCAGACAAAGAACATTCTGGACAGAAGAAACAGCCTAAAAGCAAAGGCATGTTTGGTTTGTCTGAGTTATAACAAGAAAGTTAATGTGGCTAGAGAGGGGTAAGATGAAGTCAGAGGTAAAGGATAATTAAGATTATTTAAGCTTTATAGGCTTCCTGAGGCACTTGGCTTTTACTGAGTGGGATGGAGAGCCACTGAAGTGGTATAAGCCGTATGAGTGGTATGAGCCAATGAAGTGGTATGAGTACAGAAGTGACATCTAGTTACAGTTAATGAAATTACTGGAAGGTGGAGAGCAAGAGGAGAAGAAAAGGGACCTACTATTGTAGCAATCAATGTGAGAAATAGTAATTATTTAGACCAGAGAGATATCAATGAAGATATAAAGAGGTGGTCAGATTCTATTTAATTTTTCCTCTTGGAAAGGCCAAGAAGATATCCTTACAGATTGGATATAGAATGTAACAGAAAGAGATAAGATAAACATGGCTTCCAAGTTTATGGTTTGAACAATGGAAAGATGGAATAGCCATCAACACTGGCCAGTGAACCCTCCCACACTGTTAACAGAGAACAAACTAGTAAGGAGAGGGACACAGGGGGATGCAAGATAGGGGCAGAGGATTTAGAGGTACAAACTGCTATGCATAAAATAACCTACAAGAATATATTGTAAGGAGCAGAGAATATAGACAGTATTTTATATAATTACTATAAATGGAGTATAATTTATAAAACTTTTGAATCACTATGTTGTATATCTTAAACTAATACACTAAATCATCAACTATGAGTGCATGCTCAGTTGCTAAGTTGTGTCCAGATTTTGCGACTGCATGAACTGTAGCCTGCTAGGCTCCTGTGTCCATGGGATTTCCCAGGCAACAATACTGGAGTGTGTTGCCATTTCCTTTTTCAGGAGATCTTCCCAACCCAGGGATCAATACCATGTCTCTTGCATTGGCAGGCAGGTTCTTTATTCTGGAACCATCAGGAAAGCCCACACTAAATCAACTGTACCTCAAAATAAAAAGAAGTCTGGACTTGAGATTTTTAAATTGGGAGTTGCCAGCATATAGATCCCTTATGATTATACAGTGGAAGTGAGAAATAGATTTAAGGGCCTAGATCTGATAGATAGAGTGCCTGATGAACTATGGAATGAGGTTCGTGACATTGTACAGGAGAAAGGGACCAAGACCATCCTCATGGAAAAGAAATGCAAAAAAGCAAAATGGCTGTCTGGGGAGGCCTTACAAATAGCTGTGAAAAGAAGAGAAGCAAAAAGCAAAGGAAAAAAAGGAAAGATATAAACATCTGAATGCAGAGTTCCAAAGAATAGCAAGAAGAGATAAGAAAGCCTTCTTCAGCGATCAATGCAAAGAAATAGAGGAAAACAACAGAATGGGAACGACTAGAGATCTCTTCAAGAAAATCAGAGATACCAAAGGAACATTTTATGCAAAAATGGGCTAGATAAAGGACAGAAATGGTATGGACCTAACAGAAGCAGAAGATATTAAGAAGAGGTGGCAAGAATACACAGAAGAACTGTATAAAGAAGTGTCGGGAGCCGGTTTGGATTAGCGCACCGCCCATGACAAAGGTCATGAGGAAGGAGGCTTGGCACACGCAAGGGCCAGATCAAGCCTCCGGAGCCCACTGGAGGTTCTCGAGCATCTACCCCCCAAAAGCCGGAGTCTGCCTACTTTCTGCTTTGTGTTCTCACCTACACCTCTGACTTTACAGGGGGCTGTCCCCCACTATCTTTCTCTGAAAAAAGAGCTAACTTACAGCTCCACTTAATAATTCCTGGGTGTGACAGTGTTTCAGCCTACAAACTCCTTTTGGAAATCCTCTAGCCTGCCTGAATAGGTTTTTCTGGCCACATGTGATTGTTTCAGATCAGATCAGATCAGATCAGTCGCTCAGTCGTGTCCGACTCTTTGCGACCCCATGAACCGCAGCACGCCAGGCCTCCCTGTCCATCACCAGCTCCCGGAGGTCACCCAGACTCATACCCATCGAGTCAGTGATGCCATCCAGCCATCTCATCCTCTGTCGTCCCCTTCTCCTCCTGCCCCCAATCCCTCCCAGCATCAGAGTCTTCTCCAATGAGTCAACTCTTCGCATGAGGTGGCCAAAATACTGGAGTTTCAGCTTTAGCATCATTCCTTCTAAAGAAATTCCAGGATTGATCTCCTTCAGAATGGACTGGTTGGATCTTCTTGCAGTCCAAGGGACTCTCAAGAGTCAAAAAGTGAAGAGGAACTAAAAAGCCTCTTGATGAAAGTGAAAGTGGAGAATGAAAAGGTTGGCTTAAAGCTCAACATTCAGAAAACGAAGATCATGGCATCTGGTCCCATCACTTCATGGCAAATAGATGGGGAAACAGTGGAAACAGTGTCAGACTTTATTTTTTGGGCTCCAAAATCACTGCAGATGGTGAATGCAGCCATGAAATTAAAAGACGCTTACTCCTTGGAAGGAAAGTTATGACCAACCTAGATAGCATATTCAAAAGCAGAGACATTATTCTGCCAACAAAGGTCCGTCTAGTCAAGGCTATGGTTTTTCCTGTGGTCATGTATGGATGTGAGAGCTGGACTGTGAAGAAGGCTGAGCGCCGAAGAATTGATGCTTTTGAACTGTGGTGTTGGAGAAGACTCTTGAGAATCCCTTGGACTGCAAGGAGATCCAACCAGTCCATTCTGAAGGAGATCAGCCCTGGGATTTCTTTGGAAGGAATGATGCTGAAGCTGAAACTCCAGTACTTTGGCCACCTCATGTGAAGAGTTGACTCATTAGAAAAGACTCTGATGCTGAGAGGGATTGGGGGCAAGAGAAGAAGGGGACGACAGAGGATGAGATGGCTGGATGGCATCACTGACTCTATGGACATAAGTCTGAGTGAACTCCGGGAGTTGGTGATGGACAGGGTGGCCTGGTGTGCTGCAATTCATGGGGTCGGACAAGACTGAGCAACTGATCTGATCTGATCTGAGCATATAGATGGTATTTTACAAGTCTATATTATCAAGAGAATGAGCATATATAGAAGAGAAAGGAGCAAAGGAATAAACCCCAGAGCACTCCAACATAAAGATATTCAGGAAAAGAGGAGAAACCAAAAGATATTAAGAAGGGCAAATGTAAGCAAGAAAAAATCAGAGGTGAGAACATTAATACCACATGATATTAAAGGTTATAATAAAAATCAACTTGTTCAATGATTTATACCAAAAAAGAATAAAATACACTTTCACAATAACATATATAGTTTGGAATATATTATTAAGAAATGACACAAAGGGAATTCTCTGGCTGTCCAGGGGTTAGGACTCCATACTTTCACTGTGGAGGGTCAGGTTCAATCCCTGGTCAGGGAACTACAATCTTGGAAACCAAACACAGCAGATAAAAAGATTAAAGAAATGTCATGAAAATAATTAATAAAATAATGGCTAATAACAGTAACCATTAATAAGAATTATCTTTCTTCATATATATAAAGTATACAATGGGACTTGCAAAACACCACATAGATAAATAAAAGGCACTTAATAGAACATAGAAGCTATGTGGGAAAGTACTATACTATTTATACTTCTTTTTTTCAAATAAGAATATTATCTTGTAATTTTAGAATCAATTTTAAAAAGCAACAGAAGAAAGCATAAGGAAAAAAACTTTACAATTCTAATAAGGGACCACCCCCTAAAAATGGAATAAATGGAGAAGATACACACCTTGCTTTCTATATATGAGGAACCAACATGGTAAAGCCACAAAGTTTCATCAAATTTACCTATTATGTTCATTCAATTACAGTCAAAGCCTACTGTGATTTCTTAAAAGAACTGTGCAATAAAGAATGTGGCAGGCCTTTGTCCCTGTTCCCCAAGAGGTAACCTCTAAGTCATCTGAACTCCTGGAAGGAGGTCTTTGGTTATTCATGGTGAGCCTCTTGGACTCAGAGAAGGCAATGGCACCCCACTCCAGTACTCTTGCCTGGAAATTCCCATGGACGGAGGAGCCTGGTAGGCTCCAGTCCATGGGGTCGCTGGGAGTCGGGCACGACTGAGCTACTTCCCTTTCACTTTTCACTTTTTTGCATTGGAGAAGAAAATGGCAACCCACTCCAGGGTTCTTGCCTGGAGAATCCCAGGGACGGGGGAGCCTGGTGGGCTGCCATCTATGGGGTCACACAGAGTCGGACACGACTGAAGTGACTTAGCAGCAGCTCTTGGACTATACCTGATAGTTAACACTAATAAGGTGACTCATGAAGACTCCTTAGGTAGTTTTTGCTAAGGAGATGACTCAGGCTGGAGGCAAACCATGTTGGAAAGACCAGCCATAGGATCAGAGGGTTGGAGCTCTCAGTCAGTCATATCAGTCTGACTTTTGGGAAAGGAAGAAAGGCTTGGGTAATGATTCACTCAGTCATGTCTACATACTGAAACAAAATAAAACTAACTTCCTCCTGCCACCCTGCCTCCCCCAAAACACTAAAAACTCTGGACACTGAAGCTCAAGAGAGCTTCCCTGGCTGGTAATATTCTTTTGAATACTGAGATGCCTGATGGGCCCTTATGACAACTGAAACCTTACATTTGCAACTCTCCCAGCCTTCCACCTTTGAGGCCTCTCGTTTTGGCTAATTCTGATCTGCAGTCTTTGTTACAGTAAAAGTGTAATCATAATAATACGCTTGAGTTCTAGGAGTAATTCTAGTGAATTATCAAACCTGAGGGTGACTGTGGGCATTCTCAAATGTGCAGCCAGCTGGTCAGAAATGAGGGTGGCCCCAAGGATGCCCCAACTTCCAGCTGGTGTCTGAAATAAGCACAACCTTGTAGAATGCTGTCCTCTCAGATTTTACAGTTTGGCAAACTCTTTGCAAGATTTTTTTTTCTTTTTTTGAAGAAATTCCCTGGTGGTCCAGAGATTAGCACTCAACACTTTCACTGCCATGGGTCTGGGTTCAATCCCTGGTCAGGGAACTAAGATCCTGTGAGCCAAACTGTATGGCCAAAACAAAAATATTGTGACTTAAAAGAAAAATTCTTTTTAATTCTAAAGTTCACCAAAAAAATATACATGAATCTAGGCCAGACTATATGTTAGCCCATAAAACAATCTTAATAAATTTTCAAAGACTGCAATCATACTAAGTATCTTTTTTAATCATAATGGGCTGAACCTATAAATCAATAGCAACATAAAAACTGGAAAATCCACAAATACATGGAAATTAAATAGCACACATTTACACAATCAACGGGTCAAAGAAGAAATCACAGAGGAATTTAAAAATATCTTACAACAAATGAAAATAAAAGTGCAACATACCAAAATTTATGGGATGCATCAGAAATAGTTATAGCCGTGAAGGTTTACATCACAAAAGAAGAAAAATAAATATTAACTAGAAAAAGAGCAAACTAAACCAAATGTAGAAGAAAGGAGAAAAATAATAAAGATTCAAGCAGAGATAAACCAAACAGAAAATTTAAAAAGCAATAGAAAGAATCAGTTAAGCCAAGAGTTTGTTTTTCAGTAAGATCAACAAAACTGATGAACTTTTAGACTGACTAATAAAAAAGAGCAATTCAACTGAAGTCAGAAATGACTCCAGTCAAAGCAATTAGGCAAGAAAAGCAAATAAAAAGCACTGAAATTAGAAAAGAAGAAATAAAATTATTTCTGTTTGTAGACAACATGATCTTACACACAGACATTCTTAACACTCCACAAAAGAAAAACAAACACTTGTTACAACAAACTCAGCACAGAGTCAGAATACAAAGTCAACATACACCAATCAGTTGCATTTCTATACATTAACAATGAACAATATGAAAAGAAAATTAAGGAAACAACTCCATTTACCACAGCAACAGAAAGAATAAAATACTTCAGAATTAATGAAGGTGAAAGACTTATACAATGAAAACTATAAAACACTGGTGAAAGAAATTAAAAGATAACTGTAAATAAATGGGGACATCCTGCATTCATGGATTAGAAGTTAATACTGTTAAGATGTCCACACTACCCAAAGCTATCTACAGATTCAATGCAATACCTATCAAAATTCCAGTGATTTCTCCAGAAATAGAAAAATCAATCCTAAAATTCATATGTAATCTTAATGGACTCTGAATAGTCAAAAGCATCCAAGATATTAAGAAGAGGTGGCAAGAATACACAGAAGAACTGTACAAAAAAGATCTTCACGACCCAGATAATCACGATGGTGTGATCACTGACCTAGAGCCAGACATCCTGGAATGTGAAGTCAAGTGGGCCTTAGAAAGCATCACTACAAACAAAGCTAGTGGAGGTGACAGAATTCCAGTGGAGCTATTCCAAATCCTAAAAGATGATGCTGTGAAAGTGCTGCACTCAATATGCCAGCAAATTTGGAAAACTCAGCAGTAGCCACAGGACTGGAAAAGGTCAGTTTTCATTCCAACCCCAAAAAAAGGCAAAAAAAAAGAATGCAAAAACCACCCCACAATTCCCCTCCTCTCACCTAATAATGAAATGCTCAAAAAATTCCCCAACCCCGGCCCCAACAATTTGGGAACCGTGAACTTCCTAATGTTCAAGCTGGTTTTAGAAAAGGCAGAAGAACCAGAGATCAAATTGCCAACATCTGCTGGATCATTGAAAAAGCAAGAGAGTTCCAGAAAAACATCTATTTCTGCTTTCTTGACTATGCCAAAGCCTTTGACTGTATGGATCACAATCAACTGTGGAAAATTCTGAAAGAGATGGGAATACCAGACCACCTGATCTGCCTCTTGAGAAATTTGTATGCAGGTCAGGAAGCAACAGTTAGAACTGGTCATGGAACAACAGACTGGTTCCAAATAGGAAAAGCAGTACGTCAAGGCTATATATTGTCACCATGTTTATTTAACTTATATGCAGGGTACATCATGAGAAACGCTGGACTGGAAGAAACACAAGTTGGAATCAAGATTGCCAGGAGAAATATCAGTAACCTCAGATATGCAGATGACACCACCCTTATGGCAAAAAGTGAAGAGGAACTAAAAAGCCTCTTGATGAAAGTGAAAGTGGAGAGTGAAAAGGTTGGCTTAAAGCTCAACATTCAGAAAACGAAGATCATGGCATCTGGTCCCATCACTACATGGGAAATAGATGGAGAAACAGTGGAAACAGTGTCAGACTTTGTTTTTCTGGGCTCCAAAATCACTGCAAATGGTGACTGCAGCCATGAAATTAAAAGACGCTTACTCCTTGGAAGGAAAGTTATGACCAACCTAGATAGCATATTCAAAAGCAGAGACATCACTTTGCCAACAAAGGTTCGCCTAGTCAAGGCTATGGTCTTTCCTGTGGTCATGTATGGATGTGAGAACTGGACTGTGAAGAAGGCTGAGCACCGAAGAATTGATGCTTTTGAACTGTGGTGTTGGAGAAGACTCTTAGAGTCCCTTGGACTGCAAGAAGATCCAACCAGTCCATTCTGAAGGAGATCAGCCCTGGGATTTCTTTGGAAGGAATGATGCTAAAGCTGAAACTCCAGTATTTTGGCCACCTCATACGAAGAGTTGTCTCATTGGAGAAAACTCTGATGCTGGGAGGGATTGGGGGCAGGAGGAGAAGGGGACGACAGAGGATGAGATGGCTGGATGGCATCACTGACTCGATGGATGTGAGTCTGGGTGACCTCCGGGAGTTGGTGATGGACAGGGAGGCCTGGCGTGGTGCAGTTCATGGGGTCGCAAAGAGTCGGACACGACTGAGCGACTGATCTGATCTGACCTGATCTTGAAAAGGAAAAAGGTAGTTGGAGGTGTCACACTTCCTGATTTTAAAACATATTACAAAGCTACAGTACACAAAAAACTATGATATGACATAAAGATATATATATGTGTGTGTGTGTGTGTGTATAGCAAATAGAGAGCTCAGAAATAAATCCTTATATATACTGTCAAATGATTTTTGATGAGTGTGCCAAGACCTTTCCATGGGGAAAATGACAGGCTTTTCAATAAATGATGCTAGAAAAATTAAATATCCACATGCAAAACAAAGAAGTTGTTACACCACACATAAAAATTGACCCAAAATGGATAAAAGACTTAACCTAAAACTTAAAACTAAAATATTCTTAGAAGGAAACATAGGGAAAAATCTTCATGACATTATATTTAGCAATGATTTATTGGTTATGATACCAAAAGCATAGGTAATAAAAGAACAAAGTAGACAAATTGAACTTCATGAAAATTATAGACTTACTGTGCATAAAGGACACAATCAACAGAGTGAAAGGCAACCCACAGAGATTATGGGAGGAAATATTTGCCAATTATGTACCTGAAAAGAGGTTAATATTCAGAATATATAAAGAACTGCTAAAACTCAACAATAACACAATTAGATTATTAGACTGGACAAAAAAATGTTTAGCTGTATACTGTTCACAAAAGAAACACATAGAAAGTAAGAGAGTAAAGGAGTGAAGAAAACTACACTAAAGAAATACTAACAAAAGAAGGCCTTTATAAAGTTCTATCAAGCTAAATAGTTAAGGGAAGAATCATCACTAAAGAGTAATAATAATAGAAGAATTCACCAAAAGATAATCTTTTTGGGATTACCAGAAAGATAATCCCCAAAACATATTATAAAACACTTTCATAATACTGCTCAAGGAGATTTTTTTAAAAAAATCAATAGACTCAGAAGAATTGACCAGCACAGTTAATGAGCTTAATCCAATGAACATATATCAAATGCTGTACTACACAAGCAGCAGACATTTTCCAGAACACAGTTTATCAAAATTTACTCCCTAGACATAAAATAGGCTTCAAAGTACTTCAAAGCATGCATATTAAACAGAATGTATCCTCCACCTGTAATGTAGTTAAAACAAAAACTTAAATTTGGAACTTAAAGCTTCCAAATAATTCATGGTCAAGAAAAAAAAAATCAGTGGAAATTAGAAAATGCTAAGATATACATGATAACAAAAAGACTACATATCAAAACATGTGAACTATATTCCAAATATAGTCTTAAATGCTTAGAAAAGAGAAAGCCTCAAAAACACTGAATTATCTAAGTTTAAAAGCTAAAAAAAGACGACGACCCTGGTAGTACAGTGGATTTGAATCTGCCTGCCAATACAGAGGACATGGGTTTGATCCCTGGTCTGGAAAGATTCCACATGCCTTGGAGCAACTAAGCCTGTGTGCCACAACTACTGAGCCAGTGCTTTAGAGACTGTGAGCTGCAACTACCGAGCCCACACACCACAACTACTGAAGCCAGTGTGGTCTAAGGCCCAAAAGCCCGAACACTGAGCCCACATACTCCGACTACTAAGCCTGTGTGCCTACAGCCTGTGCTCTGCAACAAGAGAAGCCACCACAACAAGGAGCCTGTAGGCACAAAAATGAAGAGTAGCCCCCACTCACCCCAATTAGAAAAAGGCTGCACGCAGCAACAAAGGCCGAGCACAACCAAAAATAAAATAAAATTTTTATAAATATTTTAAAAGAGAGAAAATAGCATAAAAATGTAGGAGGAATAAAATAGAGGAGAACTACCTGACAAAAATATAAAGATAAATTATAAAGATAAAGTGAAGAACCTGCCATTATTCATAGACATACTCACCCACAGAAAAAGTAAAGGAAATCTAAAAATTACTAATAGTAATGCAAGTTTTCCAATGTTGCTAGATATACGGTCAAAGTATAAAAGTTAATTTTATTTCTGTGTATGAGCAACAAACTGAAAACAGAACGTTTAACACAAGAACAAAATTTAAATGTCTAGAAATTAATGTAAAAGAAGATGTGTGTGTCCTTTATAGAGAAAATTATAAAATACATTGAAAGAATTTTAAAAATCTAAGTAAACAGAAAGATAAACTATGTTTACAAATAGAAAAAAAAAATCCAAAATCAGTAGGTAGAATAAATAAAATTTAAACCAAAAGCCAATAGCTTTTTGTTGTTTTCTGGTGGAAACTAACAAGCTGACCTAAACTTCAGTTAGATGTCCAAATGGCAAATTCTGAAGAACATAAAGAAGGTATAGGGACTTACTCTAACAAATATTCAGTTTTTACATTAAAATATTTTTTTAAGATAGTGTGGTACTTTGAAGAGAGAGGAGACATACGTATACCTATGGCTGATTCACACTGATATATGGCAGAAACCAACACAATACTGTAAAGCAATTATCCTCCAATTAAAATAAATAATTTTTTAAAAAAGATAGTGTGGTACTGGCGAAAGGAAACAATCGATGGAATGGAACAGAGGTCAAAATCAGATTCATAAATATACTATTATGTTGGCCAAAAAGTTCATTTGGGTTTTCTGTGGCATCTTATTAAAAATCCAAACGAAGATTTTGGCCAACCCAATATAACCTGATATATTAAGAGGTAACATTCAGGACAATAAGCAAAGAAAGCTCACTTCTTCAGTAAATGTCTAGGACACTTGGTTTTCCATAAGGAGTAGAAATTAAATACTTCAATCTCAAAAATCAATTTTTGGACTATGGCACTAAATGTAAAGAAGAATCTTTAGAGGACAGTTTGAGAATACCCATATGACTTCAGAATGCAGAAAGGTTTCTTAAAATATCAAAAATCATAGGCTATACAAGTCAAAACTACAATGAGATATCATCTCATACCTGTCAGAATGGTCATCATTAAAAAGACCAGAAATAACAAATGATGGTGAGAATGTGAAGAAAATGGAACCCTCCTACACTGTTGGTAGGGATGTAAACTGGTACAGCCACTGTGGAAAACAGTACAGAGGTTCCTTAGAAAACTAAATATGATCAGAAAACTACCGTATGATCTAGCAATTCCATTCCTGGGTATATATCCAAAGAAAATGAAAGCATCAATTCAAAAAGATACAAGCACCTCAGTGTTCATAGCAGCATTGTTTACAACAGCCTAACTGTTCATTAACAGATAAATGGATAAAGCTATGATATACTGGGAGTGTAAGACTTAGTGCTTTCACTGCCATAGGCCCAGGTTTGAACCCTGATTGGGGAACTAAGATCCCACCAGTTGCATAGTGTGGCCAAATAAATAAAAGCAACAAGGATATACTGTATAGCACAGGGAGGATAGCCAATATTTTATAATAACTTTAAATGAAGTATAATCTATAAAAATACTGAATCACTATGTTATATACCTGAAATATATGTACATCAACAATACCTCATAAAAATATATATATCTCTCAAACTGAACAAAGGACTGAGCAGGCACTTAACAGAAGAGGATATCAAAATAGCTTTTTATAAATTAGATCCCAAATATTTTTTAGTAATCAAGGAAATTCAGATGATAAGTATAAGTAAATATTTCATACATGTCAAATTTGCTTTAAATTTGTTAATTCTCAGTCTGGAGCAATGAATACTCTCACACACAGCTATTAGAAGTGTAAGTTAGTACAAGTAATCTGGAAAGTAATATAGCATTATGCAGTAAATTCCTGGCTATATTCTCTACATGAACTCCAGCATATGTGCACCATCAGTCACACATAATAAGGTTCATAGTAGTAACATTTATAATAATAGAAGACTGAAACAGTTCAAATGCCTTTCAGTGGATAAATTATGATTTTCACAGTGGAATATATTACATTTCACCAGGAAAAAATTTCAATGAAAAATAGTGACTAAAATCAATACAGATGAATCTGAGGAATATAATTTTGAGTTGAAAAAGTCAGAATTACCAGCACAATGTATTTCCATTTTCATAAGAAAATTGAAAATATGCAAATTTTGCTTAGGGATATATGTGGCAAAGCTACAAAGAAAAGTCAAGAAATAATAAGTAAAATTGTAGGATAATGGTTACCCTAGTGAAGGGTATGCTATGCTATGCTATGCTAAGTCACTTCAGTCGTGTCCGACTCTGTGTGACCCCACAGACGGCAGTCCACCAGGCTTCCCCGTCCCTGGGATTCTCTAGGCAAGAACACTGGAGTGGGTTGCCATTTCCTTCTCCAAGTGAAGGGTAGGGATGGGCCAAAAGTAGGGAGCGATATATCACTAAGAAGGGACCCTCAAAGGCCTAAAATGGCACTGATAATCTTCTATTTCTTAAGAAGTAGGTACATTTTTTGTTATATTATTACTTAAACTACATATTTCAGATCAGATCAGTCACTCAGTCATGTCCGACTCTTTGCGACCCCATGAACCACAGCATGCCAGGCCTCCCTGTCCATCACCAACTCCCGGAGGTCACTCAGACTCACATCCATCGAGTCAGTGATGCCATCCAGCCATCTCATCCTCTGTCGTCCCCTTCTCTTCCTGCCCCCAATCCCTCCCAGCATCAGAGTCTTCTCCAGTGAGTCAACTCTTCGCATGAGGTGGCCAAAATACTGGAGTTTCAGCTTTAGCATCATTCCTTCTAAAGAAATCCCAGGGCTGATCTCCTTCAGAATGGACTGCTTGGATCTCCTTGCAGTCCAAGGGACTCTCAAGAGTCTTCTCCAGCACCACAGTTCAAAAGCATCAATTCTTCGGCGCTCAGCCTTCTTCACAGTCCAGCTCTCACATCCATACATGACCACAGGAAAGACCATAGCCTTGACTAGGCGAACCTTTGTTGGCAAAGTAATGTCTCTGCTTGTGAATATGCTATCTAGGTTGGTCATAACTTTCCTTCCAAGGAGTAAGCGTCTTTTAATTTCATGGCTGCAGTCACCATCTGTAGTGATTTTGGAGCCCAGAAAAATAAAGTCTGACACTGTTTCCACTGTTTCTCCATCTATTTCCCATGTAGTGATGGGACCAGATGCCATGATCTTTGTTTTCTGAATGTTGAGCTTTAAGCCAACCTTTTCACTCTCCACTTTCACTTTCATCAAGAGGCTTTTTAGCCCCTCTTAGGCTAATATATATTTATGTGTGTGTAATTTATTTAATAATAATAATTAATAAAACTTAGCCATGTCTTATTTGACACTACAGTTCCACATCAAAAATTTTTCTTAGAAATCTGAATAAGAACATAAAAGTTTGAGGAGAGGTAGTCGAGATGGGGGTGGAATGAAATGGGGAGTAATGTTGACAGAGATATTTACAGAGACCCTAATTTTCTTCTGAATTGTAGTCTTCCATTTTACCTGAATGCATCCTATGTCTGTATGAAAATCATTCCTATACCACAAAGCTAAACTCTTAACCTCTTCTCTCTTAGATGTTTTCTAGCTTCTAACCTGTGTTTTTGTTAAAGCCTATCTTCTCAATTAAGCAGACTCCTCTCTCACCTCTCTCTGAGCTTCCTTTATGTCAGCTTTCTTTTTATATATGCTGTTTACAGATATATTGTATTTCTTCTACAAGCCTAGCATCTTGCAAGTACTCTGTTTAAAGTACAGATCCAATAATCTTGATTAAAAGAATGAATGAACTGACCATTAAGAGAAAAATGAGGCATTCAGAGATATATTACTACTATTATAATACTAGTAGCTATCAGCTTTTGAGCTCATAATATGAGAGAAGAACTGTTGAAAGCACTTTAAAAATATTATCCTAGTTTACAGATGAGAAAACAAAGGCACAGAGAGATTAAGTAAGTTGCTCAAATTTTCACATCATGTAGGTGTCAGGGTTTGAACTTTACTTTGGTGTTATAGTTGTGCATAGAGCTCAAAAGGTCATCAGATTAGGAAAAGATTCTTTTTTTTTTTTTTCTTTTGGATGTTGAAAGCTTTATTTTGAAATTTCATGCATACAGAAGATGGAGGGCCAGACACAGGGCTGAGGGAGGCTTGTGCACCTGAGCTTGGTAAAGGCTGGAAGAGGGGACTTCCCTTGTGGTCCAGTGGTTAAGAATCTGCATTCCAATTCAGTGGATGCAAAGATCCCATAGGCTGCCAAGCAACTAAGCACCACAACTACTGGGCCCCCAAGATCTAGGGCCCATGCTCTGAAACAAGAGAAACCTGCACACCGCAATGAGAAGCCTTTGCACTGCAACAAGAGAAGCGCTTGAGCCGAAACTAGAGAAAGCATGTGTGCTGCAACAAAGACCCGGCTCAGCCAAAATTAAAACAAAACAGAACAGAAAGGCTGGAAGATGCTTATGAAACTAGAAAAGGAAGGAGACTCAGAGAAGAGGGGGTAAAGTGGGCAAAGAGAGACAGTTCAGAATATCAGCTTTTGGAGAACAACCTCAAAGGACTCAAGTTTCTACTAAGACCTAGAACATTTGAGAGGAACATGCCAACAACAGAGTGAAGAGGTGCTACCTTTGAGTCAAGCTGGGCTGTACCCTGCAAAGGTTTTTGCATGCCTATTTCCTCTTCACTCACCTGAGCACAAGTCTTTTGTCTTCTCTCTCTTCGCCATCCAGGGCTCCTTCCCTTGTTCCAACAATAATATCACACTTGGTTTAGAAAAGCAAAGTCCTGCACAGATGAAAAGAAACCAAATTTGGTCATGCTGTAGATATCTGAGAACTCACATCCAATTATTTGATCATTGGGGAAGAGGGGGCTTACAGTAAGCCAGAGAAAAATGTGATGAGGACATGCATACAATGGACAGGGAAGCTGAAACTTCCAACACAGATTAATAACAGACCATTCACTGCCAACTCACAAATATTAACCTGTTACTTTGGCACAGGCAGCAGACATTCTGCCAAACACTACAGATGCTAACCCCCAAAATCACAATGATACCCTTATGAGTAGAAGCTCAGTTTGCAAGAAGACATTCTTACCCAGTGATACCAAGATCCTATAGTTCTCCAACATCACATTACTGTACAGATGCCTTTGAGAAGGATTTAGGTAATCCCACTCCTCTTGGGAGAAGTCTACAGCCACATCTTTGAAGGTCACCAACTCCTGAAATGAAATGAAATAACCTTATCTGTTCCCATACTCACCTCATTCATTCTGCCCCAGGCACACGGGGCTCCCAGATACACCTTCAGATATAGAGAATGTTCCCCCCAGGGCTTTTGTACTTCTCAGATCATTCTGTATAAAAACAGCAATGTTCTTATCCCAGTTCCCTCTTCCCCTAACCTTGCTTATTTTTCTCCATGGTACTTAATTATTCTGTTATTTATTGTCTGCTCCCCACCTCCACTAAAATATAAAGTCCGGGAGAGCAACGTATGTTTTTGTTTTGGTCACTGCTATATCCCAGTTGCTGCGGTTCATGGGGTCGCAGAGTCGGACACGACTGAGCGACTGATCTGATCTGATATCCCAGTTACAGAAAAGTATCTGACACACATGAGGCTTATTTAAATATTTGCTGAATAAACTGAATTAATGATGAATGTTTTGCAAAAGTCAAGAAGCTATAAGAAGATGTAAAATGAGACCATAAAGTGCTTATTCTATCTCCCAAAATTGTATTATACCAAGCAAAACAAATCATCAATTCCATTAAAATGCAAATACTTTAATCCAGAATACTTAAAATTTTGTGTGAAGAAATGAGTCTTCCATTCATAATAGTATTTTGGCCTATAGTGGCTAAGCAAAGGTCTTAAAAACTTGGAGTTATGCTATGATTCAGCTGATTCCAGGTTTCCATAATGTGACCATCTAATGAAAACTAATATACATAATATGTTTGTGTGTGGGGATACATACACACATGTAATTATTATTATTTTTTTTTTACAAAATTAGAAGAGGTGAATCTGTCAAACCAAGAAGATTATTTTATTGGACATTTTATTCAATTTTGTCATAGTTTCAAAAACTCTCTCTGCAAAATAATTTGAGCAAACTCTGGGAGATAGTGAAGGACAGAGAAGCCTGGTGTGCTGCAGCCCGTGGGGTCACAAAGAGTTGGACACAACTTAGTGACTGAGCAAGAAAATTAAGTATTCTTAAAGTGTTTTTGAACACTCAGCAACTTTTTTTCTTAATTATATGAAGTAGTTTGTGAGTTTCTCCCTCTTTGACCTAGCAATAACATCCCTAATATATTGCAGAAATGTTCCTGTTTGGTTTGGTCATATACATGCTTCCAAAAATGTTTTCCTTAGCTTACATAGATATGTATAATAAACATATAAATTTTTTATATATGATATACACATTCTTCACTGAGTCCTTCATTTATACATTCAATGAAAATAATTACGGTGTCAATACAAGGAGCTTAAATTCTAACCTTCAAATATCTGACTTCTAACAAAGAACCTCTGAAAATATTTGACCTCTAACCAAATACTTGGTTTCAAACTTCATTCAAAATTATAATCAAACCCATCTGAAGAAACAGTTCCCTTGACCATTTTGCCTTACAGACACGTTGTTCTCAGCAGAGAAGACAACTTCCCCTGAGGCCTTGTCATGTACTGACTGACTTATTTCTCACATCCCTTGTACTATAGCACATGAAGCTGAGCTAAGTGACCTCTTAGCTCCTTATACTTGCTTTCAGACCACTGTCCCACCCTCTTCCCTAAAATATACCTAGTTTTCCATCTCATGAAATCAGGCTGTAGCTGTGTATGATCCCTTCTTCTTTTAATTATCTACCAGTTTCTGGTAGATACCAATTCTCTGTCATTCCTTGAACACTTTAGTATCTTGTCTTACTGTCACTTTCTCCAGTGCTACTCCCATTATACGTAATCTTTGGTCACTTCAATATTCATATGAATAACCCTTCCAACAACCTGGCCTCTCAGTTCTCTAACCCCACCTTCTCCAATAAGCTTGTCCTCCACACTTCTACAGTCACTTTCATGATCATGCCCTAGACCTTGTCATTATCAGTTAGTACCAACCCCATCATAATCTCAATTCTCCTACTCTCACTTTTACCACCTATATTGCAATTTCCGCCCCCTGGTAACCCTAATTAGGAGGGGCTTCCCGGTGGGGCTGGTGGTAAAGAACCCACCCGCCAATGCAGAAGACAAGAGACATGGGTTCAAGCCCTGGGTTGGGAAGATCCCCTGGAGGAAGGCATGGTAATCCACTCCAGTATTCTTGCCGGGAGAATCCCATGGACAGAGGAACCTGGTGGGCTATAGTCCATGGGGTTGCAAAGAGTAGGACAGGACTGAAGTGACTTAGTATGCATACCCTAATTAGGATCATCCTTTGACTCCACTAGAACCTACAAATCATGAATCTTACATTTTCACTGCTCTTCATTCCCACATACCCTCACATCCTAGAACAACCATTTGTTATAATCACACCCAGGCATATGCTCTCAACTTCTCTGCCCCCTTTTCACTTAACTATACTCTTCTGGGCCACAGCTATCACTGAGCATACTTGGTTTCTGTACCCTGCACACCTTAATTTTTTTTAGAGAAATAATTCTAATTGGTCTCATTTTAAATTCATGATCACTAACTTCAAGTGAACCATAATAATACATTTCTATCTACCTACATGATACAATTCTCTAGTCCATTCATTTCCCCTACCCTCCCAAATGACCATTTGATACTTTCTTCCCTCTCCTCACATCTTCAATCCCTCCATCCTTACTCTCAGCTAAAAATCTAGCTTTGTTTCACTGAAAAAAAAAAAACAAAAAAACAAAAGCCATTTTAAGAGGATCTCCACAAATTCTCACAACATCTACACATTTACTTGCATGTGGGCGATACACTCTGTTTTTTTAATCTCTCTTTTTTAAATCTTTATTGAATTTGTTACTACTTCTGTTTTATGTGTTGGTTTTTTGGCTGCAAGGCATATGGGATCTTAGCTCCCCAATCAGGGATGGAATCCAAACCCCCTGCACTGGAAGGCAAAGTCTTAACCACTGGACCGCCAGGGAAGTTCCTGGCCCATATAATCTAACCTGATTCTATTACTGTACATGAACAGCCCACTTACCTAGCAAAGGTCAACCCTTCCATTTGTATCCTAGGCCTCAAATCCTCTCAGCTACTCAAGCACAGCAATTCCCTCCTCTCTCTTCATCTTCAATTTCCCTTTCTGCTGCATCTTTAAATCAGCCCACAGACACATACCTGTCCTTAAAAAACCTTTTTGACTTAGTTTTTCCTCCAGTTACCACCTATTTCTCTTCTTTCCTTTCAGCTAAACTATGTGAAAGAGTGGTCTCTACTTTTCATTATTTCTCTCCGTGTCCTGAAGAGGAATGGCATAATGTGATGTGTAACAGGAACACTGTGGCTGCTCTGTTGAAAACAGACTAAAGACAGTAAGGGTGGAAGTAGAGGGACAAGTTAAGAGAGCGTAGCAACAATCCAGGTGAGGAATGAAAGTTTACATCAGAATGGAAACTGGTGATAGTAAAAAGAGGTCAGGTTCTGGATATATTTTGAAGGTAGGACAAACAATTTCCTGATGGAAGACTTTTAGCTTGAACATCTTAGATGGGAAGTATGTAAGAAGTTTCTAATTGGTTTTCTTGTTTCTATCCTTGTCCCATTCAGTTTCTTTTCAATAGCAGCCAGAGTGATCCTATTAAATGGGAATCAGATCATGCCATTCCTATGCTCCAGAACTTCCAATGGCTCATTTCACTCAGTTTGAGAAATGTGAATTTGAGGTATCCATTCTACAATCAAATGAAGATGCTGAATGGATAGCTGGATACATGCGTCTGGATTTCTGGAGAGAGTTCTGGGCTGTATACAGTTTGGTAGTTGTTGGCATATAGATGGTATATAAAGCCATACGACAGGGTGCAGTCAACAAAGGAGAGAGTGTAGATAGAGCAGCAAAGAAGGACTAAGCCCTCTTAGTTAATAGGTACTTAGTAAAAAGTTTGTGGAATGAATGAATGGGTGGAGACTAGAAGTTATAACAGATGAAGTTATTCTGTTTCTAGGGGAACAGCATTTTAGGCAGAGAGAACAGTTAAGTGTAAGGCCATGAGTCCAGAATGTACTCAGTTCACCGCAAAGAAGTTAGCGTGGCTGCAACTGAGTGAGTGAAATACAGACAGAGTGAGAAAAATTAGATGAGGTCACAGGGATAGCCAGGGACCAGATTATGTAGGGCCTTGCAGGTCAAGGCAAAGACTTCAGCATTTGTCCAGAATGAGGTGGGAATCCACTGGAGAGTTTTAAAATGTGACATGATTTGTTACCCAGAAGCTTCAGCAGAAGGAAAATTAATGTCCGCCTGTTTCGAAAAAGGAGGAAAATATTTCAGGAAAAAGAAAACACCAACTCACCTGGTACATAGCTTTAAGAAGTCCAACAGCCATTCTTTACTCCCCTTGACTCTTCTCCTGGGGAATGGCAGTGTCTTTAGATGAGTGAGATGGGGAAGAGAACATGAGAAACTAGGCTTTCCTTGCAGCATCCACAATCATCAGCCAAGAATTT
The DNA here is from genome assembly GCA_935064755.1 of Tragelaphus eurycerus. Classification (NCBI taxonomy): domain Eukaryota; kingdom Metazoa; phylum Chordata; class Mammalia; order Artiodactyla; family Bovidae; genus Tragelaphus; species Tragelaphus eurycerus. The sequence continues at coordinate 10,215,648 of CAKXYN010000020.1, forward strand.
TTCTGCTTTTCTTTCCTCTGTTGCACCCTTCCCTCCACTAGAAAGCATAATGGAGACCTAGGAATCTGCTTGCAAACAATTTAACCTGTGCCCAAATAACTTCCTAATTCATTATTTAAACAAGAAATGTTCCAGATTTTACAGTTAAAAACTCCAAGTGATGCAACCATTTGCATAAAGACACAGCTAATAAATAACAGCATTAAAATCAAATAAAGGTCTTTCTGACTCCACTTTGCTTCTCCTCTCCAGTAGGTAAGTGATTCTGTCTCCCCACCACTGCCCGGTTTGGGAGATTTTAGTTCCCTGACCAGGGACTGAACCCCGGCCAGGGCAGTGAAAGCACCTAGTCCTAACCACAGGATCGACAGGGAATTCCTAGGTCAGCGGGTTCTGAAACCTGGTGGCACACTGGCGCACACACACACACTCACAGATTCTTAAAAACTACAGCGCCAACCACCATCTTGCACAGATCACAGCAGCCATGGGTACCGGCAGTTTCACCGTCACCCTCACCCATAGCCGCTAGTCGCAAATACTATGATGGTCTCACTCACACACTCCAGTCACAAAGAGGCCGAGGACGGAGGAACAAGAGAGGCAGAAACTATCCTTCTGCCTCAACTCAGTCTCACTCTCTGTGGCATCAACCATCGCTCACTCGCACACACAGAGTCACATAGATATGATGTGTACAGGCACCGCGGGTGACAGGCTCACACACCGTAAGGTAACAATCACCGTCTCACACGAAGAGTCACACAGAAAGCCAGGGGGCCAACGTCCGGGTGACCCACTTCCTTCCTACCTGCAGAACCGAACTGCCGGAAGACCAGGTCCCAGCCCGGAAGGCTCGCGTAACCTCCCCTCGGGCCCACCTCCTGGCCTGAATCTGATGGAACCCAGCCTCCGCGAGCCCGGAAAGAGGCGACTCGGCCTCCGGAGGACACAAAGGGGCAACGGGCCCAGTGCTCGCGGGGGCCACTGGGAAATGTAGTCCTGATCAGAAGAAGCCTCGGCGCTCTGGAGTTCAACTGCCCTGGGAGTTTGTTACCACCACCTCCTCTGCCCCAGCTTTTGCCAAGCGTACCTCTCCCTGGACTTGCAGGAGGAGCCTGCACGTCTCGATCGATTCCTCTCAGCTCTGAGGCTGGGTCCACCACAGAGACTGCGTCGAGCGTCACCCTAAACGGTCGAGATTGAAGGACTCAAGCGTAAGGGATCGGTCCACCTTCCTTAGCGACGCGTCGGAGAATTACAAACCGCTTGTTAGCCTCAGGGGACGGGGCGGGGCGGAGGGGTGGGGAGCGAAGTGGGCGCGTTCTAGTGCACGCGCCTCTACACAAAATGCGTGAGAAGTTCAGTTCCTCTGTTTGAGCTGGGGGACCTGAAGAAAGTGTGTATGGGGGAGTTGGAATGCGCAGGTACATTGTGCTTCATCCAGTCCCTCCTTCCCCAGGGCGTTCTTTCCCAGGGAATGGTTTGCCCTGAAGACAGGAGGTGAGAGGTCAGGGTAGAGAGTGTCATCTTTTGCATATGATTCCTGAGTTTGTGATTTAGTGATGGTGGATGTGAATGTGTCCCCTCTTCCTAAAACGGCTCCTCTGTCGGATATCTTCAAAGTTTGTTTACCCCCTACATTCAGATACAAATGTTATCTCAAGAGGACTTACCTGATTACACTTCTCCCCCGGACACTTAACGGCTCCTTTGTTGTTGTTGTGTTAGTTGCTCAGTCGTGTCCCATTCTTTGAGACCAAATGGACTGTAGCCTGCCAAGTTCCTCTGTCCATGGAATTCTCGAGGCAAGAATACTGGAGTGGGTTGCCATTCCGTTTTCCAGGGGATCTTCCCAACCCAGGGATTAAACCTAGGTCTCCTGCATTGCAGGCAGATTCGTCACAGAATTGCAGTCAGAGCCACCAGGGCTCCTTAACCTGACTCTATACCTGCTTAAAACAACAGTGTTTGTATTTTAAGGTTTTTACTTTTTTTTTTGCCCTGCTAGGTCTTTGCTGCGGCAAGGGCTCAGCAGCTGCAGTGCAGGGGCCCCAATGCCCCACGGATGTGGGATCCCAGTTCCCCTCAGTTCAGTTCAGTTCAGTTGCTCAGTCGTGCCCTACTCTTTGCAACCCCACGGACTGCAGCAAGGCAGGCCTCCCTGTCCATCACCAACTCCTGAAGCCTACTCAAACTCATGTCTATTGTGTTGGTGATGCCATCCAACTATCTCATCTTCTGTCGTCCCCTTCTCCTCCCACTTTCATCTTTCCCAGCATCAGGGTCTTTACCAATGAGTCGGTTTTTCCCATCAGGTGGCCAAAGTATTGGAGTTTCACCTTCAGCATCAGTCCTTCCAGTGAATATTCAGGACTGATCTCCTTTAAGATGGACTGGTTGAATCTCCTTGCAATCCAAGGGACTCCCAAGAGTCTTCTCCAACACCACAGTTCAAAAGCATCAATTCTTTCAGCGCTCAGCTTTCTTTATAGTCCAACTCTCACATCCATACATGACTACGGAAAAACCATAGCTTTGACTAGACGGACCTTTGTTGGTAAAGTAATGTCTCTGCTTTTTAATATGCTGTCTAGCTTGGTCAAAGCATTTCTTCCAAGGAGCAAGCGTCTTTTAATTTCATGGCTACAGTCACCATCTGCAGTGATTTTGGAGCCCCCCAAAATAAAGTCTGTCGTTGTTTCCATTGTTTCCCCATCTAATTGCCATGAAGTGATGGGACTGGATGCCATGATCTTAGTTTTCTGAATGCTGAGTTTTAAGCCAACTTTTCCACTCTCCTCTTTCATCAAGAGGCTCTTTAGTTTTTCGCTTTCTGCCATAAGGGTGGTGTCATCTGCATATCTGAGGTTATTGATATTTCTCCCGGCAATCTTGATTCCAGCTTGTGCTTCATCCAGCCTGGCATTTCGCATGATGTACTCTGCATATAAATTAAATAAGCAGGGTGACAGTATACAGCCTTGATGTACTCCTTTCCTGATTTGGAACCAGTCTGTTGATCCATATCCAGTTCTAACTGTTGACCTTAATACAGATTTCTTAGGAGGTAGGTCAGGTGGTCTTAAATTCCCATCTCTTTAAGAATTTTCCACATTTTTTTGTCATCCACAAAGTCAAAGGCTTTGGCGTAGTTCATAATGCAAAAGTAGATATTTTTCTGGAACTCTCTTGCTTTTTCGATGACCCAACCTGCAGCTCCTTCATTGGAAGGTGGATTCTTTACCACTGGCCCACCAGGGAAAGTCCTTATATTTTAAGTTTTTGTTTAAGTTCCTGTCAACTGACTGTGACTTTGTGGGTGCACTACTCTTTGATTCTGTCACCGTGTGTTTCATAGTGAGAGTCAGTCAGTTCAGTCAGTTCAGTCCCTCAGATCAGATCAGATCAGTCGCTCAGTCGTGTCCGACTCTTTGCGACCCCATGAACCGCAGCACGCCAGGCCTCCCTGTCCATCACCAGCTCCCGGAGGTCACTCAGACTCGCATCCATCGAGTCAGTGATGCCATCCAGCCATCTCATCCTCTGTCGTCCCCTTCTCCTCCTGCCCTCAATCCCTCCCAGCATCAGAGTCTTCTCCAATGAGTCAACTCTTCGTATGAGGTGGCCAAAATACTGGAGTTTCAGCTTTAGCATCATTCCTTCTAAAGAAATTCCAGGATTGATCTCCTTCAGAATGGACTGGTTGGATCTCCTTGCAGTCCAAGGGACTCTCAAGAGTCTTCTCCAACACCACAGTTCAAAAGCATCAATTCTTCGGCGCTCAGCCTTCTTCACAGTCCAGCTCTCACATCCATACATGACCACAGGAAAGACCATAGCCTTGACTAGGCGAACCTTTGTTGGCAAAGTAATGTCTCTGCTTTTGAATATGCTATCTAGGTTGGTCATAACTTTCCTTCCAAGGAGTAAGCGTCTTTTAATTTCATGGCTGCAGTCACCATCTGTAGTGATTTTGGAGCCCAGAAAAACAAAGTCTGACACTGTTTCCACTGTTTCCCCATCTATTTCCCATGCAGTGATGGGACCAGATGCCATGATCTTCGTTTTCTGAATGTTGAGCTTTAAGCCAACCTTTTCACTCTCCACTTTCACTTTCATCAAGAGGCTTTTTAGCCCCTCTTCACTTTTTGCCATAAGGGTGGTGTCATCTGCATATCTGAGGTTATTGATATTTCTCCCGGCAATCTTGATTCCAACTTCTGTTTCTTCCAGTCCAGCATTTCTCATGATGTACTCTGCATATAAGTTAAATAAACAGGGTGACAATATACAGCCTTGACGTACTCCTTTTCCTATTTGGAACCAGTCTGTTGTTCCATGACCAGTTCTAACTGTTGCTTCCTGACCTGCATACAGATTTCTTAAGAGGCAGATCAGGTGGTCTGGTATTCCCTTCTCTTTCAGAATTTTCCATAGTTTATTGTGATCCACACAGTCAAAGGCTTTGGCATAGTCAATAAAGCAGAAATAGATGTTTTTCTGGAACTCTCTTGCTTTTTCCATGATCCAGCGGATGTTGGCAATTTGATCTCTGGTTCCTCTGCCTTTTCTAAAACCAGCTTGAACATCAGGAAGTTCACGGTTCACATATTGCTGAAGCCTGGCTTGGAGAATTTTGAGCATTACTTTACTAGCGTGTGAGATGAGTGCAATTGTTCGGTAGTTTGAGCACTCCTTGGCATTGCCTTTCTTTGGGATTGGGATGAAAACTGACCTTTTCCAGTCCTGTGGCCACTGCTGAGTCTTCCAAATTTGCTGGCATATTGAGTGTAGCACTTTCACAGCATCATCATTCAGGACTTGGAATAGCTCCACTGGAATTCCATCACCTCCACTAGCTTTGTTCGTAGTGATGCTTTCTAAGGCCCATTTGACTTCACATTCCAAGATGTCTGGCTCTAGGTCAGTGATCACATCATCATGATTATCTGGGTCTTGAAGCTCTTTTTTGTACAGTTCTTCTGTGTATTCTTGCCACCTCTTCTTAATATCTTCTGCTTCTGTTAGATCCACACCATCTCTGTCCTTTATTGTGCCCATCTTTGCATGAAATGTTCCTTTGGTATCTCTGATTTTCTTGAAGAGATCCTTAGCCTTTCCCATTCTGTTGTTTTCCTCTATTTCTTTGCATTGATCGCTGAAGAAGGCTTTCTTATCTCTTCTTGCTATTCTTTGGAACTCCGCATTTAGATGTTTATATCTTTCCTTTTCTCCTTTGCTTTTCGCTTCTCTTCTTTTCACAGCTATTTGTAAGGCCTCCCCAGACAGCCATTTTGCTTTTTTGCATTTCTTTTCCATGGGGATGGTCTTGATCCCTGTCTCCTGTACAATGTCACGAACCTCATTCCATAGTTCATCAGGCACTCTATCTATCAGATCTAGGCCCTTAAATCTATTTCTCACTTCCACTGTATAATCATAAGGGATTTGATTTAGGTCATACCTGAATGGTCTAGTAGTTTTCTCTACTTTCTTCAATTTCAGTCTGAATTTGGCAATAAGGAGTTCATGGTCCGAGCCACAGTCAGCTCCTGGTCTTGTTTTTGCTGATTGTATAGAGCTTCTCCATCTTTGGCTGCAAAGAATATAATCGATCTGATTTCGGTGTTGACCATCTGGTGATGTCCATGTATAGAGTCTTCTCTTGTGTTGTTGGAAGAGGGTATTTGCTATGACAGTGCATTTTCTTGGCAAAACTCTATTAGTCTTTGCCCTGCTTCATTCCGTATTCCAAGGCCAAATTTGCCTGTTACTCCAGGTGTTTCTTGACTTCCTACTTTTGCATTCCAGTCCCCTATAATGAAAAGGACATCTTTTTTGGGTGTTAGTTCTAAAAGGTCTTGTAGGTCTTCATAGAACCTTTCAACTTCAGCTTCTTCGGCGTTACTGGTTGGGGCATAGACTTGGATTACTGTGACATTGAATGGTTTGCCTTGGAAACGAACAGAGATCATTCTATCGTTTTTGAGATTGCATCCAAGTACTGCATTTCGGACTCTTTTGTTGACCATGATGGCCACTCCATTTCTTCTGAGGGATTCCTGCCCACAGTAGTAGATATAATGGTCATCCAAGTTAAATTCACCCATTCCAGTCCATTTTAGTTCGCTAATTCCTAGAATGTCAACATTCACTCTTGCCATCTCTTGTTTGACCACTTCCAATTTGCCTTGATTCATGGACCTGACATTCCAGGTTCCTATGCAATATTGCTCTTTACAGCATCGGACTTTGCTTCTATCACCAGACACATCTACAGCTGGGTATTCTTTTTGTTTTGGCTCCATCCTTTCATTCTTTCTGGAGTTATTTCTCCACTGATCTCCAGTAGCATATTGGGCCCCTACTGACCTGGGGAGTTTCTCTTTCAGTATCCTATCATTTTGTCTTTTCATACTGTTCATGGGGTTCTCAAGGCAAGAATACTGAAGTGGTTTGCCATTCCCTTCTCCAGCGGACCACACCCTGTCATATCTCTCCACCATGACCCGCCCATCCCAAGTTGCCCCTCGGGCATGGCTTAATCTCATTGAGTTAGACAAGGGTGTGGTCCTTGTGTGATTAGACTGACTAGTTATCTGTGAGAATGGTTTTAGTGCATTTGCCCTCTGATGCCCTCTTTCAAGACCTACTGTCTTACTCGGGTTTCTCTTACCTTGGGCGTGGGGTATCTCATCCCGGCTGCTCCTGGCTGCTCCCGGCCAGCAAAGCACAGCCATCGCAGTCCCTCAGTCGTGTCCAACTAACTCTTTGCGACCCCATGAACCACAGCACGCCAGGCCTCCCAGTCCATCACCAACTGCCTGAGTCTACCCAAACCCAGGTCCATTGAGTCGGTGATGCCATCCAACCATCTTATACTCTGTCATCCCCTTCTCCTCCTGCCCTCAATCTTTCCCAGCATCAGGGTCTTTTCAAATGAGTCAGCTCTTTGCATCAGGTGGCCAAAGTTGTCGGGAGCCGGCTTGGATCAGTGCTCCGCCCATGACAAAGGTCATGAGGAAGGAGGCTTGGCACACACAAGGGCAGGATCGAGCCTCAGGAGCCCCTTGGAGGTTCTTGAGCATCTACCCCCAAAAAGCCAGAGTCTGCCTACTTTCTGCTTTGTGTTCTCACCTACACCTCTGACTTTACCGGGGGCTGTCCCCCACTACCTTTCTCTGAAAAAAGAGCTAACTTACAGCTCCAGTTAATAATTCCTGGGTGTGACAGTGTTTCAGCCTACAAACTCCTTTTGGAAATCCTCTAGCCTTCCTGAATAGGTTTTTCCGGCCACATGTGATTGTTTGGAGCCTCCCAACTGTGAGAGGCATGAGATGTTCTAAACTGTCTAAACACAGATTCCTTTGAGCAGTTAAAAGATTGATTAGAAATTGTATTGGTGAAGGGTTTTTCACTTGTTGGGCCAATGTTTGCTGCTAAGTCTCCATATCCCTTACCTATTGTGTCCTTGGCAGTGTATTGATTGATATAATTGGTGTATAGAAATGTAATTAGTAGCCTTAATTTTTGTAACCTTGGACCCTTGAGTTAATTCTTTTTCTTGTTACAACCCACCACACCTTTGCCCTATAGAAATGCAACTCCAATGCCTTTGGAGGGTGGTGCCTGACTTTAAAATAATCACCTTTAGAGAAAATAAGTTCCTTAAAATGTTAATAGGCCTCCGGGCCAGAAGATGATGTAACTCACCTAAACTTTTGCATATTATAGGTTTGAAAGCCTGCCTCAGGGACTGCTGTCCCTGCATGACTCCACCCCTTCCCCCATTATCCTCTATGCAAAACTTAAGGTATAATAACTACTTTGAAAAATAAAGTGTGGGGCCTTGTTCACCGAAGCTTGGTCTCCCCATGTCGTTCTTTCTCTTACCTTCTGGCTGAATTATTCAGCCTCCTCTCTCCACAAAATGTTCTCACTGAGCTATCCTTATTTCATCTGCTTTTCTTCACTGAATTTCCTCCTCACTTAGCTATCCTCATTTCTATTATTCTTTATATCTTTCAGATCAGATATCTTTAATTAATACTTAATTAAGCAATTGTTTCCTGATCATCGCCAACGCCATCCCGGCTTCGAATTCCCTGGATCCACCGGGGCTGGACCCCGGCACAAAGTATTGGAGTTTCAGCTTCAACATCTGTCCTTCCAATGAACACTCAGGACTGATCCCTTTTAGGATGGACTGGTTGGATCTCCTTGCAGTCCAAGGACTCTCAAGAGCCTTCTCCAACACCACAGTTCAAAAACATCAATTCTTTGGCGCTCAGCTTTCTTTATAGTCCAACTCTCACATCTATACACGACTACTGGAAAAACCATAGCCTTGACTAGACAGACCTTTGTTGACAAAGATGCAAAACTGTGTGTGTGCGGGGTGAACGTGGTGCATTTCTGTGACCATGTGTGTGATTGTGTTATTGTGTGTGACATTTGTGATGCTGTGAGAATGTGCTTTAATAGAAAGTGACTGGTGGAGAGTGGAGGAAGGGTGTGGTATGATAGTGCATGAGAAATGGTGAGGAATAGGCTAATGGATCGGGGAAGGCAATGGCACCCCACCCCAGTACTTTTGCCTAGAAAATACCATGGACGGAGGAGCCTGGTGGGCTCCAGTCCATGGGGTCGCTGAGAGTCGGACACGACTGAGCGACTTCACTTTCACTTTTCACTTTCATGTGTTGGAGAAGGAGATGGCAGCCCACTCCAGTATTCTTGCCTGGAGAGTCCCAGGGACAGGGGAGCCTGGTGGGCTTCTGTCTGTGGGGTCGCACAGAGTCGGACACGACTGAAGCGACTTGGCAGCAGCGGCAGCAGGGCAGCAGGCTAATGGATGTGGGTTTGTGCAAGGAATTCTGCTCGGTGGTATGTGATTAGAAAGCACTTACTGTGTGCCAGATGCTGTTGCTGTATGTTTTACTGGGATAGACCTAGAAGAAAAAATTAGCTTTAAAAATGGAAAATCAAAAATCAGAGTAGAAGGGCAAATTTAAGAGATCCATTATATGTGTATTTAGATAACAAACAGATATCTGGATCAACACAAAAGTGAAGAGCACCAAAGATGGGAATTACAGGGTTAACACATAATACTATTTTCTTTTTAATATTTATTTATTTATTTAGGCTGCCCCATGTTTTGGTTATGGCATGTGGGATCTAGTTCCCTGACCTGGAATTGAACCCTCACCCCTGCATTGGGATCTCAGAGTCTTAGCTACTGGACTACCAGAGAAGTCCCAGTATTTTATTATTTAATTCTTGCCAAAATACAAATTACTATTTAAGCAAAAATAAAAACAATGTAGTCACGGTTTTATATATTCTTAATACATAAATTAACAGATATAGAAGCGAATTGTATGACAACAATAGCACAAAGGCCAGGAGAAGAAACGTAAATAGAAATAAACTATTGTAAAGGTTCCAGTATTCTATGGGGAGTAATGTAATATCCCCCATGCAATTTCCATTTGGTGTTAATCAAAACATACCATTGGCCATGATTTAGTTTTTAAAAAAGCGATATATTTATGCATACACCAGTTACTGTATATACAATAAAGGAATGGGGAAAAGGAGAATGAAAGACTAGAGAAAACTGTACTGCAGTAGGCAGGATATGGTAGAACCAAATTGCATTTTTCTAATTGAGAATGTCCTCTTGGTAGGTAGGAACAAAATTTTAGAGTAAAGTAGCAGGATTCTGTTTTAGTAGACACCTCTCTGTTGCTGGAACATACCAATTGTATCTTCATCCTTCATTTCCAACTGTGTAGGTGAGTATGTCTCATTGATTGGCTGCCCATCAAATCGTATTCTGATCTGCCTTATTGACAAACTCATTCACTATAGACTTTCATTAGTTTACTAAGTGGTTGTATGCCTCTTAATCCTTTTAAAAAATACTTATCTGTTTATTTGGCTGCATCAGGATTTAGTTGTGGCTGGTGGGCTTAGTTGCTCCACAGTATGTGGGATCTTAGTTTCCTAACCAGGGATCAAACCTTCATCCTTTCCATTGCAAGGCAGATTCTTAACCACTGGACCACCAGGGAAGTTCCTATGCTGCTTAAAGTGCACCACCTGCCACCTTCAAATTAATATGATCATTGTTCTCAGCCTTGACTCCCCACTTGGCCTTTTTGTCAGCCATGGCGAGAACTAGTCTCCTCAGCTGCTGCTTCACTGGATCCACACCAAACACATACACAAGCGGCAACAGGAGCAGCAGCAGAAGCTGCTCGTAGCTTTGAGCTTCACTCCTTCTTTTTCTCATATCCCCAAGCTAGGCAAACTCAGGTGCTCTCTCCTTTGACACAAGCAGGAGATTTAAACTACACAAGCCTCTGCCATAAACACTCCAAGCCAGTTTCCTTTCCTTGCTTTCACAAGCCATTTGCAGACTTTCTTGGGATGCCTGCTTTGCTTTTCCTAGAAAGCTTCATTGTGTGAGTGAGAAAATGTTCATTTCTTCTTGGTGTGTGTGTGTGTGTGTGTGTGTGTGTGTGTGTGGCCTCATCTGTCTCAATATCCTAACCAAATTTGGGGTTGGGGTCCATTCTGTATTTGCCGATTTTAATAGGAATAGACACCAATGTCACAGGTGACATAATCATCTCCATAGACAATGCAATGGAACCTCTAAATACTCTAGTAGAAATACTAAGTGAGTATAGCAAGGTATCAAGCTATAAGTTACAAAAATCAATTTTATTTCTTATATACAGTTGGAAATTGAAATTTTTAAAAATACCAATTAAAATGCATCACAAACTGAAATACTTAGGGGTAGACCTGACAAAATATTTTGTTACCTGTACCTTAAAAATACAAAACATTACCGAGAGGAATTTAAGAAGAGATATATTATGTTCATATTGTGTGGCATAGTTATGAGATTCACCATTATAAACATGTCAGTTCTCCCCAATTTATCTATATACTGAATATAATATCAGTGAAAATGCCAGATAGGTTTTTTATCAAATGGACAAATTCCTTCTAAAACTCTTCTTGGTGTTTGAAATGAAAAAAAAAAAAAATTGTATATGAATGTATATAGCAGCTTTAGTTTTAACAGACAAAAGTTGGAAAAGCCCCATATGTCCTTCCATGAGTGAATGACTGAACAAACTGTAGTATGTTCACATGGAATTCTACTCAGCAATAAAAAGGAATGAATTACACATATAACATGTATGAATCTCCAGGGAATCATGCTGAGTGATATATATATATATATTGTGTGTATATATATTGTATATATAATGTATACATATATAATATATAATGTCACTTATGTAACATTCTTGAAAAGTAAAATTACAGAAATGCAGAACAGATTAGGGTTGCCAGGTCTTAAGGAGAAGGTTTCGGGAAAGAGAGAAGTGGGTGTGGCTACAGAAGGACAACATGAAAGATTCTTATGATGATGGAAGTATGTTGAGAGTATCAATGTCAATGTTCTGATTCTGTGTATAGTACTGCAAGATGTTGCCACTGGGGGAAATTGGATAAAAGGTATATGGGATCTCCCTGAATTATTTCTTAAAATTACATGAGAATCCAGAATACTGGAGTTGCACTGCCATTTCCTCCTCCAGGGGATCTTCCTGACCCAGGGATCTAACTCTAACAATCTCTTGCATTGTCAGGTGGATTCTTTACCACTGCGCCGCCTGGGAAATATTCTTGCCTGAAGAATCCTATGGAGAGAGGAGCCTGGTGGGCTATAGTCCATGGGGTCACAAAAGAGCTGGACACAACTGAGTGTGTGGTGCGCGTGCGCGCGCACACACACACACACACACACACACACACACACACACACACACACACACGAGAATCCAGAATTACTTCCAAACAAAAAGTTAAAATTTAAGAAAGTTAGGCCAAAAGAAAACAAATTCTAAGGTGGTAGAACAAAACCCAACTGCTTTATAAATGTAAATTTACTAAATATGTCAAAGAGTAAGACTGTCATTTATTTTACAAATAAATATTATTTAATGAGACATACTTCAAAAATAAAAGTTAAAAGAAAAATTATAGAAAAAGATAATGCACTAGCCAAAAGAAGCATGGTGAAGCTATAGTAATATCAAAACAGACTAAGACAAAAACCAATATTATAAATAAAGGGTAAATTGCATAATTTCTTTTTAAAAAGTATTTATATTTATTTGGCTATGCTGGATCTTTGTTGAGGCATGTAGGATCTAGTTCTCTGACCAGGGATCAAACCCAGGTCCCCTGCATTGAGAGCACAGTGTCCTACCCACTGGACCACCAGGGAAGTCACAAATTACATAATTTCTTATTGGATCAATTTAACAGGAAGCTAGTACAACTCTAAATATGTATTATCAACAAGAGAGCTTTGAAATATATAAAGCAAAGCTTTACAGAAATAAAAGGAGAAATGGACAAATCTACAAGTATAAAAATGAAATCAGGAAGCTAGATGGACATAGAACCAGCTCTGTTCTCTTCTCATCTTTTAACAAAATAATTAGAAAAAAATAACTCTTATAGGTGACAGAAGAAAGGTACTGCTGGTAAACACACTTGAGACAAATAATTAAGACTTATTTAGAGGACATGTTCTCTCTATGCGGTGTTTAGAAGTCTCTTTACCCTATCCAGAGATTCACACCATTCTGAAACAGTGCTGGTTATCATCTAGTGAAATGTAGCCTGTGAAAGGAAGACTTCTTTTTCTGCTTCCTAGAGATAACATAATTCTTTAGTTTTATGGCTTTGTATAGCTTTACAGTAAGCTTATGAGCTAGAAACTCTCTGATACCTTCAGCAACTTTAAGTTCCTGATATTTAGCATGCTGTAGTCCTCAGTGTTCTGTTCTCTTTGCCAACATACTATTGCATAAAAGCGTCGTGTTTTCATATTTTCTCCATTTTAGTCTCTACTGCAAAATTATTGTAGTGAGTCTTCAACTTTCATTGAGAACTTTTTAAATTCTTAAATCAGAGTGGAACTCAAATGAAATGTTGAAAAAAATCAGGTCTTTATGGCAGGAGTGACATTAAAGTCTGGTTTGCTGGATTCTTAGGTTTTTGCACCTGGTTACTTCTCTGCTTTTCCACCTACACTTTTCACTCCTGATGTCGAGGCTACTTTGAATTATTGACATGGACTTTCATTTGATGGCTCAATGTCTTTGTCTTCTTCAACAACATCTTTCTAAATTACCTGTATCACGGTTGTCCATAAAACACACATGGATGTGGAATAACACAGTGTAAGAAAAAGTAAGGGTGTTTCCAGCAATACACATTCACAGAACTACGATGTTTTTCCATTTAATATTTTGGTGACTGTGGGGTGTTGACTTAATCATGTAAGTTTCAATATTTTACCAGGTGCCAGTCAGAAAAACAGAAACACAATGAACACAAGCACTCTGTCAAAAACCGCAGGGTCAGAATCAAGAGGTCCCCAGAACAGACGACGCGACCATGGTCACACAAATCAAATTCGCACAACTCCAAAATCACTGGACCTCAGAGTCTCTCGACCCGCTAGGCACCCTACCCCAAATCCCACGGCAGAAATCTTTCACATTCGATCACTCATGGGCACTTCTCCCTTCTCTGACTGCCGCCGGGGCTTGAGACTGAGGCTGGGCCATCTCCTCGTCACGGTGCCCAGATCTTTTCCCACCTTCACGCCACTGAAGTCCAGTCCCAGGAGGGGCCGGGATCAAACGGAACTAAACCGATTCAGCGGTGCTTCCTTCACGGACCAGATACCATAACCCCGAGAACCCGAAGATACAGCCAACTGCACCGAGCAAGAGACTTTTTGCAGAAAATAGATTTGGACCGAGGAGGCCTCTGGGAAATGTAGTTCTGGGCAGCAAAACCGCGGACCTTTTCAGATTCCCCTTAGCACCAAGTAGCACTCCCAGGCTCCGAGTGCCAGGCTCATGGGAGGCAGCTGCTGCAAAACTCAGCTGAGGTCCCTCGGCAGATCTGAGAGCCCCTCCACGGTGCGGTGGTCATTCCGGTTACCCCGACAGCGGGAGGGCCAGTCCCTCCTCCGTGAGCCGCGGGGGCCTCTGGGAAGAGTTAGCTGCATCTAACAGACCTGGGCTGGTGCTGCCTACCGCCACAGTCGGCGCTGACCTGAGTGGCACCCCCTCCCTCGGGCCGCACCGGCTGTGCCACCCGGGCAGTGTTGAGGTGTGGAACTGTGGCCTGTGTCTGCGGGCTCGCCGGTGAGTCTTCGGGAAGACGCGAGCTCAGAATCCGGGACTCTTCGTGCTGGGTGGTTCAGGGGCCTGCGGCCCACTGGGTGCCTGTGTTGTTGGAGGAGGATGCCGGGCAGGGGCGGCGGGTTCCCTGAGGCCGTGGGAGTGGAGGGTGAGAAACTAAGCGTGTGACTCGATAGGACTTTGTTTTCCAGACATTTGTCCGTGACTCATGTGGCCCTGGAGTCGTGGTGTGTAGGCAGATTTTGTGGATGTGTTTTTTCCTTTTCTATTTCCATATGAATGTGGCTTCGAACTATGAAGCCTGTGTATGATTTGTGAGACTGTACCAGTGCTTCGTTTCTTTTGTTCTGGTCATCGTAAATATGTTTTTCTATTAGACATCAGTAGCCCCAACACGTTGTTTTAGTATTTGTTTCAAATTGTATTTTCGTGTATTCGCCATATTTTGTGTGCTTAGTAACTTCATGCTCCTTGCCCCCTACTCCCAGCCCTAATTCACAAAATAAAGAAAAGCTCCAAGAAAACAAGAATCATTCATACTTCTGCCAGCCACTGTCAAATTTTATTTCCCATCTTTTCATTCCCCGTGAAGATATTATATATATGTGCACAGTAGCTTGAAAGTTGGAATCACACTGTACATACAATTGTGTAGTCTACCTATGGCATTTAACAATGTGCAATTAATATTTTTACGTTTAAACAATTACACATCTATGTGATCATTTAACAAGTTTTTTATGGTATACATGTTAATGCATTTACTCTTGTTGATGGATAATTTGGTTCTTTTCAACTTGTTGCCATTGTAAAGAACGTGTTTATTAGCAACTGTTCGGCACATGTTATGATGCACTTTATTAATTTTCGGGGGACAGGGGACAGGCTCTTAGAAGTGGAACTGATCAGTTGACATGTATGTGCTTATTAAAGACTACCTGCGTTTGTGCTAAGTCGCTTCAGTCGTTTCCTGACTCTGTGCAATCCTTTGGACTGCAGCCTGCCAGGCTCTTCTGTCCATGGATTCTCCAGGCAAGAATACTGGAGTGGGTTACCATGCCCTCCTCCAGTGGGTCTTCCCAACCTGGGGATCGAACTGGTATCTCTTAGCTCTACCTGCATTGGCTGGTGGATTCTTTACCACTAGCGACACCTGGGAAGTGCAAAGACTCCCTAATTCTATCCAATTATTCTCTGGTAAGGCAATGGCACCCCACCCCAGTACTTTTGTCTGGAAAATCCCATGGACAGAGGAGCCTGGTAGGCTCCAGTCCATGGGGTCGCTAAGAGTCGGACACGACTGAGCGGCTTCACTTTCACTTTTCGCTTTCATGCATTGGAGAAGGAAATGGCAACCCACTCCAGTGTTCTTGCCTGGAGAATCCCAGGGACAGGGGAGCCTGGTGAGCTTCCGTCTATGGGGTCACACAGAGTCGGACACGACTGAAGCGACTTAGCAGCAAGGTTCCATCTAATCTACAGTATTATTGGCATAGTTGGAGAAGGCAATGGCACCCCACTCCAGTACTCTTGCCTGGAAAATCCCATGGACGGAGGAGCCTGGTAGGCTGCAGTCCATGGGATCGCTAGGAGTCAGACATGACTGAGCGACTTCACTTTCTCTTTCCACTTTCATGCATTGGAGAAGGAAATGGCAGCCCACTCCAGTGTTCTTGCCTGGAGAATCCCGGGGACGGTGGGCTGCCGTCTGTGGGGTCACACAGAGTCGGACACGACTGAAGTGACTTAGCATAGCATTGGCATAGTATTAGATTGCCTATATTTATACACCCTTGATAACAATGGTTATCGTTAATAGTAGTAATCTTTGTTAACCTCATAGATGTAAAATAATTCGTTTAGTTTGCAGTTATTTGATTACTATTGAAGTCAACCATTTTAAAAATAATTTTTTGTGAATTATGTGTTTTCTAAGTTATTTTTCTAAAACAATGTTCTATTTTCAAATTTCTTTTCCAGGTTCTTCAGGTATTATGGATTCATTCATTCATCTACTCACCATTTATTGAATGCTGCATGTGACAGGAGTTAAAAGATGCTTGGGATATAGCATTGAACAAAGTAGACAGACTCTGCTGTCATGGTACTTAAATTGTTGTGGGTCAGATAACAAGTGAGGTAAGTAAATTTAATATACATTACATAGTGAAAAATTCTAAGAAGTAAAGAAAGAGAATATATAGAATCAGGGATAGGACTTTTAAGGGGGCAGCTAGAAATGCATCCTGAAAATGTAATAATAAAGATATGAAGGAAATTAGGAGCTAATTATGCACAGCACATGCATATAATTAAGGGAAGAGGGAATACCAGTTAGAAAAGCCCAAGTGGAAATATGCTTGTTACCAAGAGGCTGCTGCTGCTGCTGCTAAGTTGCTTCAGTCGTGTCTGACTCTGTGCAATCCCAGAGACGGCAGCCCACCAGGCTCCCCCGTCCCTGGGATTCTCCAGGCAAGAACACTGGAGTGGGTTGCCATTTCCTTCTCCAGTGCATGAAAGTGAAGTCTCTCAGCCGTGTCCAACTCTGTGTGACCCCATAGACAGCAGCCCAACAGGCTCCCTCATCCCTGGGATTTTCCAGGCAAGAGTACTGGAGTGGGTTGCCATTTCCTTCTCCAGTGCATGAAAGTGAAAAGTGAAAAGTGAAAGTGAAATCACTCAGTCGTGTCCAACTCTTAGCGACCCCACTGACTGCAGCCTTCCAGGCTCCTCTGTCCATGGGATTTTCCAGGCAAGAGTACTGGAGTGGGTCGCCATTGCCTCCTCTGACCAAGAGGCTGCTGCTGCTGCTGCTAAGTTGCTTCAGTCGTGTCCAACTCTGTGTGACTCCATAGATGGCAGCCCAACAGGCTCCCCCATCCCTGGGATTCTCCAGGCAAGAATACTGCAGTGGGTTGCCATTTCCTTCTCCAGTGCATGAAAGTGAAAAGTGAAAGTGAAGTCGCACCAAGAGGCTAGGGTGGCTGCAATAGAGCAGATAAGAGGGAGAGTAGTGAGAGATGAGAGAAGAAAGGTAATTGAAGGGCCGGAGGCCAGATCAGGTTGGTCCTTGTGGGCCATGTTAATGATTTTGACTTTTACTCAGAATGAGGTGGGAAGCTGTGGGAGAGTTTTGAACATGTGATTTTATCTGCTTATGATTTAAGAGGATTGCTTTGGTTGGTCTGATGAGAGGATTAGGGGAAGAAGACAAGGACAAGGGAAGAAGTGGAAAGACTAATTAGGAAACTATTGCATTAATCTAGGGAGAAGGAAATGGCAACCCACTCCAGTATTCTTGCCTGGAGAATCCTAGGGACAGGGGAGCCTGGTGGGCTGCCGTCTGTGGGGTTGCACAGAGTCGGACACGACTGAAGCGACTTAGCAGCAGCAGCAGCAGGGAAAAGATGTGGTGACCTGGACAAGAATAGTAAAAATGGTGAGAAGTAGTCATGTATGGCAATTTACTGATAGAACTGATCAGTATGACAGGATGACACAGTATTTTTTAATCTGAGCAACTTGAAGATTGGAGTTATTACCTTAGAAGGAAAAGACGGTAGGAAAAACCTGGGGCATAGGGAAATAGTGAGATTTTAGTTTGAAATATTATATGTGAAGTATGAGGTGCCCATTGGGTATTTAGGTGAAAATATTAAGTTGGCAGTGGGATATACAATTCTACAGTTCTAAAGAAAGGTCTCCGGAGAAGGCAGTGGCACCCCACTCCAGTACTCTTGCCTGGAAAATCCCATGGACAGAGGAACCTGGAAGGCTGCAGTCCATGGGGTCGCTGAGGGTCGGACACAACTGAGCGACTTCCCTTTCACTTTTCACTTTCATGCACTGGAGAAGGAAATGGCAACCCACTCCAGTGTTCTTGCCTGGAGAATCCCAGGGACAGGGGAGCCTGGTGGGCTGCTGTCTATGGGGTCGCACAGAGTCGGACACGACTGAAGCGACTTAGCAGCAGCAGCAGCAAAGAAAGGTCTCAGATTGGAGACATACACTTGGCAGTTATTAGCATGTAGATAACGCACATGTGTGTGCATGTGTGCTCAGGCATCTCCAACTCTTTGTGATCTCATGAACTATAACCCGCCAGGCTCCTTTGTCCGTGGAATTTTCCAGGCAAGAATACTGGAGTGGGTTGCAATTTCCTACTTTTGAGGCTATTCCTGACCCAGGAGTTGAACTCCTGCTGCTCCTGTATTGGCAGGCAGATTCCCAGGCACTACACCACCTGGGAACCCCTTTTAGGTGGTATTTACAACCAGACTGGATGAGATCATGTTGTAGGGTAGATGGAAAATGATAGAGGTAAAGGACTAATCTTTGGGTCACTTCAACATGACAAAGTCTGGGAAATGAGGAGGAATCAGCAAAAGAGACTGAAAGGGACCAGCTAGAATGACTGAGAGAGAACTCGGTGATATCCTGGAAACCGAGGGAAGAATGTGTTTTAATGAAAATTGTGTCGGATGCTGCTGATAACCCAAGCAAAAGAGGACTGAGACAGTAATGTTGAATTTAGCAACATGAAAATTGTTGGTCACCCTGCAAAGCAGTTTCAGTAGAATAAGGACCTATAGAGAAAACTGGACAAGAAAAATTGGTGATAACAAGTGTAAACAACACTTTAAGTTTTTTCTCTTAATGGAAGGAGTGAAATGAAGTGGTAGGTGGAGTTAAGAGGTAAATAATAACCCTGTTCATATACTGAGTGAAATGATTCAACATAGAGAGAAACTTGATAAAGGAGGAAAGGAGAGAAATGCTATAGACATGTCCTTAAACGGAAGAACAAATGTTAGGGTCTGAGGATAAAAGAAAAGAATAAAATAATCACTTAGGAGAGTGGGACAAAGAATACAGAAATATAATATGATCTCCAGATAGCATTGAAGACCCACTTGTTGTTAGTTTTCATGAATTTAAATTGAGCCTGTTCCACATGGTTGTTTGTTTTTTTCCCTCCTGCACTGTTCATATGCGTGGTTGTCGCCACAGATAGGGGAGGGGAGAGTAAAATTTAACCAGAGTTGTTGGTTTCATGAAATAAGAAAGAATGATGTGAGAGAAAGGGGCAAGGGAGTCTAAGTTAGCAAGAATTAATTATACTAATTGACCGTGGGTTCAGGGAAAGGTTAAGTAGAAAAGTGGTGGGAAGAGGGTGAGGGAAAATGAAAAACTGTAGAATGAAGGAATGGAAGTTCCTGATGGTGGTGAAAAGTGGTTAAGTTGAAATACGAGAGGAAGTAAGGTAGAAAGACAAGGATATTTTTCCCTTTAGTTGCCAAATGTTCAAAATAGGACAATCCCTCGTTTAATCACCATATTTGTTTTAGAAAATGTGGAATATTGTTAGCTATATTCCAGTAGATTACAAAATGGTGATTTCAAATCCTATCATTCTTTCTTCATTTACTAGCTGGAATATTTTCCTAAGTAAAAAATGTCTGTCATCAATTCTGGTTACTTTAAGATACAGTTTGCATTTATAAGAATTTGTTGTTTTCTGTGTAAATATTTAAGTCAATAATTGTAGTAGCTGATGTAAAGTATGCATGCATGCCTGCTACATTGCTTCAGTCATGTCCAACTCTTTGCGACCCTATGGACCATAGGCCCTCAGCCTCCTCTGTCCATGAGACTCTCCAGGCAAGAACATTGGAGTACGTTGCCATGCCCTCCTCCAGGGGACTATCCTGATCCAGGGATCGAACCTGAGTCTCTTACATCTCTTGGATTGGCAGGCAGGTTCTTCACCACTAGTGCCACCTGGGAATCCCCTTCTCTGATACAGAGCTATTGATAAGTTCATGGGGCATCTCCTACATATGCACTCCTATTCTTGTTCACCAAATGTGCTTAAGCTCTCCATGATGTAGTAGTCATCTTTATAGCTATCAGCATCTTTGGGAAATGTATATTCTTGGGCTTTCTGATGGCTCCAAGTATCATTTTGCTACAGAGTGACCTTTAATCTACCTTGTGGGTACAAGTTTCTCAAACCACAAAGCAAACCTTGTCTAAGGTTTTTATTCTCTTTTTCAGCTCTGCCTTCTCAGGCTCAGTCCATTCCCAGAAAGAAGAGGAAATGAATGAATTCCAGGTAAATTTTAAATAGCATATTTGTCCCTCCCTTATTTTACAGAGCAGTTTAAGGGAATTGTAGTAATCCATACACTAAACTGGAAAATCCTATATAGATAAAACATATTTTCAGAGGAAACAGAGTTGGAAGATTAAGATCAGGAAAGTTAAAATATGATTATGCAGAAATGTATTCATTTAGAGAGATTAAAGTTGGGCTTCAGTTTTAAATTTCATTATTATAGATAAACAAGAGCAGAAATTCATTATATATTTAAATTTTTCATTGGCACCTAGATCACTGACTATTATAATATATATAGGCAGACTTTGTGTAGTTGGTAAAACAGCTTTTCTGATAGTCCAGGGTTTTCTTTATAATTTAAAAAAAAATCTTGGCTGTGCTGCATGGCTTGCAGGATCTCAGTTCCCTGACCAGGGATTGAACCCAGGCCACAGAAGTGAAAGTGCTGAATCCTAACCACTAGACCACCAGAGAGGTGATCTGTTTTGATCAGGGATAAAGCAAAGAATATATGTTAAAATATCCTAGCATTGGAAATAACACAAATCAACATCAACAGGAAAAGAGATAGTATTTCATACAGTGGGATAGTAGACACACACACACACACACACACATTCTCTTTCTCTTCATGCAGTGGGATAGTGTACACACACACACACACACCCCAAAACAGAGTACTGCAACTTACAATATGGATAATCTCACAAACATGTGAAATGAAAGAAGCCAGATAAGAGTACATTCTGTGTGGTACCATTTATATGAAGTTTGAAAACGGAGAAAACTAGTCTCAGTGCTAGAGAATAGCAGTTACTGAGCAGGTATTTACTGGGACAGGATATGAGGGAATCTTCTAGTATGCTGAAAATGTTCTATATTTTGATCTGAGTGATGGGTACACAAATATGTAAATGTATAAAAATGTCTCAGTTTGTACATTGAAGATTAGTGCATTTTACCACAGTATTCTATGTATGTCATACCTCATTTAAAAATAAAAAACACACTATCTGAAGAAATAGATGGGATATGCCTTTCAAATGACCCTATATAATTATCTTTTTCCATGTATGTTTGCTGCGATTTGGCCACAATCTCAAGTAATCATTTATGGTAAATTCTTTTTTTTTGAGGGGGTCAAGTCTTGAGATTGGTTTCAATCTCATGAACTTTTCCTTAGCTGTTTTACACAGAAAGTTCTATTGGATCTTTTTTTTTTTCCAGGATTAGTTTTTATTTCCAATTTCAATCCTAAATTTATTTTATTTTTTTTTTAATTTTATTTTGCTTAACTTTACAATATTGTATTGCTTTTGCCATACATCAAAATGAATCCGCCACAAGTATACATGTGTTCCCCATCCTGAACCCTCCTCCCTTGTCCCTCCCCATACCATCCCTCTGGGTCGTCCCAGTGCACCAGCCCCAGGCATCCGTTATCAGGCATCGTACCTGGACTGGCAACTCGTTTCAGATATGATATTATACATATTTCAATGCTATTCTCCCAAATCATTCCACCCTCTCCCTCTCCCAGAGTCCAAAAGACTGTTCTATATATGATAAATTCTTATACTTTCAATCTACAAGAATGTGAACAGAGTAAAAGTTTTATTTGGTTTACTGCTGTATCTACAGCCCCTAGAACAATGCCTGGTATACCTGGTTTTTGGAAATGTGGTTGTAATGAATCCATGGTTCCTTATTTCTTCATTTTACTCTTAGAGTAAGTCATGTCTGTTTCCTCTTTAAGGACATTTCCTCAGAACGTCATCCTTTTTCTTCAAACTTTGTTTGGAATCTCTTTCAGATTTTATCCTGTACTCTTAGCTACTAAACATATTTCAATTTACTGCCTTTTCACTCTCGGCTCAAAGATTTGCTGTACTGAAACATACCTTTCTTTGACCAGGTTGCCCCTATCTCATAGCTTCTCTGTATGTCTAGTTTTTCCCTCCATTAATTTTCAAAGTGAACACACGTGTGTAGCCAGCATAAGCACTGGATCAAGAAATAGAATAGTACCCTAACACCCATTGAACTCCTTCTGTACCTTTCCAAGTTATTACCCCTACTCCAGGGGTAACCACTGTTTAGTGTATATCACTATAGATTATTTCTGCATATTTTTAAACTTTATGTAACCTATGTACTTGGTGTCTGACTTCTTTTGTTTAGTATTTTGTCAGATGTATGTTGAATTGCTGCATGTAAGCTGTAGTTCACTCAACTTTATTACTGTATATTATTCAGTTATATGAATAAACCATAATTTTATATATCCATTCTGTTATTGGCATTTAGGTAATTTTTATTTGGGAATAAGTAAAATATTGTTCCTGTGAACTTTCTATTAGATTTTTGTTGCACATATGTGCATATCTCTTTCTACCAAAGCAGAATTGCTGAGTCATAAGTTATGTATAAGATTACCTTTTATTGATACTGACAAACAGTTTTCCAAAGTGGTTGTCGAAAATTATACTCTTAACAGTGTATGAGAGTTCTCAGTTATTCCAAGACAACATCTTGAGTGTATTTTCTATGGTCACTAGCTTGTTTTTTGGTATAATATCAAACTCATAGGTAGTAAAACAGAAGCTCAACTAAATTTGAGTACATACAAATTACATTCTCCTGTTGATAGAATCACTATAAATAAAGTAAATTTGCAAAACCTAACAATAATTTTAATAATACATATGGCAGACCAAATCTGGTATTTAAATATTTACAAACTAAATTAAAATCCAATAAAAAACTGCATATAATACATGAAAAAAATCCACAATTGAAAAAAATAAAAAAGAACAAATGCCCAGTAAAAACTGTAAATAATATCTATTGCTAATCAAAGTTTTACATGAATTACCTTATATAGTCCTCATAAAGTGTCTCTCTTTCCTATTTGTTTATGTTTTTATTTATTTCCCTCAACTAGTATGTAAGTTCCAGGAAGACAAGAACTTATATCTATCTTCCAGCTATATCCTTGGACTCTAAACCAGTGCTGGGCATATCTAGTAACTCAGTAACTTACTGAATAAAAAACTATAACTCTAGGGCTCAAATATGAATTATTTTCTCATTCTCTTTAGTGGCAGTTAATATTCATAATGAAAACCTCAACTACTGTGAGACCCTCAAATAGTCTCTGAGCTATCAAAACACAACAACAAAAAAAGGTTCAAATGTTTAATCTTCTGGTTCTACTACTTTAACATATAGAAGAAATAGAAGAGCTGAGATTTCAGTGGTATTGCAGAGACTGAATCAAAGGAACTTGTTGATACATTGTACCTAGGTGTTATAGAAGAGTTATGAATCAAAACATATGCTACAGTTCCATTTTTGGAAAAAGGGGGTTAGCGTTGTTATTAAGAAAGGTTGAAAGTTAATGGCAAAAACTGCTGAGTATTATATTACTCCTCACAAACCTAATACGGAATAGGTACATGTTACCTGAAATAGTGAACTATTGATGGAAAACTACTAACTGGATTTTAAGTAGTAAATAAACATGATAATGAGAAAAGCAAAATTTTCTGTTAGAAAAGATTATTTTTACAGTCTGTCATAAAATCCAGGATTCATGAAAGAATCTCATCATTTTCTTTGGATGAAAATTCCATACATGAGACACTGTGTGTGCATGCTCAGTCGTGTCTGACTCTGCAACCCCATGGACACTATAGCCCTCCAGGCTCCTCTGTCCACGGAATTTTCCAGACAAGAATACTGGATTGGGTTGCCATTTCCTTCTTCATATACATTATTTTTTAAATATTCTTTTCCATTATGGTTTATCGCAGGAGATTGGATATAATTTCCTGTGCTGTATATAGTAGGATCTTGCCGTTTATCCATTCTAAGTGTAATAGTTTACATCTGCTATCCCCAAACTCTTTGTCCATCCCTCTTCCTCCCCTGCTACCCCTTGACAACCACAGGTCTGTTCTCTATCAGTGTGTCTGTTTCTGTTTTGTAGATAAGTTCATTTATGCCATGTTTTAGATTCCATGTATAAGTGACATCATATGGTATTTGCCTTTCTCTTTCTGACTTAGTATGATAATCTCTAGTTGCATCCATGGTGGTGCAAGTGGCATTACTTTATTCTTTTTTATGGATGAGTAGTATTCCATTGACTATGTACCATATCTTCCATCCATTCATCTAAGACAGTAAGCTTTTAAAGAAACAAAAAGAATGTTACTTTAAAATGCTGATTAATGCATTAGATAATAAAGATAAATGGTTAGAACTACTTCTGCATCAAACCTCAGAAAATTTATTGTAAGGAATACTGTGAAAAATAAGAAGAAACATATCAGTAGGAAACTTTTATTGATCTGTCTTAGCTCATGATAGACACATAGACAACAAAATGAACATAACTACCAGTAATAATTTGATAGAACTAATTGATTGTCATAGCTTATAGCCTGGAAACAATTAATATCCCCTTTTTAGATATGAAAAAACTAAAAGACTGACCATTTATTAGGCCCAAATTCAATAAATTTCAAAATACAGACTGTATATTTTCCACAGTGCAATTACATAGGAAGTTAATGATAAAACTTCAGAAAGAAAACATTTCCACATGGAAAATTTAAAACTAGCATAAGGAACTTAGGATCAAGAAAGACAGAATTTAAGATCATGGTTCAGGCCCTAATATCCTAACCATACTTAAGCTAGAAAAATAGCCAGTAGTGGCTTAAAAGTAGGATGGTCTCAGCATGAATGCGGTAGTAGAACTAAAGATAGAGAAGCTGGAGATTGTTCATCGTTGATGCTTCTCATAGCTGGTTCTCCTGAAGGGGATCTAGGAGCATATTTTCATGGCTGCCAGAAAAACAGCACTTTGAAAAGTTCTCTTTCTGGCATGAGCATTTATCTGTCTTAATAGATTTACCTAGTGTTATTGACTGTCTCTGACAGAAATCTTACATAACAGTTGCTTAAACAGGACAGAATTTTGTCTTTGTAGGAATTAAGTACCTTAAACAAAACAAAAAACGAAAACACTTGTCCTGTATCTCTAAGGCACAGGGAACCAGGATTCCTCTATTTCATTTTCTGTGTGTTGACCAGCATCTTCCCATTATCCCCACGTCTCAGCCCCTGGCAACCACCATTCTATTCTCTATTTCTATAATTTTGACTTTTTAAGATTCTACATATAAGGGATATCATAGTGTTTTCTTTCATCTGACAGGCCCTGACATGCCTATCCATGGGGTTGCCAATAGCAGGATCCCATCTTTCTCATGGCAGAGTAATATTCCATTGTATATGTATATATTACCTCTTCTGTATGCATTCATCTGCTTTTTGGTCTCTGCTTTTTCATACCCTGTCTCTGCTTTTTAATACACTCTCTAGGCTGGTCAATAGCTTTTCTTCCAAGTAGCAAGTGTCTTTTAATTTCATGGCTGCAGTTACTGTCTGCAATGATTTTGGAGCCCAAGAAAATAAAGTCTGTCACTGTTTCCACTGTTTTCCCATCTATTTGGCATGTAGTGATGGGATCAGATGCCATGAGCATCATTTTATGAATGTTGAGTTTTAAGCCAGCTTTTTCACTCTCCACTTTCACTTTCATCAAGAGGCTCTTTAGTGCCTCTTCACTTTCTGCCATAAAGGTGGTGTCATTTGCATATCTGAGGTTATTGATATTTCTCCCAGCAATCTTGATTCCAGCTTGAGCTTCATCCACCCCAGCATTTCACATGGTGTACTCTTCATATAAGTTAAATAAGCAGGGTGACAATATACAGCCTTGATATACTCCTTCCTCAATTTTGAACCAGTTCATTGTTCCATGTCCAATTCTAACTGTTGCATTTTGACCTGCATACAGGTTTCTCAGGAGGCAGGTAAGGTGGTCAGTATTCGTTCTTTTATTTTTTTAAATAATTTATGAAATTATTTTTGGTTATGCTGGGTCTTCATTGCTGCACAAACATTTCTCTAGTTATGACAAGTGGTGGCTACTCTCTAGTTGCAGTGTGTGGCTTCTCATTGTGGTGGTTTCTTTTGTTGCAGAGCACAGGCTATAGAGTGTGCAGATTTCATTATTTGTGGCACATGGGCTTAATAGTTGCAGCTCCTGGGCTCTAGAGCACAGGCTTAATAGTTGTGGCACATGGGTTTAGTTACTGTGAGGCACAGCATGTGGGTCTTCCTGGATCAGGGACAGAACCCATGTCTCTTGTATTGGCAGGCGGATTCTTTATGACAGAGCCACGAGGGGGAGCCCCAACAATATTAATTCTTTTGATCCACGAACCTGGAATATTTTTTCATTTATTTGTATTCTCTTCAGTTTCTTTCATTTCCTTGGTTAAATGTATTGCTAAGTATTTTTGTTGTTTCTGATACTTTTGTGAATGCGTGCATGTGTGCATGTCAAGTCATGTTTGACTCTTTCCGACTGCATGGACTGTAGCCTATCAGGCTCCTCTGTCCATGGGATTCTCCAGGCAAGAATACTGGAGTGGGTTGGCATTTCCTCCTCCAGGGGATCTTCCTGACCCAGGGATCGAACTCGCATCTCTTATGTCTCCTCTTCACTATTGTGAATGGGATTGTTTTATTTCTTATTCAGATATTTTGTTGTTAATGTATACAAACAGAGCTGATTTCTGTCTATTGATTTTAAAGTTTCTATCCTGAAACTTTACTGAATCTTTTGATTTGTTCTAACAGTTTTTTAGTGGTGATTTTAGGATTTTCTGTATATAAGATCATATCATCTTAAAAAGACTTTTCTCCTTTCTTTCCTACTTGGATATATATTTTTTTCCTTGCCTGACTGCTCTGGTTAGGATTACTCATACTATACTGAATAGGATTGATGAGAGTACTTTGGTCTTGTTCTGGTCTTAAAAGGAAAAGTTTTCAACCTTTTACCATTGGGTATGATGTTAGTTATTGGCTCATTGCCTGACATGTTGAGCTACATTCCTTCTATACTCAATTTGTTGAGAGTTTTTATCACAAAAGGATATTGTATTTTGTCAAGTGTTTTTTCTGCCTCTCTTGAAATGATCACATAATTTCTGTCTTTCTATTAATATATCACATATATAGATTTGCATGTGTTGAACTATGCTTGCATCCCAGGATTAAATCCTTCTTGATCATGGTGTTTTAACATGCTGTTGAATTTAGTTTGCCTATATTTTGTTGAAAATTTCTGCATCTACATTCATTAGAGACACTGGCCTATAGTTTTCTTTGCAGTGTCCTATCTCCCTTTAGTATCAGGGTAATGTTGGTCTTGTAAAATGAGCTTGAGAGTGTTCCCTTCAGTTCAACTTATTTTTTTGTGTGAAAGTTTGAGAAAGATTGGCATCTATTCATCTATAAATGATTGGTAAAACTCATCAGGGAAGCCATCTAGTTTTTGGCTTTTCTTTTTTGGAGGGAGAGAAGAATTTTCTTTATTGGAAGATTTTAATTACTGATTCAGCTCCTTACTCATTATATCTGTTCTGATCTATTTCATGGTTCAATCTTGGTAGGTTGTATGTTTCTAGGAATTTATCCATTTGTTCTAGGTTATCCACTTTGTTACCATATAACTGTTCATAATAGTCTCTCATGGTCATTGTATCTGTGGTATCTTTCAGATATCACATGCTCCCTCTTTCATTTTATTTATTAGACTCCTCTTTTTCTTCTTGATGGTGTCCTTAGCACAGTTAGTACGATCTGCTTCTCTGTAATGTCCTCTGAGAATGTTATCTGCTGCTCTCTCAGACTTTTCAGTCATGAAGCTCAAAATTCAGTGTGCTGGATATGATGAGAGAAAAATGAGCCTCTTTGGCACCATACCATATAGCTGAGAAAACAGGGTACTCACACATTTTTACTTTCCTTCATGAATGAAGTCATGAGCCAGGATTTCTCTTGGCCCTAAGCCATGTTGCCTTGATGGAGGAGTGATGTAGGTAAAAGTCAAACTGTTCCTCTTACCCTTTCTGATGAGTCCAAACTTGTGTATTTTGCTCCATTGGTGCACTGGAAATTCTTTGCTGGAGACTTGCACTTTTACAAAGTCTGTCTTTTGTTGGGTGCTTGTCTCAAACAGTCATTTTCTGGGGGGCTCCTGAATAGTGGCCAAAAGAGGCTAGACTCAGTTCACATGCCTCTCAGGGGTCTACAGCAGGATCTGAGATCTTTATGCTTATTTTTCAACATTTGGGTAGGCAAGACTCCTTCTGAGTCCCTTGCATATGGTGCTGGATCCCACAGTTCCCATAAGGACACTTTTATCCATGAATGGATGTCAAATTATTATTTTTGCAGTGGGGACTGAATGAGGGATGTCTTATTTAGCCATGATTACCTTTGGTTTCTTAAGCCTGATTATTTACAAGTCCTTGCTCTTCAGTAGGAAGGGCTCCAAAAGAGGAGTTTCCATTATTCTCACAGCATACTCTGAACCTTAGTGAAGGTTCATGTTCATAGGGTCCTTTTAGGACCTAGAAATTAATAATCAGAAACATTTTTTGTGCATTTTCTCCTGGTGATTTCCTTGTATCTTACCCCATCTGTCACAGAAATTCCTGAAAGTATAGGAAATGCGGACAGCTCCCTTTGTTCCAGTGCTCTTTTTCTTATGTTTATATTTTTGGGATATTTTGGTTTTTAACTAGGAAAAGTGCATTTGATTTCTATGTCTAAATCACACTGCTTTGAAGAAATTTGTCACCATTCCTCATTTCTGACACTTTAAGTCTTTCTTTGTACTATTTTTTCATAGTTCTGGTTGTAATTCAGATTTAGAATTTTAAAGTTCTAAAATTTAAATCCGTTTTTAAAAACTTCATTAACATCTTTTTTCTATATCTTTTCGTATTTGTAGGATTCTGTTTGTGGCACTCTTTTTTCAGTATATGTGAACTCTGCAGTTTTCATGGCTGCAGACACATATTGTAGGCTTATGAACAATAAATCTTCATTTTCAATTTATATTTTTTTCTGGCCTAATGAACAATATGTGCAACTGCTAAATCAATGAATATCTCCAGTTGGATGTCCTACTATGCTTCAAAGTTTGTATACCATTCTCTCCCCTTTTCTGCTTCTATCCAAATCCTATTTTCATGTGTTAGTGAATCACAGGGATCTATTGAGTTCCCAAACCAGTTAACTTTGAGTGAAGTTTTATATTCCCCCAGTTTTTACAGTCAGTATAAATCGGTACCCAAGATCTCTAACCCACAGTAGTTATTAAAGATATGTGCTTGCTAAATCAATGAATGAACACAAACTGACAGGATATTGCTAAAATGATTTTTTTTTTCAGACAGTAACAAAAACATAAAATTTATTTTATAGTCTCTTACCTTTGTGTATTACCTGAACAAGTTTCAATATGTTTTGTCCACAACATATAACGTGGATGACTTCAGATTGAGTGGGAGTATGTTGTTACAGGACACGGTGACATTCAAAGATGTGGCTATTGACTTCACTCAGGAAGAGTGGCAGCAATTGGATCCAGCTCAAAGGAACCTGTACCGGAATGTGATGCTAGAAAACTATAACAACTTAATCACAGTGGGTAAGGGTAGTTTCCTATATAACTCAAATTCTGAGAGTAAAGTTCCCTTTTATCCCCCATCGTTTCTGAAATGTGTCCAACCTTCAAATGTTAGACTGAGTTTGGTCTTTAGATGCCTTTGCTCACATGCACATGCATGCTGCAGCTTTCAAAGCAAAATGCCATCTATGGTTATGTTTCAAGGGGCAGCATCCCTAGAAACAATGCTTTTCTTATCCTTCAGAAGGCCTTGGGCTAGCCTCAATTCTTGAATGATTCTTTTTTCCTACTATTTATGCCCAAATCTTACATCCCTTCCCTTTCACAGGATGTCCATTCACCAAACCTGATGTGATTTTCAAGTTGGAGCAAGAAGAAGAACCATGGGTCATGGAGGAAGAAGTGTTAAAGAAACATTGTCCAGGTTAGTGAGAGGGAACCATACAGGTGAGGAAGGGCCAAGGCCCTTCAATAGCTAATATGTAAGTTCTTGATCCCTCTGAAATATTCCAAAGGTATATTTTTTTAAGGCCATAGAATTCCATACTGACAACTGGTGTGAATTTTTTATATATGTAAGATATCATTTTTGAAACTTTTTTTGAAAATTCACATTTTTGTTGTGAATTTAAATATCCTAACTCTGTCAAGCTTTGAAATCAGTGATACACTGGTTTCATAAGATTTAGACACTTTCCTTCACATTCTTCACAATCTGTATAAAATTACTCATTGTGTTATTTATATCTTCCATTAATTCTACAGCATTCTCAGCATCATCAAATATTAGCTCTCATTCATTGTCTTAACACTCTACCACTAAAACTCAGATAGATCCTAGACCTTTTTATTTTTTCCTCCATATTTTTAAATCTCCTGTTTTCTTCCTTTGTAGCTCTCTGTTGCCTTCTCAGTAATTACTTTAAATATATCTTCCAGTTTACTAATTCTCTCTTCAATTGTGTTTATTTTTAACTCATCCACCTTTTTTCAAAAAATTGTTTATTTTTGGCTTTGCTGGTTCTTTGTTGCTACACATGGGCTTTCTCTATTTGCAGTGAGCAGGGGCTACACTAGTTGTGGTGCACAGGTTTCTTATTGCAGTGGCTTCTCTTGTTGCAGAGAACAGGTTCTAAGTGCACAGGCTTAAGTAGTTGAGGCACGTGGGCTCAGTAGTTGTGGCTCTGGGGCTCTAGGGCTTGGGCTTATTAGTATTGTGCCACACAGCTTTATTTGTTCTGCAGCATGTGGGATCTTCCTGGACCAGGGATTGAATCCATGTGTCCCACACTGGCAGGTGGATTCTTTACTACTGAGCCACCAGAGAAGCTTAACTCATCCACCTTTGAAAAAAACTTTTAGTATAAGTATTTTGCATTTTTAGAAATTCCTTTTGTTTTTGCAAAAAATTCTCACATCTTTCTGATTCTTCCTAATAATTTCTGTGGCTTCTTCAGATTTGTGTTTTAATTTTTGCTTCTTTAAAAATACTGTACATAGTTCTCTTGTATTGTCTTCAGGTTTAAATGTCCTATTTTTGACGACTCAGTGTGTTTTGGTTCTTCATGTGCTTGATGATAGCTGATTCCAATTTGAGTTTTTTAAAATCTTAATTTATGATAATCTTCTTGTCCTAAATTGAGTTGCTTTCTTCTGAAGATGATTTACATGTGTTTCTGGTGGGCACCAAGAGGCATTTCCAGGTAAGGATCAGTTCTTTGAAGGTCCTGGCTTATGGTAGGAACCTCAATTGAACTTTTATTGATGGCCCAAGAGCCTTATATTTTACTTAATAAGACTTTGCATAGGTACTCAAGTCAGATCCATCTTCAGGCTGCTTTCAGTTCTGCTCTCTTAGTCATGGTTTTGGCTAATACTTGGTTTTGTTTTGTTCACCTTTTGTGTGTGTATAGTGCTCAAGTTGTTGGAGAATACTGCAGTGTTCTTGGAGATTTAGGCTACTTCCTATAAGCCCAGTAGTGCTTCAAAATTTCAGCTTTATCCACTGTCTAATTTTGCAAATGAGGTTACCCTATTGTAATTTCAATGTTAAAAATCTGTATGTAGTCTGTCTCTTTTATTCCCCCAACTTGCATGGTGTTTTTTGTTTTGGGTGATTTTATTTTTCTCTTTATTTCTTTCTTGGTTCTGCTGGTTAGTCTTGTTTTAGCCCTTTTTGTTTTCTCATTGTTTCTTCCTCATGCATTTGTATTTCTATAAATATTTTTCTATATTTCTAGCTCTGGATTTATACCTGGTATTTTCACTAAGTTTTTTCATTCATGGCAATATACAGTCAAGATTTCATTCTGTATGTCATAATTTGCTTTAGCTTGAAATTTTGTCTGCTTTCTTTATATCATGTTTCTTTTTTTCTTTTCTCTTACATTTTTTAAGATATGATTTCAGTACCTTCTCATTTTTGAGTGAGGATAGTTCCTTCTTAACCTGATTTTTAAAGAAGTATAATGTTAGGGAAGGAAAAACAGTTCTCAGATCTAGAGCACAAATCTGCAAACTAAACTGCTAACAAAACTGCACGCTTTCTTTTCTGAGGAAGAAAGTTCTCAGATTTAGAGCACAAGCCTGTTGGCCAGCCACTTGTTTTTGTAAATAAAGTTTTATTGGAATACATTCATACCAAGTCATTTACATCTTGACTGTTACTATTACAGAGGCAAGGTTGAATAGTCATGTCAAAGACTATATGACCCATGAAAGTAAAAGAAAGTGAAGTCGCTTAGTCATGTCTGACTCTTTGCAACCCCATGGACTGTAGGCTGCCAGGCTCCTCCATCTGTGGGATTTTCCAGGCAAGAATACTGAAGTGGGCTGCCATTTCCTTCTCCAGGGGATCTTTCTGACCCAGGGATCAAACCCCAGCCTCCCACACTGCAGGCAGACTCTACCATCTGAGCCACCAAGGAAGCCCATATGACCCATGAAGCCTAAAATATTTGCAATCTGACCTTATTTATGAAAAAGTTTGCCAACTCGATGTATAGGAGTACATCTGTGCTTCATACTAAAGCCTTTTATTCTGCATAGTTGTGTGAATATAAGTATGTTTAGGCTTTATTTCTTCTCATCCAAAAAGGAACTGTGGCTACAAGTCTCATAACTCTGAATCTTATACTCTCACCTCAAGACGTCTTCCTAAAAAGATAGTATTTCACAGTGTTTCCTTGCTCAGTCCTGGTTTCCTTGACATAGATAGGGATGTCAAGTCTCCTGTAGTCAGTCTGCACTCCCAAATTTCCATGTTGTAAACATGGGTTAATTAATTCTTCCCTTCAAGGTGCGGTGTCCATTTTGACAGTGTCAGCTATTTGCTCTGCCCACAATCGGCATGAACAGTTGTCTTCTCTTAGAATCCTTTTTCCCTGGTTCTACCCTTCACTGTATTTGTCAACATTAACTTACTATAATTGGGGTTATAGCCACCACCTAAGATCACTGAAGCATCGACGTTTCAATTCTTGTTTGTATATAGGAAAAGAGATCAGATAGTTTTTCATTCTACCATCTTAAAACATGGAGTCTTTTCTGTCACATTTGGTATTTTGATCTTGCTCCTGAAATTTGTCACTTCTACTTGGACAGTACCTTAAAGACCTGATCTTGCCTTCTCCCTCGACCTCTTTTGTTTAATTGAGCTTTTCTGTTTCCCTAAACTGAGGTGACTCAAAAGCTTAAGCTCAGTATTCTGTTTTCTACAAAGTCTAACTTCCTGCTTTCACAAGAATCTTTCATTTCCTTTGTTCTCAGTCTGGCAGAGAGGAAAATGGAGATTATTTTTTCCTCCCTATTTTTGAGGTAAGCAGCCGCTGGGGATGGGAAGTCTTACCCTTTGGTATGTAGATTTTCATTTATTCTGTTTGAGCCAGTTCCTTATCTCTGAATTCCTCTGCCTGCTGTCCTTGATGTAGAGCTGTTCTGCTTATCTTTCTCAAGAGAGTAACCTCACATATTCTCTAGGATAGAAGAGGAGTCTTTGTCTTAATTAGTTTATACTGTTTTTATACTTTGC
Organism: Tragelaphus eurycerus; assembly: GCA_935064755.1. Classification (NCBI taxonomy): domain Eukaryota; kingdom Metazoa; phylum Chordata; class Mammalia; order Artiodactyla; family Bovidae; genus Tragelaphus; species Tragelaphus eurycerus. Next base: position 10,249,625 of record CAKXYN010000020.1, read on the forward strand.
CTCATTTTCATGTGGTTTTGGGTAGGATATATAAATTCATATATCAATTAGGCCATATTTGATTTCTCATTCTTTGTTTTCCCTTTTGCTCAGTTGTTGTTTAGTCGCTAAGTCATGTCTGACTCTGTTGCAACCCCATGTACTGTAGCCTGCCAGGCTCCTCTGTCCATGGGATTTCCCAGGCAAGAAGGCTGGAGTGGGTTGCCATTTCCTTCTCCAGGGGATCTTCGTGACCCAGGGATCTAACCTGTGTCTCTTGCACTGGCAGGCAGATTCTTTACCACTCAGCCACCTGGGAAAGCCCCCTTTTGCTCAGTACTTACTCCCTTTTCAGTCATGCTAGGTAGGCTTTTCTGCTTTTGTATTCTGATTCTTTTATCTTATTTTTACCTTCCTGTTGTTTGCTCTCATTTTATTAATTACTGTAGTGTTCAGGTGAATTTTTAAAAAATATGTAGTACATGCTTACAGTACAGATTTTTAAAGTACAAAAGGATACATATTGAAAACTAATTTTTCTTCTCTTACCCATGTCTTCTTCTATGCTGGCAACCTGTAGTATCATTTTCCTTTGAGCTATTACTTATTCATATTTTCAAGCATTTTTATTGAAACCACTTTAAGTTGATACGTTAACTTGTGAATAACTATCATCTCTGCTGTTGAATGTTCTTTTCCAAGAATGTGGTACGCCTTTTGTCTTAGTTTCCTAGAGCTGCTGTAACAAAGTAGAGGCTAGAAATACAAAATCAGGGTGTAAGTAGGGCTCATGTTCCTACTGAAACCTACAGAAGATTTCTTGCATCTTTCAGCTTCTTTTATCCCTAGATGTTCCTTGGCTTGTGACAGCATAACTCCAATCTGTATCTTTAACATCACATAGTGTTTCAGCAATGGCACCCCACTCTGGTACTCTTGCCTGGAAAATCCCATGGATGGAGGAGCCTGGCGGGCTGCAGTCCATGGGGTCGCTACAAGTCGGACATGACTGAGCGACTTCACTTTCACTTTTCACTTTCATGCATTGGAGGAGGAAATGGCAACCCACTCCAGAATTCTTGCCTGGAGAATCCCAGGATGGGGGAGCCTGGTGGGCTAACGTCTATGGGGTCGCACAGAGTTGGACATGACTGAAGTGACTTAGCAGCAGCAGCAGCAGCAGCAGTGTTTCCCTGTGTTTCTGTCTCTTCATGTGGCAATCTTCTTTTAAGAATACCAGTCAGATTAGGGGCTTACCCTATTCCAGTGTGATCTCATCTTAACTAATTACATCTGCAATGACCTTATTTTCAAATAACTTCATGTTCTGAGATAGTGGGCATTAGGACTTAAACATATTTTAAAGGTGGGACACACAATTCAACCCATAACACTGTTTCATGTGTTCAAATCTGTGTGTGCATGTAAAATTTTATAATTTGTGGAACTTTCTAATTAAATATATTCCCAAATTTTTTGTATTTTTATTATAAATGTAGTCTTTTGTTATCTTTCCTAAATAGCTATTTATATATATGAAGCTTACTAAAACTGAGTATTAATTTGCTATAGTGAACTTAATGAATTTTCTATAAATTTTCAGGTAACTCTTGATTTTTCAAAGAAAGAGTTTTAATATTGACAAATAATGTAAATTTTTCCTTTCTAAGTTGTTTGTGTGTATGTGGGAGGGTGACTCATGCTGTGCAGCACATGGGTCCCTAGTTCTCCAACCAGGGATCAAACCCATGGCCCCTTCATTGGGAGAGCAGTTTCAACCACTGGACTGCTAGGGAAGTCACCCTTTCCAAGTTTTTATACCTCATTTCTTTCTCTTATTTAATACTCTACCCTGTACTATAATAATAGTTGTTATAGTACTCATCTTTTTCTTTTTCCTGACTTTAATGTGACTGCTTTGGGATTTTTCCCATTAGGAATGGTACCAAGGTTTAAGTTGTACTGTGATTTTTCTCTAGTTAAATATGTTTCCATTTTATAAAGTTATTTTTATGGAAAAATGGGTGCTGAATTTTTAATATGTTTTTAATATCTTTGGAAATGATTACTTGACTTTTCACTTTTGACCTATTTACTATTACTACTATTTACTTATAGATTTCTCTAATATTGAAACATACTTCTATTCATGGAAAAAACCAACATATGTATGTCTTATATTTAATATGCTTCCGATTCACTTTCTTTTCCTTCTAGGTCATTTTGAATATAGAGTTTTTGCACTGATATTCAAAAATGAAGTTGATGTATAGTTTGCTTTTTGGGTTGTCATCTTTATCCAATATTGGTATTATGTTTGTCTCATATATAAAAAAGAATTCTTTTTTCTTTCATAATATTTTGTATAGCACATGCTTAACAGCTGTCCTTTAGATAGTTGTTTAAATTCCCATGTAAATATCTATGGGCCTTGTCTATTTGTTTTGTTTGGGGGGATTTCTTTTCATAAATTTATTTGTGGAAATTGGTCTTTTTTTCCTACATCTTAAAGAGTCAGTTTAAGTAATTTATATTTTCCAGAAATTATTCCTGTCAAGCCATTTATGAAAGTTTATTTCCACAGAATCTTATAAAATACTTTTATGGTTTTTTAGCTTCCTGTTTTACCTTTTTCTCTATTGATATTTCTTCATTTGTATATTCTGAATTTCCCCTCTTATTTATCCAATAGTTTTATATTTTTTATTTCAGATCCCATTAAGCAATCAAAGCTATTTGTATTTCATAAATACCTGCCTCTACTCATATTTCCTTTCCTGGGATGTACTGAAGCTTAGGAAATAGGAGCTATATATAAACCTAGAATTTGCTTAATAGGAAATGAGGCTATAAGCTAAGAATCCCATACATGTATTTTTTGGTTTTAATTATGTATAATTTGGAAAATTTTACAAGTGACATTTATTTTTAATTTCTTTTAGGAGAAATATGGGGGATGGATGAGCAGCTGAACATTCAGGACAGACTTTTGACACAACTTGAAGATAAATTCACAAAAACACTGACTGAAGAAAAAGTCAGTGAATGTCATAAGAAATTTGCAAATGCATTTCCTCTGAACTCAGACTTTTTTCCTTCCAGTCACAGTGTCTATGAACATGATTTATTTGGAAAGTGTTTAGAACATAATAATTTGAACTATTATGAGAGAATCTTTATAGGAAGAGAAGACTGTGAATATAAGGAGCCTATGAAATCATTTGGCAATAGCTTATCCCATCTTGTAGTAACCCCCTTTAAGTGTAATCATTGTGGAAAAGGTTTTGATCAAACTTTGGACCTCATCAGGCACTTGAGAATTCATACTGGAGAGAAACCCTATGAATGTAAAAAATGTAGAAAAGCTTTTGGTCACAAAGAAAAACTGATTAAACATCATAAAATTCACAGTAGGGAGCAGTCTTATGAATGTAATGAATGTGGGAAAGCTTTCATTAAAATGTCAAATCTCATTAGACATCAACGAATCCATACTGGAGAGAAACCCTATGCATGTCAGGAGTGTGGGAAGTCCTTCAGCCAGAAATCAAATCTAATTGATCATGAAAAAATTCATACTGGAGAGAAACCTTATGAATGTCATGAGTGTGGAAAAGCATTCAGCCAGAAGCAAAGCCTCATTGCACATCAGAAAGTTCATACTGGGGAGAAACCTTATGCATGTAATGAATGTGGTAAAGCCTTTCCACGAATAGCATCTCTTGCTCTTCATATGAGAAGTCATACAGGAGAGAAACCTTATAAATGTGATAAATGTGGAAAAGCCTTCTCTCAGTTTTCCATGCTTATTATACATGTGAGAATTCATACAGGTGAGAAACCCTATGAATGTAATGAATGTGGAAAATCTTTCTCTCAAAGCTCAGCCCTTACTGTACATATGAGAAGTCATACTGGTGAGAAACCTTATGAATGTAAGGAATGTAGAAAAGCCTTCAGCCACAAAAAGAACTTCATTACACACCAAAAGATTCATACTAGAGAGAAACCTTATGAATGTAATGAATGTGGGAAAGCTTTCATTCAGATGTCAAATCTTGTTAGACACCAGAGAATTCACACTGGAGAAAAACCCTATATATGTAAGGAATGTGGCAAAGCCTTTAGCCAGAAATCAAATCTCATTGCTCACGAAAAAATTCATTCTGGAGAGAAACCCTATGAATGTAATGAATGTGGGAAAGCCTTCAGCCAAAAGCAAAACTTTATTACACATCAGAAAGTTCATACTGGAGAGAAACCTTATGATTGTAATGAATGTGGTAAAGCCTTCTCTCAAATTGCTTCCCTTACTCTTCATCTGAGAAGTCACACAGGGGAAAAGCCTTATGAATGTGATAAATGTGGGAAAGCCTTCTCTCAGTGCTCGCTGCTTAATTTACATATGAGAAGTCATACAGGTGAGAAACCGTATGTATGTAATGAATGTGGAAAAGCTTTCTCTCAAAGAACTTCCCTTATTGTACACATGAGAGGTCATACAGGTGAGAAACCTTATGAATGTAACAAATGTGGAAAAGCCTTCTCCCAAAGTTCCTCCCTTACAATACATATACGAGGTCATACAGGTGAGAAACCCTTTGACTGTAGTAAATGTGGAAAAGCCTTTTCCCAAATCTCATCTCTTACACTTCATATGAGAAAACATACAGGTGAGAAGCCTTATCATTGTAATGAGTGTGGTAAGGCCTTCAGCCAAAAGTCACACCTTGTTAGACACCAGAGAATTCATACTTATTAGAAATAGAAACTTTATGAATCTTGTGAATATGGAAAAAGACTTCAGAATGAATTTGCATTTCCTTGCACATTACATAATGGGATCTAGAGCAGAAAACTGTGAATGTGGGAAAGCCTTTTTAAGAAGCCACACATTTGTAAAACAAAATTCTTACCAAGGGGACAAAATGTATGAGAAAGCTGATCATCAAAAACCTTCAGTAGATATCTTACCTACTGATATTTATCCAGCATTCTCACTAAAATCTGAAACAAGATATTTGCTATCAGCTTATCAACATGATACTTGAGCTCCTAGCCATTGCAGAAAAAAAGAAATACCCTTAAAATAACCTTTTTATATTAGAATAATAATAATTAGAAAATATGTTGATATAAAATATTTATGAGTAAACATGATAATGAATTACAAGACATATATATGTAGTTAAACATTTTGAAGATCACAAACACCTGAAATTTTGAGAAAAATAACATTGTCTAAAAAGACATATATATATATATGTATAAAATTTCTCACAAATCTCTAAAGTACTTCCACTCAAAGTTGTTTTTTTTAACCATTTATGTTTTTAAGAATTTCACAAACTGAAACTTTATATAGGAATGTAAAGGGCCACAAATAGATGAAATATATAAAAAATACAAGAGAAGATACACCATTAGATATCATTTATTTAAAGCTGGTATCATTGTTTTTACACAATGCTCTTAATGAGTATATCAGTGGAAACAAATTGAAGATTGGAGGAAGGAGATATGGGAATTTTGTGTATTATAGTGCTATTGAAATCACTGAAGAGAAAATGACCTATTCAATAAATGGAAGATTCATATTAACAAAAAATGTTAGCTCTCTACTTTTTATCATATACAGAAATAAAATCCAAACAGACTGAAGACTAGAACATAGAAAGCAAAATTCTATATGATGAAAATAAAATAGACTATATTTACTACTTTAGAGTAATAGAATTTCTTTAAACATACATAAATGTGGAACATTCAGTTCTATTTTGGTGCATTGGCTTCAGAGGCACCCACATATGTCACAGAGATATATATATCTTTGTGTTAACCAGATTATGGTTTGTATTCCTCTAAATAGAATACATACATTTCCATTAATAGATAGGGTGATACAATATGGTTATTTCTATGATAGAACATAATATTTAAAGATACAAATTTGACATAATTACACGGATAGGCTACATAATATTGACATAAAAAGCAAAATGTACAATGAAAACATTTCTACAAGTTTAATAAAACAATGCAAGGAACAGTACTGTGTGTTGATCATGGATACATATATGACATTGCCTTTTAGGAAGTGAAGGCAGTTGTTATATTTATCTGTAATATTTCTTTAATAAAATACAAAGCAAATATGACAGTAGTAATGAATCTGGTTGTCAAAATTATGTTGTAGTTTTTTTTAATTATTATTTCTTGACTGTATTTTCTTGTTTCTCTAAAATAATCAAGTGGATAGAGAAAACCTGGACCTATATGGATTCTTATTTTTGATCAGATATAACATTTATAGAAACTTATCTTTCATAATGATACATAAACCAAACCTGAATTAAGATATTTTGCTTACCACCTCATGTTAATTAGCATATACAAATGAGATGTATACAGCATCTGTTTGAAGAGAGCTTTAAAATTTTTCATTTTTCATTTTAAACATGAGTTCCTCCCTATTTGAAACCAGTGAAGAAACAAATATTCAGTTGTTGGGATACATTTAGGAAAAAATATCACCTGCATTTAGGTTGGTTTCAAACTAAGGGGAAAAGACCACTCATGCATAATGTAAAATGTTAATGTTGTAACATATCAAGACAAGGATACTTACTCATTGGGACAGCAGAAGTTTCAAAGTATATCAACAAATCTTTCTTTGGCTTCTGAATTTTTAAATGAGAATTCAGATAGTGGTTATTTTTATGTGTCAGGTAAGAGCTCAGTGAATGTGAAAGTTCACTTCTTCCTATACCACAGCTGTTTTATATTAATGCCTTTCAATTTTTTAAAATTTTTTATTGGAGGATAATTGCTTTACAATATTGTGCTGGCTTCTGCCACAAATGAACTCAAATATTTATAGTACTGAAACTTCTTTCCTCTGAATCAGTTCAGTTCAGTCTCTCAGTCATGTCCAACTCTTCACGACCCCATGGACTGCAGCACACCAGGCTTCTCTGTCCAACTCCCGGAGCTTGCTCAAACTCATGTCCATCGAGTCTGTGATGCCATCCAACTATCTTATCCTCTCTCATCCCCTTCTCCTGCCTTCAATCTTTCCCAGCATCAGGGTCTTTTCCAATGAGTCAGCTCTTTGCATCAGGTGGCCAAAGTATTGGGAGCTTCAGTCCTTTGAATGAATATTCAGGACTGATTTCCTTTAGGATTGACTGGTTTGATCTCCTTACAGTCCAAGGGACTCTCAAGAGTCTTCTCCAACACCACAGTTCAAAAGCATCAATTCTTCGGTACTCAGCTTTCTTTATAGTCCAACTCACATCCATACATGACTACTGGAAAAACCACAGCTTTGACTAGATGGGCCTTTGTTGGCAAAGTAATGTCTCTGCTTTTTAATGTGCCATCTAGGTTGGTCATAGCTTTTCTTCCAAAGAGAAGAAATTTCATGGCTTTTAATTTCATGACTCCAGTCACCATCTGCAGTGATTTTGGAGCCCAAAATAATTTCTCTGAATAGTCCATTCATATATTTTGTCTTTTTCTACTGGAACTTCCAAAAATACTTTTATTTAGAAATTATTACAGATTTATATAAGTTGAAGAAATAATACCCTAAAGCAGGGGTCCCCAACGTTTGGGATCTGATACCTGATGATCTGAGGTGGAGAAGATACAATAATAATAATAGAAATAAAGTGCATGGTAAGTGTAATGTATTTGAATCATCCCCAAACCATCTTCTTTCCCCACCACCCACCCCACCTCTGGCCCATGGAAACATTGTCTTCTGTGAAACTAGTCTCTGGTGCCAAAAAGGTTGGGAACCACTGCTCTAGAGGACTTTAAGTTTGTGTACCCTATATCTGCATTCCCCTAATGTTAACATTTTACATGCCTATAGTTATATATCAAATTTGACACTAATTAGATTCATAGGCCTTACCAGATTTCACTGATTTTGCGTGCATTTGTGTGTCTCGTTACAATTTTACCTAGTGTAAATTTTTGTAATGACCACTACAATCAAAATATAGAACTTGAAACACCACAAGTATCACTTACTCTATCCCTTTGTAGTCATACTTTCTTTCCTCCCCTTGCATCCCACTCCTAATCCCTGCCAAACACTATTCTCCTTAATTTCACTATACCAGGAGTGTTCTATAAGTGAAACCACTGTATTACCTTTAATATTTATATTTACCTACCTAATTACTATGTAACCTTTTAAAGTTGGCTTTTTTTCACTGAACATAATTCTTTTTAAATCAATTCCACTTGTTGCAGGTACAATAATTTGTTATACTTTGATCTACAGAGTTCTTAAGTACATTTCTTTGTATTAACTTTTTAGTAGTTTAGAACTTCTAGGTATTACTTTGTACATACATGACTTATCACAGTCTACTTTCATTAACACTGAACCAGTTCAAAACCTTATTTCTCCCCTTTGATTGTATAGTTATCATAAATATTTCCTCTATATACCTTAAGAACTACATAAGATAGTGTAGCCATTTTTTTAATTAAACCATCTAACATAATTGGGAACTCAACATTAAATGTACCCATATGTATACTTTCTGTCCTTTCCTCACTCCTGATATTGAAGAACTTCTTAGATCTCCTGACAAATTCTCAGTTTTCCTTGTCTGAGCATGTCTTCCTTCACTTCATTCATGAATATTTTTTGCCAGTACCGAGTTCTGGGTTGACAGTTCTTCAGCACTTAAAAAATGTGCTACTTCTAGACGTCCTGTGTTCTGATGAAAAATATGTTATTTTAAGTCACTGTTTCTCTGTAGGTATAGATCATTTCTAACACTGCTTTCAATTTTGTTTTGTTTTTAGTTTTCTGAAGTTGGATTATCATGTGTCCTGTAGATTTCTTTGGGGTTATCCTATTTGGGATTTGCTCAGTTTCTTGAATTTGGAGGCTTACCTTTATTGCCAAATTTGAGGAGTTTTCTGCCATTATTTCTTTGCATTCCTCTTCAGACTCACACTCTCTCTTTTCCGTCTAGGACTCAGCATATTTCCCCTCTTTTGCTCATATTGGGTAATTTCTCTTGTTCCATCTTTAAGTTCCCTGATGGTTTCCTCTGTCCTCTCCACTGTGTTCTTGAGCATATCCACTAAGTCTTTTATTTCTGTTACTGTATTTTTCAGTTAAAATATTTCATTTTGTTCTTTATACTTTCCCTTTCTTTTATAAGATTTCCTACCTTTTTTTCATCTCTTTCAAGTGTGTTCACAATTTGTTCACTGAAGCATTTCTATGCTGTTTTAAATTTGTCAGGTAACTTAAATGCTGCAGTTCAAAAGGTGGCACATGTTCTTCTTTCAGCTAACACCATAAGTAGACAAATTGATGAAATAGAGGATACTGAGGAGCAGCTCTTAGGATTAATGAGTCACTGTGATACACAATTCAGGTTGACCAGTCTACCAATGTTGACAACAGGCAAAAATGCTTTTGTGAGAATATTTGTCAGGAGGAAGTGTCATGTTATTCAGTTGCTCAGTTGTGTCTGACTCTTTGTGACCCCATGGACTGCAGCATGCCAGGCTTCCTGTACTTCACCGTCTCCCAGAGCTTGCTCAAACTCATGTCCATTGAGTCTGTGATGCCATTCAACCATCTCGTCCTGTTGTCCCCTTCTCCTCCTGCCTTTAATCTTTCCCAGCATCAGTGTCTTTTCTAAAGAGTTGGCTCTTTGCATCAGGTGGCCAGAGCATTGGAGCTTCAGCATCAGCATCAGTCCTTCCAATGAATATTCAGGATTGACTGGTTTGATTTCCTTGCAGTCCAAGGGACTCTCAAGAGTCTTCTCTAATACCACAGTTCAAAAGCATTGATTCCTCTGCACTCAGCCTTCTCTGTGGTCCAACTCTCACATCCATACATACTACTGGAAAAATCATAGCTTTGACTATATGGACCTTTTTGGCAAAGTGATGTCTCTGCTTTTTAATACGCTGTCTAGGTTGGTCATAGCTTTTCTTCCAAGGAGCAAGTGTCTTTTAATTTCATGGCTGCAGTCACCATCTGCAGTGATTTTGGAGCCCAAGAAAATAAAGTCTGTCACTATTTCCCCATCTATTTGCCATGAGTGATCAGACCAGATGCCATGATTTTCATTTATTGAATGTCGAGTTTTAAACCAGCTTTTTCACTCCCCTTTTTCACCTTCATCAAGAAGCTCTTTAGTTCCTCTTAACTTTCTGCCATAAGGATGGCATATCTGCATATCTGAGGTTATTGATATTTCTCCTAGCAATCTTGATTCCAGCTTGAGCTTCATCCAGCCCAGTATTTCGCATGAATATAATCAATCTGATTTTGGTATTAACCATCTGGTGATATCCATGTGTAGAGTTGTCTCTTGTGTTTTTGGAAAAGGGTGCTTGCTATAACCAGTGCATTCACTTGCCAAAGCTCTTTGTTAGCCTTTGCCCTGCTTCATTTTATACTCCAAGGCCAAACATTCCTGTTACTCCAGGCATCTCTTGACTTCCTACTTCTGCATTCCGGTCCCCTATGATGAAAAGGACATCATTTTTTGGTGTTAGTTCTAGAGGGTCTTGTAGGTCTTCATAGAATCATTCAACTTCAGCTTCCTTGGCATTAGTGGTTGGGGTGCAGACTTGGATTACTGTGATACTGAATGCTTTGTCTTGGAAATGAACAGAGATCATTCTGCCATTTTTAAGACTGCACCCAAGTGCTGCATTTTTGACTCCTCTGTTGACTATGAGGGCTACTCCATTTCTTCTAAGGGATTCTTGCCCACAGTAGCAGATGCAATGGTCATCTGAATTAAATTTGCCTTAGAGGAGCTATCCCATGTTGAAGGTCAGGAAGGGCGGTGGTGAGGAGATACTCCTTGTCCAAGGTAAGGAGCAATGGCTGTGCTTTGCTGGAGCAACTGTGAAGAGATACCCCACGCCCAAGGTAAGAGGAACCCAAGTAAGACGGTAGGTGTTGCAAGAGGGCATCAGAGGGCAAACACACTGAAACCATACTCACAGAAAACTAGTCAATCTAATCACACTAGGACCACAGCCTTGTCTAACTCAATGAAACTAAGCCATGCCCGTGGGGCAACCCAAGATGGGCGGGTCATGGTGGAGAGATCTGAGAGATCTGACAGGATGTGGTCCACTGGAGAAGGGAATGGCAAACCACTTCAGTATTCTTGCCTTGAGAACCCCATGAACAGTATGAAAAGGCAAAATGATAGGATACTGAAAGAGAAACTCCCCAGGTCAGTAGGTGCCCAATATGCTACTGGAGATCAGTGGACAAATAACTCCAGAAAGAATGACGGGATGGAGCCAAAGCAAAAAAAAATACCCAGCTGTGGATGTGACTGGTGATAGAAGCAAGGTCAGATGCTGTGAAGAGCAATATTGCATAGGAACCTGGAATGTCAGGTCCATGAATCAAGGCAAATTGGAAGTGGTCAAACAAGTGATGGCAAGAGTGAATGTTGACATTCTAGGAATCAGCGAACTGAAATGGACTGGAATGGGTGAATTTAACTCAGAAGACCATTATATCTACTACTGCGGGCAGGAAGCCCTCAGAAGAAATGGAGTAGCCATCATGGTCAACAAAAGAGCCCGAAATGCAGTACTTGGATGCAATCTCAAAAACGACAGAATGATCTCTGTTTGTTTCCAAGGCAAACCATTCAATATCACAGTAATCCAAATCTATGGCCCAACCAGTAACGCTGAAGAAGCTGAAGTTGAACAGTTCTATGAAGACCTACGAGACCTTTTAGAACTAACACCCCCTAAAGATGTCCTTTTCATTATAGGGGACTGGAATGCAAAAGTAGGAAGTCAAGAAACACCTGGAGTAACAGGCAAATTTGGCCTTGGAATACGGAATGAAGGAGGGCAAAGACTAATAGAGTTTTGCCAAGAAAATGCACTGGTCATAACAAACACCCTCTTCCAACAACACAAGAGAAGACTCTATACATGGACATCACCAGATGGTCAACACCAAAATCAGATTGATTATATTCTTTGCAGCCAAAGATGGAGAGGCTCTATACAGTTAGCAAAAACAAGACCAGGAGCTGACTGTGGCTCAGACCATGAACTCCTTATTGCCAAATTCAGACTGAAATTGAAGAAAGTAGGGAAAAGCACTAGACCATTCAGGTATGACCTAAATCAAATCCCTTATGATTATACAGTGGAAGTGAGAAATAGATTTAAGGGCCTAGATCTGATAGATAGAGTGCCTGATGAACTATGGAATGAGGTTTGTGACACTGTACAGGAGACAGGAATCAAGACCATCCCCATGGAAAAGAAATGCAAAAAAGCAAAATGGCTGTCTGGGGAGGCCTTAAAAATAGCTGTGAAAAGAAGAGAAGCGAAAAGCAAAGGAGAAAAGGAAAGATATAAACATCTGAATGCAGAGTTCCAAAGAATAGCAAGAAGAGATAAGAAAGCCTTCTTCAGCGATCAATGCAAAGAAATAGAGGAAAAAAACAGAATGGGAAAGACTAGGGATTTCTTCAAGAAAATAAGAGATACCAAAGGAACATTTCATGCAAAGATGGGCTCGATAAAGGACAAAAATGGTATGGACCTGACAGAAGCAGAAGATATTAAGAAGACATGGCAAGAATACACAGAAGAACTGTACAAAAAAGAGCTTCACGACCCAGATAATCACGATGGTGTGATCACTGGCCTAGAGCCAGACATCCTGGAATGTGAAGTCAAGTGGGCCTTAGAAAGCATCACTATGAACAAAGCTAGTGGAGGTGATGGAATTCCAGTGGAGCTATTTCAAGTCCTGAAAGATGATGCTGTGAAAGTGCTGCACTCAATATGCCAGCAAATTTGGAAAACTCAGCAGTGGCCACAGGACTGGAAAAGGTCAATTTTCATCCCAATCCCAAAGAAAGGCAATGCCAAAGAATGCTCAAACTACCGCACAATTGCACTCATCTCACATGCTAGTAAAGTAATGCTCAAAATTCTCCAAGCCAGGCTTCAGCAATATGTGAACCATGAAGTTCCTGATGTTCAAGCTGGTTTTAGAAAAGGCAGAGGAACCAGAGATCAAATTGCCAACATCCGCTGGATCATGGAAAAAGCAAGAGAGTTCCAGAAAAACATCTATTTCTGCTTTATTGACTATGCCAAAGCCTTTGACTGTGTGGATCACAATCAACTGGAAAATTCTGAAAGAGATGGGAATACCAGACCACCTGATCTGCCTCTTGAGAAATTTGTATGCAGGTCAGGAAGCAATAGTTAGAACTGGACATGGAACAACAGACTGGTTCCAAATAGGAAAAGGAGTTCGTCAAGGCTGTATATTGTCACCCTGTTTATTTAACTTATATGCAGAGTACATCATGAGAAACGCTGGACTGGAAGAAACACAAATTGGAATCAAGATTGCTGGGAGAAATATCAGTAACCTCAGATATGCAGATTACACCACCCTTATGGCAGAAAGTGAAGAGGAACTAAAAAGCCTCTTGAAAGTGAAAGTGGAGACTGAAAATGTTGGCTTAAAGCTCAACATTCAGAAAATGAAGATCATGGCATCCGGTCCCATCACTTCATGGGAAATAGATGTGGAAATAGTGTCAGACTTTATTTTTCTGGGCTCCAAAATCACTATAGATGGTGACTGCAGCCATGAAATTAAAAGACGCTTACTCCTTGGAAGGAAAGTTATGACCAACCTAGATAGCATATTCAAAAGCAGAGACATTACTTTGCCAACAAAGGTTCGCCTAGTCAAAGCTATGATTTTTCCTGTGGTCATGTATGGATGTGAGAGTTGGACTGTGAAGAAGGCTGAGCGCCGAAGAATTGATGCTTTTGAACTGTGGTGTTGGAGAAGACTCTTGAGAGTCCCTTGGACTGCAAGGAGATCCAACCGGTCCATTCTGAAGGAGATCAGCCCTGGGATTTCTTTGGAAAGAATGATGCTAAAGCTGAAACTCCAGTACTTTGACCACCTCATGCAAAGAGTTGACTCATTGGAGAAGACTCTGATGCTGGGAGGGATTGGGGGCAAGAGGAGAAAGGGACGACAGAGGATGAGATGGCTGGATGGCATCACTGACTCGATGGCCGTGAGTCTGAGTGACCTCCGGGAGTTGGTGATGGACAGGGAGGCCTGGCGTGCTGCGATTCATGGGGTCACAAAGAGTTGGACACGACTGAGAGACTGATATGATTCCAGTCCATTTTAGTTCACTGCTTCTTCTAAAATGTCAATGTTCACTGTTGCCATCTCCTATTTGACCACTTCCAATTTACCCTGATTCATGGACCTAACATTCCAGGTTCCAGGAAGTGCATGAGGATATGTTATGTGCACTTTTGTTGTCAATTAACACCCCAGCCACACAATCTTTGAATGACTACATGTCAGGAAAACTGAACTGGTTATTTTGTGTTGGTATACATATGGACAGAACTGCTGCCATGACTGAACAGCTTTCTGGTTTCACAGGTTGGGCCAAAAAGGTCACTTCTGAAAGTGAATCTATGCACTGTCATCCATAAAGAAATGCTGGATAGCCAAAAAATGTCACCTGAACCTAACAATATTTTATGGGATGTGATCAAAATTAAACACATTAAAATACATGTGAGCCCTTAACTCAAATCTGTTCCTGCAGCTCTCTGAGGAGATGGATGCAAAGCACACACGTTTTATATACAGAAGTGAGACGGCTTTCTAAAGGTGGATCACTAGCCAGAGTTCTTGAGTTACAAGAGCTGCTCCAGAGATATCTTTTAGAAAAGCAGTCATCACTGGCAGCACATTTCTTTGACACAGAATAGGTGGCAAAACCTGCTTGTGTAACATATTCAACAAACTCAATCTGTCACTTCAGAGAATGACAACTGCATTCAAGTTGGCAGATAAAGTGGCTGCATTCAAATCAAACTGGAATTATGGAGGCAACAAGTAAATAGTGGAATTTTTGACACATTTCAAACATTAACAGAGATATTAAGAGAGACTGAGAAGAGCAGCTTTCTTCTCCCAGTCAGTGCATGATCACCTACCTCAGCTTTCGAAAGAGTTTGAGCATTACTTCCCAGCCAAAAAAAGATCCCGAACTTTCGAAAGAGTTTGAGCATTACTTCCCAGCCAAAAAAAGATCCCGAACTGTGACGGGATGGATCCATGACCCACTTACGAATAAGCCAGGTGAATCAACACTGTCCGTGCTAGAAGAGGATCAACTGCCTGCAATTGCAAATGATGGTGGCCTTAAAGTATGTTTTTGACAACTTCAAATCTCCTTATGTTCTGGATTAAAGTCAAGGGAAAATATTCTGAGATTGCCACAAAAGCAAAGAAAAGCCTGCTTCCATTTCCAACATCCTCTTTGTGAAGCAAGAGTTTTCTGTAGTGACAGCAACCAAAACAAGATTACAGAGTAGACTGGACATAAGCAACACACTTCAGGTGTCAATGACTCTGAACACCCCCAGATGGGACTGCATAGTTGGAGGAAAACAAGTCAGGGCTCCCACGAATTCTACATTATGCTGAGATGTTTAACTATTTCATTATATATCACAATGTAATAATAACAGTAATAAAGTGCACAATAAATCTAATGCTCTTGAATCATCCCAAAACCATCCCTCCCCACCCCACTCCATGGAAAAATTATCTTCCATGAAACAGGTCCCTGGTGCCAGAAAGGTTGGGGACTGCTGATCTACACTATCAACTAGAATATGCTACTAAACTATACAAATCAAATCAAAAGGAAAAAAGTAGATACCCAAGAAAAAGTAAGAAAAAGATATGAAGTCATTTTGCAGAAAGGAAAAATCAAATTATGTCAAAGTTAACGATATTCAAACTTTTCAATCATCAGATAAATCAAATTTAAATAAGATACAAATTTATACATAGACTGTGAAAATTAGAAAGCCAGATAATGCCAAGTGTTGGTTGTAGTCTGGAGAAAGAGGAACTCATACACTACTAACAGGAATATACATAGTGGAGAGTTTTTGGTCAAATTAAGTACAAGTGAACCCTATGATACAGTAATCTCATTCTCTGGGGTATACATCCCAGAGAAAATTTCATATTTCCATAAGAGATATGTATAAGAATTTTAATCATAATTTTGTTTGTTATGGTCACTTCTCTTGTCACTCTATGTTTGTTATGTCACTCCTCTTGTTGGAGGAGTGAAGTTTTTGGTGGGATTAGAGGCAATCTAGTATTCTTCACTGGAGAAGGCAATGGCATCCCACTCCAGTACTTTTGCCTGGAAAATCCCATGGACGGAGGAGCCTGGTAGGCTGCAGTCCATGGGGTCGCTAAGAGTCGGACACAACTGAGCAACTTCCCTTTCGCTTTTCACTTTCATGCATTGGAGAAGGAAATGGCCACCCACTCCAGTGTTCTTGCCTGGAGAGTCCCAGGGACGGGGGAGCTGCCGTCTCTGGGGTCACACAGAGTCGGACACGACTGAAGTGACTTAGCAGCAGCAGCAGTATTCTTCACTCAGGGAATGGCCACATAAAATCAGTTGAATATTATGGAGCAGTACAAACAAAAGAACTAGACATGGTTTTTGCTGAGTGAAAACGGTTTTAATAAGTCTATTGTGCCATATTGCTTACATAAATTAAAAGAAACAAAAAACAGTAACATTTGCATTTTATTTTGTTAGAAGGAGACACTTAAAGACATGGTAAGTTTGAAGGGATTCGAGATAAGGATAAAAGGGAGTTATGTAAAAGTTATATTAAAATAATAATAAAAATTACATTTGTGTATTTTTTAATACTACAAACAGCATATATAATTTCAAAAAATTATTTTAAATGGAAAAAGTTAGATATATGTTTTTAAGACAATAGACGGCTTTGGGAGAGCAAATGAAAGTACCTGACCTAGCTCTTAGGAGAGCATGAAGCCTTCTCTGAATAGATAGATTAAATAAACCCCATATTAACTGGGAATACAGTAACAGATATTTTAATTTGAGGTAAAGGGAAGTGGCATACAAGTAGAATGAGTGGAGTTTATGCAGACTGCAAGAAAATTATATGGAGTCCAGAGATAACTTTAATCAGAGGCCAAATGATGACGCATTTTGTACAGAAAATGTTAGGTTTTACTCAGTGGATAAAGGGAAATAATAATAAATTTAAGCTGGAAAGTGACTGATGTGGACAGATTCTGGCACCATGAAGTAGACATGCTGCAGTAAAATGTCATTTAAAAAAAAATGGTGTAAGTAGCTTTGGAACTGGGTGATAGATAGAGGCTGGAAGAGTTTTGAGGTTCATGTATGAAAAAGCCTAGTTTGCATTGATGGGACTGTTGGTAGAAATGGGTGGGTGCATATGTGGTAGAAATACAGTCATTAAAGGTGATTCTGGTGAGTTCTATGAACATGCTGTTAGAAACTGGAACAAAGGAAATTAATAGAAAGTGACAAAGAACTTGGCAGAACTGCTCTCATGCTTTGTGGAAATCAGTGACAATCTTGTATTAGGTAAGAAGATTCTTAAACAAAGTGCTGAAGGTGTAGCCTAGTTTCTTCTTAAGGTTTATTATAAAATGTAAGAGGACAGGCAGATAAAGGAATTGTTGAGCAGGAAAGAACCAGATCTTGAACATTTAGAAAATTCTCAGTCTATCCACATTGCAAAAAAAGAGAAAATGAGTTCTGGAGGCAACACCAGGAGTGTAGCTGGACACTCTATTATAAAGAGTTTAGCAATGGATTTAATCAGCCATCTCAGTTGGAGCCAGTATCAGATGGGATTATAACAACAGAAAAACTGCCAGCTGGAACTAAAGGGAATAGAGAAAATGGGGAAGAATGAAGAAAGTCTGTTTTACTTCTAAGATTTCACAGTACAGACAGGTCAGTCGAGCTATCTAAACTTGGACGTGTGCAATCCCTCGAGAAAAAGGACGAGATGAGGATCTAGTTTAAGATGGCAACATAGAGGAATCCTGAACTCATCATCTCCTCCTGCAGACACAATGCATCTACAACTACACACAGAACAATTTCCTCTAAAAGAAACCCCAAACCAGAGGAGGAACTCCAACACATTTGGAAAACAAGGGGAAAACCCACATCAAAACGGGTAGGAGAGGCCGAGAGACAATTTCACCATAAACCCCACCCTTGGCACAGCGACCTACAACTGGGAGGAAACTTCACAACTCTGCGCTTCTCCCTGAGGAGCAAAGGATTTGAACTTCACATGGGGCATCCCAACTTTTAAGACCTGCATCTAAGATGAGGCCCTCAAGCCCTCAGCTTTGAAAGTCAATGAATGGGATTTTTATTCATGAGACCTACAGAATAGGACAAACTGAGAAACAATTCTTAAGGGGCTCCAGCAGACCCACCTTGCTACCTCCCAAGGCCCAGCACAGAGGTAGGCTAATCAAGACAGCAGTGAAATGGGCAGGACACAAATTCCAGATAATGAGGAAGGGGCACAGCTGTTTGAATGCAATGAAGACTGGCTGGAAGTGGCTGAAATCAAGGTGGCTTTGAGAACAGTCTGGTCATTGACCTTTACCTCATTATTCCTTCACTATAATACTAAAAATTACTCCCTCTTGAGCAAACTCTAAGTTGGACCATGCTACTGCTGCTGCTGCTAAATCGCTTCAGTCATGTCCGACTCTGTGCGACCCCATAGACGGCAGCCCACCAGGCTCTGCCGTCCCTGGGATTCTCCAGGCAAGAACACTGGAGTGCGTTGCCATTGCCTTCTCCATTGTGTGAAGGTGAAAGGTGAAAGTGAAGTTGCTCGTAGTTGCTCAGTCCAACTCGTAGCAACCCCATGGACTGCAGCCTACCAGGCTCCTCCATCTGTGGGATTTTCTAGGCAAGAGTCCTGGAGTGGCTTGCCATTGCCTTCTCCGAGTTGGACTATAAAAGCCCAAAAAAGTGGACAGTGGTTCAATTCCTGGGAAATCCTCACCTTACATCAAAATAACAACAATGTTCCTCCCACTCATTAGCCTATGAAATTCCTTAACCTATAAAAATCTACAGTCTGTCTATGGCCATATCACCCTGAACACACCCAATCTTGTCTATCTTGGAAACTAAGCATGGTCAGACCTGGTTAGTACTACCCCATGCCCCAGGGCCACTATCACTTAAGACAGTCTGCATTTTGCCTATGGGAGGTGTATCTCTCTAAATTAACTGGTTTTCCCTTTACTCTGGGCTCACTCTTGAATAATTTCCTGCATGAAGCCAAGGACCCTCACTTGGCAGTCTGTCCTAAGGACTTCTTCAGGTCCCAGGATGGTGACATTTCCCTCCTATAACATAATGAGTATCCAATTTTCTATGAAAGGAGCCAATCTGCAAAGCTTAAGCCTGAGGAGCAGGTACCTAATTTAACACGTCCCCAATGCCTACCGAAATACTCTCCAAATGACCAGCAGGGCTTATGTTTCTAGGTCCCAGAGGGCTGTAATAAACGGAGAGGTTTTTTTAAACCAGCTACCCACCCCAGGGTACAGTGGAGAGGCAGAAGACTGAGATGCCCAGTCTTTCTGTGAAAGAGGCCTGTTAGCTTATCTTCACAGCTGCGGCCTGAGGGCCCAGTTGTTTTTTGTTTTGCTGAACCATACAGCCTGTGGGATCTTAGGTCTCTGTGTGCATGCTAAGTCACTTCAGTCATGTCCGACTCTTTGTGACCCCATGGACTGTAGCCCACAAGGCTCCTTTGTCCATGGGATTCTCCAGGCAAGAATACCAGAGTGGGTTGCCATGCCCTTCTCCAGGGGATCTTCCTGACCCAGAGATTGAGCCTGTGTCTCCTGTAGCTCCAGCATCGCAGGCAGATTCTTTACCGTTGATCCATCAGGGAAGCCCCAAGCTCCCTGACCAGGGATCAAATCCAAACCCAGTTCCACCACAATGAAAGCACCAAGTCCTAACCACTGGACCCCCAGAGAATTCCCCCAGCTTCTAATTAAACACATATATTAGGGCTGACTGTAATCCTCTCCAGAGACCTGGGAGGCAGGCACCAACTTTATGCTCTCCCTCAGTCTCCCTCCAGGTAACCTGAATCTCCCAGAATGGAACTTGTGCACACATTTGGTGCCCTGATTTTTGATGGCTGCAGGGTACACCCCCTGATCACTTGGCTCTTGTGGCCAGCAGGGCTTAAGTTTGCTGATCCCATTGGACCATAACAAACAGAGAAAAGTAACCAAGCAAGACCCTATAAAGCCTTCCCAGGATAGACCTCCACCTATGTCCTCTGCCTGCCTTCTGTCTGTAGAACAAGCTTAGTCAAAGAATAAATTTAATCACAGAAGTGAGAAAATGCAGAAAGGAAAAGTCAAGCAAGACAAAAATACTTTAGCCATTAAACAAAATCAAGGATCTTTAGTTCTTCCTCAGGGATTATAGATAATATTCTAAGCCATGTCCTTTGAGCTGTCTGCAGAGACTGAAACTCCCACCAGGTGGAGGAAGTTAACTGTACACTGCCCACAAGCACATAGAGTCCAGACTATTTGGAACCAGAAGCCTGATGGTCAGATCAGATCAGATCAGATCAGTCGCTCAGTCGTGTCCGACTCTCTGCGACCCCATGAACCGCAGCACGCCAGGCCTCCCTGTCCATCACCAGCTCCCGGAGGTCACTCAGACTCGCATCCATCGAGTCAGTGATGCCATCCAGCCATCTCATCCTCTGTCGTCCCCTTCTCCTCCTGCCCTCAATCCCTCCCAGCATCAGAGTCTTCTCCAAAGAGTCAACTCTTCGCATGAGGTGGCCAAAATACTGGAGTTTCAGCTTTAGCATCATTCCTTCCAAAGAAATTCCAGGATTGATCTCCTTCAGAATGGACTGGTTGGATCTTCTTGCAGTCCAAGGGACTCTCAAGAGTCTTCTCCAACACCACACTTCAAAAGCATCAATTCTTCGGCGCTCAGCCTTCTTCACAGTCCAGCTCTCACATCCATACATGACCACAGGAAAGACCATAGCCTTGACTAGGTGAACCTTTGTTGGTAAAGTAATGTCTCTGCTTTTGAATATGCTATCTAGGTTGGTCATAACTTTCCTTCCAAGGAGCAAGCGTCTTTTAATTTCATGACTGCAGTCACCATCTGCAGTGATTGATGGTGCTGACTCCCAAATACCACACCACCAACCAATGAAGAATGTCCACAAGCTGATCACACAGACCACAAACCCCCTCCCTCACCCTGTTTTTATAAACTTTACCCTGAAAGCTTTTGGAGAGTTCGGGTCTTTTAAGCACTAGCTGTACTCCTTGCTGAGTGCCCAGCAATAAATGCTGCAGTTTACTTCACCACAAGCCAGTGTCAGAAGATGGGCTTCACTGCGCACAGGCAAATGGACCAAAGTTTGTTTCGGTAACAGAAACAGTTACTGGCTACTCTTAGGAGAAACAGCACAGAGGTAGCAGAATGGCATCCACCCCGTCTTTCAGTGAAAGAGGCCTATTTGCTTATCTGAAAGCTTCAGCCTGAGGGGCAGGCTTCTGATTTCACACACCTCTAGAGGTCTACTGATGGAGAAGGCGATAGCACCCCACTCCAGTATTCTTGCCTGGAAAATCCCATGGATGGAGGAGCCTGGTGGGCTGCAGTCCATGGGATCGTGAAGAGTCAGACACGAGTGAGCGACTTCACTTTCACTGTTCACTGTCATGCATTGGAGAAAGAAATGGCAACCCACTCCAGTGTTCTTGCCTGGAGAATCCCAGGGATGGGGGAGGCTGGTGGGCTGCCGTCTATGGGGTCGCACAGAGTCAGACACGACTGAAGCGACTTAGCAGCAGCAGCAGTAGCAGAGGTCTACTGAAGTAAAGAGCAGAAAGGCTGGCAGTCTACATTTGCACTAGCCCCCTGCCTCACTCCACATTGCTGACATCTCCCAGAAAGGAGCCTGTGCACACACCTAGGGTCTCAGATTTTGTGGCTGCTGCCAAAATCTTGATTACCTGGCTCTGGTAACCAGCAGGGCTTACATTCACAGGTTCTACAGGACCGTAGCAAGAGAAAAAGTTTGTAACAAGCCATGCCCCTTCCCTCCCTGGGCACAGTGCAGAGGGAGCTGACTGAGATGCCCAGTCTTTCTGTGAAAGAGGTCTATGAGCTTAGCTTTATAACGGTGGCCCAAGGGCTAGGCTACTAATTAAACACACACCTAGGGGCCAAATGCAATCCTTTCCAGGGACCACAGAGGCTTGCAGCTAATATGGAGGCCAATGGCTGCCATCTTCATGCCCTTCTCTGCCCCACCCGACAGGTATCTCTGAGAAAAAGTGTGTGCACACACTGAATGCCCCAGCTTTTGTAGCTGTTGCCCAGAGGCACATCCCTTCATAGCCTGACTCTGATGGCCAGCGGGGCTTGTGTTCACCAGTTCAACATGTAAAACACTGATAAATAGAAACCTCGATTAAAGAGTCAGGAGATCAAAAGGGGGAGCTCTCACACCACAACCCCACAGTGACAGAGCTCAACAGGAAGCAAGACTCTTCTTGCCTAGCTTTGTTTACTACAGCCCTCCCAACATCCTTTCCCCCTCCATTGCCATGGGGGGTTCTCACATAAGGCTCATGATGATTGCAGACCCAAACTGCAATTCCCTGCTGATCCTGAATACACCCATTTGGGGAAACATCTGGCAGTCTGTTTTAGGTCAACATTTTGGTGGCCTGTGTGGGGACCAGAGAAGACCCGCTCCCCCCAACCCCTGCAAAGACTACAGGGCTGATGTATCTTAGCCCGTTTTTTGTCCTGAATTTCTTCCAGTCAATTGCCAGTGACTTAATCCTGGTAGAACTGGATGGTAGACAACAATGTTTCACAGTACACGTATTTATAAGATCTTTAAAAATGTTTATACTTTTCTCCTGATGCTGGGAAAGACTCAGGGCAGGAGGAGAAGGAGGGTAACAGAGGATAAGATGGGTGGATGCCATCACCAACTCGATGGACATGAATTTGAGCAAACTCTGGGAGACAGTGAAGGACAGGGAAGCTTGGTGTGCTGCAGTCCACCGGGTCACAAAGAGTTAGACACAACGTAGCAACTGAACAACAACAACATACATTTCTCCATAAATACTACTTAAAAACAATTTAATTTCTGGTTTATTGCTGTGTATATAATCTAATATTTTCCCTAATGATACTACTTATTTTAAGTGATTTATATCAAAAACAGGAAAAATATGTCAAGAGAATGAGAAGGCAAGCTACACATCAGAAATATTTGCAAAAAATATATCTGGTAAGGGAGTTATCCAAAATATACAAACAACTCTTAAAAATCAAAATAAGAGAACAACCTCATTTTAAAAAGACAAAAAGACCTGAACAGACACCTCACCAAAAAAGATAACAGATGGTAAAGAAGCACATGAAAAGATGTTCCATATCGTATGTCATCAGGGAAGTGCAAATTAAAACAAGATACCACTATACACCTATTAGGATAGCTAAAAATCTAGAACACTGACAAGGATAAGCAATGCCATTCATTGCTGATGGGAATGCAAAATGAAACAGCCTCTTCAGAAGCTAGCTCAACAATTTCTTACAAAACTAAACACGCTCTTACCATTGATTCAGCAATCACTCCTTGGTATTTACCCAAATGAGCTGAAAACTATGTTCACACATGGATGTTAATAGCAGCTTTATTCACAATTGCCAAAATTTGGAAGCAACCAAGATTTCCTTCATAAGGGAATAAACAAAACTGCCGTATATTCAGACAATGGAATACTATTCAGTGCTAAGAAGAAATGAGCTATCGTGCCATGAAAAAACAAGGAGGAAAATTTAAATGCAGGGAAGTGAAAGAAGCCAATCTAAAAAAGAAAAGCCATAAACTGTATGACTCCAATCATATGACATTCTGGAAAAGGCAAAACTCTGAAGACACTAAAAAGATCAGCGGTTTCCAAGGATGAGGGATGGGGACAGGATGAATAGGTGGATCACAGAGAATGTTTAGGGTAGCAAAAATACTCTATGATTATTCAACAATGGATAAATATATTGTACAACACAAAGAGTGAACCCTAATGTAAACTACTGACTTTGGGTGATTACAATGTGTCAGTGTAAGTTTATCAATGGTGACAAATGTACCACTCTGGTGGGTAACGTTGGCAGTGGGGGAGGCTATGCATGTGTCAGGGGTAAGGGGTATATGACAAACCTCTGTACCTTCCTCTTAATTTGCCTGTAAACCTAAACCTCCTCTAAAAGTCTTTAAAAAAGAAAATTATCTACTTACGCCTTTAAAAAACATTTTTACTATGAAAACTTTCAAATACACAAAGGAGACCAATAAACAAGCACATACTTATTTACAAAGTGCCATATTTGATTTATGTATACTTTGCTAACTACTGTAAATTAGGTATGTGGACTTCCCTGGTGGTCCACTGGCTAAGACTCTGTGCTTCCAAAACAGCACCCCCCGCACCCCCCTCCCCCGCACCGCATCACTTGGGTCCTTGGTCAGGGAACTAGATACCGTGTGCCACAACTAAGAGTTTGCATGACAGCAGCTAAGACCAGGTGCAGCCAAATAAATACATAAAAATTAAAATTAGGGAAAAAAAAAAGGAAAGGAATGAGCTCCGTTTAGAGAAGTGGGGAAGGTGAGAGGGAGAGGAGGAGCCGGGTGAGACAGGAAGAAAGGGGTCAGGCTCCAGAGGTGGGAGGGTCTTCCTAGGAGAGGAGGGCTCAGGTGATGCTCGTCCAAGGGGAACCAACAAGCCAAGGAGCTATCAGTTCATGTTAGTTTTGGTAGTGTATTGCATTATAAGGAGGCTCAGAGTTGAATGATCAACTTTGAGAGGCTCGTTTTCCCTGTTATCACTGTTTGTCTCAGGCCAAGCAGAGCAGGAGAAAAAAACGTGTCAGGGCTGCAGAACCAATGAGAATGTCTTCTTGGATGAGGTAGAGCTTATGTTTCAAAAAGGAAGGAAACCCTTGAGGAAACATTATGCCAGGGCAACCCATGACCCAGTCACAGTCTCTCATGGGTGTTGGACGCCTGAGGGTGGTGGTGGAGGGGGACTTTCAGCACCAGGTCTCACCAGTCTTTACCCCAGATGCCACCCAAGGCAAGGCAATGGCTTCCTCTGGCCAATGCCCATTATATGCTCAACTTTTCTAGAATCAGGGGTATTTAGTGTATATCTTGGGACCAGAATAAGCTAAATAACTGGATGGATGGGAAGGAAAGGATTTTTTCCCCTTGATAACACAGAGGAAAAGGGGCTACCAAAAGGGACCAAGAAGAAGTGGTGCAGATCATGGTGCTTCCCAACTTTTACCAGGGCAAGAACAGAAAATGGTAATATATGGTACACTGGACTTGTATAAGTTAGGGTGTAGATTAAGCTGATATAATAAAGACTCTAAGATATTATGATCTGAATATCATACATTTATTTCTCCCTCATATAAGAGTCTAGGGGTGAGCAGTCCAGGACTGGTGGGATAGCTCTGTCTTCCTGAACAAGCAGTTTCCATCTTTGGGGCAAAGGTGAATATTAAAATTCTCATTATCTCCCAGGTAATAGAGTAGAGGAAGGGTAGAGGAAGCATAGAAATACTAATCATCCCTTTTGCTCACATCTCATTGGTTGGGTAAAATGGACTTCATAAAAACTTTTTAAAAACCCTTTTGTGTATCAAAGGCCATTATCAAGAAAGTGAGGGGCTTCACTCGTGGTCCAGTAGTTAAGAATACACCTTCCAATGCTGGGGGTGCGGGTTCCATGCTTGCTAGGGGAACTAAGATCCCACATGACGCAGGGCAATTAAGCCTGCGTGTCTCAACTAGAGAGTCCAGGCGATCTGCATGAAACAATGAAGATACTGAATGTCTCAGCTAAGACCCAACTCAACCAAATTTTTTTTAAAAAAGGCCTTCTTCAGTTGCACAGTATAAAATATCAACCTGGTCACCCAGCTCTTCATCTTTTTCTCCTTAGAATTTACTCTCTTATATAGTATAAGACTTTCATATTTTTTTAAATGTCTACCTTCTTCACTAGAAATTAGCTCCCTGAAGGCAAGGATTTCTGTTTAATTCTGTTAAACACACAAAACTGTTATCTCTAAAGCCTGGATTAGAACAAAGGCTGGCACACAGTAGGCACTTGATACAAAAAGTTTAAATAACACACACACACACACACACATAAACACAAATACAAACCTTCTGCTTAATCAAGAGTAAATAAAGAAAATCTTATACATGACAAGCAAAAATTTCGTAAACTGTAACAGAGCAGAAAGATATTTTCAGCACAATAACCAGATTAAAAAGGAAATCCAAAAGTTCATTGCCACTGATCACACTCAACCAAGTGGAAAAGGTTTAATCAGTGTGCCTTAAGTGAATTAGTTCATGTCCTAAAGAGAATTAACAACCAGACTCAAACTCTCATCTTCTTAGGATGGGAAATCGCTAGATGGTCCTAATATCCACAAACTACTAGTAAGGCATGAGTTTTTAATAATGCTATAAGATCAAGCCAATATATCACAATAAGACAATGGGTTGTATAGTTGCAGATAAACAAAATTTAGTACCTCATTATGAGGAACAACATCAGAGTATAAAGTAAAAACACCTGTGCTACAGGCATGGGTGTAAAAGATTTTATCAACATTGCAGTGAAGTTTAAACTGGACTTCCCTGGTGGTCCAGTGGCCAAGATGACACACTCTCAATGCAGGGCACCAGGTTTGATCCCTGGGCAGGGAACTAGATCCCACAAGCTGCAACTAAGGATTTGTATACCACATTGAAAACTGAAGATCCTGCATGCTGCAACTAAGACCCAGTTCAGCCAGAAATATTAAAAACAACAATATGTGAAGTTTAACTGTAAAAACAGAATCACTGGCTTGGATTGATAGCAGCTTGGAGTAAGAAATTAGGTACCATACTTAGATCAAAAAATCAGTGAATTCATCACTGGTCTGAGTAATTTTTTTTTTCTTTAAGCCTAAGTAAGTTTAGAGTAACTCTGGAGAATTTTCTGGAATAAGTTATAACTTAATCCTTAGAAAGTATTAAAATAAGTATTCCTACTGAAACCATGAAATTAAAAGATGCTTACTCCTTGGAAGAAAAGTTATGACCAACCTAGACAGCATATTGAAAAGCAGAGACATTACTTTGCCAAAAAAGGTCCGTCTAGTCAAGGCTATGGTTTTTCCAGTAGTCATGTATGGATGTGAGAGTTGGACTGTGAAGAAAGCTGAGCACCAAAGAATTGATGCTTTTGAACTGTGGTGTTGGAGAAGACTCTTGAGAGTCCCTTGGACTGCAAGGAGATCTAACCAGTCCATTCTGAAGGAGATCAGCCCTGGAATGTCTTTGGAAGGAATGATGCTAAAGCTGAAACTCTAGTACTTTGGCCAACTCATGTGAAGAGTTGACTCATTGGAAAAGACTCTGATGCTGGGAGGGATTGGGGGCAGGAGAAGGGGACAACAGAGGATGAGATGGCTGGATGGCATCACTGACTCGATGGATGTGCGTCTGAGTGAACTCCAGGAGATGGTGATGGACAGGGAGGCCTGGCGTGCTGCGATTCATGGGCTCGCAAAGAGTTGGACACGACTGAGTGACTGAACTGAACTGAACACCTCCAGAAAATGAGAATAAAGGAATGATGATATGAATTTGGCTTACAATATTAATATATTTTAGATTAGATATAATGCAAGTTTGAGTGTTTTAAAACCATTACATTTGTTTGTGTTCAAGGTCTGAAGTATTCAACTATACTAAATCTCTTAAGTTGTTCAGAGGGAATTTGTCTTGCTCAGATGGTAAAGAGCCTGCCTGCAATGTGGGAGACCTGAGTTCGATTCTTGGGTCAGAAAGATTCCCTGGAGAAGAAAATGGCAACCCACTCCAGTAGCCTGGAAAATCCCATGGATGGAGGAGCCTGGTGGGCTACAGTCCATAGGGTCGCAAAGAACTGGACATTACTGAGCGACTTCACTTTCACTTTAAGAAAAATAATTTTCAAATTTTTATTAAAGTATTATCTTATATATTATAATATATAATCTATTTCCGCTTTATTAACTATGCCAAAGCCTTTGACTGTGTGGATCACAATAAACTGGAAAATTCTGAAAGAGATGGGAATACCAGACCACCTGACCTGACTCTTGAGAAACCTGTATGCAAGTCAGGAAGCAACAGTTAGAACTGGACATGGAACAACAGAAAGAGAAAAGAAAGTGAAGTCTCAGTCATGTCCGACTCTTTGTGACCCCGTGGACTGTAGCCTACCAGTCTCCTCCATCCATGGAATTTTCCAGGCAAGAGTACTGAAGTGGGTTGCCATTTCCTTCTCCAGAGGACCTTCCAAACCCAGGGATCGAACCCGGGTCTCCCACACTGCAGGCAGACGTTTTACCATCTGAGCCACTGGTTCCAAATAGGAAAATGAGTACGTCAAGGCTATATCTTGTAACCTAGCTTATGTAACTTACATGCAGAGTACATCATGAGAAATGCTGAGCTGGAGGAAGCACAAGCTGGAATCAAGATTGCCGGGAGAAATATCAATAACCTCAGATATGCAGATGACAC
This sequence comes from Tragelaphus eurycerus, assembly GCA_935064755.1. Taxonomy (NCBI): domain Eukaryota; kingdom Metazoa; phylum Chordata; class Mammalia; order Artiodactyla; family Bovidae; genus Tragelaphus; species Tragelaphus eurycerus. The sequence goes on from CAKXYN010000020.1 coordinate 10,278,251, forward strand.
CACCCTTATGGCAGAAAGTGAAGAGGAACTAAAGAGCCTCTTGATGAAAGTGAAAGAGGAGAGTGAAAAAGTTGGCTTAAAGCTCAACATTCAGAAAACTAAGATCATGGCATCTGGTCCCATCACTTCATGGCAAGTAGATGGGGAAACAGTGGAAACAGTGGCTGACTTTATTTTTCTGGGCTCCAAAATCACTGCAGATGGTGACTGCAGCCATGAAATTAAAAGACACTTACTCCTTGGAAGGAAAGTTATGACCAACCTAGATAGCCTATTAAAAAGCAGAGCCATTACTTTGCCAACAAGGGTCCATCTAGTCAAGGCTATGGTTTTTTCAGTGGTCATGTATGGATGTGAGAGCTGGACTGTAAGAAAGCTGAGTGCAGAAGAATCAATGTTTTTGAACTGTGGTGTTGGAAAAGACTCTTGAGAGTTCCTTGGACTGTAAGGAGATCCAACCAGTCCATTCTAAAGGAGATCAGTCCTGGGTACTCATTGGAGGGACTGATGTTGAAGCTGAAACTCCAATACTTGGGCCACCTTATGCGGAGAGCTGACTCATTGGGAAAGACCCTGATGCTGGGAAAGATTGAGGGCAGGAGGAGAAGGGAACAACAGAGGATGAGATGGTTGGATGGCATCACCGACACAATGGACATGGGTTTGGGAGGACTCTGGGAGTTGGTGATGGATGGGGAGGCCTAGTGTGCTGTGGTTTATGGGGTCACAAAGAGTCAGACACGACTGAGTGACTGAACTGAACCGAACTGATTATATAATTTGACTATTAAATTATTGCATTAGTAGTTGTTTCATTCCATGCATATACATACACATGTGAACCTATCACTTTTTCATAATTCATTTTCCTGATCTACTTTTATAGATTTCTCCAGAAAGTGCCCAAGATTCTAACTGGTTCTAACTGTTCAGAGTGCCAAGGTCTCCATATCGAAGTTTACCTTCATATATCCACTCAGATAAAACAGGAATATATTCCCCACACCTTTCTGTTCCTCATTACTCTGAATAGAAATGATTCACACTCTAAAAATTTTAGGCTCCAACTGCTTTACTTTAACCATTAGTTGAAAATGACTCATTCTTTCTGCCAGCAATGTCTTACCTAATATCTCCAGTTTCAAAGAAGTTACCCATAAGCTTCTTAAACCAAGTTTACAACCCACCCACAAAAGAAGACTTCATTTACAATTCTCTTATTATATTCTATCATATAATGTTTAAATCCATGCTGAAAGTAGAAAACCAAATAATCCCTGTAAGATGAAGAGACATTCATTAAACTGAAAGATCCATTATTCTCTTAGCTGGCCAATCTTTATTTTAAAAAAGTATTTCATTGGAATTCCTTGCTGGTGGAGTGGATAAAAATTCTCCTGCCTCAAAACAATGACAACAATGAATCCATCTGCCAATGCAGGGGACTTGGGTTCCATCCCTGCTCCAGGAAGATTCCCCATGCCTCAAAGCGATTAAGCCCCTGTGCCACAACTACTGAAGCCCACACACCTAGAGCCCCATGCTTGGCAATGAGAGGCCATCACAATAAGCCCAAGCACCTCAACAAAGAGTAGCCACTCATTGCAACTAGAGAAAGCCCTCACACAGCAATGAAGACCCAGTGTAGCCAAAAATAAATTAAAAAAAAATTTGTATTGTGACATACGGGATCTTTCATTGTAGTGCACAGGCTACAGAGGCATGGGTTTCATAGTCACAGCATGCAGGCTCTCCAGTTGAGGTATGCTGACTTAGTTGCCTCATGGCATGTGAGATCTTAGTTCCTCAACTAGGGATCAAACATGCACTCTCTTCATTAGAAAGTGGACTCTCAACCACTGGACCACCAGGGAAGTCCCCCAATATTTCTTTAAAGGTCTATAGCAAGTCCCTGCCACAAATGATTTTAATTCCCTAGGAGTATAAATAAAACCTGGTAATAAGTTTTATTACATGAATTAAAAAAAATTCTTATTGTGAAATAAACAAATATTAGTTTTTTATCAACAAATAAAACATAATTCTTTCAGCTTTATGAAGGGTGTGTATTTAACTTTCATATATTTGTTATGAGGTTTATCCTCAGGATAAATAATTATGCCATATAAAAGATTTAAGGCCTTTTCACATGTGTAGCAAACATGGGATATACACATCAGGACTCCAAATCAAATTAACTGAAGCAAAAAAAGAGAAAATTTATTGGATCACAAAAATGAAAATGTCAAAGATGGTGTAGGCTTCAGACATGACTGGATCCAGATCAAACAACATCCTCATATTTCTGTCTATTATCTCCAATTTCTTTGTATTGGATTTATCTTGGGAAGGCTTTATGTGGTAACAGAAAGGCTAGTGGTGAGTTTTTATCAAATCCTTGACATTTGCAATTCCAGTGGGGGGGCAGGGGGCATGGAAAGAAAAGATCTTTTCTCATTACCCATAACAGTACCTTCCTAGGGCTCTATTGGTCTAGATAGGGCCATCTGAAAACCCCTCATTTCTAGTTAGGTTGAGGAAAATAATTGATCACTACTCTCCCTGATTAAATAATTTCATCAGAATGATAGGTACTGAGGATGGGTTAAGTCTCAAATGCAGCATACGACAGATCCAAAAGTAATAGATGGCTACTACTCAGGTTATTTCAAATAAGGGATGCTTGTGAACTGGAGACTTTTCCATATTTACTACATTCATATTAGTAGAATTACTAGCTGAAGAATTCATTGATATTTATTTAATAAGGACCAAGTGGTGACTACATGTTTTCTTATTACACATAATCAGAGAGATTTTCTATTATGAATTTTCTGATGTCGTCTAAGGGTTGAAGCACGGCTAAAATTGTTCCCACATTCATTACAGTTATAGGGTTTTTCTCCAGCATGAATTCTCTGGTGTAGCCTAAGGGACAAGACCTGATGGAAAGCCTTCCCACACTCATTACATTCGTAGGGTTTCTCTCCAGTATGAATTCTCTGATGTTGATTAAGATATGAGCCACAACTGAAGGCCTTCCCACATTTGTTACATTCATAGGGTTTCTCTCCTGCATGACTTCTTTTATGATGAATTAGAACTAAAGCATCACTGAACGCTTTCCCACATTTATTGCATTCAAAAGGCCTCTCTCCAGTATGAATTCTATGATGTCGATTAAGTTGTGAGTCAGTCCTAAAAAACTTCCCACATTTGATGCACTCATAGGGCTTTTCACCGGTGTGAATTCTCTGATGTTGATTAAGGTGTGAGCGATAGCCAAAGGTCTTCCCACATTCATTACATTTAAAGGGTTTCTCTCCTGTATGAATTCTCTGATGCAGAGTAAGGGCTATGCGTCTACTGAAGGCTTTTCCACATTGATTACATTCATAGGGTTTCTCTCCAGTGTGAATTCTCTGATGTTGATTAAGGTGTGCGCTCTGTCTGAAGGCTTTGTTACATTCCTTACATTCATATGGTTTCTCTCCCGTGTGAATTCTCTGATGTTCAACAAGGAAGGCATAACGGCTAAAGGCCTTCCCACATTCATTGCATGCAAAGGGTTTCTCTCCAGTGTGGATTCTCTGATGTTGAGCAAGGTGTGCACTCTGTCGGAAAGCTTTGTTACATTCCTTACATTCATATGGTTTCTCCCCAATATGAGTTCTCTGATGCTCACTGAGAAAAAAGTCATGGCTGAAGCCCTTGCCACAGTCATTGCACGCATATGGTTTCTCTCTACTGTGAATTCTCTGAGGTTGAGTAAAATACGAGTAACAGCTAAAGGCATTGCCATACTCATCATATCCATGGGGTGATTTTCCAAAATGAGTTGCTTGATGTTGAGTAAGTAATGAATGGAAACTTAAGAGGTTTGAAAAATCATTACTTTCATAAGATTTCTCCCCAGGAGAAATTTCTACATCTTTACTAAGGTATGTGCTCTGGTTGAATTCTTCACATTCATTACCTATCAAAGATTCCCTCTCGGCATGCAGTCTTTTATGTTCAATTAGAACTGAATTTGGGGGGAACATTTTGTTAAAAATACCAAATTTATGTACTTGCTCTACTGGGGGAACTCTCTGTTGTGTTAAAAGTACTGACTTCAAGAGAATGTTTCTCTCAGAATTATATTCATTGTCTCTCTTCACAGCAGAGATTTCCTTAAGAGTTGCCACTTGCTTGAAATGCCTCTCCTGATTTCCTTGATGCCGCTCAAATTCAGCCTCATATTTCCAGGCTTCTCTGAAACTGGAGCATTCAAGGCTATAACTTGTAAGTCTTTTTGTTATCACCCCCTGCGATATTTCCTCTTCATCAGTGTACCACTTTGGAGATAATGCCTTGATCTCATACCAAGACTCCCAGTCTGAAAAATATCAAGAAAGCAAATGTCTCCTTTTCACCTTTGCAAGGAGAAAGAAAATCATTATAGAAGGAATTAAAGAATTTACTTGAGGGAAAGAGGGGAGAAAGTAGTGGTTCTGACTTTTTTATCAATTTACATTCCTGTCAGCAACATGAAATACATGTCTTCAAACTGATTCACACTGGCTAACATCATTCTAAAAATCTTTGCCCCTACAAGTAAAGAGTACCTCATTATTATGTTACTTTGCAAGTCTCTGAAAATTGAAAATTCATATACATTTTTGTATCTTTTATATATCTTTGCATACATTTTAATTATACTGGCATCTTCTTTTAAGTGGTTTATAGAAGTCATGATAAATAAGGTGGTATGTCTTTATAAGTATTTTTCTCCCTCAAATCATCACTTTTTATTGTTACATGTCATCTTCACTTATAATGCTTCTGATAAAGTTTGAACTCAAATCTCCCAGTCTTTTCATTATAGAGTCTGGCTTTGTAGTCATTTTAAGAAAGATTTTTCCAAAATCCAATATTATGCAAATATTATCCATAACTTTTACAAAAATCTTTTTGTACCACTAATTTGAAAAGCTATTTTTATCAAATACCAAATTCTCATATATATATGGGTGTATTTTTGAAATTTCTTCACTGTTCCACTGATCTATTTCACTGTTCTTATATCAGATGAGTCTCACAGATAAAAGGCAAGATTCTTAAATATCAAAACTTGAATCAGGTAGTATATTGAATGAATAATACACATAACCAAGTAAGCAACTGAGAAATACATAAATTGTTCATCAGTAGGAAACCCTTTACTATATTATTATTATATTATTCTCTATACTTTCATGTTTTTTAATTCATCAATAAAAAATAAAAAGATATTTCCTGAAACAAAAACTCAAATCTCCATCCTGAAAGAGAACATATCTACTAGGAAAAAGTGACCCAAAATGGTCAAGACTGAAACACACCCCACTAAAATGACTTTAAAATGAAAGAACCTTCTAAGAGATCAGAAAAAAATATAAAGGTACTTACACAAAAAAAGAAAATATCAAGCTGGCATCAGGATTCTTTGTAACAACATTCAATACCAATACACTATAAGAAATTTAAGAAAAGAATGGCCAACTATGAACAAGGTAGAGCTTAGGGGACATCATTTGCATGAACTCTTTTTGAGGAAATTGCTAAAGAACAGATTTCAGTCAATCAAGAGATGTCCAGAGAAACTTCAATAAAAGAAACTAGTGGAAAACACTAAATATATTTAGCTACAGAAATAAAACAAAAGAAAAAGTTAGGATAAATTTGACAGAAAAATTAGTGAAAGAAAGTGAAAGTGTTAGTCGCTCAGTTGTCTTTGACTCTTTGAGACCCCATGGACTGTAACCTGCCAGGCTCCTCTGCCCATGGAATTCTCCAGGCAAGAATACTGGAGTGGGTTGCCATTTCCTTCTTTGGGGGTTCTTCCTGACCCAGGGATTGAACCTGGATCTTCTGCACTGCCAGCAGACTCTTTACCATCTGAGCCACCAGAACATGTAAATATGCCTGGACAATGTAAAAACTGTACAACTAACAAAATTTGGGAAGAGAAGGTGAGGAATATAATAAGGCTACTTTTTGACTCATCTGTAAAGTGAAAGTCACTCAGTCGTGTCCAGCTCTTTGCGACCCCATGGACTATAGAGTCCATGGAATTCTCCAGGCCAGAATACTGAAGTGGGTAGCCTTTCCCTTCTCCAGGGCATCTTCCCAACCCAGGGATCAAGCCAGGGTCTCCCGCATTGCAGGCAGATTCTTTACCAGCTGAGCCACAAGGGAAGCCCAAGAATACTAGAGTGGGTAGCCTATTCCCTTCTCCAGTGGATCTTCCTGACCCAGGAATCGAACCAGGGTCTCCTGCATTGCAGCCAGATTCTTTACCAATTGAGCTATCATGGAAGCCTTTTAGGAAGGAAGGATAGCTTACCTTTTTCATCTGTAAAAGGTAAAAAAAAAAAAAAATCAAAGGCTAATTTTTAAAGCTGACCAATCAAGTAATAGAAGGAATAAACACTGTTTAAAGAAACATGAAGGTCTCTTTATGTTTTTCTTTAAACACTGTTGAAAGAAACATGAAGGTAAACACCAGATCAAAAGAAAAATCTAATTATTATAAAAACTACAGTACTACATGACCAAAAAAAGGCTAGGAAAACAAACAAGTGAAAGTCTTTTTTAAAAACTGTAAAAATCAGAAAATATAAAACAATACACAGAATTAAGCCTAAACATATAAAAAATGTGGCTGGAGTTTCACTTATTAAATTGAAATGATATCCAGACTGATATACTGCCTGTAAACCCCATGTTTAAATCAAAGTGATTTTACACAGTTGAAAATAAAAAGATGGGTAAAGGCCCTAAAGAAAGCATAAAAAAAGCAAGAAACAGATTCTCCCCAAGGGCCTTCAGAAGGAAAGTAGGCGTCTAATGTTTTGATTTTGGCCTTGCAAGATCCATTTTCAGCTTCTGACCTTCAGAGCTATAAGATAATAAATTTGTGTTTTTTCAGCCATCAAATTTATGGTAATTTGTTACAGCAGCCATAAGAAACTAATACAGAAAACAGACTGGTACAACTATTTTGGGGAGGAATTTGGCAATTCCTAACACTACATATCCACTTAGCAATCTTACATCTAGGAAACGACCCTGAAAATAACACTTCAACAACAGGAAAATACGTATGTACAAGGTTAGTTACTGCAGCATTGTTTGTAATTGTAAACTACTGCAAACATCCTAAATGTCCACATACTAGTGAGTATTGAATAAATTACCATAATATCCACATAATGGGGTATTCTGCAGCCATTAGATAAATGAAGAAGCTCTCCAGGAACTAATATGGAGTGATTTCCTGTACAGCTGACCCACGAACAATGCAGGGGCTAGGGGCATAACTTTACAGTCAGCCCTCCAAATCTGCAGTTCAGCATCCATGGATTCAACCAATCTCAAATTGCGTAGTATTTATTGAAAAAAATCTGCATGTAAGTGGATACTTAGATGCGAATCCTGGTCTCTTCGACTAATGTGCATGTATAACTTTGATAAAAACTCTATAAAGCAATCTAGAAGTGAAAAAAAAAAGAAATCCAGAAATGAATATAATTCTGTCCATAAAGGGGAAAGAAGTGTAAAGGAAGAAGATTCAAGGTTTAGGTAGAGGTAGGGGGTCCCCAGTGGCTCAGTGGTAAAGAATCCACCTGAAATGTAAGAGACGTGGGTTTGATTCCTGGGCGGGGAAGATCCACTGGAGGAGGGCATGTCAACCCACTCCAGAATTCTTGCTTGGAGAATCCCATGGACAGAGGAGCCTGGCAGGCTACAGTCCTCAGGATCACAAAGAGCCAGACATGACCTGAAGTGACTTAGCACACATGTGCACATCCTTGAGAGTATAACTTGATAGAAATAGAGCAGGAACAATCCCCTGATGCCCAGGGCAGCCACCTCAAGTGCAAGGCAGTCTTTTCATGACCACATTGGCTGCCACCTTACAACGGCCCTCCCTGCCCAGTCCCCTGTCACTCACCTGTATGTTGACCATCTGACATCTCTCTCTCCACCATCCAAGGTTCTTTCCCTTGTTCCAATAAGGAGATCATGTTGGGCTTAGAAATGGAGAGTCCTGTTTATAGGAGAAGAAAAATGAGAACAAGCAAGAGACAGACAGATAGATAAACAAATCCACTTGCTATTGCTGTTCCAGTGACTCAATCCCTTGGTCACTAGGCAAGAAAGGATATTAGAAAAAGGGCCAGAGAATAAAAAGAAGCTTGTAAGGAGGATGAGAAAGACAAAGCTTCTGTCATACTGTGCTGCTGCTCTTGTTTCGGTCGCTGCGGGGCCCCCCCGGGGCCCTCGCAGCAATTCTCAAAGTACTAGAGCAGAAAAGAACCACTGTCTTGGAACCAAACAGAAATGCAAATTCTCAGGCTGCCCCAACCCAGACCCTACTGAATTAGAAATCACAGTGGTTCTCAAATATAAATGAGCATCAGAACCATGTGGAGGGCTCACTAAAACCAGACTATTGGGGCTATTCCCAGATACTGTAGGCCTATAATGGCACCCCATGATTTGCAATTTTAAAAATTCCCACAACATACTCATGCTGCTATCCCAAACCATCATTCAGTAGCAAAAGGAACTACATTTATAACTCTGTGAAAATACTTTGAATAATTTCCTGGGAACAAGAAGTAGAAATCCAGCTAAGCATTTCAGATGCCCTAGATATTCTCAATGGAGGAAACTAATACACCTCATAGGGAAGATTTGAATTATGGGGTTATACATCCTTACCAAGCCATACCAAGTTCCTGTAGTTCTCCAACATGACATCTCTGTACAAATCCTTCTGAGATGAGTCCAGCCATTCCCATTCCTCTGGGGAAAAATTCAGAGCTACATCCCTGAAGGTCACCAATCCCTGAAATTTAAAAAAAAAAAAGTCTTGAGACTTTCCAAACAGTGCAGTGGTTAAGACTCCATGTTTCCAATGCAGGGGGTATGAGTTTAATCTCTGGTCAAGGAACTAAGATCCCACATATTACACGTTACGGCCAAAAAAAAAAAGAAAAAGAAAAAAATTTTTGTTTACCCAGTACTCCCAGACAGTCCAAGCATCTTCCTCCGTCTCTATCAGAAGAATTTAACTCAGTTGATCATCTCCTCCTTGAAATGCTTTCTCCTCTTGACTTCCAGGACCCACACTCTTTTGGATTTCCTTCTACATCAGTCCTTCAGTCTCTTTTGCTGGTTCCTCCTCTTCTTGTCAGCCTTTTGTCAGCCTTTGAATACCCTAAGCTCACTCCCTAGACCTCTTTCCTACCTATATTCACGACAACCTACCCTCAAAATAATCTTAACCTGTCCCATGGCTTTAACTACACTGTGTTCAGTCAGTTCAGTCATGTCCAACTCTGTGACCCCATGGACTGTAGCCCACCAGGCTCCTCTGTCCATGGGATTTTCCCAGCAAGAATACTGGAATTGGTTGCCATGCCCTCCTCCAAGGGATCTTCTCCATCCAGGGATTGAACCCAAGTCTCCAGTATCTCTGCATTGCAGGCAGATTCTTATACCACTGAGCCACTGGGAAAGCCCTTAAATACATTAACAACTCTCAAATTCACATCTCCAGTCCTAAACTCTAGATATATAACCAATACTCCACTTGGATATCCAACAGGTCTCTCTAAATTATCTGGAACTCAAATCTTGATTTTTATCTCATCCCAGCCCATCTTCCCATCTCAGTAAATAGCATGACCATATACACAACTGCCCAGGTCAAAAATCTTTGTAGTTATTCATGATTTCTTTCTTTCTCTCACACTCCACAACCAAACCCTGATCAAATGCCATATTTCCTATCTCCAATAGATACCCAGAATCTCACAAGCGCCAATGCCACCACCGTGATCCAGGCAGCTATCACCTTCCACCTGGATTACTAAGCATCTCCTGATTGGACTCCTTGCTTCCACTCTTACTTCCTTGCTTTTGATTTTCCTTCCTTTTACAATATAAATCAGATTATATCACCAACACTCTAGTGGTTCTCCTTCACCCTTAGAACAAAAATCAAAGCTCTGGTCATAACTTTCAAGGCCCTGCTCAGTTTGGTCCCCACCTATTCCCCTAGTGCATATCTCACAGTGCATATTTTCCTCTGATGATACTGGCTTATTGCTATCCCTGAAATACATCAAACATGCTCCCACCACAGTAACTTTGCACTTGCTATTTCTTCTACCATTTTTTGTCTTTTTTTAAATTGGAATTTAATTGCTTTACAACACTGTTTTAGTTTCTGCTGTACAATGAAGTGAATCAGCTATTTGTATACATATATCTCCTCCCTCTTGGACTTCCCTCCTGCCCCACCCCATCACACCTTCTACTTTTAAAGCTCTTTCCCAGATCTCAACAAAACTTCCTCCCTATGTTCACTGAGGTTTCTCTTTGCTTAAATGTCACTTCCAAAAACAAACAAACAAACAAAAATTCCTTGACCTCCCTAGTTAAAAGGGCACTTGATAATCACACTCCATCCTTTCATGCCTACACAACAAATCACAATCCATCTAAAGATGAAACATTCTGTTCCATTATACATTTCAGCACAACACTGAGTTTAAAAAAAAAAAAAAAGATACTAAATGTTTTGTAGAAGGATTATCTGAACAAACAGTGGAGAGGGAGAAGTGAAGAGAGTGCTCACCAGACCACCTGGGACTCTCCAAAGTCCTAAAAAATGACATGGAATTTCTGAAAACAAATTGAAAACATCAACTTACCTGGGACATGGCTTTACACAGTCCAACAGCCATTCTTCCTTCCTTCTTCAATTGTCTCTTTTGGAGAAAAAAGTCCTGAAAAGGGGGAGTTATAAGAACAACAACAAAAAATGGAACAGCAGTCCTATGATGCTGATCTGAGACTCACAAAGAGGTTTCCTGCCCCTTTATGGTCCCTAGTTGCCTTATATGAACCAGTCTGTGCATCACATTGGAGGGAACTCCCTATTTTATCTAAAGAGAATCTCCTTCCCAGTTACTATTTTTCTTTATCTTGATTTCTTTTTCTTCTTAGCATTTAACATCACTGGACATGTTACTTTTTTTTTTCCTGTTGTCTTCCCAAATAATAGTACAAGATTTAAGACAGCCAGGATTTATTGGGTTCACTGTGTATCTCTGTGCTTTGCTTAACTGCTCAGTTGCTTAGTTGCTCAGTTCTTTGTGATCCCATGGACTGTAGCCTGCCAGACACCTCTGTCCATGGGGATTCTCCAGGCAAGAATGCTGGAGTGGGTCGCCATGCCCCTCCTCCAGGGGATCTTCCCAACCCAGAGATTGAACCCAGGTCTCTCGCATTGCAGACAGATTCTTTACTGTCTGAGCCACCAGGGAAGTCCCTGTGTATCTCCAGGGCTAGAATAATGCCAGAACCACTGCCAGTGCTCAAAACAGATTTGATAGACAAATAAATAAATCTCAGTGTGGCTCCTGTAATATAAATAGCAATGTTACACATATTGTATATGTCATTATCTTAGTTAATCTTCACAAAACTGCAAAGGTAGGTATTATTATACCTGTTTTATATGGTTCAGAAAGGTTAGACAGCTTACTCAAATTCATAAGAGTCAAACTGCAGGGTGACTCAAAAACTGGTCCTCCAGACTTCCGTGATGGTCAAGTGGCTAAGACTCTGACTCCCAATGTAGGGAGCCTGGATTCGATCTCTGTCAAGGAACTAGATCCCACATGCCACAACTACGACCTGGCCCAGCCAAATAAATAAACAAAATAAATATTAAGACTCTGAGAGTCCCTTGGATTGCAAGGAAATCAACCCTGAATACTTATTGAAAGGACTGATGCTGAAGCTGAAGCTCCAATACTTTGGCCACCTGATGTGAACAGCCGACTCACTGGAAAGGACACTGATGCTAGGAAAGATTGACAGCAGAAGGAGAAAGGGGCAACAGAGGATGAGGTGGTGGGATGGCATCACCAAATCAACAGACATGAGTTTGAGCAAACTTCAGGAGTTGAGTCAAAAACACAGGGAAGGCTGGTGTGCTGCAGCTCATGGGGTCGCAAGAAGTCAGACACTACTTAGTAACTGAACAATAGCAACAATAAATATTAGAAAAAAAAAAACTGATTCTCTTTCAAGAGACCACAGTGTTTGCATGGGAAATAATCAACATAACCTGAGAAATCAGTGCTATATGTTTTTTAGAGAAGCATTTTTGGAGGTAGAAAATGTTACCTTAATTTCTCCACAGAAATTCAGCCTGAGGTAAACATGCCAAATTTCAACACCAAACCAATAAGAAACTGCACAGCCTGAAACAAGTTCCTTGTTTTCTCAGAGCCAACATTTCTTCACTCTGAAAACAAAGACAGTTGTGTTTGACTCAGAATTTAAGATATACAACCCCCTAATTCTGGGCTACTCTGCACTAGTCAACTCAACCTCCAAGAAAATTATTTATTTCCTTAGTGCAATGCAGCCTGAAATTGTCCACAAAGGCCTTTGCAACATGAGAAGAAAATCAATGAAGTCTTTTCAGAATCAGGGAGCTCCAAGTAGCATCTGCATAAAATAAATATCGTTTAAATTTCTGTTTCAAATAGCTGTGCATCACGAATATTTTTCAAGTTTGAAAGAACCATCAGTCTCTGAAAGAAGGTGAAGGGAAAGATTTGGGCTTTATATAGTCCCCAGGCACATGTTGACTCTCCAGTCCTTTCCTCACTGGCTAGGTGACCTTGGGCAAATCAATCCAACTGCCAGAACCTTTCCTCATTGTTAAAATGCCTGAGCCAACTCCTGGCACAGAGAAGTGCCACCCTTGTTGCCATTTAGATTTTACACACATGTTTGAAAAGGAAATGAGAACATCTTTCTTTATTAAAAAGTCAGAACCAAAAACTTAGTTCACTTAATATGTGAGAAAAAGAGCCACGGATTAGCCTCTCTCAGCACTAAACATGTTAGAGTTTTGACACAGACAAACCTAAAATTTCAAAATGGATGGCCTAAGGACAGGAAGGCTGGGCTTTCCTCCCCCAAAGGCAGCCAACGTGAGGATGGTCTCACTACAATGTCTTTAGACTGGGTTCTGTGACTCACAAGGGGACGGAAGGAAGAGATCCAAATTAATTTCCATGTCCAGAAGGTCCTGGGCCAAGACCACAGACAATCCTCTCCAACACCCTCAGAACCCAGGGCCCCCATTTTTCACTCTCACAATGTGGAAAAGATCAAGAGAGCTGAAAAATTAAAAGCAAAGATGCTGGAGCTAAATAGCCTAGGCTAAAGTCCCCGTTCTGTCACTTAGTAACTGTGTGAAGGTGGGTGAGCAATTTTAATCTTTCTGTGTTTCACAATCACATACTAGGTCTGACCTACACATACAAATTCTCTCCCAATCACATGCATACAAACACGGCCACACAATCGCAAACAGAATGTCACATACACACACTCTGGCATTAATGCAGAGAGAGATGATACACAATTACGCCAACAGAGAGACAGTCACACACAACCTCATACACAGTGACGTACCACACAAGGTCACACATCCTGCCACAATTATGTGGCTCATCCTGCCTCATACAAAATTATGCCTGCAGAGACTGATTATCATGGGTACATAACCACACCTTCAAACACAGTTACACGCACAGGGACAAGTGGTCAAACAGTCACACACATCCACACAGCAACACACACACACACAATGTCACACCTGCAGTCTCTCACAAACCCATACACAAATAGCACAATTACATCTGCGGAGACAGTCACACAGAAACACAGACTCAGTTTTATGCCAGAGACAGATGGTCACAGTCGTGTTCAACCATACAGTGACACAGTTCACACTGTCACACACACACACTGTCACACAGCCATACACGGTGACACACAGTTTCCCCAGAGGCGCCCTCCTGGTCCCCATCCCGATCCCTGCTGGTCCACCCCAAGCCCGGCCCTGATCTCTGGCTCTCGCGCCAGCCAGGCCCAACTCACCTCCCGGCGTCCCCGGCTCTGGAAACCCGCCCAGCGACCCGAGACCCGCAACGTCGCCTCCCAGAATCCCCCGCAGGGCGGAGCGGGATGCGGACTGACGCTCACTGGACCCCGGGTTCGGCTGGGGAAACATCTAGCTGCAAGGAACTAGACTAGCGACTCAGGTTTTCATTCCGACCCTGAGGACCACAAGTCCCAGACGCTTTGCGCCTCGGCCTCCTTGCTGAATGAACTACATTTCCCAGAGGGCCCCGAAGCACGCCCCAATATCACGGCTGCACTACAGGAAGCCACGGCCACAGGTCCGAGTACCCACAGAACTGTGTGATAACGTGGGATATCGTGAATGGGCATTTAAGTGACCCTGGGCAACTGTGTGTGAGGGAATGCTGAAGCTACGTGTGTCCGTGACTGTTACTGAGTGCTCAGGGGTGGCGATTTGTGTGTGACTGTCGCTTGCATACTTTTGTGCTTGCACACCACGGGGCGACGTGTTCTGTCAGTGTAGTCAGCTTACGTATTTTAAATCGTGCCCCGTGATTGTGGGTCATTGTGTGAGATTCTGGATCTGCCAAGAATGGTAAAGTGCTTATGGATGTGTAATGGACTGTGGCTGACTGTGGGCATGACGTTTCTGTAACTGTGTTCTTAGCCCAGAGATCTGCGGAGGTTTTCTCTTAATTGGCGGTGGAGCTTTGTTTCTGGGCTTGTCTTTAGAGTTGAGTCCGTGGAAGAGGAGTCTCTGTGTGTCCTCTGTGTGTGTGTGTGTCTGTCTGTCTGTCTGTCTCCAGGTCCAACTGTTCTCCCATCCCTGCCCAACCTCTCACCCCGGCCAGGGCGGGGTCAGTATTATCCTTATTTTTATATCGTGTGTATGGGTGTGCACGTGCGCACCCATTCAGTCACTCAGTCGTGTCAGACTCTTTGCGACCACATGGACTGACTGTACCCCACCAGTCTCCTCTGTCCATGGCATTTTCCAGGCCAGAATACTGCATTGGGCTGCCATTTCCTACTCCAGGGAATCTTCCCAAGCCAGGGATGGAAGATGTGACCCTGGCATCTTCTGCATTGGCAAGCAAATTCTTTACCACTGTGCCACCTGGGAAGCCCATATCCCTTCTCTACTTGCTGCTAATGTGAGGGCAGGCACAGAGAATAATTATATTCCAGTTGTAGGAAGACAGTCAATTTGTATCAAAGCCATTTTTATTGTAGCCAGGAGCTCTGAGGTTTCTTTTATTACTGTTCCTAACTTTTCACTTTACAACTTTAATTTGTTGTTGTTTTGGTGCTGTTCAGTCACTAAGTCATGTCCAACCCTTTGCGACCTCATGGACTGCAGCATGCCAGGCTTCCCTGTCCTTCACTATCTCCTAGAATTTGCTCAAAATCGTGTACATTAAGTTGGTGATGCTATCTAACCATCTCATTCTCTGCTGCCCTCTTCTCCTTTTGCCTTCAGTCTTTCCCAGCATCAGGGTCTTCTCTATTGAGTTGGCTCTTCGCATCATGTGGCTAAAGTAGTGGAGCTTCAGCTTCAGCATCAGTCCTTCCCATGAATATTCAGGGTTGATTTCCTTTAGGATTGACTGGTTTGATTTCCTTGCAGTCTGAGAGATTCTCAAGAGTCTTCCTCAGCACAACAATTTGAAAGCATCAATTCTTTGGCACTCAGCCTTCTTTATAGTCCAACTCACATCCAAACATGACTACTGGAAAAACCACAGCTTTGATTACACAGACCTTTGTTGGCAAAGTGATGTCTCTGCTTTCTAAAATACTGCCTAGGTTTGTCAAAGCTCCAGTATCACTGCAGACAGTAACTGAAGCCATGAAATTAAAAGACTCTTGCTCTTTGGAAGGAAAGCTATGACAAACCTTGACAACTTTATTTAGGGCCCAGCTTTAAGAAAACTATCCACAGTCATGCGGAGAAGGCAATGGCACCCCACTCCAGTACTCTTGCCTGGAAAATCCCATGGACGGAAGAGCCTCGTAGGCTGCAGTAAATGGGGTAGCAAAGAGTCAGACACGACTAAGCAACTTCACTTTCACTTTCCCTTTCATGCATTGGAGAAGGAAATGGCAACCCACTCCAGTGTTCTTGCCTGGAGAATCCCAGGGATGGGGGAGCCTGGTGGGCTGCTGTCTATGGGGTCACACAGAGTCGGACATGACTGAAACAACTTAGCAGCATCCACAGTCAAGAGGCCAAGAATGTGAACTTGTGAGTGATGTTAAAGAAAACAAGAACTGAGTGGTACTTGAAGGGGCTTTTTTTTTTTTTTTTTTTTTTAAATTCAGGAACTATTGCCATAGCAGAAAATAGACTTCAGTATGGAACTGGCTCAATTCCAAATATAGCAAGAGAAGATTTATAGACAAGGAGCAAGTTAGGGTTGGGGGGTG
Source organism: Tragelaphus eurycerus (assembly GCA_935064755.1). Classification (NCBI taxonomy): domain Eukaryota; kingdom Metazoa; phylum Chordata; class Mammalia; order Artiodactyla; family Bovidae; genus Tragelaphus; species Tragelaphus eurycerus. The sequence continues at coordinate 10,294,670 of CAKXYN010000020.1, forward strand.
GTCAGTTTATGGAAAATTATAAAGAGGAGACATAAAGGGGTAGGGGGGAATTCTTGCTAGGCTGACTAATAGGATTCTTGCTGAGGGAAGGCCAGAGTGATCACATACCATCTGGGTGGATGAGGAATTTAAATACTGAGTGGTCAGATATCAAGAACATGAGCTAAACTGACTTGACAGAATTCTTGCTAAAACTGGGTGATGCGAAGACAAACACTGAAGCCCAAAGGTTGAAGCCTAGTTGAGAAGAGGGTTCTGAGGAGTCTGATTAAAGTCTGGTCAAGGAGAGTCTTTGTCAGTGAAAGTTAAAAAAAAAAAAACCTGGAAGGTACACCCAAGTCAAGATCTCGGTATATGTGGAAGTAAAGAGAAGTGCTTGAAATAAAAACACATCTCTGGAGATCTCTCCAATCCCCTCCCCAGAAAGTCCTCTAATAGCTGAAGCCCCAGTGAAAGAGTTCGAAGTGTTTGTCGCTCAGTTGTGTTTGACTCTTTGTGCCCCCATGGACTGTAGCCCATCAGGCTCCTCTGTCCATGGGATTCTCCAGGCAAGAATACTGCTTGGGTACTGGAGTGGGTTGCCACACCCTTCTCCAGAGGATTTTCCCAACCCAGGGATCAAACCCGAGTCTCTTACATCTCCTACACTAGTAGGCAGGTTCTTTACCACTAGCACCACCTGAGAAGTCCCTCAAACATATAATATGAATTAATAAATAAACATAAAGACATCATTAATACAAGAGAATAAAATAACTATATAGAAAATAAAAAATTTTACAAGTTTGTCTTAATCTTGGCATATTATTAAAATAGCTATACACACTTCAGAGAAGGCAATGACACCCCACTCCAGTACTCTTGCCTGGAAAATCCCATGGATGGAGGAGCCTGCTAGGCTGTAGTCCATGGGGTCGCTGAGTCGGACACGACTGAGCGACTTCACTTTCACTTTTCACTTTCATGCATTGGAGAAGGGAATGGCAACCCACTCCAGTGTTCTTGACTGGAGAATCCCAGGGACGGGGGAGCCTGGTGGGCTTCCATCTATGGGGTCGCACAGAGTTGGACACAACTGAAATGACTTAGCAGCAGCAGCAGCATATACATATTTACATTAAATACTTTAAGATTCAAGCTTAATCACATTCAAACCTACACTTTATGAACTAAAATGGAAGAAATCACAAAATACATTGATTACAATGCTATAAGATAAAAAGCTGAATATTAGGATATTGTAAAAATGCGTATGTCCATCTAGCTACCTGTAAGCACTCTGAAATAGTAATTCTTATATAAAGGAAAATAAAAAATGAAAACTATATGCCACTTAGAAATGAACTGACTTTCAGGACAGTAAAAAGGCAATACACACACAGAAGTCACTCAGTCGTGTCCGACTCTTTGTGACCCCATGGATTGTAGTCCACCAGGCTGCTCAGTCCATGGGATTTTCCAGGCATGAATACTGGAGTGGGTTGCCGTTTCCTTCTCCAGGGGATCTTCCTGACCCAGGGATCGAACCTGGGTCTCCCGCATTGTAGGCAGACACTTTACCGTCTGACCTACCAGGGAAGCCCAAAAAAGGCAATAAATAAACCAAATTATGATTAAATAAGATTTAAAATGCAATACAATAAAAAAAGAAAGCTTGAGATTAGTAAATATTAACAGAAATTAACAAATATAAAAAAGACACTGAAAAAATGATTAAAAGCATAAAGCTGCTTCTTTGACTAAAAAAAAAGAAAAACAGAAAAAAAATGATTGCCAAGAATAGTTAAAGAGACATAGCCACAAGCCTAGCAATTAAGTAATCATATCATTTAGTTCTAGAAATGAATATGCCCCATGTTGCAGTGTTCTGTCTAGATAGAGCAGCATACCTCAGATTGTAGGTTTACATCTGTTAGTGGATGTTAAGCATTTTTCTGCATTTGTTTCTTCTATGCCTATTTTGGGGAAGGCAATGGCACCCCACCCCAGTACTCTTGCCTGGAAAATCCCATGGATGGAGGACCCTGGTGGGCCACAGTCCATGGGGTCTCTAAGAGTCGGACACGACTGAAGTGATTTAGCATAGCATGCCTATTTTAAATTATATAAAGCACAGATGTTAATAAAATGTTTGGTATTATAACACATAACTTTTTTCTGGTGTGTGTGTGTACAGTATTTTCAGTATGGGTTGCTGCTGCTGCTGCTAAGTCGCTTCAGTCGTGTCTGACTCTGTGCGACCCCATAGACGGCAGCCCACCAGGCTCCGCCGTCCCTGGGATTCTCCAGGCAAGAACACTGGAGTGGGTTGCCATTTCCTTCTCCAATGCACGAAAGAGAAAAATGAAGGTGAAGTCGCTCAGTTGTGTCCGACTCTTAGCAAACCCATGGACTGCAGCCTACCAGGCTCCTCTGCCCATGGGATTTTCCAGGCAAGAGTACTGGAGTGGGGTGCCATTGCCTTCTCCACAGTATGGGTTATAGACCACAAATATCTACAAGAAAGAAACAAAGTGAAGTCATTCAGTCGTGTCCAACTCTTTGCAACTCCGTGGACTGTAGCCCACCAGGCTCCTCTGTCCATGGGATTCTCCAGGCAAGAATACTGGAGTGGGTTGCCATTTCCTTCTCCAGGGGATCTTCCTGACCCAGGGATCAAACCCAGGGATTGAATCCAGGTCTCCTGTATTGCAGGCACATGCTTTAACCTCTGAGCCACCATAGACCACAGGGAAGCCCCACAGACCACAAATATCTAGAAACAACACACTTAAAGGTAGAAAATAAAGTGTTTGACTTTCACTTGGGTTTGAACAGTTTCCATCATAAAAAAAAAGGGTGACACTTTATGTGTTTGCAAATCTTTAATATTCAATTTAATAGAATATACTTGGTATTTTATATGTGTTCCTGCATTTAATGTGTTGACATAAATAAAATCTGGCCTCATGTAGATACATAGTAAGAAAATCAAGGAGTGTTTTAATACTCTTCAGGTAATTGTCAACATTATCCTTTGATACTTCATCAAAAATCATGGAATCTGGCTTTTATTTTGTTAAAATCCATGTCTATCTTATACTTTAATATACCCACAGATAATTTTGCAGCATTATGTACTAACTGTTTGCAAAATACTGGTTCAATGAATTGGGCAGATCTTCCATCATCGTATTTCATTATGCTGCTAAGTCGCTTCAGTCGTGTCCGACTCTGTGCGACCCCATAGACGGCAGCCCATCAGGCTCCCCCGTCCCTGGGATTCTCCGGGCAAGAACACTGGAGTTGGTTGTCATTTCCTTCTCCAATGCAGGAAAGTGAAAAGTGAAATTGAACTCACTCAGTCGTGTCCGACTCTTAGCGACCCCATGGACTGCGGCCCACTAGGGTCCTCCGTCCATGGGATTTTCCAGGCAAGAGTACTGGGGTGGGGTGCCATTGCCTTCCCCGATATTTCATTATATGGTATTATAAAATCATGCTCATTATCTTATCACAAAGGGCTAAGTACTGGGAAACTGTCAAGTTCATGGTGGCAGGTAACTTGTTTTTCAATATTCTGATCCTTTGTTTGAAAGTCAAATTAACAGAAATTACCATCAGTTTTCTTTGCTGGCAGTTTTTAAAAAATCACTTCATTTTTGACAAAATGTCTACCAAACATCCAAGTCTGAGTCACCTTATCCAAAACTTGTCAGCTGATCTTTCAAATAAAATTGGTGTCCATAAAAAGGTGGCTGATTCAGCTCACAAACTAGACAGTCATACAAGTGCATCTCCTTGAAACAGCTTCATACTTTAGCTTGAAGGACTTTACATGTATTTCTTTCATCACACAAAATGTTTAAAAAATGTATACATACCAATTTTAGTATCAAGGCTGTGGTATTATAATTTTATAAGACATTACCATTAGAGTAAATTGAGTAAAGAATACATGAGATTTCCCGATATAATTTCTTGCAACTGTGCATTCAGATCAGATCAGTCGCTCAGTTGTGTCCAACTCTTTGCGACCCCATGAACTGCAGCACGCCAGGCCTCCCTGTCCATCACCAGCTCCCGGAGGTCACTCAGACTCGCATCCATCGAGTCAGTGATGCCATCCAGCCATCTCATCCTTTGTCGTCCCCTTCTCCTCCTGCCCTCAATCCCTCCCAGCATCAGAGTCTTCTCCAGAGTCAACTCTTCGCATGAGGTGGCCAAAATACTGGAGTTTCAGCTTTAGCATCATTCCTTCCAAAGAAATCCCAGGGCTGATCTCCTTCAGAATGGACTGGTTGGATCTTCTAACTGTGTGTTAGTTGTCTTAAAATTTAAATTATAATTTTAAACTGCTGTACTCAAAGGTCAAGATTTAACAAAATTCTATTTTATGAAGAACATTCTTAAGTGGAACTTGCATTTTTTTACCACAAATAAGAGGTGGTTAAAAAATACAATAATGCTAGTAGTACAGTTTGCTGCAGTCCATGGGGTCACAGTTTGACACAACTGAGCGACTGAACAACAGCTTGGTGTCACTGCTTTGATTCATGCTAAGGGCCCAGCAGTTTTACCCATGATTGCTGACTGATTTTGCACCATCAGTACAAATTTCAGCAAAAAGCAAGTAATGTCTTAGTGTTATAATGAAATTTGTTTTGACTATGCAGATCACTTGAAAGGGCCCCCTGCCCCCAAATCCTCTGATCACACTTAGGGAACCAATGATCCCTAATAAGAAGTCAAAATTGAATTAAAGGAAACAGTTCCATTAACATTTACTGCTACTCCTTTTAAAATGGAACATTTCCATGATGACTATAACAGACTTACAGATTTGAAGCAATATTCATTGTTTCATACTGTTTATCATCTTTTCTTCACAATTTTCTGCAGTGTAGTCTACTACTTACCAGAAGGTTGGCAGGATGGGTAGTGGTTGCTCTGGGGTAATTTTTCTGTTTTAAACACCTGTTTTAAATCACCTCAGGTTATGAAATATGGAGCAGTAGTGAATAGCTGGTCCAGACACAGATTGAAAAAAAAAAAAAACAACGCAAAAACAAGACTGAGGATTCCCATACCTGAATACCATGTGGTGTTTTATCTCCTAATTGGTTTCCAGATTTGCACAGATTTTAATGCTAGGCCCAGGCAGACACTTCAGGTTACCTGTCTTAACTCTTGTCTCTTATGAGAGGTTCTAAGCAGAAGGCCTGATGTAGGTTTAAGAATCAGTGGTGGGCGTGGGGAGCACCAAAGTGTAGGGCTTCTTTCTACCCCTTTCTCAGAACATTTCCAGGTCTTTCTGTTTGGTTGCTGAAAAAATGTTTCCCAAGGTTTGTATCTATTTTCAATCTATTTAAGGCTTCATACACCAGCAGTGCTCTATTTTTCCTGTTGAGAGTTTTAAACAGTTTGTGGCAAAATCTTTTATTTTTATGAATCAATTACACTGAAAATGGAAGTGCTCCTTCTGAAAGTTAAAAAACAGTAAAAGGTATGTTTAATTTTGGAATCCTTATGTTTGTGACATGACATGATTTTATGGAAAAGAGTAATTAAGTTCTAAGACCTAAAGTGATTAAAACTCAAAAGATATTTTTCTGTTGAGGACATGTTAAGAGCATGAGGTCAGGATTTACCATGGGGAGGGCTACGAGGGGGAGGCCAGGCCAACTGCTCCATCAAAGATAGTATTTCATAATTTTTTACCAGGTTCTGCTTACTCCACTCAAACTTAATATTCTGAATAAAAATTAAGACTTTTACACCTCATATTATTTGAGACAGTGAATCCCTAACTCTAACTCCTTTGGCTATCAAGGCTTTGAGACCACTGTTTATTTTTTCCATAAACTGAAAGTCTCTTGAGAGTCCCTTGGACAGCAAGGAGAACAAACCAGGCAATCCTAAAGGAAATCAACCCTGAATATTCACTGGAAGGACTGATGCTGAAGCTCCAATACTTTGGTCACCTGATGAGAAGAGCTGACTCAATGGAAAAGACCCTGATGCTGGGAAAGATTGAGGGCATGAGGAAAACAGGACGACAGAGGATGAGATGGTTGGATGGCATCATCAACTCAATGGACATAAGTTTGAGCAAACTCCAGGAGGTAATGAAGGACAGAGAAGCCTGGCGTGCTGCAGTCCATGGGGCTGCAAAGAGTTGGACATAACTGAATGACTGAACAAGAACAAAACTGAACGCCAAGCACTGAGTACTGCACTTGAAATCCTGCTTCACCACTTTCTAACTACCCATATACTTTGTTTTTCTATGGCTTTCAGATCTATTCTAAATACCTGTACACAAATCAAGAAAAGTTATAATACAATTCCTATATTTTCCTATCCTTAGAAAACTTATTTTCCAAATATAATTCACAATCATTTAGTCAAGTTTCATGAAAAAAAACTGGGCCTTGGGACAAGATTCTAAGTAAATTTGTGGGACACTGCCATTTCCAAAAAGAAACTATTCTCAGCCAAAAAAGTAGTATATTTTACAACGGTTGGAAAAATTTAAACCAAATAGTTACTAATGGGATATTGTAACTCAAAAAAGAATAGAAAATAATTTCATTTTACATTTCTGTATATGTGTGCATATTTTCTTTATAACATTACATAATACATTTCTAGTCTAAATACACTCAGTCAACAAGTGTCTACAGTATGGATTCAACCTGGAAACCAGAGAGTCCCAGGAAGCAAGCAAAGATATGATATTTCCAAAAATGGATAACTCTTCCCAAACTTAGAGCTAGGATACTTACAATCTTTCTTACCTGTCAGTCTTTTGTATAATAAAACCTTCTACCCATGCATTATCTCTTATCCCCATGAGCTGACCATATTCCAAACTTTCACTGACGCTGACTCTGCTGGGTCATGCTCTGTGGAACCAGCATTAAATCAGCCATGGTTTCTGTCTTGTTCTCAGGTCAAACAAACATCAAGAGATGGGCTCTAAAACTGCTGTTACAACATCCAGGATACTGTGAAAGGAGGGTTCAGGTATACTTGGGAAGTATACTGGAATCATATCAATTCTTTAATTTCAACCTACTTAAGTACTCTCTCCATCAAGTTACCTGAGAGACCTTACAAAATTTACCATCCCCAGTAGGGAAAACCAGAACCCCTGAAAACAGGCCAGCAACAATTCTCCCTCAGGTGGACTGGAGATACTGACCCTTACCATTAGTCTCACGAACACTCTCATCACACACAGATGTCTCTGTTTTAGTGTTAGCCAATGGCTGACTTATTACTGAAGCTACAGCCCTGGATGGGACTTCTGTTGTCTCGTGCAGTGTGACTACTGGCTAAAGGTTTCACTGCTTGTACACACAAGGTTTCTCTCCTGAATGTGTCCTCTGATGTCTGATGAGGTTTGATTTCCAACTAAAGCCTTGCCCACACTTACTACAAATGTAAGGCTTCTCTCCTGAATGTATCCTATGTCTAATGAGGTGTGACTGCTGGCTAAAGCCTTGCCCACACTCCTTGCACATGAGGTTTCCCCCCAAGTGTGCCCTCTGGTGTGTAATGAAAGTTAGCTTATCATAAAACTCTTGTCCATAATCCTTGCACACAAAGGGGCTATCCCCTGAGTGTGTCCTCTTGTGCCTAAACAGGTTTGGCTTCTGGGCTGCCATCTATGGGGTTGCACAGAGTCAGATACGACTGAAGCGACTTAGCAGCAGCAGCAGCAAACCTTCTACCACACTCCCTGTATATGAAAGGCTTTTCCCCTGAATGTGTTCTCTGGTGTGACACAAGAGTAGACTTATCACTAAAGCCTCCCCTGCACTCCCGGCATACAAATGGCTTCTGCCCTGAGTGTGTCCTCTGGTGTGTGATGAGGGTTGACTTCCAGGTAAAGGCTCTCCCACATTCCCTGCATACGAATGGCTTCTTCCCTTTGTGTGACCTCTGGTGTTTGTTGAGGTTTGACTTCAGACTAAAGCACTGCCCACACTCCAGGCACATGTAAGGTTTAACCCCTGAGTGTGTCCTCTGGTGTGTCTTGAGGTTTGATTTCCAGCTAAAATGACGCCCACATTCTGTGCACACATAAAGTTTCTCTCCTGTGTGTGTCCTTAAGTGTTGAATGAGGTGTGACTTCTGACTTCTTGCTCACACTCCCTGCAAACATAAGGCTTCTCTCCTGAGTGTCCTCTTATGTCTGTTGAGGTGTGAATGCTGGCGAAAGCCATGCCCACACTCTTTGCAAATGTAAGGTCTCTACCCAGAGTGCGCCCTCTGGTGTGTGACAAGATTTGACTTCAGGCTAAAGCTCTGGCCACACTCCTTGCACACATAAGGCTTGAGCCCTGAGTGTGTCCTCTGATGCATGAAGAGGTTTGATTTCCAAGTAAAGCCTCGTCCGCACTCCTTGCACATATATGGTTTCTCCCCAGAGTGTATCTCTGGTGTGTGATGAGGTTTGACTTCCTCGTCCACATTCCGTGCATACATAAGGCTTTTGCCCAGAATGTGTCCTTTGGTTTCTGATGAGGACTGACGTACTCCTGAAGTTTTGTCCCCACTTAGTGTACATATAAGCAGTCTCTCTTGTGTGTATCTTCTGGAGGGTGAGCTGGTTTGACTCCTTGATAAAGCCTAGCCCAAACTCTCCATATTTGATCGCTCCAAATCTTGAGATTTCTAAACCACGTAATATTTTGTCTGTTTCCTCGAGGTCTGTCCTCTGGGCCAGGTTGGGCCCTATATCCACCACTATGTTGTCTTCCTTGGATGTTACTGGCTGTTCTTCTGGGGGGCTGGAGATTGCCTTTGAAGCGCTGCTTTTGCTTAGTCTCCTGAACAAAAGCTTGGAATCTTATTCTCTCTTTTGAATTTCTGCTTGGTGGCTCAAGCAGCTTTGATCAGAGAGTTGCTCCTGTTGCTGTCTGTGATCTTCTGAATAGTGTTTCTCTGAATGGAGATGATTTCCTGCACCTAAGCTTGAGAATAACTGAGGGAGATGACTGAACCACACATGCTGGATGAGGGCTTGCTGGCAAGAGAATGCCAAAGGACAGGTGAGACAAGGCTAAATTTCTAGCTTTGATCCTGCTAAACAAAGAACATTTTTAGTCATAGGTAGGGCTGCCTTGGAGAAGGCAATGGCACCCCACTCCAGTACTCCTGCCTGGAAAATCCCGTGGATGGAGGAGCCTGGAAGGCTGCAGTCCATGTGGTTGCTGAGGGTCAGATATGATTGAGCGACTTTACTTTCACTTTTCACTTTCATGCACTGGAGAAGGAAATGGCAACCCACTCCAGTGTTCTTGCCTGGAGAATCCCAGGGACGGGGAAGCCTGGTGGGCTGCCGTCTACGGGGTCACACAGAGTCAGACACGACTGAAGTGACTTAGCAGCAGCAGCAGGGCTGTCTTGGGCATTCTGCTTTGCCCACTGGTCATTCATAATATGTTTACATCACAAGCTGTCTCCCACTCAGCGATCCTTCCCAAGATCTATTTTGCATTTCACTTTATGCATCACATTTTTATTGTAGGAAATAGTAAACGTGACCAGTGGACCAAATCCAGCCTGCAATCTGTTTTTTGTATGGCTACAATATAATATCTATTATATCCAGTTTTCAAAGAAACAGGAAAGAGTGACATAGTTAAGAAAAAAATTGCAGCCAATAGAAAACTGATTTAGGGAGAATAAAAGACTTCAAAGCTGATATTATTAATATATTCAAAGAACTAAAGAAAATAATATATGAAAAATTAAAGGTAAGTATTATAACTTAAAATGGAGAATATCAATAAAGAATAAGAACATTTTTTTTTTTTTTTTTGGCTGTACCATGCAGCAGACAAGATCTTAGTTCCCAGATCAGAGATCAAACCCAATGCCCCTTGCATTGGAAGCATGCAGTCTTAACCACTGGACCACCAGGGAGCCCCAAGAATAGAAACTATTAATAAGAAACAAAAGGAAATTCTGAAATTAGAAAGTAAAATAACTAAAATTACAAAATTACTAAAGAGATACAACAGCATATTTGCCTTTCAAACAGAACCAGTGAACCTGAAGATATATCAATAGAAATCACCTAAAAACTGAAGAGAAGAGTTAAAGAAAGGCTGAAGAAAAACAAAGAGTCCCAGAAACCTGTAAGACACCATCAAGCAAACCAAACCTATGTGTAATGGTAACTCAAGAAGGTGAAGACAGAGAGAAAAGAGCAGAAAAAATATCTGAAGAAATTATAGCTTAAAAAGTTCCAAATTGAATGCGAAACATTCATTTACATATCTAAGAAACTCAACAAACCCCAAAATAAACATAAAGACAGGCCTAGCTAGATACATCATAGCCAAAATGTTGGCCATCAGGGAAAAAAAGACAAAAGGAAAATCTTAAAAGCAGCAAAAGAAAAATGACTCAACGTGTACAAGAGGAAAATCAATATGACTAGCTCTTTGGTTACCTGATGTGAAGAGCTGACTCAATGGAAAAGACCCTGATGTTGGGAAAGATTGAGGGCAAAAGGAGAAGAGGGCAACAGAAGATGAGATGGTTGGATGGCATCAGTGACTCAAAGGACACGAGTTTGAGCAAACTCAGGGAGATAGTGAAGGACAGAGAAGCCTGGCATACTACAGCCCATGGGGTCACTAAGAGTTGGACATGATTTAGAGAGTGAACAACAACAACAACTTCTCATTAGAGACAAAGGAGACCAGAAGGCAGTGGAATAACATATTTAAGGTGCTGAAATAAAAAACGAAAGACTTCTATTAATGAAGAACTCTCACAAACCTATCCTTGAAAAATGAAACTGATATAAAGATATTCTCAGATTAACAAGTACTCAGAATATCTGCTGCCAGCAGGCATGCCTTATAAGAAATACTTAATAAGTCCTTCAGGCTAAAAAGAAATTGACACCAGATATACTGATACTAAGTCAAATCCACAAGAAGAAATGAGGACCACTGAAACTATTAAATATCTCTGCTGCTACTGCTAAGTCACTTCAGTCGTGTCCGACTCTGTGCGACCCCATAGACAGAAGCTCACCAGGCTCCCCCGTCCCTGGGATTCTCCAGGCCAGAATACTGGAGTGGGTTGCCATTTCCTTCTCCAATGAATGAAAGTGAAAAGTGAAAGTGAAGTCGCTCAGTCGTGGCCGACTCTTAGCGACCCCATGGACTGGAGCCTACCAGGCTCCTCCATCCATGGGATTTTCCAGGCAAAAGTACTGGGGTGGGGTGCCACTGGGTAAATATAAAAGACAATGCATGTATATTATTCTCTTAATATCTCCAAAACACATAAAACTATTATGAAGGCAATAAATATAATACTATATTTTGGGCTTTATAATATATATATATATAAATATTTTATTGGAACTAAATTAGTATTAATTGTAAGTAAATTAGGATAAACTAATGTGTATATTTTATTTCCTAGAGCAGCGTTAAGAAAATAACTCCAGAATGGCACTGAAACATGTATATTATCATATGTGAAACAGATCGCCAGTCCAGGTTCGATGCATGGGACAGGGTACTCAGAGCTAGTGCAGTGGGATGACCCAGAGGGATGGGATGGGGAGGGAGGTGGGAGGGGGGTTCAGGATGGGGAACACATGTACACCCATTCATGTCAATATATGGCAAAACCACTACAATATTGTAAAGTAATTAGCCTCCAATTATGCAGAGTACAAGAGAAAGTGGACTGGAAGAAACACAAGTTGGAATCAAGATGCCGGGAGAAATATCAAAACCTCAGATAGAGATGACACCACCCATGGAGAAAGTGAAGAGGGGCAAAAAGCCCGAGAAAGTGAAAGGGAGAGGAAAAGGGCAGCCACAAGAACGAAGACAGGAGGTCCCACACTGAGGGAAAAGATGGGGAAAGTGGACAGTGTCAGACTTTGCGCCAAGATCACTGCAGAGGACTGCAGCGAAGACGCACCGGAGGAAGATGACCACCAGAAGCCAGAGAGACCCCACAAAGGCGCGTCAAGGAGGTGAGGAGTGGAGGGAAGGGAGCGCCGAAGAGAGGAGAGGGGGAGACAAGCAAGAGACAACGGCGAGGAGAGCTAGCTGAACCAGGCACCGACCGGAGAAGACGAGCGGGAGGGAGAGGGGGAGGAGAGGGGAGAGGAGAGAGGGGAGGCACTGACCGAGGAGCGAGGAGGACGGGAGGGAGGACGGGAGGCCGCGGCGGGGCGCAAGAGCGGACACGACGAGCGACTGATCTGATCTGAAAATGAATAAATTTATAAAAAAATAAAAAAGAAAATAACTCCAAAACAAATTTAAAATCAAGAGTGGAATTAAAATAGTACACTTAAATTTTTAAAAAATAATATGCCATAAAAGGGGTATAAAAATAGACCTGAGACATATTTTTAAAAATAGCAAAATGGCAGATTTAGCCATATTAATCAATTTGCTCATATATTAAATATGAGCAAATTGAACACTCCAAACAAAAGGCAGAGGTTATCCCACTAGATTAAAAAAGCAACATCAAACAATGTGTTATTAACATGGGACACATTTTGGATCCAAAAAACACAAGTAGGTTAAAAGTAAAGGATGAAAAAATATATACCACGTAAACAATAATCACCAGAGAACTGGAATGGCTACTATATTAATAGACAAAGTAGGTTTCAAGACAAGGATTATTGCTAGAGAAAAAGATGGACACTTCATAAAGACAAAAGGGCAATAAATCAGAATGATTTAACAATTATAAAGGTATACACAATTTAAAAGAGCTCCAAAATACATGAAAGAAAAACTTACAGAACTAAAAAAAAGAATTCGATAATTCAACAATAATATTAGAAATTTCAGTATTCTAGTCTCAATAATAGAAACAATCAGACAGGGAATTCCCTGGTGGTCCAGTGGTCAGACTCTGAGCTCTCAGTGCTAACTAAAATATCACAAGCCGCACAGTATGACCAAAAAATAAAATCAACTAAAAGCGGATCACACGCTTAAGTGTAAAAGCTAAGAGTATAAAACTTCTAGAAGAAACCAAAGGGAAAAAAAATGTATGTGGCCCGGAGTTAAGCAAACTTCTTAGTTATACCACCAAAAGCACAATTAATTTAAAAAACAGTTAAAATGAACATCATCAAAATTTAAAACTGAACATTATCATCATGAAGCATCAAGTTATGCTTGAAAGGATACCATTAACAGAATGAAAGGACAAGCCACAGACTTAAATTGATAACTATACCATGGTTATATGAAAATATCACCATTCTTAGAAAATCTTTTAACACACATCCACATGTGAACCTGCATACCCAAATATATATACATAAAGATATATATAAATATATACACATACATACGGTAGGGGGAGAAGGCAGAGCATGCTCCCAAGAGACACATATGCCAATGATAAAGCAAACTGGGTAAAACAGTAAGTGATTTTGTGATGCCACTTTGTAGTAATATATATGCCATGTGTGTATGTAAAGGGTAATATGTAATATGTGTGTGTGTAGAGGATATAAAGGTGTTTTTTGTACTATTTTTGCAGAATTTTTGTAATTTCCTGATACAAATGAACTTACTTACAAAACAGAAAGAGACTCACAGACTTAGGAAATGAACTTATGGTTGCTGGTGGGAAGGGACAGTTAGTGAGTATGGGATGGTCATGTTCACACTGTTATATTCAAAATGGATAACCAACAAGGACAGCACATGGAACTCTATTCAATGTTATGTGGCAGCCTAGATGGGAGGGGTGTCTATTTAGAAAAAAAAAAAACATAAACTACAGGTGAATATTTAAACTACAAAATACATAGAGAAGATGAAAAAAGTAAATAGGATGAAGCCCTTTTCTGAAAATGGCAGCAAACTGAATTGGTCACAAGTGTCCCCTGCAGAAAACAAGCTAAGTGAGAGGAAGGCAGGCCTTCTGGTGGAGCAAAGAGACAAAGAAGCCAGAGAAGTCCCCCTCCTTTACCTGAAGATGATATTCTGGAAGGAGGTCATGCCAGGCAGCCTTACCAGGGCCAAGAGGCCTAGAAAAGCTCTACCTCCCAGTACCTAAAAGTATCTCCTCCTCCCCTACCTGCCATGCTGTGGATGGTCCCAACTACCCTGTCTCACTCACCCAGACACAGACCCAGTGAACATTGCCTCTCCTCTATCCAGGGTTCTTCCTCTTGTTCCAGCTGACAAATGAGTTCCAGTTTGGAAAACAGAATGTCTACTCATAAGGAAAGAAAACAAAGAGATTTCTGGTTATGCGTTTAAGGGGGCCAGTCTAGAACCCAGCCAAAATGGCGGGGGGTGGGGGGTGGGGGAGAACCAAGAGGGTGGAACAAAGGGCCCATGAATAGTGAACTCTCTGCAGTCGAAGGGTTGAGTACTAAAAGGAAACTCCAATCAGAGAAAGAGACTACCAATACTAAATGAAATATCTCCTAGGTTTGGGGCAAGATAAAATTTTTAAAAAGAAAAAAAGCCCCTGACTTGGGAAAGAGACCTGAAAATGCAGAGTGGCATACACAATACGAATAAATCTATCTGTTTTCTTTTCCTTTTTTTTTTTTTTTATCAAGAATCTCTTTTATTGATTATCAGAAACATTACAAACATCTAATATGAACAAATTGTAACATGACAGTATTTAGTTTGAACAATTAATACATTTCAGATATAATATTATACATATTTCAATGTTATTCTCCCCAGTCATCCCACCCTCTCCCGGTCCCAGAGTCCAAAAGTCTGGTCTATACATCAGTGTCTCTTTTGCTGTCTCGTAAATAGGGTTATTTTTACCATCTTTCTAAATTCCATATATATGCGTTAGTATACTGTATTTGTGTTTTTGTTTCTGGCTTACTTCACTCTGTATAATAGGCTCCAGTTCCATCCACCTCCTTAGAACTGATTCAAATGTATTCTTTTTAATGGCTGAGTAATACTCCATTGTGTATATGTACCACAGCTTGCTTATCCATTCATCTGTGGATGGACATCTAGGTTGCTTCCACGTTCTGGCTATTGCAAACAGTGCTGCTATGAACATTGGGGTACACGTGTCTCTTTCAATTCTGGTTTTCTCAGTGTATATGCCCAGCAGTGGGATTGCTGGATCACAAGGCAGTTCTATTCCCAGTTTTTTGAGGAATCTCCATACTGTTCTCCATAGTGGCTGTACCAGTTTGCATTCCCACCAACAGTGCAAGAGGGTTCCCTTCTCTCCACACCCTCTCCAGCATTTATTGCTTGTGGACTTTTGGATAGCAGCCATTCTGATTGGCGTGAAATGGTATCTCATAGTGGTTTTGATTTGCATTTCTCTGATAATGAGCGATGTTGAGCATCTTTTCATGTGTTTGTTAGCCATCTGTATGTCTTCTTTGGAGAAATGTCTATTTAGTTCTTTGTTTTCAACTCTACTGAATCCAGATGTACCGTGAGGACAAAGGTAAATTATTTTTAAGCTCAACCCTAAGACAAAGCTGCATTGTGAGCAGCGTTTCTTCATGATATATAGAAAATATTCTGAAGGTCAGATTTTAAGTGCTAAGGGAAAGCCATTCTTACCTAGTGAGACCAAGTGGTTGTAAGTCTCCAGTATCACCTCTATGTGCAGGGTCCTCTGAGCAGGGCTCAACAATTTCCACTCCTCCCGGGTGAAGCCAACAGCCACATCTTGGAATGCCATGAATGCCTTTTAATACAAAACACACCCCTGTTCATCCAGGAGTCTACCCAGTCCACACTGCAGGATAAGGGAACAAAAGGCATCTCTGAGGAGGTGGAGAAGATTTCTAGACTTTACTACGTGCTGCACTAAGTTGCTTCAGTCATGTCCATCTCTTTGTGACCCTATGCACAGAAGCCCATCAGGCCCCTCTGTCCATGGGATTTTACTATGGATGAATAAAGGGTAACAGAATACACCAGTCTCAAATATGCCACTTTGGCATAAAACAATTATTTTGAGCTGAAGGCAATTAATAAGCAGACAGAAGAAAAGCTCTCTGCCCTTTCCCATCTGCCTAAAAGCACAACATTAATTTGTAAAGGTGTCCCTTTTCCCAATTTTACGAAGGACAGAAATTAATCATCAGAGACAACTCTAGACCCTTATCAGCCCACAGACCCCACCAGAGGAATCTACATAGCAAACATTTACTAACTGGCCCTTTTCTTCCATTAGTTCCCCCATATATTTATTATACCTTCCCACAATTGCTGCTCTAGAAATTCAAAGTCCTTTTCTTGTGTCTTGTCACGTCTCTAAAAAGTTATCGTTATTTTGTTAAGATGCTATATAAGCTCAAGTCCTAACCACCCCTTCTGAGTTACCCATCACTGAGTACTCCTGTGTGTATGCATGATGCACATATTAATAAACTCCTGATTGTTCTTCTCACAAAAAATGTCTTTTGTCTAATTTATACCCAATGAAAAAAAGAATTTTTCTCCTCCCCTACATGTCCTTGGTGCCAGGAATTCAGAGACCATTATTCTCCCATCTCTATCCAGCCAGCATCGTTGTGCACCTATCACTGTGAGCATGCTAGGCTTGCTGCTACAGGGGATAAAAGCAAAACAAAAGTTCTTTCACATTGGGAGTTTCGAATGTAGGCAGGAAGAGGAAGAGGACATTACACACAATTAAAGTAAAAATATAATCTTCTTGCTGACTTTCAAGAGTGTGAGAGACTATGTGGTCTATGCATTAATGTTCTACATGAAGCAGCTCAGCCTTTAGGGCAAGGGTGAATGACCCAGCGCTACGTATTCACGGCAGGGCTCACTCTGCCACTTGCTCTCCCCAAGCCTGAGGAATGGAAGTACTGGGTTGGCCAAAAAGTTTGTTGAAGTTTTTGTAACATCTTATGGGAAGTTATGGTTTTTCCAGTAGTCATGTACAGATGTGAGAGATGGACCATAAAGAAGACTGAGCGCCAAAGAACTGATGCTGTTGAATTGTGGTGCTGGAGAAGACTTTTTGTTGTTGTTGTTAAATTTTTATTTATTTATAGCTGCACTGGGTCTTCGTTGCTGCACACAGGGCTTCTCTACTTGCGGCGAGTGGGGGCTACTCTTTGCAGTACACAGGTTTCTCATTGAGGTGGCTTATCTTGCCACAGAGCATGGGCTCTAGACACTCAGACTTCTGTAGCTGTGGTGCTCAGGCATGTGGAATCTTCCCAGACTAGGGATCAAACCTATGTCCCCTGAATTGGCAGGCAGATTCTTAAGCCACTGGACCACCAAGGAGGTCCTGGAAAAGATTCTTGAGAGTCCCTTGGACAGCAAGCAGATTAAACCAGTCAATCCTAAAGGAAATCAACCCTGAATATTCATTGGAATGACTGATGCTGCAGCTGAAGCACCAATACTTTGGCCTCTGATCCAAAGAACTGACTCATTACAAAAGATCCTGATGCTGGGAAAGATTGAGTGCAGGAGGGAAAAGGGACGACAGAGGATGAGATGGTTGGATGGCATCATCAACACAATGGACATGAGTTTAAGCAAACTCTGGGAGATAGTGAAGGACAGAGAAGCCTGGTGTGCTGCATGCAGTCCACGGGGTTGCAAAGAGTCAGACAACTGAGTAACTGAACAACTGATTGTAATATCCAGTGCCCCAAGCATGGTCCCACTGCAAATAAATAAAATCAGACTCTTTAGGGATACAACTTTTATACTTTTAAGAGCTCCTAGGAATAGTCATGGTTGTGAATCACCACATCAGAGGAATCTCAAGAGAGAGAGAGGTCACTGTAGGATAGAGAGATCAGAGGCAGTTTCATGAGAGAGCAATAAGATCTTAAAGGACAGGCAGTATTTCCTGGATCAAGGAGACAGATTTAGAGAGCAACACATTCAGTCTTCCCATTTCTCACTCACTTTCAGGCATAAAGTCATTAGATGATAGAGGATAGATTCATCTGAATGACTTGAAAGTTATTTTTCTCTCTTTTTCCAGCCAAGTGCCTAAAAAGTAAATTTATCTAAATTAAAGATATATATGATGTATATGTGTATTCCACTTTGGTGTCAATAAACATGCTTTCAGAATGAATAATTAGAACATGATGTCAGAAACAGAATACATTTGAAGTGACAACTGCCCTGAATATCTAAGACACTGCTGTGACACACCAAAGGAAGTCTTCTGAACAGAAAACTGATATAACTTTAATGTTCAAGGGGAATGAGGATTATAGATACAATGAGTAACAAAGGAACATGTCAACATGGGGAAACAAATTGGGCCATTATGGTGAACACTCACATGAGAGAAGAAAAAGACCTATACTAGCAGGTCTATCCTGGGACTGTAACACTGCACAGTGTAACAAAAACAAAAAAAGTGCAACATGTAAAGCAAAACATGATGGGGAAAGGGAATCTCAAACAAAGAAGAGATAATTGGTAAGATCAAAATTTTTTTTTTTTTTTTTTGTCCAAAGGCTTCACAGCTTTATTTCATCCTGTGCTAGCAGCAGGCAGGTGAGAAAGCCATGATGAGAACGATGCTGTTTTATGAAAGCTTCAGGATCCTGAAAAGGGGATGAGACAGAGAATAGCATTCCCACCATCTTCCCTGGGGATGGGGTGGGGAGGGGCGGGGGCTGGCCCTTCCAATGAAGAGCAGAGACTTGAGGTCACCTGAATGACCAATAATTTCACCTACTCTTCTGGTCTTATTTCCAACTTTACACTCCATCTCATGCTCAAAAAACACTTGAGACGACAATCATTGTTTCTTCAGGTCTGTGTCTATATCATGGGCTGTTAGTAAAGTGACATCCTAGTTGTGTGATCTTGGGCAAGTGACCTTCAAGTGTCTTCAGCCTCCGCTCTCTTACTCGATGACCTTAGCTGGGTCCCCGTGGTGCCCACAGACCAATGCCCGGACCGGGGAAGGCTTGGCAGAGGCAGAGAAGGAGGTGGTGGCAGGCCGCCGCCTGCAGGACTCTGGGAGCAGCCTCTGCCCATGCTGGGCCGGGGCTCGAGCCCTGCAGAGCGCCCCGCAAACCCACATGTTCCCTCCAGTCAACTCAGAGCCAGACGCTCTGATAAAATCAAATGTTTTAGAACAGGCAGGATTAGAAAGCTCCAACATCAAATGTTTTAGAACAGGCAGGGTTAGAAAGCTCCAACTGCCATGAGTGGTCACTGCTTTAAAACATTTATTTCTCCTCACCTTGTCATATTTTTGAGGATAAATACCAATCTATAAAAGAATTTCATGCACAAAGTTGATCACAGACGCATTATCTGCAACAGTTAAACACTGGGAACAAGTTAAATGTTCCCCCTCAACTGGGAAACAGTCAATAGGATCATTCATTCAAAGAACTATTACAGAAATCACTTTCAGTGGGATAAATTCTGGCTGTTCCTTCACCTATTAGAAAACAGGTCTGTGGTTTTCCCTGGTGGTCCAGTGGTTAAGGATCTGCCTCCCAATCCAAGGGATACAGGTTCGATTCCTGCTCCGGGAAGATCCCACATGCCGAGTGGCAACTAAGCCCATGCACCACAACTCCAAAGCCTATGCACGCTAGAGCCTGTGCTTGCAACAAGAGAAGCCACTGTAATGAGAAGCCCATCTATCGCAAGAAAGAGCAGCCCCGCTCACTGCAAGCAGAGAAAGTTCTCGCAGTAATGAAGAACCAGTGCAGCCAAAAATAAATAAATCTTAAAAAAAGAAAGAAAGAAAATGGGTCTGAGTAGATACACCATCAGTAGCTTTAAAACAATAGGATCTTGTCATTCAGATTTGTCAAAATGTATATATGTAGGGATGTGTGTGTGTGTGTATGCTCGGTCACTCAGTCCCATCCAACTCTTTTCAATTCCATGGACCATGTCTTGCCAGGCTCTTCTGGCCATGGAATTTTCCAGGAAAGAATACTGGAGTGAGCTGCCATTTCCTCCTCCAGGAGATCTTCCCAACCCAGGAAATAAACCCACGTCTCCTGTCTTCTGCGTTAGCAAGTGGATTCTTTTATCACTGTGCCACCTGGGAAGCCCCATGGGTGTGTATGTGTAAAATTAAACCAAATCCCAACATAAAAAAACTAAAAATAAAATGAAAGACTCGTAGGAGTGCAGGCTGTATTTTATCCATCACTAAATGTAGTCTATCTAGTTTCTGTAAACAGTATACATTCAGCAAATTTGTTCAACAGAATCAACTGAGAAAATGCTAAGAATTAGTAACATCATGTGCCTACCAATCCAACTCATTTGTTACAAAGTTTAATTTATCCTCTCAGGTGGTGATAATTAACATCCCACTGTGGATTTTCTTAAGTTGTTTTGTGGAATTCAGATGTCATGCGTGTTAGAATACCTGGAATTCCTCCCAACCCCCCTGAAATGTGGTTAATGATATGCCCCAAATAACATGAAAAAAACAACAACAGAAACTCCCTTGTGACTTAGTTCCTTCAAATTAATTTAAGGTCATGCACCAAACATATCATGTGTGCCAGGCACTCCTCTAGGAACAGAGGTTTCATCCTAAACCACTTATCCATTCAAATGCTTGTGCACTTTGATCAAGTCTTCATAATGCTTTTTTTTTTTTTTTTTAAAGTCTTAAGGGCAGGAAAAGGAAAAAGTCAGCTCACACAAATTTCTGGCTTTTTCCAACATTATGAGTGGTGAAGAAAATACACATAAAAGAGTCAATGTTACCTTTGGAAATGCCCCTAGATTTGTTATGCATTCTTGGTACTGACACTTTTCAAGTGAATAAACTATTTTAAAAATGAGAAACACAGAACTCTCAAAGTTGTTCTGAGAATGCCCAGGAAATTGTAAATCTTTACTACGGAGACCAAGATTAAGAATAAATCAAGACAGTGAAGGCAGATCTGAAAAAAACCAAGTTAGTGCATATCAAAAATGATAGTAAAGCAGTCTGGCAACTCTGTTGGTGCTCAATAAGTGTTAGTCACATTCAATTAAGTCTAAGTCATCACAGTCACCATTCTCTGGGGTTAGACAGTTTCCCCTTCAGTTCCTATATGCCTATATCTCTGATTTCCTACATCAAATTCCTTCTCAACAGCCTTCAAAACTCATCTACTCAAAGTCTACACCCCTCAGCCGGGCACTCAACCTGGCCACCTAGACTCAAAGGTAGAAAATGAAAATCCTTCAGGGGCCAAGTAGGTAATGAATATGAGAGAGACAGGCAAAATGTTAGCTATCAATAGTTTCAACTTAAGTATGGAAGATACTAGGGAAAGTACAAACAGGCTCTGCAGGATCTGTCCAAATGATAAAGACACCATTCAGCTCAAATTCCTCTACACCAGAATACAGTGCAGTTTATTTTCAGAGAGGCAAGCAATCCAGAGTTTTTGGTGCAATCTCCCTACTGCCAGATGCTGAAAATGCTCGCAAATGTTAAATTCAGGTCAGACCATAGCAAACTCCTCTCTGTTCCAAGTATGAGTGGCTAGTCTGTATTTTCATCAGTACATATTTAAAAATCAACCTAAAATACAATCTTTCCACACTGTGTTAAGGGCAGTGTGCTTAGTGGCCCAGCCTTAGACTAACCATGATGCCTGCCCTTCCCACTGGTATGTCTTCACCAACTCTTCAATTTAACAGTTTCTCAGGGGTTGTTCTGGAGAAGGCAATGGCACCCCACTCTAGTACTCTTGCTTGGAAAATCCCATGGAAGGAGAAGCCTGGTAGGCTGCAGTCCATGGGGTCGCTAAGAGTCAGACACTACTAAGCGACTTCACTTTCACCTCTCACTTTCATGCACTGGAGAAGGAAATGGCAACCCACGCCAGTGTTCTTGCCTGGAGAATCCCAGGGACGGCAGAGCCTGGCAGGCTGCCGTTTCTGGGGTCGCACGGAGTCGGACACGACTGAAGCGACTTAGCAGCAGCAGCAGCAGCAGGGGTTGTTCAGACAGCCCTATTCCTAGAAGTCCTCCTTAGCCACTTCAGGCCACAGGCTACTATGTTGTCCCTGTCTTTGATCCTTCAGTTCAGTTCACTCACTCAGTCGTGCCCGACTCCTTGCGACCCCATGAATCACAGCACGCCAGGCCTCCCTGTCCAGAATCACCTCCCAGGGTTCACTCAAACTCACGTCCATAGAGTCAGTGATGCCATCCAGCCATGTCATCCTCTGTCGTCCCCTTTTCCTCCTGCCCCCAATCCCTCCCAGCATCAGTCTTTTCCAATGAGTCAACTCTTCACATGAAGTGGTCAAAGTATTGGAGTTTCAGCTTTAGCATCATTCCTTCCAAAGAACACCCAGGGCTGATCTCCTTTAGAATGGATTGGTTGGATCTCCTTGCAGTCCAAGGGACTCTCAAGAGTCTTCTTCAACACCACAGTTCAAAAGCATCCTTATCACTGCACAATTAAGCCTGGACGTCCCTGTATTTTTATTTATGCCCCAATGTGAGCTGTTCACAATTAACTTAATTAGAAAATGACTGAAGCATGGATGGGGCAGAAAATGTTGACGAACTCCATGTATTAATAAGCCACTCCTCCAGGACCAGGAGAGTGAGCTTTGCCCAACTACCAATAAAGCAGCCTCCAAAGCAAGAAAAGGGAATGTATTCATTCTCTCGACAGCCAAGATGCAATTTTACACATATTCTCACCTCTTTTTTGGCTTTCAGGAGCTCCGTGGTCATTTTCCTGATCTCCTGAGTGCTCTCCCTAAAGAAGTGCAAATCTCAGAAGGCAAATCTGAGGATGTGAAGAGAAATGAGAGCATGTCTAGTTGGAGAACCTTTCCCACGTGCAGGCTGGGTCTGTTCCAGAGGCTCACAACTGAGAGTTGGGAGTGTCACAGAAATCAGCAGCACAAACCCATTCCCATCCAGCGCCCTGGAGAAAGGGCCGAGGGTGACCAAGTCCCTCAAGTTCAGCCCCCAGCTCTGGCCAGAGAGTGAAATTCATGTCTCTCAGCAGCAGAGTAAGGGTTTGTCTCTATCCCTGTGGAGTTGGAATGAAAGGAAAATGGATGGTCTTGAGGTGCCTACATGAGAGCTCCCGAGTTCAGACGCAGCCTGTGCCCTCGTGAGTAAAACAGTGACAAGCAGAGGAACATCCTGATGGACGAGGCCGTGACTGTAGGGAACTCACGGAACTCGGGGTGCACGCTGCCAATCCTGGGGATGAAGCTCGGGAACCAAGAGCAGAGGTGTAGGAAATACTCGAATAGCAAGGTCCAGTCGCCACCAACAAACCTAACGGGCGGAATCCACCAACCGGAACTGTTCCTGCTACGTCAATTCCACACGCCAAGGGGCGAGCGGAAGGGACGGCGGACGTGGCCGCGGAGGGTTCTCGGGACTGTAGTCTTGGGATAGAGCAGAGGGAGGCGTAGGTTTCTCCCACGTAAGGTGTCACGGCCGTTTGCACCTCTTCTTACACAGCCAACGTTAGGAGCCCATTGTTAAGGTGCCCGGACTTCGGGGTTCACAAGTTCCCCCACTGAGGGTCAATGAGATCTACACACCGGCTTGGACACGCCCGAGGATTCTAGCAAAGGCGGTCCTGCAGCCGGGTGGCCAGACTGTGCGCGCTGACCTTCAACGCTGTGGGGGATATAAGTTCCCCCACTCAAGCCTCTGCCGGTGTCCGCTTCCTGGAACTGAAACCAGGGTCGTCACGGGCTGGGCCTGAGCCGAGTGGGTGTGGGAGAGGCTCGGAGTAAAGTACTTGGGGGATAGGGCTGCGGGGTGATACTCTATTGGGAATCTAAGACAGGAGCTACACCGGCTTTGCGGCCCCGACGGTGGGAGGGTGCGCCGCTATAGACAGGGCTGTTTTTGGAGAGAGCAGGATTGGTTTGGGCCAGCTCACAGAACGGCAGTGGGAGTGGCTCTGGTCTAGTGTGCCCGAGATTTTGAGAAGTGGAGAGTATGGATTTGGGCAAAGAGCTCCATCCAGAAATCCCTGGGACAGATACCGCTCGGAGGAAACTTCCCGAGCTGGTAGTGGTGGTAGTGATGGTGAGGGGGAGAAGGGTGAAGAGGAGGCATAGTTTGACAGTTTTGTTCATCATAGTTGGGGGGGTGGGGGGCGGGGCGGGGCGGGTGGATTTTGTTCATCATCATTTTTAAGATAACACAGTAAAATATTTGTCTTGTTTACTGACTGGTTTTGGTGCTTCCTTAAATTCTGTACTCAAAATTCCCACATTAAGGAAAGGCATAAATAGAGCTAACGCTCAGTGAACTTCATTGGCACCTACTGGCCTGTAGTTTTGAGCAGAGGTGAGGGCTTGACTTCTGGGCATTAAGTAGCCAGTCCTTTAGGACACACTCCAGAACAGTGAGGCTTAGGAATTTAGGGTCACTCTGCTCTATCTTTTCTTACCCTAAATTGTTGAATGTGAGTGACCTTTTCTTTCCTGACTTCCTTAACATCCACAATTTCCTAATAACCATTCCACTCAAAGTACAACCCTAAAGGGGAAGGCAATGGCACCCCACCCCAGTACTTTTGCCTGGTAAATCCCATGGATGGAGGATCCTGGTGGGCTCCAGTCCATGGGGTCGCTAAGAGTCGGACACGACTGAGTGACTTCACTTTCACTTTTCACTTTATGCATTGGAGAAGGAAATGGCAACCCACTCCAGTATTCTTGCCTGGAGAATCCCAGGGACGGGGGAGCCTGGTGGGCTTCCGTCTGTGGGATCGCACAGAGTCGGACACGACTGAAGCGATGCAGCAGCAGCAGCAGCAAAGGGACTTCCTAGGCCATCATGGTGCAAATATTCAAAGATTACTCTTAAATCTTAACACTCTACTTTAGAATCTTCAGTATCCCTTTGTCTGAAGAAGTAAAAAAACAACGCTTGCATGTTAATATCAGCCTCCCCCAGTGCATAGGAATTCAGAATGGAGGATCAGCCCAGCACCCTATTCCAGTTCTTGACAACCCTCCCCAAGGATTTCATGTCGATAAATGTGGAATGCTTGTAAAAGAACTCAAGGGGCCCCAAAGTTAGGCATGGCACAGAGAGGAGCACAAATGAAATGGAGGGACTGAAAAGTGTCAGAGAAGGGCTAGAAGGGAAAGGGGAGCTGTGGAGGTGGGATCCTGAGATAATCCAGATACTTATAAGGTTTTCCCTGGTGGCAGACGGTAAAGCATCTGCCCGCAATGCGGGAAACCTGGATTTGATCCCTGGGTTGGGAAAATCCACTGGAGAAGGATATGGCAACCCACTCCAGTATTCTTGCCTGGGAAATCCCATGGAGAGAGGGGCCAGGTGGGCTATAGTCCATGAATCTCAAGAGAATCAGACACGACTTAGTGACTAAACAATAACAACAAATTACGCAAAGGATGGGGTTTCGAGAGCTTCCAAGTTGGTAGAGATTCAGGAGAAGCACGTGTTCTGAGAACATGAAAGCTCTGCACCCCTTCCGCATACCTTGGCCTATGCATCTCTTCCATCTGGCTGTTACTGAGTTGTAATCTTTTATGATAAACTGGTTGCCTAGTAAGTAAAATAACATTCTCTGAGCCACTCCAACAAATTAAACGAGGGGGCCTTTGGGGCCTCCAATCTATAGCCCGTTGGTTAGAAGCCCAGGTGAAAACCCGGACTTATGACTAGTATCTTGGGTGGGGAGAGTGGGGAACAGTCTTGTAAGACTGAGCCCATAACCTGTGGAATCTGATGCTATCTCTGGGTAGACTGTCATGATTGAGTTGAATTGTAGGACACTTATCTGGTATCTCAGAATGGCTTAGATATGTGGAGGGAAAAAAATCCCCACACATTGGAATTGGGGGTATAAAACCCTTTAACTCTGAACCTGAGTTTACTTAATAAATCTCAGAGCTTTGAGATTTAATCTCTGTGCTTTGAGGAGTCCTATTTCCCACACTCATCTCTGGGTTTTGAGGCTCAGAGATGTGAAAATCCCTTTAAATTATAAACAGTGGGGGAAAAAATCTAGTCATGCCTATTTAGGGAACATAACTGGTTAAAATTAACATCAGATAAAAATCAATTAAAACGGAAAAAAGTGATAAAATATTCTTTGAAATGAAAAGCTATACAAACTACCATGTTACTGATGAGTCAAATGAGAAACTGACCTGCAATCTACAAAATCATTGGAAGAAACAATAGTGAAATACTTCAGATTGAAACTGTGGAATGAGGTTACCTCAGTGCCAAGTAAAAAAAGGCAAAAACTTAAGTTCTACTTTCAGTAAGGTCTAAAGTTTGAATAAAAATGATCACAAAAGGGAAGAACAAAACTCCAGAACTGGGGAGGAAGGGCTAGTCTAAATCACTGATGAGGGACTTCCCTGGTGGTCCCCTGGTTAAGAATCCACCTTGTAATGCCAGTTCGATCCCTGGTCAGGGAACTAAGATCGCACATGGCATGGAGCAACTAAGCCGGAGTGCTGAAACTACTGAGCCTGAGTGCCACAACTAGAGTCCTTGCACTGCAATGAAAGATCCCTCATGCCGCAACTAAGATCTGATGCAGCCAAATTAATAAATATTAAAAAAAAATCACTGATTAGTCAAATTATTACAAATTTAATTTCCAATGAATGATGATAACCGAAACAGTGGTTAGAGGGAAATTTTTTAGCCCGAAAGTAATCTATGAATAGAAATTAAGGCAGAAAACCAAGACGCTAGCAGTCAACTTTCAGATCAGAAAACCAATAAAATAGGATATGAGAGAGGGAATAAGCAATTATATGAGGGCAGGGGGAGGTGCTTATGGGGATGCAGAAGACAGGAAGAACATGTGGAGTTCGTGCACAAAATCACTTTAAAGAAACAGTCCTTGGAGAGGTGGATACATGAAGATCATGCTAGTTGTGGAAGGAAGATGACATATACCCCTGGAGGGTATATTAGGGAGTTAACATTGGATGAAAAACCAGAGTCCAGTGTGGAGCCTTTCCCATCCTATGCATAGACAGAGGGTAGTATGGCTAACATTAGCAAGTGAGGGCACATACGAAGAGTCAATAAACAGCAAACAGCCCCGTAAGACGAGATGAAGAAAGTGAGCAGCATCCTTTCCTCAGAAAAACAGTGCTTAAATCCACACATGCGGGAAATCAAGTTCAGAGGCAAGACTAGCAATCAATCAGACAGCCACCCACGCCTCTGTTGTATCACCTGCGGCCACAGGGTGGCAGGCAACACCTTCCATTCCATCAGGGACCACACAGACTGGATGTCTCAACCGAAATATGCTAGGTCTGGAGAAGCATTTATCCCTTGGGGTAACATCAGGAGGTGACACACATGTGCATTTGAATGAGGGATCAAATTCTCATGCCCAGAGCTCCTCTGTCCCGCACTGGTATTGCAATCTGTGGCCTCTTGTCTTTTGGGGAGAGACGAGGGGAAAGAGGGAAGGGAATCCATATTCCAGCAATTACATGGAGAAAGAGACACTTTGGAACTTTTACCTTGATTTCTTTTATGCATTTACTTATTTTTAGCCGCGCTGTGTCTTCCTTGTGGTGATCAGCTTCTCCTTGTGGTGGCTTCTCTTGTTATGCAGTATTAGCTCTAGGCAAGAGGGCTCAGTAGTTGTGGCTTATGAGGTTTGCTGCTCCAAGGTATGTGGAATCTTCCCAGATTGGGGATAGAACCAGTGCACTGGCAGGCGGATTCTTAACTACCTCTTTTGCCTTGATTTCGGAGGGTCTTTTCTCTTTTCCTTCTATGTTATATTTACTTTCCTACTATCCAGTTTTACCACTCCAAACTTGGCTCAAGTCACTTCCTGGGGCTTTCTCAGGGTGAATGTTAAACTTACCTCTTCAACCTCTAGA
Source organism: Tragelaphus eurycerus (assembly GCA_935064755.1). Lineage (NCBI taxonomy): Eukaryota > Metazoa > Chordata > Mammalia > Artiodactyla > Bovidae > Tragelaphus > Tragelaphus eurycerus. Next base: position 10,322,500 of record CAKXYN010000020.1, read on the forward strand.
AAGATGCATCCAAAATTCCGACCCGAAAGAATAAAAAAACCAAGATTCGCCTGAAACGGTTCAGCCTCCGCCTTCTGAGGGGAAACGTTAAGTAACAACTGTCCAGTCTCTGCCCTCTGTTCAACAGCAACTCATGAGCCTCCTTCAGGAGCAGAAGGCAAATTCTTACCAGGCCTACCTGCCTCCATGAAGTATAGCACAGCACAGATACACAGAGAACAATAAACCAATATAATTTAATACAAAGTCAAGAAGAGATGCCCACCATGAAATGTTTAAGCAATAAAGTTACTGTTGGTGGGCGGAGGTGGGTAGGAGACTCAAAGAATCGACTGGGGAGTAGGTCTTGAGAAACTCCACTGGTAGAAGTCAGGGGTGGGCATCAGGCTTGGAGGAGACACATAAGCCAAAACTGAATCTGTGCAAATACACACAATTAAGATCACATCAGGGACTTTCCTGGTGGTCCAGTGGTTAAGAATCAGCTTTGCAATGCAGGGGACATGGGTTCAATCTCAGGTCAGGGAACTAAGATCCCACAGCAACTAAGCCCACCTGTGACAACTACTGAGGCCGCACACTCTGGAGCCCGTGTGTCACTACTGGAGAGTCTGTGCACTTCAGTGAAAGATCCCTCATGACGCAATGAAGATCCTGCATGCCACAACTAGGATCCAACACAGTCAAATAAATAAATAAATAGAAAAAAAAAACCAAAAACGATTACACCAGGTTGAGTGAGGTGGTTTAGGAATGACAGAAAGCAGGGGAAAAAAATCGAAAATGTGAAGGAGCTTTTCTGTAAACTGTATGGAGAATAAAATGCCAGCCACATCTCCAGGAAGTATTCATAACAGCATTCTTCAATGAACAGGGTAAAGGTTGGAGCAGTAAAGGAACAGATGAAGGCCAGGCACTTCTCCTGGGTCGTTACTGTAAACCTGGCAGTCAGCAACCTCTGGACGCTACCATTTCCCCCACGATGAATTAAAGCCACAGAGAGGTTCATTGGTAGGTTCAAGGTCAGACAGGTAATAAAGACTGGATTTGGGATTTAAATGAGGCCATTGGCCTCCCAGGCCTGTGCCTAATGCTCAATAAGTGAAAATCAACATCATTTGGTGATAAGTGCAAAGAAAGTATTTCTCCACATCTCTCAAATTATTCTTTTTGGCTGATGGTTGGTCTGTGAGCTAGACATGACAGAAGAAAAATAAGAAAGTGAAAATTCAAGAAAGTAAACATACTTTTAAAGTGATGAATGGTCAAAGAAGAAAACATGTAACATAATATGAGGATGAGAATGCCATTTGACAAAACAAGAAAAATGAGTTCAAAGACTAGAAGGAAGCTTGTCTTCAAATGTATCCAAGACAGAAGAACAGGGCTGGAAAAGAACCTTCTAATCTCTATTGAGGTGTGAAGGAAAGGAAATAAGGAAATTAGACCAAAAAAAAAAAAAAAAAAGAAAATCACAGAACAATTTCTAAACACTGCTGAGTCCAAGGCAAATGAGTGTCCTGGGGACTTCCCTGGTGGCCCACTGGCTAAGACTCTGCACTCCCAATAAATATTAAAAAAAAAAAAAAAAAAAAACAACTCCTGCCCTGACCAACAAACCAGGGAAGAAACTGTGCACCCCAGGGAAGAAGCCTGAGCCTCTTCTATGTCTGAGCACTCCTTTTGACATCTGAGAAAGTCCTTGAATCCTTTTCAGAATAATGCTATAAAATGCATGACACAAAATTCGTAGGATTTCAAGCAACTACATAGAAATGCATCTATCACAATTTTGGGGGGATATATTAAAAGACTTATCACTTTAGCAGTGTTTCTTTTTAATGGCTGCACATTTCTTGACACTCCTTCCATTAAGAGATAGGGTCCATAACCTGTCTCTTTGATCCTGGGTGGATTTGTTGTTTGAAACTAACAGAGTACAGCAGTGATTCTATGTAACTTACAAGGCTTTCATAAAAGACCATGCAGCTTCCACCTTGATCAGTCACTGCATCACTCACCTTTGGAACCCTATGCCATGTAATAAGCCTGACTACCCTAAGACTGCCAGGCTCTGGGGACTCCAAGGCCATAGGGAAATGTCACACATAGGCACTCCAGTGGGACAGTCCCAGCTGAACCCAGGCTTCCAAACACTCCAGCCGAGGCACCAGATATGAGGGAATGAATATCTAGATGGTTCCAGCTGCTAGCTGTTGAGTCTTCCTTGCTGAGAGGGCCACAGACATTGTGGAACTGAGAAAAGCTGGCCAGGCTTGTGTCTTAATTCTTTATCCCTACAAAACTCATGAGCATAATATTTTGCTTGCAGCACAAATTTGGGTGAAATTTCTTATGCAACATAGTCCCTGGACCAGCCACTTTAACACTTTAACACATGAGCAACAACACTGAGTGAAAAAGCTGACTTAAAACTCAACATTCAAAAAGCTAAGATCATGGCATCTTGTCCCATACTTCATGGCAAATAGAAGGGGGAAAAGTGGAAACAGTGACAGATTTTCCTGGGCTCCAAAATCACTGCAGATGGTAAGTGCAGCCATGAAATTAAGAGATGCTTGTTCTTTGAAAGGAAAGCTATGACAAACCTAGATAATGTATTAAAAAGCAGGGACATCACTTTGCCAAGATCCATATAGTCAAAGCTATGGTTTTTCCAGTAGTCATATATGGATGTGAGAATTAGACCATAAAGAAGGCTGAGCACCAAAGAATTGATGCTTTTGAACTGTGGTGTTGGAGAAGACTCTTGAGAGTCCCTTGGACTGCAAGGAGATCCAACCAGTCCATCCTAAAGGACATCAGTCCTGAATATTCATTGTAAGGACTGATGCTGAAGCTGAGTGACTGAGCAACTAAACTGAACTGATGCTGAAGCTAAAGCTCCAATGCTCTGGCCACCTGATGTGAAGAGCCAACTCTTTGGAAAAGACCCTGATGCTGGGAAAGATTGAAGGCAAAAGGAGAAGGGAGCGATATAGGGTGATGGTTGGATGGCATCACCAACTCAATGGACATGAATCTGAGCAAACTCAGGGAGATAGTGGAGGACAAGGAAGAGTGGCATGTTTCAGTCCATGGGGTCACAAAGAGTTGGACACAACTTAGCAACTGAACAACAACACTGAGTGGCAGGCTGTCATAGGGAACCATCATTGGGAAGCAGGGACAACCATCAAGCCTATGTGCAGATGTTGTATCATGACATGAAAACTTCTATGGATTCCACTGCTAACAAAGCCCCAAACCCAGATGCCCTACATTCAGGATGGAAGGGACACTCCATTTCAGTTGTTCAGTCGCTCAGTTGTGTCTGACTCTTTGCAACCCTATGGACTGCAGCATTCCAGGCTTCCCTGTCCATCACCATATCCTAGAGTTGCTGAAACTCATGTCCATTTTCTCAATGATGCCATTCAACCATTTTGTCCTCTGTCATCCCCTTCTCCACTTCCCTTCAATCTTTCCCAGCATCAGGGTCTTTTCAAATGAGTTAGGTCTTCACATCAGGTGGCCAAAGTACTGAAGCTTCAGCTTCAGCATCAGTCCTTCCAATGAATGCTCAACATTGATTTTCTTTAGGATTGACTGGTTTGATCTCCTTACAGTCCAAGGGACTCTCAAGAGTCTTCTCCAACACCACAGTTCAAAAGCATCAGTTCTTCTGCACTCAGCCTTCTTTATGGTCCAACTGTCAGGTCCATACATGACTGCTTGAAAAACCATAGCTTTGACTAGATGGACCTTTGCTGGCTAAGTAAAGTCTCGGCTTCTTAATATGCTGTCTAGGTTTGTTATAGATAAACATTAAGATGGGGTTTTCTCATGGTCCTCTAAAACTTGGTTCATGGAACTAGGGATAAGTAGGAATCAAGAGTTGGCTCATGGAACTGGGAATAAGGACTCCTGAGTTAGAGGGAGCCAAAGGCATCAAAAGGCTGGTCATAAAGGAGCTGAGGTCACTAACTCAAGTTTGGACAAGGAAAGAGAGAAGAGAGAAAAAGAACAATAATTCAGCAAGGAGGTCAGAAGGCTGTCCAATTACGATTTCCAGAGATCCAGGAAAAGGGACACCCATTTGAGTAATGGATTCAGTATGTGGAGAAATACCAGGAAGAGACAGTGGTTTAGTGCTAGATATTTCTACAACTCTCACATAACTAACAAAAACTCCATTTAATTTTAGGTACAGTGTCAGGAACCAAGGGATGCTGAGAATTAAGGACAAGGCCTGTGAAGAAGATAAGGGCTGCTTTATAAAGCCCCAGATCTTTATATTTTATGAATATAGGGACTTAAAACTCACATGAGGTCACTCATCCAAGTGTATGAAATAAATCCCATGAAAATAAGAGATCTATCAAGTAATGTCTTAAAAGAGCTTTATTACCATTATTAAAAGAATCAAAACCAGGGATGCATTTTTTATTGCAGTATAGTTGATTTATAATGTTGTGTTGATTTCTGTTCTACAGCAAAGTGATTATGTTGTATATATATGTACACACACACATACACACCAGCTTTCCTGGTGGCTCTGACAGTAAAAGAATTCTGCCTGCAATTCAGGAGACCTGAGTTCGGTCCCTGGGTTAGGAAGATCCCCTGGAGAAGGGAATGGCTACCCACTCCAGTATTCTTGCCTAGAGAATACGATGGACAGAGGAGCCTGGCAGGCTACAGTGCATGGGGTCACAAAGAGTCAGAAACGACTGAGCAACTAACACCAACACTGCAGAAAAACAAAAGGGTGCTTTACCCAAGTGGGCTGCAAACCTCCTGTTTTTACTTATAATACCAAGTCGCTGCAAGTTGGAAGCTAGGAAACCACGTGGACCTGTCCAAAGGGTTTGGGCACCCGCCGAGTAAGTTTAGTTTGAAGCAGGAGGGACCTAAACATATATATATATATATATATATATATATATACATTCTTATATTCTTTTATACTATGGTTTATCTCGGGATATTGAATATAGTTCCCTGTGCTATACAGTAGGACCTTGTTTTTTACAGGATTACATTTTGTAAACAACAACAAAAATCCTCAAACCTCCTTATCTGACTGTACCTTTCACAAAAGCCATTCTCTATATATCTGCCAAAAAATAAAATTTTAAAGAAACTGGGTATCATTACTAATAATAAGATACCAAAATCAGAAATGTATTTTCCTTTAAAAGAAAAAAACGTCCAAAGTAACTTGCTGTGACTTTCACAGCAACTTCTCAAAATAAGCAAGGTTTTATGAAACCTAAGAACTTGTTAGGACAACCAAAACTAAAAATTTGTCTTATCAACAGCAACAACATCCCAAAGCCACTTATTAGAAGATATCCCACTAAATAACACAACTAGCAAGAAGAGGATTGTTTAAAGGTTGAGGAGCTATATACACAGAGCACTAACACACTCTTAATTAGGCATTTATTTTATTTAATAAACCTGAACCCGTCGGCTAATCCTCCCACTTCCCTACCCCACCCCCAAACCCCCTGCCACCACCATCACCTCCTCCCAGGGCGTTCTGCAAGAGAAGACACCTGCGGAAAAACAAAAGGGTGCTTTACTCAAGTGAGCTGAAAAACCTCCCGATTTTACTTTTAATCTCAAGTCCCTGCAAGTTGGAAGCGAGGAAACAACGTGGATCTGTCCAAAGGGCTTGGGCGCCCACCAAGTACAGTTTGAAACGGGAAGGGCTTGGACATAGCTCGGAATTTACCACTACGTGGTAAATAGTGTTTCCAGCCAGAGTCCCCAGTTCCCCCGTGAGAGCCAACTTCCCAGAAGGACCCTGAGGAGGTTCCCCTGCCCGCCAGCCTCCTTCCTCCCACGTTCCGTAGCCTCTTGCCAGGATTACCCACAGCTTCCAATTCATGTTTAGCGCAGTCAGCCAGGATTGGCCCTGCTCTCGTCTGGGCATCTTGTGAGGGAGGGCTTCAGGGAACGGTAGCCAATGGGAAACACGATCAACTGTTATTGCTTGGACACGGTTTCCAGGCAACACAAAGGCTGCAAGAAAGCAGATACCTTCTAGTATAGACAGCTGTTAGTCTACGGAAGTGCAAGGGAGGGGAGGTTTCGCTGACACTGTTCGACTCCTTGCCACTCCATGGACGACAGGCAGGCTTGCAGTACTCCTTTCCCAATTGTGAATCAGTCTGTTGTTCCATGCCCAGTTCTAACGGTTGCTTCTTGAGCCGCTTACAGGTTTCTCAGGAGACAGATAAGGTGGTCTGGTATACCCATCTCTTTAAGAATTTTCCAGTTTGTTGTAATCCACACAAAGGCTTTAGCATAGTCAATGAAGCAGAAGTAGATGTTTTTCTGGAATTCCCTTGCTTTTTCTATAATCCAATGAATGTTGGCAATTTGGTCTCTGGGTCCTCTGCCTTTTTTAAACCCAGCTTGTACATCTGGAAGTTCTCAGTTCATGTACTGCTGAAGCCTTGCTTAGAGGACTTTGAGCATTACCTTGCTAGCATGTGAAATGAGTGCACTTCTACCATAGTTTGAACATTCTTTGGCATTGCCCTACTTTGGGACTGGAATGAAAACTGAACTTTTCCAGTCCTGTGGCCACTGCTGTTTTCCAAATTTGCTGACATGTTGAGTACAGAACTTTAATAACAGCAACAGCTTTTAGGATTTTAAATAGTTCAGCTGGAATTCCATCTAGCTTTGTTCATAGTAATGCTTCCTAAGGCACACTTGACTTCACACTCCAGGATGTCTGGCTTACATGAGTGACCACACCATCATGGTGACCTGGGTCATTAAGACCATTTTTGTATAGTTCTTCTGTGTATCCTTGACACCTCTTCTCAATGTTTTCTGCTTCTGTTAGGTCCATACTGTTTCTGTTCTTTATTGTACCCATCCTTGCATGAAATGATCCCTTGGTATCTCCAATTTTCTTTAACAGACCTCTAGTCTTTCTCATTCTATTGTTTCCCTCTATTTCTTTGCATTGTTCACATAAGAAAGCTTTCTTATCTCTCCTCACTATTCTCTGGAACTCTACATTCAGTTGGATATATCTTTCCCTTTCTCTTTTGCCTTTCACTTCTCTTTTCTCAGCTACTTGAAAGGCCTCCTTAGACAGCCACTCTGCCTTCTTGCATTTCTTTTTTCTTTGGGACAGTATGTGCCTATAAACGTTAACAAAATGTGTTCTGTGGATCTCTGCACCAGAATTCTTGTGCTGGGCACCCAAGTCTGACTCGACAGTCAACCCTTCATGCTGTTGGCTGCACCTTCTCTGAAATTTACATTTGACGCTGGAGTCCAGCATTTTCCAAGTGCTAAGACCCTGTTAACAATGAGACTCGATTTTGCATACAGCCGGTTTCATCAATGGGCTAATAAATCAGAAGTAATAAAATGAAGTAAAGGACAGTGGAGATATTAATGCAAGAGATCAAACAGATGCTTACAGTGAAGGGCCCCTTTGAAAAACCAAACCCAGAGGCAGGTTGCACATTTTTAATCAGCAATTACTACAGAGTGGGCTGGCAGCAGACACTGCATTTAATTCAAGTGACAGCCATTTCAATGTTCCACAGTTCACCTCAGATCTGAGCACAATGCTGCATTTATAGGCAACAACAACCGACTAGTTTTATTTCAGTAAACTCCTCTTTGTGTGGGTATTTAAAATTTTTCATTTCAAAGTGGACGTTGGCCTTCCTGCATTTTTTTTTTTTTTTTTTTTGGCCTCCCCAGAGACCCATCGGGCCCCTTGATTTAATCTCTACCCACTGAGTCTAGAACCCCATTCTTCCACTAGGAGACTGTTCCCCAAATAATATTATTATAGTATAGTATTATGCAGAAAATAAGGGTAAAAACCTTGCTATTCTTCAGTACAGAACCCCACACCAGAAGATGGGGAAAACAGGATTTTAACTAGAATATGCTTTTGTTCTATTTTAATCCATACATTTTTATCTCCTTTACAATTGTTGTGTAGAGTTTCAAAATCAATCAATAAAGTTCCTTGGGTTTATACTTATGAACATCTTCCCTGGTGGCTCAGACGGTAAAGAATCCTCCTGCAATGCAGGAGACCCTGGTTCGATCCCTGGGTCAGGAAGATACCCTGGAAAAGGAAATGGCGATCCACTCCAGTATTCTTGCCTAAAGAATCCCATGGACAGAGGAGCCTGGTGGGCTACAGTCCACAGGGTCGAAAAGAGTCAAGACACCACCGAGTGACTAGCATTTTCACTTTGACTTCACAGTGCCCCTTGCACATGTGTAAGATGAAATGCAGGCCACATCCCTCTTAGTGACAAGGACTGCGAGACCCACATCCTAGTTTATCTACCTCAGTGCCTTCCAAGGTGCTAAAACCAAACTACTCACCCCAGAAAATAGATGCCTCAAGAAGTAACAGTGACCCAGCAATTCCTTTTTTAGGTATATACTCAGGAGAAATGAAAACATATCCACAATTCATGTGCAAGATTTTGTGGACATATGTTTTGTCTGATCTGCAGCAGGGGCCAAGGAGAGGCCTGGTGGGAGGTACCAATGGACAGTAAATGACTGGGTAGGGCAGGGCCTCTAAACAACAAATGAGCCAATTGGAAGCCTGGAGGTTAGGCCTCTGCTGTGAGTGACCCGCGCTAGTGGTAAAGAATCCACCTGCCAATGCAGAAGAGGGGGGTTTGATTCCTGAGGGTTTGATCCTTGAGTTGGGAAGATTCCCCTGGAGAAGGAAATGGCAACCTACTCCAGTATTCTTGCATGAAGAGTCCCATGGTCAGTAGAGGCTGGTGATCTTAGCATTGCAAAGAATCAGACATGACTGAAGCGACTAAGCACAACGTAGAGGTGTAACTATTTTTTTCCCAGATGGATAAACAATTGTAAACTCTAGTAAACACCATTTACTAGAGTCACCTTTTCCCTCTCCCATGTTTGTTAATGTTCCAATACCACTATGAAGTTCTGCAGACAATCTGACTTCTGGTAGGGCAAGTCCTTCCATTATATAATTATCTTCCCAAATTTTTCTGGCTCTGCAGGCCCATTTTGTCTTCCAAATAAGTATCAGAATGAGCTAGTCAAATTCCACTGAAGAAATGATGCTGGGATTCTGATTGAAATGGCCCAGAATTTATAGATTATTTTAGAAAGAACAGACACTTTTAACATTAAATTCACCTATCAGGAACTATGGTATTTGTTTCCTTTCATTCAGACCTTTTATGTCTTTCAGTCAGATCTTAAACTTTTATTCAAATAGATCTCCCATAATTTTTTTTAAGACCTATTCTGAGGCTGTATTCTAAGACCTAATCTCAGACCTATTCTAAGTTTTTACTTAGCTTTATAATGACTTATATTGTGATTATTACATTTTCTAAGTAATCGTTACTTGTGTGCACATTTTTTAGTGTTGATCTTGTTTTTGTTTTTTTAATGAAGCATATTTGATTTTCCCATGGACAGAGGAGTCTGATGGGCTACAGTCCATGGGGCTGCAAAAGAGTCAGACAAGACTGAGCAACTGAGCCTGCATACATAGTTGATTTACAATGTCATGTTTCAAGTGTACAGCACAGTGACTCAGTTATAAACATATATTTGTATTATATGTATTCTTTCTCAGATTCTTTTCCCTTATAGGCCATTACAAAAGAGTATATTCTCTGTGCTATACAGTAGGTCCTTCCTGGCTATCTATTTTATACATAATAGTGTGTATATGTTGGAGAAGGCAATGGCACCCCACTCCAGTACTCTTGCCTGGAAAATCCCATGGATGGAGGGGCCTGGTAGGCTGCAGTCCATGGGGTCGCTAGGAGTCGGATACGACTGAGCAACTTCACTTTCACTTTTCACTTTCATGCATTGGAGAAGGAAATGGCAACCCACTCCAGTGTTCTTGCCTGGAGAAACCCAGGGACGGGGGAGCCTGGTGGGCTGCTGTCTCTGGGGTCGCACAGAGTCGGACACGAATGAAGCGACTTAGCAGCAGCAGCAGCAGCAGTGTGTATATGTTAATGCAACAGATTGGTTCCAAATCAGGAAAGGAATACATCATGGCTGTATATTGTCACCCTGCTTATTTAACTTATATGCAGAGTACATCATGTGAAATGTTGGGCTGGATGAAACACAAGCTGGAATCAAGACTGCCAGAAGAAAGATCAATAACCTCAGATACACAGATGACACCACACTTACAGCAGAAAGCAAAGAAGAACTAAACAGCCCCTTGATGAAAGTGAAAGAGGAGAGTGAAAAAGTAGGCTTAAAACTCAACATTCAGAAAACTAAGATCATGGCATCTGGTTCCATCACTTCATGGGAAATAGATGGGGAAACAATGGAAACAGTGACAGACTTTATTTTGGGGGCTCCAAAATCACTGCAGATGGTGACTGCAGCCATGAAATTAAAAAACGCTTGCTCCTTGGAAGAAAAGCTATAACCAACCTAGACGGCATATTAAAAAGCAGAGACATTACTTTGCCAACAAAGGTCCGTCTAATTAAAGCTATGGCTTTTCCAGTAGTCATGTATGGACATGAGAGTTGGACTATAAAGAAGGATGAGCCCCGAAGAATTGATGCTTTTGAACTGTGGTGTTGGAGAAGTCTCTTGAGAGTCCCTTGGACTGCAAGGAGATCCAACCAGCCCATCCTAAAGGAAATCAGTCCTGAATATTCATTGGAAGGACAGATGCTGAAGCTGAAACTCCAATATTTTGGCCACCTGATGCGAAGAACTGACTCATTGGAAAAGACCCTGATGCTGGGCAAGATTGAAGGCAGGAGAAGGGGATGACAAAGAATGAGATTGTTGGATGGCATTACTGACACAATGAACATGAGTTTGAGTAGGCTCTCTCTGGGAGTTGGTGATAGACAGGGAAGCCTGGCATGCTGAAGTCCATGGGGTCACAAAGAGTTGGACATGACTGACCAACTGAACTGAACTGATATGTTAATGATCTGAGTCAATAGTATACATTTATAGAATAGGTAGTTTTATTTTATGTACATAAATTATACATAATGTTTTATACCTGGTTTGATTAGTTAACATTATCTCTTGGGAATTTTCCCATCTTGATACACAAAAATGTTACAGATATTTCTGGTTTTGTTTTAAGCCTCATACTGTTTCATAGTAAAAATGAGCCATTATCTATCCACTCCTGTACTGGTGGATATTTAAATTATTTTCAATGCTTTGTTTTCATTGCAACGCTGTACTGAGCATTTTAAAAATGTTTACCTTTGTTCATTTATGTAACGTGTAACTGTAGTTCTAGGTTGGAAGTACTCATCAAAGAGCCTGTGAGTTTCAACTTTTAATGGGCACTGAGACTGTAAACATCCTATCCCAGAAGCCACCCATGAGGGTGTCCCTTTATACCACAGCTGCCAACACATGACACTCAGGACTGTTTGTGGCCCCTTGGACCATTTGTCTGCAATGCGAAAAATAGACTATGTTTTCCTCCCCTTCTTGTTGGCTGTTCTTTTCTTCTAGAACTTCTGTGAGATGAGAATACAGTAGATCTTCGGATTCCTCCATGACCTTCAGCTGTTGTTTCATACTTACCATTTCCACTGTATCCGGCAAATTCCTCAGACCTATCTTCTTGTTCAACAAGTTCAACTTAAACTGTTTACTGTCCCATCCAGCCCACTTACTATACTGTCTTTATTTCAGTGATATCATTTTTTATTTCCAAGTTATTTTGCTGACCGTTTTTAAAGAAGTAATAACATCTCACATCTCTGCGTAATTAGGCTCATTCTAACAGTCTGCCCTATTTGCTTTATTACCTCTATCCCTTGATTCTATAAGTAACCAATTTAAAAAAATTTTTATAGAACCTTTATTTATTTTTTCGGCTGTATTGGGCCTTTGATGCTGCATGCAGGCTTTCTCTAGTTGCAACAACCAGGAGCTACTCTCTGGTTGTGGTGTACGGGCTTCTCATTACGGTAGCTTCTCTTGTTGTGGAGCACAGGCTCTAGCGCGAGGGCTCTATAGCTGTGGCACACAGTCTTAGTTGTCCCACAGCCTGTGGAATCTTCCCAGACAAGGAAGTGAACCCATGTCCCCTGCATTGGCAGGTGGATTCTTAACCACTGGTCCATCAGGGAAGTCCAGTATTCACGTTTTTACTACAAGGTACTCTGGATGTTGCAAAAATAGTACAGAGAGTTTCTGTGTGTTGGCATCTTTCCCTAAATATTAGCATCAGAAATAACCATAGTACAATTATCAAAAACAAAAAATGAACATTATACAACATGAAGTGGTTTTCTCCTAAAGATATTTCATGCCACAACTAAAGATCCCACATGGTACAAGGAAGACTGAAGATCCCGAGTGCCACAACTAAGACCCAGTGTAGTAAAGTAAAACAAAAAAAAAAGAATAGATCTTTTTTTTTTTTAAAGAATAGATCTTAAAATATTGTATATTCATACAATGAAATATTGTTTTGCCATAAAAAGGAATGAAATAGTAATATATGTTGCAACATAAATGAACCTTGAAAACATTATTCTAAATGAAAGAAGCCAAGACATAAAAGGGCACATAGTGTCTGATTCCTTTTATATGAAATGTCCAGAACAGGCAAATCTATAGAAACAGAAAGTAGATTAGTGGTTGCCAGATGCTGGGGGAAGGGGAGAATGAAGAATGACTGCTTAATAATAACTGGGTTTCTTTTTGGCCTGATGAAAATATTCTGGAATCAGATGGTGGTGATAGTTATACAACCCTGTGCATGTATTAAAAATTATTGAATAATATACTTTGAAATGGTTAAAATGGTGAATTTTTTCTTGTTTGAATTTTACCTTAATTTAAAAAAAAGTTTTACATAGAGTGAGTCTTTGGAAAAAAATTTAAACAAGTCTTTATTTTTTGAAGATATAAAGATGACCAAATATCCTGGAACAGGATTTGCTTGTAAACTACTTCAGGGTGGAAGAGAGCAAACAAAATTCATCATGACTTGACTACTGAAGCTAGATGATAGGGACATGAGTATTTGTTACTGTTCTATTTCTGTATTTGTTTGAAATTTTCTAAGCCCAGTCTTTTAAAAGTTTTAAAATACCCATCAATTCTATTCCTAAGTATATACCCAGGAGGAATTAAAGTTTATGTCCACACAATGATATGTACTCAAATGCTCACAGCAGCTTTATTCATAACAATCAAAACCTGGAAAACCTACAAATAGTCCAAATGTAAATGTCCATCAACAGGTGAACAGACAAACTCTGGTTCATTCATATAATGGTATACTACTCAGTAATAATATAAATGAACTTCTAAATACATGCAACAACATGGATGCAAACACTGAGTGAATCAAGTCCTATATGAAAGATTACATATTGTGTACTTTCAATTATATGATATTCTAGAACTTGCAAAATCAATCTATAGTTTTAGAAGTCAGGATAGTGATTCCCTTTGTGGGGCAGTGAGTGGAAAGGAGCACACAGATCTTCTGGGAGGGCTGGAAGTGTTCTTTCAATATTTCTCCGTCTATCTAAGTGCTGTTGATGTAGCCTCTTTTATATATGAGAGCATGCTCAGTCACTCAGTCGTGTCCAGTTTTAGCGAGTCGGAGCCCGCCAGGCTCCTCTGTCCATAGGATTGTCTAGGCAAAAAATACTGGAGTGGGTTGCCATTGCCTACTCCAGGGGATCTTCCCAACCCAAGGAACAAACCTGAGTCTTCTGTGTCTTCTGCACTGGCAGGCAGATTCTTTACCACTGAGCCACCTGGGAAGCGCCTTCTTTTCAGTATAAATACTAACAAATGCCATACATCATTAAGCCTGATCCATGTTGTGCACCTCAGCACTTATGCCCTGGCATTGGCCCTGCCCATGGAAGACACCTACATGTGCAGAGCCCAATCCTGGAAGCCTCTCCCATCAGTGCACCTTCTGGTGCATCTGCAGGTGGACTCTCTGACTGAAGCCCTTCCCACATATAGCACAGGGGTAGGGCTTCTCCCCTGTGTGCACCCTCTGGTGCCTCTTGAGGGCTGAGTGATGCCTGAAGTCCCTGCCACAAGCCGCACATCTGTAGGGCCGCTCACCCGTGTGGACTCTCCGGTGGATACCCAGGTCCTTGCTCCAGCTAAAGCACTTCCCACAGGCCTCACACCGGAACGGCCTCTCTCCTGTGTGAACACGCTGGTGCAGGTAGAGGTTGGCTCTCTGGCTGAAGCCCCGGCCGCATGTGTCGCACAGATAGGCCTTGTCTCCTGCATGGCCCTGCTGGTGTCGAGCCAGAGCAGAGCGCGAGGTGAAGCGCCTGTCACATACCTCACAAGCATGGGGCTTCCTTCCTGTGTGGACACTCTGGTGGATCTGCAGGGCTGCCCGGCGGCTGAAGTCCTTTCCACACTCATGGCAGCTGAAGGGTTTCTCACCTGTGTGGATGCGCTGGTGGATGGAGAGGTTGGAGCTGCGGCTGAAGTCCTTTCCGCACACACTGCATCTATAGGGCTTCTCCCCTGTGTGCACTCGCCGATGGATGGACAAGTTGGAGCTCCGGCTGAAGTCCTTCCCACATTCCTCACATGTGTGAGGTTTCTTTCCCATGTGCTCCTTCTTGTGCCTTCTCAGAGCAGATCCTGAGTGGAAGACTCCAGAATACTCCATACACGGGTAGGGCTCGTCTCCTGGGAGGAGCACAGGAAGGTTAAGGTCCGCTGTCCTTTCACTGAAGGCTTTTCCACACACGGCATATGGAGAAGGCCTCTCTCCAATATGGCTTTGCTGGTGAATTAGAAGGTTTCTGAGCTGGCTGAAGTCTTGGCCATGCTGGGGACAGTTATAGAGTTTTTCTCCTGGAGATACTGGCCAAGACAGGATCCCATCATTATCATCCCTGACTCCTGGGACAAAGGAAATTAGATGATGAAAGTGAGCAGGGGGCTTCCCTGGTGGTCCAGTGGTTAAGAATTCACCCTGTAGTGTAGGGGACATGAGTTTGATCCCTGGTCTGGGAAGATCCCATGTGCTGCAGAGTAACTAAGCCCTTGCACCACAACTTGTGAGCCCTACTCTAGAGCTGGCAAGCTGCAACTACTGACCTACATGCCTAGAGCCTGGGCTCTGCAACAAGAGAAGCAACTGCAGTGAGAAGTCTGTACACCACTACTAGAGAGTAGCCCTCACCTGCCACAACTAGAGAAAGCCGGTGTATAGCAACAAAGATCCCACACAGCCAATAAATAGATAACAAAAATATATATATTAAGGGAAAAAAAAAGTGAGCGGTGGTTTTGTCTAAGGCTGCACGGTGCTCCTGAACACTCTCAGGCAGTAGTGGTCAGGCAAAGAAACTTCACTGAACAAAGAAGTGCTGCTGCTGGTCTCTGTCTTTCTTACTTTATATTTTCCATTTCTGCTTCAAAGGTATGGGGAAGATCATTGAGAACCTTTTCCTTAGTACTTGCTGTTCAGTCACTAAGTTGGGTCCAGCTCTTTGTGACCCCATGACTGGCAGTATGCCAGGCTTCCCTGTCCTTCACCATCTCCCACAGTTTGCTCAAACTCATGTACATTGAGCCATCCAACCATTTCATCCTCTATCACCCCCTTCTCCTCTTGCCCTCGATCTTCCCCAGCCTCGGGGTCTTTTCTAATGAGTCAGCTCTTCACATCAGGTGGCCAAAGTATTGGAGCTTCAGCTTCACCATCATCCTTCCCATGAATATTCAGGGTTGATTTCCTTTAGAACTGATTGATCTCCTTGCTGTCCAAGAGACTTTCAAGAGTCTTCTCCAGCACAATTCAAAAGCATCAATTCTTCAGCACTCAGCCTTCTTAATGGTTCAACCCTCACATCCATACATGACTACTGGAAAAACCATAGCTTTGACTACAGGGACCTTTGTCAGCAAAGTGATATCTTTGCTTTTTAATATACTGTCTAGGTCTGTCAGAGCTTTTCCTTAGTTAAGGAAATTAAATGTTACTAGAAACACCAAGTCAAATTCCATGAGCTACAAAGGGGTTAATGCTGTCAAAGCATAGTTATCAAAAAGTTAAAAATAGAACTTTCATACAAATTTGGAGTGAACATCTGTCAAAAGTATTTTTTGTTAATACATTTATTTATTTGCATCAGGTCTTAGTTATGGCATGTGAACTCCTAGTTGTGGCATGCGGGATCTAGTTCCCCAACCAGGGACTAAAGCTGGGACCCCCTGCATTGACAGCACAAAGTCTTAGCCACTGGACCACCAGGGAAGTCTCTGTCAAAAGTTATAATGAGGAACCAATAAGATGGTAACTTTGGTTCTAAAGGTATTTTGGAGTTTAGGCATTTAATGCTTAAAAATAGTGAAAGTGGAGAGTGAAAAAGTTGGCTTAAAGCTCAACATTCAGAAAACGAAGATCATGGTATCCGGTCCCATCACTTCATGGGAAATAGATGGGGAAACAGTGTCAGACTTTATTTTTTTGGGCTCCAAAGTCACTGCAAATGGTAACTGCAGCCATGAAATTAAAAGACGCTTACTCCTTGGAAGGAAAGTTATGACCAATCTAGATAGCATATTCAAAAGCAGAGACATTACTTTGCCAACAAAGGTCTGTCTAGTCAAGGCTATGGTTTTTCCAGTGGTCATGTATGGATGTGAGAGTTGGACTGTAAAGAAAGCTGAGCACTGAAGAATTGATGCTTTTGAACTGTGGTGCTGGAGGAGACTCTTGAGAGTCCTTGGACTGCAAGGAGATCGATCCAACCAGTCCATTCTGAAGGAGATCAGCCCTGGGATTTCTTTGGAAGGAATGATGCTAAAGCTGAAATTCCAATACTTTGGCCACCTCATGCGAAGAGTTGACTCATTGGAAAAGACTCTGATGCTGAGAGGGATCAGGGGCAGGAGGAGAAGGGGGCGACAGAGGATGAGATGGCTGGATGGCACCACTGATTCGATGGATGTGACTCTGAATGAACTCTGGGAGTTGGTGATGGCAGGGAGGCCTGGCGTGCTGCGATTCATGGGGTTGCAAACAGTCGGACACGACTGAGTGACTGATGAACTGAACTGATATATTATATATATATATATATTCTTACCTCCAATCAAGTAAATATTTAATATTTTCAATTACATTATTGACATAAAAATTCAAACAATACATATTTTTAAAGTTGCTACCCACCCCTTCATGGATTCATAAGATTATTAATGGCATTTTCTCCTGGCTGACTGGTACTCACCTGAATAAGAGCTTCTTGGTATTGTCTCTTCCATCCACACATCATCTTCTTGTTCAAAATGGAAAATCATTTCTGGTTCAGACAGCAGATGCCCTGCTTGAGAGAAAAGACATGTTGATTAGGGCAATGTGGTATGGACAAGGACCCTCCCACAAGTCAAATCTTATCTTCTGGTATTCATAAAAGGTGAATAAAACATTGGGAAATGTGAATAAAACTGTTAGGCATCAAAATCACATTTTATATTTATGTAGTTGACTCATTGGAGAAGACTCTGATGCTCGGAGGGACTGGGAGCAGGAGGAGAAGGGGACGACAGAGGATGAGATGGCTGGATGGCATCACTGACTCGATGGATGTGAGTCTGAGTGACCTCCGGGAGTTGGTGATGGACAGGGAGGCCTGGCATGCTGCAGTTCATGGGGTCGCAAAGAGTCGGACACGACTGAGCGACTGATCTGATCTGATATTATATATATATACACACACATATACATATACATACATACACACACACACACACACACACACACACACAGGCATGCAAACTCAGTGGCTCAGTAATGGCCAACTCTCTGTGACCTCACGGACTGTTGACCACCAGGCTCCTCTCTCCATGGGATTTTCCCAGGGAGAATATTGGAGCAGGGTGCCATGCCCTTCTCCGGGGATCTTCCTGACCCAGGGATCGAACCTGAGTCTCCTGTGGCTCCTGCACTGGCTGGCGGATTCTTTATCACTGAGCCACCTGGAAATTCCATATATATATATATATATATATACACACACACATACATATATAAATATATATACACAAAAACACACAAATAAATAAATATATATTTTGCTTCTCAAAACAAAAAATTGTTCTAGGAGTTCCAGGGAACGTCAGTGAAGAGGGCTATTTGCAATTTGTGTGCATGCTAACTTGCTTCAGTTGTGTCCAACTCTTTGCAACCCTATGGAACCATAGCCGGTCAAGCTCCTCTGTCCATGGGATTGTGCCCTCCTCCAGGAGATCTTCCCGACCCAGCGATCAAACCTGCATCTCTTATATCTCCTGCATTGGCAGGTGGGTTCATTACCACTAGCGCCACATGGGAAGCCCTATTTGCAATATACAACAGTAATAATTCTCAGTGGGTTAAACAGGCAGTAATTATTCTGTGCTCAAATTCGATATCCAGGTATCGAACCCAGGTCTCCTGCACTGCAGGCAGATTCTTTACCATCTGAGCCACAAGGGAAGCCCTATCTTATCTCTTTAATTTGGATAGGAACTGGCATCTCTCACCTTCATCTCTGGTATTTTTATGCTTTCTCAAATCTGATACCCACTACCATAAGGGATCAGGTATATGTGGACTGCTAAATGCAAATCCCCTCAGCATTTATTCCATACAACTGAACCAGCAAGAGATCAGGTGGGTTCTGGAAGATGTGATTCTCACCCAAGGAGATGAGATTCCCAAAGTTCTCCAACATCACTTCTCGGTACAGGTGCCTCTGAGAAGGGTCCAGATGCTCCCACTCCTCCTCAGTAAAGTCAACAGCCACATCCTTGAATGTTACTAACTCCTAAAAGAACAAACATGGTTATCCTCAGGTATACCCATCCCCACAAAGGAATGCAGCTGATGAGCACCAATGAACTCTGACATCTATATGTGGTCCTGGCAGTCTCCAGGGTCCTGAATCAGACTCACTTAGGTACACAACCATGCATCTGTTTGTATTATGTAGAATAGGGGGCTCCAACCTCTGGGATCTAATACCTGATTATCTGAGGTAGAGCTGATGTAATAATAATAGAAATAAAGTACAATAAATGTAATGTTGCTTGAACCATCTTAAAATCATCCCCCACCCCCACCCCGCACCAGTCCATGGAAAAACTGTCTTCCATGAAACAAGTCTCTGGTGCCAGAAAGATTGAGGACTGCTTATATAGAACATGGAAAAGATACAAGAGGCAGATTTAACAAAAAGAAAAGACAAAACTCTTCAGCCCTTAAAGTTTCTCTGGTAAAAAGAGTCAATTTCAACCAGAGTACATGAAAGGCTATGTAATTTCAGAGGTGCTATCCACACAACAAATCTCAATTTTGAGATTTACTCAGGGAAGGGTCTGGAGAAAGAATCTAGGGTAGACTGGGGCCATGAGGGCAGGTACCCTGGAGAAAGCCAGATACTAGCCTTGAGGGATGGTTAAAATATGACTAGAGGAAAGTGGGGAGTTCCAGCTGGCAAGAAAAAGAAGTGGACAGTCGTGTGGGAAGGAGCAAGTCAAAGATCTAAAATAAGGACTCTGGTTAATGAGACATGTTATCTAGGAAACCTCCCTCTGATGATTATATACTAACAACGTTTATTTTGGACTCTGAATCCCCACTCACACATCCACAGTAGAAAGATATACAAACTCTTGGTAGAGTCGCATGAAGGATTAATATTCAATAGCAATTCCCAAAGTGTGGTTCAGGGACCCATGAGGATCGCCAAGCTCTTGTCAGTGGTGTCTGTACAGTTAATATTATTTTCAATAATAATTCTAAGATATTATTGGGCTTATCCACTATCATTCTCTTACAGTTAAAGAGACAAATTTTTCAGAGGCTACATGATCTTTGTGCAATCTTGCAACAAAGAAACTGAGGAAGCAGATATAAGATTATAGCTGTTTTCTATTAAGGCAGACATTAAAGATGTTAGCAAGAACACAAAACATTTCCATTCTTTAAATTTTTTTTTGTTTGGAAAATAAGGGTTTTTTTTTTTTAAAAGTGATATTAACTATAATGGATTAATTTTTGAATGGATTAATAAATACTTTAAAGTTTTGTTAGTTTGATCTTCAGATCTGGTAATATTTATAACCCACATTAACAAAAGCCACTTTCAAAAGTGTAAAGGAGTCCTGATACCAAAAAGCTTTGGAAATTACTGCTCTACAAGAAACAAAAATAAACTATATATACATGAAATACACAGATCAATCTCACAACAAATATTGAGAAAAGACAGGCACAGAAGAGTTACTGTATGTATCCAGCTTCTATTTTAAAAGTTCAAAATCATACTAATCTACAGTATGAAAAGTCAGAATAGTGGCTATCATTATGGGGAACCAGGGGTTCTTTCCTGGGGAGGGGTTTGTTCAGAGCATAAAGAGAAGACACGGAGTGGCTATGAGGGGAAATCAAGGATGGTGCAAGGATCAGACAACAGAAGGGTGTCACACCGCAGCAGCCTGGTTTCTGGTCCATTTTTGGCCTAAATGTTAAGCCTGTCAAATAAAGAATAAGGAAAAGAGGATTTGTAAAGGACTATTAACTCATGACGTGGGGATGATGGGAGCACACCGGGGCAAGCAGAGTGTCAAGTCAGACTACATGGTCCTTCGCACAAAGCTAAAGCACTAAAAAACAGGTAATTCTGGGTAAAAATCCCAGAAATCCTTTGAACCGCCTTCTTCTTCTCTGAAATAGTTATCTCCTGTATATCATACAGATTTTTTTTTTTTTCCCGAGAGGTGAGTTGTTTTTTATGTTGTTTCTGTTCACAAATTGTTTCTCATTTAGGTTAAATATCCAGTGAATCAACATGAACCCTAAGTATACCAGCTGATGAGTTTTGACAAAAGAATACTCCTGTGTAACTCACATACCAATCATGACATAGATCATTTCCATCACTCCAGAAAGTTCCCTTGTGTTGTTTGCTCCTAGTTGATTCCCTGCCCAGACTCCCTGCTCTCAACAATCAATGATCTGCTGTCACTGTAGCTTAATCTAGCCTGTTCTAGAATTTCATATAAATGGAACTGATACTGACCAGGATTCTTGGCCTTTCCCAATCAACAGAAAATGATAAGAGCTTAGACAAGAAGTTCAAGCAAGGCCTGCAGCAGCAGAGAATAAAAGCAAGTAAAGCCTTCCCTTGCTCCCTCACTGGCTCCCTCCCTGAGCTGGTTCCTTATACAGGATGAGAGTAGGGGTGTGTCCAGTGGTCGGGCAGGAGGAATGGCTTAGGTGTTCTGTCTACCCCTTTGTTGATGCTGTGTGCAAGGGGCATCTGTAAGACCTGCTTTTGCTCCCAACACCCTGGTTTTGCTCCAAGCTCTTCAGAGCTGGCAATTGGGGGTTTTTGCCCTTTTTGTATCTTTTGTCCAGAATTTGCCCCAACTGTGTATGCACAGTTATTGCAGTTATTTTTAGCCTCTTATATTTTTTTAGCATTTAGTTGCTCAAGGAGACATTTATCCAGGTATAAGCCTTGCAGCACTGGAGCAAAGGGCCCCAGGTCCCACCCTGTCTCAGAAGCACACAGCATATATCTGGCTTGTCTATTACCTTATATTTTATCTGGCATATCTTTCATATCTGGCTTATCTTTCTCAGCCTAATGCTTTTGATATTTATTCAAGTTGTTACATGTATCAGCAGTTTGTTTTTTTTTCAACTGAGTAGTTCTTAATTATATGGATTAAGACATTTTGTTTATCTACTTATCAGTTGATGGTCATTTCTGGTTTGGGGCTATTATAAACAAAGTTGCTAATAGTCATATACAGTTTTTTTAATAAAATTTTATTTATTTTTGACTGTACTGGGTCTTCATTGCTGCACGTAGGCTCTTGTCTAGTTGCAGTGCACAGACTTCTAATTGTGGAGGCTTCTCTTGTTGCAGAGCACAGGCTCTGGGGCTCATGGGCTTTAGTAGGTGCAACAGTTGCAGTTCCCAGGCTCTAGAGCACAAGCTCAATAGTTGTGGTGCACAGCCTTGGTTGTTCCTTGGCACGTAGGATCTTCCCAGACGAGGGGTCGAAGCTGAGTCTCCTGCATTGGCAGGCGGATTCTTTGCCACTGAGCCACCAGGGAAGCCCCTAGTCACATATAGATTTTTGTGTGGACATATATTTTCATTTCCTTGGGGTAAATACCATGGGATTTCTGGGTCAATGTTAAGTGTGTGCTTAATTATATAAGAAACTCTAAAACTGTTTTCCAAAGTATATTATACTATTTTACACTCCTACCAGCAATGCTCAGACATTTTGAGAAACTGGAGTAACATATGTCTAAACCAGAGCCAGCACAATATACATGTTGCTCTCCTCCCCCAACACCCCTAAAATGAGGTATGTGGGTGATATTTTCAGGGAGAGAAGGCAGACTCTAATTTACCTGTAATCTGGGCATTTCCTCCTCTTCCTGAAGAAGGACAGAGTCTTCAGAAGGCAGTGCTGGGTAAAAAGAAAGAAGCTGTGAAAAATGAACTTGGCTCACTGAAATAGACCAGTATCTTAGCTACCAAGAAGGGAGAAGGGGGCATGTTATATTCAGTTGGTGACACTGGTTCTCGTTTATCATTACTTGACACACCCTCCCCTAGAAAGAATTTTCCTCTTTGTACTTTCACAGATAGCCTTTGGACCCTGATTCTTTCTCCCCAGCCCTGCAAACACTCACCAAATACCTACTATGTGCTTCAGCAGTGATTTAACTCTCACCTTTCTCCTTAGCCTCTGAGGTCATTCCAGCTTCAATGTGGCCCCACATCCTGCCCGCCCTGTTAGGAAGGGAATCCCCGCAGCCCAGTGGCTCTGCTGGGGGAATCTCTCTTCAGCCTCTCCAAGCTCCACCTGGAACATCCAGAGGGAGTTTCAGGAGGTGTTGTCTCCACGAAAGACGGAACTCCTGCATGTGGGGGCCTCCTGCGGCCTTCATGCTCAGGTAGCTGTTTTGTTCCTGTAGGCAGGAGAGGAGATGTCCCAGCAGCACAGACTTCAGGTTAGGGCCTGGACTCTCTATTTAATTGAGGACGCTGTTAATGAACTAAAGTATAGTTAAGGTGACAAACATTTACTAAGCATCCACTGTGTACAAGGCATACCCCTACTTCCCAGGGGTACCCGGCTCTGACTTTCTCAGGACTGTAGGTTCACAGGTTGATCCAATCACATGGCAGCAAATGCTGCCACCTCCGTGAAGATTTCCTGAAAACTTCCCACTGTGGGATGCATGCGTGCATGCTCAGTCACTCAGTCATGTCCAACTCTTTGTGACACTATGGACTGTAGCACACCAGACTCTTCTGTCCATGGAATTCTCCAGGCAATAATACTGGAGTAGGTTGCCATTTTCTCCCTCAGAGGATCTTTCTGACCCAAGGATTAAACCAGTGTCCCCTGCATCTCTTGCATTGGCAGGTGGATTCTTTACTGCTACACCATCTGGCAAGCCCCACTTTGGGATGTTAGTTGCTCGGTTGTGTCTGACTTCTCAAAACCCCATGGACTGTAGTCTACCAGGCTCCTCTGTCCATGGGAATTCCCAGATAAAAATACTGGAGTGGGTTGCCCTTTCCTTCTCAGAGGATCTCCCTGACCCAGGGTTTCCTGCATTTCAGGCAGATTATTTACCAGAGAAGCCCTTTGGGATACAGATCTATAATTCTCAAAAGGCAAACTTGTGAAATTCTTGAATTTCTCTTTTTTTTTTTTTTTGCTATCAGATCAATAAATGTTTCAAAATCTGAAAACCTTCTTGTTAGAGAGGCTGTGGAAAAATGATCAGTCTTTTATGCTGTTAGAATGTAAGTAGGTACAGTCTTCTGGAGGAGAGCAATTTGATTGTGTCCATCAAATGGAGGGGGCAGGTAGGGTCAGGAAGCACAGTTATGAAAGTGAACAAGGAAACTTTAGGAGGTGATAAGATATATTGGTCATCTTGACTGAGATGATGGCTTCATGAATATATTGAAATGTCAAAATATATAAAATTGAACACTTTAAATACATGTAGTTTATCATGTGTCTGCACTCAGAAGGGCTTTGTAGAGATACAGCCAGGCTAGTGACTCACATGTCACGTGACACCAAACTCGCAACTGGGATACCTCCACCTTTTACACCTGGAACTGTAACTTCCACTGAGACAACAAAGGACATACAACTCCCCTTCAGCCCTCACTGGTCAAGAGTGTGGAGAATTCTCTTTGCAGATAACTGGGGAGGTGATTGAGGGCTTCCCCAATGACTCAGTGGGTAAAGAATCTGCCTGCAATGCAGGAGACACAGGAGATGCAGGTTTGATCCTTGGGTTGAGACGATCTCCTGGAGGAGAGCATGACCAGAGCATTTCCAGTATTTTTGCCTAAAGAATCCCCTGGACTGAGGAGCCTGGTGGGCTACAGTCCATAGGGCCACAAAGAGTCGGACATCACTGATCGACTAAGCATGCACACATAGAAGTGACCACAGATGTGACCTTCCTGGCTTCACTACCCCAGAGGCAAGTACCTGGGGGAAGGTCATTTAACTCCAAAGCATCTGGGAGCTTAGAGAAGCTGCTGACCACTTTGAGCTTAGGAGTTTCTCAGATGCAAAGTGGCAGCAAGCCTTTGGCAATCCACAGAGGGCCTGGCTGGAGAAGAGCCCATCCTGGTGTCCAAGACAATCTGCCCATCTCTCTGATAACACATCCCTAGGCTCACTTATAGAAAAAGCCCACTGAGGGACTTTCCTGGTGGTCCAGTGGCTAAGACTCTGTGCGCTCAATGCAGGGGCCTCAGGTTCGATCCCTGGTCAGGGAACTAGATCCCATATGCCACAACTAAGAGCTCTGATGATGCAACTAAAGATCTCGCATGACACAAGGAAGATCTAAGACCATGTGTGTGTAGCAACTAAGACTCAGCGCAGCCAAATTAAGATAAATTTTTTTTAAAAGAAGTGTTAAAAAATAAAAGCCCATTGAGTCACAGATGAAGGTGGTTTCACAGGAGCACCTACAAAAGTGAGGATACAAGATTTTGGCCCCGCCTCCTCAAAGTCCAAGTTATCTCCAAAATAAGAGACACCAGAACATACTGTCATCATAAACACCAAACCTCATGACGTCCCTGTTGGCTTAGATAGTAAGAATCTGCCAGGAATGCAG
The DNA here is from genome assembly GCA_935064755.1 of Tragelaphus eurycerus. Lineage (NCBI taxonomy): Eukaryota > Metazoa > Chordata > Mammalia > Artiodactyla > Bovidae > Tragelaphus > Tragelaphus eurycerus. The sequence goes on from CAKXYN010000020.1 coordinate 10,347,710, forward strand.
GAGACCCAGGTTCGATCCCTGGGGTCAGGAAGATCCTCTGGAGATGGGAATAGCTATCCACTCCAGTATTCTTACCTGGAGAATTCCATGGACAGAGGAACCTAGTGGACTACAGTCCATGGGGTGGCACAAGTAGAACGCAACGAGCAACTAACACTTTCTTGACCCCTGCTACATCTCAAACCAGGGGACACTTCCTAACTCCTCTCCACAGCTCCACACATCTAGCTGCCCTCATAAACACCTAAGAACTTACAGTCCCATAAGCTGCCCCTCTGGACTAAGAATGCTGCCTGCCATATCAGTAAACAAAGGATGTTGTGGCCAGCTAGTCAGCAGCCACTGCAGCCAGCCCCGACTGTGTACCCTGAACAGCATCAAGCCGGAGACAGGCAATATTTACCCTAGATAGTTAAGGTGCGAATCAAAGTAATGACTTCAGGGAGCCCAGACTCCTGCATTTCCTCATACAAAGAAAATCGCTTAGTTCATTAACTAAATCGCTGTCCGTTTTTTTCTAATTAACAGTAATCGTTTCTTGTTCTAACTACCTGGGTTTTCACACAAAACCCCTATAATCCTGGCTCCTCCTTAGCTCTTCAGAGCAGTCCCCCAGAGCCATCTGAAAAAAGGCCACCAGATAAAACATAAACTTTCAGGTTGTGCGTTTTTTTTCCAGTCAACACTCCCAAAGCCCTGGACCCTGTTTCACTGTCCCTTCCCCACCAACCTAGGGTTGCAAAGCCCCAGCTGCCTCGCCAACCAAAATGCCCGGCATAGGCTGTCTCCCAAATGCAAGGAACCCTGCCCTCCAGCCCCTCAACTCATGGATGCCTGCAGGCCACCAACCTCGGGACCACTGTCGTAGCGATTCACCCCTATTTCAATAACCAAGATGTTCCCTGGGTCCCCTCTCAGATCCCGCGACTCCCGGACCTTCGGTTTTTGCCTTCCCCTTTCGCACGATCCGGGGACCTTCGGCTATTCTCGCTGTCTTCAGCCAGTAAAACTGGGGGACTCACCTCTCTAGGCCTGGAGGTCTTGGGCATGGAGGCCGCCACAGGGCTTTCACCAGCCTCCGTTCCACGCAATGAGCCCGATACACCCGCACCGCCGACCCAGAAGGCCCAGCCGATGGGGTCTGGGCGCAAGCGGGCGCGGAGGCCTGGCGGCTGGACCACATCTCCCAGAAGCCCCTGCGCAGGCCGGGAAGCTCTCCAAGCCCCGCCCCAAGGCGCGATCCGGGCGTGGCGAGGCCAGGGCAGGTGAGCTCCGGGTCTCACGTGGAAATAGCTAGCTGGCGAGGGCTGGGCGTACAAACACAAAACCAGACCAGCGCCTCGTCCTATTGTCCACAACCAGAAATAACAAAACACCTGTAGTTTCTCGATTCAGGCATAACTATGTTTAAGCTTATATGCGTGCAGTGCTGTGTCACTTCAGTCGTGCAGGACTCTTTGGGACCCTATGGACTGTAGCTTATCAGGCTCCTCTGTCCACGGAATTCTCCAGGCAAGAATACTGGAGTGGGTTGCCATGCCCTCCTCCAGGGGATCTTCCCGATCCAGAAATCGAACCCACCTCTCTTGCCTCTCCTGCGTTGGCAGGCGGGTTCTTTACCACTAGGACCAGCCAGGAGGCTCCTAAGCTTATATCCTTTCATATAAATATTTGTCCTCGTTGTTGTCGCTAAGACCCGACTGACTCTGAGACTGCATGAACTGCAGCATGCCAGGCTTCCCTGTCCTTCACTATTTGTCTCCTTAACCTGCTTTTAAAAGCATATATATTGAACACTGTGTTCTTCCGCAATGTTTTGTAAATTCTACATGCCATCTATGTAATTAATGTATTATCTCATTTTTGTTAGGTTGCTTCAAATTACTAGTATTGCAGCCACCACTGCTTATGTTTGTCATTGACTCAAAAGCAGGGAACGGGCAAAGCTTTATACTGAAAAAAAGGGAAGGCTTCAGGTGTATTTTGATTGGAGGTCATTGTCCAAGAGAAGCTAAAGGTGGGCCAACTACAAAAAGTGCAACTTTTGTGGTTGGTTTGGAGGTGATCATTTGGTTTTCTCTGGTTGGTTCTGAGTTGAAAGCAGAGGCGAAAGATAGAGAAGCTAGCAGTTATTGACCAAGTCCTGGGAGTTCTGCACTGATTGCTGCCAAGTTTGTAGTTTGGTTTTCTGGTTTCTGCAGATTTTGTGGGTCAGAGTTATATCATAATATACAATCTGGCATTGTCTGTTTGTATATCTGTTCTTTCAACTTTAGTGGTTTCAAACAACAGCAATCATTTATTATTTTCATGGTTTTTCTGGGTCAGGAATTCAGAAACAGCCTAGCTGGACAGTTCTGGCTCAGACTTTTCTTGATGGCTAAACCTGGAATAGGGTGAAGTTCCAGGAGCAACTGGAAGCTGGCTGGACATCTCTTATTTCGTGTAATCTCAAGGGTTTGTCCATGTGGTTTTTCTGTGTGGGCTAGTTTGAGCTTCTTAACAGCATGGTGTTAGTGTTAGTCGGTCAGTCATGCCCGACTTTTTGTGACCCTGTGGACTGCAGTCCACCAGGCTCCTCTGTCCATGAGATTTTCCAGGCAAGGATACTAGAGTGGGTTGCCATTTCCTTCTCCAAGGGATCTTCCCAATCCAGGGATCGAACCTGGGTCTCCTACACTGCAGGCAGATTCTTTGCTGACTGAGCTACACAGACATCTTACACTGTAGCTCAAAATCCTGACAAAGATCCAGATGGAAGATGAATCACCTCTTATGGCTAGTCTCAGAATCACAGAGCATCATTTCCCCTGTACTTACAGTTTTAAAAGCCCATCCAGATTCAAAGAGAAAGAACATGCACTCCACTTCCTGATGGGAAAATAACAAGGTTCTGGAAGACCATGTGTAAACAAAAATATAGTTATGGCAATTTTTGGAAAATACAATTTGCCATGAACTGCAAACAGATCAAAGCAGAGGAAGCAGTTTTAATTTCACTCTGCTATGAAGACTGGATATTTATATTGTTGTTCAGTCTCTAAGGCATATCTGACTGTTTGCAACCCCATGGACTGCAGCACGCCAGGCTTCCCTGTCCTTCACTATCTCCCAGAATTTGCTCAGATTCATGTCCATTGTGTTGATGATGCCATCCAACCATCTCGTCCTGTTGCCTCCTTCTCCTCCTGCCCTCAATCTTTCCCAGCATCAGGGTCTTTTCCAATGAGCTGGCTCTTCGCATCAGGTTGCCAAAATATTGGCTCTTCAACATCAGCATCAGTCCTTCCAATGAATATTCAGAGTTGATTTCCTTTAGGATTGACTGGTTTGATCTCCTTGCTGTCCAAGGGACTCTCAAGAGTCTTTTCCAACACCGTAATTGGAAAGCATCAATTCTTCGGTGCCCAGCCTTCTTTATGCCCAACTCTCACATCTGTACATGACTACTGGAAAAACCATAGCTTTGACTATACAGATCTTTGTCGGCAAAGTGATGTCTCACCTTTTTAATACACTATCTAGGTTTATCATTGGAGCAGGAAATGGAAACCCACACTAGTGTTCTTGCCTGGGTAATTCCATGGACAGAGGAGCCTGGCAGGCTACAGTTCATGGGGTCGCAGAGTCAGACACGACTAAACAACTAACATAAACACAGGTTTATCATAGCTTTTCTTCCAAAGAGCAAGCTTCTTTTAATTTCATGGCTGCAGTCAGTGTCCAGTGATTTTGGAGCCCAAGAAAATAAAATCTGCCACTGTTGCCATTTTCTCCTCATCTATTTGCCATGAAGTGATAGGACCAGATGCCATGATTTTAGTTTTTTGAACGTTGAGTTTTAAGCCGTATTTTTCACTCTCGTCTTACACCTTCATCAAGAGGATATTTATATTAGTGAATTGAAATTATCTGTAGTAAGTAGGAGTGATCAAAAAAATCATGATCTTTAATTAAATTTTAAGAGGATCAGAGAAGACCTAGCTCCACTGAGCATGTTTAAGGTGATAATAAGAGTGAATTTCCTGGTGATCCAGTGGTTAGGATGCCACGCTCACTGTCAAGAGCTCAGGTTCAGTCCCTGGTAGGGGAACTAATATCCTGCAAGCTGTGTGGTGTGGCCAAAACAAACAAAAAATGACAATGTAAGACAAAAATGAAGCTGTTTTCCTTTACCCTCCTTGAGTATTAGGTTCAAAGTGATAATAATTGATAAAGATTATTCTGCACAATTAGAGTATTAGGGCTAACTGAGACTAACTCAGACTGAGAATTTGTCTCAGTGGAAAGAGCAGGAGTAACTTAGAGACTTTCTACAGGATCCAATATTACAGACATGGAAAACTCCTAACCCCAAATACTTTAACTACCTACAATAATCTCCTAAACTTAACTTCTTACTCATGTATTTTAGTTAAGTAAACATTTCCCAGATGTGTTCATTTCTCACAAACGTTAATGACAAGTAGGAGGGAAAAGGTTTCATGGTCAAATTACTTTGTGACATGCTAGAATATACAGGTTGAGCTCTGGGGTCTGTTGTGGTATATTTTTGTACTTTTTATTCTACTCCACTGACCTATTTGTCTATCCTTAGACAAATACCACAGTCTTTATTGGTTTATCATAGCTCTATAGCAAGTCTTGAAATCAGAAGTTCTCCAATTTGTTCTTTTTCAATACTAATTTTGGTTGTTCTAGGTCTTTGGATTTCTCTATAAATTTTAGAATGCTTTTATCAATTTAAAATTTTAAAAAAACATTCCGGTAGTTTGACTAGGAAAGTATTGAATCTATGGGTAAATTTGGGGAAATTTTATTAAAGACATTGAAATTTCCAATCCATAGCCATGGTATTGCCATCTATTTAGATCTTTTCTAGGGAATTCTCTGGCGGTCCATTGGTTAGGACTTTGCACTTTCATTCCCAGGGCCCAGGTTCAATCCCTGGTTGGGGAACTGGAATCTCACAAGTTATGCAGTGGGACCAAAAAAAAAAGATCTTGACTAATTTCCCTTGGCAATGTTTTGCAGTTTTCCATAATTTGTCTAGTCAAGGCTATGGTTTTTCCTGTGGTCATGTATGGATTGAGAGTTGGACTGTGAAGAAGGCTGAGTACCGAAGAATTGATGCTTTTGAACTGTGGTGTTGGAGAAGACTCTTGAGAGTCCCTTGGACTGCAAGGAGATCCAACCAGTCGATTCTGAAGGAGATTAGCCCTGGGATTTCTTTGGAAGGAATGATGCTAAAGCTGAAACTCCAGTACTTTGGCCACCTCATGCGAAGAGTTGACTCAATGGAAAAGACTCTGATGCTGGGATGGATTGGGGGCAAGAGGAGAAGGGGACGATAGAGGATGAGATGGCTGGGTGGCATCACTGACTCGATGGATGTGAGTCTCAGTGAACTCCGGGAGTTGGTGATGGACAGGGAGGCCTGGCATGCTGCAATTCATGGGGTCACAAAGAGTCGGACACGACTGAGCGACTGATCTGATTTGATTTGATATAAAGATCTTTCATATCTTTTACTAAACTTATTCCTAAGTATGATTTTATCTTGCCCTGGTTTTCTTGCTATCATGGGAATGAACACCTTTCATACCATACATTCAAACTGCAGTGAGAGTTGAAATCCTGTGATTGTTTTAACTAACTCTTTCCCACCTCCCACTACATCCTGGTACTAAATGCACGTCAATGACTGGATTCATTAGCTGTTTTAAAGACTCTTCAAACGAGAAGTAGACAGGGTATAAATGAATGAACACAGTGATATTCCAGCAGGTCAGATAACTCTTGTTTATTTATAAAATATATCCAATTCTGTCAAATACTGGTAAGAAAGGTGCAACTAGAAGACATTGAGAATTGATAATATATTTTCACTTATAATATTTTAGTTATTTAAATTCTAGAAATTCCATGTGAATTGTCTTGTATTGTATTCCAAGAATCCCTTGCTATGCAAGTCTATTTGGTTTCCAAATTCAAATACTAAGGAACACTGTATTAACTAAATTGATTTGATTTCCAAGTTTCAAAAAGTGAGTAGCAAGTCATTTTTTAGAAATGTTTTGTTCCAAAATTCAGATTGTGACAAGTATTTATTTCCTTTCAATAAATTACTAGATTTAGCTTGCTAATTTTTAACATTGCATATTTTCATAACTGATTCTGGGCATATTATCTTTTTGTGTCCTTCCAGCAAGTTTTATCATTAGGGTTATGACAGATTCATAAAATCAGATAACTTGCTACCTTAGTCTGTGTCCTGGAAGAGTTCCTAACACATTTCACAGTTTCATCTATAAATATATATATGTCTAGTGTAGCTGACTGGAGAAGGCAACGGCACCCCACTCCAGTACTCTTGCCTGGAGAATCCCATGGACGGAGGAACCTGGTAGGCTGCAGTCCATGGGGTCACAAAGAGTAGGATACGACTGAGCGACTTCACTTTCACTTTTCACTTTCAGGCATTGGAGAAGGAAACGGCAACCCACTCCAGTGTTCTTGCCTGGAGAATCCCAGGGACGGGGGAGCCTGTTGGGCTGCCGTCTATGGGGTCGCACAGAGTCGGACACGACTGATGTGACTCAGCAGCAGCGGCAGCAGCAGCAGTGTAGCTGATATTTATTTGTTTTTTACTTCACCTCATGGTTTGAAGGATGTTAGTTCCCTCATCAGGGATCAAGCCTGGGCTCTCAGCAGTGGGAGCATGGAGTCCTAACCACTGGATTGCCATGGAATTCCCCTGACATTTATTTTTTTGATTTAAAAAATGTTCCTTTTGCAGAGAATCTATACTTCTCTAGTCAATTCTGATATCAAGTCAATTCAATTTCTTTCTAAAAATCATACACTTTGTCCAGATTTTTGGATATATTCTAAAAAACATCTATAGTACTTTTAAGTTTGAGATAAAATTCATATACTGTATATATTTACCCTTTTAAAGTATAGAGTGGTTTTTAGTATATACACTGCCAATTCCAGAATATTTTAATCACCCAAAAAGATAATGTCCTTTTACATTTAAATAGGTAGTAAGTATGAAAATATTAGTTACTCAGTTGTCCAACTCTTTTGCGAACCCATGGACTGTAGCCTGCCATACTCCTCTGTCCATGGGATTCTTCAGGCAAGAATACTGGAGTGAGTTGCCATTCCCTTCTCCAGGGGATCTTCCAGACCCAGGGATCGAACCTGGATCTCGTGCAATGTAGACAGATTCTTTACTGAAAGTCATTTCAGTTTCTCATTCATGGTACTGTTCAGCTGTAATTTGTACTCCCTGACCTGAATCAGTGGTTTGTCTACTTTGAAGCAGATACATTTTCTATTTTAAATTGTTTACTTTTGTCATTTATTTATGCACTTGATAACTAACAATGCCTTTCTCTGCCCATATTTTAGATATATTTTTGCTTGTTTTAGCTCTTTGGGTTCTGTATTCATTTTAATGATCTTTCTAGTACTTTAATGTATGCATGCATACTGAGTTATAAATCTTCCAATAGAATTTTGCCTGCCACTCACAGGTTTTTCAACTGTGTTCTCATATTCATTCATATTTAAATAATGTGTATTCTAAGGATTTAGTTCCTTAACCCATGTTATTCAAGAGGGGTACTAAATTAATATTCAGATATTTGTTGGCTATCGTTTTGTTACTGTGTCACTCATTCTGGTCAAATAATGTGCCCTGTATATTTTCTACTTTTGGGGGGATAATTAGGAAAAATATTCTTATCTCTTCCTACTTATTTGACAATTATGCTTTTACCAACCCATCATTATATCCATAGGGTTTCAAATGGGTATTAATCTTTGTGCAGCATAAAAATGAAGTCTGAATGTAGACTACCCATAAAAACTTTTTTTCTCTTTTAAAATTTCAAGCCAAATTATGGGGATAGGAAAAACTTTCCTATGTTCATTATACTCATTTCTCTCTCTTTTAAAAAAATATTTGTTTATTTATTTGGCTGCACCAGGTCTTCATTGCAGCCTGTGAGATCTTTAGTTGCAGCGTGGGCATTCTTAGATACATCATGTGGGATCTAGTTTCCCAACCAGGGATCAAACCCAGGCCTCCTACATTGGGAGCACAGAGTCTTATCCACTAGACAATCAGGGAAGTCTCTCATTTGTCTTTTTTCATTATGAATTCTTTGACTTAGATAAAGGTAAGCAACATGGTTAAAATCCTTTCCACAAATAATTGTTGCTTAAGTCACTCAGTTTTGTACAACTCTTTGTGACCCCATGGACTGTAGCCTGCCAGGCTCTTCTGGGATTCCAGAGAATCCATGGGATTCTCCAGGCAAGAATACTGGAGTGGGTTGCCATTTCCTTCTCCAGGGGATCTTCCTGACATATGGATTGAACCCGAGTCTCCTGCATTGGCAGGCGGATTCTTTACCCTGAGCCACCAGGAAAGCCCTCCACAAATAATAATGGCAATTATGAAAATGGGTGTATCAATGATAATAATGAACAACTTTTACTAGATATTTGCCACATGATAGGAAAAGTTCTGAATATTTATTAATTCATTGAATCATCACAACAAACCAACACATACACCATGATTATATTTACTAATACATAAAAAAGAAAATGTCACTAACATATATAAGTAAAAGGTTAAAAAAATCTAGAAAGATAAATAATATTGATAATGGTGGTTAATTACCTTTCTCATATGAGATTGGCGTTAGGCTTGGTGAAAGGAATAAGACAGTTTACAAGGACAAAATGTAGATAATTTCACCAACTAAAGTAGATGTTTTAAAAGGAAAAAGCCAAAACATCCAAAGATAAACTTTAGGTCATATTAATCAAGGAAGATTTTATAAACAAAAACAATTAGATGCAACCATAACATGAATAATAAAGTCATTTAAAAATGTCATTAAATATATCAATAAAAATAATAAAAATCTCTATATACTGAAATAGCAATCATATTTTTGACTATATTATAAAATCAGGTAAAGGTACAACATGTGTGCAATGACTACATTTTATTTAAAAACAAAGTCTGGTAGGATTTGTTCTACCAATTGAGAGTTATTATCTATAGATGGCATGATTACAATTAATCCTGGCTTTTTTAGTTTCTAGTTTTCTGATATTCTGTTTTCTAGTAAGAAAATATAAATGTGTGAAATGAAACGAAAGGACTAAAACTTATTTCAAAAACAAGATTATAATTAATTCTACAAAGAATTAAAAAATACAAAGTCACACAGTTTAAACAGTATGATACTGGTGTAAGCACAAACATATAGATCAGAGAATAGCCTTGAGACTCAAGCAAATATAAGCAAGAATATAATATATCACCAATAAGGTAGAACAAAACAATAGGAAAGGATAAAACTGTTGATGTGACATTAGTATAAGATGGGGTGGGGGAGCAGAGGGGTGGAGACAAACTAATATCAATTTAGAATCCAAATTCCTTAGAGTAAAATATATTTGGATTAAATATATTTTAAGAAATATATTTTTTAAAAATATATACTTATAAAATAAGCAAAAAATAGTGAGAGAGGGTAACTATCAAACCTGAATTTTTTGTTTGTTTAAAAGATCAGGAAGGTGAAAAGAGCTTTAACTTTTATTATTCATCAGTATGAATTCCCTGATGACGAATGAGATCTGAGCCATTACTAAATGCCTTTCCACATTCCTTACAGTTAAAGGGCTTTTCACCAGTATGAATTCTGAGATGTCGAGTAAGGTTTGAGCATTTATTAAAGGCCTTTCCACATTCATTACATTCATATGGTTTTTCATCTGTATGAATTCTTTGATGTTGAAAAAGCTGTGAGTTCTGAGTAAAGGCCTTCCCACATTCAAGACATTCAAAAGGTTTCTCACCAGCATGAATTCTCTGATGTTGACGAAGTTGTGAGCTCTGAGTAAAAGCCTTCCCACATTCCTTACAATCATAGGGTTTCTCTCCGTGTGAATTCTCTGATGATTAGTAAGTGCTGAGCCACTACTAAAGGCCTTGCCACATTCTTTGCACTCATACGGTTTCTCACCTGTATGAATTCTCTGATGCTGTACAAGCTTTGAGCTCTGAGTGAAAGCTTTGCCACATTCCTTGCATTCATAGGGTTTCTCACCTGTATGAATTCTCACATGTTGAAAAAGTTGTGAGCTCTTAGTAAAGGCTTTTCCACATACTTTACATTCGTAGGGTTTTTCACCAGTGTGAATTCTCTGATGATCAATAAGATTTGAGCAATAACTAAAGGCCTTCCCACATTCCTTACATTCATAGGGTTTCTTACCTGTATGAATTCTCTGATGCTGAGAAAGGTATGAGCTACAGCTGAAGGCCTTTCCACATTCTTTACATTCAAAGGGTTTTTCACCTGTATGAATTTTCAGATGTCGAGTAACATGTGAGCCACAGCTAAAGAATTTCCCACACTCTTTACATTCATAAGATTTTTCACCAATGTGAATTCTCTGATGTTGAAGAAATTGTGAATTCTGACTAAAGACCTTTCCACATTTCTTACATTCATAGGGTTTCTCTTCATTGTTAATTTGATGTAAAGTAAAGAATGTCTGTTGAACAAATGTGGGCGTGTACTCATGAGTGAGTATTTCTTGGCTGAAATGCCCATTTTGATATCCCAGTTGTTTTTCAAAGTGACTTCTATATTCCAAAACATCTCTGAAACTGGAGTATTCAAAGCCATGTTTTCTAAGTCCCATCATTTCCCTCTGGCATGATTCTATTTCGTAAACTTCCTTCTTTAGCGATAATAACTTGGTTTCACACATTGATTCCAGAGCTGAAAGAAAATAAAAGGTAAATATTCTTCTCCCACCTCATTTCTGAAAAGGTAAATTTCTATAAGAGAAATGGAAAAATTAAAGTAAAAACAATATGTGGTAGTAAATGACATAGAATTTTCAAGTATATCTGTTGAATCTGAAAAATGGACAAGAAATACCCCAAAATTAATGAGATATAAAGCAGGAAGCAGCAGGCAGAATCTATGGAAATAGAAAACCACAATGATTCTCAAATATCAATGTGGACCAGAGTCATTTGGAAAAGTTGATAAATATACAATGCTTAGGCATAAAAGATGACTAGTTGTATATACATCTATATAAGCTTATATGTATATGTAAGAAACAAAGTATATCATCATACAATATGTATTATACAAAGTGGCTAATTTTTTTTTTTACCTCCATTGTGCTATGCTATGCTAAGTCACTTCAGTCGTGTCCGACTCTGTGCAACCCCAGAGACGGCAGCCCACCAGGCTCCCCCGTCCCTGGGATTCTCCAGGCAAGAACACTGGAGTGGGTGGCCATTTCCTTCTCCAATGCATGAAAGTGAAAAGAGAAAGTGAAGTCGCTCTTCACTTGCGACTTACCTAAGTTGCCTTCTCCTTACCTCCATTAAAGGCCTCCTAAGAGGATTAAACGGGGAAGGCAATGGCACCCCACCCCAGTACTTTTGCTTGGAAAATCCCATGGATGGAGGATCTTGGTAGGCTCCAGTCCATGGGATCGCTAAGAGTTGGACACGACTGAGCGACTTCACTTTCACTTTTCACTTTCATGCGTTGGAGAAGGAAATGGCAACCCACTCCAGTATTCTTGCCTGGAGAATCCCAGGGACGGGGGAGCCTGGTGTGCTTCCGTCTATGGGGTCGCACAGAGTCCACGACTGAAGCGACTTAGCAGCAGCAGTAGCAAGAGGAATAAAAGCATACAGGGAAAGATTCTTGGGCTCTCTAGTATAATAGAGTATAAATTTGATTTTTGTCCCTAGTTCCTAACAAAGAGCTTCAAAAACCCTTTGAATTTACTGAGTGATAGCCGTGTTTTCACTGTGCTGATGAGGTGACTTATGGTGGGTCCCCAGATTTAGAATGGGGACTGTTCACTAGAAAGACCCAACATATGATGAGAGGGCTGGGATTTTCAGCTACTGGACCCCTGGGAAAGAGACGGAGGCCAGAGACTGAGTGCCGATGCCCTAATCAATTATGCCAATTAATTATGCTTAAATATAATTATGTAATTAAGCTCCAGTAAAAACTCAACACCAAATTTCAGTGGAGTTTTGTGGTTGGTGCTTCACCAGGAGGCTGACACACTTTGACTTCACAGGGAGAGGGTGTGGAACCTCTGCATCCAAAGCCTACCAATTCATCTGATATCCTTTATAGTAAAACTCCAATTGTAAGTATAGTGCTTCCCTGAGTCTTCTGAATTGTTTTAGCAAATTATTGAGCCTGCAAGGAGGCATGGAAATACCTGAATTTATAGTCAGTTGGTCAGAAGTGTGGGTGGGATTCACAGCTGAGGTCAGGAGTGAAAGCAGTCTTATATAAGGCTGGCTGTTAACCTGTGGGGTTTATGCTGACTCTGGGTTGTTGGGAGTCAGAAGTAAACTGCAGTTCATTAAGCTGGGGATAAAGAAGAATAGGGTCCATAATAAAGGACATATTGGATGTGAGGAGATATTGAAAGTGATCAGAGAGTTAGCTACACAGGCGACTAGCCTGAGATAAGTCTAAAGTGAACGCATGCTCAGTCACTCAGATGTGTTCAACTCTTTTTGATCCCATGGACTGTAGCCCACCAGGCTCCTCTGTCCGTGGGATTTCCCAGGCAAGAATGCTGGAGTGGGTTGCCATTCCCTCATCCAGGGGATATTCACGACCCAGAGATCTAACCTGTGTCTCCTGCATCATTGGCACTGGCAGGTGGATTCTTTACCACTGTGGGTCGGGGAAGCCCAAAGTCTAAGGTAGTGAACTAATTTGATGTGAGTAGCAGATAGGGAAGCCTCAGAATATGTTGTGCTGGAGATTCAGTGAAAATACTGTTTGTCTTCAAAGTTTGTGATGCTGATCCTGGGACAAGAGAGAGATTTGCTCATGTACTAATACCACCACAGTGACTGGGAAGGGAGGCCACTGAAGTTTAAGGCATACAGAGAGAAAAAAGACACAGTGCAACAGCTTAAGAAACAATACACAAAATGAAAAGACAACCTACAGAATGGGAGAAAATATTTACAAGTGATGCGACTGAAAAGGGCTTAATTTCCAAAATATACAGATAGTTCATACAGCTCAATATCAAACAAACAAAAACCAATCAAACAATGGGCAGAAGATCTAAATAGATATTTCTCCAAAGAAGGCATTCAGATGGCCAATAGATATATGAAAAGGTGCTCAACCTAATCACCAGGGAAATGCAAATCAAAACCACAGTAAGATACCACCTCACACCTGTCAGAATGGCCATCATCCAAAATTTACAAATAATAAATGCTAGAGAGGGTGTAGAAAAAAGAAAACACTTATCCACTATTGGTGGGAACATAAATTGGTACTGTCACTATGGAGAATAGTATGGTGGTTCCTTAAAGAACTAAAAATAGAGTTATTAATACCATAGATCCAACAATCTCACTCCTAAGCATATATTCAGAAAAGATGAAAACTATAATTCAAAAAGATACATACATCCCAATGTTCACAGCAGTACTATTTACAGCAGCCAAGACATGGAAGCAATGTAAACGGCCATAAACAGATGAATGGATAAAGGTGATATACACACATACACACCCACATACACTGGAGTATTACTCAATCATAAAAAGAATGAAATGATGCCATCTCCAACAACATGGATAGACTAGAGATTATCATACTAAGTAAATCACACAGAGAAAGACAAATACTGTATGATACCACTTGTATGTGGAATCTAAAAAAAAATTATACAAATGAACTTATTTATAAAACAGAAACTTATAGATCTAGAAAACAAACTTATGGTAACCAAAGGGGAAAAGTCAAAGGGGAAAGAGTCAGAGAGATAAATTAGGATTTGGGGAATAGCAGATAAACACTATTATATATAAAATAAACAACAAGTTCCCACCATATAGTACAGGGAACTATATTTAATATCTTACAATAAACCGTAATGAAAATGAATCTGATAAAATACTTGTATATATACATATATATGTATAACTGAATCACTTTGCTCTACACCAGAAACTAACACAACATTGTAAATCATCTATGACTTCAGTTCAGTTCAGTCGCTCAGTCATGTCTGACTCTTTGCAACTCCGTGAATCGCAGCACACCAGGCCTCCCTATCCACCACCAACTCCTGGAGTTAACCCAAACTCATGTCCATAGAGTCAGTGATGCCATCCAGCCATCTCATCCTCTGTCGTCCCCTTCTCCTCCTGCCCCCAATCCCTCCCAGCACTGGGGTCTTTTCCAATGAGTCAACTCTTCACATGAGGTGGCCAAAGTACTGGAGTTTCAGCTTCAGCATCAGTCCTTCCAGTGAACACCCAGGACTGATCTCTCTTAGGATGGACTGGTTGGATCTCCTTGCAGTCCAAGGGACTCTCAAGAGTCTTCTCCAGCACCACAGTTCAAAAGCATCAATTCTTTGGTGCTCAGCTTTCTTTACAGTCCAACTCTCACATCCATACATGCTGCTGCTGCTAAGCTGCCGCTAAGTCACTTCAGTCGTGTCCGACTCTGTGTGACCCCATAGATGGCAGCCCACCAGGCTCCCCCGTCCCTGGGGTTCTCCAGGCAAGAACACTGGAGTGGGTTGCCATTTCCTTCTCCAATGCATGAAAGTGAAAAGTGAAAGTGAAGTCGCTCAGTCGTGTCCAACCCTCAGCGACCCCATGGACTGCAGGGGGTTTTCCAGGCAGGAGTACTGGAGTGGGACCACTGGAAAAACCATAGCCTTGACTAGATGGACCTTTGTTGCGAAAGTAATGTCTCTGCTTTTGAATATGCTATCTAGGTTGGTCATAACTTTCCTTCCAAGGAGTAAGCATCTTTTAATTTCATGGCTGCAGTCACCATCTACAGTGATTCTGGAGCCCCCAAAATAAAGTCTGACACTGTTTCCATTGTTTCCCCATCTATTTCCCATGAAGTGATGGGACCAGATGCCATGATCTCAGTTTTCTGAATGTTGAGCTTTCAGCCAACTTTTTCCACTCTACTCTTTTACTTTCATCAAGAGGCTTTTTAGTTCTTCTTCTATTTCTGCCATAAGGGTGGTGTCATCTGCATATCTGAGGTTATTGATATTTCTCCCGGCAATCTTGATTCCAGCTTCTGCTTCTTCCAGTCCAGCGTTTCTCATGATGTACTCTGCACAGAAGTTAAATAAGCAGGGTGACAATATACAGCCTTAACGTACTCCGTTTCCTATTTGGAACCAGTCTGTTGTTCCATGTCCAGTTCTAACTGTTGCTTCCTGACCTGCATATAGGTTTCTCAAGAGGCAAGTCAGATGGTCTGGTATTCCCATCTCTTTCAGAATTTTCCACAGCTTATTGTGATTCACACAGTCAAAGGCTTTGGCATGGTCAATAGATGTTTTTCTGGAATTCTCTTGCTTTTTTGATGATCCAGCAGATGTACTTCAATTTTTAAAAAATTCTCAGGAGTTTCACATGAGGATTGTAAATAATAATAAGACAGAGTGCAAGATAGTGCCATGGAAGGGTGACAGGAGTCAGAAGCAGACTAATGAGAGCTGAGTCCCAAAACTGACTGTTACTCACAACAGGTTCCAAAGCAATTATTTAACCTTTTTAGTTCCCATTTCTTCATCTGTAAAAGAGAGCTAATCCTTAATTTGTGATTACCAGGAGGATGAGGAAAAGTAGAGTAAATGTTGTTGAGTAAAGTGTTCAGTCAGTATATGACAGCTAATGGATATTTTAGGCAAATTAAACAGTTTGAAGACATCAAAATGGAGCCTATTAGAATATCTCAAGCCATAAACAGGGAATTCATTTAAGTATATTATTTTCCTCCTACCTTCATAGGATCTTTCAGCAATTTCATCCAGTTAACCTCCTCAGTAATTTTTTTATCTCCACTGCCAATGCCCTCTTTCAAACCAGAATCATCTCTAACCCAGACCACTCAAGTAGACTTCTAACCCAGATCCCCAACAAGTTCTCATACTCTCTAACCTATTCAAGGGCCAAAATGACATTTGGCCCAGGCCTCCACTGCTCAAAATCCATCAAAGTCTGAATAATTTAGTCCCTACTTGTCTCTCTAATCTCAAGTCACGCTCTGCTTTTGCTTGCTCCTGGGGTTGACAACACTGACTTCTTTCAGTTCTTCAAACACACCAACCCTTCCCCTCTTAGAAGGGCCTGCACAGAGGTTCTTCCCTTTGCCTGGAGTTTTCTTCTCTATGAACATATCTAAGACTGGATGTCCCTGGTGGTCCAGTGGTTAAGAACCTGTCTGCCAATGCAGGGAACATGGGTTCCATCCCTGGTCTGGAAAGATCCCAAAAGCCAAGGAGCAACTAAGCCTGTGTGCCACAACTACTGAAGCTGGTGCGCCCTAAACTCGTGTTCTATGACAAGAGAAACCACCACAAAGAGAAACCTGCTTACCACAGTTAGAGAGTAGCCCCCACTCACCACATCTAAAGAAAGCAGCAATGAAGACCCAGCACAGCCATAAATAAATAAGTAAAATTAAGTAGTAAGTCCTAGCAGTGAGCCTGTAATTCTGAAATAGTGATGACTACAAATAATATTTCAGTATGTCTACAATAACAGTAAAATGATATGAAAATATCTGTGATTTCTATTCATGTCAAAGTCACAGGAACTACTAATACTATCATGGTTTGCTGCATACATCATAATAGGAAGACATGCTAAATTTCAATTACAGATTACTAGATATAAAGATGCATTTTTTTGTTTTGTTTTCATCCAAGTTCATGAGTTTCCTCAATTCTATCCAAGGAATCCAAAATTAGCAACCTTTGAGTTAGAGGGATCCTTTAAAAACATGAGGTCACTCCCCTGTTCAAATCACCTCACTCAGAATGGAATGGCTTTATATCCCAGAGGAGCCTGGCAAGCAGTCCAGAGGATCACAAAGAGTCAGACATGACTCACCGACTGAGTCCAAAATAGAATTCAAAGCCCATACCAAGGCCTATAAGACCTCAAGTTATCTGCAGATACACCCTTCCTCCCACTAGCACCGAGCACACAAACACACATGCTTCCTGCTACTTTGCTGATTTCCTTTCACGTAATTCCCTCTTGGCTCATTCTGTTCCAATCACAAAGACAGGAGCCAAAAAGCTCCTAACTCAGGAACTTCGTTCTTCCTGATCCTTTTGCCTGAATCTCTTCTACCAGACATCTACATTATTTGTTCCCTCACTTCATTCCTCATCAGAAGGACCTTTCAGGACTTCTCTGGTGGTCCAGTGGCTAAGACTCTATGCTCCCAATGCAGGGGGCCCAGTCAGGGAACTAGATCCCACATGTTGCAACTAAGAGTTTCCACACCACAACCAGAAGATGCCACAACAAAGATCGAAGATCCCATGTACTGCAACTCAGACCCAGCACAGCCAAATAAATACATGAAAGTAAGAAAGAGATTTAGTAAAGAAAAATAATAATAATTCTAAAAAGGCCTTCTCTACCTTCCTTCATAGCATTTATCATCATCTGACATATATATATATATATGATATATACTTTTTCTCTCTCATCCCCTAGAATATAAGCTCCAGGAGAGCAGAATTTTAACTGCTTTGTTCAATATTATAATCGCAGCATCTGAACCAAAGCTTAGTATATAGTACTGTTCCGTAAGTATTCTTTTGGTTCTCCGACTTTATACCAAATCTCTCCTTCTCTGCCCTGTTCATTCCCAATTTAGGCAAAGACCTTTGTGTTTTTCCCAACATCGTCTCTTTAGACAGTGACGGCAATCACTTGTGAGGCTCTAACTGCTATTTCAGTATAGATTAAATCCATTTCTGAATATTTAGGCCCTTACTTTCTGCTAAGCTCCCCACCATCTGATTCTTATACCAAGCACTACTTTGTGAAAGTTATTTATGGATATATTTTAACACTACTTTTTAAAATTTTAATTTTTTTTTGAAGTAGAGTTGATTTACAATGTTGTGATGATCTCTGCTATACAGCCAAGTGACTCAATTATACACATACATTGTTTCTCTTCCATTAGATTTCCCATAGTTTTTTTCCCATTATGGGTTATCACAGGATAAGGACTATATTCCTTGTGCTATACAGTACGACCTTGTTGTTTATCTATCCTATATGTAATATTAACGGTTTACAGATGGTAATCCCAAACTCCCAGTCCTTCCCTCCCCCACCTTCCTAACTCTTAGCAACCACAAGTGTGTGTTCTATGTCTTGTCCGTTTCTGTTTTGTAGAGAGGTTCATTTGTTTAGCACTACTTTTTGACTCCAAGTTTTTAACAGCTGACACAATTAGAAAAATGCATCATATGGCAGATTCCTTTGTACAAATTAGGAAATAAAAAATATTGGATAAAGGAAAAATGCACAACAAACAAAAACAATCAGTCATTGGCGGGCAGCTGTAATGAAGACTAGGACTTGGACCTGGGGCAGGTACATGCAGACACGCACAAACGTGCGCACACACACACACACAGGTATACTATTTTAGGAGTGGTAACAGAAAACATTTAGTTGAGTCTAAGAGGAAGAAAACCTAGCAAGGAACTGAATCTAAAATATAGGTAGGAGGACTTCCGTGATGGTCCAGCAGTTAAGAATCCGCCTGCCAAAATAGGGAACATGGGTTCAATCATGGGTCCAGGAAGATCCTACATGTCGAGGGACAATTAAGCCCGTGCCATGCTCCATAACCATCGAGCCTGTGCTCCAGAGCCCAGGAATTGCAACTACTGAGCTCACAAGCTGCAACTACTGAGGCCCATGCACCTAGAGTCCATGCTCCCAACAAGAGAACACACGCAATGGGAATCCTGTGCACTACAATGAAGAGAAAGCCGGCACGTAGCAATGAAGACCCAGCACAGCCAAAATAATAACTTAATTAATTAAAATTTTAAAAGTACAGGTAAGGACTTCCCTGGAGGTCCAGTGGTTGAGAAAACATGCTTCCATGGCAGGGGGCATGGGATCGAACCCTGGTCAGGGATTAAGATTCCTCATGCCATGTGGCATGGCCCAAAAATAGGAAACAAAAAAAGTACAGGTAAAAGAGTTTTCTTTGCAGGGGATATGAAGGGCACTTTCTACTTGAAATTAAGAAGGATATTGGAGAAAGAGTAGCAGAAAGAGCAGTAAGTGAGGAAAGGAATGGAACAGGTCATTCGTAAACTCATGCTCAAAGGAGTTAGTTTTTCCCACAGGCCTACTGTTTTGATGGGAGCTTCCAAGATCACATCTCAAGGGTGCTGTTTCTTCATGAATTAACTGAGTTATTACCTACAGTTCCCTGCCTTGGTCCAGTCATTTCTCACTTACCTGAGCACAGGCCTCTTGTCAGCTCTCTGCCAATCATCCATGGCTCTTTCCCTTGTTCCAATAAGGAAATAACTTGAGGCTTGGGAATGTAAAGTCCTGCTCACAAGAAAAGATATGGAACATGGTTAGGCTGTGGGTAAATCAGACCCGAATGTAATACCAGTCCCTTATGATCAAGGAGATCAATCCGGGAATTTCTTTAGAAGGAATGATGCTAAAGCTGAAACTCCAGTATTTTGGCCACCTCATGCGAAGAGTTGACTCATTGGAGAAGACTCTGATGCTGGGAGGGATTGAGGGCAGGAGGAGAAGGGGACGACAGAGGATGAGATGGCTGGATGGCATCACTGACTCGATGGATGCGAGTCTGAGTGACCTCCGGGAGCTGGTGATGGACAGGGAGGCCTGGCGTGCTGCGGTTCATGGGGTCGCAAAGAGTCGGACACGACTGAGCGACTGATCTGATCTGATCTGATCTATGATCAAGGAAGAGATGCTCCTGTGGGAACAGTCAAACAAAGAAGAGGCTCAGCCATAGCCAACTAGGAGCTGCCCATTTCCCACTCTTCCTTTCCATTTCAGTTCAAACCATTTATTTGAGAACAGGGAGCAGAAATTCAGCTGGTAACTTGAAAAGTAGCTGAGAAATTCACTGCAGAAGAAAGACATTCCACAGGAGAACTCAAAATTACCAATATAGATGTCCTTACCCATTGACACCAGATTGCTATAGTTTTCCAACATCACATCTCTGTACAAGTCCCTCTGAGTAGGGTTCAGGAATTCCCACTCCTCTTGAGAGAAGTCTATAGACACATCACTGAATACCACTGATCCCTGAAACAATAAACACATGTATTATTTGTGCAACAAAAAAGAAATATTTCACAGACTAATGTGCTTATATCTGGGGGTAAAGCAAAGGGCAATTACATTGGTATCACTGAGAACCAGTATCTTTGGGCCCTAGAAGTAGATGCAAGAGTTATCAGTTTATTTTGTATTAAAAAAAAAAAGAATTCCTGACTCAGTCTATAGAAAAGGCCCAGAAACAATAATTAACCCAGTAGCAATGAGCATCCCTAGTGGCTAGCTTGTCATCTCTAAGCACTGTATTCAAATAAAAGGAACAAAAGTTGGCAAAGAAGCAATTTCAGGACTGAGTCAAATGCAGCAGATGAGTTTGAAAATTCTCAGAAAGGAAGAGAGCTATCAGAAATTACTGGCGTCATGTTAAAAGGGTTCAAGAGCCAACTTGAAAAGCCTCCCACTGGCCAAAGACGGCACAATTTGAGGCTCAAATGTAATGGACTGATTAGATAAAAAATGTTTAAATCCATCAGCTCTTAACAATATTGAATAAGAAATTACTAGTCATCTTTGTAGGATTCTAAGACACCAACTCATTATTTTAAAAACTGGTAAAGGATTTCCTTGGTACTCCAGTGGTTAAAAATCCACCTGCCAATGCAAGGGACCTGGGTTTGATCCCTGGTCCAAGAAGATTCCATATGCCTTGGAGCAATTCAGCCCATGCACTGTAACTACTCAGTCCATGTTCTGGAGTCTGAACTCTGCAACAAGAGAAGCACCTGCTCTTCACAACTAGAGAAAGGCCGGGTCAATAAGTAAATAAATAATAAAATGATAACTGGTAAATAAGGGGAAAGAATCAAACATTCTTTCCCATACAAATGTTAGTAACCAAAGAGTTGAAAAGATATTTTACTTTAAACACAGTATGCTACCTAATCTATGGAAAATGTATGACAGAATTTAAATATCATTTTGCAACCTCTAATGAATTAATGAATCTAGACAATAATCCTCACTGGTAGCTAACATTACAAAAGGAAAGAGAACCAGAAATAATACACCTCCTAATGGAATCACACATCATCACCTAGGAAATATTCCTGACAAAAAAAATCCCAACTGAATCTGATCAAGACCTATATACTAATTCCCAGGAAACACTTAATGATACCCCAGAGAAAAAATCAGCAAAATCCAAATAGCAGACAAATGAATCTTTTTTTTTTTTTCTTTTCTAATAGCAACAACAAAAATTGCAAAGAAAGGAAAGAGATGGAAGGGCTACCTACAAAGTAAGTGACTGGGCTCAAATACTCTTAAATTTTTGTTTGTTTGTTTTTCTTAGAAAGAACTGAATGTCAGGAAGGTAAGAAAAAGCCTCAGCTAACTTACCTGGGCCATGGCTTTCAGTATTACAGGAGATGATCAGTCCTCCTTGGGGCTGTTCTCCTGAAAAAGAATAGTGTTCTGAGAAGGCAGGCCTGGGAAATCAAAGAAATATCTAGAGACAACTCTGGCCTTACAGCTTTTGGACTCTCCAGGCAAAATTACTTCCATTTTCCTTCGTCTCAGGATATAACTCTAGTTAGTGAGTGGGAGGCTGGAATAAATCCCCCTCATTCCTAAACTCGAGAAATCCCAGGCTTTTGCTGTAGCAAGATGGATCCCAGCTAGTTGAGCCAAAGGAATGAAGAGTCATAATTCCTCTCCTTCATATTGTTACCACTTTGTTCTGGTACAGAAATAATTAGCATATTCTTTTAGGAAAAGTACAAAAGTCCAAGTACAAGTCCTAAGGCTCTTTTATCGGGGGTCTGGTTTTCCATTGGTATGCCATTTCTATAGACACCGGGCACAAAGTTCAGAGTCCATTGGGAGGGGGACCATGCATGTAGCCTAATGTTCACAGCCTGGCCTAAGATGGAGTCCAGCTCTGTCTGTTTCCTCCTTCAGTATAAGCAACCGAGGTTCCTGACTCAGCCAAGTGATCCAGGCAAGACCTTGCCCCATCTCAGTCCTGCTATTGCTCTGAACCCAAGACAGAGCTGCTATGACCTGCTCTGAGTGGACCCTTCCTCTGTAGCCCTCAGGTCCCTAAGCCAGCTTTACCTAAATGGTGCCTGTGGCCAGGCTGTGGCCAGGAACACAGTTTATTCTAATTAGGACTAAGTGTGAAGTGAAAGTGTTAGTTGCTCAGTTGCTCCGGCTCTTTGTGACCCCATGGGCTGTACCCCACCAGGTTCCTCTGTGCATGAGATTTTTTTCCAGCAAGAATACTGGAAGGGGTTGCCATTTCCTTCTCCAGGGGATCTTCCCAACCCAGGGATCGAACTTGGGTCTCCTGCATTGCAGGCAGATTCTTTATCATCTCAATCACTAGGGAAGCCCAATTAGGGCTAAAGACTTTCGTAAGCAATTCTCATTTTCCAAGCCTGAGAAGGTCAACTTCCCCCAACACACAACTACACTCATATTCACACTGAGGCACTCCTTTCCTTATGCACCAGCTCTGTTTTTTTTCTCAAAAACCACCACTAGGGACTTCCCTGGTGGTCCAGGGGCTAAGACTCAGTGCTCCCCATGCAGGAGCATTTGATCCCACATGCCGCAACTAAAGATCAAAGATTCCAAGTGCTGCAACTAAGACCCAGTGCAGCCAAATAAATATTTTAAAAAACAAAAGCAAAGGCCCCTGCTTATGTGTTTTAGCCACACAAAAGTTAAAATGTCAACTCTTCTAGTTCTTGGGTAAGAGCTTTCTTACTCACACATATTTATATTTAAAAAATTTTCTTTTTTCTACAATTGTAATACTTTTATTACATTTAAGCCTTTAATCAATTATTATTTTTATTTTGGTATTATTTGGTAAAAGACAATAGCATGAGATTATCAATTATAATTTTACTTTAGTAAAAGATATGAGTTAAGAATCCTACTTCATTTTCCTCCAGAGAGGGCTACCCAAATGTACCAAAATCACATATGAATAATATAGTATTCCATGGGACTTAACATGCACCATTATTTTATTGCTACTAAGAACGGAGGAACTATTTAAGACATAACCTTATTTCATATATGTTGAAATGGGAGGTGGGGTGGAAAAGAGCCTTAGAACAGATGACTATGGAATATATTTTCCATACTGATTTAAATGTTACCCTTGGAACTTCCCTGGTGGTCCAGTGGCTAACTTTGAGCTCCCAATGCAAGGGGCCAGGGTTTGATCTCTGGTCAGGGAACTGGATCCCACTTGCCACAACTAAAAGATCCTGCACATTGCAACGAAGATCAGAGATCCCGAGTGCAACAACAGACCCTGCACAGCCAAGTAAATAAATATTAAAAAATAAATGCTACCCTTATCATAGATGATACATTTGGATTTGTGATTCTACTTTGATTCAGTGATCTGTTTATTATTTTGCCAGTATCACATTCTCTATTTATTATAATTTACAAATATATTTTAATGTCTAAATAAAAGACTCCTCCATTACACACCTATGCGAATGGCCAAAATCCAGGACACTGACAACCAAATTCTGGCCAGGGTGTGAAACAACAGGAACTCTCATACATTGCTGGTGGGAACGCAAAATGGAATGGCCACTTTGGAAGACAGTTTGGCAGCTTCTTACAAAATCAAACATACTCTTACCATATGATCCACAAGCACCTTGATATTTATCCCAAAGAGTTGAAAAATTATGTCACACAAAAACTTGTGCACAGATGTTTATAGCAGCTTTATTCATAATTGCAAAAACTTGAGAAAAACAAGATTTCCTCAGTAGGTGAATGGTTAAATAAACTGTGGTGCATCTAGACAATGCCATTTTATTCAGCCAAAAAAAAAAAGAAAGAAAGAAGGAAAGAAAATGGCCTATGGAATCATGAAAAGACATATACTAAGTGAAAAGAAGTCAATATGAAAAGCTCTATCTGCCAACTATATGATACTCTGGAACAGGCAAAACTATGGAGACTGTAAAAAGATGAATGGTAGCCAGGGGTTAGGAGGAAGGAAGCAAAGAGGGATGAATAAGTAAAGCAAAGAAGATATTTAGGGCAGTGAAACTACTATAATGTATGTTATACTTTTAAAACCACATGCTATATCATTATATCTGATGAGTCATCAAAAATTAAAACACCAACTGACCAAGTATTAGAATACAGAATGACTATGCTTATAAACTGCTAGTAAGAATTTAACAGATACAACCGTATCAGTCCAGCATTATCTAGGAAATTTGAAAATACAGACATATCTTCTGGCCTAGCAACTCCATTGGTATGTTTATACTCTATGAAAGCATGCACATGTGCACCAGGGTACTTATAAAACAAAAAGGAAACCCCAGCGCACCTTGTATTGGGCTTGGTCAACAGCCATTCCTTTCTCCTCAGGGGACCTCTCTGAGAAAGACAGAGCTGGAGGAATGAGAAAGGAATCATGAAATGCCAGGTCCTTCTGTGGCTCAGATTAGATAAGAGGTTACTCTGGACCCACACCTACTACCCATGGGAAGGAGGGATGGAGAGAGGTCAGAGGAGTGGAGGCTGTCCTGAGCATTCCTGGTTGCAAAAGGGGAAAAGTCTGCTGCTCAAGACCAAAATCTGTCCTGATCTCACACATCAACCACTGGGACACACACACTGTCAGCTTGGCACAATTACAGGCACTCTCCAACCGCACACACAGTGCCACAAAAACTTATGGGATCACACTCACATATCCTTACCCAGTCATAGACATCCAGTACACTTAGAACTGCTAACGTTCATAAAACCACCATCAGAGGCAGCCCTCAGATAACACAGTCATAGCAGCACAATCACACTCTACACGCCCCACCCCAACACACACAGCACAAAGTTGTATGGGTACCCACAATCACTTGTCCCACTACGGGGTCGGAGCCGCACACTGTCACAACTACACACCACAGCGAGGATATCCACAGTCACACGTGCACAGAGTTTCGCGCGCATGGTCAGTCACAATGACACACGCACACACAACGCCGCACGGTCACATAAGGTCACAATCACACACATGGATTCCCACACTTCCCCCTCCCCCAGTCCTATCAAATCATACAGGCCCAAGACTTCGGACCCGCCTGGACTGTCCCTTCAGACCCTCAGAGATGCACATCCGGAACCTAGTCGAGCCCCCAGGACCTAGGCTGCTCACCTCGCACTTCCCCTTCCCCGGAGGCCGAGGGTCTCGCTGGCGAGTGATGGATCGGCCCTATACGCGCCAGGGTCCTGGGAAATGTAGTCCGAAGCCAGATTCGCTAGGACAAGATGGCTTCTCGCTCTCGGATTTTCTGCACCGCCTGGGGCCAAGTTACACCTCTTCTACCCTCTCGGAATTGCTGTCAAGAATCTTGAGATAGAGATACAGTCCCCACATCCCAGAGACAAGCTTCCTCCAAGGGCCAGGCCAATCCCATGGAGTCATATGTCCCTTGAGAAATAGAAAAATGTCGCTAGATTCGCGCCGAAAAATAGATTAGAGAAGCAAGAACTTCTGGGAAATGTAGTCCAGAACCAGAATGGGTGAGGAGCCGGCCTAAGCAGAAGATTGTCTTGGTTGTTTTTTTGCACAGAGCTTGCTGCGGTGGAGGACAGAGTGGCGCCCAAGACTCTTCTAGGAGTTGTAGCTTACTCTGAGAATATTCCAGGCTGACTAAAGCACCATTTTTGCCTTCCTCCGTGGATTAACGTGGTGTGTGATCTGTGCTAGTCTGGGAGCGGAAACCTAGGAGTCTCAGATACGAACCCTCAGCAGGAGCAATCAGCGACTCCGGAAAGGGGTGGATGGGGATGGATTATCAGGCGCGTCCAGCAGTTTGTTTGTTGTACATGGTAATGTTGACTTTGATAATGGCCCCAGTGAGTAAAGCCACAGGTGAAATTGGAGTTACCTCACTTTCTTCATCTGGAAAACAGTGACCATTTAGGGTGCATGTTCTGGTACTATCAGTTTTGACTTTGGTGAAGCAAAAAGCAAACCAATGTGTCTGACACATAGTTTCAGACTTGTCTTTTATAAACCATAGCTCTGTTTCTTGTATGGCTGTGGATCCCACACCTTTCCATGCCTTAGGATTTTTCATGGGTACAGCTTGTCTTCCAAGAAAGCACAGAAGGCTGCAAAAAAAAAGAGTTTATTTGGAGGTCTTAGGTACTGCAATTTGGGAGACTGATTTAGGTAAAACCAAAAGAGTGTTCCAGAAGAGAAAGAGTCGGGGACTTCCAAAGGTAAACCCCACAAAGTTATAATATTGTTTGGAAGGAATTATGATTGACTTTTGAAGGAGGAAACAGACAGAACAGGCTCCATCTTGAAAGCAGGACTCCATCTTGGGCCAGACTACAGACTTTGAGCTACACGTACCAACTGGAAAACCAGGACCCCTGGATGGAAGAGGCCCAGGGCTCATACCTAGACTCTCTGATGCCTAAAAGAATACCCTAATTATCTGTGTAACCGAATAGAATCATAAATTATATTACGCTTATTGGGGTATGACCACGGGCCTATTGATAACTGTCCACTGTTAACTGTGTAGGCTTAAGGCATATGAATCACGAGTTAACTTTGATTGTATCTTTCTTTTCCTTTGTTCAGACTAGTTTCAGGCAATTTGGGGAGGTGGGTTTCGGCACGTACACTTAGAGTATCTAAGGTTTTCAGAAAAACTGATCAGGGTCCTTGGCTAAGAGGAGACTCTGCCTTGGGCCCGCCGGTGTAATAAACTGCACTCCACTATCTGCATTGTCCTTCTGAGTGAGTTTGTTTCCCAAAACGCGTGGCTACAACACATTGACTTTAGAAAAGGAAATATTTATTCTTAAGGGCTAGGCTGTCACTGAGTTATTTTACGGGAAGAGTTGGATAAGTAGACAGACTCTCGAGTTATTTTAAGGTCAGGGTTTTCTAAGTATCTTGAGTTTCTGGAAGTTAAGATTCTATCATAAGTCATACTTTCTGAGGTGTGTGTAAGTCATACTTTCTGCGTGGTCTCCCCATTCCATTTTCCAGATCTCTATTAGTAAAATGGATTGAATATTGATTTTCCTTTCACAACTTTCAGTCTCCCTTTGCAGCATTTAGAGTTATACTTTATTCCTTTCCAGTCTTCCATAGTTTGATCCCTGACTCTCCCAGCAGATGGGGGTGGGCATGGGGGTGGGTGGGAGGATTCATTAGTATGATTAGTATGGTAGCTTAAGTATGAATCCTACCCCTTTCATCTAGAATCAATTAAAAGCCACAAATGGAGACCAAAACAGAAAACTCAAGTTTTGGTGAAATGAGAAAGGAAAAGCCCATGAATACCAAAATACACATAAGCAGTTCCCAATACAGTTGAGATTAGGTAAAAGCATCTCAGAGAATGAGGACTGGTAAGCAGAAGTGAGAGTGAGGCTTAGAAACTAATAACCTCTATTAAAGAAGACAACAGACATAGGGGAAAAAATCATTTCAGGAAGACTGGGTGCTTATCTCGGAGAAGGCAATGGCAACCCACTCCAGTACTCTTGCGTGGAAAATCCCACGGTGGAGCCCGGTAGGCAGCAGTCCATGGGGTCCTGAAGAGTCAGACACAACTGAGCGATTTCACTTTCATGCATTGGAGAAGGAAATGTCAACCCACTCCAGTGTTCTTGCCTGGAGAATCCCAGGGACGGCGGAGCCTGGTGGGCTGCCGTCTCTGGGGTCGCACAGAATCGGACACGACTGAAGCGACTTAGCAGCAGCAGCAGCAGGAGATGTTCATCTTATACAATGAACTTAGGAGAGGGAAGTGCCAT
Organism: Tragelaphus eurycerus; assembly: GCA_935064755.1. Taxonomy (NCBI): domain Eukaryota; kingdom Metazoa; phylum Chordata; class Mammalia; order Artiodactyla; family Bovidae; genus Tragelaphus; species Tragelaphus eurycerus. The sequence continues at coordinate 10,375,761 of CAKXYN010000020.1, forward strand.
GAAGAGAGTAGAGGTCAAGGAGAATAACATACAGAACCCATGTGCCAAGATCAGGAGTCATGTTTAAAGAAAAATTTATCCATAAAATTAAATATGTCTCAGTTATTGATCCATAAGCTAGAAAATGACTCCAACATCAGAGAAAACCTTCAAATGCTTAAAGGAGAGAAATAGGCTAGTGTCAAGTTTCTACTCAATAAAATTTAGCACCAGAAGTCAGTGGAACAAACCCAAGAGAATAATCAAGAAAATGAATGTCAAATATTTTTGTTAACAAGTTGAAATTCAGGTATAGGTATAATTTAGGATCACCCTAAAGTGAGGATGTGAACTAGGGTGACTTGAGAAGCAAGGACAGTACTATAAAGGATAGGCTTGTTTCTTCTAACAATAAACAAGATGATGATTAAAATGTAAAAATAGCTGAAACTAGAGCAAATGAAAAAAGACACTAAAGTTTTAGCTGAGCCTGGCATAAGTGGAAGAAGATAGAAGAAGGAGAATAGAATGAGTAGGACTTGATGAAGCAGAATTTGCAGGAGACATTCTTAGGACAAGAAAGCAGGGTATGGATACAGAGATGAGGGAAGAAAAGAACTGGGTAACAGAGAAACATGTACAATAAAATGGCTTGTTAGGAAGATTGTGAACTTCCCTTGTGCCTCAGATGGTAAAGAACCTGCCTGCCAATGCAGGAGACACAGGGACACAGGGTTCGATCCCCATGTCAGGAAGAAGTAGGAAATGGCAATCTCCTGAAATAGGAAATGGCAACCCATTTCGGTATTCTTGCCTAGAAAATCCCATGGACAGAGAAGGTAGGCTACAGTCCATGGGGTCACAAAGAGTTGAACACGACTGAGCAACTAAAACTTTCAGGAAGATTGTAGGCTTCAGATTATGACAAGCCTGAGACTCAAATCCCAGTTCTGAAAATTACTATTTGCGATCTTGAGTAAATGACTTGTGTTGCATGCAAGTCATCAAAAATCTTGATAAACGTATATTCTTCTCAGGAATATCATATGGATCAGGGAAAATGTGCAGATTCACTTATACAAAATAAATGCTCAAAAGCTATTGAAAACATCTTGACTATCTTTTTATCTGAAAGAAACACAAGCTGGAATCAAGATTGCTGGGAGAAATATCAATAACCTCAGATATGCAGATGACATCATGCTTATGGCAGAAAGGGAAGAGGACCTAAAAAGCCTCTTGATGAAAGTGAAAGTGGAGACTGAAAAAGTTGGCTTAAAGCTCAACATTCAGAAAACGAAGATCATGGCATCCGGTCCCATCACTTCATGGGAAATAGATGGGGAAACAGTGGAAACAGTGTCAGACTATTTTGGGGGCTCCAAAATCACTGCAGATGGTGACTGCAGCCATGAAATTAAAAGACGCTTACTCCTTGGAAGGAAAGTTATAACCCACCTAGATAGCATATTCAAAAGCAGAGACATTACTTTGCCAACAAAGGTCCATCTAGTCAAGGCTATGGTTTTTCCTGTGGTCATGTATGGATGTGAGAGTTGGACTGTGAGGAAGGCTGAGCGCCGAAGATTTGATGCTTTGAACTGTGGTGTTGGAGAAGACTCTTGAGAGTCCCTTGGACTGCAAGGAGATCCAACCAGTCCATTCTAAAGGAGATCAGCCCTGGCATTTCTTTGGAAGGAATGATGCTAAAGCTGAAACTCCAGTATTTTGGCCACCTCATGCGAAGAGTTGACTCACTGGAAAAGACTCTGATGCTGGGAGGGATTGGGGGCAGGAGGAGAAGGGGACGACAGAGGATGAGATGGCTGCATGGCATCACTGACTTGATGGATGTGCGTCTGAGTGAACTCCAGGAGTTGGTGATGGACAGGGAGGCCTGGTGTGCTGTGATTCATGGGGTCGCAAAAAGTCGGACACGACTGAACGACTGATCTGGTCTGATCTGATCTGATTACCCTGATGCCAAAATCAGATAAAGATATTAGGAGAGAAAAGAACCAGAGGCAAATATGGTTTTTGAAGATAGACACAAAAATTACTAGCAAATGGAATCCAAAAACATATAAGAAAAATGATCACTCACCTAGAGCCAGACATCCTGGAATGTGAAGTCAAGTGGGCCTTAAGAAGCATCACTACAAACAAAGCTAATGGAGGTGATGGAATTCCAGTGGAGCTATTTCAAATCCTGAAAGATGATGGTGTGAAAGTGTTTCACTCAATACGCCAGCAAATATGGAAAACTCAGCAGTGGTAACAGGACTGGAAAAGGTCCGTTTTTATCCCAATCCCAAAGAAAGGCAAGGCCAAAGAATGCTCAAATGACCGCACAAATGCACTCATCTCACACGCTAGTAAAGTAATGCTTAAAATTCTCCAAGCCATGCTTCAGCAATACATGAACCGTGAACTTCCAGATGTTCTAGCTGGTTTTAGAAAAGGCAGAGGATTCATTTTGATGAATGGCAAAAGCAATATAATATTGTAAAGTTAAGCAAAATAAAATTAAAAAAAAAAAAGAAAAGGCAGAGGAACCAGAGATCAAATTGCCAACATCTGATGGATCGTGGAAAAAGCAAGAGAGTTCCAGAAAAACATCTATTTCTGCTTTATTGACTGTGCCAAAGTCTTTGACTGTGTGGATCACAATAGGCTGTGGAAAATTCTGAAAGAGATGGGAATACCAGACCACCTGACCTGCCTCTGGAGAAACCTGTATGCAGGTCAGGAAGCAACAGTTAGAACTGGACATGGAACAACAGACTGGTTCCAAATAGGAAAAGGAATATGTCAAGGCTGTATATTGTCACCCTGTTTATTTAACTTCTATGCCGAGTACATCATGAGAAATGCAGGGCTGGAGGAAGCAGAAGCTGGAATCAAGATTGCTGGGAGAAATATCAATTACCTCAGATATGCAGATGACACCACTCTTATGGCAGAAACTGAAGAAGAAGTAAAAAGCCTCTTGATGAACGTGAAAGAGGAGAGTGAAAAAGTTGGCTTAAAGCTAAACACTCAGAAAACGAAGATCATGGCATCCGGTCCCATCACTTGATGGCAGATAGATGGGGAAACAGTGGAACAGTGTCAGTCTTTATTTTTCTGGGCTCCAAAAATCACTGAAGATGGCGATTTCAGCCATGAAATTAAAAGACGCTTTCTCCTTGGAAGGGAAGTTATGACCAACGTAGACAGCATATTCAAAAGTAGAGACATTACTTTGTCAGCAAAGGTCCATCTAGTCAAGGATATGGTTTTTCCAGTAGTCATGTATGGATGGGAGAGTTGGACTATAAAGAAAGCTGAGCGCCGAAGAATTGATGCTTTTGAACTGTGGTGTTGGAGAAGACTCTACAGAGTCCCTTGGACTGCAAGGAAATCCAACCAGTCCATCCTAAAGGAGATAAGTCCTGGGTTTTCATTGGAAGGACTGATGTTGAGGCTGAAACTCCAATACTTTGGCCACCTGATGTGAAGAGCTGACTCATTGGAAAAGACCCTGATGCTGGGAAAGATTGAGGGTAGGAGGAGAAGGGGACGACAGAGGATGAGATGGCTGGATGGCATCATCAACTCGATGGATGTGGGTTTGGGTGGACTCTGGGAGTTGGTGATGGACAGGGAGGCCTGGCGCACTGCGGTTCATGGGGTCGCAAAGAGTGGGACATGACTGAGCAACTGAACTGAACTGAATACGATACAAATATCAAATTTATTCTAGGAATAGTGGTCCACCATATGTAAACCAATCAAAATAATTCATTATATTAGCAGAATGAAAACAAAAGCCACATGATCATCTCAATAGATACATAAAAGCATTTGATAAAACCCAGTAACAACTCATGGTTTAAAAAACAAAACAAACATTCAAACCAGGAATAGAAGAGAACTCCTTCAACCTGATAATGACACCTGTGTACTTCAAAGGACACTGTTGGTGGGAATGCAAACTAGTACAGCCACGTTGGAGAACAGTATGGAGATTCCTCAAAAAACTGGGAGTCAGATCAGATCAGATCAGATCAGTCGCTCAGTCGTGTCCGACTCTTTGCAACCCCATGAACCACAGCACGCCAGGCCTCCCTGTCCATCACCAACTCCCGGAGGTCACTCAGACTCACATCCATCGAGTCAGTGATGCCATCCAGCCACCTCATCCTCTGTCGTCCCCTTCTCCTCCTGCCCCCAATCCCTCCCAGCATCAGAATCTTCTCCAATGAGTCAATTCTTCGCATGAGGTGGCCAAAATACTGGAGTTTCAGCTTTAGCATCATTCCTTCCAAAGAAATTCCAGAACTGCCTTATGATCCAGCAATCCCACTGCTGGGCATACACACTGAGAAAACCAGAATTGAAAGAGACACGTGTACCCCAATGTCATAGCAGCACTGTTTACAATAGCCAGGACTTGGAAGCAACCTAGATGTCCATCCACAGATGAATGGATAAGAAAGCTGTGGTACATATACACAATGGAGTATTACTCGGCCATTAAAAAGAATACATTTGAATCAGTTCTAATGAGGTGGATGGAACTGGGCCTATTATACAGAGTGAAGTAAGCCAGAAAGAAAAACACAAATACAGTATACTAATGCATATATATGGAATTTAGAGAGATGGTAACAATAACCCTGTTTATGAGACAGCAAAAGAGACACTGATGTATAGAACAGTCTTTTGGACTCTGGGAGAGGGAGAGGGTGGGATGATTTGGGAGAATAGCATTGAAATATGTATAATATCATATCTGAAACCAGTCGCCAGTCCAGGTACGAAGCCTGATAACGGATGCCTGGGGCTGGTGTACTGGGACAACCCAGAGGGATGGTATGGGAAGGGAGGAGGGAGGAGGGTTCAGGATGGGGAACACATGTATACTTGTGGTGGATCCATCTTGATGTATGGCAAAAGCAATACAATATTGTAAAGTTAAGCAAAATAAAATTTAATTAAAAAAAAAAAAAGAAAGTGAAAAGACAACCCAATTTCAAATCATATATCTGGTAAGGAATTTGTATTCATGATATATGGAGAATGGTTACAACTCTAGAAAAGAATAAATAACTCAAATTTTCAAATGGCCAAAATATTCGAATAGACATATCTTCAAAGAAAACAAATGTGCAAATAACCAATCAGCACGCTAAAAAATATTCAACACCATTAGGTGTTATTTACATTAGAAAAATGCAAATCAAAACCAAAATGAGATAGTATTTCACCCACACTAGGATGACTAGTGGCTCAGATGGTAAACAGTCCACCTACAATGTAGGAGACCAGGGTTCGATCCCTGGTTTGGGAAGCTCTCCTAGAGAAGGAAATGGCAACCCACTCCAGTATTCTTGCCTGAAAAAATCCCATGGACAGAGGAGCCTGGCAGACGGACTAGAGTCCAAAGGGTTGCAAAGAGTTGGACATAACTGAGTGACTAAGCACGCATGCATGAGGATGTCTAAAAATAAAAAGTTTGTAAAACTTAAAGATTTATCAGCATCAAACTTTATATTTGGAAGACATTTTTTTTTTGCCTGTCATCATTTTTTTTTTTAACATTTCCATCATCTTGAATGTTTACACAATGTCTGAAGAGCAAATGAACTAACAACGTCATTTTTTTAGGACACATGGAAAGGACAAACTGTTTTCAACAGCTTTCCCCCACATTGTGGGCCTAACGATTCAGACAGCTCTTAGCCACCTTGAACTTCTTGAAATTCACTAGTGATGCCCTAACTGAAGCAGAAAATATGAAGAAGAGATGGCAAGAATACACAGAAGAACTGTACAGGAAGGATCTTCACGACCCAGAGAATCACGATAGTGTGATCACTGACCTGGAGCCAGACATCCTGGAATGTGAAGTCAAGTGGACCTAAGAAAGCATCACTACGAGCAAAGCTAGTGGAGGTGATGGAATTCCAGTTGAGCTATTCCAAGTCCTGAAAGATGATGCTGTGAAAGTGCTACACTCAATATGCCAGCAAATTTGGAAAACTCAGCAGTGGCCACAGGACTGGAAAAGATCAGTTCTCATTCCAATCCCAAAGAAAAGCAATGACAAAGAATGCTCAAACCACTGCACAATTGCAGTCATCTCACACGCTAATAAAGTAATGCTCGAAATTCTCCAAGCCAGGCTTCAGCAATATGTGAACCATGAACTTCCTGATGTTCAAGCTGGTTTTAGAAAAGGCAGAGGAACCAGAGATCAAATTGCCAACATCCGCTGGATCATGGAAAAAGCAAGAGAGTTCCAGAAAAATATTTATTTCTGCTTTATTGACTATGCCAAAGCCTTTGACTGTGTGGATCACAATAAACTGTGGAAAATTCTGAAAGAGATGGCAATACCAGACCACCTGATCTGCCTCTTGAAAAATTTGTATGCAGGTCAGGAAGCAACAGTTAGAATTGGACATGGAACAACAGACTGGTTCCAAATAGAAAAAGGAGTACGTCAAGGCTGTATATTGTCACCCTGCTTATTTAACTTCTGTGCAGAGTACATCATGAGAAACGCTGGACTGGAAGAAACACAAGCTGGAATCAAGATTGCTGGGAGAAATATCAATAACCTCAGATATGCAGATGACATTACCCTTATGGCAGAAAGTGAAGAGGAACTAAAAAGCCTCTTGATGAATGTGAAAGTGGAGAGTGAAAAAGTTGGCTTAAAGCTCAACATTCAGAAAACGAAGATCATGGCATCCGGTCCCATCACTTCATGGCAGATAGATGAGGAAACAGTACAAACAGTGTCAGACTTTATTTTTCTGGGCTCCAAAATCACTACAGATGGTGACTGCAGCCATGAAATTAGAAGATGCTTACTCCTTGGAAGGAAAGTTATGACCAACCTAGATAGCATATTCAAAAGCAGAGACATTACTTTGCCAACAAAGGTTCATCTAGTCAAGGCTATGGTTTTTCCTGTGGTCATGCATGGATGTGAGAGTTGGACTGTGAAGAAGGCTGAGTGCTGAAGAATTGATGCTTTTGAACTGTGATGTTGGAGAAGACTCTTGAGAGTCCCTTGGACTGCAAGGAGATCCAACCAGTCCATTCTGAAGGAGATCAGCCCTGGGATTTCTTTGGAAGGAATGATGCTAAAGCTGAAACTCCAGTATTTTGGCCACCTCATGCGAAGAGTTGACTCATTGGAGAAGACTGATGCTGGGAGGGATTGGGGGCAAGAGGAGAAGGGGATGACAGAGGATGAGATGGTTGGATGGCATCACTGACTCGATGGACGTGAGTCTGAGTGACCTCCGGGAGCTGGTGATGGACAGGGAGGCCTGGCGTGCTGCGGTTCATGGGGTCGCAAAGAGTCGGACATGACTGAGTGACTGATCTGATCTGATCTGATCTATACCAAGTGGTGAGGGAGTGAGACTTTGGGTTATCAGGTGGTCATCTGGGAAGCAATAAAGGTAGTCTTGTGCAAAGGATGCCCTGCCAGACCTCAGAATTTATGGGTTTGGAATCTCGCCTTAGAGAAAAGAAACGTTGAAAAATAAATAAAAGCCCAGAGAACACTGTTCAACTGACAAGACTAGAAGGAAAGATAACTGAGAACGAGAAATGACTGCAGCCTTAGCTGTGTTGAAGGCAACCCAGGGACCATTAGATATTTTTTTTTAGCTCCTTCAGAAGTGAAGAAATTGACAACAGTACATAATTTTTGAACATTTTGGAGCCTGATCTTGGTTTTTCAGTTGTTTATAGACAAGAAGAACCCCAAGACCTAAAAAGAGACCAGTAAGTAATAGAAGGCTCTGAAGAAATAGAAATTCATACTCTGGTGAGGCAGCCTTGTATTCTACCAGAGCAGAATAACAGAAAGCAAAGGACATTTACAATTCACACTGAGAGCAAATGCAAATTACAGTGTCTTTTCTCTGAGCCATCACCCCCTTCTCCTTTTACATACACTTTGTTTTTATATTAATTTTTTGTATAGTTTAATATGTACATGTGTCCGTATATAATCTGGCCAAACAAAACATGTATTATTTTATCTTAAACACTTCTAGACAAACACAAAAGTAGACTGAATAGTACGAACACCCCCTTCTTACCCACCCAGTTATCAACCATTTGCCAATTTTGTTTCATCTAGTCCTCTCTGAATTTTTTTCTGTAGTATTTTATTTTATTATTTTAAAAAATTATTTATTTTTGGCTGCTCTGGGTTTTAGTTGCTGCACATGGGTTTTCTCTAGTTGAGGAGAGTGGGGGCTATTCTCTTATTGTGGTGCACAGACTTCTCATTGCTGTGACTTCTCTTATCATGGAGCATGGGCTTAGTTGCCCCGCAGCATGTGGAATCTTCCCTGACCACGAATGGAATGCATGTCTCCTGCACTGGCAGCCAGATTCTTAACCACTGGACCACCAGGGAGGTCCCTAACTTAACTTTGTTTGTTTAAAATGACTTCTTCTTCATAGTCATAAAGGTATATAAGTTAAAACTGTTTTTTAATCTTTTTGCTACTTTTTATCTTGAAAAATTCAAACAGAAAACTTGAAAGAGACATCTTCTGACATATATCTACTGCTTAAATGCGACAATTATTGACATTTGGTATAACTATTAGCTCTGTGTGTATATTTGTGTATAAATATCTGTGCACAAAATACCAAACAAGAAGTCGTTTCCCATTATCATATTTTTTTCTTTTTGGCCACACTGTGGAGCATGCTGAACTTCCCCAACCAGAGATTGAACCCGAGCCCTCTGTAGTAGAAGCACAGAATCTCAACCACTGGACTGCCAGGGAAGTCCTCTCATTATTTTAACTGGTTAAAATTTAAATGTTAAAAATAGCCCCAAGTCCCCAAGCAATTTTCTAAAATACAAGTAAAACAGAATAAATACAATGCTTATAAGTAACAAACTATCACATTAGGATTTAAAGTGTTTAACATCTTGCTGCTGCTGCTAAGTCGCTTCAGTAGTGTCCGATTCTGTGCGATCCCATAGACGGCAGCCCACCAGGCTCCCCCTCCCTGGGATTCTCCAGGCAAGAACACTGGAGTGGGTTGCCATTTCCTTCTCCAATGCATGAATGTGAAAAGTGAAAGTGAAGTTGCTCAGTCATATCCGACCTCAGTGACCCCATGGACTGCGGCCTTCCAGGCTCCTCCATCCATGGGATTTTTCAGGCAGGAGTACTAGAGTGGGGTGCCATTGTAGCAATTAATATGGCTATGCATCTGTTTTGTTGACCCTTGGCACATTTTTTATGGGTTTTCCAGGTGGCACAGTGGTAAAGAATCCGCTTGCCAGATGGATGGAGGAGACGCAAAAGACTCGGGTTTGATCCATGTGTCGAGAAGGTCCTCTGGAGAAGGAAATCACAACCTACTCCAGGATTCTTGCCTGGAAAAACCCATGGACAGAGGAGCCTGGTGGGTTACGGTTGTGGGGTCGTGAAGAATCAGACACAACTTATCGACTAAGTAACAACAAGAAACACTTTTTATACTATCTATACCTTATTTTGATGGAGTACCATTTGTATTTACAGTGTACATAGGGGCTTTTCCCATACATCATTTTGTTACTTTTCTCTCCTTATTATTAATCATTGGCTGGAAGATGTTGTATTGGGGATTAAATATGTTCTATGAAGTTTTGGTATAAAAAAATCAAAATCAAGAGGAATTCTAATCCTAGAAAAATTTAACTGGCAGGTTTTCTGTGAGGTGTGCTGACTGATTTGAATAGTTTTAAACGTCATTCTTCACCCCTAAATATTTCATTATGTATTTTCTAAGCATAAGAACATTCTAACCACAAGAATATTACCATGCCACACCTAAGAAAAAGCAGAATAGTTTTGAAGTATCACATAATATTCAGTCCATGTTAATAAATTTTTTCCATTTGTGCCCCAAATTACTTTCAGAGTTTTTCTTTATTTTTTATATTATTATTTTTAAATTAATTTATTTATATTTTTGCCTGCACTGAGTCTTTGTTGCTGCATGTGGGCTTTCTCTAGTTACAGTGAGCTGGGGCTTTGGGGCTGTTCTCTAGTCTCTTAAGCTATTCTTATTGTTTCTTATTGTGATGGCTTATCTTTTTGCAAAGCTAGGGCCCTAGTGTGCCTGGGTTTCAGTAGTTGTGGTGCAGGACTTGGCTGCCCCAAGGCATGATCCCAGACCAGGGATCAAACCCATGTCCCCTGCATTGGCAACTGGATTCCTAACTACTGGACCACCAGGGAAGTCCTCAGTTTTTTTTTTAAAAAAAAAAGCGTTTTGTTTTTTTTCTAAGCCAGGACAGGGAACCAGAAGTCAGTCAAGATACATGCATTGCATTTAGTTGTTCTTTTACTTTATCCCTCTTGATCTAGAACCATTTTTTTTTTTTTTCTGATACAAAATTTTAAAAGTCTGTGCCATTAGTCTTACAGAATATTCCACATTCTGAATTTTTCTGATTCTTTAAAGTATTTCTTAATTTGTTCCTTTGTGACCTATATTACCTGAAAGTTAGATCTAATACCTTGTTTAGATTCAGGTTGAACACTTTTGGTAAGAATAGTTTGAAAGTTATGCTGGGTATTTTATATTGCATCACATTTTCCACCTATAGTAGAAAATACAGGTAAACATCTTTAAGACTTTGAGGTAGAAGGGATTTCTTAAATAAGATGCAAAAATAAGAGGAAAGAGAATAAACAGTTACAGAATTACTGAATTCCCAGGTACACATGATTCTGTTTCTGGTTTTTACATTCTTTTTCTATTTCAGTTGTTATATAAAATACTCTGTTTTTAAAGTTTAGTTTTACAATTTAATATCTTACGTGAAGTCCCTTTCTTGTCCTTTCATCAGAATATTCTTTGCCATGTTTCTTACATAAATATATGGTATACCCATCTTTAATAATCTTGTCAAATAATAAAAAGATCCTTTTGAGATTTTCATTGGAATTGCTATATTAAATATGGCAAGAGTTGACATTTTTCCTATATTAAGCATCAATTCCATAAATGTGGGATATATATCCCTTTATTGAGATCTTTTAGGTCCTTCATTAGGATTTCACAGTTTTATACATGAAAATCTCTGAAATCTCCTCTTAGAGTTATTTCTTAGAACTTTTAAAATTGCTCAAATGGAATATTTTTTCTTTTCTATTTTCTGATGGATTATTGCTGACATACAATTAATTTTTGTTTACAGTTGATTTCTTTTAATCCCTCCATTATTGCCAAATCAGTTTATTAGTTATATTTCTTTTTCATTTGTTCTTCTGGGGTTTGTGATTTTTGATACCACCTATTTCCTTTCCTTGTCTTAAGAATGCATGCTCCTTTCTTACCCCTCTATTATCTTAACATGGAGCCCTGACAAGGACTTTCTCCCTGACCAAAAACTTGAACGAGAACTCTCTGAGGCCTTGGCATTCTGTCCTTGGCCTGTTGAACCCAGTTCAGCAAGAAGACTGCCAAACTAGTTTAACAAGAATCCCCCCAATTCTTAATATCTATAACCAAGCTCTTTTTAGTAATTTTCCATCTATTGACTTCTTTGACCTGCCTGTTAGCTATCCTCAGCTGTCCCTATTATTGTATTTAGAACTGAGTTCATTCTCTCTCTCCTATATGAATAGACTTGAGCCCTACTGCAATAGTTTCGATCAGGTCTTCCTTGCCTGTTTAACTTGTCCAATGCAATTTTTCTTTTACATTTCCATCTTCAAGGTTACTTCATGATCTGAAAAGCCTACTGCCACTATAAAAAATATATCTGCATTTTGGGAAGAAGGAAGAAAGAAAAAGCTGATAGAAGATAAGATAACCCAGTTCTCAAACGAGCACATTCTTCCCCCTCTCACATCACTGAATACATTTGAGAAGTAACAGATGGATATTTTGTGGGCAAATCCCACGTAGAGCTATAGGATAATAGTATTTGTCTGCTCCCTTGAATTTTTCTCTATCTTTCTCCTGAATTATTTCAGTAACTTTGCTAATGTAGTGGCACCGCACTCCAGTACTCTTGCCTGGAAAATCCCACGGATGGAGGAGCCTGGTAGGCTGCTGTCCATGGAGTCGCTAAGAGTCAGACATGACTGAGCGACTTCACTTTCTCTTTTCACTTTCATGCATTGGAGAAGGAAATGGCAACCCACTCCAGTGTTCTTGCCTGGAGAATCCCAGGGACGGGGGAGCCTGGTGGGCTGCCGTCTATGGGGTCACACAGAGTTAGACACGACTGAAGTGACTTAGCATAGCATAGCATAGCATAGCATTGCTAATGTAGACCTTTCATTTGAGTCATCTCACTTCAAGCAGCCCTCTCAGGAGATATTACAGAAGGTACTGTACAACACTTTTGCCTCCATCTCAGGATGGAAACTTAATCACATGAACATATCCATGGGAGTCAGGATATACAAGGGAGGCAGGATAATCCTTCAGCTGGGCACATTGCTGCTTCAATTAAAATCTGGATTCTGTTATTAAAGAGAAAAAAGAAAGGTGATATATTAGGTTGCATGTAGCTCTGAGTAACCATATAGGGGTTATTATAGTTAAGATGAGAGATAATTTATCTTTTTCAGCTCTGTTGAGATATAATTGTCACATAACATGATGATTTGATACATGGATATATTGAGAAATAATTTCCACAGTAAAGGTTAGTTAACACATCCATCACCTCACATAATTACCTTGTGTATGGGTGTGTGTGTGTGTGTGTGTGTGTGTGTGGTAAGAACATTTAGGATCTACTCTATTAGCAATTTTCAAGTATATAATACAGTATTGTTAACTACTGTCTTTGTGGACTTTACACTCACAGCCCACCCCCACCCCCCAAAAAAAAACAACAGGGAATGGGGATGGGGAGAGTGTTAGCTGCTCCAGAATTTCCATATAGGAGAAGTTACAGAGAAGTCAGAGATGGGACTTAAGGCTTCATTTATACAGTAAGGACACTGTTATTACTTAGATTTTAATTAAGAAGTAAATAAAAATAATAGTTTTCCTTAAGTACTTTTAGCCACACATTGACCTGGAGGAGGGCATGGCAATCTGCTCCAGCGTTCTTGCCTAGAGAATGAGAACCCCATGAACAGAGGAGCTTGGTGGGCTGCAGTCCATAGAGTCACAAAGAGTTGCACAGGAAACAAGCGACTTAGCACGTGCATGACCGCCTTAAAGACTATTATTATTTTATTCTTGTTGCCTACTATAGTTTTCCTTGCGGTTGTTAAGGTGAAGGCTAGTGAAGATTAATGGGGATTCAAGTCTCCATTCCCCCCACCAGCCCTTCCTGTGTTAGTCACTCAGTCGTGTGCGACTCTTTGCAATCCCAGGGACTGCAGCCTGCTAGGCTCCTCTGTCCATGGTACTCTCCAGGCAGGAGCACTGGAGTGGTTTGCCATTCTCTTATCCAGGGGATCTTCCCTACCCAGGGATCGAACTCAGGTCTTCTACATTGGAGGCAGATTCTTTCCCATCTGAGCCACCAGAGAGCTAAGGACTATATTCTAACTTTTAACCCTGTTTGCCCCAGTGCTTTCTTGCATTAAAGGCTGTACCACCCTTCCTCAGCGGATTGCCCATTCTAACATTTCTCTGTCAAGTCGTTTCATCCAGGGCTGGACTCCCATTCTGACCTCTCCACACTCCCTGAACGCTTGTCCCTGAGGCAATCCCTTGCTGTTGTTTAGTCGCTAAGTCGTGACCCACTCTTGCGACCGCATGGAGTGTATCCCGCCAGACTCCTTTTCTATGAGATTCTCCAGGCAAGAATACTGGAGGGGTAGTAACCCCTGCCTTACTCTAAAAACCAACCGAGGCCTATTTCTCCGGTGTACGGAAAGGACACACTTCCAAGATGGCGGCCCGCTCGCAGAAGCACCATCGGGTGCAGCCATGTTCTCTACCCAACAGCGCTTCCCCCCCAGCCCCCCGCCCCGTGCCCCGCGCCCCGCCCCCGGGAAACTGCACAAAGTCTCTTAACGCTTCTTCGCCCTGTTGAACGCGACTGTCAAAGTAATCCAGAGCATGCGCAATGCCAACCATCCGTAAGGGGCGGTGCTAGAGGTCTGACTGGAAGCGGAAGTGCCTCGCGGAGGGTTTTCTCTTTTTTTGCGGCTTGTGTGGGGAGCATTTTCACACTTTATTTCCGAGAGGTCTCTGTGGTGATTTTGGTTGGTCTTGATTAGGAGTTCTGTGAGGTCAGTGATGGAAGGCTTGTCCGTGGAGTTAGTGATGATGTTTTTTGGCTTCAGTGGCGGGGGCTCGGGTCTGTGGCGTCCCTTGATTGGTATCAAACAGTTCAGTGATGGGGTTCTGGGCAACGATGAGTATCTTTAAGATGAGTGACGGGGATTTGGGGGCCCAGTGATGGAAGTCTGTGGTCAGTGGTAGGGCTTGGGACATCAGCATGGGGTCTGTCATGATCTTATTTTCTAAACATTCACAAGCATTTTCCTTATTGCTCACATCTCAGTGTTTGGGTTTTTGTTTTTGTCTTTTTTAAAAATTTCAATTGTTTCTTTGACCCATGAATTATTCAGAAGGGCGTTCTTATTTCAAATAATGCCTCTGGGTGAGGCTCGAGGGTAAAAATTGCTTATGGCCCAGTTCAGGGTCAGTGTTCATAAGTGTCACACATCTTTTACGGAAAAGCAATGTGTGTTCTTTAATAATTATATTGTTTCATAGCGAATGCATTTCCATATTATTCTCTCTGCTCAATTAATTACCGAGACAGGTAAACTCACATTGGAAAGGTTATTTGTCCTCTTGCCCTTCTTTCTGCCAGTTTCTGGTTTCTATATTTGAAACTATTATCAGGAACAGTTATTTGTGTTTTTAGTAATAGTTGTACCTAAATAACTCAAAAGATACTATAGCCATTTAAGCACCCACCACTAATTAATAAAAGCTCATTTTCCAAAATGCTTTCCAGCATTTTTAAAAAAGCTTTTACAGTTCTGAGGAAAAATTATATCTAATTGTTCTAATGCAGTCAGCCGTCTAAATTTCCTTTTTTTGTGAATTTGCATGTCCTTTGTCACTTTTAAAAATCTATTTGATTGCTAGTTTTTGTTGGGTTTTGTTCTTTTTTTTTTTTTACCATTAGGGATAACCTGTCATCACATATTGAAAAATTTTATATTTATATCTTCATTTTTATTTTTAAGATGTATCTTAATGTATAATCAGAAATATTTTTTTCTTTTATAGTTTCTGGGTTTTCTCTCATTTTTAAGTTAGATCTCATTTATAAGTTAGATATTTACAAATAAGTTCCCTCCTACTCCACCAGAATGTTATACAAATGTATTCTCCTAAAGTTTATTTTAATATTCTTTGAGGTTTTAAAAATGTATATACTTAAAGTACTTATTCCTGTTGGAAATCAATCTAAAGTATAGTGTGTGATGGGGATCTAGTTTGTTTTGTTCCAGGTAGATGGCCAGTTACATCAACACCACTTATGCAATGAATTTCTTGTGTACATTCAGTTGAATGTCACATACATAAATCATTAAGTAATACATACATACATCATTGTCTGGTCTGTTGTTTTCCTTGCTTTGATTATATTGCTTTTATATTGTTTTAATATCAAATAGTGATGGTAATTGCTGATATTTATTGCATGCTTCTTGTGTTCCAGGGAGGTGTTGAGTACTTTACAAGCACCATTTCATTTAATTTTCATAATTCTATGAGGTAGGCACTTTGATTCTTATTTTTGAAACTAAAGCTAAAATAACTTCATTTTCTCACAGCCAAAAAATAGCTGAGCTGAAATTCACATCTTTAGTACTGTTTCTCTGTATCATGTTTTTCCCCATATTTTACCATGAATAACTTATCACAGGATTTGTTAAACTTTCTGTCCTTCACAGAGTGCGTGTATGTTCAGTTGCATCGGACTCTGTGACCCCACAGACTGTAGCCTACCAGCCTCCTCTGTCCATGAGATTTCCCAGGCAAGAATACTGGAATGGCTTGCCATTTCCTCCTCCAGGGAATTGTCCCAAAACAAGGATTGAACCTGTGTCTCCTACATTGGCAGGCGGATTCTTTACACTGAGCCAACTGGGAAGCCTGTACTCCCCTGCATTGGCAGGCGGATTCTTTACCACTGAGCCAACTGGGAAGCCTGTACTCCACAGCGGTAGTTCTCAAAATGTGGTTCCTGAAACAGCAATATTAGCATCACCTGGATACTAGTTAGAACTGCAGATTTTGGGGCCTTGCTGTGATATGAATATTTGTTCCTCCCAAATTCACATGTTAAAATCCAAACACCCAAAATTATGGTGTTAGAAGATGGGACCTTTGGGGAATGATTAGTTCATAAAAGTAGAACCCTGGTGAATGGGATTAGTGCCCATACAAAAGAAACACCACAGAGCTTCCTAGCCCCTCCCACCATGTGAAAACACAGCTGGAAGGTGCTGACTTTAAACCAGGAAGAGTGCCTTCATCAAAACATGTTCGTGCTGGCACCTTGATCTTGGACTTCTCAGCTTCTAGAACTGTGAGCAGTAACTTTCTGTTGTTTATAAGTTACCCAGTCTGTGGTATTTTGTTAGAACAACCTGAATAGTCCGAGGTGGACCCTATCCTAGACCTGCTGAATTGGAAACTGTTAGAGTGTGCAGATTTTTAACTATATTAGTATTTTAACAGACACAGACCCTCCAGGTGATTGGAATGCACACTCAAGTTTGAGAACCACTGTTCTGTGGTGTCTGGCTCAGGAAACTATACGTTGGAATTCCCTGGAAATGTTGATGTGATGACTGACCATGTGGACATTATCTTTCCAGGAGCCTCTGGACTAGATCTTCCTCCAGATTTCACCTCACCACTCTTCAGAGGCTCAGCTTGAGTTTGTATGTGCACCAAACTTTAGTTTGCTTAGAGAATAAAGGTTGAGACCCAACATAACCATGCCAGCTAATCGGACCTCTCCCCAGAAATCCCTGGGCCTGGCTCCAGAGGAACATGGTGGCTCATGTGAGGTGAGGAGGAGGAATCCCAGCGGGTGGAAATTTGTTCTGGGAGTAGTTTGATCTTTACAACAAGGTTTTGGATAAAGATGATACCTAAAGTTATTCCCAACCTTGTTTTTGATATTTGTTTCATTTTGTTTACTATGTAACCTTGATGCCCCAACCAGTCAATGATAGTAAAAGAGTTGAAAATTATAAATACAGATTCAGAAGTCAAATGTATTAACTATTCACAGCAAAATGATGCTCAAAAATAATCTGGAAGTGAAAAGTTTAAGTGAAAGTTAGTCACACAGTCGTGTCTGACTCTTTGTGATCCCAAGGACTGTAGCCTGTCCGGCTCCTCTGTCTGTGGAATTCTCCAGGCAAGAATACTGGAGTGGGATGCCATTTCCTTTTCCAGGGAAAAATAATCTAGAGAAATAATTTATCTCAAAGAAATAAAATGTAAATTGCAGATGAAATGGGTGTATTTCTAGGAATATATTAACTTTCCCATCAAATCTTTAATTACCGTTTACTATATTTTCCCTTGTAGGCATTATGACTTTTATTTAAAAAATTCTACTTTTAATAAAATTGAGATTGGCCAATGCCAGTTTTTCACAGAATGTTTTTATTGCTTTCAGAGAAAACTTTGTTACTTTTTCTTTCTTTACTGAGATCTGCCATTTTTTAAAAACAATTAAATAACAATTTCTTAACCTGTTTTTCCAGAATTTATTCCTTGGACTCTTATATCCCTATTTACTTAATTAAGTTGTTGCTTGTTTTAGTGAATTCCTTGAATTCAGGGTGAATGTGTTTAATTGTGTGGCAGCTTATTTCTAGCATGTTCCTTTAAATCTCCTTTTTCTTTCATTCTTTTTGCTTATAGTGTCTTTGTACATTAGATTTTTATTGTTATCTTTAAGTAAGGAGATTTTTTTCCCTGGACAGATTGTTTATAAGAAGCTCATTTGGTGTGGAGTCAAAGCCATGGATATGACAGCTTCTTGATTCCTTATTTAATTATTGATGGCATAGGGTTCAGGAGCCAGGGTTTTGGTGTGAAGTAGGTTGTGCAAGTGTATAAAAGAGAAAGATTAGAGCATATATAGTCTTTTCAAGTATATAGGGGGACATTTTCAAAGAAATGATAATGTTTTAAGCCTTCTCCTGCTGCTAAGTCACTTCAGTCATGTCCGACTCTGTGCGACCCCCGTAGACGGCAGCCCACCATGCTCCCCTGTCCCTGGGATTCTCCAGGCAAGAGCACTGGAGTGGGTTGCCATTTCCGTCTCCAATGCTTTAAGCCTCCTAAACAGAATAAACATATTGCAAAGAGGCAAACTAGACTCTTTGAAGACAGTTAAATGAAGAAATAAAAAAGATAGCTTTTAAACATCATAATTTTAGACATTAAAAACCAAGAGCATCTTTTAAAAAAATGTTTTGTATTTATTTATTTTTGACTGTGCTAGGTCTTCATTGGTGCCAGCAGGCTTTCTCTAGTTGTTGTGATGTATGGCCGTCTCATTGTGGTGGCTTCTCTTGTTGCAGAGCACAGGCCCTAGAGCACACAGGCTTCAGTAGTTGTGGTGCACAAGCTTAGTTGCCCCATGGTATGAAAAAACCACAAATATCTTTAATACTTTCTCTGTCCTGTCCTCTCTACATGCTTATTCCCTCCTCTGAATTCAATGACCTGCTTTATACATATTAGTACAACTGAATCATCATCTCCATACTAGCTCTGTATCCATCTGCCTAGTGTCCCTCCTTGTATATTTTTTATCATCTAAACCTCAATATGTACAAAATTTATTAATTTTTATCTTCTTCACCCAGCCTCCACCTCTAGTCCTTAAATTCAACTGTGACCTTAGAATCTATAACAACACATAACTGATAACTGAGAGTTACTTGAATCCCATTATCTCATCTTCACACTTGGTGTCAATTTTACCTCCTTAATAATTAATATCAATGTGTTCTATAGCCTTACTACAGCCTTACTTTAGGTAAGTAAGAAATTTGTATTCTCCCACCTGAATTATGCAGTGGTTTTCATGACTTATTTTTCCAGTTTTGCTCATTTCAGAATGTTCTCTTACGAAAATAATCTTTCTTCAATATAGGTTTTCAACTTTTGTTTGTTTTGAAATAATTATAGATTCAAAGAGCATTGCAGAATATAATACAGAGAATTCTTCTATAAATTCCAGTTTATTGTGGTGCATGGTTATTTTTATTCATTGCTGGATCCAGTCTGCCAGTATTTTGTTTAGAATGTTTGCATCTAAATTCATAAAAGCGATACTGGTCTATAATTTTCTTTTTGGTACTGTCTCTGTCCTGTTTGGTATCAGGGTAATAATACTGACTTCATAAAATTAGTTGGGCTTAAGTAGAAGGGCTTCCTCCTTCTTTACTTTCTGAATGGGATTATGTAAAAATGAGACTAACGCTTCTTTAAAAATTTAGTACAACTCTCTAGTAAAACTATCTGAGCCTGGAGATTTTTTTCAGGAGATTTTTTAATTGAATGGTTGTGGGATTATCAATTTATCTATGCCATAATGTAAGTTTTGGTAGTTTGTGGTTTTTGAGGAATTGGTCCATTTCTTCTAAATTGCTGACTCTTACCAGCATAGAATTTTTGTATTCCCTTATTTTTCTTTTAATGGCTGCCAGATCTGTAATCATAGACCTATTTCATTCCTGACATCGGTGATTTGTATGTTTTTAATCCTTGATTACTAGGTCAGTTAGCAAGATTTAGCAGTTTTATTTTATTTTTTTCCCAAATAATATGTTGTGTGTTATTGATTTTTCTCTAGTTTTTTAAAAAAATTGTTTTCAATTTCATTGATATTTACTTTCTATTATTTTCTTCTTTCTGCTTGCTTTGGGTTTATTTTGCATTTCTTTTTCTACTTTCTTGAGGTAGGAATTTAGATTATTGACTTGAGAACTTTCCCCTTTCCTTTTTTTTTTTTAAATTGATGTAATTGACATATCACACATTAGTTTTAGGTATATAACACTATTCAATCTTTGTATATGTTATGAAATGGTCACCACAATAAATCTAGTTTTCATCACACGTAGTTACAGATGTTTTTCTTGTCTTGAGAACCTTTAAGATATTTATTAACTTTCACAAGACAGTTATATTTCTGATTTTTTGAGGAACTTCCATAGTATTTTCCATAGTGGTTGTACCAGTTTACGTTCTTCCAGTAATGCACAAGGCTTCCCTTTTCTCCACATCTATGCCAACACTTGTTATTTCTTGTGGTATTTTTTGTTTTTGTTTTATATGGTGGGCTTTTTTGATAACAGCCATTCTAACATGTGTAAGGTGGTATCTTATTGTGAATTTAACTTGTATTTCCCTGATCGTTAGTGATGTTGAGAATGTTTTCATATATCTGTTGGAAATCTGTATATTTTCTTTGGAAAAATGCCTTATTCAGATCCTCTGCCCATTTTTTATTTGGATTGTATTTCCTCTTTTCTATAAATTTCCCTTTCAGCATCTCACAGATTTTGATATGTTACATATTTTTTACCAACCAATAAACATAAAAATTTTGATTTAGTTAGTAATCAAATAACTGTTAAGATAATAATGCATTACCATTTTTGCCCAGCATGACAAAGATTTTAAAAGGACAGCACTTAATGGTAATGAGAGATAAGATGAGTTGATATGTAGTTTTTTTTCATTTTCTTCCAGTTCTGTGTATTTTCTGAATTTCTTTTGAGGCTTTCTCTTTGACTTGTAGTTTATTTAGAAGTGTGTTGATTGATTTCAAGATATTTTGTGACTTTTCAGTTTTTGTTATTTTCTAACATAATTCCTTTGGAGATTTTTCTGTTGTCTTTCCGTTATTGGTTTTTACTTGGATTCCATTATTTTCAGAGAACAACTTTGCATTATTTCAGTTCTTTCCAGTTTGTTGAGATTTGTTTCACAGCCTAGGACATAGTCTGTCTTGGTCATTGTTCTGTGGCTTCTTGAAAAGAATGTGTATTTTTCTTTTGTTGAAGTATCCTATAAGTGTTGATTAGATGGTGTTTGCTTTTCTGTAGCATTGATAATACCCTCTTTGTTATTTCTGCAATTTGCTGAGTGTGGGATGTTCAAGTCCCTATAATCCCTTTTTTAAGTGTTTATGACTCCAGGTGGAAATAAGTCATTCCTTCAATTATGCATTTCCAGACTAGATTTTTAAAATATAAATGGTCATTTTTTAAAAAAACAAAACAAAACACTTTATTATGAAAAAAAATGTAAACGTATCCAAGAGTAAAGAGAATAGTATAAGGAACCCTTGTATCTATTATACTGATCACTCAGCTTTAGTTGTCATCAATATTCTGTCATTTTTATATTAACTGAAGTCACCCTCCTCCCCATCTGCCAGATTATTTGAAAGTAAATTCCAAAAACCATTTTATCTGTGAATACTTTGATGTATATCTCTTAAGATATGAGAATTCTTTTTTTCCTTTTTGTTTAAGGCAACCATAAAGCCATTATCACACCTATAACATAGTGACAGTAATTTCTAGATATCATCTAATATACAGTTTTTATCTGAATTTCTCTTAAGATCCCCTGGATGAAGAAATGGCAACCCACTCCAGTATTCTTGCCTGGAAAATCCCATGGACAGAGGAGCATGGAGGGCTACAGTCCATGGGGTTGCAAAGAGTCAGACACAACTAAGCATGCACAAAGACATACATACAAACATGCCATAGTATCTTTTTAATGTTGGTTTGCTTTAATTAAGAGCCAAACAAGGTCCGTGAGTTGCACTTGGTTAGTATGACTCTGAAGTCTCTTTTTTTGGGGGGAGTTGGGGAGCACAGCACAAGGCTTGTGGGATCCTAGATCCCAACCAGGGACTGAACCCAGGATCTCGGCAGTGAAAGCTCCAGCTTCCAACCATTGAACTACCAGGGACTTCTCTTAGTCTCTTTTAATAAAGAAAAGATCCCCCTCTTCCCTTCTGTGGCCATCACTGAAGCGCCAGCAGCCAAAATGAAGTTGAGTCCCTTTGTGACTTCTGACCTAAGCCAGCATCGAAAAAGGCATTTCAGTGTGCCTTCCCACATTCGCAGGAAAATTATGTCTTCTCTTTCTAAAAAGCTAAGACAGAAGTACAAAGTTTGATCCATGCTCATCCGAAAGGATGATGAAGTTCAGGTTGTATGAGGGCACCACAAAGGGCAGCAAATTGGCAAAGTAGTCCAGGTTTACAGGAAGAAATACATCATCTACATTGAATGAGTGCAGCAGGAGAAGGCTAATGGCACAACCGTCTATGTGGGCATTCACCCCAGCAAGGTGTATCACCAGATTAACACTGGGCAGAGACCACAAAAAGATCCTCGAAGGTAAAGCCAAATCTCGCCAAATAGTAAAGGAAAAGGGCAAATATAAGGAAGAAACAATTGAGAAGATGCAGGAATAAAATCATCTTGTCTACAGCTTTCATTAAAAACTGTTAAAAAAAAAAAAGATTCCCCTCCATATTTTTTTCATTTATGATTAATTTTTTGAAGAAACAGGTCATTTGCTGCCTTCTAGATTTAGCTTATGTTTTAGCCTTGATGAACATTTTTCTCTATACTTCACATTGTTGTTGTTTAGTCACTAAGTTGTGTCTGACTCTCTGCGACCCCATGGATTATAGCTTGTCAGGTTCCTCTGTCCATGGGATTTCCCTGGCAAGAATACTGGAATGGGTTAACGTTTTCTTCTCCAGGGAATATTCCCAACCCAGGGAGTGGACCCCCATCTCCTGCATTGCAGGCGGATTCTTTGCCCCTGAGACACCAGGGAAGCCTTACGTATGAATAATTTGTTGGATCTAGAGGCTTAGTGAGTTTCAGGTTATATTTTTCTTTATATATCATATCAGGAGGCACATAATACCTAGTTATCTCTTTTTGTGATGTTAAAATTGTTGATTTGTTGCAGATGTTCTTAGCTCATTCATTCATTTTAAACTTCTCTTCAGCTTTTCACATGAAACAGTTGAGCAACCTTTAATGATTATTGTCTAAATCTATTATTTCATTATGAATTATGAAATGATGTTATTCTGGTTCTATCCTAACTTCTTCATTAATTAGCCAGAAAGCATTTTGTAAGAAACTGTTCCTCATCATTTATTTGGTTTTTCTGCAATACAAAAAAATTTTAATATAAATCTGATTAGCTTAATTACCTTTACTTAAAAGGGAAAATTCATAGTTCTTCTGTCAGCAAACTATTTTCCCCATAACCAGCTTCCTCGCATGTCATGCAGACTTCTCTTCATTTACATAAGCTATTTGCTCTTCTCCAAACTCATCGTGTATTTTCCTATATCCACACCTTTGGTTTTGTCTTTTGTGGGAAATGACCTCCCTCCCCCTCCCCCCCCCAATTCTGTATTATACTTCTCATCTTCTAACTTAAATTCCTCAATTAATGTAAACTTACACCCCCATGTAGAATGTATTTTTCCTTTTTGGGGACCTCAGTATTTTCTACCTGGAGATTCACTTTTTAACCCTTTAGTGAATTTGGAACTTCCTTTTTTTAAAACGTAGGTCTTGTTTATTTTCTAAGTCTTTTAAGTTGCTAGAAGATTAGAAACATAAGTAATTTATTTTTGTGTTTCCAGGACTAGCATAATGGGTTGGCCTAAATTGATCAGAAATTATATTTTAGGTTATTCATCCAGTTGCTAGAAAACTACAAGAGAGCCTATTTTAATCTTCAGTTTTGAAAAGTGAGTAATTGATCATGGTATAAAACAGTAGCAAAAATTCTTTAATGGACTTCTTTCTTCCATAAAATATTATGCAGAACTAGATATTTAATATACACTCCGTATAGACTGAAGTAACTTAGCACACACACATGTACACTCTATATGAAATATTATTTTTTAAATGTTCCTGGATTACACAAGTATATGCATTTGTCAAAACCTCAAATGGTACTCTGAGGGTTTGTACATTTCATTGTATGTAAGACTTATCTTAAAAACAATGTAAACATGTTATACTCTACTTAATGATTTGCATTTTTGAAGTATTTAGAAGGAAGTATACTGGCTCCTATAGTTTTTGAAATGTATGGAAAAGTAAGATGGATTGATGGATGGGTAAATATGTGGTAAAAGCAAGTAGAGTAACATGTTAGTGATAGATTATAAGTGGTAGTTATATAGGTTTTCCCTATATAATTCTTTTATATTTTCTGTATAAAAGTTCATAATAAATTTTTAGGGAAATGAGGGGGGATGAGGTTTTTTAAAAAAGAGGTTAACTAATAACTACAAAACTCAAGTTCTACATTCCTAAATAAAGTGTCTCCATCCTCCAAATCTAATTATTCATGCTGAACAGGAATGTGCCCTTACAGGGATCAGTGTCCTTCAGGGACGTAGCTGTAGATTTCAGCAGAGAGGAGTGGCAGCAATTGGACCTTGATCAGAAAAACCTGTACCGGGATGTGATGCTGGAGACCTGTAGCCACTTCCTCTCAATAGGTAAGCACAGTCACCTGGGTGTCTGAGGGAAGGCCCCACTGAGAGTGTTCTTATTTTCAGGTGCTGAATGCTATGAGACATCTGACTTATATGATGGTTTTGTCCTTATTTGTCCAGAATTATTTTTCCCTTTGGGGCACTGTGAATATTATAGTTGACTCTTGAACAACACAGGGGTTGGGGTGCAGACCCCCTGCACAGTTGAAAATTTACATATAACTTTTCACTTCCCAAACACTTAACTACTAATAGCCTAGTGCTGACTAGAAGACTTACCAATAACATGTGAAAGTGTTAGTCCCTCAGTCATGTCCAACTCTTTGCGACCCCATGGACTGTAGCCCACCAGACTCCTCAGTCCATGGAATTCTCCAGACAAGAATACTGGGGTGGGTAGC
Source organism: Tragelaphus eurycerus (assembly GCA_935064755.1). NCBI lineage: Eukaryota > Metazoa > Chordata > Mammalia > Artiodactyla > Bovidae > Tragelaphus > Tragelaphus eurycerus. The sequence goes on from CAKXYN010000020.1 coordinate 10,400,724, forward strand.
CATTCCCTTCTCCAGGGGATCTTCTGGGGTTGAACCTGGGTCTCCTGCATTGCAGGCAGATTCTTTACATTCTGAGCCACCTAAGAATACCTACCTATTGGGCTTATGTTACCTATTTTATTTATGTTATTTACTTTATTTATGTTATTTACCTATTTTATTTGTGTTATCAATAACAAATAGTCAATGTATATTTTGTATATTGTAGGTATTATATATTGTATTCTTATAATAAAGTAAGCTAGAGAAGACACTTACAAAAGAGGCACACTTAGAGTAATGCAGTTCTTGGAAAGCAAAGTTATAAAACAGTAAGAAAACTAAGACATTATTAATTTTATGTTAAATATCATTCACCTTATGCCTATGTAAGAATAGTCTGTTAACCTCAGTACAGGTCTTATGCATGCTGTTCTACATGATGTATACTTAGGCAATGATGATGATGAAGCTAAAACTCCTCATACAGTTCTTATCAATAGATTTTCACAGGAAGACACATGCATATACAATAGATGAGTTTATTAACTGTATAGCACGATGAGTATTTACTGCTTTTTAGGTGGAAGTAGATCATCATAAAAGTCTTCATCTTCATCATCTTCACATTAAGTGAGCTGAGGAGGAGGAAGAAAAGAAATTGGTTTTGCTGTCTCAGAGGTGGCAGAGGCAACAGAAGTGGGGGAGGTAGAAGAGTTGAGGCTGGAGAAGCAGGCACACTGAGTGTAACTTTACAGAAATACATCATAATTTCTGTCTTAACTTTTTCACTTTTTCATTTCTCTAAAAATGCTTCTATACCATACCAATCCTTCATCCACCATTTGCTTTAGTTTCAGTGCCCATATCATAGAAAGGTCCATGTGGTAAAAGAAGTCAGAAACAGTCTTAAGCAAGTGGAATCCATCTGTTAGACTGTCTCTTGTCAGTTTGTTCTCTGGCACTGCTGCTTTTATGTCTGTCTCCTACCATCTGGCACTGATTCGGAAGCCCTCATATTTACCAAGCCTGTGGTGTGATGTCTATAAGCTCTTGAATTTCTCCAAGATCCATATCTTCAAATCCTCCACACTTTCACCTCCACCTTTTTTGCCTTATTCACAATGTCTTTCATGATTTCCCTGATTGGTTCTGCTGTAAATCCTGTAAAGTCACGCACAACATCTGGACAGTTTCTCTGGCAGGAATTTATGGTTCAGGCTTGATGACTTTTATAGCTTTTTCTATAACAAGAATGGCATCTTCAGTGGTATAATCCTTCCAGTCTTTCATGATGTTCTGTCAAGGTGCTCTTCCATATCATTGACATTCCTTTCTGTGGACTGTCATGTGTAATAAGCTTTAATGATCCTTGTGATCCCCTGATATAGGGGCTACATTAGAGATGTGTGTCTGGGGACAAGTAGACCACTTTATCACCTTTGGTGTTGAACTCATGCGGTTCTGGGTGGCCAGTGGCATTGTCCAATATCAGAAGAACTTTAAAAGGCAGTCTCTTACTGGCTAGGTACATCCTGACTTAAGGGACAAGCATCAGTGGACCCAATCCAGAAAAAAGTTTCTTGCTGTTCAGGCCTTCTTGTTTTACAGCCAAAAGACTGGCAGCTGATGATTTTCTTAAAGGCATCCAGGAACTCATGTGTTCCCTTTTGGTCAGCAGAAGCTGCTTGTCCTGTTATCTTTTTTAAAAGCCAAACCTCTTTCTAAATTTATCAAACCATCTTTTACTGGGATTATATCCTCTTTCTTTAGGCCATTCACCTTCCTTTTGCTTTAATTTATCATATAATTACTTTGCTTTTTCTCAAATAGTATTAGAGTTTCTAGATATACTTCTCTTATAGCAATTGTAAACCCACATAAAAACTACATTTTAAAAAAGTTTATTTTTGGCTGTGCTAGGTCTTCATTGCTGTGGAGGCTTTTCTCTAGTTGCAGTGAGCTGGGGCTAGTCTAGTTGCAGTGTGCAGACTTCTCATTGTGGTGGCTTCTCTTGTTGCAGAGGGCATCAGTAGTTGCAGCACATGGGTTCAGTAGTTGTGGCTCCCAGGCTCTAGAGCACAGGCTCAATAGTTTTTGTGGCACACAGGCTTAGTTGCTCCACAGTATGTGGAATCTTCCAGGATCAGCGACTGAACCTGTTTCTCTTGCACTGGCTGGCAAATTCTTTACCATTGAGCCACTTCCCTATGCAGGGAAGCCCAAAACTCCACTTTTAATAGAAGATAAAAAAGTATTTCTTAAAAAGTGCAAGGTTTTTATATCTTCTGGTTTAGCTACAGCAATGCTTTATGAATTTCTTTTTCTCTTTAGAATGGTCCTCATACTGAGTTTGTTTATCTTGAAATGGCTGGTAACCACAGCTTTCGCTTGGAAAATATTTTCAATAAAATCCATGTGAGTGGGCCCATGCAGTTCAAAACTCTGTTGTTCAAGGATTAACTGTACTTTGTTCTCAGAGATACATGGTTAGTTTCCTGAAAAACAAAGCCTCATTGAACAATAAGACTTTGTTGATTGAGCTCAGAAACTCAATTCAGTTCAGTTCAGTCGCTTAGTTGTGTCTAATTCTTTGCTACCCCATGGACTGAAACACAATTAGCTGGACCTTAATCAAGCAATTCAACTTTTTCGTGTAATGGCACTTAATATGGGTTCCATGATACATTTCAAGGTTTATGGTATTGAGTGAACATGAAAAAATACATGAAAACCCAAGGAGACTACTTTTTACTGCTATGTGCAATTTATTGGAGAGAGGGATTGCTCATGAAGTGATGATTAGGGTGTTTTAAGTGGATATTCACAGCACTTAAACTTACTGAAATAGCAGTAGGAGGTAGCTACAAAATTATTACAGCAGTATAGTATGTACTACAGTTTATGCAATTATAATTTATTATTGCATCTTTACATTTGTCTACATTTCTGTGGACTGTGAATGGTACCATGTACAGTTATAAGTTTTTGTGTGCATAAATTTTGATTAACTTTTTAGAATAGATTTGTGTATACTTTATGGTGAATCTGCGTGCAATCAGGAGACCCTGGTTTGATCCCTGGGTCGGGAAGATCCCCTGGAGAAGGGAATGGCAACTCACTCTAGTATTATTGTCTGGAGGATCCCATGGGCAGAGGAGTCTGGTGGACTACAGTCCATGAGGTTGCAAAGGGTCAGACATGACTGAGCACAGGCAGAAGCAAGCAAGACCTTTTATCATTTCTCATGAACAGGATATCAAGTTCCTGAAACCGAGGTTTTCATGTTGGAACAAGGAAAGGAGCCATGGGCATTGCAAGGTGAGGGCCCATATCAGAGCTGTTCAGGTGAGTGAGAGTGACCCAGACTGATGGGACACAGGGGAGTATATCTCAGCCATCTTGAGAAAGGCTGGCATCTTTGAATTGCTGTTAGTATAACTCTTCTGGAAGGTTCTGATTTTTTTTTTCTTGAGAGCCCTTGACTTTGCCCTTTCAAATAACTAAATGCCTTCTACATAAATGCCTTTATCAATTCTAACTATCTTCTTTGTTGGCTTTTTGGCCTCTGGATCACATGCCAATCTGCCTCATTAAGTATTTTCTTTTTTTCTTGGTTATGCTCACTTTCTCTAACACTATTTTCTTTCTGCTTTCCCCATTGTCTGAGATTCACTCTTTATGTATTCAGCTGTTTGTGGATTTGCTTTCTTTAAAACTTACTATGTGTCACACACTCCCATTCCTGCTAGTTCTCTCTCATTTCTTATTGTGAGATGGTTCTAAATTTTATCTCCAGTCATGCTCTCTTCCTGTTTTTTCCATAGTCACTGACTTAAGATTTCTCACTTTCCCATTCCCTATGCCTTTCATCCAACTGATTACTTAGGGCTTACTGTCGCTTAACTGTTATGAGTACCTTTCTGACTTCCTTCCAAAATTACTTGAGACTTTGTACTGACTGGGGACTCTCTGCCTGGCTGACTGATTTTTGAAATTGCTTTATTTCTGTACTTTGCAAGATGAGATTTGAGTTTGATCATGTCTTCATTCAGGATTCATCATCATCATCATCAATGAGTAAGGATTCTCTATAATTTTTTTTTTTATTTATTCCTTTTTTCTTTATCCCCCCATACTCATCACACTTGCCATCACAGGCAATTGTTTCTTAGGATAGAAAAAACTTTTCAGTTCTTATGTGGTCTTTTAAAGTTTAAAATGACTTGGGGTATGTGGGGGCAAGAGGAGAAGGGGATGACAGAGGATGAGATGGCTGGCTGGCATCACTAACTTGAGGGACGTGAGTCTCAGTGAACTCCGGGAGGCCTGGTGTGCTGCCATTCATGGGGTCGCAAAGAGTCGGACATGACTGAGCGACTGATCTGATCTGATGTATTATGAATTTATAAAAATGTTATTGTGCTGTATATCTTGTTCTTTGCCCTTTTTTCACTTCTGCACATAGTGAATTGAGTTCATAAAGTTTATTCTCTAAATAAACTGAATTCTATCCCAACTCTAAAAATTTTCTATGTTGAGAGGGAAGGTGATGCTACAAATGACATTTTGTTGTATTTTATTCTAGAAGAATTGTGGCAGATTGGTGACCAGATAGAGAGCTATCATCAGAGAGAAAACAGATCTTTAAGAAATGTGGCTTTCATCAAGAAAGTATTGACTATACAGAGGGATTATGCATATAAGGGCATAAGAAAAATAATTCGTGTGAGCCAAAACATTCCTTCCCCAAAGAGACCTCATCATCAATGTGACTTATTTGGAAGTGCTTTAAGCTGTAATTTAGATTTATGCAATCATAATAGAAACAGTGGATCAAAGAATATAAATAAGATTACTGAATATGGTAAAATTTCCTCCTGTACTAAACAAGAATGTACTCCAACAGGAGAGAAATTACGGGACCATAATCAATGTGGAAAAATTCTCAGTTATAAACAAGTATCCTCTCAACATCAGAAAATTCATACTGGGGTGAAATCTTATGAATGTCCTGAATTTGGAAATATCTTCACTCAGAATTCACAATTCAAGGTACATCTGAAAGTTCATACAGGAGAAAAACTCTATGTATGTATTGACTGTGGGAAGGCTTTTGTACAGAAGCCAGAATTCATCACACATCAGAGAACTCATACTCGAGAGAAGCCCTATAAGTGCAGTGAATGTGGGAAAGCCTTTTTCCAAGTATCTTCTCTTTTCAGGCATCAGAGAATTCATACTGGAGAAAAACTCTATGAATGCAGTGAATGTGGGAAAGGCTTCTCTTATAACTCAGATCTTAGTATACATCAGAAAATTCATACTGGAGAGAGACACCATGAGTGCAGTGAGTGTGGAAAAGCATTCACGCAGAAGTCCACACTCAAGATGCATCAGAAAATTCATACAGGTGAGAGATCCTATATATGTATTGAATGTGGACAAGCCTTCATCCAGAAGACCCACTTGATTGCACACCGAAGAATTCACACTGGAGAAAAACCATATAAATGCAGTAATTGTGGGAAGTCCTTCATTTCCAAGTCACAGCTGCAGGTACATCAACGAACTCACACAAGAATGAAACCGTCTATGTGCAGTGAATATGGAAGGGTTTTCAACAATAATTCCAACCTCGATACACATAAGAAGGTTCAAATTAGAGAGAAATCTTCCATATGTACTGAATGTGGTAAGGCATTTACCTACAGGTCAGAGTTGATTATACATCAGAGAATTCACACCGGAGAAAAGCCTTATGAATGTAGTGATTGTGGAAAAGCCTTCACTCAGAAGTCTGCACTCACAGTGCATCAGAGAATTCATAGAGGAGAAAAATCATATATATGCATGAAATGTGGTCTGGCCTTCATCCAGAAGGCACACTTGATAGCCCATCAAATAATTCATACAGGAGAGAAACCTTATAAATGTGGTCACTGTGGAAAATCCTTTACTTCCAAGTCACAACTCCACGTGCATAAACGAATTCACACAGGAGAGAAACCCTATATGTGCACTAAATGTGGGAAGGCATTCACTAACAGATCAAATCTCATTACCCATCAGAAAACTCATACAGGAGAGAAATCCTATATATGTTCTAAATGTGGCAAGGCCTTCACTCAGAGATCAGATTTGATTACACATCAGAGAATTCATACTGGGGAGAAACCATATGAATGCAGTACCTGCGGAAAAGCCTTCACCCAGAAGTCACACCTCAATATACACCAGAAAATTCACACTGGAGAGAGGCAATATGAATGCCATGAATGTGGGAAAGCCTTCAACCAGAAGTCAATACTCATTGTGCATCAGAAAATTCATACAGGAGAGAAACCCTATGTGTGTACTGAATGTGGGAGAGCCTTCATCCGGAAGTCAAACTTTATTACTCATCAGAGAATTCATACTGGGGAGAAACCTTATGAATGCAGTGATTGTGGCAAGTCCTTTACCTCCAAATCTCAGCTCCTGGTGCATCAACCAATTCACACAGGAGAAAAACCATATGTGTGTGCTTTATGTGGGAAAGCCTTTAGTGGTAGGTCAAATCTCAGTAAACACCAGAAAACTCATACTGGAGAGAAGCCCTACATCTGTTCTGAATGTGGAAAGACCTTCAGACAAAAGTCAGAACTGATTATACACCATAGGATTCATACTGGAGAGAAACCTTATGAATGCAGTGATTGTGGTAAATCATTTACTAAGAAATCACAGCTCCAAGTGCATCAGCGCATTCACACAGGAGAGAAGCCTTATGTATGCACAGAGTGTGGAAAGGCCTTCACTGACAGGTCAAATTTGAATAAACACCAGACAACACACACCGGAGACAAACCCTATAAGTGTGTCGTCTGTGGGAAAGGCTTTGTTCAGAAGTCAGTGCTCAATGTGCATCAGAGTATTCACACTTAAGAGAAACAGTCTGAGAGAAACCTCAGTGAGGTCAGATCTGATTTTATATTATGAAATTCGTGCAGCAGAAAATATGTGTATTATCTTAAGTAGAAATGCTCCATCATAATGTCACATATTAGTATACAGAAGAGGATCTCTGAAAGGGCCCTAAGAGAAGGCCTCTTTCCACATTGTCACCAGCCTCAGTAAACCCTGAGGCATTTATACCGAGAAAGAACTTTGTCAACTTGGTACATTAGTGGAATTTTTCTCATGAAAACTATAATGGAACACTGTTACCAAATTCTGCACTGGAAACATTATGTGAAGTCATGTTAATGATAACCCTGTTTACTGTGGAATAGGTAACATGCCAGTAAGCTGAATGGTAGAACAACATAATATATATGATAATGATAAGCCCTGGGTTCTGTGAGGTGTTTGTTGCAGAACACATTGTCTAACAGAATTTTGGGTGACATTCTTCTGCTGAATCTAACATGGTCTTGTCTATACAATTCCCTATTGCACATTTTTATCAAGAAAGGGATGCCACAATAAATGAAAAATTATTTTTGTATACAGTTGACTGCCCCATTATCCTCTAGCACCCCTCATTAGCTATCAGTAGATGTCTTCAACTCCCATACAGCACATTGTCTTCTGACTGCGATAATTGCATTATGGTTGTCCATTCATGCTAAACACTGTGTCTGCTGACTACCCTTATCTCCCAGATTTATTGACCCTTAATTACCCCGCAGCATAATGTCTTGTGAGTTCCCATTGCCTTCAGGAAAGCTTCTGAAGTAAGGATGTTCAGGTCATCTCAGTCAACTCTTCACTTCAGTCTCCCGTTTGCTGTCATAGTTTTTCCAGCTCATTTGCCTTCCTTAATGACTTGCCCTTTATAATGACAGTTACAAATCACTAACTCATAAAAACAAACCTCAACATTACCTTCACTGTCTTCTTTCTATCCATCTTCGCTCCATACACTCCACAAGGACCTTCTCCCCCATGTCCTTCAAACTCATCAAATTAGGTCCTGCCTCAGGGCCTTTGCATTTACAGTGCCCGCTTCAAAGAGCACAGTTCCTCATGTTTGTGTGCTTTACTCCTTCATGTCTTTTGTCCAGCAGCATCTCTTTGCAAAGGCCTTCCCCTCCCTTCCCTACCTATCTGACTTAAAATTCCATCCCTCTCCTCTTTCACCTTTATTATTCTCCATAACACTTATTACCACAGTACCTTGTATATTTCACTTGTCTATGGTTCCCATTCTAGAATGTTTTTTTCCGATTTTGTTCACCATAGTGAACTTAGACCCATGCCTAACATACAACAGTCCTTCCATGAAGGCACATTATGGAGTGTTGACCCTGCTCTTCTCACGATTTCCCTTTGATGCTTTCTATGTGTGTGCTGTGCTCACTAGTTATGTCCAATTCTTTGTGACTCCATGGACTGTAGCCCACCAGGTTCCTCTGTCCATGAGATTTTTTTCCAGCAAGAATATTGGAAGGGGTTGCCATTTCCTTCTCCAGGGGATCTTCTCAACCCAGAGATTGAACCCCCATCTCCTGTATCTCCTGCATTAGCAGGCAGATTCTTTACCACTGAACAACCTGGGAAGCCCAGTGCTTTCTATATTACAGCATAAGATGCTTTGATGGGGAGAACCAACTTACCTAGTACACAGCAGGCTTTTTCACCCTCAGTCCTTCCTTCCTGTCCCAAAAGTTGTAACATCATTGTAAACCTTTTGGTCTGATGCCAACCCATTGAAGGAAAAGAGAACTGAGGCATAGGAAATCAGTCCCACATAGATACTTGATGTTTCAAGATTCCCTTCAATGATTCCAAAATACCTCAGTCAGCTCCAAAGTGATCACAAAAAAAGCATGCTCATTCTGCCCAAGCATTCACAAGCCTGCCCTACCCCAATTGCACCTTGACAGGGCCTTGCCTACCTCCTAAGCTGATGTACAGACCTGCTTATTATGCCCTGACAGGTCTGCCCAAAGCTGCTAATTTGGAGAGACCAAGAGCAGAAAGAGGGGTTGCCTTTCCTTGGACATCAGGTGGGCAGCCTAAGACAGGCAGCAGTGGCCTCACAAATGCATGCAGAAGATCTGATTGAATGATCAGCTGTTAGGTGGCCAAACTGGTTCCTCCAGGTCAGTCCATTGACAATGCTGAGAGTGGGCAATAGGTGGTACAGAATTGTTCTCACCTTTGTGAATAGCAGCATGGGGATTGAGAATGGGGACAGAACCTGGTGGAGGGAGCAGAACTAAGGATTCTCATATAATCTCCAATAATCAAATTGGTCAGTGATTAGTGGTATGTCCCATTACCTTAATGATGATATCTAATCCATCATTAGCTCTTCTTTATCTCACTGCTTCACAGTAACTGATGAACCCACTATCTTAGAACAATATCTGGTGACCCACTACCCACTTTTACTGCACCCAGTATTGCTTCTGGGGCTTCACTAAATGTTTTGTGACACAGCATTATCCCCCTACTGGGGACAGCATTTGCTAACTCCTCAGGAGAGTGTCTGTAGATCTCACCATTATCCCCTTCTTAATCCACAATGTCTGGACACCCTTCATTATCCTCCTTTTACCTTATTCCATCACTGTGTCACCTCTTACTAATTCCAGGAAATAATGTCTGGAGAACGTCTTCATTACATTTTCCAGTTAACCTCCAGCATAATGTGTATTACTTTGCCCCATTTGTGAAACAGTCTGGTAACCTCCATATTCGTGATTTATTCCCATTTTCACCTAAATCATGACTGATGACCGCTTACAACAATCCTCATAATAGGAAACCATAGTATAACCTACCAAATCCAACTTTTAATATTATCTCCTGATTCATGACACCTCTATCTGGATGGCTTTTGTTTCCCTCCATTAATTGTCTCTTATAGTGATAGTGCAGAGAAGGCAATGGCACCCCACTCCAGCACTCTTGCTTGGAAAATCCCATGGACCGAGGAGCCTGGAAGGCTGCAGTCCATGCGGTCGCTAAGAGTCGGACACGACTGAGCGACTTCACTTTTACTTTTCACTTTTCACACATTGGAGAAAGAAATGGCAACCCACTCCAGTGTTCTTGCCTGGAGAATCCCAGGGACTGGGGAGCCTGGTGGGCCGCCATCTATGGGGTCGCACAGAGTCGGACACAACTGAAGTGATTAGCATAGCATAGCATAGCATAGTGATAGTGACAGTCTTCTGTTACCCCCACACAGCAGTGTTTGTAACCATCCCCAACACAGTATGTGGTGATGCCCCAGTACTCTCTGAACATTGGTGTGTTCTGTTCATCTGCTTCCCTATCCCCAGGTAAGGGCAATGGCTGATAAGACATCATAGATTTCACATTAGCCATCTCTGTAGGACCCCCATTAACAACTCGTACAAAGTCTTTTGATGACCATTACCCACTAATACAGTATCTGACTCTTCCATTAAATCCTGGTAATACCTATTTCCCTATTTGCCCCCAATAACATAGTGTCTACTGGTTCCCCGTTGCTCACATTGCTTCATCAGACCACTTAGTATGGCTCCTGCAAGTCCCCCAGTATTGCTTGTCCAAGTCCCCACTGTTTGCTCGGACAGGAACCCTGTGGGGATGGAGAAGGGATAAGGAGAGGGTAATAGCCTCATACACACTGTCCAGGGAATTGTTGGCCTGGAGTAGACTGGGGAGGCTCTGGGGCTCCCAGGAGATCACATACTGAGATACTGACTTACTACATGAGTTATGCAAGCAAAATAGCTAAAGTTGTCAACATGGATTAAAATCCTGGTGCCAACCCTGATGCCCAGTAACCTCCCCTGAGCCTTGATTGCTTCACCTGTAAAATAGATTTATAGAAGATGAAGGGATTTAATATGGTTCACATGAGGGGAACAGAGCTAGTGCAGACCAAGGAGAGTGTCCCTGTTGTTAATAATATTACCAGTTATAAATTGACACAAGACCAATCTCTGAATCAGATCAGATCAGTCTCTCAGTCGTGTCCGACTCTTTGCGACCCCATGAATCGCAGCACACCAGGCCTCCCTGTCCATCACCAACTCCTGGAGGTCACTCAGACTCACATCCATCGAGTCAGTGATGCCATCCAGCCATCTCATCCTCTGTCGTCCTCTTCTCCTCTTGCCCTCAATCCCTCCCAGCATCAGAGTCTTCTCCAATGAGTCAACTCTTCGCATGAGGTGGCCAAAGTACTGGAGTTTCAGCTTTAGCATCATTCCTTCCAAAGAAATCCCAGGGCTGATCTCCTTCAGAATGGACTGGTTGAATCTCCTTGCAGTCCAAGGGACTCTCAAGAGTCTTCTCCAACACCACAGTTCAAAAGCATCAATTCTTCGGCGCTCGGCCTTCTTCACAGTCCAGCTCTCACATCCATACATAACCTCACAGAGGGAAATGTATGCTATTTTATAAATTACTTTCAACTATATCTCTTTTATATTTACTGTAACATAGTATCATAGTGGTGCTGTGCTGTGCATAGTTGCTCAGTCCTGTCTGACTCTTTGTGACCCCATGGACTATAACCCAGCAGGCTCCTCTGTCCATGGGGATTCTCCAGGCAAGAATACTGGACTGGGTTGCCATGCCCTCCTCCAGGGGATCTTCCTAACCCAGGGATTGAACCCAGGTCTCCTGCATTGCAGGCAGATTCTTTACTGTCTGAACCACCAGGGAAGCCCAAGAATACTAGAGGGGGTAGCCTATCCCTTCTCCGGGGGATTTTCCTGGCCCAGGAATCGAACTGGTGTCTCCTGCAATGCATGTGGTTTCTTTACCAGCTGAGGTACTAGGGAAGCCCAATGTTATAGTACTGAGGTATTTTTAAAAGTTAGATTTACTGAGGTATCATTTACACACAGTAATAGTCACCCTTAAAAGTACAGTTCTGAGAGTTTTTGACAAATGCAGCATAAAATCAAGGAGTCAACACTACAGTCAAGAAAACAGATTCTTCACTACCCTAAATTCCTTCCTATCTCTTTAAAAAATTATGAGTATTTCTTTCTTAAATGTTCTTTTTCTAAGTGGAGTATAATTGCTTTACAATGTTCTGTTAGTTCCTGCTGTACAACAACCTGCATCAGCTGTATGTATACATATATCCCCTCCTTCTCATCACCTCATCCCACCCCTCTAGATCATCACAGAGCACCAGGCTGAGCTCCCTGTGCTATACAGCAGGTTCCCACTAGCTATTTTACACATGGTAGAAAATCCCATGGACGGAGGAGCCTGGAAGGCTGCAGTCCATGGGGTCGCTGAGTCAGACACGACTGAGCGACTTCACTTTCAGTTTTCACTTTCATGCATTGGAGAAGAAAATGGCAACCCACTCTAGTGTTCTTGCCTGGAGAATCCCAGGGCTGCCGTCCATTGGGTCACACAGAATCGGACATGACTGAAGCAACTTAGCAGCAGCAGCAGCAGAAAGGTCCTATCCCTTTTTGATCAATCTATCTACTCCCAACCCCCGATATTGCTTATCTGTTTCCTGTTTCACATGTCATGAATGTGTGTGTATCCATATAAATATGTAAGTATGTATCTCTTTTTGAGTCTGACTTCTTTCATTTAATGTAACTGAGACTCATCCATATGGTTGTATGAGATACAAATGAAAGTATGGTGATTAAAAGATACTGGACATAGTCATTAGGAAAATGCAAATAAAAACCATGACATACCATTACAGGCTTATTAGAATGGCAGTGAATAAATAACATAGTACCAAAAGTTGGCAAGAATGTAGAGCAATAGACACTTTCATGTATTGTGGGAATGATACAGAGTAGTGTATCTACTATGGACAAAAGTTTCACAAGTTCTTATAAAGGTAACTATACACCTATCCTCCGAGAGCTGGTGATGGATAGGGAGGCCTGGCGTGCTGCAGTTCATGGGGTCGCAAAGAGTCGGACACGACTGAGCAACTGATCTGATCTGATACCTATCCTATGACCCAGCAATCCCACTTCTAGGTTTTTACCATAGAGAAATGAGAAATTATGTATGTACTTGAATGTTCATAGGAACTGCATTCATAATCACCAAAAGATTGGGAACAGCCTAAATGTCCATCAATGGGTGAATAACTAAATACAGTATAGTACATTTATACAGCTGAGTTATGACACAAGCTCCAACATGGATGAATCTCAGAAGTATTATGTTTTACTGTATCATAAATTATGTTTGATAAAAGATTATTTATTAGAAATTAGATAAATATATATAATTAGATTTGTACATTAGTTATAATTTTATATTGCATATTATATACTATGACATTATATATAATATAGTACACTGCAATATCTATTATTGTATATTCCTATTACAATAAAAATATTTTATATGATATATAATATGTACTATATGATTAGATATTAGAATATGTAAGTTTTTCTATTTTGCATATCAGTTTTTCACATACAATTTTGGTTATTTGTATTTTGTATTTACAAGTTTACATTTAATGTTTATAGTGTAAAGTTATAATAAAAGGGGACATGGGGTTGGACAACCCTCTAATTGTAGCTGGTCACCATTTTTATTATCTATCAACATGCCAATTCTGGCTGCTCTTAACATCACAGAAGCTTGTTTCTCTTTGGGCCTTTGCCTGGCTGTGTTCTCTGAGACTCTGCTTCCTCATTGTCCATGAAGCTTGCTGTCCTCTCCTTGTTTGGAGAGTTTACACACACACTACTGTGTATGAAGTAACACACTTCTTGGGGTCACTCCCTATTTTGTACTATATTTGTGCTGCAAGTACCACCCTCTGACCTAATATTAAGTGTTTCTTTTTCTGATTTATCAGTCTTCCCTCCTCACTGGACCATAACCGTCATGATGTCAGGACTTTGTCTTCCTCCTGCTGTGTCCAAGGCACCCAGCATGGCACCAGCACAAAGTAGAGACTCAGTACAAGTTTGTTAAATGGATGGATGAATGATATCAATAGCACTGAGGTTGACCAGGTGTTCCACACAGATTGAACTAAATTTGTTGGAAGGAAGGAGAGGATAGGAGGGTTGGTTGGATCAAACCTGTGACCCCTGCATTGGCAGATGGATTCTTATCCACTGTGCCACTAGGCAAGTCCCAGAATTACTTTCTGCTTCATTGTAAAATCCTCTTTCAGGATGCCTCACATAGAGTGGGATGAATTCATTCTTGGATCTTCTTGGTCTTTTTATTCCTGTTGTCCAGTGACATCATCTGCAATATGACCATTTTTGCTTCATTCTTAAATATGTCCAATTTTAACTCTTCACTTTTTCTTATTAGCACTTAATCCCATCCTAGGGAGTTCCCTGGTGGTTCAGTGGTTAAGACTCAGTACTTTCACTGCCATGGTCCCAGGTTCACTTCCCAGTCCCTGGTCAGAGAACTAAGATGCTGTGCAAACATACAAAAAAAAAAAGAGAGAGAGAAAAGATTAATCATCAAGTATTCATTACCCAGATCCAATGATTATCAACACTTCCCCAACTTTGTGTTAAGAAAAATTATCAAAAACCCGAAAATAAGGAAACTATACTGTGTCATCCTATATGCCTTTTCAAAGTCATACTAGAGCATGGTCTAACATACCCACTCACAGTCTAAAAACTTGAGAAAGTTTTCCTAAACTCAGCACTGTTTGCATTTGGGCCCAAATATCTCTGTTGTACCAGGTTGATCTCTGTGTGGTTGAAAGCATCCATGGTATGCACTCCTCCCACTAAACTGTCTCCAAAGATTGTTTAATGTTCCCTGGGCACTAAAACTCTACCAGTTTGAGAACTCACTGCTCTGGTAGAATGTACTCTTGTTTGGGTCACTTTTTACTACTAATTAGGATGCAGACTACATAGATAAAATGTTAACTTGGCAGTTGGTACATTTCATATATTTGTTCTATATAAACTGATTCTTTGAAGAAAAGATAACCTTCAAGCTTATAGTTTTATTGCTCTATAGGACATTAGTTTTATATCTAACTTTGCAGTCTTATTGCAAGATTCTTTATTCCACTGACTATATACCTATTTCTCTGTGTGTGTGTGTGTTTTATGCTGCCATTTCTGACTCTTTGAAACCCCTTGGACTGTAGCCTGCCAGGCTCCTCTGTCCATGGAATCTTCTAGACAAGAATACTGGAGTGGGTTGCCATTTCCTACTCGAGTGGATCTTCCCAACCTAGGGATTGAAACTACTTTGAACACCTACTTTGCACCAAATCTCCAATCCTGCTGCTGCTGCTGCTGCTGCTAAGTCGCTTCAGTTATGTCCAACTCTGTGCGACCACATAGATGGCAGCCCACCAGGCTACCCCATCCGTGGGATTCTCCAGGCAAGAACACTGGAGTGGGTTGCCATTTCCTCCTCCAGTGCATGATAGTGAAAAGTGAAAGTGAATTAGCTCAGTCCTCTCCGACTCTCAGGCAGTACCACCCCATGTCAATTACAGGAAGAAATGTCAATTACAGACCCCAACAGAGGAATCAAAAGGAAATAGTTATCATTCACAGGCCTCAACAAGAAGAGATGTACATTGTACCTCCTACAAGAAATCTACTACCCAGCAACTAAGCCAATGAGAAATTGTCATCACTCTGAACTTTCACGTTTCTCCAAGGGACTTTCCTTCAAAATCACCGCCCCCCACCCCTCCAAATACCTTCCTTTTTCTTTACAAAATTAAGTTTCTTTTCCTCGTTTGTGGGACTTGCCTATGAGTTTTACTGTAGCGTGCTTGTCTGGAATTGCAGTTCCAATGGCACCCCATCTTGCCTGGAAAATCCCATGGATGGAGGAGCCTGGTGGGCTGCAGTCCATGGGGTCGCTAAGAGTCGGACACGACTGAGCGACTTCACTTTTACTTTTCACTTTCATGCATTGGAGAAGGAAATGGCAACCCACTACAGTGTTCTTGCCTTGAGAATCCCAGGGACGGGGAAGCCTGGTTGGGCTGCTGTCTTTGAGGTCGCACACGACTGAAGCGACTTAGCAGCAGCTATTCCACAATAAACCCATTTTCTGGTAAAATAACTGCGTATTTTATTTTTAGTGTGAATAGAGTAAAGCCACCTATGATAAAGACCCGGCTCTTTACTTATTCTTTCAATAATCGGCTAAGAACCTCGTACTTGCCCTTTCTTGCTGCACCGCCCCCCTAATAAAGACTCCTCTTCCTCCCGGGGCCTCAGGCTCCCCAAGAGAAACGCTTCTCTCTTCCGCTGTTCATCAACAAAGCTGGCCCAGACAAAGTTGTACCTTGCTTTACGGACGTTCCTCCTGGGAGATGGCCGCACACACCGCACTTAAGCTGTATAACATGTACGCGGCCATCTTACCTCACTGCGCTACTGGAGACAACGAAATCTTAATTTCCAAGTCAGGGAGCCTCTATATTGACCTCAGGAAATTCTGGCTTCTGAGATGCTAAAAGCAGCAGTGATATCTGTGTTTAGGGACCCAGAAACACTTGCTTCTTCCCGCCCTAAAATAGCCTGATCGCCTAACAAAGGGTCTAGTCATCCGCTGTACGGTACAAATTCAAACATGGCCGCCCCCTGCAAGCGGTTGGCTAGTGGGCGCAGCCATAATACCTGCCGTTGACATTAGAAACCCAGAATCCTGTTCTCTGGAAAGATGCCAGGTGGCGGCAGCCAGCCTCAAAGATGCGACTGAGTCTGCGCACGGCCACTCGTTGTGGGAAGAGCTCATACCGTGGAGAGGCAGCGTGGTACTGCAGTCAATTCCAGGTTATGGGCGCGGATGCGGGGAAAATGGGAAAGATCAATGTGAGAAATAGCCAAAAATCAAGACGTGTGTAGGATCGCGATCAGACGACTACGGTGGCCCGACTGGGTCAGTCATGGATACCCGTAAGGGTCAGTGACTGAGGGGACTGAAGGGTTAAGTGATTGGGCGTCTGAGCCTCTTGGGAGACAGTCTGTGATGGCGAGTTTATGGGAATCATCGTTAGTGTCTGTGAAGAAGATGGATTGGGAGTATGTAGAAATCAATAAACTAGCGTTCTTGACTTACAGAATGCGCGGAAGTCAGTTTATAGTGATCTTCAAGTGTCTTGAGGACAAGTGAGTTTCTTCGAAGACGCTGATTTGATCGGCGTTAGGATTCAGTGATCAGAAGCCTGAGGGGTCAGTGACTGGAGGTTCTAAGTTCTGTTTGGGTACTTGAAGCTGGTGATTGTGGAAACTTCTAGGTTCATCCTCACTGAGGGTGGTCAGTGAGGATCAATGTTTGGAGAAACGCTTTAGGCAATCAGTGATGGAGACTCCCTTTAGATGATCGCTGGAGAGGAATCTGAAGATATCAGTGACCCGACTTGTGTAGATCAGAGTATGAGGAATAGCGGGATCAGTGGAGGAGGGGGTTAGTGATTTGGGACTGTCAGTAATTGTGGGGGGAGGTGGGACAGTGAGAGTCAGTGATTGGTTCCCAGTCATTGGGCTATTACTGGAGATCAGTGTGGGTTTGCCATCAGAGATCTGCCTAATTCACTGTTCCGCAATCGGAGTGGATCAGTGAGTTTTGTAGTCACTGACTAGTGCTCTTTGACAGTCATATTGGGACATTCTGGGGTATCTGTGACCACAAGGGCCACTGAGAATTCTACATTGGAGACACCGGCTACGTCTGTGATTAGGAGGCTTACTGCCGGTTGATGCTGGGGCTTGCCAAATGCAGAAGTTGGGAATGGGAGAGGCAAGGAGTTGAGGCTGAACCTCTGCACAGTGACATTCCCCAACTGATTAGCAGCCAGTTCCATTAAGTTGTGAAGGCTAAAGCCCACCTCAAACTATCTTTGAAACCTCCCTCTCCAAGAATTCGCTGGCCTTTCAGTGGTTTGGACTCCCCAAGTTCATTGCTGAGATCCCAGTTTCAATCCCTGGTTGGGGAACTAAGATCCTGCAAGCCAATCAGAGCAGCCAAACAAACAAGCAAAAAAGAA
This sequence comes from Tragelaphus eurycerus, assembly GCA_935064755.1. Taxonomy (NCBI): domain Eukaryota; kingdom Metazoa; phylum Chordata; class Mammalia; order Artiodactyla; family Bovidae; genus Tragelaphus; species Tragelaphus eurycerus. Next base: position 10,418,650 of record CAKXYN010000020.1, read on the forward strand.
AAACAAAAAAAACTTCCTCCCCACCCCCTTTTTTTGTTCCCTACATTAATGAAAGTACTCTAAAAGGATCTAAAGTAATGTGTTATTTAAGATGTGGCTTCTGTCGCTTTTGCCAAGGATTTAATGCATATTTCTCCTAATATTTCCTTTAAGGTTCTTTCTAGAAAATCTAATGAGAAGCCCATCTGTGACAGCATCATGAGAGTGAGCCTGGTTTCTAAAAATCTATTCTGACTCCATGGCAGATAGGATGGATGTAACTTTGCCTGTGGTTAGAAAACAAAGAATTTACTGAGTAAGTACCTAAGTCTAATGTAAAAGATTTTGTGGAAGGAGCAAACCTTGAAAACATTTGGAAATTATTTTAATCTGGGATTAACTTAAAAATAATGTTCTTACCACACCAAAAAAAAAAAAGAAAGAAAGAAAGAAAGGAAAAGAAAGGTAATTATGTGAGGTAATTATGAAGATGTTAAATAATCCTACTGTGGTAATCATTTTGCAATGTATACATGTATTAGATCAGGACATTATACACCTTAAACTTACACAATATTATCTGCCTATTATATTTTTATAAGGCTGGGGGAAATATGAATTATGGAGGGAAAAGAAACTGAACCTGGAAGTTACTGTGTTCTAAGAATGTTTTTGCCTTGTTCTATGGGTTTTTTTTAGGCATGGCACATTTGACTTTCATGAATCAGTGCCTTATAAAATCCTGGTAGAACAATTCAGTAAACATAAAACCACAATAACAACCAACCACAAAGACAAAAGTTAAAGCTACTTGTAGAAACTGTTCTTCACTGAACTTAAAATCAAGCTAATGGTGAATAAGATGGACTGAGACAAAATCACAGATGTAATGGAAATAAGATTTTAACCATTAGCTTGATAAAAGGGTGAAATGCTGAAACAGTATTTGTTTTTATAAATGTTACAATCAATCCTTCTGTAGTCATTAGACAAAACATGAATATATCATCTTAAGCAACAAAGGAAGTTAGGAGATAAGGCAGGTAACATCCTTCAGAAGCTAAATAGCTATCAGTGTCAAGCTTTCATTTTTAGAGCAGATAGCTCCTGCTTTTTACATGCACAGAATCCAAAACAGGTAGTTTCTGTGATTCAGCATGCATGTGTATGGGTAAGAAGTTGGGGCATTTTCTTTTTCTTGTTGCTCTTTTCCTTCACCTATACTATGCCTAGTGCCAGGTTTGGGAGCAAATACTTTTTTAAAGTTTTTAACATAATTTTTTAAATTGAGATATAAGATACATATAATAATATACATTCAGCTCAATGAATTGTCACAAAGGGAACCACCTCTGGGTAATGTGCTCAGATCAGAAAACAGAACGTTACAACACCCTGAAAGCTCTATGATACCCGTTCCCCATTACTACCCTACCATAGGGAACCATTTTCCCAGTTCTTACATAACAGATTAATTTTGTCTGTCTTTGAACTCTAATTAAAAGGAATATTCATACCTGATAAGGTGGCAGTAAGTGACTCATGTGAAAAATTTTTTTAAGTTTGAATCCAGATTGTTTCATTTTATTTAGGCAACAAACATTTTTTCCAGATCATCCAGGCATAACACACAGACAGTCAAGTATTCTTATGTTAAAGCTACAGCTCAGTGAACTTTTTTACATTTCAGAGAACTGTGTAAACACAACCTAGATCAAGATATGCATCACTTCAGGGACTTCCCTCGTGGTCCAGTGGTTAAGACTCCATGCTCTCACTGTAGAGGGCCTGGGTTCAAACCCTGGTTAGGGAATTAAGACACCTGCATGCCCCAAAACACACAGCCCACCCCCACCCCACCCCCCGCCAAACAAAAATCTAGGAAGATATCCATCATTTCTAGCACCCTGAAGCCTTCCTTATCAGTCAATACCCACTGCCACCCTGGGTCTAATTCAATGGATTAGTTTTACCTGTTTTTGAACTTGAGTTAAATGGAATCATCGAAATTATTTGAAGCCCAAAACATTCATACAATGTGGAAGTTTTGTCTTGAAATTCTGAAACCAGACACCAGGACAAAATTTTATTCTATTGCCCTTCTTGGTCATTTGAGATTGCTTGTTTTCTGTTATTTCCTTTGGGATCCAAACACATGAACATTTAACTGGATCCTCTGGTTTAGAGTAGATTTGGAGTCAGAATCCTGTTCATGAAGTTAAAAAGTTAAGGCTGGTTCTTCTTTGTAGGTAATTTGGAGAGGGACCTAAGAGCCCCTGTCAAAATCTCTTAGCCTTTGAAGACTAACCATTGACTGCAGTGACCTGAATAAGGCTAAGAGCTTCCAGGGAATTCCCTGGGAGTCCAGTGGTTAGGACTTGTCACTTTTACTACTGTGGCCTGGGTTGGATCCCTGATTGGGTAACTAAGGTCCCACAAACCATGGAGCATAGTCAAAAAAAAAAAAAAAGAACCTCCATGAGGTTGCCTGCCTGCCATTTGATAGTAAGTTGTTGACATGATGGCCCTTTACCCCTAATGTAAATTTCCTGAGTACAAGAACATTTTGTTCTATGACCACAAGAGAATTATCAAGAGCAGGAAAGTTAACATTGAAGCAGTATTATTATTGTTGTTATTATAGTAGTGTGAAGGAAAAAAAACGCACAACATTAAAATTGTGAATTGAGTTTTATTCACTCTTACCTATAAGCACTATAGCTAAGCACGATAGCCCAGGAGACAGCCTCTCAGATAGCTCTGAGGAATTGCTCTGAAAAGGTAGAGGAGAAGCCAGTATATATATATTTGATTTGGGGGTGGGGGTGGGACTGGGAAATACATGTAGTCAAGCATGAAAAGATGACTGCTAATCACAAAGAAAAGACATCTCATAATTTTAGTGCTTTTCTGTGTTTAGAAGAGGAACAATCTGGGGTTCTTGAAATTCTTCCTAGATATGCTATCTAAGTGCAACTATCTAGGTGCCCTTCATCCGAAGCACAGAGTGCCTCCTGTGTTTTCCCTCAGGGCATATTGTTGGTAGACACTGGCAGTGTCTAGTGACTTAATACTTGTAGAACTGAAATGGTGAACAACATTCTTTGTTTACAGCAGTCTCATCCATAGACATTATTTAGATTTCTTTAATTGTCCAATAATGTCCTTTATAACTTTTTTTTTCTGGTCTAGGAATATAATCCAGGTATACATGTTGCATTTAGTTGTCATATCTCTTTGCTGCTGCTGCTGCTACTAAGTCACTTCAGTTGTGTCCGACTATGTGACCCCATAGATGGCAGCCCACCAGGCTCCCCCGTCCCTGGGATTCTCCAGGCAAGAACACTGGAGTGGGTTGCCATTTCCTTCTCCAGTGCATGAAAGTGAAAAGTGAAATGTCATGTCTGACTCTTAGCAACCCCATGGATTGCAGCCTACCAGGCTCCTCCATCCATGGGATTTTCCAGGCAAGAGTACTGGAGTGGGATGCCATTGCCTTCTCCGATCATATCTCTTTAGACTCCTTTAACTTGGAATATTTTCTCAGTCATTTTTTGCCTCTTTTGACCTTGATGCTTTGAGGAGTACAAGCCAGTTATTTTTATAAGATGCCCATCAATTGAATTTTTCTGATTTTCCTCATGTCCAGAGTCATGGACATTCATGATTGCTCCTGGAGCAGTAGTGTGTTCTGTGTCCCGTATCAGGAGATGGCTCATGTTGGTTTGTCATATTGGTGGTAATGTTCATCTTGATCATTTGGTTAAGGTTATATGCACCAGGGTTGTCCACTGTAAAGTTATGTTAGTAAGTATCTTATGGGGGCATTTTTTGAGACCATGTAAATAACTTCAAACTTTCATTTACTAGTGCTAGTATTTTTAAAAAATATTTATTTGGCTGTACCAGGTTCAGTGCAGCATGAAGGATCTTTGATCTACCTTGTGGCACACAGGATCTTTCAGTGTTTAGTTCCCTGACCAGAGATCGAACCTGGGCCCTCTCCATTGGGAACGAGGAGCCTGAGCCACTGGACCACAGGGAAAGTCCCTCATTCACTTGTGTTAGTATTATCTTAATGACTCTTGCCTGAATCAGTTACCACTGTTATGGTTGCCAAATGATGATTTTTCTAGTTGTTTCTATATTGATTAGTTCCTTCCTTCTACATTGATTAGTCAGAGCTTTCCTTTATCCCCCATGTATTTATCGGTATAAATAAAATAGTGTGTCCTAGTTATATATAAAACAGAAGCTATGGGACTTCCTGGGTGGTCCAGTGGTTAAGAATCCATTTTGCAATGCAGGGGATGCAAGTTCAATCCCTACTCAGGAAACTAAGATCCCACATGCCTCGGGGCAACTGAGCCCAGGCGCCACAGCCAGCGAGATCCCACATGCCTCAACTAAGACCTGATGCAGCCAAACAAATAAATAAATATTTAAAAACAAAACAAAAAAAGAGAAGCTACACATTGGAAACTTACAATCTGTTTTAAATGTTGAGTTAGATCATGAGCCAGAGCTCAGATCTTCTAAATCTCAAAGAAAACATCTTGAGAGATTGACCAGTTTACGGAGAACGAGTTGTAAGATCATGTGACAAATGACCACATAGACAGGAAACCTCTAGGGTCCCACTTTAGTCAGATAGATTTCTAAAGCGCTGTCATAGAGAGGGATTTGGGAGTAAGAGAAGGAAAAGAAATGGACTGTCAGAAATGTAGTCGAACTGTCAAAACCTGATGAAATGGTCCATACATGTTGTGAAATCTAAGTTGTGGTTTTGTTGATTCTGTGACAGTAAATTATATAAATCATATTGTATTTTTTAAAAAATCAAGATGGAAAAGGTCAAATGAGATTATGTAGGATAGTTTCTTCAGTTGCATTTTGCCAAACTGTGGGTAGTTTTCTGTGGTTTAATTTTCTGTCTTGATTAAATATTTAGTCAAAGAAATTAGAAAATACACATGAAAAATGGAAGACACCAGTAGATACAAAAGGAGAATTAATCAGTTAAAAAAGAAAAAAGGGATAACTGATAAATCTGATTTTTTTAAAAAAAAAATCAGTAATATAGATTAAACCTTATCAAGTCAAGAGGAAACTGGGACTTTCCTAGTGGTTTAGTGGTTAAGACTCCTTGCTTCCACTGCATGGGGCATAGGTTTGATCCCTGGTCTGGGAACTAAGATCTCATATGCTGTGTGAAGCACCAAAATAAATAAATAAATTTTTTAAAAAATTAAAAAATTGTAAATTATCCTATTGATAATTTTAATATAGTTCTGACATTAGACATTCAAAAAATTTACTTATACTCTTAAACTATGGTTTACTTTTTTATAAATGATTTAAGCCTTATAGTTATTTCTTTAATTAAACATCTTAATTAAAAGTAACAATTGTTTGCTCTCATCTGTTAAAAATGATTTTTTAGGGAATTTCCTTGCAGTCCATTGGTTAGGACTTGGTACTTTCATTGCCTGGGTTCAATCCCTGGTCAGAGAACTAAGGTCTTGCAAGCCACACAGAATGGTGGGAAAAAAAATTTTTTTTTTTTTTTTAATGACAGCCCTTAATAATCTGCTGGATGAATAACAAAGTTTAGCCTTTCAGTAATTGTTTGCACCACCGTTTAAGTAACCATTAGTTTTATTAATGTTGCACAGTTATTTTACTTTGCTTTGAGTTCCTTTTGTAATATTTTCATAACAGGTATAGAAGCCCCTTTTCCAGAATATACTTGGGGCCAGGTGTTTACATTTTAAGGAGTTTGTTTTTTAATTCCTTTCAGTTCTTACTTGGTAGCAACTTTTGTTTCCTGGAAAGTCTGTTGTATGTATCCACATTCTAAGTTGAATGGCACCCTTTTTTCCATCTACCACAATGATGTAAAGCATGGGTTTTTGTCCAAGATTTACATAGGGAATTTGCAAGTTCTGAAACAAGCCTGGTCCCTCACAGCTCTGTTCTTTTTCTCCATTCTCCTCCCCAACCCCATCTTCACAGGCCGCAGATCTTTTCCCAAGAACAACAGAAAATGATTGAGTACCAGGTAAGTGCGACATTAATGAGCCTACTTTTCCTTCCTGGGAAAACTGGAAAATATATGCATTTCAACCACGTATGCTTTGTCATAGGTTGGGTTCTCAGAAAAACACCTGGGGATGAAAATTTGCACACAGGAGATTTACTAGGGAGGCTCTTGTAAGTCAGTGAATAAGGCAAGGTAGGCAGAGGGAGTTGTTGAACAGAGGCATCAGCTGATCTTATAAGATGCTCTAGAGCTGGTAGTTGTTGTTGTTTTGTTGCTCAGTTGTGTCTGACTCTTGCCACCCCATGGACTGTAGCCCACCAAGCTTCTCTGTCCATGGGATTTCCCAAGCAAGAATACTGGAGTGAGTTGTAATTTCCTTCTCCAGAGGATCTTCCCAATCCAGGGATTGAACCCATGTCTCCTGCTTGGCAGGAGGGTTCTTTACCATTGAGCCACCAGGAATAGTCCTCAGTATTGTCCTGAGTGGAGGCAAGGAAGCCTTTGTATTCTGAAATCAACCAGTCATTGGTTTAGGCTGCCCCACGAGGGGACATAACATTGGTTAGAGTAGCTCCCTTTGGCCAAAGGAAATTCCCAATAGGTTTCACACCTGCAATAGCCAGCAGTCTCCTAGCAGCTGAGAGAAGTACCTCAGTACTGCAGGGAGATTTGGGTGGAACACCACAATCTCTCTCTCCACATAATGACCTAATGGCTAGATACTTACTGCACATACTACTCTCCCCTTTTTGCCCATTCAACTATCCTAGACACTTTACCATTATACCTAGAACCATGCTTTTTTAAAAAAAACCAAAAACAAACAGTGTACATAATGCTCCATCATATGCATGGAATATTTAACCCATCCTCCTATTATGGACATTTGGGTAGTGTCCAGGTTTGATATTTCAAGCAACGATGCAGGAAACATCCTTTGTTAGAATACAGATTTACAAAGGAGCGAGTCCAACGAGAGTCAGTGGACTTTCTGGTAGCCCAGCAAACAGGCAGACATGGCCCATGATTTCCATTGGCCAAAAGGAAGAAGCATATTGTTATTTCCAGGAGAAAACTAGCTTTTCAGGGCACTTGTTTTTAAGAGCGACCTTCTTAGGGCAGCACTGCTGCTATTGGTGTGGTTCCAGGACATAGGCACCTGCTGGAAGCTTGTTAACATCCAGAGTGGCAAACCCCACCCAGACCTTCTGGATCAGGTTAACTGTGGGTGGGGCCTGAGAATCTTTGTTTAACAAGCTCTGGATGATCCATTTGTGCTTGAAAGTGTGAGAAGCACTGAGAGAATGAACAGAATTTTTAACAATCACTGACAAATACAGAAGCATGTTTTCAACAATGGTTCAACTTCCCCCTTGGAGTTGAGTGTTAGCACCACAACAAAACTCAGTTCTCCAGGTGGCCAAAACCATCATGTCTTAGCCTCCCAATAATGTAACAATGTTTTCTATCAAAGTTGCAGGAAGTTTGAACTCCTCTGTGCTTTGTGGCCCACACGTAATGACAGGAAAATGCTCAATTTCAGTTATAAAAAAGTCAAAATACAAATATTTCTTTTGGTGGGGCTGATGAGGGGGCAGGAAGATTCCTCTAAGTTTATAGAAGTTCTGATGATTTTGATCCAAGGTATCTACATTGAGGAAACGATGAACTGCTCATTATTTGAATTACTGACATTCCTCTTTAAGTGTCTGTGCTAGTTTTGCAGCAAACAGTTGAACATCTTATCCCCAGCAAGTCTCAGTGTGAGATGTCACCAGTTCCCCTGCCTTCCTCACTGACTTTTGATGGTAAAGGAGATGGTGAAGGCCTCCTTCTCAGCCACTGAGTTCCTGCACTCCCACCTTTCGGAGTCCTTTCTCAAGCAAGAGCATCTCTTTCTGGAAACCTGTCCATGCCTGCCTGATTTCCTAGGTTCTTTTCCTTGTCCCTACAACCATTGTCAGTAACTTCAACCCTAGAAACCATTACTGCTTATAACCCCAAAAGTCCTTTCCTTTCTCTCCTGATCTCCTTCATCTTCTGAATCGATTTTCCTGCTCTTAATGTGTCCACTCCTGCTTCTCATTCTTTCTTGAGTCCAAAATCCTCTCTTCCCACTTAACTGAAACTTTTCTGGCCAAGGTCCCAGGTGACCTTGCTGAGGCTAAAGTTAGAAGATGCTGTTTGATTATTCTACTGAATTAAGACTGTACCTTTTGCCTCCTCCTTGTGTCTGAAAGGCAGCACCATATACTGGGTAGGAGCACAGAACCTAGAACTGAATTGCTGAGTTTGAATCCTCATCCTTACTATCTGTACAACTTTGGCAAGTCCCTGAACCTCTCTGCCCCAGTTTTCTTTAATTCTTACTTCAGAGAGTAGAATTAAATGAACTAATATGTGTAAAGTGCTTAAAATAGACTATTTGTCCTTATTATGTGTTTGGTTATTATTACTAAGTTTAGGCTTCTTCCTTCATGCCAGGGATAGCGCTTCCCTATAGCTTCCCTACATCTTGTGGGGTTTCTCTTTCCATCTTCTTATGTCTTAGACACTGATGTTCCTGTGGGTTTGAACCTTCTCTGGGGTGCCACTCTTTTTTTTTTTTTTGGCTGCTTACATAATCTTAGTTCCCTAACCAGAGATTGAACAGATCACTGCCTTCAGCAGTGAAAGCTCAGAGTCCTAACTGCTGGACTGCCAGGGAAGTCCCGGTTTCATCCACTCTTAAGGTGGGTGCTGGTGAGTCTGCACGTGCTCCCTCCTCCATATCTAAGCCCAGGCCTCCTCCAAGAACTTTAGACCCCTTTGTCTAACATCTGTGCCTTTGGCTGCCCTCAGTTTAACGTGTGCATAATTGAATTTTTTCTGTCTCTTCTTCCCTGTTTCTCATCTCAGGCGATAATACCAACACAACCCCCCAGGCAAGCCCAGACCCTGAGACTTACCGTTGACATCTCCCCACCTTCCATCTCTCACACTCAGTCACCAAGTCTTCCTGATTTTAGGACTTCCCAGGTGGCGTGAGTGGTAAATAACCCACCTGCCAATCCAGGAGACCTAAGTCTTGCTGATTTTACAGCCTCTGTGTTTCATCCATCCTTTTCATCCCTATGTTTGGTGAAAATGGCATGGCCCTTTAGGTGCAAAATTATGTCTCTTCTATTTTTTTCTCTTCTGTTCTATTCCCCCCCATTCTGTTTCATCCCATCCCATCCCACTCCACTCTACTCCATCCTTTCTCATCCCATTCCAGTTAGCTCTGTTTGGGGAATACTGACCCAGAGCCTGTCACCCAGAGCTACGCCCTGTGCTCTAAGATGAAGCCTGATTGCTGCTCACTCGCTACCACGGTATGCTGTTCTGGCATCAGTGAGGGTGTCTAATTGGCACCTTCTCTGTTCCACGGCCTTTGTGTGAGTCTTAGGGTCCCAGGTGCCAGCTTCCCTTGCCTCCATCCTGGTTTTGGTCCTGTCTTCACATCTACTTATGTGGACCACTCCTCAAGTGCCACACTAGCATTCATCAAGGGGACCTGCAGTCTCCTGGAAGTAGAGACTGGCTGCTCTCAGCCCCTTTGTCTCTGCAGGGCCCTCTCAATGCTTCTTTCCTCCGGCCACTCCCAGAGGTGGCGGGCTGGTACCACTGCCACTGTGCAGTGCAATTGTTTTCCCTTTCTTAACAGATGTTTAAAATATTGACTTATAATCTTTTTTCTCATTAAGTAACATAGGTACCTTTAAGTGGCACTGTCTTATTCCAGGCACAGTTTAAAGACTTGACATATATTAACTCATTTAAATCTCATACTATAATAACTGAGAGACACACATTATTATTGTCTCCATTCAACAGATGAGAAAGCTGAGGCAGAGACGTTAAATAGCTTTCCCAGAGTCATGCATTTAGTGGTGTAGCCTGTATTTGAACTCAATGAGGCCAGCCCCAAAGTCCATGCTTTTAGCTGATCTGCCCTATTGCCTCTTGTGTCTGTCAGTGACTGTAAAGTTAGACAGCAGTCCACAAAACCACTTTTGCTTCTTTTTAAAAAAATTAATTAATTTTTGGCTCTGCTGGGTCATCATTGCTGTGCATGGGCTTTCTCCAATTATAGAGAGCAGGGGCTACTCTATAGTTGCGAAGCACGGGCTTCTCATCATAGTCACTTCTCTTGTTGCAGAGCACAGACTCTAGGGCACACAAGCTTCAGTAGTTACAGCACACAAGTTTAGTTGCACTGCAGTATGTAGGATCTTCCCAGACCAGGGCTCAAACCCTTGTACCCTGCATTGGCAAGTGGTTCTTAACCACTGAACGACCAGGGAAGTCCCCAAACCACCCTCATTCTGGCAGCATTTGTAAGTTTGGAGGTTTCCAATACCACCCTCAGTTTTGATAATTTGCTAGAAAGACCCGCAGAATGATGTATTCGCAGTTAGGATTCATTACAGCAGATGTACAAAGATTAAAATCAGCCAAGAAAAGAGGTGCTTGGGGCAGAGTCCAGGAGAGTTCCACACACTGTGTCCTCTCCCAGTGAGTGTGAACAGTGAGAAATTCTCCCAACAACCATGTGTGATAGTACAGAGTATTGCCAACTAGGAAGCTCACCTAAGCCTTGCTGTCCAGAGCTGCATTCGGGATTGGTCAAGTAGACATGATTGCCTGCTAGTGGAGGCTGAGCTAACTGATGCCTATAAGCCAGAGCTTCCCCCAGAAATCATGTCATTAGAATATCTGGTGTAGCCCAAGGCCCCAGGTAAACCAAGACACTCTTATCTAGGAGGACATTCCAGGGGCTTAGAGATTAACTTCTGGGAATTGAGGTCAGTCCGTTCCTTCAGTTCAGTTCACCTCAATTGCTCAGTCATGTCTGACTCTTTGCGACCCCATGAATCACAGAACGCCAGGCCTCCCTGTCCATCACCAACTCCAAGAGTTCAGTCAGACTCACATCCATCAAGTCAGTGATGCCATGCAGCCATCTCATCCTCTGTCATCCCCTTCTCCTCCTGCTCCCAATCCCTCTCAGCAACAGAGTCTTTTCCAATGAGTCAACTCTTCACATGAGGTGGCCAAAGTACTGGAGTTTCAGCTTTAGCATCATTCCTTCCAAAGAAATCCCAGGGCTGATCTCCTTCAGAATGGACTGGTTGGATCTCCTTGCAGTCCAAGGGACTCTCGAGTCTTCTCCAACACCACAGTTCAAAACCATCAATTCTTCGGCACTCAGCTTTCTTCACAGTCCCACTCACATCCATACATGACTACTGGAAAAACCATAGCCTGGACTAGATGGACCTTTGTTGGCAAAATAATGTCTCTGCTTTTGAATATGCTATCTAGGTGGGTCATAACTTTCCTTCCAAGGAGTAAGCATCTTTTAATTTCATGGCTGCAGTCACCATCTGTAGTGATTTTGGAGCCCAGAAAAATAAAGTCTCACACTGTTTTCACTGCTTCCCCATCTATTTCCCATGAAGTGATGGGACCAGATGCCATGATCTTCGTTTTCTGAATGTAGAGTTTTAAGCCAACTTTTTCACTCTTCACTTTCACCTTCATCAAGAGGCTTTTTAGTTCCTCTTCACTTTCTGCCATAAGGGTGGTGTCATCTGCATATCTGAGGTTATTGATATTTCTCCCGGCAATCTTGATTCCAGCTAGTGCTTCTTCCAGTCCAGCGTTTCTCATGATGTACTCTGCATATAAGTTAAATAAACAGGGTGACAATATACAGCCTTGACGTACTCCTTTTCCTATTTGGAACCAGTCTGTTGTTCCATGTCCAGTTCTAACTGTTGATTCCTGACCTGCATATAAATTTCTCAAGAGGCAGATCAGGTGGTCTGGTATTCCCATCTCTTTCAGAATCTTCCACAGTTGATTGTGATCCACACAGTCAAAGGCTTTGGCATAGTCAATAAAGCAGAAATAGATGTTTTTCTGGAACTCTCTTGTTTTTTCCATGATCCAGTAGATGTTGGCAATTTGGGCTCTGTTTCCCCTGCCTTTTCTAAAACCAGCTTGAACATCTGGAAGTTCATGGTTCACATATTGCTGAAGCCTGGCTTGGAGAATTTTGAGCATTACTTTACTAGCGTGTGAGATGAGTGCAATTGTGTGGTAGTTTGAGCATTCTTTGGCCTTGCCTTTCTTTGGGATTGGGATAAAAACTGACCTTTTCCAGTCCTGTGGCCACTGCTGAGTTTTCCAAATTTGCTGGCATATTGAGTGCAGCACTTTCACAGCATCATCTTTCAGGATTTGAAATAGCTCCACTGGAATTCTATCACCTCCACTAGTTTTGTTCATAGTGATGCTTTCTAAGGCCCACTTGACTTCACATTCCAGGATGTCTGGCTCTAGGTCAGTGATCACACCATCATGATTATCTGGGTCGTGAAGATCTTTTTTTGTACGGTTCTTTTGTGTATTCTTGCCACCTCTTAATATCTTCTGCTTCTGTTAGACCTTTCCTTGGGCAAAGTTAAATTCTCTAGGTCACTTCAAGATATATCTAAAGTACTAAAGGAAAATCTATTTACTCACAAGAGTAGAGGAGGTTTTTTCCCCAAACTAAACAATTCTCCAATTCCATGCAGACCTTACAAGTTAGGGGCTCTATCTCATAAGACTGCCCGCCTACTACCACTTCAGATGCCAATCGCAAACCCCAGGTTATCATCTGAACTTCTGACCAACTCACACAGCTCAGACTGGGACTTCAACCCAGCCAAAACCTAGACTGGGACTTGAATTCATTGTCTTTTCATTGAAATCACGTATCTGGTCTCAGGACTTAATGAAGCTCAGGTTCTGTATGTCTCATCACAGGAAGAATTCAGTGAGAGACAAAGGGGTAGGTAAGAAGTGGATTTATTTACAAAGATACACATTCCATGGAATATGGTCCCTCTCATAAGGTGAGACTGGCCCTGAGAGAAACACACACCACAAAGAGAGTGGGGGCCATCTCAGAAGGCAAGAGACACCGAATGTGGGGTGGGTAGTATTTATGGTCTAGGTAATTTCATAGACTAATGAGGGAATGCGGAGTTCCAAAGAACAGCCAGGGGAGATAAGAAAGCCTTTTAAAGTGAACAATGCAAAGAAATAGAGGAAAACAATAGAATGGGAAAGACTAAAAGTCTCTTCAAGAAAATTATAGATACCAAGGGAACATTTCATGCAAAGATGGGCACAATAAAGGACAGAAATGGTATGGACCTAACAGAAGCAGAAGATATTAAGAAGAGGAGGCAAGAATACACAGAATACACAGACTAACTATACAAAAAGGATTTTAATGACCCAGATAACTACTCACCTAGAGCCAGACATCCTGGAGTCTGAAGTCAAGTGGGCCTTAGGAAACATCACTATGAAGAAAGCTACTGGGGGTGGTACAGTATCAGCAGAGCTATTTCAAATCCTAAAAGATGATGCCATTAAAATGCTGCACTCACTATTTCAGCAAATTTGGAAAACTCAGCAGTGGGCACAGGACTGGAAAAGGCCAGTTTTCATTCCAATCCCAAAGAAAGGCAGTGCCAAAGAATGTTTAAACTACCACACAATTGCACTTGTTTCATATGCTAGCAAAGTAATGCTCAACATTCTCTAAGCTAGGCTTCAATAGTATATGAACCGAGAACTTCCAAATGTACAAGATGGATTTAGAAAAGGCAGAAGAACAACAGATCAAATTGCCAACTTCTGTTGGATCATCAAAAAAGCAAGAGAATTCCAGAAAAACATCTACTTCTGCTTCATTGATTATGCTAAAACCTTTGACTGTCTGGATCACAGCAAACTGGAAAATTCTTCAAGAGGTGGGAATACCAGAGGACCTTACCTGCCTCTTGCAAAACCTGTATGCAGGTCAGGAAGCAACAGTTAGAACCAGACATGGAACAATGCACTGGTTCCAAATTGGGAAAGAAGTATGTCAAGGCTGTATATTGTCACCCTGCTTATATGCAGAATATATCATGTGAAGTGCCAAGTTGGATGAAGCACAAGCTGGAATCACAATTGCCAGGAGAATATCAATAACCTCACATATGCAGATGACACCACCCTTATGGCAGAAATTGAAGAGGAATTAAAGAGCCTCTTGATGAAGGTGAAAGAGGAGAGTGAGAAAGCTGGCTTAAAACTCAACATTCAAAAAACCAGGACCACGGAATCTAGTCCCATCACTTAATGGCAAATAGATGGGGAAACAGTGGAAACAGTGACAGACTTTATTTTCTTGGGCTCCAAACTCACTGTAGATGGTGACTGCAGCCATGAAATTAAAAGATGCTTGCTCCTTGGAAGAAAAGTTATGACAAACCTAGATAACATATTGAAAAGCAGAGACATTACTTTGCCCCAAAAGATTCATATAGTCAAAGTTATGGTTTTTTCAGTAGTCATCTATGGATGTGAGAGCTGGACAGTAAGAAAGGCTGAGTGCTGAAGAATTGATGCCCTCAAACTGTGGTGCTGGAGAAGACTCTTGAGAGTCCCTTGGACTGCAAGATCAAACCAGTCAGTCCTAAAAGAAATCAACCCTGAACATTCACTGGAAGGACTGATGCTGAAGTTGAAACTCTAATACTTTGGCCACCTGATGCAAAGAGTCAAATCATTGGAAAAGACCCTGCTGCTGGCAAAGACTGAAGGCAGAAGGAGAAGGTGAGGACAGAGGACAAGATGGTTGGATGGCATCATTGAACTCAATGGACATGAATTTGAGCAAACTCTGGGCAATGGTGAAGAACAGGGAAGCCTGGAGTGCTGCAGTCCATGGGGTTGCAAAGAGTCGGACATGACTGACTGAACAATGAGTGGGAGGATTATTCCATCTATTTTGGGGAAGGGTAGGGATTTTCAGAAATTGGGCTGCCACTCACCTTTCTGGCCTTTTATGGTTGGCCTCGTAACTGTCATGGCACATGTGGGTGTGTCATTTAACATATGCTAATGTATTACAGTGAGCATATAATGAGGCTCAAGGTCCACTGGAAATTGAATCTTCAGCCATCTTGGACCTCATCAGTTCTGATCAGTTTTTGTCATAGCCTCCATAACTGTGTCATTCTTTTAAAGGTCGTGCCCTGCCCCCTTCCTTCCTGTTTCACAACCAACTATAAATTGGGGTCCCTCCCCATTGATAATTTTCTATTACTCACAGAACTCAGGGAAACACTTTACTTATTATTACAGATTTATTTTAAAGGATATAAAGGAACAGCCATTGGGCTTCCCTGGTGGCTCAGATGGTTAGGAAACTGCCTGCAATGCAGGAGACCTGGGTTCAGTCTCTGGGTCAGGAAGATCCCCTGGAGAAGGGAATGGTAACCAACTCCAGTGTTCTTGCCTGGAGAGAATTCCACGGACAGAGGAGCCTGGCCGCTTACAGTCCATGGGGTTGCAGAATCAGACACAACTGAGTGACTAATACACACATGAATTAACAGCCAGATAAAGGGGTATGTATGGCAAGATACAGAAGTGTCCTGAGCACAGGAGCTTCTGTCTCCAGAGAATTTGGGGTGCACACCCCAAACTGGATATGTTCATCAAACTGGAAGCTCTCCAATGTTTTTATGGAAGTTCCATTATATAGGCATACTTAATTAAATTGTTGGCCTTTGATGATTAGCTTAATAGCAAATCCCTTTCCTGTCCTCAGAGGCTTGGGGCTATATGGCTGTAGGTCCCAACCAACTAATACCTGGTTGGTTCCTCTGGTAACCAGCCCCCATCCTTAAAGAGTTACATCATTAGTATAAACTCCGTTATGATTGACATGGGCTTGTTACTAATAATAAAAGACCTTCCTATGACTCCTGTTACTCTGGAAGTTACAAGGGTTTAAGAAGCTCTGTGCCCAGAATCAGGCAAGAAGACCAAATATATATATTTCTTAATACATCACAATATCACAACAGATGCCTTCTTAGGTTAGTACTCTCTCAGCAGCTGTCTTGTCCCAGGGCACAGGGCTCTTTGAAGAATTTGTTCTCTGTGCCCTAAATCAGAGGACTGACTGCACGAACATTATCATCTGAGGCTTGCCAGGCTGTGGAGCCTCCTTCCCAAACTATATTCCTTCTCTGGGTCTCTAGCTGAACTCTCCTGCCATTGGCCTCTTACTCATTAGTGTGCCCTGAGGCTCTGGCCTGAGCGCTCTGCTCATCCTGTCTCCTTGCAGAGAGATGCCACTCTGTAAGCTACCGTGTCTGTGCTGGCACCTCCTATAACTTTAGCTCTGTTCCTGACCTTGATCTTGACATAGCTCATCTATTCATCCTGCTGCCTGTCAAGTGTCTCCACCTGTGTGTCCCCAACACAGCGTGTCCTCTTCACTTCTGATGTTTTTGTCAACTCCAGTTTACCACCACCATCACCCGGTTGCCTTTGAGATACCTGAGTGTCAACCTTAGACCTTCTTCACCCCCCACAACCAGTTAAGGTGCAGGTTTAGCTCTTCCTCATAGTGATCCTTCTCTGTCTCACTGTTTCCATCCTACTTAGGAGCATTATCTTCCATCTGCATTAGTGCAGAGTCTTTCCTTTCTCCTCCCTCCAGGTCACCCACCACATTGCTCTTTCCATCCATTCACCTTCAAACTATCTGTGAGTTCTGTATCTCTTATAGGCAGTATTCCTTTTTTTATCCAGTCTAACTGTCTCTGCATTTTTGGAGCATTTAATCATGTATTAAATAAACCTTCTAGTTTAATATGTTGTTGTTCAGTTGCTAAGTCATATCAGACTCTGACCCTATAGACTGTAGCCTACCAGGCCCCTCTGTCCATGGGATTCTCCAGGCAAGAATACTGGAATGGGTTGCCATTTACTTCTCCAATAATTTAATATAGTTTAATATAAATGTAATTATTGGTATGGTTGGATTTATATCTGTCTTTGGTATTGGGTTTTCTATTTGTCCCATTTGCTTTTGTTACTCTGTTTCTTTTCTCCTGTGTGTGTGTATTTGTGTGGATTAATGGGCTATTTCTTAGAATTCTCTTTGTTTACTTCAGTACACCTCTTTGCACTATGAGTTTAGTGATTACTGTAGGGATACAATGTATGTGCTCATCTTTTCACAGTCTGCTTAGAGTTAGCATTATACCACTGGGCACAGGATGCAGGAAACTCACATGCCTTCTAGAATGTGATTTCCACACACACCACTTCCTTGATAGATATCTTATTGTCTTCCAGTCCATCATCTCATAATTCACAGGCCTGTGTACTCTCCCCTGTAACTGAGTAAGTTGCTGCCTTTACACATCACTGTTTGCCCTATGCCTTTGTTTGCTCTATGCTGTTCCCTCTGCAAGGAACGCAGTTTCTCCATCTCTGCAGAGAACACTCAGCTGCACACACATCCCTTAGCACTGAAGCCTCACTACACTGATAATTTTTTTAAATATTTATTTATTTGGTTGCACTGGGTCTTAGTTGCAGCACATGGAATTTTCTGTCTTCACTGTAGCATGTGGGATCTCTAGTTGCAGCATATGGGATCTAGCTCCCTGACCAGGGATTGAACTCAGGTCCTTGCATTGGGAGTTCAGAGTCATTTCCCTGGACCACCAGGGAAGTGCTAGACCCTGATAATTTTAGTGGACGGTTCACTCCTCTGCATACTAGAGCCCAGATACCCTGCTGTTACATCCCTTACCATCTCACCCTGATGACCTTACATATTGCTGTCCAAGCCAGGCTATGAGCTCCTTGAGGTCAACAGGAGCCATCCATGACTATGTCCACAGCGACCAGGACTCGGTCAGACACATAGTCTTCAGTCAATATGTGTTGACCCAAAATATAAATGACTGTGGCTTCCAATCCCACCATATACAGCCCAAAGCCAGGAATAGAAAAGGTAAAAAAGATAAATGATCATAATAAGCTCTGACTTGGGACTTCCCTGATGGTCCAGGGGATAAAGAATCCACCTGCCAATGCAGGGGACATGGGTTCAATCCCTGGTTTGGGAAGATCCCACATGCCTCAGGGCAACTAAGCCCATGGGCCGCAACTACTGTAGCCTGCTTACCTAGAGCCCATGCTCCACAACAAGAGAAGCCACTTCAATGAGAAGCCCAAGCACTGCATCAAAGAGCAGCCCCTGCTTGCTGCAACTAGAGGAAGCCCACATGCTACAAGGAAGACCCAGCACAGTCAAAAAATTAAGTACGTAATTAAAAAATAAGCTCTAACCTATGAACATTATAGAAAATCAGGACCATCCACTCCTGCTTGCATTTTTCCCATGTGACCCAGTGTCATTTCATCTTCAGCAGAGACCTGTGTCATTCAAGGATGTGGTAGTGGGCTTCACGCAAGAGGAGTGGCATAGGCTTAATCCTGCACAGAGGGCCCTGTACCGGGATGTGATGCTGGAGACCTATAGCAACCTCGTCTCAGTGGGTAAGAACAGTTCTGCTGCACAATCTATATCACGCTTGAATGATCACCTTTCTTCCTTCAGTTACTAAAAGTAACTGAAGTACTGAGACTTCCCTGGTGGTCCAATGGCTGAGACTCCGAGCTCCCAGTACAGAGCTCCCATTCCCTGGTCAGGGAACTAGCCCACATGCAGCAACTAAGGCTTGGTGCATTAAAATAAATAAATTATTTAATATTTTTTAAAAAGTAACTGCAGAGAAGGCAATGGCACCCCACTCCAGTACTCTTGCCTGGAAAATCCCATGGATGGAGGAGCCTGGTAGGCTGCAGTCCATGGGGTCCCTTAGAGTCTGACACGACTGAGCGACTTCACTTTCACTTTTCACTTTCATGCATTGGAGAAGGAAATGGCAACCCACTCCAGTGTTCTTGCCTGGAGAATCCCAGGGACGGGGGAGCCTGGTGGGCTGCCGTCTATGGGGTCCCACAGACTCGGACACGACTGAAGCGACTTAGCAGCAGCAGCAGCAGCAGCAAAAAGTAACTGAAGTACCGAATATTTTCTATGTGCCAGACACTTTTAGCCACTTTGTTTATTATTTCTTTTAATATCTATTTATTTGGCTGTGTCAGGTCTTAGTTGTGGCATATGGGATCTTCATCGTGTCATGTGGGACTCTCTAGTTGTGCTGCAGGGGCTCAGTAGTTGGGATGCATGGCTCCAGAGTGCATGAGTTTCAGTAGTTGCAATGTGCAGACTTAGTTTCTCTGCCGCATGAGATTTTAGTTCTCTGACCAGGGATCAAACCCATGTCCTCTGCACTGCAGGGCGGATTCTTAACCACTGAACCACCAGGGAAGTCCCTAGCCACTTGAAAAATACTAACTTGTGTAATCTTCATAAGTGCTTTATAAGGTAGATACTGTTAGTACCACTCTTTTACACATTTGGGAACTGAGGCAAACAGGTTAAGTCACTTGTCCAATGTCACCCAACTAGTACATAGCAGAGCCAAAGTGGGATTTGAATACCAGCAGTCTCCTGCACCCCAGTACTTTTGCCTGGAAAATCCCGTGGACGGAGGATCCTGTTAGGCTCCAGTCCATGGGGTCGCTAAGAGTCAGACACGACTGAGCGACTTCACTTTCACTTTTCACTTTCATGCATTGGAGAAGGAAATGGCAACCCACTCCAGTATTCTTGCCTGGAGAATCCCAGGGACGGGGGAGCCTGGTGAGCTTCCGTCTATGGGGTTGCACACAGTCGGACACGACTGAAGCGACTTAGCAGCAGCAGCAGCAGCAGCAGTCTCCTGCACAGTTTGCATTCCTAACCCTTATACTGTGTTGCCTCAGCAAGTGCGGCTTGAGTTTCAGTGGTCCTGGATGACTAGTTCCTTTTGAGTTCCAGACAAGGTGTGTGTATAGTCTCCTCCCAAGTACAATGTCTGTTATGCAGCCTTTAATGTTAACTGAATGGCCCTGAAGATCATGGAGCTCAGCCCAAGGCTTGGATCATTTCTCTGGAACAGGTTATGAAGGCACCAAACCATACGTGATCCTCCGGCTGGAGCAGGAAGAAGCACCCTGGATTTGTGAGGCAGCATGCTTAGGCTGCCACTGTCGGGGTAAGTATGATCAATCCAGCAAAAGATGTACTATGGGAGGCTGGCGGCTTTGGAATTTTGTTCAGGATCCAGCTCTTCAAAGCCTTAGAGGTTTGAAGCAGCTGGAAACATTTTTTTTTTTTTTGGTGGGGAGGAGTATATGTAATTTCTTAACCAATGGCTTTCTGTTTTTAATCACAAAGAACACTTTTTAAAAATCATGTTGAATTCATCCTATATTAGGGAGTTTGTTCTCGAAATGAAAAGTTCAGGAAACAAAAAGTCCATTTTGGGTGTCCTCATCTTTAGGCACATCTTGGTATTTTGTATTGGTAGGTCTATCTTTACCACAATATATTATTTAGGACAGGATCACATTTGTCACCTCTTCCTCCCTACTACCCAAAGTGGTACCAAACCCATAAAATAGTCAATAAACCTTTACAGAGTGAACAAATAAGTCTTTTTTTTTTTAAACTCTCCTGAGTGAACTGAATTTTTTGAGGCTCATAAGTAAATATGTTTTGCTCTTTACTTTGTCTATTACAGCCAGATTATATGAGTGGGGTATTAAAGTCTCCCACTATTATTGTATTGCTGCATATTTCTTCTATCATATTAATTAATGTTTGTCTTAGATATATCAATGCTCCAATGTTGGGTGCATATATATTTATAATTGTTATAACTTCTTTTTGGATTGTTCCTTTAAGTCGTTATGTGTAACCTTCATTGTCTCCTTTTCAAGATCTTTAAAGTCAATTTTATCTGATATAAGTATTGCTACTCCTGTTTTCTTATGGTCCATATTTGCATAGAAAATCTTTTTCCAGGCCTTCATTTTCAGTCAGTATATATCCCGTATTTTAAGGTGGTTCTCTTGTAGACAACATATATAGGGGTCTAGTTTTTATATCCATTTGACCCATTTTAGTCTTTTGGTTGTCTCTTGTAGACAAGGTATGTAGGGGTCTTGTTTTTGTATCGATTTGGCCAGTCTTTGTCTGTTGCTTAGGGCATTCAGCCCATAAACGTTTAAAGCAATTACTGATAAATAAGATTTACTTTATTGTTTTGGGTTCGAATTTATACACCCTTTTAGTGATTCCTATCTAGAGAATGTCCTTTAGTTTTTGTTGGAGAAATGGTTTAGTGGTGCAAAATTCTCTCAACTTTTGCTTATCTGTGAAGCTTTTGATTTCTCCTTCATATTTGAATGAGATCCTTGCTGGATACAATAATCCAGGCTGTAAGTTATTTTCTTTCATCACTTTAATTACGTCTTGCCATTCCCTCCTGGCTTGGAGAGTTTCTATTGAAAGATCAGTTGTTATCCTTATGGGAATTCCCTGGTGAGTTATTTGATGTTTTTCCCTTGCTGCTTTTAATATTTGTTCTTTATATTTAATCTTCATTAATTTGATTAATATGTGTCTTGGGGTGTTTCGCCTTGGGTTTATCCTGTTAGGGACTCTCTGGATTTCTTGAACTTGAGTGGTAATTTCCTTCTCCATTTTAGGGAAGTTTTCAACTATTATCTCCTCAAGTATTTCCTCATGATCTTTCTTTTTATCTTCTTCTTCTGGAACTCCTATGATTCGAATGTTGTAGTGTTTGATGTTATCCTGGAGGTTTCTGAAATTGTCCTCATTTCTTTTGATACGTTTTTCTTTTTTCTCGTCTGATTCATTTATTTCTAGAATTCTATCTTCTAATTCACTAATCCTATCTTCTGCCTCTGTTATTCTACTATTTGTTGCCTCCAGGGTGTTTTGGATCTCATTTATTGCATTATTCATTATGTGTTGACTCTTTTTTATTTCTTCTAGGTCCTTGTTAAACCTTTCTTGCATCTTCTCAATCCTTGTCTCCAGACTCTTTAACTGTGATTCTATTTTGATTTCGAGATTTTGAATTAATTTCGCTATCATTATTTGGAATTCTTTATCAGGTAGATTCCCTATCTCTTCCTCTTTGGTTTGGTTTGGTGGGCATTTATCCTGTTCCTTTAGCTGCTGGGTATTCTTTTGTCTCTTCATTTTGTTAAAATTGCCAAGTTTAGAGTGTCCTTACTATATTCTGGTAGTTTGTTGAATTCTCTTTATTGAGGCGGTTTACAGGTCTTTTCAATATCTGATCTCTGCCTTGTTACAGAGGCGGCAGAGATGAACACCCAAATCTAAACCGGCCAGGTTCAGGCACTCGGATAATCCTCAGAAGCACAGACTTGGTTGAGTCTGCGTTTTATGCCCTTCCCAGATCCGAGTAGCGCAGGTGATGAAATGTTCAGCGAGCACAGCTGCTGCGACTTATCGCCTCTCCGCCGCTCAGTTTTCTGGGTATACAAACAGCGCACTTTCTCAGGCAGATGTTGACCATCCAGAGCCCCAAGAAGCGTGAGTCAGCACAGAAACCTACTCACAGTTCTGTTAGACAGTGTCTCTCTAGGGCTGTAATTGCCCGCCTCCGGCCCTGGCTGCCTGTCACCGGAGTGGGACGGCCTGCAGCCGGCCAACTCTGTGCAGCCCTTTGTTCTGTAGGTAGTCCTGGTGGTGTCTTAAGTTAGGGCTGGCTTTTGATGTAGTAGATAACCGACAGTCTGGTTATTTCGTTCAGATAGCGCCCGAGATAGCCAGGCCAAATCCTTTCTCAAAGCACTGCAGGCCTTGCTGCTCCTCCTAGCCCAGCCCCCGCTTGCCAATAGCAAATGCTGGTGTCCGCGCCACTTCTCCGCAAAAGGAGTTACCTCAGGTCTCGTTTTCTCGTTTTGAAGACAATGAGTTGTCTTTCTAAGTGCCTGATGTCCTCTGCCGGCATTCAGAAGTTGTTTTATCGAATTTATTCAGCATTCAAATGTTCTTTTAATGGATCTGTGGAGGAGAAAGTATTCTCCCCATCTTACTCGTCCGCCATCTTAGCTCCTCACCCGTGGAGACATTTCTTTGAGAGCTTTATTTAGCCTTCTTGGTGACCTCTCAGGTTCCATGCATCCCACTCCATGTGCTTGCTCCATCACCCTTTATCCAGAATCCTTGATCTCTCTTTCTCTCTTGAGGTTATCAGTACATTTCTCTTTCATACTCAGGGATTCTTGCAAATAAGCTTCTGTGAGTCTTCTGTTCTTGCTGCTCCCTTTCTAACCTCTACTCTTAACAGTTTTGGAGTAAAAGGCCCCAGACCCGCCTGCCATACTCACAGTCTCACTTCCCATCCTTTCTGAATCCCTTAAGTTATCCCTGAGTCCCTTAATTTCCTTAAGTCACAGAGGAGGAAGCAGTGAATTCCAGGAAGTGACCAGGAACAGTTGGGTAGTGAAGGAGGCTGAGGTTAGCCTGTGTTAGTGAAGTCACTCAGTCGTGTCTGACTCTTTGCGACCCCGTGGACTGTAGCCTACCAGGCTTAACCCCTTCTCTTTAATATTCAGAATAACTGCCCCTCTCCCATCAGCTCTATAAAATTTCTCAACAATCATCTCTGGGTACTCTGAGTGTTTGTAGCCTACTCTTTAGGATGCCCTTGGATTTCTGCTTCTTCAGTGAAGTCATGAGTTTAGCATGAAGAGCCAGTGCCATCTGTTTCCAGATCACTTTATGCCATTTATACTTAGTGTTGTAATCACATAGTTGAATTAAATATTAGATAACACCTTCAAACATTCAAGTCATTTTCATGCTTCTCCCCAAAATAATGTCTTTAGGATTACCACTATCCAGCTTTCACTGGTTGTAGTAGTGACCGAAACAGCATTAGAATTCCTGGCCAACACTCAGTGTGCGCTCACTTTGTGCCAGGTCTTTTCTCAATTTTACGTATATCAACTCATTCAACCCTTAAAACATTTGTGAGGTGTTTATTACTAGCCTTTATTATCCCATTTACAAATGAGGAAGCATCACAGAAAAGTTAAGAAACTTGTCTAAGAACATATAAAAAAGTAAGGGACCAAATGAGGATTTGAACTCAGGTGGTCAGGCTCTAGAACTAGTATTCTTTTTTTTTTTTTTTTTTTTTGGCCATGCCACATGGCACGTAGGATCTTAGTTCTCTGACCAGGGATTGAACCTGTACCCATTGCAGTGGAAGCTCTCAATCTTAACCAGTGGACTGCTGGGGAAGTCCCTAGAACCAGTATTCTTAACCATCACACTCTGGTGCCCTCTGAGGTGTATTTTGCTTCATGAAATTGCTCATCAACCTTCCTGAAACCATTGTAACCTGGCTATCAACTTTTTCTTTCCCATCTTTCAAGAATTTTATATAATTGTAAAAAAGTTATCCAGTCAGCCTTCCTTTCTAAGTGCTCTATACCCTCTCATATTAATACCCTGGTTGCAACCTAGCCTTTTCTGTCTTCTAGACTTGATTCTCTTCGCAGTGGTATAACTCCCTTAAAGAGTTCATCCATTCTTAAACCATAAGATCCTCACAACTAGCCTCTTTGCCATTTTACCAACTTTTATCCCCCTTGTACCACCTAGGCTCCTCTGCTCACCATTTTACCAGTCTGTGGATCATCTCCATAGTTGTAGCCACTCATCCCTGTTTTGGGGGAACAAAAACTGAGGTTATCCTCTTTTCTACTTGCTATCTCCCCTCCACCCCACATTCACACAAGTGCACGCATATACCTACCTCAGCTTACTTCTCATTCCAGTGTTTTGCTACCATGAACTCATTTTGAGTCTCCTCTCTAATTGTTCTATGCATATGTGCTAGTTCTGTTTTTTTTTCCTTTGAAAAATTACTTTAAATCTTCCTACTTTTCATTTTCCGCTGACTTCTAAAGTTGAACCCAAATTATCTCATGCCTGAATGTCTTTAAGTCAGGAATTCTTAATCATTTTTGTGCCATAGAGCTCTTAAGCATTCTGGTGAAGCCTAATAGATTCCTTTTTTATGTGTGTAAAAAAAAATCCTTAGGATTACATGAAAAATAAATTACTAAAATATAGTAATTAACTGAAATAAAGTTGGAAAATGCAATGTCAAAATATTAATGATATTAGTAGATAATAGTAGATATACTTCCTTATTAATACATTAAATAGTGAGATCTAACAGGTCAAGTAATTGTCATGACCTCAAAATAGAGATGATTGTAAACACATTTTGAGAAATCTTTGACAGCTATAATGTGACATGAAAATACCTTATTCACAAAGTTACAGGAGCCAATACTAGTGTGTTTTGGTGTTCACATTCATAATCAAAGGAAATGTGAAAATAAAGGAAATGGTGAAAATAAAGCTGTAATTTTTTCCCCTATCCAAGTTCACAGCTTCCCAGATTTCTGTATACCAAGTTAAGAACTCCTGCTTTAAACTCTAGTTAGTTTGGTTAATTCCTTCTTTTATCTAGTTCATCTTAGAGCCCTGGCCATTTATATTATGTCTAACTAGCTCAACATGATAAGCTCTCTGACTGCTGTATCAATGCTTGTCAAATCATAATATGATAAGCATTGGCAATTTGTTAAAATGCAGAATCTGATTCTGTAGGTATGGGATGAGGCCCAAAATTCCATGTATCTGTCACGATATCGGTTCCCAAGTAAGGCTGATGCTGACCATTGAGAACCATGCGCTGGCAACAAAGTGCTATATGACATTTAAACCTCTTTCCTCTGTAACAGGGATAAGCAAACTTCAGCCTATAGGCTAGCCACCAAATTATGTGAATAAAGTTTTTATTGGAACACAGGTGTACCCTTATATTTACATCCTCTCTGTGTTCTTGCCATACAGTGGACAAGTTAAGTAATTGTGACCAAGACCATCTGGCCCACAAAGCCTAAAATATTTACTCTCTGATTCTTTAAGAACATGTTTGCCAACTACTGCTCTATAATATCCTCTCTTCTTTAAAATTATTCCTATCTTCTATGACATGGTCCATTCCATTTGTGCCAGTTTCTGAATCTTCTATTCTCATACGACACTTCCCTGCATTTGTGCCTTTAGTTATGATCCATGCCCTCTATTCATATACTCTGCACCCTTAAAATATTTAGGGCATTTCCCAAATAGTTTTATTCCAGATCATAATCACAGATTAATAAGGAAAATTTTTCTATACTTTCTCCAGAAAACATTTGGCAAGTTAACGTCCACAGGAAAAGACGGCAAGACACGCTTTTGAGGCAAGGTCCATTCATCAGCAGGAAAACGTTCCCCAAGGAAAGAAGCCATGAATGTAATAAGTGTGAGAAAATATCACATCTGAGCACTGACCTTTTTCCTTCAATTCAAAACTCCAGTAACTGGGACTCTTGTGGAAAGAGTGTGAACAATAATTTAGACTTAACTGGTTTTAAGAAAAACTACTCAAAAAAGCAAGATGAGTGCTATGGATATGAAAAACTGTTACAACATACAAAGCATGATAGAAGACAAAATGAAGAAAAATTCTGGGAATGCAGTCACTGTGAAAAAGCTTTCAGCCATAGCCCAGCACTTATGTATAAACCCCCAACAACCAATTCTCTTGTGTACAAACGTAAGAGGGTTCCACCTATAGAGAAACCCCACGTCTGTACTGAATGTGGAAAAGCCTTCTGCTACAAGTCTGAATTCATTAGACATCAAAGAAGTCACACTGGGGAGAAGCCATATGGATGTACTGACTGTGGAAAAGCCTTTTCACATAAGTCAACCCTCATTAAGCACCAGAGAATACACACTGGTGTTAGACCCTTTGAATGTTTTTTTTGTGGAAAAGCCTTCACCCAGAAGTCACACCGCAGAGAACATCAGAGGACACATACAGGAGAGAGACCCTTTGTGTGCAATGAATGTGGGAAGTCATTTGGTGAGAAGTCATACCTCAATGTACATCAAAAAATACACACAGGAGAAAGACCCTATCGTTGTAGAGAATGTGGAAAATCTTTCAGTCAAAAGTCATGCCTCAATAAACATTGGAGAACTCATACAGGAGAAAAACCCTATGGATGCAATGAATGTGGCAAAGCATTCTATCAGAAGCCAAACCTCCGTAGACATCAGAAAATTCATGCTAGGAAGAATGCTTATAGGAATGACCTAAAAATAGTAGGAAAGCCTTGAGCAAGATATCCTATTTCATTATATGTGGAGGAATTCATCCTTAGGAAAAATCTCATATTTAATGAATTTTGACCAGGTGTTTCATCATAAGGCAAGTCATGTTCCAATTGTGATAGAAAATTTTATACAAAAGATAATAGAAAATACTCTATTTAAAACAAACATGATCACTTTGGCTTATGAAAGTTTAAAATATATTAAATGGAATGATTACAGAACACAAAATATATGTGAAGAAAAAGTATATTATGGTATGTCTCATAGTGACCCACATAGTAAGCACTATTTATATTTTAGAATTATAAATGTGGATTTAAGTTGAATATCAAGCACATATTTAGAATGTCATTCACCAAACTTTTTCACTCTAAATATCACCATTGTCTTGTGTCTTTACATACATGTGTGCGTGCTCAGTTGTGTCCAACTGTTTGTGACTCCATGGACTGTAGCCCACAAGACTCCTCTATCCATGGAATTTTCCACGCAAGAATACTGGAGTGGGTTGTCATTTCTTCCTCCAGGGGATCTTCCCAACCCAGCAATTGAACGCACATCTCCTGCATTGGCAGGCCTATTCTTTACCACTGAGCTGCCTGAGAAACCCTTTAACAATACAAGCAGCAACAATAATAATAATAGCATGACCAACTATTTTTTTAAAAAGCTTTAACATATTAAACCAGTATATTTTCTGTCTTTTTGTAATACATGTAAATGGCCATAACATTTGTTGTTGGTCCCTTTTCTGAATACTAATGTTTTTAATATCTTTTGTTCAATTAGTCAAAAACTTTATTAAATGTTTTTAACTTTTAAAAGGCACTTATTTTGCTTTTATTATTTTAGTATGTAAATATATTATTAAATAAGTAAACATTATTTGTTTTGCCTTTTTCAACGTTAAAAACAAAGCTAAGGAATAGTTTTACAACTTAACATTCAGTGAACAAAATGATGACTCAGCATATTCATTACTTAATAGAAAGTAGTGTTGGCACTAGTGGTAAAGAATCTGCCTGCCAATGCAGGAGATGTAAGAGGTGAGGGTCTGATTCCTGGGTCAGGAAGGTCCCCTGGAGGAGTGCACAGCAACTCACTCCAGTATTCTAGCCTGGATTTGGACAGAGGAACCCGGCAGGCTACAGTCCCTAGGGTTGCAGTCGGACATGACTAAAGCAACTTAGCACATGTGCACAGAAAGTAGTGTGGCCCTGATATATTGTGCACTATTCCTGTTTTCTTAGCCTTGCTTAAAATACCTTGCAGCAAATTAGTAGGAGAGATACTTTTCATGAGTCTTATAATTGAGAAATATTTCATGTACAGACCAATAAAGGAGAATTCCTTTCTTTTTTTCCCCTCCAAATTAATTCAGCAACATTGATTTTTTTCCTTCCCTATAAATTTCCCTGCTAGTGTCCTGGACACTGATATCCAACTTTTTTCATCATTCCAATTCAAGTCCATCTCTTTGACCTGCCATGTCATTTTATATAAGAAAACAGATGGTCACATTGTTCAAGATTTGTCTCCCTGTAAGAATACCTAATCCAGAATGAAAGAGAAAATATAATCAAAGATAAAGATGTATTTAAAAGAATGATAAGGGGAATTCCCCAGTGGGCCAGTGGTTAGGACTCCACCCTTTCACTGCCAAGGGCCCAGGTTCAATCCCTGGTCGAGGAACTAACAAGCTGGAAGGCATGGCAAGAAAAAAATGATAAAATATTTTATGCAACTATAGATCAACATATTTTTGAAACAGGAAATAGATGCTATTCTAGCAAAATGCAAGCTATGAAAATTGCAGTACATAATGGAAAACTTGATGGAACAATTACCATTGGAGAATTTGGAAAAGTGAAAGATTCATGATTGAAACTGCTCCAGGCCTAGACGATTTCATGATTCACTTTATCTAACTTTTAAAGAAAGAGTAATTCCAGTGTTAGTTAAAATATTTCATCCTATAGACTATGCCCCCCAATTTATTTTATGAAACCAGAACAAGTTTTAACACCAAAACCAAATAAAAGTTTGGTTGGAAAACAGGAAACTCCAGACCATCCTTACTCATGAATATAGGAACAAAAACTATAATGAGAATAATAGAAAACAGAATTTACCAGTATACCTAAACAGCAATATACTATAATGACCAAAGTCATCATGATATGAAGAGCCAATATAATAGTAATAGAAAACATATCAATAAAACTAACTTAGGAGAAGAGATGCTATCAATAGTTGTTGATAAGGCATTTAATGAAATTTATAAACATTTCTAATCTAATAAAATACAAATTAAATTATAAGCAATGATAACTACCTAGAGTTTCTTTACTAAAACCCTATAGTATATGTTATGCTGACACCATTATTTATTTATTTTGAAACCATTTTTTAAATCAAGAATTTAATAGTTTAATAGATGTCTACTGTCATCTATTTTTACTAAAGATTATCTTGGAAGTTCCAGTGAAGATGATTAAAAAGAAAATTGAATAATTGTTATGAATAAGGTTTTTAAAAAAGTAAATCTGTTCCCTTTTGCTGATGATGGGATTGTATATCAATATATGGAGAGACTTATGATTTTTTTGAGTTAAACAGGTAATTTTCTAAGAAGAAACGGTATAGAAATCAAGAGATTTTCTCCATAAACATCTTAAAATTTGCATGCATTTCTTTTGGAATTACATTAAGTCCCGCTGATTTCCGCCCCCCTCCCTTGCAGCTTATGGGATTTCAGTTCTCTGACCAGGAATTGAATTCCAGCCATGGCAGTGAAAGCACTGAATCCTTACCATTAGACCACCAAGGAACTCCCTTTTTAAAAAAAAAAACTTATGTGAAATAATCTTAAATTCCATATGGAAAAACAAATGCCTGAGAATCTAGACAAGTATAAAAGAGAAATTTTCATGCCAATGTCAGAATATATGATGAAGTCATTCTAAGCAAATTAATATAGTATTGGCAAAAAAAAAAAACCTGATAAATACATCAATGGAACAGAATAGTAAATACTGAATGGACTGCAGTGTATATAAGTTTTATCACATATGGAAAGTGTACAATTTCAAACCATAGGGGAAAGGAACTGTTTATCTAAAAAAAATTCTGGCACAACTGGCTTTTAATCAGAAAGAAAGTAAAGTTGAACTAACAGCACAAACCATATGAAAAAAACTCCAGATGTATTTAAAAATTTTTTAAATAATAATAAAATTCTTGAAATAAAAGGAGACTACATGTACAATCTAGAAACTGGGGGAGATTAACTTTACCAACACAGGACACTCAAAAACTGTTACATGAATATTTGACTACATGAAAAGCTCAGTCTTGCACAGCAAAAGATGCCATCAACAGCCAATAAACAATGACTTGGGGGAGAAATATTTGCAGAGTCAGAGAAAAAGTGCTTATCATATTGCAAGAAAAAATAGCCCAGTAACAAAACATGGCAAAGAATATAGTTTAGAGAAGAGCAAATCCAAGTGACTGATGGTTTAATGAAAAAATGTTTAGCCTTAGTAATTGCTGGGGAATGCAGATTAAAGTGATGAGATAACGGTAAACAATCAGGCTGGCAAGAAAAAGCAGGAATGCTTTTTGCTGTCAAAAACAAAGAATGAACTTAACTACTGCTGGTAGAAACATAAATTCTTATAGCTCCTTTGAGAAGCAATCTGATGTCTATTATAACTGAAAGTACATCTATTATAAGTGAAAGTACTCACTTTAGGGGATCTTTTCTTAGAAATAAAACCCCAATGCATAAAGGACATCTACATTTATTGTGATGCTGTTCCTAATGGCAAAAAACACTGAAATCAAAATAAATACTGGAAATTAGAAGAGGGAAGGAACTATAGGATGTCCACTCCTTAGGATGTATATATAGCCATTAAGGTGGACAGATTAAAACTATGCTAGTGAACTTGAATGAAATTCCACAATGTTTTCTTGAGTGAAAAAAGCAAGATAAAAGTAAGTGTATAAAACATGACTCTGTTTTTGTAAATCAGTTACAAAATGCTTCTAGGTGTCTATGACTGATAAACATGTATTATATGTTTGTGTAAGACTTCATATGCATGGAGAAAAGTATAGAAGAGTATGCGTTGGGTTGGGGGGAGGTGGGTGATGTAGGTGATTAATGGGAGATTTAGGGGGGAAAAGCCCAGAAGAAAAAATATGTAGATATCTGAACCACATATGATATGTCCAATGTATGATTAAGAAATTTGAAAGGTTAGTAGAACTTTCATTTGTGGAGATATTTGTGGTATATTGTTAAGTTTAAAAGAGAAAATTTCAGAATAATGTATAAGAATCTATTTTTTAAAATTAAAATACCTATATGTGTATATATGCATGCATGTGTTTATATGAACAAAGAAAAGTGTGGAGGGATATAAAAAAAGGTGTTAATTAACATTGATTACCCTGGTGGGGAACAGAAATAGTTGTTTAATTTATATACCTTTGTATTAAAGGTTTGACTTGTTACAAACATTAACTTTTGTAATTTGAAAAATAAAATAAAGGGGAAGAAGTGTTTTGAAATACATGAAGCCTGGGAAATGTTTTCATTTTCTGACAAGATGGCACTCTGGCCTGGTCTATTATCTTTCCCCTAATCTAGTCTTTGAGATATCACCAGAGTTAAAGAAAATGTGTGGATCTAAAGAGCAAAAGGCAATACTTTAAGAAATCCCTCAAGTAGAGAGATTTTTTTGGTTTTATTTTGAAATAATTTGACTTTTCAAAAAAAATTACAATATAGTTCCCAAATAGTCTTCACTCAGCTTCCCCTAATGTTAATACTTTATATAATCATAATACAATGATCAAAACCAGGAAATTAACATTGATATACCATTATAAGCCCTTCCCAGTGATGTTCTTTGTCTAGTCCAAGATCCAGTCCAGATCCCACTTTACCTGTTATTTCTCTTCAGTTTCCTTCAGTCTGTGATAGTTCCTCAGTCTTTTGTTTTTCATGACTTAGACACTTTTGAACAATACCCGCCAGTTATCTTGTAGACTATCCCTCCATTTGGGTTTGATTCAGTGGGTTATGCATTAATATTACAGAAGAGATGCATCTTCAGTTCATCATATCAGCGGGCACATGATGGTGATAAATCTTACTGGTGATGTTAACCTGGGTCAGGGTGCTCACTGTCAGATTTCCCTACTCTAAAGCTACTATTTCTGCCTTTGTAGTTAATATCTAGGGCAAGATACTTTGCAGATAATTTGTTTTTATTGTTTTTTATTTTATTTATTTTCAGCTATGCTAGGTCTTCATTGCTGTACACGGGCTTTCTCTAGTTGCAACAAGCGGGGACTACCTTCTAGTTGTGGTGTAAGGGCTTCTTATTGCAGTGGCTTCTCTTGTTGCAGAGCACAGGGTCTAGAGCACAGACTCAGTAATTATGGCGCACAGTCTCAGTTGCTCTGAGCCATGTGAGATCCTCCTGGACCAAAGATAGAACCCACGTCCCCTCCATTGGCAGGCAGATTCTAAACCACTAGACAACCAGAGAAGTCCGATAATTAAAAAAAAAAAATTACACATTAGCCCTGAGGAGGGCATGGCAACCCACTCCAGTATTCTTGCCTAGAGAATCCCATGAACAGAGGAGCCTGGCAGGCTACAGTCCATATAGGGTCGCACACAGCTGGAGTTGGACACGACTGAAGTAACTCGGTATGCGTGCACACATTAGCCCCAGAGATTATGTTTGATTAGCTCTGACAGAGGCTTTGAGCTTCTTCAGTAATTCTGATGGTCAGACAAGAGTGGACCTCTGATATGGATCACACTCCTAATCACTAGCTCTGATATAAAGCACCTTCTTTACAGTACAGATAATAATTAGAAACAATTATGACATTTGTTAACCCTGGTCTCTAGACAACTAACACACCTAAGTATTTTAGTTATCTAGTGCTACATAACAAATTATCACAAATTTAGTTGCTTAAACCAACCCACATTTGTTTTCTCAGTTTCTGTGAGTCCATATATTAGGGGAAGCATAGACTGACTGAAACTGCCCACCCTGGCCAGGCACCATAGTAACTAACCATTTGCTTGAGTTGTTTTACGACAGGAGGTCCTGGTAAGGAACATGGAACTAATAGGCCACCACCAACTGGAAGAATTCGGGAAAGGTCAAAAGGAGACACCACATGTCCAACCATCTCCCAGAATCCTTCTTACTGATATCCATCTTGGCTGAACAAGGCGTGCACCACCAGGAAGGACTCTGTGTCAGCATGATTGGCTAAAAACAACCTGGGAACTATCCCATCACCATAAAATCCGAGATTGTGGGCCACATGGCAGAGCAGTTCTGGGTTTCCTTACCCTACTGCTCTCTGCCCAGGTGCCCATTCCCAATAGAATCTCTTGGTTTGCCAGCCCATGTGTCTCCTCTGACAATTCATTTCCGAGTGTTAGATAAGAGCCCAGTTTTGAGCCCTAGAAAGAGTCCCCCTTCCTGCAATACATACACTACTCAGCTGGGTCCTTGAGTTCAGATCTCACAAGGCTGCAGTCAAGGTGTTGACCACAACAATCCTCAACTAGGGAAGAAGTTGCTTCCAGGATCACATAGTTGTTGGCAGAATTCAATTCCATGTGAACTGCTGGACTGAGGACCTCCATTTTGTGCTGGTTGTGGACCAAAGTCTACCTACAACTCCTTGTCACATGGGTCTCTCTAATGTACAGCTCACAACAGAACTGCTGCTGCTAAGTCGCTTCAGTCGGCTCCGACTCTGTGCGACCCCATAGACGGCAGCCCACCAGGCTCCCCCATCCCTGGGATTCTCCAGGCAAGAACACTGAAGTGGGTTGCCATTTCCTTCTCCAATTCATGAAAGTGAAAAGTGAAAGTGAAGTCACTCAGTCGTGTCCAACTCTTAGCGACCCCATGGGCTGCAGCCTACCAGGCTCCTCCGTCCATGGGATTTTCCAGGCAAGAGTACTGGAGTGGAGTGCCAGGGCCTTCTCCACACAACAGAGCAGCTTGCTTCAAATAGGCAATCAGCTACCAATACAGACACCAGGTGGCGATAGTGGTAAAGAATCTGCCTGCAATGCAGGAGTCAAAGTGAAAGTTGCTCCGTGCACCCCATAGACGTCCATGAAATTCTCTAGGCCAGAATACTGGAGTGGGTAGCCTTTCCCTTCTCCAGCGGATCATCCCAATCCAGGGATCTAATCCAGGTCTCCCGCATTGCAGGCGGATTCCTTACCAGCTGAGCCACAAGTGAAGCCTAAGAATACTGGTGTGGGTAGAGTAGCCTATCTTTTCTCCAGTGGATCTTCCTGACCTAGGAATGGAACCGGGGTCTCCTGCGTTGCAAGTGGATTCTTTACCAACTGAACTATTGAAAGGTTGTTGCTGAACCAGGAAAAGACGCCGGGATTCTTGGCCTCCGGAGGAGAATTCAATCCGGGGCCAGAGACAAGGTTTGATCGCTTAGAGCTTTTGTGTAATAAAGTTTTATTAAAGGAGATAGAGAAAGCTTCTGACATAGACATCAAAAGGGGGTGGAAATAATACCCCTGTGCTAGTTTTTAGCTGGATGTTATAGAATCACTAGCAGTCTGTTAATGAAAGAAAGGAATGTCTTAAAACTCAGAATGGCGCTAGGCCCCTCATCCATAAAATGTATTTTGGGATAATCTTGGCACCAGACGAGTAATCCCAGGCCATAAAACGATTGACTTGAATCTTGTAGAAAGACAGATTACCATACAAATAGTTTCGTTTACATAGATTAGGGGAACAACGTCTGAGTATAACATACTGGTTTGTCAAATTGGTTCTGAGCCATTAGGCGGAACCAACTTGAAGACAGAGTCTGGGGTAAATGCATAGTATATTAACATAGCTTAAGACAAACATTTCCATAAGAAAAATGCATTGGTTAACTCAAGGTTTGAGAATAGTTAACTTCAGGTGGAACCAGGTGTCATTATGGCAACACAGTATTTTAAGAGAAACCTTTTTAATTTGTATAGAGAATTATGCATATTTTTTCCTTCTCTATACAAATTTAAAAGGTATATATATATATATATCACTAGTTTGTTTCCTCCTGCTGCTTAAGAGAGATAAAAAATGTCTGACACTTGCAGCCTATTTCCTCCATTTGGAGACCCCTGGCCTTCCTGCCTGTTACCCTCTCACTATAAGGGTTCAATCCCTGGGTCGGGTGGATTCCCGGGTCAGGAGGAAGACATGGCAACTCCAGTATTCTTGCCTGGAGAATCCCCATGGACAGAGGAGCCTGGTGGTCTACAATCCATGGGGTCGCACAGAGTTGGACACAACTGAAGCGACTTAGCACACACTCACCAATACAGAAGTCACACTTTATTATCATGCATGTGACATCCTTTGCTGTTATTTTATTGGTTTGATGCAAGTCACAGTTCCCAGTCACATACATTCAAGGGGAGGAAATAACATGAGGGTGTTAGGTAGTTAGAACAGAAAACAGGAGTCCAAAATGGCGGTGGCTAAAAGACAAGGAAGGGAAAAGCCCGGGAAAATAGAACAAAGGAAGGTCAAAAGAAGGTCCGAGGACTTCAGGTAGAACAAACAACACTCCTGGCTAACCCAGTTTACATAGGGCAGGCCCAGGGGGTTGGAAAAAACATATAAAAAGAGCAGCCAAAGTGCGCTCCCTCTCTCTCTCTCTCCTGCGTGCTGGGGTGCTCTTCTCTTTGTGTCTTTGGGTCGACATGCCCTCACGCCTCAAGGATGGATTTTCCTGCAATTATCTGAATAAAATAGAGCTGTAACACGGAGCTGTAACACTGATTTGTCTAAGAGCTATAACACGGTCTGTTTGAGACCTGAGAGCTATAACACGGTCTGTCCAAGACCCGAGAGCTGTGACACGCTAAGGGCTTTAATGTCGGTCACTCCAAATCTTTGTTGTGACAAGACAGAACTAAGGAGTATACGCTTGCCTGACAAGGGGCATTCCTCCTTCCAGATTTTTCAGGAGGTAGTGGTCACTGCAGGCAGCTTAGAACCTACCCACCTCACCAGGGAAATAAGTTTGAAAGTAGGAAAGAGTCAGGAAGGCGACTGTGCTGGAACAGAGCTGAGTGAGCCATGTATTTCTGGATATGTTTGATGTGACTTAAAAAAAATTTTTTTTTTCCTTTTTTGGCTGCACCACAGGGCATGTGGGATCTTAGCTCCCCAACTAGGAATCAAACTCAGCCCCCCACAGTAGACGCTCAAAGTCTTAACCACTGGACTGCCAGGGAAGTCCCTTCCTGAGAGTTCTTGAACTCTAAATAGAAGTAATATATCCACTTATCACAAGTGCATACAGGGTGTTTACCATGAACCAGGCACTGTTTTTGGTATTGGGGCTAGCAAGCAATGCCAAAGCAAGAGAGTTCCAGAAAAACACCTACTTCTGCCTTATTGACTATGCCAAAGCCTTTGACTGTGTGGATCACAACAAACTGTGGAAACTTCTTAAAGAGATGGGAATGACAGACCACCTGACCTGTCTCTTGAGAAATCTGTATGCAGCTCAGGAAGCAACAGTGAGAACTGGACATGGAACAACAGACTGGTTCCAAACAGGGAAAGAAGTATGTCAAGGCTGTATATTGTCATCCTGCTTATTTAACTTATATGCAGAGTACATCATGAGAAACACTAGGCTGAAGCACAAGCTGGAATCAAGATTTCCAGGAGAAATATCAATAACCTCAGATATGAAGATGACACCACCTTTATGGCAGAAAGTGAAGAAGAGCTAAAGAGCCTCTTGATGAAAGTGGAAAGTGAAAAAGTTCGCTTAAAACTCAACATTCAGAAAACTAAGATCATGGAATCTGGTCCCATCACTTCATGGCAAGTAGATGGGGAAACAGTGGAAATAGTGGCAGACTTTATTTTGGGGGGCTCCAAAATCACTGCAGATGGTGACTGTAGCCATGAAATTAAAAGACACTTGCTCCTTGGAAGAAAAGTTATGACCAACCTAGATAGCATATTGAAAAGCAGAGACATTACTTTGCCAACAAATGTCTAGTCAAAGCTATGGCTTTTCCAGTAGTCATGTATGGATGTGAGAATTGGACTATAAAGAAAGCTGAATGCTGAAGAACTGATGTTTTTGAACTATGCTGTTGGAGAAGACTTTTGAGAGTCCCTTGGACTGCAAGGAGATCCAACCAGTCCATCCTAAAGGAAATCAGTCCTGAGTATTCATTGGAAGGACTGATGCTGAAGCTGAAACTCCAATACTTTGGCCACCTGATGCAAAGAACTGACTCATTTGAAAAGACCCTGATGCTCAGAAAGATTGAAGGCAGGAGGATAAGGGGACAACAGAGGATGAGATGGTTGGATGGCATCACCAACTCGATGAACATGAGTCTGAGTAAACTCCAGGAGTTGGTGATGGACAGTGAAGCCTGGCGTGCTGCAGTCCATGGGGTTGCAAAGAGTCGGACACGACTGAGCGATTGAACTGAACTGAACTGAATGATTAAGCATCTTTTCTTGTGTTCATTGGCCATCTGTATACTATCTTTGGAGAAATGTCTATTCACGACCTTGCCCATTTTTTAATCAGGTTTTTTAAAAATTAATTTTTGGCTGTTCTGAGTCTTTGTTGCTGCTTGGGCTTTTCTAGTTGCAGTGCTGGGGTTACTCTCTAGTTTCGTTGTTTGGGCCTCTCATCACAGTGGCTTCTCTTGTTGCAGAGCACAGGCTCTAAGGAGCAGGCCTCAGTAGTTGTAGCTCCCATGATCTAGAGCACAGGCTCAATAGTTGTGGTACACGCGCTTAGCTGCTTCAAGGCATGTGGGATTCTCCTGGCTTATGGATCTAACCTGTATCTCATCCATTGGCAGTCAGATTCTTTACTGCTGAACCACCAGGGAAGCCCCTGGTTTTTACATTGCTTTTGGAATTCTTTATATATTCTAGATATTAATCTATCAGATATATGATTTGTAGACATTTTATACCATCCTATGAATTGTCTTCTCATTCTCTTGACAATCTCTTATTTTTTCCTCACCAAGAGGTATGTGGGATCTTAGTCCCCCAACCAAGGATCAAACCTTCATCCCCTGCATTGGAAGATTGGCATGGCAACCAATGGACCACCAGGGAAGTCTTTTCTTCTACGTTTAAATTTAGTTTGGTTTCATTATATATATATATATATATTTTTTTATATATATATATATATAAAAGACATTTTGTCTTATGTATTTAGTTCATTTATTAGTGATTTCCTGATATTATCAGCAAGCTAATACATTAAAAAAAATTTTTTTTTTAATTTATGTATAGTCGGCTGCGCTGGGGTTCCCTGGTGGCTCAAACAGTAAAGAATCTGCCCACAATGTAGGAGATCTAGGTTCGATCCCGGGGTTGGGAAGATCCCGTGGAGGAGGGCATGGAAACTCACTCCAGTATTCTTGCCTGGAGAATCCCCATAGACAGAGGAGCCTGGTGGGCTACAGTCCACGGGGTCGCAAAGTATCGGACACGACTGAGTGACTAAGCACACAAGCCGGGCACATGGCTGTGCTGGGTCCTCTTTGCTGCAAGGGTCTTTCTCTAATTACAGGGAGCAGGGGCTACTCTAGTTGCCATATTTAGGCTTCTCATTCCAGTGGCTTCTCTTGTTTCAGAGCACAGGCTGTAGGGTGCACAGTCTTCACTAGTTGTGGCACACTGGCTTAATTGCCCTGCAGCATGTGAAATTGTCCTGCTGCTTCAGTCATGTCCGACTCCGGGCCAAAGATAAAACCCTTTTCCCCTGCACTGGAAAGTGGACTCTAAACCATTGGACCACCAGGATAGTCCCAGTCTATACATTCTAATCTAAATACAGATCTAGTTGCCTGCCAACCCTCAGGAGTTTTCCTACATAATGCGTTTGTATGCTTGTGTGTGTGTGTGCTTAGTTGCTCAATTGTGTCTGATCTTTGCTACCTTACTGACTGTAGCCAGCCAGGCTCTTGTGTCCATGGGATTTCCCAGGCAAGAATACTGGAGCGGGTTGCCATTTCCCTCTCCAGCGAATCTTCCCAACCCAGGGATTAAATCCACGTCTCCTGCTTGGCAGGTAGATTCTTTACCACTGAGCCACCAGGGAAGCCCCAACATTTGGAGGAGCATTGTCAATATTTATTGTTATCATAATTTAATTTTTTCCCGTTCTGGAAAAGAATATGATCTACAGATTTTCTGAGAAGGAAGTGATTATTAACTTAATATTTCATGTCTTTCTCTTTTTTGACAAATGGGTTTTCAACTATTCTTGATAAATAGGTTTTTTTGCTGGGTATGAGATAATTGTGCAGCGTGAAGTACAAGGTGTTAATGTAGGCTTATTCACCCATTCTTTGTCTCTGAGTTTTCTTAGTGTTTTATTTTTCTTTTTATACTTTATGTTGAATAAGGAGTAAGTGTTGCTAAGATGCTTTTTTGCAAACATTACAGCCATAGGTCCTTTTTTCATTATAAATTCTTTGATATAAATCATGATGAAACATGGTAAAAGTTCTTTCCATAAATAATAATGTTGAAAATATTAATGTTAATTTTGGATAACTACCAGCTACATTCTTACTATATGTTAGTAAGAGTCACATTTTTCACTTAACTCAAATGAGTTAAATCCTTACAACAATCCAACATAATCATCATTAGTAATTATACCAAAAAAAGTATAAAGCAACACTTTTTCTAAACTGTTTACATATTTGGTTGTATGAGCACATGCATGTAAAAAACTTTTTTAAAAAGGTTTCAATGGATAAAAATAAATTCATAATAGTGATTATGAGGGAATTGGGGATTATTGGCATTTTTTTACAGGGAGAAAATATTCATTAGTTATTTCAACACTGAAATTAAATGTTTTGAAATTTCAAATAAAAAAAGTACTAAAGTTGCATTTAGAAGGCAACTTCTGTAACTACAAAAGTTTAAACAGGCACCAAAATATTTATCGGTAGTTATTTAGCAAAATGAGACTCAACCACAGAAAAGATTATGACACCATTAAAAATAATAATACATAAACATCTGTACTTAAACAGTAGCGTGATAAAAGCAGGTTATGGTACAACATGTACTATACATACAACATATAAGTCATGATTACATGAAATAAAGCCTGCAAGGATATACTATGATAATTTGAAAGCAGTCATTTCTGTTTCACAGGCTTATAAATCTTTCTTCGTGTCCTCTGTTTTTTTTTTTTTTTTTAACAAGAAAATACTAACTTAACAAAAGGAAAAAAGAATAGAGCTGTCTTCAAATACAAATTTATAATTCCACCACGAATTCAAAGATAGCCTATGCAACACAATTTACAGTGTAGTATGATGTAGGCCACACAAATAGAAAAGATGGTCCTAAAACATAGAATTTTGGGGACAGAATTTTTTGAGGGAAAAGGGGGTTTAATTTAGACCGTGAATTCACATTATTAAATACATTTGATTAATGTTATACATAAAATTACAAACACATTAGAAAAAATAGTGTTAACAGTGTAATGGGTTGAACTATGTTGGAAGTCCAAACCTCTGGTATGTTAATGTGATAGTACCTGGAAATAAAGTCTCTGCAGATAAAATCAAGTTAAGATGAGGTCCTTATGGTGAGCCCTAATCCAATATGACCTGTGTCTGTATAACAGAACAGATGCAGAGACACACAGAGAACGTAGTGTGAAGATGGAGGCAGAGATAGCAGCAATGCTTCTATAAGCCTAGGCATGTCAAAAATTGCTGCTATAAGAAGCTAGAAGGGTGTGGAACAGATTCTCTCTGAGTCCCTGAAAGGAACCAAACTTGCCAACAATTTTGATTTTGGGTTTCAAAATCAAAACTCTCAAAAACTATGAGAGAATAAGTTCTGGTGTTTTAAGCCACCTTGTTTTGTGGCATTTGGTACTTCATTACAGCAACCCTAAGAAACTATTACACAGAAGAACCTTCAGTTTTTTCCCCTTGTTTTTTGCATCACTTGTTTTAAAAATATTACTATCAAGTTTATCAAAAGGATCTATCACTTATCCATTATGAGTTCCTTCATGGCGGATGAGGTCAGAGCGACTACCAAAGGTCTTTCCACATTCTTTACAGTCATAAGGTTTCTCACCAGTGTGAATTCTTTGATGACGAGTAAGGTTTGAGCCTTTATTAAAAGCCTTTCCACACTCATTACATTCATATGGTTTTTCACCTGTATGGATTCTCTGATGTTGAATAAGTTCTGAGCTCTGGATAAAGGCCTTTCCACATTCTTTACATTCATAGAGTTTCTTGCCAGTGTGAATTTTGTGATGGTTAGTAAGTGTTGAGGCACTACTAAAGGCCTTCCCACATTCCTTACACTCATAAGGTTTCTCACCAGTGTGCATTCTGTGATGCTGAATAAGCCTTGAATGTTGAGTAAAGGCTTTCCCACATTCTTTACATTCATAAGGTTTCTCACCGGTATGAATTCTCAGGTGTGGAAAAAGTTGTGAACTCTTAGTAAAGGCTTTCCCACATACTTTACATTCATAGGGTTTTTCACCAGTGTGAATTCTCTGATGATCATTAAGGTTTGAGCAATAATTAAAGGCCTTTCCACATTCCTTACATTCATAGGGTTTCTCACCAGTGTGAATCCTCTGATGTTGAGAAAAATATGAACTACAACTAAAAGCCTTGCCACATTCTTTACATTCATAGGGTTTTTCACCAGTATGAATCCTCTGATGTCGAGTAACAAGTGAGCCACGACTAAAGGATTTCCCACACTCCTTACATTCATAGTTTTTTTCAGCAGAATGAATTCTTTGATGTTGAATAAACTGTGAGTTTTGATTAAAGGCCTTTCCACATATTTTACATTCACAGGATTTCTCTTCATTAATAGTTTTTTGATGTAGAATGAGAAATGTTGGCTGATAAAAAGTGGATAGGTCTTCATGGGTAAATATTACTTGACTAAAATGCCTTTTCTTTAGAGATAATAACTTGGTCTCACACATGGATTCCAGATCTGAAAGAAAACAGAAAGGCATATGCTTATTTTTCTTATTCTGGGAAAGGTTAAACATCTGAAAAATACCAAGATTTAACTGAAAATAATATTTGGGAAAGTAAATAGTTAGATAGTTCTCAAACATGGCTAAGCAATTTGTAAAATTGGTAAGAAAAGCACAGACATTAAGGAGAGGCAATAGAAGAAGCTGAAGAGAACCTGGTGGGGATCAGAATCACCTGCAATTTCAGTGAGTCCACACTATTCAGGGCTATCCTCCACATTACATAGTGATTCTAAGCATATATACATTTATATAAGCACATACTCATAGAGCACCATACTATGTCTTGTAATTTGTGGATAACTGTCATGCTTTCAGGACTACTGAGGAATAAATGTGTTGAAATGTATAAATGGGGATAGTGGAGGGTTAGTGACTTTAAGCAAAGGGTATATTGTTGGCAAATTCACATTGGGGGACAGCCCACAGCAAGTCTAGGGTGCTGAATGAAACTGATGAGAATGGTAGAGAGGTAAA
This sequence comes from Tragelaphus eurycerus, assembly GCA_935064755.1. Lineage (NCBI taxonomy): Eukaryota > Metazoa > Chordata > Mammalia > Artiodactyla > Bovidae > Tragelaphus > Tragelaphus eurycerus. The sequence goes on from CAKXYN010000020.1 coordinate 10,461,384, forward strand.
TCACTTCTGTGAATAGAGCCTGGTACATGTTGGGGATGCAGTGAAAACAGTTTGCCTTCGAATTCTGTGATGCTGATGCCAGGAGAGAGAAATGGAATCTTCATGTCATGGCAGTCACTAAGAAGGGAGGCAGCTTGAGTGTGAGAAAGAAGAGAATAAGAATGAAACAGTCTCTGTGAGAAAAGAGGATTTTCTACCACTCTGCATTATATCTGCTAATGACCATGAAAACACTGTAAGTACTGACTTGGGATTTACAAATAAATTTCAGTGAGTAAGTGAATTCATAAATATAGAATTTGTGACTTAATGAGGGACAACTGTATTTTTTAAAAAAGGGGGCATAATTTCTGTTAAAAATGGCAGACTGTAGGTATAAGTTTACCAATGCTTTTCATGAATCCATAAGAAAATCACACTAAAAGCCTAACAAGAGGAAAGGAAAACCCCATGAGGATAAAAGATACTGGAGAAGAAACAGAACTTGGAAACTGGAAAGTCAATGGATGAGTGATAAGTGACTGCAGACCAGAGAATACCAAACAAGCTCCAGTGGGTGAATTCCACAGTATTGATTCATGGTGCAAATCCCTTCAAATACATAAGAACTGGAGGCATCAGGTACTTCTAATAGCGGAGTGCAGAGCAGAGCAAAAGCTGAAGGATGAATTCAAAGAGTGTATCTCCTCCCCATCCCACAGGAAAGGATGATTATAGTTTTCCATTCTCAAAGAAAACTAGAAATCTAGAAAAATGGAAGCAGAGAAAATCTGGAGTCAGGAACATCCAGCATAGGCAGGGACATTGGTACTGAACTGGGAAGAAAGAATTAACAGAAAATATACATACTTGAATTAACAGAAAATATACATACATAAGAAGAGGTGGCAAGAATACACAGAAGAACTGTACAAAAAAGAGCTTCACGACCCAGATAATCATGATGATGTGATCACTGACCTAGAGCCAGACATCTTGGAATGTGAAGTCAAATGGGCCTTAGAAAGCATCACTACCAACAAAGCTAGTGGAGGTGATGGAATTCCAGTGGAGCTATTCCAAGTCCTGAATGATGATGCTGTGAAAGTGCTACACTCAATATGTCAGCAAATTTGGAAAACTCAGCAGTGGCCACAAGATTGGAAAAGGTCAGTTTTCATCCCAATCCCAAAGAAAGGCAATGCCAAGGAGTGCTCAAACTACCGAACAATTGCACTCATCTCACACGCTAGTAAAGTAATGCTCAAAATTCTCCAAGCCAGGCTTCAGCAATATGTGAACCGTGAACTTCCTGATGTTCAAGCTGGCTTTAGAAAAGGCAGAGGAACCAGAGATCAAATTGCCAACATCCGCTGGATCATCGAAAAAGCAAGAGAGTTCCAGAAAAACATCTATTTCTGCTTTATTGACTATGCCAAAGCCTTTGACTGTGTGGATCACAATAAACTATGGAAAATTCTGAAAGAGATGGGAATACCAGACCACCTGATCTGCCTCTTAAGAAATCTGTATGCAGGTCAGGAAGCAACAGTTAGAACTGGTCATGGAACAACAGACTGGTTCCAAATAGGAAAAGGAGTACGTCAAGGCTGCATATTGTCACCATGTTTATTTAACTTATATGCAGAGTACATCATGAGAAATGCTGGACTGGAAGAAACACAAGTTGGAATCAAGATTGCCGGGAGAAATATCAATAACCTCAGATATGCAGATGACACCACTCTTATGGCAGAAAGTGAAGAGGGGCTAAAAAGCCTCTTGATGAAAGTGAAAGTGGAGAGTGAAAAGGTTGGCTTAAAGCTCAACATTCAGAAAACGAAGATCATGGCATCTGGTCCCATCACTGCATGGGAAATAGATGGGGAAACAGTGGAAACAGTGTCAGACTTTGTTTTTCTGGGCTCCAAAATCACTGCAGATGGTGACTGCAGCCATGAGATTAAAAGACGCTTGCTCCTTGGAAGGAAAGTTATGACCAACCTAGATAGCATATTCAAAAGCAGAGACATTACTTTACCAACAAAGGTTCGCCTAGTCAAGGCTATGGTCTTTCCTGTGGTCATGTATGGATGTGAGAGCTGGACTATGAAGAAGGCTGAGCGCCGAAGAATTGATGCTTTTGAACTGTGGTGTTGGAGAAGACTCTTGAGAGTCCCTTGGACTGCAAGAAGATCCAACCAGTCCATTCTGGGGGAGATCAATCCTGGAATTTCTTTGGAAGGAATGATGCTAAAGCTGAAACTCCAGTATTTTGGCCACCTCATGCGAAGAGTTGACTCATTGGAGAAGACTCTGATGCTGGGAGGGATTGAGGGCAGGAGGAGAAGGGGACGACAGAGGATGAGATGGCTGGATGGCATCACTGACTCGATGGATGCAAGTCTGGGTGACCTCCGGGAGCTGGTGATGGACAGGGAGGCCTGGCGTGCTGCGGTTCATGGGGTCGCAAAGAGTCGGACACGACTGAGCGACTGATCTGATCTGATCTGATACATACTTGTGATATTAAAAAAAAATGTATCTGGTCTTTGTTTCCAGTTGCTGGCAGAGCTTCAAAAACCACTGGACTGTCTTTCATTATTCACAACAAGGGTCTTTTGATCATATCTGACTTTATGATAAAGAGGTGATTCACAGTGGATCCTTTGTTTCAAGGGATGGGGCTGGTCACACTTGCCTAAATAATGACACTCCAGTAAAATACTTGGAAGGATTGGAGGAAGCTTTCTGGTTGGTGAACTAATCTATGTACCAGATGGGTACAAGGTCAATAGCACAAAGAGTGGATAAGGAGAAGTAAAATTATTTGTATGTGACTGTTATCAGCATAAAACATACTGTTATATTTCTGAAAGCCCTATGATAACTACAAAGAAAACACCTTATAGAAGATAAACAAAAGAAAAATAAAGGATTCAAAGCATATCAATACAAATAAAGAAAGAAAATGAAGGCAGCAAGAGAGGAAAGAGGGACAAAAGAACTACAAGGACATAAAATAATAAAATAGCAATAGTAAGTTGTTATTTATTAACAATAACTGTAAATGTAAATGGATTAAACTCTCAAATCAAAACAGAATGGCTGAATGGAGAAAACTATAGAGTAAGCCCCCTACAGACAAACCTTCAAGTTGCAAACTTTCAAAAATGCAAAAGTACATCTTTCACATGTCCGATCACGTAACTCATGTGTCTGGTATACACTGTCATGTGTGTGCATCCTCTACAAGTGGTTGTGCTTTTGTATATTTTACTGTACAGTACTATAGAGTGCAGTAGTACAGTATCTTTATTTCAAGCCCAGGATGTCCAGAAGCAAGCATAAAAGCAGATGGTGATATCAGCCACATTAACAGAAAAAAGGATAAAAATCTTTAAGATAATAGGATAATCCTATTAGATAAGAATAAGATAATAAGATATTATCCTATTCCTACCAGGCTACCTTTTACACTAGACAAATCATTTGCAACTTACCAATCTTTTTAAATTTAACATCTAATTTTAAGAGAACTTGGTCTCTAATGAGTAGCAAATAATAAGTGAAACAAAGGTACATTTCTCCAGATAATTAAATAATCCTTAAATGAACATGAAAAATACACTGGTATGGCACTGGAAAGACATTAAGTATTTACCCTTTTGTATGATTTTCAATTGTTGATATATACTCAAGAGTGGGGCATATGTATACCACTTTAAGTAGTAACAGATGAGAAAGGCAATACCATTTTATACTTTCACTAGAATGGGTAAGAATTTCTATGTCCCCACTAACAGCTGTCATTATCCAGCTTCCTACTTTTCCACGTATAGTAAATGAAAAGTGATATTTCATTATTGTCATCATTTGCATTTGTAATTATTAAGTGTCAACATCTGAAAGGCTTATTAATTAGCATTTTAACCTCGTTAACCTTTATCAGTATTTTTATTGGGTCATTGCTGCTGCTGCTGCTGCTAAGTCACTTCAGTCATGTCCGACTCTGTGCAACCACAGAGACAGCAGCCCACCAGGCGCCCCCGTCCCTGGGATTCTCCAGGCAAGAACACTGGAGTGGGTTGCCATTTCCTTCTCCAATACATGAAAGGGAAACGTGAAAGTGAAGTTGCTCAGTCGTGTCCAACTCTTAGCGACCCCGTGGACTGCAGCCTACCAGGCTCCTCCATCCATGGGATATTCCAGGCAAGAGTACTGGAGTGGGGTGCCATTGCTTTCTCCAATTAGGTCACTAACTTCTTCCTATTAATTAGCAACTATCTTCCAATCTACTCTGCATTAAATTTATCTATTGTGTCCTTCATTTAACAGAAATTCTTAATTTTGATGTATTTTCAGTTCATGATTTTGCTTTACGGTTTGTACTTTTGGAGTTTTATTTATTTACTGACTTAAATAGCATTTAAAGGAAAAAGGGAAAAACAAAAGCTTCAAAACTAGAGTGTAATGCCCTGTTAAGTATGTCTAATAAACACTTTTTTTTTCTAATATACATCAAAAGTACTGGAAAGGAAGCAATTTTACCGAAGGGTAATGTCACTAGGACATGTGGACTATAGTTATAAAAGAAATTTTGAAAAATACAGGTGTTCATGGAAAAGAATAGAGGAAACAATGTCAATAACAGAACAGTGAGCAGGTTTTTGAAAATGCTATAGCATCATTCTAGTATGGTATTCAGACAAAGGTAGACAAGCAAATGGAACATAATAAAGTCCAGAGATAGACTTATAGATATGGCAACACATGATTTATGGCAAAGTAGCCTTATATATAGAGAAAGTCTTTCCAGTAGACCTTGCTGGGTCAACTGCATATTCACATGGGGGAAAAAAATGAAATTTGACTCCTACCTCATACTATATCAAATATCAGCTCCAAGGAGCTGGAGATCTAAATGTAAGAGGTAAAGCAACAAAGCTACTAGAATATAACACAGGAAGTATCTTCATGATTTTGGGGTAGGCAATGAATCCTACACAAAACACAAAAAGCAACAACTATAAAGGAAAAGGTAGGTAAGCTTGTGTTCTTAAAATTAATAACATCAAAAGACAACACTAGAGAATAAAATAGTAAGTGATAGAGGTAGATATTTACAAAGGCTTATATTCAGAATATACAAAGAGCTCCTTCAAATCACTAAGAGAAAGAAAGACAACCCAATGAACAGAACCAAGAAACTTAAATGGGCAACTCAGAACACACACACATGCACATAAACATACCACAGTATGGCTAACATTAAAAGGTCTAGCAATATCAAGAACTGGAAAGAATGCAGAGCAATAGCGACATTCATACTACTATTGGAAATATAAATTGGCATAACCACTTTGGAAAACTGGCATTATTAAAACTGAACCAACACATATCCTATTACCTAGTAACTCCATTCCTGTGTATATACCAAAAAGAAATGTGTATATATATATGCACCAAAATACATGTACACAGATGTTCACAGCAGCATTATATAAAACAGCTAAAAACTGGAAAACCACCTAATAGTCAATAGTAGAAAGGACACTTAATTTATAATAATTAGCAATACAGAATAAATTATATAAAATATATCCACAGAATGGAATACCACATAGCACTGGGAATGAACCAACATTAGCTATATGCAATAAATGCGTGTATATTATCACCCTGCTTATTTAACTTATATGCAGAGTACATCATGAGAAATTCCGGGCTGGATGAAACACAAGCTGGAATCAAGATTGTTGGGAGAAATATCAATAACCTCAGTTACGTAAATGACACCACCCTTATAGCAGAAAGTGAAGAACTAAAGAGCCTCTTGATGAAAGTGAAAGAAGAGAGTGAAAAACTTGACTCAAAACTCAACATTCAGAAAACTAAGATCATGGCATCTGGTCCCATCACTTCACGGCAAATAGATGGGGAAACAATGGAAACAGTGACAGACTTTATTTTTTGGGGCTCCAAAATCACTGCAGATGGTGACTGTAGCCATGAAATTAAAAGATGCTTGCTCCTTGGAAGAAAATTTATGACCAACCTAGACAGCATATTAAAAAAGCAGAGACATTACTTTGCCAACAAAGGTCTGTCTAGTCAAAGCTATGGTTTTTCCAGTAGTCATGTATGGATGTGAGAGTTGGGCTATAAAGAAAGCTGAGAGCCAAAGAATTGATGCTTTTGAACTGTGGTGTTGGAGAAGACTCTTGAGAGTCCCTTGGACTGCAAGGAGATCCAACCAGACCATCCTAAAGGAAATCAGTCCTGAGTATTCATTGGAAGGATAGATGCTGAAGCTGAAACTCCAATACTTTGGCCACCTGATGCAAAGAACTGACTCATCTGAAAAGACCCTGATGCTGGAAAAGATTGAAGGCAGGACGAGAAGGGGACGACAGAGGATGAGATGGTTGGATGGCATCACCGACTTAATGGACAAGCATAAGCAAGCTCCGGGAGTTGGTGATGGACAGAGATGCCTGGTGTGCTGCAGTCCATGGGATTGCAAAAAGTCAGACACAACTGAGCAACTGAACTGAATTGATATGCAATAACATGGATGATGTATCCCATAAAGTTGAGAAAAAAAAACCAAAAGCATAAGTACTATATGATTCCACTTACATGCAACTCAGAAACAGGCAAAAATTACTTCATAGAGTTAGAAATCAAGATAGTATGTATTTTTGGGGAGGACAAAGAGGGGAGTGATTGGGAAAGGGTTCTGAAAATTATAGCTAGTAATTTTCTGGAAAGTAGATAAAATGAAAACCAGTAGATAAAATGATAAATTGAAAGAGAAAACACAAATACACACACAGACACACACACACTTCTTAGGGTGGGAATGTCTACTGTTACATAAGTCTAAATGCAGCATATCCTATGAAGGAATGAAATCTAAAAAGTGGGTAGAATAACTGCTTTGGAAATGAAGAAGGAAGGCATTAATACTTGCTATATTGAAGGAAGGCATTAATACTTGCTATATTGGACAGAGAAAAAAATATAAGAGGAAAAAAAACAAGATATATCTTTTATGGAAGAGGCCTTGAGTTTTTTAAGGGAGTTTCCTGATAACATCTTAACAGGTAATATCTCCTCAGGCTCTACTCCTGCACTATCATCTCTTGCTTACCTAAACAAAGGCCTCTGGTCAGTTCTCTGTCAATCATCCAGGGCTCTTTTCCTTGTTCCAATAAGGAGATCACAGCCGGTTTAGAACTGGAAAGTCCTGATCAAAAGAAAAGACATGGGACATGGTTATGCTGTTGGTGTCCCAGAAATCAGATCCAGTCCTTTGGTGATCAAGAGAGATGCCACTACAGGAAGGACCAGAGAAAAGATGAAGATGAAGCTTCAGCCATATCCCAACAGAGCTGCCCATTTCCAGCTCTTCCATTCCATTCCAACTCAACCATTCCTTGGGGGACAGAGAGCAGGAATTTAGCTGGTTACCTGGAATGAGTAATTCACAGTGGAGAAAGGAGACATTCCCAAGAGCAGACTCTGAATTGGGGGGACAGTCATCCTTACCCACTGAAACCAGGTTGCTGAAATTTTCCAACATCACTTCTTTGTATAAATTCATCTGACCAGAGTCCAGGCATTCCCATTCCTCCTGAGAGAAGTTTACAGACACGTCCCTGAACATCACTGACCCCTGAAAATGACACACACGCTTTCACAATGGAAGGAGAGAAGAAAATGATGGTAGTAGATGAGATGGTAGAGAGCTCTACAGAAAAGGACAGATTATTAAGCAAATTGAAGGAGCTGGACCCTATTACATCACCCAAGCCATATCTACTATGTACAGAGGGATCTGTCTAGGAGTGTGCAAATAGAGTGGACTTTTCCAATGAGAGGAAATAGCAAGCCTGCAGCTCAGTGCCTGGCCACAGTAAAGTCTGCATAAATAAGAGTCCCTTCTCATGTTCCCTTTAAGCCCTAAAAGAGGGAGAAATGTGATAGACTTTAAAAAATACTTTATATTTTGGAATAAAATTTCAGAATATCAGGGAAAAACAGAACTTTTTAAAAGCCTCTGTGGATCACATTAAAAATTTTCACAAATCGGAATGGCAATGGATCACTCAACAGCACTATTTAAAATAAGAAAATGAAATGATCCCTTTATTTTTTAATTAATTAATTAACTGCATGTGGGATCTAGTTCTTTGACCAGGGATTGAACCTGGGCCCCCTGTTTTGGGAGTGTAGAGTCTTAGCCACTAGAACACTAAGGAAGTCTCTAATTCCTTTAATATTACAAAGGACAACAAATTTTGGCAGAGAATTCAATACTCAAAGTTAATATGAAGATTATATACCAAGCAAGATTAAATACCAAGCTAGTATGAAGATTAGCTCAAGACAATTCTAGATTCACAGAGAATGAACGTTAAATTTTCTCCTGTCCAGCTTTTCTTGGGAAGGTACTGGCTTATGTGTTCCATCAAAACTAGAGAATAAGCAAATAAAAGGTATTATATTCAGAAGCTAGGAAACTTAACACAAGAATGGTGAATGAAGTTCAGTATAATTGTAAAACGCAAGGCCCAGGGTAATATCTGGGAGCAGATCCAAAGAGTAATACCTAGGAATAGGAGGATAAAGGACTATGGGAAAGAAATGGACTATGGAGCAGAGAAAGGAGTTCAGGTTAAGGAAACAAAGCAGCTTAGGACTATATGTCTGCCTTTTCCAATGCAAGCTTCTAGCCTGAAATAAGCCTGAGATCAGAGAACAGGCTTTAAATAAAATTTGTACATTATTACACTCAACCAGAGAGTATAATTACTAAAATAAGACTGATCTTGTGACTGAAAATAACCAAAAAATACCGAAGAGTGATCAAAAAAATTTTAGGGACTGCACAAGCTTTTATCCAGGGCAACAAAAAAATTAGCCATAGAGTTGAGAGTGGAAATTTTGGGGAAAAAATATTCTTTTCCTTGCTTCCTATGAAGTCCTGCTTATTTCAGAGTATTGGTTATAAGTTGATTTGGTTTTCCAGGTACACAGTCATGTCACCTGCAGAAAGTAATAATCTTACACCCTCTTTTCGAATTTTTAATCTAATTTTTCCTCTTGTTTAAGTGCTTTGGTTAATGCCTACAGAACAATGTGAAATAACATTGGTAATGGTGTGTACCCTTGTCTTTCTCTGATTTTACTGGGAATGTTTCAGATATTTCCAGATCAAACATTAGGTTAGCTTCTGAAAACAAATTTCAATTTATTCCCCACTGCAGTATACTACCTCCCTAGAATATTAATATTGGGCAATATCTTCAATATAGAGCTGGTGAGTGTAATTAGAGGTTGATAGGAGAGGGGAACCAGATGCTCTGTTTGGGCTTTGGCACAGGAGAATGGATTGGAAGGACTCAACTCTTTCTGAAGAAATTCAGATAGAAAGGCCTTAAGCTTATTTGAGAAGACTGATTCTCATCCTAATTTTCTTTGCCTCTGTACCAAACACACATTCTTAAAATTGAGAGTTCTAAACTTAGTTCCATGAGAACTGAATTTCAGCTCCAAATTTATACTTTGAGAAAATAGCATCCCTATTCTGAATCTTCTACCTGGGTACACTCTAATACTCAAATAAAAAAAAAATAATAATGTGATTGATAGCCTTGTGATTTGGTGAGTTCCCTAAGATGAGACATGTTGAAACATAAGTGAATAAAGATATTTTTGTTTCTTCTAGTTAGAAGGAGACTCTAAAATTCTAGCTGCCTGCCAGCCCTCCACCCACTTCCTGAGATAAAGCAAAGACTTCATGTCTCATACAACTGATTTGAAGAATAAACTATAACTCATTCATGAAAAATAATATGTACCTTTGAAAAATTGTATTTACAAAGATCATTTGATGACAAAGAAGAATACTTTTTTGCCCTGGAGAATTCCACAGACAGAGGAGCCTGGCAGGCTACAGGCCATGAGGTCGCAGAGTCACACATGACTGAGTGACTATCACTCAAAATGGTAAATGAAGTGTAATTTGATTTTGGAAAAACAATGAAAATACACAAAAATATTAACACTAGTTTTTGAGTGGTCCTATTTTACTTTTTTCTTGGTAATTATGTTTTGAAACTCTCTAAAATAGTCATGCTTTTAAAGTCATAATAAATATTGCCTTTAAAAAGAAAAAAATTTGACAAACAGAAGTGGAGCCGTTTTCCAAATAAGTAAACATTAGGTATATGGGAGTTACTGTGCTTCAATAGCAGGCTCAACTATCCTTTTCTCCAGTAGGAAAATCATAGGAACTTATTATCAAATGATATACCTTTATTAAGCATTAACTTTCAGAAGACAGAAAGCAATGAGGAAATCCCAACATACCTTGGACACTGCTTGCAGAAGTTCATCATGCATTCTTTCCCTCTCTTTTGAGCCTCACCTGGAGAAGGGTAGAACTGGGAGAGTAGAAAGTAATGGCAAGACACTGGTCAGGTCACAGGTCAGTCCCAGCCCAGCCCCATCCCCATCCCCACCCCTCAGTACACACAGGTAAAGGAAATCAGAGGAAAATGGGGTATCCCGTCCATTCCCAGTGTCTCAGAAGAAAGCTGCGGTTACTGCTGTTAAGGACTCCAATCAAACCAAACTTCACAGAAGTTTCCTAAGAACTGAACTCTGGAGTAACAACCGCACAGCTGATCAGACTCGTACATTCCGCACGTGCGTGCATACTTAAGACGCTTCAATCGTGTCCAACTCTGTGCAGTCCTATAGCCAGTAACCTGCCATGCTCCTCTGCCCATGGGATTCTCCATGCAAGAATACTGGAGTGGGTTGCCATGCCTTCTTACGATCTTGACCCGGGATCGAACCCTCGTCTCTTAAGTCTCCTGCATTGGCAGGCAGGTTCTTTACCACTAGCGCCACCGGGGAAGCCCTTACGTTCTGCACAGTCATACTTAAGAGAACACAAACTGCACATCCGCACACACAGAGTCAAATGTGGTAACACAGACACAATCGCTAACTCACCACAGGACGCATAATTACACTCGCACAGTTGCAGGCACCCCACTGTCTTGGTGTTATGAGCACGTACTACCATAGGGACACATAATCACAATTCCACAATGACAGGCATCCTCCTATATCTGCATACAGGTCGCATAACTTCCCCCCTTCTCACTCCATTCCGCCAGCACAGAAGCTCCGAATCGGTCTCCAGCCTCTTCAATTTAGACCTTTCGGGTCCCCTGAGGTCCGAACCTGCACAGTTGAACCAGGTCCCAGGGGCCCACGATCTCTGGCCTCACGAATCTAACAGTCCCGCCAAGGGTGATGAAAATTTCGAGTTCCCGCGAGAAGAGTGACAGGCCGCCAGGCCCTCTGGGAAATGTGGTCCAGAGTTGTCCCCACGGCCGATTCCTCTCAGCGCCCTGCCTGGACCCACCCGAAACGACTGCTTCAATTCAGAGGTTAGCCAGGTCTCGGAGTTGCAATTCGCGGTATCTCAGCACGCTGGGGCTCAGCTACCCGATAGGACCTGGCTCCCCTCCCCTCACACAGGAAGCGCCTGCTCCTTTCTGGCCGGAAGTTGACTCCGGCCGCGGGACCTTCTGGGAGGTGTTGTGTTGCGGAACGTCCGTTGGGAGGCAGGCGCGGAGGGATGGTTCGGAGTTACCCGCACCTGACCTTCGCGAGTGTCGCCGTCACCCGGCGTCCCAGACACTGCGCGCTAGATGCGCACTCGGGTGTTTCCGGCAGGTGACGCTACCGCGTCCTCGGAGCGGGACTTTAAGGAGGCCGTGAAACATTCTTGGCTGAAGCAACGCGCGAGGCTGGCGGGCGGAGCCTTTAAGGAGGCCCAGAGTGGAATAGTGGCAGTGCGGAGTTGCTCCGGGTGGGAGTACGCCCCTGGAGAGTGGTTGGAGTTCTTAGAACAAGAAACTGGTGGAGAGTTAGTGTGTGTGTGTGATTATGATGGTCTGTGGCGTTTCGATGCTGTGTGTGTATGTGTGAGAGAGATTGTGATGTGAGGATGATGAGCGGTGTGGTTATGTGGGTGTGATGGAATGCTTGTGACGGGATGTTTGTGTCATGTGATGTTTGTGATTGTGATTTATGATAACGTGCGGTGTTGTCTGTGTGATTATCAGATAGATGTACAGTGTGTGTGAATGTGATGAAATGTTTGTGATTGTGATGTGTAGTGGTTCTTGTCTTACTTCAGTTGACTTCTGTTGTCGCCTTTTGGCATAATTGGCAACCGCTTGAAAGAAATTTCTGTGTCTGGTTTCACGTGGTTTTTCCTCCCGTTTGGTCATTCTTTCTTAGTCTGCTTCCCAGCCCTCTTTGCACCCCGCCCCTAGCCATACTTAGCCCTGTCCTGTTACTTTCCAGTTTCCCTTGGTGATCTTTTTTAGATGTATTATTTCATCTTCCTATGGCTTCTTTTATTATTTGTATTAGTTATTGTGATCATAGTAATGCTATGCTAAGTCACTTCAGTCGTGTCCGACTCTTTGCGACCCCATAGACGGCAGCCCACCAGGCTTCCCCGTCCCTGGGATTCTCCAGGCAAGAACACTGGAGTGGGTTGCCATTTCCTTCTCCAATGCATGAAAGTGAAAAGAGAAAGTGAAATCGCTCAGTCATGTCCGACTCTCAGCGATCCCATGGACTGCAGCCTACCAGGCTCCTCCGTCCGTGGGATTTTCCAGGCAAGAGTACTGGAGTGGGGTGCCATTGCCGTCTCCGGATCATAGTAATGCTGCCTAACAAACCACTTTTAAACTCAGTGGCATGCAACAGCAAGCATTTATTCTCTTATTCACAGGTTTGCAGAATCTGTGTTCAGGTTATGTAGGCTGGGCTTGCCTAGGGGGCTGGGCTGCAGAATCCATTCAGACCTGCTCCACATGTGTTCTTTATGCAATTCAGGAAAAAAGGACAGTGGTTACCAGGACATGTTCTTCTCTTGGTGGATCACCAGAGTACAAGATAATCATAAAAACCTCTGCTCCCAAGTATACTAATGTTACAGATGCCTGAGCTTAACATTAATTACACCCACAGTCAGAGGGCAAGGTAAAATTAGATGGCAAAAAGTGTGAATGTCTAATCCTCATAGAGGTGGATGAAGAATTGGGACTAAGATTTCAATCTGCATCATTAGGAAACATGCCTCTTTATCCTGATGAATGTCTTTTAGTCCACAGTTCTCTTTTGTCTGTTAATATTGTTTTTTGGGTTTTGTTACTGTATTTTCCAGGAATTTCATTTTACAACCCCTTTCCTTTATGTTTTTATACTTTAGGTCTGTCTCTTATAAAGAGCATATTGCTGGGCTTTCCCCCTTTTATCCTGTTTGACTTATTTTAATAGGTGAGTTTAATTCATTGACATTTATTGTGGTTGCTGATAAAAATTTGCTTTATTTTCTATTATGCCTTGTTTTTAATTGAGCAGGTTACCTTATCCCTTTTTCTCTCTCCACTGCTTTGGTTTCCTGTCCTTGAATTTTTAACATGCATGTTTATCAAAACCCAAACTAAATAAGATTTTAGAACACTTGAACTCCAAACTGTCCACCCATTTTTTTTTCTCATCTGATATATTGCTTTCCTCTAATTTTAATTACCTGAAATTAGTGGTATTTCATTTGCCCATGATATACAGTTGACCTTTGAACAGTATGGGGATGTAAATCCCCTCCCCTTCTTTTGCAGTCAAAAATCCAAGTAGAACTTTACAGTTGGCTCTGTGTATCCTAGATTCTGCACCTGCAGATTCAACCAACCTCAGATTGTGTAGTAGTACTGTAATATGATTGATTGAGAGCAAATCTGTGTATCAGTGGACTCATGCAGTTAAACCCATGTTGTTCAAGGGCCCACTCTGTGTGTATGTGTATGTATTTAAAATTATGGGAAAGTAGAACAAATGACATAAAATTTGCTGTCATGATATCCTTACTCCCATGTTCATTGAAGCATTATTGAAATAGCCAAGATTTGGAAACATCTTTCTATTAATAGATGAATGGATAAAGAAAATGTGGCATATACATACATTGGAATATTACTCAGCCTTAAGAAAAAAGTAAATCTTGCAATTTTTGACAACATGGATGAACCTTTAGGACATTATGAAATAAGTAAAAGAGGCCAGTTGCAGGACAAATACTACACAGTTCTTTTTTTTTTTTCTTTACACAGTTCTTTTATATGAGCTATCAAAAATAAAATTCTTTCATATGAGCTATCAAAAATAATCAGATTCAAAGAAGCAGAGTAGAATGGTTATTGCCAGGGGCTGGGAGAGAGGGAAATGGGGAATTGTTTTCCAGTGAGTGCAAAGTTTCGGTTATGTAAGATGAATAAACTTTGGAGACCTGTACGACATAGTACCTGTATTTTAAAAATGGTATTATGCACTTTAAAATATATTGAGAGTAGATCTCATGTTCACTGTTCTTACTGAAAAAACTAAACAGCACAAGCAAATTTTGGGAGGTGATGGATATGTTTAGTACCTTGGTCATGGTATTGGTATCATAGATACATATGTCCAGACTCATCAGGATATATACATTAAACTTGTGCAGTTTTTTTGTGAATCAGTTATACCTCAATAAAGGAAAAAAAAAAACTACAAAAATTTACTGTCTTAACCATTTTCAAGTCTTCTTGAAACCACTTTCAAGTTCAGTGGCATTATATCCACATTGCTATGCCACCATCACCACTGTCCATCCATAGAACTTTTTTATCTTGTGAAACAGAAACTCTGTACCTATTAAATAATAAGTCCCCATTCTTAACAATCCCCCAGTTCCAGGCACCCACGATTCTACTTTCTGTCTCTGAATTTGACATTGCCTCATTATGTACTCTGTATACCAGATCATACAGTATTTGTCCATTTGTGACTATTTTAACTTAGCATCTCTTTAAGGTTCATCCATGTTAAAGCATGTGTCAGAATTTCCATCCTTTTTAAAGTTGAATAATATTTCATTGATTGTACATACCATGTTTTGTTTATCCATTCATCTGTTAATGAACAGTTGGATTGTTTCTATCTTTTGACTATTGCAAATAATGCTGCTACAAACATGAGTGTACAAACACCTGTTCAAGTGCCTGCTTTCAGTTCTTTTGGATATATATCCACAAGTGGAATTTATGGATTGTATATTAATTCTGTTCTTAATTTTGTGACTGCCATACTGTTTTCCCTAGTGGCTATACCAGTTTATCAACATATTTTCTGAGCACCTACTAACAGGAGCAAAACAGACAAAAATAAATCCCTGTTTTCATGTGTTTTATATGAGGGGATGGACAACATGCATGATGAATTATATAATTTGTTAGTGAAATGGACTTTGGAAAAACATAGAAATGGTGTGAGGGATATTAGGAGTATATCCCAGGCATAATGCTTCTCAAAATTTATTATAATTGAATGTTTTCTGTTTTTATTTCTTCTCTGTCATACAGAACAAGGATTAGTCTCCTCTCTTGTATATGATTTTTTTTTTTACCATAGATGGTAAATTAATGTCATGTGACAGTGTCACTGTGACATGAGTATAGTTCTCATTTCAAATGAGTATGGGAATTCTAAATTGCAACTCTTATTTACCTCAGTTGTCAAGATAGGTAAGAAATGGAATAGCTGGACATATAATGCTTCACTCCAAGTTTGGGGTTGCTGAAAATCTGAATGTTTTTTGACTCAGCTTTATATCTGTCACTGCGTTAGGCTTATACCTTTATGTTCACAAAAGATATTTGAGGAGGAGATATTATGTGAACGTGACTATTTTTATCCCCTTTGTTTCTAGACTCTTGGTGTTTCTATTGGTTCAACCTGAGTTGCTGAGTCTGAGTTGTCTTCCAAACTCCTGCTGTCTCAGTATCTCTGGTCAGTGACTCCAGGGACTGTGAATTGGAAGCAAGGAAGTCAGTTGTTTGGGACTATATTAATTATCTATTACTGTGTAATAAGGTAACTCAAAATTTAGTGGCTTAAACAACAATAAACACATTATCTCAACTTTTGTGGAAAGTGGGGAGGTTATTCTGGCTCAGATATTTCATGAAGTTGCAGTCAGTTGTTGGCAGAGCTGCAGTCATCAGAAGGCTAATGGGGATTGGAGGATTTGCTTCCAAGATGGCTGGCAAATTGGTGTTGGTTGGTGGCACAAGCTCCTCCCTAGGGCTGGTTGAATATCCTCATGTCATGGTAGCTGGCTTCTTCCAAAGTACATGATCCAAAAATGTGCAAGACAGAAACAACAATGTCTTTTATGACCTAACCTTGGAAGTCACACATTGTCATTCTGCAATATCCTATTGGTTAGACAGGTCAACTCTACTCAGTATGGGAGGGGTGTATGAGAAACATGAATACCAGAAGATAGCGATCCCTGAGGGCACCTTGAAGGCTGGTTCCCATAGGGATAGGGATGCAGTGAGAAGACATCAGGTAAATTGGATTTATATCATAAACCCACAGGTCCTGGCTCTACAAAGATAAGACAGATCTGTGATGTAAGGAGAAAGAAGCATGAAGAGCAGGTATCTGTTATGGAAGGAGACTTCCTGATCTGAGACCTTCCCCACCAGTTGGGGAATCCTGAGATGGAGTGGACCCTGGAATTTCTAGACCTGCACCCTATCTTAACCCCTCTGTATGGATTGTGGAAGTACTGAAGTACATCTTAACCTTCAGAGATCAACAGTAGCAGTGTGACAATGAAGCGTTTGACTCGGATGATGGAAAGGACAGGTGAGGTGGCTCAGAGATGAGCAGAATTTAGGAGAGAGGATATAAAAAGAGAAGTTCAGTACTCCTACCAAGAAATTACCCAAGTTACTGACTGTTGTCGTGTTTTGTTTTGTTTTATAATTTTGCTGTACCGGGTCTTAGTTGAGGCCTTTGGGATCTAGTTCTCTGACCACGGATTAACCCTGGGCCCCCTGCTTTGGGACCATGGAGTCTTAACCACTTGACCACCAGGGAAGTCCCTTTGTCAATGGTTTTTATTCACTTGACAAGTACTTTTTAAATATTTCATGTAATTTATATTTTTCTTAAATGCATTTTGATTTTTTTTTAAGTGCTGTTAAATATATAACTATAAACAAAAATTTCCTGTTCCATTCCTTCCCATACCCTCTTCCCACTAGCCATCAACAACTACTTGGAACATTTTTTTTCTGGATATTCTGGTATTCAGCTTTGCTTTCCTGAATAACATCCTCATACTGCTAATGTTTGATTTCTTTTAGATATTTCCCATTTACTTTTGACAGTGGAGGTGAGGATTTATCTGTTTTCTGCCTAACCCCTTCCTCATCATACTCTCTCCATCCTGACTCCCACCCACTGTTCTTTCCCTTCTTTCTAATGTGGTGTTTTGTTGGAGGTTGAAGGTTGACCAGTGTCAGGATCTATATGCATTTTCTTTTGAGCTAGTCAATTTTCCCAGCAAGAAGTCCTAGACAGATTGAGGAGTATAAGCTGGAACGCTGGGAGGCAAGCAAAGGAAAAAAGTTGAGGGGAGTACCTCATCTTTCATACTGACAACTTTCACTTAATTCCCTTATTTTCTCTACATTACTTCAACCCGACCTTATATTTAGTTCCTTGTTTTTAAGCCCCACCCCAGTCTTCTGCTTGCAGAAGTAACTAGTGCCTCTATTCCTGAGGCTTTCAAGTGTTCTGCCACGGTTTCCCCAACCTGAAGCTCAGTTAAGCTTCACCCTTCTCTAAGTTAGAAACCAGTCATCTATCTGCTCTCTAGCTTTCAAAATTTTGTTGACATCTTTCTCTCTCTCTCTTTTTTTTTTTTACTTTTATTTACATTTATTTTTTGCGGCATTTATTCACAGGCCATAAGTTTGTGTTTCTTCAGTTTCTTCTGGGATATCTTTTTCTTCTGTGCAACCTTGTCTTCTAGTTTAGGAACAATCCATTCTTTTTCAGTAAGAATCATCTCAATGTGGCAGGGAGAGCTCATGGTAGGGGTTGATCCAACCATGAGCTCTGTAAGTCCTGCGCTACATCTTGGGGGCTTTGTTCACCTGGATGTGCTCAATGACCAGAGAATCTATATCTAACCCCTTAAGTTCAGCATTACTCTCTGCATTTTTGAGCATGTGCAGTAAAAATTCAGCACTCTTCTTGGGCCACTGATCCTGCATCCAGCCCCACTGTTTGGCCTATGCACACCTACCAACTCCACCATTGTTAACGACGGAATGGCACACATTGCTTCTTTAAAGTGACACCCTTCAGATACTTGGTGGCTTTTCTGATATGCATACCCTTTATGGCCTGGGCAGTTTCATGAGTGTTCTTAAAGTGAACGCAAAGATTTGAACCTCTTGATTTGCATAATCTTGTGGGGTTTTCTGGGTCGAGTGAATAGCCCACCATTTTTGGAGGTCACCTGAGGCTGCTTACTGGAAAAGGAAGTGTTGACATCTCTTATCTGTCAAAATCTTCTATATTCTTTGTCCTTGTGAGATTTTTTTCGTTTCTTTCATTTTGCTTGTGTTTCAGAAAGAACAGAAATAAGTACAAGTGTTCAGTCTTTGATTTCTAACCTGAAGGACCTGAATTTTTTAGGGTAAAAAATGTCAATTAAATTATTTTAAAATGTTTTAGAATTATAACTATTTCATTTCATCATATGAATATTCCACAGTGCCTATAACCTGTATATGATTAAAGTTTTTCCAAATTCTTTTAATACTTCATAAATAATTTAATCCTTAAATCTCTGTAGTATTTATTATTATATACTTAATATGTCTCCTATTAGGAATAGGATCCTTATATCAGGATCCTATGGAAATAGATTCATTGGGCACCTTAGACTTAGCCCTCTAGAAATTCCCATAGAATTCTATAAGATTAAATTATAAGCCATCTGTGTACATTTCAGTGTGTCTGGTGGTGGTTAATATTTCTCAAAGCTCTGAGGGTCATTACAGGTAATCTTGTAGATGATGTTGAAGATTTCTGTAGTCCTTTATCTGGAGCTTTAAAATAAATAGGTTTTTATTTCTTTTTCCTCAGCTTGGCATTCTCCAGACTCTGCCCTTTTCCAGGAAGAAGAGGATATGGCCAGTTCTCTTGTATGTTTTAAGCATGTATTTGTTTGCTATATTATTTTACAACTAGTTGCAATGAGTTACCTTAACCTACCAGTAAGTTGGAAAAAAATGAGTCAAAAATCATGGTGAGGAAAAACACAGCTAGAAGATCTGAACCAGATCACATAGCCAATGTGAGATATGGCTATGCATAAACAGGTCCATACAGGGTTATAAAACTTGAGTTCAAATTTGAGTATGATCTGGAGAAGCAAAAGCAAACTGAAACATAAAGTTCATCCGATAGTTTACACTGTTTTTGAGGAAAAAACCTTATAATTCAGGAAAGAAAAAAACTTTTCATTGACACCCAGATCAAAAAGAAATCCAAAACAATTCCATAATTCTAATGATTTTAAGCTCAGTTTATTAAAAGTCTTTCTTGGTCATAGATTAAAAATTAGAATTATATGGCAGAGTAATTTAAATATTTCTTTAAAATGATCTAATATTTTCTTCAGTTGAGATTTTTAAAGTTGAGCTAAAATATATACTAATATTCTATGATAAAATTTTTTGTAGTTCTGATATCCATAGCTCTTCATGTTTTTTTAATGGTCTCAAAAAATAATAGTGTTCTTCATATTTTTACAAAATGACTCATTTTCCTCTGCTGTTGATTCTTTTTGTTTCCAACTCTGGAATCCCTCACGCTCTTATATTTTAAATATTTTCCACTTCACTGGCTCTTTTTTTCTCAGCTCGTTATCTTTTTCATCTTGAAACACACATATGTACTTCTATTGACCGTATGATCATGTGGCTCATCTAGTTATATCTCCTTTTGGCAGAGTGATTTTTCTGGGCCTAGACAGACTTGGGTTCAAATCTTGGCTGAGTGACTTACTAAGTGCATAATTATGGGCAATTTTCTTAATCTCTTTGGCCGTAGTTATGTCATCTGTAAATGGAGATAATGATAGTACCTATCCCATAGGAATATTGGGAGGGCTAAATGCACACAGTAAGTGCTCCATAAATGATAAATATTGTTAATAATTGTTATCTATATCACTTTCTTTTGTTAAGTGTATTCATTGGCCTACTTTTTTAGTTTAGCATATAAAATTGATAGAAGATGCCTTATTCATGTTCACAAAATTAATCCTTCTCTTCAATAAACCTACCATAAACACTGTAATAAGGCAAAACTGTAAACAGTTTTTGTAATATAGAAGTATATTGGAACTTTCCAGTAGTTAAGACTCTACCTTTCACTGTGGCAGGTTTAGGTTCAATCCTTTGTTGGGGTACTGAGGTCCCATATGCTTCAGTATGTGGCCAAAAATTAAAAAGAAAACAACTAATAATTCTTAAAAATCAGTAATTAAGAATATAGATAATTGGGTTAAGAACATGAGCAAGCAGTTAGAAAAAATGCAGGTGGCCAGTAAATACTTTAAAATATCATAAAAATGTCACAAAGAAACAGACTGTCAGATTTGTATAGTTTTTTTAGATGTATTTTGAATTCATGGGTAATGATTATTCTTTAGAGGATTCCAAATAGTTCTTTGTGAATTTTCTTTAGAAAGTAAAAACCTGGAGGTAACGAGTTGTGATCTACATATAGGGTACTCTAAGCATTCAAAAAATATATGTAGTTCCTCTCAGATGCCAGTCAGACATTTTGGTCTGGATTATCAACTAGAAATGGACTGCCTGTGTTTCTGGACA
Organism: Tragelaphus eurycerus; assembly: GCA_935064755.1. NCBI lineage: Eukaryota > Metazoa > Chordata > Mammalia > Artiodactyla > Bovidae > Tragelaphus > Tragelaphus eurycerus. Next base: position 10,482,212 of record CAKXYN010000020.1, read on the forward strand.
TGCAGACCTAAATTTGTTCTAGAATATGGTTAAATTATATTCCATGGCAGCTTTTATTTATATTTGAATAGACTACATAGCAGGTAAAAAGCTTCTACAGCAATAAGTATAATAGTTTTATTGAGTACCTATTATGTACTAGTTATTTTGTGCTATAAACTTTACATAGCTTATTTCCTGTAACCACTACCAGAAGCTTGTGGTAATTTTACAGAAAAAGGAATTTAATTTTAATTTTTACAGAAAAAGGAAATGAAGCACAGAGATTAAGAAACTTTGACAACTTCATGCATGAAGTATTTAATAAAGAGGATTCAAACCCACTCAGCCTGACTCTAGGACCACACTCTTATGATACTGTACAAATGAAAATCCACTCCTAAGTGAAGAAATGTACATTTTGCCAATTGACTGTTCATATTATTTGTCCATTTTATGTTGTTAGTCCTTTTTCCACTTGAAATTAAGGAATTTTAAGAATGCCTGCTTCAGCATTAGGATTTATGCAGGTATCTTCTAATTTGTCAGTTACATATTATCGTGTATCTTTTGCTGTATATAAATTTTAAATTTGAATAGTTGTATCTAGCCTATGACAGGTATGGCATAGAATAAGAATTCAATCAAAATTAATATGCAACATTAATTTTTATTGTTGTTAAACTTGGGGGACATTTATTTTTACTTTCGTATATCACCAGTCCTGTATATGAGTGGTTAAATCTTATCTCCTCAGGAAAACAACACTGTTGAGTGACTGTTATATTCTATGGAGAACTTCAATCTTTGGTCACAGCATTAAGAGCTCCTGGTTTTGGTCTCATAAGCCTTCTTTGAAATGACCTCTGCAACATTAATGAAGTCTTCTTTCATGAGTTGCCAATGTTGTCTTTTCTAAGATATCTTTCTTAATATTACAATATAGAGATAGTTTCTTTTCAAACCTTTGTTTTTCATATTTAGTCTTTGATCCACCTGGAATTTAATTTTGTAATTGGTCCAAGGTAGGAATTGGCTGCTAATTATATCAGTAAAATTATTTTTGCATGTAGGAGACCAGTTGTTCCAATACTGTTTGTTAAATAAATACTTCCTTTGTGATGCCACTTTTACCATATACATGCTTAATCATTTCTAGGCTATTTAGTTTTTAAAGGTTTATTTATTTATGGCTGTGCTGGGCCTTCTTTGCTGTGCTCGGGCTTCTTAGTTGTGGCAAGCGGGGGCTACTCTTTGTTGCGGTACTAGGGCTTCTCATTGCAGTGGCTTCTCTTGTTGCTGAGCTCAGGCTCTGGAGCATGCAGGCTTCAGTTGTTGTGGTATGTGGGCTCAGTAGTTGTGCATAGACTTAGTTGCTCCCTAGCATGTAGGATCTTCCCTGGACCAGGGATCTAACGCATGTCCCCTCTGTTGGCAGGTGGATTCTTTACCACTGAGCCACCAGGGAAGCCCATTTCTAGGCTCTTTATTCTGTTTCTTTAATCTATCTGTCTACATCTACACCAGTACTATACTCTGTGTGTGTATATGTGTTTACACTGTTTTAATTACTTTATAGTAACCCTGTTTGACAGGGATCTGCACAGTGTTCCAGTTTTTTAAGAAATTTCTCAGCTACCTTGGGACCTGTGTGCTTCTCTTTGAATTTTAAAATCAATTTATTTCCTATCTAAGGAAAAAAAACCCATTGGGATTTTAATTGGAATTGCAAAGAATTATAGACCACAGACTTTCCTGACTTACATCTGTTAAACCCATCATAATTTGAAAATATTATAAATTGAAAATATATTTAATAATATTTAATACATCTAACCTTATGTTTCCACAAATTCAGCAGTGGAAAGTAATCAAGACTTTATGTGAAACCACCCACTATGGATACAAGGCTTTTTGGAAAGCCCTTTGGAATTTATTGCAAAGTTTGTTTGTAAGCAAAGGAATAAAAATGGTGGTGGCTTAGGTTACCAAATCATGTGACACATGTTTACAGAATAATCCTAGAACAGCATCACCCCCTCCTCCACTAGTTAGACCCATTTCAACACTGAGGAAGCAACGTGGAGGAGAATTGGCAAATTAATTTTAATAAGATGCCCAAGTCCAGAAGATACAAGTATTTATTAGTAATGGAAGACACATTCACTGGATGAATAGAAACTTTTCCCACACAGACAGAACAGGTCTCAGAGGTAACAAAAAACTTTCTTTAGGAGATAATCCCACATTTCGGATTATCTCAATTTATACAAAGTGATACTGGACTTGCCTTTACCTCTAAAATTACTCAACAACTAGCTAAAAGCTCGGGGCTAAAATATTCCCTTCAAGCAGCATGGAGACCCCAATCCTTTGTGGAAAAAATGAGCAATATTTTGAAGCAAACTATAGCCAGACTCCCTCCTCCAGGGAAAAATTTGGCTATAGTTCCAAATTCCACTCCAGTATTCTTGCCTGGAGAATCCCATGACAGGGGAGCCGGTGGGCTACAGTCCATAGGGTCGCAAAGAGTCAGACATGACTGAAGGGACTTAACTTGCACATCTAACCTACCAAACATCATAGCTTAGTTTAGCCTACCTTAAGTATGCTCAGAACACTTACATTGGCTTATAGTTGTGGAAAATCATCTAACACAAAGCCTGTTCTATAGTAAAGTGTTGAATATCACATGTGATTTATTGACTACTGTAGTGAAAATGAAAAACAGAATGGCTGAGTGGGTACAGAATAGTTGTAAGAGTTTTTTGGTTGTTTACCTTTGTGATCATCGGCTGACTGGGAGCTATGGCTTGCTGCCACTGCCCAGCATTACCAGAGAATATTCTACTACATATAGCTAACATGAGAAAAGATTAAAAATTTGAGGTATCTGTATTTTCTTCACTTGCTCTCCATTGTAAAGTTGAAAATTTATAAGTCAAACTATTGTACGTTAGGGACTATCTGTAATCAGAGAATAATTGAAACCTTTTTTCCACCACAAAGATGTTTCATTTTAAGAAAATCCACTAATATAATTTATCCTATTCAAGAAAAAATATAATCAGCTCCATAGAACTGCTTCTGCTGCTGCTGCTGCTAAGTCACTTCAGTCGTGTCCACCTCTGTGCGACCCCATAGACAGCAGCCCACCACGCTCCCCCGGTCCCTGAGATTCTCCAGGCAAGAACGCTGGAGTGAGTTGCCATTCTTAAATCAGAATGTGAGACTTTTAGGAGGATATATTTATAAAATAGAAGTAAAAAGATACTTCCTTAACATGATATATTTTAAAAAACCATTCTACATACATAATAAGCTAAAAGCCAGAATCATATTTACTGTGGAAAATGAGACATAGTCCTACTAAAGTCAGGAGTGTGACCAGATTGCTCATGCTACCACATTTATTTACTAAAATTATATATACATATAGGGCTTCCCTCATAGTTCGGTCAGTAAAGAATCTGCCTGCAATGCAGATCTGGGGTTTGATTCCTGGGTTGGGAAGATCCTCTGGAGAAGGAAATGGCAACCTACTCCAGTATTCTCACCTGGAGAATCCCATGGACAGAGGGTCCTGGCAGGCTACAGTCTGTGGGGTTGCAAGAGTTGGACATGACTTAGCGACTAAACCACCACCACCACTATATACATATAGAAAAGAGAAAAAAGATAAAAGTTGGGAAGGTGCATACAAAATTATTTCTAGATGATACATGGCTTGATAGCACATTTCTTTTTAGCGCTGAGTTTGACTCATTGGAAAAGACTCTGATGCTAGGAGGGATTGCGGGCAGGAGGAGAAGGGGATGACAGAGGATGAGATGGCTGGATGGCATCACTGACTCGATGGACATGAGTCTAAGTGAACTCCTGGAGTTGGTGATGGACAGGGAGGCCTGGTGTGCTGCGATTCATGGGGTCGAAAAGAGTCGGACACAACTGAGCGACTGAACTGAACTGAATATTCATTTATCTGGGTGTACCACCATTTATTTATCCATTTACCTTCTGTCTTTATTACTTCCCTACTATTCCCATGTCCTCTTTGTTTTTGGATCACACAACTGCTTGGACAGGTTCTGAGCCTGTGAATCATATCTGTGTCATCTCTGTCACAGCCCAATACAAATCAGTGACAACTGTTTCCAGGTTCCTGCAAAATAAATGATGAATTAATAAGTTCGCTGATTCAGTAATAACACATTCCTACAGGGTATTTCTATTATGGTATATCTTCTCACACAGTATAAATACAAAATTAAGTATTTAGAAATTAGAAAACTTGATATATGATATATATCTAATATATATATATATCATATATATATATATATCTGACATATCTGATCCCTGGATACTAGCTAAATGAGTTCTTGCATGTTTTGACCACAGTGTTTCACTTTGATGACTTCAAATTGTGTTTTAACAGGAAACAGTGACATTTAAGGATGTGGCCGTGGACCTCACCCAGGAGGAATGGCAGCAAATGAAACCTGCTCAGAGGAACTTGTACCGTGATGTGATGCTGGAGAACTACAGCAACCTAGTCACAGTGGGTAAGGGTGGCTTTGCAGTCTTACACAGAATTCTGTCTTTGAAATATGTGAAGACTTCAACTTGCCATGTCTCTTTAACTAGCATTTCCTTTCTTCATATGATTGTATGTGCTAGTCTTTAGAGTAAATGCTGATTATTTTGTGTTACTGTGAAAGTTCCTCCATCATCTTTCATAGGCCCTCCAGTCCCCAGGACTCAACCCAAGATCTGGATGGTTGTCTCCAGCATTAACATTCAGGTCCTTTTGCTGTCTCTCAAAATAGGTTGTCAAGTCACCAAACCAGATGTGATCTTCAAGTTGGAGCAGGAAGAGGAGCCATGGGTGGTAGAAGAAGAAATGCTTGGGAGGCACTGTCCAGGTGAATAAGTGAAAAGGCAGGTCTGAATGATAAAGCCACATAGCAGTTGTTCAGGAAGTTGATACCATTTCACATTTTCCAAGATTTGCTTAAGTCTTCTAGAATGACGGAAGATATGAATGCCTTGAATTATGGTGACACTTCTACATACTATTCTTCTTATGTTGCAGCTCTCTTCCTGCTTTCAGATTTTAAATACTAAAACTTCCTAGCTCATTTACAGCCTTACTTTCAGGATTAAGTGTCCCTTTCTATGATCCTTAACCTTTCTCATTCCTTTGTGTTCACAGGTTTTCTTTTTTGTGTGTTCAATATTTGAATTAAATTCCCTTTCATTTCTTTTCTTCTTTCTATTTTGAAAAGCTTCAGATTTGTTTTGTAACAATACTCACACTTTCTGTTGTACTTCACAACTCTCACAATCCAATATAGCTTTGAAAGTCTCTGACTTACAGCTTGTTACCTCCTCCTTGCTTATTCACACCTTTCATTCCTTTAATTTTTTTGAAATATAATATATGCACCCTTGGTTGAAAAATATTAACAGTCCAAAAGGTAACATTAAAAAGTGAATCTCTCTCTTACCCTTTACATTCAGTCCCTTTCTTTTCCAAGTTAAGTACACTTTTTTTTCAGAGTTGTGCTGACTATTCTTGTTTATTTCACCATATGAATTTTATTTTTTAATATATTTTTTGTTTATTGGTGTTTTTATTTTAAAGTGGAACAGTTTATTAAAGGAATTATGGAATTTTTAATTTTTTTTGGTCTGTGCTGGACCTTTGTTGTTATGCGGGCTTTCCTCTAATTTCAGCGAACAGGGCTTGCCTCTCTTCTTTGGTGTACACGGGCTTCTCATTGTGGTGGCTTCTCTTGTTGCAGAGCATGGGCTCTAGGGCACTCAGACTTCAGTAGCTATGGCTCTTGGACTCTAGAGCACAGTCTCAGTAGTTGTGACGCACGGGTTTAGTTGCTCAACAGCATGTGGGATTTTCTCAGATCAGGGATCTGACCCATATCTCCTGCATTGGCAGGTGGATTCTTTACCAACTGAGCCACCAGGGAAGCCCCTTCACTGTATGAATTTTAGATTTAACTATCTATTTCCAGAGAAAAACCTGTTGGATTTTTTTGTTGGGAATGTGTCAGAAGTATAAATGAACTTTCAGAGAGCTGACATCTTTATACTGTCAAGGTTTTCTATCCAAGATCATGTTCTCTGTCTTTGTTCAGATCTGCCTGTTTTGTATCCTTCAGAAATGTTTTCCAAAGTTTCCTTTATACCTTTTGTAAATTTCTTACTAAGTTTATACCTAAGTAATAGACAAGAGGAAAAAAAGCAGTGCTAATGGAATTGGAAAGGACCCTATAAAACCATCTTTATTTACAGATGATAAGATGATATCCCTTAAAACAAAAGAGATTCAACAAACTTAAAGAGAATTCAGTGATATGGTAAGGTATCAAATTAACAAGTAAAAATCAGTTGTTTTCATGTATACTTCAACAACCAAGTAGAAGATATAAGGAAAAGGAAACCACATTAATAATTGTAACAATATAGATAAAATACTATTCTGGACATGGGCATAAAATAATAAAAAAAAAAACAAAGTCCTATCTTCAGGGAGCTTATAATTTAGTGGGAACTAGAGTTCCTGAGATTTTGAAATAAGAAAATTTAAAAAAAAGAAAGTATCTTTTTTTAAAAAACCTTTATATTTAGTTGATAGTTGGCTATGTATAAAATTCTTAGGCCACACTGTCTTCTCTAGAGGTTTTTGTAGACGGTTCCCTGAAGACTTTAGATAGTCCTCTACTGCTTCTTGGATTTGAATGTTGCTTGGAGAAATCTAAAGCCTGATTGTTTTCCTTCATACATGACTTGATTTGTTTGTCTGGATGCCCATAGGTTTGTTTTTCTTTAAAGCTTTAGAACTTTATGAGGCTTATTAATCAATATCAGTCAATATCAGTTTCCTTTCAGCTTTTATATTCATATTTTTTGGTTCTTGTAGTGTCATATAGATCTTAATAACTCTCATTCCTCATCTTTGAATAAGGATATTTCCTGCTGGACCCATTGTTTACCGAAGAAATGTTGGAGATTGTCTAGAAAAATACTCTGAGCTAGTAGGAAGCCTCTGTTGCTTGTATCGACTTCCTCTGTCACACAGAGTTTTGTGTTAAGCGTTGGTTTGCTCTTCACTTCTTCTGAATCAGAGATTATCAGTTGCATGCTTTCTCTAACACTGAGTTTCTCTTCTGCCTTCCTATGTCAATATCCTGCTTATACGAGAATAATAGCTATTTGCATCTCTGCAGATATTTGCATCTATTTAGTTCTGTCTTTCCTACCTTTTGACAGGGCCAGAACAAGATGATTACGTTCCACCAGGCAGTCTTAACACATCCAGATTCCATTGTTGTAAAAAATGACTCATTCATTCTGTCCACAGGGTGTGCCTTCTGTTTTGGAGAACTCTGTTCACCATGCTTTCTGTCTGAGACAAGAAATAATAGCCACTGTCTCTTGGTTTCTTTCCTACCTATTTCTGTCTATCCTCTGACTTTCCTTATAGTTTAGAATTGCAGTTTAGCTGCCTTTTAGTATAATTGAACACATATTTCTTTTTCTGTTTATTCTTCATGTTTGCAGAGAGGAGAGAAGATAGAGATGTTTAACTCCACCATGTTGAAACAGGGAAGTCTCTTCTGTATTTGATCCTATGGATCACCCTTCTTGGAAATGTCTTCTTTACTCTTCTCTAAAGGATTCTGATTTCTCCTCCATTTGTTTATTTTTTCTTATTCCCTTATGAACTGTGTTTTACATAATTCCTCTTCTCCAGCCCTCAAGAACATTATTGAAACTAGTTCTAAATTACATATGGATTCCTTTTTCCTTTATGTACCTTCATGATGTAGATGTGTTCCTGCCTTCAAATTGGTGTGTAACTCTGGACTTTAAATTCATCCTCTTTTTTTTTTCAGCCCCACTCTTCTCCTTGCCTTTCAGGTACCTAAATCCTCCATTTTGTGTGTGTGTGTGTGTGTGTGTTTGTATGTGTTTGTGCTGTGTGGCATGCAGGATCTTAGTTCCCTGACCAGATATTGAACTCGCACCCCCTGCAGTGGAAGTCTTAACCACTGAACTGCCAGGGAAGTCCCCCGACTTTAGCAAATTTCTGAAATGTTATCAATAGAGCAGTAGGAGAAATTTTCAAAACTTATAATTTTTGGTCCTCCATTTTAGAAGTTTGGAAAGTTGATGAACAGATCAAGAAGCAACAGGAAACCCTTGTGAGGAATGTCACATCCATCTCCAAGAAAACTCTGATTAAGGAAAATGCCCTTGAATATAAAAATGTTGCAAAAGTATTTCCTCTGGACTCAGACATTGTTACTTCAAGACAGAAGTTCTTCGAATGTGACTCACTTGATAAAGATTTTGAACATAGTTTAGACTTATTTAGTTATGAGAAAGGCTTTATAAAAAGAAAAGTTATGAATGTAATAAGTATGGGAAACCATTTTACCATTGCTCATCCCATGTCATAACCCCGTTTAAGTGTAATCAGTGTGGACAGGACTTTAGTCATAGATTTGACCTCATCAGACATGAGAGAAGTCATGCTGGAGAGAAACCCTATGAATGTAAGGAATGTGGAAAAGCTTTCAGTAGGAAGGAAAATCTTATTACACATCAAAAAATTCATACTGGGGAAAAACCATATAAGTGTAATGAATGTGGAAAAGCTTTCATTCAGATGTCAAATCTTATTAGACACCAGAGAATTCATACTGGAGAGAAACCTTATGCATGTAAGGATTGTTGGAAAGCCTTCAGCCAGAAATCAAATCTCATTGAACACGAGAGAATTCATACTGGAGAAAAACCCTATGAATGTAAAGAATGTGGAAAAGCCTTCAGCCAGAAACAAAATCTTATTGAACACGAGAAAATTCATACTGGTGAGAAACCTTATGCCTGTAATGAATGTGGTAGAGCTTTTTCTCGGATGTCATCTGTTAATCTACATATGAGAAGTCACACAGGGGAGAAACCCTATAAATGTAATAAATGTGGAAAAGCCTTCTCTCAATGCTCAGTATTTATTATACATATGAGAAGTCATACAGGTGAGAAACCCTATGTATGTAGTGAATGTGGAAAAGCATTCTCTCAAAGTTCATCCCTTACTGTACACATGAGAAATCATACAGCTGAGAAACCCTATGAATGTAATGAATGTGGAAAAGCCTTCAGCCGGAAAGAAAATCTCATTACACATCAGAAAATTCATACTGGAGAAAAACCTTATGAATGTAATGAATGTGGGAAAGCTTTTATTCAGATGTCAAACCTTATCCGACACCAGAGAATTCATACTGGTGAAAAACCCTATGCATGTACAGTATGTGGAAAAGCCTTTAGTCAGAAATCAAATCTCACGGAACATGAAAAAATTCATACTGGAGAGAAACCCTATCATTGTAATCAATGTGGGAAAGCTTTCAGTCAGAGACAAAACCTCCTTGAACATGAAAAAATTCATACTGGAGAGAAACCATTTAAATGTAATGAGTGCAGTAAAGCATTTTCTCGAATCTCATCACTTACTCTTCATGTTAGAAGTCATACAGGGGAGAAACCGTATGAATGTAATAAATGTGGAAAAGCCTTCTCTCAATGCTCATTACTTATTATACATATGAGAATTCACACTGGTGAGAAACCCTATGAATGTAATGAATGTGGAAAAGCATTCTCTCAAAGAGCATCCCTTTCTATACATAAGAGAGGTCATACAGGTGAGAAACGCCGAGTGTACTAAATGAATAAGACTTTCTTTTAAATTCAACCCAAGCTTTACTTAACTTTAAAATATCTTGGCATAATCTAAAAAAATGAACAAGATTCTTATGAAAAAATTATAAAGGTTTATTGAAGGGCAAAAGATTGGAGTAAAGGAGAGAATGTAGATGGAAAAACCCAATATTATAAAATGTCTGTTCTTCCCAACTTAATCTATAGACGTGCTAGAGTTCCATACATCCAACAGGAATTTTCTAGGATCTTTATAAAATGATTCTAATCCTCATATGAAATAAAAATCTATGGATTGCTGAGATAATATTGAAAAAGAACAGAGAGGACATATCTTCTACCATATACTACATGTATAGTGAAGTTATGGTCATTTAATAGTGTGTAATATTAGTACATTAATAGGTAGATAGAAAAGTTTTACAGAATAGAATGCCTAGAAATAAACCCATGAATATATGCGAACTTGTTATGTATTAGGCGTGACATCATGAATCAGTAGGAGGAATAGCCTAGTCAATAAAAATAGTTGGAGTACTTGAATCTCCATACTGGGGAAAATAAAATTACATACAACCTTACAACATACAAAGAAACAGAATTCCAGAGGATTTGAACACTGAAATGTGAACAGCCAAACTCTGAACTTCTTGGAAGGAAATAACAGGATGCTGTCTGTGACTTTGAGGCAGGGAAACATTTTTTAAAAGGACCCTATAGTTTCTCTTCTGGATAGACATCCTAAAGAAATTCACAACTGTGCATAAGAAATATATATATCTGAATAGAAAACAACCTATATATTGAAGGGCTAATGAATAAAATGTGATATTAAAATAAAGAATAGTATACAGCAGTTAAAAATAATGAACTTGGTCTGTATTGTGTAACATGGGTTGTTATCTAAAATCATGTTGAGTGGAAAAAAATTAAGATCTAGATGAAGCATACTGTAAAATAACATTCATGTAAATTGGAGTGAAGTCATTCACAAAAAATAGAACTATGTTTTTATTACTGAAATATGTATGTAAAACTATTTTAAATGGGTTAAAAAGAACACATATTAAATTATTGATAGTGTTGTCTCTGGCAGGAGATTAGGATTCAGGGTGTTGATCGAAGGGGGCTTTTAGCTTTACTTGTAATTTTATGCCTTAAAAAGAGATGAATAGCATATAAAATAAATCTTAAAAGTTAATGATACATGACACATGATACGTGATAATGGATGTCTTAATATTGTTTTTGTACTTCACAGAATTTATGGGTTAGGGGATGACAATGCATAGAGGAACGTGTTATAATAGATTCATGTGCTATATCAGATGCTGAACTGTTTTGTCAAAAATATTTCCAGAAAATTAGTAATTAAAAGTGATAATCCTGTTTACTATTTAATATGAAATTAGCATGTCTCATCAGTCTTATTATTTTTTTTTTCACATTCTTTATTTAGGACTTAATTTTCAACCAATTATATCTTAGATTCAAGAAGCATGTAATCATTTGTTAAAAATTTGAAATTCAGAGAGCAATGTGACATATCAAATGTGATTTTTATTTAGAATTTTAGGGTATCATGATCTAATGATCCCTACTCAGTTCTCAGTGTGTCTTGTTTTATTTGACAACTTATTGAATTCATAACTAATGAGTTAGTAATATGATTAGAGTCATTATGGAGAGAAAAAATCTTGAGAAACTAACTCTACAATATTAATCTTCTTACTCTGTACATTTCCATACAACTAGCATAAGCATTATTATAATCATTAATTATTACAATATTTTGAAACAAGAAAAACTTTTATTTTCTTTAGATCAGTTCAGTCACTCAGTCATGTCTGACTCTTAGCGACCCCATGAATTGCAGCACAACAGGCCTCCCTGTCCATCACCAACTCCCGGAGTTCACTCGGACTCATGTCCATCGAGTCAGTGATGCCATCCAGCCGTCTCATCCTCTGTCATCCCCTTTTCCTCCTGCCCCCAATCCCTCCCAGCATCACAGTCTTTTCCAGTGAGTCAACTCTTGGCATGAGGTGGCCTAAGTACTGGAGTTTCAGCTTTAGGTCCAAAGAAATCCCAGGGCTGATCTTCAGAATGGACTGGTTGGATCTTCTTGCAGTCCAAGGGACTCTCAAGAGTCTTCTCCAACACCATAGTTCAAAAGCATCAATTCTTTGTCACTCAGCCTTCTTCACAGTCCAACTCTCACATCCATACATGACCACTGGAAAAACCATAGCCTTGGATAGCCTTAAGCAATTATGTAAAATTGCTTCACTCTTAACCTACAGATCATTTTATTTCTTCTACAACCCTTAATTTATGTACCTGTCCTGTTTTGGTTGAAAGCAGTATGTGGTCTAAGACCCTGAGCAGTAATAACAGTTCCTCTGAAAGGATCTCATTCTCTGTTAAACAGTAAGTGAATCAGCCCTTCAGGTATTTTTTTTATTGTACCATCTCTTCAGTATTACTTGATGCACATAAAACCATTAGTGTCTTTTTAAAAAGGTGATTATGATTGGGAATGTTGTTCAAAAGGAATCTTTAGCTTTGAATGTTTGAATGTCAGTTGCAATTATTGGAAGCTAATTTTACAAAATTAAATCATTCTTAGACTAAATGTATGAAGTACAAGCATAACTAAGCTCAGTTTTACTTCAATTAGTCATTTTTGAAGACTGATAGTGACTTAGAATTATAACTAGCAGGCACTGATATTTATGAAATCAGCACTTTCCCAAAACTTAAATATCTAAATGTGTTGTCACTTTATAATCTCTTCTTTCATGGGTTTTGTGGTAAGTCCAATTTTGCAAGCACACTTTTTTGTAGACTTTTTAAAAAGTGCTTTTCAAAGTTCATGTTTTATACACACAACAAAATCTGTGTAAATATTTTTAGTTGCAAAATTTGGGAGGGGATCTAAACTCATTTTTCACTCTGATTTTCTTCTTCATGCTTCTTTATTTGGCTTATATCTCACTTTTTTTCTGTCCCATTCTTTACATAGCTTTAGAGTCAACATAAATTTTTTAAATTTCTCTTACAGTCATAACGACCACCTTAGGTGCCTTTTTAGCCTGTCCCACTAAGAATGGCTGTGCTGATTGAGTGAGATATAGTGCCTGAGAGTAAACCTGACTCTCAAGTCTAGGAAGGCTGTTTTACTGTATGTCAACAAGAAGATGATCTTGTCTATGTTAGTTTTTTTCCTATCCTGAAGAGTAGAAATAAGGTCTAAGTGACTGAAATAACATTTTTAAAAAATCAATCAAATCACAATAAATCCCTCTCCACTTGGATACACATGAACTGTTACTGCCTTATAATTTCCATTCTAGATTTCAGACTTAATTTGAAGTTTGCTGATATGAAAGATAAGGAAAAGAGAGATAAAGGAAAACTACACTTTTGTGGAGAGCACCAGCTGGATGGTCACCAGTTGGTAAAAATGCAGCAGACTAAAGAGAAACGTTTGGGAGTAAAGATAGGATGGAATTGAGTCATATTGTGGACATTCTTTAACCTATAATTTGCCAGAGGCAGATCTTGAGATGAGAATTCCCACACAAGTGATTTATTAAGGAAGTGCTCTTAGAAAGAGTGGTAAAGGCATGAAGGAAGTGGGACAGGAAAGAAGTTAAGGGTATCATCACCAGCTGTAGTCCTGCCATCTGTCATTTCAGCCAGATCACTAAGGGAATTCTAGAATGTAAGCTCTGCCTTATACTCTCCTCTCTCTGTGCTAACTGCTGAAAATCTTTAACTGCTGACAACTCACCACTGAGTTCCTCTGTAAGAATTGCCCTTGGATGAAGAGAGCTGCATCATGCATGGCTATGCTGTCTCCCCAAGGGCAATTTAGAGCAAGTGCGAAGAGCCATCCGAGTCCTAGAGCTCCCTGAGAGTTTGCAACTTTGTCACAGTTCAACTTCACCTTCCACCCAATTCTGCTTCATTTCCAATTCTGTCTCCCAGGGAACCTGACCTAAGATAGGGACATTTTGCAACAGCAAGTCTCAAACTGAAACAAAAATTTTAAATTCATTTATAAATAAACTCCGGAGAAGGCAATGGCACCCCACTCCAGTACTCTTGCCTGGAAAATCCCACAGGTGGAGGAGCCTGGTAGGCTGCAGTCCATGGGGTCGCTAAGAGTTGGACATAACTGAGCAACTTCACTTTCTCTTTTCACTTTCATGCATTGGAGAAGGAAATGGCAACCCACTCCAGTGTTCTTGCCTGGAGAATCCCAGGGACGGGGAAGCCTGGTGGGCTGCCGTCTATTGGGGTCACACAGAGTCGGACACGACTGAAGTGACTTAGCACAGCTGTGCTAAGTCACTTCAGTCGTGTCCGACTCTGCGATCCCATAGCATAGCATAAATAAACTTATCACATGTTAACATAATATTTTATGAAAAAGTATATTTGAAAAACAATGACAATTGTATTATTATATAAATTTTCAAATACCTTTAATAGTTTAATGAAAGACCGTTGGATCCTCATCTCTGCATTCATTCTGTAGCAATGTTGCATGTTACATAGACCAGGAAACTACTCTCAGGAGAGAATGAAAGTGAAAAAGGAAAAAAGTTCTTGAAATTACTATTGAAAATAATTTTGACCTAAGAGACCCCTGAGAATTCTCCAACCACTCTTTAAGAACCGCTGTTTGACATCTGGCCTGGTCTCTTCAAAAACTCATTGTTAAAAGACTAAAGGGATGTGAAGGGAGGAGGACTGAGGAGGGGGTATTGGCGTGCTATTTAGTAATCTAAGTAGTCCTAGATGGAGGATTTCAGAAACAAGAATAGTGGGCAAAGAAAATGTTAAAATGGGAGTAGATGGAAACATACAGTGGAACAGAATACCAAAATTGACTTATGATATTAAAAACAACAATGAAATTACTGGAAAACACCGGCATATAATTCACAGGGTTGATGTGACTTTGATTTAAAGTTTTTCGAGTCCATTTATTGTTACAGATAGAGGGACTCTCTGCGACCACTTGGACTGTCGCCTGCCAAGCTCCTTTGTCCATGGTGATTCTCCAGGCAAGAATACTGGAATGGATTGCCATACCCTCCTCCAGGGGATCTTCCCAACCCAGGGATCAAACCCAGGTCTTCCTCTTTTCAAAGACAGAGCTAGTGTTTTGAAATACAGATTCAGTAGAATGTAAGAGACCACAAATAACAGTGCCTTAAAAGTTGATCTTTTTATCCACACATCTAATAATTAGTCTGCAGTTAGGTGGCTCAGACGGTAAAGCGTCTGTCTACGATGCGGGAGACCCAGGTTCGATCCCTGGGTTGGGAAGATCCCTTGGAGAAGGAAATGGCAATCCACTCCAGTACTCTTGCCTGGAAAATCCCATGGACAGAGGAGCCTGGTAGGCTACAGTCCATGGGGTCGCAAAGAGTCGGACACGACTGAGCGACTTCACGTTCACGTTAGGTAGTACAGAACTGGTACAGATTCTCTTTCTTGTTTTGCATAACTCCTAGGGACGTCTTATTCATACAGCCCAATATAGCACACTCACATTCACATCCCCAGGAGTCAAGGAGAATAGAGGGCACATCAGTTTACTTTAAGGACAGGGATCTAGCATTACTCACATTACCTTCTTTCACACACTGCTGGCTAGCACTTAGAAACAGGAACAGAAATAGCTGCAGAGCCAGCTGGGAAATCACAAAGATGTATGACATCCAGCACTGGTAATGATGCAAGTGAGTACTGAACATTGCTGGTAAGGATGTGAAATGTATGAGTCCTGTGGAAATTAAAATTTTAACACCAGTTTTAAAATCCAGGACTTTTGGTTTCAGGTTTGACATTTAAGGACCTTGGAAGTCATCACTCCCATCCTTAAAACAAGGAGAAAAAAATAGGAACAAACTGAAAATTAATGACTCCCCCCACCAACCCTAGGAACCTGCAACTGTTAAATATTATTTTTTAAAGTTTTTTTAAAAAGTTTTATTTATTTGGCTGCACCGGGTGTTAGTTGTAGCATATGGGACCAGGAATCAAACCCAGGCGCCTTGCATTGGGAGTGCAGTCTTAGCCACTGGACCACCAGGGAAGTCCCTCTAAAGTCTTTTTAAGAGAAGTTTTAACAGCAAAATTGAGGGAAAGGTACAGTGGTTTCCCATATGCCCCCTGCACCTCCTGGCCACCCCATTACCAACATCTCTCACCAGAGCAGTACATTTGTTACAATGGATGGACTTACATTGACACATCAAAACCAACCAAAGTTCACAATTCAGCCTTAGAATTCACTCTTGGTTTGTATGTTCATGAAAAGTGAAAATGTTAGTCACTCAGTCGTGTCTGACACTTAGTGATGATAGCCTGCCAGGCTTCTCTGTCTGTGGGATTTTCCAGGCAAGAATACTGGAGTGGGTAGCCATTCCCTTCTCCAGGGAATTTCCCAACCCTGGGATTGAACCTGGGTCTCCTACATTGCAGGTGAATTCTTTACCGTCTGATTCACCAGGGAAACCCTGTACATTCATGAGTTTGGACAAATGTGTCCACATGTATCCACAATTATAAAATAGTATCATACAGATATTTTCACTCCCCTTAAAATCCTGTCTGCTATGCCTGTTATTCCCTTTTTCACTCCAACCCTTGATCTTTTTGTTTCCATAGTTTTGCCTTTTCCATATAGTTGGAATTATATAGTGTATAGCCTTTTCAGATTGGCTTCTTTCATGTAAAAATATGCATGTAAATTTCCTCCATGCTTTTTTATGGCTTAATAGCTCATAGACTTACTTACTTTGTGAAAATCAACGACTTTTCTTAAACCTATCAAAGAATTGAAGTGGCAGGGAAAACCACCACCCTGAATTGTGAAGAGATGGAAAATCTAGATAAGAGCCAAAGTCAGCTTACCTGGAGCTAAAGCCACATGAGTCATAAACTGTTGTGCTGTGCTGTGCTTAGTCGCTCAGTCATGTCCGACTCTGTGACCCCATGGACTGTAGCCCACCAGGCTCTTCTGTCCATGGGGATTCTCCAGGCAAGAATACATGTCGTCCTCCAGGGGATCTTCCCAACCCAGGGATTGAACCTAGGTCTCTCACATTGAAGGCAGATTCTTTACCAGCTAAGCTACCAAGGAAGCCCTCATAAACTGTTAGGAATACTTAAATGATAATTTTGATGCATTGCTGAAGGGGAATGTGGATTAACCTGAATGTGAGAAGTTCTAGGGGCCCAGCCTAAGAGAACACCTGCACTTTCATGGATTTTACCTCCAAGAACCCCACCAGGTTCTCAAGGTGAAGATCTAAGAAACACCCTGCCCCTCATTTGTAGGCTAGGAATGGGCAAGCTTTTAGAAATACACACAGTGTTCTCCATTACAAAGGCCTGCTCTCCTAGTCGAATTAGATTACAAGAACCTCATCTTTAGGGAAGGGCAACTAGCCAGTGCCAGCCCCCTCTAATCTTTCTGTCTCACTGAAAGGGAGAAGGGAAAAAAGGCAGAGAAATACTTCCAAAGTATTCAAATGCATTACAAAATGAGATTTTAAATATAAGATTATAGAATGCTCCCCATCCCCTGTACCTTAGCACCACCTTGATAGGGCTCCTGTACAATAACAGTGGATTGCAATGGAAAGAGCCACAATATACAGACTTGATTTAAGGAGGAGATATAGGGAAACCCAAAGACAATGTGGGAGAAGAACAATAACAGTAGAGGGACTTCCTTGGTGGTCTAATGATTAAGAATCCAACATGGGTTTGAGCCCTGGTCCACAAACTAAGATCCCTCATGCCAGGAAGCAACTAAGCCTGCACAGGGCAACTTCTGGGCCCATCCAACTACAGCCTGTGCTTGGCAGCAAGAGAAGCCAGCATAATAAGCTGGAACACTACAACTAGAGAGTAGCCTATGCTCTCCACAACTAGAGAAAGTCTGTGTGCTTCCAGGAAGACCCAGCACAGCCAGAGATAATAAATGAACAAATAAATAAAAACAATGACACTAGGGGACAACAGAGGATGAGATGGTTGGATGGCATCACCGATTCGACGGACATGAGTTTGAGCAAGCTCTGGGAGTTGGTAATGGACAGGGAAGCCTGGCATGCTGCAGTTCATGGGTTTGCAAAGAGTCAGACTCAACTGAGCAACTGAACTGAACTGAATGACACTAGAGAAAACTGAAACCTCTGGCACCTATAGCTGTAGCAAATATTAAACATGGTCCAGCTACTGGCAAGATTTACATAACATCTCACACTAAGGTCTAATTACTTCAGTTTATTTTACCCAGTGTGCTTCCACAGTGACTTGGGGTAAAGGATCCACTTGCAATGCAGGAGACGCAGGAGACTTGGGTTTGATGTCTGGGTTGGGAAGATCCACTCTAGGAGAAAATGGCAACCCGCTCCAGTTTTCTTGTCAGGAAAATCCCATGGAGAAAAGAGTGGGGTCACAAAGAGTATGTGACCGAGCAACTGAGCACAGACACACATATTACCCAATACATCATATACAGCTTTCAACAAACAATTACAATCTATGCTAAAGGCAAGAAAAAGTTGTCTGAAGAGAGGAAGCAAGCATTAGAACCAGGCTCAGATATGAGCTATATTTTGGAGTTATCAGCTAGGAAATCCAAAATAACTGATTAATATGCTAAAGGACTCTAATGGAAAATGTAGACAATATGCAAGACAGGTAGGGCAAGCAAAGAGATTAAAAACTCTAACAAAATATTAAAAGAAAGTGCTAGAAATCAACATTTTTGATAGGTTCATCAATGGACTGAATATAGTCAAAGACAATCAATGAGCTTGGAGCTGTGTCAGTAGAAATTTGCCAAGCAAGTGTAAAGAGAAAAAAAAAAAAAATGATTAAAAAACAGAGCTGCAGCAGAATATCCAAGAACTGTGGGAAAATAACAAAAGATGTTACATATATATAATTGGGATGCCAGAAAGAGAAGAGATAAAGGAGACATATTCTAAATAATGATGGCTGAGAGTCTTCCAAAATTAATAACACCAAATCACAGATCCAGGAAGCTCAGGAAATAACAAGCAAGTGAAATACCAAAAAATCCACACCTATGTATAGGTGACCATTGAACAATGCAAGGGTTACGGGTGCCGACCCCTAGAGCAGTCAAAAATCCACATACTGCTATCTCTGCCTCAAAAACAAGGGAATTGATAAATGACTCACCCAAGGGCAGGAAGCTGCAACAGTCTGCATAGAATCAGGACTCAAACCCTATTTCTTTTGGTTACACATATTGTGATCTCTATTCACACAAAAACCTTTCCCCACACTTAATTTAAAGATTTGTAAAATGAAATAATAGCTGAGAATTTTCCAAAATTAATGAAAAATGAAAATATAGATACAATATTTATTGAAAATAATCTGTGTATAAGTGCATCCTAGCAGTTCAAAACCATGTTGTTCAAGCAGCAACTGAAACTGGAGAAAATTAAGACAAAGAGAAAAATTTTGAAAAAAGCCAGGGTTGGGGGTGAGGAAATCTTAACTATTGGAGAACAAGGATAAAAATTACATTGGGTTTCTCTCCAGAGATCCTGTAAGCACAAAGAGAATGGAGTGAAACATCTAAAGTATTGGCGGGGGTGGGGGGGGGTAACCCTAGCATTCTACAAAACTACAGTAATCAAAATAGTATGGTTGGTACTGGCACAAAAACAGACCACACAGATCAGTGGAACAAAATAGTCCAGAAGTAAACCCACACACATCTGATCAACTAATCTACGACAAAGGAAGCAAGAATATACAGTGGAGGAAAGATAGCCTTTTCAATAAGTGCTGCTGGGAAAACTGGACATCTACGTGTAAAAGAATGAATGAAATTAGAACAGTTTTTCATACCCTATACATAAATTAATTAAAGACATATTGTAAAACGTGAAATCATAATACTCCTAGAAGAAAAACATAGTGCACTCTTGCAGGTCTTAGTAACCTTTTTTTTTTTCTATTTAGATCTGTCTCCTTAGGTAAGGGAAACGAGTAAAAATAAGCAAACAAGACCTAATCAAACTTAAAAGTATTTTCACAGTAATGAAACCATAAAAAAACAAAAAGGCAACCTACTGAATGGGACGTTACAAATGATACATCTGATAAGAGGATAATATCCAAAATATAGTAAGCGCTCATACAACTCAGGAGCAAAAACAAACACCTATTGAAAAATGGGCAGAGGACCTGAATAGGCATTTTTCCAAGGAGACATACGGGTGACCAATAGACACACGAAAAGATGTGCAACATTACTGATCAGCAGGGAAATGCAAGTCAGAACCACAGGTTAGATACTACTTCAGACCTATCAGAATGGCTACTGTCAAAAAGACAAGAAATAACAAGTGTCAGCGAAGATGTGGAGAAAAGGGAACTCTAGTTCACTATAGGTAGGAATGTAAATTGATACAGCCACTACGGAAAACAGTGTTCTGTTGCTGTTTTTGTTTAGTCACTGAGTTGTGTCCAACTCTTTTGTGACCCCATGGACTGTAGCCCTCCAGGCTCCTTTGTCTGTGGAATTTTCCAGGCAAGAATACTGGAGTGAGTTGCCATTCCCTTCTCCAGAGGATCTTCCTGACCCAGGGATTGAACCTGCATATCCTGCTTGGGAGGTGGATTCTTTATCACTGAGCCACCAGATGATGGAAAACATTATGGATCATTACAATCGTTAAAGTACATAGATCTAGGAACAGAGGATCAAAATGCATGAGGCAAAAACTGATTGAACTATATTCATAATAACCAGTAGAAACAATGAAAATGTTCACTAACAGAAAAAAATGGGTGAACAAAATATGCTATATCCATTCAATAGAATATTATTTGGCCATAAAAAGGAATGAAGCTTTGATATATGTTACAGCATAGATGAATCTCAAAAACATTATGCTACATGAATGAAGCTGAAACAAAAGACCACATATTGTATGATTATTCCATCAATGTGAATTATACAGAGTAGGTGTATCCATAGAAGCAGAAAGCAGATTAATGGTTCCAGGGACACTGGGGAGAAAGGATTGGGGAATGACTGCTAAATGGACGTGGGGTTTCCATTTGGGGTGATGAAACTTTTCTGGAATTAGTGGTGATAGTTGTATACCTCTGTGAATGTACTAAATGCCACTGAGTTGTACACTTTTTAAATGGATAAAATGTGAATTTTATCATAATAAAAATGACTAATAGAACTGTAAGATACTTCAACATCCCACTTTGAATAATTGACAAATCTATCAGGCAGAAAATCAGTAAGAACGTATCATTGAACTGAATAAGAGGATTGATAAGCTGAATTTTTAAAAATGTTTATTTATTTGGCTGTATTGGGTCTTAATTGCAGAGGAGAAGGGGACAACAGAGGATGAGATGGTTGGATGGCATCACTGACTCAATGGACATGAGTTTGAGCAAGCTCTGGGAGTTGGCGATGGATCCTGGCATGCTGCAGACCATGGGGTTGCAAAGACACGACTGAACTGAACTGAGATCATTGCCAAGTGCAAGATCTTTGTTGCAGCATGCAGGATCTTTTTAGTTGCAGCATGCAGGATCTAGTTCCCTGACCAGGGATCAAACCTGGGTCCCCTGAACTGGGAGCTCAGAGTCTCAACCACTGGGCCACCAGGGAAGTCCCTTGATCAGCTGAATTTACTTGTTGCTCCTACGACTGAGTGATTTCACTTTGACTTTTCACTTTCATGCATTCAAGAAGGAAATGGCAGCCCACTCCAGTGTTCTTGCCTGGAGAATCCCAGGGACAGGGGAGCTTGGTGGGCTGCCATCTATGGAGTTGCACAGAGTTGGACACGACTGAAGTGACTTAGCAGTAGCAGTATAGAATACTTCATCCAAAAACAGCTGAGTACACATTCTTTTCAACTCAAACATTCACCAAAATAGATGACTTTTTGCCCATAAAACACACCTAACACATTTTAAAGACTAGAAATCATATAGAGTATGGCCTCAGACCACAATTCAAATAAACTATAAAACAATAATAGAAAGCTGAAAAACAGTCACAAAATATTTGGAGATTAGGCAACACATTTAATATTTATTTATTTATTTTTGACAGCACCGGATCTTTGTTGCTGTTCACAGGTTTTATCTATTTCTGGAGAGCAGGGCTACTCTCTAGGACAAGGGCTTCTTGTCGCCGTGGCCTCTCTTGTTAGGAAGCACAGGTTTGGGCTCTATGGTGTGTGGGCTTCAGGACTTAGTTCCCCCACAGCATGTGGGATGTTCCTGAACCATGGATCAATCTGGTGTCCTCTACATTGCAAGGTGGACTCTTAACCACTGGACCACCAGGGAAGCCCTCAGTTCAGTTCAGTTGTGTCCAACTTTTTGTGACCCCCATGGACTGCAGCACACCAGACCTCCTTGTCCTTCACCAACTCCCAGAGCTTGCTCAAACTTATGTCCATCGAATTAGTGATGCCATCCAACCATCTCATCCTCTGTCATCCCCTTTTCCTCCTGCCTTCAATCTTTCCCAGCATCAGGGTCTTTTCCAATGAGTCAGTTCTTCGTATCAAGTGGCCAGGGAAACCCTAAGCAACACATTTATAAATAAAACAATTATTTTCAACCAAATGAGGATACAGTTTATCAAAATTTGTTGAGTGCAGTGAAATGAATACTTGGAGAGAACGTATAGCATTAAAGTTCTATATTAGAAAAGAAGAAATATCTAAAATCAGTAATTTAAGCTCCCACTTTAGCAAATGAAAGAGGAGCAATATAAACCTAAAGCAGGCAGAAAGAAAGCAATAATAAGAACTAGAAATCACTGAAATTAAAAACAGGAAATCAACAGAGAATAATCAGTGGGAACAAAAGCTAATTCTTTGAAAAGATCAATACATTAATAAAACCCTAACTAGTCTAACCAAGCAAAAAAGATGAAAAACATATAAATCTCTTAGGAAGAAAAATGTAGGGGAAAAGCTGACATTGGATTGGCTGTGGCACCAAAAGCACAGACAGTAGAAGAAAAAATAGATATATTGGACTTAATCAAAATAAAAAACTGTGCATCAAAATACACTATCATGAGAGTGAAAAGACAACCCACAGAATGGGATATTTAAAACAAATTATTAACACCCAGAATATATGAAGAATTTCTAACAACTAATAACAATTCAAAAATTGGGAAGTGCATTTTATAGACATTTCTCCAGTGAAGATACACAGATAACTAACAAGAATATGAAAGGACACTCAACTTCTTTAGTCATTACAGAAGTGAAAAATCCAAGACCATAATGAGATACCACTTCACACCCACTAGGATGACTATCGGGGAAGGCAATGGCACCCCCACCCCAGTACTCTTGCCTGGAAAATCCCATGGATGGAGGACCCTGGTGGGCCGCAGTCCATGGGGTCGCTATGAGTCGGACACGACTGAGTGACTTCACTTTCACTTTTCACTTTTATGCATTGGAGAAGGAAATGGCAGCCCACTCCAGTGTTCTTGCCTGGAGAATCCCAGGGAAGGGGGAGCCTGGTGGGCTGCCGTCTATGGGGTCGCACAGAGTCGGACACGACTGAAGTGACTTAGCAGTAGCAGCAGGATGACTATTATTTTAAAAATGGACTAAGATGACTATATAAAAATGGAAAATAAGGTTTGGCAAGGATGTGAAGAAATTGGAACCCTTGTAAATTGTTGGTGGGAATGTAAAGTAGTGCAGCTGCTGAGGAAAAGAGTTTGGCAGTTCTTCAAAAAAGTTAAACTTCTAATTTACAGAAAATGTAGAGAAAAAGTTAAGTAATGCCAAAAAGAAGCAATCAGGCAAATCCCAAATGTTGCGTATTCTGTTGGACAGTTGATCTATTCAGTTTCAGTAAGTCAATGGTATGAGAAGAAAGAGAGGAACAATCTAGATGAAAAGAAACTTGAACCACAAAATTCAGAAAATTTAAATTTAATAAAAATAAACTACATTTTAAAATTAAAAAATAAACTTGAGAGACTTAATAATCAAACATACAGTGTTGACTCTGTTTGGATCCTTTTTTGATGAAACCAACAACAAAAAGATATTTGAGGGCACACATGTGTATGTGCTCAGTGCTGTATGACTCTTTATGACCCCCATAGACTGTAGCCCACCAGGCTCCTCTGTCCATGGCATTTCCCAGGCAAGAATGCTGGAACAGCTTGCCATTTCTTTCTCTAGGGCATCTTCCTGACCCAGGGATCGAACCCATGTCTCCTGCTTTCTCTAGTTGCAGCAAGCAGGGGCTACTCTTCATTGCAGTGCATGGGCTTCTCTTGTTATAGAGGATGGGCTCTAGCGCAAGTGGGCTTCAGTAGTTGTGGCTGGCAGGCTCTGGAGCACAGGCTCAGTAGTTGTGGCACACAGGTTTCGTTGCCCTACAGCAGGTGGGATCTTTCTGGAACCAGAGATCGAACCTGAGTCCCCTGCATTGGCAGGCAGATTCTTAACCATTGGATCACCAGGGAAGTCCCGGCAGAAAGTGCTTTACTCTCACAATGAAATACTTATTATATAGCAGTCAAAAGGAATGAACTGTAATGACACACAACAGTACAGAAAGTCTTAGTGATATAATAATATTAGAACAAAAAGTAAATTCCAATGATGAAATATAATGGCTTAACTTTAGAAGGTTTTAAAAAAACTAAATAATAATGTACATTTTATCAAAACATATAGATGTAGTAAAACTGCATAAAAACAAAGCAAAGGACTGATGAATACAGGGTCCATTACTCTACCTGGAGAGAAAGGAGGATGGTTTATAAATATGTATAAACTAAAAGTAAGAAGCATGGGCACATGCTTTATTTAATCATATTACATTGGCTTTTCTCTTTGGATTTAGTGTAATAGGCTCAAAGTTTGCCAAAAGCCCTATATTTTGGTTAGTCTTGTTGTGGGAAAATTGGATGCTTTGGGAGCTTGTAGACCAGAGGAAATGGGTTCAAGAAGATCTTTAATAAAAAAGAACCCCATGTCCTATTAATCACCACTGGGCCTAGTTGAAAAGTTCTTTTACCAGGAGTTGAATGGGAACTGGGTATGTTGAACCAAGTTGAAATTTAGAAGGCAGAGGCCAAGATCCCTGGGACAGAAGATTATTTTCAACTCAAAAGTGTGGGATGAGGGAGACAAAACACAGCGGGGAGAGAGGAAATGAAGAAAGTGTTCACTACTTTAAGATTAAAATAAACTTTAAGGATGCCTGAAGGCTTCAGCACACTTAAAATCAAATAAATGCAGTACAAAAACACATAGAGCCTACATGAAAATTATTTTTATGTAGCTCCATGGAATTCTGTTGAGTATTAATCCTATCAAATTGAATTTTAGAGACACTGGACTATAAATCGGAGAAGGCGATGGCACCCCATTCCAGTACTCTTGCCTGGAAAATCCCATGGATGGAGGAGCCTGGTCGGCTGCAGTCCATGGGGTCGCTCAGAGTTGGATACGACTGAGAGACCTCACTTTCACTTTTCCTTTCATGCATTGGAGAAAGAAATGGCAGCCCGCCCCAGTGTTCTTGCCTGGAGAATCCCAGGGACAGGTGAGCCTGGTGGGCTGCCGTCTATGGGGTTGCACAGAGTCGGACACGACTGAAGCGACGCAGCAGTAGCAGCAGGACTATAAATGGTATATTTTTATATTGTAGTTCTCATGTTTTTAAAGCCTATACACATAGGTCTGAGAGATTTATAGGCTCTGAGTAGTCCACAGGTATCAGGCTGTTCACCTAGCATTACTTCATCCTTCACTCCATCCCTGACTCATGTCTCTAAAACTTGGCTACCCAATTCCTTAATGACTAAAAGCCTTTTAATTTCTATTTTTTCACTCTTTCTCTTTTTAAAAATTGAGTTAGAATTTATATAAAATAAAATAAAAATCTTAAGTATGCATCATATGTACATGTGTATCCCTCACCCAGATCAAGAAATAGAATATTTTTCATTCCCTCAGAAAGTTCCCTTGGCTTCTTCCCAGACAATAACTTTCGTCCTCTTCTGAGGTGATCACTCTTCCGACTTCCATCTCCGTAGATTAGTTTTGCTTGTTTTATTTTTTTATAGCTTTATTTTTTTAATTACTTGTTTATTTTTTGGCTGTGCTGGGTCTTTGTTTCTGTGTGGTGGCTTCTCTTCTCGGTGCAGAGCACAGGCCTTAGACATGTGAGCTTCAGTATTTGCAGCTCATGGGCTCTAGAGCACAGGCTCAGTAGTTAATGGCACATGGGCTTAGTTGCTCTGTGGCATATGGGATCTTCCTGCACCAGGGATCAAACCCGTATCCCCTGTGTTGGCAGGTGGATTCTTAACAACTGGACCACCAGAGAAGTGCTAGTTTTGCTTGTTTTAGAACTCCATATAAGTGGAATCATACATTGTCTTTGGTATCTGGCTTCAATTGCTCAGATGTTGTAAGATTCACCTATATTGTTGTGTATAGCAATTTATTTCTTTTCATTGCTGAGTTAGGGTACCACAGTTGTGTATCCAATCACCTGTGGATGAATAGTTGGGTTGTTTCCAGTTTGGGACTGCTACAGATAAAACTACCATGGGAGTTCCCTGGTGGTCCTGTGACTAAGACTCTGCATTCCCAATGCAGGGGGCCTGGGTTTGATCCCTGGTCAGGGAACTAAATCCCACATGCTGCAACTGAGACCTGGTGCAGCCAAATAAATAAATATCTTTTAAAAAAGGAAAAAAAAGTACCATGAACATTTGTATACAAGTCTTTGTGTAGATATCTGTTTTCACTACTCTTGGATAAATAACTACAAGTAGGTTGGCTGAGTCCTATAGAATTGGAGCCCCAACCTACCTCTTGGATCTAATGCCTGATGATCTGAGGTGGGACTAATGTAATAATAATAAAAAAACAAAGTGCACAATAAATGTAGTGTGCTTGAATCATTCCAAAACCATCTCCTTGCACCCCTGTCCGTGGAAAAATTGTCTTCCATGAAACTGGTCCCTGGTGCCAGAAAGGTTGGGGACCGTTGATATAGAAGGTATATGTATGAAAGTTCTAAATTTTAGATACTGCTAACTCAGTCTCAGTAGTTTCATTTTCTTAGCTTGGCAACCTATGGAAATATTAGCCACATTTGTATACAAGTGGCAGTTTCGACTGATAACTTCGTGACCAACAAATACAGATGAACGTCAGCTGCACCAGGCTTTGGGCAGAGCTCAGAGTGTCAAAGCCGAGGCAAAGCTTCAGCAGTTGTTTCTGGGGCGTGATTAATGACCGTTTCAGTGGTCCCAGATAACCAGCTGCCATTTCTTCTCTAACTAAATTTGAAAACTGAGAGCAACATGAGCAGCCATTTTATGTCATACTCCCAATATAGTCTCTGTTAAATGAACTTGGCAGAGAGCTATACTATGAGTGCGTCCCCATTTCCATATTGCTTCAAGTCACATATATCAGCTTTAACCTTTGTGAAATTTTATTTTCTTGTTGCATGTTGGACAATAACTTTCTAAGATCTCCTAGTGTCTAGCCGGCAAGTGTGATTTCTGCTGTCTGGGAAGTTCCTTCAAAGGACAAATAGTATAGGCACAGAATAAGTCACAAGTGTTCCTTGAAATATGAGACACCAGAACTGGTCTGATCTATAAATAAAAAGCTCACTCTCAGGAGTGAAGTGAAGGCACTGGTGATGTAGTGGTTGAGAATCTGCCTTGCAAGGCAGGGAGCATGAGTTTGGTCCTTGCTTCTGGAAGATTCCATATGCTTCAGAGCAACCAAGCCCATGTGTCACAACTACTGAGCTAAAGTGCAGAAGATCCCACAGGATGCCACAAAGACCGTGGGTGCTGCAAAAGACCTGACACAGTCAAATAAAACTAATGACTTGGGGAAAAAACAATGACCTGAATGTAGACACAAAAGGTGGTGGTGGAGCTTGCAGCAGAAGACAAATTAGGTATGTCCCATGGGCTGACCAACGCCCCTAACATTGGAGGTGGAAGAGGGGTACCTCTGAATAAAGGAATTTATCTTTTACACAAACTTAGGACACTGGTTTGGTCCTTAGTTATCTGGGGAGACACGAATGTTACAAGAGAGAGATTATAGCTGGGCTTGAAATTTTCATTAAGGATAAAAATGTGATCTTATTTTTTTTCTTTGGTTATATTAACTAGAATACAGAAAACTATTAGCTGTTTCTTCAAAGACAACTACGTAAATATCCCATTCCATCTTTTGTCTTTTAAAGTAATGCTTCTCAAATTGTGGTGAAAGACAAGATCTTGTTTCTTTGTTTAAGATTAGCAGCCTGTTATGGATCACGACTTTTGGAAAATATTATTATACATATTTTGTTGTTATATATATTATATATTTTTATGACATAAATTTCTTGAAAATTAAAAAAGACACATATAACACATGCTCTAATTTATGTCATTTCTAGATTAACAAGCATAGAATTATACTTTCATAAATATAATCAGAACAAACATAACAGGGCAAAGAAAATAATATTAAACACTTCACAGTGTTCATTCAAGTGTGCATAGGGGTGACACAAAATTACTATTATAACTTTTGTAGTCTGTAATCATAACAAAGAAAGCATAAAGGAAATAGCAATTCTCCATACCATGTCTATAAAAAACACACTTTGAATGAACATTGTATATAACGCATTTTTCAGTTTCTATGACCAGTGAGCTCTTTAAGTTGATGAATAGAAAGTTACGTCTTCTGTGCTACCCAGCTGCCATCTACCTGTCACTCTTACCGCTGTCCACAGGCCCCAGAGTCTACACTCCTAATTCTACCCTGGTAATAACATCCAAACAGCACCAGCCTCTGCCACTTCCAGGAGAGTCTCACCTTGGCCCTTACCTCACAGGTTTTACCAGGGGTTCCTCTCAGGAGTGATTCCTGTTCCTAAGGCCTTGTCCTCTTCAGTTCAGTTCAGTTGCTCAGTAGTGTCCGACTCTTTGCGACCCCATGAATTGCAGCACGCCAGGCCTCCCTGTCTATCACCAACTCCCGGAGTTCACTCAAACTCACGTCCATCAAGTCGGTGATGCCATCCAGCCATCTCATCCTCTGTCGTCCCCTTCTCCTCCTGCCCCCAATCCCTCCCAGCATCAGAGTCTTTTCCAATGAGTCAACTCTTCACATGAGGTGGGCAAAGTTCTGGAGTTTCAGCTTTAGCATCATTCCTTCCAAAGAACATCCAGGACCGATCTCCTTCAGAATGGACTGGTTGGATCTTCTTGCAGTCCAAGAAACTGTCAAGAGTCTTCTCCAACACCACAATTCAAAAGCATCAAGTCTTAGGCGCTCAGCTTTCTTCACAGTCCAACTCTCACATCCATACATGACCACTGGAAAAACCAAAGCTTTGACTAGACAGACCTTTGTTGGCAAAGTAATGTCTCTGCTTTAGGAAGCAACAGTTAGAACTGGACATGGAACAACAGACTGGTTCCAAATAGGAAAAGGAGTACATCAAGGCTGTATATTGTCACCCTGCTTATTTAACTTATATGCAGAGTACATCATGAGAAACGCTGGACTGGAAGAAGCACAAGCTGGAATCAAGATTGCCAGGAGAAATATCAATAAACTCAGATATGCAGATGACACCACCCTTATGGCAGAAAGTAAAGAGGAACTAAAAAGCCTCTTGATGAAAGTGAAAGAGGAGAGTGAAAAAGTTGGCTTAAAGCTCAACATTCAGAAAACGAAGATCAAGGCATCTGGTCCCATCACTTCCTGGCAGACAGATGGGGAAACAGTGGAAACAGTGTCAGACTTTATTTTGGGAGGCTCCAAAATCACTGCAGATGGCGATTGCAGCCATGAAATGAAAAGACGCTTGTGCAGCCATGAGATTAAAAGACGCTTACTCTTTGGAAGAAAAGTTATGACCATCCTAGATAGCATATTCATAAGCAGAGACATTATTTTGCCAACAAAGGTCCGTCTAGTCAAGGCTATGGTTTTTCCAGTGGTCATGTATGGATGTGAGAGCTGGACTGTGAAGAAGGCTGAGCGCTGAAGAATTGATGCTTTTGAACTGTGGTGTTGGAGAAGACTCTTGGAAGTCCCTTGGACTGCAAGGAGATCCAACCAGTCCATTCTGAAGGAGATCAGCCCTGGGATTTCTTTGGAAGGAATGATGCTAAAGCTGAAACTCCAGTACTTTGGCCACCTCATGCAAAGAGTTGACTCATTGGAAAAGACTCTGATGCTGGGAGGGATTGGGGGCAGAAAGAGAAGGGGACAACAGAGGATGAGTTGGCTGGATGGCATCATCGACTCGATGGACATGAGTCTGAGTGAACTCCGGGAGTTGGTGATGTACAGGGAGGCCTGGCGTGCTGCAATTCATGGGGTCTCAAAGAGTCGGACACGACTGAGCAACTGAACTGAACTGTCCTCTTACTTCCCCCCGCAAAGAATCCAATTTGCAGGGCTTCCCTGGTGGTCCAGTTACTAAGACTGCATGCTCCCAATGCCAGGACCCCGGGGTTCAATCCCTGGTCAGGGAACTAGATCTCACTGCTGCAATTAAGAGTCTTGATCGAGAGTCATGCAATGAAGATTGGTGTGCTGCAACTAAGATCAGCATAGCCAAATAAATAAATAAAAATATTAAATCAACAAACAAAAAATTTAAAAACCCAACAACAAAGAAGCTGATTTGCAGGTATCTCTATTTCAAACAGTGTGATTTTTTCGCATGTATTAAACCCAGAAACATTGTCTCTTCACCCAAAATCTTCACTCTGGGTCCATGTTTGTATTCCTGCAAGAAACCATTTCTCTGCTGGTGGATCCCTGTGAGTTTCAGCCCACCGTTTCTTTGCTGATTTCCATTATAGATGTTGGAGGAATTCAGTACTTTATTTTCCAACTGACCTTGTGACTAAGGGTGACCATGTGTCATAAATTTGGCCAGTGATACATAAGCAGAAATATTTGGGGGTTGGTGTGTTAGCATTTTCTTTCTTAATGAAAGGGGCACAGTTATTTAGCAAAGACCTTCCTTAGTTTTTGCCAGCAGCAGAGACCAACCTTGATTCCCTGATAAGGCACCATTCCCTGTGAGGATCAGCCTGGTAGACAGTGAATTACATTAGATCTTTCCAAGCATCACTAACTACAGACTCATGGAATTCTTTATCCACCATTATGGTTTCCTGAATGACTCTTTGTCTGAACAAGACTAATTTCACAGTGAAGGAAGTGCAGCAGTACATTCATACCCAGGTATGTTTGGGGCCGGGTGGGGAGCTGCACAGGTTCCTTGTTTTGGTGGAGCACTGGGCTCTTGAGTGCAGGCGCTTCAGTAGTTGTGGCATGCAGGCTTAGTTGCCATGAAGCATGTGGGATCTTAGTTGCCTAACCAGGAATCAAACCTGCGTGCCCTGCATTGCAAGGTGGATTCTTAACCACTGGACCACCAGAGAAGTCCCTCATTTTAATTTTATATACAAGAATTTGTTGGAGGTTAACCTTACAATTTATTCTCTTAGTTCAGTTCAGCCGCTCAATCGTATCCGACTCTTTGCGACCCCATGAATCGGAGCATGCCAGGCCTCCCTGTCCATCACTAACTCCCGGAGTACACCTAAACTCATGTCCATCGAGTCAATGATGCCATCCAACCATTCACCAGAATTTTCATACTGGTGAAAATTCACACTGGTGAGAAACACCAGAAAATTCATACTGGTGAGAAACCCTATGAATGTGAGCAATGTGGGAAGGCCTTTATTCGTGGCTCACACTTTAGTCAACATCAAAGAATTCATGCAGGACAGAGGAGTGAGTGAAGACATGGGAAACCTCAAAATTTGACATCTGGGAGAAGGAAATGGCAACCCACTCCAGTATTCTTTCCTGGAAAATTCTACGGACAGAAGAGCCTAGTGGGCTGCCGGCCATGGTGTCACATGACCAGAGCACACGTTCATGATGAAGGGTTGGAGGGAGATGGCTGGTAGGGATAAACCAGTAGAACCAAGAAAAATAAATACTGACATCTGGAAATTTGTGCTAGTAAAACAAAAGCGTATGTAATTGTCAGGAATGTGGGAAAGCATTTAAGGACAACAGCTTAATATCACACTTCATACTGTGGATCAGTTCAGTTCAGTTCAGTCGCTAAGTTGTGTCCGACTCTTTGCGACCCCATGAATCGCAGCACACCAGGCCTCCCTGTCCATCACCAACTCCCGGAGTTCACTCAGATTCATGTCCATTGAGTCAGTGATGCCATCCACCCATCTCATCCTCTGTCGTCCCCTTCTCCTCTTGCCCCCAATCCCTCCCAGCATTGGAGTCTTTTCCAATGAGTCAACTCTTTGCATGAGTGGCCAAAGTATTGGAATTTCAGCTTCAGCATCATTCCCTCCAAAGAAATCCCAGGGCTGATCTCCTTCAGAATGGACTGGTTGGATCTTCTTGCAGTCCAAGGGACTCTCAAGAGTCTTCTCCAACACCACAGTTCAAAAGCATCAATTCTTCGGCTCTCAGCCTTCTTCACAGTCCAGCTCTCACATCCATACATGACCACTGGAAAAACCATAGCCTTGACTAGACGGACTTTTGTTGGCAAAGTAATGTCTCTGCTTGTGAATATGCTATCTAGGTTGGTCATAACTTTCCTTCCAAGGAGTAAGCGTCTTTTAATCTCATGGCTGCAGTCACCATCTGCAGTGATTTTGGAGCCCAAAAAAATAAAAGTCTGACACCGTTTCCACTGTTTCCCCATCTATTTCCCATGAAGTGATGGGACCAGACATGATCTTTGTTTTCTGAATGTTGAGCTCTAAGCCAACTTTTTCACTCTCCACTTTCACTTTCATCAAGAGGCTTTTTAGTTCCTCTTCACTTTCTGCCATAAGCGTGGTGTCATCTGCATATCTGAGGTTATTGATTTTTCTCCCTGTGGATATGAGGCCTTTAATTAAGGGCCATAATTTGATATGTATTTAGTTCAGTTCAGTCACTCAGTTGTGTCTAACTCTTTGCAACCCCATAAATCACAGCATGCCAGGCCTCCCTGCCCATCACCAACTCCCAGAGTTTACCCAAGCTCATGTCCATCAAGTTGGTGCCACAACTGGGTGTTGTTTTTGCTTTGGCTCCATCCCTTCATTCTTTCTGGAGTTATTTCTCCACTGATTTCCAGTAGCATATTGGGCACTTACCGACCTGGGGAGTTCCTCTTTCAGTATCCTATCATTTTGCCTTTTCATACTGTTCATGGGATTCTCAAGGCAAGAATACTGAAGTGGTTTGCCATTCCATTCTCCAGTGGACCACATTCTGTCAGACCTCTCCACCATGACCCATCCGTCTTGAGTGGCCCCACACGGCATGGCTTAGTTTCATTGAGTTAGACAAGGTTGTGGTCCGTGTGATCAGATTGACTAGTTTTCTGTGATTATGGTTTCAGTGTGTCTGCCCTCTGATGCCCTCTTGCAACACCTACTGTCTTACTTGGGTTTCTCTTACCTTGGACATGAGATATCTCTTCACGGCTGCTCCAGCAAAGCACAGCCGCTGCTCCTTACCTTGGATGAGGTCGCCCCTCCTGACCTTGAATGTGGAGTAGCTCCTCTCGGCTCTTTTGCACCCACACAGACGCTGCTCCTTGGACATGAGGTTGCTCCTCTTGGCTGTCGCCCCTGACCTCCGATGTGGGGTAGCTCATCTTGGCTGCTGCCCGACCTCGTACGTGGGATAGCTCCTCTTCGCTGCTTCCGCACTGTTGCAGCCTGGTGCTCTCGGTCGCCACCCCTTGATATGTATTACTGATGAGAAATCTTATAAATGTTAGGAATTGGGAAGGGTGTATCTGTATTTCAAAATTTATTAGACATCAGAATTCAGTTAAAAAGTGAAAAACTCCATGAAGATGAGCCAAGTAGGCGGACTTAGGAAGGTAGTGAAAATGTTAGACACAGAAATTATTCTAACTTTTCTGAACATGAAGAGTCATTAGCCTTTATGGGAAATCAAGTGTCACAATACAAATATCATATAGATGAAACATCTATCAGCTAAAATTAACCTGAACCAAATCAGAGTGGGAAAGGATTTAACCAACATTTACTGTTTACTTAATCATTATTGCTCATTTCTTATAGGGCTAATTACCTACACAATTAGTAATATTAGGATCATATTTCTTAGCATTGTGTACATTGTATCCCTTATCTGACTCATATTGAAAGTGTGCTAAATGAGAGCTGCATTATATTCTTAACTTCTTTGTTTTCCTAGTTTTTTATTGGAAATCGTAAGAGGAAGGCCCTACAGTGTACAGTGACTATATGGACATCTTACATCATCTTTCTTTCTAGAATGTTAGATAGTTCCTTCTGGAGAAAAATTTTAAAACTGAAGCTTTTCATAGCTTGCCTTTTTCCCCACCAGGGGATTCATAATGTAAGGAACTCCAATATAATAAAAGTGAGCTACTGTAAGGTCAGAGAGAAGATTTAGATGATTTTTAAAGACCTTCCAAAAAACAGGAGACATATGCCACAATCTCTGACCTCTATTCTAGTGAATTAGAAAATAAAGCCTCAGACACAATCCATTTCTCTACAAGGAAATTTAAGATACCTATATGCTGCTGCTGCTAAGTCACTTCAGTCGTGTCTGACTCTGTACAACCCTATATAAGTTTCACATTAAAAAGGAAGTCAAATTATCATTCAGCAAATGAATGACAGACAACTTAATGTTAAAATTTGTAGGATGCAACCAAAGCTTTACTCAGGGAATTTAACTTCTTTCAATGTATGTGTAGAAAATGGGGACAATTAAAAGCCAGGATTCATTCTCACTTTATTATAAATACTTAGTCCACTGCTAGTTCCTAAGAGGTTCTCAGTAAACGTTTGTTGACCAGAGGAATGAGTGAGTGCGTTCACTTGCTCAACAAGCATCCAGCTGTAGCCTCTTGAGGTGCTCTAGCAAAATAAGTGCAAAACCCAAAAGACACCTTGAAAACTTTTGAAGTGAAAGAAATTACACCCTGGACAGAAAAAAATCAAGCATCATAAGTAAGAAAGTATAACTGCAGAAATGAAGGAGATCAAAGGGACTTCACTGGTGGTCCAGTGGTTGAGACTTAGCCTTCCAACACAGAGGGTGCCAGTCCAATCCCTGGTCGGTGAGCTAAGATCCCACATGCCTCATGGCCAAAAAATCAAAACATAAAACAGAAGCAGTATTGTAACAAATTTAATAGACTTTTTAAATGGTTCACACCAAAAAAAAGAAGCAATTAAAGAGATCAAGAAATAAGGCAGTATTTTGGCAGGCATTGTTGGTTGTCTATCCACTGGTATTAACCATTCTCACTTTTCTAGATGCCTGCTGCCCACCTAAATCTAAATGCCAGATGCTTGCTCTCCTAATTGCAACGGAGCGTATGTGTAATAGGCTTCCCAGGTGGTGCTAGTGGTAAAGAACCTTCCTGAAGACCCCCTGGGGGCAACCCACTCCAGTATTCTTGCCTGG
Organism: Tragelaphus eurycerus; assembly: GCA_935064755.1. NCBI lineage: Eukaryota > Metazoa > Chordata > Mammalia > Artiodactyla > Bovidae > Tragelaphus > Tragelaphus eurycerus. Next base: position 10,517,575 of record CAKXYN010000020.1, read on the forward strand.
AGAATCCCATGGACAGAGAAGCTTGGCGGGCTACATGGGGTTGCAAAGAGTCAGGACTGAAGTGACTTAGCACAGTACAGTACACATACGTGTAGCAGTGCTGACCACCGAAGGTCTAAGCAAAAGACTGCAAGTGAGCTTCAGTTAAATATTCTTTACTTAACAAAATAGGAGGAAATGGCCTTCCCTTATACAGGACACATCTCTGTGTGATATCTGGGATTGTGGCCGCTTTACAACCAGAGAATGCGAGAAGCTGAGACTGGCACAGGCGATAGAATTGCTTGTGTATTTGACACTGTAGAGCTGATAAAACAATTCAGAATTGCTCTATGCTTGGTTGTATGTGAAATAAATTCCATGCCTCTCTGTTAAACATTTATATTCAACTTTGTATATCTGAGTACTGGGAAAAGTATTTTCACATATAGTATATATACATACACATGTTTATTCAACTTTAATTAGTAAAAAAGTGTTTCAGTTCAGTAGCTCACTCAGTCATGTCCACCTCTTTGCAACCCTATGAACTGAAGCACACCAGGCTTCCCTGTCCATCACCAAGTCCCACAGCTTGCTCAAACTCATGTCCATCGAGTTGGTGATCCCATCCAACCTCTATCATCTCATCCTCTGTCATCCCCTTCTCCTGCCCTCAATCTTTCCCAGCATCAGGGTCTTTCCCAATGAGTCAGTTCTCTGCATCAGGTGGCCAAGGTATTGGAGCTTTAGCATCAGTCCTTCCAAGGAATATTCAGGACTGATTTCAGATCTTTTTCAGATATTCAAATATTCAGAATGCTTCAGATAAATGTTCAGAAAATGTTTATATTTAGTTTTTTATAGTATATGAGAAATTATGGGAAAAGCATTATTTTCCTAAGTATTTTCTTAAACATATGTATGTGTATATGTATACAACTTTGACAAAATGTAGGAAATGCTTGTTTACATTCAGCATGTTACAGTGTATGCATATATTCAGTTTTTTTAGTAGTATGTCTGAAATCCAGGAAAAGTCGTATTTTCCTGAATATAGTAAGAACCAAGAAAAAAACTGATGAAAACACTGCAGCATTTTATTCCTCTAATACTAGAGTAACTTACAGATAAAATCTAACTCTTCAATATTTTATAAAGAGTATCAGCTATGAGGCTAGCATAACCCCTGTACCAAATTTGGAAAAGGACAGCATCCAGGTCCAATCAGCTACAAAAATAATCCAATGTACTCATGGTATATGAATGTTCCAATTAAAATAGCAAGTCAAATCTAGCAGCCCATTAAAAGAAAACAGGGTGGTTTGTTTGTTTTTTTAATCTGAAATAAAATGGTTCATGACCTGACCTTTCAGATTGTAGAAACTGTAATGTGTAAATGTAGTGTTTGCACATTGAAAACAAGACACTTAACTTATCCACCAAAAATAGTAAACTGTTAACAGCAAATGATACTCAATGGCTATGAGACTGTCCATTAATTGTGCATCTGTAGACATTCACAGCATTTGGAATAATCACCATCCATCAGATTCCACCTTTGCCCATGCTTCAGAAATACATACTTTAATGTACACATATATTATGTGACAAATTAAATTGGTCATAACTAAGTACGTCAAGGCTGTATATTGTCACCATGTTTATTTAATTTATATGCAGAGTACATCATGAGAAATGCTGGACTGGAAGAAACACAAGCTGGAATCAAGATTGCCGGGAGAAATATCAATAACCTCAGATATGCAGATGACACCACCCTTATGGCAGAAAGTGAAGAGGAACTAAAAAGCCTCTTGATAAAAGTGAAAGTGGAGAGTGAAAAGGTTGGCTTAAAGCTCAACATTCAGAAAACGAAGATCATGGCATCTGGTCCCATCACTACATGGGAAATAGATGGAGAAACAGTGCGAACAGTGTCAGACTTTATTTTTCTGGGCTCCAAAATCACTACAGATGGTGACTGCAGCCATGAGATTAAAAGACGCTTACTCCTTGGAAGGAAAGTTATGACCAACCTAGATAGCATATTCAAAAGCAGAGACATCACTTTGCCAACAAAGGTTCACCTAGTCAAGGCTATGGTCTTTCCTGTGGTCATGTATGGATGTGAGAGCTGGACTGTGAAGAAGGCTGAGCGCAGAAGAATTGATGCTTTTGAACTGTGGTGTTGGAGAAGACTCTTGAGAGTCCCTTGGACTGCAAGGAGATGCAACCAGTCCATTCTGAAGGAGATCAGCCCTGGGATTTCTTTGGAAGGAATGATGCTAAAGCTGAAACTCCAGTATTTTGGCCACCTCATTCGAAGAGTTGACTCATTGGAGAAGACTCTGATGCTGGGAGGGATTGGGGGCAGGAGGAGAAGGGGACGACAGAGGATGAGATGGCTGGATGGCATCACTGACTCTATGGACGTGAGTCTGAGTGACCTCCGAGAGCTGGTGATGGACAGGGAGGCCTGGCGTGCTGCAGTTCATGGGGTCGCAAAGAGTCGGACACGACTGAGCGACTGATCTGATCTGATCTGAAACCAGTCAACCCATAGGAGGACAATGTACAACAAAAACTCAAGCATATTTTAAAGGAGGGAAATGATTACTAAATTTTATCTTATACTTTCTCTACAATTTCTTGTATTTTTTGAGTTATAATAAAAGTTGTAATGAATGTTAAGAAATGATTGTAGACTGGTGGTTGCCCAGGGGGAGAGAGGTGAGAGTGGGTTCGATTGAGAGTTTGGGATTAATGGATACAAACTGGTATATACAGAATGGATAAACAACAAGGTCCTACTGTGTAGCACAGGGTCCTACTGTGTAGCACAGGATATTCAATATTCTGTGATAAACCATAATGGAAAAGAATATGAAAAAGTGAATCACTGCTGTACAGCAATAATAAACATTGTAAATCAACTATACCTCAATAAAAAATAATTCTGATATTTTGCTCATAGCTCAGATGATAAAGAATCTGCCTGCAAGGTGGGAGACCTGGGTTTGATCTCTGGGTCGGAAGATCCCCTGGAGAAAGGAATGGCTATCCACTCCAGTATTCTTGCCTGGAGAGTTCCATGGACAGAGGAGCCTGGCAGGCTACAGCCCATGGGGTCGCAAAGATTCAGACATGACTGAGCAACTGACACTTTCACTTTTTTTCTGTGATAACAACAGCAGTTAGAGTCTCAAGAGTCCACGAGGCACACAAACTTTGTAGCCAGATGCTTATAGGGTCAATTTTTCATGGAAGTCCAGAGGTGGATGCTGACAGCATCTGGCTGTAGATCCAGCAGTCAGTTTTACTTCACAATGAGGCCGCCATTGCTGCCCAGTCCACAAACACCCTCCCCTCAGACTAGGGATAAAGTGTAAGGCATTTAACAGGCACCACCCAGGGAAGATTATGACCATTAAGCAAAATCCAGCAGTAAGAACATTCATTATGAAGTAACACCACCCCTGCCTGTGGTTTTTGTCCGGCCTTGCATTACCATTCCACTAGTCTACCCTCAGGCCCATTGCCGGTGCCCAATACAGGCCGTGTACCAACCAACCACAGGGTTAATAAGATGATGCAGTCTCCAGTAAGATAGTGCATTCTCCTGGGTAATTAATAGCTTTAGGTGGGCCGGCAGGAGACAGGTAAAATCTGTCAGTCCCTTTCTTCTCTTTTAAAAAATACTTGACTGTGTCAGGTCTTAGTTGCGGCATATGGGATCTAGTTCCTTGATCAGGGATTGAATCCTGGCATTGGGAGCATGGAGTCTTAGCCACTGGACCACCAGGGAAGCCCCATTCAGTTCCTCTTTAATCCTAGCCCCCACAGGACGGCAAACCCTAACCACCCAGGCCTTACCTGCCAGTCCCAGGGCCATTTTATATCATGTTCCCCTGGGGGTAGATCAGTGGTAAGGGCAAAAGTGAGTTAGTGTCCTGATCAATAGTTTCTACTGTCTTTCGGTGAGCAACAGTTGAATTCAGATTGTGTTGACTAGTTATCTCAGGGTTCAAATAGCTTGGGCTCAGTGATGATTGTTCCTGGGATATTGAAGTGATAGTTCTTAGGGCTTGAGTTAGTTTCTGGTCCACATGTTGAGAGCATGGGCTTCCATCTCAATTGTTAAGGAGTCCCTTTATCCTTTCCATGAGCCCAGCAGCAATGGCATGGTAAGGTAGGTGGAAATGCCAACGAATGTCATTTCTTATCAGCCCATTTCTGAACAGCATGCCTGGTGAAGTGGATTCCTTGGTTGCTATTAATGTCTGAGGGAGAGTCCTATATGTTGCACACAGCCATTCTAGACCTCAAATAATGGTGGTTGTTCACACTGCTAGTTCTGGTAAGCCTTTTGTAATGCCTTCCACCTGTTGCAAACATTGTAGACTGCATATAGAGGTTTCTCTAACTCACTATATCGTTGCTCTGCCCCTTCCCTAGCTGGGACCATAGACCTAAGATTACTAATATTTTGCATTGCCCTAGGCCCCAACCAAACCCTGCCAGGTAACTGGCCAAGTCCAATTCACAAGCATATCCTTGAGGTAATATCCCAAAAGCCTCTGTCTGTAATTGTTTAGGGGTGAGGGGTCAGAAGGCATGCTTGTCTTTGTAGATAATCCAGGTTCTTGTGTTTTGTCTGTATTCATTGTCATCCATGTGCAGTCAGATAAGCCACATGCATGGACCGCTACTGGAAGAAGACTGCAGCTACTGGAATATCACTGATATAATGGAAGAGAAAGACATCTGTCCTGGTAGTCAACTTCCCCAGGGCCCCACATGGTAGTGAACAGCCACCTGGGGATTATCCTCACAGTTTAACTTTCTTTAAAAAAATTAAAGCAATACTTTATTAAATGAGATATTTTACCACACAACTGCACTCATCTCACACGCGAGTAAAGTAATGCTCAAAATTCTCCAAGCCAGGCTTCAGCAATACGTGAACTGCGAACTTCCAGATGTTCAAGCTGGTTTTAGAAAAAGCAGAGGGACCATAGACCAAATTGCCAACACCCGCTGGATCATGGAAAAAGCAAGAGAATTCCAGAAAAACATCTATTTCTGCTTTATTGATTATGCCAAAGCCTTTGACTGCGTGGATCACAATAAACTGGAAAATTCTGAAAGAGATGGGAATACCAGACCACCTGATCTGCCTCTTGAGAAATTTGTATGCAGGTCAGGAAGCAACAGTTAGAACTGGACATGGAACAACAGACTGGTTCCAAATAGGAAAAGGAGTACGTCAAGGCTGTATATTGTCACCCTGCTTATTTAACTTATATGCAGAGTACATCCTGAGAAACGCTGGACTGGAAGAAACACAAGCTGGAATCAAGATTGCCGGGAGAAATATCAATAACCTCAGATATGCAGATGACACCACCCTTATGGCAGAAAGTGAAGAGGAACTAAAAAGCCTCTTGATGAAGGTGAAAGTGGAAAGTGAAAAACTTGGCTTAAAGCTCAACATTCAGAAAACGAAGATCATGGCATCTGGTCCCATCACTTCATGGGAAATAGATGGGGAAACAGTGGAAACAGTGTCAGACTTTATTTTTCTGGGCTCCAAAATCACTGCAGCCATGAAATTAAAAGACGCTTACTCCTTGGAAGGAAAGTTATGACCAACCTAGATAGCATATTCACAAGCAGAGACATTACTTTGCCAACAAAGGTCCGTCTAGTCAAGGCTATGGTTTTTCCAGTGGTCATGTATGATGTGAGAGTTGGACTGTGAAGAAGGCTGAGCGCCGAAGAATTGATGCTTTTGAACTGTGGTGTTGGAGAAGACTCTTGGAAGTCCCTTGGACTGCAAGAAGATCCAACCAGTCCATTCTGAAGGAGATCAGCCCTGGGATTTCTTTGGATTGAATGATGCTAAAGCTGAAACTCCAGTACTTTGGCCACCTCACGTGAAGAGTTGACTCATTGAAAAAGACCCTGATGCTGGGAGGGATTGGGGGCAAGAGGAGATGGGGATGACAGAGGATGAAATGGCTGGATGGCATCACTGACTCAATGGACCTGAGTCTGAGTGAACTTCGGGAGTTGGTGATGGACAGGGAGGCCTGGTGTGTTGCGATTCATGGGTTCGCAAAGAGTCAGACATGACTGAGCGCTTGATCTGATCTGATCTAATATAGTTCCCTGTGCCATACAATAGGACCTTGTTGTTTATGCCTATATATATTAATAAATCTTATCTCTGGGGGTGGGGGCAGCATAAAGCAAGGTTAAAATTGCAATTGGTAAAGAAATAGCAGTCATTCCTATTATCTAGGAGCACGTTTGGCATTTTGTGGTTTGAAAAATGTTCCTGTTTTATCTGTTTCAGTATTATTACAGATGATCTTGTTTTTGTCTTGACCCATTGGAGTCACAGAGTTGCCTATCTGCTGTTGCTAAGTTGCTTCAATCGTGTCTAACTCTTTGGAACCCTATGGACTGTAACCTGCCAGGCTCCTCTGTCCACGGGATTCTCTAGGCAAGAACACTGAAGTGAAGTGGGTTGTCATGTCCTTCTCTAGGAGGTCTTCCCAACCCAGGGATCGAGCCCAGGTCTCCCACATTGCAAGTGGATTCTTTACCATCTGAGCCACCAGGGAAGTGAGGTCTCTGAAAGTCACCAGGAAAACACCAAGATGTAGCTGAAGGGACCTGAGCAGCTCCAGCACATCAGGGGCTGCTTGTCTGTTTCTACGGTACATAAAGGGCATAAATCTTGTGTACAATAGCTTGATGTCTTTTTATCTACTAAGAAATATAAATAAAATAAGGAACATATTGGGGGAATTTATTTCTATTTGCAGATGCATGGCAGAAAACATACTTAAAAAGGAGTCAATCATAAGAGGTCCTTCTTATCTTTTGAATATGATTATTTGGTATGATTTAAAATGAAAACTATGGGCATCTCTAATAGCTCAGTTGATATAGTCCATGGGGTTGCAAAGAGTCAGACACGACTGAACAACTTTCACCTTCACTTTTCACTTTCAAATGAAAACTGTATCTAAACTTAATGTCAGCAAAACAATGAACACTGTAACACAGTTACAACACATGCTATCTGTGAAGAAAATAAGTCCAACGTTTATAAATGTGTAATATCTGGCATCATCGACTCAATGGACATGAGTCTGAGCAAACTCCAGGAGATAGTGAAGGACAGGGAAGGCTGCCATGCTGCAGTCCATGGTGTCGCAAAGAGAGTCAGATAGGACTGAGCAACTGAATAACAACAATACCTGGAATTATCAATACCCAATGGCAATGGCACCCCACTCCAGTACTCTTGCCTGGAGAATCCCACGGATGGAGGAGTCTGGTGGGCTGCAGTCCATGGGGTCGCTAAGAGTCGGACATGACTGAGCGACTTCACTTTCTCTTTTCACTTTCATGCATTGGAGAAGGAAACGGCAACCCACTCCAGTGTTCTTGCCTGGAGAATCCCAGGGACGGGGAAGCCTGGTGGGCTGCCGTCTATGGGGTCACACAGAGTTGGACACGACTGAAGTGACTTAGCATAGCATAGCATAGCATAGCAATGGCACCCCACTCCAGTACTCTTGCCTGGAAAATCCCATGGATGGAGGAGCCTGGTAGGCTGCAGTCCATGGGGTCGCCAAGAGTCGGACACGACTGAGCGACTTCACTATCACTTTTCACTTTCATGCATTGGAGAAGGAAATGGCAACCCGCTCCACTATTCTTGCCTGGAGAATCCCAGGGACGGGGGAGCCTGGTGGGCTGCCGTCTATGTGGTCGCACAGAGTCGGACACGACTGAAGTGACTTAGCTTAGCTTAGCTTAGATTACTTTAAGGATCCTAAAAAAATCAATGAGAAAACCCAAAAAGAAACAGAGAAAGTATGTGAATAAAAAAGCACTTTTAGGAAAATATGATTGGTCAATAAACACATATGAAAAAACATGCTCAATTTGCTCATAATCAGGAAAATACACTCATCTTTAATAACTGAAGGGATTCAAAATTGGTGCAAGGATGGGGCAACAATCTGGCAATATGTGAAGCAAAATCTATACAGCACTTCTAGATATGCACCTCTGAGAAAATCTTGACTCTATAAAGAAAGAAAATACACATGATATTTAACATAGCATTTTTATTTCAATGAAAAATCATTTATGTCCTAATCACTGTTTAATAGAGTATTTCAGCATGTTTACTATATACACTACCAAGGACCAGGCTGAAATCGTTTCCACTCTGTAGAAAAGCACTAACCCAGTATTCAAGCCGGAAGCTGCTTTCAGAGTATGACGTGAGTTGCGGAGAAGTATCCTTCCTCACCCTTCCGCAACACACTCACTCACCATAATGTCTGAAATAACATCCTGCAAGACACTCACTGTGGTTATGGTAACATCTACCAGAATGGTTCACACTCTAAAGGTGTTAAGGGATATTTGGAGTGAGAGAATTGCACAGCAAATTTGGGATACACTGTGTTAAATGAAAATATATCTTGAATACATCTTTTAACAAGCTGGTAACAGGTACTTGGATTTCCCCCCAAAATAGATATTTTATCCTTGGTTTCATTCATGATTTTCCCCACGATACCTTTTTTTCAAATATCCTCATGGATTAGTATCCCTGAAACAAACTTGTGGAGAATGTAGGGTTAAGGTCTTGTGCTACGTTAAACACAGGCCTTCTGGAGATATTTTGTGCTTAGAAAAGGCAAAACACTAACATATTAATGAAGACTGATTTTGTAATAAATTCTAAATACAACTATTTAGAATTAATAAAATTGTCATAAATGAAGCTGGTCTAGATTTTGCCCTTTAGGAGTTATCCACGTCTAGTTTATTTATATCAGGACTATTTTACCTGTGCAAAATTAATTGCTAAAATCCTGTTAAGGGTTATCTGTTTCTTAAGGCTTTCACCTATGCAACGATCAGATTTTTTTCCTTCAACAGGAACTTCATACACACACATTTATTTGTTGGTCTGTTTGGGTTCTAGAGTAGTCAGTTGTGATAACATTCTTAGAGAACAAAATGTAATCCCTCTAAGTTTTGACACATATTGGAATACATATTGTACATACAAATGGTGTTACCTTAGAATTAAAAGAAAAATTTCTTGATAATCTGTAATTATGTCCCTTTTATCATCATTAATGCTGTTGCATATTTCATTTTCTTTTCATTGATTAGACTCGCCAAGATATTCATTAACATTGGATTAAGTCTACTAGTATCTAACCCCTTAGTTAATTTCTAATTTTAATTTTATTTTGCTTCTCCTCTGTTGGTTTTACTTTGTTCTTTTTCTGTTTTCTTGACATAAAAGTTTACTCATTCCTTTAACACATTTACTCATGTGACAGGCCCAGCTTTGATGGCTGTGGAAAAGTGATGATGAAGCCTAGACCTACAAACAAGATTTTCTTAATGCATGCAGGGGCATAAGTTCCTCACTGAATAGAACGTTGGTGACATCTGACAAGTTCATATGCAGGCATCTTATTAACAATGATTTCTGAAGCAGTATATAATTTGATTTTAAATATTTTATTATGGAAACTTCCAAACACATAAAAAAGTAAAAATATTAGAACAATGAACCCCCCATAAACAACCATTCTACTTCAGTAATTATTAACATTTTACCAATCTATTGATACTTTCTAGTTCTCTTTGCCAATTTTCTTTTGCTGGAATATTTTAATACAAATCTGGGTATCTTACTATTTCCTATATATTTATTTCTAATCATAAAATCTTTTATTTTTTAATAACCACACTGATATTATTATCGAGCTTCCTAAGTGGCACCAGTGGTAAATAATCCACCTGCCAATGCAGGAGACCCGAGAGATTCAGGTTTGATCCCTGGGTTGGGAAGATTCCCTGATTTAGGAAGATCCCTGGAAAAGGAAATAGCAACTCACTCCAGTATTCTTGCCTGGGAAATCCCATGGATAGAGGAGCCTGGTGGGCTACAGTCCATGGATATAACTTAGTAACTAAACAACAAAACTAGTATTTCTAAAAATCATCTAATACTCAGTGCATGTCCACATTTTCCCCAGTCTCCAAAATGTCTTTTTACACTTTGTTCAATCTGGGTCCAAATAATGCCCACATATTGAATTTAGTTGATGTGCCTCAAGTCTTTTTTAAAAGTCTGTTAACAGTGCCCTTCTTTTTTCATGCCACTCAGTAGTTGAAGAAATCAGCTCATTTTTGGGAATTGTATACATTCTGGATCTGCTTGGCTGCTTCCTGTGGTATCATTTACTTTGTTTATCTATTTCTCAAACACTTGGGTTTAAAAAATTTTTTTGATTTAAAAGTTTGATTCATTCTGTTCATTATTTTGGCAAAAAAACTTCATAGGTAGTGACATGTACTTCCTAACTGCATTATACCAGGAGGTGCATACATTGTCTGACGGTTTCACTTTTATAGACATTAAAATCAACCAAAGGGCTTAGAGATGGTCAGCTTGATAAATACAATATAAAGTTCTCACTATAAACTCTTTCCCCAAATAGTTTTACTATCCCTTGAAGATCACTTTCTGGACATTATTCTTTAAATTAGGAACTAGAAAATGATTTTTCTAATCCAAATATCATTTTTTTTCTGTATTTACTGGTAAGATTTATTAAATTCAAAAAAAATTTAAATTTGATGAGCTTTGGGTGACCCTGAGACTTGATTCACATGGAAAAAACAAAATAAATACTTTTCCCTTTATTAGTTTTCAGAATGATGAGCTGGTACCCAAGCATCTTCCCAAGCTGACCAAATTAGGCAGCCATAACCAAGTAAACTATCAAACTGCTACTGGGGTCATGTCAAAAAACCCAACTCCTACTGGTTGAAGATGGGATACTATGAGCACCAAAGCTTACTAGTTGTAATGGAATGTTTTCTTTCTTTCTACAAGAGTAACATACACACACATGTGCACACACACAAACACAATTATATTTCCAAGTGGTTAGTTTCTTTTTTTTGCCATCTTTTTGATAGTTTCTAATTAATTTTGAGTGGTGGTCAGAGAATAGACTATAAAACATTTACCTTGTAATTTATTATGGGAAAACAATTTCATATTTCTCTTTGCTTCTTCAACCACTATATTCTTAACCTCATATTCATGAAATTCATCAGGTTTTTTTTTCAGCATGAAATTTCTGATGCAGCTCAAGTGATGCAGAACTTCTCACATTCAAAATAACCTCCTAGATTTTATCCAGAATAATCTTACGTTTAGTACGTGCTGAGCAGTGACAGAAGGCATTTCTACAGTTATTACTTCTACAGGATCTTCCTTTCATATGAATTCACTAACACTAATGATGTTAATAACAACTATAGATAATATTTACAGAAAACATGCTATATGGCTGCTGTTTTTCCAAGTATTAACTACTCAATCCTCACAATGATACAGCAGGCTGACTCTGAATTAGCCCCAGTGATCCCTTCCTCCTGGGATTCATACTCTTCTATAAGCCTGTTCCCTTGAGTGTAGGGCAGCCTAGTTCCTTGCTTCCAAGCAATAGAAGGTAGCAAAGGTAATGAAATGTCACTTCAATGATTAGAAACACAAAATGATAGCTTCTTCAATGCTAGCAGACTCTTGCTTTCTTGGATTGCATTCTCTGATGAAGCAAGCCGTTACGCTGAAGGGGCTCATGCAGCAAGGAACTGACTGAAGTCAGCCTTCAGCCAACAGCCAGCTAGAATCTGAAAACCTCAGTGCAACAGCCCTCAGGAAATTAATTTGGACAACAACCACATGAGGTTAGAAGTGGATCTCTTCCCCAGTTGAATCTTCAGATGAGACTCAGTCATGGTCAACACCTTGATTTTAGCCTTGTGAGAGGCCCTGAAGCAGAGGACCCAACTAAGTTATGCCTAGACTCTTGACCTATAGAAACTGAGATAATAAATGTGTATTAGTTTAAGCTACTAAGTTTGTGGTACTTTATTATGCAGCAATAAATAGCTAATATTCATAGATACTACTATCACCATTTTACAAGTGAGCAAAATGAGGCACAGAAATTTAAGTACCTATCCAATAATACACTGGTAATACACTGGTGAAATGGTGATAAAAGATAGATAAGGCTAAAGATTTTCCTGCATTCATTATATTACTTTCTCATATGAATATGCTGAAGACAATGCTTGAATGGTGTTGGAAGTAACCATTAAAGCAACATTTTTTTCTGTAATATAAATTGTTTAGGCTTAATGATGAGCATCAAATTCTCTCAAAAATGAATTTTCTTATGTTCTGTAACACAATGTGCATTTGAAAGCCTTGTATTAAATTACATTATGAATTTTCTGATGTTGAGTAAGGTGTGAATGTTGTCTAAAGGCCTTCTTACATTCCTTACATTTGTAGGGTTTCTCACCAGTATGAATTCTCTGGTGTTGAGTAAGAAAAGAATAAAGTCTAAAAGCTTTACCACATTCCTTACATTCATAAGGTTTCTCTCCAGTATGAATACTCTGATGTTGAGTAAGTTGTGAGAGCAGTCGAAAAGGTTTTCTACATTCCTTACATTCATAAGGTTTCTCACCAGTATGAATACTCTGATGTTGAGTAAGTTGTGACAGCAGTCTAAAGGCCTTCCCACATTCTTCACATTCATAAGGTCTCTCACCAATATGAATGCTCTGATGGGAAATAAGTTGTGAGTAACTACTAAAGGTCTTCCAACACTCCATACATTCATAGGGTTTCTCACGAGTATGAATTCTCTGATGGCGAACAAGTTGTTGCCTTAATCTAAAAGTCTTCCCACACTCCTTACATTCATAGGGTTTCTCACCAGTATGAATACTCTGATGGACAGTAAGCTGTTGACATATCCTAAAAGCCTTTCCACATTCCTTACATTCATAGGGTTTCTCCCCAAAATGTATTTTCTGATGTATTCTAAGGTCTGGACCACATACGAAGGCCTTCCCACATTCCTTACATTCATAGAGCTTCTCGGAAGTATGAAGTCTTTGATGTCGAGTAAGGTGTGTACACTGCCTAAAGGTCTTCCCACATGCCTTACATTCATAGGGCTTCTCGCCAGTGTGAATTCTCTGATGTCGAGCGAGTTGCTGATGTACTCTAAAGGCCTTTCCACATTCCTTACATTCATAGGGCTTTTCACCAGTATGAAGTCTCTGATGCTGAGTCAGTTCTTGGAGGACTGTAAAGGCCTTCCCACATTCCTTGCATTCATAGGGTTTCTCACCAGTATGAAGTTTGTGATGTCTGATAAGGTGTGCACGCTGTCTAAAGGCCTGCCCACATTCCTTACATTTGTACGGTTTCTCACCAGTATGAATTCTCAGGTGTTGACTAAGTGTTGAGCGACGAATAAAGGTCTTCCTACATTCCTTACATTCATATAACTTTTCTCCATTATGAACTCTCTGATATTCAGCAAGAAGATTATGCTTTTTGTAAGTGGTCATTTTTTCAGAAGCAATTTTCACTTGCCCAAAATATCCCTCTTGTGGTTCTTTTTGCCCCTCAATTTTGCTTTTGCATTCCCAATCATTCCTAAAAATGGAGTCCTGAAGGCTATAGCTTTTAATTCTTTCCATTATCTCCCACTGGAATGAATATATTTCATAAATGTCCTTTTCTGAAGATAAAATATTGGAACTGTATCTGGACTCCAAGTCTGAAAGAAAACAAGAAAACAAACACACAATGTTTTCCTGTTTCAGAAGAAAGAAAACTAAACAGAAATAAAAAGCACCTAAACAATGCCTATTACTGAAACCAAGTAGGACCCTTTGGGGCTCTTGTGCATGGAAGCCTTTGTGTGTCCCCTGTTTCTTTGCAGAAAATAGACTCCAGCCTCCATGAACCTTCCCTAGATTCCAAAGGGAAAATCTGAACAGGTGCTAATCAGGGAAGGGAGAGAATGCAGAAACAAGAAAGGAGCAGTCAAGAAACAATACCGCAACCTTGGGTCAGAGTCCCAGTTCCACCACAAGGGATACATGTAACAGTATCTTTGAGCTCTTCTGCAGAACTAAAACCCCCAGCAACTGGAAGATGTTCCAGAGAGGTGACAGTCTGATAACCTTGAGGAGCTCAACAAGACACCATCTGAGGCCAGATTAAAGGAACCAGTGAAGCTCTTCAGGAAACCACCAGAGGCCAGATTAAATGAAAGGAATACAGGCCCTGCACACCCCTGATCCTTATCAGTAACCCTGATCTTGAACTATTGCTATAAAACTCTCACCAACTCCTCCCAGGTTGGGACACACAATTTTTAAAGCACAAGCCCACTGTGTCCCCCTTCACCTGGCAAAGAAATAAAGCTATTCTTTTCTACTTCACCCAAAACTCTGTCTCTGAGATTTGATTTACCACCAGCATGCAAAGGCTGAGTTTTCAACATCATTACCAGTGAATGGATTAGACATCTCTAGAAGACATTGTATTCTTGCTAATAACACATGTGTACCTAAAAAAACCTATCTTCTGTAAAATTACACACCAAATATTAAAGTTTATGGGGAAAATAGGAAAAATATCTCCAAAACAATACCTCCAACAGAATTACAACATGACTGACAAACTGCTACTCAATGAAAATGACAGAAGCCAGAAAAACAAGACAGCTGCTAAGAGAAAATAACGGCCAATCCAGAGTACTGTACTCCAAAGAACGAAGACAAAATTCTGTACCCTTCAAAAATGAAGACAAAATAAAGATAGTTTCAAATAAAACCTAAGAGAATTCATTGCCAACAGGCACAATAAAAGAAATACTAAAGGAAGTTCTTCAAGAACAGAGAAAATGATTCTAAGCAGAAGCACTACAGTGTAGAAAAGAAGAAGGAGCACTGTAAAAGGTACCTGTGTAGGTAAATCTAAATCAGTATTAATAATAGTATTTAAATTAATACTATATGGGGATCTAATTGTATATAGAGTTAACATACCTAACAACAGTAGAAAAAGTAGAGGATACCTAAGAAGAATTTAAATGTTATTAATGTCTCTACAATATTGAGAAGGATATAAAGGAACTAATTTAAGGTACAATGCAGTAAGTGAAGAATGCATGTGCTAACCTCTAGAGCAACTATTAAAAATTAAAGTGTGTATAACTAACACACTCAAGAGGCAAAAGCTAAAATAAAATATTTTGATTAATCCAAAATAGGCATGAGAGGAAAAAACAGAATGCTGAACAAACAGAAAAAAGAAGGTGGATTTAAACCTAAATATATAAGGTTTATATATTTCCCTGGTGACTCAGATAGTAAAGAATTTGCTTGCAATGCAGGAGACCTGGGTTCAAATCCTGGGTCGGGAAGATCCCCTGGAGGAGGGCATGGTAACCCACTCCAGTATTCTTACCTGGAGAATCCCCATGGACAGAGGAGCCTGGCGGGCCAACAGTCCATGGGGTGGCCTGCCCGGCAACAGTGCATGGGGTTGCAAAAAGTCAGACATGACTAAGCAACTAAGCACAGCACATAAAGAAAATTACTTAACTGCAAATGGATAAAATGCACCAACTAAAAGACAAAGACACTCCTTATCCACATAGGGAGAAGGAGGCTGTATGAGGAGTTCAATCTGGGTAAAGAAAACATCCACTTGTGGGAGCAGGCTCAAGTGTGGAGAATTCAGACCAAGGAGCAGCCCAGCAGTATATTCTGGGCAAACCCACCAAGAATCTAACATCTGTCTATCTCCTATCAGTAACATTCAAATCAAAGCCACTACCATATTCCACTGGGACAAATGAAATAGCCTCCTAATTGGTCTTCCTACTATTCATCTTGCCCCTATTTGATCTATTCTCTATAGAGTGATACTTATAAGACAAATCAGCTCATGACATTCCCCTGCTTAGAAATCTCCAATGGCTTTCTATCACAATGACTTCCCCTATGATACTCAAATGTTACATGACCTAGCCCTTACCTAACTTTCTGACTTCATCTTGTTACTCTACTTCTCACTTACCTTTTGAATAATCATCCTGGCCTTCCTCCTCTTCTTCTTTTTAAAATTTTTATTGTAGTTGCTTTATAATGTATTATAATGTATTAGTTTCTGCTGTACAGCAATGTCAATCAGCTATATGTTATATGTTTACATATACCCTGTCTTTTTTGGATTTCCTTCCCATTTAGGTTATCACAGAGCACTGAGTAGAGTTCCCTGTGCTATACAGTAGGTTATCATTATTTGTCTACTTTATAATAGTATCAATAGTGTAAATATGTCAGTTCCAATCTCCCAATTCATTCTACCTGAACTTCCCCCTTGGTAGCCACACATTTGTTCTCTACACTACTGTGTTTCTATTTCTGCTTTGCAAGTAAGATCATCTAGAAAACAGGTAAGGATGATAATAAAAATTTGCATCCTGGCCTTTTTGCTGTTCCTCAAACATCAAAGTCTTTGCCCTCTGACCCAAGGTCTCTGCATTTACCGTTTCATTAGGACCGTTCTTGCTTCTTGCTTTAGATATTCAAATGGTGGGAGCTCTTTTTTCATGTCTCCACTCAAAAATCATCTCTTCAAAAAGCCTCAACCGCCCAAAAATCTGTCTACATCTCCCAATTTCTATCTCCTGTTCTCCTCACTTTTCTTAATAACACTTGTCACTACATAATACGATTCATTTACTTGTTAACTTAATGTCTTTACCCTTATTAAAATGTAAACAAGAAGACTGCTGGGAACTACCATTCTTGCTCACAACTGTTCCACTGGTGTGTAGCACAGTGCTTGGTTCAGATTGGGCATGCAAGTATTGCTGAATAAACGAACATATTTTTAGGCAAGCAAGTGTATGTACACTAGTTAGACTGGAAAGAAACTGGACCTTATATAGACATTGCTATGGACTGAATTTTGTCCCTCCAAAATACACTTAAGCCTTAAATACACAATATGCTTATATTTGGAGACAGTGCTTTTAGGAGGCAATTAAGGTTAAATGAAGTAATAAGGGTGGGATCCTAATTCACAGGACTGCTGGACAGAATAGGACAGGACAGCACTGGTGGCCTTACAGGAGGAAGAGAGAGATCTTTCTCTCTTCATCATGTGAAGACAGTGTGAGAACAGGGCCATCTGCAAGCCAGAAGAGAGCCCTCATCAGGCCCCAAAATCCTAACCTTGAACTTCTGGCCACCAGAATTGTGGGAAAATACATTTCTGTTGTTTAAGTCACCTATTCTATGGTATTTTGTTATGGCAGCTGGAGCTACCTAGTACAGGTTTAGATCATGATGAATTACAGTCATTGATCAAGAAAGAGAATAGCTCCTCTCTTGGCTCAAATCTTTCACCTATCACCCCCAACAGGACATTTATATTTACTTTTAGTTTTGAAATAACTGCAGATTCACAGGATGCTGCAAAGAAAAGTATAGGGAAGCCTCACGACCCTTTCATCCTCCCTCTCAATGTGAACATCTTACAAACTATAGTACAATATTCAAACCAAGAAATTACCCTTGGAATAATCCATAGGGGCTGATGTAGATTTCATCAGTTATACATGCCTTCATGTATGTGTTTGTATACAGGTCTATGCAATTTTACCAAATGTATAGTCTTATATGCAGAGTACATCATGAGAAATGCTGGGCTGGAGGAAGCACAAGCTGGAATAAAGATTTCCGGGAGAAACAGCAATAAACTCAGATATGCAGATGACACCACCCTTATGGCAGAAAGTGAAGAAGAACTAAAGAGTCTCTTGATGAACATGAAAGAGGAGAGTGAAAAAGTTGGCTTAAAGCTCAACATTCAGAAAACGAAGATCACGGCATCCAGTCCCATCACTTCATGGCAAATAGATGGGCAAACAGTGGAAACAGTGGCTGACTTTATTTTTGGGGGCCCCAAAATCACTGCAGATGGTGATTGCAGCCATGAAATTAAGAGATACTTACTCCTTGGAAGGAAAGTTATGATCAACCTAGACAGCATATTAAAAAGCAGAGACATTACTTTCCCAACAAAGGTCTATCTAGTCAAGGATATGGTTTTTCCTGTGGTCATGTATGGATGTGAGAGTTGGACTATAAAGAAAGCTGTGTGTGGAAGAATTGATGCTTTTGAACTGTGGTGTTGGAGAAGACTCTTTAGAGTCCTTTGGACTGCAAGGAGATCCAACCAGTCCATTCTAATGGAGATCAGTCCTGGGTGTTCATTGGAAGGAGTGATGTTGAAGCTCAAACTGCAATCCTCTGGCCACCTGATGCAAAGAGCTGACTCATTGGAAAAGACCCTGATGCTGGGAAAGATTGAGGGCAGGAGGAGAAGGGGACAACAGAGGATGAGATGGTTGGATGGCATCACCAACTCAATGGACATGGGTCTGGGTGGACTCTGGGAGTTGGTGATGGGCAAGGAGGCCTGGCATGCTATGGTTCATGGGGTCACAAAGAGTCAGACACAACTGAGCGACTGAACTGAACTGATAGCCTTGCCTGAGGACTTCCCTGTAGATCAAACAGTAAAGAATCTGCCTGCAATGCAGGAGACCAGGGTTTAATCCCTGGGTCAGGAAGATTCTCTGGAGAAGGGAATGGCAATCCACTCCACTATTCTTGTTTGGAGAATCCTATAGACAGAGAAGTCTGGCGAGCTACAGTCTGTAGGGTCACAAAGAGTTGGACACGACTGAGCCACTAAAACAACATAACACACAGCCTTGCCTAGCCCTCACCATAATCAAGACTCAACTGTATCATAACCACAATGCTTTATTCCTTTGTAGCTTCAACCATCTTTTCCCATCCCTACATTCCTAACCTCGGGTAACCACTAATCCAATTTCCATCTCTATAATTTTATTATTTTATAAATATTAATTAGAGTCATATGATATAACCTTTTATGATTATTTTTTTCACTCAACATAATTTCTTCCAGGTTCACCCAAATTATCGCATGTATTAAGAATATATTCCTTTTTGTTGCTGAGCATTATTCCATCGTATAGATGTACTTTTTACCCATTTTTAATTGAATTGCCTATCATTACAGTGAGTCTGAGTGACCTCCGGGAGCTGGTGATGGACAGGGAGGCCTGGCGTGCTGCGGTTCATGGGGTTGCAAAGAGTCGGACACGACTGAGCGACTGATCTGATCTGATCATTACAGTGTTGAGTTGTAGTGTATCAACTGGATGTTGGTCCTTTGTTTTACTACTATTTTCTCTCAGTCTATGACTTGCTTATTCATTTTTTATTAATATATTTTGATGAGATAAAGTTTTTTATTTGGATAAATTATGACATTGATTTTTAATTTTTATAGTTACTACTTTCTCCTAAGAAACTTTTGCCTAATATCAAGTCATTCCCCTATGTTTTCCTCTAAAAGATTTGCATCCATGCTAAGTCACTTCAGTCCTGTTGACTGTGCAACTCTATGAACTGTAGCCCGCCAGGCTCCTCTGACCTGGGATTCTCCAGGCAAGAATACTGGAGTGGGTTGCCATGCCTTCCTCCAGGGGATTGTCCCAAGCCAGGGATCGAACCTGTGTCTTAAGTCTTCTGCACTGGCAGGCAGGTTCTTTGCCACTAGCACCACCTTGGGAAGCCCATTTACATTTTGCTTTTATATTTTTTACATACAAAATGTATACCTAGTTTTTAAATTTTTATTTTATTTTTTACATTTGACTTTTAAGATTTTTTAATGTTTAGTTTTTATATTTAGGTCTAAAATCTATCTCAAATTGTGATATGCGGTCAAGATTTTTTCCCCCAATTATTCCAGTATCATTTGTTGAAATACTTTCCTTTTTCCATTGGAAGGCTTTGACACCTTTGTCAGTAAATAAATGACACTAAGTGCATGTGAGGTCTACATCTAGGGTCTCTGTTCTGTTTGCTGATCCTTAGCCAATACCACAATGTCTTGAGTAATGTAGTTTTATAATATATCTCAAAGTATCTTGAAGTCATGTAGTCTAAGTTCTATAACATGTTCTTCCTTTTCTAAGATTGTTTTAGACATGCTAGGCCCACTGCTTTTCCATATAAATTTTAAAATCAGTTTGATCAGTTTGTCAGTATCTACAAAATTTAAAAAAAAGGTTCCTAGAATTGTGCCTGTAACTGTGTTGCATCCCATCCCCAAAATGGTATCTTTCTATTCATCAAATCATCTTGGCAATGTTCCATGGCTTTTATTGTAGACGTTTTGCACATTTTGTCAAATTTATTCCTTAGGATTTTGTTTTCTGACCCTACTGTAAACTGACTTAATTTAATTTTTCTTAATTGACTTAACTTTAATTTTCCAATTTTTTTCATATATAAAAACAAAACTGATTTTGTAGCTTAACTTTGTATCCTGTGATCCTCACTTACTAGTTTGAGTAGACGTTGCTTTGATTCCTTAGGATTTTCTAAGTATATAATTATACCATCTCCAAATAGTTTTACTTCTTCCTTTTTGATCTTTATATCTCTTATTTCTTTTTCTTGCCTTATTGCAATGCTCGGACCCTCAATGTAATGTTAAGTAGATACAGGGAGACTGGGCATCCTTGCCTTGTTCAGTCTTAGGAGGGAACTCTTTAATCAAGTATGATAAAGTTAATGATGTAGTATTTTTTCAGCAGATGCCCTTTATCACACTGAGGAAGCTCCGTTTGATTTCTAGTTTCCTGAGAGTTTTTATCATGAATAGATATTGAATTTTGTCATATGCTATTTTTGTATCCATGGAGATAATCAAATGATTTCTCACATTTCTGTTAATATGGTAAATTACACTGATTAATTTTTAAATGTTAAACCAAGCATAATTGCCTGGGGTAAACTCTGTTTAGTCATCATTACTAAATATTGCTGGATTTAATTTTCTGATATTTTGTTAAGCATTTTACATCTATGTTCAAGAAGGACAGAAATTACCAAGGCAGGGGAGAACGATAAACTTACTTCCTTCATGAACATAGTGTAAGAATTAAAGTAGCCTCATAAAATGAGTTGGAAGGAGTTCTTTTTCTGAAGAAATACGTGTAATACTGTACTATTACTTCCTTAAATATTTAACAGAATTCACCAGTGAAACTATCTGGGTCTAGCATTTTCTTTCTGGAAAGACTTCTGATAATGAACTTAATTACTTTAGTAGATACGAGATTATGCATATTTTCTTTTTACTCTTGTGTCAGATCTGGTAAGTTTGTATTTTTCAAGGAATTTTTCCATTTAAATTGTCAAATTTACTAGCATAAAGTTATTCATGATATTCGCTCTTTTTTTAATATGGAACATGTCATGAATTTGCATGTCAACCCTGCGCAGGGGCCATGTTAAT
Source organism: Tragelaphus eurycerus (assembly GCA_935064755.1). NCBI lineage: Eukaryota > Metazoa > Chordata > Mammalia > Artiodactyla > Bovidae > Tragelaphus > Tragelaphus eurycerus. The sequence continues at coordinate 10,538,927 of CAKXYN010000020.1, forward strand.
CTCTGTATTGTTCCAATTTGAGTGTATGTGCTGCTGAAGTGAGCACTCTTTTTCCTTTAATGGATATAACATGTTAAGCGAAAACCTCTCTTTCTTTCCTGGTATTAGTAATTTATGTTGTCTCTCTTTTTTTCTTGATTAGTCAAGTTGGTGTTTATTATTATTTTTTTTTTTTTGGTGTTTATTAATTTTGTTGATCTTATCGAGAGATCAACTCTAAGCTCTGTTAAGTTTCTCTACTTTTCTTTTTCTATTCTCTTGATTTTAACTCTTACATTATCATTTGTTTTCCTTCTACTGAGAACAGCTTTTTTCTTTGAAGTGGGAGAGAAATATGATGTGAGAAATAGAGAGTCAAGGTCAGTAGGAAATTCCCTTGTTAGCCCAGGTTTAAAAGATTTTAATTTGCTTCCTAGGTCTTAGGCCTTTCCTCTACAGACTTTTGAAGAGTGATCTGTAAATCTCAAGGGAATGTCTCTACCCTGACATACTTGGCTATTATCTACAGTAATGATTTTCCCATGCCTACTCAGCCCTCACTCACCAGGGTGATGTCTTCCTGTTCCTTCTCTCACAACCATCCAGGGCTCCTTCCCTTCATCCAATAAGGTAATCACATCTGGCTTAGATATGCAAGGACCTGCTTAAAATATAATGTGATATGAAATTAAAAACCCCAAAGTCCTTAGGTTCAGATGTGGTTAAATTTATAATAAACTAGTAGTTCAAAATGGTATTTTATAAAGTCTAAGCACAAAGAAATGCTAGGAAGTTGAAAAACACTGACACTAGGGTAACCTCAGGACCACTAAGAACAGACACCAGATTGTCAAGAACAGGCTTTAAAACAATTTAAACTCATACAAGCTCTGCTGAGAGGCAGTCTTATTTAATAGCTGAGTACATAAAATATGGATCCAGATAGTATGGGTTCATCCTGCCTTTCTTGCTATGTTGCCTCAGCAAATTATTAACCTTTTGTGCCTAAATTTTCTCATCTGAAATAAGGATAATAATAGTACATTTCTCATAGAGTTGTTGTGAGGATTAATTAGTAATATACAATGTTCAGAACAGTACATAAATACAAATATATGCATTTATATATATGAAAGTGTTAGTCACTCAGTCGTGTCCAACTCTTTGTGACCCTATGGACTGTAGCCTGCCAATCCATGGCTCCTCTGTCCATGGAATTCTTTGGGCAAGAATACTGGAGTGGGTAGTCATTCCTTTCTTCAGTGGATCTTCCCGACCCAGGGACTGAACCTAGACCTCGTGCACTGCAGGCAGATTCCTTACCATCTGAGCTACCAGGGAAGCCTGTTATATATATACATAATATATGTGTATATTAGCAGTTGATTTCTATTGTTATCAATTGGCTGAGAGAAGAATAAGAGGCTTCCTGAGACATCCTCAGATACTTACTAGGATATGTGTTTAATATTAAATGTAAAGTTCTTAGATTTTTAACCTTCAACCACAAAACAAGTAGAACTGACTGTGTCTGTTATACAAAACAGAATGCATTTATTTGAGTTTTAGATGAACTATATGGATTCATCTCCTACCATGTAAATTCTGCAGGCTCTTCTTATTTTTAAAGAGATTCAGAATCCTTGTGTCTAGGTATTCTCTTCACAGGTGGATTAGAAAGAAGCTCCATCAATTCTAAGCTCAAATACATAGTGAATTCTGGTTTCTTAAACAATGTTTCAGTCAAAAAAAAAAAAAAAAATCCAGAATTCAAACCCAGCTCCTATGTACTAAGGAAACATGGAAACAACAGAGCCTGAAGAAAGTCTGAAGGACCTAGCCTGCCGAGCCTGAGAATGACAAGTGTTAAAAGGAGGGTCCTATTTCCAACCTAACAAAGCATACACATTCCTTTGGAACAGAGAGAAAAATTTTATTTAGTTTCTCAAAACACAGTCCTCAAATTGACAGAAGAGACAGTCAGTATAATTTGAGATCAAGTGCCTTACCTAGGGGGAAGGCAATGGCACCCCACCCCAGTACTTTTGCCTGGAGAATCCCATGGACGGAGGAGCCTGGTAGGCTCCAGTCCATGGGGTCGCTGAGAGTCGGACACGACTGAGCGACTTCACTTTCACTTTTCACTTTCATGCATTGGAGAAGGAAATGGCAACCCACTCCAGTATTCTTGCCTGGAGAATCCCAGGGACAGTGGAGCCTGGTGGGCTGCCATCTATGGGGTCGCACAGAGTCGGACACGACTGGAAGCGACTTAGCAGCAGCAGCAGCAGCCTTACCTAGTGAGATGAAGTTGCTGTAATTCTCCCACATCACATCCCTATATAAGTTCCTCTGTGCTGAATCCAAGAACTCCCATTCTTCCTGTGAGAAGTCAATGGCCACATCTCTGAAAGTCACTGAACCCTGAAAAAAATAAAACTCGTGTATTACTTGTGAAAATACATGAACTATTTTTTATAAATAGAAAGAGAGGGGATCAATGATTGCACTGCAGAGACGGAGGGAGCACAGAGCAAGCACATTTATTTATTTATTTGTTATTTATTTCTGGTTGTGCTGGGTCTTCATTGCTGTGCTCTGGCTTTCTCTAGTTACAGTGATTGGGGGCTGCTCTCTAGCTGTGGTGCACCGGCTTCTCATTGCAGTGAGTGGTTTCTCTTGTTGCCGGCACATATTCGAGGGCTTGCAGGCTTGGTAGTCATGGCACATGGGCTTAGTTGCCCAGATGCCCTGTGGCATCTTCCCAGACCAGGGATCAAATCCATATCTCCTGCATTGGCAGGTAGTTTCTTAACCACTGGACCACCAAAGGAAGCCCAGAGCAAGCAAATTTATGCCATGTGAATGAGACAGTAAGAAAATTAGCATCACTGAAACACAGTGCTACATGTTATGAATTGTCCTGTGACTGCAAATAAGATTAAATTTTTACCCAAAAATATCTGGAAAGGAATAAATTAACCAAAAGAAGTCCCAATGAAATGAAACAATGCACACAAGCCTTCAGCAAGCTGTTTCTCCACCACGAATTCTTAAGAAGTATGAGATCTTCTATCTTCTTTTTCCTTCACTGATAATGAAAAAATATTGATAAAAATTTCTCCCAAATGTACTATAAAATCTCTAAGAAAATGACTCAAGTTCATCATAAACTTAGATTTTATTATAAGCACTTTGCCTATTATGACCAATTCTTTAGTTTACTTTTTAAAATTTGCTACATGGCAGTCTACATTTCGAATGCATTAAATTCAATCTTTTTTCGCTCTCTCTTTAGATTTCTGGATTCAATACAATCTCAAAAATCTTCCTCAACCCTCACATTCTACACTATTACTTACACTCATGGACAGAGTAACCTGGCAGGCTACAGTCCATGGAGTCACAAAGAGTCGGACACGACTGAGCAACTGAGTTATATGCATAAATAACACATTATTTATGCATCTGTATGATCTTCTTAGCTCTTTATCATTCATCATCCCTCACTGAACACCTTTCCTCACTTCTGAGTTACAGAGCGTGTGCATGTTTAGTCGCTCAGTCGTGTCCGATTCTTTGCAATCCCCACAGACTGCAACTCACCAGGCTCCTCTGTCCACAGTATTTCCCAGGCAAGAATACTGGAATGGGTTGCCATTTCCTCCTCCAGGGGATCTTCCTGACCCAGGGAGACCCAGATTGAACCCGAGTCTTCTGCATTGCAGATTCTTTACCGTCTTAACCACCAGGGAAACCCAAGTGTTAAAAACAGCATTTTGGATCATGATTATCAACGAGGAGTGATTTTACTTCCAAGAAGACATCCGGCCATGTCCAGAGACAATTCTGATTGGCACAAATGGGGAGAGGGGGTGTGAGTGTTAGAAGCATCTAATAAATGTCTAACATGGATACTGTTAGACATCCGACAATGCAGAGGACACTCCGCCAGAGTAAACGATTCTCTGGCTTAAAATATTAGTATAGTTGACACTTGAACAACAAGGATTTGAAATGCATGGTACCAGTTCTATGTGTATTTTTCTCAGTCATAAATACTACAGTATGATGCAATTCTAGGTTCACTGAATCTATGGATGTGGAACTGCAGATAATGAGGAATTCCAGATATGAAGGGATGGCATACACAGAGGGCCAGATTTTCAACCGCCCAGAGGGTCAGTGCCTCTAATCCCTGCACTGTTCAAAGATCAACTGTAGTTCCAAAATTGAGAAACCCTGCTCGAAACCAGCACATCTGGTAAAACCGTACAATGGACCCTGCTCTCGGGGTTTCCTGGAGATAATTCTTGACCTATTTGCTGTCCGGTTCTGATCACCTCCTACTCAACCCACTCGTGAGGGAGGGATCCTAAACAGTATGAGACGACTGAATATCTGACACCTGATAGATGTGACTGATGGCAGTTTATTGGTCACATATACTAACAGCCCAGGAAAGGAAGATATTACACATCATACAGGGCCATACAGGGGATGTACTCAGGAATAGGTTGAACAAACAGGATCTGTGGGAGGCAGGCTTTATAGTGAAAAGAGGATGATGGATTCCGTGGCCAATGCAGGATGATGTGATGGCTTGTTTGAATAATTCTGTGGGCTGGCACGGAGGTGACTTACTAGCTTAAGGACCAGGAGAGGTTCAGCTGGTCTGGCGAATAGAGGAACTAGCCAGGTAAATGGGGGCCCCATTTGGGGAGAGCAGGGAAACTCTTAGTTAGGTCTCTAGAGCTTTGACAAGATATCAAGGCAGCATATGATATTTTAAGCCTCACAAAATGAGGCTTCAATCAAATCCCTATCTCTTCCACCCTCTGCAAAGCCTTACATACCATAATATTTCAATGCACTAATATTTCAGCCAACACGAAATCTCATTACATATTTAAAAAACTCAGGTTTGTGTAGAAGTTTGGCAGTTTCCCTAACAGCAGTCAAATAAGACGAAATTCTCTCTTTCATCAAACCACAAGACTTTCAAGGAAAGTTCAAAGAAGGATCTCCTACTTAGTATCAATAATCCATTGTTGAAAATCAAGACATTCTAACACTACATAATTTTCCCACCATTTTGGGTGGGTGCCTATTTTCCTACCGTTTTAAAGCAAGGAATTATATTGCATTATACATTAATTCCAATCCTCCCACTAGCTTCACATTTCTCCCAGGACAGAACTCCAGTACACATGGGTCATGCACATATGATATCTTTGGTTTTTGTATTTTCTTTTAGCTTTGCTATTTCTTTTACCAAATGTTTTTTTCTCACTTGCTTTGCTTCTCCACAATTTTCTTCAATACTTTTCCAACTTGTTAGGAACTCATTTTACAAAATGACAAAAGCAGGGGCTACGTGGGAAATGCACCATGAAAGTGCATTTCTAATAAGAACGTAACGGAGAAATGACTCTTACTCTGTACGATGCTCTTATGCCTCCCCTTCTGCCAGCAACACCAATTATACACATCCCCTTTGATGATATTTGCAAGCATTTCAAAACATCTGCAGATGGTTCGGATAGTTCAGCAATTGTATTTGGAATACAACAAGACTTCCTGTATATTGTTTTCTGTTTTTTAAATTAAAAAAGTTACATTGAACTATATGATTTCACTTATATAAAGCCCTCAAAATAAGCAAAATTATTATACGGTATTCAAACATTTGGTTACATTTGGACGGGGTGGGTAGAAAGTAACTAAAAGGGGGGTATCTGAATGCCAATAACATTCTTTCTTCTCCTGAGGGCTGATATAATAGAAATACTCAATTTATGAAAATTCATTTAGCTGTACACTTAGGATTTGAGCACTATTCTCTATGTATGTTTTGCATCAATAAAAAGTTCTAAAAAACTTTAAAAAGATGTTAAATTCTGTATTGGGGATGTAAATTTTTGTTGCTGCTGTTTGTTTGTTTTTGGCCATGTCACATGGCATGTGGGATCTTATTTCCCCAACCACGAATTGAACCCATGTCCCCTGTAGTTAGAAGTGCAGAATCTTAACCACTGGACCACCAAGGAAGTCCCTGAGGATGTAAATTGTTTCTATATAGAAACAGACCAAAAATCACTGTTTTCAGAGAAATATGCTTTCATTGAAGTTTAGGTATTAAAATAAAAAACTAAGATAAAAAATGCTAACGGGGGGACATTTGGCAGAAATTATCTGCTTTTTTCTTAAGGCAATTTACTTTTGCTCCCTCATGGCTCTTGACAAAAGATGGTCCACATTAGTGGAAAAAAAGAGAAGGGTGCACAGAGGCAACACTGGGCTATTTGTCTCCAACTCTCACAGGAATGAGAGGGACTAGAGTAGGTTATTGAATGGAGTTCCATTAAACAGAAGTTTCAGAATAAGGAATGAGTATGTATACATGGTCTAGAAATAGGTAATATTTCAAAAAGGAAGAAGAAATATCAACTTACATGGGCCATTGTTTCGAACTGCAAGCACTGGTCAGTCCTTTTCAAGATTTCTGTTAGAGATCTGCAGAGTTCAGATAAGCCAGATCTGGAAGAAGACAAAGCAGCGATAAAACCAGAGGTGCCTCAGAGCTCCCCCAAATGACTTATGTTAGTTTTATGAGTTTTCCTCTTCCATTTCTGCTTCCAAAATACTCACCACTCTCATATTCAAACTGGAGGAGAGCACAGGGGGTCTAAAGAAATCCAGACTTTGATGTGTGCACAGGCTCTGTTTCATCCCACTCTCTGTGACTCCATGGGCCTTAGCCCACCAGGCTCCTCTGTCCAAGGGATTTCCCAGACAAGAATACTGAGTAGGGTTGCCATTTCCTATTCCAGGGGATTTTCCCAACCCAGGGATCAAACTTGCATCTGCTTAGCAGGTGGATTCACCACCCAGACATCTGCGAAGCCCATGTGTTAAGAATACTACCTAGAAAAGAAAGACAGAAAGTCCCTGACTGATGTCTTTTAGGCACTGATAGCAGTCTTATGACTGCTTCCTTTCACAGCATCCTGGCAGATGCATTTATTTTGCTTCTGAACCAATACTTTGAGCCAAGATGCCTATGAAGTCCTCCAACTGCTACTAGATCTTCTTGTCCTATTAGTCTAACTGTGCAGGTAACATCATCAAAATAAAAACTGTAAGGCATAAATCTTATCGTATGAAATCCACACACCTCCATAGAGACCTCATAGCTATACTCTGGATATAACTTGACAGTGTTTGCTATCATTAGATCAATATCTTCCCCCTAATGATGGACTGGGCTTCCCAAGTGGCACAGTGGTAAAGAACCCGCCTGCCAATGCAGGAGACACAGGAGACATAGGTTTGATTCCTAGGTTGGGAAGATTCCCTGGAAGAGGAAATGGTAGCCTTCTCCAGTATACTTGCCTGGAAAATCCCATGGACAGAGGAGCCTGGCGGGCTACAGTCCATGGGGTCGCAGAGTTGGACACGACTGACTACGCATTACTACTACAGATGATGGATTACTGAGTAAAGTGGGAAAGATTTAAGTATACATAATGATGAGATTTGGTATACCGTTGCAATTACTAACATAGGCTTTGCAGTCAAACTTCCAGGATATAAATCTCAGCTCTCATAGTTACCAAACTGTGTTACCTTAGACATGTTACTTTGCAGCCTTAGAGTCAGTCCTTCTATAAAAAATGATGATAACTATAGATTCTATCCCAAAGCATCATTATGAGTATTAAATAAGACTCTACATATATATGCACTAAAGTTGCAAATAAACATTTAATAAAAGTCAGCTATATCACTGAAAATGAAGAATACTATATACTTCTTCCCACAATTATTAAAGAAAATTCTCTTCTGCTCTTTCTTTATTCAACAAAAAAAATTTGAGCTTCTCAGCCCCACGCTTTCTCATAATGCTAATAAATTTCAAAACTTCAAGTTGGTAGGCAATTCCTCTTGAATAACAACAACTTACAAAAGGACAGACAGTATGAGGATGGATGAAACACACATGGCAAAATCCTCATAATTTTTGGATCTGGGTGATGAGGAAAAACATGGAATTACAATTTAATAATAACAACTAAATCTATGGAGCATTTATGTGTCAAGCATTATCTGAGGACTTTACACATATTAATTCACCTATTCATAGCAATCCTATACAGTAGTTTCTATTATTATCCTCCTTTTACAGATGAAGGAATAGTGGTGCAGAGAGTTGAAATGAACTGCCCCAACTTCACCGAGTTCTAAGTGGCAAGTTAGGATTAGAATTCAGGTAATTCAGCTCCATAACTCATCCTATTGCCACTATACTAAACTCCCTTTCATAATATCACATAAATACGTGATCTGAAACACACATATGCTGTCAAAAACTTCAAGTCACTCGTCAAATTTCTATACTGTTTTCCTTCCTTCCTATGAATATTTCCCTTCTCTTGTTAACACAGATTTCTCTGTTAAAAATCTATCACCTTGAAACTCCTAAAGGCTAAGACTGTGTCCCCAATCATTCTCCTATCTTTTCCTGCTTTTGACCTCAGGGCAGTGGAAAAGATCAAGGACACCTAGGGTATGATTCCAACTAAACTGTAATCTTCTCAATAAATGACAGCCTAAAATAATGCCATGCGGTTAGCCTCCCTGTATGACCTGCAGATCATTTAAACCATTAGAAAGCAGCAGCTCACAGGCGGAATTAAATGACTGCCAAGTGTTCATCTAAATAGCCAATGGAGAGAAAGAACAAAATACCAGGCCAATGGGTAGGATATTTCAGCTGGTTAGTTAAAACCTAACCAACTAAAGACTACCTGGAATAAGCCTGTAGAGTCCAACAAAATAGGACTGACTCAAGAGAGGGAGGAAATTCGTTGGAATGTGACAGAGGACAAGGATAAGAAATGCCCCTCCGTAAACAGTTGTGCTCCGGCTGAAGGATTCTGAGGCTGTGGGGAACCATTCTGGAATGACCGCTGCTACTGAAGTGAGAGAACAAGACAGGCAGGGACTAAGTGGTGATTGAGTGCTATTAGTTAAGTGAGGGTAATTTAGCAAGCGGGTATCTCCCGAAATAAAAACAGCAAGGCAGGTCTGGAGCAACAGTGGTAAGAAAGCTATAAGCTCTCAAAAAGGGAGTCTTTATGGCATTTTACAACTGCTGCGTGACCTGTGCAGTAGTAATGTTTTCTATTAACTGTGTAGTTGGTTTTGTATGTCTTTTCTCTCTCAAAAAGATTAACGGCAGGATTGCTTTTTGTCTTAGTCTAACCTATTTTTCACTTCTTACAAGTATCCCCGGGTCTAGAAAAAGAATTGAAATTACATTTCATGGAACAAAGAGGAAACATCATATAGATTTCCTCCTTTCTAAAGATTGGGGGACGGTGACGGGAATCGACGCAGTGAGTCTTTTTCCCGAGCTCAGCCCGGCCAAACTAAGGACACACCCCCGCTACGACCCTCGCTCCCACCATCCATCACACACACTACCCGATGGAAATAAGAGGGAGGCTGGGGTGAGGCTGTGCCTTCCCGGCATTGGAGAGAATGGCCAGAGCACAATGGCCAGGGCTGGAAGCTGTCTCCGAGCTCAAGAGCGCTGCCTTGGGAGGGAGCCCTGGTTAAGCTGTGGTTCTGAGAGCTGTTGTTCTGTGTCTTTTTGTTACAGGCCTTCACTGTGGGGTTCGTAAATCTAACTCGGAGCCATTCTGGGCCGCTGCATCTGAGCGGCCCTGAAGCAGGAGGACAGAGGACGCATCAGAGCACCCAGTGTCCGGGCAGCGTCACAAACTACAGTCACTGCAGCCGGGTGCACACACAGACCGCGCCGCCCCCGCGCCGCCCCCGCGCCCATTTCCTCAGTGCACGAGACCAACTCACCTCTCCGAGCCGAAACCAGCAAGGAAGCCGGAAGGAAACTAGGCGCAGAGGCATGTGGGAAATGTAGTCCCGAGTAGGGAGGGCCTGGTCCTCGCCTTAACGAGTTCCGTGGGATGCGCAAGCGCGGGCGCGAGTGGGCAGGGCGGGAGCGCGCCGTGGACCTCCCGGCTTGGGGTTCAGCTGAAGTGGCACCGGCTTCGAGGCTGCACGGGGATGAATGAGGCGCCCGCTGCCAGCTTGGGTTTGAGGTGTCTCTGCGGAACTGCTACTGGGGTTTAGAGAGACCGTCTTGGCACTGCTGCTGCTGCTGCTGCTGCTGCTAAGTCGCTTCAGTCGTGTCCGACTCTGTGCTACCCCATAGACGGCAGCCCACCAGGCTCCCTCGTTCCTGGGATTCTCCAGGCAAGAGTACTGGAGTGGGTTGCCATTGCCTTCTCCAGTCTTGGCACTAGCAGCGCCTAATACATGTACTAGGTCGCTAAGAGTCGGACACGACTTTGCGACTTCACTTTTACTTTTCACTTTCATGCATTGGAGAAGGAAATGGCAACCCGCTCCAGTGTTCTTGCCTGGAGAATCCCAGGGACTGCGGAGCCTGGTGGGCTGCCGTCTATGGGGTAGCACAGAGTCGGACACGACTGAAGCGACTTAGCAGCAGCAGCAGACATACGGCAGGTGCTCTCTCTATATATATACCCAAGCAGGACGTAGGTACATCAAGTCTCAATATCCCCAAACTCTTGGCAGAATCTGGATACACTGAGGTTGCTCGCGCTCTAACTCTTTCCCTCCCCCGCTTCCTCCTCTCTTTAGTTTTCCTCTTTCCCTTCTGCACTTGTGAAGGTATAATTCTATAAAAGCCTACTAGGTTAAGGGGGTTGATATTGTCATTTAGATATTCTTTGTCCTTACTGATTTTAAAAAAAATTCTAGTAATTACTGAGATAGGGTGTCTATTTCTATTAGTACCACCAGGTTTTGCTTCAAGTATTTTCAAGCCCTGTTAAGTACATACATTTATGACTTTTCCTGATGAGGTCTGAAAAGTAAACATTAGGAAGGGTGTCCTCAGATGAGTAATAATTGAATTTGTCCTGTGCTGAGTTCATTCAGGAAAGAAACTGGATAAGCCTGCTGGGGACCACACTGCAGCATCCTTCTCATCTTAAAATTTTTATGTATTGGTTCATAGATAGAAGAGTTTTTCGTCTCTCAAAAAACTTCAGGAAACATCTGAAAATATCTAGGCTTATCTTAAATCTCACTTTTTTTAACAGTTAAATATATATGGAGTAGAAGATAAATGAAAATTATGGTAGTGGATTTGTCTCTTTCTACCTTTAGTTCATTTTGTTTTTTGCTTCATGTAACAATATGTTAAAGCTGTTAGTACAGTATATGCACATTTATGATTGTGTGACTTCCTAATGAATTGACCCTTCTATTATGAAACATTTCTCTGTCTCTTGTCTTGACATCTGTTTTATTTAGTACAGTCACTCTGGGCTTGCCAGGTTGTGATTGTGGTAAAGAACCCACATGCCAATGCAGGAGATGTTAAGAGACTTGGATTGGATCCCTGGGTCGGGAAGATCCCCTGGAAAAGGGGATGGCAACCCACTCTAGTATTCTTGCCTGGGAAATCCCATGGCCAGGGGAATCTTGTGGGCTACAGCCCACAGGGTCGTGAAGAGTCAGACACGACTGGGTGATTGGTATGCACGCAGGTACCCATTGCATTAAAAATGTATGATAAACTTCACTGAAGAGTATGGGAGAAAAAGAAGCTGATCTAAGTAACTCTGGAAATGAGTAGAAACTGTAAGTCTAGAGACAGATGTACATAAATGGTGTCTGGGTAAACAGTTCTGAAACCACTACATGTATACTGGTATTAAACAAACAAATAGATGGATGAAAGATAATGAAAGGCAGGTTTTTCAGTCTTGGAGTGGGAGGTTCCAGACCATCAAGCAGGGAAGGTAAGAGGGTTCTGGTCACCAATTACAATGTGTGTGAAGGGTTTTCCACACACCACCAAGCAATTTTTGGACACCACCTGGATGTCCTACAATTCAGCCCAATTCAGACACCGCTTACTCAGAGATAGCATCAGATTGCACAGGTTGAGGGCTTGGTCCTGTAAGATTGCTCACCCCCATCACTTTAGATGCACATTGTAAACCCAGATTGTTACCTGTGTTTCTGACCAATTGGTTATGTTCTCACAACCCGTCCTTCAGGTTTGATTAATTTGCTGCAATGGCTCACAGAACTAAGGAAAACTGTTTACTTACTAGATTACCAATTTATTATGAAGGATTTTAAAGGATATGAATGAACAGCCAAATGAGATATGGAGGGGAAAGTTATCATGGAGTTTGGGGCCTGCAGGGCACAGTGACACATGGTTGCATTCTGATTTCCTAACCTAGAAGCTCTCTGAACCCTTCCTTTTGGGTTTTTATAGAGGCTTCATTACATGGCCCAATTTCTAGCCCCTCCCCATCCCCAGAGGTGGGATGGTGACAAAGGAGAGAAAAAGGGAGTCTGAAAGTTTCAACCTCTAGTCACATGATGGACTCCACTGGCTACCAGATCCCATCCTTGGGTGCTTTCCAAAAGTCACTTCTTGGGCTTCTCTGGTGCTCCAGTGGTTAAGAATCCATGTGTCAATGCAGGGGACATGGGTCTGATCCCTTATCCAGAAGCATCCCACATGCCACCAGGCAACTAAGCCCATGAGCCACAACTACTGAGTCTGCATACAGCGACTACTGAAGCCAGTGCGCCTAGAGCTTGTGCATTGCAACAAAAGCCACTGCAATGAGAAGCCCTTGTACCACAATGAAATGGGGCCCCTGCTCGCTGCAACTAGAAGCCTATGCAGCAATGAATTCCCAGCACAACCAAAAGTAAATAATTTTTTAAAGGCTGATATCATCAGTGATATGTTGATAGCTTGTACCTCTAATATGATGTTGTAAGAATGGCACTTAGTGTGACCTTCTTCCCCCAGAATAAAACCCCTAGTCTAACTAGGAAAAGAACTTTAGACAATTACAACTTTGGGGACATTTTATAAAACTAGCCAGTGCTTCTCAAAACTGTCAAGGACATCAAAAACAAGGAAACTGGGACTTCCCTGATGGTCCAGTGGTAAACAACCTTCATGCCAGTGCAGGGCACACGGGTTTCATCCCTGGTCCTGGAATATCCCACATGTCACAGAGCAACTAAGCTCGTGGGACACAACTACTGAAGCCCGCGCACTCTAGAGTCCTTGTCTGCAACAAGAGAAGCCATTATGGGAAGCCCATGCACCACAAGGAAAAGTAGCCCCCACTGGCTGCAACTGAAGAAAGCCCGAGCACAGAAACAAAAACCCAAAGCAACCAAAACTAAATTTAAAAAAAAAAACAAGGAAATCCTAAGAAACTGTCACAGTCTTGAGCAGCATAAGGATACAGAGGACTAAATATAATGTATCCTGGATAGGATCCTGGAGCAGAAGGATATTAGGTAAAAACTAAAGACATTTGACTTGAGTATTGTTGTTCAGTCACTCAGTCATGTCCGACTCTGTGACCTCATGGACTATAGCATGCCAGGCTTCCCTGTCCTTCACCATCTTCTGGAGCTTGCTCAAACTCATGTCCATTGAGTTGGTGATGGTATCTAACCATCTCATCCTCTGTCATCCCCTTCTCCTCCTACGTTTAATCTTTCTCAGGATCAGGGCCTTTTCTAATAAGTCAGCTCCTCGTATCAGGCGGCCAAAGTATTGGAGCTTCAGCCTCAGTGTCAGTCCTTCCAATGAATATTCAGGGATGATTTCCTTTAGGATTGACTGGTTTGATCTCCTTGCTGTCCAAGGATGGAGTATGGGCTTTAGTTAATAAGAATATGTTAATGCAAATGTACCATATTAGTGTAGGATGTTAACAAAAGGAAAAACTGAGTTCTCATTATTTGGGAACTCAACTATTTTTGCAACTTTTCTGTAAATCGAAAACCATTCTAAAAGAAAAAGCTTATTTAAAATAAAGTATGAGTCCATAGACAGGGAAGCCTGGTGTGATGCAATCTATGGGGTTGCAAAGAGTTGGACACAACTTAGCAACTGAACAGCAGCAATTTTAAAAAATAATAAAAGTGGAAAACATGAAAGAAAATGACATGTGAAAGGCAGTGTCAGAAATTATAATGCCTAACAGAAATTCTAGAAGGAGAAACCAATAATAAGGAAGAAAAGGAAATTTTAAGAAAAAAAAAAAAAAAAAAAAAAAAAAATTTTTTTTGTTGGGAAAAAAAACAAAAATTTTATTATAAAATATAAAATATAAAATTTTTTTTTTTTTTTTTTTTTTTTTTTTCTTTTTTTTTTTTTTTTTTTTTTTTTTTTTTTTTTTTTCTCTCTTTTTTTTTTTTTTGTTTTTTTTTTTTTTGTCGCCCACCCCCACCCCCCCCCCCGGTGGGAACCCTTTTTTAACTACTCCACGCATTTTTTTTTGGGGGGGGGAGTATATCCTTTTTTTTTTTTTTTTTATTTTTTTTTTTTTTTTTTACCAAAAAACAAACTATAAATTTCCCACACTTCTATTTTTTTTTTTTTTTTTTCTTTTTTTTTTTTTTTTTTTTTTTTTTATCAAGAATCTCTTTTATTGTTTTATTACAAACATCTAGTATGAACAAATTGTAACATGATAGTGTTTAGTTTGAACAATTAATACATTTCAGATATAATATTATACATATTTCAATGCTATTCTCCCCAATCATCTCACCCTCTCCTGGTCCCAGAGTCCAAAAGTCTGGTCTATACATCAGTGTCTCTTTTGTTGTCTCGTAAATAGGGTTATTTTTTACCATCTTTCTAAATTCCATATATATGCGTTAGTATACTGTATTTGTGTTTTTGTTTCTGGCTTACTTCACTCTGTATAATAGGCTCCAGTTCCATCCACCTCCTTAGAACTGATTCAAATGTATTCTTTTTAATGGCTGAGTAATATTCCATTGTGTATATGTACCACAGCTTGCTTATCCATTCATCTGTGGATGGACATCTAGGTTGCTTCCACATTCTGGCTATTGCAAACAGTGCTGCTATGAACATTGGGGTACAGGTGTCTCTTTCAATTCTGGTTTTCTCAGTGTATATGCCCAGCAGTGGGATTGCTGGATCATAAGGCAGTTCTATTCGCAGTTTTTTGAGGAATCTCCATACTGTTCTCCAAAGTGGCTGTACTAGTTTGCATTCCCACCAACAGTGCAAGAGGGTTCCCTTTCCCCCCCCCCCCCCCCCTTTTTTTTTTTTTTTTTCTTTTTGATAGCAGCCATACTGATTGGCGTGAAATGGTATCTCATAGTGGTTTTGATTTGCATTTCTCTGATAATGAGTGATATTGAGCATCTTTTCATGTGTTTGTTAGCCATCTGTATGTCTTCTTTGGAGAAATGTCTATTGAGTTCTTTGGCCCATTTTTTGATTGGGTCATTTATTTTTCTGGAATTGAGCTGTAGAAGTTGCTTGTATATTTTTGAGATTAGTTGTTTGTCAGTTGCTTCATTTGCTATTATTTTCTCCCATTCTGAAGGCTGTCTTTTCACCTTGCTTATAGTTTCCTTTGTTGTGCAAAAGCTTTTTAAGTTTGATTAGGTCCCATTTGTTCATTTTTGATTTTATTTCCAATATTCTGGGAGGTGGGTCATAGAGGATCCTGCTGTGATGTAAGTCAGAGAGTGTTTTGCCTATGTTTTCCTCTAGGAGTTTTATGGTTTCTGGTCTTACATTTAGCTCTTTAATCCATTTTGAGTTTATTTTTGTGTATGGTGTTAGAAAGTGTTCTAGTTTCATTCATATGGAGGGGTCTTGTTTTTGTATCCATTCAGCCAGTCTCTGTCTTTTGGTTGGGGCATTCAACCCATTTACATTTAAGGTAATTAATGATAAATATGATCCCGTTGCCATTTACTTTGTTGTTTTGGGTTTGAATTTATATATCCTTTTTGTGTTTCCTGTCTAGAGAATGTCCTTTAGTATTTGTTGGAGAGCTGGTTTGGTGGTGCTGAATTCTCTCAGCTTTTGCTTGTCTGTAAAGGTTTTGATTTCTCCTTCATATTTGAATGAGATCCTTGCTGGGTACAATAATCTGGGCTGTAGGTTCTTTTCTTTCATCACTTTAAGTATGTCTTGCCATTCCCTCCTGGCTTGGAGAGTTTCTATTGAAAGATCAGCTGTTATCCTTATGGGAATTCCCTTGTGTGTTATTTGTTGTTTTTCCCTTGCTGCTTTTAATATTTGTTCTTTGTGTTTGATCTTTGTTAATTTGATTAATATGTGTCTTGGGGTGTTTCGTCTTGGGTTTATCCTATTTGGGACTCTCTGGGTTTCTTGGACTTGAGTGATTATTTCCTTCCCCATTTTAGGGAAGTTTTCAACTATTATCTCCTCTAGTATCTTCTCATGGTCTTTCTTTTTGTCTTCTTCTTCTGGGACTCCTATGATTCTAATATTGTAACGTTTAATATTGTCCTGGAGGTCTCTGAGATTGTCCTCATTTCTTTTAATTCGTTTTTCTTTTTTCTCCTCTGATTCCTTTAATTCTGCCATTCTATCTTCTAATTCGCTAATTCTATCTTCTGCCTCTGTTATTCTACTATTTGTTGCCTCCAGAGTGTTTTGGATCTCATTTATTGCATTATTCATTATATGTTGATTCTTTTTTATTTCTTCTAGGTCCTTGTTAAATCTTTCTTGCATCTTCTCAATGCTTTTTTCCAGACTATTTATCCATGATTCCATTTTGCTTTCCAGATTTTGGATTAATTTCACGATCATTATTTGGAATTCTTTATCAGGTAGGTTCGCTATTTCTTCCTCTTTTGTTTGGTTTGGTGGGCTTTTATCCTGTTCCTTTACCTGCTGGGAATTCTTCTGTCTTTTCATCTTGTTTAAATTGCTAAGTTTGGGGCGTCTTTACTGTATTCTGGTAGTCTGTGGAGTTCTCTTTATTGTGGCGTTTCTGCACTATATGTGGGTTTGTACCGGTGGCTTGTCGAGGTTTCTTGTTTATGGAAGCTTGTATCGGTGTTCTGGTGGGTGGAGCTGGATTTCTTTTCTCTGGGGTGCAGTGGAGTGTCTAGTAGTGAGTTATGAGATGTCTATGCTTTTGGGGTTGCTTTGTGTAGCCTGTGTATTGGAGCTCAGGCTGTGTTCTTGTTTTTCTGGAGAATTTGCTTGGTATGTCTTGTTGTGGAACTTGCTGGTCTTTGTGTGATGCTTGGTTTCAGAGTAGGTATGGAGGCTTTTAATGAGCTCCTGTCAATTAGTGTTTCGTGGGATCAGGGTATGGACTTAAGCCTCCTGGTTCCAGTTATTGGTCTTATTTTTACAGTAGTCTCAAAAACTTCTTCTTCTATAATGCATTCCACAACTGGACTGCTCAGAGATGTTCACGGAATTATACATAGAAGGAAAAAGGGAGGAAGGAGACAGAGGTGGTCAGGAGGATAAAAGGAGGGAGTGTGAAGGAGAGAGACAGATCTAGTCAGTAATCATTAAAGAAAAGAAAAAGGAAAGGAAAAAAGCAAAGGACAAAAAGGAAAAAGGAAAAAAAAAAAAAAAAAAAAACAGGGTCGCAAAAGTTATATCTAAACGTGGAGATTAAAGAAGTACTAGAGGATAAAAAAATAATAATAATAAAAAAATAAAAGAAACAAAACAAACAACAACAAAAAAAAAATTAAAAGGGAAAAAAATTTTTGTTTTCCTTTTTCCAATTAAAAAATAATAAAAATTTAAAAAATATATATATATTAAAAAAAGAAAAGAAAAAAAAAAGGAAATAATGATGGGAAAAATAGTAACAATATATATAAGAGTTTCTCTATTATTGTTGTGGGTTCAGTTCATTTTCAGCTAGTTCCTTGTTCCGGCTTAAATTTCTCAAGATCTATAGGCCCCTTTCTCTGTGGTTGTTCTGTATAGTTCTTTGTTCTGTGCACGGTTCGGCGGTGTTCTGGGCCAAGGCCCGCCACTCGTGTGGTCGGCGCTGCACAATCTGGATTGCCGGCCCAAACTACTCCAGTTAGGCAGCACTCCAGACAATCAGGCGAACGAAGTCTGCGCTGAGGCCCGCAGAGGGGGAGGGGTCGGCGACGGGAATGGCGGGCGGGCGGGTGGGGGAGGGGATGGGGTGGCCCTCGTGGGAGCCGCCAGCACAGCGGGCGGGGGCACGCCTGCGCGGGAGTGGCCGGCGGGGGAGCGTCCAGTGGGGGAGAGTCCCGCGGGGGAGCGTCCCTCTGGGGAGCGCCGGCAGCGGAGCGTCCCGCGTGGGAACGGCCAAGGCGTCTCCCTGCCCAGCCCCGGCTCCCCAATGGCAGATGCGGGCGTTTGCAGCGGTGCTTTTCCGCTGCGGAAGTTACCGCAGGGCCCGCAGTCTGTGGGTTCTAATTGCTCAACTGTTCTCCTCCCTGTTATGTTAGTCTCCGTGTTTCCCAGGTTCGGCGCAGATTCCGCAGGGAGAGTGTTTCCTGGTGTTTGGAAACTTCTCTTTTTGAGACTCCCTTCCCCGGACAGAGGTCCGCCCCTCCCTCTTTGTCTCTCTCTGGCTTCTATATTCTTTCCTACCTCCTTTAGAAGGCAGTGAGTTGCTTTTCTGGGTGTCCGACGTCCTCCGCCAGCACTCCGAAGCTGTTTGTGGTATTTACTCGGCGCCCAGATGTCCCATTGATGAATTTGTGGAGGAGAAAGCGTATTCCTTCTATTCTTTCTTTTTTTTTTTTTTTTTTTTTTTTTTTTTTTTTTTTTTTTTTGTATATACATCCTAAAAGCAGACATTCTCTTTCATAATCCTTCGCCATTTTATTTATATTTTTTTTTTTTTTTTTTTTTTTTTTTTTTTTTTTTTTTTTTTTTTTTTTTTTTTTTTTTTTTTTTTTTTTTTTTTTTTTTTTTTTCTTTTCTCTAGCTGTGGCAAGCGAGGGGCTACTCTCTGGTTGAGGGGTGTGAGCTTCTCATTGCAGTGGCTTCTCTTTTGGGGAGCCTGGGCTCTATGGCGTGCAAGCTTCAGTAGTTGTGGCACACGGGCTCAGTGTTTGCGGCTTCCAGGCTCTAGAGCACAGGCTCAATGAGTTGTCGCACATGGGCTTAGTTGCATGTGTGATCTTCCTGGACCAGGGATCAAATCTGTGTCCCCTGCACTGGCAGGTGGATTCTTTCACCACTGAGGACCAGGGAAGCCCCAACATTGATAATTCTTAGCAGAATTGGCATTCTATTAAATGTATTATAGTCACTGGGTTAGTCAATGATTTTACTCAATCTGCTACTATCATGACCTATTTTGATGCTCAAATTGTCCAGATTTGGCCAGTGAGAACTCCTTGAAATACTGTGATTTTCTGACATATTTCATCCATTTTTTGAGCACTTCCCTACTTTCTACTTCCACAGAATGTTCCAACCACATCTTATGTTTTCTCTGCTCCGCCTTTTATGCTGTTTCTCCAAGGAGTCCTTGTTCCTTGGATCTGGGTGCTGGATATTCTCATTGCTACAAAGTATAATTGCTTCTATGTCCTTTCTGCTAGAGGGACATACATACACACATTCCTATATGTATTTCTAAATTTTTTTTTTAAAACATCACTTTAAAAAGTGATACTCCCAATTGCAATCCAACACCACAGGATTCATTCTAGCCTCCTCCTCTCCATATTGTAACTCCCTTCTCCAGCAACACTAAATTTGGCTCCTATTTATTTACTCCCATAATACTTTTTTACCTGATTCTAGAATACATGAATTAGTTTCAGAATTACTAATCTATATAGCTATGTAAACCAATCCTACTAACTAGAGTTAATTATTTGTTTACAGGTTCTTTTTGTTGTTTGTAGCCTGAGGAAATACAAATTGTCTTCAAAAGTTGCTTGCCTGTCTTTTTCCCCCATTTAGTATGAAGGAAACATTTGTTTTTGCTTATGTTCCAACTTAAGGTCTCTCTTCTGTGATTCACTTTAAAAAACTGAACTATAGTTGATTTACAATATTGTGTTAGTTTTAGGTGTACAGCAAAGTGATTCAGTTATTTATATATATATATATATTTTTTTCAGATTACTTTTCATTAGAGCTTATTACAAGATATTGAATATAGTTCCATGTGCTATACAGCAAATCCTTATCTATTTTATATATAGTGGTATGTACCTGTTAGTCCCACTCTTTATTACTCCCTACTTTCCCCTTTGTTACTGAGCGACTGATCTGATCTGATCTGATTAAAATTTGCAAAACATTCATATGGTCCCCAAACACACACACACACACACACACACACACACACACACACACAAAGAATGTATCACTTCCCCTCATGTACTAAAATTCCCTGTGTATTTGAGTCTATTTATGGAATTCAGTTCTATTTCACTGGTCTGTTCATGCATGAGTACCACAGTGTTTCAATTATAGGGACTTTTCAGCATTTTTCATTCTCCTTGGACTAGTATCCCCTTTGAAGCTTTACTTTTTCAGTGTTAGTCAGGCTATTCTTACATAAAACATGTATTGCTACCACTATGGGTACTTTATACACTTCAGATGAAAAGATTAACTGAATTGTTCCCCTTCAGTAATTCTCTTTCCCAGTATATTTTCTCTTCGTGATTCTTATCAGTATCTGAAGTTTTATAAGTTAGGTACTCACTGGTTGTCTGCTTTCCAGATTTTCTTGGAGATTGGGGGTCTTGTAATAAACAAATGTAAAAAGATGCTTAACTCCTTATTTACCAAGAAAATACTAAAGCACATACCAGAAATGGGGCTGTAAAGTTGAAGGGGTTGTAAACTGGCACTACAATGATATTCTCCTTTTTTTTTTTTTTTAATGTGGACCATTTTTAAAGTCTTTACTGAATTTGTTACAATACTGCTCTGTTTTATGTTTTGGTTTTTTGGCTGCAAGCATGTAAGATCCTGGCTACCTGACTAGGGATTGAACTCACACTTCCTGCATTGGAAGGTGAAGTCTTAACCCCTGGACTATCAGGTAAGTTCCCCAATGTTCTCTTCTATGGTAATATCTAGTGAGGATGAGAGTGAACATAACCTGTGACTTACCAATCTCAGAGAAAACCTTGCTTATGAATAGCAAGAAACATATATCCGATAAGATATTTTTCAGTGAGAAATTATATATAACCTAAATATCGACCAATAAAAGGCCTAAAAACATATTGTATATTTAGAACAGGGTTAGGGGTTTCCAATTCTACTGAAAAGCACCATGTTAAATCCAAAATAAAGCAAGCAGCTGTTTGGACAGCATGCTGTGAGTTGTTTTCCTCACCAGATAACCATACACTTGCCATAATGCTGACATTTCCATCCCTGAAGCCTCTCTTTTTTGGTGAGGGCAACATCTGCCAAAGTGGGACTACATCTATAATAGGTATTGGGAATGGGAGTTCTATACTGAAGTATGAGATACATTGCATTAGATAAAACACTTCATAGTCTTTTGATAGGCACTTAATGTGATTTTTTTCCCCCTCAAGAAATACAAAATACAGCACTCTCATGCTTTAGCCACCTGATGTGAAGAGTTGATTCACTGGAAAAGACCTGGATGCTGGGAAAGATTAAAGGCAGGAGAAGAGGATGACAGAGCATGAGATGGCTGGATGGCATCACCGACTCAAGGGACCTGAGTTTGAGCAAGCTCCCAGAGACGGCGAGAGACAGGGAGACCTGGCATGCTGCAGTCCATGGGGTTGCAAAGAGTTGGATACAACTGAGCGACTGAACAACATGCTTATTAGACCACAAAATCATTCTCTGTAAGAACCATTAAGTAGCAGTGTCTTGTGGAACATACTTTAAGAAATTTTGAGTTAATGTACTGTGCCCAAAACACTTCTATTAACAAAAAAAGTTACCAGAGAGAAACACACTGACCTGTTAGAAAAACCTAATTTTATTATAGCACCTAAGATACTTGTGTTACATTTTTGTGTAAACACTGTGTACTGTCTACAAATTAAAGCATTTTGAAATCATGAGTGGGAGAGATTTACTATTCTAAATCTAGCCAGTCTGTCCACTTTAAGCAAAATGTACTTGGAGGTACAAGTCAATATAAGAGTGGCATTAGTTTGACTAAAAATAAAATAAATCTCTTTATTATGGCACTATTCATTTTCTCCTATTGAAGGTATTAAGTATTGAATGCCTATTTTTCATAGTAATTTTTCATTCCTTTTATAAAACCAATGAGGCTAACACAACAAAAAGAAGAGAAGCAATCTAAAAGATAACTGGGGCTGGATCATATCATTTCCCCCAACATTGTCACATTGCTCAAGTTAGAAAACCTAAAATCTGGATGCTTAACTAAATCAAAAAAGTCAGGCCCCAGGTATTCCTGATAAACCATTTTATGGTTTATAATTGTTTTATTAGACTACTGAGTTCAATTTACATACCTCTTTTTGGAATGTATGCATGTATCTCAAATGACACTGGTCTAGATTTTGCTTTTTAGGAGTTATCCTCATCTAATTTTATTATTGGGATATTTGCCTTGTAGAATGATTCTGAAAAATTGTTAGAGATTATCTATTCTTTAAAACTTTCTTGCCTGCAAAACTATTGACCCTAGTTTTTAAAAAAACAAGAGCATAACTATATTTATTTTCCCTTGCCTACAGATCTCTTACATTATAAAACCTATGTTACAAAATCTATAAATTATAAATTGTTTAAAATATAAAATAAAATATAAAGTAGATTGTTCAGGTTTTCTATAGAATCTTGAGTCAACTTTGATCATTTAGGTTTCTCTAAATAGTTCACTCTATTTTTATACATAATGAAATATATGTATATTTTAGTACATTCATGAACTTAAAAACTTTTAAATCTCTTTGATATATGTAGCTATTCACAATTCCCATACATAAAGCTGTAACTGAATCATCTTTTTTCCCTCAATAATAACTGTTGATTCTCTATTAATGGTCTTTTCAAGAATATTCTTGGATAAAATCTACTAGTTTCTTGTTCTACTTATACTTTAAAAAAAATGTATTTTTACCTTTATTGTATGAATTACTTCCTGCTATTTACCTTAATTTTTTTTTAAAAAAATTGTTTTCTGGGAATTCCCCAGCAGTGCAGTTTTAGGACTTCTTGCTTTCACTGCAGAGGGCCTGGGTTCAATCCCTGGTTGGGGAACTAAGATTGCACAACCCAAGCAGTGTGGCCAAAAAAAAAAAAAAAAAATTTCTGGCTTCAGCTAAATGTTTTTTTTTTCCAGTACATTTATCGACTTCCTGCTGTATGACAGGCACAGCAGGTATGGTAACAGAGTGCTGAACTAATTCTCAAGGCAGGTTTTCTAAATGCATCAAGGTTACTATTTTTCTACCAAGTAGCATTTTAGTGACTTCCCACAAATTTTTACCTGGAGGTATCAAATTATCATTTATCATGAATAGTTTAAAATTTCAGATTTTCTACTTAAACAAACACATTATTATGGAAATTTTTAAGTATATGCAAAGGTAGTAAGAATAGGACAATGAACCCTATGTTCCCATTATTCAAGCTTCAACAATTAGCAACATTTTGCTGATCTTATTTCATCTATCCTTTCCACTTTTCACTTTTCTTCAGTATTAAAAGCAAATCATACACATGACATAATTTTATCTTTGAATACTTCAGTATGGATCTCTAATACATAAGGATTTGTACACACACCCAAACCAATGCCATCATCATGCGTATCAAATGAATTCTTGTTGTTGTTTAGTTACTAAGTCATATCTCTTTTGCAACCCCATGGACTGTAGCCTGCTAGGCTCCTCTGTACATGGGATTTTCCACAAGAATATTGGAATGGGTTGCCATTTCCTTCTCCAGGGGATCTTCCTGACCCAAGGATTGAACCCATGTCTCCTACATTGCAGGAAGATTCTTTACTACTGAGCTACCTGGGAAGCCCAACAAATGAATAAAAATTGTTTAATATAATTTAATACCCATCCTAGGTTTACCTTTTCACAAAAATTTAAGTTTTAAAAAATTTTCTTGTCAGAATCAGTATTGTATGGAATATATTTTCTTATTTTCTGTATTCTTGATATTCTGGCATTTAGAGACTTGATCTTGGAGCAACCATCCCTTCTAGATAGCAAATTCCTTGACAAATGGCTCCCCTATGAGCATGCTTTAATATACAAACCAACGAATCCAAAGCTGAAACCCCTTTACCAAATATCTCCTTTAGCAAACTCTCAGACACCAAGCTAATATTCTTCCTGTTCTGAATCACCCCAGAGCCAAGTACTGGACAACTAAGGACCACCACAGTAGCTCTGAGTCCACAAAATTATTCAATCTATCTAGTCCTAAACTTGCTCAATGTACCTACCTGGCATCACATCACCCATTCCTTCCTGGGAAAACTCAAGTAAAGTTTCTGAGTCATGAGCTGCCCTTTCCTGCCTTCTGCCTCCTAACAGGACTAGCTGCTTCTTCCATGTGGTCCTATATGCATGCAGTGCTTCTTGTTAGTAGAAATCTTCGCCAATAAGCTTCTTCTTTCATGATAATCATTTCCATGTCTTCATATTTTACCATACCAGATTAAAGCAAATCCTGAGTACATTTTAACACAAGCATCTCAATACATTGCATACACTGTATTCAATTAACATATCTCTTAAGTCTCTTTTAATTTGTAAAATTGTTTTTATTATCTTATCATATATTGGTTAAGAAAGTAGGCCTTTTATTTTGTTGAATTTCCCACATTGTGGATTTGGCTGTTAGCTTTGTGTCATTAATTTGTTCATTTATTTCCCAAGTTTCCTGAAAACTGGTAGGTCTAGAGACCAAATTACACTTCTGAATCAATATTTTGGACAAGAATATGCCACAGGTAGTATTGCATCCATTGCATTGCCTCAAGAAGCAATTAGTTTTGCTGATTTAGAGACGTTACTATTGATTACTGGGTTGTCATTCTGCCCCATCCATTAAAATCTTCCTATAATCTTTTACCTAATGGTTTTCATACCCACTGATACCATCAAGATCCACTAATTCATAAGTAAAAAGTGTGATTGCTTGGATTCTATCATTTCTTTGACCTTTACTAGCTATAATTCTCTAATAATAAAGAACTTTCCTTCACCAACTTCTGGTTGTCTTATCTAGTCCATAAAGGAAACATATATTTCATAAAGGAAAGGCAAGGTAAGTACTCCATTTTCCTTGTTTATTAATAAATGCCCTAATGTGCTCTGTAACTGATCAATGCATTTGATCAGAAAAAAAAAAAAAGAAGCTAGCAAAGGCTATTGCAATCACAACAAAAGGACACAGGATCCAAGGAGGGAATCCCCACTGACTGAAGATAAGATTAATCTGAGCATTTTTAAAAAAGGCTACAATGGATTTTTAAAAAGTGATACAGGACTTAGAGGTGATTTTTAATTTCCAAATAGTTTCTTTTTATCTTATCCTTTAATACTTTAATTGAAGTATAGTTGATTTATAATACTGTGTTAGTTTTAGGTGTACAGCACAGTGATTCAGTTTTATATATATGTACATATATAGATACACACACATGTGTATATATATACAGTGTATTATATTCACATATATAGTAAATATATATATTCTTTTTAAAAATTATTTTCCATTATAGGTTATTATAAGATTGAATGCAGTTCCCATTACTATACAGTAAATCCTTGTTGTTCACCTATTTTATATATGGTAGTGTGTATCTGTTAATCCCATACTTCTGATTTATCCCATTTCCCTTTTGATAACCATGCTTGTTTTCTACATCTGTGAGTCTATTTCTGTTTTGTAAGTAAGTTTATTTGTACTATTTTTAGTTTCCACATATAAATGATACAATATTTGTTTTTCTTTGTCTGACTTATTTCACTTAGTATGATAATCTCTAGGACCATCCATCCTTCGTCAATTTTAAATCAAATTTATACTGAGGCAGAGAACATACGATTGTAGAATATCTTCTCTTTTTTGCTTATTTGGGTTTTTTTGGCCATGCCACATAGCATGTAGTTCCCTGACTACAGATGGAACCCGTTTCCCCTGCAGTGAAAGTGCAGAGTCTTAACCACTGGACCACCAGGTGAGTCCCTAGAAGATCTTCTTTTTTATGAACAAATTGAAAAAGAACTTACTTTCAAGTATTTTTAGCAAGAATAACTTGGGACTTCCCTGGTGGTCAAGTGGCTAAGGCTCTACACTCACAATCCAAGTGGCCCGGGTTTGATCCCTGATCAGGGAACTCGATCCCACATGCCACAACAAGAGCTCACATGCTGCAACTAAGAACTGGGGTAGCCAAATAAATAAATAAATAATATTTAAAAATGAATAAGTTACCTGACATTCAATAACTGATGAGTGTTGATAGAAGGCATTTCTATATTCATTGTGCTCATAGTGTTTCATATGGATTTTCAAGACAGAAACATAATAAAACAAAATTTAGTAGCTTAAAATAACAACCATTGTATCTCATGATTGTGTGGGTCAGGAATTTGGGTAGGGGCTCAGCTGGTCAATTTTTTTGTTCTACATGGCATCAACTGAGATCACCTGTAGGAACTCAGCTGATGGAGCATCCAAAACTGTTTACTCAAATATCTGGTGTTTTCGTGGGCATATCTGGAAGACGGCACAGCAGAGTGCCTCTCCTTCTGTATGTAGTCTCAGGGCCTTTTCATGTGATGTCTTCAGCAGAGTAGCCAGGCTTTTTAACGTAACAGTTTAAGGTCTCAACTTGAGAGAGCATTCCAAGAGATGAGGTAAAATCTACCAGTAAAATCTGGGTCCAGCAACTAGCACAGCAGTACTTCTACTATTCTACTGCTCAAAGCAGTCAGTTGACCTAGATTCACAGGGAAA
The DNA here is from genome assembly GCA_935064755.1 of Tragelaphus eurycerus. NCBI lineage: Eukaryota > Metazoa > Chordata > Mammalia > Artiodactyla > Bovidae > Tragelaphus > Tragelaphus eurycerus. Next base: position 10,565,757 of record CAKXYN010000020.1, read on the forward strand.
GCATGTGGATTTTACTTCTTGACGGATGGAGTGTCAAATAATTTGCAGCAATTTTTACTCTGCCACAGTATTATAATTTTACAAATGAAGAAATTATAGTATGGAGCAGTTAAGCATCTTGTTCAGTATAACACAAGTAGGAAAGTGATGGGCTAGAGATGATGGTAAATGTTTTCCCCACATTTGTTATATTAATGAGTTTGAAGAATGAATAGGAAGATTCTCAGATCTGAGTGATGGTGGAATACATTAAATTAACACATATATATGCCAAGTCAGGTGCATGAATGAAGCAAAAAGGACTAATTATTACATTCACAGACTGTTCTACAACACAGGACTGACAAAGCATTCTCATATTTTTACATTATGAATTTTCAGATGATGGGTAAGGTGTGAATGTTGTCTAAAAGCCTTCTTACATTCCTTACATTCATAGGGTTTCTCACCAGAATGAATTCTCAGATGTTGAATAAGAGATGAATTAAGTCTAAAGGCTTTCCTACATTCCTTACACTCAAAAGGTTTTTCACCAGTATGAATGCTCTGATGTAGAGTAAGTTTTTGGCGCAATCTAAAGGCCTTCCCACATTCCTTACATTTATAGGGTTTCTCACCAATATGAATACTCTGATGTTGTGTAAGTTGTGAGAGTAGTCTAAAGGCCTTCCCGCATTCCTTACAGTCATAGGGTTTAACACCAATATGAATACTCTGGTGTGAAATAAGTTGTGAGTAACGACTAAAGGCCTTCCAGCATTCCTTACATTCATAAGGTTTCTCACCAGTGTGAATTCTGTGATGAAGAATAAGATGATAACCACGACTAAAAGTCTTTCCACATTCCTTACATTCATAGGGCTTCTCACCAGTATGAATTCTCTGATGGAGTGTCAGTTGTTGTCGTACTCTAAAGGCCTTCCCACATTCTTTACATTCATAGGGTTTCTCCCCAGTATGAAGTTTGTGATGTACTCTAAGGCCAGACCCACACAAAAAGGCCTTCCCACATTCTTTACATTCATAGAGTTTGTCAGCAATATTAAGCTTCTGATGTCGAGTAAGATGTGCGTACTGCCTAAAGGCTTTCCCACATTCTGTACATACATAGGGTTTCTCACCAGTATGAATCCTCTGATGGAGAGTAAGTTGTCCACGAACTCTGAAGGCCTTCCCACATTCTTTACATACATAGGGTTTCTCACCAATATGAATTTTCTGATGTACTCTAAGTTCTGGGCCACACATGAAAGATTCCCCACATTCCTTACATTCATAGAGTTTTTCACCAGAATGAAGTCTCTGATGTCGAGTAAGATGTGCTGTCTGTCTAAACGCCATACCACATTCCTTACATTCATAAGGTTTCTCACCAGTATGAATTCGATGATGAAATGTAAGTTGTTGGCGGACTCTAAAGGCCTTCCCACATTCGTTACATTCATAGGGTTTCTCGACATAATGAATTCTCTGACGTGAGGAAAGAGATGAGCGTTTTTGGTAAGGGGACACTTTTTGAGATGTGATTTTCACTTGGTTGAAATATTCCTCTTGTCCTTCAAATCTTCTTTTGGACTCCCAATCATTTTTTAAAATGAGGCTCTTAAGGCCATGGTTTTTAATTCTTTCCATTATTTTCCACTGGGATAAGTTTATTTCATAAATGTCATTTTCTGAAGATAACTTCTTGATCTCATAGTTGGTCTCTAAATCTGAAAGAAAACAAGAGAGCAAACACATGGTTTTCTTTTTCTAAAAGAAGTAAATTTGGACTTCCCTGGTAGTCCAGTGGTTAAGAATCCACCTGCCAATGCAGGGGACATGGGTACAATCATTGTTCTGGGAACTAAGATCCCGCAAGTCACAGGGCCACTAAGCTGATGTGCCACAACTACTCAGCCTGTGCTCTAGGGCCTGCAAGCTGCAATTACTGAGCCTGTGTGTTGCAGCTACTAAAGCCCATGCACCTAGAGCCTGTGCTCTGCAATAAAAGAAGCCACCACAATTGCAGCCCACTCAATGCAATGAAGAACAGCCCCCCTACTCACTGCAACTAGAGAAACCCCACACACAGCAACAAAGACCTAGGGCAGCAAAAAATACTTAATTTTAAAAAATATATAAACTGCAGCAGGTAATATTTTTTAAAAAGAGGTAAAATTTCTCTCATAGAAATAAAAGACAACTAAAGTACTACCCAATGAAATTCTAAAAATAGTTTTTTTGGGGGAAAAAAACACAAAAGGCAACACCAGGAAAATCAAAGTTCATGTAAGAAAGTAAGATTGGTGATTAAGTAAACATTTTAAATCTGTGGTTCTCATATTGAGACCATGAATCAGAATCACAAGGGAGCTTTTTACAAATATTATGATTTAGATACCACCTAAACCACATGGATCAGATTCTACAGTCCTAGACAGTAATATATTTAATATTCCCCTCAGGATCATTCTGATGGAGAAAGATTGAAAATTCATACTTAAATTTTTTCAACAATTTCTCTTTATTCTTAGAATAAAATCAAACTTGTTGTTAAAAGACCTCTGCTTACCTATAATACATCACCTCAAACCACTGTTCTCTTTACTGCTACCAGGAGAAGCCACAACCCACTTCAGTATTCTTGCCTGGAGAATCCCATGGACAGAGGAGCCTGACAAGCTACAGTCCATGGGGTTGCAAAGAGCTGGACATGACTTAAGCAACTGAGCACACATGCACACACAGAGAGGCTTTTCAGATCTTAGAACATATTCCCACTTACTTTCAGTGTATTTTTCAGTCTGCTCTATTTCCCAAAATCTTCTGTTTGGGCTATTTGCATGGCTGACCCCTTCTCACTCTGAGGTCTTAGATTAAGTCACTCTAAGGCTGACTCTACTGACAGCATCTAAAGCTACGTCCTTATTACACAGCTGACCCTTGAAAAACATGGGTTTGAACTGCACAGGTCCACTTATACATGAACTTTTTTCAATAAATATACAAACATATATGTGTAGAATATTGTGTACAAGACTTGTATTGAAGTGGATAGGCTATCCTTACATAGGTATAAGGTGAGTGATATTTAATACAAAATTAATGTGTTAGCTTTCTTACTGTTTTATAACTTTGTTTTCAAAGAATCACATTACTGTACACAGTGATTCTCTCTCTCGTAATTAGAGAAACCGTATATCAGCCTACCATCACAGGTAAGTGGTTTTGTAAAAAATGTTTTCAATACATTTTATGAATATGACTGTAATACTATATGCCATAAGTTTTATGCTGATTCATTCATTACTGTATAGGCTGCTGCTGCTGCTAAGTCTCTTCAGTCGTGTTCGACTCTGCGCGACCCCATAGATGGCAGCCCAAGAGGCTCCCGTCCCTGGGATTCTCCCAGCAATAACACTGGAGTGGGTTGCCATTTCCTTCTCCAATGCATGAAAGTGAAAAGGGAAAGTGAAGTTGCTCAGTCATGTCTGACTCTTAGTGACCCAATGGACTTCAGCCTACCAGGCTCCTCTGCCCATGGGATTTTCCAGCCAAGTGTACTGGAGTGGGTCTCCAGTGCCTTCTCCACTGTATAGGCTAGGCCACTATTAAGCATTCATATTAATTATACTAGGCTACCATAAAGTAATCATATTGCTGCTTCTTCATTATCGATGCATAAGTTATTATACCTGTAAATATATTTTAATTTTTTCACATCTTTTCATTTTAGATGTCCAATGTTAGTAATACATTAATACCTACTGTGTTTTATATAATATAAGACAATATTGATGTGGGTTCTGACAAACAATTTATCTTATAAACAAATAACATAAACCTATGGTATCAATAAATATAGTACAGCACTATAAATGTATTTTCCTTTATTATTTTCTTAATAATATTTTCTTTCCTCAAGCTAATCTTATAAGAATATAGTATATAATATATATAACATATAAAATATGTGTTAATCAACTGTTATTGGTAAGGCTTTTGATCAACAATAGGCTATTAGTAGTTCAGTGTGCTGCTGCTGCTAAGTCACTTCAGCCATGTCCAGCTCTATGCGACCCCATAGACGGCAGCCCATCAGGCTCCCCCATCCCTGGGATTCTCCAGGCAAGAACACTAGAGTGGGTTGTCATCTCCTTCTCCAATGCATGAAAGTAAAAAGTCAAAGGGAACACATGTATACCTGTGGCAGATTCATTTTGATATATGGCAAAAAATACAATATTGTAAAGTTAAATAAAATAAAATTAAAAGAAAAAATAAATAAATAAAATAAAAAGAAAAGTTAAAAAAAAAAGAAAAGTCAAAGTGAAGTCGCTCAGTCATGTCCGACTCTTAGCGACCCCATGGACTGCAGCCTACCAGGCTCCTCCCCCCATGGGATTTTTCAGGCAAGACTACTGAAGTGGGGTACCATTGCCTTCTCCACGGGGTAGTCAAAAGTTATATGTAGATTTTTGCCTATGCTAGGGGTCAATATCCTAAACCTTGGGTTGTTCATACATATATATCAACATAGATCTTTTGGCTCTCACTCACCTGGATATTGTCTTCTTCCTTTCCTCACTACTTTCCAGGGCTCTTTTCCTTGCTCTAATAAGGAAATCACATCTGGTTTAGAAATGAAGTATCCTAGACAGAAAGAAAGAAATATAAGGTGACATGGAATAATAATAAATTCAAAATTACTTTCATTCAGTCTTAGTTAAATTTTTAATAAACTATAGGTCAAATTGTAATTGATAAAGCCTTTAGATAGAACAAAGAAAAATAAGATGATTAAAAAATATCACGTTAAAATTACATAAGAAATGAAGATTATAGAAGAAAGAAAAAGGTCTTATTTTAATTTATATTCACACAAGTACTCCTTTTCTTGAAAGCAATAGTGGTTGAGAGACTGTCCTGGTTCAATCTTGCCTCTGCCATATCCCTGTAGTGTGGCCTTGGACAAGTTATTTCTATGCTTTATTTTCTTCACCTATAAAATAGGGATAATTAAAGTACCTATCTTACATGAATGTTCGCATTGCCTAGAATATATCCTAAGTGGTATATCTATTTTATTAGTTATTATTTATCACTGTTACTTTAATGAGAGAAAAAAGAAGTTTCCTGAGGCATTTACTATTTTTTTTTCCCTTGGGATATCCATACAACGTTAAAAGCAATGTTCTTGGATTTTTCAATCATATAAGTAGGTAGAAGTGAATATGTTTATCAACAAAAAGAAAAAAGTCTTGAACTATAAATAAATCCAATTGATTCAACTTACTGTTTAGAAAATTATATCTTATTTTGATAGCCAGAGAAAAGCTAAGATACTAGTTCTAGCTATTTGGGGCTTCCCATGTGGCTCAGTGGTAAAGAATTCACCTGTCAAGCAGGAGATGTGCAGGAGACGTGGGTTCAATCTCTGGGGCAGGAAGATTCCCTGCAGAAGGAAATGGCAACCCACTCCAGTATTCTTGCCTGTGAAATCTCATGGATAGAGGAGCCTGGTGGGCTGCAGTCCATGGGGTCACAAAAAGAGTCGGATAGAGACTTAGTGACTAAACAACAATAGAAGGTCACAGAAGGATGGAGAAGATGAATATGCTTAGTGAGCGTGCTCATTTCCAAACAAAAAGCTCAAACCATTCCCTTAAGAAAAGGGATCAGATATTCAGTTTCTTAAAAAGTATTTCTAAAATTTCCAAAGAAGAAAGCTGATAGTACAGAGAACAGAGACTAAACTTCTAAAGGCAGATAACCTTACCCAATGAGACCAAGTTGCTGTAGTTCTCCAACATTACATCTCTATACAAATCCCTCTGTTCCAAATTCAGGAATTCCCACTCTTCCAGAGAGAAGTCGATGGACACATCACTGAACATCACTGATTCCTGAAATGACAAACCATATAATACAACTGAAATTAAAGAAAATTTGTTTTAAGATGGAAAGGGAAAAAAGTGAAAGAGATACTGCTGGAAACCAATCAAGGAAACAGGTTTGGGCTAGAAACCTGTAACACTGAGTTAGGAAATGAGAGTGCCTGCAGTAGAATGCCTATGGGTCCCTGACCAACCGTGTTTCTACAGATAAAGCCTTTTATATACTCTGGCATATCTTAACTACCCAAACACATATGGGAAAGGAAAAAAAAATTTCTAATTAAATGAAATACTCTATATAAGCCTTCTGCCTGTTCTACGTCTCTCTCACAAATTCTTGAGAAATGTGTTCTTATACCCTTTCCTCTTAAAGAACAGATTGTTGCTTTTTTTAAAAAAAAGATGGTTTTATCCTTTTTTTAAAAAAAATTATGTATTTATTTTTGGCTACTGGGTCTTCAGTACTGCACATGGGCTTTTTCTAGTTGTAGTGCAAGGGCTTCTCTTTGTGGTGGCTTCTCGTTGCAGAGAACGGACTTTACAGCACACGGGCTCAGTAGTTGCAGTGCACTGGCTTTGCTGCCCTACGGCATGTGGGTTCTTCCAAGACCAGGGATCAAATCAGTGTCCCCTGCGTCATAAGACAGATTCTTAACCAAAGGACCACCAGGGAAGCAGCAAGAACAGATTTTTTTTTAAGTTTTCCTGGTAATTCCAGTTAGAAAAGGATCTGAATACAATTAAAGAATTTCCTCCAAGGTCATCACTGAATCAGATCATATGCATTTACCCAGTTATGACAAATTCTTTAATGAACTTAAAATTGGTTGTATGCAATGGATATGTGAGACTAATTATTATATACTCCAATATTTTTGTCTATGCAAAATTTTTAAGGTCCTCCTCAATTCTGAGGGGGAATTGAGGCCCTGCATGATCTTCTTTTCTGTCATTTTTCATCCCTCATTGTATGCATTCCATGTTCCTAAGTTAGAGGATAATGTAGATTCTGGATACCAATAATCCAGAAATACAAAAATGTCATTCTAGACTAGCTCATCCTATTCTAATACATATGATGTTACAGTTCTTAGGAATTTCCAGAGAAGATACTTGATGTCTCTGCATACTAGACCCAACCATAATCCTACCTAGTCCTAAAAGCTACACAAAACAAGAGGAGATCTCAGCATATACTGAGGCTGAGGTCGTATGTGATGCTCAGTTGCTCATTTGTGTCTGACTCTGCAATCCTTTGGACTGTAGCCCACCAGACTCCTCTGTCCATGGGATTTTCCCAGGCAAGAATACTGGAGTGGGTTGCCATTTCCTCCTTAAGGGGATCTTCTTGACCCAGGGACTGAATTGCAGGCAGATTCTTTACTGCTGAGCCATCAGGGAAACCCTAGGTGCTAAGGTCAACCAACAGCAAATCTTACCTAATTACAAAACTCAAGTTTGGAAAAATTTAGTTTTCCTATGAGCAATCAAATCAGCCCATGCTCTCTCAACTACTCAAAAGAGATGGCCAAACATCTCCCTAAAGGGACTTCATTTCTGCTTCATTGCAGTCTTTAGCAGAAGACTGAGCACATATAAGAGATGCTGAGGGACTTCCCTAGTGGTCCAGTAGCTTAGATTCCATGCTCCCATGCAGGGGACCTGGGTTTGATCCCTGGTCAGAGAATTAGATCCCACATGCTACAACTAAAGGTCTCATGTGCTACAACTAAGACCCAGCACAGCCAAAGAAATAAATAACTTTAAAAAAAGAGAGATGCTGAATGATTTGTTCTATGAATACGTGAACAATAACTGGAAAAAGAGGACTCACAAGAAGGGCACTGTCCTGTTTATTTGGCCTCATCTCTCATTGGATTTGGAGGAAATGGGTCCTTAGATGGGGCTCTGATAAGTAAGAAGTTTCAGGATAAATAAAAGTTCATAGGACTTTAATTTCCACAAGGTGAAAGAAACTGCAACTTACATGGGCCATGGTTTAGAAATTCAAGAACTGGTCAGTCCTCTTTGGGGTTTACTTGCCTGGAGAAGCAGAGTTCACAGAGGCCAGAGCTAAGGGGAGGGGAGAAAAAGGAGGCCATGAGAAAAGATAGACCTCAGAACTCTCAAAATGACTCAATTTAATACATTCTTTTTCTTCTCTGGACCTCCCCATCCACACACACACACACACACACACACACACACACACACACACGGAGATTTGAGGGAGTATGGACAGATCTAATCCCAACTTGTACATTTCAAGGGACCACATCATCTAAACCAGAATCTCTTCCAAAGTTTCATAAATCTGCTTAAATAGATACAAAGAGAGAAATTCATAGGATCATCTCTAGCAGCCATTCAGTTCAGTTCAGTTGCTCAGTCATGTCCAACTCTTTGTAACCCCCACAGACTGCAGCACACCAGGTTTCCCTGTCCATCACCAACTCCCAGAGCCTACTAAAACTCACGTCCATCATGTCGGTGATGCGATCCAACCATCTCATCCTCTGTCATCCCCTTCTCCTCCCGCCTTCAATCTTTCCCAGCATCAGGGTCTTTTCCAACTGACAAACTACTGCACTGGCAGCCCTGCCTGCCTGCTATCAGAACAATAACTTCCAGAATCCACTGGGCTCATCACTATTTTCAATCAGAATCATCTACATTGCTTCCTGTATGACTTCATTTGTCATTCTCTTTCTTACAACCTAGGGTGAAAAGGTGTGGATTCATTTTCTCAGCAGTTAGATAACAGCATATCTATGTATTAAGAATTTTCACAAGGAAATGAAATAAAGGCATCCAAATTGGAAAGGAAGAATAAAACTACCTCTATTGCCAACAAAATATTATATATAGAAAATCCTAAAGACTCTACCAAAAACTGCTAGAACTAATAAAAGAATTCAGTAAAGCTGCAGACTACAAAATTAACATATAAAAGTCAGCTGTGAGACTTCCTTGGTGGTCCAGTGGTTAAGAATCCACCTGCCAATGCATAAGTGGTTCAATCCCTGGTCCAGGGAGATTGCACTTGCCATGGGGCAACTAAGCCTGTGTGCCACAACTACCAAAGCCCACATGCCCATGTTCCACAACAAGAGAAATCACTGCAGTAAGAAGCCCATGTACTACAACTAGAGAGTAGCCCCCACTTACCACAACTAGAGAAAGCCTGAACACAGCAATGAAGACCCAGCACAGTCAAAAATAAATAAATTAAAAAAAAATCTGTCATGTATATCTACTAATAATGAACTATAAGAAAGAGAAACTAAGAAATAATCACGTTTATAATTTTATGAAAAGATAAAATAACTAGGAATATATTTAACCATGGAGGTTAGAGACCTATACACTAAAAACTCTAAGACACTGATAAAAGAAACTGAAGATGACACAAATAAAAAGATATTCTATGCTCACGGATTATAAGAACATTGTTAAAATGTCCATACTACCCAGAATAATCTATAGATTAAATGCAACCTCTTATCAAAATTCCACTGGACTATACTGTGGAACAAGAACAAACAATCCTAAAATCTACATGGAACAACAAAAGCCCCAAAACAGCCAAAGCAATCTTGAGAAAAAACAAAGCTGGAGGTATCATGCTTCCTGATTTTAAACTATATTACAAAGCAGTAGTAATCAAAACAATATGATATTGGCACCCCCCCCCCCAAAACTAGACATACAGGTTGATGGAATAGAATAGACAGCTCAGAAACACACTAAGAAATATATGCAAGGAAGTTCTTCAAAGAATAATTTATAATAAAAAGAATACCAAACAATAGTCAACAAGCTAAATACATTATGTTCCACTATATGATGGCATACTATACAATTATTAATAATAATGATACTGGTTCATATTAATTAATGAAGAAAGTTATCCATGATAAACTGCCAAGTACATTAAGCAGACTAAACAGAACATGTACAATGTTGGGAGGTGACTGACTCTCACAGGTTTTATTGGCTGGATCCAGGATGCGAATCTAATCTCCGACAGTTATCAACCAGGAAGGAGGCTTTGGACATGTTACTTAATTTTCAGTACCTCTGCTTCCTCACAGACAAACTGGAGAATAATAACAGTATCTATCTTATAGGGTTGTTGTTAACTGTTAATATAATAAAGAACTTAAAATGGCATATTATAAACACTGAATAAAATGAAAAACATGACATGTCCATTCTATTTATTAAATAAAATAATCTTTAATACTTTTCATTACAATTTAAATTTTTTGATAAATTATCTTTAATAATTTAACACCAGAATACCCTTTTTTTCCTTACTAGTAAATTTTTTTGAGATTTTTCACAACTGCTTTTTCTTAGAGTATCAGTAAAGTTTAGAACTAGGTTTAAGAATGTTATTTTTCTTAAGTAACAGTATTAGAAAACATGGATGTCTCCACAATTCTAAAACGTGTAAATTCTCACAAGGGGAAGTATCTGCCACATGGATATATGCACACAGGCACTGAAAGTGTTAGTCACTCAGTTGTGTCCGATCTTTGTGACTCCGTGGACTGTAGCCCTGCCAGGCTCCTCTGTCCATGTGACTGTCCAGGCAAGAATACTGGAATGCGTTGCCTTTCACTTCTCCAGGGGCTCTTCCCGGCCCAGGGAGTGAACCTGGGTCTCCTGCATTGTAGGCAGACCCTTTACCGTCTGAGTAACTAGGGAGCACCCACAGGCAGTAGGGACGGGATATCAAGTTAAGGGACAGGTCATACTGAGGAGAAGGAAGCAAATGTTCCCAGGTCCTAAAAAATAAAAATGCATCTCACAGAACAAAAGGAAACACCCACTAGCCTCGACCTTGACTTTTAGGTGGGCAACAGCAATTCGTTTCTCCTCCTCAACACAGCCCTTTTCTTAGTTTGACAAGACAGGGTAAGAAGGGAATCTTAATACAGGGCTTTTTCAGAGCCCAGCTCATCCAGGATGAATAGGGCAAGCCATGACCACACGTGTCCCCACCACCCACCACCCACCACCCACCATGCCTGGAGTGAAGGGAAAGTAAAGTGAAGTCGCTCAGTCGTGTCCGACTCTTTGCGACCCCACGGACGGTAGCCTACCAGGCTCCGCGGTCCATGGGATTTTCGAGGCAAGAATACTGGAGTGGGTTGCCATTTCCTTCTCCAGGGGCTCTTCCCAACCCAGGGATCGAACCCGGGTTTCTGCGTTGCAGACAGACGCTTTACTGTCTGAGCCAAGCGTAAAAGTACTGACCCTTTCCAGGATTAGAGAAAAGCCAGGGTCACGGCTGTGCTGGGCTGGACTCGGACTTCAGAGAGGGAATTCCGCAGTTCTGAAACCTACAGTTGGAAGGTTTGGAGCTGTCTGCCAAAGCGTGGGTGGGTGGGTGAGTGAGTGAGTGTCCGTCCGGGCGCGCTTTCCCAAGGATGCAGTGTGGCGGGGTAGGTGGGTGTGTGCGTGTGAGTGTGTCCGTGTGTCCGCGCGCGCCCGCCCGAGGATGTAGTGCGGTGGGGATACTCCCAGGAGCCAACCTGGGGGCACGTTCAGTTCTAACATTCCTATCCCAAGACTGGTTCGAGCCTTTTCGCTGGAAGTCTTTTCTCTGGATCTGATATCTGACTGGGGGGCCATTACTCTAAGGCTGATAGAAAATTTCAGCTGTGACTCTGGGGTCGGAGTCACACAATCCATCTCAACCTCCGGTCACACAAGAGGCTCTGAACCCGATTAAGTCACACAAACGCAAATCCACTAGTTCCGGCCTCACAACTGCACTGATCCCGATGACACACCCCGGTTCAGTCACGCCCACAAACAACAGCACACCGTTATACCACCGCGGTTCTCACGCACACTCGCGGCTTGAGGTGCAGGGTTTCAGACACTTCGAAGTGCTGCAGCGCTTACCTTCCCTATCCTCATTCCCGGGCCGCAACGGCTTTCCTACCGACGGCCGGAACAAACGTTCTGAGCCAGAACTGGTCACCTGTGACGCCGAACCCCTCTCACGGTGATGCTCGTGGAAGAGAAGGCGAAACACCTCAGGTCAGTACACAGCCCCGGGGCCTAACGGGCCGCGCGCAGGGGTTGTTGGGAGCTCCGGCAGCACGCACTGAGTGCGCAGGCGCGGTGGAGCCCCAGAGGGCGGAGCCTCAGTGAGTGAGCTGATTTGAGTGAGAGGTGTGTCGAAGGAGCGTGAGAGCCGGTTGATACCCAGCGAGAGTGGGGTTCTTAGCTCTTTGTCCTGAGAAAGTCGCGGCAGGGCTTGGAGCTGGGCGGGGACGAACGACTGGCACAATAAAGGGGGATGATGTGCGTACATAAATAGAACTCTCCGTGGGGAAAACAAAGAAGATCTGTAACGGAGGACCGCGCTTGTGTATCTATCTTTGGAGTACCTCTGGATGCGATTTTTTCATTGAATGTGACTTGTGTTTGAGATGGAGCGACTGAGGGGATTGGAATGCGGCTTAAAGAAGATTTTAGGACTGGAATTGTGTCGGGTGGTGTGGGACTAAGAATGTGGGGACCTGTGAGATAGTGGGACTTACTGTGAGAGTGCCTGAGGTTGTATTTCTGTGAACGTGTCTGTAATGTGACTCGGTTTTGATAGATTTGTTTCTCTTGGGCCTTCTTTATAGACCGTGGATGTGAGTCATTCAGTGTGTGTCTGAGAAACGACATGCCTGATTATGTGGTCAGTGTGTGTGCTTCTGGTATGGCAGGATTGTGAGGAGGTGGCTGTCTGCATGATTGGATGTGACCAACAGCCTCATTCTTCTCAACTCTGAAATAAATGTTGCATCTTCAAGGAGCATCAGCTTCACTGAAGGATTTTCCTGGGAAATTATCTTATATTTAATCAAGTTTATTAGGGAGAAAAATGCAAATAAGCATTACCTATTTTACAGTATATCCCTCTTACACAGAGTGTTTAAAAGGTAACTTGAAATAATTCTTTTCCTGTGCCATCAATAAATTCTGTAATTAATTATAACCCAGAAAACATATAAAAATCCATAAGCAAGAGAAAAAGGAGTAAAAAAGTAAAGCTCCATTTTATAGGATGCCAGCTAATAAGTTTGTTTTACAAGACTGTGAACTCTGCTTCAAACACATTTACAATATTTGGTTTTGATGAGGATTTTGTATAGTATGGTGTCTTCCTTTAAGTTCAAGTTCATTTTATTAAATTCTCTCATGTCACCTATCACCTGCAGTTAGGGAAGATAGTGACATTGTTAAAATGAACACATCTTCATGACATGAAGGCTAGCCATTGGTGGGGTAATATTTTAACACAGTTTATCAGGCAATACTGAGTTTTCTTTGAAATCAGTCTCTGATTTTTTTCCCAAGGCTTAATGTTTGCCTTGCCTGATGGTGACCAGCTAGCAGAGCCTCTCTTCTTTAAAGAGCCCTGACACTCACCGTATCACTTGCATTGGTGGAAAAAAGGTACCCAGGGAATAGGTTTTCCAAAGCAGGGCAATAGGTGGGTGGATGAGTAATTACAAAAGACGTGCTGGTAGCTTGTATGCATTCTCAAATGCATTTCTACTGGGGTGAGGGCTTAAAGCCTGTGTGGATTCTGGATCCTTATCCAGGGAGTTGTTGTTCAGTAGCTAAGTTGTGGCTGACTCTGCGACCCCATGGACTATAGCACACCAGGCTTCCTTGTTATCCTCATCCATCAGAGGGCAGACAGAAAAAAGTAAGAACTACAATCCCATGGCCTCCAGAAAGAAAACCACAATCACAGAAAACTAACCAAAATGATCACATGGATCACAGCCTTGTGTAACTCAGTGAAACTATAAGCCAAGCCATACCATGCAGGGCCACCCAAGATGGATGGGTCATGGTGAAGAGTTCTGACAAAATGTGGTCCACTGAAGGAGATGGCAAACCACTTTGGTATTCTTGCTTTGAGAACCCCATGAACAGTGTGAAAAGGCAAAAAGATACGACACTGGAAGATGAGCTCCCCAGCTCAGTAGGTGTCTAGGGAGGGAGGCACTGATCACTCCTTATATATAGACTGCCCAGTCCAACCTTATGTTTGCTTACCAAAGAGTTCTGCTCCCAATTCCAATGTCTGGGTGTATGTGTGGGTTGAGTTCCCCACACCACTAAACAGTTTTCAGACACCAGCTGGGTGTCTGCAATTTGACTGAATTCTGACTCTATGTACCTGGAGATAGTGTCAGATTTCAGAGGTTAAGGACTCAGTCCTATACCTCTCCACCCCCAACTTCAAGATTTTGTTTGGTTGCTTAGTTGTGTCTGTCACTCTTTTGTGACCCCATGGACTGTGGTCCACCAGGCTCCTTTGTCCATGAGATTTCTAGGCAAGAATACTGGACTAGGTTCCCATTTCCTTCTCCAGCGGATCTTCCTGATCCAGAGATCATATCCACATCTCCTGCATTGGCAGGTGGATTCTTAACCATTGAGCCACCAGGGAAACCCCCAACTTCAGATGCCAGTTGCAAGTCCAGGTTATCACCTGTGCCTTGGACCAACTAGTTATAGATTGGAGGTTCCAGCAACCCACTCCCTGGGTTTGGTTCACTTACTAGAGGAGCTAACAAAACTCATAGGAACATTTTACTTACTGGATTACTGGTTTATTATAAAACAATATAATTCGAACAGCCAGGTAGAAGAGATGAATAGGGCAAGGCATAGGGAAAGGCAGAGTTTACATGCCCTCGCTGAACTCCCACATGTTCTTGCCCACTACTATCCCTGAGTTTCTACATTTTCACACAATCGGAAGCTCTCTGAACCCCATCCTTTTGGGTTTTTATGGAAGTCTTATTACATGGACATGGTTGATTAAATCATTGGCTACTGGTGATTGATCCAACCTCCAGCCCTCCTCCCCTCCCTGGAGGTCAGGGCTGTGGGACTGAAAGTTCCAACCCTCTAATCACATGGTTGGCTCTGGAAACCAGCCTCCAGCCTTAGGTGTAGTCTATAAGTTACCTCATTAACACAGCAAGAGATGTCTTGATCACTCTCATTACAGGATATTCCAAGGGTTTTAGAGATCTGTACCAGAAACAGGAAGAAGACCATACATATATTTATTATAAATCACAATATCACACTTATTCTCCATCATCATTGTTGCCATGAGCAGATGGATTCTGAGTACAAAGTGCTCTGAGAAACACTAGGGAAGTGCTGGCACAAAAAAGGCCATGTGAGGACACAGTGAGAAGGTGGCCATCTGCAAACCAAGGAGAGGGGCAGGAAACACTTGCTGACATCTTGATCTTGGCCTATTAGCAACCAGAACTGTGAGAAAATAAATTTCTGTTGCTTAAGCCACCCAATCTGTGGTAATTTGTTATGATGGCCCTAGCAAACTAGTACAGATGGTACCCTCATGAACCCCCAAAAGAGCAGGTGGGGAGGGACTTCCTTAGTGGTACAGTGGTTGACAATTTAACTTCCAGTGCAGGGTCCAATCTCTGGTCAGGGAATTAGATCCCACATGCCATGGGAAAACTAAGCCTACAAGTTGCAATGAAGATTCCTCAAGGCTAAAACTATTAAAAATAAATAAATAAATATTTTTAAAAAAGCAAGTGGGAAAAAAATCATATTGCAATACCTGTACGGTGAATCTGTGCACCTGTGAAGAAGGAAGCCAAGCAAAGTAACTGGACATCTGAAGTAATATGAAAACAAGAGAACACCAAAGCAGATATTCACCGGAAAGCACAGTGGCCCAAGCTGACAACAAAAACTGAAACAGGATGCAGCTTTGCCCACAGCAGTGGGAGTGAAGTGCAAGTTGTCCATGAAGGAAGCTCGGAAGGGGCTCGTGAAGTCCTGTCTGTGAGAGCTCTCAAAGTAGACAGCCCAAATTTTTTTTTCCAGGAGAAAGTTCCTCCCTGAGGAAAAAACCCACAAGAATGGAATCATAAGAGTCAGAAAGCCATTATTGTGTGTGTGTGTGTGTGTAAACATATGTGTATATGTATATATCATATGTTGTTTAGTCGCTAAGTCATGTCCAACTCTTTGGGACTCCATGAACTGCAGCACACTAGGCTTCCCTGTTCTCCAGTATCTCCCAGAGTTTGCTCAAATTCATGTCCATTGAATTGGTGATTCCATCTAACCATCTCATCCTTGGCCGTTCCCTTCTCCTGCCCTCAATCTTTCCTGAATCAGGGTCTTTTCCAATGAGTCAGCTCTTCACATCAGGTGGCCAAAGTATGGCCCAGGAGAAAGATCAACAACCTCAGATATGCAGATGATACCACTCTAATGGCAGAAAGTGAAGAGGAACTAGAGAGCCATTTAAGAAGAAAGTGGGAAAAGCTAGCTTAAAATTCAGTATTCAAAAAATTAAGATTGTGGCATCCGGTCTTATCACTTCATACAAATAGAATGGGGAAAAGTGGAAGCTGTGACAGATTTTATTTTCTTGAGCTCCAGAATCACTGCAGACAGTGACTGTGGCCATGAAATTAAAAGACACTTGCTCCTTGGAAGGAAAGCTATGACAAACCTAGATGGTGTATTAAAAAGCAGAGACATTACTTTGTTGCCAAAGGTCCTTATAGTCAAAGCTGTGGTTTTTCCAGTAGTCATGTACAGTTGTGAGAGCTGGACCATAAAGAAGGCTGAGCGTCAAAGAACTGATGCTTTCAAACTGTGGTTCTGAAGAAGACTCTTGAGAGTCCCTTGGACTGCAAGGAGATCAAACCAGTCAATTCTAAAGGAAATCAACCCTGAATATTCACTGGAAGGGCTGATGCTGAAGCTCCAATACTTTGGCCACCTGATGCGAACAGCAACTGACTCATTGGGAAGGACTCTGATTCTGGGAAAGACTGAGGGTAAAAGGAGAAGGGGGTGACAGAGGATGAGATGGTTAGATAACATCACAGAGTCAATAGGCATGAACTTGAGCAAACTCCAGGGGATAGAAGGACGCGGAGCCTGGAGTGCTGTAGTCCATGGGGTCCCAAAGAGTTGGACATGACTGAGGGACTGAACAACAAGAACAGATAGAACTGGAGTTGCAATTAAATTTCAAAATTAGAAGAAACAATGAATGAACAATTTCCGAAGATGATGACAGTCTTTAATCCACCAAGTCAAATTGTCTAACCTAGACCTATTATGGAAAAACTATAAAATCAAAGACAATGAGAAAATCTTTTTTTAAAAAAGGCAAACAAAAAGATAAATTACATTCATACTAGCCAATAGACTAACAGTTGACTTTTCACGGCAGCAATGAAAGAAGAGTGGAATGATGGCTGAAATAAAATAACAACGAGATACAGGGGAAATGATCCCAGATGGTGGTGCTGAGAAACAAGAATGAATGAAAAGCAATTTAGGAATTACAGGGGCAAATGTAGATGAACATTGACTATAAAAAGCTGTTATGTCTAGAAGGTTAAAAAAAGATAATAAAATGCAAGATAAGGACTTCCCTAGTGATCCAGTGGCTAAGACTCTGTGCTCCCCTTACAGGGAACCAGTGTTTGATCCCTGGTCAGGGAACTAGGTCCCACATGCCACAACTATAAGATCCCACATGCCACAGCTAAGACCCAGTGCAGTCAAATAAATAAAATATTTTTAAAAAATGCAAGATAGCAATAATCTTCCCTGGGATATGGGTAGATAAATGTAGCTAAAGTACTCTATGTATGGTCTGTTGTCATATGAATGAATAAAGATATGAATGGTTTTAGACTTTGACAGGTTGAAGAATTCATGTTATTTTCTTAAGTAGCCCTTAAAGTACAGAAATAGTACATAGAATTTCTAATAATAGAGATAAAAACAATGATAATTTTTAAAATCATGAAGAAAACAAGGATAAAAAAAGAATATAGAATCAGCAAGATAAACAGAAAAGAACAAAGATGGCAGATTTCAAGATAAATATATCAGTAATTATACTGAATAAATTGGATCTAATACTCTATTTAAAAGACAAAGATCACTTTGATGTTTGACAGAAAACAATAAAATTCTGTAAAGCAATTATCCTTCCATTAAAAATAAATACATTAAAAAAAGACAAAGTGACATTGAATTTAAAAATGCAACTATATTGTGTTTATAAACACATCTATAACTTAAGGGCACAAAAAATTTAAATTGTATCATGCAAACAATAAACATGAAAGTTCATGTAACTATACTACTAGCAGACAA
The DNA here is from genome assembly GCA_935064755.1 of Tragelaphus eurycerus. NCBI lineage: Eukaryota > Metazoa > Chordata > Mammalia > Artiodactyla > Bovidae > Tragelaphus > Tragelaphus eurycerus. The sequence continues at coordinate 10,583,849 of CAKXYN010000020.1, forward strand.
CCTAAACTTTAAGACAAGATGCATTATTAGAGGTACCTGTTTGTCTGATGTAGTTATCTTGCAAGAGTGTTATTTTTTTGCATGCTCCCCTCCTCTAATATCCAGACCATAAATTATAATCAAATCTCAGCATATTCTGAAAGTCAAACCTAATATCAAAACATTGTCTAAGGATAATGTAGAGAATACATGAGGAAATACTTTTACCAGTGGACACAACAGTGATTCCAATACAATGCAAAGTGGGACTTGTTGCTATTGTTTAATCACTAAGTTGTGTCTGACTCTTTGCAACCCCATGGACTGCAGCCTGCCAGGGTCCTCTGTCCATGGGATTTCCCAGGCAAGAATACTGGAGTGGGTTGCCATTTTCTTCTCCAGGGGATCTTTTTGACCCAGGGTTCAGACCCATGTCTCCTGCTCTGGCAAGCAGATTCTTTACCACAGAGCTGCCAAGGAAGCCCAAAGTAAGACTATAACTTTGCTATTGAGAGCTCCTCATGACCCTGGACAACAGACCAAAGGCAGGGGTGGGAAAGGAAGAAGGGGTGTAGGTTGGTGTTTGCCAGGCTGGTTGATCCTGGGTCTGAAGGGAAAGACAGATTTGAAATTTCCAAATGGAACATGGATAGAACCCAAAGATTCCCCTGGGTCAACTCCTACTTCTATTGTTTCCAGTAGTAAAAGTTAATAGAAGACTATAATAATCAATAAGGATTCAGATCCTTTATGAAAGGTTTGGGTGTGGGAATTTCCTGGTGGTCCAGTGGCTAAGACTCCTCAGTCCCAATGCAGGGGGACTGGGTTCCATTCAGGGAACTAGATCCTACATGCCACAACTAAAAGTTCACCTGCCACAACAAAACATCCTGCATGCTGCAGCAAAGATCGAAGATCCTAAGACCTGGCGCAGCCAAATAAATAATTAAATAAATACATTTTAAAAAGGGAATGTGTCACAACTATCATTTACAGAGAAGACTGAAGCATCTATCTAATTTATATATAGCTATCTATTAGAGATGGGAATACCAGACCACCTGATCTGCCTCTTGAGAAATTTGTATGCAGGTCAGGAAGCAACACTTAGAACTGGACATGGAACAACAGACTGGTTCCAAATAGGAAAAGGAGTACGTCAAGGCTGTATATTGTCACCCTGCTTATTTAACTTATATGCAGAGTACATCATGAGAAATGCTGGACTGGATGAAGCACAAACTGGAATCAAGATTGCTGGGAGAAATATCAATAACCTCAGATATGCAGATGACACCACCCTTATGGCAGAAAGTGAAGAGGAACCAAAGAGCCTCTTGATGAAAGTGAAAGTGGAGAGTGAAAAGGTTGGCTTGAAGCTCAACATTCAGAAAACAAAGATCATGGCATCTGGTCCCATCACTACATGGGAAATAGATGGGGAAACAGTGGAAACAGTGTCAGACTTTATTTTTCTGGGCTCCAAAATCACTGCAGATGGTGACTTCAGCCATGAAATTAAAAGATGCTTACTCCTTGGAAGGAAAGTTTTGACCAACCTAGATAGCATATTCAAAAGCAGAGACATTACTTTGCCAACAAAGGTTCGTCTAGTCAAGGCTATGGTCTTTCCTGTGGTCATGTATGGATGTGAGAGTTGGACTGTAAAGAAGGCTGAGCGCCGAAGAATTGATGCTTTTGAACTGTGGGGTTCATGGGGTCGCAAAGAGTCGGACACGACTAAGCGACTGATCTGATCTGATCTGAACAGGATGCCATCTTGTAAACACTGGCCACTTGTTTGGCTGCCCAGTTCATGTGCACACTTGCTCTGATGGGAAACATCCATCTTTAAGAAGTAGGGGCTGATTCTCACAAACTGAAAATGCATCTCAGCCTCCACAGCAGCTAATGCACAGGGAAGGAACCTAGGATTCGACATTTAAACACATCCCCCTCAAAACAGCAAGCTCTTGGTACAGAGGAACAAGGGCTGTGAAAATTCTATCTGGGTGATGGGTAACCTGCGGTACCCAGGTGGCAGTAGCAAGAACACCCAGAGCCCAGCATCCATGATGTCAGTAGCATACGCTGAGGGTTCTGTATACAGCAGCACCAGTGGCGAACTCACTACACAAGTTCTGTGTTATCATTTGGAGCATTGTTTCTGGCTTTGTATCTCTGTTCTTCGGCATTCTAAGACATTCATCCAGATGCCCTCTGAATGAATTCCTTTTCTATTCCAGTTAATGAAATGTAGAACATATTTATTGTAAATGGTATGTTTCCATTAACATTATAGAAATAAAACAAAGATGGCTATAGAAAAATTTTTTGTGGGTGAGAACTGACTATAACTTTCTCCTCCTGATTTCTGGACAGACTAATACAGCATTTTTGTTGGTAATGCTTTATTTGAAAGTGGTAGCCTGAATTAGGAGTTAAAATGCACATTCTAATACTTCATTCAAACCCTAGATACTGGGACATATACCAGCAAAGGAATGGGTCTGCAGAGTCTCTCTGCATAGGGAATCACAACCTGCCCCAGGAAATATGAGAAATTCAGAGTCGAATAAAGGGAGGCAATTTATGTGCTTTAACACATTTCACCAAGGTAATAAATCTTTCTTTTATAACACACAAGCACTGGGATGAAAACAGGAAGCAGAAATAATCCTCAAAATCCAACTCTTCAATCTGTAATAATGGGAAAATCTGGTTAAAAAGTCCTGCTCAAAATCCACTATGATCAGGTCTACATAATAAAATAAGAAAATAAAAAGGTGTAATAGTGTGAGATGGCTATATACTTTATCTGCACAACACTTTATAATCAATAACTGAATAAAATATGTCAAGACTTGGACTTCCCTGGTGGTCCACTGGTTAAGAATCTGCCTGCCAATGCAGGGGAGCCAGGTTTGATCCCTGATCTGGAAAGATTCCACATGCCTCAGAGCAATTAAGCCTGTGCACCACAACTATTAAATCTGCACTCTAGAACATGTTCTCAATAAGTGAAGTCACCACAGTGAGAAATCCAAGCACCACAACTAGAGAGTAGCCCCTGCTTGCTCCAACTAGAGAAAGCCCAAGTGCAACAGCAAAGACCCAGAACAGCCAAAAATAAATAAAAATAAATAAAAATTTTAAATGTCAGACTTTCAGATTTTTATTTTTATTTTTATTTTTTTGCAGGGGAAAATGGACAAAGGAAAGGATCAATGAGGGTGGGAGGGAAATGGGAAGAAAGAAGGGGAGTGATGGTGGGGAGGAGTATATGTAATTTCTTAACCAATGGCTTTCTGTTTTTAATCACAAAGAACACTTAAAAAAAATCATGTTGAATTCATCCTATATTAAGAGGTTTGTTCTCGAAATGAAAAGTTCGGGAAACAAAAAGTCCAGTTTGGGTGTCCTCATCTTAGGCACATCTTGGTATTTTGTATTGGTAGGTCTATCTTTACCACAATATATTATTTAGGACAGGATCACATTTGTCACCTCTTCCTCCCTACTACCCAAAGTAGTACCAAACCCATAAAATAGTCAATAAACCTTTACAGAGTGAACAAATAAGTCTTTTTTTTTTTTTAAACTCTCCTGAGTGAACTGAATTTTTTGAGGCTCATAAGTGAATATGTTTTGCTCTTTACTTTGTCTATTACAGCCAGATTATATGAGTGGGGTATTAAAGTCTCCCACTATTATTGTATTGCTGCATATTTCTTCTATCATATTAATTAATGTTTGTCTTAGATATATCAATGCTCCAATGTTGGGTGCATATATATTTATAATTGTTATAACTTCTTTTTGGATTGTTCCTTTAAGTCGTTATGTGTAACCTTCATTGTCTCCTTTTCAGGATCTTTAAAGTCAATTTTATCTGATATAAGTATTGCTACTCCTGTTTTCTTATGGTCCATATTTGCATAGAAAATCTTTTTCCAGCCCTTCATTTTCAGTCAGTATATATCCCATATTTTAAGGTGGTTCTCTTGTAGACAACATATATAGGGGTCTAGTTTTTGTATCCATTTGACCCATTTTAGTCTTTTGGTTGTCTCTTGTAGACAAGGTATGTAGGGGTCTTGTTTTTGTATCGATTCGGCCAGTCTTTGTTGATTAGGGCATTCAGCCCATAAACGTTTAAAGCAATTATTGATCAATAAGATTTACTTTATTATTTTGGGTTCGAATTTATACACCCTTTTAGTGATTCCTATCTAGAGAATGTCCTTTAGTTTTTGTTGGAGAAATGGTTTAGTGGTGCTAAATTCTCTCAACTTTTGCTTATCTGTAAAAAACTTTCAGATATTACTAGCATATTTTAGGGAATATATATTTTATGTACATTATAAAAATATGAGGATGAACAGCTGTCAAAGAAATTTCAAGACATACATATATCAATGAATATCCATTCAGTGTCAGTTGTGCACTCATTTGGGATATCTGTATTTATATTTATTTATTTGGATGCACCAGGTCTTAGTTGTAGCACAGGGGCCCTTTAGTTGCAGTATGTGGGATCTACTTCCCTGACCAGGGATTGAACCCAGGACTCTGCATTGGGAGCACAGAGTCTTAGTGACTAGACCACCAAGGAAGTCTCAGGCATACTCTGTATTTAAATTTAATAATCCCAGTGATATTTTTACTGGATTTAAAAAATTTCTAAATTCTAATGAAGAAATATTTGCATTTTCAAATAAAAACTGTGTTTATATCTATTTTTATTTACAAATAATGTTACTGAAAAGTATAAATCAAAGGTTGCTGGTAAACAGATCTGAGGTTATGAGCATTTAACATATGATAGATAGTATTTTAATTCAGAAGATGAATAGTTTAATAATTGTTTCTGGTATAACTGGCTTTATTTCTGCATGTAAACAAAGGTGACATACTATGTCATACCATATAATCAATCCAGATGGATCAATTAAGTCTGTGTGTGTGTGTGTATGTTTAGTTGCTAAGTCGTGTCTGACTCTTTGCGACCCCATGGAGACTGCAGCATGCCAGGCTTCCCTGTCCTTCACTGTCTCCCAGAGTTTGCTCAAACTCATGTCCACTGTGTGTGTACATACCTACATAAAACATATATGAAAAACTTCATTTTCCTTTATCCTCTTGCCCTCTGAAATTTTCTATAAGTAATACTTTTCTAAGAAACATATTTGGAAATATTTTGGGAAACCTACTTTATAGAAATAAAATAAATAGACAAGAATATAACATGTGACTGTTTATTGCAGCACTAATTTTAAATGGAAAAGAAAAGACAATCTGAAATATCACAATTGGGGAAATACTGTAGTTGAATAGGTATCAGTACAAGCAGAGTGTGGAATATACTCCAACCATTAAAACAACTAAGTTCAGTCATCATTTACTGACTCAAAAGAAAATCCAAAATGTACAGCTGAATGTAAAAAAGAAAATTACAGAGAAATGTAAAAAAGTATCATCCACTTTTGGGGCGAAAAAATATACTAAAATAATTTGTGTTAATGTTTAAGCATGAAGAAATATATGGGGGAGATACATGAGGTGCAGACATTACTCATAAGGAAATGGACACAGGAGGGAGTGAGGAATGGAGAGAAGCAGAGGTACTAAGTTTGTTTTTTTTTTTTTTTTTGGCATTGTTTCGTTGGTTTCAGTGCAAATGCATTACTTCTGTAATTTTACTAATAGAAGAGGAACTCAATAAATGACTTAAAATACGCACACTAAAGAATATAAAATTTCACTTACTTTTCATTTTTTGTTGTTGTTTAGTCACTCAGTTGTGTCAGACTTTTGGCTAACTTTTGGATTGTAGCCCCAGGCTCCTCTGTCCAAGGGATTTCCCAGGCAGGAATACTGGAGTGGGTTGCCATTTCCTTCTCCAGGAGATGTTCCCGACCCAGGGATCAAACCTGAATCTCCTGCTTGGCAGGCAGATTCTTTACCACTGAGCTACCAAAAAGCAAGCCCCAGTTCTCATTTTAGCGTAATGCAAAACATTAGAACAAAATAGCCTCATCTTTACTAATTCTCCCATCTACATGTGTGTTGCTCACTCTAACCTATCTCAAATTGATTATGAAATATTTTACTTCTTCATGCCTGGTAAAAATAAAATAGCTTAATGTTTTGTCCTCTAACATGGGACCTAAGAAAAAAGGAGAGTGGGGCATGAAAGGACAGACCTATAGGAACTTTGGACATATGGATTTTCCTCACAGAATGGTACCATCCAAATGTAGGAAGCTGCTTGTTGAGAGTGAAAATTGAAGCACAGGAAAGATTCATCCCAAAACACTAACCTAACCTTTGGAGAAGGCAATGGCACCCCACTCCAGTACTCTTGCCTGGAAAATCCCATGGGCAGAGGAGCCTGGTAGGCTGCAGTCCATGGGGTCACTAAGAGTTGGAAACGACTGAGTGACTTCACTTTCTCTTTTCACTTTCATGCACTGGAGAAGGAAATAGCAAGCCACTCCAATGTTCTTGCCTGGAGAATCTCAGGGACAGGGGAGCCTGGTAGGCTGCCATCTATGGGGTCGCACAGACTGGACACGACTGAAGTGATTTAGCAGCAACCTAACGTTGGGGTGGGTGTTGTGGCCGACTCTTTGGGATCCTTTGGACTCTTGCCCTCCAGCCTCCTCTGTCCATGGGATTTTCCAGGCAAGAATACTGGAGTGGGTTGCCATTTCCTCCTCCAGGGGGATCTTCCTGACCCAGGGATTGAACCCATGTCTACTGTCTCCTGCATTGCAGGCAGATTCTTTACAGCTGAGCCACTGGGAAAGCCTTCAACCTAACCCTAAACAAAGCTAAATTATGGGACTCTTTTAAACTTCAGAATTTCTTAAGAAAATTTAATAGGCTTCCACACTATAGTGGCAGAGGTGAGTAGTTGCAACAGAAACAGTATGACTTACAAAGGGTACAATATTTACTTTCTGGCTTTTTACATAGTTTGTAGACTCTTGGTCTAAAACACAATACAAAATTCTAGTGACATATTTGCTAAGCTAGTGGAAAATAGTGATAACCTGGCTATTTTTCTTTTGAATAGGCTAACTCTTTAATTGTGTGTGTGTGTGTATGTATGTGTGTGTATATATATATATATATATTATAGAATAGGATAACAATGTATAAAATATATCCTGTTTTTTAACTGACATGATGCCGAGAATAAAAAAAACTGCACGTGGAAAATATGGGACTGCATCAAGTCCTTAAAAAATCTTTACATCTGGAGCTTATCAGCTTTATCTCTTGAAATATTTTCCACATCTAAGAAATGATGGGTAAATTATCTTGTATTTTACTATTCCCTTGCCCTCCCTCCACTAAATTTCCTTGGGGCTAAGAGATTTGCACTAGAAAAAACTCCTCTTGTGAGTCTTTTCAGTCACTGTTCTAGTGTCCAGAACAAAAGTAACCTATGAGTCACTTGCTACTTGGAGAGTCAATGTATCTTCTTTGGTCCACACCATGTTTTAAAACACAAAAACAAAAAACCCCTCAGCTGCCATTTAAAAAATCAAGGGCTAACACAAGGAAAAAAAGGTATATTTCTGGATTGTCTCCCAAAGTCAGAAGAGCTGGCAAAACATGGGCTGCATTTTCTTATAGCACTTTTTAGCTAGAACTGGACACTGCAGAGCCTCTTCAGTTACTGTCCCAACCCAAGTTCATTCCTGTTATTCATTTAACAGATACCAGTGTTAAACAATCAGCCTGCCAATGCAGGAGACACAAGTTCAATCCCTTGGTCAGGAAGACCCCTGGAGAAGCAAATGGCAATTCAGTCCAGATTCTTGGCTAGGAAATCCCATGGACAGAGGAGCCTGGTGGGCTACAGTCCATTGGGTCGCAGTCGGATATGACCTAGAGACTGAACAACAAAAATTTATTTTTTCTTAGTATGCTTGTATACACCTTCACGGATCACCCTGATAAAATAGCTTGTTTGTGTCCTCCTAATCTATTCCTAACATTAGGCTTAAAGTATGTTATGTCTACTTCTATATAACAAATAGTTCCTTGCTCAAGTTTTGCCTCTTCTCAAGAAAAAACATTCTGTAAGTATGGATGGTGATCGATATTAACTAAACTTATTATGGTGGTCATTTTCCAATATATAGGCTTCCCTGGTGGCTCAGACAGTAAAGAATCCACTTGCAACGTGTGAGATGAAGGTTTGATCTCTGGGTTGGGAAGATCCCCTGGAAAAGGGAACAGTCATTCCAGTATTCTTGCCTGGGCAATCATATGGATAGAGGAGTCTGGAGGCCTGTAGCCCACGGGATTGCAAAGAGTAGGACATGTCTGAGCAACTAACACACTTTTCCCAGTATATACAAATATCAGAGCACTATGTTGTGCACCTGAAACTAATGCAATATTGATGTTATTTATACCCCAATTTTTCTTACAAAAAGTTGTGCCTGGAAAGAAACTGGGTCTAATGATTCATTAGTAATGGCTACTATGCTGTTGTTGTTTAGTTGCTCAGTCGTGTCCAACTCTTTTTGACACCACACACTGTGGCCTGCCAGACTCCTCTGTCCATGGATTTCCCGGGCAAGGATACCAGAGTGGGTTGCCTTTTCCTCCTCCAAGGGATCTTCTCAACCCAGGGGCTGAACCTTCGCCTCCTGCACTACACGCAGATTCTTCACCACTGAGCCACCAGGGAAGCTACTATAACTCACACTAAATTTCCCCTTTTATCTTTTTATAAGAGTTTCCCAAGAAACTAATTCTCTGTGTCAATACTGGTAATTTTTATTTTTGTAAAAAATTTTGTTTAGGTTTTCAAATGCATTGGAAGCACTGTATTCAGAATAATATTTAAAATTGGTAACTGTAAAGCTTCTCTTTATATGTATGCATATCTATTTTCAAACATAGTGCTTTTTGTCTTTCCATACTTTTTCACTAGTGTCAGCAATATTTGTCTATATTATTGTTTGTCTTTACATTAGGTATTTTATAATGTAGTAGAAAGGATACCAGTCTGAATACACAGCCTTTCCTACTCATTACACATATTACTTTCTGCACCAACACCCAGGATTAATTCATGTTCCACAGGAAGTAAATGATAGAAAATTTCTTAATTCATTATTCTCAATGGGTCTTCAATTATATATCCTGTCTGATGTTGAGTATGGTCTGTAGAAACAGTTGCTTTTCAACATATAATACTAATAAAGTGATAATGATGAATACAATTAACAACAGTCTGTATTATAGGACAGGCACAATTCTAAGCACTTTGTGTGTCTTTATTTGATCCTCACACAGAATTCTGAGGTAGGTATTATAATTATCCCCATTTTTATCATTTCTACCAAGAAATATATGTATAGAAACATAGGAAGATGCTCAGGAAGAATAAATACTAAACAAAAACTATCCTTTAGGAAGCAATATGGGAACAAGGGTAGTGGTCAAAGATCTTATTTGTAATGTTTTAATCTATTATAGGGAAAATATAGATGCATTATTTCAGCAATTAAAATAAGACATGATACAAAAATATGCCTAGGGAGAATTCTCACCAGGGCACTGTGTATTAATGGCAAAAACTGGAGGAAATGACAATGTCTATCAATAGGGACTTGATGAAATGATACTATAGCAACACAAGGAAACAGCAAAAGGATAGTAAAGGATCTCCATTTACTGGGTGGTAAGTCATTCATGAATGTTTTACAAGAAAAGTGTAAGTTTTGTAAAGAGTAAAAAGAGTAAGCCATCTTCAAAAATAAAGAGGTCATTTCTCTTGGGTATTAAAAGTATCTTAAAAATAAAAGGTATTTTACAAACTATGCTGTAAACAGATGGACTTTACAGTCATGTAAATTTTAATGGATTAAAAGATTGAGAATATAACACCTATAGGAAAAATGGGGGGAATATGAAAATTACAGGATTACATTTCTGTATATATTCTCTGGTGTTTAAGATAAGGTTAGAAAGATGTACAAAGTGCTCTTGTCATTTTGAATATTTACTAGACTGAGAAGTAGATTTTATTAAAAGGGCTTCCAAAATGTATTCTAGTCATAGGGTATTTCTCCTACATGATTTTTCTTGGGCCGAACAAGCTGTAGTCAACAAATAAGATGTTTCTATCTTATTCTATTTAGAGGGATTAATATTAAAATAAATTCTCTTTATTTATTGTTGATGGTAAATAGTTTTGAGCTGTAAACAGAAGCCTTCACACACATTTTGTATATTGTGTTTTATCACCAGTACAAATTTTGATGTTGAACCAGTTGTGAGTTGTAATTAAAGGTCTTTGCACATTCCCTATATTCATAGGCCTTCTCACTAGTATGAATTCTGTGATGACTAGTAAGTTGTGAACTCTGAGAATAGGCTTTCCCACATATCTTACATTCATAGGGCTTCTCACCAGTATGAATTCTCTGATGTCGAGTAAGGTCTGAGCCAGAACGAAAAGCCTTTTCACATTCCTTACATTCGTAGGGTTTCTCACCCGTGTGGATTCTCTGATGTTTAATAAGTTGCGAGCTTTGACTAAAGGCATTCCCACATATCTTACATTCATAGGGTTTCTCCCCTGTATGAATTCTCTGATGTTGAGTAAAGTTTGAGCCACTGCTGAAGGCCTTCCCACATTCTTTACATTCATAGGGCTTCTCACCAGTGTGAATTCTCTGATGTCGAGCGAAGTTGGAGCCACTGCTGAAGGCCTTCCCGCACTCTTTACACTCATAGGGTTTCTCACCAGTGTGAATTCTGTGATGTCGGGTAAGGTCTGAGCCACAAATAAAGGTTTTTCCACATTCCTTACATTCAAACGGTTTCTTGCCAGAATGAATTTTCTGATGATGACTGAGTCTTGAGGGATGTCTAAAGGCCTTTCCACATTCCTTGCACTCATAGGGTTTCTCAACAGTATGGATGATCTGATGTGTGGTAAGCTGTGAGTCATGTCTGAAGGTTTTCCTATATTCCTTAGTTGCACAGTATTTCTCTTTATTATTATTCATGATTTCCTGTAATGTAAAGGATGGATGTTGATTAAAAGTAGGCATGCCTTCATGGGTGAATATCAGTTGACTGAAATGTCCCTCCTGAGAGCCATGTTGTTTCTCAAACTGGCCATTACATTCCCATTCATCTCTGAAACTGGAGCACTGAAGGTCGTGTCTTTTAAGTCTGTCCATTATCTCCCACTGGGCTGACTCTATTTCATAAATTTCCTTCTTCAGAAATAATTTCTTGGTCTCACATCTTGACTCCAGGACTGAAAGAAAATATGAAAGCAATCATTCACATTTTCCTTGTTTGGAGAAACAAAAATTTCAATTAAGATGAAAGAAACTAAAATGAATTTTTAAAAAGTGGATGAGAAAAGAAGAGTAAGGAGAGATGACATAGTAAGATAAAGGTAGGAAGTAAGTCTGTGGTTTCTAAATGTTGCTATGTATCAGAATTATTTAGGGGAGGTTTCTAAATACATAGATGCCTTAAACTTCCTTGTTACAGGATGACTCTAATCATACATACACACACACAAAATCTCACAGCATACACAAACACGCATATAAGAACATCACACAGCATGAACTGTAAAGGAAATGATCATACCTATTTTTTTTTTGTAAACAGTCATTTATTTGGATTCATAGTTTTACAAAGGAAATTCTCTCCCACTCTGTAGTAGAAGAAAAATTCAGTCACATTTAGATTGCTATATAGGTCAGTCTTTTGCAGGGAGATGTTTAAGCATACAGTATGTAACTTGAAAAGGCTAAAAAGTTACCACAAACATAACAAAACTGCCTCATCATTCTACTTCTCTCTCTATTCTTCCTGCCCCTGTATGCTTAGAGACTGTTGCCTTATCACTCAAAAAAGTGTCAAGAATAATAGCCAGCAGCTTAGGTTGAGTAAGATTATAGCCAGAGATTAAAAGAACACACATTCATGTTGCTGTTCAGTCGCTCAGTCGAGTTCAACTCTTGCGACCCCAGGGACTGTAGCCTGCCAGGCTCCTCTGAACATGGAGCTTCCTAGGCAAGAATACTGGAGTGGGATCATATCTACTTAATAGAGTTACTGTTAGTGTGTATAGTGTGTATATAACAGTAACTCTATTAAGTAGATATGATCCCACTCCAGTATTCTTGTCTAGGAAGCTCCATGTATATATATATAGGGGAGGGCAATGGCACCCCACCCCAGTACTTTTGCCTGGAGAATCCCATGGACGGAGGATCCTGGTGGGCTCCAGTCCATGGGGTCGCTGGGGGTCGGACACGGCTGAGCGACTTCACTTTCACTTTTCACTTTCATGCATTGGAGAAGGAAATGGCAACCCACTCCAGTGTTCTTGCCTGGAGAATCCCAGGGACGGGGGAGCCTGGTGGGCTTCCGTCTGTGGGGTCGCACAGAGTCGGACACGACTGAAGCGACTTAGCAACAACAACAGCAATATATATATATATATTTGGCCACACTGCATGGCATGTGGGATCCTAGATTCCCACCCAAGGATGGAACTCTAGGCTTAATCACTGGACCACCAGGGAAGTCCTGTTGTCAGGATTAAATGAGTATGTCTAAGGAAAAATGTCCAGGGGCTGGCAAACTATGGACTTCAGCCCTGCAATAATTTTTTTAACTGGAACACAGTCACACTTATTTATGTATTATCTATGACTGTTTATGAGTTCTGGTTGCAACAGAGACCACATTGACTGCAAATCTAAAATATTTACTATCTAGCCCTTTAAGAAGAAGTTTGCCAGACCCTGCTTAGTTCTGTGTTGTCCACTGCAGTAGCCACTAGCACATGTCTATTTAAATTGAATATAATTAAAATTAAAAATTCTAATTCAGTTCCTCCATGGCACTACCCACATATCAAGTGTTCAATAGCCAAATGTGTCTAGTGCCTACCATACTGGAAATCAGAAACATAAGACACTTCTACAATCACTGAAAAATTCTAGATTAAGTAACTAGAGCCTTAGTTTCTCTTTAATCAATGATAGGGAAATAGAAGGTACCAATCCAGACAGGAGAATACCTTAAGAAAAATCAAGTATTAAATGAACCTAGCATGAGTTCATTATACTATATGAGTTCATATATACTACAGGGAAGATTTTTTTGTAGCTGGACATGGTATACGTTTGGGGTCTGATGACAATACTATGCCTTGGAATTCTGTGATTCTGAACTGTGGGAAAAAAGGAGAGGACTTAACAAGTGCACAAGCACTTAGTAGTGACGGCCAGCTGACGGAAAGGGTATTTGTAGGTTCAAAGATAAGGGAAAAGAATATAATGGGAGGCAGTGTATTGCTATTGAAAGAATAGAGGTATAAGATGAATTCTGAACTCAGACTCAGTTAGTTACCCGCTTTGTTTTCTTGGACACATTAGTTCATCTTTCTGAGCCCCCAATAGTCTGTCTATATAATAGAAATAGCTAACTCTTATGATCATTTTGGGAGAAGGCAGTGGCACCCCACTCCAGTACTCTTGCCTGGAAAATCCCATATATGGAGGAGCCGGGTAGGCTGCAGTCCATGGGGTCGCTAAGAGTCGGACACGGCTGAGCGACTTCTCTTTCATTTTTCACTTTCATGCATTGGAGAAGGAAATGGCAACCCACTCCAGTGTTCTTGCCTGGAGAATCCCAGGGATGGCGGAGCCTGGTGGGCTGCCATCTGTGGGGTCGCACAGAGTCGGACACGACTGAAGTGACTTAGCAGTAGCATGATCATTTTGAGGACTAGGAATACTATATGAAAAAATATTTGGTGTAAAATACATATTTAGCATTTGGGAGGTAATATTATGGAAGGCTTTTCATACAAAAATGGAGATGTTGGCAAGTGAAATGTTTTGAAGACCACACTATGGATCCAGAGAGAAAATTTCAAGTCAAAAAAGTGAAGATCATTCTAGCACCATCTTCTTCCTCTCATGTAATTATTTAGCAAATACTATCTAATTTTGCCCCATGTATATCCTAAACTCTTTCCTTTATATACAATATAACATGTAATATGAAACAGCTCTTTCTTAGACTACTAGAATAGCCTCTTACCTACTTCCCCCCATTTGAGCTCTGTAATCCTGATTTTGTAATCTTGAATCCATGTCACTAGAATAGCATTATCCTGCCAATGTTCCCGGGGAAGGCAATGGCACCCCACCCCAGTACTTTTGCCTAGAAAATCCCATGGACGGAGGAGCCTAGTAGGCTCCAGTCCATGGGGTCGCTAAGAGTTGGACACGACTGAGTGGCTTCACTTTCACTTTTCGCTTTCATGCATTGGAGAAGGAAATGGCAACCCACTCCAGTGTTCTTGCCTGGAGAATCCCAGGGACAGGGGAGCCTGGTGAGCTTCCGTCTATGGGGTCGCACAGAGTCGGACACGACTGAAGCGACTTAGCAGCAGCAGCAGCCAATGTTCTGCTTAAAATTCTTTGATGATTACATTGCTCTCACAATAAAAGCCAAACTTCTGAATATGGTTTACAAAGCTTTGAATGATCTGGCTCCTGCCTGCCTTTCAACCAAATTTCACTCACCTTATGTTCCATTTTGGTTTCTAAGCTTCATTCATCCTGGCCCTATTTAGTAGTTCTTCAAGTGCTCCTAGCTATTAGTCTCTATTTAGACCTTTCTAGGTCCTTTTTCTTATGTTTAGAGGTATTTTCTTTTACTCTTTGTCTTGATAACTATTATTCATTTTTCAAATCTCTACTTAAAGGTCATACTTTCCAAATCTCTACCTAAAGGCCTCCTATGATCCTCTGTGTTGGAGAAGACTCTTGAGAGTCCCTTGGACTGCAAGGAGATCCAACCAGTCCATTCTAAAGGAGATCAGCCCTGGGATTTCTTTGGAAGGAATGATGCTAAAGTTGAAACTCCAGTACTTTGGTCACCTCATGCGAAGAGTTGACTCATTGGAGAAGACTCTGATGCTGGGAGGGATTGGGGGCAGGAGGAGAAGGGGACGACAGAGGATGAGATGGCTGGATGGCATCACTGACTCGATGGGTATGAGTCTCAGTGAACTCCAGGAGTTGGTGATGGACAGGGAGGCCTGGCGTGCTGCGATTCATAGGGTCGCAAAGAGTCGGACACGACTGAGCGACTGGACTGATCTGATCTGATCTGATGATCCTCTGATTAAATTATGTTGTTGTTTAGTTGCTAAGTTGTGTCTGACTCTATGTGACCCTGTAGACTATTTGTAGCCCACCACGCTCTTCTATCCATAGGATTCTCCAGGAAAGAATATTGGAGTGGGTTGGCATTTCCTTTTCCAGGGGATCTTCCTGACCTAGGGATCAAACCTGCATCTCCTGCATTGGCAAGTGAGCCACCAGGGAAGCCCAAATAGGCCTTGAGTCACTAGCTATTTCAGGAAAATATTGAACATCAGAGCTTTAAAATAAACAGAAAATAAGAACTCAGGAGAGACAACAAAGGGGAAAAAAATGCCAAAATTCAGAAAACCTATGCTTCTAAAAATAGTATTATATGACAATCCCATAAGAGAGTGATGCTAGGAAAAGAAATACTGAAAGAAGAATTTCTTTCTTTGTATTTATGAGAACTTAATAAAACCTCACAGAAAGTATAAAATAAAAAGAGAGATGGAAACTGGGGGTGGGGGGAAAGAGTAGATACAAACTACTATATATAAAGGAGATAAACAGCAGGTATAGCCAAGGGGACTACTGTCAATATCCTGTAGTAAAGCATAATGACAAGAATATGAAAAAGAATATGTGTATATATATGTATAACTGAGTCAGTTCACTGTTTACAAGAAACTAACACAACATTGTGAATCAACTGTACTTCAATTAAAAAAAAAAATGATAGGGGTAGCACAAGAAATTTAAGATCTGAATTATGAGTGTTCACTCATTCAAAAAATTTAATGAGTTCGTATTATGTGTCAGACATGATGGCAAGCACTGGACCTAAAAAGTGATCTATCAAATAGAGGAAAAGAGAAAACAATAGGGAACAAATCTTCAACAAAATAATAGTAGAAAATTACACAGAGTTTTAGTTCCAGAATGAGTGAGTGTCTAGCCAAATGAAAAAAAAAAAATCAGTATGATACCTCAACACGAAATATTAGAACATCACAAATAAATAATAAATGCAAAAAGCTTCCAAAGAGTTTAAATACACCACTTAAAAGAATTAAGAACCTGAATTGGTTTTGGACTTCTCAATAACACTAGATACTAGAAGATTTTAGAAATCCTTGGAGCAGTGCCTTCAAAAAGTTGAAGTCACTTGTTCAACCTAAATTGATATTTCTAGTCAACCTTTGATTAAATTATGAGGGTGAAATGAAAACATTTTTATTCATGCAGGGATTCAGAAAATATACTTTCTATTTACTTCTTTTGCATTCTTTCCTTGGTTGCTTTTTGCTTCAAAATAGTAAGAAAACAGGGCTTCTCTGGTGGTCTAGTGGTTAAGAAACTGCCTTGCAATGCAAGGGACACAGTTAGATCCCTGGTTTGGGAAGATCCCACATGTCCCAGAGCAACTAAGACAGTGCACTGCACCTACTGAGCCCACGTGCTGCAATTACTGAAGCCCGTCCACTGGAGCCTGTGCTCTAAAACAAGAGAAGTCACTGCAATGAGAAGTCCCTGCACCGCAACGAAGAGTAGCCCCCGCTCTAGGCAACCAGAAAAAGCCTGTGCACAGCAACAAAGAACTACTACAGTCAAAAAATAAAATAAATCTTAAAAAAAAAAAGTAAGAAAACAAATCAAGGAAAAGGGAGGCAGGAGATCCAACAAGCTAGGTATAGACAAGAATCCAAGGTATGCAAACACAGAAGAGAATCAAAATGAATTCAAAGGGGAGGAGGGAATCAATGGGATGATCCTAAGGGAATCCACTGGATGACAATAAAGGGCAACTCTAAAATTACAGCTGTGTTACACCACACCTGGGGAAGAAGAACAGAGGATTAGAGGAGGGATGTCTCAGTTAAAAAACAAACCACAGATACCTGATGTATCTGAAAAGAGATTACTGACAGATAAACAGAAAACTAACCAGTTCTCACTTAAGACAGTTTAACTTCATGGAAAAGAAAAGTTGTACAAGGAATGAAATGTGACTAGAGAGCTTGTCAACAAAAAATTTACATAGTTATTAAGCAAACTGAATAATTAAATTGTGATATACTATGTATGGAGAATAAGGGAAGAAGGTTTAAAGTAAGACAAATCTTCATATTCCCCAGTGAAAATTCAATCATTACTAAAACTAGAATGAACTCTTTAAAAAGATTTTCAGAAGAGAAAGGATACAAATGGTAACTGAAAGAAAAAAAAAAAGATAGGGTCATGGGGTAAGAAAATTATATAGAAAATAAAATAAATGTAAGATATGAGTTCTAGAAGGAGAATATGGTAATGATGCAAAAACAACAGTTAAGACAGATTGCCAGAGTTGAAGAAAACTTAGCAATCAGATGGCTCCTTTCTGCACTGAGCAGGATTTAGGAGAAAGGAGTTTTAACTAGATGCATCTTGGTAGAATTTCTGAGGTTCAAAGAAAAAGAAAACTCCATATAAGCAATAACCCAATGAATCAGGTTGTATCCTACTCACGTGTTTGTGTTTGGTATTGCCCCAACAGTTCTCTAAAGTTTTAAATGAGTTACCAGTGTTGACATTATCAGATTAAATACAGAAATCTGGATTTCTGGCTTTCCTTGAAGGACCAGATTATCAGGCAGCATTAGGTCTGTGTTCTCATATGACAGCTGTCCACTAGACTTAACAAGTGCTCACTCCTTTGAGACAAGGTATGGACTCTCTCTCATTATCTCCTAGTCCCACATGGATGCTAGGCCAGAGTTTCAGTTTCCCTGAACATTCCTTTTCTTAATTTTTCTTTCATTCCTGAAAGGTTTTTGCTGGCTATGGAATTCTGGGTTGACAGTTCTTTACCAACAAAATACTGTTGCACTTTTGCCGATGTCCATGGTTTATGAAGAGAAATCCAGTTGTTTCACTCACTGTTTCCCTAAAAGTAATGCGTTATTTTTATAGTTCTTTCATTTTCTATGGTCCTTTTGGGACTTCAATGATATAAATATGAAATCTTTGTTGTTATCCCACATGTCCCTGAGTCATTCTTTTTCCTTTTTTTCCAGCAGCACTGTGCTGCTTGTGGAATGGTAGTTCCCTAACCAGGGATTGAACCTGGGCCCTCAGCAGTGAGAGCACCTAATCTCAACCAACTACTGGATTGCCAAGCAATTCCCCTTGAGTCATTCTTTTTAAGTTTTTGATCTTTTTTTCTGTTATTCATATTGCATAATTTCTTTTGGTCTTCCTTCAAGTTCACTAATTTTCCTCTGTTATCTCCATTCTCCTGGTGAGTCTATCCAGTAAGTTTCAAAATTTTAGGCCACTGTATTTTTCAGTTGTAAAATTTTCATTTTATTTATTTTATTATTTATTTATTCATTTTATTTTTCATTATACTTGTTTTTGGCTGTGCTGGCTCTTTGTTGTTGCTCATGAGCTTTCTCTAGTTGCGGTGTGAGGGCTTGCGGTGGCTTCTCCTGTTGCAGCACACAGGCTCGTGGCCTCCAGAGTGCAGGCTTATCAGTTGTGGCACATGGGCTCAGTTGTCCTGAGGCATGTGGGATCTTCCTGGACCATGGATCTAACTGGTGTCGCTTTCACTGCAAGGCATATTCTTAACCTCCACCACCAGGGAAGCCCTATATTTCCTTAAATGTATCTTTTTTTTTCTTTTTTTGCTATTGAGTTATATGGATTCTGTATATATATTTTAGATATTAACTCCTTGTTAGATACATGATTTGCAAATATTTTCTCTCATTCAGTAGGCTGCCTTTTCATTTTGCTTATTGCTTCCTTTTCCATACAGATTTTTAGTTTGATGTCATCCTATTTATTTTTGCTTTTGTTGTCTTGGCTTTGGTGTCATATCCAAAAACTATAAGACTGATGTCAAGGAGCTTTCCCTCTGTTTTCTAGAAGTTTTATGGCTTCAGGTCTCGTATTCAAGTCTTTAATCCATATTAAATTATTTCTGTGTAAGGTGTAACACAGTAGTCCAGTTTTTTCAACAGTACTTATTAAAGACAGTCCTTTGCCCATTGTATATTTGTAAAGCAGTTATCTTCCAAATAAAAAAAGTTAAAAAAAAAACAAAAACCTGAATATGATCTCTGGAAAAAAAAATACCATTTGCTGTAAATCTTCCCCTAAAATGTTCAAAGTGAAGTGACAATTAATAGAACCAAAAAAAAAAAAAAGAGTAAGCCAAGACCCAGCAATTATATTCTTAGGCACACTTCCTTTATATTCTTAGGCATACTTCCTAGCCAATATCTTACATATGCAAATTTAGGTATGTACATATTATTATCTTAAAATTTTGTTAATTATGTGATACATATATCCTGTTGTACGTGTACTGTATTTTATAAATAACTATACTATTTTTTTAAATAAAAAACTTAGTGGATAAGTTGAAGAGTCAAAAGGTCATAACTGAAGACTATATTGGTGAATCAATACAAATTGATACAAATATTTTTTTTACTCTCATCTTTGCATTTTTTTACATTTTGATTTTATTGGTGTATAGCTGATTTACAATGTTGTGTTAATTTCACGTGTACAGCAAAGTGACTCAGCAAAATGTATACATAGATGTATGTATACATCTATTCATTCTTTTTTAGATTCTTCTCTTATATAGGTTGTCACATAATACTTAGTAGAATTCCCTGCACTATACAGTAGGTCCTTGTTGGTTATCTATCTTATGTAGAGTAGTATCAAATGAAGGAATTCTGTGTAAAGGCAGCATAAATAGAAAAAAAGATGAAGAATTTAAAACATCAGAGGTGATCCAGATGTTTTATTGTCTGTTGAATAGGAGCTCAAGAGAGAAAAGAGGAAATGGTAGCAAGGAAATGTTTAAAGAGATGACTGCCAAGGATTTCCTCTCACCAGAAAAAGATATAAATTCTTGGATTTAAAAATACAACCAGAAACAAAATATGGAGAAATAACGGTAACCACACCTGAATGTATTACAGTAAAAATTTAGCCCCTTAGAGGAAAAGTTTATAAAGGAAAAACAATCAGACATCAAGAAGAAAACATAAAAGAGTATCTTCACAATAATAAAAATTTTTTTAAACGGGACAAAAAGTACAGATAGTGTGATTCTGTTTATGTATTATAAATCAGATTCAGAAACAGGCCAAGGAAGAACTTCCTACATAAGACCAAATAAGTGTGAAGCCCAAAACAGAAAACTGATAAATCTGACCAAAATTAAGAACTTTTGTTCACAAAAAGAAACCATAAAGAGCACTAAAAGATAACTCAGAGTAGAAGAAGAATTAGAAATTTTTAGAACATGATATATACTCAATAAGCAAAATATATGAAGAACTCTTGCACATCATTAAAAATACAGGCAATCCAACAGAAAAACAGGTAAGAAAGACTTGAACAGGCAATTAGCTAAAGAAGAATTTCAAAAAACCAATAATGATATGAAAATATCTTCAAGCTCATCAGTAAAAAGGGAAATGCAAACTAAAACCACACTGAAGTATCACTATATATGCTCAGCAATTGATAAAAATCTAAGTTTGACAATACATTAGGAAGCACATGCAACAGTGGGAGCTCCTATATACTGCTGGTGGGATTGTAATCTAGTACAGACATTAAAGAAAAGTGGAGAACTTCTCTGATGGCACAGTGGATAGGAATCTACCTGCCAATGCAGGGAACATGGGTTTAATCCCTGGTCAGGGAAGATTCCACATGCTGCAGAAAAGCTAAACCCATGCGTCACAACTACTGAGCCTGCCCTCTAAGGGCCCAGGAGCTGCAGCTACTTAAGCCCATGCTTTCTAGAAGCCACTGCAATGAGAAGCCTACATAACACAATGAAAAGTAGCCCTTGCTCACCACACCTGGAGAAAGCCTGCACAAAGCAATGAAGACCCAGCACAGGCAAAAATAAGTAAGAGTATTAAAACAAAACCTGAGACCTTAAAAAAAAGTTGAAAACTGGACAACTAAAGATATGATGCCATGTGATCCATTCCTTTTTTCTCCTATTCAAATCACATAGAAAATTTTTAACTGTCAAAAAGTGGAAACAACCTAACTCCCTATGGAAAGTAGAACTGAAAAATAAACTGTAGTATATTGGTATAATTGAATAATCAACAGACTATAAGAAACAATATGTATGAATCTTAACAGCAAAATGATTAATAAAAAACAACATAAAAGTATATATAGTACGATCTTATGTATATAAAATTCAAACTCAAAACAGAACTATATTGTTGTGGTGGCTCTCTTACTTGGTAAAAGCAAAAAGGGACACAGAGATACTATGGACATAGAGAGATGTGCTCATAGTGTTGTAAGTTCTTAAAATCTGAGTGATGTTTCCATGTGAATTCATTTTATAACTGTTTGAATGTCTACCTATGGTTTGTTATCTTTCTGTATTTAAGATAATTTTCAATAAAAAGAATTAAAATACATTAAATTGTCTGCTGGGCATATCTATCTCTGAAGGTACAAGTGTATAGTTGGAGCAAAGAAATAGAAAGAGGCCCTGAAATACAAAGTATTAACATGAACCAGAACTTCCAATCAACAGGCAGACAAAACAACGACGACATAAGCAGCTGCAGAATAAATAGTTCTAAAATAAGCCATTCGGGGAAGGCAATGGCACCCCACCCCAGTACTTTTGCCTGGAAAATCCCACGGATGGAGGATCCTGGTAGGCTCCAGTCCATGGGGTCGCTAAGAGTCTGGACACGACTGAGCGACTTCACTTTCACTTTTCACTTTCATGCATTGGAGAAGGAAATGGCAACCCACTCCAGTATTCTTGCCTGGAGAATCCCAGAGACCGGGGAGCCTGGTGAGCTTCCGTCTATGGGGTCGCACAGAATCGGACACGACTGAAGTGACTTAGCAGCAGCAGCAAAATAAGCCATTAGGGGCAGGGGAGAGGGGATTGAGCTGGACTCTCAATTTATAGTTGATTGTTAAAGAACTTTAAAATGGATTTAGATGTTATTAAAAACAGCAGAGGGGGCTCCGCCCATCCAGGCTGGCGGCGGGCCGAGGGGTGAGGACGCCAGCCGAGCAGTGGGCTTGTAGAGCCATGAACAGGGCTGGGTCGGGCCCTAGCTGGCGGGCATATCGCGCCTCCTCTCCTTTAGCGCAACCCACCGCCTCCACAACAAATCTCTTAGTAATGAAGAAAACTTGAAATTATTTGGGAAGTGCAACAACCCAAATGGCCATGGGCACAATTATAAAGGAGGTGATTATGAAGCCCCTTGATCATAAGAATCTGGATCTAGATGTGCTGTATTTTCTATTGTAAGCACAACAGAAAATGTAGCCCTATATATCTGGGAAAACTTCCAGAAATGTCTTCCTGTAGGAGTTCTTTATAAAGTAAAAGTACATGAAACTAACAATAATATTGTAGTCTATAAAGGAGAATAACTCTTAGAGATTAATTTTCATCCATATTTGAAGATCTTTATCCCCTTGAACAATTAAGAAGTCATCACCTAACTGTTGCACTTCCACATTGTGTTCTGGAATCATTGTGAGTGAGTCCTGTTCTAGACTCAAATCTAATTGAAAACCAAGTTTGTAATGTATTCTGAATATCATTTAAAGAGTCTTTCATCTATAGTTAAAATCACTTCAGCAAAAAACAAAAACAAAAAAAACAGCAGAGAGGCTTCCCTGGTGGCTAGTGGTAAAGAATCTGTCTGCCAAAGCAAGAGACACAGGTCTGATCCCTGATCCTGGAAGAGCCCACAATGGTGCAGAGCAACGAAGCCTGTGTGCCACAACCACCGAAACCTGTAAGCCCTGGAGCCTGTGCTCTGCAACAAGAAAAGCCACTGCAATGAGAAGCCTGAACACCGCAACCAGTGGGTAGCCCCTGCTAGCCACAACTAGAGAAAAGCCCAAGCAGCAATGAAGATCCAGCATAGCCAAAAATAAATACAATTATTAAAAAATATAGCAAAATAATTTTTTAAAAGAACAAGATATCTATGAAATTTGTAGAAGTCAGTTAATTTTCTAAAATCAGAAATTGTAATAACCACAAAAGAGAAGACTGCAAACACATTAGACCATACACTTAAAGATGCCAATCCAGGGATTTCCCTGACGGTCCAGGGGTTAAATATCTGCTTTGCAGTACATGGGAAGCCAGGTTTGATCCCTGGTTGGGGAGCTAAGATCCCACATGCCACAAGAGCAACTAAGCCCATATGCCAGAACTACTGAGCTGGTGTGCCATAATGGAAGAGTCCACAGGATGCAACAAGATTCTGAGTGCAGCAATTAAGACTGGACGCAGCCAAATAAATAAATATTTTTTTAAAAGATGCCAATCCAAATTAAAATTTATGAAGTACAAAACACCCCATGGAAATGGATATATAATGTTTTTATTTTATAAAGTCCATAAAAATTGACTGCGGAGAATTAGAGCAGTAAGAGATAAAAAGTGTAAAATATAGTAGTGAACATGTTAAAGACAGTAGCACCATGAAGGTGAAAATGTCCCCTCTCACTAGTACTCAGTAGAATGACACTAAAACAATCCGATGTATCAAGAAATCAGTGTAAAAGTTACTGGGGATGACAAAGCAGTCAAGTTATGTAAGGGAGACAACGTCCATGTTTTTTAGAATTACATACTGAGGTTATGCAAGGGTGAAGTGACAAGAGATCTTGCATTTGAAAATACTTGAATAACAACTGGGGTAGAAGAGGCACTGGTCTTCTGGCTGCTCCCCACACACAGCCAATGCATACCTGCCTGAGGCCCTTCAATGTTTAGCTTCCTCTGGAATGTTCTTCCTAGTAATCACATACAATGATTTACAGCTATACTTTTTCAGGTCTCTGTCCCAATGTCACCTTATTGGAAAGTTTCTTGTACCCTCTCCCATAAAATAGCATCTCCACTTCTCCACTTATTCTTTTCAGCACTTACCATTATATATTCATTTATTTGTGTATCTCTCCCTGCAGCTGAGGGTAAACTCTGGGAATAGACATTCTGCATATTCTACTCACTGCTCTAATTTCAAGTGTTGAGTAGTGCTAGGCATGCAATAGGTATTCAGTATACATATACTGATCTATCAACAGATAAATGGATAAAGAAGATATGATACATACATACAATGGAATATTACTCAGCCATTAAAGAGAACAAAATAATGCTATTTGTAGTATCATGGCTGGACCTGAGGATTATGATACCAAGTGAAGTAAGTCAGACAGAGAAAGACAAAATTTCCTATATTGCTTATATGTGGAATCTAAAAAAAAAATGATACAAATGAACTTATATACAAAACAGAAACAGACTCACAGGCTTAGAGAATGACTTATGATTACCAGGGGGAAGGACAGGGAGGGGCGATGGACTGGGAGTTTGGGATTGACATGTATACACTGCTATATTTAAAACAAATAACCAACAAGGGCCTACTATATAGCACAGGGGACTCTGCTCAATATTCTGCAATAACCTAAATGGAAAAAGAATTTGAAAAAGATAGATACACATATATGTATAACTGAATCACTTTGCTGTACACCTGAAACTAACACAACACTGTTAATCAACTATACTTCAATGTAAAATTTTTTTTTAAATCACACAAAACATATACTGAATGAAGGAATATGCTGTCTTTTATTTTTTTTTCTTTATCTTTGTTAGTCCTAAGATCTCAATGGAAGCACAGATTCTTTTTTCAAGCACTCTAAACTCAATGACATGTATGCTCAAATCTCCCTCTTATGACAGCTATGTGGATCAACTCCTCTTCTACCTCTTTAGCCCCCTCTTTCTGCTGAGCTCCCTATTTTAACCTCTCTTGTGCTTCTACATTTTACGAGTTATAAACAGTAAGCCATAAACTCTGAAACTGCTTATTCTTTTTTTTTTTTCTGGCTGCGCCGGTGGCTTGCAGGATCTTAGTTCCCTGACTAAGGATTGAACCTGTGCCACCTACAGTGGAAGTGCAGAGTCCTAACCACGGGATTGCCAGGGAATTCCCACTTACTCATTTTTTAATCTTTCTGTACCTAGCAGAGTACTTCACACACATTAGAAAATCAGCAAATGTTCATTAAAAGTATGAATGAACCAATGAGTGTATCTACTGTATCCTATAAGCTCTAGAGGAAGTGAGTCTTTGGTAATGTAGAAAAAAATCGTATTTGAGGACACAGTGATGCTCTTTGAAGACTAAGTACAAAAGAGGATGAGAAGCTGATAAGGAAGTAGATTCAAATTATGCATAGAAAGAAGTATTATTAGAGAAGGTGGAGGAGGGCACTGGCTCGTTAGAATTGGGACAGAAGCATAAGAGGAGATGAGCAGGCGGAGTGTGTTAAGTAAGGGGAAAAGGTAAGGTCATTTGAAAGGTCATGCTGAAAAGGCTTACTTTTTGCACAGCAGGCCTAAAGTTTTTAAGGGAAGCTCCCCAGACTGCATTTCAAAGATGCAATCTCTCCATTGACTGATTGGGTCATCACCTGCCATACCTCACTTACCTGGCCACTGGTCTCTTGTTAGTTCTCTTTCAACCAACCAGGGCTCCTTCCCTTGCTCCAAGAAGGAGATCACATCTGGTTTAGAAATAGAATGTCCTGCTTACAAAAGAAGTAAGGAGAGGTTTATGTTGAGAATGTCCCAGAATTCAAATCCAGTCCTTTCATTATTAAGAAAGAGACAAAGGAAGATACATCAGATTTATGAAACATAATAGAGCACTTGAAACTTTCCTCACAACTCAGTGTAGCTTCCTTTTTCTAGTTCTACAAAATTAAAAATTTTTTTTTGGAAACAGGATGTAGATAGAAACGCAAATGGTTACTTGAAAAGTAGGTGAGTATAACACCAGAAGAAGTAGACCTTCTCAGGGCAGAATCTAAATTATTATGGATGTCCTTACCCATTGAAACCAGGTTGCTGTAATTCTCCAGCATCACATCTCTGTATAAATCTCTCTGATCATCATTCAGGAATTCCCACTCCTCCTGAGAGAAGTCTATGGACACATC
This sequence comes from Tragelaphus eurycerus, assembly GCA_935064755.1. Lineage (NCBI taxonomy): Eukaryota > Metazoa > Chordata > Mammalia > Artiodactyla > Bovidae > Tragelaphus > Tragelaphus eurycerus. The sequence goes on from CAKXYN010000020.1 coordinate 10,610,053, forward strand.
ACTGAACATCACTGACTCCTGGAACAACAACCATGTTAAATTTTTAAAAATTAGGTTTGATTAATAAAAACATGTGTTTTGTGAAGGAAAGAGAGAAGAAAAAAATAAAAGAAGAATTGAAAATATCAAGCACACAGAGTGGAACTGAATGGGATGCCTCTGGAAGACTGTAAACAAATAAACAGGACTGAATCACTATGCTTCCAGATCATTCTGTTTCCTCCAGGCAAAACTACCTGTGGATAGTTGGGCACTTCTGTTATCCAGATAAGTCTGGGGAGGTATAAAATCCAGCCAAGATGAGTTTCCCAATTCAATGAAGTAGTATATACAAAACACTTTGCAAATGCTATGTTATGAATACATGTGAGTTTCTTTTCCAAAACAGCTAAGAGTATAATTTCAGAATAAGAGAAAAGAGAAGACATTAAAAGCATCCAGATGAGAGCAGGCTGGATAAAAGCCATCAAGAATCACAGAGGCAATGGGGTTCTTAAGAAAACCACTAAAAATAAGAAATGGTAAGAACAATTCTTCAACATGCTGATGAAGAAATTCTGGGGACTTCCCTGGCAGTCCAATGGTTAAGACTCCATGCTCCCAATGCCCCCCAGAACCAGGGAGCACATGTTCGATCCTTGGTTGGGGCACTAAATCTCACAGGCTGCCATGGCACGCCCCTCCACCCAAAAGAAAAGAAATTCTGACCTAGAATTCTATAACCAAATCCTCATTCTGTTGTTAACAACTGAAAAAGGAAACTCCCAGATATGAAAAGACTCAAGCACAATTTCTCAGGAAACTATCAGAGGTTGTGCTCTACCAAAATCAGAGAGTAAACAAGAGAAGAGGAAGACATGAGATTCAATACATATGTAAATTAACACAGGAAAACAGAGAAGGAAAATCCCAAGGAAAAAAGGGGAAGTCTTTGAGAAACAGGCCTAGAGAGAAACTAAACAAAATGGGAGCAGGGTGAAAAAGGGAACAGGGATGCAAGTTTCCATGTTCAAAAGGAATTGATGTATTTGATCAGACGGAAAACATACTGACCTGCACGTGGCAGTGATTTGGAGATTTTGGATATAAAGACATGGACAACTAAGCAAATGAGGGGAAAAAGCAATTAACCCCAGGAAAAATGAAAGGCTGTAACAGAATAAAGCCATGATCTGGCTCAGCAGTGAGGGATACTTGCAGTTGTGACAATGTGTACACTATCGATTTAACCAAAAATTATGATATAATAACAGGATCAGAGGAAATGAAGGGTGCAATATATTAGTATAATGTCCTTTCCATTCTGAAGTCAAAAGATAATGAGTAAAACTGATAATCAATATTCAAGAATTGAAGGCAGCTTTGGGAATGGAACTGGTAGTGGGGCCAGAATGAAATAGCCCTACTTTATTCGTGAACATGTACAAAATAACTTTAAAAAATATTTTATCTTAGAAAATTAAATTTGCATATAATTCAAGACTGATCCATTCCAATGTCACACTATTATAAACTATATAATAAGAGTTATTTCTTGTTAGACAAATTCTTTTTATAAGCATTTTTCTTCACTGAATGCTTTGTAATATGGAAATAAATGACTTCTCCTTTGCTTTCGGACACTGAGGCTGAAGGTGATCTTTAAAGACCTTCCCAACATTAGTCCAATTTTACCTAAAACTGCCCATTGCTCGATGTAAATACCCATTGTTCCTAAGCTACAGGAAACTGACAGAGCATGATCCAGCTTCACACAATGGCATTACTGTAGTCTATTTACCATGGATGGTCTCGCGGGGTGTCAGAGCTTTGACATAAGACTTTTATAACCACCAGTCATACCCCCAAACCTGAAGGGCTCATACATTAAGAGACCTTTCTGTGTATTAAGAAAGACATCAAACAAAACCATTCCACAAATTTTCTTCCTGGAAAATCAAGGTCTGTGGAAATGATCAGGGCTTTTCCCTATGAGGTGCCCTAATTATCCTACGCATCTCCATCCCATCAATCACTGTCGAAGAAAATTAGATTCATTAACTAATGGAAAACACATTTCTGTTCTGCCAAGATTTCTGACACAAATCTGACAGAAGACGGTGAAAGACTTATTAAATGAGATTGTAAACGTTATTTAAAAGAAGGAACTGTGGAGGGCACTGGGTTGTTTTAGGAGGAAATAAGAGTCAGGTTCCTGAAGGGGGACCATGTTAACCAGTGTAAAAAATTTTTTTCCAAACCTAGTCTCAGTTAGACTGTTTTTATATTATGCAATTCACAGTGTGTGGGAACAAATCAGGATTTATGCTGAAATCCATAAGCAATTTTCTAATGGACTTTAATTTGATTAAGACTTCTTCAGAGAAACTTGGTATCTAACCCCTTAACCCTTGAACAGTTACCTGTAACTAAGAGTATTAAGATCTTTAACCAGATATTCTTTCCTTTTTTTTTAATGATTATCTAACCACTTATATTTTTCTATAAATATCTCTACCAAGAGAGCAATTTTTGAATTGGCTTATTAGAGACCTTTTCTTTAGAGCAAGAGTAACAGAACTTTGACACTGTGTATAACTGAACTGTCTGAAGGCTGCTGATGTTTTAAACACCAAAAAGCATTGTGATAAGGAAAGCAAATATTTACATGTACTAGGGGTAAAAATGACTCTATCTGAGCAGAAAGAAACCGCATCTCACCTGAGCCATGGCTTTGATATTTGCAGAAAAGGACCAGTTCTTCTCTGGGCTTCTTTTTTGGAAAGAAGCAGAGCTGGAGAAGACAGAAAGAAGTTATACAAGATGCCACTTGCCTCACAGCCCCCAGTATGATCATTTCCCCTCTGCTTACTTCACACAAACACTGGAGGGATTTGTGAAAAGAATGGGCAAATCTCTAATTACCCCTACTCCAGAAACCTCAGGCCTTGACTACAACAGGACAGATTTGGACCACTTGATATAGCTTAAAGAATATAGCTTTTATATATACTCAAGCAGATTCTTTATCAGTGAGCCACCACGGAAGCCCTGTATGTATACTCATATACACACAAACATATACTTTTTAAAAATTACAAATTGCAGCATATTATATACATGGTTATGTTGTTGTTGTTTAGTCACTAAGTCATGTCTGATTCTTTTGTGTCCACATGGACTGTACCCCCTCCAGCCTCCTCTGCCAATGGGATTTCCCAGGGAAGAATATTAGAGTGGGTAGCCATTTCCTTCTCTAGGGGATCTTCTTGACCCAGGGATTGAATCTGAGTCTCTTGCATTGGCAGGAGGATGTTTTACCATTGAGCCAGCAGGGAAGCCCATACACTGTTAAACACATTGCTATTTTTACTTAAAAGTCTCTTGGACCAGATCCCAACTAGTACATTCAGAGATACATAATTAATTCTCTTAGCTTACATTGGATTCTATTAAATGGATACACTTTAATTTATTCAACCAATCTGCTGCCAATTATCATTTGGGTGGTTTCCTGTCTTTTACTATAACAAACAATGCTATAGTAAATATCCTTGTACATATTAATACATCATTTTACCTGTATATGAATTCTGAATGATTAATTCCTAAAAGCTGGTCATATGCATTTTAATTTGGATATACATCAGTCAAACCAATTTTCAGTGATCTTGGATTGTACAATCAGTTCCCAAGTCCTGACCAAGAAACATTTGATTGATAAACCAGATCCTCTCATCTTGTCTAGTTTGAGAAAACTTTTGGGGTTAATGAATCTTGACTTAAGAAAACTGTAATCCAAAAAAACAAAATAATTTTACTGAATTTACAGTAATTTGGGGAAGATATTAAAATCAGCATAACAACAGAAAGGAAATAAAATCACAGAAATAACATAGAAACGGACTAAATCCATATCACTGTTGCTTTACAATAGCTTTTGACTATTAGTAATAAAATTTGTGAAAACTGTATATTCTGTCTATTTCCTTTACTAATAGAAGCCTAAACTGTTTAGAGGGATGACTGAATTTGTGATCGATGCCTAAATGTTTAAGAAAATTTGTGTCTGTTTATAGGCTATAATAATGTAATAAACTGAACATTATAAAAGTATAAGGGGCAGTGAGCATTCCACTATGCATCAAGCTCCTTGATCATCAACTGTCAATAGTTTCACTGACCACTCAGGAAATAGTTTCATGGTATCACGGTATCAATTATTTAATTACCCCTACTCACGGCATTCCCCTACAGGTAAACAAATTCCAGACATGAAAACCAAAGTAATCCATAAATGCCTCTTCCTTAAAACCTGAAAGCATTCCTTTAACCTAAGTATTATTATTTACTAAGTTCTTAGTATTTTTCTCAACTGCACAGCCTATTATGTACCAGGTACTGTGCTAGACACTAAAGAATCAACAGTTATCCAGAAAGATTTGAAAAGAATTCCTTCTCCTATACTCCTCACTTTAAGTCCCCTTTTCTAGTCTGTCTTCCTGGCCTTTCCCTGATTATAAAGGGACTTCCTTAGGTGTTGTACCTGTCAAGCAGAATGGGCAGGAAACTTCTCAACTCAATAGCTTCATATAATGCTTGTCACATTCCCAATGCTCTTCATCTTTTCCCCTAGATGGTAACCTCCCAGGCTGAATTCTTCCATCTGGAGGATCTGTTCCTCTCTTTTAAAGCCAATGATCTCTGTAGCCAAGACCACAGTATGCTTGCAACACAACCACACGGAGGCAAAGAGCACTGTCAAAAGACAACACTATAGAGAAGAGTCTCACACTCTAATAAGTAGCTTAAAATTTGTGAGAATTTTGCACTCATCTAAATAATAAACCTATCTTTTAATCAAAAATGTAATGTTTTAAATTATTTCCAGCATTATCCTGAAAATTTCCTGTATGCTAGGAATTGTACTTGTCTGTTAGTAATAGGGACCGGAAAAGCAGTTTAATTTTTCTTATATAATAAGAAAGTAGAAGTAGTTAGTGACTGGCTTTGGCCCCATGATTGTTTTAGACACAATATCTCTCATACAATTAAAGATTACCAGACATGCAAGGAGATAAAAGTAGAAAACAAGCAGAACCAAAGACAATTTACATACTGGAGTAGGCAAACCATTTAAAATATTAATAGCTACAACTAAAATGTTGAAGACAACCAAGGAAAAGACAGGCAAATGGATGGATGATAAGATTAAGAAACTAAACACAACTGAAATCCATAAAAAAGAATCAAATAGACTATCTATTTCAGCCAATTAAGAAATAAATAAGTTACTGCATGGTTTTGAGAAACCAGGATTACTGAACTCAGACAAGCCAACAAAAAATATTCACATGAAGTACAAGAGAAAAAAAAAAAATAACAGAAATGAGTGTAAAAGATATATGGGGCAGTTACAAGATCACCACACAAGTAAGTGGAGTTTCAGAGGAGAAAAGAGACTGGACAGGAATTAATATTTGAATACATTAATTAAAAATCCTAACAAGAGTTTCAAGAAGCTCAGCAAACAGAAGACTAATATACAAGAAGGTAAACAAAACAAACACACAAAAGCAAAACCACAACCCAGCAAATTGTTAGAGTCAAACTGTTGAAAACCAAAGAGAAAGGAAAATAATTCTTGACAGTACTCAGAGGAATAAAAGACCTATTACCAATAGCACGATGAAAAAGAGAGGGATAATACAAATGAACAAAATCAGTAATGAAAAGGGAGTATCTTCACAGATGCCATTGACATTAAAAAGATAATTGTTATTTTTGTTTAGTCTTAAGTCATGTCTGACTCTGTGATCTCAGGGACTGTAGCCCACCAGGCTCCTCTGTTCATGGAATTCTCCAGGCAAGAATACTGGAGTGAGTTGCCATTCCCTTCTCCACAGGATCTTCCTGACCCAGGGATCAAAAAGAAAAACCATTTGAGGGACTTCTCTGATGGTCTAGTGGCTAAGACTATCTGCCCAATGCAGAGGGCCCAGGTTCGATCCCTGGTCAGAGAACTAGATCCCACATGCCACAACTAAGACCTGGCACAATCAAACGAATAAATAAATACTAAAAAAAAAACCAACCATCTGATACTTACTAATTAAAAGGGGAAAAACAGTAATTTTACAAAGGAGAAACCAGGGAGAAATCACTCTAACCAAGTCACTTAAGTTAACACTACTAGTAATGAGATATCATATAGCTTCTGATATGACACATTGAGAAAAAGAAATTATTTCTCTGATCTTTTTGCCAAAAAGGCATAGTCTAAATTTAGCCAAGAGGAAACAGCAGACAAATTCAAATTTAAAGACATTCAAAAAATAGGCCAAAGAACTAAACGGACATTTTTCCAAAGAAACATACAGATAGCTAACAACATGAAAAGATGCTCAATATGACTCATTATCAGAGAAATGCAAATCAAAACCACAATGAGGTACCATTTCACGCCAGTCAGAATGGCTGCTGCAAAAAGTCTACAAACAATAAATGCTGGAGAGGGTGCAGAGAAAAAGGAATCCTCTTACATTGTTGGTGGGAATGCAAACTAGTACATCCACTATGGAGAACAGTGTGGAGAGTCCTTAAAAACCTGGAAATAGAACAGCCATACGACCCAGCAATCCCACTGCTGGGCATATACACCAAGGAAACCAGAATTGAAAGAGACACGTGTACCCCAATGCTCATCATAGCACTATTTACAGTAGCCAGGACATGGAAGCAACTTAGATATCCATTGGCAGACAAATGGATATGAAAGTTGTGGTACATATACACAATGGAATATTACTCAGCCATTAAAAAGAATGCATTTGAATCAGTTCTAATGAGGTGGATGAAACTGGAGCCTATTATACAGAGTGAAGTAAGACAGAAAGAAAAACACAAATACAGTATACTAATGTATATATATGGAATTTAGAAAGATGGTAACGATGACCCTATATGTGAGACAGCAAAAGAGACACAGATGCAAAGAACAGTCTTTTGGACTCTGTGGGAGAAGGTGAGGGTGGGATGATTTGAGAGGGTAGTGTTGAAATGTGTATATTATCATATGTGAAGCAGATCGCCAGTCCAGGTTTGATGCATGAGACAGGGTGCTCAGGGCTGCTGCACTGGGATGACCCAGAGGGATGGGATGGGGAAGGAGGTGGGAGGAGGGTTCTAGATGGGGAACACATGTGCGCCCGTGGCTGATTCATGTTGATGTTTGGCAAAACCCACAATATTATAAAGTAATTAGCCTCCAATGAAAATAAATAATTAAAAAAAAAAGACATTCAACAAAATAACTGGCCAGTGCTCTTCAAAAGTGTCACAGTTATAAAAGATAAAAAGGACTAAAGAACTATGTCAGATGGGAGGAATACTAATAAAACGAGACAACTAAATCAATCTGGGCATTTAGATAGGATTATTTAACAGAGCAGGGCACTGATAAGACAATTAGCAAAATTTAAATAAAGTCTGTAAATTAGCAAAAGTCATGTATCAGGGTAAATCTCCTGGTTCTCCTAATTGTACTGTGGACACTTGAGTGAAGAGTGTATTGGAATCCTTTGCCTTATGCTTACAATATAAAAAGTTTCTTAGAAGTGAAAAAAAAATTAAAAGGACCATAAATTAAAAATTTTAAAAAAATCTTTAAAACCTGTATATCTGAATGGCTAATAAAAATAGGAAAAAATGCTAAACAGCGAAACACATCAGGGAAAAGCAAATTAAAAACTGTAATGAAACTCTGCTATATATCCACCAGAATAGTTAAAAGATTGATAATTTCAAATAACAGACATGATGTAGAGAAACTGAAACTCTCATACATTACTGGATGGTGTAAATTGGTACAACATAAGATACTGGTAGTATCAATTAAACATATGCCTGCCCAGTGATCTAGGATTTCCCTGATGGCTCAGAGGGTAAAGAATCTGCCTGCAATGTGGAAGACCTGGGTCAGGAAGATTCCCCTAGAGAAGGGAATGGCTACCCACACCATTATTCTTCCCTGAAGAATTCCATGCACAGAGGAGGCTGGAGGGCTCCAGTCTATGGGGGTCACCCAATGATCTAGCTATTCCACTCCTAAATATTTACTCAAGAGACGAGTATTTATTTATTTTAATGATTATATAGTTAGCTTGGTTTGTGCTGGATCTTTGCTTCTACCAGGCTTTTCTCTAGTTGCAGCGAGTGGGAGCTACAGTCTAGTTGCAGTGCACAGCCTTACTGCAATGGCTTTCCTTGTTGCTGAGCACGGGTCTAGGCTGCTTGGGCGTTAGTAGTTGCAGCGCATGGGCTCAGCAGTTGGGGCTGCCAGGGTCTTGAGCACAAGCTCTACAGTTGTGGCTTCGCTGCTCTCTGGCATGTGGGATCCTCCTGGTTGTTCTTCAGTTATTCAGTCGTGTCTGACTCTTTGCGACTCTACGGACTGTAGCCCTCTAGGTCCCTCTGTTCATGGGATTTCCCAAGGCAAGAATATTGGAGTAGGTTGCCACTTCCTTCTCCAGGGGATCTTTCCATTCAGGGATTGAACCTGCATCTCCTGCATTGCAGGCAAATTCTTTACCACTGGGCCAACAGGGAAGCCCTGAGAAGAGCATTTATGTGTTCATCAAAAACACAGTAGAATGTTCATAGCAGCAACACAATTTGTAATAGCCACAAACTGGCAACTATTCAACGTCCCTGAACAGTGTAATCAGGGATGAAAATAGGAAGTCAAGAAATACCAGGAGTACAGGCAAGTTTGGCCTTGGAGTACAGAATGAAGCAGGGCAAAGGTTAAGAGTTTTGCTAAGAGAACACACTGGTCATAGCAAACACCCTCTTCCAACAACACATGAGACGACTCTACACATGGATATCATCAGGTGGTCAATACCGAAATCAGACTGATTATATTCTTTGCAGCCAAAAATGGAGAAGTTCTATACAGTAAGCAAAAACAAGACCAGGGGCTGACTGTGGCTCAGATCATGAACTCCTTATTGCAAAATTCAGACTTAAATTGAAGAAATTAGAGAAAACCACTACACCATTCAGGTATGACCTAAATCAAATCCCTTACAATTATACAGTGGAAGTGACAAATAGATTCAAAGGATTAGATCTGCTAGAGTGCTTGAAGAACTATGGACAGAGATTCATGACATCATACAGGAGGCAGTGATCAACCATCCACCAAAAAAAGTAATGCAAAAAGGCAAAATGGCTGTTTGAGGAGGCCTTACGGATAGCTGAGTAAAGAAGAGAAGCTAAAGGCAAAGAAGAAAAGAAAAAATATACCCATCTGAATGCAGAGTGCCAAAGAATAGCAGGAACTTACCTGCTTCCTCAGTGATCAATGCAAAGAAATAGAGAAAAACAATAGAATGGGAAAGATTAGAGATCTCTTCCAGAAAATTAGAGATGCCAAGGGGACATTTCATGCAAAGATGGTACAATAAAGGACAGAAAAAGTACAGACCTAACAGAAGTACAAGATATTAAGAAGAGGTGGCAAGAATACACAGAACTGTACAAAAAAGATCTTAACAACCCAGATAACCACGATGGTGTGTTCACTCACCTAGAGCCAGACATCCTGGAATGTGAAGTCAAATGGGCCTTAGGAAGCATCACTACGAACAAAGCTAGTGGAGGTGAAGAAATTCCAGCTGAGCTATTTCAAATCCTAAAAGATGATGCTGTGAATTCAATATGCCAGCAAATTTGGAAAACTCAGCAGTGGCCTCAGGACTGGAAAAGGTCAGTTTTCATTCCAATCCCAAAGAAAGGCAATGCCAAAGAATGTTCAAACTACCACACAGTTGCACTCATCTCACACGCTAGCATATTAATGCTCAAAATTCTCCTAGAGAGGCTTCAACAGTACATAAATCGAGAACTTCCAGATGTTCAAGCTGGATTTAGAAAAGGCAGAGGAACCAGAGATCAAATTGCCAACATCCACTGGATCACAATAATAAGAGAGTTCCAGAAAAACATCTACCTCTGCTTTATTGACTATACCAAAGTCGTTGACTGTGTGGATAACAACAAACTGTAGAAAATTCTTCAAGAGATGGGAATACCAGACCACCTTACCTGCCTCCTGAGAAATCTGTATGCAGGTCAAGAAGGAACAGTTAGAACCAGACATGGAACAACAGACTGGTTCCAAATTGGGAAAGGGGTTCATCAAGGCTGTATATTATTACCCTGCTTATTTAACTTATATATGCAGAGTACATCATGCAAAATGCCAGGCTGGATGAAGCACAAGCTAGAATCAAGACTTCCAGAAGAAATATCAATAACTTCATATATGCAGATGACGCCACCCTTATGGCAGAAAGCGAAGAGGAACTAAAGAGGAGAGTGAAAAAGCTGGCTTAAAACTCAACATTCAAAATACTAAGATCATGGCATGTGGTCCCATCACTTCATGGCAAATAGATGGGGAAACAATGGAAACAGTGACAGACTTTCTTTTCTTTGGCTCCAAATCACTGCAGATGGTGACTGTAGCCATGAAATTAAAAGACTTTTGCTCCTTGGAAGAAAAGCTATGACAAACCTAGACAGCATTTTAAAAAGCAGATACATTATTTTGCTGACAAAAGTCCGTCTAATCAAAGCTATGATGTTTCCAGTAGTCATGTATGGATATGAGAGTTGGACCATAAAGAAAGCTGGGTGCTGAAGAATTGATGCTTTTGAACTGTGGTGCTGAAGAAGACTCTTGAGAATCCCTTGGACTGCAAGGAGATCAAACCTGTCAATCTTAAAGGAAATCAATCCTGAATATTCATTGGAGAGACTGATGCAGAAGCTGAAGCGCCAATAATTTGGCCATCTGATGTGAAAAACTGATTCACTGGAAAAGACCCTGATGCTGGGAAAGATTGAAGGCAGGAGGAGAAGGGGACGACAATGGATGAGATGGCTGGATGGCATCACCAACTCGATGGACATGAGTTTGAGCAGGCTCTGGGAGTTGGTGATGGACAGGGAAGCCTGGCGTCCTGCACTCCATGGGGTCTCAAAGAGTCAGACACGACTGAGTAACTGAACTGAACAGTGGATTCAATAAATTGTAATATACCCCCAAGCATAAAGGGAACTAAGTACAATTACACTCAACAACATAGATGAGCTTCATAGACATAATGTGAAACAAAAGAAACCAGACACAAAGGAATACATGGTATATAATTCCATTTAAATATGAAATTCATGAATGGATCAAATTAATTAATGGTTATAGAATTCTGAATACTGATGTTGGGAGAGGAATATCTGGGAAGGGCATGAGGGAATCTTCTGGGGTGCTGGCAAAATTCTTTATTATCTAGGAAACTGTTTTATGGCCATATACTTAAGATTTGTGCACTTTACTGTATACATGCTATATATCATAAAAATGTTTAAAAATAACTATCAGAACCATGTTTTGGTAGGGACATGGAACAGTGAGATGTTTGAAACACTGATGTAAAGTATAAACATGGCACTCACTTTGGTAAATATCTTGGCACTATTGGGAAAGTGGAAGATACATGACCTAGCACTCCTAGAACTCCACTGGTAGGTAAACTCATGCATGGTCCTATGTAAAAGAATGTTCATGGCAGCACAGACTATAAAGTAAAAAAACTATAAATAATGCAAATGTCCATCATTACTAGAAGGGATTAATAACAGTAGTTTATTTTAATGTCTGAAATGTCACAAAGAAAACAAATGAACAACTATTAAAATATAATATGGGTAATTCTCAAAAACACAGTTGTACAAATAAAGTAAGAGATAAAAGACAGTATGGGGCATGCATATAAAGTTTAAAAATACGGGGAAACTACTGTATAAAGCTTAAAGAGATATATATACATAAGTGAAAAAATTTCATACAATTTTCCAGTCACACAAACATAATCACACAAATTTAAACCATGAGGGTGTCATACAGCTAGAGATAACCCACAACCCAAACAGGGCCGCATACCCAGGTTCACATAGCACAATCACACTTTTCGCAAAAGGACAGTCACACCGGCACTGTCACGGGCACTGCACACCTGCACATGGCCGTACAGTCACAATCACACTCACCACAGATAAAATCACACAGTATCCACGGGTACCCCCACGTGTACTCTGCAGCCCACAGTCGCACAATCATACCCCTCTAAGGGGACAAACGCTGTCACGTTCACCGAGTCAAAAGCTACTCATATCCCCACATACAATGCCGCAAGTGATTACACGCACATGACCAGGACGCATCCCGTCACATCGGCACAGTCATAGGTTCTCAGACAGTTGAGCAAACGGTTATCACTGGAACCTCACACACGCTCACTACCGGAAGAGCCAGACACAATCACGTGGTCATTCATCACTTACACCAACGCAAACACAATCACAATTTCCAACTCACCTCTTCAGCAAGCGGTACGAGGCCTAAGCTCGGGCCAGCCCTCTTCTCTGGTTCCCCACTTCAGATCTCCCAAGCTTCCTAAGGAGCTGAACCTTCCACAACAAGGTAACACTAGCTGGTGCGGACCTGAGGGTCCCGCCAGCGCGTGACTTTGAGGCTGAACTCACGCGAGAATCACTTTCTTGCCGAGGAGTCCTCTGGGAAGTGTAGTCAGAGACATCCCTGTGGCTGACAAGATGGCTACCGGTCAGCGATCAGCTGCGGCCCCGCCTAAAGGGTTGCATCCCCCTCATCAGACCGCCCACCGGAGGCCTCACAGAGCCTGGCTCAGTCTCGGGCCGTGACTCCCAAGAAAGCCCACTGTGAAACGTTTAAAAATGGATTTTCCTACTATCCCCGGGAGTTGAACAGGCTCTGGAAGAAAAGAACTAGACCGCAAGCTGGGAGAAATAGCACAGCCGAGCCTTATGGGAAATGTAGTTAGGGAGCAGGAAAAGCGAGCAGTGAATGGACCGTTTGAAATTGGCCGGCGCCTAGTCGCACCGCGGAGACTTCTGGGAGTGTCACTGCCCCAGGCGTGCTCAAGCTTTCTGGGTCGCCGTTTTGGCCTTTGTTCGGCCGTGAGTTTGTTTTAGGGAGTCCTCAGTGTAGAGGAATTGTGGGACCTGAACTTGTGAGACAAAACTAGTCTGGGAGGCCGAAGGGAAGGGGTGCCGGGAATCTGCAACGCGATTGGGGAGGTTGAAGGCGGAGGAATCCTAAACGTGAAACGGGGAGGAATTGCTGCTGCTGGGAAGCGGGCTGATGTTATTCTGTGCTGCTTAACTGATTTCTGTGTGGTTCGGGGAGTGAGAAGGGGGAGGCGGTGAGGCCACTCTGCAGGAGGCAAGTAATGAAAACTCGGGGACGTATGACAGTGTGTGGTGATACTAGGGAGAGGGAGAAACTGGATTCAGAATTTTGTGTGTCTATGTAACTGATAATTTCATTGAGTATGTATGATTGTATCTTGGAAAATAATCTCTGAGCCTCATTGTAAAACGGTAACAAGAAGGGTAAATTTTCCTTGAAGTATTTTTGTTGTTATTGTTAAGGTTTGATGTAACAGCGGTTACATGACTGAGCTAATAAATGATTTAAAGCTTGACTTTCATGTAAAACCAGAAGTATCGATTATGGGTTAGAAATAAAAGCGCTTTCTTTAGAAAGTCAGTTTGAAAGGGACTATTTTCCTTTTTTTTCTTTTTTTTTTTTTTTAAAAGTAGAGTGTTTGCTCTTGCTTACAGCCCAGACCCTAGGGTCAAAGAGCTGATTTGTGAAGTGTTGGACTAAGAAATAAAATTTGATGGGCAGTATCGGCCACTGAAAACAGAAGAGAAGTGAATTGTTCAGTGGCCAAGTCCTGTCCGACTCTTTGCGACTGCATGGACTGCAGCACGCTAGCCTCCTCTCTCCTTCACTATCTCCTGGAATTTGCTCAAAATATTTCTTCTCAATTTTTGGGAGGAGTTTGAGAAATATTGGCATTATTTCTTTAAATGTTTGGTAGAATTTTCCAGGAGTCTTTTCTCTATTTTACTTTATCTAGCTCAAGTTTTATCAATTTTGCTTATTATTATTTTTTTTAACCAGCTCGTGATTTTGTTGATTTCCCCCCCACCTTTATTTGGGGGGGGGGGGGGGCGCTTTATTTACTCTGTCTTTATCATAATTTCCTTCCTCCTGGGCTTAATTAATTTGTTCTTCCAATTTCTGGAGTTGGGACATTGTTTATTTGAAACTCCTTTCTGTGAAAGACATTTGCTCATCTTTAAAGCTGTGGCCTGGGACTTCTCTATTTGTCCATCGGGCAAGACTCTGCAGTCCCAATGCATGGGGTGTGGGTTTGATCCCTGGTCAGGGAATTAAACATCCCACATGAAGGGAAAAAAAGTAAGAGAATATCATTGTAAGATCCCTACCTTTTTCATCTTTTAAAATATAAAGATACGTTAAAGTTATTTTAAGAAAAAAAGATCCCATATGTTGCACAGTGCTGCCTAAGGAAAAATAAAAAAACAAAACTGTGGCCTCAGGGGCATGCTTCTCATTTAACACATATCCAGAGGGTAACTGCAACTCTCCCTAGAGACTAGCTTACCAAGTGGGCCCATCTTTACACTCTCGACAGAGGATGAGATGGCTGGATGGCATCACTGACTCGATGGATGCGAGTCTGAGTGACCTCCGGGAGCTGGTGATGGACAGGGAGGCCTGGCGTGCTGTGGTTCATGGGGTCGCAAAGAGTCGGACACGACTGAGCGACTGATCTGATCTGATCTGCCCCTGCACGGTTTGCTGGAGTCTTCATGAAAGGAGCTTGTGCAAAAGTCTGACAGCCCTGGATGGGGGCTGCTGACCAGAGGACACAGTCCTTATAGCATGACTCTGGTGGCCAGTGGGACTTGTGTTCATGGGTTCAACAGCACGGTAGCAAAAAAAAAAAAAAAAAAAACAACAGTTCTTAACTGGCTCTTCCTTCAGGGGTTATTAGTACAGAGGGAGTGGACAGAAACACCCATCTTTCCTAGTCTTCCCCCAAAAGAGGTGTGCTGCTAAGTCACTTCAGTCGTGTCCGACTCTGTGCGACCCCATAGACGGAAGCTCACCAGGATCCCCTGTCCCTGGGATTCTCCAGGCAAGAACACTGGAGTGGGTTGCCACTGCCTTCTCCAATGCATGAAAGTGAAAAGTCAAAGTGAAGTCGCTTGGTCGTGTCCGACTCTTAGCGACCCCATGGACTGGAGCCTACTAGGCTCCTCCGTCCATGGGATTTTCCAGGCAAAGTACTGGGGTGGGGTGCCATTGCCTTGCATCTTTTAAAAGCGGCTGACTGACTTCTTTAAGATGATAGAAAGGGTGCTAATTAGTAACAGGAAAACATATAAAAGTATAAATCTCACTGGTAAAGGTAAATATTTAGTTAAGTTCAGAATGGTGTTGCAGTGGTGGTGGGTTGATCACTTATAAATCTAGCATGAAGGTTAAAAGACAAAATTAGTCTGCTGCCAAGCCCTGGGAGAATAGCCACAGTGATTCTTTACAAGACAGTTAAGAACAGTTTCTCAGCTCACTGTAACCTTGTGGGTCTCATGGACATTGGCTTTCAGAGATAGATATTTTGGGGGCCTGTCTCCCAGCTGGGATTCTTAAAAGTTAGGGTGCCAAATACATGGTCCAAATCCTTTACTCCTTGGGGAAAAGCTGGGAGTTGGGTTCTCGCCTGATTGATGAGTCACAGTGCCAGGGTTGGGGTTTATGGCAAGTTTGTGTCTCAGACTTTACTACCTGTTTCACTGTGGATTTTTTCTTTTTCCTGATATGTAGGAGTCACTCAGCTACTTTCTAGATTTCTTTCAGAAAAGTCTCTCAGCTAATTTCTGGATTTCTTTCAGAAGTATTTATTCCACAGGTAGCTGTAGATTTGGAGTGTCTGTGGGAGGTGGTGTATTGAAGAGACTCTTGTGTTAACGTCTTGAACCCAAACCTCCACTGGCTTCTTTTTTTTTTAATTAATTTTTGGTATATAAAATAAAATTATTTTAGGTCTTCACTGCTCTGTGTGGGCTTTTCTCTCTACTTGCAGTGAGCAGGGGCTACTCTTCATTCTGGTGCACAGCTTTCTCATTGCGGTGGATTCTCTTGTGGAGCAAGGCTCTAGGCACACAGGCTCGCTAGTTGTGGTGCACAGGCTTAGTTGCTCTGAGGCACGTGTAATCTTCCAGGACCAGGGATTGAACCGGTGTCCCCTGTATTGGCAGGCGGATTCTTTTCCACTGTACCACCAGGGAAGTCCTCCATTGGCGTCTTAATCTGTCTTAATCACTGAGTTCTTAATCTCCAAGGGGGCTCAATGAGTGAGTAAAATGTGGGTATGACCACTGGGATGGTGGCTTGAGTACAGCAGGAAATGCTTACTAACCATTTGCAGACCTCTCTCATGACACTTCCAATTCTGCCCATCTCACTATTGCTTAACAGAAACTTTTTCCAGGTTCCAGCTGTCTTGGGTCAAGGTATTAAGTCCCCTTAGTCTGGAGAGTGAGCATTGTTTTCTTATTTATTCTTATAGCTCGTGTTGTGGCAAGTTTGGATTTTTCTTCTAAAAGCTATTTATTTATGGAAATTACTATAAGACAAGATCATAAAAGCATAGGATAGTCTGAAATATTTACATATCAGTGTGCATATGACATTGTGTGCTAGGGCTTCTGAAGAGGCCAAGTCTTTATCACCCCATTTCCTCCCATGAATTGTTGTTCAACTGAAATTTAGGACAAGGAATTTAGACACATGGAGGCTAAATATTACCTTTATTATAGATAAATGCAAACTGGAGGCTGGTCTGTGTGGGAGTCCAATGGTATTTCCAACTGGATTCCAGAAGTAAAGAGACTGACCTGGTGAACCTTGACAGTGGTAAAAACAGACTCTTAATCCCCACTCCCATGGTGTGGCTTAGGCAATGCGTGCTGTACCCTCTATGCAGAGTCCACAGCAGAAGAGGAAAGAAGCAGGGCCAGGGCAGTCTGTGTTTAACCAGAAGACAGGAAACTACACAGTAATTTAAATAGGGAAGCTTAATATAAAGAATTATTAAGCAGTGATGGTAACTATATAGAGCTATACTGTTAAGATGAAAAGGGATTTTTAGGGGTCTCTAGAAGGCACCCCACCCCAGTACTTTTGCCTGGAAAATCCCATGGACGGAGGAGCCTGGTAGGCTCCAGTCCATGGGGTCGCTAAGAGTCGGACACGACTGAGCGACTTCACTTTGACTTTTCACTTTCATGCATTGGAGAAGGAAATGGCAACCCACTCCAGTGTTCTTGCCTGGAGAATCCCAGGGACAGGGGAGCCTGGTGAGCTTCCGTCTATGGGGTCGCAGAGAGTCGGACACGACTGAAGCGACTTAGCAGCAGCAGCAGCAGCAGCAGCACTGAGAAGAAGGCAATGGCACCCCACTCCAGTACTCTTGCCTGGAAAATCCTATGGATGGAGGAGCCTGGTAGGCTGCAGTCCATGAGGTCGCTAAGTGTCGGACACGACTGAGCAACTTCACTTTGACTTTTCACTTTGCTGCATTGGAGAAGGAAATGGCAACCCACTCCAGTATTCTTGCCTGGAAAATCCCAGGGACGGGGGAGCCTGGTGGGCTGCCGTCTGTGGGGTTGCACAGAGTCAGACACGACTGAAGTGACTTAGCAGCAGCAGCACTGAGAAGGAAATGGCAACCCACTCCAGTATTCTTGCCTGGAGAATCCCAGGGACTGGGGAGCCTGGTGGGCTGCCATCTATGGGGTCACAGAGTCAGACACGACTGAAGTGACTCAGCAGCAGCAGCAGCAGCACTGAGGCAGTGTACCTAAGGAAGGACAAACTTGAAAAGGGAGGGGTTCATACTTCATGAAAGACCACTGGATGGCAGAGAAGTTTGCTGGGTTGCCCAGTCCCCAGATATGACCAGGCAGTTAGATGAGCAGAAGCTGACAGATATTTAAAGGGAGTCAGGGCACCACTGTGGACACTAGTGGGATGTGGAGCTATAGAGGCCCCTCTTTGCAGGAATCTAGCATATATCCATGAAGGGCTTGGGCCTAACAGCTGTCCTAACAGCTCCTGGTAGTTGGGTGGGATAAAGGTCAGGGTACTGTCTTGCTAGATGACTGGCTGTATGAGGCCCCCAGTGTGCATGTGAAGGGCTTTAGAGAGGGTATAATTTAAAAAAATAGATGAGTGAACAGGAAGCATTACTCACTGCCATTCCCCAGGTTTTTGTTCTGTTAACTCAATGGATATGGCCAAAACCCTGTGGAGTCAATAATTTATTAACATCACCTTGCTTGCATCTTCATGAGATCACTGCTCCACTACAAACCCTTGCTGCTTGGAGCATCCTTTTGGACTGCTTGGGTCATTATACCATATTAGTTTAATTAACTTCAAGGTCTTGCTTTGCCCCAGTGCCAATAGTTGTATGATAATTGTGAGTCTTTACTTGACCAAACTTTAGTCAGATTTGAACCTTCTAGATCTATCTTGTGCATTATTATGAACTCTAGATTTAGTAGGAACTCTGCTAGTCAGTTGAACTAGCTGCTGCTGCTAAGCCACTTCAATTATGTCTGACTCTTTTCAACCCTATGGACTGTAGCCCACCAGGCTCCTGTCCATGGGATTCTTCAGGTAAGAATATTGGAGTGGGTTACTATTTCTTCATTTGAACTAGAACTCTTGTAAATTAAAAAAACATATATAAAGTAGGTTAACGGTATATAAACAGAAAATCCACAGAAGAGGAAACCAGATGGACATTTGGCATTTCCTTGGTTATTTGTGAGGATGAGCTTTTCAAATGTTGGTTGTCCATCTAGTTTCAAACCTCTTCTGTGGCTTTTTCTATTTTTACACAGTTCTGATGGAAGTGGCTTGTCTTACTGCAATGCAGGAGACCCATTTCATCCCTGGGTCGTGAAGATCCCCTGGAGAAGGGATAGGCTACCCACTCCAGTATTGTTGGGCCTCCCCTGCGGCTCAGCTGGTAAAGAATCCGCCTGCAATATGGGAGACCTGGGTTCAATCCCTGGGTTGGGAAGATCCCCTGGAGAAGAGCTACCCACTCCAGCATTCTGACCTGAAGAATTCCTCAGACTGTATAGTCCATGGGGTCACAAAGAGTGGGACACAACTGAGTGACTTTCATTTCCACTTGTCTTACTATATCTGGGAGCTCGCAGTAACCTCACAAGGTTACCTCACATTTAACTGACTAGGGTAGAAATAAGCAGGAAGGGGACTGTCTTAGTTTGGGCTACTATAACAAAATACCACAGACTGAGTGGCTTAAACAATAATTTATTTCTCACAGTTATAGAGGCTGAGAAGCCCCAGTAGCAAGTGCTGGCAGATTTGGAAAAGGTCCATTTCCTGGATTGTAGACAGCTGCTGTCTCACTTGGCTCACATGGCCTTTTCTTGGTATACACACAATGCCACATTCCTTATGAGGGCATTATTCCCACAAGGACTGTACCATCCTCTTGACCTCATATAAACATAATTAATTTCCTAAGGCCCTATCTCCAAATACCATCATACTAAGCACTAGGGCTTCAGCACATGAATTATGGGCTGGACTGGGGTTCCTAATTTAACTCAGCTAACAAAAATCTTTAATGGTATTATGCAGGGATGGGCTTTACTCTGTTCTGAATTCTCATGCTGAAGGACAAGAATCGCAATTTGAACCTATGCAAAGGCTTACTATGTTTGGGGACAGGAAGATAGTATCATAAATGTCACTTCTCCCCAAATGTATACACTTAAGGCAATTCTAATTAGAATATCAAAGGGTTTTTATAATTTGAGAAGACCTACCTTCATTTATAGAGAAAGGAAACGAAGATTAGCCAATAAAACTGGAAAACAGCAAGGAGTGGGGGACTTAGAGTAACAAAATACAATAAGGCTAATGTTAACATTATCCATTAATGTTAGTATAGGAATATAAAAGTAGATGAATGAAGCAAGAGAATATAAATAAGTCTTGGTGTAAATCAAAATATAAGCCAGTTAAAGTAGAATAAAGGAAGATCGTTTGGATAAAGAATTACATAGCAGAGTTTTAGTTGAATAGGAAAAGTATGGTATCAAAGTAATCAGAGGCTGTTCCCACTGACCCATCCCTTTAGATTTGTTTTTATACTAGTTTCGTTGAAGAAAATACTGGAAATCTCTCATTTGTGGCCTGTACCTGGATGGGATAAACTGTGAACTGGCATGTAGACACTGATTGCCTATATAACTAAGGCATCATAAGTCTTGGGAAACCAAGGTAGTAACTTTGCTGTGCTTAAGTGGTTATCCCTGTTACAGGTGAGTGCTCCCCATTTAATGGTGGCACACCATGCAGATGCCCTGCTTGATGAATGTGCTGGATGAGAATGCTAGTCTCCCAGCGCTGAGGTGAACCACACCCATTCTGACCTTGTTTCCTCTGTGCAGTGCTGGGGCAGTGGAAGCTGTGCTTGCTTGAGCATTCCAAGACTTTCTGATGAACATGCTGTAAAGATGGTTTCTTGTTAGGACAAAACTAATAACCTAATGCTAGGTTTATTCTGTTCTCTCTCTTCCTCTTTGTGATTGCCAGTTCAAATCTGTGATGGCTTCTGGTGGACATGCAGGTGTCAGAGCTGTTTGACCCTAAACCGACTGCTGGATTATTTTAACAAACTGCTTGTACAACTGGTAACCCATCTGGAAGAAAAAAATATGAGCCCTCATAAATGACATTAAAAATTCAATTCTAAAAGGGTTAAACATTAATATATTACAAAAAGGAAATAGACAACTTGAAAGAAAACCTAAGAAATAACATATATAATGTAGAGATTAAAGTATCTTTACAACTGACCCATACATTTCCTAATATCTAATGTGGAAAAAGGTCTTCAAAACTGACAAAAAGATAAATAATCCTATAGGAATATAGGCTAACAATATGAAAGTTTACAAAGAAGCAAATCTAGGAACAGGTGAGGTTTATACTCATCAGACAAACATGAAATTTAGTATAATACCATCTATTGTATAGCTGTAGGAAACTTGTTTTGAAAATAACTGATAGCATCTACTAAAATTTTAAAATAGCACATATCCTTTGATCTAGAAGTCTTTTGCCTATAATCTATCCCCTGGAAATAAGAATACCTAAAATGTAAGGGCCACTTGTAAGGGTGTTTACTTGTGTTGTCTGTCATGGTAAATAACTAGTAACAACTTGAATCAGCAGGGAGGATGGCTGAATAAATACACAGTACACAATATCATAGAATACCATGCAGCATCTGCTTATCTTACTCTACCTGACCATTATAATCATTCTTGTTGCTGGGCCATGGCACTGGCCAACTGTATGCACCAAATGGTAATCCTAGTTTGGTCTGGATTAGAGTTCCTAGTTGCTCTGTGACTTCAAAGATGTACCAGCATAAGGGTATAATACTTAAGGAATATCAGAGAATGTTTAATGAAAAATGGAAGAAAAGAGGATATTTAGATTCACATGTATGTTACTTGGATGCATTACCTCACAAAGTCAACCTATGGCATTTATAATCTTAAAACCAAATTTCAAAAATGCCAGTAACAAGCAGTGCAGTGCTATAGTTATATTAGCATAGTATTTTTCTGAGTTTAAAAGAAATCAATATATTTGAAAGGAGCCTAAGGTTTAAATGTTACACACTCACTTTTATCACTATTCAAAAAGAGCATTAACTGTTTCTATATATCAAGTTATTGTGGGAAAGAATAAAAAATCCTCAAAAAGATTTGCTTTTAATAAGAGAATTCTCTTTAGGTCTGAGATCTCTCTTGTCAGTTCCATTTTCCCCAAGGAGACAAACTAGAGGTGGGGGGGGGGGAGTTGACTGTGTCTGGCAAATTAGAGAAAATAACTAGTTTGAGTTAAAAACTGAAGCTGAAATGCAGCAGTTGTTTTACTTGGTGCCATACCAAAAAAAAAAAAAAAAAAAGAGTAACATGTTTTCTTCATTTTTAAAATGTTTAATTTCTAATACCAGAACTGGTTATGTGGCCAATCAAAATTTCTGATAAATATTTCTGAAAAACTAATTTTTAACAAGTCTGTGCATGTATTATAAAGTCATATGAATCTTTAATGTGCTTCAATCACCTGTTGCAAAATCATGATCTCAGAGACCACAGATTAGTGATATGACATTTGAGAGTAAATGTCATAATAAATGGATTTGTTGTTACCATTAAATTTTATATTTTAAAGATATGATTTCAGAAATTTTTTTTTGCAAAATATCTGCATCTAGTTGGAAATGTAAGTCCATTATAACATGTATTCCATGTAGTCTCTACTCCTATCCCTATCTTTTTTAAATTTCAGAAGTTTAAAGAAACAGCATAAATAGAATAAACTCATATTATTACAATCCAGAATTAACTAATGAATTAACTAAAAATTCTTATATTTATTTGGAATCTTTTTTAATGAGATAGATATTTAGATACAAAACTAAAGTATTGTTCAACCACCATGATTGGCCGCATTTCCCTTCTACTCCCTTTCTTTCTAGAGACAACCACTTTTGAGAACTGAGTGTGTATCTTTCCAATCCATTCTTCATAGAATTCTTCATAAAAAATTCTTCATTTTTACATAAAAATGTTTACCCATAACCAATGCTTTAATACTAGTGTTGGTTAGTGTTGATTTAATTCAAACTCACACAGGTATAGTTACAATATATTCATCACTTTTCACTCTACATGATTTTCAAATCTTTCTGTTAATACATATAGATTTAATTTGTTAACTGCTAGAAAATATTCTACAGGGTGACTACATCACATTTTTATCAACCGTTTCCAAAGTGACAGACATTTGTTTCCAATTTTTTGCTATATTAATATAACTCATGCTGCAATGAACATTAAAGATACAGGACTCCCTGGGTACATTTATCAGTTTCTTCACTTTAGGTATATATACTCAAGAGTGGGTATTCTGGAATGTGTTTTTAAAATTCTTTCCTACTCCAAAGTTTGGAAAAAAGTTCTCCTACAAAACCCTTTTATTATTAAGTTTTGCTCTTTGAGTTCTAGTTTTCAATACTTTTGAGTTTTTTAATAAATACTTTATAGTGTATGACAGCAGCAAAGATCTAATTTTTCCACATGAAGAATCAATTACCCTGAGACCATTTTTTTAATTATCCAGATTTTTCTAACCAATTTGAGATTACCACCTCTATGAACTGCCAATTCCCCTTATAAACATGCATGTATTTCTGGATATAATATTCTGTCACAATCTTTATTTTCTATTACTGTATCAAGAGCAAGTAATTTGATGGTTATACATGTAGTAAAACATGTAACAAAATGACAATTTTGTTTTTGTTTCACATCTTCACACCTTGTATATCTTTGTCTAAATATATCAGGTAGGCCTTCTAGAACCATGTTGATTAGTGTCCATGACTGGATCCTTAATGAGAATGCTCCTAAAAGTCCAGCATGAACATGTGTGTTGTAGGGGTATTGGTTTTCATGGTAGTATGATAGTTATTAAGTTCTCAGTGTATTACATTTTGAGTTGTTGCTGTAGGTTTTTCCATATTGATGTCACTTTACTGTAAAATGAATTTTCTGATACACTGTTTAGTATGACTTCTATTGAAGGTTTTCCTAAATTTAAGACATTCATAGAGCTTTAATGAGTATGAATTCTCTGGTGTCTAATATGATGTGACTTCTGGCTAAAAGCTTTCCCACATTCATTACACTGATAAGGTTTTTCTCAGTATGGATTCTCATATGCAGAGCAAGAGTTGAGAACTGAGAGAAGGCTTTCCCACATTCATTGCAACCATAGGGCTTCTCACCTGTATGGCTTCTCATATGCACAGTAAGAGATGAGCTTTGACAGAAGGCTTTCCCACATATTTTACATTCATAAGGCTTATCACCTGTATGAATTCTCACATGTACAATAAGTGATGTGATTCGGGAGAAGGCTTTTCCACATTTATTACATTCATAGGGTTTCTCTCCTGTATGAATATTGTGATGTTTAATGAGATACTGCTTCTGCCTAAAGATTGTTCCACATTCATTACATTTATAGGGTTTCTCTCCAATATGAATTTTCTCGTGCTCAGTGAGGTTTGATTTGCCACTGAAAGCTTTTCCACATTCCTTACATATATAAGGTTTCTCTCCTGTATGACTTCTCTGGTGTCTAATGAGGCTTGACTTCTGAATGAAAGCTTTCCCACACCCTTTACATTCATAAGGTTTCTCTCCAGTATGAATTCTTTGATGGATAATGAGGTTTTCTTTCTGGCTAAAGGCTTTTCCACACTCATTGCATTTAAAGGGTTTCTTTCCACTATGAATATTCTGATGTTTGACGAGGTATTGCTTCTGACTGAAGGCTCTTCCACACTGGTTACATTCAAAGGGTTTCTCTCCTGTATGAATTTTCTCATGCTCAGAGAGATATGATTTGCCACTGAAGGCTTTGCCACATTCCTTACATGCATAGGGTTTGTTTCCAATATGATTTCTCTGTTGTTTAATAAGGGTTGACATCTGAATAGAAGCTTTCCCACATTCATAAGGTTTCTCTCCAGTATGATGTTTTTGATGAGTAAGCAAGTTTCCTTTCTGGCTAAAGGCTTTCCCACATTTATTACATTGATATGATTTCTTTCCTGTATGACTTCTCAAATGTAGAGTAAGGGATGAGACTCGAGAGAACACTTTACCACATTCAGTACATTCATGTGATTTCTCTGCAGTATGCATTTTCTTATGCTCCGTGAGGTTTTGCTTCAGACTAAATGTTTTTCCACATTCATTACATTCATATAGTTTCTCTTCAGTATGAATTTGATTACGCTGAAGGAGATCTGATTCAGGCCGAAGGCTTTCCAACATTCTTATTATGCACAGGTATTTTCTCCACCAAGAATTCCTTAGTATCTCTTGACATGTGACATGGATAAAAGCTTTCCCACATTCAATATATGCAGATGGTTTCTCTCCAATAGTAATTCTCAGATATCTAACAAAGTTGAATTTATGATGAAAGACTTTTCACACTGGTTATCCTGAGGTCAGATGATTATAAATTGGGATGAAATGTAGCATCCTCATTATATTCATAATGGTTCTTTCTTAGATAGCTTCTCTCATGTTTAAGTGCAAGTTATGTCCAAATTTTTAAACTAAGTCCCATACATAGAGTAATAGTCTTAAAGAATCAATGTCTGTGCTCAGAGGAAATACTTTTCTGAGTTTTTCTTTAGCTGTATTTTATGAAGCTGTCTGAGTTTTTTACTTGCATTTTCTGAGTTTTTCTTTGGCTGTATTTTCACAAAGAAGGATGCAACTTAACTCAAAGTTCTTTCCTGTTGTATCTTTATTTATTTATAAATTTCCCAGGCCTTTTCTGAAAGGGAGTACAAAAAAAAATCATTGAAAAGAGTAACTAACTGTAAAATATTTAATGCCTGGCATGTAGTGAACATCTAATAAAGGTAGCTACCATTATCATCAGTATCACACTTATGAACTTCTCCACTATTTTTAATAAAATTTCAGAAATGTGCAATTTAGGGACTTCTCTTGTTGTCCAGTTGTTGAGAGTCCACCTGCCAATGCAGGGGACATGGGTGTGATGCCTGGAGCAACTAAGCCTACAAGCTACAACTACTGAGCCCACATGCTGCTACTACTGAAGCCCAAGTGCCTAAAGTCCATGCTCCACAGCAGGAGAGGCCACTGCAGTAAAAGGCCTACTCATTGCAATGAAGAGTGTCACCCACTCACTGCAACTAGAGAAAGCCCAATGCAGTCAAAAGAACAAAAAACAGTGCAATTTAAAAATAGACTTTTAATTTCAAACCTAACCTAAAAGTATAAAAGAAAGCTCAAATACAATTGACACCCATGGGTGCATTAGCTTAAACTGGTTTTAAATGAAACAATGTATACTTTATAAATCAGTAAAATAAGGGAAAACATAAAGAACAGGTGACAGGATGAAAGACAAAACATAACACTGGAAAGTGCAGGATGAAGGGATTTAAAAATGAATAGGAGTATTATTAAAGGGAGGTGTGATTAAATAAGATATTTATTTCTACATATTCTTGAAGCTCCATTAACATGACGATAAGGAGATGAAGGGCTTTACTCATAAAAACTGAAAGGCTGAGGAAACAACAATGGATGAAAGTATTAGGAAATTTTGAAAGGAAAGTGAATAAAGGACTAAGTTAACCACAAAACTTAAATAAAATGCTAGGAGATGAGGATGCCACTTAGATGCAAGATAATTTGTGACACAAGTGTTAACAAAAAGGCTCTATAACTTTATGGACAGATTGGGTAAGAATTGAAAGTGGCTTATAAAATTATTATATAAGGAGAAGCTGATGCACCCAACTCTCCTAACTGGAAGAAATAGGAATTTATTATCCAGAAGAGTGTAACTGAGAAACTCCAAATTTAGTTTTGACAGAGAAAGTAGATGAGAGTGCCATACTGAAAGAGGGTGATAAGTAAAAGTTTATATATAGTATAGAATCCCAACTTCTTTCTACTGCTAGACTGCAGGAATGCTGGTAGTTGCCAGGTGTCAGATATGGAAAGGTTCTTGTCTGAAAAAATGAGAAAATCATGAGAAGCCTGATAGATCCTGACATTTGGAATCATAGAAAAGAAAGACATATATCCAACTGAATGTGTACAGCGAAGCTCACCATTTTAACAGACCTACTCATGGACACTGATTATAATCATCACAGAAAATATAAAAAATGAATGCAGGAAATTTTATGAGCCCCATCTTCTTATTAGCATGTTGATAATGATTAAAATTTACTGCATTTAAAATAGGTAAAACAGCTATATGAAATGCAAGAATAAACACCAATAGACACAGTCAAACGAGTTTAAAGTGGCTGTCTACATGAAGCAAGAACAGTGGGTAAGGAAGAATGGAGTAAGCATAGTTATAATCCTATTTGACATCTAAAAGCTCCAATTTGTTACACCTACAGAGATTTCCTTGAAGACTTGGGCCTTTTAACTTGAATCAGTCTATAATTATATAATAACTATAGACAGTGCTTTTTTACCTACTTACAACTGAATTTCACATGGGCTAAACAGCAAAGTACATATACATTTAATGGGAAAGGGGAAAAAAAGAAAATATGCCAGAAAATAGCCATCTTTGCTTCCAAATCTGATTTTGATTTCCATTTGATTACTGATACTATCATTTCTGGATACTGAAACTGTCATTGCCATCAAATTTCAGTTTTCATTTATTTTTCTTCTTTCATTATGCCTGATATTCTGGCACTCAAGCTCTTTTTTGTCAAGGACTCTTTTCTTGGCCTCTCTAAGTCCTTTCTTTTATAACTGTTTTCCACCCACTCTCTGGAAACCTTTGACATTATTCTGATTTATCCATCTCAAAATTTTATCCTCATCTTCATATAAATCATTTTAAGAACTGACTAGTAATATGCTCTCTTACCAATGCTGTAATTTCCATAATTAGAAAAAAATAACCTCAACACTCACTGCATACCATAAGCAAAAATTCACTCAAAATGAATCACAGACCACAGCATGAGCAATAAAACTATTAATAAGAAATATAAAAGAAAAAATGGTAGACTTCATCAAAACTAAAAACTAATTAATGCCTTTAAAAAAACAGTTAACAAAAACAAAAGCCATAGACTGGGAGGAACTAATAAAGGGCTTCTCTCCAAAATATATAGAACCGCTGAAACTCAATAATAAAAAGATAAAAACAATTTAATTTTTAAAATGGGAGAAAGACTAGAATAGACTTAAAACATGAATGGCTAGAGAATTTCATGGACAGAGGACCCTGGCAGGCTGTACTCCATAGGGTCACATAGTCTGAAATGACTGAAGCAACTCAGCATGCACCCTCGAATTTACAATGTAGTGAATTTACACTTCAATGTAGTGAAAAACACAAACCTAAGAGAGTATATGTTAATACATAAGATCCAAGTTACTTTGTATCTGAGATGGGAGATAGAAGGATTAGAGACATTAGGCTAGAAGTAAGAGACAGTTCAATAAAAATGAAGTTCAAGATTGAACAGTGGATAACATTTTGATAAATGGATCAATGCACAATCAAAGGCAAAGATGCCAAGAATTTCATACACACAACAGGGGCGATAAGAAGGGTACAACTGTTACTATTTAAAGCTGTTATTGTTTAAAATTGTTACTATTTAAAGCTGGAATAATAATCACAACTTGATGAAGGGAAGAGGGAGACTGAAAATATATACATTGTAAAGTGTATAAAATATAAAAATATATACATTGTAAAGTGTATAAACTATATATCACTCCTGGTGATAGTAAATACATAGTGTCTAAAATCAAGGATGAAGACTAAGAAAATTATGAATATAAAGGCAAACACAAGAAAAAAAACTTCCCAAATGTTCAGGAAGATATATATTGACAATAAATAAAGATCCTACACCAAAAGATAAAAGATGAGGCAGAATTTAAAACAGTAGAGAATTACCTAGCAGTCCAGTGGTTAGGACTCTGTGCTTTCACTACTGAGGGCAAGGATTCAGTTCCTTGTCAGGGAACCAAGATCCCACAAGCCATGACGTGTGGCCAAAAAAACAAAAAAGAATTTAAAACAGTACAGAAATTAAATCAGAATCAATACCAACCATACTGCTCCTGTCAACAAATGCAAATAGAATAATAATAACTATTAAAAGAACTATGATAGGCTCATATAGAAAATTTTCAGGCCTCAAGCCAGACCTCCTGAATCTAAAAAAGCTGTGGGTAGGGCCCAGCAGTCTGTATTTAACAAGCCCTTCAAGTAATTTTTTTTTTTTAAGATTTATTGTATACTTATCTATTTTATTCTTTGGCTGAGCTGAGTTTTGATCGCTTTGCCCAGGCTTTCTCTGGTTGGGGTAAGTAGGGGCTACTCTCTAGTTGCAGTGTGTGAGCTTCTCATTGTGGTGGTTTCTCTTGTTGCAGAGCACAGGCTCTAGGCTTACAGCCTCAGTAGTTGTGGCTCACAGGCTTAGTTGTCTGTGGCATGTGGGATCTTCCGGGAGCAGGGATTGAACCCATGTCCCCTGCATTAGCAGGCAGATTCTTAACCACTGGACCACCAGGGAAGCCTTCTCCAGGTGACTCTGATGCATGCTAAAGTTTAATAACTGATATAGCTGCTGCTACTGCTAAGTTACTTCAGTCATGTCCGACTCTGTGCGACCCCATGGATGGCAGCCCTCTAGGCTCCTCCCATGGGATTTTCCAGGCAAGAGTACTGGAGTGGGTTGCCATTGCCTTCTCCAGCTCATATAGCAAATCCTCCCTAAAGTGTATATAAGATATACTTCTAAAATAATATATCAGAAATGCTGAAAATAAAGACTAAAAATAAAATAAAGATAATCATGAATATATAAACTAAAGAAATCCAAGATACAAAAACATTAGCAACTGAGAAGACTATCTCTCTCACCCTAGGAGATCAAATCCATGAAATATGAGAATATATATGAAATGGAAACATGAAATAAAAATATGTACTAATTTATAATATAGAATTAACTAGTTTATTCTGTATTCTGAAAATACTGAAACATCTTTTACAATGCTCAGAGGACATTCTCAAAATAAGTCCACATAGTAGGCCTATAAAACTTCAAATATTCCACAAAGTAGAAAAGGACAGATAAAATACCCTAAAAAAAAAAAGGTCATAAATTAAACAAATTAAAAATTTCCACTTGTAAATTTCAAAATCTACTTGCTTGAACAAACTATTTGGTCAAAGAGGAAATTTAAATATATTGCATAATATTCAGAATATTATTCAGAACACAATGTATATCAGAACCCACTTGAAAAAAATGCTTGGAGAGTTTTAGCATAAATGGTTACATCATTTTAAAAAGAAATAATAATAAATATTCAAACTAAGGAATTACAATAAGGAAAAGTAAACAAAAGAAAAACAAAAATTAGAAAAGATAGGAAGAGAAATTGATTATTACAAACAAAACTACAAGTAATAATAGATTCATGAGTAAGAATAAAAGCAAAATTAAAAAATAAAAGAATGATTATATGAAAACAAGAATTATAGAGACTATTTTGTTCAATTCTATGCAAATAAACTTGTAAACCTAGGAAATATAACCTCTGAAAACTTAGACCAGAAAATAAAATTTAAACAGAAAAATAAACATAGAAAAAAATAGAGGCAATCATTCTCTCATTTTACCACCCCAAAGTCCAAAGTTTGTGTGGTTTAAGGTGTGAATTTTACAACTTTTAACAAAGTACAATAATACTATTTGTTTAAAATTTTCCAATTCTTAAATTCATTAAATTTGCAAAAGTATGATGTATAACAGATTAGAACTAAGTTCTATATAACTAGTAAGTCAAAAGAAAATACAGAAATTACCTTCTGTTGGTAATTAAAGCCCCCCTTGTATTTTTACAGGGATTATATCAACATCCTTCACAGATACTTAACCAGAACTGAATTTTTTATACCGTAAAATGACACTCCTGAACTGAACTAGGCAATATTATCCGAATACCAGGCAAACTGGTCCTTTCAACAGCATTTATCTTTTGCTTTAAAAAGTGTTTTAAAATATAATTCAAAATACTCTAATGCCAAGTATACTAACTTTGTGCTATAATGCCTAAGCTGAGTAGTTGCAACAGAGATCCTATGGATTACAAAGCCTAAAAAACTTTCTATCTGGCCCTTTACAAAAAAAAATTTATTGATGCTCTTCTACCCTAGAGTGGTGATTCCTCTCTCCTCTACCAGGCTGGAACCAGGATACATTGTTAATCCAGCTTTAACCACAACTAAATGATAAAGAGACAACCTGGAAGAAGTCTGGATCTTAAAGTGCCACAAAGACCAAAGGTACCATGCAGATTTTGACTACTCACTACATAAAGAAATAAGCCAATAAATCCATTCTTACATTCCTTAAACCAGCACATTTGGGTGTTTATTATAGTCACTTAGCTTTAAACTCCCAAATATGCTGGTTTACCATTTAGCTTTGGTTTACCACTTAGTTTTACTATATAAGGGCTTCCCTGATAGCTCAGTTGGTAAAGAATCTGCCTGCAATGCAGGAGACCCTGGTTCGAGTCCTGGGTCAGGAAGATCCACTGGTGAAGGGATAGGCCACCCACTCCAGTATTTTTGAGCTTCCCTTATGGCTCAGCTGGTAAAGAATCTGCCTGCCATGTGGGAGACCTGGGTTCAATCCCTGAGTTGGGAATATCCCCTGGAGAAGGGAAGGCTACCCACAGTATTCTGACCTGGAGAATTCCATGGACTGTATAAGTCCATGGGATCACAAAAAGTTGGACATGACTGAGTGATTTTCAATTAGCTTTATTATCATGATCGATTAACACTTTTAAGTCCTGTTTCATTGCCTTACATATCATGTATCTGCAGATACCAATTCAATTCAGGCACTGAAAGTATTTTCAGATCGTAAGAAAATGAATGGACAAGAAAATGACTTTTTACAAAAACACATAGTAGGGTAGAGTTTGCCAATTTCTGCTTTTAACAGGTCACCATTTAAAAAGAATACACTGGGTTTCCCTGGTGGCTCAATGACAAAGGCTCCGCCTGCCAATGCAGAAGACGCAGGCTCAGTCCCTGGTCCGGGAAGCTTCTACATGCCGCAGAGCAAATAATCCCATGTGCCACAGCTACTGAGCCCACGTGTTCCAACTACTGAAGCCCATGTGCCTAGAACCTGTGCTCCACAACAAGGGAACCTACTGCAATGAGAAGCCCTCACAACACAACGAAGAGTAGCTCCCGCTCACCATAACTAGAGAAAAGCCCACATAGCAATGAAGACCCAGTACAACCAAAAACAAACAAACAAACAAAAAATACACTTGAGTTTCCCTGACATATAACATTTTGTTATATGTTAAGACTCTTTTCTACACAGCAACCACAGTAATCTTGTCACAGGCAAATCATGTCATGCTCTCTCTGGTAAGTCTCTCTGTATAATCATAAAAATATTTAGAAGCATACAATGTTTATTGCGGCTGCTTCTGAGGAGCAGAAACAGAGAACTGAGAGCCAGGAATAGGAGATATACCTATTGTTTTAATGTATATCATGTATATGTATTAGATTTTAAAAATAACAGTACAATACAGCACCAATTTCCAGGCCTGCATTATTGTTAAAAAGCAGAAGGTGGATGATATCTGGAGATACACTATGTATAGTACACAGTATAGATATACTCTATAGTATAGTATACAGATACAGTATATATACAGATAGTATACAGATATATAGATATACTTGTATATCTGTGTATATAGTATATAGATATATACTTGTATATCTGTATACTATAGATTTAAAAAATATACTATGCTATCTGGAAGTCAGACAATAAAAAAACAAGGATAAAAGGGAAAAATTCAACTTTGAGATATATTACAATAGGAGGAGGGAGAAATATGATAGTAAAATGTTAAAGAAAATAATCTACATTTGTAGATTTGAAAGATTACAGATCTCTAATCTTTGGCAAGAAGGACTGAATGCTGAAGGAAAGGAGTGTAGACATATAGGGAGAAGTGAAAACTGGAGAATGTTCGTGAGAGGAAGAAGCATGAAATTTAGACTGTAGAAGTTATAAAATTGAGGCTGCAAATAAGGTAGAGAGGCTGGCATCTAGAATCAAGGTTAGAGAGAGAACTAGTCCTCCAGAATCTGAGAAAAGAAGAGCATCAAACCAGGAAGAGAATTTAGAAATGGTACCTAGGTATCTAAAGGATGCCTAGCAATTTTCACTCCAAAGGACAAGAGCTGATAAGAAAATTTCAAAACATTTCAGATGTTGCAAACTCACTGAGCCACTGTAATGAGCCTTTATTCCATTCATACCTGCTGGGTTCTCTCTTACCCGGAGAATACCTCCTTTACATTTCTTCCTCTATCATCAGTTGCTCTTCTTGTTTGAACTGGTTACTTTAAAATTTGAAATACTGACATAGGACTTAGATGAAGGTTAAAGCAGCATCTCAGAATTCAGGTTGAGCCCTTAGGACCCTCAGTGGAGTTGAAGAATAAGGAAAGTAAAGCTCTTGGGGATGCACAAAGAAGCTGACTTGTGAAAAAGAACAAAGGAATGATGACCCTTTGGCTTAGAAGCCAGAGCACATACATACACATACATGTGAGCACATGGAAAAAGAGTATTTGTAATTTGCATCTCAGGTCAAACTCATTTTGTCATTTAAAGGCTCCACACATTTAAAAAAATGGGAAACAGAAGATATCTTATTTTTTAGAATTTAGGTTATACAGAGAAACTATTAGTGAGTTGCTAGAGTTCTCTAGAATCACAACCTGCATGAGTACCTTTGAGCATGCAAAGGTATGTTCCTGATTGAACAGTCACAGTTTTGAATATCATTTCCCCCCATAACAACACATTTCTCATAAATGTGAAGTCACCAACCTTGAGTGATATAGATAAAATGTAAAGGAAGTGACTCTGAAATTATTCATGGCTCAGAGTTCTTAAAATTTTTAGAAGCCTAATATTTTATCCAGGTTATATTACGCTAAGAGAAATTAAGTGTCCTATAATGGTCATTCAATTCATTGGTTCTGCAAACATATTTCTCATTTCTTATTTGTATTGAAAAGACCATAGTCTTCAATTTGTAATGGGGTGTGACAGATAAAAGGGTCAAACTTGCTCAGAAGCTCTTCCCTTACTCCAACATAGGATGCTTAGTCTGGCTGGATAGTGCCATGAATTGATGAAAACAGGTAACACAGATGGTGGAAAGGATAGAGGCAACACACAGGAGGGAAGAGGTAAGTATGACATTCTGGACATGAAGAGTTTGAAGTTCCTATACAACCTCCAGATGGAGTTATCCAATAGACAGTTGGATAAATGCCTGAGAAGCTCAGGACAAGCCTCAAATAGGAATGTGTCACATCTGAAGTCACAGTGGAATCTGGTTGCTCCTAAGAGTTCTTAGAAGTGAAAAAGATCAAAGTCAGAAACTCAGGAACACTAATATTTGAGGGACAAACAAACATCACTCACTAATGGAGATTTTTTGGGGGGAGAAGCGACCTTGTTCCTTGGTTTTCACTGGAATTGTAAAAATGAGAGAAGTATTATGGAAGCCAAGGAAACATTCAAGAATGAGTCAGTGATAAACACCTGAAAAGGAATGGAGTGAAGAGAGAAATCTAATTACTCCATCCCAGTTAAAATTGGAAATGTACAAAACATGCAAGCAAAAATGTGATTTTTATTCCTGCCCTAGCTGTTACATCCCCTCACAACCATTTTTATTTTCTGTGTAAACTTTAGAAGTTTCTTCATACAACTACAAATATATACTCCTACCCCCACTTACTGGAAAAAAAAAAAAAAAAGTATGTTATACCAAACATACACTTTACTTTCTTCATATAACAAAATATATCACACTTTTTAAAATCTATCTAACATATGGTATATATTTCCACTTGCTCAAATCTTTTTTTGGGTCTTTCATTAACATTTTAAAATATCTTCATAAAGCTTTTATACTTTTACTGTTTATTTCTAGGTGTTTTATCTGACTTGTTGCTCTTGTAAAGAAAGTAGTCTTCTTTGTAACGATTACCGACTATTTTCTCTATGTATCAAAAATATTTCTATATATGAACTTTTGTACTATGGTACGTTCTCATTTTATTGAAAAATGTGTGATTAAAATACTGGAAGAAATTCTTTTTACAGATAAAAGAAAAATTTGTTTCACCACATTTACAAAGGTCATTTGGTTTGGGGAAAATCTGGTAAAATTAGGAGTCAGATTGCCATGCTCACTGACAAATCAGGGAGTCTTAAATTGATTTTTTGACTTGTGCGTCCAAGACCGGACAACTTGCTTTCCAATTCTGCGCTATCAGCACCAGTGGAAACTACCTCTTAAAGTTTTTCCTTAGCCCAGGACTTCTCAAAGCAGCCTCACCGGAAGTCCTCCAAAGAATTAAGAAAAGTCAATACCTCTGGGGAGTCTAGACATCCAATAACAAGTTTCCCGGAAATCTTTCCTCTTTAAAAAAAAAAAATGCTGATTTTGTTTTCTACTCCACAATGGGTCTGCTTTTATACAAAAATCACTTATCGCTCAACTGCTTAACCTTTTTCCGTTCTCCTCTTTCACAGAAACGGATGTTGCAGAGAAATGCACCCTTTTATCATTATTTTAGAAACTAGAAAAGTGAGGTTTAAATGGTACTATCCCAGTAAGTTCCCAACGCCACCCACTCTCACGAAGTTGGAACCACACAGGTTGCAACTCTGCAACCCTCTCACTCTCCCTCACACCCTAGGTCACCCACCGACGAACCGCCCCCGTTGCCTTCTGCACCCCTGCCCCCATCCACAGAAGCTTTGAACACTGCTGCACGTCACAGGAGGCGATTCCTCTCCTTCAGTTTCCCCGGTCGTAGGCTCCGCGAAATCTCCCCTACAACCTAGCCGACCGGACTCTAAGCCCAGAAACCTAGGTCCAGCAACCCAGATCTACGCTTCGCAGAACCAAAACCAAACTCACCAGCAGACAAAGACGACGATGGCGAGCCAGACAGCCTGCGCCTGCGCATTGCCCGCCGATTAGCATTCCCAGAGGTCTCCTGGGCTCCACCAAGCCCGGGCTCAATCCCGGGCGGAATCGGTCGATATTGGTCGGGCGTCCACTTTTCTGATTGTGGACTACATTTCCCAGAAATTTCGGTGGTTCGAGTCAGCTTTCGCGCCTTCTCAACTCCACCCGAGCTTGTGGGAATATCTCCCTGATTGGGGGAAGAGTGTACGTAGCCCGAGACTCATGACTTAGGTAATACTCTACCTGTGCCAGCTACCTCTGGGAGAAGGCAGTGGTAATAAGCTCAGTTCAAGTTCACCCCTAGTTGGGGGTGACTCCAACTAGGAACCGCGGTGCAAGGCAGCGCCAGAAAATTCCGGGGCACGGTCTGAGGCTAGTGGGTGGGGAGAAGCGGTGAGGAAGGGAGTGATTGTAGGGATCTCTGGTTAGGATCCAGCCAGAGGCCATCTTGTCCCTCGCGAATGCGGTGCTGAACTACCTTTCCCAGAGGTCGCCGCGTTCTCAGGCCGGCGGCTCTGCACGGAGCGGTAAGGGAGCTGGGTGTTAGTCTCTGAGCTGTTCCTGACGACTGACGCCTTGCAAGGGAGATTGGAGGTGAAACATCCAGAGGTCTGGGCGGGGATGGAGACTGAGTGTTGTCTGTTTAGGCTGAACGGGCGAGGTTGGAGAGGGAAGTGTCTGTTATTATGTACGACAGTATGTCCTTGTGATGAGTGTGTTCTTATGACAGTGTGTGGTACCGTGTGTATAGATTTATGCGGGTGAGTCTGCGAGGTATGATTGTTAATATGCGATCGTGTGTAATACTGTGTGCTAGTGTGGGTTATCCTGTGACTCCCTGCCCCTGTGCTGGGTGTGTGGATTGTTTCTGTGTGGCTGTATATATTCCTGTTTAGGGAGCTTTGTTATTGTGCTTCTGTGACTGCGCCCTGGTGGGGATTGTGGCTGTGCAGCACTGTGTGCGGAAGGGAGGGGGCGTCTGACTGAGACTGTTACACCTTTGTGTCTTCTGATTGGTGAATCTGGAGAGACTGTGTCGGTGACCGTGTGTCACATATAGTCATATATGAGACACAGGATAGCTCTGCGCTTTGCCAGTTAACACCCTGACTCTTCTGTATGGCATTGTAGTTGAGATGGAGGCCTGGGATCTCCTCTGAGAAGCCCTGGTGAGGGAGGGGCAAGTGAGCTAGATATCCTTGTCATCTGGACCTCAGAAAAGGTTTGTTATCTCCTTGACTCATCTGTGTCTGTTAACCAGGCTTAATGAGTCTGTCCCTTGTGGTTCATAGCCAGTGAACACACCAAGTACTTTAAAAAATAATTATTGGCTGTGCTGCATCTTCCTTGTTGCCTGAGCTTTTCTATAGTTGCAGGGAGCGGGGTTACTGTCTAGTTGCAGAGCAGTTTTCTCACTGCGGTGGCTTCTTTTATTGCAGAGCACCGGGCTCTAGGGCCCATTGGCTTCAGCAGTTACGACCGGAACGTTCAGTGGTTAGTTCGGGGGCTCTAGCGCACTGGCTCGTTAGTTGTTGGGCACAGGCTTAGTTACTTGGAAGTATGTGAGAATCTTTCCAGATCAGGGAGTGAACCCTTGTCTCCTGCATTGGCAGGCAGATTCTTTTACCATTGAGCCAGCCACCAGGGAAGTCTCACATAAAGTACTTTTGATTAAAGCAGAAGCATTTATTGGTTGTGACAGTAAGAAGACAGGGAGCCAGCTCTCAAAGCACCGTCTCTGCAAAGCTGCATGGGGAAGTTTTAAACCTGGAGCACATACATAGTACTAAAAGGGCTGCTGCTGCTGCTGCTAAGTCGCTTCAGTCGTGTCCGACTTTGTGCGACCCCAGAAACGGCAGCCCACCAGGCTCCCCCGTCCCTGGGATTCTCCAGGCAAGAACACTGGAGTGGGTTGCCATTTCCTTCTCCAATGCATGAAAGTGAAAAGTGAAAGTGAAGTCGCTCAGTCGTGTCGGACTCCTAGCGACCCCAAGGACTGCAGCCTACCAGGCTCCTCCATCCATGGGATTTTCCAGGCAAGAGTACTGGAGTGGGGTGCCATTGCCTTCTCCAACTAAAAGGGCAGGCATGGTAAAAAGACAAAAGCTGCTCTGGGTTGCAAAAAACTGCAAGCAAAGTGTTTTGGTTGTTTGTGTGCACCGTAACCTTTTTGAAACATCTAGTGTTTGGAACTTTCTGTAATTTAACAATTTCTGCAAAACAATCATACTTTAGTTTAACCCCATCCTTTCCCTACTGCTGCCTAGCTAATATATCCTTCAACAAGAGAAATCTCCAAGGAGGAGAAAATAATGGTTATGATATCTCTAAGTTATATATAAGATGGCTTGGTATTTTCCCTTTATTTCTAAAATGCTTTATTTTTTCTGGAGTTGTCTTTTTTCCTTTCTTGGCAGACTTCTAACAGAGACCCATGAAGTAAACTAAAGCCTACTATGTTTCTTTGCACTTCCTAATTTTTAAAATTAATATGTATGCTGAGTATTTTGGTTTTACATATGTACACATATGCAATCATGTAGATACATATACACGTGTATATACATGCATTTTAAATATTTTCATTTAAGTGATGTAACTTTCCACATAATTGAAAGTTATTTGAGAATATTTTTAGTATTACACAATGTTGTTTTGTCATGTGTGATTAATGCAATAGTCATTGTCTCCTTTATTGCTATAAAAATTCTGATTTTTGTTTGAGGGGGCACTGTGCCAAACAACAAATAGAAAAAAAAAAAAAACACTTTACCTGTTTCAGATGTAAACAAAAGCTGTTAGATTGGATTTCTTAGTTCTCTAAAGTGGGGGATGTGGGGAAGACTCAGTGGACATGTATTCTTTAATCCTTCTTCCTTTTCTCCTTCCTGCCTGGAAGGTGGATATAGTGCTGTTCATGGAGCAGCCATCATATAACCATGGATCCACCTAGGAAAGAAAGGGTAAGAGAATTAAAGTATTATACTAAATGAAAGTAGAGAATTTTAAATAGTGTATCTTGTATGAAAGTTATTTAGTAAACAAAACAAAATTTACCTATAGGTGCATGAAATAAATAGTAGCATTTCAATTCTCTTCATGGTAATGTTGACTGAAAAACACACAACGTGATAGCCATGAGTTTCAGTTTTATTTGAGTACTTACTATAGCCTGGGAGACAGCCTCTCAGATAGCTCTGAGAAATTACTCTGAAGGTGTACATGCAATTAAAGACACATCTTGGTAGACAGTTATTGCCAGTCATGAAGAATAGATATCTTGGTTAATGATTTTAGTGCTTTCCTAAGTATGAAAGTGAAGTCGCTCAGTCATATCCAACTCTTAGCGACCCCATGGACTGCAGGCTCCTCCATCTATGGGATTTTCCAGGCAAGAGTACTGGAGTGGGGTGCCACTCCTAAGTATGGGAAGATTTAAAAATCCAAGTTCATTAAAAAATTCTCCTGAAATTTTTCTAGTTCTAAATTTTTCTAGTTTTCTAGTTCTAAATAAAGGCTCATTTCACAGAGCACAGAATGACTGATCCTGAATTTCTGTTCAGTCACTCAGTTGTGTCTGACTCTTTGCGACCCCATGGACCACAGCACACCAGGCCTTCTGGTCCATCACCAACTGCCGGAGTTTACCCAAACACATGTCCATCGAGTCAGTGATGCTATCCAACCATCTCATCCTCTGTCGTCCTCTTCTCCTCCTGCCTTCAATCTTTCCCAGCATCAGGGTCTTTTCCAATAAGTCAGCTCTTTGCATCAGGTGGCCGAAGTATTGGGGTTTCAGCTTCAACATCAGCCCTTCCAGTGAACCCTCAGGACTGATCTCCTTTAGAATGGACTGGTTGGCTCTCCTTGCAGTCCAAGAGACTAAGAGACTCTCAAGAGTCTTTTCTAACACCACAGTTCAAAAGCATCAATTCTTTGGCGCTCAGCTTTCTTTATAGTCCAACTCTCACATCCATACATGACTACTGGAAAAACCATAGCCTTGATTAGGTGGACCTTCATTGGCAATGTAATGTCTCTGCTTTTTAATATGCTGTCTAGGTTGGTCATAACTTTTCTTCCAAGGAGTAA
This sequence comes from Tragelaphus eurycerus, assembly GCA_935064755.1. Classification (NCBI taxonomy): domain Eukaryota; kingdom Metazoa; phylum Chordata; class Mammalia; order Artiodactyla; family Bovidae; genus Tragelaphus; species Tragelaphus eurycerus. Next base: position 10,649,914 of record CAKXYN010000020.1, read on the forward strand.
GCGCCTTTTAATTTCATGGCTGCAGTCACCATCTGCAGTGATTTTGGAGCCCAGAAAAATAAAGTCTGACACTGTTTCCACTATTTCCCCATCTATTTGCCATGAAGTGATGGGACCGGATGCCATGATCTCAGTTTTCTGAATGTTGAGCTTTAAGCCAACTTTTTCACTCTCCTCTTTCACTTTCATCAAGAGGCTGTTTAGTTCTTCACTTTCTGCCATAAGGATGGTGTCATTTGCATTCTGAGGTTATTGATATTTCTCCCAGCAAGCTTGATTCCAGCTTGTGCTTCATCCAGCCCAGCATTTCTCATGATGTACTCTGCATATGAGATAAATAAGCAGGGTGACAATATACAGCCTTGACGTACTCGTTTTCCTATTTGGAACCAGTCCATTGTTCCATGTCCAGTTCTAAGGGTTGCTTTGTGATCTGCATAGAGATTTCTCAAGAGGCAGGTCAGGTGGTCTGGTATTCCCATCTCTTTCAGAATTTTCCAGTTTATTGTGATCCACACAGTTAAAGGCTTTGGCATAGTCAATAAAGCAGAAATGGATGTTTTTCTGGAACTCTCTTGCTTTTTTGATGATCCAGCAGATATTGGCAATTTGATCTCTGGTTCCCCTGCCTTTTCTAAAACCAGCTTGAACATCTGGAAGTTCTCGGTTCACATATTGCTGAAGCCTGGCTTGGAGAATTTTCAGCATTACTTTGCTAGCATGTGAGATGAGTACAATTGTGCAGTAGTTTGAGCATTCCTTGGCATTGCCTTTCTTTGGGATTGGAATGAAAACTGACCTTTTCAGTCCTGTGGCCACTGCTGAGTTTTCCAAATTTGCTGGCATATTGAGTGCAGCACTTTCACAGCATCATCTTTCAGAATTTGAAATAGCTCTACTGGAATTCCATCACCTCCACTAGCTTTGTTCGTAGTGATGCTTCCTAAGGCCCACTTGACTTCACATTCCAAGATGTCTGGCTCTAGGTGAGTGATTACACCACTGTGATTATCTGGGTCATAAAGATTTTTTTGTACAGTTCTTCTGTGTATTCTTGCCACCTCTTCTTAATATCTTCTGCTTCTGTTAGGTCCGTACCATTTTTGTCCTTTATTGAGCCCATCTTTGCATGAAATGTTCCCTTGGTATCTCTGATTTTCTTGAAGAGATCTCTAGTCTTTCCCATTCTATTGTTTTCCTCTATGTCTTTGCACTGATCACTGAGGAAGGTTTTCTTATCTCTCCTTGCTATTCTTTGGAACTCTGCATTCAGATGTTTATATCTTTCCTTTTCTCCTTTGCTTTTCAGTTCTCTTCTTTTCACAGCTATTTGTAAGAGCTCCTCAGGCAGCCATTTTGCTTTTTTGCATTTCTTTTTCTTGGGGATGGTCTTGATCCCTGTCTCCTGTACAATGTCACAAACCTCTGTCCATAGTTCATCAGGCACCCTGTCTATCAGATCTAGTCCCTTAAATCTATTTCTCACTTCCACTGTATAATCGTAAGGGATTTGACTTAGGTCATACCTGAATGTTCTAGTGGTTTTCCCTACTTTCTTCTATTTAAGTCTGAATTTGGCAATAAGGACTTTATGATCTTAGGATGTTTTATTGTAGTCAGCAACTATAGAGGCTAATGACTTGATTCTTGTAGAACTGGATGGTGATTTGTAATTCTCCCTTTTTGGTAATAAATTCAACCAATGTTTGGGAGACATTTGTGACCAATTTGTCCCACAATGCTAGTAAGACTCATTCCTAGATCAGGTGAGGACTTCGTTGTTCAGTTCACTCGCTTAGTCATGTCTGACATTTGCAACCCCATGGACTGCAGCATGCCAGGCTTCCCTGTCCATCACCAACTCCCGGAGCTTACTCAAACTCATGTCCCTAGCGTCGGTGATGCCATCCAACTATCTCAAACTCTGTCATCCCCTTTTCCTCCCACCTTCAATCTTTCCCCAATGTGGAATTACTGGACTAGGCAATGTTAACGATAGTCATAAAACTCACTGTACCCTCACCTGTTGTACTAGTCAGTTATCATCTAGGAATTGATTCCCTCTTGCTGCTTCTTCCCATATCTAGAGTTACACTACTACAATCATTTTGATCATATATATATATATATAACTATATTTGGTTAATTGTTCAAGTTGCTTAGTCATCATTATCTTTATTGGAGGCTCAGTCACACATTTGGTAATGCAAAAAACAATAACTTTGGAAAATAGGCAGAGTATAAGTAGAACAACCAGTACCATAAGGTCATAACTAAGAATTTAAACCAAGAACTTCCATTCAGCATGGCCCAGTATACTTAGTCATCTGACCCAGTCTATTCCTTACAATTGCTGTCTTTAAAGGTAATGATATATAAGCATTGTTCATAAGGCACTCAGCCTAATTTCCTAGTGTTATTAAGCTGATTATCTTTAGTATGATTTAATTGTTCCCAACAAGCATATTGTTCTGTTAAACTTAAGTGACCATAGCCTGTTAGCTATATAAAGCCATCACGTAACAGAAGGAGGGTCCCTCCTAATAATTGGGAATTTATATTCTTTCACTGAAATTTAGCTCGTTGCTCTGAGCTTGAGTAACCTTGAAAGAAAATTCATACTTATGGCTAGGGTCAGAGCAAGTATGATTGACTGGCCAACTGAGGGGGTCCCATCTAGTAATATCAATAGTAGCCCAAACAGAACTATAACTTCTTTCTTCTACAATAAATTTCCTGAGGGCTATCAACTCATTGCCTTGGAGAGGAGAAATCCACCAAGGTAACTCAGAAGTTCTGGACATAGGTAACTGACTATAAGCCCAACAGTTGGATTAATTTTTAAATTCTGCATAGGATTTTGCCTGTGATAGAAAACATTTGATTCATATGCAAAAGTCCAGTATATCAAGAGAACACTATAAATAATCATATAGGTTAGGTTCTGAATCTTGGGATAGCTTTTTATTTCTGATGTTGTCTTCTTGTCCTGGTGTGAGTTTCATTTCCTCTCTGAGCACTGTTTTAAAGTGAGTTTGAGTTCAGTAGTTTGCTATATAAATCAGTATAGTGCAGGGGCCCATTTTAAGTGGGAAATATTCCAAGAGTCAATTCCTTCATTTTTGCTGCACATCAAGTAGTTTGAGTTCTTGTTCTTTTTTTTTTAATTTTTAAAATTATATATTTTAAAATTTTATTTTTGACTGCCCTGGGTCTTACCTGCTGTACATGGGCTTTCTCTATTATGTTACGGCAAGTGCGGGGGCTACTCTGTAGTTACAGTGCATGAGCTTCATTGCAATGCATGTGGCTTCTCTTGTTGCAGAGTGCAGGCTTCATTTAGTAGCTAGGGCTCATGGGCTCTAGAGTCCTAGATATCATTTTGAGATAGTGATTTTGTTTCCTTCAAGCATTACCCAGAAGTGAAATTACTCAATTCTATGATAACTGTATTTTTAAACTTTTGAGAAACTTCTGTTTTCCTTAGTGGTTGTGCCAATTTACATCCCTACCAATAGTGCACAGGGTTCCCTTTTCTCCACATCTTCACCAACACTTGTTATTTCTTGTCGTTTTGATGATAGCTATTTTAACAGATGTAAGATAGTATCTTATTCTGGTTTTGAGTTGTATTTCCCTGATGATTAGTGAGGTTGAACATCTTTTCGTGTACGTGTGGGTCATTTGTTAGAATTCTTTGGAAAATGTCCATTAAGATCATCTACACATTTTTTATTTGGATTATTATTTTGCTATTGAGTTGTATGAACTTTATATATTTTCCATTTAACCCCCATATGATATGTAATCTGCAAATATGTTCTTCTATTCCATAGGTTGCCTTTTCATTTTGTTGTTTCCTTTGCTGTACAGAAACTTTTTAGTTTGATGTAGTCCCACTTGTTTATTCTTGCTTTTGTTGTCAAATCAAAGACTGAAGTTTGAAAGCTTATCCCCCTTAGGAATTTTGTGATTTCAGGTCTTATGTTCAATTCCTTGATCCGTTTGAGTTGATTTTATGTACAGTGTAAGACAGTGGCTCAGTTTCATTAATTTACACGTGGTGTTCAGTTTTCTCAAAACCATTTATGGAAGAGAATATCCTTGTGTCCAGTTTTCCCAGCACCACTTAGGGAAGAGAATATCCTTTTCCCGTTGTATATTCCTGGCTTCTTTCTCATTAATTATAACAATGTGTGGGTTTGTTTCTGGGCTCTCCATTCTGTTCCACTGATTTACGTGTCAGTTTTTATGCCAATACCATACTGTTTTGATTCCTAAGGCTTTGTAATACAGTTTAAAATCAGGATTATTTTATATTTCTGTGAAAAATGCCATTGAAATTTTATATAGTTGTGTTGAATCTGAAAAATCTTTGAGGGTAATATGGATATTGAAAAATATTAATTCTTACAACCCATAAGCACAGAATATTTTTCCATTTATTTATGTCTCCTTCAGTTTGTTTTGTCAAAGTCATAATTTTCAGTGTACAGGTCTTTAACATCCTTGGTTAAATTTATTCCTAGGTATTTCACTTTTTAAAAATACTGTTTTATTGATCTATAGTGTTCTTGCTTGGAGAATCCCAGGGATGGGGGAGCCTGGTGGTCTGCCATCTCTGGGGTCGCACAGAGTTGGACACGACTGAAGCGACTTAGCAGCAGCAGCAGCAGCAGTGATTTACAATATTGTATTAGTTATAGGTATATAGAGATTCAAAATTTCTTTAAATTATATTGCATTTAAAGTTATTATAAAATATTGGTTATATTCCCTGTGCTGCACAATATATCCTTGCAATTTATTTATTTATTTTATACATAGTAATTTGTATCTTTATCCCCTATCCTTGCCTTGCTCTTCCCCCTTCCCTCTTCTCATTGGTAACCACTACTCTTCTGTATCTGTGTTTGTTATATTTATTCATTTATTTAATAAGTGGTGTCCTACAGTACTTATCTTCTCTCTGTCTGACTTATTTCACTAAGTGTAATCCCCTCTAAGTCCATCCATGATGGTCCAAATGGCAAAATTTCATTCTTTTCTATGGCTGAGTAATGTTCCATTGTGTATGTGTGTGTGTCTTATTGATTTATAGTTGATTTACAATATTAGTTATATGTGTGTGTGTGTATGTGTGTGTTTTTGTGTGTATACCCCACATCTCCTTTATCCATCCTTTATCCATTCATCTGGACACTTACCTAGGTTGCTTCCATATCTTAGTTGATATAAATACTCTAGTGCTGCTATAAACATTGGGGGGCATGTTACTGCTGCATTTGGAGTGATAGTTTATATATTGCTTCTGTAAATGCCTACCAGATAATAAGGGGAGGAATACCACCTAATAAGTGCTGTGTCACAACAGTCAATGCCCCAGTCATACTTACACCCTCTCAGTGGACCTGCCAGCCAGGAAATCAGGTGTGCTATTTATGATCCTTGGGCTAGGATGGCAGTCAGTGTTCCACTCACATATACAGTCTTTATAGATGCCTATTATTAATGGGCAGGGATGGCTGTCAGGTCTCTGTTCACACACATAGCATCTGCACATGCCTCTGCAGATACTTACTGGCAAAAAGAAAGGATGGTGCTGCTAGGTGTCATGCATAATAGTGTGAAAGACTGGCATTTTTAAAGTGTTTAGCCAGTGTAGAGGTGGCATTGTCAATAGGGTTGTGTTCTGCAGATCAGCAACCTTCTCAGCCCTTTGGATAGGAAAAGCAAGTGTACTTTGGACATTTTATTTTTTTGTTATTGTTTAGGATTTGGTAGTTATTTGCACTTGGTGGTATTTCTAATTTCAAGCTTCTCAGGTGTTCAGGTTGGAATATATGTGAAGACGAGAACAACAAAACACCCAGTCTCCACCAGGGAACTCACCACTGGGCTGGGTTTTTCCTCAAATCCTAAGGTCAATCCAGTTGACCTTCATTTTTCCAACTTGCAGTTTCTTTCTTATCTTTGCTCTTTGCACATATGAGATTTTTTTTTCCTGCTTCTAAGATTCTCTCTTTATCATGGATTTTAATCAATGTAGTTATGCATCCTTGGGAATAGTTGTGCCCCCGACCTCACCCCCACCCCCTCTGCCTTGTTTCTTGTGCTTGGAATGGGTTCAACTTAGATCTCTGGGTTTACAGTTTTCATCAAATTTGGAAAGTTTTCAGCAATTATTTCTCCAATTATTTTTTTGTCCCCTGCCCATTCTTCTTCCTGTCTTTCAGGGATCTCTACTACACATAATCAGGCTAGATGAAGTTGTCCTACAGCTCTCTTCTCATTCTGTTTTTGTTTCAGTTATATAGTTTTTATTGCTATGTCTTCAAGTTTGCTAATGCTTTTGGAGTGTTTACTCGATCAATCCTATTAACTGTATTCTCAGACACTATTGTTTTTAACCTCTAGATTTGTTTGAGTCTTAAATATTTTCCACATCAGTATGTACCAAGATCAATCTCTGTTGTTCCTTTTTGGACATGCAGGATATAGTTTTGTACTGCTAGTATCTATTAACAAATACAAAATCTTGTAAATCAAATACAAAATCTACGTTTGTCACTTCTGGATGTGTTTCTATTGATTTTTCTACTTAGTCATGTGTGCCTGCTTATAAAACTTATTTACTACCAGGCAGTATGAAAGTTACCCTCAATATCCTTGGTATTTTTACATTTCTATAAATATACTCGTTATGTTCTGGAATATACTTATGATACTTGAGAACAGTTTGTTCAAGATTTGCTTTAAGCTCTGCTGGGTGGGACCAGGAAAGCCTTAGTCTAGTGCTAACTTGCCTCTACTGAGGCAATAGCTTTTTGAGTAATCTAACCAGTACCCTGTGAATTATGAAGTTTACCATTCTTGCTCATGGGGACACAAACAATTCCTGACCCTGTGTGAGCTCCAAGGATTGCCTTTGCTCTTAAGCATTTGTTTTGCTGGTCATAGGTGGTCTCCTTGATTCCCTGCAGTGATTAGAACTTGACTAAATACTCTGCCCTGCAAACTTTAGCTATCACTGCCTCCCTAGACTCTCAGCTCCATTTTTTCTACTTACGGGGGTTGGTTACAAAGCTTCTTTATATTACCCTTCCCAGTGCTGAGATGTGGAAATGCTCTCTAAGCAGTACAAATGTATGGACCACATTTGTTTGTTTATACTTTGTTAGGCATGACCATTCTGTTTTCTGGTGTCCAATGTCTGAAATCATGTATATCTCATATTTTATCTAGTGTTTTGTTATTTTAGGCCAGAAGGTAAATCCAGCCTGTATTATTCCCATTTTTGGCTGCAAACAATGTTAAAAAAAATTCTGTGCTTAAATATTGCAAGAAAGCAGAGCTTCCATATACCAGTCTCCCAATTTGCCTAATACTAACATTTTATATTACCATAGTATAATGATGGAAACCAGGATATTAACATTGGGCACAATACTACCAAACAAATGACAGGCCTTGATTGGCTTCCATCAAGTTTTCTCCACTAATTTTCCAAAAATTGAATTCACAATCCTATGTTGTATTTTGTTCCCTTGCCTTTTATAACCTGGAAAGGTTATGAACTTTTGGAGAACTGGGCAAGTTATTTTACAAAAGGTTCTGCATTTTGGATCTGCCTGCAATTCTCTCATTATTAGGACACAGTTATGCATGTTTTGGTCTTCCCAGGTGGCATTAGTGGTAAAGAACCTGCCTGCCAATGCAGGAAATGTAAGAGACATGGTTCAATCCCTGGGTTGGGAAGATCCCTTGGAGGAGGGCATGGCAACCCACTTCAGTATTGCCTGGAGAATCCCATGAACAAAGGCGCCTGGGGGGCTATGGTCCTTTGGGTCACAAAGAGTCGGGCATGACTGAAGCGACTTAGCACATAGCACATGCATGTTTTGGTGAGAATACTACCCAAGTATTTACCCTTCTTAGTGAATCACCTTGATGCCAATGTCACTATTGGTGATTTTTTGGGTAAAGGGGCTGTATGCAATGTTTTATCTTTGTAATTAAATACTTGGGAGAGATATTATGAGATAATTCTAATATCCCATTTTTCCCTTATACTTTCACCTTCATATTTACCATCCATCAAAGGATTTTTTAATATAATTATAAAATTATGATGATTTTCGATTTTCCTCATTCCCTTAATGAAGTAGAATTCTTCATCATTAAATTGAACCAGAATTCCTTCTTTGGGGTAGCTAATTTCATGGTTCATGGCAGCAATAAACAGGATAGGTCAGGAACATCTCCTTGTATTTGGAGGGAAAAAAACCCAAAGCTTCCAAGTAGTGTAGGGAACATGTGGAAAGGATAAAGGAGTAAATTAAAAAAAAAAAAGAAAATGGAAACAAGTAAGGTTTTGTCAATTTGAGCACCATGAACAAGAATCAAAAACAACAGTGTACAACAATAATTATATTCTGGTTTATCAGATTAGCAGACTGTGAAGTGACACGAGCTCATAACAAAGTTCAAAGAAAAATATTAATGATATATGACCAAGGAGACAATAAGAATGTTGTATTAATTTTTTTAATTTATTCATTAGCATTTCAAAAAATAAGTATCAAGACACATGTTTCTTTTACTTGCCATTAATTTTAAGTCTGTATATAAGGTTTAGATAGCTCACTGTTTTAATTTGTTCAAGCAAGCAAAAAATATTAAACCACATGAAGAATTGTGGGGCAAGTAGTTCTGGAGTACTACCCAAGAAGAGGGAAATTAATCAGCACTGATGCTAACTTAGAATAACCAGGTAGCGTAGGATAGAAGAGTAACTCACCAGTGTGGTAACATGATAGCTCAGTAAGTAGAGTAAGGTATTGATAACAATATTAATAATTATAATACAATTGAACTATTTCAAAGATATGAAATAGCAAGTATCCTAATAAGGGTAGTAACAGAGACTCATTCTTTTATTCTGTAGGACATGAACTACCTATCAGTTATATACTTTTATTAACTGCTAACTTAAATAAAATGCTAATAAGGAATATGTAAGGGAAGCATAGCTCAATAATACCCAATTAGAAAACAGCTTACTTACTACTGCTGATCATGCAAAACTGGGCAGGACACCAATCTCAAAAATTAGAATCTAATGAATGATAGTGATGTAAACATATGTAAATATAACAGGTAAATATTCTTATAAAAAATCTATTAACCAGTGTGGCTTTTGATCACTTTGATTAACAACCAGGTCAACTTTCCTAAGAAAGAGATGATGGGTGGTTAAGATTTGCAACCTTATTAGCTGTCTTATTTTCTTTTTCATCTTTTTTTTTCTGAGTTAGCTGAGACTGCTAAAATCAAAGGTCTACTGATAGTCCAACTGCCAACTACAGTAAGGCAACACTGAGTGGGAATAACAGGGAAAATTATAATTATAAAACCCAGTCAAAGCCATGCAGTAGTAGTGTTTATAAACCCTCTTTATTTAAGTTTGGTGATCAATTTATAATCCTTGCAATAGCTGTAAAGTTTCCCCTCCATTTAAAGCTACTAAGAGACTGCTAAGATTGGGTTGGAATATTTTATGAAATATTTAAAATGCCATTTCATTTGGATCCTAACTGGTACTGTCTAGAGGTGAAAAGGTTCCTTAAAGGAATTGTGTTGCAGGAGGTATTTAGGGAAATCTGTTGTGTCAAAACAACATAGAAACTCAAAAAGAACTCAAACATTTGATGATAATGGAAAGTTTAAACATCTACCATTAAAACAAAATCAATAGAAAACAAATCTACACAAACACCTTGCAGGACCACAATACTTTAAAACCACATAGTATCTGAGAGTTCTGGCTCTTTGGAGAAGATAAGTATACCATATAAAACAAGCAAAAAAATAGGATGCAAAAGATATCTGAGCAGTATTACAGAACAGTAAGCCAAAAACAATTAATAGCCAAAAAAACAAAAACACAAGCACCAAAAGTAACTGTAAGCAAAACATCATGGATAAACTCATATGAAAAATAACTCAAATAATTGATAATTAGGAGAATACATTTCTCATACATTTAAAAAACGGATTAACAGGGACCATCCTATGTGAATGGATATTCAGAATGTTGATTGATATAAAAGGAGAAATATTTGGCAATATTGAACAAATGAAAATATTTATCACTTATGAATGAACAATTCTGCTTCTAGAATGGCCATAAATTCTGAAAACAGTTTTAAAAGAGAGTGAATCTTGTCAATAAATACACAGGTTTTTTTCAGTGAAACTCAGAAACAAATAGACTTTATACATGTCTTTCATTCAAAAGACTCCTCCCTAGTATAACTTGTTCAGTATCAAGTAAAGTGCCTGCCCATACTAAAAGCATTACCACATTCCTTACATTCATAGGGTTTCTTACCATTGTGAGTTCTCTGATGTTTTGTAAAGGATGAACTATGTCTAAAGGCCTTCCCACATGCTTTACATTCATAAGGTTTCTCTCCAGTATGAATTCTCTGATGTTCAGTAAGGGCTGAACTGTGTCTAAAAGCCTTCTCACATACCTTACATTCATATGGTTTCTCACCACTATGAATTCTTTGATGTTGAATAAGAGCTGAAGTAAGTCTAAAGAACTTTCCACACTCTTTACATTCATAAGGTTTCTGACCACTGTGAATTCTCTGATGTCGAGTAAGTTCACTACCTACTCCAAAAGCTTTCCCACATTCCTTACATTTATATGGTTTCTCGCCAGTATGAATTCTCTGATGTCTGGTCAGGGATGAACTATTTCTAAAGACCTTTCCACATGCCTTGCATTCATAGGGTTTCTTACCAGTATGAATTCTTTGATGTCGAGCAAGTTCTCTACAGACTCCAAAAGTCTTACCACATTGTTTACATGCATAAGGTTTTTCACCAGTATGAATTCTCTGATGTTCAATAAGCTGTGAACTAATTCTAAAGACCTTCTCACATTGAATACATTTGTATGGTTTCTCACCAGTATGAATTCTCTGATGTTCGGTTAGCTGTGAATGAAATCGAAAATCCTTGCCACATTCCATACATTTGTAAGGTTTCTCATCAGTATGGATTTTCTGATGTCTAGTAAGTTGTGCATGCACTCTAAAAGATTTCCCACAGAAAGTGCATTCATAGGGTTTCTTACAATCCTGAATTCTTTGAAATGAAGTGATTTCTTCAATTCGTCTAAAAGTCTTTCCATATTCCTTGCATTTATAGCACTTCTGATCATCATGGTGTACACTAAGGGCTTCATAAAAACTAAATACATTCCCACATTCCATACATTTACAAGGTTTCACACCAGTATGAATATTTAGTTGTAGGGTATAGGGGTCATCTACTCCAAAGGTTTCCCAATACTTACTATATTCAGAGGTTTTTTTACCGCTATGTATTTTCTCATATTCATCAATGCTTAATTCACAACTAAGGACCTTCCCATACTGCTTATATTCAAAGGGCTTCTTGCTATCATGAAATCTCTGCTGTAATGTAAGAAATTTGTGATTTTTGTAACTGGGCACCTTTTCAGAGATGATTTTTATTTGAGTGAAACATCCCACTTCAGGTCTTTGTACCTCAGTCTTCCTTTGGCTTTGCCAATCATTTCTAAAAATGGAGTTCTGAAGGCCAACTAATTTACTGTTTTCTATTACTTCCCACTGATAATTTTTCTTTTCAAGAATGTCCTTCTCTACAGATAAAGTCTTTGTGATGTACTTGGATTCCAAGTCTGAAAGAAAGGGAAAAAAAAATTTCTTTTTTCATGTGTCACAAAAATAAAAGTTATAAAATGCACAGTAGAAAAGCTGAAAATAATTCACAGCATAAATGGATGATTAAAATATTGTTATAAAGTTTGAAGAAAGGTAAAGAGAGCTCAGAGAAGGATAAGAGCATAATAACATAAGGATGTGAAGTTTGTGATAAGAGATATGGATTGGCAGTGGGTCTGAAATTTTGGTGTTGGATTATCACCTAGTAAGCTTGTCAAACACTGATGTGCATGAACTAATCCATAATCCAGATAAACTGAATCAACATTTACAAACATGGAATTTAGTTATTGGCTATCTTGTAGAGATATTGCGAATACAGATGAAAATTTGATAATCTATACATTCTAACAGTTTTCTGAGATTTTTCTTTTATAATACAATCCCAATACTTTACCATGGATAACAAGGTTCTGCTTATAAGACAGTACTTTAATCCATTATCTCCTTTCACCTAATCTTTTTTCACCTTCTACATCAAACCACATTTCCTATCATTTAGAGATACCCACAAGATGTTTCATTTCTCAGAAACGGACTCCTTATATACCATCTCCTTTTCATTGTCCAGGTCTAAAAGTTAGCACCCTCAGAAATGATGTACTACTAGCTGACTCTAAGTAAGTTCATATATACATCTCTATTCCAATATCTAGTTCCTTGCCCTCATACCCATTTTTTTTTCAATTTTGTACTCTGAAATTTTCTCTGTTGTCATACTGTTTATTTCCTTATTCCTTAAACTTCAAAAAGACAAAATCATTATTTTATGTGCCACTGAATATCAAGGCTCAAGGTCATAGTAGTTGACAGTTACAAGAAAAGTAAATCACTGGTTGAAAGGAATCTAAGAATAAAAGCAAATATTACAAATATGTCACTGGAGAATACAACTATCAAAGTAACTATAAGAACAGTGCAATAGTTACAGCATGCCTCCATGCTTTTAAAAATATCACACTACACTATAGTGATTTTATATACACAAATTTATATACATATGAAATTTCTAATATAGTAAGATATATGTACATATATAATAGTGTTTATTGTCTCCATCATTGCTATTAATTTCCTCCTATTCATACTCATAAGTTTCTTTATCCCATATGTCAATAAAGATGATGTTTTATTTACTTCTCTTCAGTAATATTGTCACTATTATTCATCTATCCTATTGAAATCCTAGTTTATATTTACATGTTTTCCTTCATGCTCTTTCCCAAATACTCCATTTTCTTATACTCAAAGCTAACCATTGCTATATTTCCCCCAAAATATCAGTGTTGTATATATTATAATAGGTATATACCATATTTTAAGGCTTATGCAGTTCTGAGTAAAGCTGTGGCTGAAATGCTATGTAAAAGTGGAGGTAGGAGGTGGGAAAAAGGGAGGTGGAGGTGTAAGGCACTTTGTAACAAACAATCTGTTGGACCTAGCTGGAGATTGGCAATCAGTAAGGGAACAACCTGAGGAAAATCCAAAGTGACTGATATACATTGTATGATAAAGAACAAAAATAATTTCCTGTGACTGAATTGTGTTATGTATAATTAAGGTGAAATAATGCAAACATCTTATTTGACTGCAACAATAAAATCATAAATGAATGCCAGTATCAGTAAATTAAAAGTACTTCCTTTTAGAAATGAAAAAGCTTTCTATCAAACAACTGTTGTTGTGGAAATGTATTGATATTTCTGAGAATAGTGGCACTGAAAATATTACATATTGAAAATCCATGAAACAACATTAGTCACAAAGAAAGGATTTAAATGTTTATATTAATAAAAATGAAAGAATGAAAATAACCAATGTATACATCCCATTCAAGAAGACAGAAGAGAACAAAGTGACCTAAAAAAAAGGTGAGGGGAGAATTGAATAAATACAGAATAATATAAACATTTAAATCCTTATGTGATGAGTTAGAAACATGTAAAGAGTATAATGAACAAATATAAAATGTAAATGACAGAAGGGAAAGAACCATCACAGAGGGTATTTTTAAAAATGATATAAGATTCCTCTGCTAATCAATTTGAAAATGTTGACATAAATTATTTTGTAAGTAAATAAATAGTGAAAACCCTAGATGCCATAAAAGTTGGGGGGAAAAAAGAACAATGTGCTAGAAAGAGATAAAACTGTCAAATACTTACCTCCCATGAAACAAAAAATCATAAGCATTCCTATTGCCTAAGTTGTGGCAGTAAGCCAGGTAATGAGCCAGGGCTCCTAAAATAAAGATCTGAGCCATAACCTGGAGCAGGGAAGGTAGAAGATATGCCCTTGACGGTTGTGACAGAAGCAAGAATGTTATAATATTAATGAGTCATGACAAAAGACACAAAAATTATCTGAAGGAGACCACCATTTTGACAATGCAAGAATCGAAAAAGGGGGGAAAATACTTTTGTGTACTAAAATATGTTAAGTAAACAACTGAATAAAATTTATAGCTAGTATTTTTAAAGAAGAAGCAAAACACATGAAACATGGAAGACCAGAACTCACTTTTAACCAATTCAAGTGTATGGTCTAGGATAGGGAAGATATAGAGTGAGCCTAGGAAAACTTCAGAAAGCAATAATATATTCAAGAAATAAAAAATCAAGTCAATGCTACACAAAAATCCATAAGGAATTCCTCAGTATTTATATAGCTAGGTATCAACAATCAAAGGCTGTGGTGGGCTAAAGTATACTAAACTAATAAAAATCAACAAATCCATAATGACACATAAAGAAGAGGTCAGTCAAATGGAGTGCCTCCTCTTGGACAAGCTAGGCTTTTTATTCTGATGATGACTTTCCTTGTTTGATCAAGTCTTTACTTTCCTGGCCCCGTTTACTTGGCACATCCCACACAACCCTCCAGAGCAACTTTCTTTCCATCAGTAAGGTAGTCACAACCCACTTAGAAATGGAACACCCTGCTTACAAGACAGAAATGTAACATAATAAAACCTGCTTCTGACACTAATTAGCCATGTAACCTTGGAGAGGTAGCCTAAATATTCGTCTTAGCAATCTCTTCAAAGAAAAACAGTGCAAGTAGTATTTATATCATAGGGTTGCAGAGTTAGGTAACTCAGTATATTAAAAGGGCTTAAAACAGGGCCTGGTACAAGACAAGAACTACATGAGCTGAGAGGAAAAGTAGCTTTCTAAAACATTAAGAGGTCCTTGCTAGAATTCTGACTTAATGTTAAATGCAAAGTTCTTTAACCTCATAGAAGGTGTAAGACAATACTTGTATCAGGCAATGAATATGAATTCTGTTTGCCAATCTAACAACAAAAATTATACATATTCTTTTGATAGTCATATCAAATCAAGACAGTATCTTAGCTGTTCTCCCAGAGGTGGGTAGGGAAATAATATAAAGAATTTAAAGCAATTCTGGGCTCAAACAAAATACAATAGATACCTTAAAGGATATACTCTATGTATCCTATAACCAGATCTAGCTCTTCGGGTATCAAGGAAGGCAGAAATTACATGAAGAAACTAAGAAGGGAATTCATACAAATTCAAATTATATGAAGAATGATGAAGGTTCTAAAAGGAGGTGTCATCTCCAAAACCATGCTGAATCCATGCATTTGGGAACTTGGAGAAGAAATTCATCTAGTGTCTTAAAAATAGCATTGAGTTAACTGAATGTCAACTGATAGTCTATAGCACATATTCTAAATTATGTGAACAGTCAAATTTACCCAATGAGACCAAGTTGCTGTAATTTTCCATCATCACATCCCAGTACAAGTCCCTCTGAGCAGAATCCAGATATTCCCACTCCTCCTGAGAGAAGCTGATGACCACATCCCTGAATGTCACCAATTCCTAAAATAAGAAACCACATATTACATGTAAAATAGAAGAAAATATTTTTGACTAAAAGATAAAAAAGAATTAAACTATTACATATAGAATGGATAAACAACAAGGGCCTAAGGTATAGCACAGGGAACTATTTAATATCCTGTAATAAACCATAATGAAAATATGAAAAAGAATATATATTTGTATAACTGAATCACTTTGCTGTATAGTAGAAATTAACACAGCATTGTAAATGAACATTGTATGTCACATGCCTATGGCATGAATTATCAATGATAATGAATTTCTACATCCTTGTTCCTTGGTACAGGAAAAATATATAGCTTAGAAAATAGGGTATGAACAATATTTTAAAATTTCTTAACAACCCCAAGTTCTTCACTGTTAATCACCATTTCACATTATATAAGAATTATAACTTCTAATGAAAAAGTATTTATTAAGTGCTTTTTAGTGGCTGCAGAGTAGTGTGCTTGGTAAAAATATATCTGCCTTAATTATATTTAGACATAGGTTAGATAAGGTCTTCTCCAATTCTGAAATCAATAATAATCTACTGTTTATGTCTGAGACTAGTCAACATCAAATCCAATCTACCTGGAAAATCAGGTCTGTTCAGAAGTAGAGTTTGCTCATGTGTCATTAAATGGATCCATTTGCTTTTTTTCTCAAGAGTATGTAAAAGGATGGTAAATGCCTCCCTCTGGGGATTCTATTTCTACGCTATAACTGCTCTGAACAAAAAAATCTACACATAGGAATACTGAACATTATTTGGAAAAGAGATAGGCACATAGAAGGTACAGTGTGCTGTTTGACTCCAACTGTCACTAGAAAGTGAAAATGGGGATTTTCATGAGGATGTGGGGGGTAGGCTCTTAAAGGTGTTTTCTTGGAAGATTTAGATAAATGAAATGTTCACAAAGGAGAGAAACAGCAACTTACCTCGTCCATGGTTAGAACTGTAAAGAATTGATCGAGGAATTCCACTTCTGGTATAACAGCATGAGGAGTTCTATGGAGATTGTCCCCATTGAAACTGGTGAAAATTATATATAAAAACAAAGCAAATGAAGAAACATTTGTTCAAGAAAATCTAGTAAAACTTACTAAGAACTGTAAAAGTCTGCAGTATCTGAACCTAATCTGCACCCTTTCTTATCCCTCCATCCTAGTGAGAAAAAGATTCTATTCCAAACTCGTACAACTAAGGACACAAACTTCCTCACCCCCTCCTCAATCCCTGCTCCCAGTCAGATAACTATCTTCCTTGGAGGAATAGAACATCAGCATTTCTCATTTGCCCCCAGCTATCTTTGCTCGGGCAAATGCAACTAAGCATGGAACTGCCTAGCAGCCAGGTGAGAAATGTAGGCTGTACCTTGGGTGTGGCACTGCTGAGAATACTGGGGTTCCAATCATCTTTGCCTTGGCTCATGGGGTAGGAGTTCCATGCCAAGAGAGGGAAGCTGAGACCTAAGACTACTGAGCAACCCCCTCCATATCCCTCTCCATTTGCAATGGAGTGTGAAAAAGTTCAAGGGTAAGGACTTTCTCAAAAACAGTTGAAATTTTAATGAAAAGCTATTGGGGTTAGTGAAAGGCTATAAGGATTGAAAAATTCATTGGAGATAAATGCTACACTGTAGGCAGGCTAGTTTGTCAGAAGGGATCAGAGAAAGATATTTGGGGAGCCCTTCCTATTGTCAGAACAAATCTCAAATACTGACTTGATTTCCTTAAGTTAAGCATTGTATCCCCAGGGCATTACTGAAAATAATAGTGCCATCAGTCACAATTAGGGAATCCTAACAGCTTGGTGTGGTCAGGTAAAGAGACATTCAAAGAGCCTTGTCAAAACCACTGTTATCCAAGGGTGACTATAATAATCCCAAGGAGCAATATTAGATATTGACACTATAGGGGAGATAGATTTCACTTAATTAATTTAGCCAGTTACTAAACAAATATAAATAACAATAACAAGCCTGGGGAAGGGAAGGAGACAAAACTATCACAGTTGAAACAACTATCTAAAAATGTCAACTTTCCATAAACAAGAGACAGGAAAATATAACCCATAAACCAAAAACAAAACCAACAATAGAAACTGCCTGTGAAAACAACTAGATTGAACAAAGAATTCAAAGTAACAACTATAAATACGTTCAAATAAACAATCAGATCAGATCAGTCGCCCAGTCGTGTCCGACTCTTTGCGACCCCATGAACTGCAACACGCCAGGCCTCCCTGTCCATCACCAGCTCTCGGCGGTCACTCAGACTCACATCCATTGAGTCAGTGATGCCATCCAGCCATCTCATCCTCTGTCATCCTCCTGTCCTCCTGCCCCCAATCCCTCCCAGCATCAGAGTCTTCTCCAAGGAGTCAACTCTTTGCATGAGGTGGCCAAAATACTGGCGTTTCAGCTTTAGCATCATTCCTTCCAAAGAAATTCCAGGGCTGATCTCCTTCAGAATGGATTGGTTGGATCTCCTTACAGTCCAAGGGACTCAAGAGTCTTCTCCAACACCATAATTCAAAAGCATCAATTCTTCGGCGCTCAGCCTTTTTCACAGTCCAGCTCTCACATCCATACATGACCACAGGAAAGACCATAGCCTTGACTAGGCGAACAATAAACATGCTTAAAGTAAAAGAAAGTATGATCATAATGTCATACAAATAATCTGTGAAGAGACAGAAGTTGTTTAATATCACCAGGGAGTTGGTGATGGACAGGGAAGTCTGGTGTGCTGCAGTCCATGGAGTCCCAAAGAGTCAGACAGGACTGAGCAACTGAACTGAACTGAGTGTCACCAGATGTAAATTCTGAATACTGAAGTTGAAAAGTATAACCAAAATGTAAATTTCACTAGAGTATCTCAACAGTAGATATGAAGTGGACAGAAAAAAAAGTATTAGCAGACTTAAAGGTATCTTGATAGACATCATGCAACCTGAAGAAAAACAACACAAAATAAGAAAAATGAAAAGAACTTCAGAGAAATGTTGGAAACCATTAAGCACACACTTGTAATAGATGTAACAGAAAAGAGTAAAGGAGCATTTTAACATTCAAGTAAATAATGGATGAAAGTTCCTAAATTAATTGAAAAATATTAATCTATATATCCAGAAAGCTTGATGAACACCAAATAGAATAAATTCATAGAGATCTACAAACAGGCAAATCATGGTAAACATCGTGAAATATGAGAGAATCTGGAAAGCAGAAAGGAAAATTAGTTGTCACTTAAAAGTGAATCCTTAATAAGTTTACTTGATGACATTGCACAGAAACAAGGGAGACCATAAGGCAATGGGATAATATATACAAAGTGCTCAAAAAAACTTTCAATCAAGAGCTATTTTTCAAATGTGAAGATGAAATAAAGGTATTACCAGATAAAGAAAAACTGAGGGAATTAATTAAATGTTAACAGTCCTGTCTTAAAGAAATACTCAAGGGAGTTCTTCAGGTTAAAAGTAAGTCCCACGTAGTAATTCATATTCATGTAAAAAAAACAAAGAGCACTAGTAAAGGTAATTATGTAATTATAAAAGACAATACACATAACATATTTCTTCTCCTTCACGTAACTGATTTATGTGGCACGTTTAAAATTTCTCAACAAATATTAGCCAACTGAACTCAACAACACATTAAAATGATCATATACTATGATCAAGTGGGATTTATTCCATGGATGCAAGAATGGCTCACCATCCCCCAAACAATATGATACAACATATTAACAAAATGAGGGATAAAACCCACATAATCACCGGAATAGATGCATAAAAAATATTTGACAAAAATTAAACATCAATTTATGATTAAAAACTCAGCAAAGTGGATATAGAAGGAACATACTTCAGCATAATAACAAGTTCATAGCAAATATCATACCTAATGGTGAAAAGTTGAAAGCTTTTCCTCCAAGATCAGGAAGAAGACAAAAATGCCCACTCTTGCCACTTTTATTCAACACAGAATTAGAAGTCTTAGCCACAGCAATTACATTTTCTAAAAAAGGAAGAAAGAAATAAAAGGTATACAAATGAGAAAAGAAGTAAAACTGCCACTATTTGCAGATGAAATAGTAGTATATACAGGAAGACCCTGAAGATTCCATCAAAAAACTCAAAAGTAATAAATTTAATAAAGTTGCAGGATACAAAATCCATATACCAAAAATCAGTTGCATTTCTATAGACTTATAATGAGCACTCTGAAAAATTAAGCTATCCTCTGCTAATTGATTGGAAGAATTTAAAAAAGAGCTGGATTTCAAATTACATTCCAAAGCTATAGTAATCAATACAGTATGTTATTTAAAAAAAAAAAAAGCCATACACACAGACCAATGGAATAGAATAAAGGGCTCAGAAAATAAACCCAAGTATTATACTTATGGTCAATTTACAACACAAGAGCCAATATACAATGTAATAAGGACAGGCTCTTCAACACATGGTATTGGGAAAAGGGACAGTCATATGTAAAAGCATGAAGTTAGATCACTATTTTGCACCATACATAAGTACAAAGTCAAAATGGATTAAAGACTTGAACATAAAACTTGAAACCATAAAACTCCCAGAAGGTAATATCGTGGGTAAACAACTTGACATCACTCTTGGATGTGATTCTTTTTGGGTATAGCATGAAAAAACCAACAAAAGCAAAAATAAACAAGTGGGACTACATCAAACTAAAAAACTTTGTGCACCAAAGAAAAACATCAACAAAATGAAAAGGCAACCTACTAGTACAAAATATTTGCAAATCAAATTACTGATAAGGGGTTCATATCCAAAACACATAAAGAACTCATACAACTCAATAGGAAAAAACCTTCAATTTAAAAAATGGCCAAAGGGTATGAATAGAATTTTTCAAAGGAACACAGATTCCGAACATGTACATGAAAAGGTGCTCAACATCATTAATCAGGGAAATGCAAATCAAAATCGCAATGAAACCTCATCTCAACCTTCAGAATGGTGATTATCAAAAAGACAAAAGGTAACAAATGCTGGTGAGGACACAGAGAAAGGGAATTCTTTTTTTTCTTTTTTTAAGAAAGAGAATTCTTGTTCACTGTTCATGGGAATGTTAATTGGTGAGACCTCTGTGGAAACCAGAATGGAGGGTCATTTAAAATATTAAAAACGAATACCATATGATTCTGCAATTGGACTCCTGAGTATTTTTCGTAAGGAAGTTAAAACACTGACTCAAAAAGATTTATGTACCCTCAAGTTCATGCAACATTATTTATTTATAATAGCAAGTAATGAAAATAATGTAACTGTCCATGGATGGATGGATGAGTAAAGAAAATGTCACACACACACACCCCAACAGAAAAATGGAATATTATTCAGCCATAAAAGTAAAATCTTGCCATTTGTCAAAACATGGATGAACCCTGAAAACACTGTAAGTAAGAGCAAGACAAATACTGTATGTTCTTACTAATATATGAACTCTAAAAAAACAAAAGACAAATTCCTAGACACTTAAAAGAGATTGGTGGCTGCTAGAGATGAGGGGTGAAAGGATGGGCAAATGGGTAAAGGTGGTCAAAAAGTAAACTTTTAATTCTAAATAAATCATGGGGATGAATGTTCAACATGACGACTATAGTTAATAATACTGTATTGTATATTTGAAAGTTGCTAAGAGAATAAACTCGATGGATGTGAGTCTGAGTGACCTCCGGGAGTTGGTGACGGACAGGGAGGCCTGGCGTGCTATGATTCATGGGGTCGCAAAGAGTCGGACACGACTGAGCGACTGATCTGATCTGAAGAGAATAAAAAAGTTGCTGAATCTAAAATATTATTACAATGTAAAAACAACTTGTAACTTTGTATAGTGATGAATGTTGAAACATTTATTGTGCCCTTTTTGAAATATATACAAATATTAAATCATGTCGTTCATTTGAAACTAATATAACGTTATATATTAATTATGTCTCTAAAAAAATTTAAAAAGCCCCACATACCTAGAGAGAAAATTTTTGGAAGAATATATGTTATTAACAATGATTATTTCTAGATCGTGGGATTGTGGGTAATTATTGACTTATAAGTTCCTTCCACCCCAGTACTCTTGCCTGGAAAATCCCATGGATGGAGGAGCCTGGTGGGCTCCAGTCCATGGGGTCGCTAAGAGTCCCAGGGGTCGACTGGGCGACTTCGCTTTCACTTTTCACTTTCATGCATTGGAGAAGGAAATGGCAACCCACTCCAGTATTCTTGCCTGGAGAATCCCAGGGACAGAGGAGCCTGGTGGGCTGCCGTCTATGGGATCGCACAGAATCGGACACGACTGAAGCGACTCAGCAGCAGCAGTAGCAGCATAAGTTCCTTAAAAATTGAATATTTTACAACCTGCATCAATTCTACCATCAGACATATCAGTTCAGTTCAGTTCAGTCGCTCAGTCGTGTCCGACTCTTTGCGACCCCATGAATTGCAGCACGCCAGGCCTCCCTGTCCATCACCAACTCCCGAAGTTCACTCAAACTCACGTCCATCGAGTCAGTGATGCCATCTAACCATCTCATCCTCTGTCATCCCCTTCTCCTCCTGCCCCCAATCCCTCCCAGCATCAGAGTCTTTTCCAACAGTCAACTCTTCCCATGAGGTGCCCAAAGTATTGGAGTTTCAGCTTCAGCATCATTCCTTCCAAAGAACACCCAGGATCGATCTCCTTTAGAATGGACTGGTTGGATCTCCTTGCAGTCCAAGGGATTCTCAAGAATCTTCTCCAACACCACAGTGCAAAAGCATCAATTCTTCAGTGCTCAGTTTTCTTCACAGTCCAACTCTCACATCCATACATGACCACTGGAAAAACCATAGTCTTGACTAGACGGGCCTGTGTTGGCAAAGTAATGTCTCTGCTTTTGAATATGTTATCTAGGTTGGCCATAACTTTCCTTCCAAGGAGTAAGCATCTTTTAATTTCATGGCTGCAGTCACCATCTGCAGTGATTTTGGAGCCCCCCAAAATAAAGTCTTTTCCCACTATTTCCCCATCTATAAAAGAGCTATTTCTATATAAAAGATTTAACAGAGTTGGAGATAAGCTTTCCTTTTGTTTAGGAACATAATGAGCACAAAAGATCTTCAAAATGGGTGGGAATATGAAGGAAATTTGTGACTGAAATGAATTACTTTTACAAACTTATGAACATCCTTTTGTTTTATCACACCAATGCAATAGGATACATTCACCATACACATGCTTGAATTAACAAAATTAAAGATGGTAGTGGGGAAGGCAATGGCACCCCACCCCAGTACTCTTGCCTGGAAAATCCCATGGACGGAGGAGCCTGGTAGGCTCCAGTCCATGGGGCCGCTAAGAGTCGGATGCGACTGAGCGACTTCACTTTCACTTTTCACTTTCATACATTGGAGACGGAAATGGCAACCCACTCCAATGTTCTTGCCTTGAGAATCCCAGGGACAGGGGAGCCTGGTGGGCTGCCATCTATGGGGTCACACAGAGTCGGACACGACTGAAGCGACTTAGCTTAAAGATGGTAGTAGCATTTTCAGACTAAATAAGAAAATGTATGTAAAAGAGGCAGAAATGTATTTGGTACAGCATATGTGCTTATTGTGCTATGTGCTCAGTCGTGTCTGACTCTTTGTGACCCTGTGGACTGTAGCCTGCTAGGCTTCTCTGTCCATGGAATTCTCCAGGCAAAAATACTGGCGTGGGTTGCCATTCCCTTCTGCACGGATATACTTATTATACATGGCTTAATTTTTTAGCTTTATTATTCAAAAACTAATATCATTTTAGCTATATAAGATTGATTATAAATGCAGTCTTAGTAAAACAGATTCATATACAGTATTAACAATTAGGAGTGTTGTTTTTCCTATGTAAAAAGTTTGTCTTATCTGCATGGTATTATATCACATTTATGTAATGTGATTAACTTAGTTTTTAAGATTATATACAGTTATATAAATCCATGAAGTTACAGATATTCTACAAACAAAACCAAACATACCAAAAAAAAAAAAAAAGTTAGGAACTAACTTTTGAACATAGAATTTTGAACATAATTTCAACAGATTTGTGGTCCTTTATGAGTACCAAAATGGAATTAAATTGCCTTAAGAATTTCTATTATGGATATTTGCACAAATCTGGCTATTAAAAATTCCATCTAAGTCCTCATTAAAATTAACTTTATATTTACATTACTCTTTAGATAAGAAATCTATGAGGAATATTTAGAATTTCCATATACTAGCAACTTTTTTTTTCTTGAGAATTTAATTAAGTACAAAGTATTTAGTAAGTGCTCTAGGGCTGCTGCTGCTACGTAGCTTCAGTTGTGTCTGACTCTGTGTGACCCCATAGACGGCAGCCCACCAGGCTCCCCCGTCCCTGGGATTCTCCAGGCAAGAACACTTCCTACTCCAATGCAAGCAAGAAAGTGAAAAGTGAGAGTGAAGTCGCTCAGTTGTGTCCAACTCTTAGCAACCCCATGTACTGCAGCCTACCTGGCTCCTCTGTCCATAGGATTTTCCAGGTAAGAGTACTGGAGTGGGTTGCCATTGCCTTCTCCGCTCTAGGGCTATGCCCAGATTAATGTATTCAATCTTCATAAAATCCATAAGGCACTGATTGATTATTATGAACATTTTATAACAAGAAATTACAAAATAGAGAGTCTGGTAACTATTTCCTTGGAAAGAAAGTTATGACCAACCTAGACAGCATATTAAAAAGCAGAGACATTACTTTGTCAACAAAGGTCCATCTAGTCAAGGCTATGGTTTTTCCAGTGGTCATGTATGGATGTGAGAGTTGGACTGTGAAGAAAGCTGAGCACTGAAGAATTGATGCTTTTGCACTGTGGTGTTGGAGAAGACTCTTGAGAGTCCCTTGGACTGCAAGGAGATCCAACCAGTCCATTCTGAAGGAGATCAGCCCTAGGATTTCTTTGGAAGGAATGATGTTAAAGCTGAAACTCCAGTACTTTGGCCACCTTATGTGAAGAGCTGACTCATTGGAAAAGACCCTGATGCTGGGAAAGATTGAAGGCTGAGGAGAAGGGGACGACAGAGGATGAGATGGTTGGATGGTGTCACTGACTCAATGGACATGGGTTTGGGTAGACTCCAGGAGTTGATGATGGACCTGGCGTGCTGCGGTTAATGGGGTCTCAAGGAGTCGGACACAACTGAGAGACTGAACTGAACTGAATAACTATTGACCTCCTTGAAATATGGTGAGTTTGAACAAGCAATAGAATTTTAAATTAGTTTTAACAAATAGAAAAGCAATATAAAATGTTTTTCAGTTAAACACAATTTTATTGTTTTGGCATTACTGGTGAAAAACTCACCTGCCAGTGCAGGAGACCTAGGAGACGTGGGCTTGATCCCTGGGTTGAGAAAATGCTCTGGAGGAGGGCATGGCAACCCACTCCAGTATTCGTGCCTGGAGGATCCCATGGACAGAGGAGCCTGGCAGGCTATGGTCCATATGGTGCCAAAGAGTCAGACACGACTGAAGCAACTTAACTGAAGATTTAATATCCAAATTGAGATGTTCTGTAACACTAAAATATGCACTAGATTTTGAAAACTTAGTAGGAAGCTATGAATGTAAAATACTTCAATTTATTTATGTCATTTTATGTTGAAATAATATTTTAGATATATTGGTTCAAATAAGATGCATTATCAAAATTAATTTCAACTGTTTCCTCCTACTTTTTAAAATGTGTTCAATAGAAATTATAAAATTACATAAGTGGCTTTTGTTATATTTCCACTAGTGTTGCTTTAGACTCAAATACCATTATACCACACTGCCTATCACAGTCTACACCAATATATGGTCTGAAACTAAGTCTACTGCCAAATCTCAAACAAGACTTGGTTATCACCACTCAACACTCCCCATGGATTTTCTGGAAAAAATCCCTGCCCTTGTACACACATACCTCTCTTCACAAAACTCCAATCATATACCCAGTTCTAAATGTCAAAGTCAACGTTTTCACTTACTGATTGAAGTCAAACCACTTCCTACTTGCTTTATTTGGAAATCAAAGGCATCTGCTATGTTATTATACCTAGCCACAGATCTCTTCCTTAACAAATCACATTCTAAAATAAGCCCTTCATTTATCCTCCAAGAGTTCTGTTTTTGTGCCTTCCTTTCGAAAGTAGAGCACAAGGGATTACTGAATGATTTACCCAATGGGTATGGGAATATTAACTGGAAAGGTAAAGGGTGCTTGGAAAAAGATAAGGTGTCTATCTCTCTGGCCCTGTTACTAATTGGGAAGGGGAGGCCTAGAACCAGGAAAGTGGATAAGTCACAATTGGGGAAACTAAGGATAAGGAAAGCAGTTTATTGTGATCCACACAGTCAAAGGCTTTGGCATAGTCAAGAAAGCAGAAATAGATGTTTTTCTGGAACTCTCTTGCTTTTTCCATGATCCAGCGGATGTTGGCAATTGGATCTCTGGTTCCTCTGCCTTTTCTAAAACCAGCTTGAATATCTGGAAGTTCACGGTTCACGTGTTGCTGAAGCCTAGCTTGGAGAATTTTGAGCATTACTTTACTAGCATGTGAGATGAGTGCAACTGTGCAATAGTTTGAGCATTCTTTGGCATTGCCTTTCTTTGGGATTGGAATGAAAACTGACCTTTTCCAGTCCTGTGGCCACTGCTGAGTTTTCCAAATTTGCTGGCAGCAGCACTTTCACAGCATCATCTTTCAGGATTTGAAGTAGCTCAACTGGAATTCCATCACCTCCACTAGCTTTGTTCCTAGTGATGCTTTCTAAGGCCCACTTGACTTCACATTCCAGGACGTCTGGCTCTAGGTGACTAATCACACCATCGGGATTACCTGGGTTGTGAAGATCTTTTTTGTACAGTTCTTCTGTGTATTCTTGCCACCTACATTGGTGAATTTCTCTAGTACAAGGGTCTAACTGGTTGGCCCTGAAAAAATTCACTTAAAAAAAATTATAGTCATATTCATGTCACTATTGATATTACCAGATGGGATCCCCTCACCAGGCAAATTAATAATCCCTGCTCTGACTCTGGCCATAAATTTGAGCTTTCTTCTATTATTCAGATTTAATCAGAGCAACAAACAAAGTTTCAACAAAGGAGGGTAAAATCTCCCACACTTATGAGATGGATTTATATAGATAACACCAGGCTAGGGTAATTTACATCTCAAGTCTCCTCTTTGTTGAAAACAATTAAATCATACTAAAGATAATCCAGTCTAGTAACACTAAAAAACTAGGCTATATGCCTTATACACAGTGCCAATATATAATTTCCCTGAAAGATAAAGATTCTATAGAGTAGACCAAGTCAGATGACCTAGGATATACTGGGCTACATCTAATGAAAGCTCTTAACTTAAGTCTTACTTCTGACTTTACTAATACTGCTAGCTATGTTATTGACTATGCCAAAGCCTTTGATTGTGTGAATCACAATAAACTGTGGAAAATTCTGAAAGAGATGAGCATACCAGACTACCTGATTTGCCTCTTGAGAAACCTATATGCAGGTCAGGAAGCAACAGTTAGAACTGGACATGGAACAACAGACTGATTCCAAAGAGGAAAAGGAGTACATCAGGGCTGTATATTGTTACCCTGCTTATTTAACTTATGTGCAGAGTACATCATGAGAAACGCTGGGCTGGAAGAAGCACAAGCTGGAATCAAGATTGCTGGGAAAAATATCAATAACCTCAGATATGCAGATGACATGCAGTGAAGAGGAACTGAAAAGCCTGTTGATGAAAGTGAAAGAGGAGAGTGAAAAAGTTCGCTTAAAGCTCAACATTCAGAAAACTAAAATCATGGCATCTGGTCCCATCACTTCATGGCAAATAGATGGGGAAACAGTGGAAACAGTGTCAGACTTTATTTTTGGGGGCTCCAAAATCACTGCAGATGATGATTGCAGCCATGAAATTAAAAGATGCTTACTCCTTGGAAGGAAATTATGGCCAACCTAGATAGCATATTCAAAAGCAGAGACATTACTTTGCCAACACAGGCCCGTCTAGTCAAGACTATGGTTTTTCCAGTGGTCATGCATGGATGTGAGAGTTGGACTGTGAAGAGAGCTGAGCACCGAAGAATTGATGCTTTTGTACTGTGATGTTGGAGAAGATTCTTGAGACGCCCTTGGACTGCAAGGAGATCCAACCAGTCCATTCTAAAGGACAGCAGTCCTGGGTGTTCTTTGGAAGGACTGAGGCTAAAGCTGAAACTCCAATACTTTGGGCACCTCATGGGAAGAGTTGACACATTGGAAAAGACTCTGATGCTGGGAGGGATTGAGGGCAGGAGGAGAAGGGGACGACAGAGGATGAGATGGCTGGATGGCATCATCGACTCAATGGACATGAGTTTGAATGAACTCTGGGAGTTGGTGATGGGCAGGGAGGCCTGGCGTGCTGCAATTCATTCATGGGGTTGCAGAGAGTCGGACACAACTGAGCAACTGAACTGAACTGAACTGATGTATTTCACCTGTTTTCCAAAATTGCTATTTCTTACACTGCCAAATGTATGACTGAGGCCTCTGATAAAATAATATGTAGTTCCACATGAGATCAATGATGCTAACAGTGTAACTCTAGATATGGAAAGAGACAAGAGGGAATGTTTTCCTGGACCAAGAGGCTAGTAAGACAGGTGGTCTAGAAAATTTTGGATACTGTTTTATGGACTAGTCCAGTAACAACACACTGACTGGCCGGCCTATCAACAAAATCTTTGCCAAGCCTGAGAATAGACATTCTCAACACCATGGAATAAAATGGGCATGAAATGCCCCCCTCAGAATCATGGTTAAGTTTATGAGCAAAAACAGGCTCTGCCAACTGAAAACTGACACTTGCCATCTACATCCACAAAGATTAAGTCATGGCCATTGCACCTGCTGACCTTCAACTCCCCTGAAAAGAGTTCAGGGTGAAAATCAGGAATGAGGCACTCTGTGCTCTGGAAAAAATTGGCAGAACAGGCCTTCAGATAGTTAGATCATTTCAAGAGAAGATTTTATGAGTCACAATTTTCGCACCTTCTCATACCTAGAAAAACACTGATGTCATTAACGATGAAATCTGCTTTGGCTATTGAGAAAAATTTTACAATTAAAAGTCAAAATAGAGTAGCTATGGTTCAGACATCCTGGAAAATAGTTCAGTTCAGTTCAGTCGCTCAGTCGTGTCTGACTCTTTGCGACCCCATGAATCACAGCACGCAAGGCCTCCCTGTCCATCACCAGCTCCTGGAGTTTACCCAAACTCATGTCCATCGAGTCGGTGATACCATCCAGCCATCTCATCCTCTGGCATCCCCTTCTCCTCCTGCCCCCAATCCCTCCCAGCATCAGGGTCTTTTCCAATGAGTCAACTCTTCCCATGAGGTGCCCAAAGTATTGGAGTTTCAGCTTCAGCATCAGTCCTTCCAATGAACACCCAGGACTGATCTCCTTTAGGATGGACTGGTTGGATCTCCTTGCAGTCCAAGGGACTCTCAAGAGTCTTTTCCAACACCACAGTGCAAAAGCATCAATTCTTCAGCGCTCAGCTTTCTTCACAGTCCAACTCTCACATCCATACATGACCACTGGAAAAAACCATAGCCTTGACTAGACGGACCTCTGTTGGCAAAGTAATGTCTCTGCTTGTGAATATGCTATCTAGGTTGGTCATAACTTTTCTTCTAAGGAGTAAGCGTCTTTTAATTTGATGCCTGCAATCACCATCTGCAATGATGTTGGAGCCCCCCAAAAATAAAGTCTGTCACTGTTTCCACTGTTTCCCCATCTATTTCCCATGAAGTGATGGCACCAGATGCCATGATTTTAGTTTTCTGAATGTTGAGCTTTAGGCGAACTTTTTCACTCTCCTCTTTCACTTTCATCAAGAGGCTCTTTAGTTCTTTACTTTCTGCCATAAGGGTGGTATCATCTGCATATCTGAGGTTATTGATATTTCTCCCAGCAATCTTGATTCCAGCTTGTGCTTCTTGCAGCCCAGCGTTTCTTGTGATGTACTCTGCACATAAGTTAAATAGGCAGGGTGACAATATACAGCCTTGACGTACTCCTTTTCCTATTTGGAACCAGTCTGTTGTTCTGTGTCCGGTTCTAACTGTTGCTTCCTGACCTGCATACAGGTTTCTCATGAGGCAGGTCAGGTGGTCTGGCATTCCCATCTCTTTCAGAATCTTCCAGAGTTTATTGTGATCTACACAGTCAAAGGCTTTGCCATAAACAAAAAAGCAGAAATAGATGTTTTTCTGGAACTTTCTTGCTTTTTTGATGACCCAGCAGATGTTGGCAATTTGATTTCTGGTTCCTCTGCCTTTTCTAAAACCAGCTTGAACATCTGAAAGTTCACAGTTCACGTGTTGCTGAAGCCTAGCTTGGAGAATTTTGAGCATTATTTTACTAGCGTGTGAGATGAGTGCAATTGTGGGGTAGTTTGAGCATTCTTTGGCATTGCCTTTCTTTGAGATTGGAATGAAAACTGATCTTTTCCAGTCCTGTGGCCACTGCTGAATTTTCCAAATTTGCTGGCATATTGATTGCAGCACTTTCACAGCATCATCTTTCAGGATTTGAAGTAGCTCAACTGGAATTCCATCACCTCCACTAGCTTTGTTCCTAGTGATGCTTTCTAAGACCCACTTGATGTCACATTACAGGATGTGTGGCTCTAGGTCAGTGATCACACCATCATGATTATCTGGGTCATGAATATCTTTTTTGTACAGTTCTGTGTATTCTTGCCACCTCTTCCTAGTATCTTCTGCTCCTGTGAGGTCCATATTGTCTCTGTTCTTTATTGAGCCCATCTTTCCATGAAATATTCCCTTGGTATCTCTAATTTTCTTGAAGAGATCTCTAGTTTTTCCCATTTTGTTGTTTTCCTTTATTTCTTTGCATTGATCACTGAGGAAGGCTTTCTTATCTCTCCTTGCTGTTCTTTGGACTTGTGCATTCAGATGCTTAAATCTTTTTCTCCTTTGCCTTTCACTTCTCTTCTTTTCACAGCCAATTGTAAGGCCTCCTCAGACAGCCATTTTGCTTTTTTGCATTTCTTTTCCATGGGGATGATCTTGATCCCTGTCTCCTGTAGAGTGTCACGAACCTCCATCCATAGTTCATCAGGCACTCTGTCTATCAGATCTAGTCCCTTAAATCTATTTCTCACTTCCACTGTATAATCATAAGGGATTTGACTTAGGTCATACCTGAATGGTCTAGTGGTTTTCCTTCCTTTCTTCAATTTAAGTCTGAATTTGGCAATAAGGAGTTCATGATCTGAGTCATAGTCAGCTCCTGGTCTTGTTTTTGCTGACTGTATAGAGCTTCTCCATCTTTGGCTGCAAAGAATATAATCAATCTGATTTCAGTGTTGACCATCTGGTGATGTCCACGTGTAGAGTCTTCTCTTGTGTTGTTGGAAGAGGGTGTTTGCTATGACCAGTGTGTTCTCTTGACAAAACTCTATTAGCCTTTGCCCTGCTTCATTCCGTACTCCAAGGCCAAATTATGGGTATACTTTCAGATTAGACCTTGTATTGCTAAACATTTGAGGTTTCTGAGTCATGTCAGGCTTGGATGCCACCGTTCTCAAAACGTGTCTTCTAGAAGCTAGTAACTGCAACCTTACTTTTTATAAAACTAGACAACTGACTACCTGGTTACAAGTCTCCCAAAAGTGCCAAGTCCAGACTGGTTTTCAAGTCTATTCTTCTAAAAAGAAATTAGATTTATTTTGTCTATTAAAATTCCAGTTATCACTCCTCCAACCACTTCTAATTGGGTCTGTTACACCAAAATGGCAGACCAAGAAATTGAGATTTTAATTATACAAGACTCAGATCTAGAACTTGGAACTGAGAAATACTTCCAATTCAGTGTATTCACCAAGCTGATACAGTCTTATGCCCCATTTTGACAGGAAGTTATCACAGTCATAGTTGCTTAGTTCCCTAAATTAAAACTGAGCAAAACTCTGTGAGGCTCTGGAGTACAGATCTGTTTCTGTGTTCTCCATTTCTTATCTGTAAGATATAGGCTTCATTCAGCCTCCTTGACCTTCCATGAGTTCCAAAGGGTAGATTCAAACAATTGCTAATCAGGGAAGGGAGGGGATACAGAAACAGAGGGGAAACAATCAAATGGTGGTACAGCCTTCAGACAGGGTCCTGGTTCCTACTCAAAGAAATATGCATAACAATGTCTTTGAGTTCTGTGAAACTGGAGCCCCCACCCAGGTGGAGGATTATAACTTCAGACTAAATTCTGATTCCTGAAACATGGCTCTGTTGCCTCATCACCAATCAAAAAAAAAAAGTCACAAACCCTGCAGCGCTCACCCCAAATGTTGCCTCCTGTTTCTGGGGATGAGTGATGACCATCCTGTTAGGTCTCCTGTTTGGCCCCTGTCTATTTCGTCTCTGAGAAGAGCCAAAAGTTTCAAACTAAATTGCTGTTATTACAAGGATGAATGCTGGTTTCAGACAAAAAATACCTTGACTTAGATCTGGTAGAGACAGACTTTTGCTCTCTTAAGCAGGCCTACACCCAAGCACAACAGAAAGAAGTTACAAAAGAAAGAGACCTCCGCCCCAATTCCCAAAAAGTATCTTGAGTATGAAGTCTCTCAGGGGGAGTTGTTAGGGGAAGCACACTGATTGAAACCACTCACCCTGGCCAGGCATCATAGTAACCATTTTCATGAGTTGTTTTATGACAGGAGGTCCTGGTAAGGAACATGGAACTAATAAGCCACCACCAACCGGAAGAGTTCAGGAAAGGTCAGAAGGAAACACCACATGTCCAACCACCTCCCAGAATCCTTCTCACTGGTATCCATCTGGGCTGAACAAGGTGTACACCACCAGGAAGGACTCTGAGCCAGAATGATTGGCTTAAGACAACCCAGAAACTAATCCCATCACCATAAAACCAGAGACTGCAGCCACCTGGCAGAGCTGTTCTCCTGGGTTCCCTTACCCTCCTGCTCTCCGCCCGGGTACCCCTTCCCAATAAAATCTCTTGCTTTGTCAGCAAATGTGTCTCCTAGGACAATTCATTTCCGAGTGTTAGACAAGAGCCTGGTTTCGGGCCCTGGAAGGGGTCCTCCTTCCTGCAACAGGTAGGCTATCCCTTCTCCAGCAGATCTTCCCAACCCAGGAATCGAACTGGGGTCTCCCGCATTGCAGGCAGATTTTTTACCAGCTGAGCTACCAGGAAAGCCCTAAATGATCAGAAAGATTCTGAGGACATAAGGCGTACAGGATGTGGCATATGTGCCTGCTAAGTTACTCAGCTGTGTACTGACTTTGTAACCCTATACACTATAGCCTGCCAGGCTCCTCTATCAGATTCTCCAGGTATGAATACTGGAATGGGTTGCCATGCTCTCCTCCAGGGGATTTTCCTGAACCCAGGGATCAAACCCACACTTCTTATGTCTCCTGCATTGGCAGGCAGGTTCCTTACCACTAGCACCATGTGGACTCTGCAATTAAAGGTTAGTAAATTTTTCTGTAAAGAACTGAAAGGTTGTTGCTGAACCACGAAAAGACGCTGGGATTCTTGGGCTCCGGAGGAGAAGAATTCAATCCAGGGCCAGAGACGAGGCTTGATCACTCAGAGCTTTTGTGTAATAAAGCTTTATTAAAGTATAAAGGAGACAGAGAAAGCTTCTGACATAGGCATCAGAAGCGGGCAGAAAGAATACCCCCCTGCTAGTCTTTAGCTGGATGTTATATAGTTACTCGGAGAAGGCAATGGCACCCCACTCCAGTACTCTTGCCTGGAAAATCCATGGACAGAGGAGCCTGGTGGGCCGCAGTCCATGGGGTCGCTAAGAGTCGGACACGACTAAGAGACTTCACTTTCACTTTTCTCTTTCATGCACTGGAGAAGGAAATGGCAACCCACTCCAGTATTCTTGCCTGGAGAATACCAGGGATGGCAGAGCCTGGTGGGCTGCTGTCTATGGGGTCGCCGAGTCGGACACGACTGAAGCGACTTAGCATATAGTTACTACTACTCCAGTATTCTTGCCTGGAGAATCCCAGGGACAGAGGAACCTAATGGGTTGCTGTCTATGGGGTTGCACAGAGTCGGACACAACTGAAGAGACAGCAGCAGAAGCAGTGGTCTCTTAATGAAAGAAAGGAATGTCTTAACACTCAAGAGAATGGCCATAAAATGACTGATTTGAATCTTATGGAAAGGCAGATTACCATACAAATAGTTTCATTTACACAGATTAGGGGAACAATGTCTAAGTATAACATACTGTTTTGTCAAGTCAGTTCTGAGCCATTAGTTGGAACTGACTTGAAGACAGAGTCTGGGGTAAGTGCATAGTATATTAACATAGCTTAAGACAAACATTTCCATAAGAAAAGTGCATTGGTTAACTCAAGATTTGAGAAAAGTTCACTTCAGGTGGAACCAGGTGTCATCATGGCAACACAGTATTTTAAGAGAAACCTCTTTGTAAATTTTTATAGAGAAGGGAAAAATATATATATCATTAGTTTGTTTCCTCCTGCTGCTTAAGAGAAGGATAAAAAATGTCTGACACTTGCAGCCTATTTTCTCCGTTTGGAGACCCCTGGCCTTCCTGCCTGTTACCCTCTCAGAACCAGATAGTAAATATGTTAGACTTTGTGAACCAAAAGACAAAATCAAGGATATTATGTAGATGCTAATATAACAAGAGAGAAAACAAATTTCCACAAAATGTTTTCACAAAATTCTAAACTTTATTTATGAACACTAAAATCTGAATTTTATGTAATTTTCATGTCATGAAATATCGTCTTCCTTTTGATATGCTTTCAGTGACAGAAAAATGTTAAAAACCAGTCTTAGTTCATAGTCCATACAAAAAAAATAGGCTACAAGCTGGATTTGGCTTACAGGGTCATGATTTGCTGACCTTTGTTCAAGACTCAGATCATTATGTAGTACTGACTCAGTGTACACAATTATGTGACTCAAGAAAAAAATGATGGCAAATCTTATACAAGAACTGGTTGGTACCACATAAATCTCCTAAACTTTTGGAAAAAAATGTCTGCTCTTCAAAGAGATGTCTCTGTACATATCCCCAATAATATTCTTGGTGGTGGTTTAGTCACTAAGTTGTGTCCAACTCTTTGTAGCCTGCAAGGCTCCTCTGTCGATGGGATTCTCCAGGCAAGAATACTGGAGTGGGTTGCCATTTCCTTCTCCAGGGGATGATAATATTCTTAAAGGCCTCCAAAACAGAAGACAGTTTTTACTGAAGACTGTTACTGAAATCAAACCTTCTCCTTCCTTGCCATTACCCCATTCATGTCTTTGAATAAAATCTAAAGTATCTAATGTTTAATTCTGCCTAAGCATTGGTTTCCTCCTTAACAAATCACCATGTAATGGAGGACTCTTTCTGTGTCATAAATCTACTCAAGCAAAAAGAGCACATGGGCAAGGTGCTGGCAAGTAGTTATACAAAAATTAACTGTAGGAAGGGCATTTGATGAGAAACTGGGAAAGAAGGGGATCCATCCTCATAGTATTAATAACTATCGTTAACTAAGAAGAGAAGGCCTGGAGAGCAGGTAAATGGATTAGTCACTATTTGGCAGGGCATTTAATTCATTCCATGAAACAAAAAGCTCAAAAATGACCTCTAGCTTGGCTTTAAGATGTGTGACTGTAACACTTTTTTCCTTTCACGGCTCTTCTTTTAGAATACAGCAAAACTTGGAGGAGAAAGGGAATCATGACACACCAGGCCTTTCATACCAAGACAGGTTAAATAAGAACACAATCTTCATTGCTAGCAAGCCTCCATCATCAATGTTCAATATACCCAGTGGAAAGATGAGAAAGACTGGAATACTGTTGATCCTTCCCTGTATCATAAAGAAAAATCAGTTGACTGTAGCCTAGGACCAGAATCTGTTTCTGTGTTCACCGAAGTTTCCTGTTGACAAAGCTATGAAAATACTGTATGTCTGCAGTATGCAGCTTCCATTACAGAGCTTCCAAGAGGAATCTTTGGAAGCAGAAATCTTACTCTTGATGCCTTAATATCATGGTTTCCCAGCACCCTGCTTTAGGGGTAATTCCAGCTCTAAAATCGCCCTAACAAACACAGAAATGTGTTTTTTTTGTTTCAACCTTCATTCTACCTCTCAAAATATTGAAGACCGAGAATGCTATTTTTGTGCAGCTAGCACTCCGGTGTAATCTGGCTCTTAAAAGTGAAAACACGGAGGCAATGAAAGAAAACCCAGAATTCCAACAAATTCCAAGAAAACCACGAAATTGACAATTAGTGCCAAAACAGGCCACACTTAATGTACTGAATGCCTGTGTATCAAGCTCTTAAGCTAGACAACAGAGTCAGGGTACACTGATGAAGGGAACAGAGGCCATGCTTTAAAACTGAGGGTCTCAGTGGTTTACAAGGGCCTCAGTCTTAACAGGAATCCACGGATTCCTCAACGCTAGAACTACAAAAATGAAGCTCTACCCTACTAAAAGTGAAAAAGCCACATTAGGCCAGTTTTTGTTTTGTTTTTTTTCAATAAAGGTGATGGTAGCTTGATGTTTATTTGTAGTATATGGGAACTACTTTTCTGACCGGGGATCAAGCCCTGCCCCCTGCATTGGAAGCCTGGAAATCTTAGCAACTGGGCCACCTGGGAAGTCCTTAAGCCGGGGGTGATCAGACTGTAGCCTGTTACAATAGTGCTGCCAAATGGTTACTTAGTTACAGTATATAAAGCCTCACAGTCGCCGCCGACCAGGGTCGTTAATAAGGCCCCGCCCACATTCTTAGGCACTTAACCTGGACCAGTCAGAGCCTCCACATGCACACAGCCTGGTCCCGTCCCTCACACATTCCCTCTCGCTCTTTCTCATAGCACTTATAACCACATCTTACGCTGACGCAGTCACACAGTCACACCAACAATCACCTTCCTCAGCAGGTGACTTGCAAAGACTAAGGCTCCCGCCTCTACCTGCTGCATCCGTACCTGGGAAACTTCAGGACTCCAGCAGTGAGCTCCTCCTGCGTCCAGACCCGAGTCACCGCCACTCACCACTAGGCACACTATGACTACAAGGCTAGGGAAAAATGAACCAGAGGCCGAAGTGCATTCGTGCCCTCAGCGCCTGTGAGAAACGTAGTCCAACCCGGGAAAGCGGACCCTGGCAGAAAAAGATCAAGCGCCGGCAGCCCGGACCTCGCCGCTGCTAACCCGCCGCCGCGTGGACTCCTGGGAGCGCCAGCCAGTGCGGGAGTGCGCAGGCGCAAACGACTGATCCTTGGCTGGGTTGAGGTTGGTAGGTCCTAGGGGCCCAGAGGAGGGGGCACGAATTGGGAGTTCCGGCCCTGGAGAGCAGACTAGGGAAGCGGTACCTGATGGGGAGCCTAGGGGGGAAGCCGGGAGTCCACACCGGACCTGTAATTATGAGGACGGAACGGGAACCGGGCCCTTGGTAAACCAGACACTCAGATTTGTGAGAGCGCGGCCTCGGGCGTAGCCTGTGGGCGTGACCCTGAAGGTGACAATCTTGTGTAACCTGGAGCGAGTTTTGCGAAGGGAGATTTTTGTCTGTTTTGACCCCGAGGGAGTTCCATCGCTAGGGAGCGGGGCCTCACACAGCGGGTGTGTGTGTACCAAATGGAGGCGGCCGCCTGTACCCAACCTGCAGCGTTTTGGATGCGTGCTGCTGCTCTGTGCAGTGTTGGCGGCTGACTGTGTAAAACTGAATGAGTCTCGTTGCCGCGTGTGGATTCCTCTGCATGTGTCTCCCTTCCGATTAGGTGTGAGTCCTGTTTGAGACCGCAGGTGACTATGGAGACGCGAAATGATTTGTGATGTGATTTTGTGACTTTGCCTGTAATTATTAATGTGCTGTCAGAGATTGTAAATGATATGCGGGTGCCTGTGCTATGGTGCTTTTCTGAAGTGACAGAATTTAACTGCGTGTGTTTGTAACCTACTGTTACTGTTTTGTGATAGTTTTTTTGATTGAGAAACTCTGTCTGACCAGGTAAAGATTTGATTATCTGAATAGAGATCATTAAGCCTGCCTCCAAAATTGTAACTCAGTAGCAACTTGGCAACTAAAATAGAGGTATAAATACTGGAAAGGAAGAGGTAAGATTTCTTAATTCCCAGATGGTATAGTTCAACAGGGAAGCATTCATTATTCCTTCAGTCGTGTCCAACTCTTTGTGACTCCATGGAGTGTAGCCCATCCGGCTTCTCTGTCCATGGGATTCTCCAGGCAAGAATACTGGAGTGGGTAGCCATTCCTGTTTCTAGGGGAATCTTCCCGACGCAGGGATCGAACCCAGGCCTCCTGCATTGCAAGAGGATTCTTTCCCGTCTGAGCCACCAGGGAAACCCATACTAACTAAAACCAATGTTTTAAAATGATTAGTGTACTATGGGTAGCATGCAGGAAAAAAAAAAAAAACAACACATTTTTTTTACCCATAACTAGCATTTTCAGGGAGCTTCCTGGGTGGCACAGTGGTAAAGAATCTGCCTGCCAATGCAGGAGACCCAAGAGATGGGGATTCCATCCCTGAGTTGGGAAGATCCTCTGGAGAAGGAAATGGCAACTCACTCCAGTATTATTCTTGCCAGGAAAATTCCATGGACAGAGGAACCTGGCGGGCTACAGTCCATGGAGTCACAAAGACTTGCACACTACTGAGCACACACTAGCAGCACTTTCAACCGTGATATATGAATAAGGTTTCCTGCTTCTGGATGAAATCTATGGCAAGGTCAATAGCTTCTTCAGGCATTCCATGAAATAAAAGTATTAGGTATACTTTTAATCGTAAAACCAATCTCATTTTAGTAATTAAAATATTATTTTGCTAATTAAAACATTCACTGTAACCATCAATACATCAGACTTCATTTAACAAAATATTCTCTCTGCCTGGAAACCTACAAAGTGGAAAGATCAATTTCTATTGCTATACCTGTATTACTAAAAAGTATTGTTTAGTAGTTAACACTTAAACTACTATTAATAAGTTACTAATAAATAATGGTTAATTTTCAGTAATTAACTGCTAATTAACTAAAATGTACAGGTGAATCAATAAAGAGATGAAGTAGAGAAATTAAATAGAAAATCCAAATATTCTTAAGTATGAGAAATTAAATAGAAAATCCAAATGTTCTCAAGTATGTAGGGATATGTAATAATGATAGAGATGGCATTTCACATTAACTGACAAAATATGGACTGTTTAGTAGCATTGCTAAAGAATACATATAGGGAAGAAATCTTCACAAGGCAAAAACATTTTAATAGTCACATGAGCAGCTCAAAATTATTTTCAACTTAAAGTAGGTAAAAGGTTAATTTATTAAATTGAAAAAAGAGATAATGTCAACCAATTAGAAAATAAACACCACCATGAGAAAAACAAATATAAAAGAAATAAAACGAGCTTATTCTCATATAAGAAATATGTAAATTAGAGCCATATATTTGTATATGTCTACATATATATCCTGGAAAAGGAAATGGCAACCCACTCCAGTAGTCTTGCCTGGAAAATTCCATGGACTGCGTACCCTGGTAGGCTACAGTCCATGGGGCTGCAAGGAGTCGGACACAACTGAGCGACTTCACTTTCATACATATATATATCTGATAGGCAGAGATTAAAATCATTTTCAACTGCATTCATTAGGGTTTGGGGAGGTGTTATCATGCACTTCTGATAATATAAACTGGTAGGAAGTCCATGAAGAATGATTTGTCTTCCATGGGAGACATTACGTGGAGCTGCAGAGGGAAAAACACAATATTCCCTCTCTCCAAGCTATAACAGATTCCCCAGAATCTCTTCTCCTTCACCAGGAGATTAGGTTTTTGGCATTGATAAGGGAACAGGATTGGTCCATTTCCCTACTAATCTCTGTCCTGGATTTGTGTGGGGTACACAGAGTGAGCAAGTGCCAAAATTGAAAACAGATGCTGATTTAACTGAGTTATTCTGAGAGATCTAAGTCAAATCTGGTTTCACATGGCTCCTTGTATCTTCTCATCTCTGCCTTCTCAGGACTCTTTCCTTTTCCAAAGAAGAGCAGAAAAGAGAAGGCTCATCTGCAAACGTCAAAGCCATGCTTCAGGTGAGATGATGTTTCCTCTCTTTCTGAAATAACTTGTTTTTAGGTTATGTGAACATTTGCTTCCCTATTCTTAAATTTTCTGGATATTGGGACTTACTTCCATCAAACTGGTTTCCAGTAGGGCAAGCAAGTGGCCTACATACAAAATTTAAGAGGGACTCTCAGAGCTGTCCAGCCCTAAATTTTGTGCCCATGTGTCTCACCTGCCTCACCCTAGTTACAGCCCTATTCCCAGTTTCTCTCATTCCAACAGGATAGACTTCAGCCTTCCCCAAATGCACTTTCTAGTTGTAGCCCATGTTCACATACTGATTGGATGTATCATTCATCATCTCCTTTCATAGTCTTCTAATCAAAGTACTGCTGGAACAGAAATGTATTATCTTGATTTAAATGGGAATATATTACTTGAATGAATCTATCTTGTGTAGACACTGATTTGAGATCTAGATTTGTAAGGAGTCAAGGAGCAGACATGTAAAACCTTGATAATCTCCATTGACCTAGGTTTTGCAATGGTATAGTGGGAGGTAAAATTAATAGATCACATTATTATTTTGTGATTAGATTTCCTGTTTTGTGAAGTTTTTAAGATAGAGATTTGCTTGCAAGCTTATACAGAAAACTGAAATTTCACATTCCTTTCTGATCTTTCTGTTTTATCCATGTTTGTCAGCAATTCCTACAAACTGTGGCCCACCAGTGAAAAACCTTTCTGTATTTCAATGATGTGATAGATGTTTTCTTATCTTTTTACTTTCTTCTAATTTTTATATGTGGGTGCAGGAGAAGAAAATGCATGTGTTCATTCACTTTTGAGATAATAGCTTACTCTTGAATCAAAGGTGGTACTTTCTCCTCTTCCCATATTTTTCTTTCAAAAAATTCCTCTTTATCTACCAATCTTTAAAATGCCCTTCTGGATTTTCCTCAGATGCCAACTGGTTCTGTTCTCCTCTGTGTCTCTTTTTGTGTATGTACAATTACATTCACTCCAAAGGTTATACTCATGTGATTCTAGTGACCCTCAGATACTGCTCTCCAT
The DNA here is from genome assembly GCA_935064755.1 of Tragelaphus eurycerus. NCBI lineage: Eukaryota > Metazoa > Chordata > Mammalia > Artiodactyla > Bovidae > Tragelaphus > Tragelaphus eurycerus. The sequence goes on from CAKXYN010000020.1 coordinate 10,690,850, forward strand.
CCTAGACCTTTATCCAGAGTATCAGAACCATATATCCAGCCTCCCACAGCTATCACTGCCTGTATGTTCCACAGACATTTCGAGCACACAACCTGAGTTTACCTCATTATCACTTCTGGTCCAGCTTATTCTTTCTCCTGCTTCCCATTTCCTTTTTCTAGTCTCAGCACCTATCCACTTGCTATGCAGATGACCTAAGAGCTATACCTGTCTTTTTTTCTACTCTACAAGTAATTGATGACCAATTCTATTGAAACTTACCATGGAACAAACAATTGTCCCCTGTCTAGACCATTAATACCACTTTAATCTCAGATAGACCTCCAACAGTGGGTACTTGTCTTTCCCACCTAACACACTTCAAGCCTTCTCTAGTGTTCAAGAATATTGCCTCTAAAGCACAAGTTTTTTCACGTATGTGCTGGCTTAACATTTGTTCATTTTTAATTCTCCATAAAGCAGTAGATCCAAAGTAGGGCATGTGTTACAAAAGACATGTGTACAAAATATACAAGACAGTATACTGAAAAGAAGGAAGATACTAGTAGTTTACATTTAAGAACATTAATTGTTAACAATGTGAATTGCTATTAATGCCAACTAATGATTTATATGTTGGGAGTGTACTTAGAGCATTTTTAAGACTACTGCTCTGTCAAAAAGAAATCTAGTATTATTACATGAATATGCCCACTACTTTCCTCCATACACTTTTTTCTTCTTAAGCCCAAAGATTCTTTCCTAACATACTGTACTTTTTGCTATTTCCTGAATTTACTAACTGGTTTTAGTCTCTCAATTAATTTTAAAAGCCCATTGACATGTTGTGCTACAAAATAAATTCATTTATTTTGAATTTTTATGTCTTCAGTGAAATCTTAGAATCCAGAATCTTAGAATACTCTACAGTATTTTCCCTTGTACATATTTCTGTCATCACATCTATAATATCTATTGAGTATAAATATTTATGCATATGCCTCTCTTTTAGCCTGTAACTTCTTATGAGCAAGGTCAAGGTTTTATTTGTTTCACTGCACCAAGCAAACAATCATATTCAAAGCAAAGAGCACGATCTCATATATTTTTAGCATGAGATAACAGGTAAATACAATTGAATGTATTTCCAGAGAGAATTTTCTACACTACAAAACACAAAGAAAACCAGGTGTGACCACTGAACATGGTCTCCAGTGTCTAGTTCTCACTAGTTCCAATTACTTTAGGATGAACTGGAGTATGCCCTTACAGGGATCAGTTTCCTTCAAGGATGTGACTGTGGACTTCACCCAGGAGGAGTGGCAGCAACTAGACCCTGCTCAGAAGGCCCTCTACAGAGATGTCATGTTGGAAAACTATTGTCACCTCATCTCTGTGGGTAAGGAAAATTCCTTACATGTTTCAGTGTCATGCATCTCCTTTCAAGAATTCCTGAAACATGTGGAACTTTGAATTTCAAAGATCAGAGGTGATGAATAATTCTTTTGTTAGTAGAAAGCATGATTATGTCCTCACTTGCCTAGTGCAAGGTATTAACTTTGGTAGGACATTAATAGCCTTGTCTAATAGCCACCTTGAAGCTGTATCTTTCTCTTCCTTCAATAGTTTTAAAGCCCAACAGCTTCTTAGACCAAGTCTTATTTTTTATTATCAGGATTTCACATGACTAAACCTGATATGATCCGCAAATTGGAACAAGGAAAAGAACTATGGACAACAGAGAAAATTTTTCAAAGTCAGAGTTACCTAGGTGAGTCTGTATAATGTCCAGTGGACTCAGGTAGTTGATATCTTTGAGTATTTTTGGAGATCTGTATTTTTTAATTGCAGTAAAATATACATAAAATTTACCATCTTAACCATATTTAAGCGTATAGTTCCATGGCATTAAGTACTTTTACATAGTTATGCAACTATCACCATTATCCATCTCTAGAACCCTTCATTTGTCAGAAGTAAAACTGTACCCGTTAAACAATAACTCCCTATTACCCCACCTCCACTAGCCCCTGACAATCAATATTTTACTTTATGTCTCTATGAATTTGACTATGGTAGATACCTCATATAAGTGAAATTATATGGTATTTGTCCTTTTTGTGACTAGTTTATTCCACTTAACATAATGGCCTCAAGTTTCATCCATGGTATAGTATGTATCAGGCTTTTCTTCCTTTTGAAGGCTAATATTCTATTACAGATACATGTGACATTTTGCTTATCCATTCATCTCTCAGTGAACACTTGGGTTGCTTCCACTTTTTGGCTACTGTGAGTAATGCTACTATGAATATGGGTGTACAAATATCTGCTTGAGTCATTGCTTTCAGTTCTTTTGAGTGTATACCCAAAAATAGAATTGCTGGATCATTTGGTAATTTATGTCTGATGTTTGGAGGAACTGCCATATTGTTTTCCACAGTGACTACACCATTTTACATTCTCATCAACAAGTCACAAGCGTTCCAGTTTCTCTGCGTACTTATCAACAACTATTATTTTCTTTTTTTCCTGATGGTAGCCATCTTATTTAGGAATGTATTTTTAAAGGTGTGTGATCTGTGAAGTACCTACCTATATATGGCTGACTTCTATGCCTCTAAAATTTAAATTTTTTTAAATATTAATCTCTATGTAAATCCTTTCCTTGTGTGACTTATGAGCTATTAGCTGCTATTATTTTACTGAGAATCCACTCTATGCTTTGTAGATACAATGTCCATAGAGATCTTAAGTGTAAAGTTCTTTGCATTCTGACAGAAGTGGAAACCTATATGTCTCACACTGTAATCAAGATAAAGTGCACTCCTACTAACCTGTTAAGTTCCATCAGGCCTCTTCCAAGGCAATCCCTCCCCAGGACAATAACTACTGGGATTTCTACCAACACATATTACTTCTGTCTATTCTGGACTTTTTTCATGTATACGTTTTTAAAAATATATTTACTTTATTGAAATGTAGTTGACTTACAATGTTTCTTCCCTGAGTTGGGAAGATTCCTACAGCTACCCACTCCAGTATTCTGGCCTAAGAGAATTCCATGGACTGTATAGTCCATGGGGTCACAAAGAGCGGGACACAAGTGGAATCAAAATGTCATAATTTTTTTAGTTAGGCAAAAATTCATAAGTTTTCTAAAATACATGTTTTATACATATATGTGTATGTATACAGAAGCTTTTCTACTACACTTGATAAAGGCTTGAGAAAAACATCAAAAAAATGAAGAGATGGAGAAATTGGAGAACATAAATGAAAAGGAAGCACTGAATATGAAATAGAAAAAGTGGAACAAACTAGGTAAAAGTAAAAGATCATCATATAGTCCAGTTGTTTTTAAATATGACTGCTCATTAGAAACATACCTGGAGCTCTGGACAAAAGCAATACCTCATCATTTTGTATTTTTCAAAAAATTTCAAGATAATTCTGATATGCATCTGGATTTTAATAAGTGATTACAGGTTTTTCTATTTGATCCTAGTTTCGGGGATACAGAGTTCTATTATTTTTGACCAGTTGTTGACCAATCATGATACAATGGTATTAAGTGAGTAACAGTTACATAATCACAAAGTAAAAGATGTTTATCAGTTTCACAATCAGTAGCCAGACAAAAAATAAAAGCTAATTACAATTGCAAACCATAATGGGAACATGATTAACTTAACAATCTAAAATAATTACATACAATTTTGGGGGGGTCAATCAGAGTGATGTGGTAAGTGGAAGTGTATACATGCACATGTTTTCATCCACCCAGTCAGTATATGTCTCTTGGTTGGTGCATTTAATACATTTACATTTAAGGTAATTATCAACATGTATGATCCTATTACCGTTTTCTCAATTGTTTTGGGTTTTTCTGTAGGTCTTTTCCTTCTCTTGGGTTTCCTGCCTAAAGAAGTTCCTTTTGCCTTAGTTGTAAAGCTGGTTTGGTGGTCCTCAATTCTCTTAACTTTTGCTTGTCTGGAAAACTTGATTTCTCCATCAAATCTGAAGGAGAGTCTTGCTGGGTAGAGTATTCTTGGTTGTAGGTTCTTACCTTTCATCACTTTAAATATGTCATGCCAGTCCCTTCTGGGATGTAGAGTTTCTGTTGAGAAATCAGCTGATAGTCTGATGGGAGTTCCCTTGTATATTATTTGTCATTTTTCCCTTGTTTCTTTTAATATTTTATCTCTGTCTTTAATTTTTGTCAGTTTGAATACTGTGTCTCAGTGTGTTCCTCCTTGGGTTTATCTTTCCTGGGACTCTGTACTTTCTGGACTTGGTTGACTATTTCCTTTCCCGTGTTTGGGAAGTTTTCAGCTATTACCTCTTCAAATATTTTCTCAGGTCCTTTCTTTCTCTCTTCTTCTTCTGGGATGCCTATAATGTGAATGTTGGTGCATTTAATGTTGTTCCAGAGGTCTCTTAGCCTGTCTTCATTTCTTCTCATTCTTTTTTTCTCTATTCTGTCCTGTGGCAGTGATTTCCACCGTTCTGTCCTCCAGGTCATTTATCCGTTCTTCTGTGTCAGTTATTCTGCTATAGATTCTTTCTAGTGTATTATTCATCTCTGTTTGTCTGTTATTTAGTTCTTCTAGGTCTTTGGTATACATTTCTTGCATCTTCTCAATCTTTGCCTTCATTCTTTTCCCAAGATCCTAGATCATCATATCATTAATCTGAATTCTTTTTCTGGAAAGTTGCCTATCTCCACTTCATTTAGTTGTTTTTCTGGGAATTTATTTTGTCTCTTCATCTGGGACAAAACTTTCTGCTTTTTCATCATGATTAACTTTCTATAATTTGGTTTCTGTTTTAGCCACTGTGAGACTGTGCTTCTTGCTTTTTCTCTCTGCTCCCTGATGGATGAGGCTAAGAGGCTTGTGTATGCTTCTTGATGGGAGGGACTTGGATGGAAAAAACTGGTTCTTGCTCTAATGGGCAGGGCCCATCAATAAAGCTTTAATCCAATTATTTGCTGATGAGTGGGGTTGCATCCCTCCCTGGTAGTTGTTTGGCCTGAGGCAACCCAGCCCTAGGGTCTGCTGGCTCTGTGATTGGGTTAATGGCAAACTCCAAGAGGGTTTATGCCAAGGGGGACCTTCCAGTGCCCCTGTCCCTGTGATGAGCCCCTGCTGACCCACACCTCCACAGGCGGCCCTCCAACATTAGCAGGGAGTTCTGGTTCAGTCTCCTGTGTGGTCACTGTACCTCTCCTCTGGGTCTCAGTGCACATGAAATTTTGTTTGTGTCCTCTATGACAAGTTTCTGTTTCTCTCAGTCCTCTGGAAAGCCTATAATCAAATCCCTCTGGCCCTCAAGGCCAGATTCCCTAGGGATTCTCAGTCCCTTTGTTGGATCCCCAGGCTGGGAAGCCTGGTGTGGGGTTCAGAACCTTCACAATAATGTGAGAAGTTTTTTGGTATTATCGTTCTCCAGTCTGTGGGTCACCCAACCAGTAGGTATGGGATTTGATTTTATCATGATTGCACACCCCCTACTGTCTTGCTGTGGCTTCTTTGTCTTTGGACATGGTGTATCTTTTTTTAGTGGGTTCCAGTGTCCTCCTGTCAATGGTAGTTCAACAATAGTTGAACTTTTGCAATGTTGGTGCTCTTGCTGGAGGAAATGAGCGCACATCCTTCTACTTTACCATCTTGAACCAGACCCATGTCTACTTTCTTTTACTCAGCTTAATGTCTGAGGTATTAATACATGTTTCAGTATTTGTATTAAAATAGCTTATTTAAGTTGCAGAATAGCATTCAGTTGTATGGATATATTAGTTTATTTATACATCTCCTATTGATAGACATTTGAAATGTTCCAGTTTGGGGCTATTATGTTTTTGTTTGTGTTTGGCCATGCTGTGTGGTATATGGATCTTAATTCCCTGACCAGGGATCAAACCTACTCCCTCTATAGTGGAAGTGTGGAGTCTTAACTACTGGACCACTAAGGTCCCTGGGTCTATTATGAATAAAGCTACTGTGAACATTCTTGTAAAAATATTTTTGTGAACATATGTTTTTATTTCTGCTCAGTAAACACCTATTAGATGGTATTGCTCATTTGTAAGGCAGGTTTATATATCACACTGTAGAAACTGCCAGTTTTTAAAAGTTATCACACCATTTTAAACTTTTACCAGCAATCTGTGAGAATTTTGATTGCTCCCACATTCTCCTCTACATTTTGATGTTATCAATATTTTTCATTTTGGTCATTCTGAAATATCATTCTGTTAAGAATAGTAGTATATCTTAGCAGTTTCAATTTAGATTTCTTTTATGACTAATGATGTTAAGAACTTTTCCAAGTGCTTTTTATATCTTCAGACATATCTGTTTAGATGTTTTACTCATCTTTTATTGGGTTATGTATTTTTTCCTTGAGTAGAAGGAATTCTTTACATATTCTGAATAGAAGTCTTTTGTTTGATACAGATATTACAAATATTTCCTCTATAATGTGGCTTGCCTACTCATATTAATAGTCTTTCAATAGGAGCAAGTTTTAACTGTAATGAAATCCAGTTCATAATTTTTTCTTGTATCATTATTTCTTTGATCTCTCAAATATTTGCTTCCCCCTAGGTTATAAAGATAATTTCCTGTATTCTAAAAATGTTATGTATATTTTGCTTTTTTAAAATTAGTTCTGTGACCCATCTCATGTTGTTTTACTTATGGTATGAGGTAAGGGTTAAGAGTGTTTTCTTCCATTTGTTGCATCACTTGTAGAATTAAATTAAATTGCTCTGATGATCTTATCAGAAATTGATTGTATTTGTGTCAGTCCATTTCTAGAGTATTCTTTCCTTTGATAAAATTTACATCCTATTATTAATAGGACTTAATGATTAATTTGGTTATTGTAGTTTTATAATAAGTCTTGATGTCAGAATTAGTCCTCTTAACTTCCTTCTTTTTAAAAAATTGTTTTGGCTATTCATTTTCATTTTCTTTTTCAATTACATTTTAGAATCAATTTCTTGATTTGTTTAAATAAATATGCTGGGATTTTTATTGGTGAGAACAAACATCTTAGCAATACTGAGTCTCACAGTCTCTCATAATACTATATCTTAACCTTTTAGTTACCTTCTCTAATTTCTATAAGCAGTTTTATTATTTTTATTATCAAGCTTTTACACATATTTTATTAAGTTTATCTCTAAACTTTTAATATTTTTTATGCTATTGAAAATAGTGAGATTTTAAAATTTTCTTTATCCCGGCTTTTGTTAATATGAATAGCCACAACTGAATTTTAGATATTGACTTTGACTCATTGGAGAAGACTCTGATGCTGGGAGGGATTGGGGGCAGGAGGAGAAGGGGACAACAGAGGATGAGATGGCTGGATGGCATCACTGACTCGATGGATGTGAGTCTGAGTGACCTCCGGGAGTTGGTGATGGACAGGGAAGCCTGGCGTGCTGCGGTTCATGGTGTCGCAAAGAGTCGGATGCGACTGATCTGATCTGGTCTGATCTGATACTTGTATTGATGGCATTAAATTTTATTGTTGTTACTGTTGTCCTTTGTTTGTTTTGGTATTTGTTTAGATTTTCTACATATAAAGTAGGCCTTCTGGAAAGGCCTTTCCTACTTCTACATTTGCATACTTTTCTGTTTTCATTTCTTTTTCTTACCCTGATATACTATGACCTACAGTACAATGTTGAATAGAGGTAGTGAGAGTGAGAGGGAAGGCAATGGCACCCCACCCCAGTACTTTTGCCTGGAAAATCCCATGGACGGAGGAGCCTGGTAGGCTCCAGTCCATGGGGTCACTAAGAGTCGGACACGACTGAGCGAATTCACTTTCACTTTTCACTTTGATGCATTGGAGAAGGAAATGGCAACCCACTCCAGTATTCTTGCCTGGAGAATCCCAGGGACAGAGCCTAGTGGGCTGCCATCTATGGGATTGCACAGAGTCGGACATGACTGAAGCGACTTAGCAGCAGCAGCAGTGAGAGTGAGCATTCTTCACAGTTCACTAAATTTAGAAGGGAGACATTTAATATTTCATTCTTAAGCTTAATATTAACTTTAGGTTTTTCATAAGTGCTCTTTGTTAGATTCTGGGAGTTCTTTTCCTAGTTTTGAGACAATTTTAATTATAAATGGATGTTGATCTTAATAAATGTTTTTTCAGCGTCTGTTGATTTCTTTTTTAATCTGTTACTGTATATAATTATATTGACTAATTTGAATTTAAAACCAACCTTAGGCTCCTGGGATGAACCCCAGTTGCACAAGATGCTCTATTCATCTTATAGATTGCTGAAATTGGTTTGCTAGTATTTTAGAAAGCTTTAGTGCATGATTTAACCAAGGACAGTGGTTTATAGTTTTATTGTAATGTCATTGAAAAGTTGTTGTATCCAGAAATGTGTCAGCCATATCAAACTGGGGGTGTTTCATCTTCATGTATTTTGTTATGGAACTTTCGTAAGCTTGGCATTATTGCTTCCTTAACGTCTGAGGAACCATTTGGGCTGGCATTTTTATAATTCAAGACTTCTGCTTCTAGTCCTAAAGAAGTAACAGAGTCTAGAATTATACTCCTACAGGAAAAAACTAGAAAACTGAAAAAAACTACTAAATGACAGGCACCACAGGCCTGGATTCCTGAGAGAAGGGAAATAAATGAGATGCACCCTACCTCATTCTAGGCTTTGGCATGATAGTAACATCCAGACTATAGTGCAGAGAGAGGAATCCAAAAAGAATCTGGCAATTTCACTGATTTAAGGGACCAACATTGGCATTCAAGGAAATTGAGGTGGCTAGAATTTGCAGGACATACTTTCGAAAAAGAGAGAGCTATGCAGAGAAAGAGTTCCCCAAATGTGGAGAAGGTTCCTTTTGAGTCTTTGGCTAAAGATAAGTCTGCATGTATATAGGTGAAACCCCATGAAAGCAGGCAAAGACATGTTCTAAGAAAAATACAGTTACCACAATGTCGTGAGACAAACAATTCTCATAGCCTCTTGCACCAGAAATCATTTTATTTCCCTTCAGCCAGAGTGGAGAGAACATGTTAATATGTAGGACATTAGATAGACCCTAGAAAGGTCAGACCTAACAAATGTGGCTTGATTAGCCATAGATTAGAGACTGCAAGATTTGTTATAAAAGAGCTTAAATAAAAGCATCCAAAGGATTAGGACTTCCCTGATGGCTCAGTGGTAAAGAGTCCACCTGCCAATGCAGGAGACATAGGTTGGATTCCTGATCCAGGAAGATCCCATATGCCACAGAGCAACTAGGCCTAAGTGCCACAACTCTTGAGCCTGTGCTCTAGAGCCGGGAGCTGCAACTGCTGCAGCTGTCACGCCCTAGAGCCTATGTTCTGCAGCAACAGAAGCCACCACAATGAAAAGCCCACATACCTCATCTAGAGAGTACCCCTGCTTACTGCAACTAGAGAAGAGCCCATGCAGCAACGAAGACCTAGCACAGCCAAAAGTAAATAAATGAAAGTATATATATTTTTAAAAAGCATCAAAAGGATTAAACTAATCCAAAAATAACTTGTTTGTCTGTTGGTTCCTCCAAGGAGATGCTGAGATGCAGTTGGGAGTGGAGTGGATTTCTTAGAGGTGACATCCATGAAAGATAAAAGGGAGAAGTAAGAAACAGAAAGCCATTAGACCATGGTATAGACATGTGGAAAGAAAGGGGACTGAGCAGTGAGAGCCTAAGACCATTATGCAGATCTGACAAAGGCTCAATTAATCTAAGTCCTCTGAAGCAATGACTGTTCATCAGAGGAGTCCTTGTGGACAGAAATGGCCACTCTCTAGTACCTGCTCAGTATTCATCATTGGGTACAGATTCTCTGGGGGCACCCTGGCTTGGTTCAAAACCTAAAGAGCATCCTGAAGGTGCTAACAGTTCTTGCACATGAATGGTAAGTTCATTTTGAAGGGATGTCCTAGTGGTATAACTATGGATGCCAAAGAATGCCAAAAAATGAAAATAAAAAACTAAATTAAAAAACCCAGTATTCTTTATAAAAGTAAAACCATATCTTAAATTCAACAAGATTAAATTGATAATGTCTGATGACCAATCAAAAATTATTAAACATATGAAGAAGCAGGAAAATATGACCCATAAACAAGAAAAAAATCATTTAATAGGGAAAAACTCAACTAATAAAAACAGACCCAAAAATGGTAGAAGTAATAGAATTTGCAGACAAGAATATTAAAACACCATTAATGATTTGAGTATAATTAAGAATGTAAAGCAAGAATGAATATAATGAGGCAAGATAGCAAAGACAAATAAAATCAAATGAAACTTCTAAAGATGACTATTTTGTATCTGAAGTGAATAAGAAGACCTAACTATGTCCTATATATTAAAATATAAAGACACAGGTAGGGGAAACAAAAAAAGATGAAAAAATATAAACTTTACTGTTTTGTGATATCCCTGTGTGGGGATGATTATCCCCAAGAAAAATGCCAAAAGGCAAAATGGTTGTCTGAGGAGACCTTACAAATAGCTGAGAAAAGAAGAGAAGCTAAAAGCAAAGGAGAAAAGGAAAGATATAACCGTCTTAGTGCAGAGTTCTAAAGAATACCAAGGAGAGATATGAAAGCCCTCCTCAGTGATAAATGCAAAGAAATAGAGGAAAACAATACAATGGGAAAGACTAGAGATCTCTTCAAGACAATCAGAGATACCAAGGGAACATTTGATGCAAAGATGGGCACAATAAAGGACAGAAATGGTATGGACCTAACAGAAGCAGAAGATGTTAAGAAGAGGTGGCAGGAATACACAGAAGAACTATACAAAAAAGGTCTTAATAACCCAGATAACCATGATGATGTGATCACTCATCTAGAGCCAGACATGCTGTAATGTGAAGTCAAGTGGGCCTTAGGAAGCATCACTATGAACAAAGCTAGTGGAGGTGATGGAATTCTAGTTGAGCTATTTCAAATCCTAAAAGATGATGCTGTAAAAGTGCTGCACTCAATATGCCAGCAAATATGGAAATCTCAGCAGTGGCCACAGGACTGGAAAAGGTCAGTTTTCATTCCAATCCCAAAGAAAGGCAATGCCAAAGAATGTTCAAACTACCACATAATTGTACTCATCTCACATGCTAGCAAAATACTGCTCAAAAGTCTCCATCTAGGCTTCAACAGTAGGTGAACCGAGAACTTCCAGATGTTCAAGCTGGATTTAGAAAAGGCAGAGGGACCAGAGATCAAATTGTCAACATCCACTGGATCATAGAAAAAGCAAGAGAATTCCAGAAAAACATTTACTTCTGCTTTATTGACTACTAAGGCCTTTGACTGTAAACAACAGACTGGAAAATTCTTCAAGAGATGGGAATACCAGACCACCTTACCTGCCTCCTGAGAAATCTGTATGCTGGCAGGTTGCTGGCATGTTGCTTCAAGGAGCAACAGTTAGAACCAGACATGGAAAAACAGACAGGTTCCAATATTGGAAAGGAGTACATCAAGGCTGTATATTGTTACCTTGTATATTTAACTTATATGCAGAGTACATCATGTGAGGGCTTCTCTTGTGGTTCAGCTGGTAAGAATCCACCTGCAATGCGGGAGACCTGGGTTTGATCTCCCTGGGTTGTGAAGATCCCATGGAGAAGGGAAAGACTACCCACTCCCGTATTCTGGCCTGGAGAATTCCATGGACTGTATATGTGTAGTCCATGGGGTCACAAAGAGTTGCACATGACTGAGCGACTTTCACCTTCACATCATGGGAAATGCTGGGCTGGTTGAAGCACAGGCTGGAATCAGGATTTCTGGGAGAAATAACAATAACCTCAGATATGCAGATGACACCACCCTTACGGCAGAAAGCAAAGAAGAACTAAAGAGCCTCTTGATGAAGGTGAAAGAGGAAAGTGAAAAAACTGGCTTAAAACTCAACATTCAAAAAACTAAGATCATGGCATCCAGTCCTATCACTTCATGACAAATAGAGAGGGAAACAATGGAAACAGTGACAGACTTTATTTTCTTGGACTTCAAAATCAGTACAGATGGTGACTGCATCCATGAAATTAAAAGACACTTGCTCCTTGGAAGAAAAGCTACGACCAACTTAGCATATTAAAAAGCAGAGACATTACTTTGCTGATAAATGTCTGTCTACTCAAAGCTATGGTTTTTCCAGTAGTCATGTATGGGTGTGAGAGCTGGACCATAAAGAAAGTGGAATGCCAAAGAATTGATGCTTTTGAACTGTGGTGTTGGAGAAGACTCTTGAGAGTCCCTTGGACACAAAGGAGATTAAACCAGTCAATCATAAAGGAAATTAGTCCTGAATATTCATTGGAAGGACTGATGCTAAAGCTGAAGCTCCAATACTTTAGCCACCTGATGTGAGGAACTGACTCCTTAGAAAAGACCTTGATGCTATGAAAGATTGAAGGAGGAGAAGGGGATGACAGAGGATGAGATGGTTGGATAGCATCATCGACTTGATGGACACAGGTTTGAGCAAGCTCTGGGAGTTGGTGATGAACAGGGAAGCCTGGCGTGCTGCAGTCCATGGGATCGCAAAGAGTTGGACACTACTGAGCACTGACTATGTGGGGATGAAATCATCCGCCCCCCCCATCCCACTCAAAATATGAGACAGATGTCAGGACTGAAATTTCACATAATGAGGCTTTCTAGGGAGAACAGGGAGGATTCCCAAGCTGGTCCTAAAATGGCTTGAGGAGCAAGGAAGGATGTCTGTCTTTGGTGTTTACTGTATTACAGAGGTGGTCAGGTCAGGCTTCTACACATGGTCTAGAGTTTACATGGTTTAAACTTCTTGCCAGCACCAATAGAAAGCATGCAAGCTCCCTTATTGGCTTGCCCAGGTGTGGGGCAAGAGGGGACAAAAAGGGAGTGGGTCTAGGAATTTGTCAGTCAAATAGAATGACTCTGTTACACATGCAAACACTAAGAAGAAAATGGGAGTGGCTATAGATGAAAGTAAATTTCAGAACATGGAATATTACAGTGATAAAGCGGAACACTTCATCAGAAATCATAACAATTCTAACAGCTTCAAAATCCTTCAGTTTTTCTCAGCTTTTTATCATTTTCACTACCTAAGTCTTTTTAGAGATTTTCTTTCTAATTGTCCCCTCTATGAAATTTTAATAGTCTGTGTTCTGATCACAGTAGAATTTATCTAGAAACAGTAGAATTTATCTAGAAATCAAAAAGCATTTCCCCAAATATTTAGAAATTAATCACATTTCCAAATAGCCCATGAATCAAGGCGGAAATCCTGAGGTAAAATTAGAAGGTATTCTGAACTGAATGATAATTAAAACAGCATATCAAAATCTGTGAGATGCAATTATAGCAGCATTAAAAGTTTTTTATCGCTTTAAATCAGGGCCTTCTTAAACAGGGGGTTAAATTGTCACCTGAATTTAACTTGAAAAAGAAAAGTAATTTAAACTCAAAAGTTACTAAGAGGAAAAAACTGACTAAAGCAAGAATCAATGAGATACATAACAGAAGAATAGAGGAAATGAGTGAAGCCAAATGCTGATGCATTAAATTAATAAAAGTAATAAACCATACATTTTATTTTCTTGGGCTCCAAAATCAGTGCAGATGGTGACTGCAGCCATGAAAATAAAAGATGCTTGCTCCATGAAAGAAAATCTATGATAAAAGCTAGACAGTATATTAAAAAGCAGAGATATCACTTTGCCGACAGAGGTCCATATGGTCATAGCTGTGGCTTTTATAGTAGTCACCTATGGATGTGAGAGTTTGACTATAAAAAAGGCCGAGCACCAAAGAATCCATGCTTCTGAACTATGGTGCTGCAGAAGACTCTTGAGAGTACCTTGGACATCAAGGAGATCAAACCAGTCAATCCTCAAGGGAATCAACCCTGAATGTTCACTAGAAGGACTTATGCTAAAGCTGAAGCTCCAATTCTTTAGCCACCCGAGGCAAAGAGCTAATTCATTGGAAAAGATGCTGGGAAAGATTGAGGGCATGAGGAGAAGGGGGCAACAGAGGATGAGATGGTTGGATTGCATCACCAACTCAATGGACATGAGTTTGAGCAAACTCAGGAGATAGTGATGGACAGGGAATCCTGGCATGCTGCAGTCCATGGGGTTGCAAAGAGTTGGATATGACTTAGCACCTGAACAACAACAACAGTATACAAATTAGAAGACATATTACCAATATCAAAAATTAAAGGAGCTACAACACTACAGTTCCCACAAACATTAAAAGAACAATTAGGGTATTCCCTAATAATTTTATACCAAGCAATGGAGTAGGGGAGAACACTTCCCAACTTACTTTATAAGACCAGCATTATTTACAATCAAAGGCACTATAAGTATAGAAAACTACACAGCAGCATCCTTTGCGGAAAGATAAAAATTCTTAATATAGGGATTTTTATAATACAACAGTTTATATAATGTTAATGGCACCCCACCCCAGTACTTTTGCCTGGAAAATCCCATGGATGGAGGATCCTGGTAGGCTCCAGTCCATGGGGTCGCTAAGAGTCAGACACAACTGATCGACTTCACTTTCACTTTTCACTTTCATGCATTGGAGAAGGAAATGGCAACCCACTCCAGTGTTCTTGCCTGGAGAATCCCAGGGACGGGGGAGCCTGGTGAGCTTCCGTCTATGGAGTCGCACAGAGTCGGACACGACTGAAGCGACTTAGTAGCAGCAGCAATATAATATTATAAAGCTTAATATATTACTATAAAGCTGAATCTAGCAATATTTTAAAAGTATGACATCTCATGACCAAAAGGAGTTTGTCCAAGGAAAGTAAAGTTGATTTGGTATTCAAAAATCAAGCTATATAATTCACCATGTAAAGATAAAAAGAGGTTAAAAAAAGAAAACCACATAATTATCTCATTAAATGCAGAAAAATAATAAAATTCAATTTCTGTTTATTATAAATCTTTTTTAGCAATCTAAGGAAATTTACTCAACTTCATAAAGAATATCTTTGAAAAACTTATAGCTGCCATCACATTCAATAGTGAAAGATTGAATGCTTGTCCTCTAACTAATAATAGCAAAATCAAAGAAAGGATGTCCATTATCACAAATTCTGTTAGACATTATATGGGACACAAGTCAGTACAATAAGACAAGAAAAAGAAGCTAAAGTCTACGAAAGGGAACTGTCTTCATTTGTAAGTGACATGTTTGTGTACATAGTAAATCCTAAGGAATCTAAAAGAACTGTTAGAAGTAGTAAGTGAATTTAGCAAGTTGGTCATATTTTAGACCAAATTTGGGAAAATTTTGGTCTGAACTTCTAGTTTTTTCCTGCTATATTCTCAATTATATTTTAAATCATTTCATCCTACCTTCGAATTCACTAAGGATTTTAAAAATTCTTTCAGTTTGAGTAATTTCTGTTAGTCTGACTTCCAATTTACTGATTCTTTATTCCCTTATATTTATTTGTTATTAAACCCATCCAGTGAATCTTACATTTAAGATATTGTTTTTTTTTCCGTTTGTATTTCCTTGTCTCTCCTGAATATTACATCTCTTCACCCATATTTTCATCTTTTCTTATAGATTTGTAAACATATTTAGCTATTTAAAATAGCTAAATTATTTTAAATTTAGCTATTTTAAATTTCTCCTAATTTCAACATAGGGTCTGACTGGGTGTTATTCTCCATTTTCCTGTTTCTTCTCAGGAAAACTTTAGGTAACATGTTGTGAAGATGTTGGATCCTTTTTCTTCTTCTGAGGATTGATGACTTTTAATCTTATCAGTTCAGTTCAATTGCTCAGTCATGTCCAACTCTTGGCGAACCCATGGACCGTAGCACGCCAGGCTTCCCTGTCCATCACCAACTGCCAGAGCTTGCTCAAACTCATGTCCATTGAGTTGGTGATGCCATCCAAACATCTCATCCTCTGTCATCCCCTTCTCCTCCTGCCTTGAATCTTTGCCAGCATCAGGGTCTTTTCTAAGGAGTCAGTTCTTCACATCAGATGGCCAAAATATTGGAACTTCAGCATCAGTCCTTCCAATGAATATTCAGGACTGACTCCTTTAAGATTGACTGGTTTGATCTCCTTGGTGTCCAAGGGACTCTCAAGAATCTTCTCCAACACCACAGTTCAAAAGCATCAATTCTTTGGCACTCTGCTTTCTTTATGGTCCAACTCTCACATCTATACATGACTCCTAGGAAAACCATAGCTTTGATTAGATGGGCCTTTATCAGCAAAGTAATGTCTCTGCTTTTTAATATGCTGTCAGTTGGTCATAGCTTTTCTTCTAAGGAGCAAGCATATTTTAATTTCATGGCTGCAGTCAACATATGCAGTGATTTTGGAGCCCAAGAAAATAGTCTGTCACTGTTCCATTGTTTCCCTGTCTGTTTGCCATGAAGAGGGGACCAGATGCCATGATCATAGTTTTCTGAATGTTGAGTTTTAAGCCAACTTTTTCACTCCTCTTTCACTTTCATGAAGAGCTTCTTTAGTTCTTCTTCGCTTTCTGCCGTAAGGGTGGTGTCATCTGCATATCTGAGGTTATTGATATTTCTCCCGGCAATCTTGATTCCAGCTTGTGCTTCATCCAGTCCTACATTCACATAATGTATTCTGCATATAAGTTAAATAAGCAAGGTAACAATATACAGTCTTGACGTACTCCTTTCCCAATTTGGAAGCAGTCCATTGTTCCATGTCTGTTTCTAACTGTTGCTTCCTGACCTGCATACAGATTTCTCAATAGGCAGGTTAGTGGTCTGGCATTACCATCTCTTTAAGAATTTTCCCATCCACACAGTCAAAGGCTTTAGCATAGTCAAGGAAGCAGATGTTTTTCTGGAATTCACTTGCTTTTTCTGTGAACCAACTTATGTTGACAATTTGACCTCTGGTTCCTCTGCCTTTTCTAAATCCAGATTGAACATCTGGAGGCTCTTGGTTCATGTACTGTTGAAGCCTCACTTGGAAAATTTTGA
This sequence comes from Tragelaphus eurycerus, assembly GCA_935064755.1. NCBI lineage: Eukaryota > Metazoa > Chordata > Mammalia > Artiodactyla > Bovidae > Tragelaphus > Tragelaphus eurycerus. Next base: position 10,707,863 of record CAKXYN010000020.1, read on the forward strand.
CCATTACTTTGCTAGTGTGTGAGATAAGTGCAGTTGTGTGGTAGTTTGAACATTCTTTGGCATTGATTTTCTTTGGGATTGGAATGAAAACTAATCTTTTCCAGTCCTGTGGCCACTGCTGAGATTTCCAAATTTGCTGGCATATTGAGTGCAGCACATTCACAGCATCATCTTTTAGGATTTGAAATAGCATGGCTGGAATTCCATCACCTCCACTAACTTTGTTCATAGTGATGCTTCCTGAGACCCACTTGATTTTGCATTCCGGGTAGTCTGGCTCTAGGTAAGTGATCACACCATTGTGGTTATCTGGGTCATGAAGATCTTTTTTGTATAGTTCTTCTGTGTATTCTTGCCACCTCTTCTTAATATCCTCTGCTTTTTTTTAGGTCCATACCATTTCTGTCCTTTACTGTGTCCATCTTTGCATGAAATGTTCCCTTGGTATCTCTAGTTAAGTTACTGGAGGCTCACATGAATTATTTTGTTAGGTTGCTTTTAAGTTGTTTGAAAAGTGAAAGTAACTCAGTCATGTTGGAATCTGTGCCCCCGTGGACTATACAGTCCATGGAATTCTCCAGGCCAGAATACTGGAGTGGGTAGCCATTGCTTTCTCCAGGGGATCTTCCCAGCCCAGGGATCGAACCAGGTCTTCCACATTATAAAGTGAAAGTCAGTCATGTCCCACTCGTTGCGACCCCATGGACTGTAGCCCGACAGGCTCCTCCATCCATGGAATTTTCTAGGCAAGAGTACTGGAGTGGGTTGCCATTTCCTTCCCCATTAGAGGCTGGTTCTTTATCAGCTGAGCCACCAGGGAAGCCCTTTAAGCATTTCAGATCAGATCAGTCGCTCAGTCATGTCCGACTCTTTGCGACCCCATGAATCACAGCACCGCAGGCCTCCCTGTCCATCACCAACTCCTGGAGTTCACTCAGACTCATGTCCATCAAGTCAGTGATGCCATCCAGCCATCTCATCCTCTGTTGTCCCCTTCTCTTGCCCCCAATCCCTCCCAGCATCAGAGTCTTTTCCAATGAGTCAACTCTGCACCAGGTTGCCAAAATACTGGAATTTCAGCTTTAGCATCATTCTTTCCAAAGAAATCCCAGGGCTGATTACCTTCACAATGGACTGCCTGGATCTCCTTGCAGTCCAAGGGACTCTCAAGAGTCTTCTCCAACACCACAGTGCAAAAGCATCAATTCTTCAGCGCTCAGCCTTCTTCACAGTCCAACTCTCATATCCATACATGACAACTGGAAAAACCATAGCCTTGACTAGATGGACCTTTGTTGGCAAAGTAATGTCTCTGCTTTTCAATATGCTATCTAGGTTGCTCATCACTTTCCTTCCAAGGAGTAAGCGTCTTTTAATTTCATGGCTGCAGTCACCATGTGCAGTGATTTTGGAGCCCAGAAAAATAAAGTCTGACACTGTTTCCATTGTTTCCCCATCTATTTCCCATGAAGTGATGGGACCGGATGCCATGATCTTGCCATGTTGAGCTTTAAGCCAACTTTTTCACTCTCCACTTTCAACCTTCATCAAGAGGCTTTTTAGTTCCTCTTTACTTTCTGCCATAAGGGTGGTGTCATCTGCATATCTGAGGTTATTGGTATTTCTCCCGGCAATCTTGATTCTAGCTTGTGTTTCTTCCAGTCCAGTGTTTCTCATGATGTACTCTGCATATAAGTTAAATAAACAGGGTGACAATATACAGCCTTAACATAGGTTATGTTTATTTCCATTTCAGTTTTGCCTTTAGTTTTATGTTATTGCTCTAAGTCCTCGGATGCAGCCTTTATTCCTAATACATGGCCATTATGGGATTTCAATAGAAAAACCGAAGGTTTTAATCAGATTCTTCTAACTTGGCCCAGGGCTGGAATAATTAATAAAAACTATTTTTGTAGAGTTGAGTTAACTGCTGAAATCTTTGCTTAATTCTTACAGTGTTCCAGCTTTCTTTTCCCTTTATGCTCCTTGCAGTCTTATCCTGTGGAAATGAAGTTAACCAAGGTTTTGTGGAGGGGTTTATGCTAATGTTGGGGTTTTCCTTCTATGCTTTCTTCTTTCTTGGATTCTGTCCTCAGTTTACAGCCACTCTGGTACTCCTGAACTCTGATGTCCAATTTTTCTGCACATGATGACTCCTACTTTCTATTTCTATTTCTACTTGAGATCTGTCCCCTGTGTGCTGCATGAACTGACAGAATACACAGTGGAAGATCTGGATAAATTTAGATCTTATTACAATAGGATTTCTTTCTTTCAAAGTTTATATCCATTCCAGTTTCTGCCTGCTTTTGATCATTCTTTAGTGCCTTCAAGGAAGTTACTCTTTTATAATTGGTCCATAGTTATCACTGTTATCGGTTGGAAGGTTCTTTTGATATAGACTTCTTTGCTGTTACCAGAATCTGAATGTTTAAATCAGCAGTTCTCAAACTTTTTAGTCTTAGGACTTATTTATACTCTTAAGAATTAAAAACTTTGTGCATGTTTGTATACCCAATTCAAAATTAAAACAAAATTTTAAAATATTTATTTCATTTTAAAAGAACAATATAAAAATAAGAAATTAATATTGACATAAAAATCATATTTTTTACCAAAAAAAAAAACTTTCCCAAAAGAAAAAAATGAGCAAAGGAGCATTGTTAGATGATTGAAGTTTATTTAATATCTTACTGAGCAGAAGATAGCTGATTTTCACATCTGATTCTACATTTAGTCTGTTGCAATATGTTATTTTAATTGAAACATATGGAGAAAATCTTCCTTCATGCATTTATGTCATTTGACAGAGAAATTTTCAAAAGCCTTTTTAGATTGTCATGGGTATTCTAAATTAGTACTACACCCAAGCTTAATTGGTAGTTCCTAAACAGTACCATTTAACAACTGGTTATTTCTAAACAGTTAGTCGCAATATAAAATGTGAAATTATAACAATGAACTTTGGTGTAGACTATTACATAAAATCCAGTGGTCTATTTAAATATTTTCCCCATGCATTGTTTTGAAATACTATATATTGGTCATTTGAAAAGTAATGGTTCACTAGTATATACAGGTCTGCCAAATTTTTACATGTTTCCATATATCATATTTTTTAAAAAACCCCAAACCCACATGTGTTAGTATTACCAGCAATTTCATTATAAAAATTTTTAAGTATTGGTAGATTGACAAGCATACCATAGCAAATACAAGCTTTCCTACATAATGACTTATACTTAAAAGCTTAAACTTTATTATAGGTAACAAGTATTGGCAGATATTTTCTTTGAATAGACAGGTTCGCATTGTTCAAGAAAATGTCTACCAGATACCCACAACTGAATAATAGTCAGTGTTTTTTCAAGTAAAACTGCTGTTCCACAAATTGTAGATATTCAGTTCTCAACTCAAATAATTATACCAGCACTTTTCCTCACAAAATATGATTGGCCCTTGAACAATACACATTTGAACTGTGCAGATCCACTTATATGCAACTTTTCTCAACATCAAATACTATACAACTACAGGGTCCACAGTTGGTGAATCCACAGATGTGGAACTGTGGGTTTGGAGGAACTGAGGACCAACTATAAGTTATAGGCAGATTTTTGACCAGGCAGAGGGTTGGTACCCTTAACTCATATAGAACATTGAAAATGTATGTTCTCAAGGCTGGAGATTTAATAAATTAATAAAACTAGTGAAGCTTTTTTTTTCCCTTGTGTGTGGTAGTTAGCAATGCAGTGTTTCCTATGGTAGATTGGTGCCAGTGCTTTGATATATGTTAATGTGCCAGCATTTTACCCACTGTATTAATCATTTTAAAGTTTTCTGTATTTTATGATGTTTTGACATCTTTAGGAAGCCTACTAGCTAAGGAGAGATTGCCCTCCCACAGCTAGCCAATTCCTAGAGATAGTAAACAAACAACTTGTTGGTGAGCCAACTTTTTATATACAAATCAACCAGTTGCAATTCCATATCCTCAACCACTTCCTTTATCTAACTCCCAGACACCAAGCCAATATTTTCCCTGCCCTGAGTCACCAGGACCAGGTATCAGACAACTGGAGATCACCCCTATATCCCATGACATGCTAACACTATTCAAACTAACTGACCCTAAGCTGTTTGCCCTGCCTTGCCTTTCCATGGAAGTAAGCCCCAGTAAAGGCTCTGGTGTAGACTTTCCCCTTGCTTCTTTCTACTTCCTGACCAAACCTGGTGCTTCCCCATGTGGTCCTGCATGGCATTGCATAGGTCCTCCTCTCAGGAATGGTAATAGAAAATTTTCTTTTAACAACATTAGCATCTCTGTGTCATCACTCCATCACCTTTATAAATTAAAATTCCATGAGACACCCACTATTGCTTTTGTCATTAGTGTAAATAAGAACATGGTTTAAAATACTATTATTTTTGTTAATCATGAAGTGTTATTATATTATTACTTTTTTGCCACACTGTGCAGCATGCTGGATCTTAATTCCCCAAACAGGGAAATTGCACTCATTTCCCCTGCATTAGGAGCAGAGTCTTAACCACTGGATCACCAGGGAAGTCCCAGTGAAATGTTATTATTAACAAAAATAGGTTTGACTTTGTAGACCTCTCATAAGAATCTCTTGCAAACTGTTGGTTTAGGCCTTTCTTGTTTTTTGTCTCTTTCTTTTCTTTAACATTTCAGCTCTTTATCTTTCTTCTTTTATTATAGTCTTCTATTTATAGGCATTCATAAATCTAAAATATAAAAGAGTAATCATTGCTAATATTTATCTTCCTCTTAGTCTTCCTTTTCTTTCCTTCCTTTCCCCTTCTACTTGTTTCCTGCACTTAGTCTCACATCCCATTCTTACTGTGAGACCTACTATCAGATTTCAAAATCCATATGCCTTGGACTAAAGTGATAATTTCAGTATCACTTCATTTCAATACATTTCTTCCCAATAAATCTCCATGTTTCATAACATAGTGCTCAGATGCCTGATATGTACCCACCTTGGCTGGGGTGAAAAATGTATCCTATGTCCCTGAGTGCCTTTTTCATCTTGCTCACTTTTCTTCCCTCTGAAAAAATAAATATTTGTTGAATAAATGGATTTTATTTCAGTAGGCTCTCATCTGTATCCTTAAAGGATCTTTCTTCATCCTCAGTTCTTATCTTTATAACAGCCACATAAGCTATAATACTCTAATCCATTCTCAAGTTGTGATATCCTTGTTTTATGTGAATGGCTTTCAAATAGCCATTTTCAGCACATTTCTCCCACTTGGACTGTACTGGTATATTTTAATCTGCCTACAGCAATACAGTGATCACTTGTCTCATCTTTTCAGTTATTGATATTTTAGAAATAATATATAGTCATTAACTTTATCTTATCTTTGTTTCTATATCCTTTTATTACTGTAGTTAGCTTCTTATATCAGGTTGATTTCATAATCTCTGCCATGTTCTAAAAATTAGCTTTTAACAATTTGTGTTTATTTCACTCCATGAAATATTTTTACATCCTATCATATTCTCATTTGCCACTGACATCTTCCAAAGTAAGAACCATGTTATTTCAGGTGTGGACTGCTGTAGTTACTATTTGGATTTGCTGTGATTTTTTTTCTAGTTCTTTCAGTTTTTTTTCAGTCAATATGCCAAAAAAAGATATCCCCTTATTATATGAAATTTAAATCTCTTTTTTTTAAAGGGCTGACAATAATATCCCATCTGTTCATTCCACATGTATTTCCTTTTTTGACTGAGAACTCCTGCTCATCTCTGTTCTGGTCTCCCAAATGTACACCTGGACCTTTTATTATGTGACAGCTGCTGTATACTTATAGCAATACTTGGAAAGTCAACCAACTACAAAATAAGAGAATAAAGCAGTACACACAAAGGCATCCTTATTTCTGATCAGATCAGATCAGTCGCTCAGTCATGTTCGACTCTTTGCGACCCCATGAATCCCAGCACGCCAGGACTCCCTGTCCATCACCAACTCCGGGAGGTCACTCAGACTCACATCCATCGAGTCAGTGATGCCATCCAGCCATCTCATCCTCTGTCGTCCCCTTCTCCTCCTGCCCCTAATCCCTCCCAGCATCAGGGTCTTCTCCAATGAGCCAACTCTTCGCATGAGGTGGCCAAAGTACTGGAGTTTCAGCTTCATTCCTTCCAAAGAAATCCCAGGGCTGATCTCCTTCAGAATGGACTGGTTGGATCTCCTTGCAGTCCAAGGGACTCTCAAGACTCTTCTGCAACGCCACAGTTCAAAAGCATCAATTCTTCTGTGCTCAGCCTTCTTCACAGTCCAGCTCTCACATCCATACATGACCACAGGAAAGACCATAGCCTTGACTAGGCGAACCTTTGTTGGCAAAGTGATGTCTCTGCTTTTGAATATGCTATCTAGGTTGGTCATAACTTTCCTTCCAAGGAGTAAGCGTCTTTTCATTTCATGGCTGCAGTCACCATCTGCAGTGATTTTGGAGCCCAGAAAAATAAAGTCTGACACTGTTTCCACTGTTTCCCCATCTATTTCCCATGTAGTGATGGGACCGGATGCCATGATCTTCGTTTTCTGAATGTTGAGCTTTAAGCCAACCTTTTCACTCTCCACTTTCACTTTCATTAAGAGGCTTTTTAGTTCCTCTTCACTTTCTGCCATAAGGGTGGTGTCATCTGCATATCTGAGGTTATTTCTGATACCAACTGTAGATTCAGGAATCCCAAGATTTGGGTCAATAGTTTGCTATAAGGACTTACAAAACTTATTGAAAGCTGTAGTACTCATAGTTATGGTTTGTAAGAGAAAAATACAAATTAAAATTAGCCAAGGGGAAAAGTGCATAGAGCAGAGTCCAGGAAAGTACCAAACACAGAGCTTCTAGTTGTCTGCTCTCTGTGCAATCAGGGACAGTGTTACTTCCCTGTGACAGTTCTTATACAATACTGCCAGCCAGGGAAGCTTCACTCAAGCCTAGAGTCCAGAGTTGGTTATATCAGGGCCTCCATCACATAGGATGCCTGGCTGCCCATGTGGCTGATCTAAGTTTCCATCCCCGTAAGAGACTGAACTAATATTCTGTGACCCAAACCCCCACTTAAATCACATTGTTGGTGTGACTCAAAGAAACGCCCCCCAACCTAAATCACATTTTTACTTTCTAGTTGGCCAAAGGTTCCCAGGCAAATAAATACTCCTCTAAGACATGACATTCCAAGGATTTAGAGATTACCTCCCAGAAGATGAAGGCAAATGTCAAGACTTCTCTTTGAGTAAGAATTATATTCTTTGCCACACAATACTACATATTCTTGAGTTAAAAGATCAAATTTTACTTCCATATGAAATGTTCCTTGCTGACTCCAGAGCATGTCAGCTCCTGTTTTTCTGCATTTACATTATACTTAGTGTCTGTAACACAAACAGAACCACACAAACAGAACCATCCTCTGATATGATCTAGTAATTTGGTATCTGATTCAACATTATTTTATCTGAGGCCTCTTTTCCATCTGATTAACAATTCCCTCAAAATAAGGTCCTCTCTTTTACTTTTTCTTACTGTAGCTTGTAAGAGAGGCTAGACATTCAGTAGTTACCTGATTGATGGCCTATGATAGTATGCAAGGAAATTATCTTTTTCATCCATTCAGAAATCATTTAAACGGTAAGTTCTTTTTATATATACATGCCAAGATGGTCATATCCCTTCACCACTCTTAAGTGTGTTAATGTATATTCAGAAGATTTCAAAGATAGTTAATAAAATATTGACTTCAAAGAACATAAGTTTTAGTTGGGAAGGCATTATTATGAAATTGAGCATTTTACATATAATATTAAAATAGCAACAAATCTTGTTGAAAGATTATTTGAAATGGATGGTTCAGACTATAAAATTATATACTAATTTCAGACAAATTAGACATTGAAGAGTAGAGAGAATATGTTAAGGCTTTTGGATAAATTGGATAGTAAGATGTCCCTGGAGGAGGTTGAAGTTGTCAGGAAGGCAGTATAATTCCCATTACTGATACAGATTAGTTTTGTGTATCCTAGAACTACACATAAATGAAATATGTACTCTTCTGCATGAAGCTTTATATCTAAAAAATGTTTGATATTCATCTCATGTCATTATGTTTCAGTTGGTTTTTCCTTTTTATTGCTTTATAGTATTCCACTATATATATTTCATTGTAGTATTCTGTTTTATAAATTCATGATCCTACCACCCATATCTGGTGGAGCAATTTTAAAGATAGATACGGTATCACTTGTTTACATTTTCACGACTAGTTTGATGGGATAAAAAGGCTATTTTAAATAAGATGCAAGTCATAAGTAAGATGAATCCATATTTAAAATTGCCCCATCAGATATGGGTGGTAGTAAGGTAAAATAGTAAGATATAGCCAAGAAGTTTTAAGAAAAATAATGGGTCCAACAGTGCCATACACATATATTAAAGAATTCAGTCTTTCACAGCTCCAATAGGGAATAGCGGAGTCCCAGAGGGTGCTGGTGGTAAAGAACCTGCCTGCCAATACAGAAGACATAAGAGACGTGGGTTCAGTCTCTGGGTCAGGAAGATCCCCAGGAGAAGGGCACAGCACCCCATTCCAGTATCCTTGCCTGGAGAATTCCATGGACAGAGAAACCTGGCAGGCTGTGCTCCATAGCATCACAAAGAGCTGAACACAATTGGAGCAACTTAGCACATATGCACTGAATTGGGAGGAAAACTTGAACTCATCCTTCCCTAAAACTGAAAAGTAATTTAGCAAATTGAAAAAAGGAAAAGTTATAATTGATGATCAAGAGAATTTAGTTTTGATCATCTCTGGAAGAATAAATTAATGGTAGCAGCAATCAGAATACAATAGCGATTATATTCATGTTGCAAATATCCTTTTCCTCTGGTTTATTTTATAACTCCTGAGGGAATTATGTTTCTACAATACCCCTTTCAAAGATAACAATTACAGTTATGTGGAGAGTTAGGGTCAAGACTATAGACTAGTGTGTCTGTTAGCACTAGGAAATGAATGACTGAAAAAGTTCATTTGCCATGGATGGGCTCAATACAAGTGAGGAAGAAACAAATGGAAGTATTTTATAACACTTATTTAGTCATTAGGGAATAAATATATAGTTTTTCATCATCACCTGAACATTTTCACTACTTTCTGTTAGTACCCTTGATAGGCTCACTCCATTATCTCTGAAACTGCCTGTTCCAAGAACAATCCTGCTTTCACTATCCTTTGTCTTCTGCTTACTTGCCCTTTTGTTTATCATACCTGCTCAGTGTAGCTTATATTTACAACATCCCAAAGATATGTGTTGTTTGCTTATGGTAGTTTTTCCTCATTTTAACAGTGTAGCAGGGTTTGTGTTTGTTACATACATTTGCCTTCCCAGAGGTAATTTATTTTGGCCTTTTTGTAGACTAAAGTAGTGTGATAGACAGGCGCACCATGGATTGTTTGTATTATTTATCTTATCCATAATGTTTACATGGAGGCTTACTATTGTTAATTGTATTTTTTCTAGAAGAAGATTGGAAAGCTGAAGATGTTTTAGTGAAATTCAAAGAATACCAAGACAGGCATTCTAGGTCAGTTATATCCATCAACCACAAAAGACTAATAAAAGAGAGAAGTAACATTTGGGGGGAAACATTTACTATCGACAAGAACCATATTATTTCAAAAACAACACTACGTGAATATAAACCTGATGGAAAAATTTTTAAAAATATTTCAGAATTAGTCATTAGAAATATAAGTCCTGTAAGAGAGAAGTTTGGTGAGAGTAATGGATGGGAGAAATCACTCCTTAACACTAAACATGAGAAAATTCATGCAGCAGTGAATCTCTGTAAACAAACAGAAAGGAATCTGAGTGGTAAACAAGAGCTTTTTCAACAGTGGAAAGTTCAAACTCCAGAGCAATCATTTGAACATAATGAATGTGAAAAACCCTTCCTTATGAAAGGAATGTTATTTATGCATACCAGAGCTCACAGAGGAGAAAAACCTTGTGAATACAATAAAGATGGCACAGCCTTCATTGACAAGTCAAATCTCAATGTCCACCAACAAAATATTATGGAGAAGAAGCCCCACTCATACAGCAAATATGGGAAATTCCTCTGTAGGAAGTCCATTTTTATCATGCATCAGAGATCTCAAACAGAAGAGAAACCCTTTCATTGTCCTTACTGTGGGAATAACTTTAGAAGGAAGTCGTACCTCATTGAACATCAACGAATTCACACAGGTGAGAAACCTTATGTTTGCAGTCAGTGTGGAAAAGCCTTCCGTCAAAAGACAGCCCTCACTCTTCATGAGAAAACACACTTAGAGGGGAAACCCTACATTTGTATGGATTGTGGGAAGTCTTTCCGCCAAAAGGCAACCCTTACCAGACATCACAAAACACATACAGGAGAAAAGGCCTATGAATGTACTCAATGTGGAAGTGCTTTTAGAAAGAAGTCATACCTCGTTGATCATCAGAGAACACACACAGGGGAGAAACCATATCAATGTAATGAATGTGGGAAGGCATTTATCCAGAAGACAACCCTCACTGTACATCAGAGGACGCACACAGGAGAGAAACCCTATATTTGCAATGAATGTGGGAAGTCTTTCTGCCAAAAGACAACTCTCACTCTCCATCAAAGAATTCACACAGGGGAGAAACCCTACATTTGTAATGAATGCGGGAAGTCCTTCCGCCAGAAGGCAATCCTCACTGTTCATCAGAGAATACATACAGGAGAGAAATCCAATGGATGTCCTCAGTGTGGGAAAGCCTTTAGTAGGAAATCTAACCTCATTCGCCACCAGAAAACTCACACGAGAGAGAAACCATATGAATGTAAAGAATGTGGGAAGTTCTTCAGTTGTAAATCAAGCCTCATTGTCCATCAGAAAACTCACAAGATAGAAACTGTGAGAATTCACTAAAACATGTGACTTTTCTGGTGAAAATTTTTAAAGTCATAGTAAACCCTGTACATGAGGTTGCTTGTAAGTGTAATAATATTAAACAGTTTAAAATACTATAGCATATTTACCTACAATTTGCTAGCTCACAGAACACATGAAAAGAAAGTCACTGAAAATACAAGCTTAAAATTTGATTAACTTCACCAGACATAAATTCTTCAGTCAAGTTGCTAAAAACATTTAAAATTGCTTATTTAAAATTTTAACATATAACTTTTTGTGACACAGTATTAAGCACTAGGCTACCTGACTGTGGTCCGTGGACCACACTGTGAACAGAACTGCTTTAAAAGAAAGGAGGTGTGACTGTATTTCTCACTGCAAATATGGAATAAAAGTTATCTCCTCGGAGTTAACCACAGTTCTAACTCCTAACGTTATAAATTAGTTTTTGCATATTATAAACCTTTATATAAAGTAAATTGTATATCATGTATTCTTTCATATATGCCTTGTTTCATCCATCACTATGTCTTTAAAATCATCATTAGCATGTTGGAGAAATTTATTTTCATTCTGTATAAAATTTCATTATATAATACATTTCAGTTTATCCAATCTACTGTTGATGGGCTTTTTTTATTGTTTACAGCTTAGGGTCATAATAAATAATGCTTCTTCGAACATTTATGTTTAAGTGTACATATATTCATTTCTCTTGTGTATATAGTTACACACATATACTTAGGAATGAAATTGCTGGGGGGTATGTATTTGCTGGTACTACCAAACAATGCATAACTTTGATGTTAGGAGATAATTCACTCTGAAGGAAGACAGCTGTATATATTATCAATATGGTGATGGTTCAAATGTGAGAATTCATACTAGAGGGAAACTATGAATGTTGTGAAGACTGGGAATTCAAATAGAATGGATATTCAAAGATTTTTAGTGACAGCTCAAATCCTAAATACTAGATACAGGTTATAAATGTGAGATTATAAATGGCTTTCAGGTTATAAATGGCCTTCAGCCATAAGATTGTCTATTTGAAATCAAAGTCATGCTGTAGGAAGAGAGGGTCCTAGTGTCTTCCTTGCTCAACATGAAAGAATTCTAACTAGATGGAATGTTGTCTTACTGGTCATATGAAAATGATGAATATGGAAAAACTTAGAGCCACAGCTCAAATCTTTACATCACCAGGAAGTTCACAATGGATGTGAATACTTCAAATGAAATGATTGTAAGAATGATTAGTCATAACTCACATCTATACAGTAGCAAAGAATTCATACTAAAGAAAGAAAGATTGACAAGGCAACAGATGAGGCTTTCAACTCTTAACTCTGGGGAAAGCTGTTTGCATGAAGTCCAACCAAGTACCAAGATCATGATGCTAGAATCAGTTGTCAATAGCCCCAACTAAACACCAAGTCACTATCCATTATCTGCCAAATATCAATGAGCAATCTGGGGCAAGTCAAGTCTTTGGATGACTAGGCACTGTTGTCATCCAACTGCAACCACATAAGAGACCCTCTCCCCTCAAGCAGGAACTGCTCAGCTGAGGCCTTCTCAAATTTCTGACCCTCAAGAATAAATGTTTACATTTTAAAATTTGATGGATTAAAGTAAGAGGAAAATAATCTCTTAGTATCTGTACTGTAAAAATAAAGGTATGAATGTTTGGATTCCAGAGTCAAAGAGCAAAAGTGTGGTGACTACTAGATGATCTTGATGTGAACAAAAACTGGCCCTGAAATACAGCTGAAGTTTGGGCTGTATTTTTTGTTTACAATCACACACTTAAATACCAACTCAGTGAGGAGTTCATATACATATTTTTTATTTTTCTCCTTCTGTGGTAGTAAGTTACAATTATCAACTTGATTACTTATGCAAATGTATACTTCCCAATTTTTCAAAAATAAATAAATAAAAATAAAATAGCCCCAAAATACCAGCTGTGGATAGTGCAGAAGGAAGTTAAGTCAATCTTTGAAAGATCCTCTGCAGAGTCATTTAATGAACTAAGATGCAGACAGAAATCAAGATATAGAATCCAATGTACATTAAGTACAGCCATGCCCTTGCAGGTGGTAATCTGGAATGCCTTGAAGAAAGTCTAAATAAAGTTTTGCTTTCGAACAATTATTCATGTATAGGCTACTTCTCAGGAAACTTAGGCCCAATGGTTTTTATTTTGGTGTGAACCAGAATTGGGCTATCTTTTAGTCTCCTGTGTGAAGATTTCTTGAAGAAGTTGAAAATGTTCTTTTTCATTGAGTTTTATGGGTCCTTTTTTTTATGAATTGATTAATATATGAAATGAGGACTTTTCATCTAACTTTTGTCAGTGAAGTTTGTGCAGCTCTGAGTAGTGGACATGGTTCTGGAATTCTAGTCCACTTATTCCTAAATATATATGACAGGATAGGAATTAATTAGCAAATTGATTCTTTGTAGACATAACTGCAAGGTCCTAGGACACAAGAGAATTAACTTGTACAAAGATTTCATCAGTTCAAAAGGACTAACAAAACTCTACAGGGTATATACATTTAATGTTGTTGTTGAGTCACTAAATTGTGTCCAACTCTTGTGACCCCATGGACTGTAGCCCGCCAGGATCCTCTGTCCATGGGATTTCCCAGGCAAGAATACTGGAGTGGGCTGCCATTTCCTTTTCCAGGGGATCTTCTGACCCAGGAATCTCTTGCCATGGCAGGCGGATTCTTTACCACTGAGCCACCAGGGAAGCCCATATACTATTTAATGCTTTCATTTAAAAGCAAAAGATGTAGCTTACCAAGAGAAAAGGTAGGTAAGCATTTGGTTGGGGGGAGTCTGAGAATCATTTAGGTGCAAGTTCCACAGTGTCCTTATTTACATAGAGACTGCACTCTACCTCCAGATTAGAACCACTAAGATTTATGTGAATCTTGGGAGAGCTCAAAGCCGAAGTTCCCCAAAAGGACTTTTATGCTCTTTTGTTCACTGGTCACATAGTCAAAGTGGGTTCTCTAATCATTTATATATGAGTAAACAAGTTGACTCTGGGGGTCTTCAGGGAAAATTTCAACTTCAAACAGCATCTTATGTATCCCTCTGTCCTATGTCAATCAAACTCAATGCCAGATATTCAGGCATCAAGGAGATAATGTTAGAGCTTTTCCAGTCCGGTTCAGTTCAGTTCAGTCACTCAGTTGTGTCTGACTCTTTGCGACCCCATGGCCTACAGCACGCCAGGCATCCCTGTCCATCACCAACTCCTAGAGCTTACTCAAATTCATGGCAGTTATAAATCAAATTTCCAGTCCAACTATAAATCAAATCCATCCTACAAACATGGTTCCTACATCTCCTATGTATCTTCTGATAATCTGCATATGTGAACAAACATGTTGCCACACTTCTCATGTCCCCAGCATCTGCATAGTGCATCTCAAACCTGAAACATTCTTGCCAGGTAGTGCTTGAATATCTCCACTTAATTTGTGGTCCAGCAATAGAGTCAGACTTGTCATGCCCTGCCTTACAAGTAATATGCAACAGTTAAAACACAGATATCAACACTGGTCTCTAATATTCATCTGGGATGTTGTACCATTTGAGATTCATCAGTTTATAATCTGGGACTTTTCAAAATCATAGATGTGTGACAATATCAAGTACTTACGAGGGTGTCTAACAACTAGAACTCTGATAAACTGCTAATGGGAATGCAAAGTGGTAAAACCACTCTGGAAAACAATTTGGCGGTTTCTTTTTTTTTTTTTAATCCACAAGCTTTAATTTGTGTGTGTGTGTGTCTCTTTTTTTAACTTTACAATATTGTATTGGTTTTGTCATACATCAACATGAATCTGCCACAGTGTACACGTGTTCCCAATCCTGAACCCCCCTCCCACCTCCCTCCCCATAACATCCAACTGGGTCATTGGCGGTTTCTTAAAAAGTTAAACATACTTCCCATGTGACCCAGCAATCCCACTTATATTTAGTGTCAGATCAGATCATATCAGTCGTTCAGTCGTGTCCGACTCTTTGCGACCCCATGAATCCCAGCACGCCAGGCCTCCCTATCCATCACCAACTCCCGGAGGTCACTCAGACTCACATCCATCGAGTCAGTGATGCCATCCAGCCGTCTCATCCTCTGTCGTCCCCTTCTCCTCCTGCCCCCAATCCCTCCCAGCATCAGAGTCTTCTCCAATGAGTCAACTCTTCGCATGAGGTGGCCAAAATACTGGAGTTTCAGCTTTAGCATCATTCCTTCCAAAGAAATCCCAGGGCTGATCTCCTTCAGAATGGACTGGTTGGATCTCCTTGCAGTCCAAGGGACTCTCAAGAGTCTTCTCCAACGCCACAGTGCAAAAGCATCAATTCTTCGGCGCTCAGCCTTCTTCACAGTCCAGCTCTCACATCCATACATAACCACAGGAAAGACCATAGCCTTGACTAGGCGAACCTTTGTTGGCAAAGTAATGTCTCTGCTTTTGAATATGCTATCTAGGTTGGTCATAACTTTCCTTCCAAGGAGTAAGCATCTTTTAATTTCATGGCTGCAGTCACCATCTGCAGTGATTTTGGAGCCCAGAAAAATAAAGTCTGACACTATTTCCACTGTTTCTCCCATCTATTTCCCATGTAGTGATGGGACCAGATGCCATGATCTTCGTTTTCTGAATGTTGAGCTTTAAGCCAACCTTTTCACTCTCCACTAGAGAAATAAAAACACATGTTCACACAAAACCCTATTCATGCGTGTCTATAGTATTATTTATAATCACTAAAAACTGGAAGAACCCAAATGTTCTTCAGTGGATAAACGGACACACCATGGTATATCCACTCAAAATTACTCAACAACAAGAAAAATGGACTACTGACACATGCAACATTAGGGATGAAACCAGCCTCACAAAGTTACATACTTTATGGCTCCATTTATACCTTATGGAAAATGTAAAATATAAATATCCAGAATATATCAGTGGTTGCCAGGGATTAGGGATGTCTGAATAGGAAGGGGATGCATGAGGGAATTCCTTGAGGTGTAATTGTTTTGCATACTATTTGTGGTCATAAATATAAAAATACACAGGTGAAAAATCATAGAAGTGTGTACATGTCAAAAATAGTGAATTGTAGTAGTAACATCTTTAAGATTATGGAATAGCACTTGTCTCATAGAAATTTGAACAACCATCCCCATGAAATTACAATACTTGGGTGGAGCATAGAAATGAAAGATAGATCAAAGAGGATAATAAGAACAATTTCACCCTACCTGTGTTACTTGTTCCTCAAGCCTGTGCAGTGAAGCATGAAGTGATGCACCCTCTGCATGGAGGGAAAGAAAGTGAAGTGAGAACCCATCCTTGTCACAGACCCAAGCACCAGCCTTCCCCAGTGAATTCCCAGGTAAACCAATATGATTCAGAATTCAGGCCTGCCCCTGTGAACCCAAACACAAAGCTCCAGGCTGCCCAACCCAGCACCATACTGGCCCTACAGAACCAGGTACCAGTCTGACACCCATGGACCTAGGCTCCAGGCCTTCCCCAATAAATAGATCCCTCAATGCTTATAAAACTCTCTAATGTATTAAAAAGTAGGCTAAATGTGGACTGATGAGAATATCATGAATCATAGATTATGATTAATCTAGTTTTGTCCACATAATTTTAAAAATTTAATTCCTGGAAGAATAGAAGTGACAGCTATAGTTACAAAAGCAGATGACTTATAGGACTCATTAGGAGAGATTTTAATTTTCATTTATTTTGGGTAATAATTTATTTTTGTCTATACTTGGTCTTTGTTTCTGTGTGAGCTTTTCCCTAATTACAGAGAACAGGGGCTACTCTCTAGGTTCGATGTGTGGGCTTCACATTGTGGTGGCCTCTCTTGTTGCAGAGCATGGGTTCTACGGAAAGTGGGCTTCAGTAGTTGTGCCTCCCAGGCTCTAGGGCACAGGCTCAATAGTTATGGAATATGGGCTTATTTGCTGCGTGGCACGTGGGATCTTCCCTGATCAGGGATCGAATCTGTGTCTCCCACATTGGCAGGCAGATTCTTAACCATGAGCACCAGGGACACCCTGAATATTTTTTAAAATTTATGTTATTGGTTGCCCTGGGTTTTCATTGTGGCAAGTGGGCTTTACTAGTTGGAGTGAGTAGTGGCTTCTCTTGTTGCAGCAGGCTTACAGGCTTCAGTAGCTGCAGAATGTGGGCTTCAGTAGTTTCAGCACATGGACTCAATAGTGGCAGATCCCAGGCTCTAGAGCACAGGCTCAGTAATTGTGCTGGAAGGGCTTTGTTGCTCTGCACCATGTGGGAGCTTCCCAGATTAGGAATCAAACCCATATGTCCTGCATTGGTAGGCAGAGTCTTTTCCACTGAGCCACTAGGGAAGCGCTATTTTGGGTAATTTTTGAATTTTATAATATTGCTTTTATTTCCTAATATTTTTAACTACAAAATTAATATATCAAAACATACACTCTCATGATTGGGAATTTACCAATAGAAATATGACAATGTAAGAATGTTTATCACACTTTCATTTCTGGTGAAAAAGTAGAAACAAATGTCTATAGTAGGAGATGGTTCAAAATACTGGCCTACATCCCATACTAGAAATATTCTGAAACTTTAAAAAGAATGAGTCAAATCTGTATGTATTGACCTGGGAGAATGTCCATGATTATTTAATGAAAAAGGCAAATGTTATGAAATATGTCACTATAAAGGGTAAAAATTTTTGCACACGTTCAAAACACATGCAATGTGTAGATATGTTTGATCATGAAGAAAGAAGCAACACACACATATAGGTTTTCTCAGGGATTTGTAGGAGAGGAAGAAATTGTTTTCATTTTATTTCTTTCCCACTTCACTGGTTTCAGAGGAAACACAGTTTTATAAAATTTACTTCCAATACTGGTAATTACAATAACTCAGAAACAGCATTGAAACCAGAGCGTTTTTTCCTTTTAATAACTTCTTCATTTTCCGACTTAAAAAAAGAGTTCAAGATTACTAAAATAAATCAATACTAATGAACCCCAGTATTTTACCAACATTTTCCTTGAGGTAAAAAAGGAAATGTATATCTCCAAAAAGAATTTTCTGACGCTACACTAAGATGTGGGGAGAAGAAAACGTACTGGTGTTTCAACAGTATGAAGTGTCTGATGTAGGTTAAATTGTAAGCCACGATTAATGGCCTTCCCACATTCATATGGTTTCTTCCCAGAATGAATTCTTTGATGGTGTGAGAAGCTTGAATGATAGCTAAAGGCCTTTCCACATTCCTTACATTCAAAGGGCTTCTCACCAGTATGAATTCTCTGGTGTTGAATAAGGTGTGAATGAAGTCTAAAAGCTTTACCACATATCACACATTCATGAGGTTTCTCACCAGTGTGAATTCTCTGATGTCTTCTGAGGTGTGAGCACTGTCTAAAAGTCTTTCCACATTCTTTACATTCATAGGGTTTCTCACCAGTATGAATCCTCTGATGAAGAGTAAGTTGTAAGCCGTCACAAAAGGCCTTCCCACACTCACTACATTCATAAGGTTTTTTGCCAGAATGAATTTTCTGATGGTGAGAGAAGCTTGAATGATAGCTAAAGGCCTTTCCACATTCTTTACATTCATAGGGTTTCTCACCAGTATGAATTCTCTGATGTATTGTAAGGTGTGATCGATGCCTGAAAGTCTTCCCACATTCTTTACATTCATAGGGTTTTTCACCAGTATGGAGTCTCAGATGTTCAGTAAGTTGAAAGCCACGAATAAAAGCCTTCCCACACTGCTTACATTCATAGGGTTTTTCACCAGTGTGAAGTCTTTGATGTTGAGTAAGCTGTGATCGTTGCCTAAATGCCTTCCCACATTCCTTACATTCATAGGGTTTCTCACCAGTATGAATTCTCTGGTGTAGAATAAGTTCTGAACCATAATTAAAGGCTTTCCCACATTCTTTACACTCATAAGGTTTCTTTTGAGTATGAAGTCTCTGATGTATGGTAATGGGTGATCGATGCCTAAAAGTCTTTTCACATTCTTTACATTCAAAGAGCTTCTTACCAGTACGGAGTGGCAGATGTTCAGTAAGTTGAAAGCCATAAATAAAAGCCTTCCCACATTGTTTACATTCGTAGGGTTTTTCACCAGTGTGAAGTCTCTGATGTTGAATAAGTTGTGACAGCTGCATAAAGGACTTCTCACATTGCTTACATCCATCGGGTTTCTCACCAGTGTGAATTCTCTGATGTAGAATAAGTTCTGAGCCATAATTAAAGACCTTGCCACATTCTTTACATTTTTCACCATTATGAATTCTCAAATGTTTACGTTGTGAATAATGAATAAAGGCCTTCCAACATTCCTTACATTCATTGTACTTGTTACTATTTTGAATTCTCTGTTTAGTAAGGTATGATGTATCAACAGTTTCTGCACATTCCTTACAGTCAGAAAGTTTTTCTTTAGAATGAGCTTTGTGATGACTAAAGAATAAATGGTAACTGAAGTTTTTCCTGCATTCTTTATATTCAAGGATTTTCTGTCTATTATAAAATTCCTGAGTAAACAAAATATGTTGGCTAAAAATCGGCATGTGTTCATGGTTGATAACAAATTGCCTGAAATAGCCCTCCTGTTTTCCCTGTTGTCTCTCAAACTGATTCTTGCATGCCTGAATGTCTCTGAAAATGGATTTCTCAGGACTATGGTTTTTAAATGGGTCCATGATAGCCCACTGGGATGATTCTGTCTCATAAATGTTTCTTTTTGGAGATAACTTCTTGGGTTCACACTGGAACACCAAATCTGAAAGATAAAGAAGCACATTTTAATTGCTAGTTTTGTGACAGAAGAGAAGTGAAATATCTCTGATAGAAAAGAGTGAAAGTGAAAGTCGCTCAGTCATGTCCAACTCTTTGCAACCCCATGGACTATACAGTCCATGGAATTCTCCAGGCCACAATACTGGAGTGGGTAGCCTTTCCCTTCTCCAGAGGATCTTCCCAACCCAGTGATCAAACCCAGGTCTCCCGCATTGCAGGTGGATTCTTTACCAGCTGAGCCACCAGGGAAGCCCAAGAATACTGGAGTGGGTAGCCTATCCCTTCTCCAGGGGATCTTCCCTACCCAGGAATTGAACCAGGGTCTCCTGCATTGCAGGCAGATTCTTTACCAACTGAGCTATCAGGGAAGGCAGAAAAGAGAGATAATTGGAAATAATTCACATAAGAAATGAAAGGCTTAAGGGGCTCTTAAATACCGTGATGTAACAATGAAAAAGGGTAAGGTGAATGGAAAGAAATGAAAGCTCATGAGAGAAACGTGAGAGAGTTCATTAACAGGTCAGTGGTTCTCATATTTTGATCCACTTGAGAATCACCATGAGATTTTGTTGCAATTACAGATGTTTACAAAACATTCTAGATCACTTGAATCAGAATCTCTAAGAGTTTGTATGTTTTAACACTCCACCAGGCCAAAGGATTATGTGATATCTGCTAGTTATTCTCAAATATCTATTATTTCCCTTTTATACACTGATTGAACCCATGGGTTTTAGTTGAGAACAGGCCACCCAATATAAGCATTGCCTGTCCCAGCACTCTACAGCAGAATATGCCATGCAACTGGATTCTGCCTAAAGAAATGCAGTATTATACAGTACCTTCTGAGAACTTTCTTAAGAGTCGGCTGGCCCACCCCCTATATCTGTTATTTTCTTGCTTCCTCAGCAAAGCCAGCTGCAATGTGCATTTGATGTCATGTCTGTCACATGATGGTTCTGCAGAGCAGAGTCGGCACTCTACTCTGGGCTTTAATCCAAGAGAAAATTAGTCCACTATACAGTTTAAGTTACAATTATTTTGGGGTCTCGGTCACATATAGCCGAACCTATATCCAAACTAATAGAGCCTCTCATTAAATCGAAATTTTAAAACTCCAATTCTTTATCATGAGTCTTACATAAGGCCTCTGATTAGCTTTAAAATCACATTTTGAGTCTATTTCTGTTTTCTTCATTGTGTCATAACACCATTAGTCTCTTGTAACAACTAGGATATTACAAATTCTTTCTTATCTTAGAGCTTTTCAGAGGTTGTTTCAGAAAAGAAAGTTGGAGGCCAACAGATACATAAAGCATTCAGTTCTAACAATTTATTTTTCCATATTCCTAATGATGATCATTGGCATTGTTTCCAGTTTCTGGCTATTATGATTAGTACTGATATGAACATTCACGCACATTTCTTTTGGTGGAAATAGGACTCCTTTCTGTTAGGTGTTAAATTATCACATCAGAGGATATGCATTTGTTCAGCTCCACTTGACGTTACGCAACAGTTTTCTAATTTACAATTCCATCAAACTCTGAAAGAGTTCCTGTTCCTCATATCCTCACCAACACTTGTTATTGCCAATCTTCTTATATCTAAGCGTCCTGGCAGATGTGTTGTGATACTGCACCGTGGTTTAATTTTTAATTTCCCTGATGACAAACAAGATTGAACACTTTGCCGTATATTTATTGGACAATTGGATATCTTCTTTAATAAACTGCCTATCCAAGTATTTCATTCATTTTTATTAATTTAGGAGTAAGTATATATAAAATCCATCATTTTAATCACTTTGAAGTGTATAACTCAGTAACTTATAGTACACTCCCAATGTTCTGCAACCATCAGATCTGTAATTCCAGATTATTTTCATCACACCAAAAAGAAACTCACATCCACAGTCATGTTCTGTTCTCCTTTTCACCCCCATACCCTGGAAACCACCAATCTGCTTTATGTCTCCATGAAGTTGTCAAGAAATTTCATAAACATGTAATTATACAATATGGGACCTTTTGTGTCTGTTCTCACTTACTATGTTCTCAGGGTTCAATGATGTTGTAGCATGTATCAGTACTTCATTTATTTTTATGACTCAGTTATATTTCACTGTACAGATAAACCATATTTTGTTTATCCATTCTTCAGTCAAGGGACATTTGGGTAGTTCTAGGGTTTAGTTGTCTTTTTGAGTTATAGGGAATCCTTAATATATTCTAGATATATATATCCAACTACATAATGCAACTATATATATAACCAACTACATAATGCAAGTATCTTGTCCCATTCTGAGGCTGGCCCCTTTGCTCTCTTAATACAATGTTTTGATAAACAGAAATTGTTAATTCTAAAACAGTCTGATTCCAAGGTCATAAAATATACTCATATCATCTTCTAGAAGTTTTTTCACATTTAGATCTATAATCCACCTAGTGTGAGGCGGACATCAAGATTCCTATTTTTCAATAGATATCAGCCCCCTTCATTGAAAAGACCATCCTTTCCCTGATCCTGTCTTAGATCAAGTGACTTTGTATGTTAGTCATTTTCTCTGTAATCCACTCCAACAAATATATCAACTCCCATAACTCTGTTGAAACATTCCTAGCTGAGTTCACTAACAAAATTACCAAAATCAGTGCTCAAATGCCAGTCATTACTCTTTTTGACTCATTACTAGCATTTGACACAACCGATCGATCCAGTTGCTCCCTTTATACCGTATTCTCCTGGCTACCCTCCTACATCTCTACTTATATTCAGTTCACCTTAATGCATTCTTTTCCACTTTCTGACCTCTAAATGTTGGAACGTCCCAGAAATCAGGCTCTGGTCAGCCTTCAATCTACACCCTTTCCCTTAATAACAGTCTGGCTTAAATACCAATCATATACTGCTAACTCTTAAATTTTACCACTACCTCTAAAAATATTTTTTAAATTGTGATAAAATACACACTACATAAAATTTACCATCTTACTACTTTTAAGTGTATAGTGTAGTAGTGTTAAGTATGTGCACACTGTTATACAACCAATCCCCAGAACTTTTTCACCTTGCAGAACTGAAACTCTGTACCCATTAATAACTCCCCGTTCTTCCCTCTTCCAGTTTCTGGTAAGCACCAGTCTACTTTCTATTTCTATGGATTTGACTAGATAACTTATATCACTAGAGTCCTACAGTATTTGCTGTTTTTTTTTCTACATGTGACTGGCTTATTTAACTTAGCATAATATCCTCAAGGTTCATTCATGTTGATCCACAGATCCACACAGGAAGCATTGCAGATCAGTGAGAAAAGAATTACTGAATCATATTAGAAAAAATAGCTATAGCTAGGAAAAAAATTAACTTGGATCCCTACCATGCACTATAAATACATAAACTCTAAATGGAAAAACTGTAAGGCTTGTGACGAAAAACAATATATATGTATACATAAAAAGGGCTTCCCCAGTGGCTCAATGATAAGCAATCTGCTTGCAATGTAGGAGACACAAGTTCAATCCTTGAGTTGAGAAGATGCCCTAGAAAAGGAAATGGCAACCCACTCCAGTATTGTTGCCTGATAAATCCCATGGACAGAGGAGCCATGGGGTTACAAAACAGATGGACATGATTTAATGACTAAACAGCAACAAACAACAACATAAATTTCTTAAACAACACACAAAAGATACAAGTCTAACTAGAAAAAAGGTAACCTACAAGAAAAATGGGCAAAAGATCTGAATAGGCACTCCATAGAAGAAACACCAGGGTTAAGTAGTCATATGCAAGAATGCTCAAACTCATCAGGAATCAAGGAAACTCAAATTAAGATATGAGATACCATTTTATACTCATCAGACTAAAATTTTAAATGTCTAAGAATTTGAAATGTTAAGATGTTGAAGACCCAAAATTATTACACACTGCCAGTGGTAATGTAAATTAGTACCAACATGTAGGAAAACAATTTGTTATAATACAGAGTTGAAGATGTATGTGTTTTATGACCTGGCAATTCCAGTTCTAGTAAATAACATACTATGTGCTTCAGGAGATGTGTAAGAATATTAATAGTACCACTGTATGCTGCTGCTGCTGCTGTTAAGTTGCTTCAGTCATGTCCAACTCTATGTGACCCCATAGATGGCAGCCCACCAGGCTCCCCCATCCCTGGGATTCTCCAGGCAAGAACACTGGAGTGGGTTGCCATTTCCTTCTCCAATGCATGAAAGTGAAAAAATAAAGTGAAGTTGCTCAGTTGTGTCCGACTCCTAGTGACTTCATGGACTGCAGCCCACCAGGCCCCTCCGTCCATGGGATTTTCCAGTCAAGAGTACTGGGGTGGGTTGCCATTGCCTTCTCCAACCACTGTATATAGTAGCAAAAAATTATGAACAATCTAATTAACAACCAGGGAAGTCCACGTTCAAAGTCAGGAATTAACAACCAGGGAAGTCCATGTTCAAGATCAGGAAGAGCAGCTGTGAGGAGATACCGCTAGGGAGCAGCAGCTGTGCTTTGCTGGACCAGCTGTGAAGAGATACCCCATGTCCAAGGTAGGAGAAACCCAAGTAAGACGGTGGGTGTTGCAAGAGGGCATCAGAGGACAGACACACTGAAACCATAATCACAGTAAACTACCCAATCTGATCACACTGACCACAGCCTTGTCTAACTCAATGAAACTAAGCCATGACGTGTGGGGCCACCCAGGACGGGCGGATCATAGTGGAGAGGTCTGACAGAATGTGGTCCACTGGAGAAGGGAATGGCAAACCACTTCAGTATTCTTGCCTTGAGAACCCCATGAACAGAATGAAAAGCCAAAATGACAGGATACTGAAAGAGGAACTCCCCAGGTCGGTAGGTGCCCAATATACTACTGGAGATCAGTGGAGAAATAACTCCAGAAAGAATGAAGGGATGGAGCCAAAGCAAAAACAATACCCAGTTGTGGATGTGACTGGTGATAGAAGCAAGGTCCGATGCTATAAAGAGCAATATTGCATAGGAACCTGGAATAGGTTCAGGATCATAAATAATGGCAAACTGAAAGTGGTCAAACAGGAGATGGTAAGAGTGAACGTTGACATTCTAGGAATCAGCGAACTCGAATGGACTGGAATGGGTGAATTTAACTCAGATGACCATTATGTCTACTACTGTGGGCAGGAATCCCTTAGAAGAAATGGAATAGCCATCATGGTCAACAAAAGAGTCTGAAATGCAGTACTTGGATACAATCTCAAAGACCACAGAATGATCTCTGTTCGTTTCCAAGGCAAACCATTCAATATCACGGTAATCCAAGCGTATGCCCCAACCAGTAATGCTGAAGAAGCTGAAGTTGAACAGTTCTATGAAAACCTACAAGACCTTTTAGAACTAACACCCAAAAAAAGATATCCTTTTCATTATAGGGGACTGGAATGCAATAGTAGGAAGTCAAGAAAACCTTGGAGTAACAGGCAAATTTGGCCTTGGAGTACGGAGTGAAGCAGGGCAAAGGCTAATAGAGTTTTGCCAAGAGAACGCACTGGTCATAGCAAACACCCTCTTCCAACAACACAAGAGAAGACTCTACACGTGGACATCACCAGATGGTCAACACCAAAATCAGATCGATTATATTCTTTGCAGCCAAAGATGGAGAAGCTCTATACAGTCAGCAAAAACAAGACCAGGAGCTGACTGTGGCTCAGATCATGAACTCCTTATTGCCAAATTCAGACTTAAATTGAAGAAAGGAGGGAAAACCACTAGACCATTCAGGTATGACCTAAATCAAATGCCTTATGATTATACAGTGGAAGTGAGAAATAGATCTAAAGGACTAGAACTGATAGATACAGTGCCTGATGAACTATGGACGGAGGTTTGTGACACTGTACAGGAGGCAGGGATCAAGACCATCCCCATGGAAAAGAAAGGCAAAAAAGCAAAATGGCTGTCTGAGGAGGCCTTACAATTAGCTGTGAAAAGAAGAGAAGCAAAAAGCAAAGGAGAAAAGGAAAGATATAAGCATCTGAATGCAGAGTTCCAAAGAATAGCAAGCAGGGATAAGAAAGCCTTCCTCAGTGATCAATGCAAAGAAATAGAAGAAAATAACATAATGGGAAAGACTAGAGACCTCTTCAAGGTCTCTTCAAGACCTCTTCAAGAGATACCAAGGGAACATTTCATGCAAAGATGGCCTCAATAAAGGAGATAAATGGTATGGACCTAACAGAAGCAAAAGATATTAAGAAGTGGCAAGAATACACAGAAGAACTGTACAAAAAAGATCTTCATGACCCAGATAATCACGATGGTGTGATCACTCACCTAGAGCCACACATCCTGGAATGTGAAGTCAAATGGGCCTTAGAAAGCATCACTAGGAACAAAGCTAGTGGAGATGATGAAATTCCAGTTGAGCTATTTCAAATCCTGAAAGATGATGCTGTGAAAGTGCTCCACTCAATATGCCAGCAAATTTGGAAAACTCAGCAGTGGCCACAGGACTGGAAAAGATCAGTTTTCATTCCAATCCCAAAGAAAGACAATGCCAAAGAATGCTCAAACTATCACACAATTGCACTCATCTCACACACTAGTAAAGTAATGCGCAAAATTCTCCAAGCCAGGTTTCAACAATATGTGAACCGTGAACTTCCAGATGTTCAAGCTGGTTTTAGAAAAGTCAGAGAAACCAGAGATCAAATTGCCAACATCCGCTGGATCATGGAAAAAGCAAGAGAGTTCCAGAAAAACATCTATTTCTGCTTTTTTGTTTATGCCAAAGCCTTTGACTATGTGGATCACAATAAACTGTGGAAGATTCTGAAAGAGATGGGAATACCAGACCACCTGACCTGCCTCTTGAGAAATCTGTATGCAGGTCAGAAAGCAACAGTTAGAACTGGACATGGAACAACAGACTGGTTCCAAATAGGAAAAGGAGTCCATCAAGGCTGTATATTGTCACCCTGCTTATTTAACTTATATGCAGAGTACATCATGAGAAAACGCTGGGCTAGAAGAAGCACAAGCTGAAATCAAGATTGCCGGGAGAAATATCAGTAACCTCAGATATGTAGATGACACCACCCTTATGGCAGAAAGTGAAGAGGAACTAAAAATCACCTTCTTGATGAAGGTGAAAGAGGAGAGTGAAAAAGTTGGCTTAAAGCTCAACATTCAGAAAACTAAGATCATGGCATTTGATCCCATAACTTCATGGCAGATAGATGGGGAAACAGTGTCAGACTTTATTTTGGGGGGCTCCAAAATCACTGCAGATGGTGACTGCAGCCATGAAATTAAAAGACACTTACTCCTTGGAAGGAAAGTTATGACCAACCTACATAGCATATTGAAAAGCAGAGACATTACTTTGCCAACAAAGATCCATGTAGTCAAAGCTATGGTTTTTCCAGTGGTCATGTATGGATGTGAGAGTCGGACTGTGAATAAAGCTGTGCCGAAGAATTGATGCTTTTGCACTGTGGTGTTGGAGAAGAATCTTGAGAGTCCCTTGGACTGCAAGGAGATCCAACCAGTCCATCCTAAAGGAGATCAGTCAGTCCTGGGTGTTCATTGTAAGGACTGAGGCTAAAGCTGAAACTCCAATACTTTGGCCACCTCATGCAAAGAGTTGACTCTTTGGAAAAGACTCTGATGTTGGGAGGGATTGGGGGCAGGAGGAGAAGGGGACAACAGAGGATGTGATGGTTGGATGGCATCACCGACTCAATGGACATGAGTTTGAATGAACTCCGGGAGTTGGTGATGGACAGGGAGGCCTGGCGTGCTGCGATTCATGGGGTCACAAAGAATCAGACACGACTGAGTGACTGAACTGACCTGAATTAACAACCAGAAAAATATGGAATGGAATATTATATAGCTGTGAAAATGAATTCAGGTATAAAGTAATTGGGGAAAATTTGTAAAACCATGTGGTACAAAATAACTAAATTACAGAAGACACATACTCATTATCATTTTTATAAAAGAAACAAGCAAAACACAATATAGTGTATAAGGGGATACACAAATGTGGTAAACTAGTTTTTAAATAGAATAACAGAATATAAAATAATGATTACCTCTGGGGATGTAGCAGGGGATAGAAATCAAGGAGAAACACACAGAATTGGTGGTTCTACAGTGTTGGTTCTTAACTAATTCAGACAGACAAGACCCTCAGATTAAACAGAATATTCCATTCTCTCTAGAAAACATTATGACAGGACCCAGAAAACTCAATGGTACTAGGTACTGGAGTATATACATTCCCCACTAATCTCAACAGCCAAGTTAGATGCTACCAGAAATCAATTGTATTTGTTCCCCTCCTTGTTTATACCACTAGATGAAATGAGTGTGAAAACCAGGTGGAAAGATCACATAATGGCAATTACTTAAGAAAAAACATAAATGAGAACTTCAACAAGAAAAAGTCTGGTGGTAGCGGAAACATGAAAACAAAGTACTCTGCCCTCACACTGTCTTTATGATCTTCCTCTTCTTTAGAGAAATCAAGGCAAATATCAGAAAAATGGGAATTCTAAGGTACATTTTAAAATGATAATTTAAAATCTCAATCACATACACACCTATCGTCAATAATCTATGACAAGGGAGGGAAGGATATACAATGGAGAAAAGACCATATCTTCAATAAGTGGTACTCAGAAAACTGGACAGCAAAACGTAAAACAATGGAGTTAGAATATTTCATCATACCATCATACCATGTACAAAAATAAACTCGAAATGGATTAAAGACCTAAATGTAAGACCTGAATCCATAAAACTAGAAGAAAACAGGCAGAACACTCTTTGACATAAATCAAAGCAATACATTTTTGGATCTGACTCTAAAGGCAAAAGAAATAAAGGCAAAAATAAGCAAATGGGACCTAATTAAACTTAGCTTTTGCACAGCAAACGAAACCATCAACAAAATGAAAAGTTAACCCATTGAATGGGAGAAAATATTTGCAAGTGATATGACCAATAGGGTAATATCCAAGATACATATCCAAAACATGCAGCTCATATAACTCAATACCAAAAAAACAAGCAACTTGATTAAATGTGCAAAAGACATGAAAACAATTTTTTCCAGAGAAGCGATACAGATGGTCAACAGGCATAAGAAAAATGCTCAACATCTGTAATTATCAGAGAAATGAAAATAAAAACCATAATGAGGTATCACCTTACACCTGTCAGAATTGCTATCATCAAAAAGTCTACAAGAAACAAGTGTTGGCAGGGATGCGGAGAAAAGGGAACCCTTGTACACTGTTGGTGAGAATGTAAATTAGAGCAGCCAGTAGGGGAAACAGTGTGGAGGTTCCTTAGAAAACTAAACACAAAACTACCATATGACCCAGCAGTTCCATTGCTGGGCATATATTTAAAAATAAACACACACATGCGCACACAATAATTCCAAAAGCTACATGCACCCCAGTGTTCATAGCAGCATTGTTCACAACAGCCAAGATACGGAAGCAACCCAAGTGTCCATCAACAGATGAATCGGTAAAGACGATGTAATAAGCAATGAAATATTCCTTAGCCCTAAGGAAGAATTTACTGTTGTAAGTAAACTGCTGCTGCTACTGCTAAGTTGCATCAGTCATGTCCGACTCTGTGCGACCCCATAGATGGCAGCCCACCAGGCTCCCCCATCCCTGGGATTCTCCAGGCAAGAACACTGGAGTGGGTTGCCATTTCCTTCCAGTAAGGTTGCCATTTCCTTCTAGTGGGTTGCCATTTCCTTCTATGCCATTTCCATAGTAAGTCAACTATTCCTCAATAAAAGATAATAAAATAAAATATTTTAAAAGATACTAATTATACAAAGTAAATGGAATGAAAAATATAATAACTGTTATAAGAGACACCGTGAATGGTCTCAAGAGTAGAGTGGAGATGACAGAGACCCTAGATTCAGTGAAATTAAAAACTGTATTAACCTGAACAACAAAGATAAAAAGACTTTTTAAAAAGAGCCTCATTTCCTGTGGGACAATAGCAAAAGATCCAACATTCATATCATCCAAGTCCCAGAAGGATAGAAAGACTGTGAGACTGAAAAAGTGTTCAAAGAAATAATGGTTGAAAACTTCCCAAATTTCATACAAAACACAAACCTACAGATTCAAGAAACTGAGAAAATTCCTAAATAGATAAATAGAAATCAAACCAAAACATATATTTCTGAAAAATAAACAAAGAAAAAAATATTTTAAAATAGTGAGGAACACCAATTCAAAAGACTGGATTTGTCATCTGAAACCATGTTGAGCAACAGGAAATGGCACAATACTTTTTAAGTGCTGAAAGAAAAGAACTGTCAACCTCAAATTCTACACACAGTGAAACTATCTTTGAGGAATGAAGCAGAAATAAAGGCATTCTCAGACAAAAGAAAACTAAGAGAGTGTTATTGCAAGTAGCCCTTAGAGAATAGCTGAAAATAGCTCTCCAAATACAAAGAAAATAATAATAGAAGAAGGTGAGACCTTCAGAAAAGAAAGACAAGAATGGGAAAAAATAAAAGTAAACATAATAGACTATCCCACTCCACAATTTCTTTACCTTATTTTATGGTTGAAACAAAAATTCTAACAGTATCTTCCATAGTGATCAATCTATGTAGAAGACATACTTTAAACAATCAAAAAAAAAAGAAAATGGAAAGAGTAAAGGACCTAAATGGATGTAATATTTCTACACTTCACTTGAAATGGTTAAGTTTCAATGCCAGCAAGCTAAATAAATAAATAAATGTGTGTGTGTGCGTGTGTGAACAAACACTGAAATTAAAAAAAAAAAAAAGTATATTTTAAAAAAACACTATAAATCAAAATAGAACTCTAAAAATGTTTGAGTAACTCATAGGTGGTTGTTGTTTAGTCTCTAAGTTGTGTCCAAGTCTTTTGTGACCCCATGAACTGTAGCCCACCAGTCTCCTCTGTCCATGGGATTTCCCAGACAAGAATATTGAAGTGGTTGTCATTTCCTTCTCCAGGGATCTTCCTGACCCAGGGATCTAACCAGCATCTCATGTTTCTCTCACATTGGCAGGCAGATTCTTTACCACTGAGGCATCAGGGAAGCCTAACTCACAGGTAAGCAAGATAAAAGAAACAAGAACAAGAAACAGGGGAACCAGCAGAAGATAACAAAATGGCAGACTTAAGCCTAATACATTAATAATTATTTTAAGTGTACATGATCTACATCACCAATTAAAAGACAGAGATTGACACAATGGATAAGTAACATGACCCAGTTACATGGTGACTATAAGACACTCATTTCAAAAATATGTATCATGTAAATAATCAAAAGAAAATAGAAATGCTACATTAGTATCAGATAAAGTAGATTTCAGAGTAAAGAAATTCATAAGCACTACTAACAGAGCTCCAAAACACATGAAGGAAAAACTGACAGAGCTGAAAGATATACACTAATCACAATTATAGCTGGGGACTCAAATACCCTAATCTCAGCAACTGATAGAACTACTGGACAGAGAATCAGCAAGAATATGGAAGAAACAAATAAGACCATTAACAAATATGATGTTATCATCATTCATGGCACATGTTACCCAACAACAGCAGAATATACAATGTTTTCAAACATACATTGGACATTTCCCAGGACAGACCATATTCTGGGTCATGAAGCAAATCTTGAATCTTAAAAGAATCAAAATCATATAGAATATGTTCTATGATATATAATAAAGAATTTAACCTTACCTGAAGAAAGGTTTTTTTGTCTTCATCTGCAGGGAGGTGACCTCTACAAAAAGTGTCTTTTGTTTACCTGAGGGCCAAAGCCACCAGACAAATCTAATGATAAAATTTATGATGGAAGGTTTCAGCCATAAGGTATCAACTTTCCTTCAAAAAGACTGGCGACTAAAGCTATCAGCTTTACCTCCTAAGAGGCGAGAAACTAAAGGTCAGCCACATGGGTAACCAACAAGGAACCGCAGTAAAAATTCTGGACACTAAGGCTCAGATGAGTTTCTCTATTTGGCAATATGCCCAAATGCATATTGTTACACATAGCTGATGGGAAAAGTTAGCACTGTCCATGACTCTACTGGGAGAGGACAATGGGAAGTTCCACACTTGGAACTCTGGCTCTAGGCTCTGCCCTTTGTACTTCTTCCTTTGGCTAATTTTAATCTGTCTCCTGCTATAACAAACTAACTGTGAGGATGATAACTTTCAGTGAATTCTACGAATCCTTTTAGTGACTTATCAAATGTTACAGTGGTCTTGGGAACCCTTGAAAGTGCAACTTTTTTAAAAAAGTCTTTTGGCTACACCACATGGCATGTGGGATCCTAGTTCCCCAACCAGGGATTGAACCCACCCCCTCTGCATTGGAAAGCAGATTCTTAATCATTGGACCACCAGGGAGTCCCTTGAAAGTGGAATTGATGTCAGAAGTGAGGGAAGACTCTTATAGATAGCCTCCTCTAACTTCACATGAGGCCAGAATAAAATCAAATCATAAAAGAAAGACAAGAAAATCTCCAAACACCTCCAAATAACGTTTCTTAACAATCCAAGAGTGAAATAAAAAATCTCAAAGAAAAAAATTTTTGAAGGATTATAAGGACATGTATGTCCTTTATATACATGGATATTATATATACATATACATTTTTATATATATATATATAAAATCCATCATAAGGATAGTAAGAATACCACATATAACTTACACTCATGACTTTGACTACTTAGAAGAAATGAAGCAATTCTTTGAAAATCACAAACTAGCAAAACTACCAAAGATGAAACAGGAAATCTGAATAGTCCTATTAAAGTGAAAGAAAGAAAGTGAAAGTCACTCAGCTGGGTCTGACTCTGCGATCCATGGATATATAGTCCATGGAATTCTACAGGCCAGAATACTGGAGTGGGTAAGCCATTCCCTTCTCCAGGGGATCTTCCCAACCCAGGGATTGAACCCAGGTCTCCCACATTGCAGGTGGATTCTTTACCAGCTGAGACACCAGGGAAGTCCTATAACTATTACATTAATACAAATTGAATTTAAAATTTAAAAGAGGCTAAAAAAAAAATCCAGATCTAAATGGTTTCACTGGAGAATTTTACCAAACCTTTACAGAATGTTTTACACAATTTCTTCCAGAAAAAGATGAAAGGGGAATACGTGTCAACTTACTTTATGAAGCCACTATTATTCTTACACCAAAATTAGGCAAAGGCAGCACACATACATGCACACACAAAAAAACTACAGGCCAATATCTCCCATCAACTTAGATGAAAAAAATCTTCAATTAAATTTTACCAACCAAAACCAAAAGTGAATAAAAAAATAATATGTATTATGATCAAGTGGAATACTCAAGGTAAGGATGATTCAATATTTCAAGATAAAATTTTTTTAAAAGAAATCACACCTATGCAAAAGGAAAGGCCTCACCAGGTATAAAAAAATAATTAAAATAACATCTTAAATGAAAGCAAAACACTTGCTGCTAAGTTGCTTCAGTCGTGTCCGACTCTGTGCGACCCCATAGATGGAAGCCCACCAGGCTCCTCTGTCCCTGGGATTCTCCAGGCAAGAACACTGGAGCGGGTTGCCATTTCCTTCTCCAATGCATGAAAGTGAAAAGTGAAAGTGAAGTCGCTCAGTCGTGTCCAACTCTTAGCGACCCCATGGACTGCAGCCTACCAGGATCCTCCGTCCATGGGATTTTCCAGGCAAAAGCACTGGGGTGGGGTGCCATTGCCTTCCCCGCAAAACACTTAGGAGAGTATATATTACTTTTCCATGTTGCCCCTCTGTATTAATTTCCTAGAGCTGATCTAACGAAGTACCACAAACTAGGTGGCTTCAAATAACAGAAACAACTCTTCTCATAGCTCTGGAGTACTGTGAGTTACAGACATCATCAAAGACCTCTGACTTGTGGAATGAACTTGGTCTTGTGGAATGAACCTTATGACCTCATGAATGACCTTATACTTTCCTAAGGTCTTACTTAGGACCAATCATTCCTTTCCAGTCATTCCTCTACCATCTCTATTTCCTCAATGAAGTCATTTTCTTTAATTTTCACAATTTCTTATTAATTTAGTTTTTCCTAAATATTCTATTAGAATATATATTCATATGTTCTTGATCCACTACTAGATTGAAAATATCTTTATAACATTTATTTTTATTTATTTTTTAAAGCTAAATGATTTTTTAAAATATTTCTTTATCTATTTATTTATTTGGCTGTGCCAGGTCTTAGTTGCAGCAGGTGAGACCTTTTAGTTGCAGCATGTGGGATCTAGTCCCCCCGCCCCACTCTGACTAGGGATTGAAGCTTGTCCCCCTGCACTGGGAATGCGGAGTCCTAGTCACTGAACTACCAGGAAAGACCCATTCTTATAATGTTTAAAAATTGTATTCTCATCTCCTAGTAAAAACAACTTGCATGAATTAAAAAAAACTAATACTCTATTGATTACATCTTTTTATGGACAGAAGTTTTTTAACTTTGACATTTGTCTTTTTTGACTACCTGTCCTTTGGTGTCATATCCTAGAAATTACTGCCAAATCCAAAGTTATAAAACATTTCCCCCATATTTTCTTAGTTTTGGGTCTTAGATTTACTTGTTTGACTCATTTTGAGTTAATTTTTGTATATAGTGTAAGGTAGGGATACAATTTTATTCCTTTGCATGTGGAGTATTCCATTTCCCCAAAACAAGAGTACAGTCTTTTCCCTCATATAATGGTCTTGGCACTCTTATCTAAAATCATCTTGTCATATATCTGAGGGTTTACTTCTAGACTCTCTTCTACTCCATTCATCTATATATCTGTCTTTATGCCAATACAACACTGTTTGATTACTATAACATTGTAATAAGTTTTTAAACCAGATTTTCCCTAATTAGTCTGTCTAAAGTAACTTTACCAGCCCAACAGTCTGACCAGTTGGCCTACTCCTTGCAACAACTTCCTGCTCACTCACCTGGGCACCGTTCTCTTGTCACCTCCCTCATAACCATCCAAGGCTCCTTCCCTTGCTCCAGTGAAATGATCACAGCTGGCTTAGAAATAGAAAGTCCTGGTTATAAGAAAAGAAATGGAGATGAGGTTGAAATTAAAGTATTCAAATGTTGTGTTTCAGAATTTATTTTAAAAAGCCTATAGGACAAGAAGATACTTAATAAGGTCTAGAGAAGAAAGAAGAGTCCAATTCTCATATACAGATAAACTCAGGATCATAAGAAACAAATAATGTTTAAGGTAAAATGTTATTTAAATTATATAAGCTTTTTCTTATTTTCCTTCGAGAAAAAAAGGAGTTTCTGAAATACTTATTCTCAGATATTTTTCCATGGTAAATGTAAAGTTCTTAGAATGTAATTTCCAAATGCAAATTGTTTAAAACAGAGTACAAACTTTACAGTAAATGGAATATTGTTCCTTTGAACTGTAAAGGTAAATGATATATTTTGATTCAGTCCATTACACTAATTGAGAAGGTTAATGAGCTTTGCACCCAGGACCCATGTGTTCAGCTTTTTCTGTGCTAGAACATTTGCATGCTTGGTACACTGCAAGTGAAACAAAAGACAAAGCCTGGTTTCTTTGACCATGTTATGCTATAATGGTATAGAATTTTAATTCTGCTCCTTAATTTTTAAGGAAGAAAGTCAATCATAAGAAATGCCAGAGAAAAGTATAAGGATAGAGAAAATGAAGGTGTAACTCCATCCAACTGTGCTCATTTCTACACAAAGTGAAAATTCATCTTGTTATTTGAAAGGCAGCCCTAAAATTCATAGTACAGAAAGCAGAAACTCCAAGAAACAGATTCTGAATTATTAGAGACAGATAACTTTACCCAGTGAAACCAGGTTGCTATAGTTCTCCAACATCACATCTTTGTACAAATTCCTCTGCGCAGGGTTCAGGCATTCCCATTCCTCCTGAGAGACATCTATAGCCACATCTTTGAACATCACCAACCCCTAAAATGGCAAATCACAGTACTATTTTTGAAATTATAAGAAACATTTTCAAAAGGAAAAAGCAGTGCTAGAGAAGTCAATGCAGGAAAGGGATGATACAGTGAGTATACAGGCTGGAAGCTTGTGTGGGTTGAAAATGAATTTAGTGAGATTGAAGAAGAGTGCCCACATACTCTTAAACAATTCAGTTTCTCCACACACATCCTCTTGCATAGGGTAGAAAACTGTTAATCACTCATCTAGAAATTAAGAAAATAAAGAGAGGTTTCCAACTAAGATAAATAGTTGAAAGTTTTTAAATTTTTCCAGAATAACTTATGACAATCTCCATCTTCAGAAAAGGGACCTGAAGATTTTTCTTCCTCATTATGACTAAGCATTTTTTAATGCAATTTTTTTTAGTAAACATCCAGTGCAGACTATATTTTCCAAGGATGGACAGAGTATATCTCCCACCTCATTTGGTCTTATTCAACATGATCTTGATACAATAGCCCACTCACCAGCAGGCCAATAGCAGCTTTCGGGACCATGTCAGGAACTGCTCCCATCCACCAGCATGCTGACACCAGATCTAGGACGCTAGCCTCACAACTACCCACTCCAGAACCTACCTCTGCCCCCTCACCATGCCAGTGGGCCAACATTAGTTCTGAGATCCTCTGAGGCCCCATTGCCAGCAGTCTCATGATCCAGCTCTGCCAACCAGTGCCCATCAGCCTCTGCATAAGACAGGGCCATGAATTTCCCTGATAGTCCAGTCCAGTGGCTAAGACTCCACACTCTCATTGCAGGGGTCCGGCATTCAACCCCTGGTCAGGGAACTGGATCCCACGTGCCACAACTAAGACGCAGCACATCCAAATAAATAAATATATGTAGATATTTTAAAGGGCTTGTTAGACAACCAGACCAAAAGCTAGCCACACCTACCAGACTGCTCACAGTAGTCAGCCTCCCACAACAGAAGTACCCACACAGTCCAAATACAGGGCACACCCAGAGCATATGGCTCTAGTGACCAGAGTGGGGAGCACTGCTGAAACACAAAGGACACCTTCTACAAGACCACTTCTCCAAGGTTGGAAAAGGTAACCAACCTATCAGAAAAAAGAAATTAAAAACAGTAAACGGAGGAAAATGAGGTGACAGAGAAATATCCTCCAAGTGAAGGAAAAAGATAAAACCCCAGAAGAAGAACTAAGTGAAGCAGAGATAAGCAATCTACCCTATAAGGAGTTCAAGATCTGTGTGTCACATACAGCCCCCATGACATTCTTTTTTCTTAACTTACTTATAACCCTTCTGAAATGCAAAACCATTCTCAGGTTGAAGGCCATACAAAAAAGGCTGTGAGCTGCATTTGGCCAGTATGCCACAATTTGCTAACCCCTGTCTAAATACTTGAAGGCAGCAATTGTGAGACTGGGTAAAAGTAGAAGCAAACTATGTGCTGCTATATGAGATACACATAAAATAGGTTAAAATAAAAGGATGGTGGGACTTCCCTGGTAGCTCAGGGGTAAAGAATCTGCCTTGCAGTTCAGGGGACGTGGGTTTGATCCCTGGCTGGAGAACTAAGATTCAGCATGCCACCGAGCAACTAAGCCCCCTTTGTGGCAAACACTGAGCCTTGTGCCACAACTAGTGAGTCCGTGCACCACATTGAAGATCCCACAAGATGCAACAAAGATTCTATGTGCTGAAACTAAGACCCAATGCAGCTAAATAAATAATTTTTAATAGGGATGAAAAAAATAGATGCTATGAAAAAAAAACAATTTAAAAAAAGCTAAAGTATTTATGTTAAAGAGAACAGAATTCAAGACAAGAATACTGTATTATCAGGAACATCTCATGATCAAGGAATCCATGTGTCGAGAGCATATAACATGCACCTAATAACACAGCTTCAAATTACTATAAAGCAAAAATTAACAGAACTGTAACAGACAGACCCACAATTATATCTAGAAGTTTCAACAGTCTTCTCACAGTAATTGACAGACCAAGTAACAACAACAAATCAGTAAAGATATAGAAGAGGTTGATCACCAATACAGACAAAACTGATAAACACTCTACCAAAAGACAGTATGATACCCCTTTTTTTAAACTGCACATGGAACCTTCACCAAATTGTCCACAATTCAGGCCATAAGACAAATCTCAATAAACTTAAAAAGACAGAAATGACAGAGTACATCTCTTGACCACCACAGAATTAAAAATGAACTATCAGAAAGATCTAAAAAGTCCCCCAATATTTGGAAGTTAAAGAGCACTCTTCTAAACAACTCATGGATGGAAGAAGAGAATTTTAAGCTAGAAAAATAAGATAAAATAAAACTAGAATATACAGAGTGAAGGAAAGAATAAGTAAGATCAGTAATCAGTGAAACAGCAAGGGCAAACTAGGGAGAAACTAAAACTAAAAGCTGGTTCTTCGGAAAGAACAATAAAATTGATATACTGATCAAGAAAAGAAGGCATAAATTATTGGTATCAGGAATTTAAAAGGGTGCATTACTATAGATCTGACAGGCATTAAAATGACAATAAGGGAATATTATGAACAACTTCATACCAAAAAATTTGACATCTAAGTTGAAATAAGTTAATTCCTTGAAAGGCTCAAATTACTAAACTAATTCAAGAAAAAATAAAATACCAGAGCCATTTATCTATTAAAGAAATTAAAGTCTCCTCATGAAGAAAACTGTAAACTCAGATGGTATATTAGTTTTCTACTGCTACTGCACATCACCACAAATGCAATAGCTTCAAAGAACACATTTATTATCTGTTGGTCAGAAGTCCAACAAGGGTTTTACTAGACCAAATCAAGGTTTTGGCAGGACTATGGAGAGAGGTTTGGCAGCTCTCTTCAGTTCAATTTCCTTGCCTAGCTTCTAGAGGTTACTTACATTCCTTGGCTTATGGCCCCCTTCCTCCATCTTCAGAGTTCGGTAATGTATTTTTTTAAAACAGAAGCATACATATTCCATACTTACATCCTCCTTTAACCCTGACTCTTCAGATAACCCAAGAGAATCTTCCCATCTTAAAACCATTAATTCAATCATTTCTACAAAGTCTCTTTTGCCATATAAGGTAACATGTTCACAGGTTCTAGGATTAGCATGTAGACAGTTTTTTTGGAGGGGAGTCATTATTCTGCCTACCACAGATGCTTTTTGCTGGTAAAAACTATCCAACAATTAAGAAAGAAATAATACCAATTCTATTAAAAAAAAAAAAAAAACTTTCAGAAAATATGGAGGAGGATGCATGGCAGCATCACTTACCCACTCACTGGCAAGTTATATGATATTCAGTTAGGTAACAATATCAGGATAATGAATGCAAATATGCATATGACCTATAAAGGAAAAAAAAAAGGACTACTTCAATGAGGAACAAAACACCAACTTACATGGGCCATGGCTTTTTTTTTTAGAATTCAGAGTATTTATTAGTCCTCTTCTTGTTTCCAATTTAGAAGAAATTCACAGTCCAAAGAAAGTGTTGCTGAATAAGAGGGTTCAAAAAAAAAAAAAAGAGATGATCTTGTCTCTGAGCTCCCAATGTGCTAATTTAGAACATTTCTCTCATTTTATGTCTCCTATTCCCAGATCCCAAACACACATACATAAAAGATCACAGAGAAGCTGGACAAATTCCAACCTTACTCAAAGCAAGGAGGGAATCCAGCTATCGATTCAAGAAGGACTGTGCCCAGGCCCTTAGCAGGAGGACCATTTCTCTGCAGCTGGGGTCCTGGCTATAAAGTAAGAGGAAAGAGAAAGCGGTGATACAAGGATACAGATCCTAGGAAAGGATAGAAACTAAAATTGTCCCCTAGGCGGGCAATACTCACTCCACTGATAACTCACTTTTGTGATAAGCACTGGGGTCTGGGCACTGGAGGTGGGGGTGCCCTGACAAAGGCAGCGTAAAATATGCTTCAGTGAGACTCCAGTTAATACAGGCATCGTAAAGGCCTGTCTTTACAGGAGCAGATATTCTCTCAGGGAGATCTTCAACAGACCCCCTCCGTCCCGATGTTAAACCTAGAACTGCAGAAATGAAGCTCTGTCCCAGACACAACCAAACTCCCACCCGGTCACAGAATTAAAAGCCCCATTGGGCTTCCCTGGTGGCTCAGTTGGTCAAGAATCTGCCTGCAATGCGGGAGACTCCGGTTGGATCCCTGGGTCAGGAAGATCCCCGGGAGAAGGAAGGGCATGGCCACCCAGTCCAATATTCTTGCCTGGAGAACTCCGTGGATAGAGGAGACTAGTAAACAAGTCCATAGGGCTGCAGAGTCCGACACTACTGAGCGACAAACACTGGGTTCCATCTCACTAGGTAACAATAGCACCGTCTTCTGAAGGAAGATCTCAAGCCCCACAGTGTCACCTACCTCACATCAGAGCCAATGGGTCCCACATTTTGCACCTGTCACGGCCTCATCACCGCACACACACCCGCCTCGATACGTCCACAAACGCTCACATGCACTTTTTACACGCAGGCTCCACACGCCCAGTGTGAGCCAGGGAGTGGGGGCTTCCTCACTGCGAGTGCCCGCCGTGCCCAGACTCCGATTACCACTAGGAGGGCGACGACTGCGAGGAGGACTTCGGAGGGGGACCAGAGATGAACCAAAGATCAAAGTTCTTTTCAAAAGCCACCCAGGGACTATGGGAAATGTAGTTCAAGGCCGCAAAAGCCCGGATGTCGAGAAGGCGCGCGCAGAGGCCACGGCGGTGAAGACAGGCCGCTGAGACCCTTGGGAGGCAGAGCTCGCGCGGGAGTGCGCAGGCGCGGACGGCTGTCTCCCTTTCAAAGGTGAGGCTAGTAGGTCCAGCGGGCGCTGGGCGGGTGTGTGATGTTGGGACCTGGTGGGGATTGCCTAGGAGGCAAGTGGGAACCTGGGCTGGGAACCCCAAGGAAAGAAGAGGGAACCTGGACTGAGAGAAGACCGGGAAGGAAAGCGAGAATCCGGGCCCTAGAGAAAGCGAAGAGGGAAGCGAGAACCTAGGTAGGGGAAGAAACTGGGAGCAAGTGCTGGGAACGCCGAGGTAGAACAGGGAGCCCGAAGCGGCTGTGAGCTCGGCCTGGTACATACAGGCGTTCTGATTGTGTAGCTTTTTGTGCCTGTTTTTGTGTGTGTGTGTGGACATGTGTTACTCTGTGCGACGTTATGGAACCTATTGTTTATGAAAGTCAGAGGGTCTCTGTGTGGTCTAATTTTTAAATTAGGTGCGAGTCTGTGTTTGAGGCTGTGCAACTTTGGAGTGGCAACAGTAAGGGTTTGTGAGTAAAATTTTGCTACTTTGCATAGAAGTATGTAATGGACTCTATGAGTTTAGGCATGACGTGTGGCTGTGGGATTGGGATTGTGTAGTGGGTGATACAACAGTGCATATGTCACATTTTGAAGTATTTGTGCACACAAGTAAGTGCACAGTTCACGGTGACTGTGAATGTGGCTGGTTCATTGTGTGACTGAGATGGAACACTTGAGGGAACACTTGAGAAAGTAGATTCAAGACTAATAAGTACTATGTATTATTTAGATGGTCAGAATATCGGCCATTTTATATGCCTGTAAAATTTGACTCTGGCAAATAGACCAGTAAAAAAAAAAATACGTATTTTTTAATTGGGGAGGAGGAGGTAAAATTAAAATAATTTTCAGGTGGTACAATCTTGTATTGGGAAACCCCATATTGACTAATGACCAGTATGTTGACATAAGTAGAACACTGTTGGAAGCACAGAAAAAACTTTCTCTCATAACTGCTGCTCTCAAAGTTTGTATTTGGGTGAATTCCTGGACAATAAAGGTTCAATAATTTCTTCAGTCTTTACAAAGATGCTGAACATTTAAACACGAGATCAGCCTCATTTAGCTGAATAGAATGTTC
Organism: Tragelaphus eurycerus; assembly: GCA_935064755.1. Classification (NCBI taxonomy): domain Eukaryota; kingdom Metazoa; phylum Chordata; class Mammalia; order Artiodactyla; family Bovidae; genus Tragelaphus; species Tragelaphus eurycerus. The sequence continues at coordinate 10,749,698 of CAKXYN010000020.1, forward strand.
ACTGTAGAAATCAGTACACCAAACTTGTTTTAAAAGCGAAAACGCTCCCTCCTGCTGGAAGTATGCTGTGTGAAAGAAAATGATCAGTTTCTTCTCTAATCCCTCTATTTGTCCCCTCTTTATTCCTTCTAGGTTGATAGTCTTCAGCTGGAATGGGTTGGGAGCTGAAAAAGAGAAATCATAAGTCAAGGACAAAAACAGGCTAACATGACTGGTACCATTATAATACAGTGTAAGTCATATCTTACTTTGGCATGGCCAACTCAACGGACATAAGTTTGAGTGAACTCCAGGAGATAGTGAAGGACAGGGAAGCCTGGTATGCTGCAGTTCCTGGGTTTACAGAGTCGGACACAACTCAGGGTTTGAACAACAACAAATACCTTACCTTCTGAGAGACTCCACTGTTGGGAACTTCCAGATACAGTTCCCTTTTTATGGACACAACCACTTCTCCAGATACCTCTCTTGGCATGCAATGACCAACCTATTTGTAGTTCTTGTTCTCTCCTGTCAGTCCTCTTGAACAGTATCTAAGGCAACCTAGGCATGCTCCATCATCCATGGATTCCCCATCTGGAGCTCAGATGAGAATTAGCCCCCTTAGTCACCACCATTCCACTCCCCCATATCCTGGAAGTGTGTACATTTCTCCCCCAAATTCCCTCACTACTTTGATTTATAGTAATATTAGGATCTAAGGAGCTCCTTGTTTGTTGGGGAGGAAGAAGCATCTATTTTTCTTCTCCCTAGAAAACTGTTCTAAAAATAATTTGCTCTCTTAAAGAGACATTCCTTTTTCTTAGCCTCTTCTAGCCTCATGAAGGAACCTCTTCCTCCTTGGAGTTAAATTAATGGTAGCAAAACTTTACAATCAGCTGCTTTTTAAGACTTTATTTTAGCATGAGGGACAATTAAAAGCTTGTTTGCTCACCATCTTTGGGACATCTGCTGAGACTGAGGTAGGAAAATTTCTTAGTTACCATCCTGTTAAAAATAATGACAACAGAAAACTCAGAGGTTTGCTGGAAAAGACATTAACAAATCAATAGACTGTGTGTGTGTGTGTGTGTGTGTGTGTGTCAGAAAACTATGGGAAGTGGCTGTCAAAATACAAGATACAATGGTTGTATGGTTTGTAAAAAAAAATTTAATGTTCCTGACAGACTCAGAAATTAAAGATTTTAGAACCAGAAGACACATGGTAAGTGTCAAAACTGACATTTCATGAAGTTTCTGTAAAATTTCAGTAAAATTTTTAAACTTTCCAAAGTTGTTAGGAGATAATGAACAAAACAGAAGTGGTTAAAGAAAAATAATGGGGGTGGGGAGTAGGCCTACCTGATACTAAAATATGTTTTAAAACTGTAATAACTGCAGAGTGGTCCTGGCAGTTAAATGAACAGATCAGTGGAACTAAATATGAAGTCCAGATATACTCAAATATGTAAAGGAAATAAAGTATATGATAAAGAAAAGCTATAAGAATTATTTTAGGTATTTACAGGATTAATTTCCTTCCTTTAAAAAAGATCTAATATCAATCCAGAAAATAGTTATTAGAAAAATGAATAACTAAACTATTAACTATTAGTCTATTAGTTATTAGAAAAGTGAGACCTTTCACAGACAGGAAACTAAAGATGGACTGTGCTAATGTCTGCAGGGGCTGGTGGTAGCTGTAGACTAGGGAGTTGGTGGCCTGATTCGGCCTGGCTTGTCTTTTATTTTTTTTTAAAAGATGAGGTTTTTTAAAAACTTTATAAGCTTATCCTCTCTCATAATGAGAAAAATAAGAGCTAGAATCACAATGTATACTTTGACAAGCATTGAGAACTTTGTATCAGTGGTACTCAGGGTATGGGGTGACAGGTATTTTCATGTATTGTTCATGATATAGGTTGAGCCTTAATGAAGAAGAGCTTAGAAGTAGTTAGTAGGCAGCTTCGGAGAGAAAAGTGGTAATAGAGAGGAGAGCGGCTTGCCCATCTAACTTTTTGCCCCAAGATCCTATATCTCTAGCTTTGGGGATGAAATAATATTTGTCTAGCTCATTATCCCCCTGTATTTGTGTGGACAGAGTGCACAAGCACCAAAGCAAAGGAAATAGAGTCAATTTTAATTGAGTTGTAAGACGTATGTGGTGTCATGTGGCTTATTTTCATGTTGGTTTTGCCTTCTTAGGAACCACCCCTTTTCTAAAGAAGAGCCCAAAGGAAGACTGGTCATCTCTTGTAAACCTCAAAACCATGGCTCAGGTGAGATGATGGTTCTTCTCCCTTTTCTGAAATAGTTTTATTAGTTTGTTTAAAGACTGTTTGAGGGCGGGTGCGGGAGTGGGGTCAGAATCCGGTAGGAACCTGAAACGTCTTGAAGTTGAAGATTCTTCAATCACTATGTCAAGCAACACAGATATTTCTCTTTCTTCATATGATGAAGATCGGGGATCTAAACGTATTTGAAAAGCTAGAGAGGCACCATTTGTCCCCATTGGAATGGCAGGTTTTGCAGCAGTTGTTGCATATGGATTATATAGATTGAAGAGCAGGGGAAATACTAAAATGTCTGTTCACCTGATCCACATGCGTGTGGCAGCCCAAGGCTTTGTTGTGGGAGCAATCACTCTTGGTATGGGCTATTCCCTGTATCAAGAATTCTGGGAGAAACCTAAACCTTAGAAGAGGAGATGCTGTCTTGGTCGTCTTGGTGGTGCTTGCTTTAGTTAGACATCTCATATTGAGGTTATATGTTTATGCTGAAAATAAATTGTTTGGGTCAGACAAGAACATGGTAATTTGAAAATTGGCTTCCTTTCTTGCAGGCTTGATTTGCCTGGTGACCAAGTTACTGGTGACTAGTTCACTAGCTAGGTCATTCAGGGGAGTCAGGCCAGCACAAAAGAAACATGTCACTTTTAAATACACTTGATAGTGGTACCTGTCCACCTTTTTTTTTTTTTTTTTTTCTGTCCACCTTCTTAAACGCTTCTGTTGAAATTAGTTCTAAAGAAGACAACATGCTAATCCTGAAAATGCTCCCAGTTGCTGCAGAATATCATATGCTTTTGATGTAATGTAGGAATCCTATTTACCCCAGTTAATTTAATTTTCTGATGCCCTTGTGGACTAAGTACTGTTTTAAGGGCTGGTTGGCTCTTGAGGAACCCTTTCAGAACAGGGCATGGAATACAACATTACAAACCTCTCTGCCAGTCTGTGTGTGTTTTTAAACCAAAACTAAAAAGCTGGTAACAGAGCCACTTTGAAGTAGTATTTATTTTAGAATCATAGTTATAAACATGAGAGTAACTTAACTTGTGGACCCCTTTTAGCTCTTTTGTAATTGCAGAATTGTATTTTGCTGCTGTTATATTAGAATAATTTTAAATTATTTTGAAACATGTATTTTAAGTGCTAATGCAAAGGTAAATGAAAAACACTTTTAAAATGTGTGCAGTATGTTTATTTTCTCCAAAAGAATCATCAACTAAATAAAATCCCTATAATGGAAGTCATTGATGAGCAAGCTGGTTTGGTCAGACATACAAACTTCGGTATATCACAGAATGCTTTGTTGTACTTTGTGAAATTCTCATCTAACCTGAATTTACATTCCATGGTGATAACATGGTAAATGTAGTGTTATTAAAGTAAATGAACACATCAAAAAAATAAATAAAGACTGTTTGAGCACTTGCTTTCCTTGTACTTAAAATCCTCCTGTTTTCCTTCCCCTTCAGGAAGGCAGTACCCACTTGTTCTATTGGTCGGATAAGCTTTTACCTTCCACAAGTGCTCCTTCTAATTTTAACCAGTGTTCACATATTAAGTGGGTGTAATCATTCAACATCTTTTCTCAGTCTTCTCCCAGAAACAGTGCTAGAACAAAAATGCATTTCCTCAAATTAAATGAGAATATAGTACTGCATGGAAGAGGGCATGGCAACCCACTCCAGTATTCTTGCCTGGAGGATCCCCATGGACAGAGGAGCCTGGCATTCTACAGTCCAAAGAGGGTCTCAAAGAGTAGGACATGACTGAGCAACTAAGCACAGCACAGCACATAATATAGCATGCACCTGTCTTGCAAAGAAAAGAACAGTCAAGATGAAGATAGAATTGACAGATTGCTTTTAGTTAAGTGTCAAGAAGTCCTGTCTTGAGGTTTTGAGACAAGAGCTATGCTTAGCAGATTGTACAAAAACTAAGAATCCTCTATTTCTCCCCTCTGATCCTTCAAGAGATCCTTGAATTTAAACTGTTAATGTGTATTTTAATATCTTCCTCTCCCATAATCAGATCAGATCAGATCAGATCAGTCGCTCAGTCGTGTCCGACTCTTTGCGACCCCATGAACCGCAGCACGCCAGGCCTCCCTGTCCATCACCAGCTCCCGGAGGTCACTCAGACTCACATCCATCGAGTCAGTGATGCCATCCAGCCATCTCATCCTCTGTTGTCCCCTTCTCCTCTTGCCCTCAATCCCTCCCAGCATCAGAGTCTTCTCCAATGAGTCAACTCCTCGCATGAGGTGGCCAAAATACTGGAGCTTCAGCTTTAGCATCATTCCTTCCAAAGAAATCCCAGGGCTGATCTCCTTCAGAATGGACTGGTTGGATCTCCTTGCAGTCCAAGGGACTCTCAAGAGTCTTCTCCAACACCACAGTTCAAATTGTCTTAAACATTCTTCTAATGTGCTTTGGGTATAATACTAGGCAAACTGTAAGATAAAAGTTAACTGTTCAATGTTATTGGCACAGAGTTTCTGTTTGGGCTTCCCTGGTGGCTCAGCTGGTAAAGAATCCACCTGCAATATGGGAGACCTGGGTTCAATCCCTGGATTGGGAAGATCCCCTGGAGAAGGGAATGGCTACCCACTCGAGTAGATACTGGTAGTGGTTACATAACATTGTAAATGTACTTAATGGCAATGAACTATATACTGAAAATTGGTTAAAATGATAAAATTTTATGTCACATATGTTTTACCACACACACACACATACAGTTAAACAGAAAAGTATAAGAAACACAAACATCCATAAGTGAACATTGGGGCAAACACTTGGAAGATTGGAAAAAGAGCAAAGGTATTAAACCATCAGCAGTATCTATTTCCAGAGCTTTTTCACATTCCAAACAGAAAGGAAGGGAAAGTCGCTCAGTCGTGTCTGACTCTTTGTGACCCCATGGACTGTAATCCGTGCAATTCTCCAGACCAGAATACTGGAGTGGGTAATCATAATGTTTTGTTGTTTTCAGTGCACCAGTCTTGCAAATGTTTGTTGTATTAATACTGAGGTTTTTTTATGTTGTTGTAAATACTGTTCATTTTAATTTCAAATTCCCATTGTTTATTGCTAAAATGCAGTTGTTTAGTATATGAAAGTGCAATTTGATTTTTGTTTATTAACCTACCTTCTCTCTAAACTTATTCTAGTAATTTTTTGGTAGATTCTTTAGGATTTTCTTCACACATAATCATGTCAGATGTGTAATATTACTGTTATCCATCTTTGCTTTCCAATCTATATTCCTTTTATTTCTGTCTGGCTTTACTATATTGTCTAGAACTTTCAGTTCAGTGTTGATATAAGTAATGAGAACAGATATTTTTGCCTTATTCCTGACTAAGGGGAAAGGCATGTAGTTTTTGACTAAGCGTAACATTACTGATTGGTTTTACATAAATGCTCTTTATCAGATTTATCAGGTTGAAGAAATTCTTGATTAGTGATCATTTTTATCACAAATGAATGTTGAATTTTGTTCAAAGTTTTTATGATTCTGTTGTTTTTTATGTATTATATGGTTTTCCCCCTTTTAAAATTAACATGATATGTTATATTGATTGATTTTTGAAGTGCTAAACCAGCTTATCCGTAGGATAAACCCCATTTGGTCATGATAGATTCATATGTTCATTTTTCACATATTGCTTGGTGAATTTACTAACACACTGTTAAGGATTGTTTTGTCTGTGGTTCATAAATAATTTGGTCTGTAGTTTTTCTTGTAATGTTGTCTAGTTTTGGTATGAAGGTAATGGCTAACTTACAGAATGAGTTGAGAACTATTCTCTCCTTTTATTTTCTGAAAGAATTTGTGTAGAATTATTATTATTTCTTCCATAACTGTTTGTTAGAATTCACCAGTGAAGCCATCTGAGCCTCACGATTTGTTTGTGGGAAGATTTTTTAATAGCAGTTCAATTTCCTTAGTAGAATTGTGGCTATTAATGCTATTCAGGCTTCCCTTGTGGCTCAGACAGTAAAGAAGCTGCCAACAGTGCAGGAGACCTGAGTTCAGTCCCTGAGTTGGGAAGATCCACTGGAGAAGGGAATGGCAACTCACTGCAGTATTCTTGGCTGGATAATTCCATGGACAGAGGAGCCTGGCATACTATAGTCCATGGTGTTGCAAAGAGCTGGACACGACTAAACAACTAACACTTTCATGCTATCAATTTTTTTCTCTTCAGTGAGCTTTTATAATTTGTGTCTTTTAAGCAATTTGTCCATTTCATCCAAGTTATAAAATTTATGGGCACAAAGTTGTTCAAAAATCTACTCTTTTTATCCTTTTGATGTTTATGTAATCTGTAATGGTGCCACTCTTTCATTCTTTTGTTGATTATTTGTGACTTTTAGTTTTTTCCTTGATCAGTTGACTAGAGATTTATCAATTTTGCTGATTTTTTTCAAAGCAGCAACCTTTGGTTTCATTGATTTCCTGTTTTTCTGTTTCCTGTTTCTTCATTTCTGCTCTTACACTTTGCATTTCCTTTCCTTTTCATTGCTTTGGATTTAATTACCTCTTATTATGTACATGGAAGGTTATATCATTGATATTGGACTTTTTTTTCCCCCATAGGACATTTAATGCTATAAATTTCCCTCTAATAAATTTAGACATGTTGTATTTTCATTTTTATTTGTTTAAAAATACTTTCTAATTTATCTTATGCTTTCCTTTTTGACCCATTTGTTTAGAGGAAGTCTGTTTAATTTTCAAATATTTGGGGATATTTTCCAAATAGCTTTCTCCTATTGATTTCCAGTTTAATTTTGTTACAATCAGGAAACATGCTATATATGATTTCATTCTTAAATTTATGCACTTATTTTGTACCACAGATTATAGTACCATCTGATGAATGTTCTATATGTACTTGTAGAGGATGTATATTCTAGTGTTGTTGGATGGTGTATTCTGTAAATAATCAAGTCAAATTGCTTGATTATGATGGTAAAGTTTTCTATATCCTTACTGATTTTCAGTCTGTTATACCAATGACAGAAAAGAAAGTCAAAATCTTAAGTTACAAGTGTGGCTGTGAAAGTGAAAGTTGCGGAGTCGTGTCCAACTCTTTGTGACCCCATGGACTGTAGCCCTCCAGCCTCTTCTGTCCATGGAATTCTCCAGGCCAGAATACTGGAGTGGTTAGCTGTTCCCTTCTCCAGGGGATATTCCCAACCCAGAGATCGAACCTGGGTCTCCCACATTGCAGGTAGATTCTTTACCATCTGAGCCACCAGGGAAGCCCAAAACTATTAATCGAAAGGCTGACTGAGTTTTTTTTAATGGATGGAATAGGATGACACTGCTGATCACTCTTGGCGTCACTGAAGCAGGACAACCAGACATCACATACTCCTGACAGGACAGTGCTGGTGGTTTAGTCACTAAATCATGTCTAACTCTTGTGACCCCGTGGACTGTAGCCCGCCAGGCTCCTCTGCCCATGGCATTCTCCAGCCAAGAATACTGCAGTGGGTTGTCATTTCCTTCTTCAGGGGATCTTCCTGACCCAGGAATTGAACCCAGGTCTCCTGCACTACAGGGAGGTTCTTTACCAACTGAGCTACATGTAGGATTCATGTGGCTATAACTGTGTCTATTTTAACTTTCAGTTCTATAAGTTTTTCTTAATATATTTTGAAGTTCTGTTTTTAGATGAATTTATATTTAGGATTGTTTTGTCTTTTATGAATTGATCTCCTCTGTCATTATAAAATGCCTTACTTGGGACTTCCCTGGTGACCTAGTGGCTAAGACTCTATGCTTCCTCTGTAGGGGGCATGGGTTCAGTCCCTGGTAGGGGAACTAAGATCTCACATGCCACACAGTGCAGCCAGAAAATAAATAAATAAGTTAAAATAAAGTACCTTTCTTAATCCCTGATAATATTTTTTTTTCTAAATCTATTCTGTTTGATACTATTATAGCCATTCTGGGATTCTTATGATTAGTATTTATTTTTAATTTTTTGGGAATATCCTAAATGCTTTTTAACCTGGAGCATCTCCCACCTTTTCTTTATTTTTTTCAGCTGATTTACAATATTACATATGTTTCAGGTGTACAACATAGTGATTCACAGTTTTTAAAGGTTAGGCTCCATTTATAGTTATTACACTTATTCGCTGTATTCCATGTGCTATGCAGTATATTCTTGTAGCTTATTTATTTTATGCCTAGTAGTTTATGCCTCTTAATCTCCTACACCTATCTTATTCCTCCCTCCTTCCCTTTCCCCACTGGTATGCACTAGTTATCTCTGTCTGTAAGTCTTGTTTCTGTTTTGTTATATACATTTGTTTTATTTTTTAGATTCCACACATTCATGATGACACACAGTATTTGTATTTCTCTGACTTGCTTCACTAAATATAATATTTTCCAAATCTATCCAGGTTGTTGCAGATGGCAAAATTTCATTCTTTTTTTTAATGGCTGAGTAATATTCCAACTTCTTTTTCTTGAGAATTTAATTAAGTACAAGGTATTTAGTAAGTGCTCTAAGGCTGCTGCTGCTATGTAGCTTCAGTCGTGTCTGACTCTGTACGACCGCATAGACGGCAGCCCACCAGGCTCCCCCATCCCTGGGATTCTCCAGGCAGGAACACTGGAGTGGGTTGCCATTTCCTTCTCCAATGCATGAAAATGAAAAGTGAAAGTGAATTGCTCAGTCATGTCCGACTCTTAGCGACCCCATGGACTGCAGCCCACCAGGCTCCTCCATCCATGGGATTTTCCAGGCAAGAGTACTGGAGTGGGGTGCCATTGCCTTCTCCAGGGGATCCTCCCGACTCAGGGATCAAACCCAGGCCTCCCGCATTGTAGGCAGACGCTTTACATCTGAGCCACCAAGGAATATATTATGAGTCTGCTTTTTTATACATTTTTGATAATCTCAGTCTTGGGACTCCCCTGGAAGTCCAGTGGTTAAGACTCCATGCTTCCAATGCAGGGGGCAGTCGTTCAATCCCTGGTTAGGGTACTAAGATCCCACAAGTCACGTGGGAGTGTTTAGTTCTAAAGTTGGAGTCAGGGCTGCTATTTTGCTCTTTGTTTTCTGATTACCTGACCTGTTTTATTTTAAATCTTTTTAATATACTTTATATTTTAGTGCAATTTTACATTCAGAGAAAAATTAAGTAGAAAGTACAGTGAGTCCATTTATTCCCTACCCTGACAAATGCATAGGCTTCCCTAATATTAGTATTTTGTACCAGAGTGGTATGTTGTTAAAATCAGCAACCCTACACTGATACATCATTGTCATCCAGAGTTCATAGTTTATATTAGGGTTCATTTTTGGTGCTGTTTATTCTATAGATTTTGACAAATGTATAGTGTTATGTGTCAGCCATTATAATATTATACAGACTAATTTCACTGCTCTAAAAATCCTCTGTCCTCTGCCTACTCATCCCTCCCTCTCCTCTATAATCTGTAATAGTGGCAACCACTGATTTTTTTATCTTTTCTGTAGTTTTGACTTTTCCAGAATGTCATATAGTCAAAATCTTACATTCTATAGCCTTTTCAGATTGGGCTTCTTAACACATTTAAGATTCCTCCTAAACTGTTTTTATGCATCTTTTCCTACATTCTGTTTTACTTGGTGTCAGTCAGTACTGACACAATAATGAATTTTCATTATTCATTTTCATTTCTCTGTTGCATCTGTAGTTATATCATCTTGCATTATTTTTGTGGTTTCTTTAGGGATTATAGTATGCAGCTTCTATAGTATAGTATCTTTAACTTATCATGATTTATTAGAGATAATGCTGAATTGCTTAAGGTAAAATATATCAGCTTGCAACACTGTATTTTCATTTACTGACTTCCATGGTTTGCTTTTTGGTTCTCCATGTATATGATATTTCTGTTTGTAATTAATGGTGTTAAAATGTTTGCTTTAAACCAAGAGTCTACAGCCATTAGATTAAATCCAGTCTGCTACCTGTTTTTGTACAGATTGTGAGTTAAGAATAGTTCTTCTAGTTTAAATGTTGGGAAAAAATACAAAATCAAAATATTTCTGACCTATTTAAGTTTTTGAAATTTAAATCTCAGTGTCCAAACATGGAGTTTTATTGAAACACAACATTTCTCCATTCATTTCATAAATTCTCCATGGTTGTTTTCATGCTAAAACAGCAGAAAAATGTTCACCAGTTGCTGCTAAAAACTTTTAAAAAATGGAAGGAAATGAATATAGTCTTTTTAATAAAACTTTTCTCCAACTCTTCATTCTTTCCTAAAGACCTTGGTTATCATCTAGTGTCATTTTTACCTTCAGCCTGAAGACCTTTTTTTTTTTTTTTTTTTTACCATTTTTGGTTGAACAGTTTTGCTAGTGATGAATTCTTTCAGACTTTATCTGCTCATATAGCTTTATGTCACCTTTGTTTTTAATAGGTAATGTTGCTGAGTACAGAATTCTTGGTTGATGTTCTCTTAGGCTTTTAGCAGTTTGATTAGGACTTTCTGAGTGTAGTTTTCTTTTGTTTTTATTCTTTGGGGGTTCATTAAGCTTTTTTAATGTATAAGTCAAGTTTTTGCTTATTTTGAATATGTTATGCCATTATTTCTTTAAAATTTTTTCAGGACTTTTTTTTTCCTCTTTCTCTGGGACTCCAATTATATCTGTCTTGTAATACTTTGAAATTGACCCAAAAATCTCTGTGAATCCATTATTCATTTTTTTCTTTTTCATTTCCTTTCTATTCAGATGGCTTAATTTCTATTGATCAATATAGTCATACTTTATTTTATTATGCTTTTTTAAGTTTCACTTTGCAGATATTTCATTTTTACAAATTGAAGGTTTTTAGCAATCCTGAGTTGAGCAAGTCTGTAGGTGCCATTTTTCCAACAGTATTTAGTATTTGCTCATGTCTCTGTCAAGGTGGCTATCCCTGAAATATTTCATTTTATCATTAATATTGTATTTGTTATCACCTGTAGTCAGTGATCTTTGATGTTACTATTACAAAAAGATTACAACTCACAGAAAGCTCTAGTGATGATCAACACATTTTATCTAAGTATTTTTTAATTCAGACAGGCATATACATTGTTTTTTAGACATAATGCCATTGCACACTTAATAGACTACAATATAATGTACATGTAACTTTTATATACAGTGCATAATCAAAGAATTTTTGTGACTGGCTTTATTGCAATTATTGTAGTGGTCTAGAACTGAAACTGCGATGTCTCCAAGGTATGTCTGCATTTACAAGGTTAATGTTTGTTCCTTTTCCTATGCTATTGAGCCTATATGGTGAAATTTTCATTTCATTTATTATACTTGGTAGGTCTAGAATTTTAAGTTCATGGTTTTTTATCAGTTTATTTCGAGATTCCATGCCAGATTTTTCATTACTTCTTTAGACACTTTTAGAACAGCTATTTTGAAGCTTTTTTTTTTTTTTTTTTTTTTGCAACATCCAACATCTAGGCCCACTAGGAATTAGTTTCCATGAACTATCTTTTTCTGAATATGGGTTATATTCCCCCTCTTATTTTTCTGTTTACATTTCTGGTAATTTTTGCTAGAAACCAGGATCTCTTGAATAATGTGTTGTAGTAATCCAAATTCTGTATGTCTTGTTTTTTGAGGATTTTTGTTTATTTTTCTTCTAGTAGACAATTAACTTGCTTGGAATCAAGCTTCAAACCCTGCCCTCCCTGTCCTCTTACCTCCACTCCAAGTGTGAAGCAGCTGATAGTTAGGTCTCTTCAGCTTCCTCCTGCTGCTTTTTTCACTCTGGTCCCGTGATGGGTGATGTTCATGTACTTTTAGCTCTCAAAGAATTGGTATATATTAATGTTTAGATTTGAGGGCTTACTTTCTGCAGTACTTTTTCTTCTAGTGTTTCACCCTTTTATACTTCCTGCTGCTTTGTTAGCCCCAACTTTTTGACACCTCAGTCCAATAAGGCTGTAGGTTCTGCTTAACTTATAAGCAGATTGTGTAATACTGTTAATCAAAAATGCAGAAATCTTGGAATCTCACTCGGTACACTTCTGGTTTTCAAAACTCTTTTCTTGTGTCTGTTTGCTTTTTCCTAGGTCTCCTTTGATCTCTCTTAACAATTGCTAGTTTAACTATCAAACTAGAGTTCTGGCAAAGTTTATACTCAAATTTGGAGTCTCATTCTTCCTGTAGTTTTCTCACTTCTAGATAAATGTCGCTAAATCTTCAGCTCGTCTACCAGTCCTCAGTTATGTCCTCTTTCACCTTTGAGGAAGTAAACTGGTTTTCTGCCTGCGGAGCTGTGGACTTTGGGGTGGGTACCTTCAGGCAAAATAGCCACAAACTTAAGAATTCTTACTCATTGTTATCACTTAAGAATAAACTCTCCTCCAATCTTTGCTTACTTTGGTGTTCTTCCAGTGCCTTCTATTACTTATTTATTATGTATTGTGTGTAGATTTTAAAATTGTCATCTGAGGGATTGTTTTCTTGGCCAGTTCACTCTATTATTGCTGGATATGTCACATTCATGCATTTTTTAGAATTTATTTTTAATCGAAGGATAATTGCTTTACAATAATGTGTTGGTTTATACTATACATCAACATGAATCAGCCATAGGTATACATGTGTCCTCTCCCTCTTGAACCTCCCTCCACCTCACACCCATTCCACCCCTCTAGGTTGTCACAGAGCCCCAGTTGGAGTTCCCTGAGTCATACAACAAATTCTCATTGGCTATCTATTTTACATATGGTAGTGTATGTGTTATCGTGCTACTTTCTCCATTCACACCCACACCCATGCATTTTAAAACCATATTCTTCCTGCATAACACATTAATCTTAAAGGGGAAAAAAAATTACCTCATTGGTAAAGCCTGAAAAATTGTTCTGCCCTTGTAATACACTGTAACATACTTCTGTTGTAGTACCCTTACCACCAATCTTGTAGATTTGTGTTGACACATACTTTCTTGCATGCTTTGCAGCTGTAACTTCTTGTGAGCAGAGACTGTGTTTTGTATATCTTGGCACCCCAGTAAACTAATGCAATTTCGGATTACAAAGTGACTTCACAATACATTTTTAGAATGAGTTATTAAGTAAATTTGGTGGCAAGTATTTCTACTTTGATTTTTTGTTGTTGTTGCTTCCCTTACAATCTAAATCACAAAACAAGAATAATGGTAGGTTTTCTTTACAAGTTTCATATTAATGCCAGAAAGGAGCAGGATCAAAACTAGTCCCCAAGGGCTTCCCTGGCAGTCCAGTGGTTAAGACTCTCTGCTTCCACTGCAGGGAGCACCAGTTCAATCCCTGGATGGGGAGCTGAGATCCCACATGCCATATAGGACAGCCAAAAGATAAAATAAGTTATAAAATAAAAATTTAGTCCCTTATTTCTGGTCAATTTTCTGATCACAGTTCCAAACCATTACAGGGATCAGTGTCATTCAAAGATGTGACTGTGGACTTCAGTCAGGAGGAATGGCAGCACCTGGATCCTGCTCAGAAGACACTCTACATGGATGTAATGTTGGAAAACTATTGCCATCTCATTTCTATAGGTAAGAAAAATTCTTTGAAACTTTCAGTAGCATGCATTTCCTTATAGAGTGCCTAAAATACATGTGATCTTAGATTTCAGGGATGAATTCTTTTTGGTTGACACAAAGGATAATTGTGTCTTCACTTGCCTAGTACAAGGTGTTAAGTTTACTCTTACACAAAGGAATATCTTACTTTGCAAAACGGAAATTCAACTTATTGATTTTTCAAATGTATTAACATCTAAGCAACTTAATCCAAATCTTCCCTTAATCAGGGTGTCACATGACCAAGCCTGATGTGATCCTCAAATTGGAACGAGGAGAAGAACCATGGACATCATTTAAAGGTCATACCTGCTTAGGTGAGTTTCTGACTCTCAAGCAGATGAAATCTAGTGAAAAATAAATTTAAAGTGATTGTGTGGTGGGCGACACCTTTGAAATGTTTTGGTAGTGTCCTTTTAAAGGATCCTAACCTTTGAAATGACCATGGTGCCTGCAAAAATCTTAAATCACACTTTCAAATATCACTCACCCTATATAATAGACTTTCCTAATTTGCTTGCCACTCTTACTTGCCTAATTAATTGCCTAACTGCCACTCTTAATTCAAATGTACTGTAAGCTTTCCTTCTTTTAGATCTTTTCATCCATTTCTGTCCTTGTCTAGCTTTCTCAGTCCCTTATCATCTAGCCATTGTATAGGTTTCTTTTAGGCATTCTTAACTATCTTTAAGAAAGAAAAAATTCTTGGTTGATGTTTCTCAGGTGCTTTCTGTTTTATCTCCATATCTTTAGTATCATTTCAGATTTGTTTGCTATGCTAACTCTGAGTTCCCATTCTCACCACAAGTCTAGCTATTTATTTAAAAATTCCCTTACCTTGGCGGAGACAGATAATTCCATAGTTACTATTTTCTTCCAGTAAGCTTTCATGGTTCATTGTATATGGATGATCATCTTGCCTGAAACCGTCCCTTGCTTTGGGTAAAACATTGACTTGTTCTTATCCTGATTCTCTCAATGATTATTTCCAGCTTGGTCTGTTCTCTTTACACTCTGGCCACATTGCCTAGAACAGTGCCTTATACATAATAGTCACACAAATCTTTTTTTTTTTTAATGTATATTATTTCTCTAGACTCTCAGTCTTTTTTCTCTAATTTTTTCATCAAGAGATCTACCTTTTAATTATAGTAGTATCATCCATCCTGAGAACTTAAACTCTTTGTTTTGTATAGATACCTCTAGCACTGACATACTTGGCACATTTCTCCCACCTTCACTCTAGTGCTTCATAAGTTCTGCACTCTGATGTCTTACCTATTTCAACTTTCCTAGCTCTTAAATTCTTTCCCACTAACTATTTCCAGATTATTTTGTTCCTGCTGTGATACCAGTTTGATTGTCTCTGTCATAATCTTTTGGGAACCTCTTCACAGTTTGTGTTTATAAGCCTGTGAAATATATTTACATCCTCCTATATTTTCATTTTTCGCTGTAGTTTTCTCACTTCTACATAAATATCATACAAATTGACAGCTACTATATTTCATGTCTTGAAATTGTAATTACAGTTTGGCTTTGCTATAATTTTTGTCCTAATTTTTTCAACTTATATTGTTACTTTCCTGACAAGATACTTGTTCTCTACTTCTTTTTGTTAATTGTATGAAATTGAAATTCTCCTTTATACAAGGACTACCATAGTAAGCTGTCATGTGGTCTTTTCAAGTTTTTCTCTTTTGTGGAAACTCTTACTAATTTCCACTTGATCTAGTCTCCTAAATGTCCTCTATACATGTAAGGTTTATCATGTCTGTACTTTTCACTGTGTTCACCTTTCCATATAATGTGTATCTTTGAAGTCATGATTTCTTATCCTTGGTCTTCCTTGACTACTCCCCAGCATATCCACCTCTCCTTTTTCTTCATTCCCATGTTGCTTATAACTATAACATACAACTCTTAAGGATTATATAACTTGATACTAGACTGCACATGGTTTATGCTTAAGGATTCATTCTTTCAAAGATAATATCCTTTGTACTTTCTTTGCTGTAGTATACATGTTAAGTAGTCAGTTGCTTTTTTTCTGTTTGTGGAACTGTATAGGGAAGATCTCTTTGTCCTCCATTCACAAAGCATGTACTGATAAGTCCTTTCAGAAGTATTTGCTCAGGTCATGGCGCTGTACCTCTGATTGAAGTGGTGGATTCTAACTGACACTACCTATCTACGATCTGCAGTGTTAATATAAACTTAGAAGAATACAAAGAAAATAACCAATAAGGGATTTCAATAAAGAATTATGAGAAAAGATTATTGTCAAAGTTTGCATTTTTAATGAAATATTTATGATACAGTATAAGCTTGTAAAAAGATTTGTTAGAATTATTTTTTAATTTTTTAAAAAGATTTGTTACAATTGTTTTTATAAACTATAATTGTTTTCAAGTTATAAAGAATCCTTAAATTGATGGTGGGGCATATGTGAAGGGTTTTGATAATCATGGAGTGGTAGCATTTTCTTGAAGATTCTCTAAATATGATTAGAAATAAGACTAGGAAAAAAGTCAGCTGATTAAAAGAATGTAAGTAAAGCATGTGATTAGGAATAAGGTATATATACAGCAATAAATATGAGGCTTTACTTGTTATGGGTGAGATTTTTCAGATATGTGGACAACCCTGAAAACTTGTTAGAATATATAAAGTGAGTTTAAGTGATGTAAAGTTTTGTTTACAGGAAAAATTCCTTGTATGTTAGTACTGGAGGCAATGGACTCAGGAAGAAACAGACTTTTGAGCCTAGATTTAACATTGTTTCATTAGATATGGATGATCTCAAATATAATTATAAATTTATAAGAGAAAGGCTAAGGTTAATGAGTGATCTAGAACCACAGGGAGCAATCTTTCTGGTCCACAAATGGAAAACTGGAGTTAAGAGTGTTACTGTATCGGAGAAAGACTTGATTCTTTCTTTAAACATCAAAAATTAAGTTAGCAGTTGAAAAGAATAGTTATAATTAATTGTCATGAGTGTTTTCTTACGAGCAATTTTGAAAGAAAAACAGCAATCTGAATACACAAGTAAACAAAACACTAGTTTGTTTCAAAGTTCCTGTTGGGGGACTTCCCTGGTGATTCAGTGGTTAAGACTCTGGGCTTCCACTATAGAGGGTATGAGTTCAATCTGTGGTCAGGGAACTAAGATCCTGCATGCTGCACAATTTGGCAAAAAAAAAAAAAACCCATTTGTTTTTAATAAAAATAAAGTTCCTATTGGGAGTGTTTTCTTTGTACTTCCCTCACAGGAAAAATTGACTCCCGGTTATATGGAGGATTAGAGTGTAGACCATAGGATTTTTTTTTTTCTAAATGCTAGAAAAATAACTAATGCTTGGAAAGATTTATCGATGGCTGTGTGGAAGTGGGATGGTGGGACAACTGGAAGTATTTTACCTCACAATCTAGGGATGAACGTTTAAAAGCTCTATTCTGTGTCTTCCAAAGACTAACCTCTAAAATTTTCCCTGAACTAGCTTTTCCACTAATTTGTCTTGTTCATCCTACTTAAATCTTAATGCCATAGGTTCAGTTCATTGCCTCTGAATCCACCTATCCAAGCATGAATTCCTCTTCCACTGTTCTTGTCTCTTCTCTTTACTGCTTCTTGTCTTTGTTTTACTTTCTGTATGAAGTTCTGGTACAAAGTGCAAATGTTACTAGCATTCATTACTTACTTTTCACCTTTTTCCACACTGAGGCAGAGTGTTTAATTTAGGTTCCATGTCTTTTCCCAGGCAAGGAAAAGTTTGTCCTTGATTTTTTTTTTTGGCCTCATATACATATACAATTCCTTTTCATAGAAAATATGTAAGATTCACAAGTTGTTATTAATTATATTCTTTTCTAGAAGAAAACTGGAAAGCTGAAGACTTTTTATTGAAATTCAAGGAACAGCAAGATAAGTATTCTAGATCAGTTATATTAATCAACCACAAAAAGCTGGTTAACAAGAATGGTAGTACATGTGAAAAGACATTTACTTTGAGTAAAAACTCTATTAATTCAAAAAAGCTACCTGCTGAATATGACACTCATGAAAAGATTTTTAAAAATGTTTCAGAATTAATCATCAGTAATCTGAGTCCTACAAGAAGGAGACTTAGTGAGTGTAATGGGTATGGGAAATCACTCCTCAATACTAAACCAGAGACAGCTCACTCTGGAGTCAAATCTCATAATCAACGTGGGAGGACCATCAGTCATAATGAAACCATCATGCAGTATCATAAGATGGAAACTCCAGCACAGTCATTTGAATATAATGACTGTGAGAAAGCCTTTTAAAAAGAGGAGGCCCAATTACACATAGTAGAACTTATAGAAGGGGAAACACATCTGATTATAGTAAAAGAAGAAGAACAACCAGTATTGAAAAAAAGCATACATGCACTGAATGTGGGAAGTCCTTTTGCAGGAAATCAGTATTGATTCTGCATCAAGGAATTCACACAGAAGAAAAACCCTATCAGTGTCATCAGTGTGGAAATTCATTTAGGAGGAAATCCTATCTCATTGATCATCAGAGAACTCACACAGGAGAGAAACCCTTTGTTTGTAATGAATGTGGTAAGTCTTTCCGCCTAAAGACAGCCCTCACTGATCATCAGCGAACACATACAGGGGAGAAATCATATGAATGTCCACAATGTAGAAATGCCTTTAGGTTGAAGTCACACCTCATTCGTCATCAGAGAACTCACACAGGAGAGAAACCATATGAGTGTAGTGACTGTGGGAAGTCTTTCCGCCAGAAGACAACACTCTCCCTACATCAGAGAATTCATACAGGAGAAAAACCCTATATTTGTAAAGAATGTGGAAAGTCCTTTCATCAGAAGGCAAACCTTACTGTACATCAAAGAACTCATACAGGGGAAAAACCCTATATTTGTAATGAATGTGGGAAATCCTTCTCCCAGAAGACAACCCTTGCTCTTCATGAGAAGACTCATAATGAAGAGAAACCTTATATTTGTAATGAATGTGGAAAATCCTTCCGCCAGAAGACAACCCTCGTGGCACATCAGAGAACACATACAGGGGAAAAATCCTATGAATGTCCTCACTGTGGGAAGGCTTTTAGAATGAAGTCATACCTCATTGATCATCACAGAACTCACACAGGAGAGAAACCATATGAATGTAATGAATGTGGAAAATCCTTCAGTCAGAAGACAAATCTCAATTTACATCAGAGAATCCATACAGGAGAGAAACCTTATATTTGCAATGAATGTGGGAAGTCTTTTCGCCAGAAAGCAACCCTCACTGTACATCAGAAAATACATACAGGGCAGAAATCCTATGAATGCCCTCAGTGTGGGAAAGCCTTTAGCAGGAAATCATATCTCATTCATCATCAAAGAACTCATACAGGAGAGAAACCATACAAGTGTAATGAATGTGGGAAGTGCTTCCGCCAGAAGACAAATCTCATTGTACATCAGAGAACTCACACAGGGGAGAAACCTTATATTTGTAATGAATGTGGTAAGTCCTTCAGTTATAAGAGAAATCTTATCGTCCATCAGAGAACTCACAAGGGAGAAAACATGGAAATGCAGTAATAAATGATGTGATTTCTTTGTGAAGCCTTTCTAAGTTATTGTAAAACTTTGTTTTTTTTAAAGCATGTTTAAACATATATATGAGGTAATTTTAATCAAAAATGTAATAATAATTATTAATTTAATGTACCACATAAATATCTATGTTTACTAGCATATGAAATGGGTGTGATCATTGATATTGAACTTTTTATCAGCAATGAAGCTAATTTTCTAAGTTTTTGAGTTCTGACTCAGTTTATTTTTTTAAGTGCTTATATAGTACATGAAGAGGCAAGATACAAAATGGTTATAAGCATCACCCTCCATAAGAGGAAGAAAATATGAAATAAACTTCTTATTGCACTCTTCAGAATAAAATGTAGTTGTTACTACCCCCAGAGTTGACCACTTCCTGGTTTTTAACATGAAATAGTTTTCTTACTTATTCAAACTATATATGTATTTTGTTATTCATTATAAATTCTTTTATGTTGTTTCACTCAACATTTTAAAGATTCATACATTATTGCATGTGGCAGTAGTGTATTCATTTACATTCTGTGTACTATTCCATTTTAATAATATACTGCTATTTATCAATCCTCTTGATGGGTATTTGTATTTTTTAATAATATTGTGTTGTAATAAAAATGTGGCTGTAAATATTCTTGTATATGTCTGTCTGTGGGGGTGGGGGTGTGTGTATGCTTGTATTTCTGTTGATTTTATACAAAGACTGAAGTTACTCAATCCCAGGGTATGTATAAAGGGTTTTCAGTTATGGTTGATACTGCCAGAGATCTCTCAAACTTTTCTCAACATGGGATGATTCACTTTGGAGAGTATTATGATATACGCAGTATATGTAATTCACAGTATACTTTGATATACATTTTAGTGCTGCATGTTATATTTAGAAATCTTACCACCATATATGTCTTTTTAGCCTCCCCTCTTTATATTATGATTATTATATTTATTATATCTACATACATTGCAAGCCTCATGAGACAGTGTTATACCCTTGCTTTTAAATATTTAAAATTTTAAATTTTTAGCACAGTAAATATTTATAAAAAGAAAAAAACAATTTTATTTTTTACTCAGCAATTTGCCATTTCTATAGCTCTTATTTTTGAAGTTTCAAGTTTTCCTTTGGTATCATTTTCCTTTCATCTAAAGAGTTTTGTTGAGTGCTTCTTCTAGAGCAAACCTGCTGGTAGCAAATCCTCTTTGTCTTTCTTTATCTAATATCTTTTATTCTTCATTCTTGATCATTTTCACTGGATAAAGACTGAGGTTGACATTTCTTTCCTTAAAGCATTTTAAAAATGTTCTACTACCCTTGGGCCTTCATACTTTCAGTGAGAGTTTTGTTATTCAAAGCATTGTTCTCCAGTATGTAAAATGCATCTGTATTCTCTGGAAGCTTTCGATATTTTTTTTTCTTTGATTTTCAGCAGTTTGGTTATGATGTGTCTCAGAAATGGTTTCTTATAGTTTGTCCTTTTTGTGATATGCTACATTTCTTGAATCTGTAAGTTTAAGGTCTTTTGCTAAACTTGGTAGGTTTTCAACCATTCAGTTCAGTTCAGTCACTCAGTCGTGTCCAACTCTTTGCGACCCCATGAATCGCAGCACGCCAGGCCTCCCTGTCCATCGCCAACTCCCGGAGTTCACTCAGACTCATGTCCATCAAGTCAGTGATGCCATCCAGCCATCTCATCCTCTGTCGTCCCTTTCTCCTCCTACCCCCAATCCCTCCCAGCATCAGGGTCTTTTCCAATGAGTCAACTCTTCGCATGGGGTGGCCAAAGTACTGGAGTTTCAGCTTTAGCATCATTCAGATCAGATCAGATCAGTCACTCAGTCGTGTCCGACTCTTCACGACCCCATGAATCGCAGCACGCCAGGCCTCCCTGTCCATCACCAGCTCCTGGAGGTCACCCAGACTCACACCCATCAAGTCAGTGATGCCATCCAGCCATCTCATCCTCTGTCGTCCCCTTCTCCTCCTGCCCTCAATCCCTCCCAGCATCAGAGTCTTCTCCAATGAGTCAACTCTTCGCATGAGGTGGCCAAAATACTGGAGTTTCAGCTTTAGCATCATTCCTTCCAAAGAAATTCCAGGATTGATCTCCTTCAGAATGGACTGGTTGGATCTTCTTGCAGTCCAAGGGACTCTCAAGAGTCTTCTCCAACACCACAGTTCAAAAGCATCAATTCTTTGGCTCTCAGACTTCTTCACAGTCCAACTCTCACATCCATACATGACCACAGGAAAAACCATAGCCTTGACTAGATGGACCTTTGTTGGCAAAGTAATGTCTTTGCTTATGAATATGCTATCTAGGTTGGTCATAACTTTCCTTCCAAGGAATAAGCATCTTTTAATTTCATGGCTGCAGTCACCATCTGCAGTGATTTTGGAGCCCAGAAAAATAAAGTCTGACACTGTTTCCACTGTTTCCCCATCTATTTCCCATGAAGTGATGGGACCGGATGCCATGATCTTAGTTTTCTGAATGTTGAGCTTTAAGCCACCTTTTTCACTCTACACTTTCACTTTCATCAAGAGGCTTTTTAGTTCCTCTTCGCTTTCTGCCATAAGGGTGGTATCATCTGCATATCTGAGATTATTGATATTTCTCCCTGCAATCTTGATTCCAGCTTGTGCTTCTTCCAGTCCAGCATTTCTCATGATGTACATTGTATATAAGTTAAATAAGCAGGGTGACAATGTACAGCCTTGACGTACTCCTTTTCCTATTTGGAACCAGTCTGTTGTTCCATGTCCGGTTCTAACTGTTGCTTCCTGACCTGCGTAATTTCAACCATTAATTCCTTATAAATTTTTTTTTTCTTCCTGGTACTTTCTTTTTTCCTTTCACAATCTCAGGGACACAAATGACAAACCCTTTGGTATTGTCCCTCAGATCCTAGAGGCTCTAATAAGTTTTGTTTTATTCTAAATATTTTTTTATTAGATAATTTTTTTATTGATCCAAGTTCAGGCTCACTAAATCTTTTCTCTGTTTTCTACATTTTGTTGCTGAACCCATCAAATAGGTTTTAATTTTCATCATATTTTTTAGTTCTAAAATTTCCTTTTATACATCTGAAAATTATATAATAAAAAATTTTAATTAAAGTTCCTTAAAACTAAATTCTTTTTGGTTCTTCTTTTACAGCTTCTGGATCTCTGCTTAGATTCACCTTTACTTGTTGAAACATGGTTCTAATAGCTGTGTAAAAGTCTTTGGTAATTCTAATGTGGATCATCTCAGTGTTGATGTCTTTTCCTTTTTTTCTTTTCCATTGTGAGTTGTTAAAATTGTCTATTCCATTGTATGCAGAATATATTTTTATTGTTTGCTAGATATTTTGAATAATTTGATTCTTTGAATCTATTTTAAATCCTGTGGGGTGCATAATTTTGATTTGTTTATCTTAGTAGGTTGAATTCAGATTCAGTTGAATTCAGATTCAGTATGTAAGTTCTAAATTGGAAGCCCTGGGCTTCCAATGTCAGTTCAGTTTTCAAAGCATTTGCAGTGCCAGTGTGCTTTATCTTTCAGGTGGTTCACCCAGGACCCACTCTGAGACCTGGTTTATGGTCTACCTTCTAGTTCAATTCTCAAGGCCGTTGGTGTGCTGCCTAGTGTCAGATCTACACGTGTGCACCCTCAACTTCATATACTTTAAGGGATCTCTAACTTGAGTTGCCTCCTCTCCCCTATCTTCTTAGAACTTTTTAGTTTCCAGAGCTTCCTGGCTCTAGTTACAGCAACAGGGCTTTATTTAGTCTTCACATTCTGCTGTGTCCTTGCCACAACTCTGTCTTCCTCCAGCACCAACCAGTGAGAGAATAAGGAAGAAAAAAGCAATGGGATTTTCTCCATCTTCTTCAGAACAGACTTCCACTAGTAAGATAGGATTCCCTTTCCTTGGGATTTAAGTAGTTGCTGGCAGCTACTGGTATCACGGATTTCTTCCACTTCTCTGCCCCACAAAAATCCCTTCTGTCACTCTTCCAACTAGAGCTACCCTCTCATGGAGCTATCTATATCCAAGTTTGGCTCAGAATCTTGGGATTCAGGTTGTTTCAGTCCAAAGTTCTGCCTCTCAAGTCATGCTTTCCTCCATGTTTGGTTTTGCTTTGCTAACATTTTCCTTAGAATATTTGCATTCATATTCACAGATTAAGCTCATTTAGATTTTTTGGAAGCTGTCTTCATCCAGTGTTTAGACTTCTAGGATGAGCTTGTAAAATTCTTCTAGAGATTATCCTTAGAGTTTCTAAGTGATGGTTTAAGTATTGTTTTTAGAGAGAACTTGGCCAGGTTTTTATTTTTCTGCTATGTGTATTGGACTATGCAGATTTCTACCTCATCTTGAATGAATTTTAATTCATTTAATTCATGTACATCTGTGGCTGATTCATATAGATATATGGCAAAAACCATGGAGGTAAAGTAATTAGCCTCCAATTAAAATAAATTAATAAAAAGCCAAAAAAAGAAAATATTTTCTTTAGTATTATTATTTTTAAAATTTCCATAAATATATATATTACCTTATTAATGCTGTCATATTTCTTGTCTTTATATAGATCAAATTTATAAGTCTAATTTAGATGGGTGTTTTTTCCATACAAATTTAATAGGTTTTATTTCTTCTTTCATTGATTTCTAATTTTAACCATATAAATGATTTCATTCTGCAGTAGTTAGGTTAATTTGTTCTTTTTCTAGTTTCTTGAGTTTTAATTACATCACCAGTTTTATCAAGTGTCCACTATGTGACAGACACTGTTTCAGAACAATATCTTGATTTCCCAAATTTTGTTAAAGAGTGTTAGTGTTCTTGTAAGATGGCTTTCCTAGGACAGATCAAGTGTGGAAAAAGAAACCAGATAATTGATCAGAATTAAGACCTGAGGCTTCCTTGGTGGCTCAGCAGTAAAGAATCCACCTGCCAATGCAGGAGATGTGAGTTCAATCCCTGGGTTGGGGAGATCCCTTGGAGAAGGAAATGGCAACCTACAACCTACTCCAGTATTCTTGTCTAAGAAATCCTATGGACAGAGGAGCCTGGTAGGCTATAGTCTATGGGGTCACAAAGAGTCAGATATGACAGCAACTAAACATCAACAGCAAGATGACTTTCGTCACTTCTGAAAGGTTTTGATATGTAGCAATTCATTATCACTCATCTGAGTGGTATCCTATTTTCGTTCTAATTTTCTCTGTGAATCAAACAAATATAAATTTCCAAGAGGAGGTTAGAATCACTCCATAAGTTACTTTCTAATTGTAAGAATAAAAAAAGGCCCTCTAAAATGGAGAGAGTTGACAGTCACCATTTTAACCATATGTTCAAATTTAGCCTCATGATTTCAATCTGTACCTTGATATATGACAATACTAAATACATCATTTAGGAAATATTCTGCAAAATTGATTCAAACTTAATCTTTTCTCTACACTTAACACATTACTAACCAGGAGGTTTTGCAGAAACCAATGCCTGTGGCCAATTATTTGTCATGTAAAGAATATTGAAACACTCTGATCCACAATGTTTGGGTAACAAATATGTCTCTGGTCAATAATGTGTTAATTTCCAATATAGATGGCAGAATAATTTAAGTGACAACATTAGGAAACAAGCGCAACTATCCAAAATATGGACCATCCTGCAAGGCGACATGGACTCTAAGAAGAAAACTCATGAAGAAAAGTAAAAATGAAGAACTAAACTAGACTAAAAGAGATAGATCACTAAATGCAATTTCTGAGCCTAGAGTTGACTTTAGATTAAGAAAAAAAAGTAAGGACTTCCCTGGTAGTCCAGTGGTTATGACTCTGTGCTTCCAATGTGGGGAGCATGGGTTTGATCCATTTAGATTACATATGCCACACAGTATGACCAAAAAAATAAAATAACAAAAAAATAATAAAATAATTTTTTAGAAAACAAAAGTAAATAACTATTAAAGTCAATCTTGGGACAACTGAGAAGATCTGAACATGTGTCGTATGATATATTTTAGAAGATGTGGTTATAGTAGGGTTATGTTGAAAATTACTTATAGGAAAATAAGCCAGATATGATAAACTTAGCTTTTAAACTAGGTGGAGGGTAAGATGGTAAATACATGTCCATTGTACTTTTTAAACTTTCCTGTATGTTTGAAAATTTTTATAATGGCAACTTGGAAGGTTTACTAATGGATAGTTTTCTCTTAGTTATCCTTTTGATCATTTCTAATAAATTCTGAGTTGTGAGCAGAGAGTGTAGATTATAGGGTATCTCTTACTAGCAGTTTATTAATAGCAAACTGCTTCATACCCTTTTCTACTTCAGCAATTAGCTATGTTCTCAATATATATTTACAGCCACTAGTTCCAGAGTGTTTATTCCAGCATTAGTTTCCTGATGCAGGTCATCAAAAATGAAGTTGTCTCACATATTCTCTATATTTTACAGGACTTTATTCAAAGTCAGTCATCTAAAGTTGAATAGGAAGATGGAGTTAATTGGAGGTTTTTCTAAGATCATTACCAACATAGTGTCTTTCTCTAAGAATTCACTAATGGTAATGCTCTTGCTTATCTGATCAACAGTAGCTAATACTTATTAAATAATCTTAAAGATTTACAGGTCCTCATAAAAACTCAATTAGATCGGTATTATCACTGTTTTACAACTGAGGCACAGAGCTAATAAGTATATCATGTAACTTGATGATGCAATAGACTAGGTATGGGCTGTGACTAAAGGCTTTCTTTCAGTTCCACAACTGGTAGATTAAGAGATTATACAAATTTGCAGACATCCAACAGGAGTTGAGTGGTTTTGATCTCAGGTGGCCTTGGCCTGCAGCAACTTTAAGCAGGATTTCAGTTCCCTAGCCAGAGGTTGAAGTCAGGAAGCGGCAGTGAGAGTCCTGAGTCCTAGCCAGTAGACCATGAGGGCCAATGACAAGGCCCTGGCTTGTCCGCTTTGTGGAAATGAATGTCAACAAAGAGATGGAAAGTAGTGAATTACTAGGAGGAAAGAAAAGTATATGTGAATAAATGCACACAGGTGGGCCCAGAGAGAGAGTGTCATGCTTTCGTGGTAGCTTAAATTCCTTATATGGGGCATTTCTTCTGGGTTTCCTCTGGTCAGTCATCTTGCTGGCTCCGAGTCTGTATTTAATATAACTGGGGGTCCTCCCCTGTGTGCATGCATATCTCTTAGCTCAGATGGATTCCAGTGCAGAGGCCTAAGGGATGACTGACATCACCTACTACTGATGGCACCTCCTGCCTTTTTGGACTCAGGAGCCTTTCTGCACATGTGTAGTTGGGAAGGTCTCCTTGACCTCAAGAATGAGAAATAATATGTTTTCTTTATCTATTATATGGGCAGGCCTCACCTCCTCTTCATTTCTGCCATTATTTCTACCTTGGAATATCTGTCCACAGGGAACAGACTCCAGTTGCTCAGCCTGGGGCCTATCTACTGTCTCAGTTTTGGAAGTATTTCATATGTTCATTAGATTAAGATACCTGGCAAGAAATCTTTTACACCTAATAAATTGTAAGAATGGCAAAAAAAAATTCCCAAATATTCCCCCTAGTATTAATATTCCGTTAAGAGCTGAGTGAAAGAAAAAGCACTTTTATATCAACACTACAAGGTTATGAATTCTCAGATGTTCATAGAGACAGGAATATTGGGCCTTCCTGCATTACTTACATTTTTAGAGTCTTGACATTATTAAGTCTCTGATGTTCAATAAAGTGTGAAAAGCATCCCCACATTCCTTAAATTCACAGGGATTCTACTAATGTACATTCACTAATGTTCATTCTATTGAAAGCCATCCCATATCACCCCATACATTCATATTTTTGGTTTCTCACCATTATGAATTATCTAATGATCTGTAAGAACTGAATAAACTTCAAAGGCCCTTGTATGTATCCTAAATTCACAGGTTCTCTTTAGTGTACAGTTTTTGATGTTGATTGTGTTGAAGTCCATCTGTAGGTCTTTCCACATTCCTTATATTCAGAGTTTTTCACCAATACAAATTCTTTGATGGTTACTAAGATGTGCCCTCTGCCTAAAGGCCTTCCTACATTCTTAACATTCATAGGGTTTCTCATTAGTATGAATGCTATGTAGAGCTTTAAGGTATGAATGAGGTCTTAAGGTTTTTTTCCCATATTCCTTACATTCATAAGATTTCTCATCTGTATGAATTTTTTGATGTTGACCAAGTTGTGCACATAATCTAAAAGATTTTCACATTCCTTGCATTTATAGGGTTTTTCATCAGTATGAATTTTCTGGTATACTCTAAAGTATCTGGAAGAGTTGACGATCTTCCCACAGATCTGACATTCATAGAACTTCTCAGAATGAATATCCTTTTGTATTTTAAAGTCTTTACCTAACTAAAAGCTTTCCCACATTTTTTACACATATAGGCTTTCACTCCACTATGAATTTTTATATGTTGAGTGAGTTGTTGATGTATTCAAAATGCCTTCCCATATTCTTTACATTCATAGGGTTTCTCCCCTGAATGAATATTTTCATGTACTCTAAGGTCTCTGCCAAATCTAAAAGCCTTTCCAGATTCTAGACATACATACGGTTTCACTCCATTATGAACTTTCAAATGTCAAGCTGGTTGTTCACAAATTCTAAAGGCCTTCCCATATACCTTAGATGCATGAGGCTTCTCACCAGTATGAATTTTTCTCACATTTGATTTGATCTGAGCCATAATTAAAGGTCTTCCCACATTCTTTACATTCATAAATGTTTCTCTACTAGGAATTCTGTGATCTGTGATGTAGGGTGAGAGATGTATCTTTTCTGTGAATAGATATATTTTCATAGATGATTTTAATTTGGCTAAAATACTCATTTTGAAGTTCTTGTTTCTCAATCTTGGTTTTACTCTGCCAGCTATTTTGAATAATGGAATTCTCAAGGTCAAGCATTTCACTTCGTTATCTTCCATTTAAATAAATTTATTTCAGAAATATTTTCTTCTGGAGATAATGTCTTTGTATCATACCTGGTCTCCAAACCTGGAAAAATAAAGCAAGAAAACTAACAAGTTTTGTTGTCCTGTACTAGGAGGTGGGGGTGGGGGGACAGCAGACATAAGTGATAAACTGAAAATAAAGTACATTAGAAATGAATTTGATAAATTTATTATGCAATTTGAATAAGGCAAAGAGAATAATGAAAGCATATTTTGTGAGATCTGTAACAATGAAAATAAATTAAGTCATTGATTCTAAAATTTGAATGTTCAACTCAGGAACCTGTTCCAAGTATTAATTTCAGAGACCAACCCAGACCAAGTGAATCAGAATCTGTAAGGGTAATTTAGCAATATCAGTTCAGTCTCTGAGTCGTGTCCAACTCTTTGCAACCCCATGGATTGCAGCACGCCAGACTTCTTGTCCACCAACTCCCAGAGCTTGCTTAAACTCATGGCCATTGAATTGGTGCTGCCATCCAACCATCTCATCCTCTGCTGTCCCCTTCTCCTCCTACCTTCAATCTTTCCCATCATCAGGGTTTTTTCTAATAAGTCAGTTCTTCACATCAGGTGGCCAAAGTATTGGAGCTTAAGCTTCAGCATCAGTCTTTCCAATGAATATTCAGGACTGACTTCCTTTCAGATTGACTGGTTTGATCTCCTTGCAGTCCAAGAGACTCTCAAATCTTCTCCAACATCACAGTTCGAAAACATCAATTCTTTGGTGCTCAGCTTTCTTCATGGTCCAATTCTCACATCCATACATGACTACTGGAAAAACCATAGCTTTGACTAGCAGACCTATGTCGGCAAAGTAATGTCTCTGCTTTTTAATATGCTGTCTAGGTTGGTCATAGCTTTTCTTCCAAGAAGCAAGCGTCTTTTAGTTTCATGGCTGAAGTCACCATCTGCAGTGATTTTGGAGACCAAGAAAATAAAGTCTGTCCCTGTCTCCATTGTTTCCCCATCTATTTGCCATGAAGTAATCATGGACTGAATGCCACAATCTTAGTTTAAGGCAGATACAGATGTCTTAGGCATCTGTATATTTTTAATCACTACCTCAGATGTATCAAAGTCAGATTAGTGTTTGACATTCTCTGTTTTGTTTGCTTGTTTTGAGTTTTTTGACCACACCATGCAGCTTATCGGGGAAGGCAATGGCACCCCACCCCAGTACTTTTGCCTGGAAAATCCCATGGACAGAGAAGCCTGGTAGGCTCCAGTCCATGGGGTTGCTAAGAGTCGGACATGACTGAGCGACTTCACTTTCATTTTTCACTTTCATGCATTGGAGAAGGAAATGGCAACCCACTCCAGTGTTCTTGCCTGGAGAATCCCAGGGACGGGGGAGCCTGGTGAGCTTCCGTCTATGGGGTCGCACAGAGTCGGACACGACTGAAGCAACTTAGCAGCAGCAGCATGCAGCTTATGGGATCTCAGTTCCCCAACCATGGATTTAACCTGGGCCACGTCAGTGAAACCCCAGAAGCCTAACCACTAGAATACCCAGGAACTCCGTAAGATTATCTACTTACACCTTTTTTCCCCAGTGGTTTCTTACTGTACTTAGAACATTGGATGACCACTTAAAAATGGATAATAATGCCCTTTGTATAAGAACTTATATGCAAAGTTAGAAGGAAAATAATTTTGTATTTAGAATGCCATACTTTGCAAAACAGAGAAGGAGAGTCTTAAGCAGAATAGAGACATCTATTTGCTGACAGCAAATGAATATCTAACATCCAGTCAAGAGTTATAGACATTTGGGACTTCCTTGGTGGTCCAGTGGCTAAGACTCTGCACTCCCAATGCAGGGGGCCTGGGTTTGACCTCTGGTCAGGGAACTAGATACCATATTGGTGCAACTAAGACCTGGAACAGCCAAATAAATAAATAAATTTGAAATAAAGAGTTAATAGATGTTTGAAGAGGCAGAAAAACATTAGTTCATAGAAATAGATGCAGAAATGACAGAGAAGAGAAACAGCAAAGATGTTTTAAAAGAATCATTATAAATAAGATCCAGTGTGTAGGAAAACATGGACATGGTGAGATAAATTTAAGATTAAAAAGAAAAAAACAAAAAAAAACCACCTCAAATGGATTTTCTAGAGATGAAACTGCAACATCTGAAGTGTATGAAATTAACAACAGATTGGACATGAGAGCAGAAAAAGTCTAGAATACACAGCAAAAGAAAGTATCCAAAACAAAGCTCAGAGAGGAAAAAGAAAACAAAAAACGGTAACACAGCAGTAATGACCTCTGGAATAACACCAGGAGGTCCAACATACCTATTTTTGTTGTTCAGTCGCTAAGTCATGTCTGACTCTTTGCAACCCCATGGACTACAACATACCAGGCCTCCCTGTCCGTCACTAACTCTTGGAATTTGGCCAACTTCATGTCCATTGAGTCAGTGATGTTATCTAAACATCCTGTCCCTTCATGGATCACTGCCTTGTTCTTGCGTAGGGGCTTGCATAACTCAGTGGAGCTGTGAACCATGCTGTGCAGAGCCACCCAAGACAGACAGGTTATAGTGAAGAGTTCTGACTAAATGTGGCCCACTGGAGCAGGGAATGGCAAACCACTCCAGTATTCTTGCCACGAGAACCCCATGAACAGCATAAAAAGGCAAAAAAACATATATATTATTGGAGTTATAAACTACATGAAGCAAAATCAGACAAAAATGACAAATCTCTAATTACAGCTGGAAATTTCAACACTCCTTTCATTTATAGGACAAATAGACACAAAAATAAAGATTTGACTTGCTGTTTATATCAACTTTACATTTATAGAACACTTCATTCAACCACAGCAGGATATGTTTTCTTTTCAACTGCATATAAGATATTCATCACAATAGACCATAAAATAAGTCCCTGTAAGTTTAAAAAGCTTAAAATATATTATTTGACCACAATAGAATTCAGCTAGAAATCAAAAATAAAAATACTTGGAAAAATTTGCAAAATAATATTTAAATACCATATGTCTTAAGAATCCATAAGTCAAGAAGAAATCATGAAGAAAATGTAAAACTTTTAACATGATGATAAAGAATATACAGCATGCTGAAATTTGTAAGTGACAGCTGAATAGAATTACACAAAATGAAGAGAAATTCTACCTTCAAAATCAAGGTTCTAAGTATTAAATTAAAAAGTATCAGTTAAACCCAAAGCAAACAAAATTAAGTAGAGTGGAAATTAAGGAAAGAGAAAATTAGATATAGATAAAATCAATTAAAGTTTAATTGGTTCTATGAAAAAAAATCAATAAAATTGACAAACCTCTATCAGAGGCAATCAACAGAAAAGAGAGAACACACAAGTTCCCAATATCAGAAATTAAAATGTGTACATCGAAATTTCAAACAACCTAACTTTACACATAAAGGAACTAGAAAAAGAACAAACAAAATGAAAAGGTAGGTGAAGGAAAGTTATCACAAAGATCAGCTCAGAAATAAAATACACACAAAACAATACAAAAGATGAATGAAACTAAGAGCTGATTCTTTGAAAAGATAAAATGAATAGACCTTTAGCCAGACTCCTCAAGAGAAAAAGGGAGCCCAAATCAATAAAATCAGAAATAAAAGTTACTACTGACACCACAAAAATATAAAGGGTCTTAAGAGATTACAAACCAATACAAAAACAAACAAATATGCCAATAAAATGGACAACCTAGAAGAAGTGGACAAATTCCTAGAAATGAATACTATCCCAAGACTGTACCAGGAAGAAAGAAGAAATATGAACAGGCCAATTACCAGTATTGAAATTGAATAAGTTATTTAAAAAGCAAAAAACTCCCAACAAACAAAGGTCCAGAACCAGATGGCTTCACAGGTATATTCTAACAAACATTTAGAGGGCAGTTAACACCTATCCTTCACAAGCTATTCCTCCAAAATTTGCAGAGTCAGAAATGCCCCAGACTCCAGGGCAATTCAGCCTGTAGAAGTGCGCATGCACAGCCAGGTGTAGCCTGTTGAACGATGATGCCATAGCCAGAGAGAGGCCTGCAAAAGCCAAGGAGGAAACTAGGAATGTCAAGCCTGTGTGTGCTGAGTATCCAACTTTCGTTCCAGGTAGGAATGCTGATGTCGACCCTGGATGTGACCTGGATGAGGTCTGTAGTCCAGGGTGGTGAGTAGGATGGGTTTTTATCCCTATAAAAACCTAGGGGAAACCCTAGGCTGTGAAACTGGACCTAGCACACAACTGGTGGTGTAGTGTGTTTAAGTGTGTAGGGGCGGTTTCCTGTGCCTGACCTGATATGTCTGACCTTGAGCTACTTCTGTGCAATGATTGTGGCGGTGGATGGAG
Organism: Tragelaphus eurycerus; assembly: GCA_935064755.1. Taxonomy (NCBI): domain Eukaryota; kingdom Metazoa; phylum Chordata; class Mammalia; order Artiodactyla; family Bovidae; genus Tragelaphus; species Tragelaphus eurycerus. Next base: position 10,782,563 of record CAKXYN010000020.1, read on the forward strand.
TCATGTTGCCCTGTAGTGTTTACTCTGGTGTGTCTATTTTTTTTAGATTAGTTGTGAGTTGTGTTTGCACTTGTGTGTGACTGGAGGAGAAGTAACAGGAAGTGGTTTATGGGTATTTTCTGACTATGGAATTACTTATATGAGGTAGAGAATGATGCGGTGCCATAGGCTTGTGGTTTTGTTGGCTGAATGAGCTAGTAGGTAACTGAATATGTCAGTTATTATAGACGTGTTGGTATTTATATGATGGTTATGGAAGGCTTGTGGTTCTCTTGTGTATCTGTTGCATGGTAGCAGACTATTGAGCAGTTCATAAAATGTACCTGGCTGTGACTAGCTGGGTATCTGATTTGTTGTTTAGTTGTTAAGTCATGTCTGACCAGGGTTTGAACCCATGTCTCCTGCCTGGAAGGCAGATTCTTTACCACTGAGCCACCTGGGAAGCCTGGGAATCTGATATTGGCTTTTATTTGCACCTACAGAATTGTGATTGGCAACTAGGTAAGTAAAATAATTATAGATGTAAGAATTGAAAAGGAGGTGGTAAGACTATTCTAATTTCCAAATGAAAGCATTGTATACCTGGAAACTCCATGTCAGCTAATAACAAATACAGTAAATTGAATAAGATTCCACACACTGCTTGCAAACAAAAGATTTTATTAACTACCACTGTGAATATGCCTGTGTGTTCTCTTTCTGCTCCTGGATGAAATCTTGGGGATTCCTAGGTGGCACTAGTGGTAAAGAATCTGCCTGCCAATGCAGGACTCAGGAGACACTGGTTTGATCCCTGTGTCAGGGAAGATCCCCTAGAGTAGGAAGTGGCAACCCACTCCACTATTCTTGCCTGGAAAATTCCATGGTCAGAGGAGCCTGGAGGGCTACAATCCATGGGGTCACAAAGAGTCAGACACAACTGAGTAAGGATGAAATCTTGGCAGGTTGAATAACTTCTTCAGTCACTGTAAGATAATAAATCTGAGTTCACTCTCAGTAAGTATAATCATTTTTGTAATTAAAACATTCCCTGGAAGAAGTCACTACTTCATACTTCTTCTAAATCAAAAACTTTTCACCTTCTGCAACTTGGAAAGAATAAAAAAATTAGTTTCTCCTCTGATATACCAGTCTGTTATTTGACTCCTTTACTTTATCCCTCTCTGTAGGTGGTCTCTGGCTCACCTGGAATTGAACCAGGAGAAGAGAAAAATAAGGAGCAAGAAAAATCTCACTTGATTGGTATTGCAGTAATCTAACTAAAGTTATATCTTGCCTGGTGGCATTCAAAGATAACTTTAAAAAAATCTCTTTGTTTTCCAGTAGTTTAATGAGAAATTTCAAACATACAGCCAACTTGAGGGAGTTTTACACTGAACATATGCTCACCACCTATATCCTATCCTTCACATTTTATTATACTAGCTTTGTCGTATATCTCTCCATTTCTCTATGCACCCATTAATCCATCTAATTTTTATATGCACTTCACAGTGAACTGTAGACATCAGTATAGTAGCTCCTAAATACTTTAGCAAGCATATTAATGAGTTCAATCTTTGCCTGTTTCAATGTACATACAGGAAAAATGCAGAAATGTTTGAGTGTACTTTCTTGGTTTTGACCAATGTGTATATGTAATCCAAACTCTCATAAAGATACAGAAGATTACTATCTCCTTAAGAATTGCCTTCATGTTTCAGATGTCATCAAAACTCACACCCAGCCATCCAGAGGCAAATACCGTTCTTTTTTAGAGGGGGATACCTGGTTAATTTTGCCTCTTTAGAGTTTCATATAAATGAAATCACACAAAATATACTTGTTTGTGTAAGTGTTCTTTCAATGAGCTTCTTTTTGAGATTATATATATATATACTGTTGGAGCTATCAGAAATTCATTCCTTTTTATCACTGGGTAGTGTATTATTGTATTACTAATCTATGGGCTTCCCTGGTGGCTCAGATGGTAAAGAATCCGCCTGCAATGCAGGAGACTTGGGTTTGATCCCTGGTTGGGCAGATCTCCCGGAGGAGGGCATGGCAACTGACTCCAGTATTCTTGCCTGGAGAATCCCATGGACAGAGGAGCCTGGCGAGCTATATAGTCCATGGGGTTGCAAAGAGTTGGACATGACTGAGCAACTAAGCACAGCACAGAACACATCAGTTCTCATAAAGATGTATACTTGGGTTGTTTTGGCTAAAAACTTCAGTAGCATTCTTTTACAAATCTGTGATTATGGTTTTCATTCATGTGTGCTAAGTCACTTCGGTGTGTCCAACTCTTTTGTGACCGCATGGACCCCTGGCTACATCCCACTAGGCTCCTCTGTCCATGAGATTCTGCAGGCAAGAATACTAGAGTGAGTTGCCATGCTCTCCTCTGGGGGATCTTCCAGACCTAGGGATCGAACCCATTTCCCTTACATCTTCTGCATTGGCAGACAGATTCTTTACCACTTAGAGACACCTGGGAAGCCCCTGGTTTTCAACCTCTTGGGTAAAGAGCCAGGAGTGGCATTGTTGAGTCATAAAATGATGTATATTTAGTTTTATAAGAAACTTTCTAGATCTTCCTCCATTTTACAGCCACACCAACAATATCTGAGAGTACCAGTTCTACAAAAACCCAGCTTTAGGAGTTATTAGCCTTTTTAATTTTAGCCATTCTGGTGAGTGTGCAGTGGTATTTTAGTGGTTTTAATTTGCATCTCCCTGCTAATTAATGATGTTGCATTCTCTTTCATAAGATTTTTGGCTGTTTGCATATTTTTATAAAATATACAAATCTTTTGACCATTTTTAATTGGATTTTTAAAAATTATTGAGTTGTAGAGTTCTTTATGTATCCTTTTTACCAGTCCTTTGTCATGTATCAATATATGTTTTGTGACTATTTTCTCCTAGTCTGTTCCTTGCCTATTTTCCTAAAGATGTCTTTTGGTGACAAGTTTTTAATTTTTATGAACTCTTTATCACTTTTAACCTTTAATGTTTTTTGTCTTCTGTGATCTAAGAAACATTTGCCTGTCCCTAAATCACAAAACTCTTATGTTTGCCAATAATCAGTCTTTGGTTTTGGCATTTATATTTAAGTGTATGACCAAACTTGTTTTCGTTTTGGGTTTGTTTTTTTTTTTGGTTTGACAGATAAGGTAAATAATCAAATATCTCTGCAAAAAAACAGTTTTCCTTCTAATTATATGCCTTTTATTTCTTTTTATATTTTATTTTTTGTTTTTGTTTTATTACAATGGCTAAGACCTCTAATATAATTGTAAGTGATGTAAGTATTGTAAGTGATGATGTATTGTATTTCTTACAATAATTGTAAGAAATGTAAGTGATGACAGTGGGCATTGTTGCCTTGCTCCCAATCTTAAGAGGAAATTATTCAATATTTTACCATTAAGCATGATGTCAAGAGTGTATTTGTTTTGGTGGAGGTGGTCTGATGAAACAGTTTGAAGAAGCTGTCTTCTATACCTAGATTCCTATTTGGTGGGAAAAAAAAGTACTAATACAAGTGGATATTAAACCTTGCCAGATGCTTTTTAAAAAAATATATTTATTTGGCTGCTCTAGCTGTTAGTTGGTGCACTCAGGATCTTTGATCTTCATTGCACCATGTGGGATCTTTAGCTTCAGCATGTGAACTCTTAGTTGCAGTATGTGGGTTCTAGTTCCCTGATCACAAATTAAACCCAGGCCCCCTGCACTGGGAGTGTGGAATTGTAGCCACTGGACCACCAGGGAGGTCCCTCTTTCATAATTTCAATGTCATTTTTTTGAAAACCTTATCAAGCTGTTAAGATTAATTGATTTGGTACTCTGCCAGATCCATCTTGTGAATTATAATTGCTGAGTCCAATTGCTTTGTTTTATTGGCCTCTGTTCACTTAGAAAGGGATTGGAATAAATAGCCTTTAGGTTCCCAATTGATCTCTAAAGATGCACTATTATAATAATGGTTTGAAAACTAACAGTTAATTCCTATGTAAATTTCTATTTTCCATCTGTAAAAAAGATTAATAAATAAAAATGATTAACTACTAGCTATGTAAACTCTGTTTCCTGAACTATAAAATGGAAATAAGTGTCTACACTTCATAAACTTGATGTGAATTTTGACATATTATAGAAGACTCAATTACTGGTAACCTATGATTTCTGAGAGGAAAAGGGCAGAGAGGACAAGGAAAGGCTCAATGGAAGAGTGATAGCTGATCTCAGGCTTTGATGAATACATTTTGATAGCTGGTAACTGAGAATTATAACGGGTGGACATTCCAAGCACAGGAAAAGGCATGAGAAACATTGCTAACGTGGAAAACAGCGAAAGAGTCCTGGGAATATTAAGCAATCTATGTTCAGTTGACAAATAAAGTATATGCTCTAAGTTAGGGGACCAGATGCCATGATCTTCGTTTTCTGAATGTTGAGCTTTAAGCCAAACTTTTCACTCTCCACTTTCACTCTCATCAAGAGGCTCAAAATTCTCCAAGCCAGGCTTCAGCAATATGTGAACCGTGAACTGCCTGATGTTCAAGCTGGTTTTAGAAAAGGCAGAGGAACCAGAGATCAAATTGCCAACATCCACTGGATCATGAAAAAAGCAAGAGAGTTCCAGAAATACATCTATTTCTGCTTTATTGACTATGCCAAAGCCTTTGACTGTGTAGATCACAATAAACTGTGGAAAATTCTCAAAGAGATGGGAATACCAGACCACCTGATCTGCCTCTTGGGAAATCTGTATGCAGGTCAGGAAGCAACAGTTAGAACTGGACATGGAAAAACAGACTGGTTCCTAATAGGAAAAGGAGTATGTCAAGGCTGTATATTGTCACCACGTTTATTTAACTTATATGCAGAGTACATCATGAGAAATGCTGGACTGGAAGAAACACAAGTTGGAATCAAGATTGCTGGGAGAAATCACTACATGGGAAATAGATGGAGAAACAGTGGAAACAGTGTCAGACTTTATTTTTCTGGGCTCCAAAATCACTGCAGATGGTGACTGCAGCCATGAAATGAAAAGACGCTTACTCCTTGGAAGGAAAGTTATGACCAACCTAGATAGCATATTCAAAAGCAGAGACATCACTTTGCCAACAAAGGTTCGCCTAGTCAAGGCTATGGTCTTTCCTGTGGTCATGTATGGATGTGAGAGCTGGACTGTGAAGAAGGCTGAGCGCCGAAGAATTGATGCTTTTGAACTGTGGTGTTGGAGAAGAGTCTTGAGAGTCCCTTGGACTGCAAGGAGATCCAACCAGTCCATTCTGAAGGATTTCAGCCCTGGGAGTATTTTGGCCACCTCATGCGAAGAGTTGACTCATTGGAGAAGACTCTGATGCTGGGAGGGATTGAGGGCAGGAGGAGAAGGGGACGACAGAGGATGAAATGGCTGGACTGCATCACTGACTCGATGGATGCGAGTCTGAGTGACCTCCAGGAGCTGGTGATGGACAGGGAGGCCTGGCGTGTTGCAGTTCATGGGGTCGCAAAGAGTCGGACACGACTGAGCGACTGATCTGATCTGATTCGATCACACTGTAGAAAATGACTATTTTTATTGCATGTAAAAACACCCAAAGGGCAGTGGAGAAAGTGACCTGAAGGTAATGAAATGTGCCATGTGCTTTCCCATCCCACTCTGTTCATGCTTTTGGCACTCTCCAGAGTTAGAGGACAGACAAGATTCCTACTTGAAAGTACTTCAGGTAAAAGGATTCTCAAAAGCCTTCCAACTTACACTTAACACTATGAGGCCAGGCCTGAATGGTTATCCATAATTGATGGATGAGGAAATAATTCCTAGAGTAGAAAGAGCCAGATCTAGGCCATGATACAGTTTGAGCCATCTCCCATCTCTTTAGGCATTCGATCATAAGGGATTTAAAAAATAATAGAAATTATTGTTTCTCTCGAATTGACTTTGCTAATAGTTTTAAAATACCTGGTGAATGTGTCAGTTTCTCTCTGTAGTTCTTTATTAATAATCTCAGGCTATATTATTCAGCAAAATACAAAACTAGAATTTTATCTTCTTAGTGAACTGAAATGTTTATCCTACTTTGGTGACTTTATTTCTAGTAATGTTTGCCTTAAAGACTATTTTGTCTGGAATTTAAATACAACAGCATTCTTTTGGATGGTGGTTTGGTGTTTTAGTCTCTTAAGTCGGTGTCCCATTCTTGCGAGCCCATGGACTGTAGCCTGAAGGCTTCTCTGTCCATGGGATTCTCCAGGCAAGAATATTGGAGTGGGTTGCCATTTCCCATGTGCCTAATATATCTTTTTCTGTATTTTTCACTTTTCTGTCCTTATCTTTTTAGAGATTTCCCGCGCAAATAGCCTACAGCTGCTTTAAAAAAAGAATCCTATTTCATGATCCTTAATTTTAACTGAAAAGTTGAGCCTTTTACATTTACTGGATTAATGTTTCTTAGATTTATTTCCACTATTCATTATGTGGTTTCTACTTACCTTCCATTTTGGTTTGGTGTTTCCTCTTCACATTCCTGCCTCTCGGTTGGGTTTTGTGTGTGTGTGTTTTCCTTACTCCATTATCTTCCTCTGGTTTTTTCTCTCCCCTTGCCACCCCTGCTTCCCTTTCTTAGTGGCTACCCTGGTTGTTTTCAGCATGTACACTTAAACATCAGTACATCTAGCATCTTCCTGAAATATAAGGATCTTACAGTGCTTTAACCCAATAACTCAGTCACAAAAGTTTGTCTCAAAATCTGAGTTCTTTTAACTCCACACAAAGTAGACTATATCATGGTTTTTATAGTCACTATTTCTTAATAAAAACATTTATATTAAACATCTTGTAAATGTTTAACCTTCAGTGTATTTTAGTTTGGTCTCCGGTGTTTTCTCCCGTTTTACACATTTTCTCAAAGATTCCTGATGCAGCATTGCTAGGAACTCACTGGCTGCCTGTGCTAATTAACTCTACCCAGCTAAGGCAGACGTGCCCTGGAGTTCACTCCTCCAACCATCTGCACTTAATCTCATTATATAGAACTTTTATAGGGCTTCCCTGGTGGCTCAGATGGTAAAGAATTTGCCTGCAATGCAGGACACCTGGGTTTGATCCTTGGGTCGGGAAGATCCTCTGGAGAAGGGAACAGCAACTCACTTCAATTCTTGCCTGAATTCCATGGACAGAGGAGCTTGGTTACAGTCCATAATGTCACAAAGAGTTGGACACAACGACTAGCACTTTCTTACAGAACTCTGATTCAATAACACACTCAAAATTCCCTTTCATGTGGCAGGATATCTGAATAAATGTCTCTCAAGCCTGATCTTCTAAGGGTAGAAAAATAATTAGAGAAAAGCCATCCCCAGGGCATGCAGTGCAAAATGGACACATCTTAGGAATGTCTGAACTGACGGGTGACTGTTGAGGGAAAAGGAATTTTTACTGAAATATTCCAGATTAAGATATAGTTTATTGGGGACCTATAAGCATGCTTCAGTTATTCAGTATGACAGACCTCCTTTGATCTCAAATCTTGCACATTCCCTCCTTTCATTCTAACCAGTTTCATCTGATACTCCACTGAGAAAACCAAAGAGTTAACCAAATGGGAACTCCATTTATTCTCCCTACCACCAAATTCTGAGATCTGCTTGATTTGACACCTGTATTCTCTTCCCTCCTGTTCAGAGAAAGTACCACTTAGTGAGTCACCTGTGTAACAACTCCCCTTCTCCCGTCTTCTCAAATACTTCTGTCCTGAAGTTACCTTCCAGTTTACAAATATACTGTACCCAGCTTTAATAACAAACCAAAACCAAAGAACCAAACTCCCTTTACCTCACATTTGCCTCACACTAACCAACCTCTGGGCTTCCAGTGAAACACTTAAAGGGTCTACACGTGCTGCCTCTCTTCCTATCTTTACACTCACCCTTTAACTCTAGGAATGATAAACATCTGTTAAGCTCTAGGAATGACAAACATCTGTTAAGCACTTATGTGCTGAGTACTTAAAAATGTGAATTATTACTTCTTACAACTTTATGAGATGATATACAGATAAGGCAGATGAGGTACAAATGTTACAAAACTTGCAGAAAGCCTCAAAAATAGTGGCAGTTGCTAAGTCACGTCAGTCGTCTCCGACTCTGTGCGACCCCATAGACGGCGGCCCACCAGGCTCCGCCGTCCCTGGGATTCTCCAGGCAAGAACACTGGAGTGGGTTGCCATTTCCTTCTCCAAAGCATGAAAGTGGAAAGAGAGTGAAGTCACTCAGTCATGTCCGACTCAGCAACCCCATGGACTGAAGCCTACCCGGCTCCTCCATCCATGGGATTTTCCAGGCAAGAGTACTGGAATGGGTTGCCATTGCCTTCTCCGAAATAGTGGCAATAACAGTTTTCAAACCTGGTAACAGATCCAAGTTCTTATCAGTCTGCTGCTGCTGCTGCTAAGTTGCTTCAGTCGTGTGCGACCCCATAGACGGCCACCCACTATGCTCCCCCATTCCTGGGATTCTCCAGGCAAGAACACTGGAGTGGGATGCCATTTCCTTCTCCAATGCATGGAAGTGAAAAGAGAAAGGGAAGTTGCTCAGTGAAGTCGTGTCCGACTCTTCATGACCCCATGGACTGCAGCCTACCAGGCTTCTCCATCTTATCAGTCTACCTTATGCTAAACCAATCTGGTTTAGCATACTCCACTAAAAAGGTTTTGGAACAAGTTTACAGTGACCTGTATACTGCCAAGTTTTAAGGACACTGGCTCATTTAATTTTGTGGTAAAATCAGCAGAATGATCATCTCCATCTACTTGGCTTCTAAGACGACACTAGATAGGTTTGTAGCACCTCATTAGCAAAGGAGATCAGCTGATTTTCTTTACTCTGACTTAAAGAGTACCAAGGCTCAAATCTAGCTTTCTTGCTTCCTCTAAATACATATACTTTACCTCAAGGATCTTATCCTATCACCTGTCATTAATACTGTTTGAAGGCTTGTGGTGCAAAACTTAGGAGTTGCTCTGATTCCCACTTATTGTCAAACAAGCTTTACACATATAACATACCTCAAATTCTTGATTCTGTTCCCTCCTAAACTGCTTCTCCATGGCCCCTAACATCTTATTAATCAGCTAGCCTTACACATTATAAAAGTTGGCACAGTATTTGATTTCTTCCTGTTATCATGCACCTCGTAACTCATTTCTAAATAAAAACCAGAACTATCCATTTCCACCCATCTCAAATGTTAACATGTCTTAAACTTTTATCACCTTGCTTTAGTGATTACTCAAGCCTCTAAAATGGCCATGCTGCCTCTCTACTTCTGCTCCCATTTCAACCCGCTCTTCACAAAGCATCAAATGGTCTTATCAAAATATCAATTACACTGCCATACTTAAGTCTTTGGCAGAGTCTCATGGCACTTAAGAACAAATCAAGTCTTTGACACAATGGCCTATGACTCTCACATCATATGGTCCATACCTGTATCTTCAACCACATCCTACATCACCTCCCCCAACCCCACCCAGCACACACAAAAGCACTAGTAAGACCTTAAAAGGACAGCAGTATGTTGTTTTGATATTCATTACATATCTAATGACCAGCGTGAAAGAGGTAGTAAGCAAATATTTGCCAGTCTGCAAAAGCCATCTCTCCCATCTATTACACTGAAGCTATAAAATAGACGTAACACACCAAGTTTGTCACTTGCCTCTCATTCATTTTTTTCTAGATATAAAGTGGGGAAATAATATGCATTCTCTCTACTACCCAGTAGAGCTGTTCTGAAGATAAAATGGTTGACTGTAGGTTCATAGTGTGGTTTGCGGCACAGCAACCCCAGCATCACCTGGGAACTGGTTGGAAATACAAATTCTAAGCCCCCATCAACCCAGATTTCCTGAATCAGGAACTCTGAAAATGGGACCCAGCACTAAGCCCTCACTAAGGCCAATAAGAGATCCTAATGTACACTGAAGTTTAAAATTTTACATGAAAACACTTTAAAAAAATAGAGCTAAACACCAGGTTACGTTATTACTGCCTTGTATTACAAAATCATGTTTGCTGTTCACCAGTGGTACATAGTAAAATTACAAGGTGGGGTTTTTCATAAAATAGCTTGTGTTGGCCCAGTATTTTAAAACAGAACACCTTAAACATGAACTACATATGCAGTGTCTAAGCAAGACAAGCATAGATAGTATTGCTTAAACAGATATAACTAAGGAATACCTCGAACAGAAGATGAAAAGTTACAACTGAAAATTAGAATACTTTTGTTGGGTTTTGGGAAGAGATGTTTTATGGTGCCTCACATGGTTTGGGTATAATGGAACTTATTAATATGCATGTGGGCAATGTGGGATTAACCATAATTTATCTTACACATCTTGACTAACAATGGTTCAGGTTCCCAACAAACTACTTTATTAGGATGGAATAAGATAGATGTTCAGGTCATCTGCCTCCTGACATGTTAAATAAAACAACAATTTTGATTTTCAGATTTGACTTCCCTCTTTGGATCAACACTGCCAAGCTGGGTGGGAGTGGGGGAGATCTTAAGCCACAGTCAACAGATACATTAATGTATTCTCTTAGTTTTGTCTTAGCATTTCAGGCTTTATTTACTGACTCCAAAGCTGCAAAAACAGCCGTGTTCAGACCTAAATGAAGCATGAGAGATTAAGAAAATGACTTATGACTAAAATCTTTATGGGGAGTGTTCTTCCTACTGTGATTGATAAGTAGAGACACTTTTTTTTTGGCTGCACCCAATACCCAACCAGGGATTGAACCCACACCCTTGACAGTGCTAACTGCAGCGTCCTAATCACTGGACCACTAGTGAATCCCCTGGAGGCAGTTTTTAAACACTGTACAAACTTGTATAATTCCTTAGTAAATTTAGTACGTAACAACACGGTAACGCTGTGGGTTTTCTTTCTTTTTGGCCATGCAGCATGCAGGATCTGAGTTCCCCAGACCAGGGAGTAAATCCCAGACCAGGGATAGAACCTGTGCCCCCTGCATTGGGAGCATGGAGTATTCTCTGCACTGCGAGGGAAGTCCTTAAGAGTTTTCTAAAAAGCAGTTTTAAGTCAACCTCAAATGCTGTATTGCTGATGTTCACCATTCAAGAAAATCTTAAAACATTATTTATATCAAGTTACATTGTGATGAGGGAATAAAGAGTACCTTCAGGAAGGATTGGTTTACACAATAGAATCCTGCCCACTGCCCAGAGTGTGAACCACTTTTTCCATACCCATCCCATCCTCTCCACCTTTGTAAAAGAAAACAGTAATTTGATGGGGAGAATCCCTTCACAATGTCTACCAAATCATCATGTTGTATACTTCAAATATCTTACAATTTTGTCAGTTATACCTCAGAAGAGCTGGAAAAAACAAAAACAACAAAGATGTGTTTGTCAGGGTAGGGGAAGAATGAAATAACCTGCAGATTAAGACTGAGATCCAAGCGTTGACATTTAATTCAAATTGTGGATGTTCTGGGATGCTGAGTGATTTTCTCTTTTTAAAAATGAAATAATCAAAAACTTTCTTAACGCATATGCTGTTCCCACAGAAATGTACAAGACAGTAAGATGGTCATTCCAAAGTCAGTTTATCTGAACATGATAAATTATATGAGGTCTATGTTTATCTTTATTTAACTAAATGTTCTTAAAACTTCCTAAGCTCGAATGATATGTCACAAAATAGTGTCAGAAACATGAAGATATAAATAAATTAAAACATTTGGATTATACTGTCAGTTTTAATTTTAATAAAATAGATAATTTCCTACTACATAGAGAGCAAGTCCATCCACTCATTGATAAAATTTTAGAAATATTTCCTATAAAAAGTTTAGTAGTTGATTGGGAATGAATCCATTAGAACATGATTTCTATAGGTACAGTGTTCCCATCCTCACCCCCATTCTTACTAATTTTGAGAAAATTTAAAAATACAGAAAAGTACAAAAAATAAGACAAGATATCCATATACCACAATCCAGAATTAACCAGTATCTCAATATATTTTCTGCAGTCTTTCTTTTAAGAGAAATTGATGTTTATGTATAAAACCTAAGTCCCCCTCTAACAGCCCCCTCCCCCACACGCATTCCCTTCCCTTCTCCACTCTTCACAGGCAACCACTATCAAGAGTTTGGTCTGTATACTTCCAACCCATTTCAAAAACACTTAAAAAACATACGTACATATATGTATCCATTACCAATATATAGCACTGAAATTCTGTGAGGAAGTTTTAATTCAAATTTACAAAAATGTCATCGTATTATGTCATTCTGCAACTTTCTTTCCCCCTCAACATGTCTTTAGAGATCTTTCTAATACATATAGATCTCATTTATTACACTTTACAAATATACAGTATTCCATCATTAAGTATTTTCCATTTTGTTCCTGATGGGAATTTGTTCCCAATTAATGAGTACTACAAATCATGCCACAGTAAATAGTCTGGTACATAATTTCCTGAGCATACAAACTCAGAGTAGAATTGCTAGATATTTTTCAATTTGCCATAAGGAATGTTTCCCATTCCCAAGGTCATAATCATTTTACTATATAGCTTTCTCATACTTCTGCTTTTAACCCAATCCCTTTATCTTTGTGTATAGTTCATGTCCTATTCCGTGACCCCCCCACCCCCGAGAACAAATTACCTCCAAAGCACTTTTTAAAATAGTCCCATTAGCTTCTCAGCTCCTGATGCCTTTTCTATATTATAAATTCTAATAAATGCATAGGTTTTTGCAGAATCTCTTCTGTTCTGCTAAATCAATACCATAGAAGTCTCTTTCTAATACTTATAGCTTTGTTTTTATTACACTGATGAAGATCTCCAGATTCATGCAGATAGCAATCATAAAAATGTTTTCCACTCCCAATTTTAGTGGAAATGCATCTAAAGTTTTCAGTATTACCTTTGCAGTATGGTTTTTATTGTATACAGGATTTTAATCATACAAATGTCTTTCTCTTCAAGAAGAATTCTCTGGTGTCCTTTAAGTTTTCAGCTTTTGCTTCCCTCATTTGTGATGCCTTCCTTCAGAATTGTTATTTCTGATGTGTTATAAGGTGTAAATTCCTGATGAACACCTTTCATGATATCCACAGGGTTTTAATGTGTATGAATTTTCTGGTGTCTAATGTGGTGTGACTTCTGGCTGAAAGCTTTCCCACATTCACTACACTGATAAGGCTTCTTACCTGTGTGTATTCTCAAATGTAGAGCAAGGGTTGAGAACTGTGAAAAAGCTTTCCCACACTCATTACAACCATAGGGTTTCTCACCTGTATGGCTTCTCACATGTACAGTAAGAGATGAACTTTGAGAAAAGGCTTTTCCACATACATTGCATTCATACGGCTTATCACCTGAATGAATCCTCACATGTACAATAAGTGATGTTCGCTGAGAGAAGGCTTTTCCACATTCATTACATTCATAAGGTTTCTCTCCAGTGTGAATATTTTGATGTTTTATGAGGTACTTCTTCTGACCAAAAGCTGTTCCACATTCATTACACTTGAAGGGTTTCTCTCCAATATGAATTTTCTCATGCTCAGTAAGGTTTGATTTGCCACTGAAGGTTTTCCCACACTCCTTACATATAAAGGGCTTCTCTCCTGTGTGAGTTCTCTGGTGTCTGATGAGGTTTGACTTCTGAATGAAAGCTTTCCCACAGTCCTTACACTCAAAAGGTTTTTCTCCAGTGTGAATTTTCTGATGGGTAAGAAGGTTTTCCTTCTGGCTGAAGGATTTTCCACATTCGTTACATTCAAAAAGCTTCTCTCCAGTATGGGTGTTCTGATGTTTAATGACATACTGCTTTTGGCTGAATGCTTTTCCACATTCATTACATTCAAAAGGTTTCTCTCTATTATGAAAATGCTCATGCTCAGTAAGAGTTGATTTGTGGCTGAAGATTTTCCCACATACCTTACAGGCATAGGGGTTTCCCCCACTACAAATTCTCTGCTGACTGAGGTGTGACATCTGAATGGAAGCTTTCCCACATTCACAAGGTTTCTTTCCTGTATGAATTTTTTGATGAATGAAAATTTACTTTTAGCTGAAGGTATTTCCACATTTCTTACATGTGGTGGGCTTCTCTGTGTATGGCCTTTCAAATGTAGAGTAAGAGATAAGGTTCAAGAGAAAACTTTTATCATAATCAGTACATTCAGAGCTCTCTAACTCTAAATTTTCTAAAATATTCAGTGAAGATTTATAACCTTCATTGACTTCTCTCCAGTATGAATTTTCTTCTGCTCAATGAGACGTTATCTAGGTAAAGGCTTTTCAATATTCTTTAGAAGCACAGGATTTCTCTCCAGCCTGACTTCAACATTGAATGAGGTGCAACATACAAATGAAAGTTTTCCCACATTCAGTAAATTCATAGGTTTTTCTCTCCAGTATGAATGCTCTGATATATTGTGGGGGTCAAATTTTTAATGAAGGCATTTCCACACTGATTTTATATCCTTTTACAAAAAGGGTTATTACTACAAGGAGTAAGCTATGGCAGATTTCCACACTGTTTAAATTGATGATTCTTTCCTACACAACTAACTCTAAATTGTGTTTCAAACTCTAGGTTGAAAAAGTTGTTCCCTTAAAAGATAGTCTGATATCAGAGAAAGCACTTTTCCAATTTTCTTAGTCACTGCTTTTTTTCTGTCTGTACTTTATTGAAGCTGGATGTAACTTGTCTCTCAAGTCTTGTTACCAATCTATCCGTTCATCATCTTCTCAAGCTTCTTCTAAATAAAATGGAGTAAAAAGAATAGTCATTTAAAGCAGTCAATGTATAACATGCTTAACAGTGGCTGGCACATGGTAAGCACCCATAAATGTTAGCTTTATGTTATCATTATTTATGAATTTTCCCATCATTAGTAATGAAATTTCAGATTGTGCTTTGGGGGATGAACTAGCTCAAAGTACGAAAGAATCCTCATGATTAATGTCTTCAACTAAATTCTGAGATGGAAACCCTTGAATAGGACTCCTGGTTGAAATTAAACATTCACATATGTATAAACAGTTCAGAAAACTCAGAAAAAATAACCTATTTTCATAATCCAGCAAATTGAATATAACAAAAAATGAGGGATTAAAAAATAAGATAAAAAGATAACCACATAAAATTGAGAAAGTCTACCAGGGATTCTGAAAAAGGGAAAGGAAAAGCCAACTGCTTCCTTCTAAAATTCCATTCAAAGGACAAGAAAAGGGGAAATGGCACAAACTCACAAGAAAGAAGAATGACAGGCAACATCAATACACACAGGTATTAACAATTTTTTTTTAATAACAAAGTACATGCAGGATTTTCGACAGAAGAGCTGAGGAAGTTCAAATAACGTAAAGGTCCTGCAGAAGAGGACACTGATGTCAAGCAAGCAAACCTGTGTCACAAAATATCATAGAGACTCAGGAAATGAAGGGAAATTTTAAGCACTCCAAAAGAAGGAATAGTATTTGCTGTAAAAATAAAATTTGTTTAAGTTGCAGCTGGCCCCTTACTGTCAGTAATGAGGACAAAGGACCACTCCTTTCACAAAGTCAAAGTTACTCTTTGCAGGAATTTAATCACAGAAGTCTCAGTCTCAGGGACCCTCAACAAATGAGATGACAGGTACTATACTCAAAGCAATGGGATGTACATGTAATATGGTGAGACCCCAGCTCCATTCTGTAGTCAATGCCCGAAGTGTTGGAAACTTTGAGCAGGATATGAAAGGACCCTTTTCTGGACAAACTAAAAGGCCAGTGAAAAACTTAAATAGGATGCCTCCCATCTAAGATGATACTTATTTGTGGTCATTTTTTTCTGGTGAAACAAAGGACCTGGCCACACCTGATCATGAGAGTAAGACAGTATAACTCAGAAGGAGACCCCCAAGTTGATGAGGCATTCTACACTCTACTCTTTATCCAAGCACCCAGGAACAAAAGAGCTTACCTTTTAGTGAATCATTCTTAAACATGACTGTAGAGCCAATACTCCACACAGCAGAGGAACCCCACTAACATGAAAGATCAACATTGAAAGAAAGTAAGAAACTCTAAGGAAATAAAGATAAGGCACAGCAAACAACAAAACCCTGAAACCAACTGCAGACAGTTATGAGAAGATATTTTATCAGTGAAACAATAACAGCATTCTGGAAACAAGATACAGAAAAAGGTCCCTCAGAAAGTTAAGACTGGGACAATGAGGTGGGGTGAGAGGTAACGTAAGGGAAATTGTATTACCATTCACCAATAACAGGGTCTCCATAGTGTAGAAGGATTGCACTGCTTCACTCTAGCAAACTCAGGCATGGCCAGGTGCCTTGTTTGGTCAATGACATATAAACACAGGTGACAATGGTCATTTCCTGATACAAGTTATAAGAAGACACATTGAAGGATAAACCAAAGTAATAAAATAGCTGAGTAAAAGAAGTTCCAGAAAATGAAAGGGGGAAACTGGTTTAGAGGAAATATTCAAAGAACAAAAAAATGTCCTCTCCTCTAAGTCATGACTCTCCAGACATCTTAAAAGGTGCACTTGGTACCCTGCACAATGAATAATAAAAGATGAATATCTAGACACATTACTGGGATATTTCAAAACAGCAAGGAGGCGAAAAATGCTTTCAAAACAAAGAACATATATCATTCAAAGAAAAGAGAATAAAAATTCCCAAAAGAAAGACAGGAAGCTAGAATTGATTAAAAAAAACTTAAGCTTAGATTATTAATCTGAGACAGTCAAGTACAGGCATTTTTTAGTTATGCAAATGCCCCAAATGCACCTTTTCTCCCAGGATGCTATTAGAAGATGTGTTCCACCAAAATTAGTAGACAGAGATGGTAACAGATATAGAATCTAAAAATGAGGGGGATGTACAGGGGGCTAAAAAATGAAGTAATTTCTATGTTAATGGTGATGAAAAGCTACAAGGTAGGAGATGACCATCAGGTCAGAGTACAGCCTAGTCTACGCTGAAGTAAGAGGACAAGAATTTTAGACTTATTGTCTCCAAAGGAGAAAATGGAGATTTCCCAATGCATGTAACAATGTGGAAACTAGTACTGAGAGGGCTTTGAACTATTCTGAATAGGAAATTTGTGCTTCAGTACATGAAAATCAAGCAAACAAAAAGTGTAGTGAGCATCAAATCCATGAAAAGCAAAAACTATAAAGAATATTAATTTTATACATATACACACATACTTCTATTGTACACAAGAGGATGACAGTTGTCTCAAGGGAAAGCACTTGGGCAAACAAATTGTGAGCTAAACCTAGCCACTTTACTCATGAAGCACCATTTTTTACTTTATTTCATGTTGCACCATTAATTTGCTTTAAACAAATTAATAAATGCCTTACAAACTATGGTTATTAAGACTTGGGCATTGTTTGGCACAAACTTTCTTCAGACAAAAAAGTAACAGAATCATCTCAAAGAAAATAATTGATAGACTTTTCTAATGAGACTGGTAATGTTAACAAAATATGACGTTTTGATACTGTATGAGTTATGTCAACATTTCTGTGTTCAGTCATGTCTGACTCTTTGCAACCCCATGGACTGTAGCCCACCAGACTCCTCTGTCCATGGAATTTTCCAGGCAAGCATACGGGAACAAGTTGCCACTTCCCTCTCCAAAGTATCTTCTTGACCCAGGGATTGAACCGGCAGTCTCTTGTGTCTCCTGCATTGGCAAGCAGGTTCTTTACCAGCTGAGCCACCCAGGAAGGCCCCCATATCAACATTTTAAAGAGCTGCAGTTCAGCTGGCCAGTGCATGATGGGTTTCCCTGGTGGCTCAGAGGCTAAAGTATCTACCTGCAACGTGGGATACCTGAGTTCGATCCCTGGGTTGGGGTGATCCCCTGGAGGAGGGCATGGCAGCCCACTCCAGTATTCTTGCCTGGAGAATCCCCATGGACAGAGGAGCCTGGTGGGCTACAGTCCATGGGATCACAAAAAGTCAGACACAACTGAGCAACTAAGCACATAATGCATGATGTTACAAAATCATGCATGGGTCAGAAATCCATTGAAAGTTTTAAGATAAATGGATATTGTGTAAGAGAACAGAAAAATCTGTTATAATTTCAAATTTCACATTGTGGCTAATCTTGAAAAAATTACCACTTGTAAAGTGTTAGTATAGTACCAAAGAATATTCACAATTATCTGAAAAGACTATTAAAACACTGTTCCACAAACATGTAAAACAATGCCACTCTTCTCACTATAAACTTTTTTATTTTGGAAAACTGTTACTTAAGAATTGTAATTTATAAATTTATATGTAATGAGATTATTATTTGAGTTTTTTGTTTTCAAAAGTTTCTCAATTTTACATTAAATAAACATCATAAAAGTCCACATAATAAACAAAAGTCCTTTGGAGGCCCTCAAGTTTTAGGACTGACTATAAATGTTACTGCTCATGGGTAATGGGTTACATTCTGTGATGAGGAAAATGTGATAATGGTGATGATTACACCATTTGTGAATATACTACAAAACACTGAACTGTATATTCCCAAAAGGGTAGATTTTATGTTACCTAAATTACATCTCAATAAAGCTGTTTTTTTAATTAAAAAAAAAAAATGTGAAGAGTTCCTAAGACCAAAAAGTTTAAGAACTGATGCTCAAAACATTTCTCATTATTCATTCAACAAATACCTTCTTCTACCTTCTTCTTACAGTAAGTCTGGCACAGTTCTAAGCTCCAAGGATAAAAAGCATTAAACAAAACTGACAAAACTTTCTGCACCCATCAAGTTTACATTCTAGTGGACAGAAAAAAAAAAAAAAGAGAAGGTTTGTTAACAAGTTTTAACTGCTATGGGAAAAAATTAGAGAACGGATAGAGTTATAGTTTCAGATAGAACAGATTTTGAGAAGGTTAAGATTCACGACCCGGAAGGAAGAGAGTGATCCTTACAGATGCATGGAGGAAGAGCATTCTAAGTAATGGTTAAGTTCAGAAGCCCTGAGAAAAAGCCTACCAAGCATGTTAGGTATGCAATCAATGAGTCACAATTAGGCATATAATGTTCCTTATGTCCCTTGGTTTAACCCAACCCCTTCCTACATCTTAGGCTTCTTATAATCTATAGAATCTCCTGGAAACAGCTCCAGTAACAGGCTCCTAAAGACTTCTCCAATCTTGTCTTGTACTTCTAAACATCTTTCCCTTAACTTCTATTCACAATCATACTTCACTTTTCTTAAGTGTTTCATATGAAGTATTTTTAAATCCAAGTTTCTACATCGCTAAGTCAATATACTAACTATAATCTGAGATACTGGATTGCAGTAATGGCTGTATTCATTTTTCTTTGGATGGCTGACAGTTAAGTATTTTTTAAATACAGGGGGGCAAAAAAAAAAAAGCAGAGACATTACTTTGTCAACAAAGGTCTGTGTAGTCAAGGCTATGGTGTTTCCAGTAGTCATGTATGGATCTGAGAGTTGGACTATAAAGAAGACTGAGAGCCAAGGAATTGATGCCTTTGAACTATGGTGTTGGAGAAGACTCCTGAGAATCCCTTGGACTGCAAGGAGATCCAACCAGTCCATCCTAAGAGAGGTCAGCCCTGGGTGTTCACTGTTAGGACTGATGTTGAAGCTGAAGCTCCAATACTTTGGCTACCTGATGTGAAGAGCTGACTCATTTGAAAAGACCCTGATGCTGGGAAAGATTGAAGGTTGGAGGAGAAGGGGACGACAGAGGATGAGATGGTTGGATGGCATCACCGACTCAGTGGACATGGGTTTGGGTAAACTCCAGGATTGGTGATGGACAGGGAGGCCTGGCGTGCTGTGGTTCATGGGGTCACAAAAAGTCGGACACAACTGAGCGACTGAAGTGAACTGAAGGTATGATAATAGTATTTTTGTTATGTGGGCCCCCCCACATAACATTATTTTTAGAAAATGCAAACTTCATTATTCAGGAATTAAATGTCATGCTGTTTCAATGCACACAATACTCATGCACTAGGAAACAGATGCATCAAACATGGAAAAATACATATTACTGAATCTAGGATATATAGTAGATCAATGTACTCTTCTTTCAATGTTTTTACTGTTTGAAGATGTTAAGAACAGATCTAAAAAAATCCTTCTATAATAATTCAGATTATTTAACAAGCTACTGCATGTGTAATCAAAATTTCAGACAGAAAAAATAAAATATTGGCCTTTCTTTCAACAGGTCCATATGATAAGATTCCACACATAAAAGTAAAAAACAGGTAAGATGTTTACTGAGGACTTTTGAATTTCTGTGCAAAATGTGAAGTAGGACGGACAATAATATGGTAGATCAATAAAAGAAATTAAGTAACGGGATTAAATAATCAGGAACTGCAAAGGTAGGGAATTTCATAATCAAAGGCCAAGATTCAAATAATTTTATAGAGAGAAGGAAATATGTTCACATTATACTCACAGGGTTAATATGTCCTCTCCTGATTAAACTGTATCTTTTAAAAGGTTTGCCTGACCATGTCACAATGACCAAGAGAAAGGAAATGATATAGACCTAATTTGATGTGACATCTGGACCTGAAATAATGAGCTGAAATCTCTAACACAATGAAAATGAAGTCACAATTGGATAATTGTTTATCCCGTAAATAGGTAAAATTATGGTGGGCAAGACAGAAAGGCTGGAGGTGCAAAAATAAAGACAGATATTTATACAAAGCTTGGGACTTGGGGTGGCTCAGATGGTCAAGTGTCTGCCTACAATGGGGGAGACCAGGGTTCAATACCTGGGTTGGGAAGATCCCCTGGAGAAGGAAATGGCAACCCACTCCAGTACTCTTGCGTGGAAAATCCCATGGATGGAGAAGCCTGGTAGGCTACAGTCCATGAGGTTGCAAAGAGTCGACACATAACTGAGTGACTTCACTTTCCTTTCCTTTTACTTCTAACTTCAGAATGAATGAGTCATTTCTGAGAATTAATTTATAAAAGGAAAGAGGAAAGGCAGAATGCAGAGTTCCAGAAGACATGTCCAAGAAGAAGATAGAGTGAAGGGGGAGAAAAAAGCAAAAGATGGGGAAACACTTAGATAAAGCAACAAAAGCACCCATAAAGCTGAATCTGGAAAGAACTCCTAGAAGGGAGACTCAAACATATCATAAGTAGATCCTTTCCTCTAAAATGGTAAAATAAAGACATGTTGGGATTTCCCTGATGGTCCAGTGGTTAGGACTCCGCTGTCTTGCTGCCAAGGGCCCAGGGTCAATCCCTGGCTGGGGAACTAAGGTCCCATAGGCTTCAAGGTACAGCCAAAAAAAAAACAAAAAGACATTTCTGCTTACTTTCTGTCTGAGGAGAAATATAAAGACTAAAAGGAAAAACGGCACTGTTGGTCTAAGTAGAAAATAGCTATAATTCTAATGTCCTACTAAGAAGAATATGAGTAGGCAGCTGTCACTGCTGTTTTTAGGAAGAGCTCTTATGCACAACACTCTCCAAAAACAAACGGCACAGTTTCAGGGGGTCACATCACCACCTCCTAGTTTCTAACAACAGAATCTAGGAATGCAGGCTGGATGTAGGAGACTTGGACACAATGGCATCTCTGAGTGGTAAGAAAAGTAGAAATGAGCAAGGAAGTGCAGACACTGCCACTGATTAAAGCAGCTTGTCAGTACAGCAAAACATAAGTCTTCTCAACTTTCTAGGTTCCCTAAATTCCTAACTTTCCAGCTCCCTAGATTCCTGACTGCCTACCTGAATATGCACTTAGATGATGGATCAGTAGACAGGACACAATTAACAAGTCCATAAGAAAATGCTTGATCGGTCTCCCAAAATTCCTGAAGTCTTCTTGTATCATCCTTGTCTAGTTAAGTCATCAGTAACTTCTCTTTCTCTCATATCCAACATAAAATCAATCTTTCAACTATTCCTTTAAACCATCTTAAAAATCTGACCACTTGTCACTAAGTATAACTATTACCTAGATCACTGCAGTAGTGATCGATCACTCACATTAATCTCCTAGCCTTGGCCCCCTATACTGTATTTTATTTATTGCAGCTCAAATTTAATTCTGATCTTTTCACTCCTCACCTCAAAAACCTTTGATGGCCTCTCAAATCACTCAGAATAAAGGCCAAAGTCTATGATTTGGCCTGTTACCTAACCAAACCCTTTGTCACTCTGCTCAAGCCCACAGCCCTCATCACTATTTCTGTAAGAGGAAGCTCCAGCCTCAGGGTTTTTAAGACTTTTTGTTCCTTTTGGCTGAATGCTCTTCCACCAAATACTGCATACCGCACTCTCATACTCTTAAATATTACTCTCTTAATGAGACCTTTCCCTGACTAACTTATTTAAAATTATAACCTCCAACTGGCCCTCACTATACCAGTTTTCCTTGCTTTATTCCTCTTCATAGGACTCACCACCATTTGATAGAATACATTTTTTACCTATTTCCTCATAGTCTCTCTTCCCCAATTAGAATGTAGACCTCAAGGAGGAGGAATTTTTGACTGCTTGATTCACTAACATTTCTCTAGTACCTGAAATGGTGCTAAATACAAATCATGCAGGAAATACTTATTGAATATATCAATATACCATGTTGGTAGACATGTAAATTGGTTTACTTTTTTCAGAACAACGTGCCTATTTCTATCAAATCTATAAATAAATTTAACTTTGACCCAACATTTCTACTTAGAGTAAATTAGGAGGTAACTATCTGCACATCTCTGCAAAGCAATATAAACAAGTATATTCACTTGCATCTTCACTCACACAAGTCTGGAAACAACCTAAATGTCCATTAGAGGCAGGTTAAATGAATTAAGTGTTGATGGAGAAAAGAAGAAAACTATGTACACAGTAGAATACATACCATCATTTAAATGAAAAGACTGAGTGCTTGTATTTATTTGTATTTGTACCACAGATACATTAACATATGCTTGTTTATTCATAGACTACCTCAAGAAGAATCCATGTGAAACTTTTTATGTGATTGCAGCTTTGAAAAAGAACTACAGGTCAGATGTTTTCACTGATGTTCAAAATTTTTTACAAATTCATCTTTTATATTAAATAATAAACACACTCATCCATTCATTCATCTATACACACACACATAGCAAAAAAGCAGAACTGATTTCTACAGCAAAAACTTCTGAAAAGAGGTACATTGGGGCAGAAGGGAAGGAGGCAGGAGTTTACTGATGCAGTAATGGGGGAACTGGATAAGAAGACAACAGGAAGTGTGATTACAGATGTAAAATATGATGCTGAAGCATTTAACCACTGAAAAAATGAGAGAAATTGGTAATAAAAAGGAAACTAAATATCAGACAATATGTAAACCTAACAGGGTAAAAGACAACGCACAAGGAAAGGCGCCTACACACACCAGGAGATATGAGACTGAGGGTATCATGGAAGACAGAACAATCCCAGAGAGGCAGAGGGAATGAAGTGTGAAGGGCTGACATGCAGAATAAAAATAAGAAGGGCACCTGGCCCTCTAGAATCTGATTAAAGGGACAGACTACTGAAAAAAAAAAATGATGACTAGAAATGTCCTTCAGGTTTCTAAAGACTTACTCTAAGACTAGGGCTGGTAACAAAGCCTTTCAGAAGTGCTGACTGAACAACTGTGATGTGCCTGGTTGTGATGCACTCACCTGAACAAACTTCCTTTCCACTTCTTTCTCCACCATCCAGAGTTCGTCTTCGTGCTTCAACAGAGGATCACATCCAGTCTGATCAGTTCACAACCTGCTAACTGGGGAAATGACACAGCACTAGAATGTTAATGCTGGAGCCCAAGTTCCCTCCTAGAACTCGGCTGAGCCCTGGGGCCTCCCGGCCTTCTGAAGGATGAGAACGGTGCACAAGGAAGTGACCCTGCAAGAAAGAATAAAGTAATAACTTTTTGCCTTAAGAGATTAAAGCGCATACAACTATATGAGCAAAGGTACAATATATCTGGATCCAGAATTTCAAAGCCATATACTTTTTAAACCATTTAAGGCTCCGCACACCCAGAAATGGAGAAAGAGAGGGGGAATTTATTTTGAGAATTTGACTTACATAGGAAAAGCTGTTCACATCTTACATGACTGGCTGCTACTGTTCTCTAGCACCACACTTCTACGTAGGTTCCTAAGTATGATTTTACCTGTGACCCTGACTCTTGGATGAAATTTAATATTCATTATCTAGAACAACATATGCCTATCACAACTAAGTCACATAAATAAAGTTGTTCTTGACAGTATTTAGGAACAAAAACTGAAAAAGTGTTCCTGGATTCCTAATATTTGATTGCCATATACTCTAAATGCAACTATATATTAAAAAGGTCCTATAAATATGCTCACCCACACATTCAAAACAACAACAAAAAAAGTTATGAACATTATTGGGACAATAGACAAAATCCGAATACAGACTTTGAATAATAGTATTAATATTATATTTTCTGATTTTGATTACTGTACCATGATGATGTATAAAAATGTCCTTGTTCTTAGAAAATTTATGCTGAAGTATTTATAGCTAAAGGGAGCAGTATACAACTTAGTCTCAAATAGTACAAAAAAACCTACACATTTCTGGAGAATTAAAGAAGGAAAAAATAAGGCAATTTAAAAAGTAAATGGTGAATTTGGGTTAAGTGTATATGGGACTTCTCTGTACACAGCACTCTTCTCTAGAAAGGGTACATCCAACTTTTCTATAAAGTTGAAATTATTTAAAACAAAAAAAGCAAAATTCTAAAAAATACAAGTTCCTACTTATACACTATCTACTATGCATGGTGAAAAAGCACAGTCACCAACTTGTACTGGGGTATGGCAGATGGAAGGCTCAGAGCCTGACTTAAATAGAAATGTACACAGATATAAACATGAGAGTGTGGGTTGCCTAGAAACAACCTGCAAGAAGAAGGAGATCAAGTTTGATCTCCTGGACATTCAGAGTGTCAGGTTTCTAAGGAACATGTAGGCAAATATATCCATTAGGCAACTGCATACATAAACGGGGAGCTCAGAACAGCCTAGAATGGAAATCTGTCAGCTGTCAGACTATAACTGCTGCTGAAGACAGGTGGAATGTTATGTGATTGCTTATAGAAAACATACAGAGTATGTGAATGGTCAAGGAGACAAGGCAGCATTTCACAAGAGCAAGGTGACTGCTTAGTTTCAATGTTTTAAGTACTTTTCCTTAAAACCATACAACATATTAAGCAAAATGGGTTAATGGGAAGAGGGGAGTAAGGGGCAAGCAGCTAGCCCATACATTACACCTTAAATTATACTCTTTTTATATATTTTAACTCTTAAATTATATGTCAGTGTGGCCCCAAAACCTAAAATAGCAGACGTGGCACAGGAAGGACAATAGTGTGTGACAGTGTAGCAAGAAAGACTAAGATAATGGTGAGAGTTCCTTAAGGTAGCAGACTTCAGAAATAACCAAGAAAGATTCATTCTCAGGATGAGGAATTCACCCTGAGTGAGAATGTGGTAATCAACAAGGCTCATGACAAAAAAAAACCCAAAACACCCAAGCTCCATGTTATCTCTACCAAAAGGAAAACCCACATAGGGGGCGTAAAGAGTAAGTTGCAAAAAAGCCTACGAAGAACTGGGAATGCTGAGGGAGATTCTAAGGACTTAGGGAGTTCAGAAATCCACAGCTAATATTTCTTTACAGAATGAGTCTTACTCTAAGACGGAATCAATGAGAGTAAAACCTAGATTAAACCGAAAAAGACTGCAGGGGAAGCAGAACAGACTTAAAAAGCACTTGGGAGTGGGGTGACCCCAGATTCAGAAACCTCTAAAAGTAAATGCATCATCCTGGAAGGCCACTACTATGAAGATTTATGGGAAACAGAGAAAGATAGAGGTCGGCCTCAACCAAGTTAGGGTCAACTAGCCAAAGAACAGGGGAAGCCTTCTGCTTTTAAACACTAGAAGAGGCAGGAGAGCTTTGAAGCAAAGAATGCTACTATGTTTCCTTCCTGGTACTTGTCTAGGAAAATCTACCTCCTACAAACAGGGCAAATACTTTGTGTCTATACAAGGATGCTTTAAGAAAAACAGTGGCAATCAACAGCAGAATTTTCCAACAATTAAACTCACCTGAAAATTACTGCCACAAGTACATAAAAAAAAGAAACACAATGTATCAAAATTATTTTTTGAAAAAGACAAAAACTTTAAGGGAACAAAAGCTATAAAAAGAACACAAAAGATAAATGGAGAAAGTGAGTTACAAAATGGTCACCCAAAAGGAGGAAATGGAAAAACAGAATATGAATGGGTATCTTATTTGTGTTCTGTTTGATGTTTTAAAGACTGTAGTTATCAGAGTTGAGAGAGATTTTTATTTCCTTGATTAATGTGATCTTTTCTGGTTGTTGTATATGAGGCATGGCAGTGGTCTCAGTTTTAAACTTTTTATTTCTACTCACACCTCCAGAGATCCAGGCAGGAGGGGTAATATTTACACATATAGGTCATCATAATCTACATCTGACCAAAAAAGCTAGCATCTTATCTAATGCAAAAACATTGAGGGCATTTCTATTAAATTCTAAATAAAGATAAGGATGCCCAACGTCTCATTTTTAAATGTAATCATAAACAATAATAGGTTAAGCAGAGAATAAAATTAATTTATAGAAACCAACAAGCTTTATATTATATACCAACACAAAGACTCCATTCATAACAGCAATATAATTGATAAAGGACCTAAAAATAAATTTAGTAAAAAGTGTCTAAAATTTATATGAAGAAAATTTTAAGACACTCTAAAAGACCCAAAAGGAAACTAGCAAATATACAACACACAACATGTACACGGAAAGGAATATTCAACACTATAGTCCCTTTCCCTAAAATTATTTTACAAAATTTAATGCAATATCAATTAGCTTTTTCCTAGAACTAGACAAGCTGATTCTAAAGTTTACATAGAAAAATAAATGGGAATAATTAAGAAACTGAAAAAGATAAGCAATAATAGGAGACCAACTATACTAGATATTAAAACAAAATCATAAAGCTCACACACTAAAAAGATAAATATGGGTACACGAATACAGACTGGAAGATGGATGAGAATATAAAGTCCAGAAACAGACCAAATACATGAAAATTTAGTATATGATCAAAATAAAGAATCTTAAGATAGTAGAGTTAAAGGTCTTTTAATATTAATAAATGGTGTTGGAAGTACTGGGTAAGCCTACTGGAAAAAAATATAAACCTGGATGCATACCTAAATATCATATGCTAGGATAGGAAAACCCATAAAAATTATAACCTTGTAAGGATATGAAAGTAAAGATGAAACCGGGAGTGAGAAAGGCTTTCTATGACCATAAATGAAAAGACCAATTAACTAATATTTTAATTAACTGATAAATCTAACATAAAAAAAAAACTTCCTGATTCCACATGATTTTTAAAAAGAAACAACCACTGAACAATATCAAAACACAAATTTAAAACGTGAAAAAACCTGCAACTCATCTCACATAGGGTTAACCTTTTTAATGTAATTTAACAGTTCCTAGAAGGAAGAGGCACTGTATAGTAAAACGAGGAAAAGGATATGGACAGTTCCCATACAAGTACATGTGGCCTTTAAAGGTACTCAACTGCACCCATAATAGAGATGTAAATTAAACCTACATTTAGATATCAATTTTCACTCATACTTTTGGCAAAAAAAAACATTCAACACTACACTCTGATGCTAAGCTTCTAGGAAGAGAAGTGTTCTTGTAGATAGCTAAAAAGAAATTACTTAGCCCTATGTGCAATTCCACTTGCAGCAATCTACTTTAGAGATAATCAAGGGCCTTCCCAAGTGGCGCTAGTGGTAAAGAATCCTCCAGACAACACAGGAGAACCTTCCCTAAGTACAAAATGACACAGGTGAAAAATTACTCATTACTGCAAGTAATTAGTAACAGCAAAAGATTAGGAATAACTCAAATGTCCAACAGCAGAATCAACTACAGTAAACACACACACACACAAGGCAGTTAAAAATCATGTATATGATGAAAAAAGGGTATCTCCAGGATATATTGGGAAGTGACAACAAAGAGGAATGTACAGAATGCATCTTTTACATAAGGATGGGGGACAGGAGGGAAGACTAAATATACACGAATGGCCCAACAAATACAAAATCTACTTGAAAAATAAACAATAAAAAACAAACTATATTTAATTGGGACAGAGATGAATGTGACGGGGAGGAGAGCAAAATGAGATCTCTCTATGAGATATAGTTTTTGTTGAAATGCATTATCTACTTTTTTATATAATCAAATTCATTTCTTAAAAAGCAGTCCCTAAACTGGAAACAAATTGAAATACATGAACTCAATCGTGCATTAACTTGGTAATTAACATAATTCCTCAAAACAAGGATTTATTTCAAATGACTTTAAAACAGAGAACTTTGACTCTACATCTTTGGTGTACTCAGTGGAAGGGCAAAAATAGCCACAAAGAAAATTTTCACAGGATACAGTACGTTTATGGTTACTACACTAACAACATTATTATTTTGAAACTATTTTCAGTTATTTTGCAACTGCTGAATAAAGCAAATAAGCTTTATTTGCACTTGTATTAACCTATTCCAAATTTTTACCATAAAATACAATTAGGAGCTATTGAGGTAAAAATCCTGAAAAATTTAAACTAGAAATACTAACATGAACTCATGATTTTTAAAAATGGGTTTATTCATTCTATCTATGAAATGGCCTTGAAACAATGTTACCTCTGCAGCAATGAGAGCATCTAGCATCCAGATCTTGGTCTCCAATACCATTCTCCAGTAAAAGGAACCAGAGCTCCTTGGAGAAATGGCCAATTTCAAGTTTGGGAGAGAAGGTACAAGGTGGGCCTCGAGTGGAAAAAAGCTTTCAAAGTTAAATGGTGGCAAGTTAAAATGAGACAGGAGTTAGCAAGAAGGAAGGCCCACTGAATAAAATTGTGATACTATGACTATCAGAAAGAAAACTAGCTATAAGAGCACAACTTTAAAATGATTAAGGAAAAAAAAAATAGGATAAATTTGATACAATTTGAGGTAACAATCAAATAAATGTAAAAGTAATGAAAAAACTAGAAAATCATCACTTGGCAAGCCTGAAGAAATTACTGCTGATTCAGCTAAAGGATTATTTATTGGTGTTAAAACCATTCATTAAATGATCGACAAGGAATGAGCAAATTATGAAACCATAAGGATTACATTTTGGTCATGAAGGAGAAAATACAATCACTAGTGGTGGATCAATCATATATTTCTATCCTGTTATTATGTATGCAATATGAAGATCACCTCTGATGTAGTCTGACCCAAAATAACTCACAATTAGGATCTGTAAAAATATCACCAGAAGCTGACTTAACCACGAAACCATGAGAAAGTAACCATCATGGAAATCAAAGAACAAAATCTCATAAAGGAGGTTGCTAAAGATGAGTGTAACCTGAACAAAGAATTTTAACTTCCTCATTCCAGTTATAAAAGGAAATGAAAAAAAAAAAAAAAAAGCTTAAACAGCAATTTAAAAAGAGTATCTGCATATCTGAATCTTTCAGAAATTTGAATCTTTCAGAAATTTTTACCAGAAACAGTAAGAATAACTAAACTATTTCTGAGGAATTTTTTCTCCCTTTCTGTATTTTTGTTATTTTATACTGGAGTATAGTTGGATTATCAATGACATGTTAGTTAAAGGTGAACAGCAAAAAAATTCAGTTATACCCATAGAACTAGCCATTCTTTTTCAAATTCAATCTCCTACTGATGGACATGAATTGTTCCTAATCTTTTCCCATGTGAAACACTGTACCTGTATCACTTCATGTAAATTCAGGTACATTTGTAGAATTAATTTCCATCTGTAAAATAACTAGGTCAAAAAGGAAAGCAGTTATTATATATACTGCTGAATTGCCCTTCATAGGCCTGCTTCCTTCTAATACCAATACTATTTTAATTTCTGAGGATTTAAAATGTTATACCATCAGGGGAACTCCCTGGTGGTCCAGCAGTTAGGACTCTGCGCTTTCACTGCCCAGGGTGTGGGTTCAATCCACACCCTGGCTGGGGAACTAACATCCTACAAACTCAGCAGTGTCGCCAACAACAACAAAAAAGTAAAATGTTACTGTTGGGCTCCCACACCCCAACTGCTTTTCTTTTTCAGTTTTACTGGCTATTCTAGCTTGTTTATTTTTCCATATTAAGTCCAGAAACAGCTTAATCTAGGTTCCCCCCTCTCCAAAAAATTTGTGGATACTTTTATTTAGATAACATGAAAAACACTATTTTTGTTCCTATCTTACATTACGCCCTTCAGCAGTATTTTAAAGTTCTTTTCCGGTAGTTTTGCATATTTCTTAAGCTTACTCCTCAATTTTTAAAAAACTGTTGTAAATAATGATTTTCCTCTATCATACATTCTAACTGGCAGTTGTTTGTCTATCTGAAGGCTACTCATGTGTAGGTATTGATTTGGTACCCAATTATTTGAAATACAAGAAGGATAACTGTAGGAGATTCCTCAGAAAATGTACCTTTGTTACTTCACAAAATCCATAACTCGGGAAAATGCATTTAGCAGTCAGGATACCTAACTGGTCCAGATTCATGGATAAACATTGCAGGAATTAGTTTTTTCAAAGAACGAGGATAACAGTGCCGAATCTAGAACCTCAAACCCTTGACGCCCCAGTTATCAGCTTCTGCGCAATAGGACACTGCTTCTAAAAACGGGACGCTGATATTTACTCTAACACTTAACAGCAGTCCTATTAAAGGACCCTAAAGATCAGGACATTGGAGACCATTTGAAGCAGGCTCCTCCTAACAAAAATATCCTTTGAAATATTCTTTGTTTTAAAAAAAACCACACACAGTGATTTGCCTTCTACCCAATTAAAAGAAAAAGCACTTTTATACCAAAACCCATTTTAAAATTATTTACCACTTAGCTTTTATAGACCTTCAATCTTCAAGTAAATAAGATGTTCCAGAAAGATGGCACCGTTAATCATCAGCACTTTCGACAAGGGAAGTGCCGCTCGGATGTTATTCTCTCAGTGCTGGTGTCCTACATCTCTGAGAAGCAGCCATACAATCCCGTACCCAGTTTCTCCCTCAACAATCTCAAACATCCGGTCAAATTTGCGGTCAAACTCAGGGTCAAGCATCGCTCGAATCCTCCCCAGAGGCCCCCACCCCCACCCTACATGTAGGCCACCAGCTCTTAAACCCACTCCAGACTCTCGCCCCGCACCCCAATAGATCCGGAATCCTTCCCTTCAACCTCCCCAACCCCATCGGCCCAAGACGCCCACATCCCACCTCCTATTTTCACGCCACGTGGACCCAGGGGCCGGACTGACCCGCGGACAAAGACCAAAATGTCCACTCGGTGCGCTGCGCCTGCGCACTCCGAGGGCGAGTGAGCACTCCCAGAAGTCTTCACGACGCGGCCCGCACGGTCACGGTGGCCGAGCACAGGCTGGTATCTGATTACCTTCTGTCAACAGCAACGGCGCTTTCCCGGCCTTGGACTACATTTCCCTTAAGGCTTTGCTGGCTGACACTCTACGTCTCTCCGTCTCTTTCCCCCAGCCAACTTGGCGGTCTCTTCCTGTGATTATGAGGCTGTCAGAGTGAGTAATCCTGACTTTGAGGAAGATAAGTTCAGGCATGGTGGAAGGTTTGGAGAGGGAACTCCTTTCTTTGACGGCTTTCGAGGGCAGTGTCAAACGGGCAAAGCCCAGACTGTAAGGTATGAGGACGCCATCTTTCTGTGGCTGGACTGGCTCTGGACTACGTTTCCCAGAGTCCACAGTGGCCCAGCGTTAGGTCTCTCGACGTCGTGGCGAGAGCTTTAGCTCCGCAGGGACCCGGACGCGACCAAGGGAAGGCAGAAGGTGAGGGGTCTGGGACTCTGGGGCGGGGACGGGGCGTGTCCAGAGAGCCTTGGGTTTTTGCGCGCTGGCGGCTGAGAATACGAGATTCTGTCTGTGGCTTTGTGTGTCATAGTGTGAGCAGATTGTGCGACTGTGTGTGCCTTATTTGGTGTGAGGTTGTGACTTTGTATAAAGATGTGGAAGTGTCTCGTGTGGTTGTGTCCTTGTGTGTCCTAAGAGCGAATATGTGGTTGTATTTGTGTGATACTGACCATTTGTTCAGCACCAAGTGTAGCTGTGAGGTGCCTGTGACTTCAGTGCTCTGACAGATTGTGACTCCAGACATTATCGGGATGGGGCATGATGTCCATTCTTCTCTGCTCACCCCTGCCTGTGCGGGAGAATTGGGCGATGAAGCTTTAAAAATGCCCTGATCCCTCACGATTACTTTTTCTTGATTCTTCTCCAAGAGATATATTGAGAGAACTACTGTTGAACATTAAAAAGCCAGGTTCTACGTCCATCAGTTTTTCTTCTTTCCCTGAAACCCTTGTTTTTCGAGATGTGTGCTTAAACACATACACAAGTAATTCAGCCAAATGTGAGGATTAATTGGCTTTATTCAACTTCTGAATCCAGCAGTATCCCATCTACCAAGTAGCTACTCCAAAGGGTTGTATAAAATGGAAGTTTTTTACAGGCAGTTAGAAAAGTGGGGCAAGGAAGTTATTAGCAAAAGAAAAGAAAGGATTGTTTTAGGCCAGGACATCTTTTAGGGGAAGGGAATGGCAGGGGTCTTATCATGCAGATTACCTCACTGGTGCCAAGCAGGAAATTTCAGATCGATTTGTTTAAAGAGAGCACATTTTCTTGAGAAACATTTAAACTGGAATTAAGTCTTGGGTTGTTGTTATGGGACACATGACTCCATTTTAGGCTTTTTTTTTTTTTAACACGTGCTTTCCTTTTCTTCTGAAACTTCTTGCCTAACAAAGCCCCACACCACCATTCACCTCCAAGTGAACTGGAGTCCTGTATTTGCCGTTGGAGTCAATTACTCAGTGCCATGAAGGTTAACTAAAAGGCCCACATTTTCCATATTCCCTGCACACCTAGTGCTCATCTAAATGTTTTAAACTTTTCATTTTAAATACTACAAAATAAAAATAAATACTTAAAACTGTTGCAAAAATAGAATTCCCAAATACTCTTAACCCAGCTTCTCTATCAAGACCAGATTAACAGATACACTAATAGATACTGATGTTGTTGTGTTACTGGGTCCAAGCTTGCTTTGCTCACCACAGGTAGACAAGGTGTTGAGGCAAGGAATAGACTTTATCAGGGAGCAGACCAACCGAGACGATGGCAAGATTGTCGTGTTACCCGGTCCAAGCTTGCTCTCACCACCAGGAGACGAGATGTTGAGGCAAGATAACTTTAATCAGGGATCAGACCAACTGAGAAGATGGCAAGCTAGTGCCTCAAGACCCCCTCTTATTGGGGGTCTGGATGCCAGCTTCTTTTATAGATCAGAGAGAAAGAAGGGATGAGGAACTAAAGTCCAAAGACACAATAGAAATGGAGATGCAGGGGGGAAGTAAACTGAAAGGGTCTTCAATCTTGCAAAATATCTCCAAGGGAATGTTCAGCCTTCAGAAGGGGTGTGTTAATCTCTTCTATTCAGAGGTGGGCAGGGACAAACTATCTCTCTTATCAGCTGAACAAAGGCACTTTAGTTTACAGTCAAGCAGAGGGGCAGGGTCCTCCAGGCAACCCATTGAGTATGATTATAATAATAAAAGCAAGTCAAAGAAACAGTTTCCAACAGGAAGTCAGAATTGGCTTCCTCCCTGCAAGAGCTGTTCAGTTGCCCAGTCACTCTTTGTGACCCCATGGACTGCAATATTCCAGGCCTCCCTGTCCCTCACCATCTCCTGGAGTTTGCCCAAGTTCATGTTCAGTTATACTAAGAGTTAATAACTAATCTACAACTTTTGTTCAGATTTCATCAATGTGGCTTAACTGTCCTGTTTCTGGACAAGGATACAATCCAGGATCATATGTTGCAGTTAAGTTGGTAACTCTCCTTAATCTTCTAATTTTATTGTATTATTTTTATTATTTAAAAAAATTTTTGCTGCACTGCATAGCACATGGGATCTTAGACTAGGGATCAGACTGGACACATGCCGTCTTAATGACTGGACAATGAGGGTGGGGGTGGGGGTGTCCTCCTTAGTCTTCTATCTGAAACTGTTACTTCCTAGGGCTTCCCAGGTGGCTCAGATGGTAAAGTGTCTACCTGCAATGTGGGAGACCTGAGTTCAATCCCTGTGTTGGGAAGATCCCCTGGAGAAGGAAATGGCAACCCACTCCAGTACCTTTGCCTGGAAAATCCAGTGGACAGAGGAGCCCTGTAGGCTACAGTTCATGGGAGTTGCAGAGTTGGACATGACTTAGTCTTTCATGACCTTGACACTTTTGAAGAGAACTGGCAATTTATTTTGTAAATCCTGCAGTATAGAATTTACAGCCTCAATTTGAAGTGCCTGACATTTCCTCATAATTAAATTTAGAGTATGCAGTTGAGGCAAAATGAAAATCACTCAGTTGTGAAAGTCGCTCCATCGTGTCCAACTCTTTGGGACCCCATGAACTGTACAGTCTCTGGAATTCTCCAGAACAGAATAGTGGAGTGGGTAGCCGCCATTTTCTTCTCCGGGGGATCTTCCCAACCCAGGGATCAAGCCCAGGTCTCCTGCATTGCAGGCAGATTCTTTACCAACTGAGCCACCAGGAAAGCTCTATTGGGAGACATAAGATCAATTTGTCTCATTATTAGCAATGTTAACTTTAATTTGCCAGGTTTCTTCACTGCAAAGTTATTCTTTTTTAATTACCATTAATGTGTCTTATGGAGAATTACTTTTTAGTCTATATGCTGTTTCTTTCTTTTTTTTTTTTTTTTACAAAAATTTATTCTTAAATGTACAATAGGTTCCAAGACAACACTTCATTCTAGCTATAGGTGGCAACAGATATTATGGCAGGGAATCCAGGTGTTTAAACAGGAATGGAACTAAGGGTCATCATTGCCTCAGGCACAAGGAACAGCTTACTTTTTGCCAGATTTCTTAATTCCACTGGTGGCCAGGGGGCCTTTCCCCGCGGCCTTTGCTTTTAGCTCCTCAAGTTTCTTCTGCTCCTCCTTCTGCTTCTGCTTGAATGCCTTATCTTCCTCGTCCATCTCCTTGGCTTGCTTCTTGGGCTGCTTCATGGGCTTCTTCTTGCCACCTTCGCGGCCTGACATGGCGCCTGCTGCCCCTTCCCCAGACCCTGCCACCGGAAGCGGAGCCTATATGCTGTTTCTTATCCCACCTTCACCTACTACATCAATTGATAATTCTTGCCTGAAAATTACCAGGTATTTTCCAAATGCTTTTTTTTTTTTTTCCAGATTCTGTTATTCATTCTATATTCATTATAATTTTGTTAGAAATAAATTTTCCTTCTCCGCATTTAACTTACCAACTCTCTGGATTTAAGTACTGTAGGTTATAATCCATTACTATCACTATTTTATTGCTGAATTATCCCAAATTTGACCACTGGAAAATCCTTTGGATTGGCTTCTGTATCCTTGATGTATTTATTTATTTTTAGTATTTCCTTATTTTCCCGCACCACAAGATGTTCCAGGTTGATACTGTACTTTCCCAGCCCCAGTCCTGAAATCAGCAAATTTCCAAGGGATCTCTGGCTCCTTTTATGCAAAAATTATACTTAGAAACCAGGATTAGATGTACTCATTGCAAATGGGATGCTCTTGCTTCTTGACTTTCTCAGATATGAAATACATGCATCTGTACTCACATATCTATATTTGTCTTTATGAAGTGACTTAGCAGCAGCAGCAGCATACTGATATAGATAATCCATGATTTCATATGATCTCTCCAGTTCAGTACCACAGCACTTCTACCCTTCTCCATTTCCTTTTCTGGAATTCCTTTCTCTGACTGTAAAAAACTTGGCTTTCATTAACCACATACATTTATTTATTTTCTCAGTCTTAAGTAGAAAGTAGTTGAAGACTTGCTAACCCATATCCCCAAACCTCATACAGGACTTTTTGTACTTAGTCTTACAGTCCATAGTAAAAACACAGTTGTTGTTTATTCACTAAGTCTTGTCCAGCTCTTTGCAACCCCATGGACTAGAGCCCACCAGGCTTCTCTCTCCATGGTATTTCCCAGGCAAGAATACTGGAGTGGGTTGCCATTTTCTTCTTCGGGGGATCTTCCCAACTCAGGAATCGAACCCACGTCTCCTGCATTGGCAGGTAGCTTCTTTACCACTGAGCTACCAGGGAAATCTCCCAAAATACAGTACCCAACCCAAAAAATGAATAAAAATAGTTTTCCCTGTACCTTTCTATATGGTAACATTACTCATTTGTAATATACCTGGGTTCATTTGATACTGTATGTATTTTATTTGGGGTTCCCAAACACACATCACACATCTTGGTTAATTTTAATTATTTTTTGAGTATGTGAAACTTTAACATATTGTGAAAGACAGAATTAGACCAAAAGGTCTACTCAGTTATTCCTCCATCATTCCATCTCTTCTAATTCCATTCTCCCATTCTTTCCAGTCACCCATTGTAGGTAACCAACCAATCTCAGCTTATTGGGGGTTTTATGGTTTAGTATACATAACATAAAATTTGCATTTTAATTCTGCTGTTCAGTAACATTAAATGCATTTACATTGTACATATATACCACATTATGTTGATTGGTTTATCTATCTGTGAGAGCTTAGGTTACTAACATCTTTTCACTATTGTGAATAATGCTGCTGTGAACATGGGTTTACAGTTATCTGTTCAGGTCCCTGCTTTTCCTTCTTTTGGTTATATATCTAGAAGTTGAATTGCTGGATCACATAGTATGTTTATTATTTTGAGGAATCATCATACCATTTTCTAAAAGAGCTGCACTGTTTTATTAATACATTCCCACTGGCAGTGCACAAGGGTTCTGATATCTCTACATCCTTGCCAGTGCCTGTTTCTTTCTGATTTTTCATTTTTTTTTTTTTAAATAATACCCATCCTAATGAGTGTGAAGTGGTGTCTCATTATGGTTTTGATTTTTGTGAATTGTCCATCTCTTTTTCCTGTTTACTTTCATGGTGCATTGTTTGTTTGTTTGGGGATTTTTTTTTTCTTGGATGCTTTGTCACATGTTTAAGAATTCTTTACACATTAGGAATATTAGTTCCTTATCTGTGATGTGTGGTGCAAGTGTTCAATATTTTCTCCCTGTTTGACAGCTGTCTTTTGACTTTGCTTCCCTCATGGCTCAGCAGTAAAGAAGCTGTCTGCAATGCAGGAAACCCGGGTTCTGTCCCTGGGTCAGGAAGATCCTCTGGAGAAGGGAATGGCAACCCACTCCAGTATTCTGGCCTGGGAAATCCCATGAACAGAAGAGCCTGGCCAGCTGCACTCCAAGGGGTCGAAGAATTGGATACTACTGAGTGACTAACACACACTTTTGACTCTGTTTATGTTTTTTCCATTGAATGTTTTTATTTTTATATAGTCAAATGACCAGTATTTTCCTTTATTGCTTCTAGATTTGGAAAGCCTTTCTTGATTTCAGAATTAAAGGAGAATTTATATGTGTTATCTTCTAATAATTGTAGGGTTTCATCTCTTACATCAAGCACCCTGACCCATGTGTTTTCTAAAGGGCTCTACAGTTTTCCTAGCACCATTTATTAAAAATTTTCTTTGCCCTAGTGATTTGAAATGTGATCTCTATCATATACTAAATGTCCATATATACTTGGTTCTCTTTATAGGCCTTTGGGTCTCTTCCACTGGTTTATCTGTTTATGAACTACTGCCACACTTTTTTTAATTAAAGAGGCTTTATAGTACATTTTAATATCTAGTACAGCTACTTTCCTGATGTTCATTTTTTTACTGTCAAATTGTTCTGTTTCTCTTGGCACCCCACTCCAGTACTTCTGCCTGGAGAATACCATGGGTGGAGGAGCCTGGAAGGCTGCAGTCCATGGGGTCGCTGAGGGTCAGACACGGCTGAGCAACTTCACTTTCACTTTTCACTTTCATGCATTGGAGAAGGAAATGGCAACCCACTCCAGTGTTCTTGCCTGGAGAATCCCAGGGACGGGTAAGCCTGGTGGGCTGCCGTCTATGGGGTCACACAGAGTCGGACACGACTGAAGTGACTTAGCAGCAGCAGCAGCATAGACCTACATCTTTTTTTGACAGATCATATGATAATCCTATTTTTATTTATTTTAAATTAACTTTTATTGGAATATAGTTGCTTTACAATGTGTTAGTTGTATAGCAAAATGAATCAGCCATACATACACATATATCCTCTCCCATTTGGACTTTTTATAATGAATTCCTTCGGGTCAGGCATTAGACATTTATTAAGAATTGCAAATATGCAAAATCCTAATCTAGAACACAGGGAGACAAAATACTTTTAAAAAGTGAGTCTCTATTTTTAAATTACAGATAATGTAATATGGGAGATAAAACTGGTATACAAATGTCCAAAGCAAAGGATGATAAAGGGCACTAGTTCACTCTGCTATTATGCTGTACGAATTCTTAGGAGGAAGATATTTGTATGACCAGAGAGCAGTCATTGTCATGTCATCATATCTAAGTCAAACTGATCCCATAAGAACTCTGAGGAGGTGAATTGAGTCACCTGTATTTCCTACAATTTTCATTCTAATCTTCAGAAATTCAAAATATGACAAGTGGAGCAAGGTGCCTCTATAGCTGTTCAGAGAACCCTGAGGCCAATAGGGCAGGTTACAAAAACATCACAAACCCATCTGGCAAGAAGAGCTGAAAGGAAGCATCACTATACACAGGACTTGTCCTCAGTGACTTTTAGTTCTTTTCCAGCCACATAAATGTAGTTACCAAATCAAGAAGTTTGCAACTATTGGGAACTGACCAAGTAAAAATAACAAAAGCCATTCTGTGAAAGAGAACTGCTTTTGAATATCCTGAGCTATTATTTCATGTTCAGAGGAAGATTCATCTGCTACTTGTCAGAGAAGGTGATGGCATCCAACTCCAGTACTCTTGCCTGGAAATCCCATGGATGGAGGAGCCTGGTAGGCTGTAGTCCATGGGGTCGCGAAGAGTAAGACATAACTGAGCGACTTCACTTTCCATTTTACTTTCATGCATTGGAGAAGGAAATGGAAACCCACTGCAGTGTTCTTGCCTGGAGAATCCCAGGGACGGAGGAGCATAGGTTATATTTAAAAATTAATGCGTGGTTATGGAAAAAAATACACTTAAGTAAAACTAAGGAAATTGAAGATCACAACCCAGAAATAACCAAAGTAATCTGTAAGGATAAAAATTTCCAGAGGGACTTCTACTGGCTGTCTAGTAGTTAAGATTCCACACTTCTAGTGCCTCCACCGCAAGGGGTTCAGGTTTGATCCCTGGTCAAGGAACTAAGATCCCACATGCCTCACATGGCACAGCCAAAAAACAAAACACACAAAACTTCCCAGATGTGTTCAGTCTGGTTTTTCTATCTTGTCTACTTTGATATATACATGTATTTTACAAACGAGACCACATGATGCCCAGTTGTTTTGTAATCTTTTGTTTTCACTAGCCATATCATGAGTATTTTCTATGTTATAAACTACTTCATTACTACTAAATTTGTGAGTACTCAGCATTACCATTTTATAGAAATCTTTCACTTATTTAATATGCTATTGTCTGACTCAGAATCTTGACCATTGCCCAGGAATGTACATACCTCTCAGTGTGTAGATTTTGGGTTGATTTTAGACTGGGAAAATTTATGTTTTATGTCCATAAAGCTCAATACATATAAAAATATGACATATAGGAAAAGTTTCAAGTTATATCAGAAATTCACTTAGTAAAATATCAGTGTCATGTGAGTATTTTGACAAAGGTTAGATTGGCTTGTCAACAAAAGGAATAACTCGTTGTCAATAGCCATAATAATCAATGATCAGGAAGTGATGTTTTAAGAAATCTTCATCTTAATATAGTAGTTTCTTATTTATATGTAGTTTTTTTGTATTTAATTATGTTTAGAAATTATTTGGGGGCTTTGTGTTAAAATGTGATACATTTTATTTTCCCACATTTTAAATATTGGAAAAGATGCTCCTAGAGTTTTTACTCAGGATGATTGCTTTTTCAGGAATAGGTTACTGATGTTAAGGTGACAACACCTATATAGATCTACTCATGACCAGCAACGTCTCCCACTACCCCTACCCAGGTGCTGGCAATCCAGTCCAGTATTCTTGCCTGGGAAATCCCACGGATACAGGAGCCTGGCTGACTAGTGTCTATGGGGTGGCAGAGTCAAGACTTGGCGACTAAACAACAGCTACAGGGGACTGGAAAATGTCATCTGCGTGCCCAAAAGTGAGAGGAAAACTGGATGCTTGAAAAACTGGATAGTGGTGAAACTTCAGTAATTAAATTAGTAAAGTCTACCACACTGGCTAACACCCATTTCTTTTTCTATGTATAGAAAGTTGCTTCTGGATATTAGGTGTGAATTCTTTTTAGAACAAGGAAGACATCCTGGGCTGTAGAGAGAGACTGACAAAAGGCCTGTGCACAGGTGAGTTAGTGCGTGCGTGCGTGGTCACTTCGGTCGTGTCCGACTCTTTGCAACCCCATGGACTGTAGCCAACCAGGCTCCTCTTTCCATGGGGATTTTTCAGGCAAGAATACTGCCATCAGTTGCCATGTTCTCCACCAGGGAATCTTCCTGACCCAGGGATTGAATCCTCCTGCTTATGCCTCCTGCACTGGCAGGCATTTTCTTTACCACTAACATCACCTGGGAAGCCCAGGTGAGTGAGGAGATGCAAGCAACAGGAAGCCTTTTATATGAAAGCTTACGTCCTCTGTGGGAACCAGGAGCTCTAAGTCAGTCCCTCAGTGGCTCTAGAACTACGTAGATTAAGCTCCTTCAATACCCAAGTTCCCAAAGGCACTTCAATGTCACTCATATCATAGTTTATACATACTTTTGGTCTTCTGGATCTCTCTTCCATATCTCTGTGCTTTATCTCTTCAGAATTTGTCTTATCTTCAGGTCTTCTACCTTTTTTATTCCTTCCTTTTGCTCTTCTGTAGGCAATCTTATTTAGTATAAGAGCTTTAAATATCAACTGAACATCAGTAATTTCCAGTTTTATATTCCTGCATTTAGACTTTCTCTGAACTCCAAGATCAAACATCTAATGGATATTTGGCATTTCCACGTGGATGTATAATAATCATCTCAAGGATTGACGTAAAAGGTAAAACAGAACCTGTAATTGGTCCATCCAAACCCACTTTTGTCATAGTCTGTTGTGTTAAAAAATGGCAACTTCATGAGAATTCTTTGGTGGTTCAGTGGTTAAGCCTTGGGCCTTCACTGCTGTGGGCCTGGGTTCAATCCCTGGTTGGAGAACTAAGAGACTCACAAGGCATGTGGTGCAGTCAAAAAAAAGGGCAACTTTATACTTCTAGTTACTCAAGCTAAAAACCTTAGCATCTTCTTGGCCTCTTTTTTATTTATTTTAAATACCTAAAGTCAGCAAATCTGTCAACTCTTCCTGCAGACAATATCTAGATTTTGATCAGTTCTCATCACCTCCCCTGCAACAATACCACCCTAACACAAGCCCTTCATCCCTTGCCAGGATTACTGCAGTAACCTCACTGGTCTCCCTGCTTTGGCAACCCCCCACACACACTCCCACCCCCCACCCCCATCATCTTAGTCCATTTTTCCATGAACGATCCCTTTTTAAAATATATATATATATTTACTTATTTATTTATCTGGCTTCTCTGGGTCTTAGTTGTGGCATGTGAGATACAGTTCTGACCAGGAATTGAACCAGGCCTCCTGCATTGGGAGCCTGGAGTCTTGGCCACTAGACCACCAGAAAGTCCTGAGTGATCCTTTTAAATGAAAATTTGATCATGTCAGTCCTTGGCTTAAAATGTTTCAGTGGCTTCCTGTCTTACTCAAGAATAAAAATCAAAGTTCTTACAATGGCCTATAAGCCCCATATGATCCAACTTCCATCTTCCTCTCTGGCCTTCCTCTCACTCACCCCATTCCAACCACTCTAGTCTCCTTCCTCTTTGTAGTCAGAGAAATCTGCTCTTGTCTTGAGGCCTTTGCATGTGGTTTTAGAAAAGGCAGAGGAACCAGAGATCAAATTGCCAACATCCGCTGGATCATGGAAAAAGCAAGAGAGTTCCAGAAAAATATCTATTTCTGCTTTATCGACTATGCCAAAGCCTTTGACTGTGTAGATCACAATAAACTGTGGAAAATTCTCAAAGAGATGGGAATACCAGACCACCTGATCTGCCTCTTGAGAAATCTGTATGCAGGTCAGGAAGCAACAGTTAGAACTGGTCATGGAACAACAGACTGGTTCCAAATAG
Organism: Tragelaphus eurycerus; assembly: GCA_935064755.1. Taxonomy (NCBI): domain Eukaryota; kingdom Metazoa; phylum Chordata; class Mammalia; order Artiodactyla; family Bovidae; genus Tragelaphus; species Tragelaphus eurycerus. The sequence goes on from CAKXYN010000020.1 coordinate 10,825,163, forward strand.
GAAAAGGAGTATGTCAAGGCTGTATATTGTCACCATGTTTATTTAACTTATATGCAGAGTAAATCATGAGAAATGTTGGACCGGAAAAAACACAAGTTGGAATCAAGATTGCTGGGAGAAATATCAATAACCTCAGATATGCATATGACACCACCCTTATGGCAGAAAGTGAAGAGGAACTAAAAAGCCTCTTGATGAAAGTGAAAGTAGAGAGTGAAAAGGTTGGCTTAAAGCTCAACATTCAGAAAACGAAGATCATGGCATCTGGTCCCATCACTACATGGGAAATAGATGGAGAAACAGTGGAAACAGTGTCAGACTTTATTTTTCTGGGCTCCAAAATCACTGCAGATGGTGACTGCAGCCATGAAATTAAAAGATGCTTACTCCTTGGAAGGAAAGTTATGACCAACCTAGATAGCATATTCAAAAGCAGAGACATTACTTTGCCAACAAAGGTTCGCCTAGTCAAGGCTACGGTCTTTGCTGTGGTCATGTATGGGTGTGAGAGCTGGACTGTGAAGAAGGCTGAATGCTGAAGAATTGATGCTTTTGAACTGTGGTGTTGGAGAAGACTCTTGAGAGTCCCTTGGACTGCAAGGAGATCCAACCAGTCCATTCTGAAGGAGATCAGCCCTGGGATTTCTTTGGAAGGAATGATGCTAAAGCTGAAACTCCAGTATTTTGGCCACCTCATGTGAAGAGTTGACTCATTGGAGAAGACTCTGATGCTGGGAGGGATTGGGGGCAGGAGGAGAAGGGGACGACAGAGGATGAGATGGCTGGATGGCATCACTGACTCGATGGATGTGAGTCTGTGTGACCTCCGGGAGTTGGTGATGGACAGGGAGGCCTGGCGTGCTGCAGTTCATGGGGTCGCAAAGAGTCGGACACGACTGAGCGACTGATCTGATCTGAGGACTGCACTTCCCCTAGATATCTGTGTACCACGTGTCATCTTCCCAGTGAAAAGCATCCTCGGGCTGCCCTTCATTCCCCCAGTGCTCCCTGTCTCTCCTTAACTGTTTTATTTCCCTCCACAGAACTTTGACCTCTTTACATATAAGCAGGAATATCAATGTCAGTGTATCAATATTTGTCACTTTTTCCATTAGAACCTGAGATCCGTGGGAGAGGGGCTGGATTTGTTATCTTCCTTACATGTAGAACCATGCCAACTGAGGTAGGAACTCAGTAGATAGGAAAGATTTCCTGACTACTTTTTCTCTCTCTGCATGCATATTCAATCAGATGTCAGAGCCTGTTGATTTTACTTCTCCAACATCTTGAATTCATCCCCTTCCTGTTTCCGCTGTCACTGTCTTGGGTCAGGCCCTTTGTTTGGGAAAGGAGAGTCACCTTTCAGTTGATCTCCCTGACTCCAGTTTTACTTCTCTCCATGAAAATAATCTGGCCATATTGGCCCTATCTCTTCCTTCTTTAAGTTCTTCAGTGGCCTTCCATTAATTTCTGATGAAAACCAAACTTTTATATATTTGATCAGTATTCATTGGTCACCTTTATCCTTCAATCACTGTGGCAGGTGCCATTCACAGTGATGATGAGACCTGTCCTCATAGTTAATGTTGTGAGCATTATCTACATGCATTATGTAGTGCACACATGCTCAGTCACTTTGGTTGTGTCCAGTTCTTCACAACACTATGGACAGTAGCTCACCAGGCTCCTCTGTCCATGGAAGTTCTCCAGGCAAGAATACTGGAGTTGTTTGCCATTTCCTACTCAAGGGGGTCTTCCCAACCCAGGGATTGAACTTACATCTTTTGCAACTCCTGCACTGTAGGCAGATTCCTGACTGCTGAGCCATCTTCCTCTAGATTCCAGAATTAATTAAATTTAAATTCAGATTAACGAAAATTAAATTAAGAACTCAGTTTCTGGGTCAGACTAGCCACATTGCAAATGCTTAGTTTGCCATATGTGGCTATTGGCTACGTTATTGACAGGACAAGATGTGTAGATTTTCCCCATCACAAAGGTTCTAGAAGACAGCACTGGTCTGAACTCTGCCCCAATCTATACAAGTTATTCCCAGCATTCTCTGCTCTCTAAACACTCCGTCTATGTTTGGTCCACTATGTTTTGCCACTATTCACTCTGCTCAGAGTGCTCTTCTGTCCCTTTCCATGTATGTGCGCTCAATCAGTACCAACTCTTTGTCACTCCATGGACTGGAGCCTGCTGGGCTCCTCTGTCCATGGGATTTCCAGGAAAGACTACTGGAATGTGTTGCCATTTCCTTCTCCAGAGAATCTTCCCAACCCAGGGATTGAACCCATGTTTCCTGCTTGGCAGATGGATTCTTTACCACTGAGCCACCTTCTGTTCTTTTTTTGTCTATTAAATTCTCTGATTTTTAGGCCCCAGATCACATTCTGAAATCTTCTTGACATCACCCCCCAATGATTTAGTCTTCCTTCTGACTCTCCTCACCATAGTAAGTTCCTTGCCTCTCTAATTAGAACCAGCTTCTAAAAAAAAAAAATACAACAACCCTGAGTTCTGAGACTTCCCTGCAGTTCAGTCATTAAGAATTAGAGCTTCCATCCAACTGCCATATACTCTTTACTGCAGCTGTCTTGCAGAGCACTTAAGAGTTACTAAGTACATATTTGTATAATGCTAGATGAGGTTATAATAATAATTCTTCACATGAGATTATAAATTTTATGTATGCAATGACTATATCCCCCAATGCTGAGCACATAGTATGTGATCAATAACTATTTGTGACTAAATGAATAATTTTAACTTCATAAAAAAAAGAATCTGAAAGTAAAGATAATTTTAAAAAGAAAAAAAAAAGAATCTGAGTTTCCACTGCAGGGGTTTCAGGTTTGATCCTCGGTCAGGAAACTAAGATTCTGCATGCTGCTCAGTGCAGCCAAAAAAAACAAAAAACAGACAGACCAAAAAAAACCCCTGCATTCTCCTAATTTTGAAGTAGGCTGCTCTCCACCAGCCTCAGCAGCTGCCAGCCACAGAAGGAATCTTATTCTTCAGGAAAGCAGTGGAGAGAGCTTAGGTAGAAAATAAGGATTGCCTGGCCAAGAGGCTTCTAGAAACTGAGTTCTCACTCAGGTCAGTACTCTGGATGTACCCGTATGCTTGTAAGATACCTGGATTACTGTGGTTTCCTTGCTCCTATCTGGTTAGTCCAGCTCTGGCTGGAGGATTTGACAGCCCCTCATATGGATGGCGTGGCCCCTTTTTGGACTTAGAAGGAGAACGCAGAGCCAGGACATAACCAAAAGGTTTTGCCTGTTGAGCCCAGAAAAGCTGGAAGACTTTGTTTAAGGATGTCTTTTTCATAAGGTTTGGCCTGCACAGGTATGCTGTGCTCCTACCCTGTAGGTCCCAGCCTGTAGGTACTGTCCTCACATGAAGGCTGAGTGAGACTGTGCTGCCATCTTCCTTGCCTCAGCCACAAAGGAAGGTCTGCTTGGAACAACTGGGAGTTATCTTGGGTATGCTGCTGCTAAGTCACTCAGTCGTGTCCGACTCTTAGCGACGCCATGGACTGCAGCCCACCAGGCTCCTCCATCCATGGGATTTTCCAGGCAAGAATACTGGAGTGGCGTGCCATTGCCTTCTCCAATCTTGGGTACAGATTAGCATTAACAATCAGATCAGTCGCTCAGTCGTGTCCGACTCTTTGCGACCCCATGAATTGCAGCATGCCAGGCCTCCCTGTCCATCACCAGCTCCCGGAGGTCACTCAGACTCACACCCATCAAGTCAGTGATGCCATCCAGCCATCTCATCCTCTGTCGTCCCCTTCTCCTCCTGCCCCCAATCCCTCCCAGCATCAGAGTCTTCTCCAATGAGTCAACTCTTCACATGAGGTGGCCAAAATACTGGAGTTTCAGCTTTAGCATCATTCCTTCCAAAGAAATCCCAGGGCTGATGGTTGGATCTCCTTGCAGTCCAAGGGACTCTCAACAGTCTTCTCCAACACCACAGTTCAAAAGCATCAATTCTTCGGCCCTCAGCCTTTTTCACAGTCCAACTCTCACTTCCATACATGACCACAGGAAAGACCATAGCCTTGACTAGGCGAACCTTTGTTGGCAAAGTGATGTCTCTGCTTTTGAATATGCTATCTAGGTTGGTCATAACTTTCCTTCCAAGGAGTAAGCGTCTTTTAATTTCAGGGCTGCAGTCACCATCTGCAGTGATTTTGGAGCCCAGAAAAATAAAGTCTGACACTGTTTCCACTGTTTCTCCATCTATTTCCCAGGAAGTGATGGGACCAGATGCCATGATCTTCATTTTCTGAATGCTGAACTTTAAGCCAACCTTTTCACTCTCCACTTTCACTTTCATCAAGAGGCTTTTGAGTTCCTCTTCACTTTTGCCATAAGGGTGGTGTCATATGCATATCTGAGGTTATTGATATTTCTCCCAGCAATCTTGATTCCAACTTGTGTTTCTTCCAGTCCAGCGTTTCTCATGATGTACTCTGCATATAAGTTAAATAAACATGGTGACAATATACAGCCTTGACGCACTCCTTTTCCTATTTGGAACCAGTCTGTTGTTCCATGACCAGTTCTAACTGTTGCTTCCTGACCTGCATACAGATTTCTCAAGAGGCAGATCAGGTGGTCTGGTATTCCCATCTCTTTGAGAATTTTCCACAGTTTATTGTGATCTACACAGTCAAAGGCTTTGGCATAGTCAATAAAGCAGAAATAGATGTTTTTCTGGAACTCTCTTGCTTTTTCCATGATCCAGCGGATGTTGGCAATTTGATCTCTGGTTCCTCTGCCTTTTCTAAAACCAGCTTGAACATCCGGAAGTTCACGGTTCACATACTGCTGAAGCCTGGCTTGGAGAATGTTGAGCATTACTTTACTAGCGTGTGAGATGAGTGCAATTGTGCAGTAGTTTGAGCACTCTTTGGCATTGCCTTTCTTTGGGATTGGGATGAAAACTGACCTTTTCCAATCCTGTGGCCACTGCTGAGTTTTCCAAATTTGCTGGCATATTGAGTGCAGCACTTTCACAGCATCGTCTTTCAGGATTTGGAATAGCTCAACTGGAATTCCATCACCTCCACTAGCTTTGTTCGTAGTGATGCTTTCTAAGGCCCACTTGATTTCACATTCCAGGATGTGTGGCTCTAGGTCAGTGATCACACCATCATGATTATCTGGGTCGTGAAGATCTTTTTTGTACAGTTCTTCTGTATATTCTTGCCACCTCTTCTTAATATCTTCTGCTTCTGTTAGGTCCATACCATTTCTGTCCTTTATTGAGCCCATCTTTGCATGAAATGTTCCTTTGGTATCTCTCATTTTCTTGAAGAGATCCCTAGTCTTTCCCATTCTGTTGTTTTCCTCTATTTCTTTGCATTGATCACTGAAGAAGGCTTTCTTATCTCTTCTTGCTCTTCTTTGGAACTCTGCATTCAGATGTTTATATCTTTCCTTTTCTCCTTTGCTTTTCGCTTCTCTTCTTTTCACAGCTATTTGTAAGGCCTCCTCAGACAGCCATTTTGCTTTTTTGCCTTTCTTCTCCATGGGGATGGTCTTGATCCCTGTCTCCTGTACAATGTCACGAACCTCATTCCATAGTTCATCAGGTACTCTATCAGATCTAGGCCCTTAAATCTATTTCTCACTTCCACTGTATAATCATAAGGGATTTGATTTAGGTCATACCTGAAAGGTCTAGTGGTTTTCCCTACTTTCTTCAATTTAAGTCTGAATGTGGCAATAAGGAGTTCATGGTCTGAGCCACAGTCAGCTCCTGGTCTTATTTTTGCTGATTGTATAGAGCTTCTCCATCTTTGGCTGCAAAGAATATAATCGATCTGATTTCGGTGTTGACCATCTGGTGATGTCCATGTATAGAGTCTTCTCTTGTGTTGTTGGAAAAGGGTATTTGCTATGACCAGTGCATTTTCTTGGCAAAACTCTGTTAGTCTTTGCCCTGCTTCATTCTGTATTCCAAGGCCAAATTTGCCTGTTACTCCAGGTGTTTCTTGACTTCCTACTTTTGCATTCCAGTCCCCTATAATGAAAAGGACATCTTTTTTGGGTATAGGTGATGCTATCCCAGTCTCTGGGACAGAGACTGTCCCAACTGGAACCCAACCTGCTGAGATGCTTGGATTCTGTGTGAATGATGGAGCACATTCACCTTGATTCCATCTTTCAGTTTCCCTATGGTCTAAGAAAAGGCTGGGTTTTGTTAACTCATTAGTTCTTGGTATTAGTGTTGTGTGGGGAGTCAAGGAGGTGGCAAAAGAAGCCAAGCAGGGACCCTGGAAGTACAGTTGCTTTAAGGTTGTCTGTTTAGGTGGTTTATGGCTAAATTAAAAAAAAAAAAAGTCACTCAGTTATGTCCAACTCTGTGAGACCCCATGGACTGTACAGCCTGCCACGATCCTTTGTCCATGGAATTTTCCAGGCAAGGATACTGGAGTGGGTTGCCATTTCCTTCTCCAGGGAATCTTCCCAACCCAGGGATCAAACTTTGGTCTGCTGCATTGCAAGTAGATGCTTTACCGTCAGAGCTATTGCTACTGCTGCTAAGTTGCTTCAGTCGTGTCCAACTATGTGTGACCCCATAGACAGCCCACCAGGCTCCCCCGTCCCTGGGATTCTCCAGACAAGAACACTGGAGTGGGATGCCATTGCCTTCTCCGGTCAGAGCTACTAGAGAAGCCTAAATAAATGCTGTCTCTAATTAAGCTCAGTTTATGAGATGTGCCCCTTCTCCCCACTACTCTGTTTTTTCAGGACTCTTCACTTGTTCAACAGAAGAATCTAAAGAAATCCAAGCAGGATAGGTGGTTCTAAAAGCCATGATCCAGGTAAGTGGAAATTTCCTCTATTCTTGTCCATGGAATTTTTGAAATAATATCAACATTTGTGTTCCTTATCCTGAAATTTTCCTGTCTCACTTGAGCCCCATTCAGTAACCTGCTCTCAGTTCCTCCATTGCAGGGAATGAATGATGATGCCCCCCCGCCCCCACTTCTGGTGGCCCTCTCTTCTCCAACAGTGTTCTTATCAGAGCAGCAATGGAGCAGAAGTATATTCTCTTGAGAGAAATAGGAGAGCTACCTTTATCAGAACCATGGCTAAATAGAGCCAAAAAGAAGATAACCTTCACCTTTTCCATTAACCCAAGTAGTTTCTTTTTTTCTCTTTGATTTTTAAATGTCACCCCCCCATAAAAATCATAAAACATTTCACACTATCAAATAATATATACAAAAACATATCTATAACAATCATGTGATATAAAGAGTAATAAAATAAATGTTGATATATTCATCACTCAGCTTAATGTACCATCTGAGGAACCCCTCCCATATCCCTTCACGTATACTGCCTTGCCAGTGTTTTTTAATTTATTTATTTATCTGTGGCTGTCCTAGATCTTCGTTTTTATGTGAGGGCTTTTCTCTAGTTGCGGCAAGTGGAGCTACTCTGGAGTCATGCGCAGGCTTCTCACTGCAGTGTCTTCTCTTATTGCAAAGCACAGGTTCTAGGGCTCAGGCTTCAGTAGTTGTGGCACAGGGGCTTAGTTGCCCTGCAGCATGTGGGATATTCCTGGATCAGGGACTGAACCCGTGTCCCCTGCATTGCGAGGTGAATTCTTAACCACTGGACCACCAGGGAAGGCCTGCCTTGCCAGTATTAATGACTATGTTTAACTTTGTGTTTGTTGGTACTTTGATTCTTATTTTTTTTTACTTTGATTCTTATAATAATTTTGCCATACATGGATTCATGCATGCATGTGTGCTGAGTCACTTCAGTCGTGTCTGACTCTTTGCGACCCTATGGACTGTAGCCTGCCAGACTTCTCTGTCCATGGTATTCTTCAAGCAAGAGTACTGGAGTGGGTTGCCATGCCCTCCTCCAGGGGATCTTCCCAACTCAGGGGTCAAATCCACATCTCTTATGTCTCCTGTCTTGGCAGACAGGTTCTTTACCACCAGTGCCACCTGGGAAACCCACATGGATGCCTACTAAACAATTTACTTTTGAGCTTTTACTTTTAGAGTTTGCCATTTTTAAATTTGATGTACACTTATCATCAGATCAGATCAGATCAGATCGGTGGCTCAGTCGTGTCCGACTCTGCGACCCCGTGAACTGCAGCATGCCAGGCCTCCCTGTCCATCACCAACTCCCGGAGGTCACTCAGACTCACATTCATCGAGTCAGTGATGCCATCCAGCCATCTCATCCTCTGTCGTCCCCTTCTCCTCATGCCCCCAATCCCTCCCAGCATCAGAGTCTTCTCCAATGAGTCAACTCTTCGCATGAGGTGGCCAAAATACTGGAGTTTCAGCTTTAGCATCATTCCTTCCAAAGAAATCCCAGGGCTGAAATCCTTCAGAATGGACTGGTTGGATCTCCTTGCAGTCCAAGGGACTCTCAACAGTCTTCTCCAACACCACAGTTCAAAAGCATCAATTCTTCGGCGCTCAGCCTTCTTCACAGTCCAACTCTCACTTCCATACATGACCACAGGAAAGACCATAGCCTTAACTAGACGAACCTTTGTTGGCAAAGTAATGTCTCTGCTTTTGAATATGCTATCTAGGTTGGTCATAACTTTCCTTACAAGGAGTAAGCGTCTTTTAATTTGATGGCTGCAGTCACCATCTGCGGTGATTTTGGAGCCCAGAAAAATAAAGTCTGACACTGTTTCCACTGTTTCTCCATCTATTTCCCAGGAAGTGATGGGACCAGATGCCATGATCTTCGTTTTCTGAATGTTGAGCTTTAAGCCAACCTTTTCACTCTCCACTTTCACTTTCACCAAGAGGCTTTTGAGTTCCTCTTCACTTTCTGCCATAAGGGTGGTGTCATCCGCGTATCTGAGGTTATTGATATTTCTCCCAGCAATCTTGATTCCAACTTCTGTTTCTTCCAGTCCAGCATTTCTCATGATGTACTCTGCATATAAGTTAAATAAACATGGTGACAATATACAGCCTTGACGCACTCCTTTTCCTATTTGGAACCAGTCTGTTGTTCCATGACCAGTTCTAACTGTTCCTGACCTGCATACAGATTTCTTAAGAGGCAGATCAGGTGGTCTGGTATTCCCATCTCTTTGAGAATTTTCCACAGTTTATTGTGATCTACACAGTCAAAGGCTTTGGCATAGTCAATAAAGCAGAAATAGATGTTTTTCTGGAACTCTCTTGCTTTTTCCATGATCCAGCGGATGTTGGCAATTTGATCTCTGGTTCCTCTGCCTTTTCTAAAACCAGCTTGAACATCAGGAAATTCACGGTTCACATATTGCTGAAGCCTGGCTTGGAGAATTTTGAGCATTACTTTACTAGCGTGTGAGATGAGTGCAATTGTGCAGTAGTTTGAGCATTCTTTGGCATTGCCTTTCTTTGGGATTGGGATGAAAACTGACCTTTTCCAATCTTTTAGCCACTGCTGAGTTTTCCAAATTTGCTGGCATATTGAGTGCAGCACTTTCACAGCATGGTCTTTCAGGATTTGGAATAGCTCCACTGGAATTCCATCACCTCCACTAGCTTTGTTCGTAGTGATGCTTTCTAAGGCCCACTTGACTTCACATTCCAGGATGTCTGGCTCTAGGTCAGTGATCACACCATCATGATTATCTGGGTTGTGAAGCTCTTTTTTGTACAGTTCTTCTGTGTATTCCTACACTTATCACACTCTATTTTTTTTTTTTTTACCAGATTTTTTTACTCAGCACAGTGTATTTTCAAGTCTTTCATGTTAAATTGTGTAGCACTAGGTCAGCAGTTCTTAAAGTGGTCCAGGAAGACTTTGAGACCCTTTTAGGAGGTCTAAGGGCCAGAATTACTTCAATAATAATACTAACACATTATTTCCTTTTTTCACTCACAACTCTAATGAGTGTACAGTGGAATTTCCCAGAAGCTATATGAAATATGTTATCCTAACAGACTGGGGAATTCCGTAGGGGCCCAATGGGTAATGATTCCAGGCTTTCACTACCGTGGCCCAGGTTCAGTCTCTGGGTGGGAAGCTAAGATCCTGCAAGCCATGTGGCATGGCCAAAAAATAAAATTAAGTTGACCAACAGGTTGAATACAGAAGGTATGAAAATCTCTTTCATTCAGCCAGTCATTAAAGAGATTTGCAGAAATATAAAACAGTACTACTAAATTCTTTTTTATTTTGATGGTTATCATTCATCAAATGCATTATTTATATTAACATGTTACAGGCTTATTATTTATTTAAATAAATTAATAATAATTTAAACATTTTCTCTCATTTAATTTCTAATGTGGTATATATTAGATTTAACCAGCATTAACAAAAGCCTTCAATAGCACTAACAGCTTTATTTATTATACATATATAATTCACATACAATGAAAGTCATCTATATAAGCGTATTGTTCAGTGGTTTTTAGTATATTTGCAGTGTTGTGCAACTGTCAACACAGCCATTTTAGAACATTTATATCACTACCAAAAAATAATAATAATCCTGTTTGCATTCGCCATCACTCCCAAACTCCCCTCCTCTTCCCCTGACAACCACTAATTTACTTTCTGTCTCTATGAAATTGCCTATTCTGGACTTTTTGTATAAAGGAGTCATTCAATATTTGATCTTTTATGTGTGATTTTTTTTTTTCTCAGTATGTTTTCAAACTTCTATGTATAGCATGTATTCATACTTTGTTAATTTTTATATCAAGCAATATTCCATGGATATTGTAGACCACATTTTGTTCATCAACTCATCAGTCTTTGGACATTTGAATTGCTTCTACTTTTTGGCTATCATGAATAATGCTGCTGTAAATATTAGTATATACCAGTGTTTTTAGGTGGCACTTTTCTCTGTACCTAGGAGTGGAACTTCTGAGTAGCTTGATAACTCTCTAACATTTTGAGGAACTGTCACAACTGTTTTCCAAAGTGGCTACTCCATTTTACATTCCTACCAGCAGTGTAAGAGGATTCTAGTTTCTCCACATCTTCACCAAAATGTGTTTTTGGAAGTTTTTTTGTTTTGTTTTCTTCTGTTTTTCATAATAGCCATCCTAATGGATGTGAAGTACCATTTTATTGTGGTTCTGATTTGTATTTGCCTAATGATCAGTGATGTTGAGCATCTTTTCATGTGCTCATTGGCCATTGGTATACCTTCTTGGGAGAAATCTCTTCAGATTCTTTGGCTAGTTTAGAATTAGGTTGTCTTTTTAATTATTGAGTTGTAAGAGTTCTTTATATATTCTGGATTCAAGTCTCTTATCTGATATACAAATTGCCAGTATTTTCTCTCAGTTTTGTGGGTTGGATTTTCACTTTCTTTATGAAATTATTTGCAGAACAAAAGTTTTTAATTTTGATGAAATTTATTTTATCTTCTTGTTCTTTTGTTCTTTTTGTTTATTTTTGGTGGTTGCTGCCATGCCTAAGAAACCATTGCTTGACCAAGGCTGTGAAGATGTACTCCTATGTTTTCTTCTAAAAGTTTTATGATTTTAGCTTTTACGTTTATATCTACAATCTATTTTGAGTTAATTTGCATTTAGATACTCACTTATTCCAGCACTATTGTTAACAGACTAATCTTTCCCCATTGAATTAACTTAATTGGTTTGATATGTGGTAGTCCTTAGAGAGCTGGTAGAAGATGCCTTTCTTCAAAGGGGCATTATACCTAGGAGTATCTCACCGACTCAGTGGACATGAGTTTGAGCAAACTCCAGGAGATGGTGAAGGACAGGGAAGCCTGGTGTGCTGCAGTCCATGGGGTCACAAAGAGTCAGACGTGACTGAGAGACTGAACAACAACAAGAAGATGCCTTTCTTCAGAAAGGCTTTGTACCCAGGAGTGTCTCACATTGGGCAGACTTTAATTTTTCTCCTATTTCCCCCAACTGCATGAATTTTAACCTCATTAAAAATGAGACAACCAGTCATTATGTGCCTCCTAATGAGATGCTACAAGAAGAACACAGTACAACCTCTGACATATTTATGACCCTTAAAAACATATGGAAGTAGAGCAGCATATTAAACACTACCGTGGGGGTACTCTTTCTACCCCCTTCTGATGCCTATGTCAGAAGCTTTCTCTATCTCCTTTATACTTTAATAAAACTTTATTACACAAAAGCTCTGAGCGATCAAGCCTCGTCTCTGGCCCTGCATTGAATTCTTCTCCTCCAGGGGCCAAGAATCCCGGTGTCTTCGCATGACACAACAACCTTTCATCTTGGGGGCTCGTCCGGGATCCTTCAGGACAAGGTAAGGATGCTTGGAGCTTTTGTTCTTTGTTCTCTTAGCAAACACGTTTTCTGCTGTGCTTTACTAACTCTACCGTGTGCTTGTGTGAATGAATGGCATGCCCTGAGTGAAGCAAGTAAGGAGCCCTATTCTGCGGTTCCACGGTGATCCCATACGGCTCATGGCAGAAACCTGTTGAGGCGTTATACCGACCTGCCAATGCCACGAGGCACCCAAGGTCTCCTTCGGGAACCGACCAGAAATGGGCAAAGCGTGTGGACCGAACTCTCCTTTCTCGGTCAAACTTTTCGGTCTCTTTGACCATTTCATAACTCCTTGGGAATTAGAAGTACTAACCTAATCTATCGGATCATAGACTTTCAAGGGACTTGTGATCTATACTGTTACTGTGTACTGTGGCTTAGGTCCCAAACTTGGATTGGTAGTCAAGAAAGCGCCTAGCCTTGCTAGGAATTAAAAGTTCGAAAGCTAGATGGATCTCTAGCTCCCAAAACATCTCTGAGGTTAAAAGTTACTTAGATTGGGACTGAAATGGGTTTTTTTCCTTTGGTAATGCCGGCTCTTGTTGGATCAGAGGAGGCTATTATACTGGTGTGGTGATGCTTGGGAAGAATATCTCAGTTTCATGTTCGAGTCGGTCTTATTATGGTCAGGGAATACTCAGGGTCGTGCACAGACACTCAGGTGACGAATGTTTTCCCCAGTAGTCTTAGCTTGGGAGGCATTCCGGAAGCTTACTCTGATTAACCCCGGGTGACATCAGAGGCAAGTAAGGTTAAAGGTGAAGTGCTGGACGTCAAGTAGGGATGCTATCTAGTCTACCCCTAGTACATCCTCACCCCATCTTGGTGGTAGAACCGGGAGGGTCGCAGACTGCACCTGTGTTGGTAAGGGACAGACTAAGTCCGACCAGGAAGGAAAAGCTTTTGGTGTAACGTCTGTCTACGCCCCCATCTAGAGCAGGGAGGGACACCTCCGGTAGAAAAATGGCGCTGGTCACTTTTTTTCTCTCTTACAGATGGGAGCTAACAATTCCAGCCTCACTCCTTTGAACTGTATCCTGAAAAACTGGGATAGATTTGATCCCCAGGGCTTAAAAAGACACACCTGGTCTTCCTATGTGATACTGCATGGCCACAGTATCCATTGGAGGACGGCACGGTGGCCAGTTGGAGGGTCTCTAAAGTATAATACTGTTCTACAATTAGACCGGTTCTGTAGGGTACAAGGGAAATAGATAGAAGTGGCCTTTGTGTTGCCCTTTTTCGCTCTGCGAAATATGCCAGACTTATGTCCTAAGGGTATAGATTTGGGCGTGAAACTTCAGCTCCCTCCTGTCCTCTTACTTTGCCCCCATACCTGGGGCTCCAGGCTGAGAAAACTGAAAGCCAGAGAACCCCCCTCAGAAGGGTTGCTTTGGTCTCAGTAGAAATCCAAACTGAGATTCAAACTGCCCACATGGAGGTCCAAACAACTCCTGTCTCAGGACGACCTCAGACTACTCTGGTTTCAGTAGAAACTCAGACCATCAAAGTAAGAGATGAGATGGAGGACAGGAGACAAAAAAAAAGAGGGAAAAACAGGTTTCTCCAATCTATCCCTGGGATCATATGCGCGGAGAAGCCAGAGAGACTGAGGAACAGCCACACAAGCTGTTGCCTCTTTATGAAACACCCACTGGGAGAAATAATCAGTCTGTGAGAGTTAATAAGCCTTTCTCTTATCAAGAAATACAAAGAATCAAAGAGGATCTGGGAGACTATTTAGAGGACCCAGAAAACTATATTAGAGCTTTTAAAGGTGTTACTCTGCTTTATGATCTCACTTGGAAGGATATGATGTATATCTTGGGACAAACGTTGACGCCCAAGCCAAAGACTCGAGTTTGGGGAAAAGCGGTTGCTTATGGAGATGAATGGCTTGGTAATGAATCAGTAGGGAAGAGGGAGAACAAGATAGTGGCCCTCCCCACTGGGAATCAGGCGGTCCCAACTATAGAACCAGACTGGAACTACAACACAGCTAAAGGAAGATGGGATCAGAGTCATTTTGTTAGAATGTATTCTTGAAGGACTTAGGCAGGCGCGTTCTAAGCCTTTAAACTATGGCAAACTGGCAGACATAGAACAGGGGAAGGAAGCTCCTGGTAAATTCCTAGATAGACTGAGAGAAGGCCTTCGCAGATTCACTGAGAGTGATCCCGAAAGTGAAGAGGGAAAAGTGATCTTAAAAGATAGATTTCTCACTCAGTCGGCTCCAGATATCTGCTGTAAGCTATTAAAACAGGCGTATGGACCAAATCAGTCATTAGATACTCTGTTACAACTGGGTCAGACAGTCTATTATGGTAGAGAATATGAGGAAAAGAAAGAAAGGCAAAAAAAGACAAAGGAAAAGGCGGAAGCCTTAGCCATGGCTATGAAAAATGCTCTTAAACAGCCTGAGAAAAATGCCCAGAGGGGCCCAGGTGAAAAGGGATGGGCTTGCTATCACTGTGGAAAGGAGGGGCACCTCAAGCAGGATTGCCCTCAGGCATCTAAGCCGCCCCCGGCTCCATGTCTGCGAAGGACCACACTGGAAGAGAGACTGCCCCCAGAGGCGTAGGTCTCCGGGGTCAGACTCTTAAGACAATCAGGACTGAAGGTGCCTGAGGGTCCCCACACAAGCTTCCCTCCTAATTACACCTGAGGAACCCCGGGCATTAATAATTGTGGCGGGGGGCCAATCCGTCAATTTCCTTTTATATACTGGGGCAACTTGTTCTGTGCTTACTGAAGCCCCTGTCCAACTTTCTTCCCGATCCTCTTCCGTAATGGGACTGTCTGGACGAGCCGAAAGGTATTATTTCAGTTATCCTTTATCTTGCAGCTGGGATTTTGTGCTGTTTTCACACAAATTTCTGATCATGCCAGAATCTCCCTCACCCCTTTTGGGAAGAGATAAACTGAGCAAGGTCCATGCCTCTGTTTTCATGAATATGGAGCCCTTCCTTTCTCTCCCTTTAGTTGAACAAAATGTAAATCCTAGAGTGTGGGCTGATGGAAAATCTGTGGGTCGAGCACAAAATGCTATTACTGTAGTTGTTAAGCTCAAAGACCCACAAGTATTTCCACATAAGAATCAGTGTCCACTGAAACCTGAAGTTAAAGAAGGGTTAAAACCCATCATCAAAAATTTAAAGGAGCAGAGACTTAATTCCCTGTAACAGTCCTTGCAACACTCCTATTTTGGGTATAAAGAAATCAAATGGTAAATGGAGACTAGTTCAAGATTTACAAATAATAAATGAGGCTGTAGTTCCTTTACACCCCCTGGTGCCTAATCCTTATACTCTATTGTCTGAAATTCCTGAACGGGCCAAATATTTCTCAGTAATTGATTTAAAGGATGCCTCCTATTCAGTGCCTTTGGCAGAGGAAAGTCAATTTCTATTTGCCTTTGAAGACCCTACACAGCCAGCTTCTCAGTTAACCTGGACAGTTTTGCCCCAGGGATTTTGTGACAGTCCTCACTTATCTACAAAACTTTAATAGTTCTGAAGCGGTGGTGTTACAATATGTAGATGATATTTTGCTCTGTGCTGAGACAGAGGAAGCTTGTTCGCGAGCCTCAGAAGATTTCTTTCTGGCAGGCTGTGGTTACAAGGCATCAAGAGAAAAGGCTCAGCTTTGTCAGCAATCTGTTAGATATCTGGGTCTAATCATATCAGAAGGGACTAGGGCCATAGGCCCTGAGAGAATTAAACCTATACTAAATCATCCCCTACCTATGACTTTAAGACAATTGAGAGGATTTTTGGGAATCACAGGTTACTGTCACACTTGGATTCTGAGTTATGGGGAACTTGCCCGGCCTTTATATAAACTTACAGCTGAAACTCAGCAGGCCCAAACCGATAAACTGGTTTGGTCCCCAGAAACTCAAAAGGCTTTTAAGGTTCTTCAGACGGCTCTCCTGCAAGCTCCAGCTCTGAGCTTGCCCACAGGGTCAGAATTTAATTTGTCACTGAAGCATTGGGAGTTTTGACACAACCCCGAGGGCCTCACCAGCAACCTATTGCTTATCTAAGCAGGGAATTAGATGTAGTTTCACGTGGGTGGCCCCACTGCCTAAGAGTAATTGGGGCAGCGGCTTTATTAGCACCTGAAGCTTTAAAAATAATTAATGGACGAAACCTTACTGTACTGACTTCTCATGATGTGAGTAGGATCTTAAATTCTAAGGTTAATATTTGGATGACAGACAGTAGGCTTCTTAAGTATCAGTCATTGCTAGAAGGACCAGTAACTAAGTTTGTGGAAATTTAAATCCTGCCACTTTCCTTCCTGAAAAAGAAAATGAAACACCTGATCATGATTGTTCTCAATTCCTAACTTTAAACTATGTAGCTCGGGAGGATCTAATGGATACCCCATTAGACAATCCTGACATGGAAATATTTACAGATGGCAGTTCTTTTGTTCGGGATGGAAAGCATAAAGCAGGTTACGCCGTGGTGACTGCTAAACAGGTTTTGGAAACAAAATCTCTCCCCCAGGGAACCAGTGCTCAGTTAGTGGAGCTTGTGGCCCTGACCTGAGCTCTAGAGTTAAGCAAAGGGCAGCGGATGGGCCTGTTAATCTATGTGAGCTTACTTTTGCTGACTCCGAAATCCCTGAGTCTGCCGTTTGATCCTCAAAAAAAATGCCTTCCTGTCCTGGGCTCACTCCTATGCTGCATTCCACAATCAGTCTAACTGCTGGGTCTGCGGAGCGCTTCCCTCTTCATCAGTGAAAGGCTTTCCGTGGTGGACATTCCCACTTCAAGGAAAAGACTTTCTCCAAGTCTGTGAATACCTTCAACAACAATCACATGCGATGCCTCTTCTTCATCTGACATCTACCAACCCTAAAATGGACCGGTGCAACACGTTGCACTTTAACTATGGACATAATGTGACTTTTAATTTTGATTCTGATTGTTTTGTTCTTGCTGTTTGCTCCCTGCATCTGTAATTGTATAACTGGATTTGTTTCTAGCCGCATGAAAGCTTTTAAGTTACAAATGGTTGCTCAAACTCCTGCTACTGCTATAGCTTCCTCCAACTACTATTTGGGGCCCCTGGATCAGAAATCCTCAATATGAGGATTAGGAGAATATGTTGCCTCACCAATTTAGGGACAACGCCCCTTGTCAGCTCGGAAGCAGTTATAAAATGAGAACGACGCCCCTTTTCCCTAGGCAACATAATTCTCCTAAAAGAAAAGGGAGGAATGAGAGAGTCATGTCCTAGGCAGATTGATAAGGAGTCTAGGGGTCCCCAAGGAGAGAGGGGTCTGGAATTCTCAAGGTGGAAGAAAGGACAAACTTTTTTTCTTTCTCTACATTCCTTAGGATTATACAACAATATTGTATCCGGCCTGAGGACAGTGTTATCTTAAAATGTAAATTAGGGGGGTAGACCTGGTCTTTTCCAGGATGCATCCTGCCTGAGAAATCTTCAAATGTATATTAGGTCTTTACAACCTGAGACATTCTTTAGAGTATATAACTTCATTGCTTACACTAGCAAGGGGATACTCTTTCTACCCGCTTCTGATGCCTATGTCAGAAGCTTTCTCTATCTCCTTTATACTTTAATAAAACTTTATTACACAAAAAAAAAAATTAATAAAATAAACACTACCATGAAGATGTGATGAGCCAAATTCAGAATCTGGGAAATGCTGCTGATTCAAATGTTTGTTTAATGAATAAATAGCAATAAAACTTTTTAAAGGGGCTGTTAGAGACTTGAGAGATACAGAAGTCTGTAAACTAGTTTCAAGGGGTGGATTTTGTTTGAATCCTGATTTCAACAAACCAACTGTCAAAAATCATTTCTGGAAAAAAAAAATATATCTTCTGAGAAAATTAAGGCAATTTGAAACTTGATCTAGTTATTAGGAAACTGTTGTTAATTTTATTCCATGTGATAATGATATTCTGGTTATTCCCTGGTGGGCCAGTGGTTAAGAATCTGCCTTGCAATGTGAGGGACACCAGTTCAATCCCTGGTCTGGGACGATCCCATAGGCCATGAAGCAGCTAAGCCCGTGTGCCACAATTACTAAACCAGTGCTCTAGAGCCTGCGTGCTGCAACTACTGAAGCCCGCATGCCCTAGAGCCCATGCTCTGCTACAAGAGGAGCCACCACAATGAGAAGCCCACGCACCACGACAAAGCATATCCGCCACCCACCCCAAGTATCCCCCACCCACCGTAACTAGAGAAAGCCCATGCTCAGCAACGAAGACCCAGCACAGCCAAAATATATATAAATAAATCTTAAAAAACTTTTTTTGAAGTCTACTCTGTTAGATACTAAAGTATTTGTGAATGAAATACTATAATTTTGTATGTGGGATTCACCTCAGAAAATACCAAGGGTAAAAAATGGAAATGTGTAAGGTCCTCTTAAATGACTGAAGCAGAGTAATGAACTCATGGGGGCCATTATATTATACTCTATACTAAAGTGGATCTTGAAAAATTTTGTAATTTAAAAAATAAAAGTCATTTCATTTACTGATAGTGCCTGGGTTTATTGTTTCAGGGATTGGTGACATTTAGGGATGTGGCTGTAGAGTTCTCTCAGGAAGAATGGAAGTGCCTGGAACCTGCCCAGAGGGACCTGTACAGGGAGGTGACATTGGAAAACTTTGGCAACCTGGTCTCACTAGGTAAGGACATTGTATAATACAGGAGCAGCCAGGAAAGATGGCTGCCAGGGACTACAGCAGTGGGAAGCTGTTACCCGCTCTGGCTGGAGGGGGTCAAGGGAGGAAAGACTGCCACTGGAAAATGGTGAGAGCACAAGCCATGGAGAAGGGCTGCTTAACAGCAGGTGTAGCTGTATCCAGAACACCTGGGTCAAAGGAGGCGGGGAGAGGAAAAAGAAATATCCTGGACTGTCTCTTCCTGCCCACTGATGCTTTCCACCTACCAAACCCAGTGAGAAATGATAAGATCAGGGTAATACAGTCCTTATGTCCCAGGTGGATCAGTGGTAGAGAATGCAGGAGACATGGGTTTGATCCCTGGGTTGGGAACAACCCCTGGAGGAAGAAAAGGCAACCCACTCCAGTATTCTTTCATGGAAGAGTCCATAGACACAGAGGGGCCTGAAGGGCCACAGTCCATGCAATTGCAAAGAGTCAGACATGACTGAGCGACTGAGCACTCACACAAGCACACATGTGCAATACAGGTAAACTAGGGCACAGCTGGGCATGGAGCAGGGCCAGGAAGAGTGAGGATTGGGGAGAAGGAGAAAGCAAATAGAGAATGCAGTTTCTGGTTTCTTCATGGTGAATTTCTAGGAAGACTTACAAGTGGCTGGCTAAGTTCCTGCTTTGTCTCCAAGGGAATTGTTCAGTGCTTCATCGAAGTGCAGATGGATAGTGCCTTGGCACCTCCACCTTCCTAACCTGCGGACAGCCTTCACACTTCTCTTTGTGTAACTGCCTCTCTTCCTCAGTGACCGGGGGACTGGGTTGGAGTTTGGGAACAGCATGATCATGCCCCATTTCTTTTCCTATAAACAGGACTTTCCATTTCTAAGCCCGATGTTGTCTCCTTACTGGAGCAAGGGAAAGAACCCTGGATGGTTGTGAACGATATGACAAGACCATGGTGCCCAGGTGAGTGAGGGCTGATCCAATGGTGGGAAGTCACTGGCAATGACAGCCCTGCAGGAGTGTTACCTCATCACAGTAACCTGAGTTATTGTTAGGAAACTCCCTCAAAACCCTGCTAAGGAAGAAAAGCCTGAGACATGAGGCCATAAAGAACAGAGCATCCGCTTCCAAGGGAACCTCACCCTTATCCCCTTTAACTCCTTTTGTTCTTTCTTCTCTCATGTTTCATCTCATTTCAAAAAAGTATGCGCCCCTCTTTCTTCTCCAAGGGCACCTGTTTCACCTGTTCTTAGCATCATTTTCTCTGCAAATGTCTTCATTCCTTAAAAAATACTTATTTTCTTAAAACAGCTTCTCACTTTACCTAATTTAGCAATCCATTTATTCTCTTACCTTTTGAGAGGTTAGGATGTAGAGTGACTGAGGGAATACTCTAGAATCAGATTTTGTCAGTTCACATCCTGGCTTAGTCACTTACTAGATCTATGAGTTTAGGTCAGTCACTTCAATTCTCTGTGCTTCAGTTTTCTCCTCTGCAAATATGATTAAAAATTGTGCCTTCCTCATGTAGTTATTGTGGCTTCTTTATGAGTTAGTATGTGAAAATGCCCAGAAAAATGCCAGGCCATAACAATCACTCAATAAATGTTAGCAAGTATTTGTAACTGGCACTTGCTCGATAGAATTGGAGCCTTTGAATACTTGGTTATCAGCTACAACCTCCTGACTTCTTTGTATTGTTGTCATTTATTTCCCTTTGGGAGCATTTTTTTCTCTATCTGAAGAACACCCTTAAGATTTCCTTTTGTGTAGGTCTGCTGTTGATAAATTCTCTCAGTTTCTGACCACATGAAAATGTCTTTATTCTACCTTCTTTCTTGTAGGATATTTTCACTGAGTATGGAATTCTGTGTTGGCAAGAGGTTTTTCTCAGCCCAAAGAACTCATTCCACTGCCTTTTTTCTTCCAGTGTTGTCAATAAGTCAAGTTGTTCCAGTTTGGGGAAATAGTCCATGTGTATTTAAAACTAGTGTTCTTTGGATGGTGCATTCACCTCTTTAAGCCTTTTTATTATATGATTTAGAGTCTGTATGTCTTTTTAATATTCTCTGTACTTGTACTGTCAAATTTGGAGAGCTGTTAATTGTATTATATATTTTACTACTATATACAACATTTTTATTAATGTAAAGGTGAAATATAGATCCTTGTTGCCAACTGTATTTGCAGTACAGTCCATCCTTCATTTTGCCACTTAGTGCTTTTATTCTTGAATTCTAGTTTTTCTGATATTGATATAAAGTGCCCTGTTTTTATTAGTTTAAAAAATTATGGTGTATCTTTGCTTATCCTTTTTAAAAATTGCCATTTTAAGTGTGTCCCTATAATCAGAATTAGTTTCCTTTTTGAATCAATTTTAATAGAATTTAATCCATTCTCATTTGTGATCATTCATACGTCTGTTCTTATTCCTGCTGTCTTATATTATATTTTCTGTTCCTCATTCTTTTTGTTTCCCTCACATTTTATTGCCTTTCAAGCAATTTAGAGGTACAATAATCTTTAACTTGACTTTTAAGAAATATGCTTAAACCTGCCTTTCTCTTCCCACCTAAAGACTGAAATAGGATTTTTTTCCGTTTAGTAAAAATTTTGTTTTTAAATATTTATTTGTTTATTTAACTATTTGGCTGTACAGGATCTTTAATTGGCAGTACAGGAGCTCTTAACTGCAGCATGTGAGATCTAACCCAGAGATTGAACCAAGCCCCCTGCACTGGGAGCTCAGAGTCCTAGCCACTGGACCATCAGGGAAGTCCTTCTTAATGGTAAAGTTTTTTTCCGAAGTATTTTTATTTTGAAATCATTTTAGTTTAGACTTGTAGAAAATTTGCAAAATTATTACAAGGAATTCCCAAATACCCTCCACTCAGCTTCCCAGGGTTAAAATTTTATATAATCATAGTATAGTTATCAAAACCAGGAAATTAACATTGGTATAGTACTATTAACTGATCTACAGATCTTATTAGAATTTCATCAGTTTTTCCCCTGATGTCCTTCTTCTATACCAGGATCCAGTCTGGGATCCCACATTGCATTTAATTGTTGTGTCTCCTTAGCATCCTCCACTCTGTGACAATTCCTGTCTTTCATGAGCTTGATCCTTTTGATGAGTTCTCTTTTGGAGAATGTCTCTCACTTGTGTTTGTCTGATATTTTCTACAATTAGATTGAGGTTATGCATCTTTGGCAGGAATACCACAGAAGTGATATTGTGTCCTTCTCTGTGCATCATATCAGGGATTGCAACCCCCAATATGATGTTAATATTACTGATAGTGTTAAATTGATCAACTTGTTTAAGGTTTCTTCCATATTTCTTTCCTGTAAGGTTACTACTTTTCCAACTGTAATTGGTAATTATCTTGGAGGGAGATACTTCGCAGCTACATAGATATGCTATTTCTCCTCACTTTGCCCACTATAATTTTAGTATCCATCTTATCTATAACAGTTAATACAGTAGTGTTGTTGTGTGTTGATTTTGTGTGCCTTATTGCCCCTGCATTTATTAATTGGAATTCTTCTGTATGGAAGGGCTTTCCCTACTCCCTTTCCCATTCATCTGCTTATTCAGAGATTTACTTCTATCATTATAGGCTATTTTTTTATTTATGTATCCTGTGAGTTGTAGTTCAGAAATACCATTATTTATTTTGTTGTTCAAATTGCTTATTGGGAAAGCTTTGGCCGTTTGGGAACATCTTCAGGTTGACTCCTGTGTTCTTTTGGCATTCCCTCTTCCTGTTTTTGACTACTTCCTTATTTTCTGGTGCTTACAACATATTCTGGATTTATCTGTTATCTATCTTGCCTCACTCCTGAAATCAGCCACTCCTCAAAGGAGACCTGGTTCCTTTTATTGGTGGATGATATGACATAGTATCTTTGAAATTCTTTTTCTGAGAAAAGTAAGACCTTAAGACCTTTACTATCTTTTACTCTACTATGCCCTAGACCAGGGGTTGGCATACTACAATCTATGGGTCATGTCCAGCTTGTGGCCAGTTTTTTGTACCATCCACAAGCTAACAATGGCTTATATATAAGAGTTTAAAATTATATATATGTGACATAGACTTTATGTAGTCCATAAAACCTAAAAAAAATTTACTATGTAGGCCTTTACAGAAAAAGTTTGCCACCTCTGCTTGGATCCACCCCACTCTAATCTTGTTTTAGTGATCTGAAATTCTTGCTTCATACTGTCATTTTTATAATTTATAAATGTATAGTTTGCATTATTCTTAACAGTAATGATATAAATTAGTCATCTGCACACTATGAACTATGGGCCAAATCTGTCCTGCTACCTGTCTTTATATAGCCTATGAGCCTGTTGAATGCTGTAAATGCCTTGTAAGAGAGGCATATACATAATTAAAATCATATGCTTATGGATTTATATCAGTATTTGGCAGAACTATCTATATGAAACATTTTTGAAAGTGAAATACATAAAATCTGATTACAGGTCAGCACTAACAGATAAATATTTACCATCAATTCTGATGCTGGAGAACACTAACCTTGAATTCCAGTTAAGTGAAATGAAAAGTAATTCTATGCTTCTCATTCCTTGACCTGTATTACAAAAAAAAAAAATACTATGATTTGAATTTCATAAATAAAAAATGTGTAGCAATTTGTTTTTTCTTTTATTATGTAAGTGCCTACATAACATCCTCATTTTTGTCTCTTGAACCACAAAGCCTAAAATAATTATCATCTGGCCTTATAAAGAAATCCAACCCCTGATTCAGAGATGCAGTTGAAAGTCCATGTTTGAGGACAAAAATATATATAATCAAAACTATATTTGCCATGCACTTAAATTAGCCTTAAATTACCAAGACATCTGTACTGCAAAGTTCAGAAACCAAGAACCAGATTTCTGGTTTTCTTTGTACTTGGCTCTATCTTACATTTCCCTGGAAGACTGGACACCAGAGTTAAGACTGAATAGTCATGATACATTGAATTACTCAGTGATTTCTTTCTGTGTGTATTAGTTTCCTACCCTTGTATAACACATTACCACAAACTTGGTGGTTTAAAACAACACATGTATTTTCTCACAGTCCTAGAGATTAGAAATCCAAAATATATCCCACTGGGGTAAATTCAGGGTGTCCAAAGGGCTTATTCCTTTCTGTAGGCTCTAGGTAAAGATCGGTTTTCTTGCCCTTTTCCAGCTTCTAGAGGCCACCTGCATTTCTTGGATCATAGCCCCTTTCCATCTTCTTTTTTTTTTTTTAATGGCTACACCACACAGCTTGCAGGATTGACCAGGGAAACCCACATCCTGGGCAGTGAAAGTGCTGAGAGCTTTTGAAAGTGTGTTTTAATCTGAGACCTGAAGAGAAAATCAGCCATGTAAAGGGTTCAGGACAGGATTCCTGATAGAGATCTAAGATGGAAAAGACCTAGATTTATTCTAGATGCTCAGAGGAGGGCTGTGGTTTGTTACTTAGGGAGGAAAGGGGAGAGTACTCAATTTGAAGATGCGTTGTCCTTGGTGGAGATAGAGCAACAGAATGACTACAAAGACAAGCAGGGACCTGCTTTGCCATGTGAACCATGGCATTGAATTTGAAATTTATTCTAAGTGCAGTGGGGAGGCTATGAAAAAGTTTAAGCAGAGATTTTCATTTGATTGGCACTAGCATCACATGGTGGAAAGGGTTAAAAATATAGATGCCTTATTTGTATGAAATGCCCTGAAAAGGCAGATCCATAGAGAGAGAATTAGTGTTGCTCTGCCATTAGTGATTGCCAGGGGCTGGAGGGACTGGAGAATGGGGAGTGGCTGCTTAATGGGCACAGGGTTTCTTTCTTTCTTTTTATTGAAATACAATTGATTTACATGTTTTGTTAGTTTCTGCTGTAAAGTGATTGTTATATATATATCTGTGTGTATGTATATGTATATTCTTTTTCATATTCTTTTCCATTATGTTTTATTACAGGAAATTGAATATAGTGCAATACAGTAGGACCTTGTTCTTTATCCATCTTATATATAATAGTTTGCATCTGCTAGTCTCAAACTCCCAACCCAACCCTCCCCCGCTCCCCCTTTGTCTCAGCAACCACAAGTCCGTTCTCTGTGTCTGTGAGTCTGTGGCACAACGTTTTTCTTTGGAGTGATGAGAATGTTCTGGAGCTAGGTAGTGACAGTGATTGCATGATACTGGAAATGTACTCTAAACCATTGAATTGTACACTTTAAAATGATTAAATGAAAAATTTCACGTTGTGTGAATCTTAACTTTGTATTTCGAGAAGTATGTACACACATGTCTTGTGCCTACACTTGAAGATTTTGATTCAGTGTGGGGTGGTTCTTGAAGAACATTTCTTTTGTTACAAGGCTTTCTGGATGATTCTGTCCTCTGGCAGAACTAAGAACCACTGGTTTAACTTATTTTCTTATTCCTTTCTGGCACCATGTGAGGTCTCATCATATCTGTGCCTTCGTGTGCTTTTTAGACATTGCACAGCAATATTTGAGGCTTACACAAGCAGTTCACCAACTATGGTGATTATTTTCATTTTTGTCTCTCTAATCTACTGGAGAATTTTTAAATTTCTCTTAGAGGGAAAGAACAAGTTGTATTTACTTTTTTTTCATTTTGCAGACTTGGAGTCAAGGTGTAAGACATTTCTGCAGAAAGATACCTTTAAAGTCATGTCATTCAATTGGGAGCTAATGGAAAGCCTTCAGTGCTATGATGAAGACTGGGCATACAAAGGCCATTTTGAAAAACAACAAGTAAATCATGAGTGCTGTTTTAAGCAAGTGAAGATCACCTATGGAAACATGCCCACTTTTGAGTGTGGGCATACATCACTCACCCTACATCCCAGCAGTGAGACTGGTGAGAAATCGATTGACTGTAGTGAATGTGGGAAAGCATTCAGCCGTGGCTCACACCTTATTCAACATCAGAAAACTCATACTGGTGAAAAGCCCTTTGAATGTAAGGAATGCGGGAAGGCCTTCAGTCGTACCTCACACCTTGTTCAACATCAGAGAATTCATACAGGTGAGAAACCTTATGACTGCAAAGAGTGTGGGAAGGCCTTCGGTCGAACTTCAGAACTCATTCTCCATCAGAGACTTCATACAGGTGTCAAACCTTATGAATGTAAAGAATGTGGAAAGACCTTTCGACAGCATTCACAACTTATTCTGCATCATAGGACTCATACAGGTGAGAAACCCTACGTCTGTAAAGACTGTGGCAAGGCTTTTATTCGTGGCTCACAACTTACTGTTCATCGGCGAATTCATACAGGTGCTAGACCCTATCAGTGTAAAGAATGTGGGAAAGCCTTTAGACAGCATTCACAACTTACCGTACATCAGAGAATTCATACCGGGGAGAAACCCTATGAATGTAAGGAATGTGGCAAGGGCTTTATTCATAGCTCAGAAGTTACTCGACATCAAAGAATTCATTCTGGGGAGAAACCCTATGAATGTAAAGAATGTGGGAAGGCCTTTAGACAGCATGCACAGCTTACACGACATCAGAGAGTTCATACAGGTGACAGACCCTACGAATGTAAGGACTGTGGAAAGGCCTTCAGTCGTAGTTCATACCTTATTCAACATCAAAGAATTCATACAGGTGACAAGCCCTATGAATGCAAGGAATGTGGGAAAGCCTTTATTCGTGTTTCACAACTGACTCATCACCAGCGAATTCATACTTGTGAGAAACCCTATCAATGTAGGGAATGTGGAATGGCCTTCATTCGTAGTTCACAACTTACTGAACATCAAAGAATTCATCCTGGTATCAAACCTTATGAATGTAGAGAATGTGGGCAGGCCTTTATTCTTGGCTCACAGCTCATCGAACACTACAGAATTCACACTGGCTAGAAAGCCTTGGTGTTAGGGACGTAGGGAAGCCTTTATGTGGAATTCATGCCTCGCTCAATAGTAAATAATGCATAATGTAATTATTGTCAGAGAACCTTCATTTGTCACTTCCATTATGGAACATCAGGTAACTCATACCACAAGAAAATTCAATAAATGTGGGAATTCTTTTTGCTTCATACTCACTGTTTACTAAAGGAATCAGGGAGCTTGTACTGAAAAAAAATTTAATATGAATATAGAAAAGCCTCATATTACCACTCAAAATATATTAAACTATGAGAATTCCTAATAGAAAATGACCCTATTAAAGTATATATGGCTGTGCCTTTTGCCATTTTACCTTATTTAACATTATCTCACTTCCACCAATTATTCACTATACAACATTGCAAGTTATGCAGTGTCTGAGTTCCTCAGTTTATTTATTTTTAAGCAGTGATAATTATGTGTATCTAAAAAGAGTTTTTGTGAGGACTGTCAGAAATTTTACATAAGCCCATGCTCAATAAATATTATTGTCATTAATTAATAATAGTATTACTGTTAAGGACATAAGTCCTAGGGTGGCTCAGATGGTAAAGAATCTGTCTGCAATGCCAGATACCCAGGTTCAATCCCCGGATCAGGAAGATCCCCTGGAGAGGGGAATGGCAACCCAATCCAGTATTCTTTGCTGGAGAGCCCCATGGACAGAGGAGCCTGGTGGGCTACAGTCCATGGGGTCTCAAAGAGTTGGACACGACTGAGTGACTAAGCATACATACATATTACTATTAAGGAGTTAGGAGTTCATGTAAGAGATAGGCCTTATGAATATATCAAATGTGAAAAAACCTTCAAAACCACCTCTTCTGAAAAACAGTAACAAAGTAATTATCATTAGAAGATGCTCAAGTAAATTTTGAGGATTAGAAATGGAATAGAAGAGTAATCAAAGAAATCTGCCCAACTAAGCAATCTAAAACCACCTCCAAGTATAACTTCAAGAGAATCAAAACTAAAACTACAAACTAGAAGTAAATGGCAGTGAATTCTGCATATCAAAACCAATTCATGGGACTTCCTTGGTGATCCAGTGGATAAGAATCTGTACTTGCACTGTAGGAGGCATGGGTTTGATCCTGCATGACGCCTGATATGGTCAATAAATAAATAAACAGTTCAGTGTAACCAAAGCTGTACTCCTATCAGAACCCAAGGTATAAAGGTAGATTAAAGGATCCAAGTACATCTCCAGCATCTACTCCTTGCCAGTTACACTAAACACATTAAGTGAATGGTCAACTAAAAGGAGAAATTATCACATCAACCCAAGTTAACAGTAAGAATGATTATTAAAAATAAAAGAAAAAGCCAATAAAGTCAGAAACAATAGTAGACCTAAACTGAAAGTTAACAATAGACCTTCCCTGGTGGTCCAGTGGTAAAGAATCCACCTTTCGGTGTAGGGAACATGGGTTTGATCCCTGATCCAGGAAGATTCTACATACCCCAAGGCAACTAAGCCAGTGTGCCACAACTACTGAGCAGCCCGTGCACCACAACTAGAGAAAGCCCATGTGCAACAATGAAGACCCAGCACAGCCAAAAATAAAAAAATATATAAAATTGTTTTTAAAAAAATAATAGACAATTGAGAATGCTGATGTAGGGGAAAAAAAGACATTTAGCAGTTTGAATGAGGAGGAGGTATTTTTAAAAAATAGCTACTATGCATGACTATTTAGAAATCTAGAAATAATGGATTTTTGTAAAAATATCAAAATTGATTTAAGAAAATATGGGATTTCTGAACAATCAGTGATTGTGAAAGAATATAAAGTCATCCAAGCTCTCTCTCTTTAGAGAAAACAGTTTAACCTACAAAACCTTAAAGAACAAATAATCCCTGAGAGAAGCTTGCCAATTCATCATCAAGGCTAAATAAAATTATGATTAAAGAAACTCATCAAGGATAGCTCCCAAAGAACAAACTGTAGATAATTATCATTTGTGAAGATAAATAGAATTCCAGTTAATTTGATCCAGTTTATCAGAATTAATTTTAGATGGAATGTCTGGAATTGTACCCATTTCTGGATTAAATATTCAGTTCAGTTCAGTTGCTCAGTCATGTCCGACTCTTTGTGACCCCATGAATCACAGCACGCCAGGCCTCCCTGTCCATCACCAACTCCCGGAGTCCACCCAAACCCATGTCCATTGAGTTGGTGATCCCATCCAACCATCTCATCCTCTGTCATCCCCTTCTCCTGCCCCCAGTCTTTCCCAGCATCAGGGCCTTTTCAAATGAGTCAGCTCTTCGCATCAGGTGGCCAAAGTATTAAAGAGTTTCAGCTTCAACATCAGTCCTTCCAATGAACACCCAGGACTAATCTCCTTTAGGATGGACTGGTTGGATCTCCTTGCAATCCAAGGGACTCTCAAGAGTCTTCTCCAACACCACAGTTCAAAAGCATCAATTCTTTGGCACTCAGCTTTCTTTAAATATTAGAATTTTGATATTGTAACTGCAGGATATGATGGTGATGGGGTAAAGGCCTTGATCCAACTCCAGGGACATCCAGGTCAGGGCCTGTGAATGAATCTGAGAATCTTAGAAAACATATCCCCTCAGCCCTCGTAGTGGCCTGGGGCAGAATACCCATTGCACCCAATGTCTGGGGCAGAATACCCATTGCACCCTGATGCCATCCATCTTCTCAGTCATCCTGAGTGTTCATTCAAAATACCTGCATTTTCTGCATATACCACTGCCTACAAAGGGTTTAGAAAGCAGTATGCTGTATGTCATTTTTCTTTAAGTGGCTTAATAATTAGGATGTACAGTTGGAAAGGCTCAAAGCTATGACATTAAAAATTATCTCTCCTGGGACTTCCCTGGTGGGATGGGGCTTCCCTCATAGCCCACTTGGTAAAGAATCTGCCTGCAATGCAGGAAACCCCAGTTCAATTCCTGGGTCAGGATGATCCCCTGAAGAAGGGATAGGCTACCCACTCCAGTATTCTTGGGCTTCCCTTATGGCTCAGCTGGTAAAGAATCCGCCTACAGTGCAGGAGACCTGGGTTCAATCCCTGGGTTGGGAAGACCCCCTGGAGAAGGGAAAGGCTACCCAGTCCAGTATTCTGGCGTAGAGAATTCCATGGACTATACAGTCCGTGGTGTCACAAAGAGTCGGACATCACTGAGTGACTTTCAGTGGATAAGACTCTGTGCTTCCACTTCAGGGAGCACAGGTACCATCCTTGGTCAAGGAACTAAGACCCTGCTTGCCAAGCAACACAGCCACAGAAAAGAAAAATAACTCTGAATAGTTTAAATGCAGGCACAGGATAAAAATTTTCAAGTTAAATGTTGTATTCACATAAGTGAATCTTCACACATTCGTCTCACCCTGTCGCCCTTCATGTAGCAATCACTGCTATCAAGTTCATGTATATACTTCCTGATTTCTCTGTTTGCTTAAGTGTAAACATGCACAAAACACTCTTTATAAAAATGTTTTATATAAGTGGTAGCAAATTTCTGTACATTTCTATGAATAGTTGTGCTTAGACATATACCTTAAAGATTGGACCACATCAATAAATAGTGGCCTTATTCTTTTATAACAGCTGCAGTACGCTTGCCTGGAAAATCCCATGGATGGAGGAGCCTGGTGGGCTGCAGTCCATGGGGTCGCTAAGAGTCGGACACAACTGAGCAACTTCACTTTTACTTTTCACTTTCATGCATTGGAGAAGGAAATGGCAACCCACTCCAGTGTTCTTACCTGGAGAATCCCAGGGACGGGGGAGCCTGGTGGGCTGCTGTCTCTGGAGTCACACAGAGTCGGACACAACTGAAGTGACTTAGCAGCAGCAGCAGCAGCATAGTATTCCATATGTGTTTCATACTTCTTTAACTTCATCAATTTAGTTTTTCCTAATTTTTGCTCTTTCCAACAATCCAATAATATCCTTGCACATACATTATTTTATATATGTGTATGCTATGCTATGCTATGCTAAGTCACTTCAGTCGTGTCCGACTCTGTGTGACCCCATAGACGGCAGCCCACCAGGCTCCACCGTCCCTGGGATTCTCCAGGCAAGAACACTGGAGTGGGTTGCCATTTCCTTCTCCAATGCATGAAAGTGAAAAGAGAAAGTGAAGTCGCTCAGTCATATCTGACTCTTGGTGACCCCATGGACTGCAGCCTACCAGGCTCCTCCGTCCATGGGATTTTCCAGGCAAGAGTACTGGGGTGGGGTGCCATTGCCTTCTCCGATATATGTGTAATATATCCTTAAGATGAATTTCTAAAAGTGGAAATGTTAGATCAAAATGTATATACTTTTTTAAAGCTTTCTATCCTCACAGACTCTTACACTGTACCCAGTGCTCCCATGACCAACTTCAATAATGACCATTTTATGGCCAGGCTTGTTTTATCTGTATTTCTACCAACTCCTCCAACTCCATGTTGTTTTTGAAATAAAACCCAGATATGTCATTTCAACTATAAAAATTTTAATATGTATCTCTTAAATATATCACAATTTTACAAAAGATTTTCACACCTTAGAAAAGTTGAGAGTACTGCCTTAATGCTATTATATATCTGATAGGCAGTGTTCCTTTCTGATTGTCTCATGAATGTCAATTTTTTTAAGTTAATCAGGATCCAAATAATGTCCAAAAATTGCAGTTGATTGTTATGTTTTTTAAGCCTCAGTCTGTGTATTCTCCTTTATCCTTGTTTTGGCCTCAAACAATTTAATTTTTGAAAAAACTATTTAGTTTGCCTTACAGTTTCTTAGACCTTGGTTTTTGCTGGCAGATCCCAGTGGTCAGTTTAACCTGCTCCTCTATCCTTGGTTATTTCCTATGAGTTTGTACTTGATATCAAGGATACATTGAGGTTCAATTTTTGTTGTTAAGATTTTTATAAGTGGTTAGTATTGAGAGGCATAATACTTAGATGTCTTTTTTTGATGTAGTAGCCATTGATGTTCAATTGGTAAATCTGTTAATAGGGACTACAACATGAAAAATTATTTCTTTTTCCTTTTTTAGCTAGAATAACTTTGATAAAGAAAAACGTCCCCTAAACTGCTGTTTGGTTACCCATGTAAAGAAAGGCAAGTTTCCAAAATAATGAGCTGGTTCTCTAGCCTACTGCCATGGTAACCAGTGAGTTTAGGGTGGTGTGTATGAAACATACTCAGTACATTTAAATCTATGTAAGCTGTACCTTCATTGATGCTCAGATTGTTCCCTGTGTGGTTTGACACAGGAGTGTAAAAGGATACTTGTCTTTGATCACTGGCCTGGTGTCTGCCACAGTAGGCTGTCCTGAGCTCGTCTTGTTCATTTCCCTAGTTCCCACTTTGATGTAGCCATTTTCTAAGGAGTCCTTTTTCTTTCTGCTATTTTGGTACTGTCCAAAATGGTATTTAGAAACCACAGTCACTAGTTGTATGTCATTCTGTACATCATTGGACTTTTTTTTATATGAATACACATTTTAGGCCATTTTGTACAAATCACTCAAGTGCCTTCAGGAAGATTATGCATCTGCCCACTTTACAAGAGATCCCAAAGCACCGCATGAATTCATCTAATATTTATTGAATGTTCACCATTGGCTGGGTGAAAAATGGAAAAGTCACTTTTGTTTTCTCTTTAATTCCTTTGATTATGATGAATAGAGATGACCATTGTTCACGTATTTGTTGACCACTGGTTTTGCTTTCAGCATGGTGCCTAAAATATAGTAGGTGCTCAATAAATTAATTGAATAAATTGTTCATATGCTTTATTTAATATTGAGGTAGTCATATTTTTTTACTTAAAAGAACTATTTTTGAGAGGAATAAATGTGTACAAAATGCCTAGTACAATGCCTGAAATTCACCAAGTGTTAGTTTCCTGCCTTGGTGTTTGTGTCCATTGTCATTTGTGCCTTTGATTTGGCTTATTTTTCTACTTTAAAGAAATTAAGGGACTTCCCTGGTGGTCCAGTGGCTAAGACTCCACACTCGCAGTGCACAGGGCCCGGTTCAATCCCTGGTCAGGGAACTAGATCCCACATGCTGCAACTAAGAGTTCACATGCTGCAACTAAGACCCAGTGCCGCCAAATAAATAAATAAAAATTTAATTAAAAGAAAGATAAGTTGAGAGTCAAAGAGACAAAGTAGTTTGCCCAAGGCCTCTTAAGTGGAAGATTCTAATTTCAAGGACAAGGGCAAGACAGAGTAGAGTTTCATGTGTAAAGATTTGAGTATATGACTGAAAAGGAAAAAGATCAGTGTTTTTTCAGATAATCTATAAATTTCAGTCTGAAAAAACACGAGTGGCTCAGACGGTAAAGAATCCACCTGGAATGCAGGAGATCTGGGTTTGATCCCTGGGTTGGGAAGATCCCTTGGAGAATCTCCAGGCCACTCCAATATTATGGACTGGAGAATTCCATGGACTGTATAGTCCGTGGGGTTGCAAAGAGTCAGACACGACTGAGTGACTTTCACTTATAAATTGCAGTCAGTTCATGATCCTAACACAGAAAGTGGAAATGCTAGGAACAAAAGGATGAAAGAACTTAAGATTTTTGTTTGTTTTATCCTTATAAAAAAGTAAAAATGCCCAAATAGAATACAGAGAATATAGGAAAATGGGAGGGAAAAACATTTACCTTAAACATAAATGTTACCATTTTTGTATACTTCCTTCTAGCTTCTAAGTTTTTTAAAATTCAAACTTTGTCTTTACTATGGAACACTTCAAACATACGCAGAAGTAGAAAGTATAGTAGAATGAGCCCTCATATTCTCATTGCTGCTGCTACTAAGTCGCTTTAGTCATGTCCGACTCTGTGCGACCCCATAGATGGCAACCTACCAGGCTCCCCCGTCCCTGGGATTCTCCAAGCAAGAATACTGGAGTGGGTTGCCATTTCCTTCTCCAATGCATGAAAGTGAAAAGTGAAAGTGAAGTCACTCAGTCGTGTCCAACTCTCAGCGACCCCATGGACTGCAGCCTTCCAGGCTCCTCCGTCCATGGGATTTTCTAGGCAAGAGTACTGGAGTTGAGTGCCATTGCCTTCTCCGCATATTCTCATTACCCTCCTATATAAACCATCAGCCCAGGGACTTCCCTGGTAGCCCAGTGGTTAAGACTTTGCCTTCCAATGCAGGGGGTATGGATTTGATCCCTGGTTGGAGAGCTGAGATCCCACATACCTTACGGCCGAACAGAAGCACCAGTAAAAGCACCAAGTTTTAACCAGTGGACCACTAAGGAATTCCCAAGAATTCACATATTTTAATTTTGGAAATAAAGTTTGATATTTCATCTTTGTTAGATTCATAAGCAACATTAATGATGGACCAGGTTGTATAACTATTCCAGCTAGGAATCCCTCCGGCATCTCAAGTGTAATATCTAAAGCCAGGTTTACATTTCCACCACCCCCATCTTACAGCTCCAGAATCCTCTTTTCCTTCCACGTTTCTGACATATCTTCTAACAATGTCCCAGTCGGCCTGGTCTCCCAAGCCATAAATAGACTATTGGCTATGAGTTCTGGTACCTTATCTTCCACATTTGAAATATTAGCTTTAGGATCAGGTCTGGACTTTATCACTAGATAGATATGATAACCTAGCTTCTCTAAGCATCTGTTTGGGGCTCATCATAGTACCTCATGGGTATCATGAAAACTTCAATGTAAAAACAGCAGAGTTTCCAGCACAACAATAAAATCAGAAAAGCAAGTCTGATGTTACATAACAATTCAAAGTTACTTTAATAATTGCAGGCATACCTAAATTGACCCATTCCTAGTCATATAAATAAGCTCCTCTAATTTAGTAAATGGCCCCCCATTGCCCACCCTGATACCCAGGGACCCTCCTTGGCCTGCTTCTCCCTGGTTATTTTGAAATCTCTTTTGCTTCTACCACTGGGGCATTTCTGGAATACACACCCCTTTGCTACTTACTCGCCAAGTGGCCTTGAACTAGCTTCATAATTTGTGTCTAGGTAGTAATTCTCATGTGAGGATACAAATAATATATGCTTAGAGCATGTCTGGAACATAGTAAAGGTTGAGTACATTTATTTTAATTCAGTTCAATTCTATTCATTGAGCACCTACTATATGTCAGGCACTATTCTAGGCCCTGGAGATATAGCAGTGAACAACAGAGACAAAAAGCCCTTCCTTCCTGCAGGTTGTATTCCACATAGGGGAAGAGAGGCCAACATCGTAAGTCAATTGTAGTATGTTGGAAGGTGTTCTGCATTGAGGTGAAAAAACGGGCAGGGTAAGGAGATCAGGCATGGGAGGGAGGTTGCAATACAGCAATTGCTAGTTAACTGTCATCATCAAGTATTTAATAATTGTTCTATTATATAATACATATATGTGTCTTACTTATTAATTAATGAACTCATTACTGTTTATCATTTGTTGTTGTTTAGCCGCTAAGTCCTGTCTGACTCTGCGACCCAATGGACTGTATATAGACCACTAGGGTCCTCTGTCCATGGAATTCTTCAGGCAGGAATACTGGAGTGGGTTGCCATTTCCATCTCTGGGGCATCTTCCCAACCCAGAGATCGAACCCACAATCTCCCGCTTTGCAGGCAGGTTCTTTACCACTGAGCCACCTGGGAAACCCTTATTTATAGTTGTGCTGTGCTAAGTCACTTCAGTCATGTCCAACTCTTTGCGACACTCTGGACTGTAGCCCACCAGGCTCCTCTGTCCATGGGATTCTCCAGGCAAGAATACTGGAGTGGATTGCTGTGCCTGCCTCCAAGGGATATTCCTAGGATCAAACCTGTGTCTCTTTCCTCTCCTGCATTGGCCGGTGGATTCTTTACCACTAGCACCACCTGGGAAGCCCTTATTTATAGTTATTAAGTGCTAGTTATTAAGTAGGGGGATTCCCTGGTGATTCAGACGGTAAAGCATCTGCCCATAATGCAGGAGACCCGGGTTCGATCCCCAGGTCGGGAAGATCCCCTGGAGAAGGAAATGGCAACCCACTCCAGTACTCTTGCCTAGAAATTCCATGGATGGAGGAGCCTGGTGGGCTACAGTCCATCAGTGATCATTGTTTATCATTGTTAAAATTTTTATTATTGTCTTAACTCAGCCCTCATCATCTCTTATCTTCCATCAGAAAGCTGTATCTAAAATCAAGTATAACTATGTTCCATCAATAGTCTTCACTCACTTAAGGAATAGAATAACCTAACTGAACCTTAGCTCTGCTTTGCTCACCAGCTCCAGCTCTTAGGCCTCCCTCTGGATCTACTTAAGTCACTTGCAGCTCATCCTCACAGCATATTGTGATCTCCTGTGACATAATGACATGAAAAAGGGACAATGTCACTCTGTGACCAAATCTGAAATGAGAGACAATAATGCTCTGCAACCACAAAAATGACATGGTTCATAGTACATGGTTCAGGGTCATGACTATTCTTCTAGCTTCTAATACCCAAAGGGACGTGGGGACTTTCCTGGTGGCCCAGTAGCTAAGGCTCCACACTCCCAATGCAGGTGGCCTGGGTTCCATCCCTGGTCAGGGTTCCTGGATCCCACACACTGCAACTAAGAGTTTGTATGCCACAACTAAATATCCTGCATGTTGCCACTAAGACCCAGCATAGCCAAATAAATAAATATTTATTTTAAAAAAGCCTGACATGAAGGGGAAAGGTATCGGGAAAGACAGGAGATTTTCTTGGGCAGCTTTCACCTTCATTAGATGCCCAGAGTCCTGATGCAGGAACTGGAAGGATGCTTCAGGCCTTGGCAAGCAAACA
The DNA here is from genome assembly GCA_935064755.1 of Tragelaphus eurycerus. Classification (NCBI taxonomy): domain Eukaryota; kingdom Metazoa; phylum Chordata; class Mammalia; order Artiodactyla; family Bovidae; genus Tragelaphus; species Tragelaphus eurycerus. Next base: position 10,861,886 of record CAKXYN010000020.1, read on the forward strand.
CATCCACCCTTGGGGAATGTGGATGACTTCTAACTGAGGACAGAAGCCTTGAAATCCAGAGGGCAGCCCCTAGCTCAGGCTCCCTCCTGGGGATGGTCAGGGTCTTGAGACACTTTAGCTGGGGAAGGGCAGAGAAGAGGTTCCCAGACTCACCTGACTGTGCCCCACCCTCCTTCAACCTAGGGGATCAGTCCTTACTCTCTGACCTGCGTACACCTTTTCTGATACCCACACAGTCCCGCAGCTCTTTCCGCTTATACCCACACCAGCTTATACCCACACCAGCGGGGAAATCAGCCCCCTCTTCCTTTCTCACCCACGATGCCTGGGGATATAGTAACAGCCCTGTTTTGCAAATGAAGAAACAGACTTGGGGTGGTTAAAGCAAAGCAAGCAACAGAACCAGGATGTGAATTCATATTGGGCTTAGTAGCAAGCCCAATAAGATACCTCAGAGAGACAGTGAGTAAAAACTACAATAGGGGCTTCCCTGGTGGGTCCATTGGTTAAGACTCCACCCTTCCAATGCAGGGGGCATGGTTCCATCCCTGGTCGGGGAACCAAACTACGATCCCACATGCTGCATGGTGCAGCCAAAAATAAATAAATAAATATAAAATTTTAAAATAAAGAAAAATCCACAATGGGAAAAATAGGACAGTGGGAAATGGCGGAGGTGGGGGGTGGGGCATAGGAAATGGGACAATGGGGAAAAAAAGAAACAACCAAAACTGAGTTTATATCTAAGGAGTGAAAGTGAAAGTCGCTCAGCTGTGTCCTACTCTGTGACCCCATGGACTATATCCTGCCAGGCTCGTCTGTCCATGGTATTCTCCAGGCAAGAATACTGGAGTGAGTAGTTGCTCCCTTCTCCAGGGGATCTTCCCCACCCAGGGATCAAACCCAGGTCTTCTCCAGCATTGCAGACAGATTCTTTACCTAAGGAGCCATAGCCTAAACCGAAATCACAAAGATTTTCTCCTATATTTTCTTCTCAGTTTCATAGTTTTAGCTCTTTGATCCATTTTGAGTTAGTTTTGGCATATGGTGGCATCCAGTCCCATCACTTCATGGGAAATAGATGAGGAAACAGTGGAAACAGTGTCAGACTTTTTCTGGGCTCCAAAATCACCGCAGATGGTGACTGCAGCCATGAAATTAAGACGCTTACTCCTTGGAAGGAAAGTTATGACCAACCTAGATAGCATATGCAAAAGCAGAGACATTGCTTTGCCAACAAAGGTTCGCCTAGTCAAGGCTATGGTCTTGCCTGTGGTCATGTATGGATGTGAGAGCTGGACTGTGAAGAAGGCTGAGCGCCAAAGAATTGATGCTTTTGAACTGTGGTGTTGGAGAAGACTCTTGAGAGTCCCTTGGACTGCAAGGAGATCCAACCAGTCCATTCTGAAGGAGATCAGCCCTGGGATTTCTTTGGAAGGAATGATGCTAAAGCTGAAACTCCAGTATTTTGGCAACCTCGTGCAGAGTTGACTCATTGGAAAAGACTCTGATGCTGGGAGGGATTGGGGGCAAGAGAAGGGGACGATAGAGGATGAGATGGCTGGATGGCATCACTGACTCGATGGACGTGAGTCTCAGTGAACTCCAGGAGTTGGTGATGAACTGGGAGGCCTGGCGTGCTGCGATTCATGGGGTCGCAAAGAGTCAGACATGACTGAGCGATTGATCTGATGAGGAAGAGCCCAACTTAATTCCTTTGCCTGTAGATATACCATTTTTAATTACTGTTCTTTTCCCTACTGTATGCTCTTGGCATTGCACTTTACTCATACTATCTATCATCTTATTTTTGACCACAAGGTTCAGAACTACCCCTGGTATGAGAAGGAAGGGAAGGAGGGAATGGTGACTACTAATATGCTTTTTGGAAATCTGCAGGAAAGTTTACCTTGTCAGTCAAAGTTCTGAGTTTAATTTCATACTGGCACTTCTGCTTAGTTATGAGGCAAAATTCGAGACAATTTTATCTACTGCTAGAAAAACAAATGTTCGACTGAGTTTCAGCTACCAACTTTCAGTGCATTTTTTTAATAATTTTATTTATTTACTTATTTATTTTTGGCTGTGCTAGATCTTCGTTGGTGCGCAGGCTTTTCTCTAGCTGTGGCAAGTGGGCGCTACTCTCTAGTTGTGGCATGAGGGCTTCCCATTGCAGTGGCTTCTCTTGATGCAAAGCACAGGCCCTAGGGCACGAGGGCTCAGTGGTGGTAGTTCCCGGCCTCTACGGCACAGGCTCAGTAGTTGTGGTGCATGGGCTTAATTGCTCCTCGGCATGTGGGATCTTCCAGGACCAGGGATCAAACCTGTGTTTCCTGTGTTGGCAGGTAGATTTTTAACCTCTGAACCACCAGGGAAGCCCTCAAGATCCAACTGTACATGTTATCTGAACTAGTATTAATCATGCTTAGAATGAATGGTTTTATTGTTAGAAGAAAAAGATTAATGAAGAGATGTGTTCAAGTTCCACTGCTGGATCGGAAAACATAAATAATGGCAACGTTGAGAAAAAACGTTGATTCAACAGACTTCTTAGAGCAACATTATCAAAGGAAAAAAATACAAGACTTTAACACATATATATGGAATCTAGAAAAATGGTACTGAAGAATTTATTTACAGGGCAACAATGGAGAAACAGACATAAGAACAGACTTATGGACATGGGGAGAGGGGAGAGAGGAAACTTACATCACCATATGTACAATAGATAGCCAACAGGAATTTGCTGTATGGCTCAGGAAACTCAAACAGGGGCTCTGTATCAACCTAGATGGGTGGGATGGGGAGGGACATGGGAGGGAGTTTCAAAAGGGAGGAGATATATGTATACCTATGGTTGATTCATGTTGAGGTTTGACAGAAAACAGCAAAATTCTGTAAAGCAATTATCCTTCAATAAAAAATATAAGAGTTTATCATGAAGATTAATTTTTAGTGGTTTATCAAATATATAAAATTCAAGGAAAATGTCATGCCACAATATATTTCTCTATGGTTACATTCTTACCAAAAAAAAAGAATTTAATTAAAGATGCATGAGGGACATCCTTGGTGGTCCAATGGTTAAAAATCCACCTTACAGCACAGGGGCACAGGTTCGATTCCTGGTCCAGGAATGAAAACCTCACATGCCGCGGAGCAAACAAGCACCTGTGCCACAACCACTGAGCCCGTGCTCTGCAACAAGAGAAGCCACAGCCGCAAGAATCCCACATGACGCAACCAGAGAGCAATGCCCCCTCACCGCAACTAGAGAAAGCCCATACTCAGCAATGAAGAGCCTGTGGGCTACAGCAAAGACCCAGCGTGGCCAAAAATAAATAATTAAAAATTAATTTTAAAAAAGAAACATGGACATACAGCACACCCACCTGCTGCTGTGTCCAGAGGATGCTGTGCTGTGCCATCCAGATCACTGTTGCAGGACCAAGGCACTCAGTCCTTCATCTGCTTGAAGTGCTGGCTAGTAATGCCTTGTAGCTGAGTTCTCCCCAGTGCATGCTTTCAGCTAAAGAAAGATTTCCATTTGCAACTATGTCTGGTGATAAATGTTAACTATACTTGTGGTGGTGCTCATTTTGTTATATATACAAATATCAAATCGTCGTGTTGTACACCTCAACTAATAGAACATTATATGTCAATTATATCTAAATTTAAAAATAAAAAAAGACAAAAGGTCAAATAAAGATTGCAATGTGATATCCCCTTTCTAGAGGATGCACACATCAGAGATACTGTGAGCTTGGTTCCAGGCCACCATAATAAAGTGAATAACGCAATAAAGTGAGTCACACCAATTTTTGGTTTCCCAGGGCATATGAAAATTATGTTTACTCTATACCATAGCCTATTAAGTGTACAATAGCATTATATCTTTTAAAAGTACATACCTTATTTTTTAAATCCTTTATTGCTATAAAGTGCTAACCTTCATCTGACAATGCAGGGTTGTCACAGACCTTTAGTTAGTAAAAACCACAATATCTGCAGAGCACAATAAAGTGAAGCATAATAAAACAAGATATGCCTGTATCCAGTTACTGGTTGATGCTAGAGATTCCAGCTCCATTGTCCCAACTTGGAGAACTCTGAGAGGCCATCCAAGCTCCACAGCTCCCCTAGGCCTGATGTAGAACACCCGAGGAAGAGGCCCTCCCAGGGCTTGAGATCCAGAGTTTGCTGGAGAGGGCATGGCTATGGCTCACCGAAGGGCAGAGAGAACGGTGGTGGTGGATCTTGCTGGGAATGTGCCATTTGGAACTTATTGGAATGGAAATCCACTCTGGTGTGTCAAGGAAAGCTGTTTGAGGGCAAGTGTCTCACCCAAGGCACTCTGCTATAAAACCACCCAAAAAGGACACTTCCCTAGTGGTGCAGTGGTTAAGATGCCATGCTTCCACTGCAGGGGGTGTGGGTTCAGTTCCTGGTCCAGAACTAAGATCCCACACAGCAGGACTACAAGGGAAAAAAACCAAAGCTACTGGCCACTAGGTGCTACCTGGCTGCTCTGTACTTTATGTTGTGCAGCGCTGTGGGAACCTGATGCTAGAAACTGCACACACTGAAGGAGCTGGGCATCAGGGAAGCGAAGCACACTGTAGGAGCCTGGCCATCGAGCACAACAGAACCAGGACGCAGACCCCCCCTCTGCCTTTCCATTGTGCAGTCTCCATCAACCTCTACTGACGAAACTTATCATGCCAACTGGCAAAGAGAAAACTTTTTTTAATGACCCTATATTCATTTTCACAAAACAGACAAAGGGTGAATTTAGAGCTAAAGGGCAAAAAATCAGTAATCAACACTATCTCTTGGACTAATTAGTGTAGCACGCTCTACACACATGTAAACCCCTATACAACTGCAAAATGAGAAACTTAGGCATGTAACTAACAAGATACGGCTGTCCTCCTTACGAATGAAGTTCTCTGCCTTTCCCCTAAGTGAGATAGATGCACAGACTCCAAAAGTCACTGTATCCATTACTGGCTATATTAATTACTCCTCAAGTAACAGTCTGACTGAATACTAGTTTAAGGCTCAATTGTAAACTAACTTCCAACAACTTGCATATAAACTAAGAATGTATCAATGAAAGAGGAGAAAATAGCATGTACAAATAAATACATACAGTATTGAAAATGTATGTGGGCGAAAATGGGCGGCTGGCCATTCTTCGTGGCTCAGATGGTAAAGAATGCCTCCAATGCAGGAAATCCAGGTTCAATCCCTGGGTCAGGAAGATCCCCTGGAGAAGGGCATGGCAATCTACTCCAGTATTTTTGCCTAGAGAATTCCATGGACAGAGGAGACTGGCGGGTTATAGTCCATGGGGTCACAAAGAGTAAGACATGACTGAGCAACTAACACGCACAGAGGCAAATAAGAGACTTCACTGGGGGCCAGTGGCTAATACGGGGCTCCCAAGGCAGGGGGCCGGGGTTCAATCCCACAATCTGCAACTAAAGAGCTCACCTGCCATAACAAACAGCCAGCACAGTCAAGCAAGTATGTTTTTTTTAAATAGGCAGATGGGAATTATGGAAAGCCACTACAATTTTCATTTTTGTAACCGGTCACAAGGCCATAATTGATAGCTCCTTCTTCCTCAGCCCATTCTGTATTTCCACGACCCTCAGCCAGAACCTCATCTGCTCCAGGTTCTTCACCTGGTGGGGTCATCTGTTTTGATTGTCTCCTACTCACTCCACTGCTAAAGGAGGGTTCCTTTACCTTAACCTTATTTGTTCTTGCATTTGGTGTTACAAAGTATCAGTGAAACAACTTAAGACTTGGCACTTTCACTGCTGAGGGCCCAGGTTCAATCCCTGGTTGGGGAACAAAGATCCCACAAGCCATACAGCTCAGCCAAGAAAAAAAAAAAAAACTTCTATTTTGGGATATAGTGTATATAATTTTTCCATAATAAATCAACAGATAAGTTGGAACTCTACAACTCAATAATAAGGGCATATATCTCATCAAACCAAACCTACACTGCTGTGAAATACTAAAAAGCAATTCTTTTTAGGCCATCAAGTCTGGCATAGATTTGATATAGTCTATTTCCTTAGAATACTGATACTGCAAGCTTCACAATACTTTTCATTTATGTGACAAATCAAGATAATTTTATGAGGGAATTCCCTAGCAGTCCAGTGGTTAGGACTCCATGCTATCACCAAGGGTTTGTGTTCAATCCCTGGTTAGAGAACTAAGATCCTGCAAGCTATTCGTACTGCCAAAGAAAAAAAAAAAAACACAAAAAGATAATTTTATGACAGTTTAGTTTTATTTAAATTCAACCCTATACTCACAGGATTGAACATACCAACAGGATTATAAAAAGGCATTATTAATCAGTACACATGAAACTAAAAAATTTGTAAAGCAATTACAAGCAATGGAGCTATAAGTATGACCAGAAAGGATAGTGGAGCTGTTAAACTATTGGAAGAATTACAGGAATAATTCTTTATATGACAAAACTTTGGCACCCAAAGAGATTCTTCTGAATCTTATTAGATGCATTGTTTTCAAATGCAGTAAGAATTGTTAAAATGAATCTCATCAAAGAGCTGAATTAATCAAATATTTTGTTCAAACCCTGGAGCTATTATACTGAAATGTGTTGATTGGTTGGGATCAAGGTGAAGTTTTGCACGTTGTCTGTCTGCTGGTTTCAACTGTTCTGGGGTCTATGTGCTTGAGGCCAGCAGTTTTCAGCTGGTGGGGGTCTGGTTCCTTACAGGAACAACTTAGGAAGGTGTGTCAGGCCTTCCTATCTTCAGGGAACTGGGTGTTGTGATTCTGCTATGTGACTGGTTTATAGTCTAAACTGTTACTGGCTTCCCAGTCCCACAGCTATTTCTTGTTTCTACATCTTCACATTTTCTAATCATAACTCTTGAGCAAGCCTTTTGGGACTCTGGGGAGGACTGGGAGACTAGAGCAAAAGCCTTTTACTTCAAAAATCAGGGACACAAGGGCCTGTATACAGTTTCAAGCTCCATATTACCCCTAAAAAATGAACATTAATTCCTTCATATAATAAAATTTTCAGTCAGTGTTCACATTTCCCCGTTTGGTCATATTATTTTTATATTTTTTTCTTTGTTGAAAATATATACATATTGCTTGTTCAAATCAGGATCAATAAATATCACTGAATAACTGCTGATTTCAGGAACAAATTATCCTTTTATGCCTGGAGAAGGCCGAGTATATTTTTGTACTTTTGTTGTTGTATTTGAGGGGTTATTTTTGTTTGGTTTTGTTTTTTACATGCATAAAATTTCCTTGGAAGGACACATAATAACACAGAACGGTTCCCTTGGAGAAGATCACAGACAATGATCAGAAGGAAGATTTTTTCTTCCTATGCACACATGAATTTTAAACCATATTGAACTCATGACCTACTCAACAACTGGGAATTAAAAGTAAATGTTTTCTAAAGGCAAGTCCTAGAGAGATCAGAGATCAGAGACAAGTCCTAAAACATCATCAAAAGGGATTAGAATGTGGGAAGTAGAGGTGGGAGGAGCTGTTTTCCAGACCTGCCACAAGATGGCAGCAGAGTAACACCAAAGCTTGGTTCTAGACTCTAGAAGGCTGCCTGGCTGCCATCAGTCTTCCTCCCCATTCAGGACAGGCAAATACCGTTAGGTTCCTGCCCACCACTATCCTGAGCTGTGAAGCTGTAGCTGAGCTAAATCCCCATATTCCTGACCCACAGAGACTGTGAAATGTTTACTGTTGTGTTACGCTTCCACATTTTGAGGTGATTTGTTACTTGGCAGTTAGATACTAGACGTCATACTATTCCACCAAAAATATTTTGAGTATATATTTCTAAAACTAGAGACTCACTCGGAGAAGGCAATGGCACCCCACTCCAGTACTCTCGCCTGAAAAATCCCATGGAGGGAGGAGCCTGGTAGGCTGCAGTCCATGGGGTCACTAAGAGTCGGACACGACTGACTTCACTTTAACTTTTCGCTTTCATGCTTTGGAGAAGGAAATGGCAACCCGCTCCAGTGTTCTTGCCTGGAGAATCTCAGGGACAGGGGAGCCTGGTGGGCTGCCGTCTATGGGGTCGCACATAGTCGGACACGACTGAAGCGACTTAGCAGCAGCAGCAGAGACTCACTCTTAAAAAAAAAAAACCACCACCACAATAGAAATAAAAGTTTAAATTATTTACTATAATAAAATATCCAAGCAGTCTAGTTAATGACACATGAAGTAGAGAAGTAGAAGTGAAGTCGCTCAATCGTGTCCGACTCTTTGCGACCCCATGGACTGTAGCCTACAACGCTCCTCCGTCCATGGGATTATCCAGGCAAGAGTACCGGAGTGGGTTGCCATTTCCTTCTCTAGAGGATCTTCCCAACCCAGGGATCGAACCCGGGTCTCCTGCATTGTAGGCAGATGCTTTACCATCTGAGCCACCAGGGAAGTCCATGACATATGAAGTATTTGAATTAAAAATATTAGTGTCTGCAATCTATTTTAAAATTGATCAAAAAAATATATGGATGGATGGAGGTATAGATGACTGCTGCTGCTGCTCCTGCTAAGTCGCTTCAGTGGTGTCCGACTCTGTGCGACCCCATAGACGGCAGCCCACCAGGCTTCCCTGTCCTTGGGATTCTCCAGGCAAGAACACTGGAGTGGGTTGCCATTTCCTTCTCCAATGCATGAAAGGGAAAAGGGAAAGTGACACGACTCTTAGTGACCCCATGGACTGCAGCCTTCCAAGCTTCTCCGTCCATGGGATTTTCCCGGCAAGAGCACTGGAGTGGGGTGCCAGTAGATGACTAGTTATGTGCTAAGGCAAATGTAGCAAAGTGTTTATTATAGAATCTAGGTGGTGGGTATATGAGTGTTTACCAGAAGATTCCTTTACCGTTTCTTTATCTTTGAAATTTTTCATAAAATGTTGAGGGAAAAGTCAATCATTGGGGCTTTCCCGGTGGCTCAGTGGTAACGAATCTGCCCACCAATGCAGGAGAGTCGGGTTGGATCCCTGATCCAGGAAGATCCCGCATGCCAAGGAGCAACTCACTCCGTTGGCCGTAAGTGTTGAGCCTGTGCTCTAGAGCCGCAAACCACAACTGCTGAGCCCACACGCTGCAACTACTGAAGCTTGTGCCCTCGAGCCTGTGGTCCGCAACAAGGGAAGCCACTGAAATAAGATGCCTGCAACCAGAGAAAAGCTCGCACAGCAAGGAAGACCCAGGACAGCCAAAAATAAATAAATTTTTTAAAATTATTTTTTAAGTCAATCGTTTAAATTTCCAATTGTCTCAAAAATGTTGCAGTTTTTTTTGTTCGCCCATATCAAGATCCAAATAATATCCACAGGGTGAGATTGGTAAATATATAAGTTCTGTGTTCTTCAAATCACAGAATCATTTGGTGCCTTTTTGTTATATCAGTAAGCATTCATTCTAACCCAGGGCAACAGAGTTTACATCCCCCAGCTGGCTCTTGATCCTGAAGTTGAGCTCTTTAGTCTTGCAAGCTGATGAACCCATTCCTAAAGGAGATCTGAGTGATGGCAGCAGCAGCTTTTTTTCTTTTTAATATTTATTTTTAGTTATTTGGCTGCACCAGCTCTTAGTTGCAGTATACAGATATTCCTTGGAGCATGCAGGTCTTGTTTCTTTTTTAGTTGCAGCATGCAGAATTTTTATTTATTACATGCTGAAATTTTAGTTGTATCATGTGCGATCTAGTTCCCAACCAGGGATTGAACGCAGGTCCCCTGCACTGGGAGTGAGGAGTCTTAGCCACTGGACCACCAGGGGAGTCCCAGCAGCAGTTTGTGACTAGGGCTTCCTGACCAAGGTCAATGCTACAGAGTGTGTTCTGGACTCTGTCCTTGTAGGGGCAGCTTCAGAGAACAGCCTTCTTAGGTCAGTTTTTACATGTCCTGAGTGTCAGTCCTTTAGGACTAGCCTAAAAGTGAGACATGTGTCTAGTGCAGCTACACGGAGTCCCAATCTCACAAGTGGGGAGTCTAATCCTCTGCGGTTGCCATCATGTAATTAATTCCTTTTTATTTTTTATGAACTGCTGCTCATTCAACACACATCTTTGTGATTGATTGATTGATTGATTTATATGCTGCACTGGGTCTTCTTTATGGCGCCCCGACTTTCTCTAGTTGTGCTAAGTGGAGGCTACTCCTCATTGTGAAGCATGGGCTCTAGATGCATGGGCTTCAGTAGTTGTGGTACACGGGCTTAGTTGCTCCGCAGCATGTGGAATCTTCCCTGACCAGGGATCCAACCATATCGCCTGTTTTGGCAGGCAAATTCTTAACCACTAGACCACGAGGGAAGCACACCACCTTGTAATTCTTCGTGTTATCTTTGAATTTGTGTTTTGTGTTTTATAAGTGAAGTCTGCTGGGACAATGGAACAGGCATCGGGAACTTAGAGCCTGCCCTGTGTGCATTCTCTCTTCCCACCACTCTGTCTCCCTGAGACAGGGTCTGTCTGCCTGAGACAGGGAGGCAGTTCTGCCTCCTGAGGGCCTGGCTTCAGGAGGGCCAAGGTCCACTACACACATCCCATGGCCTCTGAGGGCAGGGCAGAGTGGCAGCTACTCCCTCCTCAGTTGGCAGTCCGTGGCATATTCAGCAGGTGACCAGCAGGGGCGAGTGTCCTGCCCACCACTGATCCCAGTTCCTGTATCTTCTTGGAAGAGAGGCTGCATCCCCCTGAAGGGAGCAAGCCTGTGGGAAGGCAATGTGCCTTGTTGACTTCTCCACCTCAGGCCAAGGCACCAGCTGGTCCAGTGGTTGGTGGGGAGAGGAGAACCTGGCAGCCAGCAGCCATGTGTACAGACACACAAAGTTGCAGGGCAGGTCAGCCAGGTGACTCTGAGAGCTTGGACTCACCCCAGGGTATCCCTTGCTCTAGGGAGCATGACAATGAATAGCACATTAAAAACACCATGATAGGTTAAGAACAATCATGGAAGAAAGGAAAATGCTTTATATCTTAGTATTTTTATTTTTTAATATCTATTTATTTGGCTGTGCCAGGTCTTAGTTGCAACATGTGGGATCTAGTTCCCTGACCAGGGACCGAACCCGTGCCCCCTGCATTGGGAGCACAGAGCCCCAACCGCTAGACCACCAGGCAAGTCCCAATATCTTAGTATTTTTAACAGCGGTTTTTTTCTTTTCCTGCTGTTTGCTGTTTGAACGAGGGGTCCCACACTTTGATTTTGCACAGGGCCCCATATATCAGTTCGCAGTCCTGCTTAGAGGGCACTCCTTCAGCCTTTCCAACCTTTCTGGTATCCCAACCCAGAGCAATTTGTTTTCTTCCCTGAATGCTGATCCTACACAGCTGCAGATAACAGGGGACAGCTGGGGGGATGAGCACAAGTGTGGCCACTTCCTGGAAATATCTGGAAATTCTGGATATTCAGAATTTCTGGAAATTCTGGAATATCTGGACTGGAAATATCTAAATGAGTAGAATCTAGGACGGAGAAGGCAATGGCACCCCACTCCAGTACTCTTGCTGGAAAATCCCACGGACGGAGGAGCCTGGTAGGCTGCAGTCCACAGGGTCGCTAAGAGTCCGACATGACTGAGCGACTTCACTTTCTCTTTTCACTTTCATGCATTGGAGAAGGAAATGGCAACCCACTCCAGTGTTCTTGCCTGGAGAATCCCAGGGACGGGGAAGCCTGGTGGGCTGCTGTCTATGGGGTCACACAGAGTTGGACACGACTGAAGTGACTTAGCATAGCATAGCATAGAATCTAGGAGGAGCCCTGAAGCCCTACTTGGTTAAGTAGGTGGGAGTGACCAAGTTAGAGAACATTTGGCTTATATTGTATATCCTTTGACAAATATTTATCAAATCCACCCACTTGTCAGGGGCTGGGGATGCAGTGGAGTCTAAAGTCAACAGACAGAGCAACTACACTGTTTTCCAAGGTGAAGAACTGAGTGTGGAGGTGGGGGTAAGATGAAGAAGCAAAGACGGTTGCTATGCAGCGCAGTCATTTTGTGCGCATGTTTAACTTAAGCAGTCAGCTACATGGTTATATGCAGAGTACATCATGAGAAATGCTGGACTGGAAGAAACACAAGTTGGAATCAAGATTGCCGGGAGAAATATCAATAACCTCAGATATGCAGATGACACCACTCTTATGGCAGAAAGTGAGGAGGGGCTAAAAAGCCTCTTGATGAAAGTGAAAGTGGAGAGTGAAAAGGTTGGCTTAAAGCTCAACATTCAGAAAACGAAGATCATGGCATCTGGTCCCATCACTGCATGGGAAATAGATGGGGAAACAGTGGAAACAGTGTCAGACTTTGTTTTTCTGGGCTCCAAAATCACTGCAGATGGTGACTGCAGCCATGAAATTAAAAGACGCTTGCTCCTTGGAAGGAAAGTTATGACCAACCTAGATAGCATATTCAAAAGCAGAGACATTACTTTACCAACAAAGGTTCGCCTAGTCAAGGCTATGGTCTTTCCTGTGGTCATGTATGGATGTGAGAGTTGGACTGTGAAGAAGGCTGAGCGCCGAAGAATTGATGCTTTTGAACTGTGGTGTTGGAGAAGACTCTTGAGAGTCCCTTGGACTGCAAGAAGATCCAACCAGTCCATTCTGAAGGAGATCAATCCTGGAATTTCTTTAGAAGGCATGATGCTAAAGCTGAAACTCCAATATTTTGGCCACCTCATGCGAAGAGTTGACTCATTGGAGAAGACTCTGATGCTGGGAGGGATTGAGGGCAGGAGGAGAAGGGGACGACAGAGGATGAGATGGCTGGATGGCATCACTGACTCGATGGATGCGAGTCTGAGTGACCTCCGGGAGCTGGTGATGGACAGGGAGGCCTGGCGTGCTGCGGTTCATGGGGTCGCAAAGAGTCGGACACGACTGAGCGACTGATCTGATCTGACATGGGTTCACAATAAACAAAGATGATGAAAAATAATTATTTAACAAGGAAATTAGCCTGCCCTTCATTCCATTTAATAAGCAGCGTATGCTCCCTCCTGTATGAGATATGGGCGTAATCTACTTCTTTGGGTCTCGTATCTCATCTGGATGTAGTGTGAGTTGAGTGTACTTTCCATACAACGTAGTCCCTGAACCCAAAAATGAACACTGACATTTAGCCAAAGCCACAGCCATCTGTTACAACATGGGAGGAAAATGGCAAATGAAAGATGGTGTCTTACCTTCCTTTAGTTGCTCTCATACCTTCCTTTAGTTGCTCTCATCATCAACCGGATAGGGCAAGATCCGAGGAACCCAACGGAGAAACTAAACTTGCCCTAGCCGGATACCTCCGCAGAAACAACCCAAAAATGTATTCTCTGGGACCGCTTTCCTCTCCGCGTGGACCAACAGAATTCTGAGATGAGTAACAGATGGGTGCTCCAACCATTCGGCGCTGGGATGCGGGGATGGGGTTGCAGCGTCTTCCCCGCCCACCTATTGGACGAATCGGAAAGCGTCCTCCAGGACCACGGTGTCCTGGGGCGCGGGGGGGCGTGGCCTGGGACTCCCCCAGAGGGGGAGGGCGCCGTCTGTCCTTGGGCAGAGAGGGGAGGTGACTCCGGCCGAAGAGGAGGACACAGGATGAGGGCCCTGCGGGTGAGGGCCCCCAAGGGTCGGGTTGCGGCCCCCAGCTCGGAAACTCTCAGAAACTCTCACCCCTATATGAGACTCTCCCCCAATTCCGGGATCTGGGGACTTGGAACGTGAGCCCTCTTCAGGGCTCGGGACTCCCTCCTAATAAGCCTGGGGCCCCTCTCCCCAGCTCCCAACCCAAAACCTTTTAAGACAGCCGAGGACCCGTTAACTTGACCGAAAGCCCAGAGTTTGAACTTCTTCCCTTCATCCAGGGCTCCCTTAGCATTCCTTCCCCCCTCCTAACTTCTTAGGCTTCCGGGAAATTCCCTAAGCACCCCGATCCAGCCCTGCCCTTCCCGCGACCTGAGCTCCTCCCATTAACCCTGGGAACCGAAAAGAAAAAAAAAAAAAAACCTCTCGGGACTGGGACCCGCAGAACGTAAGCCTTCCTTCTGGGTCCGATCCTCTAGACGGTCCGATAACCTTCAAGCCAGACCCTCTAGGCACGAGCCCCGTTCATCTAGGCCTTTCCTGCCAGGACACCCTCCCCCACTCGCGCGGTCAGTTCGCATCTTGCCTTTGAGACGCTCCCAAGGGACAGGAGTGTCCCCAAGTTAGAGCCTCGGAAAGTCCGACACCCTCCCCCAAAGGGACCTCCTCCGGGACGCCTCTCCAGACTCCCTCAATGTCCACCCATCCCCTCTGCACAGGTCTCCCAAGCGCTGGTCCGCTCCTTTAGCTCAACCGCCCGGAACCGCTTCGAGAACCGAGTAGCTGAGAAACAGAAACTCTTCCAGGTGGGCGGAGCGAGGGCGGAGCGGGGGAGGAGCCTGGGCCGCCCGCTTGGTCCTGAAGAAAAGTTGGGGGTGGCAGGAGCTTAAGGTGTGCGGGGCTAACAGCGCCTTTCTCATCGTGTGCCCCCAACTTCCAGGAGGACAATGGCCTCCCGGTGCACTTGAAGGGCGGTGCAACAGACAACATCCTGTATCGAGTGACGATGACTCTGTGTCTGGGGGGTGAGTTGCAGGGCCAGGCTCGGCCTGAACTGCGGGAGGAGGCGACGGGCCTTGAGATGGAGAGGGGAAGGGGCGGGTTCTGGCGCTAGGGTTTCACCAGAGAATTGGATTCTGAGCTGGTGTGGGACCCTATGGGAGCCTGGGCTGACAAATACGGAGGGAGCACCCCAGGGTTTGGGCTCCTGTCCCAGGAAGGTGGCTGGGCTAGTGATGCATCTGGGGAGAAAGCCTGAAGCCTGGTCTGTATCAAGGTCCAGCATTTCCCCAGCTGAAGGGCAGTTTGGGAAGGGACTTGAGCCTGCAGCATGGGGTCAGAAGCAAGATGGGCTCAGGGAGGGAACTGGGGCCTCATTCAGTGTTCCCCACACTCCCTCCCTAGGCACTCTCTACAGCCTGTACTGCCTTGGCTGGGCCTCCTTCCCTCACAAGAAGTGAAACCAAGAAGTCTGCAGGACCCGAACAGGCATCAATAAATGTGCTGGTTTCCTGGGGAACCCAGCCCAGCTCAATGCTCTCTATTTGTGCCTCCTAGCCCATCCTTCCACCAGCAAGTCATCTCTGCCCTGTGGACAACCCTGGGACCCTCCCACTAGACCAGGGTTATCCCTAGGATAACCCTGTCACTGTCTCTCAGCCCTCCCAGAAGCCCCAAACAGCATCCCTGGGCTGTCCCCTCAGGGTCTGGGGACCTGCTTTGTATCCTGGGATGGCAGCCCCTCTCCCTGCAGAGGCCTGGGGGTGGGGAGGAAGATCCTGAGCATAGTGTGGGACACCAGAGAGGCAGAGGCAAGTGAAGACAGACTCATTCAAGCACAGAAGCTGAGAGGGACAAACATGGCCCTGGGGGGCACAGCCAGGGGGACACTGAGACCTCCCACAGGTCTGGCTCTTGCAGCAGAAGCAGAGATGGTCCAGACTTCTAGTCTTGGTTTCCATGGGATCTGAGCGAGATCTCAGCAAGAATAAGGCTACAGTTCAATTGGGATCCAGAATGAGAAAAAAGACTGGGACTAGGAGACACATACAGACAGGCTTCCTCTGCCTCAGAGGCAGAGCCACCCCCAACTCAGAACAGGAGGCAGATCTCGGAGAGAGCAGCAACTAGGGTGCATTTATTTCCTCCTGGGCCTGGCAGCCTGGGAGCAGAATACAGACAAAGGCACTGGGGCATGCGGCCCTGTTTTGGCCTGGAGTTCAGGTGCCTGGGTGGTAACTGAATGGGTATGCCTGGGTGTGAAGGGACTGGAGTGATCCTCCCAGAAATAAGAGAAGGGCCCTTGGGGTGTGGAAGCCACACAAATGTTGGGCTTGGCACAGGTGCAAGAGAAGGGTAATGGAGTAGACGAGATGGGTGTGCTGGGTGGGGGTGACTCGAGGGGCAAGGCATGTTGAAGCATGTTGGGCCCTGGCTATTGACTGAGAATCCAGGTGCCAAGGGCTGAGAGGACAGAAAGGGGTCAGCAGGACCCACGAAGATGTGACTGCAGACAGAATCAGCCCTGGGGGAGACTGAAGAGTCCAAGGTGACTCCTACAGCGAGGTGATGAGGGGGCAGGCCTGGGGCTCCCGTTCAGGAGTACATGGTCAGCTGTAGCCACTGGGGAAAGGAAGGGACAGACAGTGAGGAGCAGGGAACCCAGGACTATCAGCAGCCCTTCTCTGCTCTCACCCAGGGGTGGGTCTTTGGGAAAATGGGAGGGAGGGAGCCCTAGCTCCAAGTTGGTACATGGGGCTGAGGGGAGGGGCCCCCTGCTAGGATCCCACATCCCAGGGTGGAGATCGGGGTTCTTACCTCCTGGATGTTCACCTGGATTTGTCCAGTGCCATCTTTGTCGAGAGATTTGAAGGCACCTGGGGAAAGGAAGGGTTGGTGGAACTGGCTTTTAGGATTAAAATATACTAATATATGATAATACTAACAGCTAGTAGTCTGTCTACTCTGGCAAGCACCTGTATAAAGTGCTTTCCATGTATGAATTCATTTAACCCGATTTGGGGAGGTAAGTGTCATTTTAAAATAGGCACAGAAAGGTGAAGTGATGTGCCTGTGTTACATAGAGAAAAAGGAAACTGGGATTGGAACCCAGACTGCTACTCATCTCAATAATGGCCTCCATATCTTGACCTTCATGCCCCTCATCACCCTCTGCCCAAGCCCCAGCCCCCTACCAACCTCTAAGCTCCACACCCTCCAGTTCTAGCTGAAACAAGCTACTGGAAGGAGGCTCTACATTTCCTGCTCCTACAGTCTGCTGTGGTCCCCACTCCTGCCCTGAAACTCATCTCCATGTTCCCCACTCACAGCCAAACCTGTATGTAAACAGGTGCCCACAGAGTCTGTGTGGCACTCTCTCACTCACGGCTCAGTTACCACCCTCAGGGGTCCACGCGTGTGATACCCTGGACACTCCACTCACAGCTGGCCCTCTTGCTGGTAAATCCCAGGCCATTTCTTGACCCTCTCATACATGGCTTTTGGCATCATCTGCCCTGTTGTCCTCTCCCACCTTCCCTTCATGTCCCCAACATACCTGCCCCTTTTCTTCCCTGCATGCTCTTAATATACTGTCCACCCTGGGCTCTTGGCATGCCAGGAGATCTTCCTAAAGGAAACCTGAGACCCTGTTCTTCCCCTGCCTAGACCCTGTTCACTGTCCCCATTAGTGTCTGCTGCTGCTGAGTTGTTCAGTCGTGTCCGACTCTGTGCGACCCCATAGACGGCAGCCCACCAGGCTCCCCCGTCCCTGGGATTCTCCAGGCAAGAACACTGGAGTGGGTTGCCGTTGCCTTCTCCAATGCATGAAAGTGAAAAGTGAAAGTGAAGTCGCTCAGTCTTGTCTGACCCTCAGCGACCCCATGGACTGCAGCCTTCCAGGCTCCTCCGTCCATGGGATTTTCCAGGCAAGAGTACTGGAGTGGGGTGCCATTGCCTTCTCCACATTAGTGTCTGAGCACCTCCAAACTTGGCATTCACAGCCCCGCATGGCCTGACCATCCTACTGCTCCTGCCCTCTTTCTCAGACAAATCTGAGTTCAAATTCTAGCCTTGCAACTTCTAGCTAAGTGGCTGTGAGCAAGAAATTCACCTCCTTGAACCCTAGGTTCCTCCTCCATGAAATACTCTAACCCAAATCAGCAAGATCACCATCTCCTCTTTCCTTTCTAGGCCTTCACACAGGTTGTTCCCAATGCAACAATGCTCCCCACTCGCTTGCTGGGGTCACTTCTTACCCATCAGGTCTCAAGTCACACATGCCCTCCCTCCTCCAGGAAGGCCTCCTTGATCACTTAAGCTACATCAGCTGTCTAGTTAAGTTTGAAGAGCTCCCAGTCACAAGTCTAAACCTGATCTACCCTGATCTTCCCCTCACAGCCCCCATCACTCTGCAAAGGCTTCCCCGATCCCAGACTTAACCATCCTGAGCTGTCACTGTCTGGTAATTTGCCTCTCCTGTGGACTGTGAGCAACATAAGGGCAGGAATATGGGCTGCTTCAGTCACTGCTGTGCCCCTGTCACTGCCCACCTCAGTGTCAGGCTCAAAGGAGGCTTGGCCCAAGGGGGCTGGACAAATCCCCACCTGGGAAGAGAGCTAGGGTGTCACTTACGGAACATGGCATCCAGTCTGACCAGGCAGCTGATGAAATTGTCAAAATCCATGTTCCCTCCCTCATCTGAGTAGCGTCGGATGATCATGTTATAGAGATGTTCATTCAGGTGGAATCCTGAGAACAATTTAGTTAACAGGTGTGGGGGCCACATAGCCGAACCCTCTCCCAGCCCCAGGATTCAGGGTCAGACCAGATCAGTGGGGGCTGCCTCACCAGTCCCACCCCCAGTCCCACCACGTTCCTGCCAGCCACACCTGCTGCCTCAAAGGCCGCTGGGAGTTCACTGCTGCCAATGGTCCCTGAACGGTCAACATCAAACTGTTTGTATATGGCCTGTGGGGACAAGGAGGTCAGGATTCAACTGGGCCTCATGGGGCATGGCATTTCCAAGGCTTGCAGCACTGTCTTTGTGCCAGTCATTTCAGAGGCTGAACACACCTGCCACTTTTTGATGTTGTTCCACAAGTACTTGAATTCTTCGAAGCCCAGTTTGCCAGTTGTGTCACTCTGGTGGGAGGGTGTTAAGAACAGCCATACCCAGAAGTGTGGACAGTGTACACGATGGTGGTAAGGGCCAAGCAGGGGAGCCTGGGCTAAAACCCCAGCTCCCATCCCACCCTCACGCTGTCACCTTGCGTGTGGCTTCACTGTTCGTCTTGCCCAGACGTACTTTAGTTTGTATTTCTAAATGATAAAGACTCTCTTTACACATAATCACATGAAATCCTCATTCTTTGATAGTAATTCAAACTTATAAATGTTAGGACATGTAAAACACCAGGGTATCTTAGAACTCTAGGGAAATGAGGTAATAAGAGTAAATACCTGTTGCATTTGTGGTAAAAAGTGAAGGAGATATTGGTATAAAGCCCTCACTCAGCTCAGGGCTGGCACTTGATAAATTCTCAGTAAATAGCAACAATGGCCAAGACTTATCACATGACTTCAGATAGTGCTAAACTTCTCAGGAACATCACTTGCCTCACTAAATCCTCAAGATACCAGCCCCATCAGTATTATATCTGGGTGACAGAGAAATGGCTTCAGAGCTGAAAAATCTACCCGGATGAGATCATATTAACAGTTATTGTGTGCAGACCACTTACTCTGTGCTACCCATTGTGCTAAGCCTTTTGCACGAAACGCCAATTTGGTATCACCATTATCATTCACCGAGTTTTATCAAGAGGTAAACTGAGGCACAGAGAGGTTCAATAACCTTGCTAGGGGGCTGAGCTGCATTTTTTTCACCTTAGACAACACATGTGTGTCTATAATGCTTTGTGCAGTATGTGCCTGTGTCCAAAATCAGTGAATGATGTGTGTTCCCATGCACACGCCTCTACATATCTTCATGTATGTGTGTGTGCATGTGGGCAAACCTATGGCAGTTACAAGGTTATAAGGTCAGCTGAATGACTGCCTCTCTAGGTTCTGGTTTCTTCATCTGTAAAATGGAATATAATAATCATACCTGTGATCAAGGTGGCTGTCAAGTAAATGTAAGTAAAGTGCCAGTTAGGACAGCTGATGTTATTATATATTGCCACATGTCCATAGGTGGGTGTGTGTTCTAATGTACACATGTCCACATCTGTGAGTATGAAAGCTATACCCTGACTGCCCCAGCCACTCTCGCAGAAAATCCCTTCTTGGGAATTCCCTGGCAGTCCAGTGGTTAGGACTCCCTACTCTGTCAGGGCCCTGGTTTAATCCCTGGTTGGGGAATGAAGATCCCACAAACCACGCAGCATGGCCAAAGAAAATTCCCTCATCCCCAAGTTCTCCACGAGACTACCCTCAAGGATACGTCCATTACGGCCACCATGCTGCGACATGTGTCAATGCCAAAGCCATCAGTCTTCAGATCAGGATCTGTGGGATATGGGTTGAAGGTCAGAGGCCAGAGATCACAACTACCCCAGCCACCATGCCTCCAAACCTGCCCTGTCTGCTGACCCCGGTCACTCACGTCGGGTCACCACTTTGTTGAGAATGTTCATGAGTTCTGTGGCGCTGACCTCCATGTCCTGGGGGGAAAAGTTAGAAATGGGTCAGGGGTGACTGAAAGGCGTCCGAGGGTGTGATGAAGGAGGATGGGAACTTTGGGGTTGCCATGGTGGAGTGTACATGTAAAGGGCAGCCCAAGGGAAGGCATGGAAGGGTTAAGGACGGGTCTGGGGTCCCCTGTTTACTTACATCTCCAGCCAGCTGGGCAAAAAGCCTCCGGAACTGCCGGACCTCCTCACTCTCATTGGCCTCGATGTTGGAGTAATGTGTGCGAGGGGGCTGCAGAGGGAGGAGATTTCAGAGCAGGTAGGGGGAAGGGTGCCCTGGCCGGGACAGCGGTAGGTTGGGAAAGTCTGAGTGGGCTGAGTGGTGACCAATGAATGAGAAGTGGGCAATGAATAGTAAGTTATAGCTAAGTCCGCAAAGAGTTGGGTATGACTTAGCGACTGGAAAATAATAGCTAAGTTTGAGGATGTTACAAGGGAGAGATTCAGTGAGATAAATTTCATAGGGAAAGGGATGGGGCTTCTTCAGAGGGACAAGGATGGGTGTTGGAAAAAGCCTCAGAATGAGAAAACAGGTGGCGGCTTACCAGGGGCTCTGGGTTGTACTGCGCAGCCGCCTCACTGAAGGAAAACATGGGGGGGGAGTTAGTGCCAGGGGGCGGGGCCTCCAACCGGCAGCCAGCCCCCACATCCCATCCTTCAACCCCTAGCTCGCCACCCTACCTACTTGCTCCCTCCGCCCTCATCAGTCCTTGTCCTCACCTGTCCCTATCCTTGCTGCCCTGGTTGCGCCCCCACAGTAAGATCCCCCTTGCCAGAGCACACCTACATAATGGCAGATTCCTCAAAAGACCCAGCCCCTTCGAGGGCTCGCCTTATAGAAGCTTGGCCCCAGCTTCCCGGGGCCCCACCCTCCTGGGTTCCACCTGTGTAGGAACCTACTCCATCGTCATGGCTTCTAACGTTTGTGTCTTCTCAATATCCCACCCCAGCTCCATGAGTTCTCACCCCTTCAAAGTATCACACTCAATGGCTAAGACCTACCAGGCACCTACCGACCCCTACCCTCCCTTCACTGCTGCTGCTGCTGCTGCTAAGTCGCTTCAGTCGTACCCCTTCACTAGGACATTTTTAATCCAATCAGTTCCCAGCCCAGCCTTGCCCCTTGATGGACTTTTCCCCAATCCTATAAAGGCTAGACCTCTTCTGAGCACACCTCATTGACCCACCTACAAGGGCCACGCCACGGGCACAAGGTTAGCCTTGCCCCCATGAAGTGATAACCAGCCTCATTGGCTCCGCCCCCTTAACGTTTGTCTCCAGGTTAGCGGAAGTAGGCCACGCCAGCCCCATTAAGCCCCACCTCCCAAAGCCCCCGTGGTCCCATCAGACTGTATACCCTCAATAATCAGAGTACCCCCATGTCAAGCTCCGCCCCCATGAACTCATTAAGGTCGGTCCCCTCAAAGCGGGTCTCCTAGCCCAGGCCCGGCCCAGCCTAATTCAGGTTCCTGGTCAATCCAGGTTACCCCATTCTATTGCTGGACAAGCCTCCTCCTCAGGCCACGCCCATCATCATGCCCCGCCTTACCTAATGGCGCTAATGACCCCGCCCAGGATGCGCATGGCAGTTCCGCCGCCGCCGCCGCCGCCTCCTCCGCCACCGCCGCCGCCTCCAGCCCCGCTGATAAGGCCTCCAAGCACATTCCCTAGACCCCCGCCCAGGCCCCCGCCTCCTCCGCCGCCTCCGCCGCCCTTCAAGAACGAGTTAACCAGGAACATGGCTGATTCCTGAGGAGGGAGAAAGGGGTCAGATAGCTGTCTCGTCCCAGAGCCTGCGCCTTCCCCCACAAAATACGATAATTTCTGACTGCTGGACGTGAGGAAGTAATATGAAGCCTCTAGGCGGAGACCTATCCTCCGGCTGGGTCTTAAGGGCCCATTCGGGGTGAGGTCTGGGCTTCTAGGGGAGGTAGTTCTTGGACGGTGGGCATAGGGACAGAAAATCAGGTTTGAAACCTCCTTCCGTTCCAAAGGTCCGCATCTGGCTTGAAAAACTCTGGACTGAGTCTACGCATAGGCATCATGAAGTACCAGGCACTGGCCAGGTCAAGTGGGATTCTCAAGGGGGAGGGGGATCCCAAGCTAGCGCTCGAATCTGAGATCCAGAGCCCTAGAGGTTTGAGGCGGGTCAGAACCATGGGTTAGAAATTCTCCGCCTGGAGGCCCCTGAGACAGAGTTTAGGAAATCCAGAATGTGGGGATTTACGTGCAACCAGCAGTGAGACTAGACTCATTGCTGGGTCTGTGGGTTCAGGTCTAAGATTGTAAGTGTTGAGCCCTGGGGCCTGGGATAACGGAGTTCCTGTTAGAATTGAGAGGACGGATCGTGGTCCCAGAGGCTGCACCAAGGGCGAATTTACTGGGTACCTCTCCATGGGCTCCTATTTTAGATCCTGAGAGGAAGGGTGGAAGAGACCCTGGGGCGGGATAACTAGGCCGGACAGATCTGGGAGCTAGAATTAAGGGTGTGGTGGATCCCTGAGGCTAAGATTTTAGGATGTCTTCGGGTCTGGAGGCCTCCAGGGCCGGAATTACAGAGTGCAGGGGGAGTCCGGACTGGACGCTCACCGCCTCGTTCGCGCGTCCGCCGGTCCGCTCGTCCGTGTAGCTCTGGGGCCTCCGGCTGCGTCCGGCTCCACAGGGCGGGGCGGGTGACTCAGGCTGCCAAGGCCGGGTTAGGCTCTGCGGGGTGGCCCAGCCCGCATCCGCCCGGTCCTAGAGCCGACATTAAGACTGCGCATGCGCTTGTCGGTCTCGCCTCCAGTTACTGGGTGCGGCTGCCCAAGCTCCACCCTGCGTTTCCAGTGCCTTGCATTCCCGACACCGCCCTGAGTTGACAGATCTGAGGTGTTTCTCTGCTCTATGCGGTGAACTAGAACTCCGAGCGGAGAAGGCAATGGCACCCCACTTCAGTACTCTTGCTTGGAAAATCCCATGGACGGAGGAGCCTGGCAGGCTGCAGTCCATGGGGTCGCTAAGAGTCAGACACGACTGAGCAACTTCACTTTCACCTTTCACTTTCATGCATTGGAGAAGGAAATGGCAACCCACTCCAGTGTTCTTGCCTGGAGAATCCCAGGGCCGGGGGAGCCTGGTGGGCTGCCGTCTATGGGGTCGCACAGAGTCGGACACGACTGAAGCGACTTAGCAGCAGCAGAACTCCGAGGGAACTTGGGCAGTCATCGTGCCCAAGGCGACCTAGTGTCGATTTTCGCCCCAAAGCCTGCTGCCATCGTCTCACAGATGTGGCTTTCAGTTTCCTCTGAAAAAGACTCCTGATACTCTTGGGACTTGTCTCCTATCCCAGCCGTGTCACGACAAACAGTCAGTTTGGGACCACAGTCTAGGACAAGTGCCCGCATCTATGGCGGGGATCCTGCAGGCAAAGCCCTGATGGTGGTCCAGTTTCACCTACAAATTGGACCGCCTTGTGCCTCCTGTATCCACACCCCTTGACCCCCTGAGCCAAGACCCCTAGAATTATTTTTCCTGAACGGGTCCAAGTGTAGTCTCAGTCTTCCAGTCTCTAAAGAGGGGCCCAGATACAGGAAGAATCCGCTGCCCACAGCCTGGTTTCTGAGGCTGGACGTTCCCAGGGTCGGTTGGTGGCCGAGGTGGGGAGTGCAGCTGGGAAGGAAAATGGCAAAGGAGGCCACCTTTGGAACCCTTTGGCTTGCTCTCTGCTTCCAACCTGTAAGTGCCCAGGACTTTTTCAGGGTCTCTCAGAGGGAGCTGTCAGTCTCTCTCTCTAGCCCTTAGGCGCTACTCTGGAAGCTGACTCAGGTTGGGGTTGAATCCTGACTTTGCCCCTTAATAATTTGGAATTCCAAAACAGTGACCTGAGCCATGATTTTCTAATTTGTAAAATGTAAATAAAGGTCTCCATGCCCCACTCTCTAGACTCCTAACAGAATGAAGCAGTAAACACTTAGTCAAATAGTAGCTATTATCCTGTGTCTGTTCTTCCTCCTGGAGCCCTCTTGGGTTCCTGAGGTAGACTCTTGCTCTTCCTTAGTTAATACAGTAAGTCCCCTACATACAAACCCTCAAGTTGCAAACTTTCAAAGATGCAAATATGTGTTTACATGTAAATCACATAAGTTAGTTCACCTGTCTGGTGTACCTTGTCAGGTGCATGTATCCTCTATAAGCTGTTGTGCTTTTGTGTACTTTACAGAACTGTATAGAGTGGGCTTCCCTTGTGGCTCACCTGGTAAGGAATCTGCCTGCAATGCAGGAGACCTGGATTCAATTCCTGGAAGATCACCTGGAGAAGGAAAAGGCAACCCACTCCACCATTCTGGCCTGGAGAATTGCATGGACTGACAGTCCATAGTGTCACAAAGAGTCGGACACAACTGAGCGACTTTCACTCACTCACTCACTGACTGTATAGGGTACAGTAGTACAGTATGTTTATTTCCAGCCCAGGATGTCCGGAAGCAAGCATAAAAGCAGTGATGATGTACCTGGTACTACTGTACTTTTTAAGGTACTGTACAGTAAGATTAAAAATGTTTTCTTACAAGTTGAGAAAGCCCATGTGCAGCAATGCAGATCCAGTGTGGCCAAAAATAAAAAAAAAAATTTAAAATAAATTTAATTTTATTTAATAAAATTAAATAAAAAATAAAAATTAGGAAATATTTTCTTTATTTTTTGTGTTTGTTTTGTGTTATTTGTGTGAGCAGTATTATAAACCTATTACAATACAGTATTTTATGGCCATTCGTGTTAGTTGGTACCGAGGCTAACTTTGTTGGATTTATGAAAAAATTGGACATACAAGTACATGCTCAGAACAGAACTCATTCATAAGTAGGGGACTTACTGTACAGATAAAAAGAGCTGCCAAGCACGTTCCCAAGTACTTTACATAATGACAACCCACTCCAGTATTCTTGCCTGGTGGGCTGCAGTCCGTGGGGTTGCAAAGAGTCCGACATGACTGAGCTACTGACACTTTACATGTATCAGCTCATATGTCCTCATAACAGTCTTTGAATGGGTGCTATATATTATCTCCATTTCACAAATAAGTAAACTGATTCTGAGGGTAAACTCCCTAGCTTGTACTCTTATTTTTTTTAATTATTTAAAATTTATTTGACTGTGTCAGGATCTTTGTTACATCATGTGGGATCTTATGTTGTGCCCATGAACTCTCTAGTTGTGGTGTGCAGGCTCTGGAGCATGTGGGCTCGGTAGCTGCGACATGCAGGCTTAGTTGCTCCTCAGCCTGGGGGATTTTGGTTCCCTTATCAGGGATCGAACCTGCGTTGTGAGGCGGATTCTTAACCACTGGACCACCAAAGTGTTAGTCAATCAGTTGTGTCAGACTCCTTGTGACCTCATGGATTGTAGCACACTGACTCCTCTGTCCATGGAATTCTCTAAGCAAGGATACTGGAGTGGATTGCCATTTCCTTCTCCAGGGTATCTTCCTGACCCAGGGATTAAACCCAGGTCTCCCACATTGCAGGCAGACTCTTTACCGACTGGAACACCAGTAAAGTCCTTAACCTGTACTCTTAAGCACTACTGAAACTGAGCAGGACTCTGTGAGGCTCCTGGACATGGAAGCCTTTGTGTTCCCCATTACTTGTTTGTAGGAAATAGGCTTCAGCCTCCTTGACCTTCCTTGAGTTCCCAAAGGGCAAGTTCAAACCGTTGCTAATCAGGGAAGAATTTTCCATAGTTTATTGTGATCCACACAGTCAAAGGCTTTGGCATAGTCAATAAAGCAGAAATAGATGTTTTTCTGGAACTCTCTTGCTTTTTCCATGATCCAGCAGATGTTGGCAATTTGATCTCTGGTTCCTCTGCCTTTTCTAAAGCCAGCTTGAACATCAGGAAGTTCACGGTTCACATATTGCTGAAGCCTGGCTTGGAGAATTTTGAGCATTACTTTACTAGCATGTGAGATGAGTGCAATTGTTCGGTAGTTTGAGCACTCCTTGGCATTGCCTTTCTTTGGGATTGGGATGAAAACTGACCTTTTCCAGTCCTGTGGCCACTGCTGAGTTTTCCAAATTTGCTGGCATATTGAGTGCAGCACTTTCACAGCATCATCTTTCAGGACTTGGAATAGTTCCACTGGAATTCCATCACCTCCACTAGCTTTGTTCGTAGTGATGCTTTCTAAGGCCCATTTGACTTCACATTCCAAGATGTCTGGCTCTAGGTCAGTGATCACATCATCATGATTGTCTAGGTCCTGAAGCTCTTTTTGTACAGTTCTTCTGTGTATTCTTGCCACCTCTTCTTAATATCTTCTGCTTCTGTTAGGTCCACACCATCTCTGTCCTTTATCATGCCCATCTTTGCATGAAATGTTCCTTTGGTATCTCTGATTTTCTTGAAGAGATCCCTAGTCTTTCCCATTCTGTTGTTTTCCTCTATTTCTTTGCATTGATCACTGAAGAAGGCTTTCTTATCTCTTCTTGCTATTCTTTGGAACTCTGCATTTAGATGTTTATATCTTTCCTTTTCTCCTTTGCTTTTCGCTTCTCTTCTTTTCACAGCTATTTGTAAGGCCTCCCCAGACAGCCATTTTGCTTTTTTGCATTTCTTTTCCATGGGGATGGTCTTGATCCCTGTCTCCTGTACAATGTCACGAACCTCATACTATGGAAAATTCTTAAAGAGATGGGAATACCAGACCACCTGATCTGCCTCTTAAGAAATCTGTATGCAGGTCAGGAAGCAACAGTTAGAACTGGTCATGGAACAACAGACTGGTTCCAAATAGGAAAAGGAGTACGTCAAGGCTGCATATTGTCACCATGTTTATTTAACTTATATGCAGAGTACATCATGAGAAATGCTGGACTGGAAGAAACACAAGTTGGAATCAAGATTGCCGGGAGAAATATCAATAACCTCAGATATGCAGATGACACCACTCTTATGGCAGAAAGTGAAGAGGGGCTAAAAAGCCTCTTGATGAAGGTGAAAGTGGAGAGTGAAAAGGTTGGCTTAAAGCTCAACATTCAGAAAACGAAGATCATGGCATCTGGTCCCATCACTTCATGGGAAATAGATGGGGAAACAGTGGAAACAGTGTCAGACTTTGTTTTTCTGGGCTCCAAAACCACTGCAGATGGTGACTGCAGCCATGAAATTAAAAGACGCTTACTCCTTGGAAGGAAAGTTATGAGCAACCTAGATAGCATATTCAAAAGCAGAGACATTACTTTACCAACAAAGTTTCGCCTAGTCAAGGCTATGGTCTTTCCTGTGGTCATGTATGGATGTGAGAGCTGGACTGTGAGGAAGGCTGAACGCCGAAGAACTGATGCTTTTGAACTGTGGTGTTGGAGAAGACTCTTGAGAGTCCCTTGGACTGCAAGGAGATCCAACCAGTCCATTCTGAAGGAGATCAATCCTGGAATTTCTTTGGAAGGAATGATGCTAGGGCTGAAACTCCAGTATTTTGGCCACCTCATGCGAAGAGTTGACTCATTGGAGAAGACTCTGATGCTGGGAGGGATTGAGGGCAGGAGGAGAAGGGGACGACAGAGGATGAGATGGCTGGATGGCATCACTGACTCGATGGATGCGAGTCTGAGTGACCTCCGGGAGCTGGTGATGGACAGGGAGGCCTGGCGTGCTGCGGTTCATGGGGTCGCAAAGAGTCGGACACGACTGAGCGACTGATCTGATCTGATCTGATCTGAATCAGGGAAGAATGAAACATACATACTTCCCATGAACAGTATAAAAAGGCAAAAAGATATGACACTGAAAGATGAACTCCTCAGGTCGGTAGGTGCCCAATATGCTACTGGAGAAGAGTGGAGAAATAACTCCAGAAAGAATCAAGAGACAGAGCCAAGCAAAAACAATGCCCAGTTGTGGATGTAACTGGTGATGGAAGTAAAGTCTGATGCTGTAAAGAACATATTGCATAGGAACCTGTAGTGTTAGCTCCATGAATCAAGGTAAATTGGAAGTGGTCAAACAGGAGATGGCAGGAGTGAACATGGACATTTTAGGAATCAGTGAGCTAAAATGGAAAAGAATGGGTGAATTTAACTCAGATGACCATTATATCTACTACTGTGGTCAAGAATCTCTTAGAAGAAATGGAGTATCCCTCATAGTCAACAAAAGAGTCTGAAATGCAGTACTTAGGTGCAATCTCAAAAATGACAGAATGATCTCTGCTTGATTCTAAGGTAAACCACTCAATATAACAGTAATCCAAGTCTATGCCCCAACCAGTAATGCTGAAGAAGCTGAAGTTGAATGGTTCTATGAAGACCTACAAGACCTTCTAGAACTAATACCTCCCCACCCCCCCGCAAAAAAAAAAAAAATGTCCTTTTCATTATAGGGGACTGGAATACAAAAGTAGGAAGTCAAGAGATTTCCTTGAATAACAAGAGATTTTCTGGAGTAACAAAAGATTTCCTGGAATAACAGGCAAATTTGGCCTTGGAGTACAAAATGAAGCAGGGCAAAGGCTAACAGAATTTTGCCAAAAGAACACACTGTCAAAGCAAACACCCTCTTCCAACAACACAAAAGAAGACTCTACACATGGACATCACATCTGGATAGTCAATACAGAAATCAGATTGATTATATTCTTTGCAGCCAAAGATGGAGAAGCTCTATACAGTCAGCAAAAACAAGACCAGGAGCTGACTGTAGCTCAGATCATGAACTCCTTCTTGCCAAATTCAGACTTAAATTGAAGAAAGTAGGGAAAATCACTAGACCATTCAGGTATGACCTAAACCAAATCCTTTATTACTATACAGTAGAAGTGACAAATAGATTTAAGGGATTAGATCTGATAGAGTGCCTGAAGAACTATGGACAGAGGCTCATGACATTATACAGGAGACAGGGATCAAAACCATCCCCAAGAAAAAGAAATGCAAAAAGGCAAAATGGTTGTCTGAGGAGGCCTTACAAATATCTGAGAAAAGAAGAGACGCTAAAGGCAAGGGAGAAAAGGAAAGATATACCCATTTGAATGGAGAGTTCCAAAGAATAGCAAGGAGAGATAAGAAAGCCTTCCTCAATGATCAATGCAAAGAAATAGGGGAAAACAATAGATTGGGAAAAATGAGATCTCTTAAAAAAAATTAGAGATACCAAGGAACAGTTCATGCAAAGATGGGCACAGTAAAGGACAGAAATGATATGGACCTAACAGAAGCAGAAGATATTAAGAAGAAGTGGCAAGAATACACAGAAGAACTATACAAAAAGATCTTCGTGACCCAGATAATCACAATGGTGTGATCACTCACTAGAGCCAGACATCCTGGAATTCGAAGTCAAGTGGGCCTTAGAAAGCATCACTACAAGCAAAGCTAGTGGAGGTGATGAAATTCCAGTTGAACTACTTCAAATCCTAAAAGATGATGCTGTTAAAGTGCTGCACTAAATATGCCAGCAAATTTGGAAAACTCAGCAGTGGCCACAGGACTGGAAAAGGTCAGTTTTCATTCCAATCCCAAAGAAAGGCAATGCCAAAGAATGTTCAAACTACCGTACAATTGCACTCATCTCACACACTAGCAAAGTAATGCTCAAAATTCTCCAAGCCAGGCTCCAACAGTACGTCAACCATGAACTTCCAGATGTTCAAGCTGGATTTAGAAAAGGTAAAGGAACCAGAGATCAAATTGCCAACATCCAATGGATCATCGAAAAAGCAAGAGAGCTCCAGAAAAACATCTACTTCTGCTTTATTGACTATGCAATGCAGGGGGCACAGGTTCAAGCCCTGGTCGGGGAACTAAGATCCCACATGCCACAGAGCAGCTAAGCCCACAAGCCAGATCTAGAGCGTTCATGCACTGCAATAAAAGACCCTGCATGATGCAACAAAGTTCACACAAAGACCCAATGCAGCCAAAAAAAAGAAACAATAGTGCAGCTTTGGGGCAAGATCCTCATTCTCCCTCAAGGGATACAGGTAATAGCTTTGAGCTCTGCAGAATTAAAACCTCCACCCAATGAAAGATGTTAGATGCCAGAGAAGCTCATCAGGAGACCACCAGGAGGTCAGATTAAAGTAGTGCAGGCCCTGCATATTCCTTGATCCTTATCAGCAACCCTGCCCTTGAACCATTGCTCTAAAACTCCTCACCAAGTCCTCCTGAGTTGGTACACAAGTTTTGAGGGCACAAGCCCTCTGTGTCTCCCTTTGCCTGGCAAAGCAATAAAGCTATTCTTTTCTACTTCACCTAAAACTCTGTCTCCAAGATTCAATTCAGCACTGGTGCACAAAGGCCAAGTTTTTGTCATCACTACCCAAGTGTATTGACTCTTCAATAATATAATGAATAATAGCCCAAATAACAGGGTCACAACAGACAAAACCCCAGTCACAGCTTTGCTTCCTGAGGGCTTGTTGGGGCTGCTACGCAGGCCTTATCTATGATGCAGGATCTAATAGGAGAGAAAATGAAGGCTGGGTCAACCTGCCTGAGTTCACAGAGAGTGGCAGGACCAGATCTGAACCTGGGCTTGGCTGATGCCAAAAGTTTGCCTGATGACTGATCTGGATTCCTTTCTGACCACACCCCTCCCTGCCAGTCTGAGTAGCTTCCTCCTCTGCCCTTTCCTGGGCTCACTTGCTGCCAGGCCTTTGCATGGGCTGTGTCTGGAACACATTTCTGCCTTGTTTGCCTAGTGTTGTAACCACTCAAGTTTTTGTTGTGACACTCAAGAGTGTCAGCTTAGGAGTCACCTCTTCTAGGAAGCCCTCCCTGTCTGAGCCTGAGACTGAAACTGAAGTTTGCAGTTCTATGCTTGTAGCATATATTCTCATAGCACTCACTGTCAATTACAATCATCTAGGTCTGGCTCCCTCATCTCTCAATTCTGACCAGCTCTAAATCTTAGTCTGCCTCTCTAGCCCACTCATGCCATCGTGGATCTCCCTCTTTTGTTGTTTTTGTTGTTCGGTTGCTAAGTTGTGTCCAACTCTTTGTGATCCCACGGACTGCAGCACGCTAGGCTTCCCTGTCCTTCACCATCTCCCAGAGTTCACTCAGATTCATGTTCTTTGAGTTGGTGAAGTTATCTAACCATCTCATCCTCTGCTGCCCTCTTCTTTTGCCTTCAATCTTTCCCAGCATCAGGGTATTTTCCAATGAGTCAGCTCTTCCCATCAAGTGGTCACAGTATTGGAATTCAGCATCAGTCTTTTCAATAAATATTGAGTTGATTTCCTTTAGCTTAAATTCCACCTCCAGGAAATTTCTTGATGGTCCATTGGTTAGAACTCTGTGTTTCACTGCCGAGGGCTAGGTTTCAACCCCTGGTCATGGAACTAGGATCTTGCAAGTCACACAGCATGGCAAAATAAATAAATAAATTCCATCTCTAGGCTATCAGTTTATGCCCAGGTTTATATCTTCAGCCCAGATATTTCTATCTTTAAGCTCCTCCATTCTGTATCCTACTCATTGTCTCCACAGGGGTCTTAGAGATGTGTCACGCTTAGGACATCTTTACCTTCCTCCTCACCTTCCCCAACTAGCTTAATGGCATCTCTATCATTCCAGTGACTGAGATCAAATACCCTAGGTTGGTCCTTTAAAAAAAATATTTTGTTTATTTGGGTGTGCTGGGTCCTAATTTAGGCTCAAGGCATCTTTTAGTTGAGGAATTGGGGATCTAGTTGACTTCCCAGTAGTAGCATGTAAAAGCCAGTGCAGGATGCTCAAAGCTCTAATCTTCTGAGGCTCTCAGGTTGCCTAGGCAACCCTGGAAGCTATACAAGCACTGAGGTGCCACAGGAAGAAAGCTAGCTGGATCCCTAAGCCATGGCAAGGAGCACATCTGCCAATTTCTGTGAGCAAGAAATCAATTTTGAAGTGTTAGTCCACTGAGGGCCAGAACTCATTGTCACCACCATATAACCTAGCCTATTCTGACTGATGCATGTAGAAGTAATTATGATGCCATGAGTTAACCAGAGAGATGGGATTACTTGTCCAACATCATACAGCTAGGAGGTACCAGGGTCAAGATTCAAACCCAGGAAGACTGACTTTGTAGCTTAGGCTTTTTTGTGTGTGTGTCACGCTGCCTGGTATGTGGGATCTTAGTTCCCTGATCAGGGATTGAACCTGCATGCCCTGAAGTGGAAGCATGGAGTTTTAACCACTGGACAGCTAGGGAAGACCTGTGGCTTATGCTTTTAATCCTTACAATT
Source organism: Tragelaphus eurycerus (assembly GCA_935064755.1). Taxonomy (NCBI): domain Eukaryota; kingdom Metazoa; phylum Chordata; class Mammalia; order Artiodactyla; family Bovidae; genus Tragelaphus; species Tragelaphus eurycerus. The sequence goes on from CAKXYN010000020.1 coordinate 10,894,428, forward strand.
TGCTGCCTCAACGATGTTAATGTTACAATGCCACCACCAATTAATAAACTCAAAGTAGTCATAACTACCCTGGCTCATGTCTCCTGAGGGTTTGATGGGACCAGGGTGAAGTAACAGCATTTTTATAGACATATCTTGCCAGGCCTCTCACAACCCTCTTAGAATGGAACTGACATGAAAAGAAGTGGAGGTTCAGAGAGGTAGAGTCATTTGCCTGAGGGGATGGCAGAGTCAGGTATGAACCCAAATGTAGTTAATGCCAAATTGTTCCACAATGACTAATACAGTTTACCATCCTTTTACCTCACCAGTGTATTAGTCAGGGTTTTCAAAGAAAGAACCAATAGGATATATGAAGAGAGAGAAAGAAAAAGACTTATTACAGGGACTTCCCTGGTGCGCCAGAGGCTATGACTCCATGCTCCCAATGGAGGGGGTCTCGTTTCCATCCCTGGTCAGGGATCTAGATCCCTCTGTGTACTGCAACTAAAGATGCCTCATGCCATAACGAAGATCAAAGATCCTGAGTGCTGCAACTAAGATCCGGCACAACCGAATAAATAATTTAAAAAAAAGAAGAATTCAGATCTGTGTGGCCTCCTCTTGAATGTGGGTGGATTTGTAATCACTTTCATCAATAGACAGTGGCAGAAGTGACTTCTGAGGCTGAGTCAGAAAAAGCCATGCAGTTTTTCCTTGGTTCTCTTACAACACTTGCTTTGGAGAAAGCCAGCTCTCATGTAAAACGTCCAACTACACTGGGACAGCCGTTACGGAAAGAACATCTGAGGTGCTTTAGTTATAGTCCCCACTCAGCTCCCAGCCAACAGCTAGTGTCACTGCCAAGCTGCTGAGTCACTTTGGACATCCAGCCTGCTCGAACCTTGAGATGACTGGAGCCCCAGCCAACTTCTGACTCAAACACAAGAGAGATCTCAAGTCAAGCTCATCGCAAATTCCTGATCTACAAAAACAGAAGAATGGGAAAAATAAAGTGGCTATTTTAACTTGCTGAGGTTTAGATAAAATTTAATGCAGTTACAGATAACTGGAATACAGTTACATTAACTACTGCTGTTGCTGCTGCTGCTGCTAAGTCACGTCAGTCGTGTCTGACTCTGTGCGACCCCATAGACAGCAGCCCACCAGGCTCCCCTGTCCCTGGGATTCTCCAGGCAAGAACACTGGAGTGGGTTGCCATTTCCTTCTCCAATGCATGAAAGTGAAAAGTGAAAGTGAAGTCGTGTCTGACCCTCAGCGACCCCATGGACTGCAGCCCTCCAGGCTCCTCCGTCCATGGGATTTTCCAGGCAAGAATACTGGAGTGGGGTGCCATTGCCTTCTCCAAACTACTGCTGTTAACAAGTTAAAATCCAAGATTGAATAGCCTCAGATCAGATCAGATCAGTCGCTCAGTCGTGTCCGACTCTTTGCGACCCCATGAACCGCAGCACGCCAGGCCTCCCTGTCCATCACCAGCTCCCGGAGGTCACTCAGACTCGCATCCATCGAGTCAGTGATGCCATCCAGCCATCTCATCTTCTGTCGTCCCCTTCTCCTCCTGCCCTCAATCCCTCCCAGCATCAGAGTCTTCTCCAATGAGTCAACTCTTCGCATGAGGTGGCCAAAATACTGGAGTTTCAGCTTTAGCATCATTCCTTCTAAAGAAATTCCAGGATTGATCTCCCTCAGAATGGACTGGTTGGATCTTCTTGCAGTCCAAGGGACTCTCAAGAGAAGATATATTAAGAAGATATATTAAGAAGAAGATATTAAGAAGAGGTGGCAAGAATACACAGAAGAACAGTACAAAAAAGAGCTTCAAGACCTAGATAATCATGATGATGTGATCACTGACCTAGAGCCAGACATCTTGGAATGTGAAGTCAAATGGGCCTTAGAAAGCATCACTACGAACAAAGCTAGTGGAGGTGATGGAATTCCAGTGGAGCTATTCCAAGTCCTGAAAGATGATGCTGTGAAAGTGCTGCACTCAATATGCCAGCAAATTTGGAAAACTCAGCAGTGGCCACAAGATTGGAAAAGGTCAGTTTTCATCCCAATCCCAAAGAAAGGCAATGCCAAGGAGTGCTCAAACTACCGAACAATTGCACTCATCTCACACGCTAGTAAAGTAATGCTCAAAATTCTCCAAGCCAGGCTTCAGCAATATGTGAACCGTGAACTTCCTGATGTTCAAGCTGGTTTTAGAAAAGGCAGAGGAACCAGAGATCAAATTGCCAACATCCGCTGGATCATGGAAAAAGCAAGAGAGTTCCAGAAAAACATCTATTTCTGCTTTATTGACTATGCCAAAGCCTTTGACTGTGTGGATCACAATAAACTATGGAAAATTCTGAAAGAGATGGGAATACCAGACCACCTGATCTGCCTCTTGAGAAATCTGTATGCAGGTCAGGAAGCAACAGTTAGAACTGGTCATGGAACAACAGACTGGTTCCAAATAGGAAAAGGAGTACGTCAAGGCTGCATATTGTCACCATGTTTATTTAACTTATATGCAGAGTACATCATGAGAAATGCTGGACTGGAAGAAACACAAGTTGGAATCAAGATTGCCGGGAGAAATATCAATAACCTCAGATATGCAGATGACACCACTCTTATGGCAGAAAGTGAAGAGTGGCTAAAAAGCCTCTTGGTGAAAGTGAAAGTGGAGAGTGAAAAGGTTGGCTTAAAGCTCAACATTCAGAAAACGAAGATCATGGCATCTGGTCCCATCACTTCATGGGAAATAGATGGGGAAACAGTGGAAACAGTGTCAGACTTTGTTTTTCTGGGCTCCAAAATCACTGCAGATGGTGACTGCAGCCATGAAATTAAAAGACGCTTGCTCCTTGGAAGGAAAGTTATGACCAACCTAGATAGCATATTCAAAAGCAGAGACATCACTTTACCAACAAAGGTTCGCCTAGTCAAGGCTATGGTCTTTCCTGTGGTCATGTATGGATGTGAGAGCTGGACTGTGAAGAAGGCTGAGCGCCGAAGAATTGATGCTTTTGAATAGCCTCAAACAATATCTAATCTATTATCTCACGCTGTCTGTGGGTCAGGAACTCAGAGTTCGTACTCCCGCTGGCCTACTCCAGGCCTATGCTGTTAGCAAGAGGCCTGTCAGTTCCTTGCTGACTGAGTCCTTGCAGTTCTTGCAGGACTCAGTTTCTCAACCACAGGTGCTCACATATGGAAAGCTGGTTTCTCTTGAAGCCAGTGAACCCAGAGAGCAGGATGAAAATACAATGCCTTTTGTGAACTGATCTTAGAAATCCGCACAATTTTTTCTGTTATGTTCTTCTGTTCCTTAGAAGAAAGGCAGTAAGTCCAGCCCTCACTCAATGAGAGGGTCTTTTTTTCTTTTTAACAAACTACTGAATTTAAAAATATATATATTTATTTGGCTGCCTTGGATCCTAGTTGCTTTATGGAGCATTTTTTGTTGCAGTGTGCAGACGTAAGTTGTGGTGCCTGGGGTCAGAAGTTTTAACGCCTACTTGTTCTGTGGCAAGCGGAATCCTACTTCCCCAGACAGGGACTGAACTCCAGTCACCTGCATTGTAAGGTGGATCCTTTTTTTTTTTTAGAGTTTTATTAGATTCATGGCAAAACTGAGTGGAAGGCAAAGAGATTCTCACACACTCCCTGCCAGCATAGCTTTCCCCTTTATTAACATGCCCCACAAGAGAGGTGCATTTAGTGATGAATCTACATTGACACATCATTATCAGTCAAAGTTCATAGTTTACATTAGGGTTCACTTTTAGTGTTATGCATTCTGTGGGTTTAGACCAATACACAAAGACATATATCCACTGCGCAGGGTGGATGCTTAACCACTGGACCACTAGGAAAGTCCTAGTGGGAAAGCTCTTGAGAAATGTGTCAAAAAATTTGTGGACATATTTTATTTATGCATATATTATATATTTATTTATTTGTTATTTATGTTCTCTTTCTTTAAATAAAAAATACAGTTGATGTACAACATTATGTTAGTTTCAGGTGTGTTGTAGACATATTTTAAAATCACAACAGGGATTACAAATTTAACCTCTAATTCTAATTCTAAAGCAGTCAGACACATCATGTAAATCAGTGAGCAGAGCCTGGTGTAGAACAACAGGTCAGGGTGGGAACCCTGGTGCAGAGGGGAACCCAGGCCCTGCTGCTCTGGGCTGTATTGCCCCATCTGCTCCTTGCCCTCCCCTTACTGCTCTAGGCCACAGTAGTTCCCCAGTCTCCTCTTCATAGATGCACCTGGGCTTTTGCCAACAGGAAATGTGGACAAGAGACCAGAGAGAGCTAGGAACTTTAGCAGCTTCCTGCTGCACTAATTTCCATTTGGTTTACTGGCTCCCGTTTGGCCCCTCAGCTCCTCCATCCGCTGTGTAACCACCTCCATGTGTTCATGTCCCTCAGTTTTCATATAGGAGTGGTTTCTGCATGCCAGTTAGGTCCTGGCAGGTACAGCAGATCCAGCCCACTAGGCCTAGTAGAGACATGGACTCTGTATTGTTAGATATCCCGGTGTGGCAGAAGCCAGAGACCGGGATTGTCACGGGGAATGTTTGGATATTTCAAATGCTGGGGACACCCAGGCATCCTTGAGATCTTTTCAGGGAGTCTTTGAAGTTAAATCTATTTTCATAATACCACTAAGGCTTTTTTCCTTTTCCACTCATTCTTTCACAAGTGAACAGAGCGGGGTTTCAGAGGTGATATGATAATATTCAGTAGTTCCCATGCAGAAGCAGATGTGAGAACCCAGCTATCTTCTCTTAAGCCTGACATGGTGGGCTTGCTGAATCTTAACTCCCCAACCTGGGCCCTTCACTGTGAAAGCTCAGAGGCCTAACCACCAGACAACCAGGGAATTCCCTAAAAAGATTTTCAAAATGTAAGACCATGTCACTCTTCTTGCTAGTTTTTTTCAAGTTATTTTTTTTTTTATAAAAATGTTAATAATGGTTACATGTTTATTTTGTTGGTTTAATTATTTACTTATTTGGCTGTGCCACATCTTAGTTGCCACAAGCAGGACCTTCTTTCTTTGTTGCAGCATGCGGGGAACTAGTTCTCTGATCTGGGATCGAACCTGGGCCCTCTGCATTGAGAGGGTGGAGTCTTAGCCACTGGATCACCAGGGAAGTCCCTGGATTATTATTTTTTAAATGAAAGTTTAAAATTTTTAATCTTCATAGTGGTAAATATCTACAGATATAAGCCACCTAAACAAAAGCTGTCTGAGGTTCTCAACAATTTTTAAGAATGTAAAGTCCTGAGACACAAGTTTGAGAACCACTGGTCTAAATGTCAGCTGTCATTGCTGTATCAGTAAGTTGAGGTGAAGAGTCGCCTCCTGAGTTTAGCAACAAGGAAGGGCTTCAGCAGTAAAAAGTTTAGTTTTTGTGGAGTTGGGAGAGGGTTTCAGGAAGGACCACCTAGATATCTCTTTCCTGAAGTGTGGTTGTGGTTTTATAGTGGATGGATCAGGCTGACAACACAAGAATCCAACCTTGGATCTTCATGTCACACAAAGACAACCTGGTAACATGTGCCTCCTGAGGCAAAAACGCAACACCACCCAGAAAGCATATTTATTGCAAAATTGAACCTGAAGCTGACCTAGTTTTTGAATCTACCAGTTTGTAGAACACACAGGGATAGAGGACAGCAGCGGGTACAACCAGCCAAATCAGACTGGCAAATCACACAGGGAAACTGTTGTAGAGTAGAAAGATTTAGAGCATTAACAGCCAAATGCAGGGCCTGAACCTTATTTGGATTCTGATTTGAACAAGCCAACAGTAAAAAGTCATTTATGAAACAAATGGGGGCTTTGTTTCATATATAATAACGCTGACTGTATATATTAAGTCAAACTAAAGAATTACTGCAATTTTGTTTGGTGTGAAGACCTCATAACTTTTAGAGATACATTTAGAATACAGATATACATCTGGATGAGATGATATGTTGCCTGAGACGTGCTTTAAAATAGTGATGGGAGAAATAGGAGGAGGCCAGAAAAACTGAACACAATTGGCTATATGTGGACAATTATTGGCTCAGTTGGCAAAGAATCTGCCAGTTATGAAGGAGACCTGGGTTCCATCCCTGGGTCGGAAGGATCCCCTGGAGAAGGAAATTTCAACCTACTCCAGCATTCTGGCCAGGAGAATCCTATGGACAGAGGAGCCGGGCAGGTTACAGTCCACAGGATCGAAGAGACAGACACGACTGTGCGACTTTCACTTTTCACTTTTTTCACTGAAGCTGGGTGACAAGAAAAAGGGGGGAAACATATTTTTTTCCTTTAAGATGGGTGCACCTTGACCCAGCTTGAGAGCTAATCAGGAGCCCGGAGAGTGATCGGCTGAGATGCAGGAAAGCGAGCGGGAGGCAAGAACACGCCGGCCACGAAGTCACCTCTGTTCTTTTAGTGCAGCCAGAAAGTGAGCTCTGGCGCCCCCCGCCAGGACATTGGTTCTCAGTCTCTGATTAAACCACGGCGGGTTCGGTAGGTCTCCTGCGTCTGCACTGCCCAGTCCTCTGCTAGGGAGCCAAATCCTTTCACCCCAGAATTCCCCGCGCCGCAGGAAGGGAGCAAGACCTTCGCTTCCAGACTTGCACAAGGTTAGACCCGAGAGTGTCGCTTGGTTTTCTGGGAAACTCAGTTCGTACGGCAGACTGCGAGACACCGCCCAACGAAAGCGAGCCTATGCATGCGTTGCTGCCCCCCGCGGCGACGGAGCGGTCATTGCCCGCATCTGGGACTGTGCAGAGGCTAGGGGTGCTGAGGCTTCAGGGACTTTTGGGAGGCCGGTGCCAGCCTGGAAAACCCTTTAGGAGAGAGTGGCCCCAGACTTGGCCCAGAAAAGATGGGATGGGAAAAAGAAAACGAAGAAACTGGAGCCAGGACCCGGTATGAGGATTAAATGAAGCCAGCATTGTAACTGTTGACCATATACAGGCATTTTTATTCCTATGGCTTATATAGCACTTACCTGCGTGCCTGGCTCTGAATTTAAGTGCTTTAGATGTATTAGCTCATTTAATGCTCATAAAATCGTTTTGGGTGGTTACTATTATTGGCCCCAATTAATAGAAATGAGGCTGACACCCAGGGAGAAGGACTTGTTCAGTGCCCTAGCTGGGGAGGGACAGAGCTGGGGTTTGAACCAAGGCTGTTTGGCTCTTTCTCATTAAGTTACACTACCTCTTAACCTATTGAATTATCCCAAGTTTGTCCTGGTACAGGAATGAATTCAAGTGATCCATTAGCATGTTGAGTTAGCCATTTATCACAGTTCCAGGAACCAGGGAAAAGGTTGCATTCACCCTAACTGTGTGTTTAGCACTGGGATCAAGTTTCTGGTCAGCATGAATCACTGAAAGGATTACTTCAGGCCCACACAGCCTAGTCCTCTTTTGTTCACATGACTACTATTCAAATATCCTCCATCTCATCCCTTCCTTCATACCAGCACCACCTGGCAGATTTAGTGATTTTATTCTCCTTTCCCCTACAGTCAGTAAACTTTTTCATACGAAATATCAGTCAAAAAATAAGAGAAAATACTCAGTAATTATATGTTTGTCTGCCTTCAGCTCCCAGGCCCGTTTGGTGTTCATGAGCCTGTAACCAGCATCAAGCCTGACACTGTGGGGGTGGGGAGGACTCCAAAAATGTGCAGAAAGAGTGCTAGACAAAAAAAAAAAAAAAAGAGTGCTAGACATCCACTGTCTTCCACCTGCATTTACCAGAGGATTAAGAGGAGGTTGGTGGATGGTGCAGGTCAGGCATGGGCAGTTGCGGATTTAATGGGTCTGGTCGATCCCACAGCCCTTTCCTGCTGCTTCCCCCAAGACTCTGGATCTAGTGACCCTGTAAAGGGTGGTCAATGCTAGAGCTACCAATATTCACAGTCGGTTTTCATAGTTAGTAGCTGGGAGGGAGCTGCTCAGCCCAGGAGTATGTTCCAAAGCCCACTCTGCATCGTAGTGGCTGCATGACTGACAAGTTCTCACCCATAGCAGCAGAAATGGAACACATAGATTTTTAAAAGAAAATGGTGAAACGTTCCCTATTTGCCACCTGGAAGCTGGTAATTCCAAACATAAGAAAATGATGGAGCCCCAAAATGGAGTTTGGGTGTGTGAATCATGGAGACTGCTGCCAATTAACCAGAACCTCTGCACTGGAGTGTGTGTGTAGGGGGATATTGGTTACAGCAGCTGGTATTTCCTTAATACATTGACCACTGTCCCCCTTCCTTTCTGGCCCCCTTAAAGCTTAAGCACCAGGTTATTCTGTAAAATTTGTCTCCCCAGTCCCTAACTGTGGTTGACTTTCACACAGACGTGTTGGTCACACAGTCATGTCTGACTCTTTGCGACCCCGTGGACTGTAGCCCACCAGGCTCCTCTGTCCATGGAATTCTCCAGGCAAGAATGCTGGAGTGGGTTGCCATTCCCTTCTCCAGGGGATCTTCCCAACTCAGTGATTAAGCCCAGGTCTCCTGTATTGCAGGTAGATTCTTTACCATCTGAGTCACCAGGGAAGCCCACAGCAAGTGTTTCGTATTTAAAAGTCACCAGCTTGATCCCTTCCATTGTCTTCTGATGGGGACAGCTTCTTCCATGCTGACAGGTGGAAGCCATTAAAGCACACCCTGGAAGTTTGTGCTGAGATCTTCCACTGCAGTTGGACAGATCCTCATAATTGCAGATGCTGTGACCTGTGCTTGGAGCTCAAAGGTGATTTTGGGCGATCAGTGTGTCCAGGAAAGCACATGATCTTCCTGTCCCTGTTCTTTAGCTTCATCACATGGAGGTGCATAGTGGGCCTGATTTTAAAGTGAGCCTCGGGTCCTCAAATGCCAACCCATTAGCTAATTCTGCTGAACTCTGGCTGAAGTTTGATTGGTAGTTTTTATTTGAGAATTTGAGGACACCCCCCAATGCTCCTTGCTCTGACAACTCCCTCATGTGGAAGGGACTTAAGCCTTGGGGTCCTTTTCTAAAGTAACCAGTTAGGGAACTTCCCTGGTGGTTCAGTGGGTAAGACTCCTCGATTTGAATGCAGGGGGCCCACGGTCAGGGAACTAGATCCTGCATGCTGCAGCTAAGAGTCTGCATAGTGCAATGAAGATCCTGGGAGCTGCAACTAAGACCCAGAGCAGCCGAAACAAATAAAAAACAGCCAGTTTTGTTTTATAGACTGACAACTTCATTGATTTGCATGTGTGCGCGCGTGTGTGTAGGTGTATGTCTACCCATCAAAGGTGTTTGATGTCAATCTCTGAGTGTATCCTGTGTGCTTCACTCTCCTATGTGGAGGAGAGAATCTTTGTGCACTGACTTTATTTCTCTACCTACGATCTGTAGTATCTGTGTTCTCCAGAAGTCAGTCCAGGTGTGTGAATGTTCTGAGTATCTGAGTGAGTCTGTGTACATTACAGTAGGCATTGGAGAATGTATCTATCAGGTTGTAGGTACATGTGAGCACCTTCCCCCAGGACCCCTTCAGCTCCTAAGCATTTCAACCTCATTCTGCCTACTGTGGTTGCTCCTACCACTGCCAACTTCTTCTCCAGAAGTTATAATTAATTGCAACAATTAGGAAGAATCTCTCAAATATTACTCAGGAATCCCTTCAAGGAGCTAATGAGGGACTACTGCACGTGCAGACAGAAACAGGATGGATCAGACTTTCTAGAATGCATGGGCTGCATGCACTCGTCACATACCTAAAGCCTCACCATGCCTAACTTGGATTTTGCCTAGCCTCCTGTTTCACCCTCACCCATCCAGCTGTCCACAGCCCCTCCTATAATCACTGAGTTCTCCAAACACTTCCCAGGTTTTCGGCAAATTTAATACATGTGTCTCAAAAGTCAATGGTGAGGGTAGTCAATAAAATAAAAACAGGCTCATGGGGAAAGGGCTATGGGCACACACAGGGAAGGGCAATGAGTAGACGAGTTAGCTGGAGCAGGGGGCTGCCCTTCCTTGGCCATCACATCTCATCCAAACCGTAGTCCTCTTCAGGGAAGTCCCCCACTGTCACGACTGATGGCTTGACGAAGGCGCCGTACTTGGCCTGGCATTCAAAGTAGCGTTTCCCATTCACACTGCAGGACATGATGGGGGAGGCAGTGTCAGAGGGCTCCTACTCCAGATGCTAGCGTGGGTGGGCTCCCCCAGTAGTACACGCATGCACTTACACATAAACGCACACATGTGTGTGCACGGGCACACACAGACACTAGAGTGAGGATCTTTACCTGCCATCGTTTTTCCCTAGTGGTTCATCATAGCGGACGCCAATCCAGTAGCCAGGTTTGAAATCTGTCAGTCCTGCCCAGGGGAGAAATCCCTGTGAAGCCTCCCTTCACAGCTCACCCCAGATTTGTGCCTGCCCACTGACTGTAAAGCCTGTCCAGGCAAAAACCACTCCTTGCTACCACCCAGGACCACCACCATCTCCAGCCCACTTGAATATGGTAGTCTCTTCACTGGTCTCCCTGTTCCCACCTCTGACCCCTTGTTCACTCAGCAGCCCCAGTCATAGGGGGCTTTGTAAAAATCAAAGGGAAGCAGCACCACTGGGGTTCTCAGCCCCTCAGTCGTGTCCGACTCTTTGCAACCCTATGAACTGTAGCCCGCCAGGCTCCTCTATCCATGGGATTATCCTGACCTTGCCCCAAATTCCTCAAAGGCTGCCTATCCCACTCAGCATAAAATCCACAATGTTTATGGCCACATGATTTCTGACAAGGGAGCCAAGACAGTTTAATGAGGAAGGAATAGACTTTCCATCAAATCGTATTGGGGCGACTAGATATCCACATGTAAGAGAATGAAATTAGACTTCCACCTCACAACATACACAAAAATTAATTCAAAATGGGTCAAAGACCTAAATGTAAGTTATAACACTAGAAACCCTTAGAGGAAAATACAGGAGTAACTGTGGCCTTGTCTAAGGCACTGGTTTCTTAGATATAATACCCTATACACAAGCCAAAAATACAAATAAATTGGAGTTCATAAACTTAAAAATGTTTGTGCTTCAAAAGTCACTATCAAGAAAGTAAAAAGGGACTTCCCTGGTGGCCCAGTGGTTAAGAATCCACCTTGCAATGCAGAGACACAGCTTTAATCCCTGGTCAGGGGACTTAGATCCCACATGTTGCAGAACAACTAAGCCTGCAGGCCGCAACTACAGAAGGCTGTGCACCACAAGCAGAGAGTTCGTGTACAGCGAAAGATCCCGCAGGCCACAACTAAGACCTCATGCAGCCAAATAAGTAAATACTAAAAAAAACAACCAACCAACCAACCTACAGAATGGGAGATATATATTTGTAAATCATAAATCTGATATGGGAACTGTACACTAATGTATACAAAGAACAACTTGTTATTGTCTTTATTGTGTTCCCCCAAGTTTGAATGTTGAAGCCCTAATCCCTTGTAGTTTAGAATGTGACCGTGTTGGAGACAGGGCCTTTAAAGAGATAATTAAGTTAAAAGGAGGCCATTAGGGTGGGATCTAATCCAGGTTGACTGATATCCTCATAAAGATTATCTGGACAAAGATTCCAGGGATGTGCCTACACACACAGGAAAGAGCATGTGAGGACAAAGACAGGAGAAGGCCGTCTATAAGCCAGAGAGAGAGGTCTAAGAAGAAATCAAATCTGCTAAGGCATTAATCTAAGACTTCCAGAACTGTGAAAAACAAATTTCTGTTGTTTAAGCCATGCAGGGTGTGTGGTACTTTGATATGGTAGTCCTAACATACCACTCAAAAACCAAAAAGACAACCAACCCAACTACAAAATGGTCAAAAGAGCTGAATAATCTCTCTAAAGAAGACATACACAAGGCACTAAGCACCTGAAAAGAGGCTCAATATCATGAGCCACGCAGAAATGCAAATCAAAACCATAATGCTGGAACTTCTCTGGTGGTCCAGAGGCTAAGTCTCCACACACCCAATGCAGTGGGCCCAGGTTTGATTCTTGGTCAGGGAACTAGATCCCACATGCTTCATGGGGGTCTTCCCACTAAGACCCACCACAGATGAATATTAAAAAAACACAACACTGCCACATGCTACAACATGGATGATCCTTGAAATTATGCTTCTAGTAAAAGAAGCCAGTCACAAAAGACCACATATGATTCCATCTGTATGAAACTTCCAGAAAAGGCAAATTTTTAGAGACAGAACATGGATTGGTGGTTTTAGCCATGCTGCTTGGTTTGTGTGATCTTAGTTCTTTGACCAGGGAGTAAACCTGTGCCCCTGTATAAATCTTAAAACACTGGACTGCCAAGGAATTCCTGAATGGTACTCTGAGTGAATTTTATATGTTGCATAAATTATAGCTCAATAAAGCTGTTATAAAAACAAACATAACCCACATTGCTCTCTCCTGTCCCTGAGGCCTAGCACAGTCCAGCCTTGCCCATGCCCCAGGCCTCAACTCTCATCTTTCCCCTGTCACTCCCCACTAGCCATGCTGACTTCCTTTCTCTGCCTCAAACAAGTCAAGCTTGTTCCTGTTCACAGACCAAGCCCTCTCATGGCCTTTGCACTTACTACTCCCCCAGCTCCCTCTTCCCCCTTTCCACCTTCACTCATCCCTTTCCTTCAGATAGCCCTTCCCTCAGGAAGCCTTCCTGGGTTACTCTCAAGGGTCTGGTACTTCCTCGCAGCTCACACAGCCCCCTCAGTTTCCCTCATCTCTGCTGTGATCACTTCAGCCTGAGCTTCCCCCATCATGGCCCTAATAATTCTGCTTGTTTCCCCATCTCAGCTCTGATCACTGCACCCCAGGGTTTCACCTTAGAATTGATCCCTCTGGCCTCTGTTTCCTCTGTCACATGCCAGGTGACATGGCTTCTGCTTCCCACTTCCCTTCTGTGAACATACTAGGCTGTCAGTCACCCCTGGAGCCATCTCCCCTCCTGGACTGAGATCCCTTTGAAGGCTAAGTCCCCAGCACTGCCCACTGCAGGGCAGGGCATGAGGCCTCTGTGGTCCACGTACCTACATACATGACGGTGCCCCTGCGAGGGGGCTGCCCAGGTGTCCGCACCTCACAGCGGCTGCCCACAGGGATGGTGCTGGCCTGGGCCTCCTCCTCGATAAGGCGCTGGGAGTTCTCGGCCTCTTGCTGGGCCCGCTCTTCTTCATTGAATCGACCTAGCTTGTTGCGCTTCAGGAAGGAGCGGATTGAATCTGTGGGTGGAGTGGGTGGTGGTGGGGTCAGACATGAGAGACCTGGGAGACCTCTGGCCGGAGGACATAACCTGCCATCCCCACAGGGCCAACATCCAGAGACAAACTCTCCTGTTCTGAGTGTTGAAGGGCTGTCATCAAGCCCCCCAGGTCTCCCACCAGAGCCCTGACCTCTCCACAGAACCCCTGGGCTTCCTCATAATCCTGAAAATAAAGAGAAGATGCTTGCCTGCAGCCTTTCATGTTATCCCATCTTCCCTGGCCCTTCAATTTCACTCTTACCTCCATCCGACCCCTGAAACCTTCCTCATCCCTCCCCCTACATTTTGATCTGTCACTGCACTGGTCTCCACACCGTTCTGTCTGGTCCACACATTCTACCATGCTCTGCCCTCCACACTGTGCCCCTGACCAGGCCCTCACACCCTGAACCTTTCCCATGGCCCTGTTTGTTTGCCCATATGCCCCACACCTCCCAGCTTCCATTCATACCTCATGCCTGTCCACCCTGACTGCTCTCCCATGACCCATCTGTCCCTATGCCAGCCTTACCCCACCCCATACAGCGCCAACTTCCCCTCAGTGTCCCTGTCTATCCTGTGTGCCCCTGCACACACCTCTGCTTGCCCCCACACTTCCTCTAGCCCCCCACAGGCCCCCATCCATCACTGGGCATCCCGTACCTTGCCTCTGTTCATAGGCTTCTTGTGAGATCTCGTATTTCTCCACCTTGGATATGTCCTCATACTCCCCAAGGCGGGCACCGCTGTGGTCAATGACCTGGAATGAGGTGAGGGAGGTCAGTGGGGATCAGGGTGTGGGCACAGAGACCTAGGACGCTGCAGGGGTGAGTGCGGCTGCACATTCTGCAGATTTAAGTCTCTCCTGCCTCCGAAAAACCACATTCTCCTATCTTCACCTTTATCCCAGCCTTCTGTCCTCCCTGCAGCCCAGCCGAAGGGGTGACAGCAGGTGTCTACAATAAGTGTCTCACCCTCCGCACTCCATCTTGAGGCCCTGGAGGCTGCATCTGCCTTCCATCTACCCCATATGCCAGCATTCACACGATTGATGGCCCCAGGCCACTGGAACCCAAGGACAGAGCTCAGGCCTTGCTCACTCTCTGGGGAGCGTGTCTGTCCTCTCCAGACCCTGGGACCCTCCTACACTGACCCAAGCTTCCATGTCTTGGAGCATCTCTTCCTGTACCATCCCAAACATCCACTCACTTGTTCCTCCAGGGTGCCCTGCTGGGCCCTTTGCTGGGTACTAGTGCTAAGTCACTTCAGCTGTGTCCAGCTCTTTGTGATCCCATGGACTGTGGCCTGCCAGGCTCCTCTGTCCATGGGACTCTCCAGGCAAGAATACTGGAGTGGTTGCCATGCCCTCCTCCAGAGGATCTTCCTGACCCAGGGATTGAACCCATGCCTCTTATGTCTCCTCACTGGCAGGCAGGATCTTTACCACTAGTACCACCTGAGAAGCCTGTGCTGAGTACTAGGGGCACAGTACAAAATCAGATCAATCCCTGCCCTCAAGAAGTGACCATTCTGTTGGGAGGCCAACTGGAAACAAATGCACAGACATGTGTATTAAACACCAGACAAAGACAAGGTTCTATGCAGACAAATACAACTTGAAGAGGCTTCTGATAGGAAGGGGTATCTGAGACAAGGCCAGGAGGAACAACGGGCACAAAGCCCCAGCTGTATAAATGGCTTTAGCTCCTTTGAGGAACAGCAGGGCCAGCGAGGTAGGAGTGGAATGAGCCACAGGGAAAGTGGGAGACACAAAAGACCATTGAGGATTTTGGCTTTTACCCACAACGAGAGGCAGCTATGGAAGCGCTCCACTAGGAGGGCTCTGATCTGACTCAGGGGCTCACAGGCTCCCTCAGCTGAGTGTGGGAAGCAGATGGAGAGGCACCGGGATGGGGGCAGGGAGAGGCTGTGATGGCCCTGCAGCGGGGTTGGGGGGGGCGGTGTGTGGAAGGGAAGGATGGAGGTGGGGCCAGTATGGGGGTATTGGGGAGCAGAGTTTAGATTCTGGATAGATTTTGTGGGTGGAGCCAACAGGGGCTACAGAGAAATTAGATGTGGATGTGGGAGAAAGACAGAGGTCAAGAACACCCTAAAATGTTCGGCTGGAGTCACTCGGCCAAATAGAAATGGCCCTTATCTCTGGCCAAGGATCACTAAGAATGTCTATTTTCTACATTAGGGATTTTTGTAAGTTTGAGATTGCTTTTGTTCACTGCTATAAGAAATAGGGGTGAGATTTAGAAACAGAAAAGAATTTTAGAAAAAATACAGGGGAGGCAGGTGGGAGGGGGATTCAGGCTAAGGGGGACACATGTATACCTGTGGCTTATTCATGCTAATGTATGGCAAAAACCATCACAATATTGTAAAGTAATTATTCTCCAATTAAAATAAATTAACCAATTAAAAAAATACAAATTCTCCAGAGGCTCCACCTTTAGGAAACTTTCCTTGTGTGGCCACGTCAGTCAGCAGCTGGCCTGTACCTGAATCCATGTGTAAAACCCTCCTGTTGGAGATGCCACAGCCTTGCGTGATCCATCCCTAGGGTGAGACTGCTTAGGTCAGCCCAGTCTGTTCTAGGGGCTGTGAGTTCTAGTTCACAGTTCTAGGACTGTGAGCCCAACACAGTCCTGACCAACTCCCACTATGGTCCAGGACCCATCACTTCAACTGGGTCCTGGACCCAACTATGGAAGCGGCCTCCTCCTTGGTCTCCCTACTTTTCTGTCCTCCAGTCATTTCCCCACAGGCAGTCAGAGGGCACCTGTTAACACCTGACTCACACCAGGACCCTCCCCTGGCTGCCACTTCCCTCCGCAACAGAAGAGGTCACTCTTCGGCCCCCATATCTACTCTGCTCCCTCCCATCTCAGAGTACACATGCTGTACCCTCCTCCTGGAGCATGCTTTTCCCTTCTGTAGTTAATTCTTCCTATTCTTCAGGTCTCTGCTCAGTCAGCACCTCCTCCAGGAAGTCCTCCTGGATCTTGCTGATGGGTCAGGCTCCACAGTATATGATATTCCAGCTCTGTGATGTCCTCCTGTATGGCCCTCATCTCACTAACCCTTCTCATTTGTTTCTGTAAATGTATAGCTAACAACTACCTCACATACTGGACAAAGCTAAAACAGAGACCTTCTCAAACTTGACTCATGGCTAACCCCTGGCACTTCATGTACGCTCAATGAATAGTTACGAATAAATGAAAGAGATAATCTACCCATGTTCCTCCTTAGGAAAGTCAATTCCATCCTGAGGCTAAGTTTTCTCTTCTGCAAAATAGTGTTAATTATACCATTTTCTAAGTCTTATTTTCTGGATTCAATTCATCATTCAACAGTGAATCACTGAGCATCCTCTGTGTGCCAGGCTCTGTTCCAGGTACTGAAGAAAACTCCACAGTATGTCACAGCGTGATTAGTAAGAAGGAAAATCAAATCAAGTGGGAAAGGGAGGAGGTTTAAATTTTATACTGAAGGCCATGAAGCCCTCATACCCAGTGACATTTATGTAAAGACTGGAAGGAAGAAGCAAGCCATGGAGGCATAGAAAAAACCACCATTCAGGCACAGGGACTAGCATCTGCAAAGCTCACCCAGGATGCTGGCTCGTCTTGAGTTTTTGTGGGGGACACTGAGACCAGAGAGGATGATGTGAGCTGATACATGCAGAGGTCCTCTGTGTTCTGGCTTCTGACACATGAGCCTCTTCGCTCACCCTGACCCATCTGACCCTCTGTTACCTCTGCCTGGCGTGTCCCTCCCACCTCTTCTCTTAGGAGGCCCTTTCCTCATCCTTCAGATTTCAACTCAGGCAACCTGCCTTTCAAGAATCCCCTTCATATACCCCTGGGTGGGGTCAGGCACCTCTGCTGGATGCCTCCAGTCCCCTAGGCTTTTCTCAGCCCAGTGCCAATGTCTGGGGATGGGTCTGTCTCTCTCCCTGCTGGGCTGGGAACTTCATGAGGTTAGAGGCTATCTCGGTTATCACATAGTGCAAAGCACTGCAAACATCTGTTGAATAAATAAATGAATGGAAAGGAGGGATCCTA
Source organism: Tragelaphus eurycerus (assembly GCA_935064755.1). NCBI lineage: Eukaryota > Metazoa > Chordata > Mammalia > Artiodactyla > Bovidae > Tragelaphus > Tragelaphus eurycerus. The sequence goes on from CAKXYN010000020.1 coordinate 10,911,800, forward strand.
GGTAGGGAGGCCTCACATGGATGCGACAGCCGTCGTCTACGGGGTAGGAGCCCAGCAGCGCATCATCCTGATCCAGCTTGCAGCAGAACTTGTCGTCAGGTCCATACAGCTCCAATTCCATGCAAGAAGCAGGGCTGCCCACAACAAGCTGTAGTTTACACTGTGAGGATACAGCATGGGGGAGGCGGGGATGAGATGGAAGGCTGTCAGTGGCCCCACCCTCTGCCCTGAGGCTCCGTCCTGTGTATCAATAACCACCATCCCTTCCCAGTTCCTCCAAGAGACCTACCATTTGGGACCCACCAGGTATTCCTGGCCCCACCCCATTCGGGTCTGCCGTCAACTCCCGGCAACCTCTGATTTTCCCTGGCCCCGGACCCATTCTCTGGAACCTAAGGTTCCACCTGGCCCCGCCCCCCTGAGGTCTCATTCCCAACCTCTGCAACCTGGGTTCATTTCTGGCCCCTTTCCTGCGTTGTGGAAGACCCTCCATTTCTTCTTGATCCCGCCCCCTCAACGCCCCGCCTCTCCGGACCCCGCCCCCATGACCACACCTTGAACTCAGCTACGGTGAGGCTGCGACTGTATCGCTTCTGGGAGCGAAAGCTGTTGAGAGAGCTGCTGATGAATACGTTCACTGTGGGCGCCGACAACCCCGTCACCTCCATCTCGCCGCGCCCTGTGGCGGCCCGCAGCCCGGACAGCCGCCTCACACCGGCTCCGCAGCCGCCACCGCTTCTGGGATATCAGCCCCGCCCCTGCTCCCGGACCTGGCGAATCCACGCCCTCCCGTCAGGAGAGTCCGCCAATCGCCGCGTCTATTCGCCGTCGGCAGGAAGAGGGTTCTCGGGTAGGCTTGGGTAGGCCCAGCCAATCCTGAAAGGCCTTCCACGGCCTGTCTCATCGTGCAGTTCCTCCAATAGCGGCACGGGAAACGGCCTGGAGGGCGAAGGCTGAAGTCGAGAGGAAGAACTGGCAAAAGCCAGCCCAGTCCGCGAAGGGTAAACTCGCGCATGTGCACTGGCCTTCAGCCTGCAAAGAGCTAGGGCGTCTTCATTAATGCTTAGCTCTTTGCGCGTTACGTGACGCATGGTTTTGCTGGCTCTCGTACTACACTATTGTGTGAACTAGGGAAGCACGGCCCAGAAGTTGGAAGCAATTATTCTAGGGTATCAAGAGACTGAAGCAAGTAATTAATCAAACCTCAGGACAGACAGGCGAGCACAAAGCCGCTGGGCACCAGCACACGTGCCCAGCTCCGCCCTTAGTTTGGCGAATCTAGGAGTTCTGACCCTTCCTGCGACCTGTCGCACGGCGGAGCAAGCGCGGAAGTTGGACCGGCAGTGAGTCGCTATGGAACCCGACGGGACCTATGAGCCAGGCTTCGTGGGTATTCGATTCTGCCAGGAATGGTGAGGCCCGGCCAGCACTGTGGAAGGGCAGCAAGTAATGGCCTCAGTACTGACCTCTGATTTCCCTCTTCCCCTCTTCACAGTAACAACATGCTTTACCCCAAGGAGGACAAGGAGAACCGCATTCTGCTCTACGCGGTAAGCGCCACCCGCAGGGTATTCCGGGACCGGCCCCTGGTACCCAACGTGGCCCCGCCCTACTCCCGGTGCCGCCCCGACCCCTCCTGGCCCAAACGCCAGACTGTCCCCCAAATGAACTAGACTTTGTCTTTGCCATCCTGGAGGTGATCCTCGGTTACACCCCATGATCCCAGTTCCGAGACTCCGTCCCCTAGTCATGCCCTCCGGGAAAGACCTTGCCCTTCCTTCCACTCCCTTCGGGTATCACCCCTTGACCTGCTTCCCGCCGCACACTCCCGCTCGCAGTGCCGGAACTGTGATTACCAGCAGGAAGCCGACAACAGCTGCATCTACGTCAACAAAATCACGCACGAAGTGGAGTGAGTGGCACAACTGGAGTTCGGGGACGGATGGGGTTGTTGGCTTGGGAGGCCGGACCAAGCATACTTATTCACCCTCTATTCCCTTAGCGAGCTGACCCAGATCATCGCTGACGTGTCCCAGGACCCCACGTTGCCGCGTACCGAAGACCACCCGTGCCAAAAGTGAGTGCGCAGCTGGTACTGGGGAGGAGAGGTGGCTGGATTATCCTCACCGAACCGAGAAGCGGGGACGGGAGGGTACGGCAGGCTCTGAGTGACTGTCCCCTCAGGTGCGGCCACAAGGAGGCGGTGTTCTTCCAGTCACATAGTGCTCGGGCCGAGGTGAGTGGCTCGAGCAAAACTTTCTGGGTGATCTTGGTCTGGTCCTTCCCGGGGGGTGGGGATACCTATATTGTGGAAGACCCTGCCCTTCCGGGTATCCTGAGATGGACCTTTAGCAGTGAGGAAAGCCCTCTATTGTCTGTTCTTTTGGGGTGAGGCTTCTCTGAATGGAGGTTGCTTGTACCCTGCTGTGGGTCGAGAGCCTTCCTAACCATGTATCTTTTCTGCCAGGATGCCATGCGCTTGTACTACGTGTGCACGGCCCCGCATTGCGGCCATCGTTGGACCGAGTGACCCTCTCTCCCTTGTGTAATAAATGCTGTGTTCTGTGAGTGCCTTTTCTTTGTTTATTTCCATCTCATGGGTTGGACGCCGGGTACACAATCTAGGCAGCACGGTGGAGAGCGCGGTGCCGCGCGAAGGCGTCGGGCTGTGAGCTGGTGAAGCCGCAGTCCTCGCACACGTGCAGCTTTTCACGGCGCTCGCGGTAAGCGTAGCTGGCCGGCTGCCCGTGCACCTTGGCGAGGTGTGCTTCAAGTGAGCAGCGCTGCGTAAATGCTTTTCCACAAGCTTCGCAGCGGAATGGCCGGATCCCTGCGCAGGTGGGCCAGAGGGAGGGCAATGATCCCTATACCAGAGCCTCCCCACCCTCACCCTCCGTGAGCATCCCCCCACACACACACACACATTTTTGCTCCAAATTCGCTAGACCTTGGCCTGCATCCCATCATCTGCCCCTCTCTGCCCAGTGCAAACGTGGACCAGACACCTGTGTCCCCACCCTCCTCATTATGATGTTCCCTTTTGCACCCTGCAGTTTAGCACCTGAATCCTGTAACCAGTATCTGTTTTCTCCCCATATCCCTCAGCAGGCCCCCAACTTGGCACTGCCTGACAACCAGTGGCCGGGAGCTGAGGTGCGTGGTGTTCCTAGCCTGCTGAGGCCTGAGTCCTGCCCCACAAACACAAGCATCACTTGTGCACAGAACTCAGGTGCTTGGAGTCTGAGTCCCCTGCACCTCCCTCCTTTTCCTCCCATCTCCCGCCAGCAGCCCCTCCCAGTCCCTGCCACGGCTCACCTGTGTGTGTCCTCATGTGGCGCTTGAGGTCGAAGGCATCATGGAAGCCCTTGCCACAGCAATGGCATACGTGGCGGCGAGCAGGGCTGTGGCACTTGAGGTGCCGGGTTAGCATGCGCTGCAATGGGAAGGCCTTGGGGCACAGCGGGCAGCCAAGGGTCCCGGGGCTACTAGGGGTGGCAGTCAGAGTGCCCTGGGAGGGCTGTGGGAGGGACAGGGGGGTTAGGACCCCAACTCCCCTCCACTGGATGGAATGAAGTGCCTAGAACTGGGAACCACGGAGGTCTGGTAAGGCCGGAGACTGCAGTTTGTGTGAGCAAACGCCACCCACAAAGCCTTCCCTGGTCACCCGGCCCCCATCTCCCTTACTTTGTTTTATATTTTTCCATAGTACATACCATCTTCCAATGTATTTTTTTCCCCTCATTTTATTATGTATAGCTGCAACCCCCACCAGATGATAAGCTTCAGGAAGGAATGAGTTTTTGTCTTACTCTTAAACATCCGTAGCCTAGAACAGTCCTGGCTTCCAGTAAAAATTAAAATAAAACTCCAGCACATTTACATCCTGCCTAGGGCTTTCCTTCTTCCACGGTACTCACAGCTGAGTATCTCTTCTGAGAGGCTCCAAGCTCCTCCTCCACCCCCCATCCTGTTCCTGTCACCTTGTCCAACTCTCTGACATAGATCACCATCCCTTTATGGGCCTGAATCTGTTCTTCTGCCCCACTGGGCACCGAATCCCTGGAGAAACAGTGCTTAGGGGAAGGCCTAACAATGAGCCCACGACTTGGAAAGGCATTCCCAGCAGAGAGGGCAGTGGGTGGGCAGGTCCTGAGGCTGGAGGGGTCTGTGGGAGTAAGGGGCAGTCAGGGTCTCTCGAGGCTGAGAGCGGGCAGGGGTGAAACTGAGCAGGGTCTTGGGCGCCTGCCACAGACTCACCACTGCCCAGGAGTCCCCGAGGCCAGAAGTCCGGTGTGCCAGCGGCCCCCCGGGGTTGCTGCAGTCTGAGGAGAGAAACCAGGTGGTCATGCTTTATGTCTCCCCTGCCCCTCACCTCCAGGCCCAGGGAGGGGCCCACCTGGGACATAGGCGTCTCCCCGGAGCTGGTCAGGCAGGTGGTCCCAGTTGGGCGTCTGTGGACGCCGACTCCTGACCAGAAAGGCACGAGGCATCACCTCTGGGAATAGGGCGACAGCTCCACACACGCAGCTGCTTCCTCCACCTGCTGTCAGACCTCAGGTCCAGGATGACTGTCCCAGGTGGGAAGGGAGGGGGAAGCCCCAGAGAAGCCTTGTTCTCTCCATGCAAATTTCCTGACAGGCCCTGCGGGCAGACTTAGCCAGCTCTGGTTACCTCTGCCTTGGGTCCTGCCACTCCTCCCACTTCTCCTCAGCCAGGTTTCCCAGCGCACTCTGCAGCCTCCAGGGGAAGACAAGCCCTAAGTCCTCTGAGGAGGCACAGCAGGGCAAGATGGAACCTAGGTGGCTCTTGGGGCGTGGGGAGAGGAAACAGAGAACCCAGTGAGGCTGAGTGTCTTTCCATAGAGCCAGCAGGGCCCAGGACCAGAGGGTCTGTTTGCCAAGCAAATTAGTCACTACCGGACATCCACCAGCCTGCTTGGTTATTCAAATCACAGCAGCTGTAATGAGGAATCAGGGGACGGAGTGACTGTGATTGCTCCAGAGGGTGGAGGGACAACAGGGTCTACTTAGTAAGATCAAAGTGAGAGTCCATGCTGAGCATCGTCAAGAAGAATCTCTACTTTTCTGATCCTCAGAGGATAAGAGCTGCTGGTGGGCCAGAAGCATTGTTCAAGTGTAGGGGACATTACAATACTGGTTTATCCGTCATCCGGGGCTTCCCAGGTGGTGCTAGTTGTAAGCAACCTGCCTGCCAATTCAGGAGACACAGGAGACTTGAGTTCAATTCTTGAGTTGGGAAGATGCCCAGGAGAAGGAAATGGCAGCCCACTCCAGTATTCTTGCCTGGAGCATCCCATGGACAGAGGAGCCTGGCAGGCTACAGTTCATGGGATCGCAAAGAGTTGGACACGACAGCGACTGAATGTGCACCTGCGCGTGCACACACACACCCACGCGCACACACACTAGCCCAGCTCCTAGTAATTGTCTGGGACGCCACTCCCCCACCCTCCTATGGTTCAGGAACTAAAGGAGGGGTCATGTGACACAGCCAGAGGCTCCCAGGACCCTAACCCCAGCACTCTGGCCAGGCTCTGTTCTAGATTGGTCATTGGTTTCTTAGCCAGGGGTTAAGGATTTTGAATATTCCCCTGCAGTTAACTTTTTTTCACTTATTCACCTACATTTTCCTGAGATCCAACAACAGGCCAGGCCTACCTTAGCACTGAAAATGAAGACATAACCTAGTCCATGGCGGGGATACCCAGAATGACCAAGGCTATGGAGCACAGGCAGAGGGACCCAACTTCAGTAGGGAAAAGCCAGGGCGCTCAGGGGACCCCGAAGAGGCTCTTGATTCAGTCTAAGGGTTCAGGGATGACTTTCCAGGTGTGAAACTTGATGGAGAAAAGGTTTCTGATAAACAGGGAGGGCTCTCCAGGCACAGGAACAGCCTGTAAAAGGCTTGGTGGTGAAAGAAGCAATATTTATTCATTTCTTCACATTCCTGCAGAGTCAGTCCTGCTAATACATTTTCAGAAACAAGGGACTTTCGTGCTGGAAGTCAGCGGGCCCAGAGCTTTGCTATTTTATCTCCACGGAACCTGGCGGGCCATGTCTAGCTGAGCCTGTTTCTTCATCTGGAAATAGGACTGATGAGTCTTCTGCCACTGGTTTGTGTTGAAAATCCATGTAGATCACCAGGCGGGAATGCTTTGCATAGAATCTGGCATGTGACAGAGATAAATGGGGGTTATTTGAAAGTCTTTTTTTTGGGGGGGGGGCATATAGCAGTCATGATGCAGGATCTTAGTTCCCCAACCAGGGACTGAACCTGCCTCCCCTGCAGTGGAAACTCGGGAGTCTTAACCACTGGACCACCAGGGAAGCCCTGTTTCAGTCTTGAAGGGTGGGGTGGCTAGGCAAGCATCTGAGTTTCAATCAGCCCGTGAAATGTGATTTTAGGTGTCTCCATCTCTCAATTGCTGGACTTTACGCAGTGTGCCTGGCATGCTTGGCCCAGGTCTGGGGGCCCAGTATCTAGGACCTGTCAGTTGTGGAGTGCAGGGCCCAGAGGCACTGAAGAATGAGCCGGTGAATGGGTTATGGGAGCCATTTTGTAGCTCTCTGGTGTCTAGTTTTCTATGCCCAACACCAGGTCTCTTGGGACAACTGGTTCCTGAATTGTTGCTGAAAACGCATTAGGGAAGAACTCTGGGCTTGGGGTCTTTACTTGCCCCCAGTCCCCTTTCTGTCCTGGGTCCTGGAGGGTGACTGGGGTGGGAAGCATCACCTGGACCCCTGTGCCTGCTGGCTTTCAGCAGGATTTGGTAATGGGGGGGCCCCACAGAAGATGGAGCCCCTCTTGCCAGGGTCACTGCTCCCCTCAGGGCAGCCCTTCTCCTCTGGGTTCCACTTTGCTCCCTGTGCCTTCTGGTCTGAGCAGCAAGGAATAGCTCTCCTCCAGTACCATCCTAGGGTACTGTACTGGCCCTGAGGTTCCCCTGTCCACTTCTTTACAAATGATCCCTCTGCTGAACTCTTTTGAAATATCCCACATGAGCATGCTTCCTGCTGGGACACTGCTGCATGCACACATTCACCAGCAGTGGTTTCTTTTTTAAAAATATTTACTTGGCTGTGCTGGGTCTTAGTTGTGGCACTCTGAACCTTCTAGTTGTGGCATGCAAACTCGAGTTGTGGCATGTGGGATCAAACCTGGGTCCCCCACATTAGCAGTGCCAAGTCCTATCCACTAGACCACCAGGGAAGCGCCAGCAGTGCTTTCTTAACCAGTTGGTTTGTCTAAGGAAAGTCTTGTCCTTCGAGGACTGAAGAGCTCGGCGAAGGTGGAGACTGGCAGACACACTGCCAGCCCACCCTCCTTTCGTGTTGAGAGAATCCAATTTTGTTGAAACAGTAACATGCCCAGGAAAGAATGGCTGAATTAAGTAAATTAAAGCTATTTCCATTCCTGTTGCCTGCAACTGCCCTGAAAGGGAAGGGTGTCTAAGGTTTGGCACTTTACCCCTACAATCTTGGTGGGTGCCCAGCTTTGTGCCTTTGCTCCTAGTTAGGTGAGGGTGTACGCTGGGAACCATGGCCGCTGTGTTGCCATCATGAGGGCCTAAGCCAGGGAGTGAAACTCAGACTCACAAAGGGTGGAGTAAAGCAGTAACAGAATCTAGAGTAACAAATGTCCCTACAGCTTGGGGCCCCTTAAGCCAGGTGTTTGCTTCCTGGAGTTGAAGACCTTAACCATGATACAAGGTGGAAGGAGGGGGAAAATCCATGAGGGACAGAGGCCCAAGGTGGTCCCATTGGTGTCCAGTCATCTCAGATTTTACAGCTTTGGCTGAGCCAGGCCAGGGTGGGGAGAGTGGTCTTCAGTCTTCAGGGGTGGCCTGTGAACCCAGGTGGGGAGCCTCCCAACAAAAATGCGGCCCACCTACATGTCCTGAGCTGCCTGGGCTCCGTAAGGCAGGAAGAAAGAAGGGAACCTTGTGAAATAAGCAACACTGGGCATCTCACAAACACCAAGTTCAGGGATTTTATTTAGAGAAAAACCTGTATTGTGAACGTGTCTTGGATTTAAATTTTTTTTTCTTTTTTTAAATTTAATTTTGGTTGCACTGGGTCTTTGCTGCTGTGCAAGAGCTTTCTCTAATGGTGGCGAGCAGAGGCTATTCTTCATTGTGGTGCATGGGCTTCTCATCACGGTGGCTTTTTTTTGTCGTGGAGCACAGGTTCTGAGCAAATGGATTTCAGCAGTCATGGTTTGAGGGCTCTTTAGAGCACAGGCTCTGTGGCATGTGGGATCTTCCCAGACTAGGGATGGAACCCTTGTCCCCTGCATTGGCAGGCAGATTCTTAACCACTGGATTATCAGGAAGTCACAGATTAAAATGATTTAAAACATCAAGGCCCTGCCTGGTGGGACCCGTTTTCCCTCCCACCTCCTCTCCTACCATCTCCTTGCTGCTGCTAAGTCGCTTCAGTCATGTCCGACTCTGTGTGACCCCACAGACAGAAGCCCACCAGGCTCCCCTGTCCCTGGGATTCTCCAGGCAAGAACACTGGAGTGGGTTGCCATTGCCTTCTCCAATGTATCAAAGTGAAAAGCGAAAGTGAAGTCGCTCAGTCGTGTCCGACTCTTAGCGACCCCATGGACTGGAGCCTACCAGGCTCCTCCGTCCATGGGATTTTCCAGGCAAAAGTACTGGGGTGGGGTGCCATCTCCTTGAGCCCACTCCATTCCAGCCTCCTGGCTTCATTGCTATTCCTTTCATCCTCACATCTGAGCCTGCCCCGGGGCCTTTGCACTAGCAATTCTCTCTGCCTAGATTGCCCAATTGTCCACAGTGCCTGTCCCCCCTATCAAGCCTCTGCTCCAATGTCACCTAAAAAAGGCCTTTAACCAGCACAGTGACTGTGAGATCCCTCTGTTTACCTGCAGTTACACAGTTATCGTATTAATTCCTATCTTTGCTCTCTAGAAGGTGAATGCATGACGCTCTGCTTGTCCCTTGCTTGTTCCTTGCTCTACTCCTAACGTGTAAAACAGTGATGAGAGATGAGACCAGGAATTCCTGGGGGCTGGGAAGACTTTTCAACAACTGCATAATTAGTTCAGTGTTTATAGGGGCAACAGAGGGCCACGTCCTCAGGCTGAAGGGCCTGGCTCTACCACCAGGCAAGTCTGGGTTTGAGTCTCAGCTCTGTGGGGCCCTAGGCATGACCCTGGATATCTCTCTGAGCCTGTTTCTGGAGAGCCATGATCACATTAGAGCCCGGAGGAACTCACAGGCAAGTAGGGGTTCGGGCCCCACAGAACACGTGATAGGATTGGGCTTCAGGGGAGGGCCCTGCTCCTGCTGTGCTTCCTTTTTGTAGACTCAGGACAGTGAGGGCTTTTGTGGGCCCAGTAGTGTCTTCTCAGCAGATACACCACGTGGCTAGATGCCTGCTGCCTGGGGAGGCTGGTCTCAGAGCTGGAAGCCCATGGGATGTTGGAGCTGGACACAGTCCTGCTGGAGAAGGAATTACTGGCTCCAGCTGCTGGGTCGCCTGGGCTGGATTGTCCAGTAGCCGAGCCTGTTTGTCCTTCCTGACTTTCCCCTGCTGCAAATGGGAACAAAAGCCTGGAGCTCATAGGATCCAGCGTGGGCCTGGCCCAGGGGCCATGAGACAGTGTTGTGGGGATATGTGAATTGGTGGCCAGCGTCTGGCACACAGTGGTCATAGCAGCTCCAATGGGTTCTTGGGCATTGGGAGGGGGCAGGGAAGAAGGGCTGGCCCCTCCCTAGGGGCCAGCAGCTCAGTGGGCTGGGGACAGGTGACATGGGAGCCAGGTGCTGGGGTCATCACTCCTGCAGTGCCCAAACAGTCCTGTGTGCCCCACGGTTGGTGAGTTCCCTGGGCTGTCCTCCTCCCCTCTCTCCGCACATCCATTTGAATGGGGCTTTGTGGATGCGTCAGGACAGGCACCAGGCACCACTTCTGCAAGCTGTCTGTTTATTTGCTTAAAATACCTATTTCCTCAGAAGCACAGGGCTGCAGCGGAGAGGCTGCTGGCCCTCAGTCCCCACGCGCCTTCCTCCTCACGGCCTGCACCAGCAGCTCTGAGTAGTGTTCCAGCAGGGCACGCAAATCTGGGCTGGCCAAGGGGCACAAGGTAGGCGGGGAGGGGGCACCTGGGCTGGGCGGGGCCTGGGCTGTGGCCACATCCGTCCCCACCAGCCAGTCGCTGGCCTCCAACTGGCTGTGGATCCAGAGGAAAGTGGAGGCCAGCTCAGTTCGTGCCTGCCGCTGTTCGGCGTTCACCTCATCACTGGAGACCATCTGCAAGGGGTGCCCACCTTGTTAGGGGCCACCTGGGCCAGGCAGTGCCAGGGAGCCCCTCAGCCCTTTCCCCTGACCCTGGGGCTTGGCTCACCAGGTGGTAAAGTTCCAGAGCTTCCTGGAAGGCAGCCTGCAGTCTGTGCACGACAGTCCCCACATTGCTCAGCTCCAGGGGGTCTGGGGGCAGGAAGCTGGTTGGTGCCCTGGGGTCCTCCCAGTGTCCAGGGCAGTCCTGGACTGGACTGGGCACTTCTGGGGGTGGAAGGGAGGAAATAAGAAAGACACTTTTACTCTCCAGCTGATCTGAAGAGGCCAGGGTGGCTGCGCCAATCCCAACTGTCCCCTTTCCTGGGACACTTTCCTTAGTCCCCAGGGCTCCTTTCCCAACCCTCCTGCAGGTCTCTGCTCAAATGCCATCTTCTCCCTGAAACCTTTTCTCATCATTCACCATCCATCAGCCACCTGTCACTCCCTAAACCCTTTCTTTCTCTTCCTTCTCTCCATACCGCACCTCGCTTCATGGTACACTTAACCCTTTCCTTACAGATTTAGTCTGGTCAGGGAGGGGGCACAGTTCTTGAGGTGCTAGCCTACTGTGTTTCCCCTTTGTTTGCCTGGCAAAGGAATAAAGCCACTCTTTCCCCCTCCTCCATTAAAAAAAAAATTTAGACAGAGCATCTCCCCCAGTTAAGGTGTTAATTTCTGTAGTCTCATTTACCACCAGCTCCCATGGATTGGGAAGATCTCCTGGAGAAGGGAATGGCAACCCACTCCAGTATTCTTGCCTTGAGAATTACATGGACAGAGGAGCCTGGCAGGCATTGGTCCATGGGGTTGCAAAGAGTTGGACACGACTGAAGCGACTTAGCACACCCATGTCCCCAGGGCCCAGAACAAAGCCCAATATATACAAGTCATCACTAAATATGTAAGGAAATCAATGAATGAATGGCACAGCACCTGTAGCCTTTGGAGCTGAGCTAGCCGTTACATGGGATGAGCTTAGGGGACAATCCTTCATCCTAAGGATAGTACTCACCAGGGGTGGGCTCCCGGAAAGAGGCGATGCTGCCAAGGACCCTAGGCCTGGCCTCTGGGAGCGGGGGACTGTTGGGGAGGACAGAGGTATCGAGGCGCACAGGGGCCAGGAACCTTGGGAGAAAGGCGGACTTGTGGAGTCTCGAGGTGATCCCATCCGCAGGGCTGTGGGCTGGGAAACCATCTGTCGTATCAGTGACATCGCGCTCGGTGTCCACAGGCTCCTGGGACCAGACACACGTGGTGGGAGGCTCCAGTTGGGGTGGGGGCAGCAAGAGCCTGTCACAGATGCTCGACAGGCTGAGTTTCAGGCTGGCACGGGCCTCATGGTTGCCCCGGGAGGGCCGGGCAGGTTCTCGGCCCTCGCTGTCAGAACTGTGTGTCACTGTGGTGGTGACAGCCTGAAGCTCCTGGCTCAGGGAGGCCAGCTCCTCCAGGGAAATGCTGCGGGACATCTTGGCACGGGAATTGGCAGTGGCCTCCACGTGGGAGCGGGTGGGGGGGGGTGTGGACACCCTGAGCCAGGCCTGCAGCGGGTACGGCTGTGGGTGCTGGTGGCTTCTTGTCTGTGGGCAGCGCAGAGGAGGGGATGCAGGGAGCCAGGCCCGTGAGGCAGGGGGCTGGAAAGGAAGCAGGTGGCTTGCTCTCACAGTCCAGCTCAGAGTTGACAGACAGGGCCCCCCACCCGGCGTGGTTGCATGGTCCGAGTGGCCCCTGGCCATCCCCACCATGGCTCAGTGAGCCACCCAGGGCTTTCCACAGGGAGATGGGGACACTCACACAGTGGGGACCACACCTCCAGAGTCTCCTCAGCCTTTCCTCCAGGGAGGACCTGCAAACACAGCCCTGCAGTAAGGACAAGGTCTCCCGGCTCCCAAGCCCTGTGTCTTGAGGGAGGTGGCCCCAGTACTCACCTTGGTCCTGACTGGGGAGGTGGAGCCAGCACCCGCTGTTGGGGGCTCGCCCCGGAGGTCCGTGAGTCTGACCTCCGAGGACTTCACAAGGTGCTGGGGCAGTCGGGAAGGGAAGGCGTGGGGAAACCTGTTAGGTAAACAGGTGGCAGTGGCTGCTGTGAGGGTGCTCTGGGGCACACAGCCCTGCCCTGCAGGGAGACGGAGAGTGGGTGGCAGTTCACTGATTCACCCACTCCTACCTGGATGTCTTCTGAAGGCGGGAGAGGAACTGGGCTGAGATGCTCAGTCGGTGGTTGAAGAAGTCATCCTCGGTCTCAGGGGCTTTCAGGTCTCTCAGGGATCCGAGGAAGAGCTCTAGGGCAAGATGCCAAGGGAGCCCTCAGAAACCCTCCAGCCAGCCAGCCCTGGGCCCAGGCAGACCCCACAGACCAGCAGACAGATCCTCAGAGATCCTCTACAACAGATAACACAGGGCTCCCCTGCTGGTCCAGGAAAAGATCCCACATGATGCAACTGAGACCTGATGCAGTCAAAAACGAAAAGCAGGCAACACACACCTTGGGCAAATCAAGCTGGCAGAGGATACCGTGCTGCTCAGCCCCTAACTAAAAAGTAAAATGCACGCCCTCCCACCACTCTCGCCAGCCCTGCCACGCAAAGCCGCACCCTGGGGACGTCCACACTGAGCCCAGTCCTCGGTGCGCCCAGGCAGGTGTCAGAGAGGGGCAGGGCTTACCCTCAGGGTGGGCATCAGTAAGTGTCTCGAAGTGGTGGCGGAGGAACTTCTCTTGCTCAGGGGTCTGGGGCAGGGAGCTGTCGGATATGCCTGGCACCTCAGGCCGGGGCAACTCTCCTGCAGTCCCTGGGCATCCTGGGCAGAGGGCGTGGGCAGGAGAGAACCGTCAACACCATGAGTCATGGAAGACGCCCTGAGAGAGCCTCGAGCTGCTTAACGATGGAGGAAGCTGGACTCGCCCATCACACACCCTGTGACCACCAGGCGGAGAAGGCAGGGCTAATGGCTCTGTCTTCCAAGGGAGGGAATTGGGGGTGCAGGACTGATGTATGGCCAGTGGTTATATATCACAGCCATCACCTGGCCAGGCCCATGCACCGCCCTTTTCTGCATACCTGGTCGCTGCTTACCTGGTATGCGGGGCATTGTGTCAAACTGAGGTTCTGGGTCTGGCTGTGGAGGGGAGGAATGGATGGTGGTGAAGCTGCACTCCAAGTCAGCCTCTGACTCCCCTGAGTCTGGAAGAGAGTGGGTGGGGTCAGGGGCCCAAAGCTGGGCCCTGACTGGGTGAGTCAGGTAAGGAGGCTATGGGTTTCTGGGCTTCAGTTCCCTCATCTGAAGAAGGGGGACCATAGGACCCATGCCCTATTTTATGGACAAACAAGGCTACACTTCAAGAGAGATGCAGAGCTGGGCTCCCACTGGTGGGCAGCTGAGCTCCACAAGTCTAGGGTGAGGACAGCAGGGATGATGTCTGTCTCTGTGACAGACTCTGAGCTTCAGGAAGACTGGGTCACAGGCATCATCAGTGCCCAGTAAGGAGTCTGGCCAGACGAAGACATGACTGCATGTGTGCCGCCGGTGCTCACTCACCCTCAGGTGGACTCTGGTCCTTTGAGCCAGTTGAGGGGACCGGGGGAAGGGGTCCCCTTGCTGGTCTCCGCGTGCCTCCACTACCTCCTCCACACAGTACTCACTGCATGCCGGGGGTGAGGGATGGGTAGGGAGAGGGAAAAATGACACACTGGTTAGGAAACACGTGGCCCCTACCCAGAAGCCCTGGGCATCTGCACTTGCTCCTGCTGGGAGCACAGCCTCACCTGTCCTGCCAGCACCAAAGGTGCCCTCCATGCCCCTCCCCTTGGAACCAGGGAAACAGGTTGCAGCCTCACCCCTCTGCCTCCCTCCCTCAGGCCCACTGGGAGAGCGGAGTGCAGTTCTTCCAGGGTGCGCCTATCAGTCGAGTTTTCCTCTCTCCAACTAAGGAACTCACCTGTCCATCCCTGTGACTGTCACGTCTGTCTCCAGGGGGCAGGTGATGAGCTCGCTGGCCTCAGAAGATTCCTGATGTGGGGGTGACAAGGAAGGGTGCCCGCAGCCATCCTCCTGGGGACTCTCGGACTGTGGGTGAGGACAGCGCAGCCCTCAGAGGCAGCTGTGAGCCCCAGGGCCCATATGAGCCGCAAGGTTTTCCACCCGCACCAGGGGCGACGGGAAAGATGGCAGGCCTCACTGTTGGATGCTCCCCGTGAGGCAAGGCCTGGGAGGGGCCGTCATGAACTCACTTTCTGCTGCTCCTCCATTTCACCTGCCCCTTTACAGATAAGTAATAGGTATGGCTCCGCCCCGTAAGAGTCAATTCATATGAAGTTCAAGAACAGGCAAACCAATCCATGGTGACAGAGGTCAGCATGCTGGTTACTTCACTGAGGGTACTGACTGCACAGGCAGAGGGGGTTGTCCTCCAAGATCAAGAGGCAGAAAATACTCTACATACTTTGACTTAGGGGGTGGATACCTAAGTGTGTACACAGGTATGCAGCAAACTGTGGTTTTATGATCTATGTACCTAACTGTACTTATGTCACATAAGGAAACTTACGTTGTTGTTGTTAAGTTGCTGAGTCGGGTCCAATTCTTTGTGACCCCATGGACCGCAGCCCACCAGGCTCTTCTGTCCTTCACTATCTCCTGGAGCTTGCTCAAACTCACGTCCGTTGAGTCAGTGATGCTATCTAACCATCTCTTCCTCTGCTGCCCTCACTTTCCTCCTGCCCTCCATTTTTCCCAGCATCAGGGTCTTTTCCAATGAGTTGGCTCTTTGTATCAGGTGGCCAAAGTACTGAAGCTTTAGCTTCAGGATCAGAAAACTTACATAAGAAAACTTATATCAAAAAAGAATTTTGTTTGGAAAATAACAGAATAAGATCTAAAGATGTGTTAGCACCTTTTTGGGCCCAGACTCTGTTTATGGCCCTGGATAACTGTAAAAGACCTCTGAGGGCTTCTTTTTTTAATGACCATTTTTAACTTAAAAAAAAAAAAAATATTTTTTGGTCTTGTCCCACAGCATGTGAGATCTTAGTTCCCTGATCAGGGATCAAACCTGTGCCCCCTGCTTTGGAAGTGTGGAGTCTCTTTTAAGATATGGATTTGTTTTTACTTATTTGGCTGTGCTGGGTCTTTGCTGCAGCATGAGAGATCCTTAGTTGCAACATGTGGAATTTAGTTCCCTGACCAGGGATTGAACCCTTATCCCTTGCATTGTGAGCCTGAAAGAAATCTTAGCCACTGGACCACCAGGGAAGTCCCTTGAAGTGTGGAGTCTTAACCACTGGACCGCCAGGAAAGTCCCTATGACCATTTTAAAAAGTGACTTTTTGATATCTTTTTTCTTGGCCATCTTTTTTTTGTCTTTTTTGAAATGACCGTATTTTTGAAAACCAAAGACCAGAAAATTGAGAATCAAGCCTTGCTGCAAGTTACATAGCCAGGAGTGGGTAGGTCCAGGGTACTACCTGCTCAAATGCCCTCCACTCAGGTACAGGCCTGCCCTGGGGCCCAAGCTCTCACCGCCAAGTGAGAGCCTCCCTGACTCTTGGTCTGCTCTGGGACGTTTCCCTGTGCACCAGGCCCAGGGCTCATCCACCTGCTCACTGCTATCTCATTACCCTCCCACATCCCTGGAGTGGCATCTGCCTGCTAAGTTGCTTCAGTCATGTCTGACTCTTCGTAATACTATGGACTGTAGCCCACCAGGCTCCTCTGTCCAAGGGATTCTCTAGGCAAGAATACTGGAGAGGGTTGCCATGCCCTTCTCCTAGAGTGGGATGGTGAACCTTATTTTCAAAAGGCATGCACGCTGAGGCCCCAGGTCCTTGACTGGCAGTCATGGTGCGTGTGCTATGGGTGAGGCTGGGGCCAGCAGCCCATACCTCGCTCAGCAGGCCTGCCAGTCTCTGTGACTCCATCGCATCCAGGACAGAATCCTCCAGGCTCTCTGGCTTCATGGGGGTGAAGTAGCAGTCCAGGTCCCTGGCATCCAGGATGGTCTTAAGAGGCTCCTGGTCAGCCCGCTCTGCCCAGCGGCCATGTGGCTGGTAGCTGCGCTTGGCATGGAAGGCCGTGCTGTCTGCTGCGTCGTCATCTCCTAGCTAAGGGCACAAGGGGATGCTCAGGCAGCTGGCCAAGTGCTCGCCAGTTCTAGTGAGGTCAAGGAACACTGCACAGACCCGCTTCCAGCCTGTGGCTTTAAACCTCACTCAGAAACAACTTGCAGGTATCTGTCTCTAGCAGAACCTTGCTTTTTTTTTTTTTTTTTGCCATGTCACGTGGCTTGTGGGATTTTAGTTCCCTGACCAGGGATCGAACCTGTACCCCTGCAGTGGTGGCAGAGGAGTCTTAATTAACCACTGGACTGCTCAGGAAGTCCCAAACCTAGCTCTAAACTTCAGAAGTCCTCATGCAACTGCTCCACATCTCCACATAGATGTTTAACAATCTTTCAAAGCAAACATGTTGAAGACACCTGACCCTTCCCCCTAAACCAACTCAACCTCAAGTCTTCCATCTCAGTGATTCTTTCCACCTACTCAGGCCCCAAATCTTCAGGTCCTCCTTCATTCCTCTTATTCTGTCCCTCACACTTCACATTTCTGCAACTCTGCCACTCAAACACACCCAAGATACGTACACTTTTCTCTGCCGCTTCCCTGATCCTGCTTACCACTGCCTCCTACTAAGACTTGCTTGGCAGACAGTGGAAGGGTGGGTGCTTGAGAACCTGGGCTCTGGAGCCCGCCTTCTAGGGTCAATCCCACCTTCTCTAATTCCTAGCTGTGTGACCCTGGGTAAGTTACTTAACTGCTTTGGGCCTCAGTATCCTACCTGTGAAATAACAGGGGATATGAAAAGCCCAGACATCAGTGATGATTAAATAATACATATAAAAGACTCAACCGAACTTGAACAGATCAAGTGTGCTGTGAATGATTGTTATTGTTGTTTTAGTCGCTAAGTTGTGTCTAACCCTTTGTGACCCCATGGACTGTAACCCACCAGGCTCTTCGTCCATGGGATTTCCCAGGCAAGATACTGGAGTAGGTTGCCATTTCCCTCTCCAGGGGATTTTCCGATCCAGGGATCAAACCTGTATCTCCTGCCTTGGCAGGTGGATTCTTTACCACTGAGCCACTAGGATAGGCATGCAGTAAATACCTGTGGCATGAATGAAGAGCTGTCTAAACAGAGACTGAAACCATGATAAGGATTCCCCATGGAAAGTAAAGATATGAAGGGGGAAAAGGCACCTGTACTTTGTTAGTCTCTAAGTGTCCCACTCCCCTGGCAGACTCACCAGCCGCTTTGCCCAGAGCGGCAGCTTGCCGTTGGTCAGCAGGCACTGAGGATCTGAAGAGACACAGAACATCCATGAAAAGAGAATAAACAAGAGACCACCGTCAACATAAAGAGGCAGCTCTCCAGAGACCACACAGGAAATGACACTCCAAAGATGGCTGGCCTCACTAGCTGTTGGGGAAATGCACATTTGTTTTCAAGATTTCTCTTTTGATGAGGACCATTTTTAAAGTCTTTACTGACTTTGTTAACAATATTGCTTCTGCTGTCTACGTTCAGTTTCTTTTTGGACGTGAGGCACGTGGGATCTTAAGTCCCCAACCAGGGATCGAATCCACATTCCCTGCTTTGGGAGGCGAAGTCTTCACTACTGGACCACCAGGGAAGTCTCACAGGAAATGCAAATTTAAACAATGGGATATGTTTTCCCCATGCACACTAAATCGCTTCAGTGGTGTCCAACTTTTTGCAACCCTATGGACCACAGCTCCTCTGTCCATGGGATTCTCCAGGCATGAATACTGGAGTGGGTTGCCATTTCCTCCTCCAGAGGATCTTCCTGACCCAGGAATCGAACCCGCATCTCTTACATCTCCTGCACTGGTAGGCAGGTTCTTTACCACTAGCTTAAGATTGACCAAAATTAAAAGGCTTCAAAGTATCAAGTACTGGCAAAAGTGTGAGGAAATAGCGGGTTTAATACTGACTGCTGGCTGGGGCAGTCACTGGATTTGGAGGGCTCTTGGGGTTATCTTTTAAAATAAGGCGTGTATTAATCCTGGGATCCAGCAGCACCTGTCCTTCAACTCTGTCCTAGAGAAACACCCTCACACATGGCCAAGGAGGTGGCATTGGGTGGGGGTGGGTGGTCAGCACAGCCTCGTTCACAACAGTGTAGTCAGAAAACACCCAAATCGGGGAGAAGGCTCAAGAGGGGGTATATGTATACATATAGCTGATTCACAGTGTTGTAAAGTAATTATACTCCAATTCAAAAAATAAAAGTAAATAAATAAAGCTAAAAAGAAAATATCTCAGTGTCCCCCTGAAGCACAATCTGTGGTGATGCTACTGGTTAAAAGAGGGAGGCCTCTGCTTTGTAGTCAGTGAGATCGCTTTGAGAAAAAAAAAAGATACAGAAGAATATCTGCAGTCTAATATAATTTGTAGACATAGATGCTCCCTGTGTATATTATGTATACTAATGAAAAAGGCCTGAAAGGATCCACACCACCTTGGAAGAGACGTTGGACTGGATGTGAGGGTGGTGACTAAGAAAATGAGCTTACTCTTTAGTTTTTTCCCCACGCTGAATTCTCACATGGCTGCTGCCCACCAATCAGCCATCCAGGGGGCCCCTGCCTGTTTCCTCCCGATTGGCAGAGCCCAGCAGCTTCACTAAGAGCACAGAGGCTAGCCACCATTCCCAACCTCTCTCACAGCTGGAGCTAGCATGGCCAACATGACTGGCAAGAAGCCTGCAGGGGCTTCTAGGAAAGAAGCCCCATAAAGGCCATTCCAGGAGGGAATGTCCTCTTTGATCATGTCTCTGATGGCTGGAACTTCAGCAACCATCTTGCAACATGAGGGCTGAAGCCAAGGCAATATGCAAGGAAGCAGGAATTCATGGAGGGCCTGGCCTTTCATAAACTCTCTGAGCCACTTCTCTCTCTTCTGCCTGAACAAGAGAATCTGGTTTGTCTTCTGGCTAACATCACTGTTTTTCCCCTGGGACAGCCCCTTACACTCACCCCTGGCCTCTGAGCACATGGTTCAAGTGGAGCTGACTAAAGCCTCTGCCCTCAGCGATGACCACACGACTCAGGGCTGGCCAGTCACAGTGGCTGGATCAGAAACGGGTGGGTGACTTATAGCAGGAACATAAGGCATGAGCAGAGGACTCTAAACTGTTGGGGAAGAGGTGCTTTCTTCCCTAGTGTTATAACCTTGAGCTGCCAGGGATACTCTGCCCCTTTAACAGGGAGAGTCTGCCTGAAAGCAAAGTCAACACAGAGGAAAGCAGAGCCAAGAGATGGAGAAACATCTATTTCTTTAACGTCACCTGACTACCAGGATCCAGCTATGCCTGAACCCATACTCTCAAAGTTCCATTACAGGAACCAATAAATCCTCTTTCTAAATTAAGCCATGAGTCTAGTTGCTATGACCCTGAAAGAGTCCTGACTGATGTGATTATTGAGTTTCAATATGTGTCAGGCTGTGAAAGTAGTGGCCAAAACCCAGCAATGATCCCTCTGCTGAGTTCAAAATAGGACCCCTTTCCCAACCTGGATCCAAGCTCTCCTTGGATGGGGTCTTCAGCAGCTCTTCAGATTCACATTCTTCCTCCAGCTCATCCTCCGTCTGCTCTCCAGGGCTCAGGGAGCAAATCTCACTAGGCACGGATGCGTATATCTCCTGCCTGAAGACAAGAAAAAGGATGGCAGGAGAGAAACACAGGTAAATGGGGTGGGAGAGGGGACCTGCCTAGGGCTGGGTCCGTAAGAACACGCTCTTGGCTTCTGGTCAACACGGGGCTGGGAGATCTCACCTGCTACAACCCCTCTGCTAGAAACATACTGTCACAATAAATGACATGTAACAAAGACTGGCCTGGAGAAGGAAATGGCAACCCACTCCAGTATTCTTGCCAGGAAAATTCCATGGACAGAGGAGACTGACGGGTTACAGTACATGGTGTTGCAAAAGAGTTGGACATGACTTAGCAACTAAAAACAACAAAGGTTGGGCTCAAAAAATAAGACACACTCTTCAAGGCCCACAGCAATGGAATTGAAAGCAAAGCAGATGGTAGGGCACGAGTCCTGAGCTGCTGGTTTCTGTTCCAGAAAGCAGGGTTAGCAATGAGATTTTAGTTTCAAGGGCCAAAGAGCTGTCCACTCCCTTGATCCCTAGATCTGCATCACCTCAAGATGACTGCAGAAAATGAGGCCGTGTTGGGCCTGGTTCCCAGGGGGAGGCAATGGCAAAGCCTCAAGACAGAGAGAGAGGACTTCCCTGGTGGTCCAGTGGTTAAGAATCCACCTGCCAATGCAGGGGACAGGGGTTCTAGGCTGGGAAGATCCCCTATGCTGTGGGGCAACTAAGCCTGCGCATCACCAACTACTGAAGCCCATGTACCTAGAGCCTGTGCTCTGCAACAAGAGATGCCACTGCAATAGGAAGCTGTGTGTACCTCAAGGAAGCACAGCCTCAGTTCACCACAACTAGAGAAAGCCCATGTGCAACAATGAAGACCCAGAGCAGCCAAAAATAAACAAATGGAAAAAAAAAAAAAAAAGAAAGAGAGAGAGAGACAGGGACAGCTCCAGGGACAGGAGAGAGGAAAATTTAAAACCTCCCACTCCAAGTGAAACTTCCAAACCAAAATCCCAAATCAAAGACCAGAATAGGAATTCACTCCAAATAAAACTGGTCTTGGAACTTAAAGACTTAAGAAATAGGTTTAGGAAATTCAGGGATGTAAGTGAAAGAACAACTTCCATTTAAAGATTAAGAAGACATCTCTGCTCCCCTGGACCCTTCCCTGACCTCCTCCGTCTGCACTGAGGACTGGCTTGGGGGCCTCCTCTAGTCCCCACAGCCCCCCGAGGGCTCCTCACCAAGTGCTCACAGGCTCTCCTAGCACTTGTGCATTTACACTTCAAAGCCTTTCTCACGTGTGTTATTGTAACTTCGTGTTCAAAGTCCATTTCCCAGAGAATACATGCAAAAATACAGCTGATTCACTTCTACTGTATAGCAGAAACTAACGCAGCATGGTCAAACAACTATACCCCGATAAATGAAAACCAAAACCAAAACCCCACAAAGTTCCTCTGCTCTTCGAGGCCCTGAGGGCACAAGGGGCAGGGTCTGGGGCCCGGGGCTGTCTGGGCCCTGCCTGTGTCTGCAGCCTCACTCCCTACGGGGGGCTGGGGCAAGAAGACAGCCCTCTGGTGAATGGATAGGAGGCTGCCAGGACCTGGGGTGGCTGCTCCACTTCCCGTCCTTCGCGTTCTGCTGCTGCTCCCGGTGGTCGATTTCCAGCAAGTGCTGCTTCATGCAGTTGGTGATCTCAGGGCCAAGGTGCCAGATGAAGACACAGCTGCAGAGGCCAAGGAGAGATGTTGAAGGAGGAGGAACGGTGAATACAGAAGTCATCCAACCCTGGAGCCACCTGTATCACCTTAGCCAAGATCCTACTCCCTAGCCCGGAAAATAGCTCCCATCAGCTCAGTGCAGGTCTACACCCTGGTGGGGTCCAGGGCCCCTAGTAAACCAAGGCTGCTCTGAAGACCTCAAGACCCACAGAAGACAGCCGTGAGGGAGGGTAGTAAATTGAACAGTGACAAAAGGGATGCCCTAGGACACCAACCAGGTGCTAAGGAACTGACATATGTCATCTCATTTGACTCTCACCTATGATTCCCAAGGCAGATGGGGTCATCTCTCTTTTTTGGCCCCACCATGCAATATGCAGGATATTAGTTCTCTGAATAGGGACTGAACCCCCTGCCCCCTGCCATGGAAGCTTGAAGTCTTAACCACTGGACCACCAGGGAAGTCTCAGGCTCCTATCTCTTTTACAGAGGTTCAGAAAGGGGAAATGACCTGCTCAGGGTCACAAGTAAGTGGCAGGTCTAGATCTGAACTCAGGGCTTGGCACCCTGTCCGGCGAGAGTTAGCCGGCATGCTCAGAGTTCCAGCTGTGGGCACCGGGCTCTAGTGTCTGAGCCTGGCTTTCCCTATAGAATAGGTCTCACCCACTCCCAGAGGGAGGCGCTGCCAGGCAGCCTCCAGGCCTTTCCCACCTGTCTCCCGACACGGTGATCAAGTGACGGCAATCGTAGGTAAACTTCATACCGGTGACGATTTCTGCAAGTAGAGCAGAGAAGCTGCATCGGTCTTTTTCATTTATTTATTTGACTGCACCGGGTCTCAGCTGCAGCATGTGGGATATTTAATCTTCATTGTGGAATCTAGCTCCCTGACCAGGGATCGAACCCGGGCCCTCAGCATTGGGAATAGGGAGTCTTAACTACTGGACCACCAAGGAAGTCCTGCACTGGCCTTCTGGGCTAGAAGGCTGGGTGGGGGCAGGTGGGAAGGGGTCCCAAGCAGAGAGGCACACCCACCTGAATGGCCAAACATCTTGGCAACACACTCGCCTGAGTAGAAGTCAATCACTGAGATGCTTTTGTCAGAGCAGCTTGTGGCCAGGAAGGTGCCAGAGGGGTCCACGTGCACCTGCCGAGAAGAGTGCCCACATGACACTGGGGCGGCCTCTGTCTTCCCAGAGGCTGGGGTCTCAATATCACAGCCCCACTGACCAAGGACCCCCTTGTGCTGGGCGCTAGGTATGTGGACTCATCCCAAGTTAGCCTTACGCCATACCCATGGTAGGTAAAAGCTCCTGTCCCCATTTCACAGGTAAAGAAATTAACCAGCACAATGGCAGCCAGGCCCTGTGCTAAGTACTGTACGTATGTGGATTTATTCCCCCCACAGACCCCTGTGATAGAGGCTTAAAAAAATTTTTTTTTAAATCCTAATTAAATTTGTTACAATATTGCTTCTGTTTTATGTTTTGGTTTTTTGGCCATGAGACATGTAGGATCTTAGCTCTCTAACCAGGGATTGAACCTGCCGCCCTGCACTGGAAGGCAAAGTCTTAGCTTTTGGACCTTTGGAGAGGTTCCTATAGAGGCTATTTTTATTTGCATTTTGGAGATGATGAAACAGGATTGAGAGGAGATGACATTTGCCCAAGGTCACAGACAGCCCAAGGCAAAACTTTAAGAGGATCTGACTCTGGAGTTGTAACAACTCCCCTAGCTAGTCCAGAGACTCTTGAGAAGGTTCCCACCTCATCCTGGATAACACAGGCAGAGGGGAAAATTTGAAGAGGGACCCCAGACCTCTCTGATTCTTCCCACCACACTCTATTGCCACTCAAATGGAAATCACTTAAATGTCCTTGCTTGGGGAAAGTGAAAGAAAGTGGCTCAGTTGTGTATGACTCTTTACAACCTCATGGACTACAGAGTCCGTGGTATTCTCCAGGCCAGAATACTGGAGTGGGTAGCCGTTCCCTTTTCTAGGGGATCTTCCCAACCCAGGGATCAAACCCAGGTCTCCCGCATTGCAGGAGGATTCTTTACCAGCTGAGCCAACAGGGAAGACCAAGAATACTGGAGTGGGTGGCCTATCCCTTCTCCAACCGATCTTCCCAACCCAGGAATCAAAGCAGGGTCTCTTGTATTGCGGGCAGATTATTTACCAGCTGAGCTACCAGGGATGCCCCAACTTGGGGAAGGGTTCAGGAAATAAATGTAGAGCTGCAGGGGTCACTCCTGGCTCCCAAGCATCCTTAGTCAGCCAGGCCTGAGTGGATGCTGGCCAGCATGTGATCCATTGATCCCATCCCCAGGAGGACCCATATTTCAGATGGCTTAACAGGGCAGGAAACAGACAGGGGTGTGTGTGTGTCTGGGTGTGGTTTCAGCCAGGGCCCTAGTTCCTCACCTTCAGCAGGGACCCATCGTCACCCTGGGAGCCCTTGTAGCACTTCTTCTGCTTCCCGTTCATGGTGTTGTAGACTCTGGAAGGTGAGGGCAGGAGTGGCTACCATGGCCCCACCCACACTCCTTCTTGTTCCAACCTTACCTGCTGCCCTCCTCTCCCTGGGAAGCCCCCAGTACCTCTTTTCCTCCACTGCCTGGATTGAAACCTTGTATCAGGGAATGGGACCCTGTCTCAGGCTGAGGTCACGGAGGTTATGTCTGGCACCCAATTTGAATAAGCAAATGTAGGAGATGGAGAATCTCTGTGGACATGCTCATTCCTCCATATCCTTCCCAGTCTAAGCTCAGATATCCCTTCCTGTGAGCCCTGCTTGAGCCCCAGGTGGGATGGATGTCCTCCCAGGGTCCCCTGAAGCCTCTGGGCTCTCCTCATCCCAGCCCTGACCACTGCATGCTGTCACTATCTGCTGTCACTCCCCTGCACTCCACGGAGGCAGGGCTGGGGACTCCATCTCTCTTTCCCGCAGACAGGCACTCAAGAAACGAGGGTGAATGGTTTATGAGCCATGTCAGCACCTCTTGGTTACCCAACACAGGCTCCTGAGAGCCAGGGAACCCACTGTTGACCTGGAGACAAGGGCTGGGTGAGCACAGCTCCTAAGAAACACCCACTGGGTCCCTCCACTCCACCCAGCTTCTCAGGGACTGATGGGCAGGGGAGGAAAACTCATGAGAAGACAGACCCTCAAAGGCCCTGCCCAGAGACCAGCCGAGGCCAGGCCGACCGAGCCACCCAGGGCAGCTCCTCACCTCACATTGCGGTCCTGGCAGGCCACGGCCACGTACTTCTGGGTAATGTCGATGTCCATGTCATACAAAGTAGTCTTCTCAGCCACGTGGTGGGTACGGACAAAGTGCAGTCCATCCGAGGCCTGGCAGGGCAGATGGGGTTTTCAGAGGACACCCCCAAGGAGCCCCCACAGCCAGCCCCCAAGGAGGCCACTCCACTCTACCCGCTGGGCACTGCGGAAGTAGATGCTCTTGTCGGCGCCACAGCTGATCATCTGGATGTCTCTGTTGCCTGGAGGAGGAGGCTGTCATGAGGTAGGGCTGGGCCCATCTGAGCCCGACTAGGGCTAGGGATCCTAGCTAGGGAACCCTATCATAAGGGAACTCTGCTGGGCATCACAGAGGGCTTCCTGGAGGTGGTGACAGGAATGCTGGCAGGTGGAAGGACTCTGTAAGCTGTGAGCCATGTGCGTGAAGGGGTACGCATGGTGCAGTGGGCAAGGCAGGCCTCTGCAGAGCAAGAGCATACAGGGAAACAGGCCAGGGTATAGCAGGGGCACCAGGCTTAATCTGGGATTTGGAAAAGTGACTCAGGCCACAGAGTGGAGACGTGACTGAAGCAGGCAGCAAGAGGAGACAGGCAGGCTGCTGGGAGGCTCATGCTATCGAGAACAATCAGAGGGACTTCCCCGCTGGTCCAGTGGATAAGAATCTGCCTGCCAATGCAGGGGACACAGGTTTGATTCCTGGTCCAAGAAGATTTCACATGCAACTAAGCCCGTGCGCCACAACTACTGATGCCTGTGCGCCACAACTAATGATAACCATGCGGCACAACTAGTGATGCCCATGCACACTAGAGCCCGTGCTCTGCACCAAGGGAAGCCACCACAGTAAGAAGGCTGTGTGCCACAAGGAAGAGCAGCCACCAATTGGTGCAACTAGAGAAAGCCCGCATAGCAATGAGGACCCAGCTCAGCCACAGATAATAATATAAAAAAGAATGATCATAATATCCATACAGGGACTCGCTTGGCGGTCCAGTGGTTAGGACTCCACATTTCCACGCAGGGGGCTTGGGTTCAGTCCCTGGTCAGGGAACTAAGACCTCACAAGCCACGTGGCACGGCCAAAAAAGAAAAAATCCACACAGACCCCAGGCCAGGCCCTACGCCACTTGAGCCTCCCCCTCCTGACTGTCACCAGCTACATTTTTGCAAATGTGAACCCAGGGGCTCAGAGTCACACAGTCCTTGTCCCAGGGTGCAGAGAGTCAGGACTGGGCCAGAGCTCATCCAGGCATCCTCTGGTTATTAAACACTGTGCTCGGAAGCCAAGCTTTCTCTCCGAGCCTCAGCTTCCTGTCTGTTCAATGAGCCAATATCAGCCACTGCCCCGTGGAGTGGCATTGAAGCCCCTGGGACAGTGGCTGCCACCTGGTAGGTACGATCAATGTTCTTGCTTTTAGGCTTCTCTCTTTATAGAAGAGGAATAATCAGAGCACAAGTACCTCACAGAGTTGTAGTGATGATGAAAAGATAGAACGAATATAAAACATGTAGGGCCTTGGTACAATGGATGCTTGTCCTTTGTGACAGGACATGTGCAAGCTCCCAGGCCTGACATTACAAGCTATTACACAAGTGGGCGTCACTGGTCCTAGAAGGGAGAGAGCCCTGTGTGTGGGAGGGACCCAGAGAGGGCCTGCAAGTTACTGGTAATGTTTTGCTTCCTAACCTGGGGTGGAGACTCCACATGTTTAGCAAGATGAGGACCAGGATCAAACAGAACAGTCTCTAGCTAAAAACAAGGGGTGTGTCTAGTTCAGGCCTACCGACTGTGAACTTTGATGTGGATATTCATTGTATTATGCTGTAAACTATTCACAGATTTTCTGTTCACTTTTTGGAATAAATGATTCAAAGAAAAGAGTTCAAAGACTGACATTCTTTAGCTGGGTAGCTTCAGACAGTTTCTGTCAGCTGCTGCTGCTGCTAAGTCGCTTCAGTCGTGTCCGACTCTGTGCGACCCCACAGATGGAAGCTCACCAGGCTCCCCTGTCCCTGGGATTCTCCAGGCAAGAACACTGGAGTGGGTTGCCATTTCCTTCTCCAATGCATGAAAGTGAAAAGTGAAAGTGAAGTCGCTCAGTCGTGTCCGACTCCTAGCGACCGCATGGACTGGAGCCTACCAGGCTCCTCTGTCCATGGGATTCTCCAGGCAAAAGCACTGGGGTGGGGTGCCACTGCCTTCCCTGTTCTGTCAGCTGGTGCCCAGTTAAACAAATCATCAATGTTTGGAGCACAATGCCCAGGTGAGCCAGCTCAGCCAGAGCAGGGCTCACAGGAGCGGGG
This sequence comes from Tragelaphus eurycerus, assembly GCA_935064755.1. NCBI lineage: Eukaryota > Metazoa > Chordata > Mammalia > Artiodactyla > Bovidae > Tragelaphus > Tragelaphus eurycerus. Next base: position 10,939,097 of record CAKXYN010000020.1, read on the forward strand.
TTTAGGATGCCCATCCTCTCACACCGCCTGGGGCTTTAACAGAGGTCCACACTGTCAGAAGGACCGAGTCTTGGCCAGTCATCACCTTTCCTGGATCTAGACCATTCATTAAAGCTAAGGTCACTGCTGGGCACAGCCCAAGATTTACTGATCTATTCTACCTACCTCTCCTCTGTGGAATGGGGTGGTCTAAACAGTTTTTTAAGGCTGTCTGAGAAAGTTGAGCTGATCAGCATTTATTAGGTCCTTACAAAAAGATGCAGGTTTGATTCCTGGGTCAGGAAGATCCCCTGGAATAGGAGATGGCAACCCACTCCAGTATACTTGCCTGGAAAATTCCAGGGACAGAGGAGCCTGGCAGGTTATAGTCCATGGGGTCGTAAAGAGTTAGACATGACTGAGTTACTGTGCATACACACCCACACCCACCCCCCACCCCCCCACACACACCACAACATAGCAAACACTGTTAACCTGTTTTTGCTCAGCTCCCAACCACCTTAGACAGAGACAGGGTAGAAAGTGGGGAACACCAAGGGATACATTCTCAGCCACAAGATTATATGTACAAAACTCTTCCTAGTCAAGAACACGGAGCACAGGGATGTGTTCTCTCCATAAATGGATTCTTCTTGAATATAGTTTTGAATACATTCCTGGGTTCTGATCATTTAAACTCCTACAAGGGCCTGCTTCCCCTCTTCTTGGAATCCCTTAGGGCCAGGGATCTCCAAACTGAATCTTTTCCAGTCTTGGAGGGATCCCTTAAATTGCCTGTTTGAGTGACGGCTTTGAAGGAAGACAGCCTTCTGCAAAATACTGGCTGTGTGATTCTGGCTGTCAAGCAGGGTAACTGCTGGGACAGCACAAGGGTCATCACCCAGCACAGAATTAGCCTCCGGTAATTGTCGCTGTCACCCATTTTTCTGCCAAGGTCCCCAGCACCCATCCCATCCTGGATTGGCATTCTGACTTCCTTTTGGGGCACTCGCCTAATGTCAGTTCTCCTGGATCAGAGGTGGAGGTGGACGGGAGCTGGAGAAATAGGAGTCAGACCCAGCCTAAGAGGATACTCCAAAGCTCTGGCACCGATAACTGTCCTAGAAAGGGGTGGTGCCTCAAGTCAGCACCCGGAAAATCAGCTCTCAATTTCTGCCAAAGTGATAGGAAGAGGAGAAGTGTCTTTCCAGCAGCATAGGAATGACTGAGACCTTGTCCACCCAAGACAGGCACAGCCGACAGAGGGAGACAGTCTGGATAACTTAAAAAAATTCAACCTTTGGGGGACTTCCCTGGTGGTCCAGTGGTTAAGACTCTGTGCTCCCAATACAAGGGGCCCAGGTTCAATCCCTGGTCTGGGAACTAGATCCCACACTAAGAGTTCTCATGCCACAACTAAAGATCCTGCATGCTGCAATGAAGATGGAAGATCCTGAATACCACAACTAAGACCCAGCACAGCCAACTAAATAAATGATAAATTAAAAAAAACATTCAACCTTTGGATCCAGCCGGGCTTGAATCCGATGTTGCTGCTCCCTTTTTCTCTAAGCTGAAGGGGGCTCTGCTGTTACGTGCAGTCAAAGGAGCCCACTGAATGAGGTGCAGGATGTACAAGGCAGGGACTCACCAGTGAACTTGATGGCCGTGATAGATGAGGAGTGGTCATCCAAGGTCTGCTCCAGGTTGTAGTTCTTCTCCACGTTCAGCACGTGGATCAGTCGGTCCCGACTGGCTGAGGCAAGCAAAGTCAGCCCTGTGGGTGAGAGGGAGGTCCTGGGTTCTCGGGGACCCGCTTGATGGCTTGGCCTCTCAGACAGCAGTGTGACCAAGCTTTCCTGGCCTCGAGGAAGGGGATCTCTGGTTTCCTAACTGCAGCCAACTTGCCCCAGACCCTGGCATTCTATGTCCCTCACCACCGGGTCGTGCAGGATGAATCTTGATGTACACATGGACACTCCTCCACCTGTGTCCACACCAGACACTTCAGCAAAGCCCAGCACACCTTCCTACCCAGTCCAGCTACTGGCAGCCATGGGAGGCCCGGCTAACTTGTCAACCTCTCCAAAATTCCACCCACCCCCTCACTCTCTGCACTCTGGCTACATGAGCCTCACGTAGGCCCTACTGACCATCTTCTGCCACCCTGCCTTCAGACACTGGATCTTCGTGCTGGCCCCCTCAAGTGGTGCCTACCCTGGGTACCTGCTAGGTCTAAGGCCTAACACGTGATCTGAGGTGGAGGGGAGCTCAGGAGAGGTGAACTGGATGAAAAGAAATGCAGAGGAAATTTGGCAGAACAGAGTATTGGAGAAGGAGGGAGAAAAGAAGAGCACGGGAAAGAATATTAACCTCATCAGTACGTAACTTCACCAACATTATATTCCTACCAAAAGGTATCATTAGAAAGGTATCAAAACATGAGGGTAACAAATAAATCCAAATGGAAGGAAATTCTATAAGATGACTGGTCTGTATTCTGCAGAAAGACAAAGTCATAAAGAGAAACTAGATAAGGCGGTGGAAATAAGCCTCAAGTCAGCACCAGAACAAAGGTAACAAAAGAGACACGACAACTAAAGGGTGAACCTGGACTGGAAAGACAAAGGCGCTGCCAAAGACAACATTGGGAAAACTGGCGAAATGGGAATGAGAACTCAAGATACGGACTGCTCTGGTGAGTCAGTGGTTAAGAATCTGCCTTCCAATGTAGGGAACAAGGGCTGAGGAACTAAGATCCTACATGCCTTGAGCACCGCAACTAGAGAAGCAACTAGAGAAACCAGTGCTGTGCAGCAAAGACCCAGCACGGCTAAACGAAAAAAAAAAGCCCAAGACAGATGAAAGATTTGATAAGATGTGCATTGGGTAAGTGCACTGTGGTCAGGTAAATAGATGTTCCCATTGCTAGGAAATGCTCACAGCATTGAGAGGAAGCCTGCCTTCCTCTCAAGTAGCTTTAACTTCCTCTCAAGTGGTTTAGCAAAAGAAAAAAAACAGGGCTTCCCTGGTGGCTCAGTGGTAAAGAACCTGGCTGCCAATGCAAGAGACATGGGTTCGATCCTTGGTCTGAGGAGATCCTGCGTGCTACGGAGCAACTAACCCCGCGCACTGCGACTCCCGTGCCCTTGCTCCAGAGCTCAGGAGCTGGGACTACCGAACCCACGTGCCACAACTACTCAAGTCCACACACCCGAGAGCCTGCGCTCTGAAACAAGGGAAGCCACTGCAACAAGAAGCGCATGTACCGCAACGAGAGAGTAGCCCCCTTCGCCAAAACTAGAGAAAAGCTCAAGCAGCAATGAAGACCCAGCACAACCAAACATAAATACATAAAATTATTTTTTTAAAAGAAAAAAATTATATAGATGGTATTATTTTATTATGAATGTGTATATACACACACATGCACAAATCGAGAGAAAAAGAGAGAGGGTAAGCAGATAATGTCATATGTATATTCACACGGTTAGATAGGATTTAAAGAAAAAACCTGGGGAGGTGTGAAGAATCTACAGGTGTTCATGATAATATTCTTGTAAATTTTCTATAAGCATCAAACTTTTTCAAAAGAATATGTTTGACTACTGATCTATCTTTTCCAGCAGAGAAGGAGCTCATCCATCCGTTTACTCATTAAGCTTGACCTCTTTAGCCTGAGCACTGTTTGGGGTGCTGGGGACCAGGATAAGCAGGTCAAGTCCTGCCTGCTGGGTCTTGCTTTCAGGAGTCCCAGCCACCCTGGTCCCAGGGCCTGGCAACAGGAACTCATTAAATGCAGGAGCCCTAGCTGTCATTCAGAGTCCCACCAGACACCAACTACCCCTCCCGGTGGCTCTGCCAGCCAGGCCGTGCCCCAACACAGGCTCACCTGTCTCCGGCTTAGAGTACTCCAGGCACAGCACCTCAGCATCATGGGCCTCCACCTTGACCAGCTCATCCATGAAGTGCAGCTCGTGGATCCTGGGAGACACACACTGCCTGCTGTACCCTGTCCACCGCCCCCAGCCCTCAGCCCCAGGTGCTCTGCTACTAGAAAAGGTCAGAGCAGCCATGTGGGGGACATAGAGAGTACCCTGCCCTGGCCAACTAGACTACAGGTGCCTGACCATTCTCGGCACCCAGAAAGCTCCCAAGCCTGGGAGCACCTCAGCAGGCACCCCGCCCCTTGTGGTTCCATGGGTTAACATCTAGGATGGTCCCTGAAGGAACATGGGTTAGGGGAGGGGTATTAACAGAGGTGATCACTAGGGGTGGGGCAGGGGTCAGAGGTCATACTCAAAGACAGGCCCTATGGGTGGGAACGTTTTTGTTGTTTCTTTTGCTTTCGGTTTTTGGCCACACTCTGTGGCTTGTGGAATCTTAGTTACCTGACCACGGATCGAACCTGGGCCTTTGGCAGTGAGAGCATGGAGTCCAAACCACTGGACTACCATGGAAGTCCCAGGTGGGAACATTTAAAATATATATATTTATTAATTTTGGTGTGCCTGGTCTTACTTGTGGCACACAAACTCTTAGCTGTAGATGTGGGATCTAGTTCTCTGACTAGGGACTAAACCCAAGTCCTCTGCATTGGAAGAGCAGAGTCATAGCCACTGGCCCACCAGAGAAGTTCCCCAGGTGGGACCATTTGATTCTAATTTTTTTGGCCACACCCCAAGGCTTGCAGGATCGTAGTTCCCTGACCAGGGATTGAACCCAGGCCCTTGGCAGTGAAAGCCTGGTCCTAACCACTGGACTGCCAGGGAACTCCCTCTCATTCCTGCTGCTGCTGCTGCTAAGTCACTTCAGTCGTGTCTGACTCTGTGCGATCCCATAGATGGCAGCTCACTAGGCTCCGTCCCTGGGATTCTCCCGGCAAGAACACTGGAGTGGGTTGCCATTTCCTTCTCCAATGCATGAAAGTGAAAAGTGAAAGTGAAGTCGCCCAGTCGTGTCCGACTTAGCGACCCCATGGACTGGAGCCTACCAGGCTCCTCCGTCCATGGGATTTTCCAGGCAAGAGTACTGGGGTGGGGTGCTATTGCCTCCCCCCGCCTCATTCCTAAAGGGTCTCAAATCCAGACTTTCCTCATATTCTTGCCAAATGAAATCAGACAACAGGTCATCCTGGACTGAAATAAGAAATGGTCATCCCAGCTCCTCCATTCTCCACCTGTGTGATCGCAGCCTGGCCACTTGGACCCTCTTTCCTCAGCAAATCCATCTGAAAGTGGTGCGAATAACAGCACTGACACCAGAGGGTCGCTGAGAGGATTAAATCAGTCGATACCCACGGTGCTCAGGCCAGTGGTTGGCCTGGGAGAAGACCGTGATGCCCCTGTTAGCTCTCCTTACTGTTTTCCACCATTCACACCAGGATGCTGTCAATCGGAGCAGCTCCCTGACCTGCTTGGTTTGCCTCATCAGTGACTGACATCAAAACAGCTGCTACCATTTAAAAACCATAGCATTTCACAGAAAAAATCTGCACAGAAAGTTTTTTTCTGTTGTTCTTGGATGACGGGAATATGTGACAACGTGGGGCCTGTCTGCTGGTGCTGTGTGGCGGCTGCCCCTTCATGGGGCACATGGTCTGTAGCGCCCCTGGTCCCTCCCACCCCGCCAGAGACCCAGCACCCAGACGTCACTGCTGTACCCTTTCACGTTACATCTGATTCCTATGACAGGGCTCATATTCTGTCAGCACCTACTGGGCCTGCCACATCCTGAAAAACCTCTGCAGGGTGGTAAACAGCCGGAGCCCTCAGATGTCTCATCCTCTGACCCCTCTCCTAGCACCCCAGCTCCAGCTGGCATCTTCTCTGAGGGTTCAGCAGTGGTACCATGGGGCCAAGAAGGTGTCACCCTGCCCTGGAGTCACGCAAGTGTGCTTGTCCACTCGGCAGGCAAAGTTCACATGGTCCAGTCCCTAGGTAGCTACTCTGATATACTGGGAGCCAGCCCTTCTGGAAGCCCGTTCTCAACTTATGTTCCCAGGGCAGGCTGGCTACCAGACTGCTACCCACACTCCCTCATTCCCAACGGGCAGCTAGAGGTGCCAAGGCCAGGGATCCTCCTCACTGCCCTGAGCACCTGAGCCCAAGCTGGGAGGTGTGTACTAGACACCGCCAGGGCCCACTTGCCTCAGATTTCCACTTCGGTCGCCTGAAGCCAAGTGTTGGCCATCAGGACTGACCTGCATGACTCGAACACCAGCTTTCACATCCATGGGCATCGCATTCTCGCTCCCCCGGTCTGGGAAGTGTGACATGTCCTGCAGGTGCTGGATGTCGTTCTCCACATACACGATCTTCAGCAGGGTCTGCAGAGAGTAAAAGGCTGAGGTCAGTGCTATGAGTAGCTCTGAAGCACCGCTGTCATTGTGTCTCCTTACAGCCAGTCTCCCAATCTTGATTAGCAAGAGAACTCCGATTCTGACTTGGAAGCTTCATTACTCAGAATAAGTACTATGCCTCCCAGACTCCTTTGCATCTAGATGAAGTTGTGTGAATAAATTCTGGTCAATGAGATGTAAAGCAAGTGAAAACTCTTCCTCCTTCCCACTGTCCAGCTGCCTGGAACTTGGATGTGATGACTGGTGCTCCAGTAGCCATCTTGGGTCAAGAGGACAAGGGCCACTCCTTCAAAATGGATGGTTCTTAGGTCTCTAAGTGCTTCCTAAAGCTGCCAAAACAGCCTGGGACTTGCTACCACTAGGCTATTTTTATTAGTCAGAAAATCAAAAATTTACCTCTTGTTTGGGCTTTTTCTATTGTGTATAACCAAATACAACACATATATCACAGGTGCAGAAGAGAAGACGGTAGGGGGAGAAGAGGTGCTAGTGAGGCTATAGGAAAGGAGCACTTGCTTTACATATCCTGCATTAAGGGCCTCTTTTGTTTCAGTAACACTGACCTCTTTTGGGTTTTCCAACTCGCCAAGCTCTTTCCTATCTCAAGGCCTTTGTCCCTTGGTGTAGAACACTCTCCCTTCCCCTCTTTACACTGCCCAGTCCTCCCATCTAAGTTATCTCTTCCTCTAGAGGCTGCCCCTAGTGCCACAGATAGAATCAGATGACTATTCATGTATCCTACTCATACCTCACAACTTTCTTTCACGGTACTTATTATGCTTAGAAGTATATCATAGTGTGTGTAGTTACTGGCTCATTGTCTGCCTCCTCCACTAGACTGGAGGTTCTATGAGAGAAGAATGTGTCTTAGTCACTGATGTGTCCCCAGCATGCAACACAGCACCTAGCACTGACCTTGGTAGTATCTGCAGAATCAGTGAACGCATGATTTAGGCCTTAGCTCCCCAGAGTTGCTCACTGACCTAGCAACACCCAACATTTCTCCAGCAAACTGTTTTCTCCCCAGCCTCTCATCATGCCAGCACCCCATCCCAGTCATTGCTAGACGGGGGACACTTCTGCCTGGTCTGGCCCATCATGTGCTGCCCAGGAGGGTTCTAGCCCAAGACTTGGGGAACAATTTCTTCTTTGTTGAGTATATTGGGTTGCCTGGAGTAGCTGTGTTCACATACACTTAAGAGAGTAGGAGCTGACTCAAAGGAAAGCAAAGAGGAAAGACCATGCCACTTAGAGAGGGAGAGAAAGAAAACTGAGAGAGGAGCCAGAAAGTGATCTGCCTTGGTTCCTGGTTCCTGCCCCTAGTGAAGTTGAACACCCAGGTTCCATAAAACTCTTTCCTGCCCTCATATTTAGCTTCAAGTAGGCCTTTGTTCCTCCTAACAGACAGATTACAATGAAGCCACTCACATTACTGAAGATGTTCTTCTGCCAGTGAGAGTCAGGGTTGCTGTCCATGTTCCAGAAGCGGATGGTATTGTCTGAGGAACAAGTCAGAAAAGATCCTGATGGTAGACAAGCTCTCTGATCTTCAAACTCAGGATACACCTACAGTCCCCAGAGAACAAGGCAAAGGGCGATTCAGTACAACCACTTTGATGACAACACTGTGACCTACTATTGGATTTTTGTGAAAAATAGTAAGTTGCAGGGCTACCCTGGTGGTCCAGTGGTTAAGAATCTGCCAGGGAATGCAGGGGATACAGGTTTGATCCCTGGTCTGGGAAGGTTCCACATGCCTCGTGGCAACAAAGCCCATGTGCCACAGCTCCTGAGCCTGCGCTCTAGAGTCTGAGAGCCACGACTACTGAGCCTGCGCTCTAGAGTCTGAGAGCCACAGCTACTGAGCCTGTGCTCTAGAGTCTGAGAGCCACAGCTACTGAGCCTGTGCTCTAGAGTTTGAGAGCCACGACTACTGAGCCTGAGGGCCAGGGCTCACGCTCTGCAACAAGCGAAGCCCTCACGCCACAAACAGAGAAAGTCTGCAGGGAGCAACGAAGATCCAGTGCAACCAAAAATAAACAAACAAATAACAAAATGAAATCAGTGTTGATGAAAATACAATGATGAAGACATTGAATAATTTGTGACAATAACAACATAGAGGGGGAGGGACAGAATACATAAAGAGCAGAGTGTTTGTATACTATTGAACCTAAATTGCTATTATTTCAAACTAGTTTGTTAAAAATGTAAGATGTTACTTATAATCTTCTAGTAAGAAGGTAACTTTAAAATATACAAAATAAAAAATGAGAAGCAAATCAAAATGGAACAATACAAAAAAATCAATTAAACACAAAAGAAGGTAGTGATAAAAGAATTACGAAATATCAAAGATATAGCAAGAGTAAATCCTGGATAGCATCACCACCAACTCAATGAACATGAATTTGAACAAATTCCAGGAGATAGTGGAAGACAGAGGAGCTTGGTGTGCTACAGTTCATGGGGTCGCCAAGAGTCGGACATTACTTGGTGACTGAACAACAACCTAAGTTCTCTTATGTGGCATAGGTAAGAGTAAGACCTACTTTATGAAGAATTACTTTAAATGTAAACGAGTTAAACTGTCCAATCAAAAGGAAATAAGTAGCAGAAAGATTAAAAGATCCAACTATATGTTGTCCACAAGCGATTCAGTTGGGACTTCCCTGGAGGTCCAATGGATAAGACTGTGCTTCCACTGCAGGGGGCCGTGGGTTCGATCCTTGGTTGGGAAACTAAGATCCTGCATGCCATGTGGTGTGGCCAAAACAAGAAAGAGAGAGACTGACTTTATATTCAAAGATACATACAAGTTGAAAGGGAGCTTTGCATGTCTATAGAAATGTTAGATACAATAGACTTTGGGTAAAAAGTTATTAAAAGATCAAAAAAGACTTTAGCTTTATCTGTAATATTTCATGTTTTTTCCCAAGAAGAATGTTTTTATACATAAATTTTGAAAATTATTTTTAAAAATATTCTTGTTAAATGAGAAAAGTACAAGCAACAGAAATGTCAGATCCATGAAGGCAGATACATTCAAGCAAAGAGCTGGATAATGCCTACTCAAAAGAATGAAGTTATTTCTCACAGTCTTGAATTGGGCCACTGAAAACATCATTTATCTAGCACAAACATTTTCAGAAAAAAAAAAAAAAAAACTGGATACAATTCTTTCTCCAAGAGTTGCTTTATCGGCAAGAAGTACTTCGAATACCTTTAGAGAATGAAAAACTCCCACAGATTCATTCTCAGAAAATAAAAACTTCTTTAATACTTAAAAAACAACAAAAAAGCAAGCTTCCCTGGTGGCTCAGTGGTAAAGAATCTGCCTGCCCATGCAGGGGACTCAGGTTCGATCCCTGGTCTGGGAAGATCCCACATACCGTGGAGCAAATGAGCCAACGGGCCACAACTATTGAGCCTGTGCTCCAGAGCCCACAAACTGCAACCACTGAAGCCCTAGAGCCCATGCTCCTCAACAAGAGAAGCCCACGGACCGCACCTAGAGAGTAGCCCCTGTTCTCTGTGACTAGGGAAAAGTCCACGAAGCAACAAAGATCCAGCACAGCCAAAAATAAAATAATAAAAAGCAAAAAAAAGCAATAAAGTGCACAAATGCCCTTGACAGAAAGCTCCCTGAGGTACACATGCTCCTGCTGTGGGGTCTTTGCGCCTGCCATACCCCCAGTGGTGACTACTAGCCTCACCCCTCTCTTCCTGCAGGTCCCTCACTAGAAGAATGTTACACCCTCAGAGAGGCTTTCCCTGACCACTCTCCTTTCTAAAATAGCACCTTTGATCCCATTCCCTGCTAGGTGGCATTGTTTTTCTTCAGAGGGGTATTGTACTCGGCATGCTCTAGACTGATTTGTTCATAGGTGTACTCTACCACCTGGATGTGAGCTCCAGATGCAGACTCGTGTCAGCTTCCTGCTCAGACATGTCCCCAGCACCCAGAACAGCACCTGGCACATAGTAGGGGTCCAGGAGTATCTTTGGCAGGTATGGCTGAATGGGCTTCCCAAACTCTGCAGAAGCTTTCTCAGCTGAGCCCCCAGGCTGGGGCTGAGCAGGGGTAGGGGGAGGGAGAGGGGGCTCACCTCCACGTTCCAGACGTAGGAGCTGTGGAAGAGCTCCGACCACACCTTGCCTACTTGGTTGATGTCTCTGACATCCCAGATGTAGATGCTGTGGTCCTTGTACACGCAGGACAGCCACTGGTGCGTGGGGTCAAAGGTCAGCGCCACTGTATCCGGGTAGGTGGCCTCTGCCTCCCTGTGAAAGAGGAAGCTGACAGGACCACGTGAGTCATCAGTCACTACCAATGTCACTGTGAGTAGTGACAGCTGCCTCTGGTGACACCCGAGCAGCCTCCTGCCTGGCAGTGCCATCTCTGATGATCTCTGTGGTAACCCAGCCCTCCCACTCCAACTTTACTGTTCGCTCCATCTTCTTCCTTTGCTTTGCTTCTAATATACAGGCTGTATGCTTTGCTTCTAATATACAGGCTGTAAAATGGAAGCTTCTGCCTGGCCCCTGAGAGTGTTTGAGTTTTCGACTTCTGTCAACACTTCTGTCCCCTCATTTTACTCGGCACAAAATCCATCCTCTCTGAGCACACGATCATATGGCCTTCTCTCTTGGCCTCAACACATGATCAAAAGTCCCTGTACCAGTCCTGGCCTGGGACCTTCCTACCACAGCTACAGTTTACTGAGTACTCATAGGGTGCTGAGCTGAGAGCTCTAGCTGTGTTGAATTCCCACAACTTCCAGGAAAGGTAGCTCCTATATTATACGTACAGTGACCTGCCTGAGGCCACAGAGCTCACAGCAGGAAGTAGCAGAGCCGACCACTGCAGCACACGATCGTCCATCTTTCTCCTTCCTTTGTGACATCTGGGCACCCGCTCCGAACGCTTACCCAGGAGGTAGTCCCAGGCACCCAGCACCCCCACAGACTGGCAACAAAGCAGGAAGATATAGCACAGCTCAGCCCCTCCACTCTCTCTCAACATGGCAGCCAGAGGATCTACTACTCGAGGCCTCACAAAGTAACACCAATGCCTGAGGTCCCAGTGGCTGCCCACTGACTTCAGGACAGGCTCCAAGCCCCTCCCAGCAGCTTCCATCAGTGCTCTCACTGGTTATCCTTCACCCACCCAGCACACCAGGCTCCAGTGACATGGCCTCCTGCTGTCCCCACGACACACTGAGCCAGTGTGCTGTCCCCTTAAGGCCTTTGCATTCGCTCTCAGGACCCAGTTCTCCACACAGCTGGCTTCATCTCACTGGGAGGCCTCCCCAGCCACCCAGTCAACACAGCCCCATCCCGAGACCCTCTCCTGGAGTCCCTGCTTTATTTCAGCAAAGCATTTACAACTATCTGAAATGATCTTTTTTTATTTTTCAAATGTTTATGTACTCATCCATCATCCAGCACCTTGGGGCTTCCCAGGTGGTGCTAGTGGTAAAGAACTCGCTTGCCAACGCAGGAGGCATAAGAGACTCAGGTTCAATCCCTGGGTGGGGACGACCTCTTGGAAGAGGGCATGGCAACCCACTCCAGTATTATTACTTGGAGAATTCCATGGACAGAGGAGCCTGGCGGGCTACAGTCCATAGGGTCGCAAAGAGCTGGACACAACTGAGCGACTAAGCACGTACGCATTAGACTACAGACATCACGAGATTTTGCTGCCTCCTTAGGGTCTGTATCCTGCTTCCAGCCCAGGGCTGCCAGTGAGCAGATGGATCAGGAAGCATGGGTAGATACTGACAGACAGACTCTAGGTGGGCCCCTCCCCGTGCCGGGCAGTACCTGGGCTCCAGGCCCTGGGCCACATTCACCCCCAGGTAGTGCGGCTTGGGCAGGTTGGTGAGGTACTGCAGGCTGTGGGCTTGGAAGATTCGGACTATCCCATCAGTGCAGCCGCAGAAGATGAGCTCCTGGCTGACACAGAGGCAGGAAGACAGGGAGACCTGTAGGGGCAAAGGGGACCCAAGTGGACTTGGTGCTTCATGTGGCCCAAATCAGGTCAGCCTCGGGCCTCCAGAAAGCTTTATAGTTTTTGGATTTAAGAAGCCCATATTTTGAACTTACTTACACAACAGAAAGAGACTCATAGACTTAGAAAATGAACTTATGGTTGCCAGGAGGCAGGTTAGGGGGAAGAGATAGGGAATTTGGGATGGACAGGTCCACACTGCTATATTTAATAAAACGTATAACCATGGACGGAGGAGCCTGGTAGGCTGCAGTCCATGGGGTCGCTAAGAGTCGGACATGACTAAGCGACTTCACTTTCTCTTTTCACTTTCATGCACTGGAGAAGGAAATGACAACCCACTCCAGTGTTCTTGCCTGGAGAATCCCAGGGATGGGGAAGCCTGGTGGGCTGCCGTCTGTGGGGTCGCACAGAGTCGGACACGACTGAAGTGACTTAGCATAGCACAGCATAACCATCATGGACCTACTGTACAGTACAGGGAACTCTGCTGGATGTTATGTGGCAGCCTGAATGGGAGGGGAGTTTGGGGGAGAATGGATACATGAGTATGCGTGGCTGAATTCCTTTGCTGTCCACCTGAAACTAACATGACATTGTTAATCAGCTATACCCCAACACAAGATAAAAAATATTTTAAAAAAAAGAAACCTATTTTTTGCAGATTTTAAGATCTCTGAAATCAAGATATAATGTACAGTCACTGTGGAAGAAAAGGTGGCAGCAGGCACACAAAGGCATAAACTGGGGCAGAGTTGTCATCGCTGTAGAGGAACTCAGCTGTGTATGGAAAATATCTCCTTAGCTGATTGTGACCTCCGAGGTCACCTGCACTAGAAGTGTTGAATTTTAAGCTTAAATTTGATTCCATATTGCTTAAAAATAACTTCATAGAGAGTATACTTCAAAGCAGCACAGAAAAAAGTTAGTCTTTCAGGAAGGACTATCCATTCAACCAGGGCATGCACATAAAGGGGTAGGACATGCCAAATTTCTAGATACAGCTTAGAGTATTTTTGTGTGTATTAGTATAGTATATTGGCATATAGTATATTATGCCAAATCTAGAGAGACTCAGTTTCTGAGTCATCTAAGACCACTACTCAGGGACTAAGCATTTATCTAGCAAACTCCTGACTTGTTTAAAAGCTTCAGTAGTTCTAGTAGGAGGATTCAAATGAGAAAAATAAATAATGTTCACTGCAGCACTGTTTACAATAACCAGGACATGGAAGTAACCTAGATGTCCATCGACAGATGGATGGATAAAGATGTGGTACTTATATACAATAGACTATTACTCAGCCATAAAAAAGAACACATTTGAGTCAGTTCTAGTGAGGTGGATGAAGCTAGAGCCTGTTATACAGAGTGAAGTAAGCCAGAAAGAGAAAAATAAATACCATATATTAATACATATATATGGAATCAAGAAAAATGGTATTGATGAAACTACTGGCAGGGCAGGATTGGAGATTATAGAGAATGAACTTGTGGGCACAAAAGTGGGGGAGGGAGGGACAAATGGAGGAAGTAGCATCAACATATATGCCCTATGTGGTGTAAAGTGGATAGCTGGAAAGGCTGCTGTATACCACAGGGAGCCCAGTCTGGTGCCCTGTGATGACCTAGAGGGGTGGCAGTGGGGAGGGAGGGGGCTCAAGAGGGAGGGGATGTATGTATAATTATGGCTGACTCATGATGTTGTATGGCAGAAACAACACAACATTGTAAAAATTAAAAATCAAAACAAAACAAACAAACAAAAAATGATGTTTAACCAACTAGGAAAGACAGAAAAGGCTCAGAATTCTCTACATGCCTCTTGCCAGGCTGTTAACCCCAAAGCTGAGGTCTGGAGGAGAATCGCAACAGCAGGAATAGGACAAGCAGGAAAACTTTGATGCTTCTGCTAACAGCCAAACAGACACCCAATCCCAGGACAGAAAGACAGCTTGGACTCAAACCCTCAGATCCTGAAGGAAAGTGGTTCTGCAATTCACTGACACATCATTTTTTGGTTTAAAATTTTATGTATTATTTTTTACCTTTTTATTTTGTATTGGGGTATAGCTGATTAACATCGTTGTGATAGTTTCAGGTGAATAGCAGAGGGACTCAGCCATACATATACACGCATCCTAAATTTTTATGTATCTTATATAGCCTTTGATTGTAAAAATAATATAAAAAGTATTAAGTCCATGATACCTTAAATTAAACAAGGGGAAAAAAAAAGTGGTCCTCCCATCAGCCAAGAATGCCCAGTAAAGAAAACAAATGTGAACTGGATTACACAGTGATGGGAAAGTAATTCTAACCCTGACCCGTTACAGGGCCAGGCGATGTGCTAAGTGCCTTACATATACCACCCCACAGGACACCCCTATCAACTTGGTGAGGCAGACAGCAATAGTCCCATTTTACAGATGAGAAAACCAAGGCTCAGAGAGCCTCTCCCAGAATCAAATAAGCAGAACCAGAAATTAGACCCTGAGCTGGCGTGACCAGCTATGACACAGGGGCACGGCTATGTGTCTCTGGAGACACACGTCATGGGAAGAGTGTTTCCTGCACTGACAGCGGAAGAGGGGTTGGGGGTACCTTCAGGTTGATCCACTTCTCCAGCACCCTCTTCTCGTTGAACTGGCAGAGGAGGCCCGAGTAGGACACACAGAAGGTACTGCCTGCCATCTGGCCCCGGCCACAAGCCACACCACAGAAGACGTTGTCATGCAGCTCACCCAGGATGCCTGAGCGCCCCACCAGGGGCACCGTGCCCGTCACCTGCAGGGAGAGTGGGGCACAGTGAGACCCGGAGCAGACGGCCTAGTCCCCAGCCAGGTCATGACAGGCTCTCCTGACCAGTGGGCAGGACACAGCTAAATGGGAGAACTCGCAGAAACACCTCCAAGTGGAGAAGGAAGAACAGAACACGCATGCCTCCAGGCAGAGTGGCTGGAGACCACAGGCCCAGAATGAGGGGTGGCCAGGGCCCAGCAGGGGAGAAGAGGTTTCCCGGCAGGTCTGGCAGTCAGTCAGCATCTGGACAGCAGTCCCAGAGACAGAAGTCTGCCCCACTGAGAGGCTAGACAGCCACTGCCCCCGAATCATGGTAGAACCAGGAGTCCCTACTACCCCTGATGGTTCTCCCCTAGGCCTGGCTGAGGGGGTGGGGATGAAAACTCACCTTTGCTTCGGTGGACATTTCCAAGAACCAGAACCTCACATGCCGATTCCCGACAGTGACAAAATAGCTGCTGTCCTCTGAGAAGGAGAGGGCAATGACCCGGCACGATACCTTGTTGGAGGCCACCAGGATGTCTTTCTGGAAGAATCAGTGCAGAGAAGGTCACCCCAGCACCCACCTCACCAGACTCTTTGAGTCTCTTCTCTCAGCCCTGTGTCTCCCTGCCCTTACCTGCTCCAAGGGTGTCTTCCTAAGGCCCTTCTTTTTTGGGGAAACGTACATGTGACCCTCTTATCATTCCCAACACAGAGGAGACTGAGGCCTGGAAGGGCTTCCGCATGAGAGGAAGTTCCAGAACTCTCTTCAGGAGTCCAAGCCCTGCAGCCCACACATGGTGTTGGCCACAGCTAGAAGTGAAGGACAATGCAACCTGTGTTGCTGGAGATTGGGCTTCCACTCTGGGCCCCGCTGAGCCCTTCACAGGACAGCTCAGGAAACCCCTCAACAGTGCTACGAGGGAGGTGCTTCTCCCCCTACCCCGTCATGCTCAGTGAGGACTGTCGCACACTCAAGGTCACACAGCAGGTGATGAAC
Source organism: Tragelaphus eurycerus (assembly GCA_935064755.1). Taxonomy (NCBI): domain Eukaryota; kingdom Metazoa; phylum Chordata; class Mammalia; order Artiodactyla; family Bovidae; genus Tragelaphus; species Tragelaphus eurycerus. Next base: position 10,955,237 of record CAKXYN010000020.1, read on the forward strand.
AGCGCCAGGACTGACACCCACTTCTGCCAACTGTAAGTCCTCCCCCAGCTGCTCCCAAGCCCAGCCTTCCAATGCATAGCCCAGGGTTCTCCCAACTCAACAAAGTAGATACTATTACATCCATTTTACAGATGAGGAAACAGACTCACTGACAGGTTAGGTCACTTGCTCAAGGTCACAGCTGCTCAGTATAAAAAAAGATATGTTCCACTAGTTGAGAGCTTGTCACATGCCCTACAACAAGTGCCTAGAATAAGGATTGGCATGCAGTAGGTGCTCAAGAAATATTTGCTGGATAGGGCTTCCCTGGTGGCTCAGCGGCAAAGAATCCGCCTGCCAATGCAGGAGACACGGGTTCAATCCCTGGTCCGGGAAGATCCCACATGCCGCGGAGCAACTAAGCCCATGCCCACAACTATTGAGCCTGTGCTCTAGAGTCCTGAGCCACAACTACTGAAGCCCACACACCCTAGAACCCCGTGCTCTGCAACAGGAGAAACCACCACAATGAGAAGCGCAAGCGCTGCAACTGGGGAAAAGCCTGCACAACAAAGACCCAGCCCAAAGTAAAAATTATTAAACAAACAAGAAGTGTGCTGGATAAACGCTTTACCAAGTTCTCTCCTTTAGTTCTCCCCATGCCTGAGACTCGGGGTGTTCTGGCGGCCACCCACCCACCAGCTCTTACCTTCCAGTCCCAGACGTTGAGCACCATGTCATGCTGGTAACCCATGGACACAATGTGCTTCATGTTGGGGGAGAAGGCCACGCAGGCCACACCGTACTTATGGCCCAGCATCTCCGCCACCTGACTCTTCTCTTCCACGTCCCAGATACGTACAGCAGGCCTGTGCCCATTCTGGGGAAGATGGTGCCATTTATTGCTGCTGGGTTCTGCACTGGGCGAGGCTGGAGGGGCTGTCAGGGCTGAAGCTGGTACTCTCCCATGGTGTGCCCGAAAGCCATCCCCCCATCACCCCTTGCCCCATCTGGTCCAGGAAGGAGCTATTCCAGGGATTCCTCAGGTCTATGGGGCCAGAGGAATGGCCGCAAGACCCCCTCCCCACCCCCTCCACCATGATCACCACTCACCTCCCCCGTCACTATGTACTTTCCATCAGGGGAGAAGGCCAGAGCGCTCAGAGACTTCCTGGGGACAAGGAAAGGGGTTGATCACTGGTTCCACTGAGGGTGGGCAGTCAGACCCCGGCCTGGCTGTGCTCACCGAACTCGGTGTACTCGCTCCCAAGAGGCCAGGAGAGGTGAGCGACCACAGTTCCAGAGAGCCAGTGCTGTAAGCTGGCCCAGCACAGCACCTGGTGCATTCCTAGCACTTTCTGCAGCCAGGAGAAGCAGGGGCAGTGCACAGAGAAATGAGGTTTTATAAATGCAAAGGCCCTTTCCTCCCCCAAACCTCAAGCCCTGATGGAGTGGATACTGCACAGCTCGTGGGATCGTAGTTCCCTGACCAGGGATTGAACCTGGGTCCTTGGCAGTGAAAGTGTGGAGTCTTAACCACTTGACCAGCAAAAAATTGCCAGAGACAGAGAATGATAAAGCAAATGTTGGTAAAATGTTAGCATTTGGGAAATATGGGTGAAAGGTATACAGGTGCTCTTTGTACTATTCTTATAGCATGAAATTATTTCAATGTAAAAAGTTTAAAAATTGCCAGTGCTTATGCCTTACTCCATACTGATTCTGCCTTCTCTGAGGGTGAAGCCTGGGATCAGGTGACTCTGAAATGCAGCCAGGATGGAAACCTCCACTCTGGCCACACCACCTCCTTAGACAGACCCACCAGTGACAGAGTGGACTCTTCTCAGCTATGTGCTTCAGATCAAGGTGACCTACTCTACCACCTGTGGGCATCGGGAAGGCAACCAGGAGGATGAGAAGAATTGGCCAATGGAGATTCTGACAAATGCCGCCAAGCTCCAGCCCATTCCTGCCATGGAGAATGTGGGCCCCAGAAATGTGAACCTCTCTCACTTTTCCAAAATGAGAGGGCATCTGGATTTTTGTGTAGAAAACTTTGACGGTTGTCGAGAAAGTCCAATATTTAAGATATACATACAAGAAGTATTTCATTTGAGATCACAAAGTGAATAAACATGCTTGGATGGGGACCCACCTCTGCCCTCATCACCAGTGACAGAACCCACAGTCAGAGCCAAGGATCCAAGAAGCCCCTTCTAAGAGAGAATCTGTATCTGCCAAACCATATCTCAGGGACCCTGCCTTAGGGATCGTAAAGGAAGAAGAAAACCCACATCTTCTCTGTCCACCTGGAGAGCTGGGCCAAAGGAGCTAAACTTGAGCTATTTGTGCAGTATTTGTTGAATAAAAAGTTGCAATGAGGGGAAGGACTGGTGGTCCTGTGGTTAGGACTCTGAGCTCTCACTACTCTTACTGGTCGGGGAACTAAGATCCCACAAGCCAAAAAAAAAAAAAGTTGCAGTGGAGTGCCTTCCCTAAGGTCACAACTCAGTGGGGACCAGAGCCCAAGGATGACACAGTGATCACTGGGCCACCAGGCAGACCCCAGATACCAATTTGGGGCCAAGACTCTTCCCCAATAAACTGGCAGCTGGAGGAATCTTTCTAAAACCCAAATTACATTCATTCATTCAGGAAACAAGAAGTGCTGTCAATGTCCTAGACACTGACCTAGGGTATAAGGACACAGAAATTAACTAAGAGAAAGTCCCTGCCCCCAGACAGCTCATCTTGTAGAGAGAGACAGTAAATATCATCATTGAGGAAATTAGAAAGTATACGAAAAAGTACATTTTGTGGGAAAAAGGAAAGTGGGGAAGGAAATAGAGCATGCTAGAGGGCTGGAGTGGCTAAGCATAGCTTCAGCCTGCAAACGCCCTCTAGTGGCTTCTCTTTGCAATCAGCATGATAGCCAACCACTCCCCAAGGTGATCTGACTTCTGGGGCTCTAGCCTCAACCATGGAACCCTGACTGCTCCTCAAACAACTTAAGATTCTTAACTACTCAACCTGAGATTCAAAAATGACTTTGCTCTTGCTGTCCCCTCTGCCTACAATGCTCTCCCCACACCTTCACATGAGTCACCCCCTCACTTTCTCCTGGTCTCAGCCCCAGGAAGGCTCTGATAAGACTCTGATAAGGGTCCTCTGCCTGCCAACCTTCCCAAACACATCCTTATTTCCTTCATAGCCACAGTCAAGGTCTGATCGTTGGCTAGTAACTTGCCAACTAGTTTAATCTGTCTCCCCTGCAAACTGTCAGCTCTATGGAGAGTAGCTTCTTATCTCCTTTGTTCATGGCTGTGTTCCCAACACCTGGAACAGTGCCTAGTACAGAGCAGACCTGAACCTGAACTGAGTGAGTGAATGAATGAGTTACCCACAAGCACCTCCAGGCAGTGTGGGGAAGGAGGGATGTGTCAGGACCTTGATCCCACCCTTACCCCTTGCCCAGGCCCCAGCTTACCTGGCAGTATTAAGAATGTGCTGCTGCTTGTTCTCCTTGGGGTTCAAAATCACCACCACACAGCTGGGGAGAAAGAGGAAAATGTGCCCAAACTGAGGGGAGTATAGGGGTCCAGGGATGACTGCACTCCCAACATAAGAGCCCACATATAGACAAGGCTATGTGAGAGTTGGACTGTAAAGAAGGCTGAGCGCCGAAGACTTGATGCTTTTGAACTGTGGTGTTGGAGAAGACTCTTGAGAGTCCCTTGGACTGCAAGGAGATCCAACCAGTCCATTCTAAATGCTGAAGCTGAAACTCCAATACTTTGGCCACCTGATGAGAAGAGCTGACTCATTTGAAAAGACCCTGATGCTGGTAAAGATTGAAGGCGAGAGGAGAAGGGGGAGGACAGAGGATGAGATGGTTGGATGGCATCACCAACTCAATGAACGTGAGTTTGAGTAATCTCTGAGAGTTGGTGATGGACAGGGAGGCCTGGCATGCTGCCATTCATGGGGTTGCAAAAAGTCAGACACAACTGAGCAACTGAATTGAACTGAACTGATAGACAAGGCTCTTTCTGTTCAAATGCTTCTCTCTTCAGCCTCCTCCTCCCCCATTATCTATGCTGAGAATGCTAGGGCACTTAACATTATTACTAATATCAACAAATTCTTAAAAAGAAGCCAGCACTTCCTCTGTAATAACTATACTGTCAGGCTCCGGTCTAATAAAGACTTACAGTTGTTGTTCACTCACTAAGTCGAGTCTGACTCTTTGCGACCCCATGGACTGTAGCTCGCCAGGCTCCTTTGCCAGGGATTTTCCAGGCAAGAATACTGGAGTGGGTTACCATTTCCTTCTCCAAGGGATCTTTCCCACCCAGGTATTGAATCTGCATCTCCTGCATTGGCAAGCAGGTTCTTTATCAGTGAACCACCAGGGAAGCCCATGAAAGACTTACTGTGTACAACATCTTTAAATCCTCACAACTGTCAGCAGTCTTAGCTGCTTTTCATAAATGATGAAACTGAAGCCCAGAGAGAGCAGTTCTTTGCCCAGGGTTCCCCAGCAGATCAGGGAACAAGTGGGGATGTGACTCCACACCTGTCAGATTCAAAAGCCCCCGCTGTCCTGTATTCTGGCTCCTTCCCAAAGACTCAGTAATGGATGCTGTTCATCAGGAATTACTACGGCCTTGCCCTGCCCTGCAGGGGTGAGGGGTCCCTTCGGTGCCTAGAACAGTGCAGGTTAGACCAGTATTTGTGGAATGAATGGTTGCAGATGACCTTTAGTCCTCTCTAACTACCAGGAGGAGGGTATCCCTAGTTTTGTTTTACCAAAGCAGAGGCCAGGACAGGGGCATGTGTGGTGGAGCTAGGACACTAATGCAGACTGCCTGCCACCAACCGTGGCTTTGATCTTAACCTCCTGTCTTTCCCAGAATCGCTGCCACCTCCCACTTGCAGTCACAATAAGGCTTTCTTAGCACACACGGGTGCCGTGTACCGTTCTAGACATAAAGGGGCCGGTAGAATCCTTCCCACAGCCTTCAGAGGCAGGCAGCATTATCTGCACTCTACAGAGGGAACAGCCAAGGCCCAGAGAGGTTCATTGAAGACTTCAGGCTCTGAACTCAGGATCAGTGACTAGAGGCCGAGGCCCACCGACTCACTCACCCTGCCAGGTAGGCCACGTGGCCTGTGCTGGGGTCACAGGTTAGGCCACTGCTGTTCTGGGCCGTGATGCCAAGCACCTTCTCGAGTGACACCTGCAGGGAAAAGGCCCAAATCAGAAGCGCCTGCTCCAGCAGGTTCCCCACCCCTCAGCCATCCATTCAGTCTGTTACTTCCAACATGTCCACTGAGCTTCTAGGGTCATCTACCAGCAGGTAATGCTTATTCTCTTCAATACTGCTTTGACAAATACTGTGCTAAAGCATAGAACGGTGAGGAATGTAGACAAATCCCTGTCCTCCTGGAGCTCACATTCTAGTGGTGACGGGATGGTAGACACAGGAAACGAACAGAATGAATATGTAAAATAGATATCAGGTGATGATGGGAGCATTAGAGAAAAACTAAGCATGGAAGGAAATTGAGAGGACAGAGGAAGGGGAGAAAGCCTCAATGAAAAGAGTAAGTGTCTTATATGAAAGACTCGAGAGTCCACAGCAACCCAGGGAAGAAGGCGCTGTTATCAGCCCTATTTTACAGATGAGAACACGGAGGGCCGAGGTCCCACATCTGTGGAGTAGCAAGGCTGGGATTCAAACTCAAGCAGTCTCTGGTTTCAAAGTCAGCACTGTGCTCACAGCAGTGAACAGAAGAGGACACTGTCCGTTTGCTCAGTAAATTGACAGTCTAGAGGGTCAATGAGTAAAGAAACTAGTGAACTGGAACAATCACACTTAAAATTTAAAAACTGCATAAGCAAAATAAGTCAAATGAGCTAGTCCCCATCATGGCTGATTAAACATTTACAGAGGATGAACTAACAAATCGTGATATTTTCATATTCTTAAGAGATTAGTTTCTAATTATTATAAAGTAAAACACTCTCAAACAAGGTGTTGGGCCTCAGAAATGAGAGGCATAGAGAGGACAGTAACGGTCAATATTTATTGAGCATCTGATCAGGAGACAGGTGCTGTTTATACAATTGTATTAACTTATTTAATGTTCACAAAAACCCTGTGATATAGTCACTATTATCATCATCTCCTTACAGATGAGGAAAGAGAGACCTAGAAGGGTAATCCATCTGGAAGTTAGCAGGACTAAACCAGGCCATGGAACTCATGTTGTGTTTTTAATTTGTTAATCAGCATTACTGTTTTATTAATCTGTTAATCAGCATTAATCAGCATGAGCGTAGGTGGTCATTTTTAGACCAGGTCTTTTGCAAGCTGGATGGACTCTGTACCACCAAACAGGAAAAATGCATGACATCAGTCACCCAAAATACACACAGCAGTAGTAACTAACAGCAATAGAGTACTTGCAATGTGACAAATGTTTTTCTAAGTACTTAAGATATGTGAGCTGACTTTATTATCCTCATTTTACAGATGAGGAAACTGAGGCACAGAAAAGTTCAAGAAAAAAACAAGTATTCAGGTTAAAGAATTCAGCTTAAAACCCAGGCAGTCTGGGTCCAGAGGTGGTGCTCCTAACCACCTTGCTATACTACCTCTCTGGCGCTAATGGTAAAGAACCTGCCTGCCAGTGAAGAGACTAACAGATGTGGGTTTGATCCCTGGCTTGGGAAGATCCCCTCGAGAAGGAAATGGCAACCCACTCCAATATTCTTGCCTGGACAGTCCCATGGACAGAGGAGCCAGTCCACAGGGTCGCAAAGAGTTGGAAACGACTGAGGCAACTTAGCACCTCTCTGAAACTGATTGTTATTCCTCTCCTTCATATACTTTAGAGCTCACAAGGCACCTTCAGCAACATAAGAGATAAATGCTATGAAGTATAAGGTGCTGGGTGAGAGGCTGAGGTGGGTGACTGCTTTACGCTGGGGTTCAAGAAGGCCTCTCAGAGGAATAAAAAAAGAAGGCCTTTCAGGGTAGAGATATTCAGGCTGAGACTCAAAGAATAGGTGCCAGTCAGGTAGACTGCAGCAAAAAGCCCAGAGGACTCACCAAACACAAAGGCTAAGAGGCAGAAAAGAGCTTGGAGTCTCAAGAAAACAGAAAGCAGGCCAGTGTGACAGGACCTTTGTGAGAGGAAAGACAAGGGAAGTGTGGCCAGAGAGGTGAGGAGCAGTCACATGCCCAGCAACTTGCAGCCAGGACGCCATGGAGCAGAAACAAGATCCACCAGCAGGCATTGCGTATCGACCCTTTATCTGGCATAGTCACAATTTCCTTTCATCTCCCTGCAACACCATGGCTATTGTTACCACCACTTTATAAAAACAGACTTTGCAGCTCTGCAAGCTGGAGAATAGTTTTTTAAACTGTTGCTGTGTGGACTTTCCTGGTGATCCAGTGGTTAAGAATCTCCCTGCCAATGCAGCGGACACAGGTTCAATCCCTGGTTTGGGAAGATTCCGCATTTCTTGGGGCAATTAAGCCCCTGCTCCACAGCTATTGAGCCTGCCCTGTAGAGCCTGTGCTCTACAATTAGAGAAGCCACCACAACGAGAAGCCTGTGCACCACGAGTAGCCCCACCCCTTGCCACAACTACAGAAAGTCTGCAACACAGCAATGAAGAACGGCACAGTCAAAATAAATAAAAACAAATATATTTTTAAAAGTTGCTGCTGTACTATTGGAATTTCTTCTACCTAAAGTTTTGCATCTCAGGATTTAGAGAACTGGTCTATACCCATGACCCTCCCCCTCCCCTGCAGTGCTGCTGAGATTCTAAATATTACTCACATCCTCTCCATAATTTAAGGCGGCAGTATGGAATAAGCATCCCACCGTGGTAAGGGAGAGGAAAGAGAAGGAGGGGATGAGGGAAGGCAGACTAGAGTCCAGGGAGAGTTGGAACAAGTAGCATCGGGGACTGAACCCTGGTAGGGACCCTAAAGACCCAGCGGGGGTTGAGGTCAACAAAAGTGTAAGGGCCCAGAGAGACTTCTAAAGGTGACTGAGGAGACATGCAGGAAAGCAGGACTAGGAGGTGACTAGCAAAACTATAACTCGTTCCAAAGGATAAAGTCAGGTAGGAACCCTGGAACGATCCAAAGGCTGAGAGCGCCGTTGTTTGCCTTTCCTACTGTTCTTTTCCCCTTGCAGTTAATCTTTAGTGTATATAAATCTTCTTCATCTACCTCTATTTAACTCTGCATATCTATTCTTTCTTTCTTTTCTTTCTTTCCTTTCCTCTCAACATATTTGTTAGTTTTTTTTTTTCATTGCTTTATTCCCCACCTGACATCTTGCTTTAGTTTTGTTTTCCAGTTTGTGCTTTAGTTTTGTTCTTAACTGGTAAATATAATTTTTGATTTACCTTGTTCGCTGGGTCAATCTACTGTATTTTTGTTGGACTGCTTTCACTTTGCTCGTGGGTGTATATGTATATGTGTATATTCTGTTATTTTATTGTTATTTGCCTGTTTCTGTGACTGCCATTTGTCTGGGGTTCATCTTTGATTTCTCATTTTTGGATACTTGTTTTAATCTCACTTAATGCCATAACAAACCACTTGTGGAATTTTCATTCCTGACTAGAGATCAAGCCCTGAGCCTTTGGAATGGAAGCACTGACTCTAAGACCCTAGACAACCAGAGAACTAACCCTAGGGAGTATCAAATAGTGAGAACTCACACAAAGGAAGCCACTTGAATACAAGACCTGGCATCACCCAACTACCAGTAGCATCCTGTGCAGGATGCCTCATCTAAACAACAAACAAAACAAATACAAACCCGATCATCAGCAGACGGGATTACCACCTCACTCAGCCTTGCCCAACAGAGGAAAAACAGACAAAAACTCAGTACAAATCTCACCGTATACAAAGCTTACACAAACCACTGGACCAACCTTAGGAGGGCAGAAACCAAAAGGAAGAAAGAATTCAACCTTGAAGCCTGGGAAAAGGAGACCTCAAGCACAGTAAGTTAAAATAAAATAATGAAAAGGCAAAGAAATACTACACAAATAAAGGAACAAACTAGAAACACAGATGTCCAAATAAATGAAGAGGAAATAGGCAAACTACCTGAAAAAGAATTCAGAATAATGATAGTAAAGATGATCAAAAACCTTGAAAACAAAATGGTGAAAATGTAAGAATCAATTAACAAAGATCTAGAAGAAATAAAAAATAAACATAGACAAACAACACAATTACTGAAATTAAAAAAAACTCTAGAAGGAATCAATAGCAGAATATCTGAAGCAGAAGGATGAATCAGTGAGCTGGAAGATAAAATGGTGAAAATAACTTCTGAAGAGCAGAATAAAGTAAAAAGAATGAAAAGAACTGAGGATAGTTTCAGAGACTTCTGGGACAATATCAAATGCACCAACATTTGAATTATAGGGGTCTCAGAAGAAGTAGAGAAAAAGAAAGGGTATGTGAAAATTTTTAAAGAGATTATAGCTGAAAATTTCCCCAAAATGGAAAAGGAAACAGTCAATCAAGTCCAAGAGGCACAAAGAGTCCCATACAGGATAAACCCAACGGGAAACATGCCAAGACACATACTAATCAAACTAACAAAGACTAAACACAAAGGAAAAATATTAAATGCACCAAGAGAGAAGCAACAAGTAACATACAAGGGAAACTCCATACACTTAACAGCTAATCTTTCAGCAGAAACTCTGAAGGCCAGAAGGGAATGGCAGGATATATTTAAAGTATTGAAAGGGAAAAATCTACAACCAAGATTACAGTACCCAGCAAAGATCTTATTCAAAATTGATGGAGAAATAAAAAGCTTTTTGAACAAGCAAAAGTTAAGAGAATTCAGTACCACCAAACCAGCTTTACAACAAATGTTAATGGGACTTATGTAGTCATGAAATACAAGAGAAGAAAAAAGATCCACAAAATCAATCTCAAACAATTAAGAAAATGGCAATAGAAACATATATATCAATAATTACTTTAAATGTAAAAGAAATAAATGCTCCAACGAAAAGACATAGACTGGCTGAAGGGATACAAAAACAAGACCCATATATATGCTGTCCACAAGAAACCCACTTCAGACCTAAAGACGCATACAGACTGAAAGTGAGAGGATGCAAAAATATATTCCATGCAAATATATTTTGCATGGAAGCAAAAGAAAGCTGGAGTAGCAATCCCCAGGTAAAATAGACCTTAAAATAAAGAAGATTACAAGAGATAAGGAAAGACACTACATTATGATCAAAGGATAAATCCAAGAGGAAGACATAACAATTGTAAATATCTATGCACCCAACAAAGGAGCACCTCAATACTTAAACACTAACAGACATAAAAGGAGAAATTGACAGTAACATAATAATAGTAGAAGACTTTAATACCCCATTCACACCAATGGACAGATTATCAAAACAGAAAATTAATAAAGAAACACAAGTCTTAAATGATACATTAAATGAGATAGATCTCATTGATATCTTCAGGACATTCCATCCAAATGCAGAAGAATGACACCTTCTTCTCAAGTGTACATGGAACATTCTCCAGAATAGGTCCACCAACATCTTGGGTCACAAATCAAATCTCAGTAAATTTAAGAAAATTAAAATCATATTAAGCATCTTCTCTGATCACAGTGCTGAGACTAGATATCAATTACAAGAAAAAAATCTGTAAGAAACACAAACACATGGAGGACAACACGTTTCTAAATAACCAACAGGTTACTGAAAAAATCAAAAGGGAAATAAAAAAATTTCTAAAAAAAATAAAAATGAAAACACGACAACTCAAAACCTATGGGATGCATCGAAAGCAGTTCTAAGAGGGAAGTTTATAGCAATACAATCCTACCTCAAGAAACAAGAAAAACATTGAATAGACAACCTAACTTTACATCTAAAACTGGAAAAAGAACAATAACCACAAAAACCCAAATTAGTAGAAAGAAAGAAATCATTAAGATCCAAGCAGAAATAAATGAAAAAGAAATGAAACAATAGTAACGATTAATAAAACTAAAAGCTGGTTCTTTGAGAAAATAAAATTGACAGGCCTTAGCCAGATTCATCAAGAAAAAGAAAAGAATCAAATCAACAAAATTAGAAATGAAAAAGGAGAGGTTACAAAAGACAATGCAGAAATACAAAGGATTATAAGAGACTATTAGTATATGGCAATAAAATGGATAACCTGGAAGAAATGGACAGATTCTTAGAAAAGTTCAATCTTCCAAGGCTGAACCAGGAAGAAATAGAAATTGTGAACAACAAAAACAAAAAAGAACAACCCAATTGTGAACAACCCAATTACAAGCACTGAAATTGAACCTGTGATCAAAAATCTCCCCAAAAACAAAAGCCCAGGACCAGATGGCTTCACAGGAGAATTCTATGAAACATTTAGAGAAGAGCTAATACCTATCCTTCTAAAACTCTTTCAGAAAATTGCAGAGGAAGAAACACTTCCAAACTCATTCTACGAGGTCACCATCACCCTGATACCAAAACCAGACAAAGACTACACCAAAAAAGGAAAACTACAGGCCAATATCACTGATGAACATAGACGCAAAAATCCTCAACAAAATTTTAGCAAACAGAATTCAGGAACATATCAAAAAGCTCAAACACTATGATCAAGTTTTTGATTTGATTCCAGGAAGGCAAGGATTCTTCAATATATGCAAATCAATGTAATACACTATATTAACAAATTCAAAGACAAAAACCATATGATAATCTCAATAGATGCAGAAAAAGCCTCTGACAAAATTCAGCACCCATTTATGATTAGAACTCTTCAAAAAATGGGCAGAGAAGGAACCTACCTCAACACAGTAAAGGCCATATATGATAAGCCTACAGCAAACATTATTCTCAAGGGTGAAAAACTGAAAGCATTCGGCCTAAGATCAGGAACAAGACAAGGGTGTCCACTTTCACCACTATTATTCAACATAGTTCTGGAAGTCCTAGCTACAGCAATCAGAGAAGAAAAAGAAATAAAAGGAATCCAGAACAGAAAAGAAGAGTAAAGCTCTCACTGTTTGCAGATGACATGATACTGTACATAGAAAACCCTATTACTAGAGCTAATCAGTGAATTTAGCAAAGCTGCAGGATACAAAACCAATACACAGAAATCATTTGCATTTCTATATACTAACAATGAAAAATCAGAAAGAAATTAAGGAATCAATCCCATTCATCACTGCAACAAAAAGAATTAAATATCTAGGAATAAACTTACCTAAGGAGACAAAAGAACTGTACACAGAAAATTATAAGACACTAATGAAAGAAATCAAAGATGACATAAACAGATGGAGAGATATTACATGTTCCTGGGTAGGAAGCATCAATATTGTGAAAATGACTATACTACCAAATGCAATCTACAGATTCAGTGTGATCCCTATCAAATTACCAATGGCATTTTTCACAGAACTAGAACAAAAAAATTTCACAATTTATATGGAAACACAAAAGACTCCGAATAGCCAAAGCAGTCTTGAGAAAGAAGAATGGAGCTGGAGGAATCAACCTTTCTGACTTCAGATTATACTACAAAGCTACAGTCATCAAGACAGTATGGTACTAGCATAAAAACAGAAATGTAGACCAATGGAGCAAGATAGAAAGCCCAGATATAAACTCATGCACCTATGGGTACCTTATTTTTGACAAAGGAGGCAAGAATATACAATGGGGGCAAAGACAGCCTCTTCAATAAATGGTGCTGGGAAAACTGGACAGCTACATGTAAAAGAATGAAATTAGAACACATACCAACACTTATGTATGGTATGTGTAACACCATACACAAAGATAAACTCAAAATGGATTAAAGACCTAAATGTAAGACCAGAAACTATAAAGCTCTTAGAGGAAAACAGGCAGAACACTCAGTGACATAAATCAAAGCAAGATCCTCTATGATCCACCTCCTAGAGTAACAGAAATAAAAACAAAAGTAAACAAGTGGGACCTGATTAAACTTAAAAGTTTTTGCACAGCAAAGGAAACTATAAGCAACCCTCACAATGGGAGAGAATAATAGCAAATGAAACAACTGACAAAGGATTAATTTCCAAAATATACAAGCTGCTCATACAACTCAATGCCAGAAAAACAAACAACCCAATCAAAAAGTGGAAAAAAGACCTAAACAGCCGTTTCTTCAAAGAAGACATACAGATGGCTAACAAACACATGAAAAAATGCTCAACATCGCTCATTATTAGAGAAATGCAAATCAAAACTACGAGATATTACCTCACATGGGTCAGAATCAGATCAGATCAGATCTATGGCCATCATCAAAAAGCCTATGAACAATAAATGCTGGAGTCGGTGTGGAGAAAAGAGAATGCTCTTGCATTGTTGGTGGGAAGATGGTATGAAAATTCCTTACAATACTAGGAATAAAACCACCATATGACCCAGCAATCCCACTCCTAGGGATATACCCTGAGGAAACCAAAACTGAAAAAGACACGTGTATCCCATTGTTCACTGCAGCACTATTTACAATAGCTAGAACATGGAAGCAACCTCGACATCCATTGACAGATGAATGGATAAAGTAGTAGCAGTATATATACACAATGGAATATTACTCAGCCATAAAAAGGAACACATGTGAGTCAGTTCTGATGAGGTGGATGAACCCAGAACCTATTATACAGAGTGAAGTGAGTCAGAAAGAGAACGATAAATATCATATTCTAAAGCATATATATGTAATCTAGAAAAATGGTACTGAAGAATTTATTTACAGGGCAGCAATGGAAAAACAGACATAGAGAATAGACTTACAGACATGGGGAGAGGGGAGGAGAGGGTGATATGTATGGAAAGATTAACATGGAAACTTACATTACCATATGTAAAATAGACAACCGATGGGAATTTGCTGTATGGCTCAGGAAACTCAAACAGGGGCGCTGTATCAACCTAGTAGGGTGGGATGGGGAGCTGGGAGATAGGTTCACAAGAGAGGGAATATATGTATACCTATGGTTGATTCATGTTGAGGTTTGACAGAAAACAAAATTCTGTAAAGCAATGATCATTCAATAAAAAAATTTTTAAAGACTGAGGATGCGGCCAGGGGTTGAGACGTGGGAATAGGGGTGATGGACAGTACCCGAGGGAGGAGACGAGGAAGTGGGAGGAGCCTCATCTAGGGGCGGGGCTTAGGACAAGGCAGGCCAGAGAGCAGCCAGAGTACCACCAGCCGGGGGCTGATAGGCGGGGCCAAAGATCTAAGGGTGGGACCAAGGAAGAGCAGGGAACCTGGAACTGAGATGGACAAGGCAAGCAAATCCTCACCCGATTCTGCACCGTGTCCTCGGGAGCCGCCGGGAGTCGCGTCCGCCGCCGGAGGCAGAGCGGTGGAGCGGGGGGCGGAGAAGACTGGGCCCTCCGCGCCGGAACTCCCGCCATGACTGATGGCAGCTTCTCAACTGTATCATTCCGCACGTAGCCTCCGGGCCCCAAGGCCGCCATCGTCGCGTCGGAGCCCGGCGACCGTTACACTTCTCAACCGCTGCAGCCGCCACGGTCCACTTGAATAGCGAACGGCCGCGGGAAAGCCGGCGCCACCGCCCATTGGGCGCGGGGGTGCTGGTCTGGCCAATCTCAGGGTTACCGGCGGCGCTTTTGACCAATGAGGGCTAAGAGGCGGAGCGCCGGGTTCTGGCTGGGTGGAGCCACGGCTTCCTAGCTAGATGTCTGATCGAGAGTTGTGGGTTTTTTTAAATCCCGTCTGTGTTTTTATCATTCACTGAATTTCAGTTTTGAACTTTTACGAGGCTAATGCCAAAGCCCCCTACTTCCACCCCAGGCCGACTATCCTCGCAGTAGCAGTCGCCCGGATGTAAGCTAGGGTGGAGCCGAAAAAAGACTGAAGAGTTGGCGCAGACTCAGAAAGGTCTTGACGCCACCTCTTCCCCAACACGTGATGAAGTTCCGGCGGCTCAGCCGGTTTTGCATTATCCACTTGCCACGTGATGTGGCAACGCCTTCTGGCGCGTAATACGCAGGCGCAGCTTTCCTTCCCTCTTCATGTGACGAGGACCCAAGGGCCGTCACGTGAGGCAGGCGGCAAGCGCGCGGGGAGGGGGGCGGGGTTCGGCGGCGCCTGGTGAGGATCAAAAGTGCGGCTGCAGACCGGGCAAAACCCAGCTGGGCTGGACAGCCATGCCCAAGTACTGCCTGGCTCCAAACTGCTCCAACACTGCGGGCCAGCTGGGCGCGGACAACCGCCCTGTGAGCTTCTACAAGTGAGCGCAAGCGAGGGGCGGGGCTTAGAGGGAGGCGGGGCCACGGGCGGGGCAATGTGGGGCGGGGCTTCTAGTCCAGGTTGCAGGTATTTGGAAGCAGGGTTAGCTGCCTGAAGGGACCATGTTCCCCGCGTTTCACTTGCAGTAAACACGGTACATGTAAACGTGCAAAAGTATGATACAGCAGGGATAGACGATTAACTGCAGGTAGTGAACGGGGCGAACGGAGGAAAGGGAGGACTGTGTAGAGGAGTGAGGTTGGTCCAGGCTCAGAAAGAGCTTACAGTTGCCCACTCGCCATCCCTACGAACTTGAGCCATCTCAAACTCAAAACATCCGAAACTGACCTCCTGACTCTCCCAGAACTTCCCATAAGCTTTCCTATCTAATAGCTTTCCATCCTTTACTGTCCTTCAGGCTAGAAAGGCTTAGAACCAGCTTTACTTTTTTCTCACACCTGAGAAAGTAAAACTTAGCTTGAATTTTTAAAACAAAACAAACCGTCAAAAACCTGCCTTCTAATTTATTTAGGGGGGATAACAGAGATGGGAAAAGCTGGCTGAATAGTTAATAAAAAAATTTTCTCAGGGATGTGCTGCAGATGTGAAGTAGCAAAACTTTCCTTCTTTAAGCGACTACTGCTTTTTCACTAGGAAGCTTTGTTCTAAAAAAATCATAGGCTATCACAAACTTTGCTGTTTGAAATTACATCAGTAGGAATGAAACATCTTACTTAAGGCCTGGAGAAGTTAGATCGCTGTGACACAGAGAAGCAGCCTTGATTTACAGCCCAGGTTCAAAGCTTCAGGTAAGGGGTTTCTGGACACAGTAGTTCACATTTATCCAAACTTTATTGCTTCCAAGGAGACAGACCCTGGGCCCACTTTGCAATCCAGGTCTGATATTGATCCATTTACTCACAATTCTGCTCTGCTTTGATCTTATCCAAACACTGTTTCACTTACATTTCATCTAAACTTTATGCATCCCCCAAACCCCAATAATGATGCTTCCCAGGTGGCTCTAGTGGTAAAGAACCCAACTGTCTATGCAGCATATGTAAGAGACCTGGGTCAGGAAGATCCCCTGGAGGAGGGCACAGCAGTCCACTCCCTTATTCTTGCCTGGAGAATCCCATGGACAGAGGAGGCTGGCAGGCTACAGTCCATAGCATCACAGAGTTGGACATGACTGAAGCGACTTAGCATGCAAACCCCGATAATAATTATTTTCCTCTGATGAAATTCCCCACAGTACTTCTGGTGTGCAGTTCACTTATTGCCATGGTAAATAAACCTGACTTTATTAGACTCCAGGTTTGTACCTGGTGGCCTTAGTCTAAATGGGCCAGGACACATTCCTCATCTGGTCCATCAGCAAATCCTCTTGGCATTCCCTTTTAAAAAAAAAAAAAAAATTTAATTTATTTTCGGCTGCACTGGGCCTTCATTGCTGCACACAGGCTTTCTCTACTTGAGGTGAGTGGGGGCTACTCTGTAGCTGTGGTACCCAGGCTTCTCATTGTGGTGGCTTCTTTTCTTGCAGAGCACAGGCGCCTGGGTGTGGAGGCTTTGGTAGTTGCATGAGTGGGCTCAGTAATTGTGGTCCACAGGGTTAGTTGCTCTGAAGCATGTGGAATCTTCCTGGACCAGGTGTTGAACCCATGTCCTCCGCTTTGGCAAGTGGATTCTTAACCACTGGACCACCAGGGAAGTCCAGGCTCTTCCTTTAAAGTCTATCCAGAATTGACCACTTCTGTTCCCCATCTTTGCCCCCACCCTGGCATTGGCCACCTCCTGACTGCACTATTTTAGTAGGCTCTCCATTTGACAAGCTGCTCCCACAGTCTGTTTTCCACATGTAGTCACGGGGGACTGGTAACCCCCTGAATCAGATCAGGGCTTAGATGCCTCCTCTGGCTCCCACCTGACTGTATAAAAGACAAGAAGGTGAGGCTGAGCAGGCAGAAAGCAGGCCTATGAAGCCCTACAGGCACTGGATCCCCACTGTCTGGCCTTATCTCCTCTCTGCTGCCCCTTACTCACTCCATGCCAGTATCACTGCCTGTTTGATGTTCCTCTAGCATGCCAGGCACTTTGTTGCCCCAGGGCCTTTGCATGGAAAGTTCTTCCCTTTATGACCACTACTCTGTAAAATGATAACCCTCTCCCAGTACATACATATTTTTTTTACTCGCTTCCTGCTTTATTTTTCCCTTTAACCTTAACACTATCTGGCATACCACATGTTTAATATTGGGTTGGCCAAAAAGTTCATTTGGGTTTTTCCACAAGATTGTATAGAAAAAGCCAAACGAACTTTTTGGGCAACCAGATATATCCGTTTATTGACTCCTCCATTAAAATGTCAGCTTCTTGAAGGCAGGTATTTTTGTCTGTCTTATTCCCTGTTGTGTCTCTGTCACCTCCAACAGTGCCTGGCACATAGTGGGTGCTCAGTAAATATTTGTTGGGTTAATTAAGTGAATGTGTCTCATATGAGCTTCCCAGGAAACCCGGAACTCCACATGCCAGCTATCCTTTGAGGGACCCTGTTTCAGGGTAGGAGGAGAATAGAGTGGTCTTTGGAACTGAATCAATATGTCCAGACTTGCTTTTTAAAATGTATCACTCTGACATGCATATGCATGCTAAGTTGCTTCAGTTGTGTCAGATTCTTGTGACCTTATGGACTGTAGCCTGCCAGGCTCCTCTGTCCATGGGATTCTCCAGGCAAGAATACTGGAGTGGGTTGTGTGCCCTTCTCCAGAGGATCTTCCTGACCCAGGGCCCAATCCATATCTCTTATGTCTCCTGCATTGGCAGGTGGGCTCTTTACCACTGGTGCCACTTGACACCATTTATTAATTCAGGAACTTTGAGTGTTTCCTGTAATAAATAAGCCCCTACGGACACAAGGGACACTGACACATCTTGTTCCTGCCCTGACAGAGCTCATGGAAAGGTGCAGGGTCAGTCATTGACAAACTGAGGACACAAACTGATCCTCTTTTCTGGGGGGCACCACTGCCCCCAGTTCAGTTCAGTTCAGTCTCTTGGTCGTGTCTGACTCTTTGCGACCCCATGAATCGCAGCACGCCAGGCCTCCCTGCCCATCACCAACTCCTGAAGTTTACCCAAACTCACGTCCATCAAGTCGGTGATGCCATCCAGCCATCTCATCCTGTCATTCCCTTCTCCTCTTGCCCCAATCCCTCCCAGCATCAGGGTCTTTTCCAGTGAGTCAACTCTTCGCATGAGGTGGCCAAAGTATTGGAGTTTCAGCTTCAGGATCCGTCCTTCCAAAGAACACCCAGGACTGATCTCCTTTAGGATGGACTGGTTGGATCTCCTTGCAGTCCAAGGGACTGTCAAGAGTGTTCTCCAACACCACAGTTCAAAAGCATCAATTCTTCGGCACTCAGCCTTCTTCACAGTCCAGCTCTCACATCCATACATGACCACTGGAAAAACCATAGCCTTGACTAGACGAACCTTTGTTGGCAAAGTAATGGCTGAGCGCTGAAGAATTGATGCTTTTGAACTGTGGTGTTGGAGAAGACTCTTGAGAGTCCCTTGGACTGCAAGGAGATCCAACCGGTCCATTCTAAAGGAGATCAGCCCTGGGATTTCTTTGGAAGGAATGATGCTAAAGCTCAAACTCCAGTATTTTGGCCACCTCATGCGAAGAGTTGACTCATTGGAGAAGACTCTGATGCTGGGAGGGATTGAGGGCAGGAGGAGAAGGGGACGACAGAGGATGAGATGGCTAGATGGCATCACTGACTCGATGAATGTGAGTCTGAGTGACCTCCGAGAGCTGGTGATGGACAGGGAGGCCTGGCGTGCTGCGGTTCATGGGGTCGCAAAGAGTCGGACACGACTGAGCGACTGATCTGATCTGATCTGATCTGAATGTCTCTACTTTTCAATATGCTACCTAGGTTGGTCGTAACTTTCCTTCCAAGGAGCAAGCGTCTTTTAATTTCATGGCTGCAGTCACCATCTGCAGTGATTTTGGAGCCCGAAAAAATAAAGTCTGCCACTGTTTCACCATCTATTTCCCATGAAGTGATGGGACCAGATGCCATGACCTTAGTTTTCTGAATGTTGAGCTTTAAGCCAACTTTTTTACTCTCCTCTTTCACTTTCACCAAGAGGCTTTTTAGTTCCTCTTCACTTTCTGCCATAAGGGTGGTGTCATCTACATATCTCAGGTTATTTATATTTCTCCAGGCAATCTTGATTCCAGCTTGTGCTTCTTCCAGCCCCCAGTCTATACAACTAATCCATGCTTTAACTCTACCCTCTGACACTCCCCATCCTGCAACAATCACAACAAAACCCCTAACTCTTTGGAAATACAGTTACAAATGCCGATGATAGAATCCTCACTAAACTATTAGGAAATAAAGGAAAAACACCCACCACGTTCCCAGTCTGACTACTTCTTATCACCTCTGACTACTTCTTATCACTCAGCAACAACAGTAATAACTTATTTAGAGAGCACTTACTGTAGGCCTGGAGAAGGCAATGGCACCCTACTCCAGTACTCTTGCTTGGAAAATCCCATGGACAGAGGAGCCTGTTAGGCTGCAATCCATGGGGTCGCTAAGTCGGACACGACTGAACGACTTCACTCTCACTTTTCACTTTCATGCATTGGAGAAGGAAATGGCAACCCACTCCAGTATTCTTGCCTGGAGAATCCCAGGGACGGGGGAGCCTGGTGGGCTGCCATTTCTGGGGTCGCACAGAGTCGGACACGACTGAAGTGACTTAGCATAGCATAGCATAACATACTGTAGGCCAGGTACTGTTCTAACACATAATAATGAGGATAATAATGACTATACACAGCAGCCAGGTGACCATATAAAAATCACTCCAGGGAATTCCCTGGTGGTCCACTGGTTAGGACTCCACGCTTTCACTGCCAGGGGCCCAGGTTCAACCCCTGCCTGGGGAATTAAGATCCCACAAGCCACTTGGTGTTGGGGGGGAAAAAATCAGTTCACATCTGTGTTGTTGAAATCTCCACCAATGGCCAGGCTGTTCCTCACACAGGCTGACTCATTCCCACCTCGAGCCCCAACCCTGAATCACTCTTGCAGAAGCCATTTAGCTAAGAGTTTGATGAGAAGTAGGCTCCAAAGTAGATTCCAGAAGGCATGGATGCTAGAAGGAACAAGGTGAAACAATGAGCAAAGTACTGGGAAATAATTTGAAATTCCTGCCAGGGTACCAAAGGAAACATTTCATTAGTTGTGTTTTAGACCCTATCAGCACACAGGAACAAATGACAGTCATCTCATGGGGGTTGCTGTCTATGGGGTGTCTATCAGGTATGAATTGCAGCTGTCTGGCAGTTAACAAAGTCCTGAAATAGTAGTGGCTTAACCAAATTATGGGGTATGTAGGAATCAATCTGGCTAAGTTATGCTACAGTAACAAACTCACTGAAACTCAATAGCTTACTGCAACAAAGGTTTATTTCTCACTCAGACTAATGTCCATTGATGGCACTTTGCTGCTGCTGCTAAGGTGCTTCAGTCGTGTCCAACTCTGTGCAACCCCATAGACAGCAGCCCACTAGGCTCCCCCGTCCCTGGGATTCTCCAGGCAAGAACACTGGAGTGGATTGCCATTTCCTTCTCCAGTGCATGAAAGTGAAAAGTCAAAGTGAAGTCGCTCAGTCGTGTCCAACTCTTCGCGACCCCATGGATTGCAGTCTAACAGGCTCCTCCGTCCATGGATTTTCCAGGCAAGAATACTGGAGTGGGGTGCCATTGCACTTCTCTACTGTATCTTAATTAGGGGCTTGGGCTGGAGGACCTGCTCCTAGGTGGAATGTTGCTGATCTTGTGGGAGGGGGGAAAAAGAGAAAGTGGGGAGAAGTCACCCAATGGCTCCTGGTAACGGGTACTTTGAAGTGGCCAATGTCACTTTAACTGCTTTCACAAGTCTATAGCAAGCGTCAGGTCAGTGGAGTGGAAATGTGTCTCTGTGTGGGGAACGGTAGCAAATGTTTTGAACAATAATTCAGTCTACGCAAGGTTTGTTTTTCTCTCATATAAAGCAAGTACGTAGGTTGGCAAACCAGCACTGATGTGGCCGCTCCATAGTCTTCAGGGATGAAGGTCCTGTCTTTCATATCCATCCTCCAGCTGCCACGTGCCCCAACCATCATGCCCTACCATTTCTGGTAGGGAGAAAAGGGAAAGGAGGAAGAGTAAAAGGCACTCAACTCTAAACCAAGCTGGTCCACTTCACAAAGCCTTCCCAGAAATCCCACCCAATGATTCTTCATCATTGGGCATTGCAACTGCAAAGGATGCTGGGAAATGTAGTCTTTTTGATAGACCTTTAATCACCCTGATGACATTTTGAATTATGTTAGGTAAAAAGAACTACCAGTGCTCTAGATAGAATGACTAATAAGACTAAACTATTTCTATATATAAAAAAAGATTGGCTGTCCTCTTAAGGTAAATTTTTAGAGAGGGACATTTCCTATTATAGATGTTGCTATCTAGAGAGAACAAAAGAGAATAAAAATAAGACCAAATTAGGAAGGGGTTTTTTAATGATATTCCTTTCCTCCTTTGCCTCTTGAGCTGCTTCTGATTCCATTTGAGGTTGCTTCCACATTTAAGGTACCATCTCAGATGTCTCACCCAACATGGAAATATTCATTCGCCAGGACTTAATTGCATGGCCCCACTATGGCAAAGGAACCCAGGAAACAGTCATTTAACAGGGTACATTATGGCCTCAAAAAAGTTGGAGTTTGTTAGTAAGGAAGAAGCAGAGAGTGGATATGGAATAATCCTTTGGCATTCTCTGCCCAGGACCGGGTGGGTTACAGGGTTATTTCATGTCCAGGCAGAATGAGGCTGGTGAGAGCAGCTGGATCTCAGATGGAGGCTGAGGGAAGTGCAACAGCCAGAGTTCCTGGCTCTGTGCCCTGGGGTCTTCTCTTTGGCTGCCATCACTCCGCTCTGAGTCAGCCCTCAGTCCTCGTTGACCAGCTACCCACTACTGTCTGGCTTTAGCCTGAGGAGTCTTGCTCTGCACCCCACCACCAACCTCTGTCCATCCCATCCACCTCCTCCCCACAGGTGGCCTCTTTAACTTCTTATGTGGCTTTCCCAGTGTTTCTTTATACATATATAATATATGTTGGTTAGTTTCTTGTGGCTGCTGTTTCAAACTGCTGGTGGGATAAAACAATAGGAATTATGCTCTCACAATCCAGGTTGGTTTTACTGGGCCAAAATCAAGGTGTCAGCAGGGTTGCATTCCCAGGAGGCTCTAGGAGAAAATCTGTTTCTCAGTCTTCCAGTTTCTGGTATCTGCAGGCATTTCTTGGCTTGTGGCCACATCACCCCAGTCTCTGCCTCTGTGGTGACATTGTCTTCTCCTCTTTTGTCTGTGGTAATAATATATTCTTTCACTTCGCTCTTAGAAGAATACTTGTGGGACTTCCCTGGCAGTCCAGTGGTTAAGACTCTGTGCTTCCACTACAGGGCACAGGGGTTTGATCCCTAGTCAGGGAACTAAGATCCCACATGCCATGTGGTATGCCAAAAAATTAAAAACAAAAAACAAACTTTTGATTGTATGGAGGACCAACTCGGATGATCTCTGATAATTTCCCCATCTCAGGATCCTTAATCACATCTTTTGTCATGAAATGCAGTATTCACAGCATCCAGGATTGGGACAAGGATGTCTTTTGTGGGACTGTTATTCAGCCTACCACAATTATGAAAGCTGGTGGAACCTTTGGAACCTTTTTTTCACATAATATATGCCTAAAAATAGCATGTCAGTTCATACAGTGCCTCCAACTTATTTTAGAGCTCATAGTGTTCTTTTGTGTGCATGTGTTTGAGTTTATTTATCTTGTCTCCTACGGATGGTATTGTCCCCTACTTTCTAACACTCCTTATTCTTCCTTTTTAAGAAAGAGGGTACAGACCTTATAGCCCTCAGCCTGTTAAGATATCCAGGTGTTTTTATGGTTAACTCCTATTTATGGAATTGAGACTGATTTTCCATTTTCAACTGTGATTTAAAGATATCTAAAAGTTTCTTTTAGGTATCTTTGTTTAATACTTAAAGTTGGTCAATTTCTTAAAAACTTGTTATTTTGTATTAGGGTGTCACCACTTAACAATGTTGTGATTCTTTCAGGTGAACAGCTAAGGAACTCAGCCATACTTATCCATGTATCCATCCTCCCCCAAACTTCCCTCCCATTCAGGCTGCCACATAACATTGAGCAGAGTTCCCTGTGCTGTGCAGTAGATTCTTGTTGGTTATCCATTTTAAATATAGCGGTGTGTACAGGCAACCATCGGAGAAGGCAATGGCACTCCACTCCAATACTCTTGCTTGGAAAATCCCATGGACGGAGGAGCCTGGTAGGCTGCAGTCCATGGGGTCGCTAAGAGTCGGACATGACTGAGTGACTTCACTTTCACTTTTCACTTTCATGCATTGGAGAAGGAAATGGTTACCCACTCCAGTGTTCTTGCCTGGAGAATCCCAGGGACGGGGGAGCCTGATGGGCTGCCGTCTATGGGGTTGCACAGAGTCGGACACGACTGAAGTGACTTAGCATACATAGCACAGGCAACCATAAGTTCATTCTCTTTCTGTTTTGTGAGTAAGTTCATTTTGTACCATTTCTTTTTAGATTCCACATATAAGGGATGTCATATGATATTTCTCCTCTAACATAAAATTGCTCAGTTTTAAGAAAAATATAAAGTAAATAATGTCACCTTGTGGAAGACTTTGTGAAGGGGGGATGTGGATAACTATTAGTTATCTAATGCTTCATAACATTTATCAGCTTAAAATAAACCTTTTATTTTAAACCCCACAATTTCTGGCAGCGCCACAGGATCAGCTGGCCAGAGCTTAATGATGCCAACAAAGGTCTGTCTAGTCAAGGCTATGGTTTTTCCAGTGGTCATGTATGGATGTGAGAGTTGAACTATAAAGAATTTCTAGCTGAGAGCCAAAGAATTGATGCTTTTGAACTGTGTTGTTGAAGACTCTTGAGAGTCCTTGGACTGCAAGGAGATCCAACCAGTCCATTCTAAAGGAGATCAGTCCTGGGAGTTCATTGGAAGGACTGATGCTAAAGCTGAAACTCCAGTACATTGGCCACCTAATACGAAGAGCTGACTCATTTGAAAAGACCCTGATGCTGGGAGGGATTAGGGGCAGGAAGAGAAGGAGACGACAGAGGATGAGATGGCTGGATGGCATCACCGACTCAATGGGCAATATTGGAGTGGGTAGGCTATCCCTTCTCTAGCAGATCTTCCCAACCTAGGACTCCAACCAGGGTCTCCTGCATTGCAGGTGGATTCTTTACCAACTGAGCTATCAAGGAAGCCCGAATAATCATTAGGGATTTGATTTAGGTCATACTGGGATGGCCTAGTGGTTCTCCCTACTTTCTTCATTTAAGTCTTAATTTTGCAATCAGGGGCTCATGATCTGAGCCACAGTCAGCTCCTGGTCTTGTTTTTTATGACTGTATAGAGCTTTTCCATCTTCAGCTGTAAAGAATATAATCAGACTGATTTCAGTATTGACCATCTGGTGATGTCCATGTCTAGAGTCATCTCTTGTGTTGTTAGAAGAGAGTGCTATGACCAGTGTGTTCTCTTGGCAAAACTCTGTTAGCCTTTGCCCTGCTTCATTTTGTACTCCAAAGTCAAACTTGCCTGTTACTCCAGGTATCTCTTGACTTCCTCCTTTTGCATTCCATTCCCCTATGATGAAAAGGACATCTTTTTTGATGTTGGTTCTAGAAAGTATTGTGGAATCATATGGTATTAGGACTTTTTTTGGTGACTGGTTTATTTCACTTACCATAATGTACTCAAGGTTCATCCATGTTATATAGAATGTGTCAGAATTTCTTTCCTTCTTTTTTTTTTTTGGCTGCACTGCCCAGCATGTGGGATCTTAGTTCCCTGACTAGAAATAGAACCCATGCCCCGTGCAGTGGAAGCATAGAGTCTTAACCACTGGACTGCCAGGAAAGTCCTGGAATTTCTTTATTTTTTAAGGCTGAGTAATATTTCAATGTGTATGTGTGTGTATTGTATATATAAATATATATATATATATATAGTGTATGTATATGTGTGTGTGTGTGTGTATATATATATATATATATATATATTCCACCTTTTGTTAATACAGTCATTTGTTGATGGACCCTTGGGTTTCTTCCACCTCCTGGCTATTGTAAATAATGCTGTTATGAACTTGAGTGTGAAAATATCTCTTTGAGACCCTGCTTTGAAGTTTATTTGGGGGGGGGGTCTATATCCAGAAGTGGGATTTGGATCATATGGTAATACTGTTTTCAGTTTTTTGAGGAACTACCATACTACTTTTCATAGAGGCTTCTCCATTTTACATTCCCACCAACACCACACTGGGTTCCAGATTCTCCTATCTTTGTAAATACTTGTTATTTTCTTTTTTTTTTTTTAATATAGCAGTCATTCTATGGTTATGAGGCAATAGCTTGTGGTTTTGATTGGCATTGTCCTAATGATAAATGATGTTGAACATCTTTTCATATGCTGGCTGCCATTTATATCTTTAGAGTCTATTCAAGCCCTTTGCCCATTTTTTAAGGTTAATTTTTTGTTGTTGTTTAAAAACTTTTTGACATGTTTTCAAGCATACACAAAAAATAGTGTTTAAATGAATCCTCATGTATCTATCACTCAGTTACACCAGTAGTCAACATTTCACTAATCTTTTTCTTCAACTTTCCTCCCACATATATCTTTAATACAGTATTTTAAAGTAAATTCCAGTCTTTTATTCATAAATATTTCAGAATATTTTTCCAACAGATGACTATTTTAGAAGCTTAAATCAGTGTAATGATCACACCTAGCAAAATTAACTTCTTACAATTATCTAATAACCAATTCATGTTCAATTTCCCCCAACTGGATTAAAATGTCTTTTTACAGAATGGTTGGTTGCAGAGGAAGCCCAGATCTGCCTTTGTGTTGATGTTTTTTAAATCTCCTTTAATCTATAGCCCCACCCTTAGCCCCATGAATATAGGATCTCCCACATTCTCAATTTGTCCAATTTTATTAACTGCTCCCTTAGGTTCCTGTGGAGGAACAGATGAGTGGGGAGGGGACAATGGCCATGGAAGAGAGACCAGGAAGGAGATTGGAGGCTTTGAGGGACAGACAACGGATTGTGGGAGAGGTGGGCTGATGCTGGGTGTTTAAAAGATGAAAGTGAAAGTCGCTTAGTTGTGTCTCTTAGACTCTTTGTGACCCCATGCACTATATGGAATTCTTCAGGCTAGAATAGTGCAGTGGGTAGCCTTTCCCTTGTCCAGGGGATCTTCCCAACCCAGGGATTGAACCCAGGTCTGCCACATTGCAGGCGGATTCTTTACCATCTGAACCACAAAATGGAGCCAAAAAATTAGATGTGAGTAGAGGCAGAGGTGGGCTTCCCTAGTGATTCAGATGGTAAAGAATCTGGAAACCCAGGTTCCATCTCTGGGTGGGGAAGATCCCTAGAGGAGTGTATGGCTACCCACTCCAGTATTCTTGCCTGGAGAATCCCATGGACAGAGGAGCCTGGTAGGCTACAGTCCATGGGGTCGCAAAGAGTCCGACAGAACAGAGCGACTCACACAAACACATGCACGCACGCACGCACAACGTGGTTGGGAGGCATGGCCAGACTCTGGCCCAGGGGAGGCAGAGGTTTGGCACCCAAGGCTCTCTGGGTGTGCATGTGCTGGCGGTTGCCCTGGGGCCGGGGTTGAACCTGACATCGCTGACCTCGCTCCCCTGGCAGGTTCCCGCTGAAGGATGGCCCCCGGCTGCAGGCCTGGCTGAGGCACATGGGCCGTGAGCACTGGGTGCCCAGCTGCCACCAGCACTTGTGCAGCGAGCACTTCGCCCCCTCTTGCTTCCAGTGGCGCTGGGGCGTGCGCTACCTGCGACCGGACGCCGTGCCCTCCATCTTCTCCCGAGTGCCGCCCGCCCCGGTGAGCTGGGGAAGCCCTGTGGCTGGAATCGGATCCCCAGCCCTCCCCGCCTAAGGAATTTTCCCTTGGAGTCTGGCCCTGATGTCCCTCCCCGCCTTGTCTTCCAGAGGCAGCAGAGTTTCCGAAGCACGGAGAAACCCGTCGTGTCTCCGCCTCTGCAGGCGACCCCATCCTTGGCCCCTGGGCCCGTACAGCTCTTGGTGCTGGGGCCAGCCTCCGGGGGCCCCGAGGCTCCAGCCACTGTGTTCCTGACACCCCTGTCGCTTCAGCCAGCGCCTGCGGGGCCGCTCCCTGGAGCATCGGCCCAGCACCCCAGGGCCGGGCTGGGCGCGGCGCTGGGCGCGCTGCAGCGGCGGGTGCGGAGGCTCCAGCGGCGCCATGAGCGGCACCAGGCGCGGCTGCGGGCCCTGGAACAGCTGGCGCGGCAGCTGCAGGCGCGGGCGCACTGGGGCCGGCGGTGTGCGGTGAGTGCCCCGCCTGGCTCACACAGCCCCAGTGTTTCCGTCTAGAGTCCTGAGTTGAAATGTCACAACATATCACCCAGGTTTCCAAATTGCTGCCGTGAAAAAAATCAATCTGGCAATGCTGAGCAACTATGGGTGGGAGCTGAGTAGTGGCTGCTCCCTTTAATAATAATACTTAAGCACCCCTATTCTCTTCTAGGGGGTTTCCCAAGTGGCACTAGAGGTAAAGAACCTGCCTGCCAATGCAGGAGAAGTAAGAGACGTGGGTTGGATCCCTGGGTCAGGAAGATACCCTGGAGGAAGGGACAGCAACACATTGCATTATTCTTGCCTGGAGAATCCCATGGCCAAAGCAGCCTGGCAGGCTACAGTCCATGGGGTCGCACAGAGTTGGACAGGACTGAAGCAACTTAGCATACACACATACTCTCTTTTAGACACAGTTAACAACTTAATGAAAACTCACTTGACCTTGATGTTGACAGTCCCTATTTCCCATATGAAAAACTGAAGTACAATGTAACTTGCCCAAAGCCAGGCAGCCAATAAGTTGCAGAGCCAGGATCCAAACTCAGCTGTCCTGCCCCAGAGGAGGCCTGTGCACTTCTGTTGGAGACCTCTGGGCATGGCCCCTATAGAGCTTGGGTTTGCAGCTCTATACTAGAGTTTCCCAGACCCTATCTAAGGCCCTTTGCCCCTGTATTTTACTGCTGGGAATTTTCTGGGGTGGGAAGTGGAAAGGATCATGTTTTTAAAAATTAAAAATTGGCCAGGACTTTTTCCTGCTTAAAACCCCAGGGGCAAACTTGAGGTCCCAGGGCTCTTGTTCCTACTTGGAAAAGGGAGGTGGGGAGGAGTTTCCGAAAGCCCCTGAGGTGCCTCTGTAGCTGAGGTGTCCTCACCTGACAGCCAGTGGGGTGGACCTGGCCCACAGATACCATTCATTTGGCCTCAGTAATGCTTTAACATATTTTCTGGCCTTTCCCGAAGGCTCAGCAGATCTAGCAGGACTGGGTTCATATCCCCAGATGGTAGCAGTCAGCTGGAGCTGCAGTGGCCGTCCCTGGAGGCTCTGTTTGAGACTGGCCTGAACCAGCCATGCACCAGATGGACATGCTGGTGGGGGAGGGGAGAGGGACAAGCACAGAACTCAGGCCTGAGGCTCTTCATGGAGCCTGCCAGGGCCCCTGGGCTGACGGTGTGTCTCTCTCTGCCTCCCCTGCCCCTCCTCCATCCCTGTTTCTTAATCTCTTCTTCTCTCTCCCACATTCATCTTTGTCTTTCTGCCCCCGCCCCCAATCTCTCTGTCATCCCGTTTATCTCCCCATTTCCCCGTGTCTCTTCATGGGCCTCTTTGTCTATCCCCCATACCCATGTCCCTGTCTCTCTGTCCCTGCATTTTCCCCACCCCCCATATGTGTCTCTCCATGTCTCTGTGCCCCCTCACCTCTGTCCCTGTTTCCCCATACCACCTCATTCCCTCCTGAATGTCTCTCGTTCTCACCTCTCTCTCTGCCCATGTCTCCGTCTGTCTCCTGACACCCCCTCCCCTCTCAACCACCCTGTTCCTCATGGTTTCTCCCCCTGCCCCCACTTCTTCCCTCCCTCCTCCCCTCCTCTTACTTCCCTGTGTCCTCCATCTCTACTACTTCTTTCCCTGGAATGGCCCAGCTCCCTCGACCTGAGGAATCCCCAGCCTTCACCGTCATCTGTGGAGGGCCTGACACTGCTGTGGTCCTTGCCCATGGTCCTGCACCTCCCACGCTGGACGCCAAGCCTGAGCTCCTGGACACTCAGACTCCCAGTGCATAAGGACGAGGACAGATAATGTCGTGGGAAGGATAACAGAAGACAGAGGAAGAGAGACACATCACATATAGGCCTGGCCCGCATGCCTGGGGCATAGCACTGCCTCCCTCAAAGGCCTGGCTCCCACCACCTCCTCCTAGGAACCCCTTGAACTTTAGGGCCGACCTGGGCCCAAGACCTCTGTCAGTAGTGATGACCCTGGGTACCAGGTCCCAAACCCACCTTCAATCTTTGTGGTCAGTAAAATATTCTCAGAGCAGGACAAGCATTGTTTGCTTGGGGAGTTGTAACTGGTGCTGAAGAGCCCCTCATACCCTTTCCCAAGCCTGGCGCCAAGCTGGGGATACAGCAGTGAACACAGCTGACAAAAGTCCTGTCCTCATGGTGCTCCAATTCTGCTTGAGTAGAAGGTGAAATAATGAACTAATAAACAATATACTTTCAGACTGTGATGAATGCTATAAAGACTGAATGAAAATATAATGGGCTGCAGCGAGACAGGGGTTGGGGGGTGGTGGTGTGGGCAGAGGGAGGAACGGAAGATTCTCTAAGGAGACAGTGTTTGAGCAGAGACCTGGATGATGAAAAGGAGCTGGCCTGGAAGGCATGCAGATTGGATGTTCCAGGGAGAACAGCCCCTGTTCTAACAGCAGCATCTGAGGTGTAAGCTGGAGGAGGGCAGTGTTGCTATGGTGAATCAGGGACGGGAGTGAGTTTGTAAGGAGGGTGGGGTTGGGAGGCAACGTTAGATAGAGCTGAAAAGGTCTTGTTGAAAAGGAACCAATAAGTGAAAGCCTAAAGGAGAGGAGAAAGGAGATCAGGTATTTGGGGGAGGAGCATTCCAGGCAGAAGAAACAGCTAGTGTGAAGGTCCAGGGGTGAGGAGGGACAAGGAGGCCAGTGTGGTTAGAGTGGAGTGAGTGACGGGGAGAGTGAGAGGAGGTGAAATTGGCGAGATGATGGGACTTGTGGGCTATGGTTGAGACATTGGCTTTTATCTGGGGTGAGGTGCAGCAAGCAGATGCCTTTAGGAAGGTCCTGATGTGATAGGTATTAATAGGTCCCTTGTGGCAGCATATTGGGGTGTTAGGGGGAGCAGGGAGAACAGGGAAGAGGCTGCTGCCATAGTCCAGGTAGGAGAGGATGAAGGATGGACCAGGGTCAGGGCCTGGGATGAGGGTGAGGGATGAAATACCTCGGAAATACCTTGAATAGAGCTACTGGGCTGGCCCATTAGAAGGATGAGGGGTGGAAGGCAAAGTCAACCAGTTCTGCTCAGATCAGAGTGGACATGGCAGGCCATAGTCAGGTGTGAAACAGCCAAGGCACTGTGATGGAGCCATCCTGGGCTGGCTCCTGGAGGCCTTTCTGGGGAGGGGTCTATTGGCAGATGTGTACCCTACATTGCCAGAGTCAGGTAGCATGGTGATTAAGCCGGGCTACTTGGATTCAAGTCTTAGCTCCATTTTACCTAACTTGCTCTATACCCTTGGGCAAGTGGCTTAACTTCTCTTGGCCTGGTAAGTGCCGTGGGAGCACTCTGCAACAATGACCATGACAATGACCATAGGAGTCTCTACAAAACCATCCCTCTGAGACATCACTTGTCTAGGGCGAACGTGGAGAAGAGGTCAGGTCTGATACGTTAGAGAGAGAAAACACCTGTCACTACCACAGAGACCCCTGCCCTAATTGGTCTGGTTTGCAGGCCTGCGGGGAAGGCGCTATTACAGCGGGAAGGACTGTGCCGGTTTTCCCAGGACTTAGCGACTGAACAACTGCTTCATCTCTCTCCTTCTGTCTCCAAGCCTCACATGTTTCTTGGTGGCCATTTCTTCTTCCCCATCCTCGGTGTCTCTTCCCTTCCCATCCCTGCCTGCAGCCTTTTCATCAATGCAAACAGCCTCTCGCTGTCTCCGCCCACGCGCCTGGTTGGGGTCGACACGGCGCATGCGCTGTCCGCGCCCCTCCCTCTCCACCCCCATCCCCCCCGTCGGCGTCTGGGCCTCATCCCCTTCTCTCTGTCTCCTTCTCCCCCATCACTTCTCCAGACACTGACACCCCATTACTCCAGTTTCCCCGGTTTCAGCTTTGGTCTTCACCCCCATCCACCAGAGGTAAGACGGGTAGAGGGGAGGCCGGCGGAGAAGGGGAGGGGCAAAGCATCCTGCATCCTGAGATAAACAAACCCGGGGAGGGGGCGGCCTAGACTGAGGGGCCTGACGCGGGAGGAGAAGAATGGGGGACTGGCCTGGGGGAAATGGTAGACCGTAGGCCCACAAACCAGGGTCCTCTGATGGGTGACTGACATCTCTATGGTTGCCCAAAATCCAGTGCTGGGGGCGTGAGAGCCATCCGGAGCCCTGGGAGCGTATCGGGGGCTCAGATTCTGGAGACTGTGGATCACCCTCTCTAGTTGACCTCTGCCCCTAGGATTTGCCTGAAGCCCACCCCCAACTCTGCACCTGCCCCCCGAGGGCCACCGAGGACCATGACTAAGACAGATCCTGCCCCCATGGCCCCGCCGCTCAGGGCGGAGGAAGAAGAAGAGGAGGAGGAGGATGAGCCTGTCCCGGAGCCCCCCAGCCCCACCCAGGAGCGCCGGCAGAAGCCTGTTGTGCACCCCTCGGCACCAGCCCCCCTCCCCAAGGACTACGGTAACCCCCTCCCCATCCTGCAATATGGCCTGCAGCCTTGGGTGGCCAGGGAGGTCTGGCTGAAAAACTCCGCTGGTGGAGATGGTGGGAGGACTCCTGAGGATTTGAAGGTGGTCTGGAGGAGTCATGGCCCTTGCATCCCCACCCCCTTCATTCATTCATTCATTCACCCACTGGAGAATGTAATTGGGATAATCCTAATATTTGATTCATGACACATCATTCAGTCCTTTAGTCATTCAACAAGCATGTTTTGAAAGCCTGCTGTGGACCTAGGAGGTGGGGGCAGACAGATCTAGTCTTTGCCTAAGAAAATTCACAGGCCTCAATAATGGTCACACAAATAAGTACAAAAATACAAGTACATAATTAAAGACATGATGAGAATCGTGTTTGCCAAGAATAGGAGTCTGCAAGAGCCTTTTAAGATACAGTTTTCCTGAATAAATAACATTCAAGGGAGACCCAAGGATGGATTGAGTGTTAACAAGGGGAAGGGGATCCCAGGAGAGGTGACCACAGGAGTGAAGGTTCTGAGGTAGGAAGCTGTGGAGCTGAGAGGGAGGTGTCCGCTTAGATAAATAGAAAGTGTCTACTCATTCACCAGCAGTACTATACTCGGTGACAAGCCTTTGCTGGGAGATGGAGATTTAATGGTGAGCAGTCCAGGCACGATCTCTGCTCTCAGGAGAGAAGGCAAGACTAAACAAGTAACAGATATATAAATCAGATAAGTTCAGGGACTCCCCTGGAGGTCCAGTGGTTAGAACTTTGCACTTCTACTTCAGAGGGCATGAGTTCGATCCCCGGTCCGGTAACTCTCACATACCATGAGGCATGGTCAGAAAAAAAAAAAAAAGATAAGTTCAGATTGAAGTGAATGCTATGAAAGCAATAAAAGATGGAGATATAATAATAGAGAATGGCTAGGGGGCAGCACCTTGAGATAGAGCAGTCAGGATGGGTCTTTCTGACAAGGAAGCATTTAGGTGGAAACCCTGAGCATGAGGGGGCTTCCCTGGTGGTTCAGTGGTAAAGAATCCACTTGCCAATTAGGAGATGTGGGTTCAGTCCCTGGGTCAGGGAGATCTCCTGGAGAAGGAAATGGCAGCCCACTCCAGTATTCTTACCTGGAGAATTCCATGGACAGAGGAGCCTGGTGGGCTCCAGTCCATGGGGTCGCAAAGAGTCGGACACGACTGAGCGACTGTCACTCACTCACCCCAGTATTCTTGCCTGGGAAATCCCATGGACAGAGGAGCCTGGCGGGCTACAGTCCCTGGGGTCACAAAGAGTTAGGACACGACTTAGTGACTAAACAACAACAACTGAGCAAGAGGAGGAATCAACCATAGGAGAGCTGGAGAAAGAGAGTTCCAGGCTGTAACCAGCAAGTTGCAAAAGCCCTGAGGCAGGACTGAGCTTGAGACAAAAAGAAGATCATGGTGCTGCAGTTAGGAAGTGATCAGAGTTGAAGTGAGAGGTTGGCAAGGGCTAGATCTGGGAAGGGCCTTCAAGGCTACTGTGAGGACTTCATGTATATTCTAAATGTGATGGTGGGGAGAGCAGTTGGGGGTGGGGGCATGGATATTTAAAAGCAGGGGAGTGGCAGTTCTGATTTATATTTTTAAAAGCTCCCTCTGGTTACTGCATAGAGAGAGTGGAGCTCAGCCAGAACTGGGTATAGGAGGAGGCTTTTAGATGTTGGCTAGGAATCCTCAGTAGCTGTATGTTCAACTAGGTTCCAAGTTCAGAGTGTAGGCACCAGCAGGATAGGGCGAGAGGGATGGCCTCTGTGGACATGTGTCACTCACTAGAGGGGGATCAAGGAGGCTATAGGTTGCCCTCAGTCTGATAGAAAAATAACATTATCTGGGTGTCCAGGGTGGAGTATCCATCCTGGAAAACTGGAAAATTTCCTTTGGAAATGTGGCTGGGGCCTGTGGCCTGCTGGGATGTCAAAGAGCCTGGGGTGTCTGATCCCCACCCCCAGGAATCCTGCTGCTTGTAAAATAAGGAGGGTTTGGTCATAGAAGGTGAAGGAATCTGAAAATGTGGTTGAGGCCAGAGAGAGCGCTAAGGTGGACAAGAGAAACTCATGTATGTGTTTAGTAAATGTGTAGATTAATTAATTCATTGGAGACTGAGCATCTCCTGGATGCCAGGGCCTTGGGGATAAGGGAGAACAGAAATGTCCTAGTGAGGGGGACAAGTGAGAAAGAGGGATAGAGGAAAAAGAGGGAAGAAGAGAAAGAGAGGAAAAGAGGAGGGAGGAAGGAGTAAACAAGTAGTGGGTTTTTTTTTTTTTTTTTTTGGCCACATCATGAGACATGCAGGATCTTAGTCCCTTGACCAGGCATTGAACCCGGGTCTCTGCAGTCTTAACCAGCAGATGGTTGGGGAAGTACCCAAGTAGTGATATTCTTAAAGAAATTTTTAAAAAGGCAAGAGGGACTTCCCCAGCAGTCCAATGGTTAAGACTCTGCTTCCAATGAAGGGGGTGTGAGTTCGATTCCTAGTTGGGGAACTAAGATCCCACATGCCCTGCAATGCAGCCAAATTTTTTTAAAAAGTGAGAGGTGGGCAAGAGATGGAGAAGGGCAGAGGTGCTCACTTAGCCAGGGTGGTCTGGGGAGGCCTCTCTGGAGCCTTAAGAAGATCTGAGGGGAGACTGGCCCTGGCAAGAAAAACTGCAAGCACAAAGCCCTGAGACAGCAATTTGCCTGGCAGATTGAAAGGGTGGAAGGAGGCCAGTGTGACTGGAGGGGAATGAGTGAGGGGGAGAGAGCAAAGAACAGACAAGGCCAGTTGGTGCAGGGCCTTTGGGCCAGAGTGAGATTTGGATCTGTCCTCAAGTGTGATGGGAGCCAGGGCAGGGATCTCAGCCAAGAAGGCTGGGGTTTTAAAGGAGCTCACAGGCTGCCTTCTGGAGACTGTACGGTACTTCCCTGAGCTCTGTATCATCTGGTCATTCATGTGCTCATCCGTTCAACAGGCACTGAGTTCCCACCACGTGCCAGCCCTGTGCTGGGTGCTGAACATTACTAGAGGGCAATCCTCAGAGTCTAAAGCAGGGAGATGGAAGTTCCTCTGGGTTTCCCCCTGGCTGGCCACAGGTTGGATCCTGCCCATGGGTACATTTTATGTGGACTGCATAGTAGCTGAAAAATTGGGGAGATTTTTCTTAAAAACTGACTTCTGGCTTTTAAGTTTTCTTTACTCTGGGACTTCCCTAGTCATCCAGGGGCTAAGACTTTATGCTCCCAATGCTGGGTGCCTGGGTTTGATCCTTGGTCAGGGAACTAGATCTAGATACTGCCTGCTACAACAAAGATCCCACATGCAACCAAATAAATAAATCAATATTAAAATTTTTTTTTCTTTACTCTGGAGATTTGGCCTAATCGTGCCCAGACTGACAGGGTACCATGGGCCAGAACAGTAGCAATCCCCTTGACAAGGGCGTGCAGACTCCTTGTCACACTCTTGTTTCGTGAGGTAGAGGTGGCTGTTATACAGGAATTGCCTGATCTTTAATTTTTCAAAACACGAGGGCATCCTAATTTTTATGTGAAATCTCTTCATTTTGAAACCTCATGCTGGCCCCACAGAAAACATCCAGGGCCCACAGGCCACTGGTGTAAGACCCTGCCTTAGGAGGTCTTAAAGACCTAGGGCTGCTGTATCTCAGGGTGGAAGGAGGTGGGGTCAGGTTGCCTGGGGGTGACCTTGGACCTCTCACCACCCTAGCCTTCACCTTCTTCGACCCCAACGACCCTGCCTGCCAGGAGATTCTGTTTGACCCCCAGACCACCATCCCTGAACTGTTCGCCATCGTGCGTCAGTGGGTGCCCCAAGTCCAACACAAGATCGACGTCATCGGCAACGAGGTAAGGACACTGGGGATGCGAGGAAGGAGGGGAAGGGGTCCCTCACGTGTTTGGGTAACCCTCCCTGGTCCCTGGTACCCTTAGATTCTGCGTCGAGGCTGCCATGTGAATGATCGCGATGGGCTGACCGACATGACACTGCTCCATTATGCGTGCAAGGCTGGGGCCCACGGAGTCGGTGAGGGTGCTAGCCCCCAAACCATGAACCCCCAAACCTAGGTTCGCACGCCCAACACTCTCAGAGCCCCAGCCCTCCGACCTCCATCCTGAATCCACAGCCTAGGATCCCAAAGTGCAGTCCCTGGGGCCCAGGGTCTGCCCCATGGCCCTGGCCCCACTCTCTGGAGGAGGGGACCCAAGCTGACCTGGGCTGTCGCGCAGGGGACCCCGCGGCGGCGGTGCGCCTCTCGCAGCAGTTGCTGGCTCTGGGCGCAGACGTGACCCTGCGTAGCCGCTGGACTAACATGAACGCGCTTCACTACGCCGCCTATTTCGACGTGCCCGATCTCGTGCGTGTGCTGCTGAAGGGTGCGCGGCCCCGAGGTGAGGAGGAGGGGCCGGGCTGGGAGCGGGCAGGGCCCAGGAGAGGAAGGAGGTCTTGAAGCAGGAGGAGGGTGCTCAGGTGTAGGGAGTGAAGAAAGGTGGGAAGACGACTAATGGGCCTGGCTTGGGAGGGCAGGATGGAAGGCGGGAGGTGCAGGAAATGGGGCTCAGTGGTCCTTAATGCTAGTGGGACCTGGCAGGAGCTAGTCGGGAGGGGTGTGGCCGAGGAAGGGCGGGGCTCTGTCCGAGGCTTGGGGAGGTACTGGAGCCTGCGGGTTAAGAGATGAAGTGATGGACTTCGGAGACTGGAAGGCAGCAGCGAAAGGGCTCGGTGCTGAGGGCACTCACTTGGAAACTTCCTCTCACCCACTTCCCAGTGGTGAACTCCACGTGCAGTGACTTCAACCACGGATCAGCCTTGCACATCGCTGCCTCCAACCTGTGCCTGGGCGCGGCCAAATGTTTGCTGGAACACGGCGCCAACCCGGCGCTTCGGGTACTGCCATCCTGGCCCAGTCCTGTTACCTTATTTTTCCTTCCTTTCCAATCCCTTTCCAGCCAGCAGGCCTCTGCAGAGGATGGGAGGGGGGCAGGACCACTTGCCTTTCTTGAAGCTCTCATTCCCCATTGGCCCAGTTGGACCCTTGACCTGGTACCACAGGAGCCCATTTTCTGTGTTTGTCCTTCCATGGCCCCATTTCTGGGCTTGGGATCTTGGCCCTGAAGGCATGACCTACAGCACTGAAGTGGGACCTTCATTCCCCGTTGGCTCCATATTTGACATCCCCAGGCTGAGGTCTCAGGGGTGGACTTCCCTGGGGACCGTGGTCTGAACCTTAATGCCCCATCCCTTCCTGTTGCCATGTTGGCCCAGGGCATGACCTTACTCCCATCTCTGCTTCACCTTGACCCAGGGTCTCTGGGGGCATGGCCTCAGTGGGAGGGCAACCTACCACCACTGAGTTTTCTCCCCCTCTTTTCCTGTTGGTCCACAGAACCGAAAGGGACAAGTGCCAGCAGAGGTGGTCCCAGACCCCATGGACATGTCCCTGGACAAGGCAGAGGCTGCACTGGTGGCCAAGGAGCTAAGGACGCTACTGGAGGAGGCAGTGCCACTCTCCTGCGCCCTCCCCAAGGTCACACTACCCAACTATGACAACGTCCCAGGCAATCTCATGCTCAGCGCACTGGGCCTGCGCCTGGGAGACCGTGTGCTACTGGATGGCCAGAAGGTCAGGAACTGGAGCAGGGAGGGGAGGGCAGGACTCAGCGCGCAAAGCTAGAGCCTTGGGCAGAGTCCAGACTAGCCCCCTCTGTCTGTCCACCCTCCCAGGCATGCACACAGTGTTTATTTCATCCAACAGTTGTTCTGCTAGTGCCTCCATTATGCCCCATGCTGGACTGAGCTCTTAGTCCAAGGGGGACAACAGATCCATCTCCTGACAGTGACAGCCCAGAGCAGTTGTGGCTCTTGTGAGGAAGCACAGGCAGAGTGATCAGCACAGGTCGCCCCCATTTGGGTCCCCTGGGCCTTGTGGTCCCCATTCAGGGGCCACCTGTGCTCACAGAGTGATTACTCCCTTGCTTGGGAAAAAAGTACTGGTCAGAGCAATCAGAGGTGTGATGGGGAATGCACCCACTTGAAGATGTGGAGGAGTGAGCCAGGAGAAGAAAAGGAGAAAGGGGGTCTTAGGGAGAGGGAGCAGGGATAAAGTCCCAGAGGACAGAGAAGAAAAGGAGAAAGGGGGATCTTAGGGAGAGGGAGCAGGGATAAAGTCCCAGAGGACAGAGAACATCTTCATTCATCCAGGCATTCCAAATTGAATTCATTTACCTGATGTTCCTTGGGCTCCATGCTGCACCCAGCCTGTCCTTGGGGGTAAAGACCTGTGTCAGCCCCAGCCTTGCTCTCATAGAACTCCATTTTTATTGAAGAAGAGACAGTCAAAAAGTCAACTCACAGTTAAGAAAATTTCCAGTAGCAAGGGCTTTGAAAACATTTATTAAATGCAAATATTTGATAAATTGGCCCTGGCCGAGGGCAGAGGTGGTTTTAGCTAGGGTCTTCTGAGGAGGTGATATACGGGCTGAGATGGGAAGGAGCTCACCTTGCAAAAATCTAAGACAAAGGAAACCACAGGTACAAAGGCTCAGAGGAGTGTGCATGGAGGGGAGTCATCTAGGGAGAGTGAAGTGGCAGGGTTAGCAGGGGCTGGATCACACTAGACCTGCAGGCCACTGCAGCAACTGAATTTTATTTCTTTGCACAGTGAGAAGCCATAAAGTCACACTTTGTTTCCTAATCAAGAGTTTTGCATGCATCAGCCCCCTTTGGAAAGTTCTTACACGTGATCTAATCAAATCAGTGTGCCAGTTTTGAAAGCAGGAGGGGTTGACTCTCTCCATTTTACAACGTAGAAGACTGTAAGAAATCCAGAGTGGTGAAACCTTTGTCTGGAGACATGTAATAACAGTCTCTGCCTGGAGAGAAGCAGCACAGCACAGTGGTTATTAGGATTTGCTCAAGCATCTCAGCTTTGCCACTTGCCAGCTGTAGGGCCAGTGATTTCACCTCTCTGGGCATCAGTTTCTTCATCTGTAAAAGGAAACTAATAATACCCATTTCAGGGGGTTGTATGAGGTTTATTTTTAAAATGAATTTGTATTTTACAACGTTGTGTTAGTTTGCTTCACTGTACAGCAAAATGAATCAGTTACACATACACACATATCCATTCTCTTTTAGATTCTTTTCCAAGTTTAAATTAGTTAAAATGAGTAAAGCCCTTAGAACAGGGCTTGGTGTACACCAAGTGTTCTTTGTGTGCCAGCCACTGTTGTGATCCCCACACCAACTCTCCAAAGGAGGCACTATTATTTAGCCCATTTTATAGACAAGGAACTGAGGCATAGAGCAGTGAAGGAACCTCACCCAAATGATAATAACCACACTCACTGCAGCTAAGCAATGT
This sequence comes from Tragelaphus eurycerus, assembly GCA_935064755.1. Taxonomy (NCBI): domain Eukaryota; kingdom Metazoa; phylum Chordata; class Mammalia; order Artiodactyla; family Bovidae; genus Tragelaphus; species Tragelaphus eurycerus. The sequence continues at coordinate 10,994,985 of CAKXYN010000020.1, forward strand.
CACATATATTAAAAATGTTTCCACCAGATAACTAGACTCTGAGGTGGACTGTCATCCTCATTTTACAGATGACACTGAGGCCCGTGCAGCCCCTTTATGAAAGTCACAGTATACTAATAGTCGACACTTACTGATCCCTTACTCAGCACCAAGCCCTGTACTGAGGGCTTTTCTGTGTCTGTAGCATTCATGTCCAATAGACTTTGTGAGATTGGAAATGTTCTGTGTATTTATAGTCCAGGGAAGTACCACAAGCCACATGTGGTTATTAAGAACTTGGAATGTGGCTACTGCAATTGGGGAAATATTTTAATTTTAGTTAAATTTTTTTTTTTTTTTTTTTTTGGTCACTTTGCTCAGCATGTGGAACTTTCCTGACCAGGGATCAAACCCTTAGCCCCTGCAGTGGAAGCATGGAATCTTAACCACTGGACCATTGGGGAGGTCCCGGTTTTGTCATTATGTAGCTACTGGCTATTTACTACATTGGGCAGGGCAGCTCTGTTAACAATCTTGTAAGGTGGGTGCAGTTTCTACTCCCATTTCGCAGAGGAGGACACTGAGGCACAGTATGGTTAAGTCACATAGCCAGTGAATGGTGATGTCCAAGCTGAGATGCTGAGATCTGAGCCTGGGGCTCCCTCATACACTCCACCACGCTGCTTGTTTGCTAGTGATTTTTTTTTTTTTTTTTGGCCACTCTGTGCAGCTTGAAAGATCTCCAGGGACTGAACCTGAGCCCTCAGCAGTGAAAGTGCTGACTCTTAACCACTGGACCGCCAGGGAATTCCTTGTGCCAGTGATCTTATCATGGCCTCCCAAGGCCCACCCAAGCCATATCCTCCCTTCTTTCCTCCAGACGGGCACGCTGCGGTTCTGCGGGACCACGGAGTTCGCCAGTGGCCAGTGGGTGGGCGTGGAGCTGGATGAACCCGAGGGCAAGAATGATGGCAGTGTTGGGGGCGTCCGGTACTTCATCTGCCCTCCCAAGCAGGGTCAGTCCCACTGGGGTCCACTCAGTAGTGATGCTGCTGAGTGGGGGGGTCAGGGGTGATGATGGGGCAGGGGGCAGAGGCCTGGACAAGTCCCAGCCCAGGCTCTGTCCCCCCAGGTCTTTTTGCCTCTGTGTCCAAGATCTCCAAGGCAGTGGATGCACCTCCTTCATCCGTCACCTCCACACCTCGGACTCCCCGAATGGACTTCTCCCGTGTCACTGGCAAGGGCCGCAGGGAACACAAAGGTCAGGCAGAGCCCATGGGGTGACGGGAGCCAGTCTTGAGGATATTCTGTGGGTAGCCCAGCTTCTGTGACTGTTTTTCCTCAGGCCCAAACTCCCATTTTAGAGGACAAACTCTGAGTCCCTGAATTTTGTACCTGAGTTTCTCCTTTGATTCAGTACTGGTCCCACCCAGTTCTTAGAAGGACCTGTATGTGTTCCCTGCCCGCTGTGACTTAGCTTCCCCTTAGACCCAAAGGCTTTCTCCCCGTTTTAGGGAAGAATCTGTGGGATTCCTGGCTTTAGTGACTTGATTTATCCTCAGACCCAACTCCCTCCTTCATTTTATTTTCCCCTCTTCATATTTTTATTTTAAAAATACTTCTTTGCTTATTTATTTGCTGTGCTGGGTGTTAGTTGTAGCACGTGGGGTCCTTGCAGCATGCGGGATATTTAGTTGTGGCATGCAGAATCTAGTTCCCTGACTAGGGATTGATGTGGACCCCCTGCATTGGGAGTGTGGAGTCTTAGCCACTGGACCACCAGGGAAGTTCCCTCTCTCCATTTTAAAAGGATAATTTCTGACTTTTGACACTCGGGTTTTCCTTTGGCCTCAATATCCTTAACTTTGAGAAAGAGTTTTGGGGTTCTCTAGGTTCTTGACTCAGTTTTATCTCTCATGCCTAAAGCCCCCAACCCCATTTCTCTGGCAGCTGGGGTTTTCTTTCAAGCCCCCCAGCCCCCCACTCCTATTTCAGAGAAAGGCTCTGCAGTTCAACTCATTTGATCAAGGACAGAGTTCCTACCTTGTGGTTTTCTGGGTGGCACAGCGTCCCCTGGGCTGGCATCTGGAGGCCTCACCCTCAACCCTCCACCCCCAGGTAAGAAGAAGCCCTCATCATCTCCGTCTCTGGGCAGCCTGCAGCAGCGCGAAGGAGCCAAGGCTGAGGTTGGAGACCAGGTCCTCGTTGCTGGCCAGAAGCAAGGGATTGTGCGCTTCTATGGGAAGACAGACTTCGCCCCAGGTGAGGATCATTATCTGGGCCGGAGGGCAGGCAGGGCCTCCAGGCATCCTGACACCCTCCTGTTGCAGGGTACTGGTATGGCATCGAGCTAGACCAGCCCACCGGCAAGCACGATGGCTCTGTCTTCGGTGTCCGGTACTTCACCTGCCCCCCGAAGCATGGTGTCTTTGCACCAGCATCTCGAATTCAGAGGTGAGCCCAGACTCTGATCATCACCCAGGGTACTGCCCAGAGCCCGGATACCCACCTTAGATGTCTCCTCCTCTTGGACCAGGAGGATAGACTTGACACCATCCCCATCCCCTAGCGCGTTCCTCGTAGGCCCCCTGTAGCTCAGCTCCTGCCAGACTCTGGCCTCTTGTGGCTCTGACTCCTCGCACTTCTCATGTCTCCCCAGGATTGGTGGATCCACTGACCCCCCTGGGGACAACGTTGGAGCCAAAAAAGTGCATCAAGTGACAAGTGAGTTGCGGGCTGGGTGTGAGGAGGAATATGGTTTGGGGGTAGGCAGTAAGGTCATGGGTCCTTAGGTATATGCGGGTGACAGAATCGCCAGTATTTAATTGGGGATCCAGGAAAATGATGAGTTGGACCCCTGAAAGGATGAATGTTATGGAGAAGAGGATGTTAATAAGGCTCTGAGCAGGCATTGGGGACATGGGTAGGTCTCAGAAGACACAGGGAATATTACTGAAAAGAGAGTCTAGATGGCTGTTGGAAGTGTAGGATATTGGGGATGTAGATAAATATTAATGACAGAGTCTGGGTGGATATTGAGGACAAAGGTGGGTCTGTCATCCCATCACCTGAGACCTTGCCCTTCTCTTCAGTGACGCAGCCCAAACGTACTTTCACAACAGTCCGGACCCCAAAGGACATCGCATCAGAGAACTCCATCTCCAGGTATGTAGCAACCCTTGGTCCCCTCTCCTGTGGACAATTCAGGGAAAGCCATCCACCAGACCACTGGACAGAGGGGTCTGGAGTTCTGGTTGGGGCTGGAAATAGAGGTTAAGAAAACCTAGGACTTAAGTTAGCTTACCTGGAAACAGTCTTTAGAGAGTGAGGCCCCACCATGAATTCTGGTGAATTCAATTTTTAAGAGGCAAGTAAGACCTTCCCTGGTGGCTCAGTGGTAAAGAATCTGCCTGCGAAGCAGGAGACTGGGGTTCAATCCCTGGGTCAGAAAGATCGCCTGGAGAAAGAAATGGCAACCCACTCCAATAATCTTGCCTGGGAAATCCCATGGACAGAGGAGTGAGCTACAGTCCATGGGGTCTCAAAGAGTCAGACACAACTAGCGACTAAACAAAAACAAGGGAGACAGAACAACCTCTGCTCCAGAGGAGCCTGAGAGAGCCGGAGAGGTGGAGGCAGAACCCAGAAAGGCCAAATCCCAGACCCTTGGGGAAGAGCTGGGTGGGGATGGGTCCAGATGCTCCCGCACCCTGCCCTGGGGTGTGACACAGTTCTTTTCCCCAGGTTGCTCTTCTGCTGCTGGTTTCCTTGGATGCTGAGGGCGGAGATGCAGTCTTAGAGGCTCTGGACATCGGACAGAGACACAGAGCCCCCTCTAGCGTCTCCTGACACGAGGAGCCCCCGAGTCACCCTGAGATAGAGATTCCCAGTAACACATCCAGAATAGAGACCCCCATTAGCCAGCCCTCAATCACTGAGGCCCTATTAACAGATTCCCCCATGATGACCCTATGTTACCCAGAAAGAGATTCCCTGAGTGTAGTACCTTCAGGCTAGTCCCACCCCTCCGATCAGACCCTCCAATTAACAGATTTCCATCTCACCCCAAATAATGGTGACTTTCTCTACATAATGCTCCACAGTAGAACATTCCTGAGTCACTAGTCACTGGAGCAAAACCATTCCCTATTAACAAAGTCCCTCCCCACATCAAACCCCCTTGAAAGAAATATCTCCAGAGAAGAGTAACAGACCCACATTTAATATCAGTCCTGTGAATATGTTGTGACTCCCATGGTCACCCCAAAATCCTTAGACTGCAATCGGACACTCCCTCCATTAACAAAAGCCTCTACTCTTACCCCTCAAGAAGAGACCCACATTAACCAGCCCACTGTCACCCCCAATTTACAGATGCCAAAACAGTCCTGGAAGTGCTAATTACAGGACCCCCAAGTCTTCCTATCCTCTGCACCCTCAAGAAACCCCCAGTGCCTTGTATGAAGCCCACCCCATGTGGCCCACAGCACCTGTGCTGGCCAGGCTCCCAGAAAATTCTCTATTTTTTAAGTAATGATTTCCCCCTTTGGGGGACCCCAAAATTTGGAGGCCCCATTCTGGGACTCAGGATTCCAACCCCCAGAGTACATGGCCCAGACTTCCCTCTGCCCCTAATTCCTAGAGCCCCTAGGAGAGCCCAAAACCCTAACTCCCAGGACCCCCAAATCATGGAACCCCAAATCCCCAGGGAATCCCAAATTTAAAAAATCCGATTCCAAGCCCCCAGGAATCCCCCAACCATGGAAGTCCCTATGCCTGAGATGGAAGAGACTGTAGTCAAGATATGCATCCTAGGCACCCAGGGCACATCAAGCCCTATTCATAGGCACCAGGAGACCCCCAAACAGACATTCTCATCCCTGGAAACCAGAGGACTTCAATGCCCCGAGTCCATGGGTCACAAGATACCCAAATTCCAAGAGCCCCAGTCCCAAGGGAACCCCAAATCCTCAAGCCTCCCTCTCTAATAGACGAGGAGCATCGAGGCCTTGAGGGGATCCCAAATCCTGGAGCCCCCATTTCAATCTACGTTCTGGTCACAGGTCCAAAACGCCAAATCTAAGTTACTGGCCCTGAAGGACCTCAGAGCACCCTGGACAGAACAGCAGAAGCCGACGGAGACCCTGAAGGCCCAGGGTGTCCAGGGCAGACCTGGGGCCCTGAAAACCAAGGACAGCTCACGACTGCCCCTTCACTGCATGTCCCCAAACTCAGCATGACCCCTATCCCCTTCAATAAAGACGTTTCTATGGCTTTCCGTGTGGGGTCTGTGTTTATTAACGGCCGGGCCTCTATACCCTTACTAGGGGAGCATGGCAGAGGAAGTCCTTCCCTCAATCTCGTCTCCCTACGGCTCGTGTATAGGATGGCCTAACCTGCGGGGGTCCTTCCAACACACGCGTTTCCCCTGTGGGCCGCCAAGGCTGCGCCTCCACTCTGGGCTGGCTCCGTAGTGTGGATGGTTTCCATTCTGAACCTCTGATTGGTCGGTCCAGACGAAGCTCGGTCTCTGAAGGGCCCAGTGGCTCAAAGGCCAGGAGGCATAGCCTATCACCGAACGAGGGTGAGGGTGAGGGGGCGGGGCGACACTCTGTGAAAGGGCCTATTGGGTGGAAGGCGGAGCTTTAGAGCCTTTGAGAATTCCCATTGGTCTGAGGACGCCTGCGTCGGGCATGGGAGCGGAAGTAGCTGGGAAAGGAATTGGGATGTTGAATTTGGATGTTGGAGGGGTCACTGGTGGACGGTCAGTTTGCGGGGTGGCCGAGGGTGGAGATGGTAGTCCAAGAGAGCTGAGAGTGGGGACCCAGGGTAGCGCATATGGGAGTCCGAGGAAGCTCAGAATGTGGGATTCTAGAAGACAGTCGCGGGGGATCCAGGGGGTTCAGAGCGTGAAAGGAGTCAGACTCAGGTCCAGGGGTGCTGCAGGGAAGGGGCGCTCCGGAAGAGAAATCTGAAAGGAGTCTAGAGTAGGGGGATCCGAGGAACTGAAAATGGGTATGTCTGAGGAGGCTTAGATTGGGGGCACAAGGGTGCTCAGAATGGAGCGTCTCAAAGGGCTTAAGGAGGGAGGAGGATCTATGAAGACCTTGAACACTGTTAGAGAGCCAGGATTGCAGTTTTTAGACATGCATGCTGTGCTGTGCTTAGTCAGGGCACGGCAGTTTTTACGAAGAGGTCTCAAATCAAGGTGTTTAAAGGGACTCTGATGTGTAGCCCTGGCGGGTATGTGTGGAGCTTTTGGGAAAGGCGGCGGATGGAGTCAGAGGCTGTTCTCTCTGGGAGCTTAAGACAGCAAATAATGTGTAGTTTGATGGACCTTTGGTGGATGGAGTTTGGGGGAATATTCTGGGTGCTCCTTGTGTCCGGGCAAGTGTGGGGGATGTGCACTGAGTGGTTTTTGAGATACTGAGGGCTTAGGTTTTAGAAACCTAAAGAGTTTCCCTAGAGGTCTGAGCTGAGGCTGTGGCCCATGGTAAGAGCAGAAAGCTGGATCATAGTCTGAGTGTGGCAGGCTTGGTTACTTCAGCATGTTCTCCCCTCCCCACAGGTCTGACTGGGTACCTGGAGTTGCTGTCGATGGAGGATCAGGATGCCAGGGTCCCAGCCCTGGAACCATTCAGGGTGGAGCAGGTTGTCAGGACTGGGGGTGCAGAGGGTGAAGGTGGGGACTAGAGAGTGGGAGATAAGAGTGGAAATGGATAGGGAGGCTAGCTCCTGGGTTTATGGGCTGGGACTGACCCCTCCCTCTCCATTCTTACCCTCAGGGTCCAGCCCTATCCTCACCCCCACCTCCTCATCCCCCAAATAGTCATCGGTCCCTTGACTTAAGGCCCTGGCCTGTCTGGGGACATCCTGAGCTATGCTCCAGAGGAAGGGCTGCGCATGGGTGTTAGCACTAGTCTGCAGGTGGAAGGGCCACACCTTCAGGAGGATCTCTCTGTCCTAGGCACCACCTGTAATCTACTACATCCCTGACTTCATCTCCAAGGAAGAGGAGGAGTATTTGCTTCGACAGGTGATCTCAACACTGTTCTGGTCTGTTCTTCTCCTCTTCCCAGATCCCTCTCCAACCCCCAGCTCTCACGTGAGAGCCCACAAGGCCACAGTGAAGATCCTGGCAGAAAGGAGAGTGCCACCCACCACCCATCCCTCACCTTCCCTATTCCTTTCTCAATACCTGCTGGGGCCTGGCGAAAGAGCTTTTCCTGGGAGGCTTAGGGGAAACCAAACTGATTTTTTTTTTTTTTCTGGCCAAGTCATACATCTTTCAGGATCTCATTCCTCAACCAGGGACTGAATCCAGGCCACAGCAATAAAAGGGCTGAATCCTAGCCACTAGACCACCAGGGAACTTCCCAAACTGATTCCTAGAAAGGTGGTGGTTATTTATGGAGTTTAAGCTTCCTGTGCTAAGACAACTCAATCCTGCTACTGTTATAGGGAAAAGGAGGTTACAACACATGTTGAAAGAGCCCAGTTCAAGCCCTTGAGATTTGGGGAATGAAGAATTTACAATGTTCAAGTTTCTGTGCTGAGATAATTCAGGCCTCAGAATGTTAAGAGTAAACGCTTCCCTCCGCTGATAGCTCAGCATAGACCCAGAGCCTTGGGAACAAGGTTACCAAGCCCAGGCCACCTGTGTTAGATAGTACAGTCTGCATTCTATTCTTAAGGTTTAGGGAAAGAAGAGTTTTACAAAGTTCAGAATCCATGCACTGGGATAGCCCTTTGCAGCCCCAGAACCTTGGTTATAGAGCCTGAACCTGCCCTGTGCAGTCTCAACTACTCCTATCTTGTTTGAGTCAGCCACTGAACCATCCAGAAAGTCCCTTAGACTTCTTTGAGACAACCCTTTCTAGACCCCTGGGGTCTTGGCAGTGGAGAATTTTCAAAGTACTCTCTTGACTGTACTGAATAACCCAGTTTAGCACCTTTTCTCCCCCAGGCAATAGGAACAAGGTGGTTCTAGAACTCAGCCCAGGTGTCAGAAAATTAGAGTGCAGACTGTTTGCTGGGCTGAAAGAGCCCAATCCAGCCCAGAGCTTTGGGTAGATTCAGACCCTGATTGTGTAGCCCTTCCTCGATCCTGGTAGACACAGGTCAGCTTTGAGGCTTGTGGTCTCCACAGGAAGGAAAGGCAAACAACAAAATCCTGGGAACACTATCCCAGAGAATGATCCCACAGAAACTGAGATGACCCATTTCCACCCCAGGTAAAAACTGCTTTATTGGCCTGAGTGGGAGAATCAGAGAGGATGGTCCTTGAAAAGGACTGACCCCCTTTCATCTCCTAGGTCTTCAATGCCCCAAAGCCAAAATGGACCCAGCTCTCTGGGAGGAAGTTACAGAACTGGGGTGAGTGTCCCTGACTGTGAGCATAGCTGACTTAGGGATGTGGGCTGGGGTAGGCATGTCAGGTTTGATTGTCTCAGGACATTGAGGCCAAGGTGGGGGGTCCCTGAGGGCTCAAGGGATCCCAAGGATCAGGAGGATTCTGAGGGGTCAGTAGAGGTCTTGAGGGGTTAGAATTTTCTGATGGGTTGGGGGGTATCTCTAGGTTTTGGAGAAGCAGGAAAGCTTTGAAGAGTGGAGTGGGGATCTCCAAAGAGTTAGGGGTCCCTGAGGAGGTCAGAGTGCTACCAACCACTAGGATATTCCTAATGGGGGCTCCTTGGTGCCAGAGCTCCTTGGTTGGGTGCCCTCAGTACCCTATTATCCTCCCCCAGGTGGGCTCCCCCATCCCCGGGGGATGGTTCCTGAGCGACTGCCACCGTGGCTCCAGCGCTATGTGGACAAAGTGTCTGACCTCAGCCTTTTTGGGGGTCTCCCAGCCAACCATGTCCTTGTAAACCAGTATCTGCCTGGGGAGGGCATCATGGTAACCACACTCTCACCCACCCCCCAAACCTGGGACCCACCATGGGGCAGGGCATCATGTTGACCCACATCCACTCTCATTAAGCAGTTCACATAGCCCAACCAAGCATTCGCCTCCCTGTCGACAGCTGGGGGACACCTTTCACCTCCGAGGGTTGGGGGGTGGGGTGTGGACTCCTGCCCCATCCAGCTCTGGTACTCACTCCTCAGCCCCACGAGGATGGGCCACTGTACTACCCGACCGTCAGCACTATCAGCTTGGGCTCTCACACCATGCTGGACCTCTACGAGCCTCGGCAGCCAGAGGATGATAACCTAACAGAGCAGGTGGGCCCTGAGATGCTGCCCCAGCCACTTGTGAGCACTCCGACCTCCCATATCCTCCAAGAGACCCTGGTTCCACCCACCTATGAGGTAGCCCTGATACCCATCTACCTGCAGGGTGCCCTAGAAATCATGATGTTCACAGATACCCCAATACCCCCACCTGTTGAGTGACTATCCTGACATCCTACAGATGTCCTGGCCCCACATATTTAGAGTGAGCACTCCAATACCACAGGCAGGGCTCCCCAGTTCTCCAACAGACACTGATATCCTGATACCCCCACACCATCCCCTCAGGGGTGTCTATGACATCCTCCCAGACACCCTGACTCTCAGTGGCCACTGCATAGGCACCCCAATACTGACCTCCTCCCCCCACTCCAATAATGTGATCTGTCGTGCAGGACACCTCCAAATTCTCTTGGCACCTCAACCCAGGACTCACTGCTCAAGCCCCCTTCCTTCTGTGAGGGTTGCTCATGACAACACTTTCCCTGACCTCTTTCTTTGATGCATGTCTGATGCCCCAGTGTTCACAGAAACTACCCTGGACACCCTGATCACAGCTGCTCCTTAGGGTTCCCCCCCAAAAAACCCAAAAAACTTATTTATTTGGCCATACCACCCAGCATGTAGGACCTTAGTTCCATGGCTAGGAACAGAAACTTCACCTCCTGCAATGGAACCACAGAGTGTTAACCACTGGACCGCCAGGGAAGTCCTGGGGCTCCCTTTGTCAATCCTACATGCTCCTGTCTACTCCTCGCTGCTGGTGTCCTCAAAGCATCCCGAGATACCCCACATCCGCCCAGACCACACCGGCTCCTCTCTCCTTCCCTTCCTGGCTTCAGCCAAGTCCTCGACCCAGTTTCACCCAGTTTACTGGGACCACTGATCCCTCAATCCCAGACCCTTGCAGATTCCTTAGACACCTAGATGCCCCCATCTGCAGCCTATTTCCTACCCCTTCCCAAAAGACTGCAGACCATTCCCCCTTCCCTCCCGCCGTGCCCCTCCCCTCCAGGCCCTGGCCCTGTCGCCCTTGGGATTTTCATTCCAAAGCCTTGATTCTTAGGAACACACTTGCCCCCTCAGCCTTTGCCCCTGGAACTCACTGACCCTCACCCCCTGAACCCCCAAACCTGCTGAACTCTCGTCTGCCTCTGCCACCGAATTCTGGGGACCCGCTAACTTTCAATCCTCCCTGCAGCCCCGGCCCCCGCCCCGGCCGGCCACCTCTCTGCTACTTGAACCGCGCAGCCTGCTGGTGCTCCGTGGCACCGCCTACACGCGCCTCCTCCATGGCATAGCGGCAGCCAGCGTAGATGCGCTCGAGGCAGCCTCCCTGCCGCCCAACGCCGCCGCTTGCCCCTCGGCGCAGCCGGGAGCCCGCCTGGTGCGCGGCACCCGTGTCTCGCTGACCATCCGCCGAGTCCCCCGCGTGCTGCGCGCTGGCCTCCTGCTCAGCAAGTGACGCCAGGACCCAGGACCCGCTCGGATTGCCGAGCCCGCTCCCGCTGTGGACTGCTACCGCCCTGTGACCTTGGATCTCTGGGGTAGAGGCGGCTCCCCTCGGGTTGTTTTCCAGTACCTGTGTGGAAACCACAGGAAGAGGACCCATTCCAAATAAACCAACAACAAAAAAGTCTTACTCTGGTTTTGGACATTTAGGGGTGGGAGTGGGCAAATGTTTGGGTTCCCGAGGGGTGCTGCGTCTGTGACCCTGGATGAATGGTGTGAGCCCCCAGGGGGTCTTCCCAGGTGGCTCTGTGATAAAGAGTCCACCTGCTAATGCGGGAGACACAGGTTCAATCCCTGAGTGGGGAAGATCCCCTAAAGTAGGAAATGGCAACCCACTCCAGTATTCTTGCCTGGGAAGTCCCATGGACAGAGGATCCTGGCAGGCCACAGTCCATGGGGTTGGCAAAGCCTCCCACACGACTGAATATGCGTGCACACGCAGCTGTGGGTTCCCAGGGTGAGGGGTCTGGGTTTCAGAGTGGCTCAGAACTTGGGGCTCTTGAGAGGGCAGGGTCGTATCTAGAAACCCCTTAGTTGGGTGGGGTGAGCTTGAGAGTCAGCTACTGGTATACTAGGGAGGAAGGAGTTAAGTGGAGGTAGGGTCACCTGAGCTAGGCATCAAATTACCTGGGTCCAGGTTCCACCTGGAAGGAGGTGGAGCTGAACCTGCCCCTGGGCTTTTGGCTGCCTCAGGCCTGGGTGAGTTCTACTGAGGAAGTCTTCGAGGAAACTGGGGCTAGGAAAAGGGCTCCTGCTGGGCGTCCTCACCGACTCTCTGTCCCCAGGCTCCCAAATATGGCCCAACCCCCACCTCTGGGCCCTAGATCCCCCTCAGAGCCCTTCAGTCACCCCCCTGGAGCCCCTAGGGAACTGGACGCTACTGGAGACACAATCTGCATTGCATCTGGAGAGGAGAGCATCAGGTAGGGGCTGGGGCTTTAGAAACTGGAGTCCAAAGTTGTGGGGGCATTAGCAGGGGCCCTTGAAGGGTAGGAGGTATCGTGGCTAAGACCCCCTGGGGACATGGGAGAGGTAACACAGGACAGGGGTGGAGTAGAGTGAATAATGGGCACCTAGACTCACCTGGTGGCACAGATGGTAAAGCGTCTGCCTGTAATGTGGGAGACCCGGGTTCAATCCCTGGGTTGGGAAGGTCCCCTGGAGAAGGAAATGGCAAACCACTCCAGTACCCTTGCTTGGAAAATCCCATGGACAGAGGAGCCTGGTAGGCTACAGTCCATGGGGTTGCAAAGAGTAGGACAGGACTGAACGACTTCACTTTCACTTTCGCTTAGACTCACCCAGGGGCCTGTCACTGTCCTCCACCTCCCAGGTCAGAACAGGCCCAGAAGCTGGGGCAGGACTCCTTGGACCTTCCAGAGTACTTCCGGGGTGGGCCGAGGGGCCTGGAGCCTGTTGCTGCCCTCCCCAGGTTGCCAGCGCCCTCTTCTCTTGAGGAGTCACCTGGAGCCAAAAACCTAGAGGTGAGCTGAGATGACCTGGGCCCCTGGGCCAGCCCGCACCTCCTGTATGTCTCCCAGAGTCTGGCCTCCACATTGGGGATGAGGCGATGATTCAGGAAAAGTGTTGGCCAACTGTGTGGGGGTGGGATGCTCTAGACAATGATTCCTGACCTACTACTTCATATTTTATCAACTGAGAGAGAATTATATGTTAATATTTTATTTATTTATGGCTGTGCTGCAGAGAAGGCAATGGCACCTCACTCCAGTAGTCTTGCCTGGAAAGTCCCATGGATGGAGGAGCCTGGTGGGCTGCAGTCCATGGGGTCGCTAAGAGTCGGACACAACTGAGGGACTTAACCTTCACTTTTCACTTTCATGCATTGGAGAAGGAAATGGCAACCCACTCCAGTGTTCTTGCCTGGAGAATCCCAGGGACGGGGGAGCCTGGTGGGCTGCTGTCTCTGGGGTCACACAGAGTCAGACACGACTGAAGTGACTTAGCAGCAACAGCAGCAGCAGGAGCAGCATGGCTGTGCTGGGTCTTCATTGCTGCATGTGGGCTTTCTCTAGTTGTGGAGAGCTGTTATTGTTGTTCAGTTGCTCCAATGTGTCTGACTTTTCGTAGTGGGGCTGCTTTCTAGATGCGGGGCATGGGCTCAGTAGTTGAGATGCAGCGCAGGCTTAGTTGCCATACAGCACTGGGCCAGGGATCGAACTCGTGTCCCCTGCACTGGCAGGTGGGTTCCTAACCACTGGACCACCAGGGAAGTCCAAGAATTATCTCATCATTGGCCCTGCTGTTCCCTGTGGGAGTAATTCGGTTCCATTACCCCTCCCTCTCCAAGACCCCAGGCCCCATATGGACAAGTTTCTAGGAGCCTTGAAAACCTGGAGAACTTGAATTAGAGGTTCTCGGGCCTGACTCCACTGGGAAGTTTCTCTAGGTGGGAGCGGCCTTGGGGCACACCCAGAGATGGACTCTGCTGCAGAGAAGCATCCAGAAGGCAGGAGCCTGGGTGCAATGGAGTGGGAACAAGGTCCAGGTTGGCTCACTGGCCCTGACTCGGCTCTGTGTTCCCCAGCACCCCCTCTCTGGCCGGGAGGTACTGGAGGCTGAGCAGGACAGTCTGCATCTTTGTCTTCTGGGGCTGGGCCTCTGGCTGCAGGACTTGGAGCGAGGCCTGGGGCCCTGCGTGTCAGCCCAGAGCAGGATGGTCCAGCTGCAGGTGGGTAAGGGCCTCAGGAGTGGGGGCCAACTTCCCTTGGAAATGGATCTGTTCCATGTTCCTCATGTCTGGATGGGAAGAGGATGGGGGTAGTAACACCAGTCCTAGGTCTCTGGTGTTCTGGTGCCCCTGTGGTGTGTGTGTCTGTGTATAGGCAGGAGGGTGGTGTGGTGTGGGGTGTGTTGATGATGTCCAACCATGTGTACCCAGTATGTGTGTGTGTGTGTGTGTGTGTATGTATGTAGGCAGTGGGGTTGGGTTGTATTGATGATGTCCAACCATGTGTACCCAGTGTGTGTGTGTGTGTGTGTGTGTGTGTGTGTGTGTGTGTGTGTATTGTAGGCAGTGGGGTTGGGTTGTATTGATGATGTCCAACCATGTGTACCCAGGCGCTACAGGCAGACCTACGTGGGGCAGCTGAGCGTTTAGATGCACTGCTGGTGTTCGGTGAGGGGCTGGCGCAGCGCACTGAGCCTCAGGCCCGGCCAGCCCTGGAGCAAGTCCTGAGGGCCTTCAGAGCCCACCAAGACAGCATCTTCCAGCAGCTGTGGCAGCTGCAGGCCCAGCTGGTCAGCACCAGCCTGGTATGGCCCACCCTGGCAGTCCCTGGCGTGGGTGCCAGTCTCAACCTTCATGACCTCTGTCCTCTGAGCAGGTGTTGGAGGAGGCCAGCACACTGGAACAGGACTTGGAGTTGGAGGGGGACTCAGATGGGCCGGGCTCTGGTGGGGTCTGGGGGCCCTGGGCACCCAGTAGTCTCCCCACGTCAGCAGAGTTGGAATGGGACCCGGCGGGGGACATTGGGGACCTTGAGCCTTTAGGGCGAAGGACAGCCCGGACGCCAGGGGCTCCGTGTGAGCTGTGTGGCCACAGGGGCCCCCAGAACAGAGGACAAAGCCTGGAGGTGAGAGCAGGTGGGGTGACCTCCTTTCTCCAAGCACCCATGGGACCCTCTGTGTGTCTCCTAGCACGGTCCTTGCCTTTCGAGAAGGCCTTCAAACCTCTGGCTCTGTCTCTCAGTGTCTCTTTCTCTTTTGGTGTCTCAGTGTTCTCTTTCCGGGTCTCTTTGTTGTATCTACATTCCCTCATTTCCTCTCACTCTCCCCCTCATTCACCCCACCACAACCACACTACCCTCCTGGCTCTTCAGACATTTCAAACACACTCCCATCTCCAAAGCCCAGCTCCCCTCCTCCTTCACTCCAGTCTCTCCTCAAATATCACCTCTTCAGAGAGACTTGCCCTGGCCTCAGAACATTATCACTCCTTATCCTCTTACTTGGGCTTCCCTGGTGGCTCAGCTGGTAAAGAATCTGCCTACAATGTGGGAGACCTGGATTTGATCCCTGGGTTGGGAAGATCCCCTGGAGAAGGGAGTGGCTACCCACTCCAGTATTCTAGTAGTCTGGCCTGGAGAATTCCATAGACTTTGTAGTGCATGGGGTCACAAAGAGTCGGACACGACTGAGTGAAAAGTTAGCACCTAACAGTACTTACCACATCTTGACATTATATATTTATTAAATTACAGTCTGTCTCTCCCCTGCTAGAATATAAACTCCATGTGTGCCAGCATTTTGCCTGCTTCTGTGCCCACTGTGTCCTCAACTCCTAGAACCATACCTGGGGTGTAACAGACACACATTAAATATTTGTTGAGTGAATGAATAAATAATGTCTCTCTTCTCGGGTTTGTTGTTGTTGGGCTCTGGCCCTCTCTTCATCTCTCCCTGAGATCTCACTCTTCCCCCAGAATCTATATGACACCATACTGCCATCGTGGCCCTTCCTCAACTTTGTGTCTGTTAACTGATTCTCCAAGGACCCCACACCTCTCTCCCCCCACAGGACATGCTCATGTCGGGCCTCAGCCACCGGAAACACATAGCAAGTCACCGAAGACAACCCCTGCTCTGGAAGTCCGGAGTGAGTTGGTCCTCAGCCAGGTGTATCACTCAGGAATTGCGATAGCAAGTGACAGCAACCCAACCCTGACTGAATTACACAAAAAAGGGGATGCTGGGTTGTTGTTCTTTTTCCCCACTTAACTGAAAAGTCCAGGTGCTGTTGAATTTCAGACCTCAAATACTGCCAGGGCGCAGTCCCTCCCTGTCTTGGGTTCTACTTCATGGTGGATTTCTTCTCAGCAACATGGCTGCCCCAGCAGCTACACATTCACTCCCCACTGGCTCACTCACCCCAGGAGAGAATGCTCCGGACTCACAGACAGCAAAAGTTCTAGGTCTGACTCCCGCTTCGCCACCAATCACAGTAGCCAAGCTGATGGAGGGCTCTGATTGGCCAGATCTGGTCACATGCCCAGTCATGGCGGTAGAATTGTGAATTCAGAAAAGTGGGGAGTTATGATACTATTACCAGGAAAAGGGGGACTGCATGGAGGGAAGGCACAGGCAGACCTCCTCTATACCTGGAGCTATTCCAAGTCCCCATGGGGGCTTGAGGATGGAAGGGGTGCTAGGAAAGAAGAAATAAGCCCAGTTCTGCCTGTCACTTCCACCCATTCTGCTGCTGGTGGTTCTCTATGTTTAGGACAGGATGAGGCAAGCATCTCCCAGTCCCCAAGATGTGATGCTGGAGGCGGACCCTGGGTAAGACGTTTGGGAGGAGTCTGGGGGTTTGGGGGACAGGGCTCACGGTGGCACCCATTGGTATCTTTAACACTGTATTTCCCTTCACAGAGTGCCTACTCCTGCATCCAGGCGACCTCTGACCTTCTTCCATCTCCTCCTCCTCCTCCTCTTCCTTTTCCTGGTGGGTATCACATTGTTCCTGCCCACATCAGGGGGCTCCTGCTGCTCTCCTGCCCAACTGATCAGGACACCTTACCTGGAGCTCAGCTATGTCAATGGTCCCCCTCCAATGTGAGAATGCAGTCTAGACATATGTAATAAATAGTCACTGTTAAAGGATATGTCTTAGTCTGTTTGGGCTGCTATAACCAAATAATGTAGACTGAGTGGCTTAGAAACAACAGAAGTTGGTTTCTCACAGTCTGGGTTCTGAAAAGTCCAAGATCAAGGTGCTGATAGATTCAGTGTCTAATGAGGATCCACTTCCTGGTTCATCGATAGCCATCTTCTTCCTGTGTCTTCACATCAAAGAGGGGCCAGGGAACTCTCTGAGGTCTTTTTTTTTTTTTTTTTTTTTGGCCACATGGCATGTGGGATCTTAAGTTTCCTGGCCAGGGGTCAAACTCACACCCCCTGCATTGGAAGCATGGAGTCAACCACTGGACTCTAGGGAAGTCCCTCTTTGGAGTCTCTTAGAAGGGCACTAATCCCTTTCATGAGGCCTCCACCCTCATGACCTGATCAGCTCCCAAAGGCCCCACACCTCCTAATACCATCACATTGAGGGTTATGAGTGTTGAGGGGGCACAAACCTTCATTCTATAGCAGGATGTGTGAGGATGCTGGATGCTTGAATATTGACAATCTTTGATATGACCCTGGTACTTCTAGACAACCCTCTCCACAGATCCCTTTGCCTTGAGCACAGAATATAGAATTGAATCAGCCCATCTTGGGTTGGGTTCCCCCAGACCATCAGAAAAGATTTAAGTACAGGTAGTTTTTGTTTTTAAAACATGGTGTGTATATGTATTTATACACCCCATTTTTTATGGGGTATTTTTATTTAATTATAATTTGTGCTGGGTCTTAGTTACAGCATGAGGGATCTTTAATTGTGTCATCTGAACTCTTAGTTGTGGCATGTGGGATCTAGTTCCCTGACCAGGGATCAAACCTGGGCCCCCTGCATTGGGAGAGCACAGTCTTAGCTACTTGACCACAAGGGAAGTCCCTCAAGCACAGGTAGTTTTTTTGGGGGGTGATCCTAGGCAAATTGATAGAGGAGTGGGAAGTGAACCAGGGAAGGGAGTCGATGAGCTGGTTGCTTCTCTGGGCATTGGCGTGCCATCCCCCTAGGGACTTTGGGAGACTGAGACACACAGGAGGTGAAGGACTTGTGGCATATATGTATCAGCTCTCATCGCTCATTGATTCAGGATTAATCCTGGAGATGTTAACTCCCCAGCACTGCCAGCCTCTCCTGCCTGTAAAGACCCTCAGGCAAAGAGGTATAGGTGCTTGCCACAGGCTACTAGAGGGGTGCAGGTATACAGGAGGGGTGGAGGGAGGGTGGTGGGTTGCTGACAGCACTTGCTTTAGCCCCTGACCTGCATTCATCAAGGTGCTCTGTTCAAACACTCTACATGGTGGGCTCCCAGGCTTGCCATCACTGACTGGACTGTGAAAGCCCTCTTCTCCCAGGTCACCAAGCTGAACTGCCAGGACTCAGTCCTGGAGTCCAGTCCCCAGCTTCAGGTGTCTAAGCTTATCCTCTCCCAGAGCTTAAAGTATCAGGACAAGAGGTGGAGCAGAACCAGACTCAAGAACAGAGGCAGAAGCCCCATGCTAGTCTCCTGGATGTGCACTTAAGACAGACACTTCCTTGAATTCTCACAACCACCCAATGATGTGTCCCTGCTTAACAGAAAGGGGAAACTGAGGCTCTAGAGGGGAAGCCACTAGCCTGAGGCCACACACGGAACAAGTGAGTGAAACCCAGTCTCCATTGATTTAAGGCTAAGAGAGTGAGCACCCTATGCAGGGGGCCCAGGTTCCACCCCTGGTTAGGGAACTAGATCCCACATGCCAAAACTAAGAGTTTGAATGCTGCAACTAAAGATCTCACATGCTGCAACGCAGACTGAAGCTCCCATGTGCTGAAACTAAGAGTTCGAATGCCACAACTAAAAAAATAAAAAGAGCCCACGTGATGCAACTAAAGATTCTGCATGCCACAACTAAGACCCAGCACAGCCAAATAAATAAATATTTAAAGCAAACAAAAACAGCAGTAATCTCTGAAAAGAATTGGGAATTAATAATTAATTTTTGTGGGTAACTTAAAAGTTCAGGACTGCAAGCACAGCTGGCTCCAGGGGCTGTTCTTTCCTGTTCTGGCTTCAGTCTTATGCAAATGGTGGGGAGTGCCCCTCGAAACCGCCAAGCCTACATCCCACCAATTTAGCAGTCAATAGACTTGTGTGTGTGTGCTAAGTCGCTTCAGTCCATGGGATTCTCCAGGCAAGAATACTGGAATGTGTTGCCGTCCTGTCGTCCAGGGGATCTTCCCAACCCAGGGATCAAACCCGAGTCTCTTATGTCTCCTGCATTGGTAGGCAGGTTCTTTACCATTAGCACCACCTAGAAAGCCCAAAAGGAGAGTTGCAGTGAAGTGAAAGTTGCTTAGTTGTGTCAGACTCTTTGTGACCTCATGGACTGTAGCCCACCAGGCTCCACTGTCCATGGAATTCTCCAGGCAAGAATACACTGGAGTGGGTAGCCATTCCCTTCTCCAGGATCTTCCTAACCCAGGGATCAAACCCAGGTCTCCTGCATTGCAGGAGGATTCTTTACTGTCTAAGTCCTGAAGCCAGCTCCTCTGGTTAGTGTCACATGCTTCACTGGGGGCTGCAGTCAGCCTTGCTTGTACTGAAATAGGTGGAGGGGAGTAGTTCTCCAAAAAAAAAAAAAAGAAATCAGGGAGCTGTTACCAGAAGGGAGAATGGACCCTGGAGTGGGGGGGTGGGGGGCAGGAAGCAGCAGATTCTCAGAGTGATTCCACATTCAGGGCAAAGTCTGAATGTGTAAACTTAGGTCTGTTCTCTTTCAACTGCCAGACCAGATCCTGTCCCCAGCTGAGGAGGCATGGTGTCCCTGGAGTCACCAGCAAATTGGATGGATGGGCAGAGTCTTGGCAGTATCATCCCAACCAATTCAGTAATGGAGCAAATCCATGTCATTCACTCATTCATTTACTACTCACTGAGTGTCTGCTATGAACCAGGTTAAATAGCAAGATTATGACTGTGAACAAGACAGGCTAAAATCCTGGTCCCTGTGGAGCTGACATTCTAGGGAGAGAGAGATGAACGGGATGGGTGGGAACTTGCAGGTGTGACCTGTGGCTCCTCATCCAGTATGATGAGTTTCCCAGAATTCCCCAGGGCCCCCGGACCACCTCATGCACCTGGTCACCCTTTTGGAACAGTGGAGCTTGTGATCCAAGACAAGAACATAATCTAGTGACCTGTCATTCCCGACAGGGTGGAGATCAGAACCTGTGAGGGAGAGCAGATGTTACTATTTTGAAGGTCAGGAATTTAAATTGATTGCTAAATCTGTGAGAAAGTTATGCATGAGAGATCTATCCAAGTCTCAGAAAATACAGGCTTTGCTTTTCTCAAATCTCTTGTAAAAATATACCCTGTGTGTGAAGATATCTGGCATCCAAAGACAAATGACCAGTAAGACACTGATATGACCATTGTCTTTTTGGTAACTTTTTGTTTTGTTTCAAATTCCTGAAAAGCTTTAAGCCTAGTAACAAGAAACTCTCACATATCCTTTACCCACTTTCATCCATTGTTAACATTTAACCCCATGGGCTTCACCATTCACACTCTCAGTAACATATCTATGCACATATTTTGGAACCATCAAAGAGTAAGTTGTAGACATGATGCTCTTTACTCCTAAATACTTCAGTGTATAGTTTTTAACGTCATGGACACTGTCTTACACAACTAGAGTACAGTTACTGGATTCAGGAAATTTCAACACTCAATTCCATTCTATTATTAAGCCACAATCCATATTCCAAATTATTCTAAACCCCTAAGTCCTTTATAGCAATTTTCTTAGATCAGGAGATTCTTTGACAGGTTGAGAAGCTGTGACCCTGTCCCTTAGAAGAACGAAAACACAGCAGCAGACAGACAGGACCAAGGTGGATGGTTTAACATCAGTACATTCTGAGATAAGGGTCTGAGTGAGGTGGTTGATTTGGGATGTGATCCCAGGAGGCAGGAGTTAGGGAATGAGGAGAGACAGTGAACAGGGCAAAAGCAAAACAGATGCTTATGGTGCGGGAGCCACTGAGTACCTGGGGCTCAGTCCCACCAGACAACAGGCAACTGGGGCACTTATCCAGTGACTGTAGTCCCCCACAGGCTGCGGTTTGCTCCTGAGGGCATTAACCCACCTCTCATAATTCCTAGAAAGCCCTCAAGCAGAAGAGCAGAGATGCAGGGGCTCGGAGCAGGAAGCTGGCAATCTCTTGGGAACCCTCCTCTGCTGCAGCTACAAGTGAACTCAAGTAGACAGGAGGGTTATGGGGTTGGGACATCAGCATCTGCTGCTGCAGGTATTTAATTCACTGTGTCATAATGGTGACTGCACCAATCAATTAAAAGATGCTTGCTCCTTGGAAGAAATG
Source organism: Tragelaphus eurycerus (assembly GCA_935064755.1). Lineage (NCBI taxonomy): Eukaryota > Metazoa > Chordata > Mammalia > Artiodactyla > Bovidae > Tragelaphus > Tragelaphus eurycerus. The sequence goes on from CAKXYN010000020.1 coordinate 11,015,710, forward strand.
CTATGACCAACCTAGACAGTGTTTTCAAAAGCAGACATCATTTTGCTGACAAAGGTCTATATAGTCAAAGCTATGGTTTTTCCAGTAGTCACTTGAGAGTTTGGACTATAAAAAAGGCTGAGCGCCAAAAAATGGATGTTTTCAAAGTGTGATGTTGGAGAAGACTCTTGAGAGTCTCTTGGACAGCAAGGAGATCAAACCAGTCAATCCTAAAGAAAATCAATCCTGAATATTCATTGGAAGGACAGATGCTAAAGCTCCAATACTTTGGCCATCTGATGCAAAAAGTTGATTCATTGGAAAAGACCCTGATGCTGGGAAAGACTGAAGGCAGGAGGAGAAGGGGATGACAGATGAGATGGTTGGATGGCATCACCAACACAATGGAGATGAGTTTGAGTAAATTCAGGGAGATGGTAAAGAACAGGGAAACCTGGTGTGCAAAGAGTCAGACACAACTTAGCGATTGAACAAAAACATACCATAACAACTACATAGGGGAGACACTATTGTAGTTAGTATGTCCATTTGGCAGTTACGGGTGTTGAGGCACAAGGAGGTTAAATCACTTGCCTCTGATCAAGTAATCAGTAAGTGTTAGAACTGCAATTCAAACCTAAGCATTCCAGTTCCAGAGTCCAAGCTCTTAATCACCCGACATTCACCCAGTAACTCCCTTCTGACCAGGACACCCAGCCCCGGTGAGAACTCGGATCACTGCTTGCAACCCTGCCAGAAGCTCCCATCCTGGACCTTATGAGGGCTCAAAATCTTGGAGCCAGGAATGAGCAGGAGGAAGAGGAGGGAGATGCAGGTGGAGCTCTAATGCGGGTTGGATGGGTAGGACTTAATTCCACTAGCCACTTTCAAGATTTTGGTTTTTACTCTGAAATGCAGCCAGGCCAGGATTAATAGCAACACCCTGGTGGAAGAAACTGAGGTGGACAGTTGAACATGGGCATGGAGGCTGAGTACCAACCAGAGACAAAGCTGAAGTAGAAGCCACTTGCATGAACTGCACAGCCTGTGCTCTGGGGCACTCCAGGCCCCAGCATTTCTCCCCTTCACCCTCTCCAGGCCTGTACCCACACCGTCCCCCTGCTCAGAGCTTATCCTTACATTCTGGCAAACACCTCATAATTATTCAGATTTCAACCTCATTTTATAACTATTTGTGTATCTGCCTCCCCCACTGGGATTGGGGGAGATACTGTGTTTCTCTTTGGTCCATCATACCTTTGGGGCTTCCCAGGTGGTGCAGGGATAAAGAACCTGCCTGCCGATGCAGGAGACCCAAGAGACGTGGTTTCAATCCCTGGGTTGAGAAGATCCCCTGGAGTAGGAAATACCAACCCATTCCAGTATTCCTGCCTGGGAAAAAATTCTATGGACAAAGGAGCCTCACAGGCTACAGTCCATGGGCTGTAGCCTGTGAGGCTACAGCCTCAGGCTGAGGCTTGTCTGAGACAAGACTGAGCAGCAGGCATGCCATGGCATCCTACCTTTGATCTGAGCTCTGAGTTCCTTTCCTGAGGTCCTCCTCCTCTCAACTGCTTTTAATGGGTGTAAATACAGCTGAGGGCTACAAAATGCAGCACCTCAGGGAATGTCTAGCGCATGTCCCTGTGGGGGCATGGGAAGAGGTATGTCTGTGGCCTATGGGTCCACCTCTCCTTTCCCACCCCTAGGCCTGCTAACAACAATTCCAGCTTGTAGCTGAGGCTGGATTTCTTAGCCAGGTTTGAGGGTCCCACGACTACCACAGGGGTAACCAGCCAGGCCTCTTCAGCTCCACCATTCCTCTTCCGCCTCACTACCTTCCATTAAGGGGTCAACAGGGGCTTCCTTGAGGGTCAAACCAGGGTGGGTTCCCTCCATGGATCTGCCCAGGAGAAAGAACTATGCTGCTCCAACCAATCTGCCCTTCTAGAGGGTTCCCCACACCCATCGCTGGCAGAGGGTCACTTCTTGATAACTCTCAAAATCCCCCAAACACATCAAATCTTTACTACCACCAACAGGTAAGTAAGCACACCCCCATTTTATTGCCTTTTTGTCCAACAGTCCTGAGCAGGGAAAGGGGCAGGAATTGGGGTTGAGGTGAGGTTTCCCCCTCAGAACCATCATGTAGAGATCTTGAGGGGGTCTTCAACTGATTAGCGGGGTGAGAGACCCCTTACCCCCTTCCTCACCAATCCCAGTTGGTCTCAATGGAGTAAAGATTTTTCTGATGGGGTTTCCAGGCTTCTCACCGTCCATCAGGGCATCGTCCCAAACTCCTCCTCATCTTCTCTTCTCAGAGTTAAAATACAGGAGAGGGGAGTCTCTTTGAGGAGCCAGCAGTGGTATTTCTCAGGGTTCTAGACAAGGGCGTGTCAGTCTCTTTCTGTCCAACAGCGGGGCGTCTTGGCTCCCCGGGCCTTAGGGTAAGTAGCTTTCAGTTTGACAGTCCGCCCCAAGCCTCATTGGTTAAGTCTGACCCGGTACCATACAGCAAGTAAAGCCGGGCATTTCTCGCCATCGCACCCCACGCCCCAGGAGGGCTCTTCAACTACCTCAATCTGTCGATCTAGTTTCTCAAGACCTCTCACTTTCCATTGGGGGGCTCCCCGGTCCTCCAGTCCCCCTGAGCCATCGGCCGAGCCCTTCAGCCGGTCACCGTCCATCCAGCGGGGTCTTCGGTGTCCTCATGCTGTCTAGCGGTCTCCTCGAGTCGTCACCTTCATCAGACAGGGTCCCTGGGGCCCCCGTGCCGTTGAACTCCTCGGTCGGGCCCCGCGTACGCACGAAGGAACCCATGGCCGTGGCGTGGCCCGAGCGTAGCATCTGAAGCTGGCGCCGACCGCGGCGGTACAGGTACTCGATGCGCAGTACGTCGGAGCGTGGCAGGCAGGCGTGCTGCCGGAACTCGGCCCGCACCCGTGCCTCGGCGCCCGGCTTCCCGCGCCCGGCGCGCAACAGCTCGCGGTACAGGCTCAGAACTTGCCTCTGCAACCGGCTGTGCCGGCTCATGGTAGCAGCTGGGCCGCCGGGCACGGAGCGGCGCACGAGCACAGGCGGGAGAAGCGGTGAAAACACTGCTATAGGCACTTCCGCCTCCCGCTCCCAGCTTTGCGGCGCCTTCGCGCCTCATAGGTTGTCGTTGCTTCTACGTCACAATGTTGTGTGTAAGGGGCGGAGCTAATGGTTCACTGGCCCGCCCCACTGGACATCAGTGTCCTTGAGAGGACAGTACTCCTGAGGGCCTGGAGGAGGAGGACGCTAGACGCAGAGACTCTTAGGTTTGGGGTCGGAAGAGACCAGGGGATCCTGACCTGACTCTTGGGTCCTGCGAGTGGAGAGAGCTAGAGGTTAGGATCCTTGTGTTCCCCAGAGCTCTGGGGGCACTGGGGGAGAGAAGACGGGCACACACGTGGGTTTATCCTCATTTATTAAAGCAACCATGGGAAGCTCCGTGCATCCGCATTCCCAGAGAAAGTGTTTATCGAGGGCCCCAACCCCTGGGGACGGGAATACGCGGTAAAGTGCTGGGTCACAGCAGGCAAAACATGCTGAGAATATGCCGTGGGCTATAAGCCCCCAAACGCAGCCAGTTTGGGCGGGTAGCGCTCTCTGCCGATGTGAGCGGGATCTGAGGGTAGGAGAGGGAGGCGCCTCGGATCTGAGAGTAGGAGAGGAGGGGCCTCCCTAGCAGTTGAAGCCGAATCAAGCCCACACGGAACTCTTCGACTATGTTGGCACTCCGCAGACGACTGAGCGACTTCGCTTTCACTTTTCACTTTCATGCATTGGAGAAGGAAATGGCAACCCGCTCCAGTGTTCTTGCCTGGAGAATCCTGGGGATGGAGGAGCCTGGTGGGCTGCCGTCTATGGGATCGCACAGAGTCGGACAGGACTGAAGCGACTTAGCAGCAGCAGCAGCAGACCGCCAGGGAAGTATCAGATAGTCAGGCGCAATTCCGTTAGAGTTCCGCAGGCTATTCGGAGGCGTCCTCGTAGCGCTGGGAGGCCCGCAAGGCCACGACCCGCTCAACACCCTACCAGCACCTACCGGCACCTGCCAGCACCCGGAGCTTGTGAGACCGGTAAACTATAACCCGGGATCCCTCCGCCCAGCGTGCGACCACGCCTCCGCGCATCTGGGCATGCGTTCTTCCGCAAGAGGCTAGCCTGGTCAGGGGCTAGGGAGAGGGCCTGAGTCTGGGAGTAGATCAGTTCAGTTGAGTTCAGTTGCTCAGTCGTCTCCGACTCTTTGCCACCCCATGGACTGCAGCATGCCAGGCTTCCCTGTCCATCACCAACTCCCGGAGCTTGCTCAAACTCATGTCCATCGAGTACGTGATGCTATCCAACCATCTCATCCTCTGTCCTCCCCATCTCCTGCCTTCAATCTTTCCCAGCATCAATGAGTCAGTTTTTCACATCAGGTGGCCAAAGTATTGGAGTTTCAGCTTCAGCATCAGTCCTTCCAATGAATATTCAGGACTGATTTCCTTTAGGATTGACTGATTTGATTTCCCTGCAATCCAAGGGACTCTCAAGAGTCTTCAACACCAGTTCAAAAGCATCAATTCTTTGGCGCTCAGCTTTCTTTATAGTCCAACTCTCACATCCATACTGGTAAAACCATAGCTTTGGTTAGATGGACCTTTGTCAGCAAAGTAATGTCCCTACTTACTATGCTGTCTAGGTTGGTCATAGCTTTTCATCCAAGGAGCAAGTGTCTTTTAATTTCATGGCTGCAGTCACCATCTGCAGTGATTTTGGAGCCGAGTCCATGCAATTCTCCAGGCCAGAATACTGGAGTAGATTGCCATTCTCTTCTCCAGAGGATCTTCCTAACCCAGGGATCAAACCCAGGTCTGCAGGCAGATTCTTTACCAGCTGAGCCACAAGGCAAGCCCTGGGAGTCAATAGGGAGATCTGAAACCGCTGTGATTCCTGCTGCTGTCTCTCTGTCACAACACATACCAGGTTCTTTGCTAGAGGAATAAGGTCTGGGATTTGCTTTAAAATCCTACAGCACAAACAAAACAAAGAGTGGGAGGAAAAGATGAAAGCAAGCATGGAAAAATATTTGTAACTGTAGTGGGGTTTCATAACACTATTCTTTTGTGATGCTTGAAATTTTTCATAATAAACACTGTCTCAGAAGGGAACTTTAGAGAGGAAAAAAAAAGCCTCTGGAACCTGTCACATCTCTCATCTGTGTCTTCATAATCTAGTAACTGTTTACTGAGCACGTACCCTGTGCCAGGTACTCTTTCAAGTCCTTTAATATTTTATCTATAAGATAATGTATAACAGAGTAGGTTAATAAAATGTGTAATATAATATTATACAATTGGTATTTTAATATACTGTCAGCTAATTTATATTATTTTATGTAATCCATTTATCTGAAAATAGTAAATATTTAAAACATTTTATTAAACATTTAATGTTTTAAGTGATATTAAATCCTCATCAACACTCTGATGAGACGGTCTGTACCATATGACTCTTATGAAACTGAGGCTAGAGAAGTAACATAGCCTGCCCAGCTTCACATACCTGGTAAGTGGCAGAGTCAGGTTTTGAACCTCGGGGATCAGATTTCATGACCTCTAGTTTTAACAACTCTGCTGTACATACTGAAGTCTTCCCAGCTGGTGCTAGAGGGAAGGAATCCATCTGCCAGTGCAAGAGGCACAGGAGACACGGGTTCGATCCCTGGGTCAGGAGGATCCCATGGAGGAGGGAGTGGCAGCCCACTCCAATATTCTTGCCTGCAGAATCCCATGGTCAGAGGAGCTACGGTCCAGAGGGTTGCAAAGAGTCAGATACAACTGAAGCAACTTATCATGCATATACATACTGCCTCTCCAAAGATAAAATAAAAATGGTTACAAGAGCAATCACAGCTCATACTTACTGAGCACTTATGCCAAGCACTTTATATATATCTTCACAGCTACCCTGTATGGTGGGTACTGTTCTTATCACTACTTTTTGTGGATGAGCAAACAGGCATAGAGAGAGGCTGAGTCACTTACCCAAAGCTACACTAGTTTAGGAGACGCAGTCAGGAGTCTCTTGACCCTTGAACCAAAGGATCAAGCTTACCTGTCTGGCTTAGCTTACTTGACAGTTGTGGTTGATGTCCAAGCTGTTCTCTCCCATCCTCCCACCCCTACAGGTAACTCTGAACTCACAGATGATTCTGTTTCTCATCATGAGATTTCAGGTTTGTTTTCCCCTTACTAATAAATAGCATTCTGGGACTTCACCAGTGGTCCAGTGGTTAAGTATCACCTTCCAATGCAGGGGACTTGGGTTTGAACTCTGGTTGAGGAACTAAGATCCCACATGCTGTGAGGTATGGCCAAAAAATAAATAAAAACAACAAACAAAAGAACTCCCCAAACTATCCATTTTGCCTTCCCAGATCCCAGCTCTGCTGTTGCTCTCCTGCTTTCAAAGAAGCAATACATCCTCTATCCTGGCATCTCTTCCTGCTGGATTTCCAACCTCTCCTTGTCTGGCTTCTGCCCATCAGCACTGAAACATCCCTGAGTTTTTCTCATCTCAAAATAATACTGATAAAAATTAGTTCTAAGACATCCTTGCCTTCTGGCTCATCCTAGCTGATCTTATTATTATTTGTTCCATGCCGTTGGGGCATGCAGGATCTTCGTTGCCCAAACAAGGATCACATCTGTGCCTCCTGCATTGGGAATGTGGAGTCTTAACCACTGGAGCTCGAGGGAAGTCCCCTAGCTCATCTTTATTCTCCCCTTTCTGCATGGATTCCTTGTCAAGAGAGGTGTCTTTGCTTGCCATCTCCAGCTGTCTCATTCCTCAACCCTGCAGTCCAAGAGCTGCCTCCTGCTGTGTTGTGTGATAGAAGGAGCCTGTGTTTCTGAATTGGAGGAAATGAGCTGGTTTTACTTGGGCTGTTCATGAGAGAGCAATAGCTTTTATCAAGTTTATGTTACTGTAATGTTGAGCCTCTGTTATAGCTCTTGGCCCCAAAAGTCTAATTAATATAGATGCTAATGAAACCATTTACCTCAGATTGGCACTTGATCCCATGTGCTGGGACTTGAACCCAAGTGGCTGGGCCTTGAGCCCAGCCAAAACCCTGCTTGGGAATCTAACCCATGTGGTTGGGACACAAACCCAGCCAAAATCCATGGTACCCAGTTCCAGGACCTAATGAAGCTCAGGTTCTTGATGCCTCATCACAGAAGGAATTCAGTGAGAAAAAAAGTGATAGGTAAGAAGTGGATTTATTCAGATTCAGGGAGAAGCACACTCCACAGAGTATGGGACATGCATGGGGCCAGTGAGTGCGCCTGTGAAATGTGGCATGATTAGTTTTTATAGGTTGGGTAATTTCATATGCTAATGAGTGGGAGGATTATTCCATCTATTTTGGAGAAGAGGTGGAGATTTCCACTGGTCACTGTTCTGATGTACAGTTCCTTGCAGTGGCCCAATTTCTTGGTCTTTTGACAGTGCCTTGGAACTGTCATGGTGCCTCTGGGTGTGTCATTTTACTTGCTGATTGAGGATCAGGGTCTAGTCTTGTCTGCCATCTTGGTCCCATTTGATTCTTTTTTTTTTTTTTTTTTTTTGGTCGCATTTGATTCTAATCAGTTTATGTTGTGTCCTTGGGCGATGTCTTTTCTTTCAAAAGTTTTGTCCTGCCCTTTCCCCTCCTGTTATGCTAACACAGAAAAAGGAAAAGGCAGGGATGAAAGATGGAAATTTGAGTCCTAGTGACATCATTTGAGTCCCCAAATCCAGCCCTGTCTGAAAGCCTCAACTTTACCCAAAGAAAAGTGGATATATTTCTTGTTGTATTTAAGATAGTTGGCATCATTTTCTATCAGTTACAACTGAAAGTCTTATTGATATGGTGTCCTGAAAGGAATATTTTGATAAGAAATGGGAGACTCTGTGCCCACCCACCCAGGCCTGGGGACCTCTCTTACAGGCATGTCACATCCCTTGTGGAAGCAGCCCCAGTGGCTTGGGACACACAATCTGTGCCATCAAAGATGATGCCAGGGTCACACTCACAGCCCTCATGGCATCACAACAGTGAGCAGGGCTTGTTGCAGAGAAGCCAATTCTGACTGCATATTGGAAACTGTTTCTTTGACTTGCTTTTTGTTGCTTTGTTATTTTGCAAACTCTGGGAGATAGTGAAGGACAGGGAAGCCTGGCATGCTGCAGTCCATGGGGTCACAAAGAGTTGGACATGACTGAGTCACTGAACAACAACAAGCCTGCCTCAGAAGACCTTGCCCCTCTTCCTGACTGTAAACTAAAGTGCTTTTGTTCAGTTTATAGAGAGATAATCTGACTTTACCCACCTGTGAATATCTACAATAAAAAGAAGAGATTAACACACCCCTTCCAAAGGTTGGCCATTCCTGTAGATGTTTTGCAAGACTAAAGATTCTTTCACTTTACTTCCCCACTGCCTCTCCCTCTCAATTCTGCCTTTTGATTTTCGTTCCTCATCACCCCTCTCTCTGGCTCCAAAGAAGCTGGCATCCAGATCCCAACAAGATGGTTACTCTGAGACATTAGTCTGCCATCTTCTTGGTCAGCTGGCTTTTCGAATAAAGTCATATTCCTTGCCTCAACACCTTGTCTCTCAGATTTATTGGCCTGTTGTGCAGCAAGCAGAGTGAGCTTGGACTCGGTAACAGGCTGAGAAGCAGGACATGGACCCCATGACAGGTCCATGCACAGTGGCTTCAGGTGGACAAGTGAGGACTGCAAGTGGATGGCAAAGGTGAGTGCTTGGACTCCCAAGTTTACTTTTCCAGTCCTACTGCCTCCTACCCCGAGTCAGGCTTGCTTCCTAGTGATGTTTTCCAACTTCCACAACGTCGCAATTATGGTTCCCTTTCCCTTGCATGTCCCTCCTACACACTGTCCTCAGCCAGTTCCATCAATGTCAGGTGTTCTGTGATCCCCATCAGGAGAGGAGACTCTTCCTGCTGGCCCACAACTTGCCTAGCATGCATCCCAGGCTCAGCCAGAGCACTCACAGCAAAGTTGGGGGCGCCTCCAGGACATCATGGGAATCCCAGCCTCCTGATGACCCTGCAGTGTAGGCTGGGATGTAAAGAGGAGACAGGTGGTGAGGAAAAGAGATGGGCACAAAAGAAAGACCTTGGGACTTTGTTGGTGGTCCAGTGGCCAAGACTCTGTGCTCCCAATACAGGGGGCCCAAGTTCTATCCTTGGTCAGGGAACTAGATTCCACATGGCACAACTAACTGCCCCTATGCCCCAACTAAAGATTTTGCATGCAACAACAAAGATGGAACTTTGTTGCCTCAACTAAGGCCTGCACAGCCAAATAAATCAATACTAAAAACAAAACAAAAACACCCATGAAGACCTTGTTAAACTGCTGTCCCTCCAGGTCTGGTCACTTCTTCAAATCTAGTCGTTGCTCTTTTCCAAGTCCCACCCTTCTTCACCTGGCTCCGCCCACCAAGGCCTAAACTTCTCCATTGCATGCTCTTGGCCACACAGGCTGGGGCAGAGGAGCCTGCAGACCAGGCCACAGCCTGGCATCTCTGCCAACTTCCAGGTGTTGTGCAAGGGCACTGAGGGGCTGCTTGGGCTGCCTGGGTCATGAGGTCAGCATAGGTAGGATCCTGTAGGGCCTCAGCAGTGTCACGTGCACCAGGGTGTCCCAATCTTAGGTCAGAGAGAGGCTGAAGTGGGATCTATGCAGGGCAGGCAGCCTGGCAGTAGGTGAGGAGGCTGCAGTCCTGAATGGAGGGCGGTGATTCCAGAATTCCCTTCACCAACTGCGAGGGAACACGGGAGGGGAGAGCAGCCAGGGAAGAGGGTAGTGGCGGTCAGCAGACTCTTCTGGAAATGTCACTAAAGGATCAGAGAGGGATCAAGGAGAACATTGGTGGTTCGATAAGGGGCGTTTAGTCATTAGGGATCAAAGGAGAATTCAATGGGAGGTCAGTTGGAGGTGAAATGGAGGGTCAATAAAGGATCCAATGGGGGATCAATGGTAGAGTGGTCAGAATTAATGAGGGGTCAGTGGAAGACCAATGAGGGGGGAAAGAATAATTAAGGAGTTGGTGGGGAGGGGTCAGTGAGGGAGCAAGGGGAGGATCACAAAGAGGACAAATAGAGGCAGTGGAAGGACAGATCCATGCGTCACTGAGGATCAGAAGACTTAGATGGCTTTGGTGGCAATGGGAGGACTTAGCTCATGGGTACATTGGGGTAGATTCAGAAAGTAAACTGATGAATTAACGTGACACTATGAAAGGCTCAGTGGAGCCCACTGGGCTCCTCTTCCATGGGGATTCTCCGAGCAAGAATACTGGAGCAGGCTGCCAGGCTTTTCTCCAGGGGATCTTCCCAACCCAGGAATCCAACCCCCATCTCTTATGTCTCTTGAATTGACAGGTATGTTCTTTACCACTAGCACCACTGGGAAGCCTTCAATGAATAAGATACTGCATCAAAGAGGCTCGATTAGGATACCAGAAAGGCAGAGAATTCAATGCAAGAGTCAATATCAATAGGCAGATCAATGGGAAGATCCACAGGGGTGTAAATGATCAGTCGAAGACTCAAAGAAGAATTAATTAGTGATAGGAGTCTCAAGGGTAGTAAATAAAGACAAGTGAGAGTCAGTGGGAGGGAGTCCACAAGCAAGTCATTGAGGAGGGGGGTCAGTAGCCATTGGTGGGGAGCAGTGAATGGTGCCCCTGGGGAATCAGAGTGGACATCTTTGAAGACTAGTGGGAGAGTCAATAAAGGGACAACAGCAGGAAAACAGGGGTCAGTATGGATTTTGGCAGTAGTGGGGACAGTAGAGGTTGGGGGTCAGTGTGGACCTTTGGAACCTCACCCCGCTGTGGTTGAGATCTTTCAGATTCATGTCTGGTGCCAGAACACAGGCTCAGAGGGTCAGACCCTTGGTGCAGCCACATGGCATCAAACCCAGACTGAAGTTGTCATGGACTGTGCCACGGAAACACACCAGGCGGTAGACAGAGGAGCCAGGGAATTCACAGCAGGCTCCTTCGAATGTGTGGAAGTGGAAGTCTCCCATGGCAGGACAGACTAGTGGCTCCTCCAGGACACTGGGGCCGGGTGGGGACTAGGCTAACAGGCAGTGGTACCAGGTATCTGTGGCAGCCGTTGCAGTGATCATAGCACTTCTCAGGCCAGCACTGGGGCATGCTGCTCACAGGGCACCAGTGGCCGGTTGGTAGCCACACTGAATACAGTTGTCTGTCCAGAAAGCACAACCTTGGCGGAGGAAGCAGGAGCAGTGGGCACAGGGCGTGCATCAGCCCTCCAGCAGAAGATGACCAAGTGGGCACTGGCAGGGGCGTGGGGGCAGCTCCAGTGCTCTGCAGCTGCGGGGTTGGTACATATGGTTGGTTAGACAGTGCCACATGGCACAAAGCTGGTGTTAGGTGGGCTGGGGAGCAGTGGTGGGGAAATCAGCAGTGAGGCCACGGGGCTTAGAGCAGGAGCCAAGTAGATGTAGAGGACTCGTGGAGGACCCATGAGTCCCAGGAATCTGAGTCACAGTCCGCTCCTTCCCAACACCTGGAAGTCATGAGCTAATCTCTGACGCCTCAGGCCACAGCCCTGGTCACCTTGCAATTGACAGTCTAAGAGTCCATCTGTGATGTCACAGACCTCCTTCGCAGGGCAGTGGTAGGGGTCCCAGGTCACAACCTCCCTTCGTTGGTAGGTATAGGAGGAGCAATTCTTTCTCTTTTTTTTGTCTTTTTTAATTAAAAAAATTTTTTAAGTTTATTTATGTTTGGCTGTGCTGGGTCTTCATTGCTGTGCACAGGCTTTCTCTAGTTACGGCGAGCGGGGACTACTCAGTAGTTGTGGTACACAGGCTTAACTCTCCAAGGCATGTGAAATCTTCCCCAACCAGGGATTGAACCTGTGTCTCCTGTGTTGGCAGGCAGATTCTTATCCACTGTACCACTCAGTTCAGTTCAGTAGCTCAGTCGTGTCCGACTCTTTGCAACCCCATGAATCGCAGCACGCCAGGCCTCCCTGTCCATCACCAACTCCTGAAGTTCACTCAGACTCACATCCATCGAGTCAGTGATGCCATCCAGCCATCTTCTCCTCTTACCCCCAATCCCTCCCAGCACCAGAGTCTTCTCCAATGAGTCAACTCTTCGCATGAGGTGGCCGAAGTACTGGAGCTTCAGCTTCAGCATCATTCCTTCCAAAGAAAGCCCAGGGCTGATCTCCTTCAGAATGGACTGGTTGGATCTCCTTGCAGTCCAAGGGACTCTCAAGAGTCTTCTCCAACACCACAGTTCAAAAGCATCAATTCTTTGGCGCTCAGCCTTCTTCACAGTCCAACTCTCACATCCATACATGACCACAGGAAAAACCATAGCCTTGACTAGACGAACCTTTGTTGGCAAAGTAGTGTCTCTGCTTTTGAATATGCTATCTAGGTTGGTCATAACTTTTCTTCCAAGGAGCAAGCGTCTTTTAATTTCATGGCTGCAGTCACCATCTGTAGTGATTTTGGAGCCCCCAAAATAAAGTCTGACACTGTTTCCACTGTTTCCCCATCTATTTCCCATGAAGTGATGGGACCGGATGCCATGATCTTCATTTTCTGAATGTTGAGCTTTAAGCCAACTTTTTCACTCTCCACTTTCACTTTCATCAAGAGGCTTTTTAGTTCCTCTTCACTTTCTGCCATAAGGGTGGTGTCATCTGCATATCTGAGGTTATTGATATTTCTCCCGGCAATCTTGATTCCAGCTTGTGCTTCTTCCAGCCCGGCATTTCTCATGATGTACTCTGCATATAAGTTAAATAAGCAGGGTGACAATATACAGCCTTTACGTACTCCTTTTCCTATTTGGAACCAGTCTGTTGTTCCATGTCCAGTTCTAACTGACCTGCATACAGATTTCTCAAGAGGCAGATCAGGTAGGCTGGTATTCCCATCTCTTTCAGAATTTTCCACAGTTTATTGTGATCCACACAAAGGCTTTGGAATAGTCAATAAAGCAGAAATAGATGTTTTTCTGGAACTCTCTTGCTTTTTCCACAATCCAGCAGATGTTGGCAATTTGATCTCTGGTTCTTCCGCCTTTTCTAAAACCAGCTTGAACATCAGGAAGTTCATGGTTCACATATTGCTTAAGCCTGACTTGGAGAATTTTGAGCATTACTTTACTAGCGTGTGAGATGAATGCAATTGTGCGGTAGTTTGAGCATTCTTTGGCATTGCCTTTCTTTGGGATTGGAATGAAAACTGACCTTTTCCAGTCCTGTGGCTACTGCTGAGTTTTCCAAATTTGCTGGCATATTGAATGCAGCACTTTCACAGCATCATCTTTCAGGATTTGGAATAGCTCAACTGGAATTCCATCACCTCCACTAGCTTTGTTCGTAGTGATGCTTTCTAAGACCCACTTGACTTCACATTCCAGGATGTCTGGCTCTAGGTCAGTGATCATGCCATCATGATTATCTGGGTCGTGAAGATCTTTTTTGTACAGTTCTTCTGTGTATTCTTGCCACCTCTTCTTAATATCTTCTGCTTCTGTTAGGTCCATACCATTTCTGTCCTTTATCAAGCCCATCTTTGCATGAAATGTTCCCTTGGTATCTCTAATTTTCTTGAAGAGATCTCTAGTCTTTCCCATTCTGTTGTTAGGGAAGTCCTAAAGACTTTTTTGATGTGGACCATTTTTAAAGTCTTCATTGAACTTGTTACAATATTGCTTCTGTTTGATGTGTTTTGTTTTTTTTTTTTTGGCCAGGAGGCAAGTGGGATTTCAGCTCCCCGACCAGGGTTCACACCCTTACCCACTGCATTGGAAGGTGAAGTCTTAACCACTGGACCACCAGGGAAGTCCCAAAATTCAGTTCCAACATAGTGTTATTGTTGTTGTTGTTTGGCCACACATGCAGCTTGCAGGATCCAAGTTCTGTAACCAGGAATCAAACCCATGCCCCCCTGCAGTGGGAGTGTGGAGTGCTAACCACTAGACCTCCAAGGAATTCTTCTAAGAGGAGCAATTCTTTAACAGGACAGTCTGGCCAGGCTGTGGAGGAAGGGAGGAGAGTGAAAGGGGAGGTGGTACTAAAGAGAGGGTATGCCTAGAGGTTCTGACATGAGACCCATTCAAGTAATTGCATGGAGATTAGAGGCAAAGTGGAAGGATCCAAGTGAAACTCTAACAAGAACCCAAGAGGATGCTCTCAGGGAAGTTCTGGCCATTGTGGAGGCAAGAACAGTGGTCCACAGGGATGCAGTCACCCCCTACACGGAAGAATCCATCCTCACACTCAGAGCCCTCATCCCAGGGAGCGGGAAGCTGCAACCACCTCCTGAACACTTGGACAGGCCACAGGGCAAGGGTTCCTCACAAGATGCAGAGGCTCTTTGAGGGTGGGGCGGGGTTGGGGGAGGCTGCATGGCTGGAGAGACACACTTGTCAGGTTCAGACAAGCCATAGGCCTACCCTCCATCCAACAGCACCCTGAGGCTGCATTGTTCTGTTGAGAGCTCCCCATGGATTAATCATAACAGCAAAAACAACCAGAGTGAGCAGTGTCTACATACCATACCATGTGCTAGCTACTTTAACAGGTCCTAGATGTGACTGAAGCGGCTTCTCTGTTCTTTGTCTTTGGGAGTTTTTTGGCTCACCACTCACCCCAGCCCCTACTGAAAGGGGTGACCATCCCTTGGATCATCAGATGATTCTACCTCTTATCTGCCTGTTTGGGCCTTGGGCCAAGAGACTCTAGTGGTGGCTGTCTTTTCTGTCCTCCCATCCTTTAAAAAAAAAATACAAAAGATAACCCCAAATGAAAACATCTATTTATTTGGCTGCAGCAGGTCTTAGTTGCAGCACTCAGGATCTTCGATCTTCATTGTTGCAGGCGGAATCTTTAGTTTCAGCATGTGAACTCTTATTTGCAGCACATAGTATCTAGTTCCCTGGCCAGGGATCGAACCTGGGCCCCCTGCATTGGGAGTGCAGATTGTTAGCCACTGGACCACCAAGGAAGTCCTCTCCCATCCTTCTGACAATGATACCTCTACCTCCTTTTTGACAGTCACCCATCCTTATTTCCAACATGCAGATTGAGATGACTATACATCCAGGCTCCAGAGATGGGTATAGGAATCAGAGCTGGCTAATCAGACTATTCCTCCCTCCTCTGGGCCCCAGTAGTTGGTCAAGTAAAATCTATGAGTGGGGACTCTAGGACTTTGGCAACTAGTGGGGGAAAGGTGTTACATTTTGAGAGAGGGCTATAAAGCTGTTAGAATTGTCCTCCTGTTGTTGCAGAAGCCTTGCTGCTACCACAGAGGAAGAATTTGCTTGAGAATAAAGCTAACACAGAGAGAGGATGGCTCCCTTAGTAGCTCAGACAGTAAAGCATCCGCCTGCAATGCAGGAGACCCAGGTTCAATCCTTGGGTTGGGAAGATCACCTGGAGAAGGAAATGGCAACCTACTTCAGTATCCTTGCCTGGAAAATTCCATGGACGAAGGAGCCTGGCGGGCTATAGTCTGTGAGGTCGCAAAGAGTCAGACACAGTTGAGTGACTACACACACACACACAGAGGAAGGAAGGGAAAACCAGGACAAAGAAGAGAGAGAAAGAAACAGACTTCTTCTAACTGCAACTGAAAATTCTTAATCTAGCTAAGCCTGAAGATAGAAATACCTTCTGTCTTTGCAGCTATATGTGCTTCAAATCCTTTTTTTTTTTTAATTTCCCCAGTTTAGGATTTTGACACTGCCAGTAAGAGGCCTGCCTGACATATTGGCCACACCATGTCCCCATGACTCCACCTCTGCCACAGCTGGTTGGGCCAAGGCTGGACAAATGACCATGGCCGACAGAGGTAGGGGTGGTCATCAGTCTATAACTAAAGAGCAAGCCAAACAAATTCCCCCCAGAGTGCATTTGAACTAGAGGCAGGACGGGGTCAGACAGGGATGGACACTGACGCAGAGAGTCAGGATGGAGCCAAGAGACCATGAGAAATGTGGAGAAGAAACGTGGACATAAAGACTCAAAGTTAATGAGAGTCTGTTCAATAAGTGAACAAATGTTCAGATGCCAGCTAATTCATTTTCTCAAAAAAAAAAAAAAAAAAAAAAAAGATTTATTTATTTATTTATTTATGGCCATCCTGGGCCTTTGCTGCTTTGGGGCTTTTCTCTAGTTGTGGTGAGTAGTGGCTATGCTATTCTCTGGTTGCAGTGCTCGGGTTTCTCTTTTTGTGGAGCACCGGCTCTAGAGCACAAGGGCTTCAGTAGTTGTAGCTCCCGGGCTATAGAGCACAGTCTCAATAATTGCAGTGCACAGGCTTAGTTGCTCTGTGGCATGTGGGATCTTCCCTTGGCAGGCAGAGTATTTACCACTGAGCCACCAGGGAAGCCCAGCTAAGTCATTTTCTAAGTGTAGGACACTGGGCAAATTCCTTAACCATCAATGCCTTGGTTTCCCTCATTCATAACATGTGCCTGCCTGATGGGACTGTTGGGAGAATTAATTAAGGTAATAGAGGGCGTGTGTGTGTGTGTGTGTGTGTGTTTTGGTTGCTTAGTCGTACCAGACTCTTTGTGACCCTGTGAACCTTAGCCCTCAAAGCTCCTCTGTCCATGGATTCTCCAAACAATAATACTGGAGTGGGTTGCCATTCTCTTATCTAGGGGATCTTCCTGACTCAGTGATGGAACCTACATCGCCTGCATTGGCAGGTGGATTCTTTACCATCTGAGCCACCATGGAAGCCCAATAGAAGGCTTAGCACTGAGCAAGCACTCTATAAAGTCAGTCCCCTTTTCATGTTACTACTGGAACTATTTTTACATTATTGTTAGAAAGATACTAAAACATAGAGGGTTCAGGAGAATTCTGGAGTCAGGCAGAAAGGCCAGTTCTGCTGCTTACGGCTGAGATCTGGGGAAGCACTTAGCTTCTCTGTGCCTCTGTTTCCTCACCAGAGAAAAGAGATGACGATTGGCCTTATCTCCTAGTGCAGTTCAAAGGTGCAGTGAGCTGATTTGGAACATGTCAAACAGAAGCTCTGATCTCCTGAAGGGTTTGTTACAAAAGGATGCTGGGTCCCATCCCAGCATTTCTGAGTCAGTAAGTCTGGGGCAGTCTGCATTGTAGACAGGCCCTGTGTTGCTGCTGCTGCTGGTCTAGGGACAATAATTTGAGAACCAGAATGGGAGCTTTGTAAATACAGCCATGAGAGAAAATCAGATCCGTTTTCCCAAGGAAAGTGTGGTCAGAATTCGGTCCTGTTTGGCTCTGTATCTCATTCGTGGGCCCAGCACATAGTGGCTCTCACTACCACCTACAGGATGATGGAAGACCAGACCTGGTCTTGCACTGCCAACCCCCCTGGTGATGGCTCACAGCAAAAGCCAAGTGTCCTTCAGGGCCGCACACAGACACCAATCATTTGGCAAGTGGCCGTGGAGGCCTGTGGGCAGGCACGGAGCACTTGGTGGTTCCCATGGGCATGACCTTTGTTGGCCACAACCCTTGTTGGCCACATAGGCCAGGAAGAACTCTGGTGGCAAGAATGGGTGGCAGGGTGCCAGCAGGCCTCTGGGATCATACAGGAGGCTGTAGTTGCTATGTCTGTGCCCCTGTCCTCGGTGGCTGCTGGCATCTGGGCAGAGACACAGGCCTGCCATGCAGTTGCAGCTTCAGCCCCACACAAGTGTCCAGAGTACATAGGAATAGTGTGAGTGTACAGGTATAGCAAGCCTGGGAAAAGAGTAGCAATGGAGGGTTACTTGGTGGCAAGTGGTTGCCAGAGTCTCACTCCCAACTTCTGGGGCTGGAATATGGCATCTGGGGCCCTGTGGAGGTAAGAGCTGGAAAACTTGAGCAGAGCTGAAGCAAACCCTCAAAGAGGTAAATGCTAGGTGGACCATCCATGGATCAGAGGCACGGCTGGTCAGTAAGAGCTAGACTGGGAAAAGCCTTAGGGGCTGGACTATGACCAGGTCTGAGTTTCTGAAGAGGTAAGAGTTGAGTAACTGGACCACGATCAGGGCTGAGAAGTGAGAAGGATGAGAGCTGGGGGCTGGACTTCCGTCAGAATTGGGCTGACACTTTAGGGTGGGCAAGGTCGAGGGTCTTGATCATGATGGGGAGGAGGGGCTGATTGGAGGCTGGCAGTGGGAAGCACAAGGTCTCAGGGACTACACTGTGCAGGGAGGGGCTGGCATCCTGATATGGGCAACAAGGAGCTGAAGTTGCCCTGCAAGGGTCAGGAATGGGGTAAGCCCTGCCAATGAGGAAAGATGAAGAGGCTGGGCTGAGGCCTTGGACCCTTGCTGCATAGACCCAGTTCCTGCCATGGAAAGACTTGGCCACCCAGTAACAGGCTGGTTTCACAGTAGACATTTAGCATCAGGCAGGGTCCAGTGCCCAGGCATATATCCACGGTGCAACCTTGGCTTTGATGTAGAGAGCTCATGGCCTGGGTGGAAGGGCCCCAGGGGTTCAAGAGGATATCACATGTGTGCACAAAGTGGGCAGGGGTGCTGGTGGTTGGCAGGGTGACAGGATGGAGGCAGCACCTTGCCAGCAGCATCCAGGCAGCCAGCCAGGGAACCCACCCAGAAGCTAAGGCTGAAGGCCCAGGCCAGTGCATCCTCAGGCAACATGATGCCACCTAGAATGGAGGCTTTCCAGCCGCCAACTCTGGTAATCTCCACCCCACAGGGTCAAGTTTTGATCTTTAGAAACCAGAGGGTAAGTACATAAAATTCAGGCCAAGGGATGCGGAACTCTCACTCCAGCTGCCTAGAGGACATTTCCATCCACCAAATCCAGGAGTCCTGCCTTTTAGAACCAAGTAGTTCTGCACCCCAGGAACTAGAAGTCTTCACCCTCAGGGCCCACAGACGCCAAACCCAAGACCTAGTGTTTCAACCCTCACAACGCAGAAGTCCCGCGCCCCCAGTGGGGAGGAATCTCCATCTCAGACCCAAGGAACCCAGCCTCCAGAGCCTCAGCAGTCCCACCCCTAGGACCCAGAGGCTGTCCCACCCCTGGAACCCTGGAGTCTTGCCCCAGCAACTGACTCCAGTATCAAGGAGGTTACTTGCTCAGTCGTGTCTGACTCTTTGTGACGCCATAGACTATAGCCCACCAGGCTCCTCTGTCTATGACATTCTCCAGGTAAGAATACTGAAGTGAGTAGCCATTCCCTTCTCTAGAGGATCTTCCTGACCCAAGGATCGAACCTGGGTCTCCTGCATTGCAGGCAGATTCTTTACCATCTAAGCCACCAGGAAAGCCCCCAGTATCAAGGACTGTTGCCTTTAAATTCCAGAACCCCTTCCTTCCTAAGGTTCTCTCATTGCAGCCAACCTGGAATCTCGATAGGTTGACACTGACACCCAGGCGCTGACAGGCCGGCCCACAGACATCGAGGGCCACGCAAAGCACAAATTGGTAGAGAAGAGACAGATCCAAGCACTGCCGCTGGTCTGGAAGGGTCGAGGCGGCATCAGGTGGTGGCAGCAGCTAAAGGGCCGGTTCAGAGCCACCTGGGCAGGACAGGGTCCCGGGGGCTCCAGTGGGGCCCCAGGCCTGGCTCAGGGTACAGCCTAGGGGGGCTGGCCCAGGGCATCAGGTGGCTGCAGGGCCCAACTGTGCGAGGAGGCGCAGTGCAGGCAGCTCCTGCTCCAGACCTGCCTCTGCCCCTAGTCAGGAGCTGCGGAAATACAATCACGCTTCCTGATACGGAGGAGGGTCAAGGCAATCACAGCTGCTGCTGGTCCACCTGCGAGGCGATCCAAGTGTAGGGTCACCAGAAAGGCTGCATTCCCAAGCATCTGAGGAGGGTGAGGGATGGAAGTTGGTGGGGGGTTGAATGTTGGGGTACTGGAGCTTTGGGAGGTCTCACCCTCATCTGTTAACCAGGAGTCTTGTTTTTAATACCCAGCTCCATCCTCATGCAAAACTCAGAAACCCTTCTCTGAGGAAACCAGGTAAGTTGTTTCACTAAAGAGCTAGGGGTGCCCACCTCCTCCAGTTAATAGAAGAGCCTTCAGCCAGGACCTAAATGTCTCTCCTCCGATTATCAAGAGCCTCCACCAAGACCTTCCAGATCAGCGTGTCTCCCTTCTCCCAATCTATGATTTCCCTCTTTTTTTTGTCTCCCACCTCATCCCCCAGAAGCTTCCCATGTCACCTTGTACTCTCCTTCACTGCTTCCTTTCTGGTCCAGCCCTCATCATCTCCTACCCGGACAACTGCAGTGACCTCCTCACTGCTCTCCCAGCAATTCCTCCATCAGCCGCATAGACTGTTCCCTACATGGTGCCACAAGGATCCTATTTACATGCAAGGGATGTCTCAACCCTCCTCTGCACAAAATCTGTCCTTGACCCCAACTTTACACAGTATAAAAGCTGAAGTTACTGCAAGAGCCCACATGGCTGTCCACACTCCGACTCCCATAATCTCCTCCTTTACTGGGTGTCACGATCCCTCTACTTCAGCCTGGACTTCTTGCTGTTCCTCTCACATGGGTGGCAGATTTTCACTTTAGGCACTTGCTGTTCCCTCTGCCTGGAATGCTCTTTTCTCAGATATCCACATGGCTCTCTCCCTCACTTCCTTTGAGACTTGGCTTAAGTTACATCCCTCCTATTTAAAACTGTACTCTCAGAAATCCTGATCACACTTTCGTTGCTCTATTTTTTCTCTTTAACATGTATCATCTCCTAACATGGGCTTCCCAGGTGGCTCAGTGGTAAAGAATCTGCCTGCGAATGCAGGAGATGCAGGAGACAAAGGTTTGATCCCTGGATCAGGAAGATCCCCTGGAGAAGGGAATGGCAACCCACTCCAGTATTCTTGCCTGGAAAATTCTGTGGACAGAGGAGCCTGGCAGACTACAGTCCGGGGCCGCAAAGAGTCAGACACGACTGAGCGACTGAGCACACACACACAGTGCACGCGCGTGTGCACACACACACGCACACGTCTTCTAATATACTATTAACTAAACAGTTATTGTTTATTTCTCTCCAGTAGAATATAGGCACCATGAGAACAAAGGGTTTTTTTTTTTTTTTAATTATTTATTTGGCTGTGCTGTGTCTCAGTTGTGGTATGTGGTATCTTTGATCTTCATGCACACTCTTCGTTGTGGTATGCTGGACCTAGTTCACTGACCAGGGATCAAACCCAGGTTCCCTGCATTGGGAGCACAGAGTCTTAGACACTGGACCACCAGGGAAGTCCCAAGAACAAGGGTTTTTTCTGTCTTGGTTGCTGATACATCCTCAGTTTCTTGAACAAGGTCTTGTACCTAATAATAAAACATTCCTTAATCAAGAAGGAACTCAGGAATCAGGTCCCTGGGAGATGAGGGCCCAAGTAGTGAGAGTAAACCTCTGGAGCTCTGAGAACTTAAGGGTGCTGGATACCTGGAATGGAGACTGCCAGATGCTGGGGAGCCATGAGGGCACTTGGGGAACTCCTGACTCCTGAGTGGCAGGTTGAGCTCTCAAGGGGTGTGGAGGGCAGTATGGACCATCATGGGTTCACATATCAGATCTTAGCATCATACACTTTCTGAGCTTTTCTTATATTATCTCATTTAATCCTCACTACAGCCCTATGGGGAGAAGGCAATGGCACCCCACTCCAGTACTCTTGCCTGGAGAATCCCAGGGATGGGGGAGCCTGGTGGGCTGCCGTCTATGGGGTCACACAGAGTTGGACACGACTGAAGTGACTTAGCAGCAGCAGCACAGCCCTATGGGTTGTTGTTGTTGATCACTTGTCATTGTTAAGTTGTGTCTGATTCTTTGTGACACCAGGCTTCCCTGTCCCTCACTATCGCTTGCAGTTTGCTCAGACTCATGTCCATTGAGTCGATGACGCCTTCCAACCATCTCATCCTCTGTCACCTCCTTCTCCTCCTGTGTGCCCTCAATCTTTCCTAGCATCAGAGGCTTTCCCAATGAGTTGCCTCTTTGTATCAGGTGACCAAAGCATTGGCATTTCTGCATCAGTCCTTCCAATGAATATTCAGGGTTGATTTCCTGTAGGTTTGACTGGTTTGATCTTTCTATCATCCCAATTTCACAGATGAAGAAGCAGAGACCCAGAGAGGTTAAATAATTTGCCCAAGGTCATATAAATAATGAGTGGTCAAGTTGGAATTTGAACCCAGACCATCTGGCTCCAGAGTCCATTGTCTTTCTATAATGCTGAAAGGTAGCTTTGTACATCCATAACATCCATCAGTTTGCCCCTGATTAAATATATAGTCTTGGAGAAGGCAATGACAACCCACTCCAGTACTCTTGCCTGGAAAATCCCATGGATGGAGGAGGCTGGTAGGCTGCCGTCTATGGGATCACACAGAGTCGGACACGACTGAAGCGACTTAGCAGCAAATATATAGTCTAGCCCCCACAGCTTTCCAACCAGAGAAATGTCTGGAAACCTTCCCTGAGGAAAAATTTGGGACATGCCAGTGGCTGCATGTGGCCCTGGGATATGGCCAAAGCTCAGAATTTGGAGGCTCCAGATGCCAGTGTTAGGGGAAAATAAAAATAGCCGAAACATTCCTCAGTGACACTTAGCATGAGCTGACTTGGTTCCAAGTGCTTTCCCTACATTAACTTATCCCCACTTCACAAGAGCCTGATGAAGAAGCTTCTAGAAGTCCACAGTCCCTTATCTACAATTCCCCGATGCAAAAGTGGTCTGAAGACTGAAAGAGGTGTTCTGTGTTTGATGTTAAAACTAAATCAGGAGCAAAAGCTGACCTGAACTCACATGTGGCTGCTTACAGTTGTAATTTATCCCAATTGGTATGCATATTCAGACATGTCACTGCAGAAACATTCATATTTGTGGTTTTGTAACAACCACTAGGAGTATTATATGATATGTGGCATTTGCATGGGATGACCCTTTGAAATTCTAAAATCTGAAATGCACTAGGCCATAATCATTTTATTTACTTATTTATTAATTTAAAAATCATTTTATTTATTTTTGTCTGTGCTGGGTCTTCATTGCTGTGCAGGCTTTTCTCTAGTTGTGTGCGGGCTTCTCATTTCAGTGGCCTCAACGGTTGTGGAGCACAGGCTCTAGGGCACACGGGCTTTAGTAATTGGGGTCCACAGGCTTAGCTGATCCGTGGTATGTGGGGTCTTCCCAGATCAGAGATTGAACCCAACTCTCCTGCATTGACAGATGGATTCTTTACATTGAGCTCCCAGGGAAGCCCTATTTTTTATTTATTTATTAAAAAAAAATTGTTACTGTTGGGACTTCCCTGGTGGTCCAGTGGTTAAGAATCTGCCTTGCAAGGCAGGAGACATGGGTTCGATCCCTGGTCAGGGAACTATGGTCCCACATGCCACAGAGCCGTGTGCCATAACTAGAGTCACATGATTCCACATGACGCAATGAAGATCTTGCATGCCTCAACTGAGATCCAACAGCCAAATAAATAAAAACATACTCTTTAAAATGTTGCTTTTTTAAAAAAATATTTTTTTGATGTGGATCATTTTTAAAGTCTTAATTGAATTTGTCATGATAGTGCTTCTATTTTTTATGTTTTGTTTTTTTGGCCAAGAGGTAGGTGGGATCTTAGCTCCCCAAGCAAGGATTGAACCTGTACCAGCTGCACTGGAAAGCGAGATCTTAACCCCTGGACCACCAGGGAAGTCCCCCCAGTCATTTTAGATAAGGGACTGTGGACCTGTCTAACTGCCTCCATTTTAGAGATGACAAAAATGACGGATGGGGAAGGATGGAGGTCCCCTGTATTCCACACAGTGTGATTCTCACATGAACAAAGCCGAACTCATGTTTGACAGCAATGATGCTGATGCCAAAGATGTTCACTGTGACAAGCATGGACTGTCTCCCTCCAGAGCAGGTGACCCACAATTGAAAGGAAGGGAGGCCCCTTTGCAGAGCCTGAGGGCAAAGGCTCAGCATGTAGACGGTAGCTCCCAGGTGTGGGGAACGCATAACCATCAAATGTATAGGAAATTCCATGGCAGTCTAGTGGTTAAAACTCATCTTCCATTATAGGGGGCACGGGTTCGATCCCTGGTTGGGGAGCTAGGATCCTACATGCTGCATGGTGTGGCCAAAAAGTATAGATGTATGGTAACCCAGAGGCACAGCAGTACCCTCTGTGATGGCCCCCTGCCCATTACCAGAGAGAGCTTCTATCTCTGATTTGGTCACAGACATCATTTTGGACTCAGACACTGTTTCAAGTTCTGGTTTCCCCAGTCACAGCCTCTAAGCTTGGTTCAGTACTCGCCTGGGACCCTGGGTGGGCCACTAAGGCAGTTGCAGACCCAGACCATGACACTGTCATTGGATCTGGACTCTGGGTCAGCTATGAGCATCAGCAGGGAGACAGGTGCACGTGCCGATTCAACCGCAGGTACAGATTCAGGCCAGAGCCTGTTCACAGCCCCTTGGCAAGCCCCAGCTAAGCTGTGGCCACAGGTAAAAGCCTCGGTTCAGTTTCAGATGTGCTTTCTGATCCTGGATTGGCCATTACCATAGTTTGAGATAGCATATTCAAAAGCAGAGACATTACTTTACCAACAAAGGTTCGCCTAGTCAAGGCTATGGTCTTTCCTGTGGTCATGTATGGATGTGAGAGCTGGACTGTGAAGAAGGCTGAGCGCCGAAGAATTGATGCTTTTGAACTGTGGTGTTGGAGAAGACTCTTGAGAGTCCCTTGGACTGCAAGAAGATCCAACCAGTCCATTCTGAAGGAGATCAATCCTGGAATTTCTTTAGAAGGAATGATGCTAAAGCTGAAACTCCAGTATTTTGGCCACCTCATGCGAAGAGTTGACTCATTGGAGAAGACTCTGATGCTGGGAGGGATTGAGGGCAGGAGGAGAAGGGGACGACAGAGGATGAGATGGCTGGATGGCATCACTGACTTGATGGGTGTGAGTCTGGGTGACCTCCGGGAGCTGGTGATGGACAGGGAGGCCTGGCGTGCTGCGGTTCATGGGGTCGCAAAGAGTCTGACACGACTGAGCGACTGATCTGATCTGATCTGATCTGATAGTTTGAGAGCTGGACACTGCTCTGGAGTCCTTCAGAGGTACCATTTGGGAACGGGACATGGTCTTGGACTCAAATGTGGCTTGCATGCTGGGCACACACAGTCTTGCGCTTCACAAAGGTGACATGTGGTCCTGTTAAAGTGTCGTCATTACAGGAGACTGGGAACTGGAGTGGAATCATAAGGAAGATGCTAGGAGGGAATGAGATTCCATGGGAGGGTCTGCAGCTTCTTCAGTCAGAACATCTGGAGATGAGATGAGGAGACGATGCATCAGAAATGAATCCTGGAATTAATGTCATCCCTCCACATCCTAGACACCCAGGGTTTCTGGTATTGAAGATTCAGCATTCAGAAGCTAACACAATTCCCAATATAAAATGAATTGGAAGACTTCCCTGGTGGTCCACTGGTTAAGAATCAGCCTGCCAATGCAGAGGACATGGGTTCAGTCCTTGGTCCGGGAAGATTCCACATACCACAGAGCAGCTAAACCTGTGTGCCACAACTACTGAAGCCTGTATGCCTAGAGTTTGAGTGCCACAATGAGAAGACCATGCACTGCAACTAGAGTAGCCCCTGATTGCTGCAACTAGAGAAAGCCCTCTTGCAGCAACAAAGACCCAGTGCAGCCAAAAAAAAAAAAAAAATTCAGGAAAAAAATAAAATGAATTGGGGCCCATATCAGCAGAAAGAGAATGGTGGGGCTGAGGGACAATACAGAAATGATTAGCACAGCCTGGGTGTAGAATAGGACTTTGGTGAGCTGGTGAACACATGCTTCATCTAAAAACAGCATTGCGTACGTGCATGCTTAGTTGCTTCAGCTGTGTCTGACTCTTTGAGACCCCATGGACTGCAACCCTTCAGGGTCCTCTGTCCATGGGATTTTCCAGGCGAGAATACTGGACTAGGTTGCCATTTCCTTCTCCTGGGGATCTTCCCGACCCAGGGATCAAACCTGGGTATCCTGCTTGGCTGGCAGATTCTTTACCACTGAGCTCCCAGGGAAGCACAGATACTGAATGAGAGCCCCTTATTCCAAGGTTCTGGGAAATCAGTCCCATAACATAATTTAGGACTATGGTCAGCGTCCAGTTTACACTGAGCCTGCGCGGAGGGCCTCACTGTTGGTGGCAACAAGCCTCTTCCCTAGTGGCCTGAGCAGATTTTAGGGTCACAGCTGCCACCTGTTCCATGTGCAGATCAGGGTGGTGATTTCTCGACTTCAACCTTCAACTGCTTGCTTTATAAAATAGGGATAATAAAAAGATCTGCCTCCACGGTGGCTATGAGGATTACATTTTTTAAAACAAATGTTAGTCACTCAGTTGTGTGTGACTCTTTGTGACCCTATGGACTGTATGTAGCCCTCCAGGCTCCTCCGTCTGTGGAATTCTCCAGGCAAGAATACTGGAGTGGGTTGCCATTCCCTTCTTCAAAGGGTCTTCCCAATCCAGGAATTGTGCTCAGGTCCAGGAGGCGTGGCGCATCTCCAGACTGTGGACTGCACAGCGCCGGGGTCCACAGGCCAGCTCCGTCCAGGTGAAGCCCTGGGCAGGGGCTTGGTTTTGGTCAGAATGTTGCTAGCGATGCGGCCCAGGACCGGGAGGGCTGAGGCTCCAGTGCAAGTTGAGCAGCGGCCGCGGGTTGGAAAACCCTGGCAGCTCCACGGGCGCTAAGCGAGGCTGAACGAGCCCACTGGCAGCACAAGAGAAAAGAAAGGAGCATAGACGAAGCTCCCCGCCACCCCCCCCCCCCCACCACCAGGCCGCGGCCCTACCAGAAATAGCACGTACAGGAGGGCCGAGCGCAGCACAAGAGGAGCCCCAGGTCCACGCTGAAGCGCAGCCAGGCCCCCGGGCGCACAGTCTGCGCACCCCTTCGGCGCCGCCTCTCCTACAAGCGTCGGCCGCGGGTGCTGCCTGCCACCAAGTTACGCGAGGTCTCGGTGCCAGGGTTCCGCCAGCACGAACGGAGGCATGGCGTAGACACGCCCTCAGAGACCCTGGGACAGCATTTTGGACAAGTGGTCGCAGGCCTTGTCTCCCGCATGCAGGAAGGGATGAGTGGCCACCACGCCGGTGCCCAACAGGTCTCCTGAGCTCTGCACCTGCAATACCTGGAAAGGCTCAAGGTGTGCAAGGAGAGGCCGGCCGGCCGCGTGCTCGACGCCGTCCAGCAGGACCGGCCCCGGAGGCCTGAGGCTCGGGCCACCGCGGCAAACTCCTTGTGCGGGTGGTGGGGTGGCGGCGACGGCGTCACCACCACGGAGCAAGGACCCAGCAGGTGGCGCAATAGAGCCAGCGCCGGGTCCAGAGAGGCGTGCCCACCTGGGGTCACCACTGTCACTCCCATTGGCCTGGACGGCTCTAGGTGCACCTCGCCACCCACTGCCCTCCAAGGGCCCCGCAGCTACACAGCGCAGCACAGGGGCGCCCACAGTGTCCACCCGGGGCGCCCACAGTGTCCACCGGGTGCGGCTTCACCAGCACTGTGGTTAGGGGCCCCTTGGACGGTGGTGACAGGTACAGCCAGAAATTGGGCTTCTCAGCACCAGTCCTCCAAGAAATCCTGATGTAGTAATATCCCTGGAAACCCACACATGCAGTCACGGGGCGGAGGGAACTGGGAGGGGACAGGAAGGAGTCAGTATAATCTAGTAGATTTCGAGGCCAAACACATAATGTTCTAATCTTGTTGCCATCTAATCCCTGGCCATGTGAGCGTGGGCAAGGTATTTCACTTCTTTGGGTCTC
The DNA here is from genome assembly GCA_935064755.1 of Tragelaphus eurycerus. Classification (NCBI taxonomy): domain Eukaryota; kingdom Metazoa; phylum Chordata; class Mammalia; order Artiodactyla; family Bovidae; genus Tragelaphus; species Tragelaphus eurycerus. The sequence goes on from CAKXYN010000020.1 coordinate 11,043,603, forward strand.
AACTGCCTCATATGTAAGAGACTGTGTTAGCCCAGGGGAATGGGAAGATTCGGAGAAGGCAATGGACCCCACTCCAGTACTCTTGCCTGGCAAATCCCATGGACTGAGGAGCCTGGTAGGCTGCAGTCCATGGGAGCGCTAAGAGTCAGACACGACTGAGCGACTTCACTTTCACTTTTTACTTTCATGCATTGGAGAAGGAAATGGCAACCCACTCCAGTGTTCTTGCCTGGAGAATCCCAGGGACAGCGGAGCCTGGTGGGCTGCCGTCTATGGGGTCGCACAGAGTCGGACATGACTGAAGCACCTTAGCAGCAGCAGCAGCAGCATGGGAAGATTACATGAGATAATGTATGTGAAGGGCACAGAACAATGTCTGGTACATAAACATTAACTTAGAATAAAGTTGCTTCCACTGGGCAGTCCTCCCAGAAAGGCCCGACTGGTGCCCTTCTCACAAGCAGTTTGGCCAAATCCCTACAGACCCTGCCCAAATAGTCCTTCGCCCCAGTTGGCCACAGCCCTACCCCCAGAAACCCCACTGTGGCCAATCCTCTGTCACAGAACTTGCCAGGCAGCCCAGGAGCTGGCACTGCCAGTCTCCTCCTGCTGATCCAGACTAACTCACCCGCCTTCTGTGTCTCCCATGGGTCACTCACCCCACGGGAAGCTCAGGGCGCCACGGCACAGTGGGGCAGGTGAGAGGGTGCCTGTGGCTGGAGAGGGAGTGGGTGGACCCCGGTTAGTCAGTGCAGTCTCTCTTGCCAGTCTGCCCTCCAGGCCTCCTACCGCAGGAGCAGAGCGGACGCAAGAGGAATCCTAGAGAAGAACGCAGGCCTCAGAACCCAGGGAATAAGGTAAGATGGGGGCTTACCTGCAAGGAGCTGGAATGAGGCCAGGCACATTGTGGGGGCATTTATGGTTCCAAATGCCTGGGCTTCCCTGGTGACTCAGATGGTAAAGAATCTGCCTGCAATGCAGGAGACTCAGGTTCAATCCTTGGGTCAGGAAGATCCCCTGGAGGAGGAAATGGCAACCTGCTCCAGTATTCTTGCCTGGAGAATTCCATGGACAGAAGAACTCGTGGGCTACGGTCCACGGGGTCTCAAAGAGTCAGACACGACCAAGCAACTAACACACATATGCTTGGGCCTGGCCCTCAGCACTCCCCCTGGGTCAGCACACTGAGGTCCCCATTAGCACTGGCTCTAGCCTGACCTGTTGCCATTGATAGTAATGAGGCCTCATTATGTGGGCAGGGTCAAGGAAAAGGGGCAGATGGAGAGAGGGGAGGGGAAAGGAAAAGGAGGGGAGAGGGGGGAGACAGAGCTGAGCAGAGACACTGAAAGAGGGAGAGGAAAACATGCAAGGAAATTGCAGTGAGATGGAGAGATGGGTGTGGGGAGAGAGACAGGCAGAGTCAGAGAGGTAGAGAGAGCTGAGTGGTGGAGAGATATGAAGACCCAAAGAGAGGCAAGAAAGATTTTCCTTTAGAAGGCCCTCAAGTGTTTGGAGGGGTGAAGTCTCCAAGTTTAAGACAGAAAATTACAAATCAGGGGATCGAAGTGGATAAGATTAGAATACCATGGTTGGGACTTCCCTGGTGGTCCAGTGGTTAAGACTCTGTGCTTACACTGCAGGGGGCATGGGTTCAACCCCTGGTCATGGAACTAGCATGCAGTGTAGCCGGAAAAAAAAAAAGAGAGAGAGAGAATATCATGGTTCCTAAGAAAACAGGGTCAGGGTTCCTGAGCCTGCTGAGAAGTGAGGAAGGAGAGGCTTCAGGCTGGAACTTTTGGGATCCTGGAAAGGAGGACGCTGGGTGCCTGGACACCTGGATTCTGCAGAAGAGGGGGCATGGAGACTGGATTTCCTGAGTCTGACGGAGGAGGACCAGGGACTTGAACTCCTTGGGAAGGTGGACCCTGGGCTCCAGGTCGTGGAAGTGACTGGAATAGGCGGGAGAGGGCAACGCATGCCCCATGGAGAGGTCTGCAGGATCTGATGGTGGAGCGCCCAAGGGAAGACAATGGCTTCCAGTCGCTCCCATCCTCCTAGAATATTCTGAACCAGAGAACAGTGGAGCGTCACCGTCCATGGAGGATCTGGGAGGAAGGACAAGGCTGGGGCTCTAGACAGGGAGAAGCAAGGGACCTTGGATATAGTTTCCAGCCCCTCTGTTCTCCTAGGTCCCAGGAACGTGCGCCCCTAGCCTCTTTCTGCCCAGAGCCCTTGCTTTGGGTGGGAGGAGGAGGAGGAGAATTCAAGAAAGAACCGACTTTCAGCAGCTTCATTTCTCACCTGCTTAAGATCCCTCCCGGGCTCTTCATCACAAGCAGAGGAGGTGAGGGGGGCTCCACCGAGAGCACAGGGAACAAAGTGAGGACAGGTGTGGGATTGTAAAGGTGAAAGTCTTCCAGGGAGCAATGACTTCCTTCCAGACTGAGGTGGGGAACATATGTGCTAGAGATGGAGCTGGACCTGGGAACAGGGGAATGGGCAAGGCCTCTGCTGCCTGGCTGTGGAACTGGGACTCTGTCCCGGGGCCCCTGGAGAGCCATGGAAGTTTCTATGCAGAGGAAGGTGCATGGGTGCTCAGTCGCTCAGTCGTGTCCGACTCTTTGTGACCCCATGGACTGGAGCCCACCAGGCTCCTCTGTCCATGTGGATTCTCCAGGCAAGAATACTGGAGTGGGACTGGAGTTGGTTGCCATTTCCTCCTCCAGGGGAATCTTCCTGACCCAGGGATCGAACCAGTGTCTCCTACATTGGCAGATGGATTCTTTACCTCTGAGCCACTTGGGAAGCCCAGAGGAGGGTGGGATTTGGCTTTAGGAAGATTCCCTGGACCAGAGGGTGAGACTGAGGCCAGAAGCCCAGGGGGAGGAGGTACAGGGACTCACATGGGTGAGGCCAGAGTTAGAACAGAATGGGGCCAGAGAATGGAGGAAGGCGGGGGGCGCTGCTGAGGAGGCTGCGTGGGGGTTGCCCTGGGACAGGACTCAGGAAGAGGGGCAGCTTTGGGAAGAAGCTGAGGCCAGGGCGGGACCCAGTGTGTGTGAGGGGCCCTGGGGGGATGTTCAGGAAGCCAAGGAAAGCTGGGTTCAGGGTTCAGGGGAGGGACCAGGGCCAGGACAGAGGTGTGGAGGTCCTTAGCAGAGAAGGAAGCTTTGGGGTGTGCTGGGGGTGATGCCTCAGAAAGAGGTGAGTGGAGAAGCAGGAGGGCGGTGAGGACCACAGCATTCATGGCTGTGGATGAAGAGGAAGTTCCCAAAGAACTGATGTTTTATCCAGAGTCAAGTGTACCCCAGGGATACTATAGAGAGTTGAAGCCAGAATATACCCAGAATAAAGTCCTCTGAAGTGTCACATTTTATACTCCAAAATCTTGTCAATTTTGCATTCACTTCCATCAGTCTACCCATGTGAGTTCTCATATAAAAAGATTTTCAAATACTTACCAGGAGCACCCTTGAACCTACCCTTGTGTACTCCCCTCCCACCCTCAACAGTGAAAATGGGTTCAGCTTCTCTGGGTTCAGCTGTGGAATCTCCCTGATCAGTCTCCCGGTACACTGGAGTGTCAGTCTCCCGATACACCAAAGTGTCAGTCACCCATGCATTCAAGGCTCTTCATAAGCCTGCCCACAGCGATCAGAAGTCCCAAGCCCTCCTAAGGCAAATGAGCCCCCGATTCTGACCTTGTTCTTTGCTCTGTGCCCCCAGCCACCCTCCTCACCATGGATCTTTCTAAAGTCCATACCAGCCCTGCCCCTCCCATGGCTCCAGTGCCTCTGGTGTGGAGTCAGACTTTCTCAGCCTGGCAGCAGGCATCCACCCACTTCTTAAGTTTCCCCATCACCCTCCCTCTTCTCCCACTCTGTGCTCCAGCTACAGGGAACTTTGGCCAGCTCTCCAAGTGCCCATCCTCTCTCTTTCCTGTTTCTCTTTTGCATACAGTGTTCTTCCTTCTTGGGAGACCTCTCTTCTCCCAGCTTTCTCTGTATATCCTTCAAGTGTGTGGGGTGGGGGTGGAGTCCTTTGTTCAAAAATCATTAAGAATTTCACGACTGTGACAGTGGGGCATCAGCCAGCATGGGGTCCTTTTAAACAAGGGGCACTGGGCATCCACGCAGATCACACTGCCATGAAGCTGGCTCTGCCTTCAGGGAATCTTGGAATCTCCCCACCTCCCATCCCAGGCTCAGTTAGGAGCCCCTTCTGGGTTCCCAGAGTCCCCTTGGCTTAAACAGGCCCTAATCATTCTTGCTTGTGCTTCTCCCATCCCAGCCTTGACTGCCATTGTTTGGTGAGTATTTATTTGCTCCACTGGACTTGAACTCTATGAGGGAAGGGTCTGGGGCTGTTGGTTACCACTCTGTTCCCTGTATCGCTGTGCATGAAAAAGTGAAAGTGTTAGTCGCCCAGTCATGTCTGACTCTTTGTCATACCATGGACCGTAGCCTGCCAGGCTCCTCTGTCCATAGAATTTTCCAGGCAAGAATACTGGAGTGGGTAGCCATTCCCTAATCCAAGGGAAATCTTCCTGACCCAGGGATTGAACCTGGGTCTCCTGCACTGCAGGCAGATTCTTTACCATCTGAGCCAGCAGGGAGGCCCCTATCATTCTGCACAGGTCAGAGCAACACTGAGCATTGATACCTATCCTTGTTTTTGTGAGGTGTGATCAGGAAGGAACCATGCCCAAGTCCAGTCCAGGAAAGAAACATCCCCTTTTGGAGGACCCTTCATCTGATTCTCCCACATACGTGTCCACATAGCGTTGTGAAGTCTTGGCACTAGCTGAAGCCTCTCATGGGATCACAATTATTTCAGACACTCAAGAATCCTGGGTTAGCCACACCCAGGATCTGGCAGGAGGCAGACAGGGAACAGAGTCCTGGTATCAGAACTACAGTGTCTTCAAGAAAATCCTCCAGAAGGCTGGAGATTGGTGCCAGGAAAGCTGGTCTCAAAAATGTGCAGGGGATCCTCCAAGCCAGATGGGGGATGGACAGTGGAAAGAGTAGCACTTCCTGAGCTCAGGAAACTGGTGGACTCAGCTAGGCAAGTTGGACAAGCCGAATTTTAACTTTCAGCTACAGACACACGTGATCATTTGTCCAGAATTGGATTGTTTCTGCATGGGGTTGGGGGATGGTCCACATATCTTGTTGGGGAGGCAGGAGGGGACCATGCTAGAGGAACCAGCCTGCCTCCGTGTGCCTCCTCCCACCTCTCTACTTCTGCCTGTGTGGGTGTGCATCTGTCTCTGGGACTGAATTTCCTGGGTCCATATCCCCCTCTCCCCTGCCCCACAAGCCACAGCCTCAGTCTTAGCACTTGAACCTCGAAAAGGTCCTTAATTCTGGTAGAGAAGTCACCTTCCTCATCTAAGGGATGGATCCCAGGTATCAGAGACCGAGGCCCCACAACTCTTCTTCCCCAGTCACTGCAATCTTGCCTGAGAACGGGGCAACTGGACAGTGGTCCCCACTGTCCCCTTCTGTGTAGGGGATTGAGGCCTTGGGTGAGGTATTTCAGATTTCTCAATCCACTCACTTCAGCTTCCAACCTGATCCAGCCACTTTTTCTGCCTGCACCATCGCTGTAGCCTCCTCCTTGGTCTCCCCGAATCACCTTTGTTGTCAACATGCAAACAGAAACCCCATTGGAGCTTCCTAGACATCAGGGAGGACTCTTCTCATGGCTCAAAACCCTCCAATGACTTCTCATGCCACTGAGAATAAAATCCAGGATCCTCTCAGTTGCCCACAGGGTCCTTCATCATCTGCCCCCTTTTGGCTCTTCAGCCTAAACACAGGATCACTTTCTTTTTCCTCCCCTCCAACCCACGCCAGCCCTGCAGCCTCCTGCAGTGCTCTTTCATCTGTATGGAATATCCTTTCCACCCACTGGGTAGTTAGCTTGAGCATCTCAGCAGGTGTTACTTCCTCCAGGAAGCCTCCCTAAACTCTCTTCCTGGGTCAAGTCCCCTGGTTATAGGGTCTCACAGTTCCAAGAGTCTCTCCTGTGTGACCCACCTTGTCACCATACACGCTCTCCACTTGCTTATTTGATGCTTGTTTCCCTCACCAAATGGTGAGATATGGGAGGGCAGGACGGGCCTATATTTGTTCAGTATCGAATCCCTTTTTGTTGCTGTTGTTTAGTTGCTAAGTCATGCCCGACTCTTTGTGACCCCATGGACTGTAGCCCCACCAGGCTCCTCTGTCCGTGGGGTTCTCTGGGCAAGACTACTGGAGTGGGTTGCCATTTCCTCCTCTAGAGGATCTTCTGGACCTAAGTATTGAACCTGTGTCTCCTGCATTGGCAGGATTCTTTACCGCTGAGCCACCAGGGAAGCCCTAGTTCTTTGCATTCAGGGGGCACGCATTAATTGTTCAAATTTTAAAAGGAAGGTTGCAGGATAGCACGCTCTGGCTCCCCCTTACGGCAGCAAGTGGTATTTTGCAGCAGGCACTTCGTATCTGTCCCATCCTCCCACTCTCTAGGTCCCTTTCCCCAAACACCTCACTCTCCGGGATGGCTTCACCTGACCTCAGCCACTGAGGGTAACAAACAACAAGAGGAAGGACCTCGTGATGCTGCTGGAGGACTTGGGGGATCAGGTCAGGTCCTTGGGACTCAGGCTGTTCCCCTGGTCAATGGAGGATCATTTCCAAGGCCTACACTCAACCAAGAAAGGTATGCCAGGATCTAGGATGCTATTCCATGAGGACAAGTCATGTGCACCAGATCATGAGCATGGCCAATCCAGTCTTGGGCTCTCTTCATCAAACCCCTCACACAGCAGGGAAGAAAGACAGGACCCGAGTTCCCTCCATATCTTGCCTCAGGAGGTGGTACCAGCGGTGATCTGAGGTTAGGGAGCACTGGTCCTCCTACTGCTGATTCATTCCTGGGCCTCCAGTGACACTTCCAAGACCCAGGGTTTGGTCCTGCAAACCTCCAGGCCTGGAGGGCATATCTAAGGGGAGGCCTAGGGCATATCTAGACTGAATGAGGACAAACCCTGGAGAGACATAGGGGCAGAAAAGCCCCGATCAACCTGAACTAGGCTCAAGGCCCACAGGATCACAGGGTCTACACTCCCTGTCTATAGTTTCTTACCACCTACTGTCAAATCAGCTGGCTTTGGCAGCTGCCCAGCCAGTCCCCTAACACGGCTCTTGCTGAGGTCACCACAGCCTTGAGATCATTAAACACAAGAGTCCTTGGCTCTGATTTGGCTGGTTTGCTTCACTCTGTCCCTCCACCTACTGCTGTTCAGGCTTTGTTTTTCAGTCCAGGTATTTATTTTCCTGTCCTTTAAATATGGAGAGTCTGATGACCTCAGAGTCTGATGACCCATCCCCGCTGACAGAGCCTCCATTTCTGTCCCTAGCTCTGGTCTCAGACTAGGGGTCTAGCAGCCTCCTGGCTGCCAGCCCTTGATGGCATGCCCACCTTCTGGGCCCCCCACCCCCATATTCAACAAGTCCCAGTGGCATTGGTGGGACAGTGGTGAGCGTGGCTGCCTTCCATGTCCACCAAGTCCCACACTGGCCTCAGTATCTTCCTCAAACCTGCCCCTCCTCCCTGGTCCTCTATCAGGGCAGAGCCACTGTTCCTCCCCGGGTCAGAGCCCTGGGTCTTCTCCTGGACACTTCCATCCCCCACGGCCCTTCAGCTCAATAACCAATCTACTCAGCTTCCTGTTGTTGTCACCCACCCTCTGTTGCTTTCCCCCAGGCCTGCCCCTGGTCCAGCTTTGTCCTCAGTCACACAGGTTCCTGCCCTGGTTTTCCCCAGGCTCCCAGCCTCAGTCTTCGTTTCTGATCCACAGTCCTGACAGCTAGAAGGATCTTCCTAAAACCCAAACCTGACCCTCTCCCTCCCTTGCATAGACTCCTCCATGACTCCCCAATACTGTGGGGCCAAAGTCTGAGCTTCTCAGCCTGGGGGTCCTGAACCCTGCCCACACCTCCTGCCTCATTTCTACTGCAGCGACCCCAGTGCCCTGCATGTCCTAAGCCCTTGCTTGTGTTGGCCCTCTGCCCAGAATACCTTTCCTTCTGCTCTTTGCCTGATTATCTCCTTCAGATGTCATTTCTCAGCTCACGTCTCCTTCATGAGGCTCTCCCTGACCACACCCTAGGCTGAGTCAGACACCTTTTTTGGGGCTCCTGCTATCTCCTAGGCTTCCCTCCTCACCAAGTCTCTCATCGCTCTGAGCTATCACTGTCTGAGGGGCAGGGCTGGGGGCCGCCTGGGTCACCACCCAGTGACACCACGGTGTCATTCAGCACAGGGCAGGCCCAGAGAGGATACTCAGGGAATGTCTGCAGGGTAAAGGGATGACCTGTCCTCAGGCTCACCCAGGGACCTCAGACAGAAAGGGGCGGGGAGAGGGCAGTTCTCTTCCCAGTGCAGGCATCCCACTCCGGACCCCTGAACGAACCCCCACCCCCAACAGACGAGACAAGGCAAGGGCCCAGGCCCAAGCTTAGAAAAATAGGACTTTCTTGTTGTGCCCGGTGCCCCCGACACCCTCCCCGTCAGAGTTTTAAAAACCGTGAGCAATTTGGTGAGTCCGAGGCCAGGTCCCACGGGGTGTCTGGGTCCTGCCACCCCAGCGGGGGGGCCCTTCTGGGCCGTAGAGGTGGGCGCGAAGCTAGGGTCCCGTGGGTTCGTGGCTGGGCCCCCACGGCTCACAGTCCAGCTGGACCACGGTGTGGGCCCTGGGTGCTGTGGGCTCAGGGGCCGGCGGGGCCGGCGTGGGGCCCAGGGCGCCGTTGGTTTGGGAGCACACGCTGCTGACAGGCGCGGAAGCCTTGATCTTGCCGGGGGGTTGGCCGCCGTGCACCTTGTAGCGCATGAGCAGCACGAAGATGAAGACCAGGACGGAGGCCACGATGACACCCCCCAGCGCGATGATCATGGTGCCGCCCAGGAAGGGCGCATGCGGGGCCCCGCAGGGCCGCAGCGCCGGCTCGGTGGAGAAGCGGTTGCAGCCCACCGGCCGTGTGGCGGTCAGCCCCGTGGCGCTGTCCTCGTACACGGCGAGCACGCACAGATCGTAGGTGCGGCCTGACGCCAGGTCCGTCAACAGGAAGGAGCTGCTCTCGGCCGGGATCATTCTGGAGGGACAGGCAGGTGGGGGTCAGGTCAATGGCTGCCCAGCACCCACCCTGCACCCTGCCCCAACCCTCCAGTCTGGAAGATCCCCTCCACCTCCTACCCGAGACCACTGCCTCATTTCATCCTAGGCCCTAAGGTCCCTGTAACCACTGCCTGAATTCCCTCTGGTTTGATACCCTTCAGCCACCTGACATCCCTCCATTCTGTTAGCCAGTTTTACCCCAGTCCACCTTCTCATTTTCCTGCTGCTCAAATGTCCCGTTGAACTCCCTCTGGCCTCAGGGCAATTCTCACCATTGCCCGCTTCCCCCCTCCTCTCTGCTGCCCAGTTTGCCGTGAGCCCCACTACCTCCCAAGTGTGGTTTCATTTTATATCTGGTTGCCTGGTTCCCCTCCTGCACTGCCACCCTTCCAGCATTTTTTCCAAGCCTTCAGTCCAAGTTCCCTCTAGCCTTACTGCCCAATTTTGTTCCACTCCCCTGGCCTGACTTCACTCAGGTCTCCCCCCCACCCAGCTCATTGCCTGAATTCCCCAAGTCTATCACCCCATTTCTGGCCAGCCCAGCACCGAGTTCCCTCCAGCCAGACATCTCTTCAACTCTGTGCCCAGTTTTGTTCTTTTTTTTTTTTTTGATGTGGATCATTTTAAGTCTTTACTGAATTCGTTACAATACTGTTTCTTTGTTTTGTTTTTTTGGCCCTGAGGAATGTAGGATCTCAGATCGCAGACTGGGAATCTAACTTGTACCCCTTGCTTGGGAAGGTGAAGTCTTAACCACTGGACTGCCAGGGAAGAGGCTGCCTGGTATTCCTCTAACCTGATGCCCATTTCCTTCTACCATCCCCCTGCCCCATCCAATTTCCCTCTAATCCCACCTCCACATCTCCCTCTAGGCCTTCGCCTCATTTCTCTCTGTCCCTCTGACTTTCCTCCATCCTGGGCTTGGTTGTACTTTCCCAACTGCCTGACTTTCCTCTAGTGGAAAGCTAGAATTCTCTCTAATCTAACCGCCTGAATCCCCCATCGTGCTGATGCCCGATTTCCTTCTAACCTGCCAATGAAGGTCCCCTGAGCCTCACTGCCATATTATTATTGCTGTAGCCGTAGCCTGCTTGCCAGAGAGCCCTGTCATCTGACTCCGTTTTCATTAAACTGATGCGCCTCAGTCATCGCTGCTGAGTTCTTTTCCTCCCTGTTGCCTTATTTCGTTCCAGTTCTGTCTCCTGATTCTCTTTTATCTCTCTGGCCTGGTTTCAATTTATCCTAATCTTTTCCATTTCCTTTTATCTTTAGTACCCAATTTCACTATATTTCCTTTTGTAGCAGGGCACACTGTTGGAGACTTAACTTGTTTTATAATCCCTGTTTTATTCTTCAGTGGCTTTAATGAGGGAACTCTGTCTCTAGGAGGGTGACGATCTGGGAGAGCATTTGTCCCATCCTCCTCACCCCGCCCAGCAAGGTGGATGGGACTTGTGTGATTTTCAAGTGTGGGCCCTCTGTGGAATCGACTGAGAATGGCTGTCTTTGAAATGGAATAGAGAAAAGCTTGTTGGATTTCCAGGACTGACTGAGAAAGAAATCAAGTGATTACCTTTGGAGGTTTTGGCTTTTGGGGAGGCAAAGGGAACCCAGATACTGGGTTTACAAGGCATGGACCCCAGACCTTGGCAGGCCCACTCCTCCGCAGCCGGATGTCAGGGGCAGTACCCCTGGGCCAGCCTGACAGTGAGGACAGGGAGCCATCCCCAGCCATCCATGCAAAGCTGGACTTGGGTGAGACGTGTCAGCTGCACCTGGGTTACAGCCACCATCAGTGACCACATGTGGCCACAGCGGATGTTCCAAACTTGCCTGGATGACTATCATGATAACCCACTCTTGGAGTGTGTAAGCCCAGGTTTTGTTTGCAGCAAGAGAAGGGAGAAGGGAGTAGGGAGTCCCCAGAAATGGCAGACTGAACAGTCCTGTTCACCTAGTAGTGGTGGAGCTTGAGCTAGCTTGAATATGATTCGGAAAAAAAAAAAAAAAACCCAAAAGCTGAGATGTTACTATGTTAGAACTCCAAACACATGGAGCAGGGCTCACTGTACAAACCCAAAGCCTAATCTCTCTATAACCTCCTCCCCCATTTTCCTTTTAACCTCTGGTCTAAGTTCCTTTGCAGGCTTTCCAGGTGGTTCAGTGGGTAAAGAATCCACCTGCAATGCAGGAGATATGGGTTCGATCCCTGGGTTGAGAAGATCCCTTGCAGGAGGGCATGGAAATCTATTCCAGTATTCTTTCCTGGAAAATCCCATGGGCAGAGGAGCCTGGCGGGCTATAGGCCACAGAGTTGCAAAGAGTCAGAGACTGAAGTGATTGAGCATGCACTGAGTTCCTTTGCATCTGGGCTGCCTCACTCCATTTTCCCCATGATCCCTGGACCCTCCTGCTTGATCTCTTTTTCTTCCTGCAGCCTGACTTGAATCGAGCTGTCATCTGGAAATACTTAGTTCTCTTTACTACTTAAATCTGCTCGTATCCCTTCAACCTTGCCTCCCTGGCTGCCCAGTTAAACTTCTATTTTTTTTTTTTTTTTCTGGCCACACCTTGCAGCATGCAGGATCTATCTTAGTTCCCCAACCAGGGATCGAACCCATGCTCCCTGCAGTGGAAGTGCAGTATCCTAACCACTGGGCAACCAGGGAAGTCCTGATTATGTTTTATTTTTGCTGCTGGATTTCCTTTTTCTTTATGTTACTGTTTACTTTTGCTGTCTTCTTTCTTCTTCCCACTGCTGCCACATTCCTTTTGCCTTCTCTGCCTGATTTCCTTTGTAACCCTGCAGCTTCACTTCCAGTGCTGCAGCCTGGGGTATCAGGAGGTGTTCCTCCAGCCCTCCCTCCACCTTGCTCCCCTACCCGAACTGCCCGCCGCCTGGACCCTGCACCTGTACACGAGGATGTCGTCGGCTGAGCTGTTGTACTGGATCTGGTACATGCGGATGCCCGGGATAGGCTGCTGATCTGGCCACTGGATGAGAGCCGCTGTGGCACCATGCTCCGTCACCTGGACACCACGGTCAGTAGGGGGCCCAGCCTCAGCCGCCTTGGCAGAGGCAGAGGCAGAAGCGGCAGAGGGCGGGGTGAGGGCATCAGGCTCCCCGTCCCGCGGGGGGGTCACAGCTGGTGCTGTTGGCTAGCTGAGGGGGCGGTGGGGGACCCACGGTCAGCTCAACAGCGGCCGTGGCCTCGCCAGCTGCGTTGGCTGCGATGCACGTGAAGATGCCGCCATCTCCCGGCTCGGTGACCAGCAGCTCCAGTGTCCCGTTGGGGAAGGCGCGTGCTCGGCTGGAGTTGCCCAGCAGTCGGCCCTGGGGTGACACCCACCGCACGCGGGGCTCAGGGTCCCCCACTGCCCGGCAGCGCAGGGCAGCCGGCCGACCAGCAGGCACGGCCAGGGGCGGGGAGCGGTGGGTCACCACAGGGGGCTCGCACACAAACTCCTCCTCGCCCACTGCCCAGAAGTAGCGGCCGCCCAGGGCCGGCGGGGAAGCGCAGGCCTCCAGGTCATCCTCCCGCGCCAGCCGCCGCAGCCACACTAGCTCACAGTTGCAGTGCAGGGGGTTGCCGCCGAAGGCCAGCACCAAGGCGGAAGCGGGTGAGCCACGGGGCCGGGCCAGCAGCGGCAGGCGGGAGAAGAGCGGGTCTGGCGGGATGGTGGTCAGGCGGTTGGAGGTCATGTCCAGCCGTGCCAGCTTGTGCAGGCGGGAAAAGGCGCCGGCGGGCACGGAAGCCAGCAGGTTGTGGTCGAGGCCCAGCGTGTTGACGTTGCCCAGGCGGCCCAGTGCCTCCCAGGGAAGCTGCTCCAGGTTGTTGTAAGAGAGGTCAAGGTCCTCCAGTGTCTCGGCGCAGTCGTCCAGGGCCCCGGCCGCCAGGGCTGCCAGCTGGTTGTTGCTCAGGATGAGGTGGCGCAGGTTGACCAGGCCGCGCAGCTGCCCCTCGCCCAGCGAGGTCAGCCGGTTGCCATCCAGGTGCAGAGCACGCAGGGCGCGCAGGTCTGAAAAGGCGCCGGCTGCCACATGGCGGATGGTGTTGCGGGACAAGCTCAGGTGCAGCAGGCCCGTCATGTTGGCCAGGTCCCGGCGCCGCACAGTCGCGATGAAGTTGTCCGCCAGGCGCAGCTCGGCAGCCCGACGGTCCAGCGAGGGTGGCACGAAAGGAGGCCTGCCCCCGGGCACAGCACGCTTAGGGGCAGGGACTGTGTCTGGCAGCGGCAGCGCCGGGGACACGGGCTGGGTGAGGCTGGCTGGGGTGGAGATGAGGCAGGGGCCAGCGGCAGCAGGCAGAGGAGCAGCGGGAGGACGGCCATCGCGGGCAGGGGGCGGCCTGCTGGGAAGAGGAGGGGGCGTTAGGGCAGGCTGAGGCCAGAAGAGGGGTGCTGGAGGGGGTCGGGGTGGTCTGGGACCAGAAGAGAGGGTCACAGTGGGCTGAGAGCAGAGAACTTGATCAACGATGGTCGGAAAGGAGTGGTCAGACAGACCAGAAGCCAGAGAAGATGGTTAAAGACTCAGAGAGGTGTGTCATGAAGGAAGAGAGGGAAAAGAAATGAACAAAGAAAGTCAGAGGGAGGAGAGGTGATTAGAAATGAGACAGGCAGAGAACACGAGCAGTGATCAGGGTGGGGAGAAGGCAAGCCAGAGAGCTTTAGATGTGGTCAAAGAAAGATACTCAGAGATGGTCAAAGAAAAAAGAGGTGGTCAAGGCAGTGGGAATGATTAGGAGTAGCCAGACAGGACCAGACAAGAGAGGTTGTTAGAGATGGTCATGAAGATGAGGAGTGGCCAAAAAGAGGGGAAGTGGCAGGGGTGGCCAGATCCAGGAGAGGTGGTCAAAGATGGTCTGAAAGGGTCAAAAGGCAGAGAGGAGGTCAGAGAGGAGGAGGGGACAGACATGTCAGAGACAGCTGGAGACGGGACAGCTGGTGAGATTGATGGGTGTGGGAGAGGGCACCAGAGACAGGAAAGGCAGTCAGAGATGCTGGAAATGATCAGAGAGCATCAATGAGCAAGAGAGACTGAGAGAAGAGAGGTGGTTAGTGATGGCCAGGATGGTCGGAGACTGGCACTTGGAGTCAGGAGTGGGTAGAGGACAAGACAGTAAAAGATGGTTAGACAGAGGAAAAGGTGGATAGAGGAAGTTAGAGAGGGAGAGACAGAAGATAGAGATGGTGAAAGATGGTCACAGACAGTCATGGGTCAAGGCTTAGAGTCAGGGGTAGACACAGGTAAGAGAGGTGCTGAAAGATGATTAGAGAGAGGTACTACAGACAGAGATGTCAAGGGTGGTCATTGAGTGAAACAGTAGAAAGAGGTGGCTGAGAGATGCTGTGGACAGGCGTGTTAAAGGCAGTGATCAAAGACAGCAGTGGCAGACAGAGATGGTCACTGAGAAGAGTGGGGGCCAGAGGTAGCCAGGGAGAAGAGCCAGTGGACATAAGTGTCAAAGATGATCAGAGAGAGAAGAGGTGAATAGAGATGGTCACTGAGAGGAAGAGATGGAGAAAGGAGACTGGAGAGCGGAGTGGTGGACATGAGAGGCAGCTGGAGATGATCAAATAAGACAGATGGTAGAAGCTGGAGAGAGCCTGAGCGGGGTGTGGGGAGGGGGGCAGTCACAAACCTGGAGATGCCATCAGCTGGGGATGAGGAGGTCAGAGAGGGGCAGGGCTGGCCAAATATCCACAGTGTTCGAGGTAGACTCTTGTGAAGGGACATCTGTTCCCTGGGGAAATTCCAAGGATGCCCAGGGGGACATGGTTCTCCTTACCTCCACCCCCAGCGATGAAGTTCCTCCCAAGTCCCTCCCCACCACAGGGTCTCCCAGTAGCCTTACCTGAGCTGGAAGCCGCCCCCAGGGAGCAAGAATCCTCAAGCTCCGAGGGGTCAGGGGTCAGGGCTCTGGAGGGGGTGCCTGGTCATACCTTCCCTGCTCCCAAAGCCTCTGTCTGTTGTGTCTCTGTTCAGATTTATGGCCAAAGAGTCTCCAGACCTTGATACTTAGGGTCTTAGATCTCCAAATATTGGGCCTCTTAAGGGCCCAATTTTAGGGACCCAGGCCCCAATTTGGGTTGCCCGGAGTCACTGTCTCCCAGCTTCAGTCTTGGGATGCTAAACAGACAGATGGAGAGTCTAAGATCTGAGTCCCAAGCCCAATCTTGGGATTTGATGCTAGGGTTCTGGGTTTAGATATTGGGGCGCTGAGTCAAGATTCACCCCAAATTTCAGCATTCAGCTTAGCAGCAAGGGTTTCAGGCCCAAACTCAGGTAGGCCCTTTGCAATGCCAGGGTTCAGATCTTGGACTCTGAGACCTAAATTTCAGGGTTCGAGTCTCAAATAGTAGGCTCCAGGGTGTAGAAATGAGAATCCAGTCCCAGGTTTGAATGTCCCAGGCATAGAATTCAGAGCTCAGCTCCAAATTTGGGGATTCAGATGCCAAATCTCGAGGTTCAGGCTCCAAATATTAGGGTACACATTCCAATTCTTGGGGTTCCAGCTCCAAATCTTGGGGTTCCAGGGACTGATGTTGCGATTTCAGCCCCAAATACTGCTGTTCAGGCTCCAGGTCTTGGGGTCCCAGCCCCAAATCAGGCTCCAAGGCTCAGGTTTCCAGATCTCTGGATCCAATCTCGGGGTGCAGGCTCCCCAATTTCGGGGTGCAGGTCCTGGTTGTGGGGCGGCGGCGTCTCCACTCGCTTCGCGGGATGCAGCGGGGGCTGGTCCAGAGGGAGGGGGGCGGCTGCGGTGGCGGGGGGGAGCGGCCAGGCAGCCCCGGGGGCCGGGGGTGGGGCGAGGCCTGGGCGCGGACAGACGGACAGACAGGGACACGCGGGGTGGGGGCACCGCAGCAAAGGCCGGGACGCTGGGGGGAGGGGCCGCGCTCAGAGACCCCTCCCCCGCCGGGGCCGGGGCGGGGGCCGGGCGGGGGCCGGGCAGGCGGGCCGGGTCCGGGCGCTCCCGCGGCCTCCTCGCCGGGAACCCAGGGCCGTGCGCGCGCCCGCGCTTAAAGGCGCAGTCCCCGCGCGCGCCCGCGCTTAAAGGTGTAGGCAGGTCCCCTCTCTCAAAGGCGCGCCCCTAGCCCCACCTTTCATGGAGTCGTGCTGGCTTTCCTTGGGAGAGAGAATCCTTGGATAAAGAGTCAGGAAGACAGAGAGGGACACAGAGACTGAAACCGAGAGACATACAGAGATGGAGAAAGACAGAGACAGAAAGATAGGCAGGCTTAGATTGAGGGACAGAGAGGAGCAGAATCAGAGAGGCAGAGACAGAGAGATAGGAAAAGACACACATATTCAAGGAGAGATGGAGATACAGAGACCCAGAAAGAGAAAAAAGAGACGAGAGACAGTACAAGTTAGAGATGGACAAAGAGACATAAAGATAGTCAAAGAGACAGAGACTGAAGGAGAGAGAGAGAGACACAGCGACAGACTGAGCTGGGCAACTCAGCTGTGAGGAGTGTGTGTGTGTGTGTGTGTGTGTATCTGTGTGTGTCCAGCTCTCACTCGCAGCCTTGAATGTGATTCCCTATCCCAGAGCCCTCTGTCACCCAAGCCTGTCCCCTTCTGCCTTCCTATCTCAGCATCACCTCTCTGGGATGTCCAAGCAAGTCCTTCCTTGCTTGGGCCCTGCCTGTATCAAGCCTGATCTTTCAGGCCAGTGTGGAGACTCTGCTCTGTCCCGAGGCTCTTTGCATTGGCTGCAAGGGGAAAACTTGGCTCTGGAAATAGAGCTAGATGTCAAGTCACACTGGCCAGATATCCCATGGAGGAAGGAGAAGATAGGAAATGTAACAGAGGCAGGGGGCTGGCCGGGTTGACCCAGAAAAGTATATCCACTGCCTCCCCCTCCTCAAATCAGGTCCACTGCCCCGCAGAATATCCTACTAGAATTGTACTAACACATGACTCACCAGGAGTGGTGTCTGCCTGTGCTGATGCTCGCGGAGGATAGTGGAGGAGAGGATGAGGGTGGGGGGATCCCACGTGTTTCCTGGCAGATGGTGTTGCGGGAAGAGGAATGTGGGCCGTGGTCTACAAGCCTGGCCTCGGAACTTGGTTATAGCAACCTGGAGGACCTAGTCTTTTGGGAGCCCTGGTCCAAGGAGGACACACCGTTGGCTCGTGGTCATCCCACTGCCCTGGGGGAACCTGATCACAAACCCTCCCCCACACCCCAGAATCCCCCATCTGAGTGGAGG
Source organism: Tragelaphus eurycerus (assembly GCA_935064755.1). NCBI lineage: Eukaryota > Metazoa > Chordata > Mammalia > Artiodactyla > Bovidae > Tragelaphus > Tragelaphus eurycerus. Next base: position 11,060,989 of record CAKXYN010000020.1, read on the forward strand.
AGTAAAGTAACCCTGTTGGGGGCGGGGGCATGAATGCACATCCACCCTGGCATCACTAGCTCTGCTGAAGGTTTCAGAACAGACTTTTGGCTCCTTCCACTTGTGTGTATTGAAAAATTGCAGCTAAAATTAACTCAGCTCTAAGGGCCCGCCTTTCCCGATCATTAGCAAAGTTCATCAGTGCTCCTGGCCCAGTACAACAGATACTGGTTTCTCAGACATTCAGGAAAAGGATGAGAAGTTTCAGAGATGCTACAGCAGTAGCAGAGGTGGGGGAGACAGAGGAAAATACCTGGAAAGTGAAACTGATCTTCCCGACCCAGGGATCAAACCAAGGTCCCTTCCATTGCAGGAGAATTCTTTACCAACTGAGTCACCAGGGAAGCCTGAAAATACCTGGAGACAATCCCAAACAGACTGGGATTAGAATTCAGTGGAACTGGCTGATTTGGTGTGTGGCCCAGGGAAATGTGCAAGTGGGGAGGGAAAGAGTGAGGCAGAGGAGGGACCAAGTTAATAGAAGGTGCGGACGAGGAGTAGGTTACCCTTTTGGGCAACTGGGGCTTGACTCTGCTGGGGAACATTAAGGAACCTTTTAGAACACATCAGAAGTGTTGTTCCTTCCCTTCCTTCCCTGATGCTGAGTTCAGAGACCCTGGGGCATTTATCCACAGTCTTGCCTTCTTTGGTGATGACTGTTCGTTCCTTGGTGAGAGGGGGTGGTATTGAGAGCCATCTGAGATCAGAGGGGGCTGCCTTGCATGATCTAGATCTGAGGTCCTCACACTTCAGCCTTATCAGAATCACCTAGAGGATGTTAACCAGAGATCTTCAGGTCCCAGTTCCAGACTTTCTGATTTGCATTTCTACCTTCCAGGCTGATGGTAATTCTGCTGGCTCAAGGACCACACTCAGAGAACCACTGGGCTAAACCAAGAACATCTGCAATGTGTGTGGTCCTGGCCACCACACTGTGCCAAAACCTAGTGGATTGAGGGGACATAGCAGTGCCATATGTTGGGGGACATAGTGCCAAAGAAGCTAACATGTTTAGAGACATAAAGAGAGACTTGGCAACAGAGAAAGACACAGGCAAAGATGCTAGTTCAACATTTACTTTGGATTTCTGGGCTTGGCTGTGCACTAGATGACACTGCAGTAAAAGTGTTACCAAGACAGTGTCAGGTCCTGCTTCACTGAGCTCACATTCTAAAAGGGAGAAAGACAGCCTGGGGTGGTCGGGGCTGGCATAGGAGAAGCTTGGGCTAGAAAGATTGGGACTAGACAGAGCAGTCAGAATATGATAGAAGCACAGGGAAAAATAATAAGAGTTTTGATGACAAATTACAGGGCCAGATGGAGGAACCAGAAGGTATTCTGATGGAGGGTTCTGATGGAGGAAACAGAGGGTGTGCACCTCAGAGGCAGAGTCCAGCCTTTTCCTCCACCTTCCCACCCTTCAGGAGTCAGGAGGACTTCTGGAGGAGGAGACCTTTATACTGCAATTGAAGGATAAGTAACAAATAAAGCAGGTGGGCAAAGGGACCCTTATGCTGTTTGTATGCCCTTATGCCACAGCACGGAGAAGGCAATGGCACCCCACTCCAGTACTCTTGCCTGGAAAATCCCATGGATGGAGGAGCCTGGTAGGCTATAGTCCATGGGGTTGCTAAGAGTCGGACACGACTGAGCGACTTCCCTTTCACTTTTCACTTTCATGCATTGGAGAAGGAAATGTCAACCCACTCCAGTGTTCTTGCCTGGAGAATTCCAGGGACGGGGAAGCCTGGTGGGCTTCCGTTTGTGGGGTCGCACAGAATCGGACGCGACTGAAGCAACTTAGCAGCAGCATGTCATAGCATGTGCAGGCTGGGGGGAGTTAGTTTCTGAATAGTTCCGTACGTGTGTCTGCATGTGCTGTAATCCCTCATTAGCTCCTGGAAGGAGATCCTGGTGGGATGGTTGTTTGGGGGACTCTGCTTAATTGCTGCATTTACTTAATTGCAACATCTGGAGAAGGGGACCGAAGCATCGGAAACAGCCACAGCAGGAAGAATGAGGTTAAACTGCCTGAGAGCTGAGGGAGCCTTGAGAGGAAGGGAACTGCTCATATCCACACACACAGTCTATCCAAAAATACACATCCATACTCACAATGCACATCACATCCTCAGAGGCTCACCAGAACACACACGGATACAGAAGGCACACGGAACACACATCACGTCCAAATAGACTTATACAAGCTGGGCTTCCCCAGTGGCTCAGCTGGTAAAAAAAAAAAAAAAATCCCACCTGCCAATGCAGGAGACACAAGAGCCATGGGTTCGATCACTGGGTTGGGAAGATCCCCTGGAGAAGGAAGTGGCAACCTGCTCCAGTATTCTTGCCTGGAAAATTCCATGGACAGAGGAGCCTGGCAGGCTACAATCCTTGGAGTCACAAAGAGTCGGACATGAATGGGGACGCATGCATGCAGGGGGGTTGGGGGGGCACACAAATACATACTTAGACACACTTCCAAAACACACACACAGACTCACATTCAGACATGTTTTCTAAAACATGTTTGCAAAAACACACTTGGCACACAGATTCTCTCTTGTACATGTGTGTGAGCTACATTCCTACACATAGACACAAGGAATATTCTGAGAGTCACATCAGACATCTACACAGGATGGACACAACACGTGCACATACATGTACATTCAATCAACAGACTCAGTCTGTCTGCCAAAAAAAAGGGTGGCTTTTTAAATACACCCAGGGCCCTTCCAAGTCAGCGGGTTGTTAGAACAAGAAAGGATGGAGGTGGTATATCTCCTTATCCTCAACTAGTACCTACCAACTCCTCATACAACCCAAGTCCAGCCAATGGGGATTCATTGAAATTAGCTCAGCTTTGTAATTAGCACATGAATCAGCGCTGAGGACTAGGGGCTCACTTTAAAAAGATCATGTCTGAATGTGCACCCCCAAATGGAGAGGGGCCAGGAGATGAGTACATCTTCTCCACCCACCTCCGGTACATACACACTAAGCACCCTAAATCAGACTGATGAGTTCCAGGCAAGCACTGACTTCTACATGGTAACCATGAGACCCTGTATTGAGGTTCTGCCGAACTATGGTAGAAGACAGAATAAAACTTTCAGGGACTGTTTTAATGACTTCCAGCTATCAACATGGAAAAAGACTTCTGTAAAAACATGGGGGAAAGTTTACATTTGTGCAAAGAATTGAGGGAAATATGTAGAAAACTTTTAACCAGCAAATGTAGAGACTCAGGGCCATTGTAGAGACCTGTTCTGTGAAATCTTGAAAACAACAGTTAGGGATTTGAGACTCACTTTACAGAATGACAGGAGGGCTGATATCTGGGGACCAGAAAGGAAGGAGCAGTGTATTAGTGAATGTAATGCCAACTGCTGTAACAAATAACCCCCTGAATTTCAGTGACTTCATACAATAGTTATTTCTTGCCAGAGGTGTCTAGCCAGCTATCCTCCAGTCAGTCAGTCAGTTAGTTCAGTTGCTCAGTCGTGTCTGACTATTTGTGACCCCATGGACTGCAGCACGCCAGGCCACCCTGTCTATCACCAACTCCCAGAGTTTACTCGTCCATTGAATCAGTGATGCCATCCAACCACCTCATCCTCTGTCATCCCCTTCTCCTCCAGCCTTCATCTACTGATAAACCAACCAGTTGTTTATCTTGCACCTCTGTTATTTCCTGGGGCTCAGAATTATCTGCTTTCACCAGGTGGCACTATGGTAAAAGAACCCGCCTGCCAATGCAGAAGACGTGGGTTCCATCCCTGGGTCAGGAAGATACTCTGGAGAAGGAAATGGCAACCCATTCTAGTATTCTTGCCTGGAGAATCCCATGGACAAAGGAGCCTGGTGGCTATAGCCCATGGGGTCTCAAAGAGTCGGACAGCACTGAAGTGACTTAGCATGTATGCACGCACCTGGTGAATGGGAGGAGACAGGGTGGAGAAGGTGGTGAGTTTCTTTAAAAACCTTGGTCCAGAAATGACCTTCCACGAACTTCCCTCTTGCACGTATTTTATTGGAGAGATGCAAGTGGGGCTGGGAACATATTTCCAGGCTGGATATCTCCTTCCCAACCCAGTCACAGTTATACAAAGAGTATGGATTTAATGGACCCAACATCAACCACAGCCAGATCCACAGCTTCAGGGGGCTGTGGAATCTTCTTCCATCCACTACAACGAATCCTGCTCCAGAGGATGTTCCCAGCCCCACCCTGACTACCCTCCCACCCATCTACCCTGGTCCTCTGTCCTTGGGGTGGGTGACCACAAATTTGACTCTCTTAAGAGTGAAGAGAATCTGGCTTGATTTGATAAATGTTTAGATCACTGCAGAAGGATAATGGTGAGAATCTGACGCTCTTTATCCAAGCATTTATTGAGCTGTTACTGTGTGCCAGGCATGATGCTGGAAACATGCCCATGAATGAGACACAGTTAAGGCTTTGGAATTGCATCTCCTCTTTCTCAGGCAGAAAGAGAACAGATGATTTCTGAACCTGTGCTTGTCACTGTGATATTTCACTATGAACAACATGGGAGAGAGGGGAGGAGCAAGGAAATCATCAAGTCTGTCTGCCTGTTGGTGATAGAGGGGGTGGGGTTCAGGGAAAGGATGGGGGCAACATTTGAGGGGGGAGGTCACCTGGATCAAAAGGGGTGGGGAGGGCTTTCTAGGTGTGAATAGAATCTCTGTGTGCAGACTCGTGGGCTAATCAGAGACCTGTAATTCCAGCTTCTAACCAAACCATTGCTGATTCAAGTGCTAATCAGAAATCTTATCCCTGTGAAAGCAAACCTGTGCTGATTCATGCGCTAATTATAAATCTAAGCTGATTTGTAAACTCTGTCCTGGAGCAGGATCTAAATCACAAACCACTCCTGCTGACAATCATCAGCTCAAAGAGATCTGCGTTGCTAATGGCCGTGTAGAGTTGATCTGTGTGCTAATTACAATCTTGCTGCTAAATCACTTCAGTCGTGTCTGACTCTGTGCAACCCCACAGACGGCAGCGTACCAGGCTCCCCCGTCCCTGGGATTCTCCAGGCAAGAACACTGGAGTGGGTTGCCAGTTCCTTCTCCAATGCATGAAAGTGAAAAGTCAAAGTGAAGTTGCTCAGTCGTGTCCGACTCTTAGCGACCCCATGGACTGCAGCCTACCAGGCTCCTCCGTCCATGAGATTTTCCAGGCAAGAGTACTGGAGTGGGGTGCCATTGATAGAAATATCAGAGGGTGTCAAATTCATAGGGAAGAAGAGCACAGACTCTGAAGCCTGACAGTCTGGGTTCAAATTCTTTTTTTTTTTTTTTGGAATATGGATTTGAATTCAATATGAACCTTGTCTCTTTTATTTAATGAAACTATATTTACTGAAATAAACTTAACAAAAATTAAAGCAGGAAATTAGAAAACAAAAGAAAGTTAACCAAAACTGCATGATTACTACTCTTCTAAGCCAAACATATCCTTTAAAAGGTTTAAATAGTAAATGCATTTCACAGGAATAGGTGATGGCATCCCAAGCCACTCATCTTCACATCTCTCTTTAATGTACGATACCACTTCCAATTCAGGCACTGGATTCACTCTCCAGTTCAGAGCACAGAAAAATGACTCGTAATTTATTTGTTTTTCACTGTCTTCAAACCTGGACAGTAAGGATCCTAGAAGATCTTCATTCAAAGGTAATCTGGAGGACTTGCACAGCCTTTTGATGTCTTTGCTGGGTAACACGTTTTTCTTTTCCTGATCTTTGTATACACACAGAGCAATGAGTCTTTCAAAATTCTCAAAAGCATTTTTCTTGAGTTGTACATGGGCCTGTGCAACTAGGACATTCCTTTGTGGACACGGGTCCTCAGGCACCCGGTAACGACGTGCAATGGTTATAACTTCTTGGTCTGTGAGTTTCCCGACAGTTAGATTCATCATTATTTCTCTGAATGTATTAAAATCCACCATCTTTGTGTGCATACAATCAGCAGCTGCAAACACCTGCTTGAGCTCTCTGGATTTGCATTCTTCTTTTAACTTTTGTATGACAAGTTCAATGTTGCTCAGGGGAAACTTATCTGAATTCTTCTCCATGTAGTTCAAGGTATACTCATCAGCATTGACCAAAAGAAAAAGGTAGCCATTCAGGTTCACTTTGGCTCCAACATACAGCTCCTCAGCCTTGATATATTCCGAGAACTCACTTTTAAAGACTTCTTGTCCAGGCTTCTTAACACGAACTCTTTTTAAGAACATCCCTCCAGTATACCCTGAATTCCTCTCTATGGGTTCAAACACTGAAATTGTGTCATCACTGAGAAAATATGAAATAACAAACATCCTTTCCACATCAGCACATTTGTGTGTGATTAGTTTTGCAAAAAACCGGAGTGTATTGCTTATGTTGCCATAGCTGTCAAATTCCATGAACTTCTTGAAGTTCCTATGATGAGGTGTGGGCATAAGGCCTATGCAGGAGCGAAGAGAATCCTCTTCAGAACCAAAGCCGGTATAAGGTGGAAATTTCCTTTTTATTTTTGGAGGAGGTGGGGCCTTGCATGGAATCGAGGTAAAGTTCTCAATTCCATATTTAGTCCTATAATAAGTTTTCGTGAAATCATCACAGTCACAAAGGAGCACTTTCCTTCCCCATACATTGATGGTGGTTCCTATGGATAGGTCAGTATCTTTGTAAAACTCTTGGTCTAATTTTCCTAGCTTATATTTATCCAACAGGTAGCCATACACTCGGGTCTCTGAGTAGCTACCATACACATTGAGAACTGTCCGGTCTGTTAACTGGCCTGGTTGATAGACTCCAGGGGGGCCATACTTAGGTAGCTTTCTCCTCTGGAGAAACAATGACAAAGCATCTCTTCCTGAGTTATGTGGCAAGACTTCTTTGATCTCAATGGTATCATCAGACAGAAAGTAATGCAGGATGAGTTCTCTACGATCCCCAAACACTGAGCCTGAGTCGTCCCACACGCAGAAAAAACGCAAGACTTTCCTATCATACTCGAGGAACTGTTTCAGAGTGTCGAAGGACTCATAGGGACGCAAGGGCTCCATGCGGTCTAGCTTCTCTCTCCGTGTTTTCATGTAAGGATCTTCCGGACATTGTCCTGGGGGATTTAATTTGACTCCTATTTTCATTAAGAAGTTTTTTGTGAATGCATCACAGTCATAAATCTTGAACGTTCGACCATAAAAGACAATGTCGGTGTTGACATTAAAGTGATGCACAGTATAAAACTGATCCTCATCAGGAGGTGGGAGAGAAATCCGATGACGCCGGATAAAAATTCCTTGGGGCAGTCCACTATTTTTCAACACTGGTTCATTTACTTCAACTGTGTCATCTTCAAGGTAGTAGTAGATTTTATAGCGTCTTATTCTATAGTTTTCTTGACTTTTATCAGGTACTTCATCTTCTAAATAGGCATCAAATGATAATACCTGTTTATCGAAAGCCACCCAAGATGGTGAGTTAGTTCCCATTCCTTTAGGAAATACACAGTATTTTGGCTTTATCTTCTGTCCGAGAAGCAGTTCTCCACCTATTCCTGGTTTATTTTCACCCACCAGCATCCTAACATTGTTGCAAAAGCCCCAATGTTGAGATTTGTGAAATTTCTCTTTTCCCATATTACGGTTGAAGCTGTTGCCAGACAGCATCGGCAGGGCCATTGCTTCGAGCCTGCAGGCAGCAGCCACCTTTCGGCCTCTTTGTTTGAGCCCCGCCTCCCCCTCAACTCCACGTTACCTAGAAACGGAGGCGGTGTCACAAAGGAGGAGGGGCTTCCTGGGTTCAAATTCCATTCCTGTAAAGAGGGGACTGATAGAACACCAAATGTCTTTTGGGAGGATTAAACGAGTTAATACAAGTAAAGCACTGGGAGCAATGCCTGGCACCTAAGTGCTTACTCTTGTAAGTACTAGCTGTAACAATAATAATATACAGGCAACAGTTATTCTGATATCATTAAATTTTTCATAGCAGGCCCCACCTCCAATCTCTTCACCACCTTCCTAAGCCCAGGTCTGAGGGCCTCACCCTCTGGAAAGACTTCCCAGGGACCTGGGAGTCCCAGTCCCGCCCCCGCCCCTATCCCTTTCAGCACCCTTCCCAGGTCTGGACGTCACCGCTCAACCGCCACTTGAGGGCAGCAACACACCGTTCAGCCGCTGCGCGCGGTGCATTGTGAGGCGCGTAGTCTTTGGGCTGATTAAGCGATAGCTTGGGCCTGGCATGCGAACTGCATTTCCCGGAAGGCGATGCGACACACTATGCCTCACCTTGCTTAATCCTGTAGGCGGAGAGCTCGCCCTCCTCAAGAGAGCGAGCCTCTAGAGCGGCGCGGGGGATCATGGGGTGTAGGGACAGCCCGGCGCCTAGAGCAGGGATTGCTGCGCAGGCGCGGGCAGCCTGTGTCTCCTACTGGGGACATTAGGAAGCGGGTGACCCTATAACCACAGACGCCGAAGCTGAAGTTGAAGCATCTGTGGAGGCTTGTTCAGTCGCTAAGTCGTGTCCAACTCTTTGCGACCCCATGGACTGCAGCATGCAAGGTTTCCTACGTAGTCCCTGACTCGTGGAAGAGCTTAATACCAACCCCCCCCCCCGCCCCCACCCTCACCCCGTTGTGTGCCCTGTAGCCTGCTCACCTGCCTTCCTACTCTCCTGCATTTCCACTGTCCCTAGTATTTTCTTGGCGCTCCAGTCTTAAGATGAAAAAATAAAATCCTTTCCCTTCTTTTATCTTTTCTTCACAGGCACACACCCCCTTAAAACATACAAACCCCTTATGGTAATGTTCAACCAAGCACAAAAATAGAATAGTATAATGATCCTCCAGCTACCCATCACCTTTCTTCAATAATTATCAACGTATGATCTTATTTTATTTTTTCCGCTTCCCTCCCCAGGGGAATTCATTTAAAGCAAATCCCAGACATATGATTTCATCCATAAACACTTCTGTATGTATCTCTAAAATAGAAGGTTCTTTAAAAACATAATGCTTTTATAATACCTAAAAATGAATAGTAATTCCATAATATTATCTAATGATCCAACCCATCTCCAAATTTTCCTGATCATCTTATGTCTTCTAACTGTTGGCTTGTTCAAATCAGACCCCAAACAAGGTAGTGTATTCCATTTTGTTGACACCTCTTTAAGGCTTATTTGCTGACAGTTCCCCCTTATTCTCATCTGTTTCACAGTCTGATCTGGCAGGTTGCGCTTCTTGGTGTCTTTTAATATGTTCTGTCCCACGTATGCCGTGTAAACTGGTAAATCTAGAGGCTGGGTCAGATTCAGATTCAATTTAGGGGTAAGTAGGTTGTCTGGAGGAACATCAATAACCTCAGATATGCAGATGACACCACCCTTATGGCAGAAAGTGAAGAGGAACTAAAAAGCCTCGATGAAGGTGAAAGTGGAGAGTGAAAAAGTTGGCTTAAAGCTCAACATTCAGAAAATGAAGGTCATGGCATCCGGTCCAATCACTTCATGGGAAATAGATGGGGAAACAGTGTCAGACTTTATTTTGGGGGGGCTCCAAAATCACTGGAGATGGTGACTACAGCCATAAAATTAAAAGACGCTTACTCCTTGGAAGAAAAGTTATGACCAACCTAGATAGCATATTGAAAAGCAGAGACATTACTTTGCCAACAAAGGTCCATCTAGTCAAGGCTATGGTTTTTCCAGTGGTCATGTATGGATGTGAGAGTTGGACTGTGAAGAAAGCTGAGCACCGAAGAATTGATGCTTTTGAAGTATGGTATTCAAAAGACTCTTGAGAGTCCCTTGGACTGCAAGGAGATCCAACGAGTCCATTCTGAAGGAGATCAGCCCTGGGATTTCTTTAGAAGGAATGATGCTAAAACTGAAACTCCAGTACTTGGCCACCTCATGCGAAGAGTTGACTCATTGGAAAAGACTCTGATGCTGTGAGGGATTAGAGGCAGGAGGAGAAGGGGACGACAGAGGATGAGATGGCTGGATGGCATCACTGACTCGATGGACGTGAGTCTGAGTGACCTCCGGGAGTTGGTGATGGACAGGGAGGCCTGGCGTGGTGCGATTCATAGGATTGCAAAGAGTCGGACACGACTGAACGACTGAACTGAACTATATGTCATGGCTTCCCTGGTGGCTCAGATGGTAAAGAATCCACCTGCAATGCAGGAGACCTGGGTTCGATCCCTGGGTTGGGAAGATCCCATGGAGAAGGAAATGGCAACCCGCTCCAGTATTCTTGCCCAGATAATTTTATGGACAGAAGAACCTGGCAGGTTACAGTCCACTGGGTTGCAAAGAATTGGACACAACTGAGCCACCAAGCTCAACTCCACTTCATGGATGATGTCCCCTACTTCCATCAGTTAGCATGTGATAATGCCCGGTTGCTTCTTTTGTGTGTGTGATGTTAATATTCACTGTTGGGGCTGAGTGTTGTCATCCTAATCCATCCATTATAAAAGCACGGCCAAACTTCAGGAAGAAAGTGTGTCCATGCTCTCCCTTCCAGCTCTCTTTAGCTGTTTCACAAATGTGGTCTATTGCTAAAGCTCTTCCTTGTTGCTAAACTCAGGAAGTAATCCTCTATCCTCAACTCACTGATCCTGTAATAACAGGCCTGTCCTGTGCTGTTCAATAGAGTAGCCACTGGCCACACAAGTGGCTATTGAGAGCTTGTGCCTGCAAGCGTGCAGTACACACAATAAGTCACTACAGTTGTGTTCAACTCTTTGCAACCCGTCACGTTCCTCTGCCCATGGGATTCTCCAGGCTAGAATATTGGGGTGGGTTACCATACTCTCCTCCAGGGGCTCTTTTTGACCTAGGGCTCGAACCCACGTCTCTTATGTGTCTCTGATGCAGGTTCTTTACTGCTAGCGCCACCTGGGAAGCCCTTTTGAGAGCTTAACTAGTCCTAATTGAGATGTGTGCTGTAAGTATAAAATGCACACTGGGATTTCAAAGAGTATCAAAAAAAAAAAAACAAACCAGAGAATGTAATGGTGAGAAACCCATGCTCTGCAACAGAGTAGGCCCTGCTCACAACAAGGAGAGAAAGCCTACGTGCAGCACTGAAGACCTGGTGCAACAGACCACCTGATCTGCGTCTTGAGAAATCTGTATGCAGGTCAGGAAGCAACAGTTAGAACTGGTCATGGAACAACAGACTGGTTCCAAATAGGAAAAGGAGTACGTCAAGGCTGTATATTGTCACCATGTTTATTTAACTTATATGCAGAGTACATCATGAGAAATGCTGGACTGGAAGAAACACAAGTTGGAATCAAGATTGCTGGGAGAAATATCAATAACCTCAGATATGCGGATGACACCACCCTTATGGCAGAAAGTGAAGAGGAACTAAAAAGCCTCTTGATGAAAGTGAAAGTGGAGAGTGAAAAGGTTGGCTTAAAGCTCAACATTCAGAAAACGAAGATCATGGCATCTGGTCCCATCACTACATGGGAAATAGATGGAGAAACAGTGGAAACAGTGTCAGACTTTCTTTTTCTGGGCTCCAAAATCACTGCAGATGGTGACTGCAGCCATGAAATTAAAAGACACTTACTCCTTGGAAGGAAAGTTATGACCAACCTAGATAGCATATTCAAAAGCAGAGACTTCACTTTGCCAACAAAGGTTCGCCTAGTCAAGGCTATGGTCTTTCCTGTGGTCATGTATGGATGTGAGAGCTGGACTGTGAAGAAGGCTGAGCGCCAAAGAATTGATGCTTTTGAACTGTGGTGTTGGAGAAGACTCTTGAGAGTCCCTTGGACTGCAAGGAGATCCAACCAGTCCATTCTGAAGATCAGCCCTGGGATTTCTTTGGAAGCAATGATGCTAAAGCTGAAACTCCAGTATTTTGGCCACCTCATGCGAAGAGTTGACTCATTGGAGAAGACTCTGATGCTGGGAGGGATTGGGGGCATGAGGAGAAGGGGACGACAGAGGATGAGATGGCTGGATGGCATCACTGACTCGATGGATCTGAGTCTGAGTGACCTCCGGGAGTTGGTGACGGACAGGGAGGCCTGGTGTGCTGCAGTTCATGGGGTCGCAAAGAGTAGGACACGACTGAGCGACTGATCTTATCTGAATTTTTTTTAAAAAAGAATGTAAACTATCTCAAGACTTTAAAAAATATGGATAACATTGAAATGATAGTCTTTGGTATATAGTAACAATAAAATACCTGTGTGAGCTACCTTATTAAAATTACTTTCACCTGTTGCTTTTTACCTTTTAAATGTGGCTACTAGAAATGTTAAAATCACATATGTGGCTATGAGTTATATTTCTAGCAGAAGGTGTTGTTCCAGAACAGTAGTTTCCAACGTGTGATCTCTGGACCAGCAGCGTCAGCATCAACATCATATGATAACATGTTAGAAATGCAAATTCTATGTTGCTCTGGGCTTACTGAACCTAAGTCTCTGGGGATTAGGGCCCAGCAGTCTGCATTTGGTTAAAGTCCTCCAGATCATTCCTGTCTGAAAACTCCCTTCCGGTTTGTGTGACACAGAACTCTCCCACACCCACCTACTTCTCACCCCTTCACTGTTAACACCTTGGTCTGAGCATCTCTTGGTCCTACCTGTACCCCTGCAGTCGCTTGCAAATTGGTTTCCCAGCATCTAATCTTGTGCCTTACTTGTAGCCCTCACACTCCATTGTTTTGAGCCTCCTCCAAAAACATAAATCAGATCACATTACTTCCTTTCTTAAAAACCTCCAATGGCTTTGTATTGCACTTTAGAGTAAAATCCAAACCCATTTCTGTGGCTCCTGCAGCCTCCCCATCTTCACATAGTCCCCCGACTCCACCTTTGCTCTTTCTGCCCCAGCTTTGCCATCCTTCTTGCTATTGCTCACACACTCCCAGTTCCTCCCTGCCTCAGGGAATTTGTGATGGCCATTCCCTCTTCTAAGAATGTGGTTCTTTGTAGGACTGGCTCCCTCTTTCCCTTTGGGCCTCAGCTTAGATGCCCCCATCTCAATGGTCACTAAAGCCAAGCCCAGATCCATATTCACACAATGTCACCCACCTTTCATTCTCTGCATGTTAGTTACAAGACACACACTGTTCTTGTCATTTGTCTGTCTCTCCCGCTCTCAGGTATGCCTACAAGGGCAGGAACTCATCTCTCTAGCTCACCACTTTGACCCTAGCTCCTCCCACAGGGCCTGCACACAATAGGTGCTTTTAAAAAGTCTGTTCATTGACCCAGCGTGTGAACTGTTGCAGCTGCTGCCCTTCAGTCTCTCTCGCTGCCACCATCCACTCTGAAGTCAGAGGACCATTGTCATCCATGGTGTTTGAACTCTCTGAACCTTCCCCATGACCACCTCATTTCTGGCTTCTGCCACATGGGGATATCTGACAACAGAGCCCACTTTCTGATTTGGGATTGGCAGGCTGGAGCTGCTATGCCTGTGAGGGCTTGATGAGGACACAGAAACCACTCCAGTGTCAGAACAGAGGGATATTAACACATCGGGGTAGTTATGCAGCAGATAGAGGAGCTGAGGAGCCAACCAGAGCCAGTGAAGCAGTGGAAATTAACAGCAGTGGGAAGCCACCACTGCTCCAGGCTGGAGGAATAAAGCGAGGAGGTAGGGTCACAGGGCCTGGAGACAAAGTCACCTGATGGAAGTTGGAGACCCAGTGGGATTGTCTAGCTGGCTGGAGTGGTGGAGGGGGCAGAGCCACAGGGAGAGAGGCTGGCTTACCAGGCAAGGGGAGGATTGCCCTGGCCTCTTCCTCCTCTCTTCCAGGCTCCTGCCACTGCTTTCCATTGGTGGAACCCAAGGTAAATCCAGATGAAGGGGAGATGAACTGTGGCCTGGGATGCAAGAGGGTGAGGAACAGATCAGAGCAAATACAGCCCAAAGCAGCACAGCATGGTTTCCTCTGTGCACCAAAGAGCCCACCTGGTCATTCCACACTAGGCCTCGCATTGTTGTGTTCAGTCGCTAAGTCGTATCTGACTCTTTGCAACCCCATGGACTGCAGCATGTCAGGCTTCCTGGTCCTTCACTGTATCCTGAAGTTTGCTCAAACTCATGTCCATTGAGTCGGTGATGGCATCCAACCATCTCCTCCTCTGTCATCCCCTTCTCCTCCTGCCCTTGATCTTTCCCAGCATCAAGGTCTTTTCCAATGAGCTGGCTCTTTGCAGCTTACTGAATTACATCATGTGTCTAGCTGCTGTAGGATTAGGATTTTTTTTTAATGTTTATTTATTTGACTCTGCCGGGTCTTAATTGCAGTATGTGAGGCCTACTTCCCTGACCAGCGATTGAACCCTGGCCCCCTGCACTGGAAGCATGGACTCTTAACTACTGGACCACCAAGGAAGTCCCTAGGGTTAGGGTTGAGTTTGCAACCCCAGTGTTTCAGATATCTATTGCCACATTACAAATTATCCCTAAATTAAGCAGCTAAAGACAACCATTTTCTTTTTCCTCTAACTTTAAGGATCAGAAAGTCACAAAGGTTTCAGTGGGGTTGTTTTCATATGGTGTCCATCCTGTGGTTGGAGTCAGATGTTGACTGGGGTGGTCATTTGAAAACTCGACTGTCCAAGGTGGCTCACTAGCAATGTTGCTGACTGTCACTTGAGAACTCAGTGGACTGTTGATCAGAGAGGCTGCACATGGCCACTCCAGCATCATGATCTTACTTGGGGGCAGGCTTCTTCCAGAGCATGTGTTCCAAAAGACCCAGGCAGAAACTGTATTTTTTTTTTAATGACTTGGCATAAAAAAATCACACAGCATCATCTCTGCAGTCAAGACCCACCCAGATTCAAAATGAAGCTACATAGATCCCACCTTTTGATGTAAGGAATTGATGGCCACATCTTGCTCCAAAGAATGTTATTTGAGGCACTGATATGAGTTCTTTTCTGTCCTGACTTTAGACAGTCTCCTGAGATGAACATCTCTGTTATATTCTAGGGGCTTTGATGACTATATGGCTACGTTTTCAAGCCTTATATGCAGCCCAGCCCATCTCTTGATTCATAGAATGGTTCCTAACTGGACATTCCTCCTCCCAGGTGTTGTTTCAGTTCACTTGAGGCACTCAGTTAAGTCTGACTCTTTGCAATCCCATGGACCACAGCACACCAGGCTTCCCTGTCCATCACCAACTCCCAGAGCTTACTCAGACCGGTGTTCATCGAGTCAGTGATGCCATACAACCATCTCATCATCTGTCACCACCTTCTCCATTGGCCTTCAATCTTTCCCAGCATCAGGGTCTTTTCTAAGGAGTCAGTTCTTCGAATCAGGTGGCCAAAGTATTGGAGTTTCAGCTTCAACATCAGTCCTTCCAATGAACACTCAGGACTGATCTCCTTTAGGATGGACTGGTTGGACCTCCTTGCAGTCCAAGGGACTCTCAAGAGTCTTCTCCAACACCACAGTTCAAAAGCATCAATTCTTCAGTGCTCAGCTTTCTTTATAGTCCAACTCTCACATCCATATATGACCACTGGAAAAACCATAGCTTTGACTAGACGGACCTTGTTGGCAAAGTAATGTCTCTGCTTTTTAATATGCTGTCTAGGTTGGTCATGACTTTTCTTCCAAGGAGCAAGTGTTTTTTAATTTCATGGCTGCAGTCACCATCTCCAGTGATTTTGGAGCCCTCAAAAATAAAGTCTGTCACTGTTTCCATTGTTTCCCCATCTATTTCCCATGAAGTGATGGGACCGGATGCCATGATCTTAGTTTTCTGAATGTTGAATTTTAAGCCAACTTTTTCACTCTCCTCTTTCACTTTCATCAAGAGGTTCTTTAGTTCTTCTTTGCTTTCTGTCATAAGGCTGGTGTCATCTGCATATCTGAGGTTATTGATATTTCTCCCAGCAATCTTGATTCCAGCTTGTGCTTCATCCAGCCCAGAATTTCTCATGATGTACTCTGCATATAATTTAAATAAGCAGGGTGACAATATACAGCCTTGACGTACTCCCTTCCCGATTTGGAACCAGTCTGTTGTTCCATGTCCAGTTCTAACTGTTACTTCTTGACCTGCATATAGATTTCTCAGGAGGCAGATCAGGTGGTCTGGTATTCCCATTTCTTGAAGAGTTTTCCACAGTTTGTTATGATCCACACAATCAAAGTTTTTGGCGTAGTCAATAATGCAGAAGTAAATGTTTTTCTGGAACTCTCTTGCTATTTTTATGATCCAGCTGATGTTGGTAATTTGATCTCTGGTTCCTCTGCCTTTTCTAAAACCAGCTTGAACATCTGGAAGTTCACAGTTCATGTACTGTTGAAGCCTGACTTGGAGAATTTTGAGCATTACTTTGCTAACGTGTGAGATGAGTGCAATTGTGTGGTAGTTTGAACATTCTTTGGCATTGCCTTTCTTTGGGATTGAAATGAAAACTGACCTTTTCCAGTCCTGTGGCCACTGCCGAGTTTTCCAAATTTGCTGGCATATTGAGTGCAGCACTTTCAGAGCATTGTCTTTTAGGATTTGAAATAGCTCAACTGGAATTCCATCACCTCCTCTAGCTCTGTTCATAGTGATGCTTCCTAAGGCCCACTTGACTTCGCATTCCAGGATGTCTGGCTCTAGGTGAGTGATCACACCATTGTGGTTATCTGGCTCATGAAGATCTTTTTTGTATAGTTCTTCTGTGTATTCTTGCCACCTCTTCTTAATATCTTCTGCTTCTATTAGGTCCATACCATTTCTGTCCTTTATTGTGCTCATCTTTGCATGAACTGTTCCCTTGGTATTTCTAATTTTCTTGATGAGATCTCTACCCTTTCACATCCCATTGTTTTCCTCTATTTCTTTGCACTGATCACTGAGGAAGTGATCTCTCCTTGCTGTTCTTTGGAACTCTGCTTTCAAATGGGTATATCTTTCCTTTTCTCCTTTGCCTTTCACATCTTTTCTTTTCTCAGCTATTTGTAAGGCCTCCTCAAACAATTGTTTTGCCTTTTTGCATTTCTTTTTCTTGATCCCTGCCTCCTGTACAATGTCACAAACCTCTGTCCATAGTTCTTTAGGTACTGTATCAGATTTAATCCCTTGAATCTATTTGTCATTTCCATTGTATAATCATAAGGGATTTGATTTAGGTCATACCTGAATGGCCTAGTGATTTTCCCTACTTTCTTAAATTTCAGTCTAAATTTGGCAATAAGGAGTTCATGATCTGAGCCACAGTCAGCTCCCTGTCTTGTTTTTGCTGACTGTATAGAGCTTCTCCATCTTTGGCTGCAAAGGATATAGTCAATCTGATTTTCGTATTGACCATCTGGTGATGTCCATGTGTAGAGTCTTCTCTTGTGTTGTTGGAAGAGGGTGTTTGCTATGACCAGTGCATTCTCTTGGCAAAACTGTATTAGCCTTTGCCCTGCTTTCTGTACTTCAAGGCCAAATTTGCCTGTTACTCTAGGTATCTCTTGACTTCCTACTTTTGCAAGATGGACGGGTCATGGTGGAGAGTTGTGACAAAACGTGGTGCACTGGAGAAGGGAATGGCAAACCACTTCAGCATTCTTGCCTTGAGAACCCCATGAACAGTATGAAAAGGCAAAAAGATAGGACACTGAAAGATGAACTCCTCAGATTCGTAGGTGCCCAATATGCTACTGGAGATCAGTGGAGAACTCCAGAAAGATTAAAGAGATAGAGCCAAAGTAAAAACAATGCCCAGCTGTGGATGTGACTGGTGATGGAAGTCAAGTCCGATGCTGTAAACAGCAATATTGCATAAGAACCTGAAATGTTAGGTCCATGAATCAAGGCAAATTGGAAGTGGTCAAAAAGGAAATGGCTAGAGTGAACATCGACATTTTAGGAATCAGTGAACTAAAATGGACGGGAATGGGTGAGTTTAACTCAGATGACCATTATATCTACTACTGTGGGCAAGAATCCCTTAGAAGAAATGGAGTAGCCATCATAGTAAACAAAAGAGTCCGAAATGGAGCACTTGGATGCAGTCTCAAAAACGACAGAATGATCTCTTTGTTTCCAAGGCAAATCATTCAATATCACAGTAATCCATACTATGCCCCAACCAGTAATGCTGAAGAAGCTGAGGTTAAATGTTTCTATGAAGACCTACAAGACCCTCTAGAACTAACACCCAGAAAAGATGTCCTTTGCATTCTAGGGGACTGGAATGCAAAAGTAGGAAGTCAAGAGATACCTGGAGGTGTTGTTTAAACACCTCAATAGCTAAACTCAGGTAATTCTGATATCCAATTGCTGGTTGGGAATCACTATTCTTCAAGATGAGTGCTAAAAACTTCCCTGATGGTCCAGTGGTTAAGAATCAGGGGATGCAGTTTTGATCCCTGGTCAGGGAACTAAGATCCCAAATGTCACAGGGCAACTAAGACCTGATGCAGCCAAATAAATAATAAACAAATAAATATTTACAAAGATGAATGTTAGATTTCTTACAGTGATACCCAGGGCCTCCATCGTCTCCCCTTGTATAGGTTCTGACTTGGCCGCAGCCTCATCTCTCTGCCTTAAGACTTTAGGGATTCACCAAGACAGTCTCTAAGTGGTTTATCACCTGTGTACCCTAGGTGACCTCCTCACTTTTAAGGCACATCCCTGGGGTTATGTCCAATGGAGCCCACTCCCTCTCTCCGATTGGAGAGGTACCTGCCTCAGGGCCCAGTAATGGCCTGGGCCCCCACATTCACTGCCTTTCAGGAGCCTGTGTCTGTAAGGCCTGCCAACAGCACCTGCTTCCAGCCTGGCCCTTGTGAATGGTCAATAAGAAGCCATTTACTGAATAGTGGAAGGCAGTTTTATACTAAGATTCCCAAAGAGCTATACCTCCCTATTCATACTCATGTAAATCCTCTCTCCTCGAATCTGCCTTGGATGTGTGACTCGCTTTAACTAATAGAGTATGACAGAAGTCACTACCCCCCGCAGCCAGTTCTGGCCTAAACCTTAAGGTTGGGAGCTTTTGCTTTTGTGTACTCAGGAGCTCTGAGCTCCACCCTGGGGAGACCACATGGAAAGGCCACGAGGAGACCTAAGGAAGCCAGGTGACAGTGAGAATAGATGCCCCTGATGTATGACCCCGGGGCAGCTGTTCGAGTTATCCCTTAGCCATTTGAGCTTTTCCCAAAGCACCAGGCTCACAAGTGGAGAAGCCCCTTGGATGTTCTTTTCCCTTGGGTGTCCTAGCCAGAGCTAACATCCTGTGGAACAGAGACAAACTATCTCTGCTGTGTCCTTTTTGAATTCTTGAAACGCAGGACAATGAGCAAATAAAGTTGCTGTTATTTTTTTTAATGAGAAAATCAGGGTATTTTGTGGATAATGGTAACCTACGTGACTTCATGGTTAGGTAGGCGGGGCTATAAGACTTGAGCCTAAGCTTTGTGCTTCTCCTTGGGCTTCCTGGGGACAAACTTCTGCTGTTTCTTCCACATGCCTTTATTCATCTCCTTAAACTCGTCCAACATATCTGCGGACAGGATCAGTTTGTACTCTTCCAAAGACAGGCCACTGAAGCTTGTGTATCTGGGGTGAGGGTACTTGTGTTTGCAGTAGTTTGAATGGAGCCAGGCTAAGCTCTTGTACATCTGACTACAGGCCTCAGGCTCTGCAGTCTGGGTGTTCTCTCCCTCCTGAAAGGCCTGTGCTATGCACTGCCACAAGTAAGTGCCCAAGTTCCTGTCTGTTTGGTCTCGTACCTGGCCATTCCTCACAGAGGTCAAGAAAGCGCCCTTAGCGGCTGGCTGCAGATTTAGGCCCCGCTTGACTCTGCCCCGAGGGAAGAGTTGGCCCTCGGTTGTGGTTTTAAGCCATTAGTTGTGAGGAATTTCATTATGCGGCAATGGCTACCTGATATAGATTGAGTAAACTGTTTCCTACTCCTCCTTGGGCCTCACAGAGGAACGGGCAGAATGTTGTCACCAACATAAATACACTCACTGCCCAGATCAGGGCTAGCGTAGTGTATACATTCATTTACTTGCTCGCTCACTCATTCATTCATTCACTCATTTATTCTTTCGCTAGATAGTTGTGGAGATCCTGCCATATGCCAAGGTGCTGTGGGTACACTGGTGACAAGATAGACAAGATCATGGAACTCATATAATACGAAGTGTGATGTCAGTGTAAGAGCAATCATCCTGGGTAATATACCAGAATGACTGGCTAAAGACAGTAAAGAAAGCAAGACTATTATTGAACAGAAGCATAATGTCACACCAGTTGGGTTTATGTCTCAGCCATTTGGGGGAAAATATCAATTTGGAGCCTCGTCTTGCATGATAAATGAAAATAAATTCCAGATGGACTAGAGTAAAATGTGGGAAGAAAATTACACAATAAAAATCTTGAAGATGAAATAAATATTTAATAACCTCTGGGTTGGGAAAGACTTTCTGAACTTTAAGAGAGCAGATCACAGGGACTTCCCTGGCGGTCCTGTGGTTAAGACTCCATGCTCCTACTGCAGGAGGCGTGAGTTCGATCCCTTGAGATCCCGCATGCCTACTACTGGGTGTGGCTGAGAAAAAAATCCTGTTTAAAAAAGAGAGAGAGAATAAATCATAAAGGAAAAGATTGACAGATTTGACTGTATAAAAAGTTGAGTATCCCATATGTTTGAAAAGGGCATGACTAGGGACTTCCCTGGCATTCCAAAGGTAAAGGCTCCTTGCTCCCTAACGCAGCAGGTGCTGGTTCAATCCCTGATTGGGGAACTAAGATCCCACATATCGACTAAAAACAAACAAAAATAATTATTTTTAAAAAGGCATGACTAAAATTGAAGTGAACTAGTAGCGAAAAATATTTGCAACAGGTATAATAGAAAAGTGATAAACATAATAAACATATTAATAAATTAACGTGGAATTAACAGGAAAAGCCAGTACCCAAAAGAAAGATGGGCAATTAATATGAAAGGACAATTCAAAGAAGAAACACAAAGAGCCAAAAAAGATAAAAGCCAAGTTTATCCCTGGGAATACCACGATCGGGATGTGAAGGAGAGTGATTTTTTATAGAGAAGGATTGGGCCCCAAGTCTAAAACTTGAAAATGCTCATATCTGTTAATTCATCATTTACACTACTGGAAAGAATCTGGCAAGTGGAAAAGGATTTCACTCCAAGGATTTTTATGGCATCATTAAAATTTTTTTAAATTTTATTTATATATTTATTTTTGGCTGTGCTGGATCTTTGACTTCTCCTTGCGGTGGCTTCTCTTGTTGCGGAACATGGGTTCTAGGGTGGGACTGCAAGGAGATCCACCCAGTCCATTCTGAAGGAGATCAGCCTTGGGATTTCTTTGGAAGGAATGATGCTGAACCTGAAACTCCAATACTTTGGCCACCTCAGGCGAAGAGTTGACTCATTGGAAAAGACTCTGATGCTGGGAGGGATTGGGGGCAGGAGGAGAAGAGGGGACGACAGAGGATGAGATGGCTGGATGGCATCACTGACTCGATGGACATGAGTCTGAGTGAACTTCGGGAGTTGGTGATGGACAAGGAAGCCTGGCGTGCTGCAATTCATGGGGTTTCAAAGAGTTGGACACAACTGAGCGACTGATCTGATCTGAGTGTCCATGATAACTGTAATAAGAAGGGCCCTCCTAGGTATTTTTTTCTAAACAAATTTATGTATCACTTTATTTTCAGTTTTTCAGCAATTGTTGTCAACTATCAAGTCATTTCTTCCACCTCATTCTATTGGCAACCTCATGGCCCAAGACCTACTCAGATCAAGGGGTGGGGAAATAGATTCCTCCCTTTGATGGAAGTTGCTGTGAAATCAGATGGCAAAGGGCAAGGAGACAGGAAGGGGTGAAAAATTAGAGCCATTTTTACAGTCTACCAGAGCCCTTTCTTCATGTGTATGAGGAAAGGTAAATTAGTAGCAGTTAAAAAATACATTTATTTATTTATTTGCGTGTACCAGGTCTTAGTTTCAGCATGCAGAATATGGTTCCATGACCAGGAATCAAACCTGGGCCCCCTGCATTGGGAGCACAGAGTCTTAGCCACTGGACCACCAGGGAAGTCCCAAATTAAGAGCAGTTGTTACTTGAAGAAGTAAGTCTTCTTCCCCAAGTCTCAGTGGCTTGATACAACCTTTTTTTTTTTTCCCCACAGGCTAGCATGATTCAGTCAGTGGGGTAGAGCTACCCCACCTGGCAGCTCTAGGCTCCTTTAGTTCCCCTGCTCCCACCCCTCATCCTCTCCATCAGTGAATGTTGAAAGAGAGGAGGGGCATATGTGAGAGGTCTTGGGGATCACACCTGGAAGTCGGGCACACATCTGCACACTAGCTCTTTGGTTCACATATCTAATTGCAAGGGAGGATGTAGTCCAGTCCCAAAGGGGCAACGGAGAGTGGTGTTAGTGAGCAATTAGTCTCTACAACGTGTTTGGGAACATGCTGTATCTGAAAGTAGAGAAGGGTTATTGTGTTTATTTATTTGTTTTCTTGTATATCACCTGTCTTCCTTCTCTACGTTGTAAGCTCCAGGAAGGCAGTTTTGTTCACCATTTCACCAACTAGGGGCCCAGTAAGCACTCAACAAATATATGTGGAATAAATGAATGAATGAAAAATTCAACAGTTTCACAGGATACAATATTATGAACCAATTAAGACTGATGTGTCTAAGATTTGGGAACACGAAAAATTGTTTACATGAGAACATTTAGGTAGGTCTAGGTTAGGTACACTAGATCCCCTGCAGGAGGAAATGGCAACCCATTCCAGTAGGTTTGCTTGAAGAATTCCATGGACAGAGGATCCTGGAGGGCTACAGTCCAGGGGGTCGCAAAGAGTCTGACATGACTGAGGGACTCACACTTTCACTTTCAGGCTAGGTACGATACGAATCCATAACAGAATACAATAAAACAGTAGCTTAAACAAAGGAGAACTTTATTTCTCTTTAACCAATAGAAGTATCAGTAACCTCAGATATGCAGATGACACCACCCTTATGGCAGAAAGTGAAGAACAACTAAAGAGCCTCTTGATGAAAGTGAAAAAGTTGGCTTAAAGCTCAACATTCAGAAAACTAAGATCATGGCATCTGGTCCCATCTCTTCATGGCAAATAGATGGGGAAACAGTGGCTGACTTTATTTTTTCGGGCTCCAAAATCACTGGAGATGGTGACTGCAGCCATGAAATCAAAAGATGCCTACTCCTTGGGAAAAAGTCATGACCAACCTAGACAGCATATTAAAAAGCAGAGACATTACTTTGCCAACAAAGGTCCGTCTAGTCAAAGCTATGGTTTTTCCAGTAGTCAAGTATGGATGTGAGAGTTGGACTATAAAGAAAGCTGAGCACTGAAGAATTGATGCTTTTGAACTGTGGTGTTGGAGAAGACGCTTGAGAGTCCCTTGGACTGCAAGGAGGTCCAACCAGTCCATCCTAAAGGAGATCAGTCCTGAGTGTTCATTGGAAGGACTGATGTTGAAGCTGAAACTCCAATACTTTGGCCACCTGATGTGAAGAGCTGACTCACTTGAAAAGACCCTGATGCTGGGAGAGATTGAGGGCAGGAGGAGAAGGAGGTGACAGATGATGAGATGGTTGTATGGCATCACTGACTCAATGGACATGAGTTTGGGTAAACTTTGGAAGTTGGTGATGGACAGGGAGGCCTGGCGTGCTGTGGTCCACAGGGTTGCAAAGAGTTGGACATGACTGAGCGACTGAATGGAACGGAACTGAACTGAACCAAGCATAAACAGTCCAAGGCTTCATAGTGTCAGTATGGAGGCTTCATGGCATCAGAGAGTCAAGCTGCTTTGACCAATGGCTCTCCTGTTCCTAGGGGAGTGCCCTGGCCTGAGTGGTCCAAGGTTGCTCCTACTACATCCACAGTCTATGTTCTTCATGTGGGAAGGGGAAAAGGAAGATGGAGACTCATCCTATGGTTCTTCTTAAGCATAGGTGAATTGAGAAATAAAATCTTAGCTTTGGTGTCTACTTTATTCTGAAGGTCATTTCTTTGCTCTTTTCCCAGGGCAAAGAGCAGATGTGTAACAGTGAGGTCAGGTCCCACATGACCAGTCAAAGAGAATATGGCTCCTTGTTTCAGGTAAATACAAGCTGTTTACAAAGATGGGCAGGATGCAGATTTGCATATATGATATGGTCAGAAATATATAAAAATATATTCAGTAAAATGACAGGAAGGAAATACAACAAAATACTGTAATGAGATTGTCTCTCAGATGTAGGTGAAGTGTTTTTTTTTTTTTCATTTTTCTTTTTATATCTTGCTGTATTTTTCAAAAGTTTCATAATGAGCAAGCATTAAGATCTTTTAAATTTTATTTATTGTGACATATCAAACATCTATCCAAAAAAAACCCACAAAACCCCACAAACAAAAAGCAAAAGCACAGGATAATGAATCATTGAGTGAACACTCATACATACACATCCACAGGGGAAAAAAAAAGATGTCATTGATGCATCCTAGAAAATGTTTTGTCCTATTTTATTCATAAAACTTCCTCCTTTCTGACAGGTTACCAC
Source organism: Tragelaphus eurycerus (assembly GCA_935064755.1). Lineage (NCBI taxonomy): Eukaryota > Metazoa > Chordata > Mammalia > Artiodactyla > Bovidae > Tragelaphus > Tragelaphus eurycerus. The sequence goes on from CAKXYN010000020.1 coordinate 11,085,616, forward strand.
TATTTAGACTTGATGGAATCCTTTCTTTAGTTTTCTTAGTAGTCTTGCCACCTACGTGTGCTTCTTAAACACTATAGTCTAATCTGGACTATTTTAAAACTCTAGTAAATGGGAACCATATTGCATATACTCTTTCGTATATGTGTTTTTCCTTTCACTCAATGTTCTGTTTGTGAGATAAATCCATGTTGTGACAAGTATTAGTACCCACTGTGTTTATTCTACACAGTCAAGATATTTATTCTCGTTATCACACAATGTCCCGTGGTGTGAATCTACTACAAAGTATGTACCCATCTTCCTCTGATGAACATTTGTGTTGATTCCCTTGAAGGGCTTTGCAAGTAGGGCAGCTATTGCTGCCTGTGGATGGACACAGGCTTCCTGGTGTCCATCCACCAGTCTCTTTAGGATATAGATAGAGAGGCAGAAGCTCTGAGTCACTGGGAATAACAATGCCAAATTGTTCCCAAAGCGGTTAAACCACGGCCACTCACTCCTTCTGCAGTGTGTGGGAGTTTTGGTTGCTCCCTATCTTTTAGCACCCGCATGTGGTATTGTCAGATTTTGCCATTTTTGTCATTTCCAGGTATAGAGGGGAAGGTGTCCTTTTTTGGCCTCACTGCATGGTATGTGGGGTCTTACTTCCCCCCAGGGATCAAACCTTTGTCCCCTGCTTTGAAAACATGGAGTCTTAACCTCCGGACCGCTCAGAAAGTCCTGAGGTGTAGGTGTTTTAATTCACATTTCCCACTGAACTTCAGAATCTATTGATACCTTTACTGCCATATGGATTTCCTCCTGTGTAAAGGGTCTGCTTAAGAGTTTTGCTCATTTTTATTTTGGCGTTGGCTGTTTGTTTTTGAAGGAGTTACTTCTATACCCCCTACTCAAATCCTTATATGTCTACATTATATGTTGGAAATATCTTCTCCCATTCTGACCATTTGGTAATGGTATCTTTTTAATGGAAAATCTCAAAACATACACAGTGTAATGACTTCCCATCGGCTTATCACCAGCTTCTACAATTGTCAGTGTGTTTGTTGTTGTTTAGTCGCTGAGTCATGTCTGACTTTTTTGTGATCCCATGAACTGTAGCCTGCCAGGCTCCTCTGTCCATTGGATTTCCCAGACAAGAATGCTGGAGTGAGTTGCCATTTCCTTCTCCCAGGTATCTTTCCGATCCAGGGATCGAACTTATGCCTCTGTATTGGCAGGCAGATTCTTTCCAACTGAGCCACCAGAGAAGCCTGTCAGTATATAGCCAATCTCATTTCCTCTCTACCTGCACTTCCTCCCCTTGGGTTATTTTACGCAAATTCTAAAAGTCTTATTATTTTCTCAAAAAAAGCAATAAAGACCTTTTAAAATATAAATATATAACCATATCACTCTAAGACATCTTTTGATGAATACAAATTATTAACATTGATTAGCCAAATGTAACAATCTTGTCTTTGTAGTTAGTGCTTTTTTGAGTCTTGATTAAGAAATCTTAGCAGATTTTAGCTAGTATATATGGAATGGATAAACAACAAGGTCATACTGTATAGCACGAGGAACTGTATTCAATATCTTGTGATAAACCACAATGGAAAAGAATATTTTAAAAGTATGTATATAATATGTCTATGTATAACTCGCATGAGGTGGCCAAAATACTCCAGTATTTTGGCCACCTCATGCGAGGAGTTGACTCATTGGAGAAGACTCTAATGCTGGGAGGGATTGGGGGCATGAGGAGAAGGGGACGACAGAGGATGAGATGGTTGGATGGCATCACTGACTCGATGAATGTGAGTCTGGGTGACCTCCGAGAGCTGGTGATGGATAGGGAGGCCTGGCATGCTGCAGTTCATGGGGTCGCAAAGAGTCGGACACGACTGAGCGATTGATCTGATCTGATCTGATGTATAACTGAATCACTTAGCTGTGCAGCAGAAATTAACACATTTCAAAACAACTATACTTCAGTTTTTAAAAATTAAAAAAGGAGAAATCTTTTCTCCTCCTTGCAATTACGCTACAAGACTCTGATGCTGGGAGGGATTGAGGGCAGGAGGAGAAGGGGACGACAGAGGATGAGATGGCTGGATGGCATCACTGACTCGATGGATGCGAGTCTGAGTGACCTCCGGGAGCTGGTGATGGACAGGGAGGCCTGGCGTGCTGCGGTTCATGGGGTCGCAAAGAGTCGGACACGACTGAGCGACTGATCTGATCTGATCTGATCTGATCTTTTAAAACTTTTTTGTTTTATTTTTCAATTTGGGTCTGTGATCTACCTAAAGGTGATTATTGTGCTTAGTATGAGGTAGGAGTCTAATGTAATTTTCATCCAATTAGATAGCAAACTCAGTATATTTATTGAAAAGATCATCTTTTTCTTTTTTTTTTGCAGTAAAAACCTGTATCACAAGTCAGGGGGCCATATGTACATAGGTATACTTCTAGAATCTCTGCTCTAGTTCACCAACCATTGAATTAATTTCCATTGCTTTACAAGTCTTTTAAAAAATATTTATTTTTATTTATTTATTGGATTGCACTGAGTCTCAGTTGTAGCAGTGGGATGTTTAGTTGTAGCATTTGGGATCTTGTTCCCTGGCCAAGGATCAAACCCTGGCCCCTGCATTGGGAGCATGGAGTCTTAGCCACAGGACCACCAGAGAAGTCTGGCTTTATAAAAAGTCTTGATATCAGCTAGGGTGGAAACTATCACCTTGTTTTTCACTAAGAGTATCTTTGTTATAATTGGCTCTTTGATTTCAGTATAAAATTTAGAATCCACTTGCAAGTTCCACAGAGAAAAGCTTTTAAAATCTAGATTACGAATGGATGGGACATATAGGTAAATTCAAGGGAAACTGCTATCCAAATCCAATAACATGGTATATCAAACCATTATCTAGATTTTTTAAAAAAGTCTTTTACAAAGTTCCCTTATACAGGCTTTTCATACAGTTTGTTAGATTTATTACCAGTCACTTGATCATTTACGCTAATATAGATGGTTACTTTTCTCCACCTTTGTTTGGTTTATGACTGGTATGTGGCAATAAAATTGATTTTATATCCAGTTACCTAGCTAAGTTCTGTTATGAATTCTAATAAATTAGTCTGTAGAGTCTTCTGAACATTCTTTGGCCAGAATCATATAATCTATTAATAATGGTGCCAATAACTTTTTATTTATTTTCCTGCTTTACTTCAGAGTTAAGGTTTTCAGGACAAAATTGAACAGAAGCAATAACAACAGGCATCTTTCTTTGTCTTATTCCACACTTAGAAGGAAAACTTTTCATAATTAACCATTAAATATTTAAATGCATGTGTACTAAGTCGCTTTAGTTATGTCTGACTCTTTGTGACCCTATGGTCTATAGCCCGCCAGGCTCCTCCGTCCATGGGATTCTCCAGGCAAGAATACTGGAGTGGGTTACCATGCCCTCAGCCAGAGGATCTTCCCGACCCAGGGATCAAACCCGCGTCTCTTAAGTCTCTTGCATTGGCAGGCAGATTCTTTACCACTAGCGCCACCTGGGAAGCCCAAATATTTTAATACTTAACCATAAATGATGTTAGCTGTAGGTTTTTGGTAGTGCTCTTTATCAAAAGATTTTTTGAAATATTTATTTGGCGCACCAGGCCTTGGTTGTGACACTTGGGATCATCTGTCTTAATTTTGTCATGTAGGATCTTTAGCTACAGTATACGAACTCTTAATTGTGGCATGTAGGATCTAGTTTCCTGACCAGGAATTGAATCCGGGCCCTGGACATTGGGAGTGCAGAGTCTTAGCCACTGGACCACCAGGGAAGTCCCTCCTGGTTCATTCTTACCTTGATGACCTTCAGGTCTCAGCTTAAAATGAAGAGCTGAGGTTCAGACTCTCTAGTCTGGGTGGATCTGGGCCTTTACTTTTGCTCAAACCATCTTTTGTATGGAAGAAGGCGTTTGTCCCCAAAGCATTTGAGTTTTGAACTCCGCTCTTGTTTTATTCAGAGTTTTCAATACTATTTCCTTACCCTCTTATTAGTGTGTGTGCTCAGTCATGTCCGACTCTTTGAGACCCCACGGACTGTAACCTGCCAGGCTCCTCTGTCCATGGGATTTCCCAGGCAAGAATACTGGAGTGAGTTGCCATCTCCTTCTCCAGCGGGTCTTCCCAACACAGGTGTCAAACCTGCATCTCTCGCGTCTCCTGTATCGGCAGATGGATTCTTTACCACTGCCCCACCTGGGAAGCCCTCCCTCTAACTAGTGTTTTGCTGCTTTTAATAATTTTTTTCCCCATAGATTTCATCCTGCATTTTCATCTGTTCTCCAATGGAGATGGTTTTTGGTTTCTTTAGAACCCCATTCCTGGCAGAAAAAGTCCTATTATTTTTTCTTCTGCAAAATTGAATTTATTTGTTATTTTTTCTGAAATTAAAATATCTTTTCCTCCAATTATATATACTAGAAAATCCCCTGTAAAAAAATGACAACCAAGTTTTTAAAAATAAGAAAATATAAATGATCTAAATCCCATTGCCCAGAAATATCACTGTTGACATTCACTTGACTACACATTCATACTTCTTTCTATTCAGATATACACAGTTTTACATATATCACTTTATATAAACGGCATCATGTTATACACACTGTTGTTTTCATGTAGTTCCTTTACATTCAACCCTATTTTGTGTTTTCATGTAATTCCTTTACATTCAACCCTATTTTGTGTTTACCCTTCCATCTCCTATCCTGACCGAGGTCACCAATGTTGCCAACGTTAACAGCCTGAGTGTATCCTTAGGTAGTTTTCCCCACTGTCACTCAAATATGCAAGCATATATATACATACATATTTATAAGGGATTCATTTTAATCATTGCGCTCGTACCACCAATAGAATCACTTCTCTGCATCTTGCTTTTCTCAGTTATGCTATGCTATGCTAAGTCACCTCAGACGTGTCCGACTCTGTGTGACCCCACAGACGGCAGCCCACCAGGCTCCCTCGTCCCTAGGATTCTCCAGGCAAGAACACTGGAGTGGGCTGCCATTTCCTTCTCCAATGCATGAAAGTGAAAAGAGAAAGTGAAGTCGCTCAGTCATGTCTGACTCTAAGCGACACCATGGACTTGCAGTCTACCAGGCTCCTCTGTCCGTGGGATTTTCCAGGCAAGAGTACTGGAGTGGGGTGCCATTGCCTTCTCCCTTTCTCAGTTAAAATCCCTTCAAATCAGCTTGTAGAGTTCTAATTCATTCGTAATGACTGCACTGATGATATGGGTGAACCACAATTGATAAATCCATCAAGCATTACCTTAATTATATTTAAAAGACCTTCATTTTATGAATGAAAACTCAGCCACTGTGGTCTGAGATGCATGCCTACTGCCAGCGTCAGGGCCACATTCCAGCCAAGAGGAAGGGCAGAGACAGGGAATTTTTTTGCCTTTGGAAACACAACCTGAAGTTGCCTGCTTTGTTTCTCCCCTCATTCTATCATCCAGAAGACAGTTATGAGGCCTCACCTGGCTCCAAAGAGACTGAGAAACATCGTCTTGGCCAGGGGACCAGATGTCTGATTCCAAATGCTATTCCAGGAGAAGGGGAAAGAACAATGTCTGCTGATGGGGGGCATTCAACCTTGCTTCCCTGGTGGCTCAGTAGTAAAGAATCCGCCTGCCAATGCAGAAGACTCAAATTTGATCCCTGGGTCAGGAAGATTCCCTGGAGGAGGGAATGGTAACTCACTCCAGTATTCTTGCCTGGGAAATCCCATGGACAGAGGAGCCTGGTGGGGCTACAGTTCAAGGGGTCTCAAAGAATCAGACACAACTGAGCAACCAAGCATGAATGCACATAGAACTTACATAGAGTAAAATTCCTCCTTTTTAGTGTATTGCTCTATGGGTTTGACAAATACATTGTTGTTCAGTTGCTAAGTTGTGTCCAACTCGCAGAGTCAGACACGACGGAAGCAATTTAGCACGCATCCCAAATAGTATTCCATTGTATGGATGTACCACAGGCTGTCCATTCATCTGCTGAAGAACACTTGGGTTGTTTCTAGTTTGGGCATTATGACTAAAGCCACTATTCATATGGCAAACTGCTTTTTATGTGAATTTAATTTTCATTTCTTTTGGGTAAATACCTAGGAATGGTATTGTTGGATCATAAGTAAGAACATGTTTAACTTTATAAGAAACAACAGAACGGTTATCTAAAGTATCTGTACTATTTTGCACTCCTATCAACAATGCATGAGAGTTCCAACTGTTCACATCCTTGGCAGCTCTAGATATTGTCCATTTATTGTTGTTGTTTGCCATTCTAATAGATGTGGAGTGGTGTCTCACTGTGGTTTTTCTTTTTGCTTTAACCAAAGAATCAAACTATTATCCTACCTAGGAAGGGTAAGGCAGGCTGGATGGATTGGTTCCCCTGGTATTTTGTTTTGTTTTGTTTTGTTTTCAAGCATAAATAAGAGGATTTTATTGATGGCATTTTTATTGTCTTCATAATAAAACAATATGAAGCTCAAAACTGGATCACTTGGCCCTTTCTCTTCTTATCACCTCCCAGCTCAAAACGCTTGCATCTCTTAATAGCCAGCATTCTCTTTGATCTACAGTTGGGCTCAACACATTCAAGCCTCAGTACAATCTTCTTTGTAGTTTTAGCCTTTTTCCAGAAAATCGGCTTAGTCTGCCCACCATAGCCACTCTGTTTCCTGTCATAACGCCGCTTTCCCTGGGCATACAGAGAATCCTTGCCCTTCTTGTACTGTGTCATTTTGGGGGGCTGGTGCTTTCCACACTTCTTACACAAAGTCCGGCGGGTTTTTGGAACATTCACCATGTTTGCGAGAGCGATACCAGCACAGAAAGCTCCCCTGGTATTTTGGACAATTTTCATGCTTTCTATCCCAGACGTCCAGAGCCCTCTGAACATCATCTCAGTTTTGTTTTTTTTTTTTGGCTGTCTTAGGAATTTCTTACCTTATGAATTCAACCTCCTCAGAAATCCATTTTCCCACTTTTCTTGCAGCTGTGGTATGGGTGTGTGTCCATTCAAAATTCCATCACTTTCTTCCCTCTGATATTTGGGTGCTCAGCTTTCCTCTTCGATCACGTGTGCACTAATCTCCAAATCTTCACAAACTTCACCCTGCAAACTCAGCTAGTTTAAGCAGGGCATTTGAAACTACAGAGTTGGTTGTAGTTGCAAGGTCCCCTGCCCTCTAGGGCTTCCTAGGTGGCTCTTGTGGTAAAGAACTCACCTGCCAATGCCAGAGACATAAGAGATGCTGGTTTGATTCCAGGGTAGGGAAGATTCCCTGGAGGAGGGCATGGCAACCCACTCTAGTATTCTGACCTGGAGAATCCCATGGACCGAGGAGCCTGGCAGGCTACAGTCTGTGGGGTCACAGAGTCAGACACAACTGAAGGGACTTAATGCACACACACACACAAGGTCCCCCAAAGTACCAGGGCTGTTTCCATTGTCTGCTTTGTAATAGACCATCCCAATGTGTAGTGGCTTAAAACAACATTGTTTCTCATGATTCTATACTGTGAGCTGACGGGATGATTCTTCTGCTTCAAGTGGTATTGCCTGGGGGTCATTCAAGGGGCTCTGCATTTAGCTGGTGGCTGGAAGGGCACAGAAGATCCAAGATGACTGGATCTTTTGGGGCCCTGGGCACTTCCTGTCTGCCAGGGTGCCTTGGATCTTATCCTTGTGGCCTCTCTCTCCTCATGGTATCTCATCCTCTAGGGCCTCTTTGTATGACTTCACTCTCCAGGAAGGGAGCTTGGACTTCCTTACAGCATGGCGGCTGGATTCCAGGAAAGTAAGAGCAAAAGCTGTAAGGTTTCCTACAGCCCAGGCTCAGACCTGGCACAGCATCACTTTCACTGTGTTCTAAATCAAAGCAAGTCATGAATTTGGCTCAGATTCAAGGGGAGGGAAAATGGACTCTGTAACTTAAATATATATATATATTTGACTGTGATTGGTCTTAGTTGTGGCCCAAAGGATCTTTCAGCTGTGTCATGTGGAATGTAGTTCCCTGGCCAGGGATCAAACCTGGTCCCCCTGTGTTGGGAGCATGGAGACTTAGTCACTAGACCACCATGGTAGGTTTTTTTTTTTTTAATTTATTTATTTTTAATTGAATAATAATTGCCTTACAATATTATGTTGATTTCTGCCATACATCAACATGAATCGGCCATAGGTGTACGTATGTCCCCTCTCTCTTGAACCTTCCTGCTGCCTCCCTCCCCATCCCATCCCTCTAGATTGTCGCAGAACCCTGGTTTGAGTTCCCCACCAGGGAAGTTTTTTAAAATGTATTTGTTTTTGGCCATGCCACATGGCATGTGAGATCTTAGTTCCCTGACCAGGGATCAAACCTGTGCCCCTCACTATCCCTGCAGTGGAAGTGTGTGGAGTCCCGACCACTGGACCACCAAAGAAGTTCCCCCTCTGTAATTCTTGATGAGAGGGATAGTATGTGCATATGAGATGAAGAAAATCTTGGTGACTGTTTTTGGAGACTACCTACCCTGGGTGGCTTAAATGAGGTAGAAGTTTCTCTCTCTCATGAGTCCAGGGCTCCTCCAATGTGATGGGTACAGAGGTTCCTTCTATCCTGTTGCTCTTTTGTGTTTATCATGTTGCCCTCGTCCACTTGTTTTAATGTGATCATTCCCTTATTGAAATTCCAGCAAATGAGAAAGTTGAAGAAGGATAGAGTATACCCTTTCATGAAAGCCATGGCCTATACATTGCTCATTCACTTCCAACATGGCCCATCAGCCAGAGTGAAGTCATATGGCCTTTTAAATGCAAATGAAGCCAGGAGATACAGTCTTTAGTCTAGTGGCCAGAGGCCCAGAGGAAAATTCTGCATGGGGGACAGCAGGTATAAAGGCCCTGAGATGAGAATGAGCTTGACTTACTGGAGAAACAGCAAGAAGGCCAGTGTAGCTCCAGTAGGGGAAGTAAGGGGAAGAGAAGAAAGAGGGGAGAACAGAGAGATGGATGGGTCTTTATATAAACATATATTTTCTTTTTTAATTAAAAAATTTTATTATTTAATTTGGCTGCCCTGGGTGCTCGCCGAGGCACATGGGCCCTTAGTTGGGGCATGCAGGGTTCTTTAGTTGACACTTGTAGGCTTAGTTGTGGTATCTGGGAGTTCAATCCCTGGGTTCCCCGACCAGGGATTGAACCCGGGTGCCCCATCCCTACCAGCCTGGTCGCGTTGAGAGTGCTGAGTGCTATCTGCTGGACCACCAGGCAAGTCCCTGAATATGTGTTTGCAGTTCTCTGCAGTAAACGCCTTCTTTGTGGAATTGCTGGATCTATGTGTAGGTGACTATTTAAAATTTAAAAATATATGTATTTATTTTGGGGGCAATGTCAGGTCTTAGTTACAACATTCAGGATATTCCATTGTGGTGTTGCAGCAGCTTATTTGCTCCAAGGCATGTGGAATCCTAGTTCCCCAATCAGGAATTGAACACATGCCCCTTGCACTGCAGGGCAGATTCTTAACCACTGGACCACCATAGAAGTCCCTGTGACTATTTAAATTTATAAGAAACTAGCAAGCTCTTTTCCAAAGTGGTGGTTCTATTCCACATTTCCAATTGCTCCTCATGTCTGCTGACACTTGACAGGGTCTGTTTTTTTAATTTTCGTCACTCTAGTGGGCGTATAGTGGTGTTTCACTGTGGTTTTAGCTTGTATTTCCCTCATGACTAATGATGTTGAACGCTTTTTCACGTGTTATTCGGCTAGTCACATCTCTTCTTTGGTGACGTGTCTGTTCAAATCCTTCAGCCATTTAAAAAAGTGAGTGATTTGCCTCACTTTTCAGAAAGCTTCCCCTGGCTGCTGGGGGGAGGGTGGACGCTGGTAGGGGTGAGGAGAATGGAACCAGGGAGTGGGGGAAGGGACTGTAGCTTCCACAGAGGTGAGCTTGTCACAGACTCAACCCATGGCTTGTTTTCTGGGAAAGTCAACTTTGACCTTCCCCAACACTTGGGCTGCTGCCAAGAGAGTCTGAGACACTTTACAGATGTCGTGGGGTTTGGGGCAGCCCTGCTTCCTGGAGCTGGGCACTGGGGGGAGGGGTCTGCCCTCCATCTCTGTCTCTTCCTTTCCCCAGTGGGATGGAGACCCTGGACTGGAGACCAACTGGCGTATTAGGGTCTGTTCCAGTACAGCTATGCTTGTGCTTAGTCACTCAGTTGTGTTCAACTCTTTGCGATCCCATGGGCTGTATGGACTGCAGCCCACCAGGCTCTTCCGTCCATGGAATTCTCCAGGCAAGAACACTGGAGTGGGCTTCCATTTCCATTTCCGGGGAGTACAGCTGTACCTGTGGTTAAAATATTGGAATGCTTCACATTGCCACCACCTCAGCCCATTCCCTTGAACACCTTGGACTTCCCCACATCTCAGCAGCCAAAGGGGGACCCCAAGGCTCCGACCCAGCCCTGCAGCCACATCTGATTGGATGGTGCCTGGGTTGTGGGGCTGTTAGACTGGAGACAGCCCAGGCCTGGCTGGAATTGGAAGAATCAGATCAGGAGGCTGAGACTGAGAGGTGGAAGGAGGATTTTTTTCTGAAGGGGAGCCCAGAACTGGAGATATGAATTGTTTAGTCACTATGGTGTGTCCTACTCTTTTGTGACTCCATGGACTATAGCCCACCAGTCTCCTCTGTCCTTGGGGTTCTCTAGGCAAGAATATTGGAGTGGGTTGCCATTTGCTTCTCCAGGAGATCTTCCTGACCCAAGGATTGTACCCATGTTTGCAGATTCTTTATCACTGAGTCACCTGGGAAGCCTTGAATTGCTAGTAACAATAACAACAATGATATTGATAATGATTAACATTCACTGAGAATTTACTATGTGCCAGGCAGGCCTGATTCTCATGGACCTCACAAAATCCTCACAAGAAACTGGACCACTGCTGCCGCATCCTGGCCCCCTGCTCCTACCCCTGCCCCCAATAGTCAGGTCCCCACAACCAGCCAGAGTAAGCCTGTTGACTCCTGAATCAGATCAGGGCCCTCCTGGCTCAGAGCTTCCTCTGGTCCCTGATTGCCCCTGGCTCACTGGGCTTCAGCCACCTTGAGACACCTGAGCAGGCAGGCCCTGCTCACTCCAGTTCTGGTGGTGGTAGTGGCATGTTGATTTTTCTGTGACAGGACTCGGCCAGGCCTGGGTAGTGGTAGTGTTTAATAGCCAGTGCCGCCTGGGGCTCGGCTGTGACCCTCTTCCGGACTCCAAATACCCACCCCCGACTCCAACAGTTCACTCAGACTCTGTCCCATGACTGGCATCCAGTTTCCCCTTTTTCTCTCCTGAGCCCAGGCCGGAGGAGCTGTGGGTGTGCTGCCTGGACGGGGCTTCCTCCCGCTGGCCCATCCCCCTATAGCCCCTAACCTCAGGTTCCTCCTTCCCCAGCTGTGGCTCCTCTCCTGTTGGGGCTAAAAGTCCTTGTCATCTCCCGGGTGGCCTCCCTCAGTACAGGCTTCCAGCCACTTCCTCATTTGGTGGGGGCAGCCCAGCCTGGCTGAGTGTTACCCCTTGCCCCCACCTGCCTCACCCCAAAGCCCTAGGCCTGGGTCTGTGCTGTGTGCATCTGTGTGACTGGCTAATCTTCTCCCTCTTTCTCTGCCTGGTCACCACTTTCTCCTTCCCTCGCCTCCATCTTGGCTCTTTTCTCTTTTTCTTTAAGGGCCAGATATCTGTCTTTGGATCCTGGGTTCTGTGTCTACCTTTATTTGCTGTGTCACTTTGGGAGAGTGTCTTTATTCTTCTCTAAAATGGAATAAAAGCAGCTACCTCCTCAGAAGGGTGTGCTGTGTTTCATTGTTTAGTCATGTCCAACTCTTCGGGACCCCATGGACTGTAGCCCACCAGGCAACTCTGGCCATGGGGATTCTCCAGGCAAGAATACTGGAGTGGGTAGCATATCCCTCCTCCAGGTGATCTTCCCAACCCAGGAATCAAACCAGGGTCTCCTGAATTACAGGTGGATTCTTTACCAACTGAGCTACCAGGGAAGCCACCTCAGAATGGTGTGCTTGGGTTTAAATGCATTAACACTTGGACAGGGTGCCTGTGCATTACTAAAACCCATATCCTGGTGTCTCTTTTAATATCCTATGAACATTACAAGGTTCTGATTGTCACATAAATATAACTGGTGCTTATAAAAAGCTGACAAGGGTCTGTTCTAGAGATATAAATTCATTCGACCCCACAACACCCTTCTAAGTAGGTACTATTTTACTCCTTGTGTTACAGGTGAGGAAACTGAGGCCCAGAGAGGTTGAGTGACTTGCTCAAGGTTGTCCAGCCAGGAAGAGGCAGAGATTATCTCCAATCACGGTCAGCCAGAGCCCCTCCTGTGACAATGATGGCGGACCTCTGTCTGGGGGTGAAAGTTGAATGGACACATGCGCCCATTGCCCTTCATTCTAACCACTGGAGGCTGCAGCCTGGGGTGTCTGGGCCTGATTCTCTTTGGTGATGTCTGCCTGTCTCTGTTCCTCCTCCCCCACCGTCCCCTCCTCCCTCCTGCCACCACCCACCTCAGACTTCCTCCTTTACTGGGTTGGACACTACGCCACATCCCACCCGCCTTGGACTGTGGTGTCCAGCAGCGTTGCCTGCATTATGGAGGGCCTTAGACCCTCCGACAGGCTCCTATCTCTCCTTCTGACTGTGGGTGGTGAGTTGGGGGCTTCTGCAGCTTCTGGGCTCAGCACGGGACAAGGCAGGGAGCTGGGCGGAAAGAGAGAATTGAAGTGGGGTGGGGGAGTGTTGGGACTGCAGCAGATCCCCAGCCCCCCAAACTCTATGAGTCTCTCCCAGAGCCTGCGCCCCTACCCACCCCAAGATTTAGCCTCGGGGAGAAGCAGAGGGAGGGGACTCTAAGAGTGTTGCGACAGGACAAGTCGATGTGAAAGGAACACAGTCCAGAGGCCTTGGTGACAGCCCCCAGGTCCCTCTCGTGCCCGCCGGGCATCAGGAGACACCCTCCCCAGCTTCTATGCCTACCCCGCAGTCACAGCCCTGTGTCTCAGTTTACCTTCTTTTCCTCTCCTCAGGTCTCAGCCTCGTCCAGGCCCAGAGTGGTAGGTCTAGACCCTACAATCCCTCGCCCTACCTCCCAAAGATCACCCCACCTCTGGACCCTTCCCCAGTGTCTCCACACGTCCCCTCCGATGACTGACACCTCCTCCCAATTCCCACTCCCAGTGGTCTCCCCTGACTCCTGTACCACATCCATTCCCAGAATGCAACTGCTCCTCGGTGAGCCCGGGCGTGCTGGCAGGGATCGTGCTGGGGGACCTGATACTGACTCTCCTCATCGCTCTGGCTGTGTACTACCTGGGTCGGCTGGTCCCTCGGGGGCGAGGGGCTACGGAGGGTGAGTGGGGCTGGCTGGGGATGGCCTGGGACCCTCTGAGGACTTGCCTGGCAAGGGAAGGGTAAGCTCCCAAGCCACAACCACCCAAAGGGAGGTGATGGAGGGATTGACTTTGGAACAAGAAAATAGTCCCAATTTTCACCCCACCCCCAAGCAGTGACCCGGAAACAGCACATCACGGAGACAGAGTCGCCTTATCAGGTAAGGAAACCAAGTTCTTGCTTCATCTCTCACTCCGGCCCTGTGGTTGTCTGTTCGAAATGGCCCTCCCCCAGACCCCGCAGAACCCAGACCCTGAAGCCACTTTCTCAGGAGCTCCTCAAACATTGAAGATGAAGTGTCCAAAACGGCTTTCAGTGATCAGTCATGACCTTACGCTCAGTTTAAAATGTATGGAGAGGAAATTCAGGGATGGTTTGCCTCAGCCAGAAGGCAGGAAAAGCCCAGCCCAGGACATGCTGATTTCTCAGAGAAGTCCTCCGAAGAGCGGAGGATATAATTCAACCCAATTTGGTAACTTTAAAATGAGGAGTTTTAGAATTAATAGTGGGGGGCAGGGAGCAGATCTTGTCTCCTTTTGAGAAACTGACAAAAGCCAGAGAAATCCTCTGAAAAATCCATATTAAAAATGTAAAACTGTGTATATAATCTACGGGCAGTGCAAGTATCCCTGAAACCCTCCTTAAGAACTATGATACAGGAACTTCCCTGGTGGTCCAATGGCTAAGACTCCATGATCCCAATGCAGGGAGTTGAGGTTCAATCCCTGGTTAGGGAACTAGATCCCACAGGCCCCAACTAAGAACCACGATGCAAATGTCATCTTTCCATCTCCCATCCGCTGTCAGTGTTATCCTTAACCCTTTACAGGGTCATGAGTTCCTCTGAGAATGTAATGGAAGACAAACAGACCCTCTCCAGAAAGATGAACTCCCAGACCAGGCATTTGTATGTGATTTTAGGGATTCTATCTGAGGCTGGCATCTTGGGGCCACAGACCTTTACCTCACCCCCATTGTGAACCCTGCTCTGTGAAGTCTGTTTTACTTGTCTGCAACCAGCTCTGGTTTGCCCCACTTGTGGCTTGAAAGTCTCTGTAAAGTATAAGAATCTCAAGTTTGGCTCCATGAGGACCAGAAGACTCAAGGGAATTCCCAGTTACTGGGAGGCAGTGACATTTTAGGGCAAAGCCCCAATTTATTCATTCCTTTGGTGAAATTTGTTGAGGGCTTGTTTAGGCTAGATGCTGGCGAGCTTATATCCTAGCTGGAGAGACAGTCTTGAAGCAAATTAACAAGATCACTTGGGGAGGCAGTGTGAAGAAAATAAAGCAGATTGATGTGACAATGACTGGGTTGTGAGGAGGAGAAACTAGAGATGAGGAAACCAAGAAATGCCTCTCAGGGAATTCCCTGGTGGTCCAGTGGTTAAGACTCTGTGCTTCCAATGCAGGGGGCCCAGGTTTGATCTCTGTTCCACATGCCATGTGGTCAAAGGAAAAAAAGAAATGCCTGTCTGAGAAAATTCCATGAGCTGAGATTAGAAGAGGGAGAAGGAACCTCCCATGGGAATATCTGGGGAACTGGTGTTCCAGGCAGAGAGAAGAGCATACCCAAAGGCCCCTTGCCTGGGGCGTAATGGTGAGGCAGAGGGAAGAGGGGAACGTTGAATGCCCTTAAATAAAATCTCAGATCTCTTTCATGGCTACAAAGTTGAAGAAGCTGCCAGGGGCCTTGCCAGCCCCTGGAAGAAAGCTAGATTTTCAGTTTATTTGGTCCATACCCTGGTGGTCCTTTCACTGATGGGCCACACCCTGTCCATCCCTTAGGAGCTCCAAGGCCAGAGGACAGATGTCTACAGCGACCTCAACACACAGAGGCCGTATTACAAATGAGTCCAAAGCAGGGCAGTCAACAACCTGATGCCTGGATCCAGTCATTCTTGATGCCTGCTCAGCACTCTACTCCTAATACCATCAAGACACAGATCCACAGAGTGGCCTCCATGAGATGTCAGACCTCTCCCCACTACTGCCCCCAAATAAACATTGGAGCACACAAACAATGCTGAGTTATTCCAGATCCCTGGGCTGATGGGGTAGGGATATATGGAGTCCTGGGGCTATCAAGGACCCAGAAAACAGATAAATGAGAAGGAGCCTTTGAGAAAGAATTAGAACAAGAGGTATTTCAATGGCTTTATTCCAGCCCCAAAGCAGGGTGGATTTTCTTGTGCCGCCACCCACATGCAGGATGAGAGGGTCAGAAGTCAAAACTCGAAGTTACAGGGAAGTCAACCCCTGCCAGGCATGTTGATGTAGATTTTGTCATCTTCTGGGGGTGGGGGAGAGCAAACACGAGGCCTGACCACCCACCTCCCACCCACACTTCCACCCCCTTGGGGACCCCCAGCCTCAGGGGTTTTCTCAGGAGTTCCCCCAAGCACCGCCCCCAGGGTTTCCCCGGAACCTCGAGGGCTTGCCCAAGGAGGGCCCCACCCTGGGGACCCCCTCCCTGGGGACATCTTGTCCCTTTAGGCCCAGCCCTGTCCGTATTCTCACCTTGGGTGGGCCTGCTGCGTAGGCGCGCACACACAAACACCACCACCACAATTAGCAGTGACACAACAGCATCCGCAGCCACAAGCCCGGCCAGGAGTGGCAGAGAGAGGGGCCCACATCCGGAACAGGAACCTGAAGGGTGGGGACCAAGGCAAGTAGGTGGCTGAGGGGGTTCCAGACACTCAAGGCTGGGCTTCAGGCATATGATACAAAGGAAATCCCTTTGGGAGTGGATGTCCCAGAATTCCTGGGGAAGGAGAGGGGCGATGGAGATTTAGAGAGAAGCTGGGGATGTCCTAGGGCTCCCAGGACTGTGCTTTGGGCACAGTGAGTACCCTTGAAGACAGGTCGGGGGGTGGCGCATTGTTAGGCCTTCAGTTTGGTGATGAGGATGGTGAAGTGGGGACCCAAAGAGGGCTGCAGATCCTCTGGCGGCTCCAACTCGAGGATGAGAAGTGAGTTTCAGGACTCACAGGCCACACTTTAGGAATGGAAGCAGGACCTGAAGTGATGCCGTGAAGGGAAGGGGTGTTGATTTCTCACCTGGGGTCATCTGAGCTGTAGCCACTGTGAAAGGAGAGGGAAGGCAGATCAGTGGGCAGAGGTGGTTCTCAAAACAGGGCGCAGGGAAAGGAGATGCCCTGAGAAATAACCTCCACTCCGGAGAGATCAAATGAGAAGAGGGGCCAAGTGGGAGGGGAGCGCCCAGAGACCTAGAGAGAGACAGGAAATCAGAAGTAGAGGCAGAGACCCAGCAATAGAAGGGGATGGACAGGCAGCCATCCAAATTCAGCTTCCCTTCCCAAAGAAGCGGCCCAGAAGTTTATTTCTGGTAAGGAAAGGGCACTGAGAGAAGGACCCACCCTCAGCACCCCTCCCTTCAGATGCCACCCCAAACTGTCCTGTTCACAAAACTCTAACACCACCCCTCCAGCCCCCATAACCACTGGCTTCACCTGGGAGCAAAAGCAGGAACAGGATGTTGCCTGGCGGGACCATGGTGGGCTGGGGGCTGGAAGGGACCTCTTAAAGGGATTAGGTCCAGAGAAGTCCTGAGGAACAATGGGGGAGTGGAGAGGCAGCAATAGCGGATGTCACCCTGCTGGTGACAAGGCCACCTGCTTCCTGTGTGTCTGTGTGGGAGGGGAGAGGTGATGGATCCCTCTGACTGCCTTCAGGGACAAACCAGGGGGAGGGTCAGAGAGACCAGTGAGGCTGCTATGATTGTCCAGGTGAGACATGACAGACCAGGGTGTGGGCACTGGGGAGGTTCTGGCAAGATTTTTAAAGTAGAGATGACAAAACTTGCTGATGGAGTGGATATGAGTGTGTATGAGAGAGAGGGATCCAGGATGACTGAAGATTCTGGTCTGAGCAACTAAGAAGGAGGACAGAGACTCCTTTGACAGGATGGAGAAGGAGGGGAAGCAGGTTTAGATGAAAAAGTGCCTAGGTTTGGCAAACTGAGTTGGAAATGCCTGAAAGAGCTCCCTGTGGAGAAGCTGAATGACCACAGCGGCCTCTTTTGAGTTCACGGGATATCTGGTCTGGAGATGTAAATTTGGGGACTGATGGCTTATGGATGGTATTTAAAGCCATAAGACTGGATGAGATCATCAAGGAAGTGAGCAGAGACAGAGCAGCAACACTACCTCCCCCAGCACCAAGAAAGGGTGAAGAGGAGTAAACAGGCAGGAAAACGGAAGGAGCAGCAAGTGAGGGAGGAGAACTAGGAGAGCACAGTC
This sequence comes from Tragelaphus eurycerus, assembly GCA_935064755.1. Classification (NCBI taxonomy): domain Eukaryota; kingdom Metazoa; phylum Chordata; class Mammalia; order Artiodactyla; family Bovidae; genus Tragelaphus; species Tragelaphus eurycerus. The sequence goes on from CAKXYN010000020.1 coordinate 11,103,391, forward strand.
TTGAATGCAGGGGAGAAATGTGATTTACATGGTCACCAAGATGGGAACTGAGAAACGAGCCTCCCACTGGAATGACAGTCTGCTCGAGGGCTGGGAATTCCTGCCTGCTTAGTTCACAGCTAACCACAGCACCCAGCAAAGTGTCTCCCTTGCAGTAATAAATTCTTTTTAACGACGAATGAACAAATGAGAACTGGCCTCTGAAAAAGAAGATGATGTGTGGAAGAGGCGAAATTTGAGTCCACCTATATCACTCCTAGGACTTCCCTGGTGGCTCAGACAGTAAAGCGTCTGTCTACAATGCGGGAGACCTGGGTTCGATCCCTGGGTCGGGAAGATTCCCTGGAGAAGGAAACAGCAACCCACTCCAGTACTCTTGCCTAGAAAATCCCATGGACTGAGAAGCTTGGTGCAGGCTACTGTCCATGGGGTCGCAAAGAGTCGGGTACGACTGAGCGATTTCACTTCACTTCATATCACTCTTACCTACAGACCTTTCCTCCCTTGAGACCAAGGAGTCCAGAACCCCAGCCCCCTTCTCCCTGGACCTGGTATTACTGGCAGCGTCCTCCAACCCTCCACCAGCCCAGGGCCCTGAAGTCAAGGCCTCCAACATCCACTTGGACAAAGATCCAGAAATTCGGGTCCCCTGTTCCCTCCTCCTTCAGGAGTCCGCCACCCTGGGAACATTCTCCCTCAGACCAAAGATAGGGTTCCCAATTCCTCTTTCCCAGGAGACTTCGGAGTCGGGCCTTCAAAATGAGCTCCGCCCATTCAGACACCAGATTCGCTCGAGCGCACCGCGGGGACTCCCGGGCTTGTGGGAGGGGCCCTGCCCAGGATTGGGCGGGGCCAGAACCTCCGTTTAAAAACTCGCGGGGGGACAGGGTCCAAGATCGGGGACCCGGCGGCGGCTCCGCGGGGAAGCAGCGAGGCTGGCGCAGCGCCGAGGCCGGGGCCCTGGGGGCCCGCAGTCAGCACCACGGAATCCCCGAGGTAACTAGGGGGCGGGGAGGTGAAGTACGCTCGGTCCCTAAGAGAGGGGCTGGGGAACGGACTTCTGAGGGACGGAGATGGACATCAAGGGTGAGGGGTCTAGCATCAACCTGAGAGTGAGAACCCAACGTGTGCAGGGGGCAGAGGGTGCAGAGTCCTGGGTCGTGATGCCGGAGCGGCTGGGATTCTGGGCTCCGAGTCCGGAGAGCTAAAGGACTGGGGATCCGGAATCTTAGGTCCTGGGAGTGAAAGTGCTGGGAAGCCCCGAGCCCTGCCTGGGTCCTAGAAGGAGGGGCTGGCGACCCAGCCGCCATACTCTAGAAAGAGGCTGGATTGAATCCTTGGGGGCGTTTGAAATTGGCCAAGGTCTGGATAGGCAAGGTCCGAGGCTTGGCTGCAGGGATGCTCTCTGCCCGTGACCCTGCCCCCACCCTGGGATTTCCCGAGTCGCCACCCGGCCCGGGTCCCCGGGCTGAGCAGGAATTCCCCATGTGCGGGGACTCTGCGAGCGCCACGCTTGGCCACGCATCGCGTTTCGGAGCCGGACACCTGCTGTATAGGGTAGAGAGGAAGCGGGAGGTGGAAGATTCCCTTGCGTGAGCGCCGTGACGTCAGCGCGTTGCGTCTGGGCTGTTTCCGAGTCCGCCCTCCCGCGCTTAACCCTTTTTCCGCCCGAACCGGGTGAGGGCCGAGGGGCCAGGCTTCTGGGGTCGCGTGAACAAGGAGTCTGGAATCTGGGACTCCCAGGTCCTAGAGGGGTGTAGGCTGAGGCCCGGACTCCTGGGTCCTGGGGTAGCAGTTGAGAGTCTCCCAGACTCCTGTGGGGTGGGGCTTGGACTCCTGGGTCTGAGGAAGGGGGCAAGGTCCGAACCTTTGGATCCCTGAAGAGCCAGGGGGCTGTCGACTTCGTGGTTCCTCAGGGAGAGGGGCTGGGGACTCGGATATCTGGTTTCCCGAGGAAAAATATCAGGGCAGCTTCTAGGGCAGAGAGATTTGGGAACCTGGATGTGCGTCTCTGTGAAGGGAAGCCCGGCATCCCCCCCGAATTCCTCAGGACTGGGAGATCTGGGGGTGGGGTGCGGTGGGATTTTTTTCACGGAAGTGGCGGTCAGAGGGAGGGGGCTGCAGAGGGCGCCCTCCACCCCCTTCCTTAGTTTCCACGACGCTGGTGGAAAGTTGGGTCAGAGGGGAAAGTGCGGAGCAAAAGGAAGGAAACGGCGGAGGCGGCTGCGGCGCCGCACCCGAAATCTTAGATTGGCTTTGGAGTTCTCAGGCGACAGCAGTGTGCCAATTTTTTCCGCGCGGGGGGGCGAGGAGGATGTTCAGATCCACTCCCCCCGCGCCCTTGGGTGACTTAAAGACCCCTGATAACTTCCCTCCCTCCTCACCCCGCAGTGAGCCGGAATGAGCGCAGCCATTGCCCGTCACAGACGGTGAAGAAGCTGCTAGAAGAACAGAGGCGCCGCCAGCAGCAGCCAGACGCCTGTGCGCTACCGGTGAGTCCCAGGACGCCCTATAAACTACAACTCCCATGAGGTCATGTCCTGGTGGGCAAGGGCCCTCAGGGCTGACGAGAGATGTAGTCCTGACTTAGATGCCCTGTAGGTGGGGAATGGGTGCCGAGAAGTCTGCTGGATAAATTCCCCCTTGTTTCTTTTTGTTTCGGCCTATACAGGGACAGTTCCCACCTCCCCTGGCCCAGCCCCTGACTTCATCTGTGAATGAGGGTGAAGTTGGTAAGTCTGGAAACTCACTTGGTTCCCCCAGGGACTCAAACATCCCTGCTCTTAGACCTTTCCAGAACTTAGGTGTTAGTTAGGCCCTCATTCTTGCTGAGACCTGGTAGAAGTTTCATCTCCCAGATTCTCTGGAGCTCAGTAGTTTATGCACGTAGTCCTGGGGTCCAGGCAACCAGCCTGGAGTCTAGGCCCTCACTCGGTGTTCAGGCATTTAGGTCCCCACAGTCCAAACCTCCAGCCTTTTGGTGCCCCAGAAGTACTAGCTTTCTGTATCCTGGGGACGCTGGGCCCTCATACAGCTCCTGTCTGGGCTGCTACTTCCCTGACTCTGGTAACCGGGCCTGCCCCTGCTCCTCCTCTCACACACAGGCCATACTCACTTCCCAGCACACCAGGAGACTGTGGGTTCTGGACTTGGCAGCCTGGCGCCCCCCACTGGCTTTGTAGACTGGGACCCCAACAAGCATGCTGCCTACACGGACAGCCTCTACTCTTATCCAGCTTCTGCTGCTGAAAGTTTTCTGACTCCTGACTTCTACTCACCCTCGGACCCGGGGCGGCCGTGTTCGTTTCCCCTGGGGATGGAGGTGAGCCTGACAATGGGAACTGGATGCTGAAGGATCCCTGAGATGCCCAGTTGCCCTTATGCAGCACAGCATTCTGAGAGCATTCTGAGATGTCTGGGTCAGGAGCCCATTCCTCAGATGGGCAAAACTGAGGCCCAAAGGTCCAGGGTTACTGGCCGCAGATGGAACATCCAGCCACTCTGCCTAGCACTCTGTATGTATATGTGTGTGGTGGAAAGAGGAAATTCTCAGCTGATTGGCTCTCCCCACCCTCTGTACCCTTCAGGACCCCCTGGACACTCGGCTCTATGCAGACCCTTCCCGGCCACAGGCAGGATCCTGGAGGGCTTCTGGGCTCCCCTCAGGACCTCCACAGTTGCCTCCTGTGGTCACTGGACCATCCCTGGACACCGCCCGTGCTCAGATGCTGGCTCTAGGGCCCCAAAAGCTGCTGGCGCAGGATGAGGAGGGAGACACGTGAGTACAGGAGAGTGGAGTCTGCGGGCTCCCTGCTCAGCTGGGGTGCTGTGCTCATTGCTGCCTCCCACCTGTCTCTAGGCTCCTGCACCTGTTTGCAGCGCGGGGGTTGCGCTGGGCAGCATACGCCGCAGCTGAGATGCTCCAAGCATACAGACATCTAGACATTCGTGAGCATAAGGGCAAGGTGAGGGCTGGAGGCTTGGTCTCCTGGATCTGAGTACAAAAGGGCTGAGGGCCTGGGTCCCTGGTTTTCAGAAGGTAGAGGATGGGGGGCTCAGACTGACCTTTTCCTGACACCTGCAGACCCCTCTTCTGGTAGCTGCTGCTGCCAACCAACCCCTGATTGTGGAGGATCTGCTGAACCTGGGAGCGGAACCCAACGCCACTGACCATCGAGGACGTTCTGTCTTACACGTGGCCGCTACGTATGGGCTCCCAAGAGTTCTCTCGGTATGTCCATTTGGCAGATGGGATGAGTGGGATGGGCTAGATTGCCTAGATCCTGACTTTCAGGGCTACGTGGCCTGGAGAGACTCTAAGCCAGCTCTCTGCCTTCTCCTCCAGGCTGTAATTAACTCAGGGGTTCGAGTTGACATAGAAGCCAGAGACTTTGAGGGTAAGTTGAATGGTGGGCAGGGTGTTGTGGCAGGTGGGGCTGGGTTGGGGGAGCGCTCCAGATATAGAGTCCTCACTGTCTCTGCTCTGCAGGCCTCACCCCACTCCACACAGCCATCCTGGCCCTCAACGTGGCTATGCACCCACCTGACCTATATCCCCCAGTACTGAGTACCCAGGCCCAGGACAGGCTGGCTTGCGTCAAGATGTTGCTGCACATGGGTGCTGATCACACCAGCCAGGTGAGCTGGGCAGTGGACAGCTAGCCCCCAGAAGGGCACGTGGGATGGGAGCTCTTGAATGTCCTAGAAGGCTAAATAAATGCTGACTTGCCCCTTGTCAGTGGCGTGAACTTAAACATGTTACTTTACTTCTCTGTGTCCCCGTTGTCAATTGGGAATAATATTAATGATTTTAGCTTATATTTATCAAGCACTTAACTATTATTAAACACTGAGTTTCACCGATTAGCTAATTGAATCCTCACAAACATGCTTTGATGTGTGTGCTATTATTACCTTCTCCGTTTTAATGATAATGAAACTGAGGCTCAAGGACTCAAAAATCTTGTACCTTGTAAGTGTCAGAGGGAATTCAAGCCCAGGTGGCCTGACTCTATAATCCAGCTCTTACTACATATATTCTCCTCCTTCCTGACAGTAGCTCCTTCAAAGGCTGGCTGAAAGAATTACACATCCACTCATTATTTTGGATTTTTTTTGTTTTAGTTGAAGAACTTTGAACACAGATAAAGTACAGAAAATGATATTGATATAATAAACTCCACCTACCCAACATAAATAACCAGCAACTCAAAACTAGTCCTATTCCATTCACTTCTCCACTTCCCTGTATTATTTTTAAGTAAATCCAAGCTTATAATTTTATGGGTAAAATTATACCCATAAATATTTGTCTTAAAAGATAAGAATTCTTTTTAACCTCAGTACCATTATTCTACCTTAAAAAAATTAACAATCTCATAATATCAAATATCTTGTGTTCAAATTGTTGTTTGGCTCTGAAGTAACATACGGGCTTCCCAGGTGGTATAGCAGTAGAGAATCCGCCTGCCGAGCGTGAGACGAGGGTTCGATCCCTGGGTTGGAAAGATCCCCTCAAGAAGGAAATAGCAACCCAGTCCAGTATTCTTGCCTGGAAAATCCCATGGACAAAAGAGCCCGGCAGGCTGTAGTCCATGGGGTCACAAAGATTCTGACACAACTTAGTGACTGAACATGCAAGCACAGTAATATACATTTATTTTTTTCATTAAAAAAAAAACTCAAAAAACTATGATCCAAATAAAGCCCACACATTACAATGATATGTCTTTTTTTTTTCTTTTTAAAAAAATTTTTATTGAAGTATAGTTGATTTACAACGTTGTGTTAGTTTCAAGTATACAGCAAAGTGATTTATTTGTACATACATATACATATTCTATTTCATATTCTTTTCCGTTATGGTGTATTACAGGATGTTAAGTGTAGTTCCCTGTGCTACACAGTAGGACCTTGTTTGTCTATTTTATATGTAGTAGTTTGTTTCTGCTAACCCCAAACTCCTAATTTATCCTCCCCACCCTGTTTCCCTTTATTAAGTATGTTTTCTATGTCTAAACACACAGTTTTTCATGTTTATTATCATTAGGGATTCTTTGAAGGCACATAATAAAGTTTCATTGTGGAAAATGTCTTTATTTGCTTCAAAATATGAAGAGAGCTACTCAGTATGGAAGTAGATATAGGCTTAGGTAGTCCACTGATAAATGCTTCTCAGCTCCCATCCTTGTAGATAAAATAGTCCATGTGGGATGTGGGTACATTTTATGGTGTTGAATAGAATGTGGGCTGGCCAGGGCAGCTGCTAGTCCAGAGATCCAGAGAGCTCCTTTGGAGGACTAGAAAAGGAGTCTTTTTCTCAGTGATACCTGGGCTGGAAAACTGTCTTAATGAATATACAGTTCAGTGGTGCTTATGATCTGAAGGTGTGCTTGTGTTCGCTTAATTGCTCAGTTGTGTCCAACTCTTTACAAGCTCATGGACTGTAGCCTGCAAGGCTCCTCTGTCCATGGGATTTTCCCAGCAAGAATACTGGAGTGGGTTGCAATTTCCTCTTCCAGGGGATCTTCCCAACCCAGGGATCGAAACCATTGTCTCTTGTGTCTCCTGCATTGGCAGGCAAAGTCTTTACCACTGCTCCATGATCTGAATGGCACCCCCTTATATCTGGTATTCTTGTAGAGCGCACAGTGTATACAACTACAATGCACATATGCTGCTGCTGCTAAGTCGCTTCAGTCGTGTCTGACTCTGTGCGACCCCATAGACGGCAGAACACCAGGCTCCGCTGTCCCTGGGATTCTCCAGGCAAGAACACTAGAGTGGGTTGCCATTTCCTTCTCCAATGCATGAAAGTGAAAAGTGAAATTGAAGTCGCTCAGTTGTGTCCAACTCTTAGTGACCCCATGGACTGCAGCCTACCAGGCTCCTCTCCGTGGGATTTTCCAGAGTACTGGAGTGGGGTGCCATTGCCTTCTCCGATGCACATATGGGTGCTTGCAAAAGAGGAACAGAGTCTAAAGGCTCTTGGGTTCCATGGCTGGAGGCCGGGGTATGAGCACTGGCCTGACCTTTGCTGTTTCCCTCTCCACAGGAAATCAAGAGCAACAAGACTGTTCTGCACTTGGCTGTGCAGGCTGCCAACCCGACCCTGGTTCAGCTGCTACTGGCACTGCCACGGGGAGACCCGCGGGCCTTTGTCAACATGAAGGTAGGGGCCAGGGCTGGAATGTGCGGACTGGGTGAGATGTGGCAGAGACGGGCAGCTGGATGCTGGGGGTCCTGTGGGCTGTGGCTATGGAGGGGACGATGTGTAGGATGTGGACCTAGACCAGAGGCACATGTTGGACATAGAGGGCTGTGTGGAATGTGGTGTGGAGCAGGGCTCTGGGATGTGAGAGGGGACATGTGGGACGTGAACATGGCAATATAGAGAGTGTGAGGTCGAGAGCCCAGGCCAGCTGAGTCTGCATCCTTAGCAGTACTCCCCTCACTGTCCCCAGGCCCATGGGAACACCGCCCTCCACATGGCGGCTGCCCTGCCCCCTGGGCCGGCCCAGGAGGCCATTGTGCGGTACCTGCTGACAGCCGGAGCGGATCCAACACTGCGCAACCTGGAGAACGAGCAGCCTGTCCACCTGCTCCGGCCTGGGCCGGGCCCCGAGGGGGTGAGCACGGAGCCAGCCCCTACTGCGGGGTGAACCTCTGACCCCATCCGTTTCTGACTTTAGAGGGTGATTTGTGGTCTCAGAAGGTGACCTTGATCCTTCTCTGACCCCAACTTCAAAATGTGACCTTGAGGGACTTCCCTGGCAGTCCAGTGGTTAAGACTTCCCACTTCTACTGCAAGGGGATTGGGTTTGATTCCTGGTGTGGGAACTAAAATCCCACATGCCATGTAGCACAGCCAAAAAACAAAAGTGATCTTGGACCTCAGTGTCTGATCCCTTGCCTGATAAGGTGACTCCTCCTGATCTCTATTTAAACCCTGACCTCAGAGTATGACCTCTATTTTTAACCCTGAATCCTGACCTTAAAGTGTGACCTTTGATCCCCAGGATAGCCTCCAGCCCCCTGACTTTTAGTCCTGACCTCAGAGTGGGACTTCTGACCCTCAAATGTGACTCTGACTCCTAGCTTCTCCCCTTGAACTCCCAGTCCTTAATGCTAATCACAAGGTGGGAACTCACAGCCAGCAACACCTTTGCTCAGGAGCCTTGATTCATTGTGTGCACGAGGCTTCACCCCCATTCCCACACATTTGACCTTCAAACCCATCTGACTCGACTCACTTCTCTCTAACCGCCAACTTCACAGGGTGTGCCTGTCCCATCTCTCCCTGCAGCCTCTCAAACTTCTTCCCCGTCTTGTTTTGTCCACAGCTCCGGCAGCTATTGAAGAGGAGCCGAGTGGCACCCCCAGGCCTGTCCTCTTAGGACGCAAACCCAGAACCTGGACTGATTTTCCAGTCCCCACCGTCCTGTGGGACAACCAGCGTATGCTAATGTTGCAAATCCGTGATAATGTATGTAGACAATGTCCAGCCTTTGGGGTCTTACATTAAAACCCCAAAATGGCTGCTAGGGGGTAAACAGTCCCCAATATTTGGGGCAGTATATGATACCCCTCTCCCACCCACAAGGAGCCCCCTTGATGATTTCTGTGAAATCGAGGCCCCTTGATTGTTTCTGTGAAACACCCCACCCCCTCCCCTTTCCCCAGCAGGATCTTTCAGAGTCCCCTCCCTCTGCTAACTCAGCTCTTTACATCTGGAACCCCAGATATAACTCCCTTTCATGTTACTTGGAGTATCCCCCAAAACAGCTTCTGGTACCATCCCAGTAGAGCTCCAAGATGACCCAGTAAACTCCCCGGGACCTAACCCCTTCAGGTCCCTAACCCTGAGACATAGGAAGGACTCAGTTAGGTTCCTCTAGGTCTTTTTAAGTCAGAACTCAACCAGGCCCCTGTCCCAGACGTCGGTATTTCCAGTGAATTCCCTCCCTTCTCTGAAGCTCCCGATTAAACTCAACCTGGACTGGAACCGTTACTCTCTAATTGCTCATCATTGGTGCAGGGAAGTGACTGAGGAGCTGTGTTTGGGTGAGCATGTCTGGGTGGGGTGTTGTAGCAAACACCATGGGGGGGCCAAGTCCACGTCCTGTCACCCTCCCCGCTCAACGCCTGGTGGTCTGACCGCCAGGGCCAGCACGCGAGTCTTTGCCTACGGGCCTTCTCAGACCACTGGTGTCTGTTTTGCCTCTTCCCACTCCAGTAGCCCTCAACCAGTGACTGACTGAAGGGAGATGGTATGTAAATGCTCCAGGCCTACCGCATCAGTGGGGATGACTGTGTGTGTTCTACACGGGCTCAAAATTCCCTGACGGGATGAACCTCCAGTTCTCTACCCAGTGGTTCTGGCTTGCTAACATGCCCTTTCGTAGCAGCTTTTCCCCTTTTCGGTGTCACTTCCTGCTTCCCCCACCAGTGTTTGCCACCCCTTGCAGATAATCATGTCCTCAAATCCTTGCCTCAGCCTCTGCTTCTGGAGAAACCTTAACTAAAGACAGGAGGCCTCCACAATGCCCTCTTCTCATGTCTGCCCCACAGCCTCTGCTCTGGCCTCCATTCCAGTCTCGTCCCTTCAGAAAACCCTCTGACCCATGTTAGCCCCCACTGCTTGGAGCCTCTCACGGACAGCAAACCAAGCACACTTGAGGGTGTGGCCCAGTGGGTGTACCCCAAGACCTAAGGCTTAAAATAGCCACCGCTTTTTATGGCCCTGATTTTGCAGTCTGGGCTGGGCTGGGCTGGGCAGTTCTGCTGTCGCGCTTTCATCACTCATGTGGCTGCAGTCAGCTGGAGGCCTGCTTGGACTGGACAATGGCACTCACATGTCTGAGAGTTCGGTCAAGATGGCTGAGACCCCTGAGGGTGAACCGAGCATCTCTGGTCCCTCCAGGAGGGTAGCAGGATCCCTTCACATGATAGCTCCAAGAGAACAAGCCTCTGTTCACATCATGCTTGCTGACACCACACTGCTCAAAGTCCGTCATGAGGCCAAGCCCAAAATCTGTGGGGCGGAGGGTACTACCCAAGGACAAGAGGACGGAGGTGGGGTCATTGGCGGTGCCAGCGCAAGTCTCCCACATCAGCTGCTTTGGACCAGCACGTGTGCGCCTCTGTGTGTACTCACATACTGGCAGCTGACCCATGAAAAATTCATAGAAATCTGTCATATTTCATCAATTCTAGGGAGAACTTTGTAGGAATTCATCTTACAGTCAATTATGTGACCTAGTTAATGTCAGCATATTTTTCCTTTGTGATACACAAAATAATGGTATTATTTTTGATAGTATCTTAGATTCTGTTGACATATATGTATCCCAACATGTTTCAAAACACACCCATTCACACACACAGACACTACTAACAATAACATGTCTGTATGTGTTTGTGTGTACTCTCTTGTGTCCGACTCTGCGACCCTATGAACTCTGGCACACCAGGTTCCTCCATCCATGGAATTTTCCAGGCAAAGATACTGGAGTGGGTTGCCATTTTCTTCTCTAGGGAATCTTTCTGACCCAAGGATTGAACCTACCTTGAGTCTCCTGCATTGGCAGGCAGATTCTTTACCACTGAGCCACTTGGGAAGCCCAACATATCTCTAAGAAAACTGCTTTACTAAAAGAAGAATTAAATTGCTTTAAATGGGAAAATAAGAGTGGCTTAGGGATACAAGAGCATCAAATAAGCAATAGTAAAGTTATTTTTCCTGCTGGAATTTCAATAAAACAGTGTTTGTAAACTAACTACTCAAGTATATCCATTAAAATGCAAATATTCTTAAGGAATTATGCACTGAGCATATTGAGCAAAATGGCCTTTCATTTTCTATGCCACCTGCTCAGAGCTCCTTACCCATTGTTAGCCTGTTAATCACCCTTGGCTGTGAGAATAGAAAGGCAGGTTTTCCCCTGATTGTAGCGCTAGTTATAGATTTCTGACCTGATGTTAAAACCAGATCAGAATGATGTTTCTAACTGGGTTCTTTTTTTTTTTTTTTTTGACCACATTACAAGGAATGTGGGATCTTAGTTCTTCAACTGGGAATTGAACCCATGCCCATTGAAGTGGAAGCACGGTGTCTTAACTACTGGGCCGCCAGGGAAGTCCCAGAAACTGCTTCTTAATAAACTGTAACATTGTGTCCAACTTGCATCATGCAGACATCTTACTCCCAATGCTTTTCAGGTCTATATTTAATATACACGACCTATATTTATATGTATATATTATGTAGAGTTCACCACCGTGAGCTCATTGGTCCTTTGGGAAAAATAGAAATACTGTTCCCTCCCTTAGGTCTGTCAGAAAATTGTGCTATCCTGATATTGGAACACAACATATTACTGCCATCTGCTGGGAAGCTGTGGTAAAAATGCGATCTGCAATGTCTAGGAGATGAATGGTACCACTTGAAATTTTGCAGTGAGCAACCTGAACACCGTATGGGACATACATGGATTATTAGCCAGGAGGTTAGCAAAATGGCCAAGAGTGTGGGCACTGGAGCCAGGTTTTCTGGGTTGAATTTCTAGCTCCAACACTTCCTAGATGGCGACCTTGAGAATGTGATGAAATGTCTCTTTGCCTCCATTTCCTAATCTGTTAATGAGGATAGTTGTACCTACTTCATGGGGTGATTAAGTGTGCCAATGCATGTAAAGCCCTTGGATCAGTGCCTGCCACAGGGTGCTATGAGTTTGCTCCCATGTCATTTTAGAATTTATTCAACAAATACTTAGAAAATGCTAGGCACAATTCCAGTGTCTCAACAAACATTACTCCTTTTAATCCTCATAACAATCCTCTTGAAACAAGTAATGTATAGAGGGATAGCTCTGGCATGTCACAAAATGGGATGCACTCGCAGACAACACATGAGCCTTACTAGGACACGTGGTTGAATTTACACTCTCCAGGGGGATTCCTATCGCCTCCCCAAGAAGGGACGAAGACTCAGGAATGGGAAGTACCGTTATCCCTCACTGAGCTCACAGGTCAGGGATGGATGTTGTATGTGACTGTGTATGAGTAGAAGGCAGGGGAAATTTGCAAAGTCTCCTTGGAGTCCAGCCTGAAACCTAGCTGATACTGGCCTAGAAGGGGCAGTCCGTTCAGTACCACGGAAAGCTCCTGGGTGGGCGGGAGAGCCTATCCTAGATTGTGGACCCCGCCCCCTTTCAAGGTCCCGCCCAAATTTAAAGATCTACCCGGTTGGTAATGAATCCGCCTGCCAATGCAGGAGACACCGGAGAGACAGGTTCCATCCCTGGGTTGGGAAGATCCTCTGGAGGAGGAAATGGCTACCCACTCCACTATTCTTGCCTAAAAATTTCCATGGACAGAGGAGCCTGGCAGGCTACAGTCCATGGGGTTGCAAAGAGTCCGACACGACTGAGCGACTGAGCACACACAGTTTAAAACTGTGAAGGAGGTCTGGGCAGGGTTGCACACCAATGTCCAGAACTGACTACACCCTGATTCCCCTAGAAAGACAAAGGATGGCCTGGTGGGGAAGAGGACTTTATTGGGATATTAGTGGAGGACACATGGGAGGATGAATTCCAGGGAACAACAGACACTGGGACCAAGCTGCTGGTCACCTTAAGGACAATAAATTAACATACAAAATAAATTAAAGTGAGGAGGTCTCAAGGAGGTGGGGAGGGCAGCTGGGAATACCCAGGGATTTCTTAGGGATGGAATTTGGAATTGGAAAGGGGAAATAAGAATTTCCAGCCCCCTCACAAAGGGTCTGAAATGAACTTTTTCACCCTCTCCCCCAGGCTGGGAGTTAGGGTTCAGGGGTCCCAGGAAGAGGGAAGGTCTGGGCTCATCTGAAGGGGTGAAGGGGGTTGGTTCAGGGCCGTTCCTCCAGGAAGCGGTAGGTGGGGTTCTCATAGCCATGACGCTGCAGTTCACGGAGCTGCTGCTCCTCCAGGGTCAGCATGGGGTCCACCTGCAATGGGGGCAGGGGTGGGCTGTAGGGACCCAACCGCAGATCTCCCGGGCTCCAGGGCTCCTCCCCACTCCCGGTCTTTGTGCCCCTTACCTCCACCACTCCGTGGCTGATGGCCCCATAGGGCTTCTTCCGGCGCAAGAGCAGCAGGGAAAGGACGATGAGGGAGCCCCCGCCGGCTCCCATGATCAGCAGACCAGACACAGCCTCTCGGGACACGCCTGTGCCAGCTGGGGCCTGCAGTGGGAGGAGAGGGCACCGGGGTCATCTTTGAGGCTGACCAGGGCCCTGTGTGGCTTTGAGAGTCACAGTCTAGCCACTGACTCTTGACCTCTCCCCCCAAGTACCCTGAATATTCCTCCTCTTACCAGCTCGTCCCTCTGAATCTCTGATGAGTGGAAAGGAAAGCCTCTTGGAACGGACATATTCACCTGGGGGAGTAGGAGGTGTCAGGAGTCTGGGCTCCAGCTCCCTCCTCCCCTGGGCCCAGGAGGGCATCCCCCAGCCCTCTTCTCCCCTAGGACCCTGAAGTCCATGTCCTCAGCCCCCTTTTTCCCTCCGAGGCCAAGGAATTCAAGCCCCCCCGCGCACTCCTCCTGAAGACCTAAGAATCCAGGCCCCTCTCCCGCCCTGCCTCAGGTGCCCACAGGTCTGACTGGCTTACCTTCCGTTCGTACTGCTCCAGGGGAGTCATCTTGTCTTTCGCAGAGGACGCGGCATCTTGTTCTGTGGACCCTAACCCCCAAATCCTATCTCATTCCTGAGAGTCCAGAATAGTGATACCCCTGCCTGAGGAAGGGGTCGGAGGGGCACCAGACCCCACCCCAGGACGCCTGCGGTTGTCAGTATGTGGGCCCTTTTCCACTTTGGGCTCCAGGACTCAGAGGGATGTGGTGACCAGGGGCTACTCTGTGAGCTACTCACCTTTGGGAAGGGCCATGGGGGTATCTGCTGGCAGCCAGAGGAGACAAGACAGGTGGAACCGTGAAGAGAGGAGAGCATCACTGAAGAAAGTGTGGGGACACCCCTCCCGGGGGCTGAGGAAGGAGGATCTAGGACCCTCCAGAGGCCTCCACAACCCCAGACATTCCTTCCCACCCTCTACTGCTCACCAGGTGGCTAAGACACCTCCAGACTTTAGGGGATTAGAACTGAGGTTGAGGGCCTGCCCCCCAAAGTCTGGGGTTATGTGCGTTTGGGTTAACTCACCACCCTTGGGATCCAGGGGCTGTAGCCCACTCTTGTCCTCACTGCTGCCCCCTGGGGCAGAGGCTTCCAGCTCATTGGGGCCCAGATGTTCAGAGTGGAGGAGTTCCTCTGAGTGGAACATGCAGAGAGGGGGTGATTTCATGAACACAAGGATCCACAAAACAGGATGGTGCCTGTTAGGGTGAATGAATGGCACCCTAACAACAGCATGATTGGGGGGAGCCATACGTGAAATGTGGGAAAGTAGGGAGCTGAATGTTGGAGGAGCGAGGTTGAAGTTCAAGAGAACGGCCTCCTCAGGACTTCCCTGGTGGTTCGGTGGCTAAGACTCTACACTCCCAATGTAGGGGCCCAGTTTCAATCCCTGGTCAGAGAACTAGAATCCACATGCTGCAACTAAGAGCCCACGTGCCATAACTAAAGATCCTGCATGCCACAACAAAGACAGGGTGTAGCCAAGTAAACAGAGAATGGCCTCCTTACAGAGCAGGAGAATTAGGGACATCCAGGAGGAAGTTACTAGATCTAGAGGCTCTGGGGGGTTGCACTTCCTGGTATTAATGCTTTTGAATAGATCCCACAGTGTAAATCTGGGTTGGGTTTGTGACTTGCTTTAACCAAGTGGGCCCAGGTCTTAAGAAGACCTGACAGTTTCTACTTCGGTGCTTTGGGGAGCTTGAACCACCTCGGCAGTCCATGTGCCTTGCTGGAGAGACCACATGAAGGGGTTCCATGGAGAAGAGAGGCCTCTCTGGAGGGGAGAGAGGCTCATTCATGCCAGAGTCCTAGCTCCTACCTGACCTGCTAGCTGCAGGTAGCGACATGCTTACCTACTGACAAGACCCTCAGAAGAAGCACTCAGTACAACCCAGATGGCAGAATCATGAGCAGTGAAAATGACTGATTTAAGTCACTAAGTTTGTGTGTCAGGGTTGGGGGGGGTGGCTGTTACATAGGAATAGATAACTGAAATCACAGGGGAGTCAAAGGTTGGGGGGTCGTGGTCAGGCACTCACGGATCTGGGGCCGCAACTCCTGAGCCAGGCGGGGGTTCTGGTCAAGCAGTCCCAGGCTCTGATTCATCCTTTCCTCAATTACTTGAAGGTGGGTCTGCACCTGTTGGGGAGTGAGTGTGAGGGATGAACTGAGCCGTGTGGGCTACAGAAGGGGAAACTGAGGCAGGGTAAAGGAGGAAGGTCAGGAGGGTCCCAGGAATAGTAGCACCTACAGTGGACATGAAGGAGGTACAGGGGCCAGGAATTGGACCATGGTGCGGGGAGGGGCGGGGGCGGGCATGAAACTGGATGGGGAGAAGCAAAATACAATGAAAAGGAAAAGATGTACGGGAGACAGAATGTGAGAGTCCTGGCAAGGAAAGTAAGGAAGAAGGAAAAGGAGTAGCTGCTAGGAAAAGTTGGGCACAGGAGGCACAGTAAGTCTAGGGCACGACTATGGTATAGAAGACAGGAAGTGGAGATGAGTTGGGGGAGAGGTAGAAAGTAGGGTCTGAGGAGTAGGAAGCAAGGTTTGAGGGAGTTCTGGAGAAGGAAGCAGAATTGGAGAGTCATGTGGGGACTTTCCTGGTGGTCCAATGGTTAAACTGTGTCTTCTAATGCAGGAGATGTGGGTTCTATCCTTAGTTAGGAAACTAAGACCCCATGTGCTACAGGGTGTGGCCAAAAATTAAATAAATATAATTTGTTTATATTTAAACAAATTATAATTTGCTATAATAAAAACTAAATACATAAAGTTTAAAAATACATTATAATTTGTTATAATAAGAAATAAATATAATTTGTTAAAAAAAAGTTAAAGATGATATGGTTCAAGGGCAAGGCTTGGAGCTCAAGAGCATGGAATCAGTATTCTTGGACGGGAAGAGAGTATCCAAAAAATAAGAATTAGGATCTAAAGGCACTGAACAAGGGTTTTAGGGAGAAACAAGCAGAGTTAGGGAAGACGGAGCATTGAGGGACAGGAACAGGGTTCCAGGCACAGGAGGGGGATTCTAGGACAGGAAATAAGAATCCAAAGGACAGGAAGTGGGAATTCAAGAACAAGAAAGGGGTCAGAGGCACAGAGGGTGGTGGAGGCAGTGTTCCAGGGTCAAGAAGTAGGGATCTGAGGGTTTAGAATGGGTCCCAGGCACAGAAGGGGGGATCCAGGGAGAGGAAGGAGGTCCAAGGGGCAGATAGAGGGTCTGAGGGACTTCCTGGTAGTCCAGTAGTTAAGAATCCACCTGCCCATGCAGGGGACACAGGCTCGATCCCTGGTCCAGGAAGATCCCACATGCCATGAGGCAACTCGGCTGGTGCACCACAACTACTGAACCCCCAGGCTATAATTACTGAAGCCCGTGCGCCTAGAACCTGTGCTCCACAACAAGAGAAACCGCTGCCGTGAGACGCCCGAGCACCACAAGGAAGAGTAGCCCCCACTTGCCACAACTAGAGAAAGCCCTTGCACAGCAACAAAGACCCAGCTCAGCCCCAAATAGATAAATAAATGAACTGCTAAAAAAGAAAGAGGATCTGAGGGGCAAGGGAAGCATCTGAGGGATGGGGTCCAAGAGCCCAGGGTCCGAGGGATGGCAGAGTTGGGAGCTGGAAGAGCTGAGCACCTGGAAGCGCATCTGCTGGGCCTTCTCGGGGTCCACGGCAGCCACGTGCTGGTAGTGCCTCAGCGTGTGCCTCTGCTCCTTCTGCTCAGCTCGCAGGTAGCGCCGCAGGGCCAGCAGGACCCGCTCTGGCTGTGGAAGGGATGGAGGCTGCCCAGGCCCGTCCCAGCCCTCTCCACCCTCTACCCTCCGCCCACCCGCCACGGCTCCCGTACCTGAGGCGGATCCCCCTGCAGCGCCGCCAGGAAACCTTCCAAGGCGGCCCGGCGCTGGTCATTGATCAGGGCAATGACTCGGGTGGCATGGGTCTCCACCAGGCGCTGTCGCTCACCAGATACCTGCTCCTCCAGGGTCTGCAGGATGGACTGGAAGTGCTGGTGACGGGGTGGGCACAGGGTCAGGTGAGAGGCACAGCCGGATGAAACCCAGGTCAAAGGGAGTCTGGAAAGGGAGGGCTATTGGACCATAAGTGGGGTGGGGTGCCGTGGATCCAGGCCTGGGCAGAGTTGACCTGGGCTGGGACTAGAAGACAGGAGACTGGATGGAGGGACCAGGTAGAGTAGGGGCAGAACCAGCTCTACTGGGAGCCTGAGTGAAGCCCACTGCATGGGTAGGAAGAGTGTAGGAAGAGAGCTGGCCTGTGTGAAGCTGAAAGGGACCAAGTACTGCAGGAAAGGTGGGGCTTAGGCCTGGGCAGGGCCCCCTGGAGACAGGCTGTAACTAAATAAACCTGAGTGGAGTGGGAGCAGGAGTCCGGGAATGGGGCTAAGCTGAGCCGGGTCTACACAGGGTAGGGCTGTGCCAAGGTGAGGCTGAGAGAGGTGGGTGGGAGAGTGATGAGGCTGGGTCTACTGAGGAGGGATTGGGTAAAAGTCAAATGAGAGGGGCAGGACCAGAGTCGGGGTTGGGGGGCAGGGCTGAGCATCAAAGAGAGGCTGAAAAGGACTTGGCTGTGTCTGCAGGGCCCCAGCTTGGGAGAGGTCTCCAGAGCCAGCCCTCAGAGGTTAGGATCAAGTTAAGACAGGGTAAGATATGGCCAGTGGGAGGAGGAAGAAGAGGAAAGCAAAGTCAGATTGGATGTAGCCAAGAGGGGCGGAGTCAAGTGTAGGGGTGGGGCCAGGAGAAGCCCATATCAGTAGGAAGGGGTGAAGCTGGATGAGGCCAGAAAAAGCCTGAGCCAGGCTGAAGCTCATTATGCCCCAGGTAGTGGACAGGCCCAAGTACCCAAGTAGGACACTTTGGAGGCTGTCCTACCTCATTCAGGGCCTGTCTGTCGGCTTTGGGTAGGTTCTTGGACTGGTTGTCAGCCATGGCCCACTCACGCATCACCTGGGGACAAGGGGAGCTTCAGGATCCTAGAAGCCACTCTGCTATACCCAGTTAAGTCCCCACATCCCATCCTTCTTCAGAGTCTCCAGATCCCTTAAGTCCCATGGCCTCTTGGATCACCAAGAGAGAGAGGATTCAGAAGGAATTTAAAGTGGAAGAGTACCATGCATGAGAGTTTCCATGGAATCTGGTGGTGTCTCAATGGGACTCTAGATGGCTTGGGGATCTTTGGTCATCTTAGGAGTGGGTGGAGGGCTGGGGGAACCTTGAGAGGTAGTCTCAATGTGTCCCTGAGCAATTTCCTGATAATTAGGGAGCTCTGTGTTATGGGGGATCCTGGGGCCCGCAGTACCATCACCTCATTAATCTGGCGCATCCTGCGCTCCTCCAGGTCCATCTTGGCCCTCAGGAAGCCTTCATGCTCACTGATTTCTCCAGGCATGCCAAAGTACACGTCCACACCATCTGTGGGTCTCGGGGTGGGAGTCACTGCAAGGCCGGGAATCCAGGAGTCAGCCTGAAGCCCAGCTCCAGGTCAGCTTCCCTTCCCAGAGAACTGCATTTCCTAGAGCACAGTGGAGACCCCCGTGTGTTCACTTCAACCATAGCTGCTGCCTGGCATCACAGGAGATGTGGTTCTGAATTGGACCTGTTCTTGCAAAGTTTAGGAATCTATCACACTATCCTCCAAGCTTTCCTCCAAATAATCCTTCAGACATACCAAATGGCTCCTCCACTTCTGGGTACTCCCAAACCACCCTTACCCTTTGCATTCCTCACAGGGTGGCCCTTCCACCTCTACTTTATCCAAAGCCATTCCCATCCCTCCCATTTTCCCCCACAGGGCTTCTCCCCAGCAGGTCCCTTCTCAAATGCCCCTACACCAAAGCTCTCTTAAATCATCCTCCTTCTAGGGTGGAGAGGATGGGGTTTAGAGATGGCTTCACCTTTGCTGACCCCTGCAGGGGTCTGGGAGCTTGAGGGTGGGACTCTGTCCTCCTCCTCCTCCTCGTCAGCTCGTGGGGGCTCCACAAAGTAATCATCTACGGGCTGCAGGAAGGATTCCTCCTCTTCCTCGTCATCACCCCTCTCAACTCTGCCTCCCGGGGGCCAGGACCGGGTGGAGGGGTCACTGAGGGAGCAGAAGACCCAAGGAAATAGGAACCCGGGCCCAGGTTCCCAGGCTTCCATCTCCTGCCTCAGGAGCCTGGAGGGTTCCCTCTCACTCACCCGACTGCTGTCCCAGATGGGTTGGGGGTCGCTGGAGGTGGGCAGCACACATATTCCACACCTCGGAACCGATCCGCGCCACAGGGCAAAAGCATGCCTGAGCCATGCAGGATGAGGCCCTGGGAGCTGCAGGCCTGTGGGAAGAGTGGGCATAGATACCAGGACTGGGCGGGTAAGGAAGGGTGGAGGGGGAGCCTGGGTGCCTGAGTTTTAGGAGCTGATGGGGCTTGGAGCCTGGATTTCTGGTTCTGCCCCACTGGGAAGAGGGGGCTGAGGCTCAGACTCCTGTTGTGGAGGAGGAGGGTGTTAGGGGATTGGAATCCTGGGTTCTCAGGGAGGGGTGAGAGGATGAGGGGCTGGGTCCTCACTTCCTGCGCTTCCTGCTGTCTCCGGGTTGAACTCTCGCACTGGTCCATGCGCTCCTGGTGCAAGAACCGGCAGCCTTCAGGCACCAGCAGGGCCTCGCTCACGAATTCGCCGGCTGGAAAATGGGGTGGCATCGGTGTGAGACACTCCCACAACCACTAGCCCTACCCACCCCCCACCCCATAATCCAGATCTTTTACCCTCAGAGGCTTCTGTCCCACTGTGGACTCAGGCACCTAGCTCCCTAATGTGAGCCTGAGACCAGGGCCAGACTCTCACCCCTTGGAGACTACCACCCAACCCCCCACCTTCCGTTCCCCAACCCTCCAGCCTGTGACTCACGCAGGCAGTGGAAAGGCACAACTTGGTGGTGGGGGTGGGCACAGTGGCCACCCCAGGCACCCCCGCACCATTGTTCCATGGGGATGGCCTGCGTCGCCTGCTCCACACGGGCAATCTGCAGCTCCGGGTACATCTGGGGGCACCAAGTCGGGGTGATTAGCCCTCTGTCCCGCCCCTACCAGGTGAGCTCCTGCGCTGGCGTGTCCCTTTTCAAGGCTCTAGTATTCGAAAAAACCACTCTTCCCTAGGCCCTACTTCTCTGTAGAACAGGACTTCGATATCTAAGCCCCATAAGCCATTGGCCATGCCCCTTAGTCGGGGAAGGCAATGGCACCCCACCCCAGTACTCTTGTCTGGAAAATCCCATGGACGGAGGATCCTGGTAGGCTCCAGTCCATGGGGTCGCTGAGAGTCGGACACGACTGAGCGACTTCACTTTCACTTTTCACTTTTATGCACTGGAGAAGGCAATGGCAACCCACTTCAGTGTTCTTGCCTGGAGAATTCCAGGGACGGGGGAGCCTGGTGGGCTGCCGTCTATGGGATCGCACAGAGTCGGACACAACTGAAGGACTTAGCAGCAGCAGCAGCATGCCCCTTAGTACCTCTCCCTTCCATCCTTAGGCTCCGCCCCTTTGCCTGTCGAGTTTCTTTATGAAGGTCCCTCCATTACCCCAAAGCTGTCCTAAGCCCACCTCTTTTCTAGTCGCTTCTGCCCCTTTCCCCAATCAAGTTCTTCTCCCCATAGATTCCACCCTTCTTTAAGCCTCGCCTCTGGTCTCTCAGGATCCCTTCTCTTTGTGTCAGACCTGCTTTTTCATAGCCACACCTCCTAGCTTTCCATTCTCCCATTGGGTTCCATCCCTTTCCCAGTCACTCGAGTCCACGAGGTCTTTTTGTCTTAGCCCCGCCTCTTATTTGCCACGCCCACCTACACCTGCTCTTTAAAGTGTCCACCACATTGTTAAATTCCATCTCGTCACTGGACACTGTCCTCAGCTGGCCGTGTTTGCACAGTTCTTCTCTTTTCTTGACCTAGTTTCTCAAAAACAGGTCCGGCCTATCCTAACTTTGCCTCTTTGCTGGCCATATCCCCTAGTTTTCCATGCCTTCTTGAACCCCTCATTTCCCCGGACCTTGCCTTTGCACGGCTAGCTTCTTAAGGGCAACCGGGTCCCAGCTTGGACCCGCTTTTTCCTGGCCACGCCCCTCTCAGTCGGTCCCGCCTACCTGTCTGCAGTACTCCAGCACGCGCTGCGGGTCCCGGAGACAGCGTCGTGAGAGCTGTGGGTCTGGTTCCCAGCGGCCGGTGCGCAGGTCCCGGTGAAGGGTTGGGCGCCCGCATAGTCCAGCCACTTGCGCAGACCCTGGGGCCTGGGAGTGGGGGCGGAGGGGTCAGCGAGGGCACGGGGGACGCTGACATGTGAGTCCCCCGGTCCTTTGCTCCCTAGGACCCAGATGGTCACACCCCCAGCACTAGCCCCCTCCATCAAGCACAGCGCCTCTGTGGAGGTTCGGTTCCCTGGGAAACAGCTCCCACTGGGCCGGGGGCCGCCCCAGCTCTGCCGTTGCTATGGCGACTCGGGGTCTCCCGGGATTCTCACGGCCTTGTTGCCGCGGAGACAAGCCCCGCCCTCACCCCAGCGCAGCCGCACTGGAGCTCGAAGGGGTTAAACTTGAATGGCGTGGGAGAAGGCCAGAACCCAGGCGTTCTGGCCCCTCCTCCCTCCGCCCCTAGCTCACGCTCGCATTCTCGAGTGGAAAGACCACAGGGCCTGGCTTCAGGGCCCTGCAGGCCTGGACACTAAGTCCTTGGGGGATGGAGAGCTACATCGTGGGTTGGGGGGTCGGTGACTGGAGGTCTAGCCTCCTGGCTTCTGGGAGCCTTGTGGGAGCCTTCATATGGTCCCGAGGATAAAAAGGGCCCAGATTCTTGCCTCTAGGTGCCTTGCTGCCCGGCGGGTCCTATTCAGATGGGCAGGGGCTGGGGCTGAGTCACCTAGGTCGAGAGGGTCTGAAGGGGCTAGACTTCTGGACGACGCTGGGGCCTGGACTTAGGGGTTTCTGAATGCCTAGTGCTATTAGGGGCGCCTGGGGGGTGGCCACCTGGCTGAAAAGACTGCGCTTTCTGCTCCAGACCTATCCGCCCCGGGGTCCAGAGGCCCGGTCCCGCCCCTTCCCCCACCCCCTAGGGCCCGGCCGGGCCTCACCTCGGCCGCGCTGGGTCTCCCACCGGCCAGGTTCCCTTCGGCGAGCTGCACGCGCAGAAGCAGCAGCAACAGTGGCAGCAACCGCAGCAGCGGGCCCAGACCACGAGCGGCGGGGCTGGCGGGCCCCATGTCCGGGCCCTCGAGCCCTCACGTCTCCAGCACTCCCCGCCCGGCCGGGCCCCAGCGGTGACAGGAGCTCCCAGCGCCACGGCCGCCACCTCCTCCGCCGACGCCCCCGAGCTGCGCCGGCGCCGCCAGCCCCGCCCCGCGCCGGCCCCGCCTTCCCGGCCAGGACAATAGGTTGGCAGCTTTGCGCACAGCTGAGCAGCCTGGAACCCCCGGGTGGGAGCCTGCGACAGGCCCCCGCCCCTTGAGACTCCAGGCGTTCCGCCTATGGAAGGGCCTACCCGGGAGTCTGGGTCACAGGCTTCGTAGTTGTGGATTTTGAGTTCCCCAAGACCGTCACCTCCAGTTTTCTCCTCCCTCGGACCCAGACCCTCACTAAACGTCCTCCTTCTCTTCCAGAGACGCCAGCACAAGACCCCCGACCCCACCCCCAAATCCTCTTGAGGTCCCCTCTTGGGGTCCTAGGCCTCCAAAATTTCCTCAATCAAGAACACAGCAGTTGAGCTTTAAACGACTGTGAAGCTGGGGAGATTCTGGCCAGGAAAAGGTCAGATCTCATTGTTCTCCCAGACTTTCGACCCTCCTCTGAAACCCTTCAATAAAATGGCTTGACTAAAAAAAACAATAACAAAACCCCACAGCAGTTGATATCCAGTCCTCTTCTCCCTCAGATCCAAGAGTCTGGGTCCCAGGTACCTTCTCTCTCTGAACCAGAGACCAAGCCCTCAGCCCTTTCTCCCTAAGATCAATGAGTCTTCTCTGCTCTGCTTTCCAGGAGCCCTAGTCACATAGACCTTTAATTCCTAGATCAAGAATGCATGAACCAAAGCCCCCAGACCCTTTAAGGATGAGCTGAGTCAGGTACCCATCACCTCAAGATGAGGGTCAACCCCCATTCTTGCTCTGAGGATCAGGACAGTTCTCTTTTCCCACCCCTAACCTCTCCTTTGCTGCCTCCCCTTCAGGGTTCACTTCCTTCTCTTCCCAAAATACAGTGTAGAATTGTCTTCCCCAAGCAGACGGGCAGTCCTGTCATGTGTGTGCATCTGCATGTTTGTTTGTCTAGATGTATCTTAAAAGAGCTTAGAGTGCTCAGTTCAGTTCAGTTCAGTCACTCAGTCGTGTCTGACTCTTTATGACCCCATGACTGCAGCACGAGTGCTCAGTGGATAGTAAAGGGCTGTGGGGTGGCTCATGTTTTTTTCTACAGCCACTTCGTAGTCTAGGGTAAAAGAAAAGGCCTTAGGACAGGTTCAATGGACCCCTTCCTTGATAGACAGTAATAATGCCAAGGGATTTCTAAGATATTCACTTCGCAACTTTTTTTTTTTTAATTGAACATAAATATTCTCATTCCCAGATTCCAACACCACTCCTTCCCCCCTTCCCACCACCACAACAGCTCTCACCCTGTCCTTACTCCTTGGGTCCGGTTCTTCCAGGGCCTTTAAGGAAGGTAGAAAGAATCAAGATGGTGGCCACTTTGGATTCCCAGGGAATGAATGGCCATTTTGGCAGCAGTTCCATGGGTGAAGCAAAGTACCCCTCAGGGATAGCAAGTACAGGTCCTGTATCTTGATCTGCTTTATGTTGCCTTTCTTCTTAATGTGGGTGGCCATCTTGAAATCTCTTCTTTCAATGTTTGGAAGCAATTTCCTTCTCTGTCCCTAACTCCCATAACCCCTGTCCCAATCCCTCTGCAAAGGGCCCATTTGCCCTCTTGAATCTCTTTTATACAGAGGAAGAGGCAAGCCCAGTGGCTTTCTTGCAATGACCCAGGCAACTGCAGTGATCTTTCTCTCCCCTCAAGGTTCAATTTTGGAAGGGTAGGGTTGCCAGTTTGTTCTGGTTACTCAGAAATCAGGACAATCCATTATGCAAGTTGAAGATCCCAGGACTCTTCAGCTGGAGAGATGTCACACATGAGTCTGGAGACGTGGGTGGCTGGGCGTGGGGAAGGCAGCATATGGGAAGGGGAGAGTGCTGGGGGCCAGATCTGGGGGTCCAAAGGATGTGGGTTTGATGTAGCTGGTAAAAGCTCGAGGATGGGGTGTGGTGAGATAGCCTGCCCGGGCTCTATATAGTCTGCAGGGGGGACCATGCCCAGATGTGGATTGAAGTCATAGAAGGTAGGGGTTCCTGGAGGTCCAAGAGGAGAGGAGGGTGGTAGGAAGAGACCTCCTCCGGGGGCTTCTCCAAGGCTCAGGCTCACACTGACTCCTCGGACCTTGTAGTAACCATTGGTTGGGTCCTGAGGGGACAAAATGGGACTTAGTAAGGTATGTGAGGGTATACAGGGGTGAGGGTAAGTGAATAGAGAGAGACACTGAGATAGAACCAGACCTAGGGAGAGACGAAAAGATAGAAGGAGGAGTAGGCAGAGAATCCAGAGACATAGAAGGGCAAAGTGAGGCAGAAAACCAGTAACGAGATGAAAGGACAGAAAGAGATGGACAGAGAAAGGCAGAGACAGAGGTCTGCCAAGGGATGGTGGTATGGAAGGAAATGCAGAGGGAACAAGAGAGAGAAATGGAGATCAAGACATCCATTCATGCATTTGCCCAACAGCCCCGAGGCTTTGATTCTATGTCATGCCCTGTGCTGCTGCTGGAGACATCTCTCTCTAGGATAGACCTAGTCCCATCTTCATGGAGATCACAGGTCAAAGGAGAAATGATGAGTCACCAGACAGAACCAGGAAGGGTCAGGGATTCGATGGAGGAAATTTGGGCAGAGTGACTGGAACAGTGATCAGAGAACCTTCAGACTGTGGTGGGGAAGCCTAGATCACAGTGGTCATGGCTGTGACAGGTGAAACAGAATGATTGGGGCTAGGAGGAGAGAAGCAGAAGTTTTCCAGCACAAAAAATGTTTGAGGGCTTTCCTGGTGGTCCAGTGGTTAAGAATCCACCAGTCAGTGCAAGGGACACTGGTTTGATCCCTGGTCCAGAAAGATCCCACGTGTCATGAAGCAACCAAGCCTGTGCTTCACAACTACCGGACCCATGTGTTGCAAGGCACCCTAGAGCCCGAACTTTGCAATATAAGAAGCCACCAAGATGGGAAGCCCACACACCACAACCAGAGAGTAGCCTCTGCTCTCTGCAACTAGAGAAAAGCCTGCAGGAAGCAACAAAAGGCCCACCACAGCCAATAAATAAATACATAAATCTTAAAAAGAAGAAGAAATGTTTGAACTGACACCAGAGGAATAATGGAGAGAATTAGGTAGGTATGTGAAGAAAGGGGGCTTCCCAAGTGGTGCTAGAGGTAAAGAACCTGCCTGCCAATGCAGGAGACATAAGAGATGTGGGTTCGATCCCCAGGTCAGGAAGATCCCTTGGAGGAGGGCATGGCAATCCATTTCAGTATTCTTGCCTGGAGAATCCCATGGACAGAGCGGCCTGGCAGGCTGCAGTCCATAGGGTCAGCAAGGAGTCGGACAGGACTGAAACGACTTAGCACACATGCATACCTGAAGAAAGGAGTGTTTCGGGCCAAGAGACTAGCATCTGCTAGGTAGAGAGAGAGAGAAGGGCTCTGGACTGGGAACTGGGGTCACTGGGGCCCCCAAAAATGGGGCCCCAAGGGAGGGACAAGTTTGGGGAAATGTGAAGCTAGTGTGGAACCTGGTAGGCAGAAGGGGCCTGGGTGAAGCAACCAGGGAGAGGCATCTAGAAGGCCTGACGTGGAATGTGGGCCTCTGATGGGGAAAGCACAGGCAGGGTACAACCTTGACCTGGGGCTCAAGATGCAGGCCAAGGCTGGGGCAGATAAGCGGGCATAGTCAGCAGACAAACCAACTGAGACTGTGGAGGTGGGTGAGACAGCCCAGGAGGCAGCAAGAAATGGGTGGAGGGGGACTTCCCTGCTGGTCCAGGGGCTGACTCCCTGTTCCCGATGCAGAAGGCCAAGGCGGAATTTCAATGCAGAGTTAGATCACTGATCAGGGAACTAGATCTCACATGTCGCAACTAAAAACAATCCTGCATAGGGCAGCAAAGATCGAAGATCCTGCGTGCCACTACTAAGACCCAATACAACCAAATAAATAGATAATATTAAAAAAATAAGAAGTGGGTAGAGGGACCTAGGGGCCAGAATGAAAAAGGAGGGAACAGAAGTGGAGAGAGAGCTGGAGACACAGTGAAGGGAGCCCCTCTTTTCCCAGCACTCACCTTGGTCTCCAGAGCCTCCTCCTCATCCAGAACCAGGTCACTGTGGTCCGTGTGCACGATGGGGCCCTAGTGTATAGTGCTTAGTGAGAGGGAGTGTAGACTACACTGCAGGGGATGCCAGACCCCCAGAGACCCTCGGTTGAACATCTGAGGCCAGGGAGGAAGGGTGAAGGGCACCTGGGAGCTGGGGTCTGGACATAGGACAACAAGGAGCCCTAGGGACAGGGCTAGGGAATAATTGGGATCCATACTTGGATTTGGGGGGCACTTGGATCTAGGGGTCACTGTTGGGACTAGGGCTCTGTTTGAGTTTTGGGGACCCGATTGGGACAAGGATCACAACTGGGACTGGGTTATTATTTGGGTTTTGAGGTACCATCAGGCCTGGGGACCCTCACATCCTACCTGGTCTTTGCTGCTGCCTGTCTCCTCCTCGGGGCCCCTGGAACTGGAGCCATCGCTGCTCCCTGGGATTCGTACCAGGTTCTTTTGCTTGGAGAAAGAGCCTGAGGCCAGGGACATTGGAGGTGGGGGCAAAGGTAAGTGATGGGGCTGGGTCACGGTTTGTGGAGACCAGTGAACAGGAGGAGAGAGGACTGGGGCAAATCAGGCTGGAAGGCTGGGAATCAAAGAGACCACTGACCAAGGAGGGTAATGGGTGTGACCCTGAGGAGATGGAGTTAGAGCTTGAGCTGGGAACCAGGCTTTGAATGGAAGCCAAGCCCAAAGTGGGTCTGGAGAGGCAGGACTGGGACAAGCCCCAAGGCCAGAGCAGCCAGTGTACAGGGCCTGTGTGGGGGTCTGGGGTGGGGCTCAGACACTGACCCCTGCCGTGGCGCCAGCAGCAGAGGGCCACCCCAGTGATGATCATAAGGAGAGTCATGGCCATGGCGGCCACTCCGGCCACAATCCGCACAGTGGGCAGCAAGTCTGTGGGAAGAAGGGGAGTGGGTTCCTGAGGAGGCTGAGCAGATGACTGAGCAGGAACTGGGGAACAGGGCTTGAGTAAGGGAACCTCTGGTCAAAGGTCATCAAGTTTGGGGATTCCCAAGTTTAGTAGTCCCCTAGCTTGGCGTCTCTGGGTTTAAGAGCTCATGAACTTGGGGTTTCATAAGTTTAGATTCCCTGACTTTAAGAAGCCATAAAGTTTGAAGGTATTTTACTGTGCAATTCTCTATATTTGGAGGTTGCCTTCTTTGGAGCCCCTAAGTGTGAGAGCTCTTTCAGTTTAGGATTCTGTATTTAAATTATTGTTGAGGGGGCGGATCTCAGGATTCAAGGGACTGCTAGTTTTGAGGCTCCCAAGGTTTGAAGGCTCTGCCTTTGAGGGCCTTCCATTTGGAAACTGTGGCATTTTGAGGGTTTGAAAACCTCAGATTTGGGGTCTTCAGGCCCAGAATCTCACCTCTACGGCCCAGGTTGACCTGGGTGCCTCCCTCACCCAATCGGTTCCGGGCAGTGCAGTTGAAGCCCCGGTGAAAGTCGGACTCCTGGGTCCCCGAAATGTGTAGCACGGAGATCAGGCCTGGACCCTGTCCCCCGAGGCTCTCTGGGGCTGGGAAGGTCTCCACCAGAAACCGACCCCGTGACCCCGCCGTCAGGAAGCCCTCATCCCAAGACCAGACCTGGGGTCACAAAAGAGGAAGGTCACTGAGGAGACTCGGGAGGGTGGGAAGGTGTGGGCAGGGTCTGGGAAAAGTCAGAGGTAACCAGAGCGGTTTGGGGAGTCTGTCTAGGAGGTCCGGGTGGCCGGATGGGTCATAAGAACGGGGACTTTCCTTACCACCGCTTCTGGGGCGGGGGAAGCGAAGACTAGACACTGGAGGCGGGCGGGGCCCCTCAGGAAGGCGGGCGCAGAGTGCAGAGCGGTCACTACTGGGGGAGCTGGTTTGGAGATTGTGGGCCAGTCAGAGGAGAGGCCCCGCCCTCCCCAAAGCCCATTCTCAAGCTGGCAGGGTCAGGCCTCGGCTCTGCCCACTAACCTCAACCTACCATCCCACTCCTCTCAACAAACGTGAACCCTACTGAGGCTAGCGTTTGTAGGTCCAGCTGCAATCCCCAGGCACCCCCCACCCCTTCTCATGGCCCCTCCCACTCCCATTAGACCTCATCCTCTCTGCCCACTTCTTATCCCAGAACCCACCGGGTCCACTAGGGAGCACATCTTTCTCACCGTTCACAGTCAGCCTAGCTTCCGCAGCGCCACCGCCCCCGACCCGAGAGGCCCGGCTCGGCCCTGCACACGTAGTCGCCTGCATCCTCGGGCCCCACCGCGGGAAGACGCAGCGTAGGCCCGGAGGCCAGCACCTGAGAAAGGGAAGGGGCGTCAAGGGCACGATCATGGGAGGAAGTCCCTCCCCTACGCCAGCCTCGGCCACAAGCTCCAGATCTGGCCTCACCTGTGCGTCCCCGCGGCGGGTCCAGGTTACCCGTGGGAGCGGATTCCCGCGCCAGACACAGCTGAAGGAGGCGTCTTCTCCTACGTCCACCGACAAGGGTTTCGGCTTTGCCTGCAGAATCGGCCCAACTGGAGGAGACCGAAGAGGGGCCACATGACCAGGAAGGGATGCAACTTCTGACTCCGGAGCAGACACTCAGAAACGACACCCACAAGGGCGCATTGGGTTGAAGCCCCCAGTTAACTCGGCACGCACGTCCGGCCCACAAGCCTCAGCCCCACTCTCGCCCCGCCCCTGCTCCACTTTGGCACTGATCCAGCACAGCCAAATCCCGCCGAAATCCTACATCGGGCCCTCCATCTCCGGCAGCCCTTCGTAGCCACGCCTCATGGTAGCCCATGTCCCATTCTGCTCGCCCCACTTTGGCCACACCCACGGCCCCGCCCCGGCTCACACTGCACGTCCAGCGCTGTGCTGCGGTTGGCGCTACCCACTGCATTGCTGACCTCGCAGGACACGGGCGCAGTCAGGAATGAAGCGTCAGCCACTATCTCCAGCATTGGCCCGCGGGCCCCAAGCACCGGGGAGCCCCCCTTTGCCCATCTGCGAAGATGGTGGGGTGTTAGTGTTGTCCTGGCTCCTCAGGCACACCTACTCAGGTCCTAGCCCCAGTCCTCCCCAAGCTGGTCCTCCAGGCTGGGGAGAAATGATCTGGGTCCTCACCTATAGCCGGTGACAGGAGGCTGGGCTGTGGCCTGGCATAGGAAAGTGACCTTCTCTCCCTCCTGCACTGTCTGTGGTTCTGCAGATAGAGTCACCACTGGGGGGTCTGTAGAGGTTAAGTCAATGGTCAGTAGTGGGCAAGGACATGGAACACCTCCACTGATGACCTAGGAGTCCAATTCTCAGCTCCTCCACCCCAGGAATCTGATCCCCAGTCCCCTCCTCCCTTTCAGCTAGCAGTCTAGGCTTCCAGTTCCCAATCCCCCCAGGGAACCGAGGTCCACAGCTCCCTCCTTTCTCATGCCCTGAAATCCAGATCCCAGGTTCTTCTTTCTCCAAAGACCTCAAGTTCAAAGCCCAGTGTCTGAGTGCACTCACACTGCAGGCTTAGTGTGACAGCTGTGTCCTTCCCTGCAGGCAGGGCCTGGCTCCTGGCCCGGCAAACCAAGGTGGCTCCATCATCATGGCTGGAAGGGGTCAAAGACAAGATGCTCTCCACTGACCCGATGGTTCCTTCCTTCAAAGGGGTCTGTAGGTTGTGAATAATAATGATGATTTCATCTACCTTTGCTGCTGCTGCTAAGTCGCTTCAGTCGTGTCTTTGCAACCCCATAGATGGCAGCCCACCAGGCTCCCCTGTCCCTGGGATTCTCCAGGCAAGAACACTGGAGTGGGCTGCTATTTCCTTCTCCAATGTATGCAAGTGAAAAGTGAAAGTGGAGTCGCTCAGTCGTGCCCGACTCTTAGCGACCCCATGGACTGCAGCTCACCAGGCTCCTCCGTCCATGGGATTTTCCAGGCAAGAGTACTGGAGTGGGGTGCCATTGCCTTCTCCATCATCTACCTTTAGGTGGTACTTAATGTCAGTCACTCTTCCAGGCATTTTTAAATATTCCTTTATTTAATCTTCCAGTAATCCTAGACGTGCATACTACTATTAACTCCACTGTACACATAAGTAAACTAAGGGGCAGAGAGGTTAAGATCAATCAACTAGCAAGTGACTGAGCCAGGATTTTAACCCAGGTAGTCTAGCCCTATGGGGGCTTCCCAGGTGGCACTGGTAGTAAAGAACCCGCCTGCCAATGCAAGAGACATAAGAGATGCAGATTCAATTTCTGGGTCAGAAAGATCCACTGGAGGAGGGCATAGCAACCCACTCCAGTATTCTTGCCTAGAGAATCCCATGGACAGAGGAGCCTGGCAGACCACGGGGTCACAAAGAGTCAGAAACGACTGAAGTGACTTAGCTTGCACGCACAGTCTAGCCTTAGAGTCCCTATGCTTATGGACATACCAAGGATCCCAAGCCTTGAATCTCTGCCTTCTCATGCCCTTCTCCGCATGAGCCTGTGGCCTGTGGTCTGAGTGGACCCTTGAATTTCCCCGAATGAGAAAGGAAGGGCTGGCACAGAGACTTGGACCTAACCTGGCGGAAGATGGCCCTGTCCAGCCGGACCCCATCTCGAAACCACAGCAGCTCAGGGGTAGGGTGGGCATCACCACGGCTCCGACAGGTCAGATTCGCAGGAACCCCAGCAACCAGAGACACAGAGGGGCCGCCCAGCACCTGGGGGGGTTCTGGAGGCACTGTAGGGTGGATCTGGGGTCAGAGCTGGATCCGGTCAGAGACCCTGATCTTCCCAGCTCTAACTGCCCTCTCCTTCATTCTCCCCAGACTCTGATATTCCCGGCTCCCCAGGGTGGTGACCTTCCCTCCCCCGGGCTCCCCAGGGATAAGTGGGCTGAGTCCTCACCCAGCACATGCAGTTGGGCTGGTCGAGAGCGGAGGCCGGCTTGTGTTGCTTGACATTCATACGATGCTTGATCCTCTAGCTCCACAGGTCTAATGTGGAGGTCGTGCTGGCCACTCGCTGCATTCCCTGATATCCAGTACCGGGACCAGCCTGGAGTCAGGGACAGAGGCAGTCACACTGTGGTTCTGAGTTCCTGGTCCCAGACCTCCATCCCCAGGCATCTCACACCGGAAAGACACTACCAAAAGTGGGGGCTGGACCAGAGAGACACTAATCCTTTCCAGTCCAGTGTTGCTACAAACTTAAGGGGATGATAAATTCAGGGGGAGAAAAGGCAAGAAAACAATTGCCATAAAAATCAGAGTAGATACTACCTGTAGGTAGTAGGGAGGAAGTGAGCTATGAGAGAAGGGAATAAGGAGGGCTTCTGGGGAGCTGGCAACGGGGCTGGGTAGTCGTTACACGGATATCTATTTTAGAATTATTTGACAAATCTTCCATTTATGTTTTATGTGCTATTTGGCACTGATGCACTATTTTACAATCAAAATAAAAATTTCCAAACCCTATGGGTCAGCTCCAAAGAAGATCCTGAAAATTCAAGACACCCAAATGTTTCCCTGAGCCCATTAATTTCCTAAACTTGAAAATGTCAAACTAGAAATTTCAGTTGTAGCTCAAGCCCAGCATCCTCACCCTGGAGCCAGCCCCTCCCTGAAGAGATAGTAAAGCCTTACCTGGAAGGTCCCTTTCGCCCCCTAGAGCCAGCCCGTCCTTAGTCCACTGAACCAGTCCCCGGTAGGCGCCCAGGGCACAGGGCAGCCGGGCCTCATCTCCCAACAGAACTACCTGGTCCTCTGGCTGCTGCAGAAAGTGGGGTACCAGGCCTAGGAGAGTGGGGCGAGGGAACAGAGCTGAGCTTAGCATATTCAGGAGCTCCCAATGGAATCCAGTCCCCAATCCGCTCTGCCCTCAGACCCAGAAGCCCAGGCTCCCAGAGTTCTCTTCCGTCAGACCCAGGAGTCTGGACCCTCAGCCCCATCTATCCCAGCAAGACGACAGCTGGCAAACGACCCTCTCCTGTATGTATCTGCGCCGGCCCCTCACGGTACCTGCACGCCCCCTGAGGCAGAAGGAGAGGACGAAGAGTACGGGCACGAGCATCCTAAGTGTGTCCCCCAAGATCCAGCAGATTTGCTGTTGCACTGGCTTCTCTGTCAGTTCCTTTCTCGGAGCACACTTCCCACCACTCTGGCCTGGAGTCCCCTCCGCTCCTGACTCTTCGCCCCAGGCTAGAAGCTCCCCTCTCTCTGACCTGGAGGTCCCCTTGTCTGCTCCGCCGCAGGCTCCGCCGCTCTGAAACGCCTGCCAGTTCGGCACGCCAGGTCTCCGAGAGACCCTGGAGGGCTGGTTCCCACTCGCCCCGCCCCGGCCCGCCCCCTGGGAGACCCGCCCTCTTCCCATTGAGAAACTCTCGCGGCCCGACGCGGATGAATGGGGGCACTCAGGGCGGCGTCCCTGCCCGCGGGTGGACACTCTAGCCCCCTTAAGGTCTGGGAGCTGGAACACCTGGGTCGAAGGCGTGGGTACCGTCTGGGTTGGACACCTGCACTTTGCTTGGGTTGGGGGATGGCTGGGGGTGAGGAGGAGGGAGGAGAGGGAGTGGAAGAAACTTGCTCAACCCGGGTCCTGGAGGGACCGCGCTGAGTGGAAACGCAGCTATAAATGGGAACCCTTGGGGACTCGCTAGTTTCCGCGCCCTGGGGAGGCGGGGCCCGGGGCACCTCTGGGCCTGTGGGTCAAGAAGAGGGCACCATGTTTGCCTGGGGGGCTGCTGGGACCCCCGAGAAGAGAGGGTTCAGTTCTCCCCACCTCAAAAGGCCTTCAATGCCTGCCTTTTTACCGCTGCAAATCACAGCTCGTCCTAAGATCCAGGAATCCAGGCCCCCACCCCCGCCCCTCCTTTCCCAGGACCCTGCAGTTCTGGACCACCCCCTCGCCCCACTCAGCGGTGGTTGCCGGGCGACGGCTGGGAGGCGGCGGTGCCCGGGCTTAGTCAGGCAGGGAGGCTGGGAACCGCGCAGCTTGTCCTGACGGCTGCATGTCGCCCAGCTGGGGCGTTCCCACGCTGCAGGCCGGCGGTGTGCTGCGCAGCTGGCGGGGCAGGTGGGTGGAACCCGAAGCCGACAGAAGGGGAACTGGGGGCCTGGGACCCTGGGTATGACATTCTTAAACCTGTAGGGATTGGGGATCTACACTCCGTTGTTCTGAGCTCAGATTCTTGTGTCCCTAAATAGCAGGGACATGGACGCCACCCCCGACCCAGGATGCTAAGACTAGGGGTTCAGACCTCTGATGAGCAAGAAGTTAATGACCTGAACCCCGAGTTTCTTAGGCGTTGGGGACTCAACTAGGGCCCCTGCCTGAAGTAGAGTGCAGTTGGGAAAGGATGACCTGAGGTCAGAAAATCTGCTCTTAAGTCTTAGAGTCAGTGGATTTAACCACCAATCTCTCTCCCACCCCCTCACAGGCCCAGGAGGATTTGAAAATCAGCCGACAGTGAACATCTGCCCTAAGTCCTGTGTGTGTGTGTGTGTGTGTGTGTGTGTGTGTGTGTATGGGGTTGAGGGGAAGGACTGCAGGCCTGAACCCCCAGGTCCTTGGGAAGGAGTGACCTGGACTCTGGAGTCTGAGTGGCTTCTGTTTTGGGGATTCAGCCCTTGGATTTTGAAATAGGCTGGGCTTGTGGCCAGGACTCCTGAGTCTTGGGGGTGGAAGTCAGGTAGAAAGGCTGTTTTTCCAGGCACCTGACATCACTTCCCCTTCCTAGTTCTCTGGGGGCCACAGGCATGGAAAGATGGCGAGTTTGAGGTCCCAGGAGCATCTAGAGAAGGAAAACATCCAAGGTGGAGGGTGGAAGGTTTGTGCTAATTAAAGGTCCCAGCAATGGACAGCCCTATGCCCAGGCCCTGAGGGACACCATCTGGTGACAGCCCTATGACAGAACCTCCAGCTGTGCACCCAGCCCGTTCCCCAGGAGGCGGGAGGCCAGTTGGGAGAGGAAACGTGGGAGGAGGGCAAGGAGTTAATAATGGGAGGGAAGAAGACAGACTAGATCAGAGTCAAGGATGGAGCTGTGGGGGCTCAGCCCAGATGCCTCATCTTGTGTAGGGAGAAGGACCAGATGGGGGTCATGGAGGGGAGAGAGAGAGAAAGCGAGCAGTTCCAATTCCTGCAGGAGATCAGCAGGCAGAAGAAGCTTATCCCGTGTGGGTGTATAGGCGCACACTGGGGTGGGGAGGGCAGGCCAACCAGCATATGGTTATAAAATTCAAATATGTGACAATCAGGAAGACTCAAAGACGGAGAAACGAATAAAAGGAAGAGGTGTAGTCCAAGGCTGACTGAGAACAAATATTTATTGAGCTCCTGGTGTGTGTGAGAGACAGAGCATCGGGTGGGAAAGAGGTAGAGATGAGAACAGAAAGAGAAAAACAATGGGACTTCCCTGGTGGTCCAGTGACTAAGACTCTTTGCTCCCAATGCAGGGGCCTGGGCTTGATTCCTGGTCAGGGAACTAGAGCTTATATGCCACAACTAAAGATCCTGCACAACACAGCTAAGACCCAGTACAGCTAAATAAATTAATATTTAAGAGAAAAACGGAGATGTGTACAGGCACAGACAGTGACAGAGTTAAAGGCTGACCGAGAGGTAACCACCTAACGGAGAGAGATGAGGAGAAAGACACCGAGTCAGAGAGGGACAGTCTCAAAGTGGTGGAGAAAAGAAAATAAATCAAGATGAACTGAGGGAGGGAGAGAGACAGAGACATCCAGAAGGAAAGAAGAAATAGAAAGAGACCGAGGGAAGCTATGTGAACTAGAACTCACAAGACCTGTGCCAAAGCGTTCACACACTGGGCTCAGTGCTGGTGGCTTCAGACCCTACCTTCCATTTCCACCCACTCTGATTGCCCAGCATGTTTACACCTGAGACATTTGCACACACACACACACATCCACACTGCACAAGTTTTCACAGATCACAGTTCACTATCAACTTC
Organism: Tragelaphus eurycerus; assembly: GCA_935064755.1. NCBI lineage: Eukaryota > Metazoa > Chordata > Mammalia > Artiodactyla > Bovidae > Tragelaphus > Tragelaphus eurycerus. The sequence goes on from CAKXYN010000020.1 coordinate 11,138,937, forward strand.
CCCAGGCATGTTCACTTACGTGCATTTCACACATGTGTGTACACAGACATATGCACTCTCCCAGTCTCTCACACATACTTGCACACTCCTCAGCAGAGATTCATGATCTCATTGAGAGGAAGATGTCTACTCAAGGAAGGAAGAGGGGCTTCCCTGGTGACTCAGTGGTAAAGAATCCACCTGCCGATGCAGAAGACACAGCTTTGATCCCTGATCCAGGAATATCCCACATACTTTGGAGCAACTAAGCTCCTGTGCCACAACTACTAAGCCTGTGCTCTAGAGTCCGGGAGAGGCAACTACCGAGCCCGCATGCCACAACTACTGAAGCCTGAATGCCCTAGTGCCTGTGCCCCGCAACAAGAGAAGCCACCATAATGAGAAGCCTGTGCACCATGACTTCAGAGTAGCCCCCACTGTCTGCAACTAGAGTAAAACTGTCCAGTAACGAAGACCCAGCACAGCCCAAAAATATACAAATAAAATTATTTTTTAAGTTTTTTAGTAAAAAAAAAAGTAAGGAAGGGACTTGAAGGTCAGGTACCAGGGTAGGAAACGTGGGGGAGTCTTACCCCCAGGCCAGGCCCAGCTCTCTGCTCCCCATGCTGTGTTGGGACCTCCTGGGTCTGACCTGCTCCCATTTACCCCTGGCCAAGGCAGGCCCCTGGGGTCATGGGGGCTAGGGAGGGACCGAGGGATGTGCCTGGCATGTGCTGACAGGGGATTTCTTGCTCCAGCTGTGCTGGGAGGAGCCCTCCGGAAGAGGCCTGAAGCTGGAGACTCAAGAGTGTGCCTGGGGGAGGTGAGGATGAGCAGTGTGAGGACGAGATCGACTGAGAACAGGCCCAGTTCTGCCACTGACTGCATCTTCACTCTCCTGGGCTCACGGGGCCTGCCGGGTTCAGCGGTGGGTCCTCCCTGAGGGGCTGTGAGTGGAGACCAGGGGTGGGAGTGGCATGAGAGAAAAAAGAGCAACAGAGACTGACTTTGGGGAAGGAGATAGAGACTGAGAGAGAGAAAGAGAACCTTAGAGCAGGAAGGAGCGTGAGATAGAATACAGGAGGGACAGCAGAAATAGAGAAAGGGCAGGAAGAGAGAAATAGAGAAGGAAAGAAGGAGACAAATAGAAAAAGAGAAACAAAGAGAAAAGTAAGGGGCAGACATAAAGAGGGACCCAGAGAAAGGCAGGCAGACACAGGAGGTGGGCGTGGGTACCACGGACACCAAAGACAGAGGACCTGGGATGGCCCTGAACATCCGCATCAAGGCTGCACTAGTGCTCCTGGGGCTTCTGATGACAGGTGAGTGGGACCCTGGGCTGTGACCAGAGCCAAGTGGCCCTCATTCCCATGGCCCCTTCTCCAGACAGACTCTCTGCCCTCTCCTACTGACACCTCTGTGTCCCCAGGCCTGACCCAGGTGCCAATCCTGGCCTCAGCCCCCCGAGGCTTCTGGGCTCTGCCTGAAAACTTGACAGTGGTGGAGGGGGCTGTTGCTGAACTGCGGTGCGGGGTCCACGCCCCTGGCAGTGCGGTGCAATGGGCCAAAGACGGGCTGCTCCTCGGCCCCAATCCTAGGATCCCCAGTTTCCCACGGTATCGCCTGGAGGGAGACCCTGCTAAAGGTAAGGGGCCAGACCCTGAGATCCTGAGCCACCAGCTGAGGCTGACCTCGGCCCTGACCTTGGGTCCTACCTGCAGGTGAATTCCACTTGCATATTGAAGCGTGTGACCTCAGCGATGATGCAGAGTATGAGTGCCAGGTCGGCCGCTCAGAGACAGGCCCTGAGCTCGTGTCTCCCAGAGTGATCCTCTCCATCCTGGGTATGAATGAGAGACCACCTCCCCCAGGACCCATGAGTTTGGACTTCCGCCCTCGCCATCTCCAGAGTTGGGGAGTCCAAGCCTCCAGCCCTGCCCCCTCTTCCTCAGACCCTTATATCCCTCTGGATGGTTCCAGCTCACCCTAGACCCTTTCTCACCAGTGCCCCCCAAGGTGCTTCAGCTGACCCCTGAAGCAGGGAGCACAGTCACATGGGTAGCTGGGCAGGAGTACACGGTCAGCTGTGTGTCAGGGGACGCCAAGCCAGCACCTGACATCACCTTTCTCTTGAGTGAGTGTGGGTGAACTGGTGGGGGCAGTGTGAAGCCCCTGGAGTGGGGAGAGGGTGTATCCATGATCAGGGCCCTCCTGAGATGGGATGCAGGAGTAGGCGTGGGGAGATGCTGAGGGTGGTGTGGGACCTGGTGAGTAGGAGGGGACATCCAAGGAAAGGACTGAGAATTTTTGTAATTGCTGGACCAGGACTCAGAGAAGAGGCTGAGGCTCCAGACAGAGATATGTGTGTCTTTTTGGTGCAAACACGAGAAGCTAGGGCTGGGTGATACAACCTGGCAAGGAGGGGAGGGGACAGGAGAGGCCCAGGACCCAGTACTGGGGCCTCCGGGATTCAAGGAAGCCAGAATGTACAGAGGGAACAAAGCTGGTGTTTCGCCTCCAGAACCAGGAGGGAGGGGGCTGTATGTTCATCCTGAAGGCTTTCAGGGCAGGCCTCCAGGATCTACCCTGGGGGAAACCTGCCACTCCTCTAGCCTTCTTGTTAACCCCAAGGTGGACAAACAATTTCCAGTATCTCTGCTAATGTGAATGAGGGGTCCCAGCAGAAACTCTTTACCACGGAGGCCACAGCCAGGTATGGAAACTGGGATGCCCCCCGCTCAGCCTGATCCTCCAAGTTTCTCCATGAAAACCCCATATCCTAGAGATTCATGCATGGGAACTTGGGTCAAGTAGGTACATCTGGGATCCAATTTCCCACCTTGATGCTCTAAAACTTCTTCGTAGGAACCCTAGTTCCAGAGTATCAAGTACAAAGGTTTTGGCCAGGTGTGGGCCTCTGGGACCTCCATTCTCACTGCTGACCCTCAGCTCTCTTCCACGGAGCTCTAGATCTTAAAGGAAATCACCATAGAGACTTAAACTAGGTGTGGGGACCTGGGATCCCCACCTCTCTACCTTGACTACCCAAATTTCAGATGATAACTGACTTAAGAACCCCAATTTCCTACCCTAGGGTGACACCCCAGAGCTCGGATAATGGGCAGTTACTGGTCTGTGAGGGATCCAACCCAGCTTTGGATACCCCTATCAAGGCTTCATTCACCATGAATATTTTGTGTAAGTGGAGAACTGAGTCGGCTGTTGGGGAACAGGAAATGGGGGGCCCAGGGAGCACAGGGATTATGGAAGGCTCAGGTTCTCAAGGGGGAAACATGGGGGTTCAGAGGCAGGTTGTGGGGCTTGGAAAGAATGGATGGACTCCCCAGGCCCACTGAGTGACAGTTGCTCCGCAGTCCCCCCAGGGCCGCCCGTCATCGAATGGCCAGGCCTGGATGAGGGGCAGGTGCGGGCAGGGCAGAGCCTGGAGCTGTCGTGCACGGCCCGAGGGGGGAATCCACTAGCCACACTGCAGTGGCTGAAGGTGAGGGCAGAGGCGGCATGAAGGTGGGGGGAAGGGTGAGGGCCAGGCGCTGGCCCCGAGCTGGCCCAGGCCTGTCCGTGTCTCCAGAATGGCCAGCCCGTGTCCACAGCGTGGGGCACAGAACATGCTCAGGCGGTGGCCCGCAGCCTCTTAGTGATGATCGTGAGGCCAGAAGACCATGGGGTGAGGCTCAGCTGCGAGGCCTACAACAGTGTATCTTCAGGGATCCAGGAACGCGGGGTCACGCTGCAGGTCACCTGTGAGTCCTGGTGCCAGCTGCCCATCTGTTGTCAGTCTGTGCCCCAGGGAACCATCTGTTTGTGCCCCCAAACCATGCTGGTCGGATGCCAAAGACCTCATCATCTGTCCCCAGTCTTCTGTCTGTCTGGGCTGATCTGTGAGCTGTCCAGCCCAGCTTAGTGTCTCTCCTCCGTTCATCCCTGCAGTTCCCCCCAGCGCCATTACTATCTTGGGATCTGCGTCCCAGTCTGAGAACAAGAACGTGACACTCTCCTGCATCACCAAGTCCAGTCGCCCGCGGGTCCTCCTGCGATGGTGGCTGGGTTGGCGGCAGCTGCAGCCCAGCGAGGAGACAGTCATGGATGTGAGGCGGGGGTCAGGCTCCTGGGTCCGAGGGCAGAGGGAGCTGAGGGCACATCTCCTGGATCTGGGAGAGGAGGGGTCTGGCATCTGGGATGCCTTGATCCCTGGGGAGCCTGGACTGGGGTCTGGGGCCCCCTGGGTCTAACAGATGAGTCGGTGGAGATGATTTATGGGTCCCTGTTGTGACCTGGGCTGGTATCATGGATGGGGGTTCCCTAGTCCCCCAAATCTGAAGCCCAACCCCTGCCAGGGCCTGCACGGTGGCCACATCTCCATGTCTAACCTGACATTCCTGGCGCGACGGGAGGACAACGGTCTGACCCTCACATGTGAGGCCTTTAGCGAGGCTTTCACCAAAGAGACCTTCAAGAAATCGCTCACCCTAAATGTGAAATGTGAGCTTCCACCCTTGCCCGGGGGTACCCCAAGCCTTCGAGACCCTCAACCTCAGGCCCCAGCCCGGAAGAAGTCACTCTGCCTGGCTTTCCCCACAGATCCTGCCCAGAAGCTGTGGATTGAGGGCCCCCCAGAGGGGCAGCGCCTCCGGGCTGGGAACCGGGTGAGGCTGGTGTGTTTGGCCATCGGAGGCAACCCAGACCCTTCCCTCACCTGGTACAAGGTTGGCAAGAAAGGTTGCGGGGTGGCGAGGAACACAGGGGAAAGATGAAGCTCCTTCTTTCCTCCAGAGTCTAGGGCAACCTGATTTTCTTGAAAAATACTGGAGATTTTGAGTTTCAGCAGGGAACTGAAAAGACAAACACGGTGAGAATTAAATGCAATCTTAGGAAAACTGAGGAAATTTGGGGAAAACAGTGAGAATTTTAGAATTAAAGAATTCTGGATCAGGAATGGGAATTCTAGAGAAAAGGCAATAAATTTCATTACAACTAAATGAGATTCTGGTGAAACCTTGGAATTCAGGTAAAATGGCTAGAATTTTGGGGAAAGACTAAGAATTCCAGAAACAAAGACAAAGGTGGATAAAGGCTAGAAATTAGGTGGTGGTGGTGGTGGGGGAAGACTAGTAATTCTACAGAACATTTGAAAAATCACTAATATTAAGTTGAATTCTTGGGATTGGGAGTGAGAAAATGAAATTTCATTAAGAATTCTGACTGAATTCTTGGAGAATCTTGGGAAACTAGGAATCTAGTGGAAATTCTGGGGGAAAGACTAGGAATTCTAGGAATGAAATTCAATTTCATTTTGTTGTTGTTCAGTCGTTCAGCTGTGTCTGACTCTTTGCAACTCCACAGATGGCAGCACACCAGGCTTCCCTGTCCTTCATTATCTCCCAGAGTTTGCGAAAACTCATGTTCATTGAGTCGGTGATGCCATCCAACCACCTCATCCTTTGTCACCCCCTTCTCCTCCTGCCCTAATCTTTCCCATTATCAGGGTCTTTTCCAATGAGCTGGCTCTTTGCATCAGGTGGCCAAAGTATTGGAGCTTCAGCTTCAGCATCAGTCCTTCCACTGAACATTCAAGGTTGATTCCCTTTAGGATTGACTGGTTTAATCTCTGTCCAAGGGACTCTCGTTTAATTGGATGGGGAAATGCCAAGAATTGGGGCAACACAAAGGATTCAAGTAAAGGACTAGGATAATAAGAGGCCATTAGTGGATTCAGAAATCTGTGACCAGGGAATGGAATTAAGGGAAAGATCAAATGAAATCTTTGAGGAAGCTTTGGATTTTAAGAAAAAGAGTTAAGGAGAGGCAAAAATGAAGAAATTCTGGGAAAGGTTTGGGAATTCCAAGGGAGTTTCCCGGTGTAGGAGGTTTGGTAAATATGCTGCTGCTGCTACTAAGTCGCTTCAGTCGTGTCCGACTCTGTGCGACCCCATAGACGGAAGCTCACCAGGCTCCCCTGTCCCTGGGATTCTCCAGGCAAGAATACTGGAGTGGGTTGCCATTTCCTTCTCCAATGCATGAAAGTGAAAAGTCAAAGTGAAGTCGCTCAGTCGTGTCCGACTCTTAGCGACCCCACGGACTGGAACCTACCAGGCTCTTCCGTCCATGGGATTTTCCAGGCAAAAGTACTGGGGTGGGGTGCGGGGCTGAGGGTCGGCCGAGGGCACAGACAGTTGCAGGCCTCCAGAGAGCAGAGGAGCGGGGCGGGAGTGGGGGGTGAAGCGTGGGTCTGGAGGCGGGTTCAGATTGCAAAATCTCAGGGCTCCAGGGGCCCAGTAGACGGGAGAGATGCCGGGTGGGGTCTGCTCAGTTCTAGTCCCCATTCTTCCGCCTTAGCCGATGCTCGCCGAAGGGGGCGCCTTTTCCTCACCACACAACGGCTTTATTTATCTGGGCTGGAGGCAGCCCACCTAAAGGGGACGTCTCGGGAGGCGGGGATGGCAGGGCTCCCCGTGGTCACCCAGTCAGTCTCGGCCCTTAGGACTCGCGCACCGTGACCGAACCGCGGCCGCCCCAGGAACCACGGAGGGTGCAGCTGGGAAGTGTGGAGAAGTCGGGGAGCATCTTCTCCCGAGAGCTGGTGCTGATCGCGGGTCCGTCGGACAACCAGGCCAAGTTCACGTGCAAAGCCGGCCAGCTCAGCGCGTCCACGCAGCTCGTGGTGCAGTGTGAGGGGGCGCACTGCGGGGCTGGGAGGGCTGCTGCGGCGGGGAACTGAGAGGGAGCCTTGGCTGGTGGGGTGGGGGAGTGGAGGCGGCTGGGGGAGGGGGTGGATGCCGAAGAGCCCCGGACGCGCTCGCGGCTGGGCGGGGCCTGGGTCCCCGCCCGGCGGAAGCCGGCCGGGTCTCCTCTTCGCCTCAGAGCTTCGCTCCTCCCCCGTGTTCCCCAAGTCCCCCCGACTAATGTGACGATCCTGGCCAACGCGTCGACGCTACGCCCCGGGGATGCCTTAAACTTGACGTGCGTCAGCGTTAGCAGCAACCCTCCAGTCAACTTGTCGTGGGATAAGGAGGGGGAGAAGTAAGAGTGCGACAACCCCCGTCCCTCCCCGGTTCTGACCGCATTCCTTTACAGTCAGAAATCTGCCCCTGCCCGACTTGCCGTCCTGCCCGGTACCCGGCACCCAGTACCCAGACTCTAGCTCTGGTCCCGCTCCCGGCCCGGTCTGCAGGCTGGAAGGTGTGGCCGCCCAGCCCCGCCGGGCTCCATTCAAAGGTTCCGCCGCCGCTAGAAGCGTCCTTCTGAGACTCTCATCCCGTGACCACGGCCACCGCGTGACCTGTAGCGCCCACAGCACCGAGCTGCGGGAAACCGTGAGCGCCTTCTACCGCCTCAACGTGCTGTGTATGTGCGCAGGCCTGGCATCCCTCTTGATTCCTATCTGACCCTATACTACAATACTTGGGTTACAATATACAATACAATATAGTACAATACCTGGATACTGTCTTTGACTTTCGTTCTTAACTTCAGAAACTTTCCTGCTCTTTATCCTGACACTCGACCTGCACCGATTCCTATCCTGCCCATCCCCCATCTTCCTTTTTTGTCCTGTATCCTAACCCCTGACCTTGACCCGCATCCCGAACCCTGTTTCCATCCTTCAGTCTGACTCTGGTCTCTCTGAACCTAACTCCCCATCTCAGCTCTGAACTTAATTGCTCCCTTGTCCACAAGCTTAAAATCTCGGCGAGACCTCGACTTTAACCCTTTATACCTGCACCTGATCTCAAATACGTCCCCGGGCCCCAACCTTAACAATCTCGACTTCCCGCGGGGCCTCCTCGTCCGCAGACCCTCCAGAGTTCCTGGGGGAGCAGGTGCTTGTGGTGACCGCGGTGGAGCAGGGCGAGGCACTGCTGCCCGTCTCGGTGTCTGCCAACCCCGTCCCAGAGGCCTTCAACTGGACCTTCCGCGGCTACCGACTCAGCCCAGGTGCACGGAGGGGGCATGGAGAGGGGCGCAGGTTTCCAGGACTCTCGGACGGGGTTGAGGGCGGAATTAACAGGCTCCTCACCTTTACTTCCCCCAGCTGGCGGCCCTCGGCATCGTATCCTGTCTGGTGGAGCGCTGCAGCTATGGAATGTGACCCGCGCTGACGATGGCCTCTACCAGTTGCACTGTCAGAACTCGGAGGGCACGGCGGAAGCTCTCGTGAGACTGGATGTACAATGTGAGACCCCTCATCACTGTAGGAAACTAAGGAGCTTTGGGAGCCCCGCCCATCACGGAAGCCCCGCCCACCCAGGGAATCTTGCCCGCTGTGGAGTTTCCTCATTGTCGAAGTTCCGCCCACCCAAGGGATATACCCATCCTGGAAACCTCCCCATTCGGAGACCGTACCGTGACGGAGCCACGCCCACTTTGGGAAACATGCCCATTAGAGAGACCCTTTGTAGAATCTCTGCCCACCTACTCCGGTCAGGAAGCCAAGCCAATCCACGCAATTCTGAAAGTCCATCGGACCTACTCTTGTCACTACGGTGGCATAGTAGACGGTGGGGACAACCTCACTAACACCGACAACTTTATTCTAAAGGCAGACTTGATCACACTCATAACTTTCCTGGGCACCTCTAAGACACCCCTCCCACCTGGGGCCCTCTTCCACCATGGCCTGTCTGGGCCCAAATGCCTTCCCCAAGCTCCTGCCTTCCCTAGATGCTCCCACCATCCGAGCTCTCCAAGATCCCACTGAGGTGAATGTTGGGGATTCTGTGGACATAGTCTGCACTGTGGATGCCAATCCCATCCTTCCTGAAATGTTCAACTGGGAGAGGCTGGTGAGGATCTAACCTTTGGTAAATAGAGGTGTGGACTGGGAGATGTGATTTCTTGAATGTAAGCTCCTCGAGAGGAGGGGCTTTATGACCCTATATAACTGTAGTTGTCAGGACATGCTCCAAGAACTAACTGTTGAATGGTAGATGGATAGGTACATAAGTGAATAGATAATCAGGTGGGTGGGGGGTACGTGGTTGGATATATGGATGGATACGTGGTGGATGGATGAGTTAGTAGATAGATGAATGAGTGGATGGAAGAACAGATAGACAAGTGAGCAAGTGAATGAGTGGATAAATGGATCAATAAACTAGGCAATTAGATGATTGAATGAGAGAAATGAGTAGATTGATTAGAGAGTAGGTGGATGGGTAGATACACCATCCGTGGAAAAGATGTCTATGGAAGGAAAATGGATAAATGGATGGATAGACGGGTGGGTGCACAGGCCAATGGAGAGACGGATAAATAGGCAGCTAGATAAATTGATGAACAGATGCATGGATGTATTGATGTGCATGTGTTTGAGTGAATAGATGGAGGGGATAAGTAGAGAGATAGAAGGGTGAATGAATGGGTAGAAGGAAGCAAATGGTTAGATGAATGATGGGTGAATGAATGAATGAATGGAAAAGAAGATTGACGGATGTATGGATAAATGAATGAATTGACAGGTAGGTGGATGGTTAAATACATAATACATTGATGGATGGGTGGATAGAAGGTTCCAAGCAAGAATGGTTGAGTAAATGGATGGATGAGTAGTTGACTGGATTGGTGGCTGAACGGATGGATCCATGCATGAATGGTTGAATAAATAAATGAAGGATTGGGTGGAATGACAGGGAAATTTTTTTATTTGCTAGGAAGAGTGATTGTGGCTGGGAGATAGAGGCTGCAGATGGGGACCCAGTTTGAGAGCTAATGGAGCTGGGGCTGGACCTGGGGACAATCTCCCGATTCTTGGACCTCTAGGGAGAAGAAGGGGAGGAGCAGAGTCTGGATGACATGGAGAAGATGTCGAAGGGATCCACAGGGCGTCTTCGTATTCACCATGCCAAGCTGACCCAGGCTGGTGCTTACCAATGCATTGTGGACAATGGGGTGGCACCTCCAGCCCGAGGGCTGGTCCGTCTTGTTGTCAGATGTGAGTAACAACCAAAGCCCTAACTTCAAGGCCTGCTACTAAATCCACATATCATGTCCTTCCATACACCTCATGTTGACCTCCAACCCCTCTAGTTGCTCCCCATGTGGAGCATCCTGCTCCCCTAACGAAAGTGGCTGCAGCTGGGGACAGCACTAGTTCTGCCACCCTTCACTGTCGTGCCCGAGGCGTCCCCAACATCATCTTCACTTGGACCAAAAATGGGGTCCCTCTGGATCTCCAGGATCCAAGGTGAGTCCAGGCCGAACCAGGTAGCACTCCAGCCCTAACTTCGATCCCCCAGCCCCAGTCACCCTCCCTGAGTCCCTGTTGTATCTCAGCTCCAGGTACACAGAGCACACATACCATCAGGGTGGCGTCCACAGCAGCCTTCTGACCATTGCCAACGTGTCTGCAGCCCACGACTATGCCCTCTTCACATGCATAGCCACCACCCCCTCGGCTCGGACCACACCAACATTCAACTCGTCAGCATCAGTATGGTGGGAGAGGGCTGGGAGGCTGCTGGGAGGGTAATCCCCTAAGTCAATCCCCTGGTCTCCAGTTGGTCCCAGAATGACAGTGTTCCTGAAACCTGAGAAGTGTTTATGAATGAGGATGGAGTTTTTGCCTGCTCCAAAAGTCCCAATGGAGACTGGATTTTTTAGGGAAACTGACAACAAAGGAAAAAATGGAAGGGGTTTCTTCCTGCCTCAAGCCTGGTGGCTCAGTGGTAAAGAACCCACCTGCCAGTGTGGGAGACACAGGTTCAATCCCTGGTCTGGGAAGATCCCCTGGAGAAGGAAATGACAACCCACTCCAGTTTTATTGCCTGGAGAACCCCATGGACAGAAGAGCCTGGCATGCTGCAGTCCACGGGGTCACAAAGAGTCATGACTGAGTGACTGAATGCAATGCAACTGAAAAGTAGATTTTCAGGAGTCGCTGGATCTAGGTTCAGCTGTCATCAAGAACTCTTCATCTCTCTGGACTACTTTTCTCTGTGTTGGCTATCTTGTAAGGCTTCCTAACAGTGGTATGAAAGTACTAGAATTAAGATCCACTGGCTCCCCTTGACTCCCAGCCCATTCCTGACCAATCAGGTGGTGAAAGGAAGACAACCTGATTGTTGTTCTTGTTGGCCAGACCCAGTCATGTGTCCATCCTACAAAGAGTGGAGTCACTTCCATCAGATGCACGTGGCCTGAGAATGTGGGCAAGTGACCCTCCAATGGGTAGTCAGTGTTCTGTAACCAGAAGAAATGAGGGGAATGGATATGAGATAGACACAAAAGTCCACTACAAGAAACATGTGTCATACAGTCAATCCTCACCATTGGCAGTCTGTATTTACAGTTTTGCCTACTTGTTAGAATTTATTCATAACTCCCAAATCAATACTCAGTATACTTTCTCAGACATTCAGGGGACTGTAAAGAGGGGATGAAAAATTTGAGTCACCCAATGAGTACACTCTCAGCAGAGGTGGAACAAGATGACACTCTGCCTTCTTACAGCTCTCACTTTTTGCACCTTTGTGCTTTTTGTTAATCATTTTGCTATATAAAATGGCCCTCGACCACAGCACTAAAGTGCTGTCTGGTGTTCCGAAGCTCAGGAAGGCTGAGATGTGCCATTTGGAGAAAATACGTGTGTTTGGTAAGCTTCGAACACGTGTTGAGTTCCGGCAATTCATTCAATGTTAATGAATCAACAGGTATATTAAATAAGATATCTTTAAGCAGAAACATGCATAATACAATATCATGCATTAATTGGTTGATTAAAATGTTGTGACTGGAGGCTTGTGGGAGTCTAAGTATGCATTTCCCTTGGAAGCAATGGCTTGGTATTTGCTAACTGAATGTTCCTAGTGACTTTAGAGAACATAACCACCATGAATAATGAGACTCAACTATATATTCGAAATCATTCTTAGCAAGAATCTGGAAGGAATCTTCCAGAATCCTTCTGAATCCTCTATGTCCCCCATCTCTTACCTCAAAGGCCGCCCTGATCCGCCATCGGGACTGAAGACTGTGAGCATGACCCCATATTCAGTGGGCCTGGAGTGGAAGCCTGGCTTTGATGGGGGCTTGCCACAGAGGTTCCAAATCAGGTAGGTCTCTATCATGAAAGGAAAGGGTTGTAGCCAATAGGGCTGAGGTACCTTCCTGATTGACGGCCCTCCTTTTATGCAGGTATGAGGCTCTGGGGACTCCAGGGTTCCTCTACATGGATGTCCTACCACCCCAGGCCACCACCTTCACACTGACTGGGCTGCAGCCTTCTACACGATACAGAGTCTGGTTGCTGGCCAGCAACGCCCTGGGGGACAGCGGACTAGCTGACAAAGGGTCCCAGATCTCGATCACCACCCCAGGTGGGAAGGGACATTCTTGCACAATTTGCAGAATTACTCAGAGGACTTATAGGGTGGAGTCAATACTATTATTCCCTTTTTGCTGATGGAGAAACTAAGGTCCAGAGAGGTTAATTAACTTGTCAAAACTCACACAGGTAGAAAGAGCTACAGATGAAATTTTAAACTCAGGCAGATGAACTCCGGAGACTAGTTTTTGCCACTAGACTATACTGTCTGAATGTGATTAGTGACACAAGGGAAATTCAAAGAGAATTTGAATTGAATGAAAATGAAAACAAATGAAAATTGTGAGGGGCAGCTAAAGCAGTGCTTAGCAAGAAATTTATAGCATTAAGTTCTCAGATTTTTTTAAGTCTTCAAATTGACTAAGTTTCCATCCTAAAAAGACTAGAAAAAGAAGGGCAAATTAAACCCAAAGCAGACAAAAGGAAGGAAATAATAAAGAACAGAAATTAATGAACTAGAAAATTGAAAAACAATAAAAGAAAATGATGAAATCAAAAGCTGATTCTTTGAAAAGATCAATGTTTATAGAGCTAATCCAGACAAAAAAAGAAAGAAGACACCACTCTTAACCAATATAAGGGATGAAAAAGGGAACATTACTATTGATCCTACAGACATTAAGGGGAAATTAGGAAGTATTACAAACAATGTCAATAAATTCAGCAACTTTGATGACACGGATTAATTCCTTGAATACGAACGAGAACATCTGGACTCTGGTAGACTACTACAGTGGAGAAGGAAATGGCAACCCACTCCAGTGTTCTTGCCTGGAGAATCCCAGGGACAGGGGAGCCTGGTGAGCTTCCGTCTATGGGGTCGCACAGAGTCGGACACGACTGAAGCGACTTAGCAGCAGCAGTAGCAGCAGACTACTACAGTGCAGTGTCCAATCACACAGAGCCTGGTTCCAACAAACCTGTGTTCAAGTCCCAGCTCTGCAACTTCCTAGGTGTGAGACCTTAGGCAAGTTACTGAAGACTCAGTATAAACTTTGAGCCTCAGTCTGTAAAGATAAAGTGTGTCTCCAGTCTCTGTACCTCAGTTTCTGAAAGTAAGGTCTATCTTAGACAATTGTAAGAAACAGATAAATTAATATATCTAAAGCTCTTAGAACAGGGCCCTGTACAAAGCTAGTGCTATGTAGATGCTAATTTAAAGAAATGCCCCCACTCACTTTTTGTTTACTTTGCCCAATGAAAGTAAACATCTTTCCTATCTTTCCTTTCTGATCAGTTCAGTTCAGTCGCTCAGTCGTGTCCAACTCTTTGCGACCCCATGGACTGCAGCACGCCAGGCTTCCCCGTCCATTACCAACTCCTGGAGCTTGCTCAAACTCATGTCCATCGAGTCGGTGATGCCATCCAACCATCTCAACCTCTGTCACCCCCTTCTCCTCCTGCTTTTTTCCCCCTTTTCCTTTATGATAGGGCAGACTTTTTCCTCATGGAAGTAAGGACTCTTTCCCATCCCTACAATATTGTCTCCTCTTTCCCTGTTCCAGTTTTCCCTTTAAGCACTAAAGCATAAAGTAGTACTATATTCACCTCCCTTGCTCTAAAACTTATACCTCTATTAAGGCATCCAGAGAACCCTGCATTTTTAAAAATTAATCCCCCAAATTGACAATTCAGGTTAAAGGAGGCTTCCAGACCATAAAGCACTCATCAACAATATATTATTTTATTATTAGCATTAAGTTTAGAATGGCTATTAATAGTATCATCATTATCATCAGCAATTTCCAGTTCTCTTTGAAATATTCCTAAAGTCAGAAAGTAGTTCCTGTAAGTCTCAAAACTGGGTTGCAAAGCTTAATAGGAGACATAGAAATATTTAAGGTTTATCTCAGTTTGTTGATGTTAATTTTCATTCTCTATCTCCACCTCCCAGGTCTAGACCAACCTTCTCAAGAACCCGACTACCAGCTACCCACAGAGCAGCCTTCAGGTAAGTCCTCAATCCCCAAATAACCCTCTCCCTCTTGAAAACAACTTTCTGGTCTCCAACCCTACCCTCTTTGCCTTATGACTATCTCCCTTAAGACTTAAGTCAGTCCCATAGGTCCTCACTCATATCCTTAGCTCTTCCTCTTACTTGAGTGTGATAAATTTTCTTTTTTCCTACTTTACCTGCATGTGATAAAATTTCTCTCTTCCCTGTGCAGAGCCTGTGTCAGTTGGCTTTTGCTGCATAACAAACTATCCCAAACACGGGCACTTATAGCAACAAACATGATTTCTCATGATTCTATGAGTGGCTGAACAGTTCTGCTCTGGGCTGTGGTCAGCTGGCCGCTCTGCTGGGACCTGTTGATCTAGGATAGCCTCTCCTCACTCATCTGGTAATCTGACTTGTAATTGGGACATTGGAGATCATTGGGTCACAGTGTCTCCTTGGCTTGTTCACATGGAGGTGGTCACTGGAGTCCTAAAAGCAACAAGAGCATGAAAGTTCCAATTCATAGGCACTTTTCAAGCTTCAGACTGTTTTTTATTTTAATTTTTAAATATTAAAAAAATTGCTGAGCCATGAGGTATGTGGGATCTTAGCTCCTCAGCCAGGGACTGAACCCACACCCTCTGCATTTCAAGTGTGGAGTCTTAACCACTGGACCATGAAGGATTTCCCTTTGAGCTTCTCATTGTGTCTTATTGGCTGAAGCAAGTGGTATGGCTCAACTCAGAGTCAGTGTAGGGGGAAGTCTTAAGAGTATGCATGTTTGTTGCTCAGTTATGTCCAACTATTTGTGACCCCCATGGACAGTACATCGTCAGGCTCCTTTGTCCATGGGATTCTCCAGGCAAGAATCTTGGAGTAGGTAACCATTCCCTTCTGCAGGGGATCTTCCTGACCCAGGGATTGAACCAGGTCTCTTGTATAGCAGGCAGATTCTTTATCATCTGACCCACCAGGAAAGCTCTCAGACTATGCATATAGTGAGACAATCATGACCATTTTGCAAATAATCAATCCCCTTTAAAGTCTGAGAAGGTTGTAAATGACAGAAATTCAGTTGTTGTTGACAATAAAAAGAATGGCTTGACTCATGAAATTGAAACTCCAATTGTGGCTGGATTCAGATACTCAAAATGTTCACCAAAGATCAGTTTCTCACTCTCTCAACTTTGCCTTCAACTCTGATGACTTCTTTCTTAGATTTTTCTTAAGAAGGCAGAGAAGTCCTCCCACACCTTCAACTTTTATTTCACTTCTTAGCAACTAGCCGAAGCATGTCATAGGTATTCTGCCAAAAATCTACCTTGGGTCAGATGCCAGTCTCTGAACTGATCACTATGGGAATGGGGATGGGAACTCTTAACAGCCAAGTCAGGCCATGTGTCCTCCATGGAGTCCTGTGGAGCCAACCAGACCGAGAGCAAGGAGTAATGACTGGCAAAGGAAAATGAGTCCTATTAGCAGGAGGTGGGTAAATGGGTGCTGAGCAGATGGCTGCTGAGAGGGACTTAGTCTTGTTCTCAGGGATATAGCAGAGGATTCTGATGTTGCCTGAGATGGAAGTTTGTGCAAAGAGGAAGTCATTTGAGATGAAGCTTGAAAGAAGAATAGAAGCTTGCTTGAGATGAAAGGACATTTAAAGACACTCTACTCTTTAAAGGCTTAGATGTGTGGGTTTGCCTCAATGATTCTGGAAACAGCCAGTGGTTAGTTTTGTGTGGCTGGAGGGTCGATAGTTGGTGGGCAAGAGTGAAGATGTGGGAAGAGGCCAGATCATAGAAGATCTTGAATGCCCAGCTAAGGACCTGAAGTTCCTACTTGAGTCCATACATGGGGCTTGGACAGAGGTAGAATGCAATGGCTTGATTTGAGAAAGGAGCCACCTGCTCTGGGGTGGCAAAAGGAGTGAACATGGGGTCTTCACTGTGGTCCAGTGGTTAATACTGTGCTTCCAGTGCAAGGGGTGTGGGTTCAATCCCTGGTCAGGGAACTATGATCCCACATGCCCTGTGGTGCAGCCAAGAAAAATTTTTAAAAAGGAGTGGACATAGAAACCCCTGCCCATCTGCTTCCCTAACCTAGGAGGAGGGCTTTGCTTGGTCAGGGACAGGCTTTTTCAGAGAACCTCAATTGAAGTCTGAAACCAATTGTTTGGGCTCATTGAGGGGTAACTTCCTCCCCACAGGACCCTCGGAGATGCCCTTGCTGCCTGTGCTGCTTGCTGTTGGAGGTCTTTTGCTGCTTTCTAATGTCTCCTGTGTCGGGGGATTCCTCTGGCAGCGGAGACTGAAGCGTCTTGCTGAGGGTGAGAAGAGACCCTTCTCCTGCTGGGACAGAGGTCCAAGGGTGATGGGAACTCTGGGTTTGCTGCATACTGAAGGTCTCCCAGGGCCAAGTGGGCTCAAGGGGTGTATCTCTGACCCCTTTTCCCCTACTTCCCTCAGGCATTTCCGAGAAGACAGAGACAGGGTAAGTGGGGATATCTGTCTGTAAGGAAGACTCTGGGGAGGAGGTTTGAGGGTGACATTTGTCAAAGGGTCAGTGCCCAACTGCCTCCCCATGCCTCCATCCTGGAAGGTCGGAGGAATACCGAGTCAGGAATGAATATGAGGAGAGCCAGTGGACTGGAGATCGGGACACTCGGAGCTCCACGGTAAGTGGGGGTGGTCCTGACACCCCACTGACAGGGAATTGACTGTGACTAAAATCCCACCATTAGCTTTAGGTTAATCATTGTCCTTTCCAGGAATGATGGAGTCAGAGGATGGAAAACACTGAATTTGTTTTTATTGTTGGGGGGGGTTGTGGACAGGTTAGCACAACAGATGTAGCGCCATATTACCACTCCATGAGGGACTTCAGCCCCCAGCTGCCCCCTACAATGGAGGAGGTGTCTTATCCCCGAGGTGAGTGGTGTGCACAGTGGAACATCCCCTCCCCACCTTTGATACTCCTGACATCTAGACCTAGCTGTCTGATCATCACTCCCCCTCCCCACTCCAATTCCAGGTCTCAGGGCTCTTGAGGAGGAGAATATGGCCTTTCCTGGGCACCTGTATGATGAGGTGGAAAGAGTGTACGCTCTATCTCAGGCCTGGGGACCCCTCTACGATGAAGTACAGATGGTGAGGAGATTTATATCCACAGAAATATTTCCTAGTTAGTGCCAGAGATCCCCTCCTACTGCCTGTATTAGTTCAGGTAAGCTAGCTGCTGTAGCAAAGAGGTCTGGCCATAATCCAGTGGCCTAAACAAGTCAGTCTATTTCTTCCTTGCGTAGCAGAGGGGAGTGGCCGTGCTGCACATGGTTATTCTGCAACCCATGCTCTTTCCATTGTGTTCCTCTGCTATCCTCTAGTGAGTTGAACAAGTTTACACGGATGGACCAGTTCATTGGGGGTTTCAGCTTGTGGGAAAGGGAAAAAGAGAGCATGGTAGAGGCACAACCCTGACTTATGGTCCAGGCCCAGAAATGTACACACTGCTCTTATTCCACTGGTGAGAATATGGACATGACCACACCTTAACTGCAAAGGAGGCTGAGAAATGCAGTCTACTTGGCAGCTCTGTGCCCTACTAGGATTCTGTTACCGTGGAAGAAGGACGGTGTGTATTTGGTTGGATAACTAGCCATCTCCACTGTACTGGTTGCAGCAGACAGATAGAGAGAAATACTTTTTGGACCCCCTCAATGGAAAAGTCAAGGGCTAGAACTGTATTCAGGCCCACCCAGAATTTCCTCTCTAAAGACAATCCCTAGAAAATCCAAGTTTCTATCATATTAGATTATAAACCTTCAGAAAGAGAATGCCTCTTATCCAATCGCTCCAAAGCCCCAACTCAGACACTTAGTGGTTTAGCTTGGTTCACATAGTTGTTGCTGAATGTTGCTGGTTCACTGAGGCAGGAGATAGAATATATACTAATTGGACAAATCTGAGGCAGTGTCCACGCATGGCATCTGGGATTAGAGGCCAGCCCCACTCAATCCACTGAACTGAGAGTGAGAGAGAGATGCAGAACCCAGAGGGAAGTCAGGATGGTGGCTGGGCAGGCACAAACCACAAACAAGCACCTTGACCACCAACTAAGCCCCACCTACTGGCTCACAGAAAGAGTTGGGGCAGAACCCCTGACTTTCTGTGTGGCCTTGACTAATGCTCTGGCACCTGTGGGCCAAAGACTTCCCTCTGTAACTTTATTCCCAATGGGGCACTGTCCTCCCCACCACTGTGGAAAGAATGTAATGCTGTCCATGGTGCTGAACACACATGCCCTCTAAAAGCAGATAGAGCCTGCACACTTTTTCTGTAAAGGGCTAGATGGTAAATATTTTGGGCTTTGCGGGATATAGTGTCTTCCTAAAAACTACTCAACTCTGCCATAAAAATAGCCATAGAGAATACATAAATAATTATGACTAACTTCCAATAAATTTTTTCTTTTTGGACACTGAAATTTGAATTTCATATAGTTCTCACATGTCACGAGTATCATTCTTTTTTAACAAATATTTCTCAGCAATTAAAAAATATAAAAAATATTCTTGGGCAATACAAAAACACGCAACAAGTCATATTTGGCTGCTTGCTCTAAAGTTTGCTGATCAAAAACAACCATTTTCTCCCAAAATCTAAGGCAAAGCACATCCTTAGTAAGGGCCACCCTACACAGCCTTTTATTGCTTCTATTTTCATGAGGTAGTGTTTTGAACATTCATAAACCCAACAATCAAGACTCACATGCCACAATTCCCTAACTGATGTTGTTGTTCTGTCGCTAAGTTGTGTCTGACTCTTTGACATTCCATGGACTGCAGCATGCCGGGCTTCCCTGTCCTTCACCATCTCCCAGAGTCTGCTCAAACTCATGTCCATTGAGTCGATGATGCCATTCAACCATCTCATCCTCTGTCTCTGTCTTCTGCTCTTGCTTTCAATATCTCCCAGCATCAGGGTCTTTTCCAATGAGTTGGCTCTTCACCTCAGGTGGCCAATGTTTTGGAGCTTCAGCCCCAGCATCAGTCCTTCCAGTGAATATTTAGTGTTGATTTCCTTTAGGCTGATATCGTGGACTAATTAAAAGTTTCACATACTTGCTTCAGCAGCACATATACTAAAACTGGAATGATACAGAGAAGATTAGCATGGCCCCTGTGTGAGGATGACATGCAAATTTGTGATGCATTCCATATTCAAAAAGAAAAGTTTCACATGTATGACATTTAAATTGCTTTTTGACATGAAATTATTAATTATCTTGGATTTGCTTTAAAAGAATTCCAGTTAGTGGGGGCAAGGGATGAGAAGATAGAGATAAAGATAAATCAAGATTGACCAAAGGTTGAAATTAGGTGATAAGTTCACAGGGGTTTATTATAATCACTACCCTCTTTGTATATGTTGGAATTGCCTTTATAATTAGAAGCTAAAACATTTTTCTTTCCTGTGAAGTAGAGCAGGAAGGTGTATCCCTCAGAGCTGCTAACATGACTCACCCATAGCATCTCTCTATGGTTCTAACTCCACCTTTGCTTGTCAGGACTCCTGTGATTTCCACTGGCCTGGGGACAGATATGAGGATTCAAGAGGAATTTATGATCAGGTGGCCGGAGATCTGGACCCTGTGGAATCCGATGCTATACCCTTTGAGCTGAGGGGACATCTGGTGTGAGAACCTCCTCAACACCCTTTTCCTACACCTGCAAGGCACAATACGCCCATTGTCCTTTTTATTCCGGGCTAGGCTGAGCCTGTTAAGTGAGCTCCATTGGACACAAAGGGTCTGGGCTTTTTCAGGAGGAGAAGTGGAGAGGTGAGTGTAAGTGACAGATGGTTCAAGCTGGTCCAAGTATCAGAAAGGCTCCTCCGAGGCTTGGTTTTAGAGTTCTCTGTAGGGACACAGGGGATTGTAAAAGACATCTCAGTTATGAAAAGTGTTTTTATGCTTTTTAAAGTAAAAATTTTAGAAGTGGACCAAAATGAACCAAAAACTCAGTTCATTTTGAGTTCAACTAAATCTGAAATAGCTAATAAGTGGAATTTATGAGCCATTATTATAGCCTACTTGTTTTATACTTTTCCACAGTTATCTACAACACGATGTATAAACTATGACACATATATATACACAGAAATAGACTCTATAGAAAATAAACAGACTTTATTGAAAAAGCTGTACTCAAAAGAATGCATACTGTATGGTTTTGCTCATAGAAATTCTAGAACCGGCAAAGCTAATCTACAGTGATGGAGCAATTAGTGGTTGCCTGGGGCCATGAGAAGGAACTGACTACAGAACAGTGTGAGAAAACTTCTGAGGGGGTGATAGAAATGTTCTATGTGATGACTGCGGTGGTCAAAACTCACTGAACTCTATGCTTAAGATGGGTGCATTTTATGGTACATAAATTTACCTCAACAATAGTGACCTTAAAAACAGCCACAATAGGGTCTAGGGTCTTTCCTGGTGGTTTGGTGGCTAAGACTCTGTGCCTACAGGGGGCCTGGGTTCAATCCCTGGTCATGGAACAGACCTGGTGCAGTCAAATAAATAAACACTTTTTAAAAGGCACTATAATAAAGCCTTTTCATACTGTTCATGGGGTTCTCAAGGCAGGAATACTGAAGTAGTTTACCATTCCCTTCTCCAGTGGACCAAATTTTGTCAGAAGTCTTCACCATGACCCATCTGTCTTGGGTGGCCCTACACAGCATGGCTCATAGTTTCATTGAGTTAGACAAGGCTGTGGTCCATGTGATTAGACTGGTTAGTTTTCTGTGATTGTGGTTTTCAGTCTGCCCTCTGATGGAGAAGGATAAGAGGCTTATGGAAGCTTCCTGATGGGAGAGACTGACTGAGGGGGAAACTGGGCCTTGTTCTGATGGGCGGGACTATGTTCAGTAAACTTTTAATCCAATCTTCTATTGATGGGTGGAGCTGTGTTCCCTCCCTGTTATTTACCTGGGGCCAAACACCCCAGTACTTTTGCCTGGAAAATCCCATGGATGGAGGAGCCTGGTGGGCTGCAGTCCATGGGGTCGCTAAGAGTCGGACACGACTGAGCGACTTCACTTTCACTTTTCACTTTCCTGTATTGGAGAAGGAAATGGCAACCCACTCCAGTGTTCTTGCCTGGAGAATCCCAGGGACAGGGGAGCCTGGTGAGCTTCCGTCTATGGGGTCGCACAGAGTCGGACACGACTGAAGCGACTTAGCAGCAGCAGCAGCAAACTATGATGGGCTTCCCTTGTGGCTCAGTTGGTAAAGAATCCACCTGCAATGTGGGAGACCTGGGTTCAATCCCTGGGTTGGGAAGATCCTCTGGAGAAGGAAAAGGCTACCCACTCCAGTATTCTGGCCTGGAGAATCCCATGGACTGTATCAGATCAGATCAGATCAGTCGCTCAGTCGTGTCCGACTCTTTGCGACCCCATGAACCGCAGCACGCCAGGCCTCCCTGTCCATCACCAACTCCCGGAGGTCACTCAGACTCATGTCCATCAAGTCAGTGATGCCATCCAGCCATCTCATCCTCTGTCGTCCCCTTCTCCTCCTGCCCCCAATCCCTCCCAGCATCAGAGTCTTCTCCAATGAGTCAACTCTTCGCATGAGGCGGCCAAAATACTGGAGTTTCAGCTTTAGCATCATTCCTTCCAAAGAAATCCCAGGGCTGATCTCCTTCAGAATGGACTGGTTGGATCTCCTTGCAGTCCAAGGGACTCTCAAGAGTCTTCTCCAACACCACAGTTCAAAAGCATCAATTCTTCGGCGCTCAGCCTTCTTCACAGTCCAGCTCTCACATCCATACATGACCACAGGAAAGACCATAGCCTTGACTAGGCAAACCTTTGTTGGCAAAGTAATGTCTCTGCTTTTGAATATGCTATCTAGGTTGGTCATAACTTTCCTTCCAAGGAGTAAGCGTCTTTTAATTTCATGGCTGCAGTCACCATCTGCAGTGATTTTGGAGTCCAGAAAAATAAAGTCTGACACTGTTTCCACTGTTTCCCCATCTATTTCCCATGAAGTGATGGGACCGGATGCCATGATCTTCGTTTTCTGAATGTATAGCGGACTGTAAGTCGGACATGACTGAGCGACTTTCACTCACTTACTCACTCAAACTATGATGGAGATAATGGCAACCTCCTTCACAAGGTCCCATGCAGGCACTGTTACACTCAGCGCCCCCAACCCTGCAGCTGACCCATGCCTCCGCAGGAGACTCCTGGGCACTCATAGGCAAGTCTGGGTCAGTCTCTTGTGGGGTCACTGCTCCTTTCTCCTGGGTCCTAGTGCACACACGGTTCTGTCTGTGCCCTCGAAGAGTCTTATTTCCCCAGTCCTGTGTAAGTTCTGGCAGCTCTATGGTGGGGTTAATGACAACCTCCTCCAGGAGGACTTATGCCATACTCAAGTCTGCTGCACCCAGAGCCCCTGCCTCTGTGGCAGTCCACTGCTGACCCGTACCTCCACAGAGAGACACTCAAACACGGCTCTGTCTCAGTCTCTGTGGTTTTCTGGGTCCTGGTATGCACAAGCTATGTTTGAGCCCTCTGAGCGGGGTATGGGGTTTAATGTTGACGTTTGGGGAATGAAGGTGAAATGTATTGAAATTCTTTGTATCCATCTTAGAACTTTTCTATAGTCCTAATATTAAATCAAAATGAAAGTTAGGATTTTATTTTATTTTTTTTAAGTTAGGATTAAAAAGTACTTTGCAGGGATTTCCCTGGTGGTCCAATGGTTAAAGACTTCACCTTCCAATTCAGGTATTGCGGATTCTATCCGTAGTCGGAGAACTAAGACCCCACACGCAGTGTGGCCAAAAAACCAAAACAGAAAACAGAAGCAATATTGCAATGAATTCAATAAGGACTTTTAAAATGTCAAAGTGCACACAATAAAATCTTTTTAAAAAGATGTTTAAAAGTACATTGTAAAGGTTTATGACAAAGTCATAGACGCAAAGAATAGGAAGTACCACCGCGTCTCATGGGTTGTGCAGATCTGACCAGTTCTTTTGACCTTCCCTCGATCTCATCATCTCTTGTCTGCATCCCTCAGCAAATTCCTCTCATTCTCTCCTTATAGATACCTAGCTTCCCTCTTTGTCCATAATTACTGCTTGTCCAGAGACTGGCTGCCCCAGTTCTAGAGCACCACACGCTTGCCTGACTGAAATGTGGTGTCTTTATTCCACATTCCAGACAGACCAAGTTGGATGGGCTCAAGTTAGGTTAAGAAAAGGAAATCATGGGGAAATGAAGACTATCTAATACCGGAAGAAAATGGAAATACTACCTATCAGAACTTGTGAGAGACATCGAAAGCAGAATTTTGGGGAAAAAATTTAACCCTTAAATACTTATACTAGAAAAGGAGAAAACTCCAAAGTCATGAGGTGACTATCTTAAGAAACTAATAAATGAACCATAGAATAAACCCAAAGGAAGAAGAAGGAATAAGAAAATTAAATCAAACAAATTAAAGGAAAAATGCAGATTCTTGTTTTAAAATCCAGAAGTATGGTCTTTGAAACTAACAAAATATACTAATCTGACTACATAGTAAAGAAAGTCATTAGGATTATGAATAAAAAAGGCTATAAAACTATGAAAAGGAAGGATTAAAGGTAAAAGAAGGATTTCCTTGGTGGTCCAGTGGTTAAGACTCTGTGCTCCCAAGACAGGGGGCCTGGGTTGAATCCCTGGTCAGGGAACTAGATCCCACATGCTTTAACTGGAAAAAAAAAATCTTGTGTGCCATAAGGAAAACTGGGGATCCCAGGTGCCACAACTAACAGCCAGGGCAGCCAAGTAAATAAATATGTATTAAAAAAAAAAAAAAAAACTAAGAGAAAAAATAAGAGCTTTCAGTCCTAATGGTATTTTGTAGGCTAAAGCAGTCTCAAAGACTGCATGAGTGTGTGTGTGCATGCACATGTGTGTGCTGGGTGGAGAGCCATGACACCCCCAGAGGTAAGGTGTCAGAACCCGAGCACAATGAGAGGGCTGCCTAGTGCAGGCTCTTAGAGCCCTGGGGTAATGCAAAGGGCTAGTGCCTGGGACAAGGGAGGCAGTAACAGTGGGAAATCAGTTAAATGCAGAGGGATTCATAAAAGAAAATATATTAATGACAGCCGATTTCTCATTATCAGAGAAGGGGCCTTGCATGGATCAGATTGCATCACAAACCAAGGATAGTGGTTAATTCATTCCGTGTGCCTGAGGACAGGAAGAAAAAAGAAAAACAAAACTAAACAAAAATGGTCAGGAAAAAGCATGTGCTTATGGGAGTGTGAATCAATACAACCATTTTGCCAAACTGGCTGTATCTACTAATTCTGAACACACACATACCCATGCATGCAGGCTCAGTCGCTAAGTCATGTCTGACTGTGACCCCATGGACTGTAGCTCATCACGCTCCTCTGTCCATGGGATTCTCCAGGCAAGAATACTGGAGTGGGTTGCCATCTCCTTTTCCAGGCGATCTTCCTGACCCAGGGATCTAACCCACGTCTCCTTTGGCAGGCGGATTCTTTACTGTTGAGCTACCCAGGGAAGCCCAGTTAAATTGTATATTCATCCAACAGATACTATGACAATGAAGATAAATGAACTACTGACTGACAACATGGTTGAATCTCACAAACACAATATTGAATCCAAAAGATTCAAAAGAGAATATACTGTATGATTTCAACTCTTGTTAAAAAGTCAAAACTGATTTATGGCAAAGGTGGTTTCCTTTGGGGGAGAGGGAAACAGTGACTTGAAAGGGACCCAAGGAGGGTTTCTAGGGGACTGATAATGTTCCTTGACCTGGTTGCTAGTTACACAGGTGTTGTCACTTTCTGAAATTTATCACAGTGAATACTTGTGATTATATGCATATTTCTGTCTCTGTATTATACATTAAATTTTTTACAGTATATCTCATAGATGGTATTATGATTTCTCTGATATGGTGAACAACCCTTGGTACCATTCTGAACAAATACTAAATTATATTTGTCACTCTATTTATGATACAGTTTCATTTCAGAAAAAAGTATACTTTAAACCATCCCCAAAATATGCATGCATGTGTATATGTGTTATATTAATTTTAGATAATTATAAACTTTTCTTTGTACCCATATGAATGCTTTTAAAGATGTTTTCAAGTTGTTGAGGATGCAGACGCAGTGTTCAGCCTGCCTTGACCCTGGCTTCTGAATGTCTGTTGTTCAGTGGATAAATCGTGTCCGACTCCTTGCAACCCCATGAACTGCAGCATGCCAGGCTTCCCTGTCCTTCATCATCTCCTGGAACTTGCTCGAACTCATGTCCATTGAGTCAATGATGCCATCCAACTATCTCATCCTCTGTCGCTCCCTTCTCCTCCTGCCCTCAATCTTTCTCAGCATCAGGGTCTTTTCCAATGACCTAGTTCTTCATATCAGGTGGTCAAATTATTGCAGCTTCAGCATCAGTCCTTCCAATGAATATTCAGGGTTGATTTTCTTTAGGACGGACTGATCTCCTTGCTGTCCAAGATACTCTCAACAGTCTTCTCCAACACCAAAATTTGAAAGCATTAATTCTGAAAGCATTAATTCCGCGCTCAGCCTACGGTAGCACCCTCCATAATGCGGCAACCAAGAACGTTCAGGCAATTTCCGGAAACTTCCACCAGGGGGCAGTACCGGCCCGTTTGAGAAGAATCAATATACCAGAAGATTGGTTGTGTATTGGGATCTGGAGCTCAGAGTGTCTGTGTCGTGGTAGAGAGTGTCCTCTGCATGTTGTGGTCACTGAGCCCCGATATTAAAGGCGAAGTAGCTGTATAGGGCATCGAGACGTAGAGGACCGCAGGAACAGTGTGGGAAGGGATTTTCCTAAAATTGAGGCTGGAGAATAACAGGGAGTGGTAGGAGTTGAGGTTGGTGAGATGGGCAAAGATATATTATGAAGGATTGTAATTTATCCCCTGGGTGATAGGAAGCCACAGAACAGTTGAAACAACAACAGATGAACAGCATTTATGAGCTGTTTCCACATGTCAATCTCTTTTCTAAGTTTATGTATTCTCTCCCAGAACCATCAGAATCACTCATGAGCTCAGTTGTTCTGTCATCCACAATTTATCCACCCTTTTCCTGGGGATATGCAGTCTTCTCTTGGGAAGCATCAGTGCCTAGGTCCCCTACTTCGGATATATTTTGTACCAAGCCCTCGCTCTACCTGGAGCTCCACCAATAGGCATAGCTCTCAGAACTGGCGAACCTGAGTGTCTAATTTTCCAAGCCCAGTGATTGGCTTAGGGTTCACCAGGTGGCCCAGTCAGAGCCAATGAGAGGACTCTGAGGACTGGCCTCCCACTTAGAACTCTTGCCCCGCCTCTGAGCTAATATTAAAGGTTCTTTCACTCTCACCCTGAAGGACCATTACCCACAGAAGGACCATCTGGGAGCTTCACTTAAGCTCCTCCAAGGCTACTGGAAGCTTCTCTCTTAGGACAGACCTCAAGGTTAACTACAGATGAGACTTCCCATTTCTCATCCCTCTTGCTCAGTAACCCTAAAGAATTCACCCCTAGTTCTGGATTGCCCCATCTTGGGACAGTCTGTACTTTTCACATATGTAAATATCAACATCAGACCGATAATCTCATCACCACACCCCAGTGCACCCTCTACATCTCTACCCTGGGAGAAGAGCTAAATTCTCCTGATTGGTTAACACAATGTCAGAAGTCAGAGAGTGGGTTTTATTCCTCCTGCTAACAGGAAATTCCTCCTATTTCCAAAATAGAAAATAGAAGACAACCACACACATCACTAGTTCAACTTAAGTGTGGCTCACCTATGCCTAATTTGAGAAAGGAGCAAATTATTTCTCTGTTCAATAATCTCCTTCTACTGCAAGGAGATCCAACCAGTCCATTCTGAAGGAGATCAGCCCTGGGATTTCTTTGGAAGGAATGATGCTAAAGCTGAAACTCCAGTATTTTGGCCGCCTCATGCGAAGAGTTGACTCATTGGAGAAGACTCTGATGCTGGGAGGGATTGGGGGCACGAGGAAAAGGGGACGACAGAGGATGAGATGGCTGGATGGCATCACTGACTCGATGGATGTGAGTCTGAGTGACCTCTGAGAATTGGTGATGGACAGGGAGGCCTGGCGTGCTGCAGTTCATGGGGTCACAAAGAGTTGGACACGACTGAGCGACTGATCTGATCTGATCTGATCTGATCACCATTAACCTTTGAGATCCACAAATGGAAACAACTCATCTGCTGTTTGGTCCTATCTCCTCAAGAATAAGCAAGGGGGAAAAAGTAAGACCTGCGAGCTGAGAAATAATAAAAAAAAAATCTTCTCTTGGGACTTCCCTGTGAGCCAGTGGTTAAGAATCCCTCTGCCTATGCAGGGGACATGAGTTCAGTCCCTGGTCCGGTAAGATCCCTCTTGCCGTGGAGCAGCTAAACCCGTGCACCACAGCTACTGAGCCTGTGCTCCAGGACTTGTGAGCCACAACTACTGAAGCCCACACACCCTAGAGCCCGTGCTCTGCAACAAGAGAAGCCCAGGCACTGCAATGAAGAGTAGCCCCTGCTTGCCGAAACTAGAGAAAAGCCTGTGCAGCACCAAAGACCCAGCATAGCCCAAAATAAATAAATAACATGATATTTAAAAATTCTGATACCTTTAAAAGGGTATCAAGAGAATATTATGCCAACTTTGTGCCAAGGGCTTTGACAAGTTAGATGAAATGCCAATTCCTTGAAAAATAAAACATATGAGAGCTAACCCAAGATTCAACAGAAAATATGAAGAGCTCTATATTTATTAAAGAAATTGAACTTACTATTAAAATCCTTCCCACAAAGAAAGCCCCAGGACCAGATGGCTTCACTGGTGAAATCTACAAAACATTAAAGGAAGAAATAACATAAAAGAGTGGGTTTTATTCCTCCTGCTAACAGGAAATTCCTCCTATTTCCAAAATAGAAAATAGAAGACAACCACACACATCACTAGTTCAACTTAAGTGTGGCTCACCTATGCCTAATTTGAGAAAGGAGCAAATTATTTCTCTGTTCAATAATCTCCTTCTACTGCAAGGAGATCCAACCAGTCCATTCTGAAGAAGATCAGCCCTGGGATTTCTTTGGAAGGAATGATGCTTAAGCTGAAACTCCAGTACTTTGGCCACCTCATGCAAAGAGTTGACTCATTGGAAAAGACCCTGATGCTGGGAGGGATTGGGGGCAGGAGGAGAAGGGGATGACAGAGGATGAGATGGCTGGATGGCATCACTGACTCGATAGGTATGAGTCTGGGTGAACTCCGGAGTTGGTGATGGACAGGGAGGCCTGGCGTGCTGCAGTTCATGGGGTCGCAAAGAGTCGGAAACAACTGAGCAACTGAACTGAACTGAACTGATCCTCTCCAAGGATACCTCATTGCCTTGGAGGCATGAAATTGAGGGACTGAAATTGAGAAGTTGGAGAAAGACTGTTTCATTTCATTTACTTTTGTGCTATTTTAATTTTTAGATAATTTTTAAAACTGTACATGTAACTAAAAAAAAGTTTAAGGACTTCCCTGGTGGTCCAGTGGCTAAGACTTCACCCTCCCAATGCAGGAGGCCTGGGTTCCATCCTCGGTCAGGGAACTGGATCCCACATGCCACAACTAAATGTCACAAGTGCTGCAACTAAGACCCGACACAGCCAAATAAATACTAAGCAAACCTCCCCACTTCAATCTTGATAGTGGGTGGGAGGGAAAATAAGAATATATTTTAAAACCCTTACAATATGAACAACTGTGAATCATTATCAGGTTATGAAGCCCCCATGAGACCCCACCCGGTTACAACTCCTCTGATTCCATTCTGATTTTTGTGATAATGATTTCCTTGCTTGTCTTTTCTTTATAGTTTTACCATCCATGTATGCACCCATACCCCCACACACTATATTGCCATTTCATTATCCTTGCTTTCAAGTTTGTTGACTAGAATAAGACCGCATGTCCTGTTTGGTGTCTGGTTTCTTTCACACAACATGTGTGTGAGATTCATCCATGTGGTTGTATGCATCCGTAGTTTATCCTTTTTTCATTGCTATAGAGTAGTTTGTCATATGAATCTACCACAGTGTGTTTCTCCATTCTCGAGCGGATGGATATTTGGGTAGCTTCCATTAAGGGCTATTGAAAAAAATACTGTTGTGAACATTTCTTCCTGTAAATGTTTCCTGATTTCCATGTTCAAATTCTCTAGGATATATGCTTAATATAGAACAGATAGATTATGCGTATTTGCAAACTACATTCTCTTCCACTTTAAGATGAAGCAATTGCAACAAGAGATGTTTAATAACTTTCCCAAAATCACAAAGCCACACTGCCTGGCTCTCAGAGCACTCTGACTTAATACCCATTGGCATATGATGGGTGCCTAATAATTGTGAGCTGTTATGCTGAGGGTCATTGGGGTTTTGAGGGGGGCTTTCCTTTCCTGTCCCCATTATTCTGAACTATGTCCCTATAAGTTAATAATTAAC
Organism: Tragelaphus eurycerus; assembly: GCA_935064755.1. Classification (NCBI taxonomy): domain Eukaryota; kingdom Metazoa; phylum Chordata; class Mammalia; order Artiodactyla; family Bovidae; genus Tragelaphus; species Tragelaphus eurycerus. The sequence continues at coordinate 11,168,781 of CAKXYN010000020.1, forward strand.
TGCCCCTCAAGGAGTCTGTGATCCTAAAGATTTGCCTTTCCCTGGCTACTGTCTGGTTAATCAGTCACTGTCCCTGGCCGGGCAAGGGGCACTGGGTAGACCAGCTGCCTCCAAAGCCCCCTGCTCCAGTGTGGAAGTGGTGAAGGGTTCCTGATGCTCCAGACCTGTCGTGTGCTCTACTCCCGAGCTGGGCCCTCCCCGGGGGCTGGCAGCCCCTCAGCTTTGATGGTGGGGCCTTCCACCTCAAGGGCACAGGAGAACTGACCCGGGCTTTGCTGGTGCTACGGCTGTGTGCCTGGCCGCCTCTGGTCACCCACGGCCTGGCGGTGAGCAGCAATCCTGGGGGGACTAGCCTAGGAAGTTCCCGGGGCCTGGTTCTGAGCCCCTGCTCCCTGTCACCCCAGCTTCAAGCCTGGTCTCAGCGACTCCTGGGCTCCCGGCTCTCGGGTGCGCTTCTCCGAGCATCCATTTACGGGCAGTTTGTGGCTGGTGAGACTGCCGAGGAGGTGAGGAGCTGTGTCCTACAGCTCCAGAACCTAGGCCTGCGGCCTCTGCTGGCAGTGCCCACTGAGGAGGAGCCAGACTCGGCTGTCAAAACGGGGTGAGTAGGGGGGCCCAGGTTCAGGGAGGCCGGGAGGCTGGTGGGAAGGGGGCTAGTGGGCTCCCAACCCTGATGCCTTCCGGCTGGGCAGTGAGGCCTGGTATGAAGAGAACCTCAGCGCGATGCTGCGATGTGTGGACCTGTCACGAGGCCTCCTGGAGACCCCTGAGCCAACGGGAAATGCCCTGATGCAGCTGAAGATGACGGCGCTGATGAGCACTCGGCTCTGTGTAAGGGGTGGGCCGGGTGGGAGGGGAGGGGTGGCTGCCCACCTGGTCCCCCTCACCGCCCCACCCGCCATCCCATTCCAGAAGCAGCTCACTTCGTGGGTCCGAAGGCCAGGGGATTCTTTGGAGCTGAGCCCCGAGAGGCTGGCAGAAGCCATGGACTCTGGACAGGTAAGGACCACAGGTTGGGGGAGAGGAATGGTTGGTGGGGAATGCAGAGGCAGCAGATACCTGTCAGTGGAATGTCCTAAATATTTAACTATCTCTACTTCCCAGGCTTAGAACTATCAGAATAAATGGGGTTACTGCCCTGGGACATGGCTGGAGAGTAACCGGAATATGGGTCACCTGGGGATTCTAGGCTAGGGGCCTGGGAGCTGGGAGCTCTTGTAGGATCAATTAAGACAGTAGCTCTTAACCAATAAAAAAGTAACCAATATTTTTTTTCAATCAACTCAGCTACGCAAGCGTGTGCTAACTAGCTAGGAGTTATGATTAGATCAGTGGGGTTTTGGTTCATTCATTCACTCACTCATTCTTTCCTTTATTCTTTATTTCCGTATCTTATTTCTACCTTTCCCGCCATCAGTAATCACTTCACCTTGTACAATATACATCTCTTTGTTACCACGATGTGGTTTTGCCAAATATATGCTATTTGGGGGCATATTTTTCCAATATTTTATTACGAAAATTTTCAAACATAACAGAAAAATCAAAAGAAATTTTATGGTGAACACCTGCCATTGTTAACATTTAATTATCATTGCTTTTAAATCATATCCATTTCTCTATCCATCCACCCATGCATCTTATTTTCCGATGCATTTCAAAGTAATTTGCAGACATCAGCACGCTTCTCCCCCCAAATGCTTCAGAATGCATATCACCAACTAGAGCTCAGCAGTCATTTCTTTTCAGGTAAAATTTATATACAGTGAGATGCATACATTGTAAATGTACCTTTTGATGAGCTTTGACAAATGCACGCTGGAGCTACTATAATCCATCTCAACGTACAGAACATTTCCGTCCCTGCAGAAAGTCCCTTTGTGCCCTTCTCCATCAATCTGGGGTTGGGTATAGTTTTAAACATCTACAAGTAACATTCATCATTATGTTGAAAAAGACTCTGATACTGGGAAAGACTGAGAGCAGGAGGAGAAGGAGACAGCAGAGGATGAGGTGGTTAGATAGCATCACCAACTCAATGAACACGAGTTTGAGGAAACTCCTGGAGATAGTGAAGGACAGAGAAGCCTGGCACACCACAGTCTATGGGGTCATAAAGAGTCAGACACGACTCTGTGACTAAACAACATTATGTTATCTGTTGCATTCTGTTTCTTACGTTTTTCCAAGGAGCACTCTGATTTTTAGATCCCTCCAAGCATCTCTGTATACACCTAATCCATTGTGTTTTTTAAAATTACTTATTTTTATCTTTTTGGCTTTCCTGGGTCTCCATAGCTGCGCTTGGACATTCTCTAGTTGGGGAGAGTGGGGGATACTCTAATTGTGGTGCGTGGGATTCCTCACTGCGGTGGCTTCTCTTGGTGCGGAGCACAGGTTCTAGGGTACACGGGCTTAGTTGCTCCAAGCCACATGGAGTCTTCCCAGACCAGGAATCAAACCCACGTCCACTGCATCGGCAGGCAGATTCTTAACCCCTGAACCACAGGGAAGTCCTAATCCACTGCTTCTAATTTGGGCTTCTGGCCGCCTGGTTTGCCTCTCCTGGGATGGGCACCCAGGTAGCCTCTGAGTCTCCATCACTGCCAAATAACACTACCTGGGACCTGTTGATGTTTATTTTTTAATTTGTATTTTTTTTTTAATGCATCACAGAACACATAGAAGCAGTGCTTAAAGGATCAGCTTTGGAGCGTAACAAGCTTCACCCCTTCATGAGCTTTTCACTCGCGTGTGGCAACGGCAGTAATTTCTTCCCAGGGCAGTTTTCAGGACTAAAACCCTTGCCAGGCTGGCATCTTCACCATGACAAAGGGGCCTTCCTCCTTTTGTGTCCCTCACTTCCTTTGTCTTCCCCAGCACCATCAGACCTGGTGTTCCTCCTTTTCCATCTCTCCCGGCTCATCCTCAGTCTTTGTTAAGTTTACTCTGCCTGACACTCAAATATGGAGGTTCCCCAGGGTGAGGCCCAGGCTTGCTCATCACTCCCCTCGAAAGGGCCTTCTCACCCACCCCTTCAGCCTCAGTTTCCCCGCTTTGCACTAATGATGCCCACTTGTCTGTCTCCAGGCCCAGCCTTTCCCCTGACCCTCCCCCTGCACCAAACTTCCCCTTGGGCGTCCCCCAGACTTCTCACACCCACTGGGTCCCACACTGGCCTGTGTCTCCCTAAAGCTGTCCCTTCTTCCTGTCCCCATGTCAGAGCTGTCCTTCCATCCCCATCCCAGATCCCAGCCCCCACCCATCCTTGGTCTTCACAGTCACCGGTTCCACAGCACGATTTATGACTGTCCTGTTCACGGCCATGTCCCAGGTCCTAGCACCTAGACAGAATGTGATAAACATGTCAAATGAATGAATAAATAAATGAAGCAAGTGAGTTTGGAACAACATATTAACAGTGGAGAACTTACCGACCACTCACAACGTGCCTCGCACTGTCCTAACGGCTTTACATGTATTTGAGGGAAGCATTTCCTCTCTGCCTGTGGGTGGGTATACATGGTGACGGTTAAGTACTCAGGCTCTGGAGAAGCTAAGGTTTAAATCCTAGGTCAAGCTGTGTGACTTTAGATGAGTAACTTCACCTCTCTGTGCCTTGACCTCTGCTTCCCCTCTGTAAAATGGGGGTGACAGCAGTAGCCACCTCAGACAGTGGTGAAGGGTAAATGAGGGCTGGGTCGGCCCCCTGTGAGGGTGGCAGCTCCGCCAGCTGCTCACACCCCAGAACTCCCCCGGATGCTGCCCCACAACGGGGGACAATTCCCTGACTGGGGAGAAGCACTGGGCAGGTAGGTGCCCCTTGCTCCTCCCTCCTCCTGGAGAGAGTCTTCTTCCCTAAGATGCAGTCCATATCCATCCTGTCGGCCATGAGTGTGTGTGTAAGTCTCTTCAGTCGTGTCCAACTCTTTGTGACCCTATGGACTGTAGCCCTGCAGGCTCCTCTATCCATGGGATTCTCCAGGCAAGAATATTAGAGTGGGTTGTCATGCCCTCCTCCAGGGGATCTTCCCAACCCAGGGGTTGAACCCATATCTCCTGCATTGGCAGGCAGGTCCTTTACCACTAGCGCCGCCTGGGAAGGAGTCCTGTTGGCCATAACAGAGCCCTGAATTCCACCTGTTCCTCTTTTTTAACTTTCCCATTTCTCTAAACCCACCTGGACTCTCTGAGTCACCAGCAGCTCATATTCACTGTGGAATCTCCATAAGAAGACTGTGTGCGTTAGTCAGTCATGTCCAACTCTTTGCGATCCCATGGACTGTAGCCTGCCAGGCTCCTCTGTCCATGGAATTCTCCAGGCAAGAATTACTGGAGTGGGTTGCCATTCCTTTCTACAGGGGAATCTTCCCGACCCAGGGATTGAACCCAGGTCTCCTGCATTGCAGGCAGATTCTTTACTGTCTGAGCCACCAGGGAAGATCCCTGTTACAAATGTGTAATAATTCCTTAAATGTCTGTTGAACATGTACCATGTTCCAGGTGCTGTGCTAGGGGTGGAGACTGTTGTTGTTCAGTCACTCAATCATGTCTGACTCTTTGTAACCCCATGAACTGCAGCACGCTAGGCTTCCCTGTCCTTCACCATCTCCCAGAGCTTGCTCAAACTCATGTCCATTGAGGGGTGGGGATGCTGATCAAGAGAAACAAAATATATGTCCTTGAGGCACTTACTTGCAAGAGACAATCATTCAAATCAAAGCCAAAGAGAAAAACAAATATTGTATATTAACGCATATATGTGGAATCTAGAAAAACGGTACAGATGAACCTACTGCAAAGCAGAAATAGAGACAAAGATATAGAGAACAAATGTATGGATACCAAGGGTAGCAGGTAGGATGAACTGGGAGACTGGGATTGACATATATCAGTTCAGTTCAGTCGCTCGGTTGTGTCTGATTCTTTGTGACCCCATGGACTGCAGCATGCCAGGCTTTCCTGCCCATCACCAACTCCCAGAGTTTACTCAAACTCATGTCCATAGAGTCGGTGATGCCATCCAACCATCTCATCCTCTGTCATCCCTTTCTCTTCCTGCCTTCAATCTTTCCCAGCATCAGGGTCTTTTCAAATAAGTCAGTTCTTTGTATCAGGTGGCCGAAGTACTGGAGTTTCAGCTTCAGCATCAGTCCTTCCAATGAATATTCAGGACTGATCTCTTTTAGAATGGAATGGTTGGGTCTCCTTGCAGTCCAAGGGACTCTCAAGGGTCCTCAACACCACAGTTCAAAAGCATCAACTCTTTGGCACTCAGCTTTCTTTATAGTCCAACTCTCACATCCATACATGACTACTGGAAAAACCATAGCTTTGACTAGACGGACCCTTGTTGGCAAAGTAATGTCTCTGCTTTTTAATATGTTATCTAAGTTGGTCATAACTTTTCTTCCAAGGAGCAAATGCTTTTAATTTCATGGCTGCAGTCACCATCTGCAGTGATTTTGGAGCCCAAGAAAATAAAGTATCTCACTGTTTCCATTGTTTCCCCATCTATTTGCCATGAAGTGATGGGACCAGATGCCATGATCTTAGTTTTCTGAATGTTGAGTTTTAAGCCAACTTTTTCACTCTCTCACTTTCATCAAGAGGCTCTTTAGTTCTTTGCTTTCTGCCATAAGGGTGGTGTCATCTGCATATCTGAGGTTATTGATATTTCTTCTGGCAATCATATACAGTATCATATGTAATGCCGATAACTAATGAGAACCTACTGTACAGCACAGAGAACTCTACTCAATGCTTTATGGTGACTTACATGGGAAAGAAATCCAAAAAAGGACAATATGTATATGTATGGCTGATTCACTTAGATGATAGCAGAAATTAACACATCATTGTAAGGCAACTACGTGTGCTGTGCTGTGCTGTCTTGCCTGACTCTTTTGAGACCCCATGGACTGTAGCTCACCAGATTTCTCTGTCCATGAGATTCTCCAGGCAAGAATACTGGAGTGAGTTGCCATTTCCTCCTCCAGAGGAGCTTCCCAACCCAAGGACTGAACCTGTGTCCTCAAGTCTCTTGCATTGGCAGGTGGGTTCTTTACCATGGAGCCATTGGGGAAGCCCCAAAAATAAACAATAAAAGCCAAACAAAGTCCAATAAAAAGTTAAGACAAAAAACCAAAGCTGAGTGCAGACTTACTCGGCTGCCGGTCACATGGTGGGGAGGGGGCGCAAGTGCACCCAGCCAGGAAATTCATTCTTTTTAAAGGTTAGGTTACCCTCTGGGTCTCAGTTTCCTTATTTGTAAATTGAAATTATGTTTACTTAATTGTTTTAGGGAATCACAGAAATTAATGCAGATAAAGTAGGTACATTCAAAATTGGGTTCCGAGAGTTTTCCTGTATCAGTAAACTGCCTTTTCACCTGAGCTCTTCTGAAAAGTTCCTGTTTATTAGAAGTGATCTTGGATTCAGATGTAGAGGGTGGTGCAGAGACAGACACAGAAAAATACTGCCCTCTCTTCACTCTATTCATAAGTGTGTGAAAAATGTTTAATTATAAAAAAAAAACCTCAAAGCGGATATGTAACAAGTATAAATGAGCATTGTAGAATGAGATGGTTGGATGGCATCCCCAACTCAATGGACATGAGTTTGGGCACACTCTGAGAGATAGTGAAGGACAAGTAAACCTAGTGTGATGCAATCCACGGGGTCGCAAAGAGTCAGACGTGACTTAGCGACTGAACAACAATAAGGACTTCTCTGGTGGTCCAGCGGCTAAGACTCCATGCTCCTAATGCAGGGGGCTCAGATCCGATCCCTGTCAGGAACTAGATCCCAAATCTCACAGCTAAGAGTTCGCGTGCTGCAACTAAAAGATCCTGCATGCTGCAACTAAGACCCTGCACAGCCAGATAAAATTAATTTTAAAAAACGAGCATTGTAGGGAAAAATAAAGCTAAGGAAGGGGAAGGAAAAGCCCCAGCTAGGTAGTTGCAAATTCAAACCAGAGAAAATAAAGACCCTGCTGAGAGGTTGGAGTGGGGTGGATGGACATCTAGGGGAACAGTGTTCCAGGTGGAAGGAACAGCCAGAGCAAAGGCTCTGAGGTGGGAAGGTACCTGGCATGTTGAAAGAGTAGCCGGGAGGCCAGTAAGGCTGGAGAGCAGTGAGTGAGGCGAAGGGTGGGAGGAGGTAGAATAAAGGGGTCGGACCAGGGGAGCCTTGTGAGTTGCAATGAGGCATCCTGAGAAACCACTGCAGGGTAACACTCATGGCTCTCATTGGGAGCTGGCTACTGTTCCTAGGTGCTAGTTCCAAGTTACTTCACTTTCCCAGCTTTGGTTTTCTCACTGGAAAATGGAGCTTGGAATAACATCTGCCTACTAGGATCATAGTGAAGATTAAATACAGAAGATGGCATTTGAAGTCACCTATTATTATAACAATAACAACATGTATTGAGTGCTTTGGGTAAAGAATCTGCCTGCCAAAGCAGGAGGTGCAAAAGACATGGGTTTGATCCCTGGATCAGGAAGATCCCCTGGAGGAGGAAATGGCAACCCGCCCCAGTATTCTTGCCTGGGAGATCCCATGGACAGAGGAGCCTGGCAGGCTATGGTCCATGGGGTCTCAAACAGTCAGACATGGCTGAGTACACACAAAACAACAAAACACTGAGCTCTTATCATATGCTGGCTCTGCCCTGTCCTGTTTATGGCCAGGCACTTCTCACATATTAACCCATTTTTATCCACACAGCAACTGAATGAGGTAGATACTATAATCATCCCCATTTTATAGAGGAGAACATTGAGGCCCAGAGACGTTACATTTGTTCAAGGCCACACAGTGAATGGTGGAGCCAAAACTCAAACTCAAATTCTGGGCTCTCAACCCATGTGTGTGTGTGTGTGCGCGCGCGCACGCGTGCTAAGTCTCTTCAGTCATGTCCGACTCTGTGTGGCCCCACGGGACTGTAACTGGCCAGGCTCCTCTGTCCATGGGATTTCCCAGGCAAGAATACTGAAGTGGGTTGCCGTCCCCTCCTCCAGGGGATCTTCCTGGCCCAGGGATAGAACCGGCGTCTCTTTACCTGCATTGGCAGGCAAGTTCTTTACCACTAGCAACACCTGGGAAGCCCGTCCATCCATGTATTATACCTCAATAAATAGTATCTATATGATACAGCTGCCTTCCAGATTTCTAGTAATTTCTAAACTTTTTTACCTGCCTGCTGGTGGGGGAGAGGAGGCTTGGGCTCTGGAAGGGTCCAGAAGGCCTGAGCTGCCTTGTCTCCCTGCTGCCCCCCAGGACCTCCGGGTCTCCTGCCTCAATACCGAGCAAACAAGACATCTCCAGGCCTCCCTGAGTCGCTTGCACCGGGTGGTACAGGTAACAGCTTCGGCCGAGGCCTGCCTCCACCACACCTGCTTGCTGGTCACCCCTGGGGCCCGACCGCAGTCCCTCTCACCCTCAGCATGCCCGGGCCCAGCGCGTGAGGCTCCTGGTAGATGCCGAGTACACCTCCCTGAACCCGGCACTCTCTCTGCTGGTGGCTGCCCTGGCCACGCGCTGGAACAGCTCCGGGGAAGGCGGGCCCTGGGTGTGGAACACTTACCAGGCCTATCTGAAGGTGTGTGGTGCATTCCGGGGATTGGGGGTTGTGGTTGGGGACAAGGGGCTGCAGGCTGGGGTCCCAGCGCCTTGATCTGAAGCTGCCCATGTGCTCCACCAGGACACCTACGAGCGGCTGAGGCGGGACGCTGAGGCCGCAGACCGGGCTGGCCTGGCCTTTGGGGTGAAGTTGGTACGAGGGGCGTATCTGGACAAGGAGAGAGAAACAGCCCGGCTCCAGGGAACCGAAGATCCCACTCAGCTTGACTATGAGGCTACCAGTCAGAGGTGGGACGGGGCAGGCCGGCTGCTAAGATGAATAATTGTTGCTGTGGTTGTTCAGTAGCTAAGTCGTGTCTGACTCTGTGACCCCATGGCTTGGCAGCACGCCTGGCTTCCCTGTCCTTCATTATCTCCTGGAGTTTGCTCAAATTCATGTCCATTGAGTCAGTGATGTTATCTAGCCATCTCATCCTCTGCCGGCCTCGAGAGGAATAGCATTAGCATCTAACCTTCCATTAGAGCTCATTCCCCACAGTGTCCAGCAACCTACGTGCGTCTACAGGTCACTCTCTCTCCCCGACCAGGAGACTGTCACTTCCCACCTGAACAGCAGCCTGCTTCCTTCTCTGTCACCCCTCCCCAACCTGTCGCCAGTGGGGAGCCTGTTAATACCAGCGTCAAATCTCCCTCCTCAGTCCAAATCCTCCCATAGCTCCCAGCACACCCTCAATAAACCCCCGATCCTTGCAGTGGCCTGCAGTCCTGTCCCCTCACTCACTTCACTCCAGCCACACTGGCCTCTTTGATGACCCCAGGGACTTTGCACGTCTTGTTCCCACTGCCCAGAACCTTCTCCCTCCAGATGGCCGCATAGCAGGGCTCAGTCACTCACCTTTTTAGGTCTTTACTTGTTGGGACCTTCTCAGGGGACCTTCTTGCCCTCCCTACCAAAAACTGACACACACCACACCCTCTCTTCTTGAATTGATTTTTCTCCCAGCACTTATTGGCAGCAGAGCTTTGGCATTCAGTTGCTCATTGTCTTTCTCTCCCATCAGAGTGTGGGCCCAGGAGGGCAGGGTTTTCTAACTTGTTCACTGCTGAGTCCTCAGTGCTTAACACTGCTGCTCCATGGGAGGTGCTTAGTACAGGTCTGGTGAATGAAGGAGTAAATGACCCCAAGCAGTAGATACTATTGCTCTCTTTCTATTTCACAGAGGATGAATCAGGCTCAGAGACATGACATCTCTTGCCCAAGGTTGCAAAGCTAGTGAGTGGCAGTGTCAAGATTTGAGCCTTGGCAGACGGGGTTCCCTGGTGGTGGTAGCAGTAAAGAACCCTCCTTCCAATGCAAGAGATGCCGGTTCGATCCATGGGTCATGAAGATCCCCTGGAGGAGGGCATGGCAACCCACTCCACTGTTCTTGCCTGGAGAATCCCATGGACAAAGAGGCCTGGCGGGCTGCAGTCCATTGGGTCACAGAGTTGGACATGACTGAAGTGACCTAGAGCATGCAGACTGACTCTAGAACCTTCATTCTGATACACCTCAAATCACAGGCAAGACATGACTGAGCTCCTGGGGCCACCATCTCATGGCCCTGAGAAGAAAAGATTTATTCTTTCAATACACACTTGCTGATCACTTGTTTCAGATCAGTGATGGATTCTGGTTGCGGTAGCAATCCAGCTGGACCCCAGGCCCTGTTCTCATGGAGCTTTCAAAGCCTGATTCCATTTCCCAGTGGACAAGGAGGGGTCTGTAGAGCCACAGGGACTTACCAAGCTCCCACAGAAAGTGGCCAAGCCATGAAGGCTAAGCTTGCATCCGAAGCCCATGAAGCGTTCTAGGCACATTTGTATCCTATAGGCTTAATCATTTGGAATCATTTTTTTTACTGAGATATAATTCACATGCCATACAATTTGCTATTTTAAACTACAATTCAGTGGCTTTTAGTATATTCATTAAATTTTGCAGCCATCACCACTAATTCCAGAACATTTTCATCATCTCAAAAAGAAACTCCAGGACTTCCCGGGTGGTCCAGTGGTTAAGACTCTGAGAGTCCACCGCAGGGGACATGGGCTCGATCCCTGGTCTGGAACTAAGGTCCCACATCCCTCAGCAAAACAAACACACAAACAGACAGACAGACAAACAAACATGGCACAGCCCAAACAAACAAACAAACAATATCCATCAGCTGTTTTTGTTCATAAGTTGTGTTTTGTTCAAGTTGTGTCTGACTCTTTGAAACACCATGGACTTCAGCACGCCAGGCTTCCCTGTCCCTCACTATCTCCAAGAGCTTGCCCAAGTTCATGACCAGTGAATCAGTGATGCCATCCAACCATCTCATCCTCTGTCGCCCTCTTCTCCTTCTGCCTTCAATCTTTCCCAGCGTCAGGGTCTTTTCCAGTGAGTTAGCTGTTTGCAAAGTACTGGAGTTTCAGCTTCAGCATCAGTCCTTCCAAAGAGTATTCAGGGTTGATTTCCTTTAGGATTGACTGGTTTGATCTCTGCTTTCCAAGGGACTCTCAAGAGTCATCTCCAGCACCGCAGTTGGAAAGCATCATTTCTCTGGCACTCAGCCTTCTTTATAGTCCAGCTCTCACATCTGTACACAACTACTGGAAAGACCATATCCTTGACTGTATAGACCTTTGTCAGAAAAGTGATGTCTTTGTTTTTGTAAACACTGTCTAGGGGAAATGGCAACCCACTCCAGTATTCTTGCCTGGAGAATTCCAGGGATGGGGGAGCCTGGTGGGCTGCCGTCTATGGGATAGCACAGAGTTGGACACAACTAAAGCGACTTAGCAGCAGGGTTGTCATAGCTTTCCTGCCAAGAAGAATTTCATGGCTGCAATCACCACGCAGTGATTTTGGAGCCCAAGAAGAGAAAATCTGTCACTGCTTCCACCTTTCCCCCTTCTATTTGCTAATGCAAATATCCATTAGCAGTCACTCATAATTCCCATCCCCTTAGGCCCTGGAAGCCACTAATCTACTTTTTGTCACTATGGATTTGTCTATTCTGGACATCTCATATTAGTGGAGTCACATAATACGTGACCTTCCATACCTGGCTTCTTTCACTCAGCATAATGGATTTAAGGTTCAGCCATGTGTAGTGTGTGTCAGTCATTCCTTGTTACGGTTGAATAATGTTCCATTGTATGGAGAGACCGCATATGATTTATCCGTTCATCAATTGATGGATATTTGCATTGTTTACACTTTTTGTCAATTGTGGATAGTGCTGCTATGAACATTCATATACATATTTTTTGGTAAGTGTACATTTTAAATCCTCTTAAAAGTCCAACTCTCTAGGACTGGAAATGCTGGTTCCTATGGTCACTCCATATTTAACTTTTTGAGGAACTGCCAGATGGTTTCCCAAAGTGGCTGCAGCCTTTTAGACTCACACTAGCACAGTGGGAGAATTCCAATTTCTCCACATCTTCTCCAGCATAGTACCGTTAACGTTTTAATAGAGATTTTAAATAAATAATACATTCACATGATTCAAAAATCAAAATGGGGACTTACCTGATGGTCCAGAGGTTAGGACTCCATGCTTCTACTTTGAGGAGCATGGGTTTGATCCCTGGATGAAAAACTAAGATCCCACATGCCACACTCTGCACAGCCAAAAAAAAAAAAAAATCAAAATGACACAAAAATGAACAGGCTGATACAGCTCACTTCCACCCACATCCCCATCCAATCATGGGGGTGTTCCTGCCCCCACAAGGGCCCTCCACTATCCTCTGGGTGTTCATTTAGCCAGGCTCCCACTTACAGACATTTGGGGGTGTTGCTAACCCTGCTCTGCAGACGTTGCTGAAGTGAAGTCAGTGGGTAAATGTCATCTCCTATGACATGGCCCTTTGCTGGGAGACTGCCATTGTGCCAAAGACTTTAGGTCTACCCTTGTAGACCATCCTCACAACAATGCTAACAGGTGAACGTGTGTTGTTAAAGAAGAAAAAGGCTCAGAAAGAAGATGTCCCTCACAGCTGAGGCAGGTGGGATGTAGGTAATTCCTGACTTCAGGGTCCTTGCCCTTAGGCACCCTGCCCCTCAAGGACATAAATCCCCAGTCTCTGGGGCTTGATCCTAACTCACCAGGTGCCATAAGCTGATCCTTCATCTCCCTTCAGTTACAGCCGCTGTCTGGAGCTGATGCTGACCCAGGTGTCCCATCGTGGCCCCATGTGCCACCTCATGGTGGCTTCCCACAATGAGGACTCTGTTCGCCAGGCAACCAAGCGGTATGAAGTAGGGGAATGGAAATAAGCGCCCAAAGGGTGATTGACAAGGGGAGGGACTGTGGGGGCCAGCAGGTTCAAAGGGGGTCTGGGGAGAATATTCAAAATATTTAACCCCTGCCACACCTGTAAGCTCCAGCTGAACAGGGAACTGCCCCTTATTTGCTGGGGAATAGGGAAGTCCAACGGAGAAGGCAATGGCAACCCACTCCAGTACTCTTGCCTGGAAAATCCCATGGACGGAGAATTTTCGTCCCTGCAACCCTGGAAGGCTGCAGTCCATGGGGTTGCTGAGGGTCGGACACGACTGAGTCACATCACTTTCACTTTTCACTTTCATGCATTGGAGAAGGAAATGGCAGCCCACTCCAGTGTTCTTGCTGGAGAATCCCAGGGATGGGGGAACCTGGTGGGCTGCTGTCTATGGGGTTGCACAGACTCGGACATGACTGAAGTGACTTGGCAGCAGCAGCAGGGAAGTCCAAATATTTCAGGAAAGGAGCTGAGACTTACCGGCGAGCTTTCAGAGGTCCCAGGGCCATGGTTATTTATCAGTGAGTTTGGAAATACTTCAATATTTGAATAACTAGAAGAGCCATATGAGTGTGTCATGGGGGATCCAGCCACTGTCTGGATTGATGATGTGACCTTTTCTGTAGCATGTGGGAGCTGGGCATTCCTCCAGATGGGCCAGTCTGCTTTGGACAACTTCTGGGGATGTGTGACCATGTCTCCTTGGCACTGGGTATGTGAGTGATCCGTCCCTCCCAGCCCCTATTCCCACCTCCCACCTAACCTGCCCCAGCCTCATTCCCTCCCAAACAGGTCCCTTCTCCCATTCCCGGATGATGCCTGGCCAGGCTCCCATCAACAGCCTGCAGCCGGCCCAGTGGCAGGCCCTCAGAGAGGTCTGTCCCATATCTGAAGGCCTCGCAGGCCTATGTCTCTGCGTCTGTGCGCTGTTGTTTTTGTCTCAATCTTGGTATCTTGGTTTTTGATCTTGGTATCTTGTTTTCTGTCTGCTTTGTTATCTTTACTGTGTTGTTCCCCAGGGCCTGAGACCAGAAGATTTATGTTTTCTTCTGCCAGGCGCTAAAGGGTACAAAATCACTGTACCCTAAATTCACAGCTTGAGGTTTCTTGAGATATCTCAAGGATCCACACTGGGGCTGCAAATATTTCAGGAGACTAACCTACAGTAATGGGCTTCCAGAGTGGCTCAGTAGTAAAGAATCTGCCTGTAATGCAGGCGATGCAGGTTCAATCCCTGGGTCAGGAAGATCCCTTGGAGGAGGGCATGGCAACTCACTCCAGTATTCTTGCCTGAAGAAACTCATAAACAGAGGAGCCTTGTGGGCTAACAGTCCATAGCCTTGTGGGCAAAGTCTGACAACGACTGAAGTGACTGAGCACACACACACGCAACCCATGGCCACAACTTCTCAGAGATGGATTTCTGTTTCCTTCCTTGCTCTGTTTATGGTCAAGGCCAACCTTCCTTATGGGAGAGTTGACTTCTTGTTAACTCTTACTTTGAGGGTCTAGATTTTGGGGTTCACATTTAATCTGGGGAAACTCTCCTTTATAACTCTTAATCCTGGTCAGGCCTTAGGCCTCCATTTCTGTACCCTCTTAACTTTGAAGTCATTAGACAGAAACTCAGTTTTGCCCTCAGGAAAGAAACGTTTCTTGTGTAATCCTTCTGCTCTGGGTTCTCTCTCTTTTTTAAGACAAAGTTTGTTAAAACTTATTTTTGGCCTTGCTAAGTCTTCATTGCTGCGTGGTCTCTTCTCTAGCTGTGGTGAGCAGCGGGTTACTTTCTAGTTGCAGTGCACGGGCTTCTCGTTGCAGTTTCTCTTGTTGCAGAGCACGGGCTCTAGGCATGGGGGCTTCAGTAGTCGCAGCATGTGGGGTCAGTACTTGTGGCTCGTGGGTTTAGTTGTCCAGTGGCATGTGGGATCTTCCCAGACCAGGGATTGAACCCATCTCTCCTGCATTGGCAGGCAGATCCTCTACTACTGAGCCACAAGAGAAGCCCCTCATTTTCTCTTAATTCTTGAACTACTAAATTCCTTATTCTCTTTGCTTCCCTAATAGCTCAGTTGGTAAAGAATTTGTCTGCAGTGCAGGAGACCGCGGTTCGATTCCTGGGTCAGGAAGATTCCCCTGGAGAAGGGATATGCTACCCACTCCAGTACTCTTGGGCTTCCCTTGTGACTCAGCTGGTAGAGAATCCACCTGCAGTCAGGAAACCTGGGTTCGATCCCTGGGTTGGGAGGATCCCCTGGAGAAGGGAAAGGCTACCTACTCCAGTATTCTGGCCTGGAGAATGCCATGGACTGTAGAGTCCATGGGGTTGCAAAGAGTTGGACATGACTGAGCGACTTTCACTTTATTCTCTTTGCAGCATTTTTATAACTTTGAGAATTTTTTATTTAATGTTTACTCCAGGAGTTTTAGTTTTTTCGGCAGGAGATTTTGTCCAACTCACCTAGTCTGTCATGCTCTCAGAAATGGAAGTCTCTGTTCTAGATGGAGCCTATGGGAGCCTCTTGCCAAACTTGAGCCCACACCTTGCCAATACTCTCCCTCCAGGGCAGGCTGGCTATGCTGTGTACAAGTCCATCCCCTATGGCTCCCTGGAGGAGGTGATCCCTTACCTGATCCGGAGGGCCCAGGAGAACCGAAGTGTACTACGGGGTGCCCGCAGGGAACAGGAGCTGCTCAGCCAAGAACTTCGACGGAGGCTGCTGGGGCGGGGCCTGAGGGTATCCCCCCATTAACACCCCCCAGGAGTCACGTGGTCAATAAAGTTCTTGAGCTGTTGCCCAGGCAGCTGCCTTGCACCAAAGCCACCTCTTTGGGGAAGGGCTCATCTTGACCTCAGCCAGCCCAAGTTCGGGGGCTCTGTGGCTCAAGAAGGATCTTTAGATGACCCTAGAGCACAGTGAGGGCATTGATCAAAGACTACGGAGGTCCCCCCCCCCAACCCTGAGGCAGTCTATCCTGCAAAGTGCCTGGGGTCAGCTCTACTCAATCAATCAGTGGCTGACATGGGAATTTTCTTCACTCCTGTGGACACCCGGGTAAACAGCACAGATGAAGAGCAGACACTGAAATCTAGAGGCTGAGCTAAGGCCACACATCCAGGGAGGGACAGAGAGAAGAGCAAACCACTCTCTCACTTAGTAAGCATTTACTGAGTCTCCTTCTGAGCTAGGCTCTCAGGTAAATAACTCTGGGGACACAACAGAGACCAACACAACCACAGGCCTGGCCTCACCAGGTTTTCAGTCCAGTAGGGGTAGACAGACCACCTTCAGGCAGTGACAGCGCAGGGTAATCAGGGCTGTGATGGGTGAGCTTGGGGGAGTATCTGGGCAACCTTGGGGAAAGCCCAGAGGCTGAAGGAGGCCAGAGGAGACACCTGGTGATCAAGAGGGCTTCCCAGAGAATTCCCAAGAATAACCAAGTCAATATGGAGAAGAGCATTCAAAGCCAAGGGCATGTGCACAAACAGTCTGGGGAATGGGGAGACAAGGATGGGCGGGGGCAGATGATGCAGTCTTAGGTGCCACACTGCAGGGCTTCAACTCTGTCCAAGGTCACTAGAGAGTCAGGAAGGTTTGAAATAGGGAAGGGACAGAGTCAGGTAAGACTTTAGTTAAGAGTCCCCTGGCTGTCACATGATGGGTGAACTAGTGGAAAGAACCGCCAGAAGACTGAGTGGAAGGGCCATGGAGCTGATAGCCACAATATGAAGGAGACATTCAGGGTTAGACCCAGAGCTCTCTGTGTGAGGGGACAGTGGGACCAACTCTTAAGATGGGGATCTGGCAGGAAATGCAGTTTGGAGGAGATACTGAAGCCAGTGTACGACCGGGTGGGTGTGAAGGTCCCAGGCGACATCCAGGAAGAGGTGTCCAGCACACTGAGGAGGAGCCTACGTGAGGGGCAAAAAAGAGAGACTGGGGCAGAGACGAACAGGAAACTGCCCATGGGGTTGACATGAGAAGCATGGGAAGACAGCCAAAGACAGGGATGGCGAAAGGCTGGGCATTCCAAACAACAAGGCAGTAACATCAGGGAGCAGCCACAGCTCTGCGGTGGACATTGCAGTCTTTTCTACCGGGTCGCCTCAGGGCCATAAGAGACGCTACTGCGCGCAAGCGCAAAGATGGCTGACAATCACTGATGCGCATGCGCCTGGAATTGCGGCCTAGACCTCCAGAACTTCAGCGTGGGGTCACGGGGCAGTCACATGGTGATCACTGTCCGAGCCCAACGGTAGGTGCAAAGCTGATGGGGACTGGGCCCTCAGCTGGCCACCATGCCCCTCCCCCAGCCCACAAAACCCCGCCCCCATTCTCCCTTCCCACCCATCTTGTGCCCACAGACCCCATCCCTTTCTCAGCCTCCGTCTCAGTTCTGCACACCTTTCTCCCAGCCCACAAATACCATCTTCAGACTCCTTCTTTCTTCCATCCCTTCTAATCCATAGACCCCATCCTAGTACACAGACACTTTCCTAAAGCTCAGTCCATGCCCCCAGCCCTCAAACCCTTTCCTAGCCCACGGACCCCAGCCACCGCCCGCTACCCCTCCTCAAGGCCCTTTCCCAGCCTGCAGACCCTGCCCTCAGGCTGTCCTCCTTCCTTGGACACTCCTGTCTCACAGCTTGTAGACTGCACCTCCCTCTCAGGTCCTAACCCCCAGAGTTTTCTTCCTCCAGCCCCTATGTAGTCTTCAGACTACACCCTGACTCCTATCCTCATAGCCCTTACTACTCCTCTGCCACAGAGAGCAGATTTCCTTAGCTTCTTTTCACTCCCAGACTCCCTTGAACTCCTGACCTTCTGGTCTGAAGCTCTCCCAGGTCCCACCCTATTTCTCATTCAGATGCCTCTCTTCAAATCACACCCCTCCCAAATCACCTTTATTTCTCAGACTGCCCCCCAAGACTCACAGCCAGCTCTGTCTTTATTGCTCCCAGAGATCTAGTCCTTCATGTCCTCCTGCCCTCATGAGACCTGCTCACTGATCCCTGGCCAGGAGCTGACGGAGTCCACAGATGCCCTCACTGCGTTCTCGATTCCCTGTGGAGCTGGGCTTTGTTCCGGATCCAGAAAGCCAGGTGGGCCGTCTCCATCGCCTGGCTATGGCTGGGGGCCCAAGGTGGGGCCTCACCCGATTCCTGCGAAGAGGTGAGTTTGGCTGCTGAAACTGCCTCGGGGAACGAGATCAAGGAGCAGAAAGGAGGATGCAACTTCAGTTGACCTGTTAACAATTGTGTATCAGACACCTGTCATGTGCCAAGGCACTGGTGTTGTCTGTGATGGAGACTTCGGGGCGAGAATGACCCTCCAGATCATTGTGGATTAAATCTATAATGAGAATTTAAGAGAGTGATGAGAATGAGGGAGACACCCTGGAACGATGGCCTTTCGAATGGGTTGATACTTGGGTCCCACAACATAAGAGCCAGTCATGGAAACAGCTGGGGAACAAGCACTTCAGAGGGAATAGCCAGTGCAAAGGCCCTAAAATCGAAACAAACTGGGTACACAGTATCGTAAAGCAGTTATTCTCCAGTTAAAAGTAAATTTTAAAAGCAAAAAAACCCCCACAAACCCCAAAACTGGGGATATGTAAGTAGCAGCGGGGAGCAAAAGGACTCAGGGAGGCAGCAACTACAGACAGGAACAGGCCTTAAGAGTGGTGTGAATTTTGTTGGATTTTGTTCTGTGTGTAATTGGAAACCCCTGGAGTTGTAGGCAGGAAATTAACATGATCAAACTTACAGTTTCTGTTGTCCACTGATTTTTGTAAGTTGATTGTGTATCCAGCCACTGTCTGAGCTTGCTTAATAGTTGTAAGTGTGTGTTGATTCTTTTACTTTATTGTTATCTGCAGACAGTAACAGTTTGGTCTCAGCTATTGAGTCTTTAAACCACAGTCTTTTTTTCTGTCATAAGGTGTTGGCCAGAACTCCTAAACTTTGTTATCATTGGACATCTTTTTTTTAAATTCTTGATATTAAAGAGAAGAGTCTTATGTTTCTGCATTAGGTACTTTGCTTGCTCTTGAGTTTTAGTTTGTAATTTTTATCAAGTAAGAAACTTTCCATCTTAGTTTTCTGAGGTAGATTTTTTTTCCTAATCATAAGTAGGCATTGAATTTTTTTTTGTTTTTTGGCATTGAATTTTACCAAGTGCTTTTTCTGCATCTACTGATACAGTTAAATGTGATTTTTATTTTTTAATTTGTGAATGTGGTTTTTTTACATTGATAGATTCTTTTGTTGATTCATCCTTGCTTTCTGGGAATAAATCGATTGGGTTACCCCTTTTATTTATTTAGGGGCTTTGCATATATGATCATAAATTGAATTGATCCAATACTCTTGCCTGGAAAATCCCACGGACGGAGGAGCCTGGTAGGCTGCAGTCCATGGGGTTGCTAGGAGTTGGACATGACTGAGCAACTTCACTTTCTCTTTTCACTTTCATGCATTGGAGAGGGAAATGGAAACCCACTCCAGTGTTCTTGCCTGGAGAATCCCAGGGACAGTGGAGCCTGGTGGGCTGCTGTCTATGGGGTCACACAGAGTCGGACACGACTGAAGTGACTTAGCATAGCATAGCATGACTTCATTTCTGGTTCTGGAACTCTCATCTGGTTTTGGAGTTAAGATCATATTTTGCCTCATAAAAATTAGCCTTGCCCTCTTGCCCTGGGTACCTTTGTGCAATTTAAAAAATTTATTTATTTGTGGCTGCGCTGGGTCTTCACTGATGTGCAGGCTTTTTCTCTAGTTGTGCTCCACAGGCTTCTCATTGCGGTGGCTTCTCTTATTGTGGAGCATGGACTCTAGGCAGTGGGGCTCAGTAGTTGAGGCTCCCAGGTTCTAGAGCACAGGCTCAGTAGTTGTGGTGCTCGGGCTTAGTTGGTCCACGGCATGTGGGATCTTCCCAGACCAGGGATTGAACCTGTGTCTCTTGCACTGGCAGGTGGATTCTTTACTGAGCTACCAGGGAAACCCAGCTTTGTGTGATTTTGACACCTCTGGGATGGGGGTGGGGTGGATGTTGGCAGGGCAAGGAGATGTCACCTTGTTCCAGTTCTGTGGACTTAGTGTTGAGGAGTGTGTTGAGATGGATTCTGAGGCAGAGTCCCCAGTGGCTGGAAGGTGGCGGTTCCAGGACATAGAGGTGGAATCTGGAGCCGAGGGTCACCCAGTCAGGGAGGGATTGTGGGGGCTGGGAATTGGGAAAGGTGTTGCCAGGACCTCTGCCCCTGGAGTAAGGGGCAGGGATAGTCCTAACCCTTGCTGCCCCTCAGTCGTCCAGGTAGACGGCGAGAACTCGGCCGGGCAGACGGCGCTCTACCTCTCTGCGCTGCTGGGTCACAGCTCGGCCGTGCAGCTCCTGCTGGCCTCTGGTGCCAACCCCAACCAGTACGTGGACACGTGGTGATGCCCCACACTCCCAGCGCCCTGAGTCTGAGCCCAGAGAGCCAGGGCTGTCTTCCCCAGAGAACTCTCTCCCTCAGACCCCCTCCTATCCCCAGTGACCCATCTTGCTCTCTCAGTGAACCCCTTCTTGTCCTCCAGAAACTATTCCCATTTTCCTGGTGCCTTCATGCTCACCGCCATCCTCTCACTCTTTCAAGGACTCTGCTGGGTCCCCAAGTGAGCCCCCCATCCTGATGCCCTCTTCCCATGAGCATAGTGACCCCCGTATCTCCATGCTCCCTTCCTGCCACCTCCTGTCCCTGTTACGTCCCTTTCCTAACCCATTCCTGTGCTCGCTGTTCTGCTGCAGCCGCTGCCTGGATGGCAGTACGCCCGTGCACGCGGGAGCCTTCTCGGGCCGTAGCCTGGTGCTCCTACACCTGCTGCAGGCAGGCGGCGACCTGCGTCTGCATGACCAGCAGGGGCACAGCCCTCAGGACTGGGCAGAACAAGGTGGTGCCAAACAGAGCTGGGAGGTGAGCTGTGGCCAGAGTGGGCTGAGGGCCTCAGGGCCGGGCCCCCCACCCCGCCTCACCCCACATGCTCCCCACCCCGTCCAGATGCTGGAACTGTTACAGCTGTGCCGGGCCCATATGTCAGCCCTGGTGCATGGCAGTGAGTTGGCGCCTGCTGTCTCCCTGGGCCAGTGGCAGGCCAGCTCTGGACACAGCCTGTGTGGTGGTCTGCGTCTGGTGCAGGCAAACAGGTAACGGTGCACGTCCTGAGGCCTGCCTACCCACCATGCCTGGTTACCCTGGACTTGCTCTCAGATGGCCCTTTACCTCAGGGCATGGAGGCCGGAGCAGACCAGGAGACCCCCCCATGTCCCTGCCTTAGGGTTTGGCCAGGTAAGCAGGAGATGTCAGAGGGAGTGGGGACCACGGTGTCTGTCCTCTTCCTGCCTCATGGTCCTGCTCCCCACCCCCAGCTGAGTAGCCTGTGGCCACTGGGCCTGGTAACAGGCATACCCCTCGCGGACCCCAAGGAGCTGCTGCCAGCGCAGGGCGAGCCCGACCGCACCTATAGGAGCAGCTCCCACACCCTCATGGCCAAGTGAGAGAGCCCCTCCGACACCCTGCCTGGTGTCCAGCAGAGCTGGGAAGAGTCCGGCCCTCCTGCCCCCCTCACCGGGAAACCCCTTGTCTCAGACCCGCGCTCTCTCCCCTCTGCCTTCCTCCAGCCTCCTGTGGAGGGGCCACCCCGTGACTGTGCGGCAGCTGAAGGTGCCAGGAGCCCAGGCCGATGTGCTGTTGGCTGACCTTCAGCACTGCAGGTGGGTCCCTCCAGCTGGCCCCCTAGGCCCGCCATCTTCTACCTGCCCTGCCCAACTTGAGTGTTCTGGAAATAGATGACCAGGGAATGTGGTGGTGGCCATGGTTGCAGCCTTCACCCCTGGGCCAGCATTTGGCATGGAGCCCTCCTACTGGAGTGACCCACCTCACAATGGGAAAGTGGGCACCCAGTTCTGTAGGCCTCGGAGAGGAGTGGGTGTTGGGAGGGTACCACAGACAGTGGTGCTGGCCCCACCACTACCAGGCTGTATGGCCCGGGGTCACCGTTTCTCCTCTGTCCGGTGGCTGAGGCAGAGGGTCAGCTCCCAGCCGGGCGGGTTGGGGCCTCCTCACAAGTGGCCTGCTCTCCTCCTGCCCAGCGCCCTGCACCACCCCAGCCTGCTGCTGCTGATGGCACTGGGCCCCTCGGAGGACCTATCGGGGCTGTGCCTTCTCTTCGAACCCGTGTGGCTGGGCTCGCTGCATGTGGTGCTACACCCCCAGGGCCCACGAGAAGGGGGACCCCCCCACCTCGTGCCAGGCCTGCTGCCGGGCCACCTGCTTCTGCAGGTGCTGGAGGCCCTGCTGTTCCTGCAGGCCCGCTGGCGTGCTCACGGCGGCCTCAGCTCCCATGCTGTGCAGCTGGTGCGGCCAGGCCTGGCCAAGGTGGGCGGCCTGGAGCACGGGCGCCCGCTGCACCAACGCTGGCTGCAGCCCAGGTGAGTGCCTACCTCCCTGTCCTGCCCGTGGCCCCATCCAGCAGCCGCTGACTCACCAGGTCCCTTGGCCTCCACAGGCCACGGCAGGGTTACCCCTGTGGAGGCCCAGGCCCAGGGCTGCCCCCACCTCCTGAACTGTACCCATGGCTGCCGCTGGAGCTCATCCGCGGTGACATGCCTGCGGCCACCTCAGACCTCTACAGCTTCTGCATCCTGGCCCAGGAGGTCTTCACAGGTCAGTGAGTAACCCCGCTCCCAGCCCCACTGAGGCCCCCCACCTCAGTTGGGTCCCCCAATCATACTTCCTCACAGGAGAGCTGCCCTGGGCTGGAAGAAAAGGGCCTGAGGTGAAGGCTAAACTGGAGGCGGGTGAGAGCCCAGCCCTGGACCCCCTGGTGCCAGCCCCCTACCAGGCCCTGGTTCGGGCTGGGCTCGGCCTAGGGCCTGCTGACCGCTGCGGCAGCCTGCAGAGTACACGATACCTGCTGCGGGAGGCCATGGCTCAGGTACAGGACAGGCGGGCAGGGGAGGGTGGCAGCCATGGAACCTCAGGCAGGGCCTGTGTCCCAAACCCAGCCTCCTCTCCACAGGACTCGGCCTCTGAGGTGAGCTCCCCAAGGGACTGGGCCATACAATGCCCTCCACCGCAGGGTTCTCTACCAGGTTAGAGGGCCCAGAGGGGATGGGGGCAGGCGCTGAGCAGAGCTCGGCTGTGCCCCTGCCCCATTTCCAACTGGCTGGTCTGCAAGCCCAGACACTGTACTGTGAGGTGGTTCCCAGAACCAAGACTGCACCCGGGCCTGTGGCCCGCTGTGATGTCCTTAGGCCCCTCCCCATCCTAGGCAGGAGTGAGGATAGGCACTTGGAGGACCGAGGGAGCTGTGGGCCACCCACGCCAGCCCTCTGCCATCGCTCTCTGCAGGTCATGGGCCACAGCAGAGTCCAGAGGGGTGCCACCTGGGACTCGGGCAGCAGCTTAACTCTAGGCAGCAGCCCGAGTCCCCGCCCTGGCCTCTGCCCAGGGCACAGCCCCACAGCCAGGGTCAGCCTGGACCACAGCCTGGAGCCCAGATCAACAGTATGGATACCCCAAGTCCTGTGCCATTGTCCATTTGCTCACCCATGACCCTTCCCCCGTTTTCACCAACCCCAATTTCCCTGGCTGCCTCTCCTCTGACCAGGGACCCCCTGAGACCCCCACGGTTCCCCTCGCTGACCGGTTAACCCCCACCCCGTCCCTGCCCAACCCTGCTTCCCCCAGGGCCCTGCCCTGCACGCCAGCCTTCAGGACTCAGCCTCCCTGCTGGGGACTCAGAGCTCTGAGGAGCGGTTTGAGAGGAAGTTCTCAGCCAAGATCCAAGCCCTGCAGGGGCTGCGGCGGCACACACACAGGGCTGCCCTGCTGGACCCCCAGCCCTGTGAGCCCAACCCCTGCCTGCTGACCCACAGGGAGGCTTCCCATGCCCTGGAGGCTGCTGGCAGGGAAGGCCACGAGGGCAGGTGAAGCAGAGGGCCCTGAGCCCAGGCCCTGCCCCAGCCCGCCCTCCCAGGGCCCTCCTGAGCTCTGTAGCCACTGGTGGCAGCTCTAGTCTTTACTCCTGCAGGTACCCAGCCCTGAGCTGATCAGAGGAAGTCGCTTCTCCAGCCTGCAGAAGTGAGAAGTGGGGTGCTGGGAAGTGAGAAGTGGGGTGCTGGTGGGAGGGCCCCAGGCCCCTTCCTCCTCCTCGAGGTCAACTTCAGCCCACCCTACCCCACCCTCTCCCAGGATGGATCTGCTGGAGGAGATCATAGCAGAGCTGCAAGGTGGATGCCAACTTGAAGACGGGTCCAGGCTCAATCCCACTCTTGACACACACTGTTAGGGCACCCGTGGCCCCCTCTATGCAGATGTTGCCCCTCAGAGCCTCCCAGGAGTGACTCCCCACTTAGCACCTGATAAAATGAGAAAGCAGCCCACCTGTCACTGCCTCTTTATTCATTGAGCTTGGCCCCAGCATGACAGCAGCAGCCACATTTTCACCATTTTTATTCATTAATTTTGTCAGATGGTTTAGTGGGGTGTGTGTGGGGAGATAGCAGGAGCAGTCCCCCACCCACGTGCAGAGGACAGGACATGCTGGGGGCCCCTGGAGGGAAAGGGAGGGTAAGGAGTCAGCCTAACCCTCTCAGATTTGTGCGAGAGGCCCCAGGATGGAGGATGGTGGGGGCCGGGCATGCCCGTCAGCCCAGGCTAGGTAGGCTACGATAATGGGTTAGGGACCCACATCAAAGGCAAGTTACAAAGTTAGAAACCTGGGGTAGGGGTCAGAAGCTCAGGAAAATACAAAACAAGGGATCAGGTTGGACCAAGATCAGTGAGAGGGAAAGAGAAAGAAGGAGGGTCCCTCCCAGCTCCGGCTCAGCAGTAGCTTTGGGTCTGGCTCTCAGGGTGGAAGGACCAGCTGGGAGTAGGGTAGGGGGTGGGGGACCAGCCCCTCCCTCCCTTGCCCCCCATTCCTGTACAGGGACCCTCGGTGGTGCTCGCCCCCCTCCCATAGGCTGGTGGGGCTGCCCTGTAGGGGAGAGGGTCTGGAGGGCCCCAGGGCCCAGGTACCCTGTGAGGGGTGTGGTGGCCCCAGGGGGCCCGCTGCTTTTGGGGGAGGCGGGGGGCTGGGGGGCCAGGATCAGAGCGACTGCGAGGGTGGGCAGGAGGAGAGGAGGAGCTTGAAGAAGCGGGTGAGGGGCCCCTGGGCCCCAGGGCTAGGTTGACATAGAGGGGTTCAGGTCGGGTGGGGCGCCGGGCCGAGTGCTGGGGGGCTGAGTAGCCAAGGTGGTCATGGGGAAAACAGGAGGGTGGTGGGTAACTGAGCAGGAAGTCGGGAGACCTATGGAGTGGTGGGGATTGGCCAAGCATGCCGTACGAGGCATTCAGCCTGTCTGGGGGCATGGAGCGCAAGGGACTCCAGGACCGAGTGGGGCCAGAGTAGGGGGACCCCTCACCCGCCTCGATCTCATAGTACAGGTTCTCTCCTCTGTCCAGTGGTGCAGGGGGAACCAGGGGGCTCCTCCAGACTGGGGCCGGGGAGCTGGGCTGGAAGGATGGGGAGCCGAGGGGGTACAAGCCTGGTTTGGGGACCCCGAGGAAGGGTGGCAGGCACTCCCGGGGGCTGAGAAGAAGCCAGGGGTGGGAACCTGCTGGGGGACAGAACAAAGGAACTGGGCTGCCATCTCTGGCGCATCCCCGCACCCCCCACCCATCCTGAGCTGGGCACTGACCTGGGCAGGGCCTCGGGGTGCCCTCCTTGAGGTCCCTGTGGGCCGCTGGCTCCTCACCAGGCTCCCATCACTTTGTTGCCTTGGTAAGGAGGGTGGGGGTCCTGGAGCCCAGCCCCCTGGGTGGGCTAGGGGGCGGGGAGGTGGCCCACTCCCCGAGGTCCCTGGGGGCTCACCACCCACCTCCAGGGACAGTGAACGGTGGAAAGGGGACTGAGGAGCAGACGGGGTGCTCCCCTGCTCCTGCTGGCTCTGTCTCTGGGCCACCTGCTGAGCCCGCTCAGCCAGGGCCAGGGCCATGAGGCGTGCTGGATTTTTGGGAGGCGGGGGTGGGGCCCCCCCTGGGCGCAGGAGGGACAGGGGGAGGGGGCAGCAGCGGTGAATCCATACCAGCACCTAGGAGAGGAACGGGAAGAGGAGTCAGCCAGGTCTTGGGCACAGCCTCGGGGTTGTGAGGGAGTGGGCTGGGCTGGGCTGGACAGGACACACCATGCTGGCCTTGGGCTCCCCGGGGACCAGGCAATGCCAACTTGCTGCAGATCTCTTGTTGGCAGGTGTCACTCAGCTGGGCCTCAGCTCCACGCAGCAGCAAGGGGATGAGGTGGGGGCGCAGGCCCGGGCTGGGGCTGAGGGCTGGTGTTGGGGTGGCTGAGGCAGGTGTTCCTCCAGCCCCCAGCAGCTCCAGGACAGCAGGTGGCACTGACACAGACAGGGGCTCCGAGATGTCCAGGGCAGCGGGTGAGGCAGGGCTGGTGGGGCCCCGGGGCGAGAGGGCCTGGGGGGTTGCCCTGGGTGGAAAGGCAGAGGCGGGGGCTGGGGGGGCCGGGCTGGCGGGAGGTGCCGGGTCCCCAGGGGTGGGGCTGCTGCATCGAAAGGTAAGGGGATCAAAGTCAAGCCCCCGGAGCCCCTCCAGGCAGCGGGGTGGGCTAAAGTCCAGCTCGTCACCGTCGTCTAGCCAGGCTGAGGTTCGGTGTGAAGGGGAGCCAGAGAGTGCTCCCAGCCCAGCTGCGGAGGACTCGGAGGAAGAGGAGGAGGACGACTCGGAGGAGGACTCGGTGGACTCGGATGATGACAGGCTCTCGCAGGAGCCAGCAGGTGCGGGGCCCACAGGAAAAGCGTCACTGCTGGAGTGGGGTCGCCGTAGCCTGTGCAGACGCTGGAGGCCTGGAAGGGCAGTGCAGGGGAGGGGGAGTTAGGGGTCAGGGATCAGAACTACCTACCCAGATACATCAGTGAGAACAGGACACACACCCCCAGTAAGTTGGGAAAATAACACACAAGAGACACGTCTCTGCCTAGGGTCACAATGGCTGAGGATCCAGGGAAAGCTGTGCAGACTCATGGGTGATAGAGGACATCAGTGGCTAGTCCATGAAGAGAACTGTTCCAGAGGGAAGAACAAAGTCTGACAACCCCACTGGCTACAAGCTTGAGACCGACAGGATCTCATACCCGGTGGCTGGGAGGACAGCCTGAGGCGACCACATCTGGGAAATACTTGGGGCTCGTCTTATACAGCTGGATGTGGGCGTATCATACACCGTGCGCCTCCACTCCTGGGCGTGCTTGTCGGAGCCCGCAGATCCATCAGGAGGGGCATGGACAAGCATCCCCTCCCCTGAGGGGACACCCACACTCGCCAATGGACAATGATGGAGAGGAAGGAGCCTGAGCTACCCCAGCTGTGCGGACAGCAGCCTGTGATGCAGTGGTGAGTGAGTACACACACAGTGCGATATCGCTTTTTAATGATACCCTTTAATCAAAGATTCAAAACAACTAGCAGTGTGTTGTTGATCCCTACACCTGTAGCTGACAAAACTGTAAAAGCAAAGGGACGAAGACTATCAGAGGACGCCTGAGGTGGGGAGGCAGCAGGTGGGAGCAGGAGGAGTTTGCATGTACTGTGGTGGGAGGCCTTTACTTCTGGACAGTGGGTTCATGGGCTTTCATAATACTATTTAATTTTTTTAGAAATGGATGAACAAAAGACTAGAAGAACCCTGCGTGGGCCAATGACCACAGTGCATCATGAACCAAGAGTGAAGCTTTATCAAACTTATTGTACGTAAGGTCCAGATTAAAACAAAAAACCCCAAGACCCCCAAATCTAAGAACACCACGTGGAGGCCAGCTCAGAGCCCCAGTCCCTCCCGGCTCCACCTGGGCACAGGCAAGGGTCGCCCGTGCTCACCAGCCCCACTGGCCTGCGATGACAGAGACTCCTCACTCTTGGCAGACCTCAGTGTGACAGTGTCAGGCCGGCAGCCTGCAGGGAGAGGACAGAAGGTCATGGGGGCACTCCAGGGTGCCTCTCCAGCCACCATGCCCACTGCCCAGCCTCTGACCTGAAGGCTGCGGTCGGGCCCGGGTGCCCCCTAGCCAGGGCAGAGGCTTCTTTCGGGGGATGCTGGGGCCTCGGCCTAGTGCAAAGAAGGTCTTCCAGCTGCTACCCCCAGGCTTCCGCTGTTTCTCGCCTCTCTCCCTTTCCTCCTGGAGTTTGGGTCAAGACATAGGAGGCTGGCTGAGGAGCTGGGTCCCCCAGGCCAGTCCCTCCCTTCTGGACATCCTACTCACCTTTCCACAGGTGAAGTTGGGGCCTTGGAAGTTGTGGGCTCGATGGGTGTCCCCAGCCGACCCTGGGTCCGAGCCTGAGCTTCCTCTAGTGTTAGCAGGCGAGTGGAGGGGCCGCTGCCCGCAAGGGACTTGGGCCTGGGAAGGAGGCAGCGGCCTGAGGAGTTGGGAGAGGGGGCAGCCATCAGCTCTGGGGCTGTTGAAGGCCACAGGCAAAGCCAAGCGCTACAGCCCAAGCCCCGGCCCCGCAGCGTGCCCACCCGGGCTGGCAAGGCAGGGGGCCAGGACGGATCAGGCGGGAATGGGTGGGCAGCAGGCAGGTGAGGAGGAGTGAGGCAGAACGAGCTGATGAGGAGGCAGCTCCCAGCAGCCAGCGAGGACAGCGGCTCTGGCTTCAGTTACCTCGGGCCAGGGGGCCCTCCGACGTGCTGAGTCCTGACTGGGCTGGGGTCCGGGGCAGGGCAGGGAGTCTGGGTGGGGCCAGGGCAGGGTCAAGTCTGGGGACCTCCCACCTCCTCCCAGGTGGACCCATGGCCCCAAGTGCCCCCAGGAGCTACAAGGGGTGAAGGAAGAACGATGTCCGGGCCAAGAAGTGGGGATCCTGAGCGTAGAAGCTGAAATGAGAAGGTGGGGGAAGGGGAGGGAGAGGCCGGGGCGGGGTCCTCAAGGAACCAGAAGGGAGGTCCAGCTTCAGTGGGATAGGGATGGGGCTGGGAGCCCACCTACCCTCCCACTGCAGCCCTGACGATGGGGTGCGGTAGTCAGAACATGGGATAGGATTGGCATACCTGCAGGGTCGAGGCCAGCAGATGTGAAGGTGTCACTGAACAGGACGTCCACGTGGGTGAGCAGGAATTCCACCACCACCGACTGTACCCGCACCTCCCGGAAGGCTGCTGCGCCCCCTAGCCCGACTGACTCCAGCTCCATGGACCTGGATGGGAGGAGAGTGAGTGGGCCGGGTGCCTGGAGCTCCAGCTGGTGGGTTCTGGCCAGGGGAGGAGGGTGGGGCGCCGTGGAAGCAGTGACTGTCATTCAACGTCTCTGACCTTATCAAACTGATCGCATCTAAAACTAGATTCTCAGCCTTTCCCCAGAACCCGCTCCCTCCCTGCCTATCCCATCTGAGTCAATACCTTGGTATTGCCCTTCACCCCTCTTTCCCTAACACCCACATCCAACTGCAGGAGACCCTGTGGGCTCCACCCACAAACTCTGTGCAGAATCTGAACTCAGCTCCCCATGCCCCTACTCGGGCCCCGCCTCCATCCTCTCCCTCCTGGACCAATACACCGTCTCCTCCCTGTTCTCCCTGCTCCCCACCAAATCCCTACAGTCTGCTCCCTACACTCAGCCAGAGGGAGCCTGTGAACCCTTAAGTCACAGATCAGGGCCCTCCTGGCTCAGAGCTCTCCTCTGGCTGCATGTCATTCCTGGTAAAAGCCAGATCCTCACCATGACCCACAACTTGTAAGTCACTCCCCTGTCTGTTCCTGCACCACCTCTCTGACCTTACCATTTCCTCCCCTTCAACCCTGCACTCTCCCACTCAGCTCCGGTGACACTGGCCTCCAAAACACTGGGCCCTAACCCAGCCCCAGGACCTTTGCACTTGCTACTCCCTCTGCTTGGTTTGCTCCTTCTCAGCTACACAGGTCCTTCTCTTACCTTCTGCAGCTGTTAATTCAAATGTTACCTTCTCAACAGAGTCTTCCCCACCTATTTTATTAAAATTGTAAACCTATATATCCCAGGTCTGTCTTCATTTTTGCTCATAGTTCTTACACCTACCACGTACTAGCTATTTTATTTATTTGTTTATTTATTTAGCTGATTCCCAAGAAGACCTGAACTCCTCCAGGACAGAGAACTTGCCTGTCTTGGTCACCATCAAATCTTACCCTGCTGCTGGCCAAGAAGGACTTCTTCCTGAAGCCTTCCCTGCCACTCTATCTAAAAATGTCAAGTGCTATGACTGACCAGATCTCCTTTCCCTACTTTGTAATCTCTTTCCTCAGCCCTCATCACTGTCACACTGTGCTCTCTTTTTTTTTTTTGGTAATGTCCACTGTCATCTCCTGCATAAGATTGTGAGCTCAGAGCATAGGTTCCTGCTTTTCACTGTGTCCCCAGTGCTGAGAACAAGGGCGGGCATACAGGCACCCAACACTTAAGAAATATGTGTTTAGGGACTTCCCTGGTGGTAGTGGCAGGAGTCTCCCTGCCAATGCAGGGGACGTGGGTTCAATCCCTGGTCCAGGAGGATCCCACATGACTTGGGGCAACTAAAGCCTGTGTGCCACAACTACTGAGCCCATGAGCTCTAGGGCTGGTGAGCCACAGCTAATGAGACCCTGTGCTGCAACTACTGAATCCTGGGTGCCCTGGAGCTCACATGCCACAACTATTGAAGCCCATGTGCCTAGAGCCTGTGCTCTGCAACAAGAGACACCACCACGATGAGAAGCCTGTGCACTGCAAGGAGTAGCTCCTGCTCACTGCAACTAGAGAAAACCCCGAATGAGGCAACGAAGACCCCCACAACCATAAATAAGTTACAAGAAAAGAAATAATGTGTTGGGTGGAATGATCAAAAGAGCAAAAGTTGGATGGGTTCCTGGGGTGAGGTTGCGGGGGGCGAGGAGACTCCAGGCCCAGCCTGGGGGTTGGTAGGGAGCTGGGGGAGCAGGCTGGTGAGCTGCCAGCTTACCGTAGCAGGTTAGGTGCCCAAACGATGGCCAGGTTGCGGGCGTGCATGCTGGTGTTGGCACTGTGTCTCGCCATGCGGGCCAAGTGCCTCAGCAGGTACTCCAGGGTCCTGGGGGTGGGAGTGGAGAGGGATGCCTGAGCCTCACCTCCATTGGGAGCCCACCACCACCCTTCCCTACCTCTCCTGGTTTACCGGTAGTGCGGCGGGGGCAACTGCTGGATGACATCGTGAACCCTCACCAGGCGCTCCTCCTCCCCGGGCACAGACATGGCCTCCTGAGACAGTGCACAGTGTGAGCGGGGCTGGGCTGCCACCTCCCAGCCCCTCCTACCTCGCGGTCACCCTCACTCACACTGAACTTCCCGTAGAGCTGGTAAGTGAGTAAGGGGTTGGGCAGCTCTCGGAAGTAGAGCTTGCAGAGGGAGGACACGCTGTGGATGTCCTGCAGGAAGGCGGGGCCAGACAGTTCAGGGATCCTCTCACTGTCGAACTCATGCCTGAGGCCACCACATCAAGAAGAAGATGCAGGTCAGAGCTGGCCCATTGGGCTGGGTCCTGCCTCCATACTCAGTGTCTACAGGTAGCTGCAACCCTCTTCCTGTGTCAGAGGCAGTACCTTACTGAGCCCCCTTCCCCCCAACAACCCTGCATGCCAAAGACAAGGGCGCCCCATTTACACAGGAGCACACCGAGGCTCCGGTGGGAGACACCCTGCTTGTAGCTACCCAAGCCCATCTGCCTCCAGAGTATGACTGGGTTCCATCCACAAAGTCGTGCCATTTCCCTGGCTCCAAGAGGCACTGCAAACTGCAGCTGGAATCCCAGCGGCCTCTGCTCACAACCTCGCAGTGTCTCACCCTCTCAGGTGAGAAAGCTCTACACATGGGACCTTGGCCTCAGGCTCTCTGCTCTCGCTTGGAAGCCCGGGCCTCAGCACTTCCCACTTCTTAGCCTGTTATGCCTACTGCCCCTCTTTGGCCCACAATCCTTCCTGTGGTTCCTCCCTTACTCCCAGTAAAAGCCAAGAGCCTAACAGTCATCAAAAAGGGCCCGTGAGCCTACTCGCCCCTAATCACTTCTCAGACATCATCTCCTGCCACTTTCCCCTCTCGCTGGCTGTTCTCTCCATGGTGGACAACCACAGTGCTCACTCCCCCACCTCCTCCACAGCGCGCTCTCTCCCAGGAGGCCTTTTCCACCCACCTTGATTTCTTATTATGATCTCCCTCACCCTGTCTTTTATTCTCCAGGCCACCTGTCACCTATTGTCAACTCTCTCCTTTCCTGTCTGCCTCTCCTTCCAGCACGTGGACCCCATGAGGGCAGGAGTCTCTGGCTGTCTCGTTCACCATGCTGTCCCTAGAGCTTAATGCTTGGCATGTGGCAGGTGCTCATGAAGGTTGGTGGAGGGTCCTCACCGTAGCCTCTGGATGTTGGATGACACACCCGAGAGTCGATAGATTCCATCCACCACCCCGTGGGCCTCAATAAACTCAGAGCAGCAGCGCAGCACCTGGGGCACTGGGAGAAAGCAGGGGTTGGGTCTGCTGCTGTGGGTCACAGCCTGGGGGAGGAAGGGCAGGGGAGGCGGACTGGGCCTCACCGTCCTGGCCTGAGTTGCTGAGGTGTTCTCCCAGGTCACAGCCAAATACCCTCTGCCGCAGAATGCCCCGCTGCCGCAGACGCTGCCGGGAAGGGCGGGAACGCATGAAGGTGCGGAGGAGACCAGCCAGCTTCCCCCCCGCGGCCGGGGCACCGCTGTAGAGATAAAGGCTGGTCACACAGGGTCGCATGGGGAGACAGGGTAATTACAAACGGGTAATGTTCACATTACCTGAGGTCAGAGAGGAAACACCCTGGGAAGCCAGGACACCACATGGGGGACCGTCGGCATCTGCAGGGTGAACAGTGGTGGAAAGGATGGAGGGCAGGGAAGGGATGCAGAAGGGCCTCCCCACTCTGCCCAGGACACTCACCCCCCTTTAGTCCTGGACCCGGCCGCTCCGTGAATAGTTCCACACACTCACTGGGGAAGAAACCGACCTGAGGAGGGTTTGGGGTCAGTGGCGGGGCCACCTGAGCTGGCGCAGTGCCCCAGCCCCACCTGTCCAGCTCTAGCCAGGCTCACCTGGAAGCCCCGCTTGCCCCGCCACCAGCTCCGATCCTCCGTGGGTGGCATGTCGATCACGGAGACAATGTCCCCCACCTGGGAGTGAGTGGGCATCAGGAGGCAGGGTCAGAAGGTGCAGATGAACTGGGAGCCCAGCCGGAGTCTGCTCCCCCACAACCTTACCTCAAAGGACAGCTCATCAGGTGCCTGGGCCGTGTACCGCTTTACCACATGGGCAGCAGCCACCGCGGGGATATTGAGTGAGGCCTCCTCACTGAGGAGCAGTCGCCGGCCGTGGTTGTCCAGCTGAGATGGAGGGGGACGTGGCAGGGAGAGGCCAGAAGAAGGCAATAGTAAAGACCAGGGAGAGGCCAGAAGAAGGCAATACTAAAGACCGAGAAGGTTCCCTTACTGGAGGCCACCCCGTCCCCCACTTGGGTGCCCCTGTCACTCAGAGCTATTGGTAAAACACCTACACTCTTGCCCCTTCCAAAGCAAATTCTCTTCCATGTCCCAGGATGCCCCTGCCCGAAACCATGCTGATTCACTCCTACACCCACATCCTCCACAGCAAACACTGCATATTTGCTATCTGAAAACCTGCACTCTTAGCCTGGCGTTCTGCTGCTGCTGCTGCGTCGCTTCAGTCGTGTCCGACTCTAGCAACCCCATGGACTGCAGCCTACCAGGCTCCTCTGTCCATGGGATTTTCCAGGCAAAAGTACTGGAGTGGGGTGCCATTGCCTTCTCTGGCGTTCTGCTAGCTACAGCCAAAACTATTTCTAGCCAGTATACCAATATTCCTTGAAATTCTCACATCCCCACAGCCCAACACCTGCGCGCGCACACACACACACACACATGCCCGCACCCACTTGCGTTCTCTCTCACAGGCAAGCGCCCACACAGACACTGAAATACCAGTGCCTCCTCCACTCTGGCCCTTTTCTTTCCTGTGCCCACACACCCTCCCAGGCTGCTTCTTGCTACTCAGACATCCCTCCCTCACTCCCAGCTCCAAGCCCCCTGCCCGGGCCCACCTCCATCCAGGTAAGCACGGGCCCACAGTTGAGGTTACTGTCCACCAGCCCTGACAGGGTTTCCAGGTACTGCAGCAGCAGCGGCACCAGCATCTGGGGCAGATTGTCATAGTAGGGTTTGTGAGAAGACCCCACCCAAGAGAGCCCACCACCCTCCTGTACTGCCCTGGCTAGCCTCTGGCAGGGCTGAAATTCAACGTGAACGCACGGGTGCCGCTCTGCTGTGAAGTACTGAAATACTGTTGTATCAGTTGATAAACAGTCTGGGCCAAGGCCCTGTGTGCCCCCAGCGCTCTGGCCATTCTGACCCTCCCCTGGAGCCCCCTGAAACTCCCCATGATCCTAAAAACTAAAGGGAGTCACCCTGCTGCAGTTCTGAGGCCCCCAACTAGTTGGAACTCAGGACATACCAGTGTTTAATATTTATCTATTTCCCCTGCCTTGATGGTTTCACCCGTCACTGGTGAGGACACATCTTGGCTGAAGCAGGGGCTGGGACAAGTAGTTTACCTGGGCAGCCCTGGCACCCTCTGGGGGTGGAGGAAGCTCTGGGAGGCAGGAAAACCTCCGGTCAAATATGCATCGGTGGAGGTGGGCATCCAAGGAACGGAAGTCATCATAACTGCGGAGAACTGGCCAGGAACGGCCCTGTGGGAGTGGGAAGTACAGGGGGATACAGCAGCTTCATTATACTGAGCTGAGGATCACTGCAGTCAGTTCACCAGGCCAGAGGAGAGGCAGGGGTGGCTGCCGCACCTGACAGGTCACCTGCACCCCGAACACCAGTTCATTCTCTCCAGAGACATTCGGACCATCACGCTCTGGAGACAGCAGGAGCTGCAGAGGGAAACAAAAGGCCCAGGTGAGGGTCTCACTTGTGTGCCTGTCCTGACCTCTCCAGATCGGCACTATCAAGGGATGGGACCGTGTCCACCTCCTGGGTCTCCCCACAGTCAAGGCCTGGTGATGGCTCAGTCAGAGTCCAAGGTCCTGGCACAAAGTTCACACCTAACAAAGTCACTGCTGAATGAATAAAGGAACAAATGAATGAAGGAATAAGTCTCCCCTCTGCCCTGCAGCTCCTGCCACCGAGCAGTCACTCCGGGGGGAGGTTTCAGGGGTAAAGTGGCTGATGCTGCTTCAGGGTTGGGTGGGATCCCACCTACCCACCTGGGTGCAACCTCCATACCTGAATGTGGCCGAAGTCAACATTCTCATAGTGGAAATGGGCACAGTCTGCCAGCCGGGGAAAGGGACCTCGAGGAGCCGAGAGCCTGGGGGACAGACAACAGGTCACTAGCAGCCCTATGCTTGGCTCCCCTCCTAGGCTGAGGCTCTCCCTCACCTCTCACCTCTTCCCAGGCTTCCCCTTCACACTGGGTCCCACAGCGGGGGGCACGGGCTTTACCGAGCCCTCCCCTGGGCCATCCAGGCTGTCAGTGCTGCGAGCCTGTACAGCAGAAAGAAGAATCAGAGGCCCCCAGAGATGGGAGCAGAGAGACAACGGGAGCATTGTTATCTGGCAGCCTCGGCCTGCAGGCCCGAATTGCTCCACACACTATCCTGAGCATGGAGTAGAGGGGTAGGTCAGGGGGAGGTGAAGGCCGGGTTCAGGGTAGGTTTGCTTCTTCATGTGTAGTCTGGAGTGGGGGACTGAAAGAGCAGGGGCCATGGGTGCGTCAGGACAAGAGCATGCTGGTACTCTCTCTCACTGTTTAAAAGCCTCCTCTAGCCCTAGGAGAGAAGGGATTGTGCCTTTCCATGCCTTTCATCGTCGGGACAATCATAGCTCCCATCTTATCAGTCTCCCTGCTTCCACCTCTCCCTTCCTGCCAGCTTCTTCACAGCAAGAGTCAGTATCACTTTCATAAAACACAAATCTGCCTCTGTCTCTCCCCAGGTCAGGGATCTTCAATGGCTCCCTGTTGTCTTTAAGATAAAGTCTAGATACTGTGGTCTCTGCTTACCTCTCCAGCCTCCTTTCTTCCTACTGCCTCTACTCTCAGAGCTCTCAGACTTCTAAGAGTCCAACAAAAGAATCATCTTCTCATTTCCTTCTAGGCCTTTGCAAACGCTGCTCCTGCTTGGAACACTCATCCCTATCTTTTCCCCATGCTTTCACTTAGCCCTCAGATCTGACTCTCATGGTGGCCTCCCCCATCCCAGGCTTGATGATGTTGCCTTAACTTCCCTTATTACAGCCCTGTGCACTCTCAGATGTCCCCATCTGGTGACAAGTCCACCTCCCCCACTGGACTGAGGCTCAGTCCCTACTCCCCCAGCATTGCCCTGCACAGAGCTGGGCAGAGAATTGAAGCTCCTCACAAGTAGGGTTGTGCCTGATTCCTCTCTGGGTCCCAATGCCCAGTGCCAGCTCAGCCACCCAGCAGGGGCTGGGTAAAATCTGATGAATAAATTAACCATCTGCCAGATGAGGTTTTCCCAGAATGGGCCCTAGCCTCTCCCTCCTTCATTCTCCTACAACCCCGACTTCATCCTTTGGGTCTCACCCTTGGGTCAGTCCCCCTCCAGCCCATGAAGCTCCCCAAGGCAGGATGGGTTCTGACTTTCTCCGTGCCTGGAGCAAAGGGGCTACACAGAGGTCTCAGTGAATGCTAAGTGAGGGAGTGAGGGAATGAATGGATGAATGAGCAGGAGCAGCATGGTGGGAGAGGGAGACGGGGGAGGGCGGGTGAGGACAAGAAGATGGAGAGGACCCAATGATCACATCGGGGGGTACAATGCACGCTGGGGATTGAGGTGGAGTAAGGAAGAGGGGTGCAGTTGGAGAGGCTGAAGTAAAGGTTCAGGCTGATGCGGGGAGGGTAAGGGAGGGTTGGTTGAGAAGGACTGGGATGGGATGAGAAAGAAGAAAAGGGTCAGGCTGAGGATGGAGCCGGGTGGGGGTGGGGCTCAAGAATGAGAAAGGGGCTGATGATAGGAGGAGGAGGGGTCTAAGCCAGGGAGAGGAGGAGGATGGGATGACGATGCTGAGGATGGATCTGGGACAGGGGCTGGTGGAGGACTCGGAGACCCTCAGAAGGCCTCCGCGGAGGCCACTTAGAGGATGCGGGGTCCTTCCCTGGACCAGCCCTTTTTCCTCCCAAGTCTGGGTCTTCGGCCACTGTCACCCCCATACAGGGCGTGGAACGGGGATGCGCGTTGAGGGGGCGGGGCCGGGGTAAGGGCTCGAGCCCAAGACCAGGCCGGGGTATGAGAGGGACCGCTATGAGGGGTGAGAGGCGGCGCGGGCCGCGGAGTCGGGCGGGGCCAGGGGCGGGGCGCGTGGGGCGTGGCCGCGCGCGGACAGACTGAATTCGCCGATGGACGGACGGCCGCGTGGGCGCCTCACCACCATAGCCGCGTAGCCTCCTCAGGCGCCAGCCGCGCTGGACCCCTCGCTCGTCGTCCTCGTCGCCGATGCCGCCGCCATGGCGACACAAAGGGGAGGGCGCGAGCCGCGCGCGGGCGGCTGCAGGCCCCGCCTCTAACGGCTGCCCGTAGCTCTGGCGCGCGCGCTCCACGGGGGCGGGGACAATGAGGGATGCGGCGCAGATTCTCATTGGCTCTACCCTTGGCCTTAGAACGACGCCCCGCCCACCTGGCGGCTAATCATTGGCTTCCGCTTGGGTCCTATTTCTGGCTAGATCTCTTCGGTCCCGCCCCGCGAAGTTTGACAGCACCACGCCCATGCCTGCGTTTCATTGGCCGTCATTCCCCTCCTGAGACACACCCCCAGGTTCTTTATGCTTTGCTTCTAACATTTCCAACACTAAGCAGTGGACCCTTTCCTTAGTCCACTGTCAGTGATGGCTCTTCTGACACTTAGCTGGCTTTTCTCATGAGCGCACGCTTTTCTCCACTCCCTAAGCAGTTCTTCAAAGTTCCGAACCCCACTTTGTCAGTCCCGACTCAGCCCCTACCCCTGCTTGCTCTTGGAATTCTAAGAACATTGGCCCATGGATGTTATTCACTGGCTCAGATGCCTCGCACAAACTCAATTCTAATTTTTCCTGTTGTTGACTGAAGCTCAGAAAACACTCTGTAACAATACCCTTTCCAAGAGAACTTGCCATTGGTCATGCCCTCAACAAGGTCCTTGAAGTTACATCCTTGATCAATCCATCCATTCATTCAAAAACTCTGATCACTTAATTTGTGGATCTATCAATAACCAAAACGGGGGAAATATACCCTGCCCACATGGAGCTCAAAAGATAGTGGGAAAAGAATTTGCAAAAAAAATATTTTAAAATATGGGTAAAAATTAAGCAGAGATTGGGCAAAGGGAGTGTGGAGGAGTCAATTTACAGCTACTTACTTCAATTTATTGAACTTGTTGACCTCACTTCCACAACAGGTATTTCCTACATAAAGTACCCTCTGCTTGGAACATTCTTTGTGCCCCTGCCTCATTGAAACACAACTGCAAATTCTTTCACACTCCTCTTGTGAGAAAGTAGAGTCTGGCTTTCCTCCCTCTTGAATCTGGGTAAGACTGTGACAACTTCAACCAATAGAGAATAGGAATGAATAGGAATTGACACTATGTGATTTCCAAGGTGAGGTAGTAAAAGGTAATGCAGTTTCCTCTTTGTCTGCTGGAATGGCTAGCTCTGGAGCCTTGATGCACAATGTAGAAGTGCAACTCTGCTGAAGCAGTTCATGCTTTAAGGAAGCCCCGATCACAATAAACTGTGGAAAATTCTGAAAAAGATGGGCATACCAGACCACCTGATTTGCCCCTTGAGAAACCTGTATGCAGGTCAAGAAGCAACAGTTAGAACTGGACATGGAACAACAAACTGGTCCCAAATAGGAAAAGGAGTACGTCAAGGCTGTATATTGTCACCCTGCTTATTATTTAACTTATATGCAGAGTACATCATGAGAAATGCTGGGATGGAGGAAGTACAAGCTAGAATCAAGATTGCTGGGAGAAATATCAATAACCTCAGATATGCAGATGACACCACCCTTATGGCAGAAAGTGAAGAGGAACTAAAGAGCCTTTTGATGAAAGTGAAAGTGGAGAGTGAAAAAGTTGGCTTAAAACTCAACATTCAAAAAAAAAAAAATTCAGAAAACTAAGATCATGGCATCTGGTCCCATCACTTCATGGCAATAGATGGGGAAACAGTGAAAACAGTATCAGACTTTATTTGGGGGGCTCCCAAATCACTGCAGATGGTGACTGCAGCCATGAAATTAAAAGACGCTTGCTCTTTGGAAGGAAAGTTATGACCAACCTAGAGAGCATATTAAAAAGCAGAGACGTTACTTTGCCAACAAAGGTCCGTCTAGTCAAGGCTATGGTTTTTCCAGTGGTCATATATGGATGTGAGAGTTGGACTATAAAGAAAGCTGAGTGCCGAAGAATTGATACTTTTGAACTGTGATGTTGGAGAAGACTCTTGAGAGTCCCCTGGACTGCAAGGAGATCCAACCAGTCCATCCTAAAGGAGATCTGTCCTGGGTGTTCATTGGAAGGACTAATGTTGAAGCTGAAACTCCAATACTTTGGCCACCTGCTGCGAAGAGCTGACTCATTTGAAAAGCCCCTGATGCTGGGAAAGATTGAGGGCAGGAGGAGAAGGGGACAACAGAGGACGAGATGGTTGGATGGCATCACCAACTCGATGGACATGGGTTTGGGTGGACTCCTGGACTTGGTGATTGACAGGGAGGCCTGGCGTGCTGCGGTTCGTTGCAAAGAGTTGGATACGACTGTGAGACTGAACTGAACTGAAGCCACAGGCTCCACAGGTGAAGAATCTGCCTGCAATGCAAGAGCCACAGGAGACAAGGGTTTGATCCCTGAGTTGGGAAGATCCCTTGGAGTAGGAAACAGCAACCCACTCCAATACTCTTGCCTGAGAAATCTCATGGACAGAGGAGTCTGGCGGGCTACACTCCATGGGGTCGCAAAGAGTTGGAACACAGTTGAACACATGATCACAAACAAACCAAAAAAAGCCACATGGAGAGACCTTGTATAGACACTACAGTCCAGCTTGGAGTTGTCTGAGCCCTGATGCCAAATTTAGGAGTTTAAGAGGCTCCAGAGATTCCACTCCCAGCTGTCAAGCCACCTTTGTTTTCCCAACTGAACCCCTAGACATCATGGAGCAGAAATGATCTATTCCCAACTCTGCCCTGTCCAAATTTTTGACTCACAGAATATATGAGCATAATAGAATAATTGTTTTGTGCCACTAAGTTTTGGGGATAGCTTGTAACCTAGAAATAGTCATTAGGATGGCCCTTTGTTAATTATTAATTCCTACCTATCTCAACTCCTCAGGAATACTTCTAGGCCCCACTCACCCCACACACACCAACTAAATCAGATTCTGCTGCTATAAACATCATTTTTTTCTCCTTATTCCTAAACAGCTATTTCCTTCTTTTTATTTTATTTAAATGTATGGCTTGTTCATAAAGACTGAAAACAAATATTTACCATGTCTATAACTAGTACTCTTGCCTGGAAAATCCCATGGACGGAGGAGCCTGGTAGGCTGCAGTCCATGGGGTCACTAAGAGTCAGACACGACTGAACGACTTCACTTTACTTTCATGCATTGGAGAAGGAAATGGCAACCCACTCCAGTGTTCTTGCCTGGAGAATCCCAGGGATGGGGGAGCTTGGTAGGCTGCCATCTATGGGGTCACATAGAGTCGGACACGACTGAAGTGACTTAGCAGCATAACATACAAAAGCTACTTTTTACAGAAATCTATCCTATCCTCTTTTTTGTAAATACAAATATCAACATAATCCTTATTGCATATTTAACACCTTATAATAAAAATTGTCTAACATACAGCAAAGCTGAACAATTTTACACCCATATAACCACCCCGGATTCTACCATTAACATTTTATTGTATTTGTTTTCTCTCACATCTAACTATTACTCTATTCATCTGTTAATTTAACTTTGGATACATTTCAAAATAAATTGGAGAAGGCAATGGCAATCCACTCCAGCACTCTTGCCTGGAAAATCCCATGGACGTAGGAGCCTGGTAGGCTGCAGTCCATGGGGGCGCTAAGAGTCGGACACGACTGAGTGACTTCACTTTCACTTTTCACTTTCATGCCTTGGAGAAGGAAATGGCAACCCACTCCAGTGTTCTTGCCTGGAGAATCCCAGGGACAGGGGAGCCTGTCGGACATGACTGAAATGACTTAGCAGCAGCAGCAGCAAAATAAATTAGAGACATTGTATACTGTCCCATAAATACTTCAGCATGCATATCTCTCAATAAAGTTCAATATTTATCTTTCTTTTCAGGTAATATATATCCAATATAATTCACAAATTCACTGAATTTTAACAGGTGCATTTGTGCTAAGTCGCTTCAATTGTCTTCGACTCTTTGCAATCCCATGGACAGCAGCCTGCCAGGCTCCTCTGTCCATGAGATTCTCCAGGCAAGAATACTGGAGTGGGTTCCCATGCCCTCCTCCAGGGGATCATCCCAACCCAGGGATCAAACTGGCGTTTCTTATGTCTCCTGCATTGGCAGGTGAGTTCTTTATCACTAGCACCACCTGGGAAGCCCCTAGCAAGTGCGTATACCTTCATAATCCAAATCCTTACCCAGGATGGCAGCTGAACATTTTTATACAGCATCCCAGGACTCCCAAAGGAGGTGGGGGGAGAGATTAGGAGAAAACCAGGTGGAGGGCTTCCTTGGTGCTCTGTGGTAAAGAATCCACCTGTCAATGCAGGAAACATGGGTTTGACCTCTGGTTCAGGAAGACCCCACATACCGCCCAGCAACTAAACCTGTGTACCAAAACTATTGAGCCTGTGTTCTAGAGCCGGGGAACCACAACTACTGAGCCCACATGCTGCAACTACAGAGGCCCCTGTGCCCTAGAGCTTGCTCTCAGCAACAAGAGAAGCCACCACAATGAGAAGACTGCACATCACAACTAGAGAGTGGCCCCTACTCGACACAAGCAGAGGAAAGCCTGCACAGCAATGAAGACCCAGCACAGCCAAATAAGCAAATAAATAATTTTTTATTTATTTAAAAAACAGGTGGAAATTATATCATCTTTTCTAATTCAATTTAGAAAGTTAAAGTAAAATTGCTTCCTCATACCCAGTGTCAAGAAGGAACATGGACCCTATTTTTTTGATAGGAAATATGCCAAAGAATTCGAAGACAAAAAAATTGGTTTTTCAATAGTCCAGAGAGATGATGATAGTCTAGACTAGGGTCAAGGGAGGGGTTAAATTCTGGAGTTTTTTTTTTTAAGTGATGGTAACTCTTACAGTTTCTCATCACAGCTTTTATTTATTTAATTTTTTTGGTTGCACTGGGTCTACTTTGCTGCACTCTGGCTTTCTCTAGTTATGGCAAGCAGGGGCTAGTTTTTGTTGTAGTACTCAGGCTTCTTATTGAGGTGACTTCTCTTATTGCAGAGCACAGGCTGTACGCACACAGGCTGCAGTAGTTGCAGCAGGCAGGCTCAGCAGTTGTGGCACAAAGGCTTAGTCACTCTGCTGCCTGTGGAATCTTCCCCAGCCAGGGATCGAACCCAAGTCCCCTGCATCTGCAGGTGGATTCCTATCCACTGTACCACCAGGGAAGTCCCTGGAGAGATTTTAAAGGTAGAGATGATATGACTTGCTGGTCAACTGATTGTGAGGAGAATCAATGACAGCTATGAGGCTTCTGACTTGAGCAGGTGGAAGGATGGAGCTGAGAGCCAGGGAGGAGCAGATTTCGGGCAAGGATTAAGACCTATGGAGTTTGAGATATTTCTTAGAACTTTTTGTGTGAATGATGAGCAAGTCATGGGTTATAGGAACCTGAGGTTCTAGGCTGAAGATAGGAATTTGTTGTAGTACTCGGGCTTCACAATTTGTATGACTTTGTACAGTTCAAAGTTGTCTATCAGAAGAGAGATGAGGTTCAGAACCACGAAGCCAGATGAGAGCACCTGTGACTGACTGTAGATAAAGTCAAGGCCTGGGACACCAAAGTGACAGGTGTAAGGCACAATGAGGCACAACCAGATTGGTGAGGAGAAGGCTGGGGTTCTGGAAGCTAGGCAAGGAAGTGCTTCAAAGAGTGAGTGGGGATCAGCACACCTAATGCTGCTGCTGGGTCAAGCAGGATGTGGAGGTCTGACCATTGTCTAACACTCTAATGACTACAAGCTTCACACCCAGAGAACAGTTCCTTTGGTCTCATCTGAGACAGGAGGACCCACTTGCCCAGAACCCCTCTCCTGCCCTCAGAGATGAAACCAGAAGAGACCTGGCTTCAGTGGTCAGAAACAAGAGTTAAGTGGTGCAGGGCAGAGCTAGTGTGGGGGAGGGGAAGCGGGCACAGGGAGCTATTTTCCTAAATTAGCAAGACCCTTGGCCTTTTCAAACAAGTTCTTTTTCGGAGACAACCAGTAATCTGAAAAAAATGTTTTTATTAAGAAAAATAGAATCTATACAATTCAAAGTCGTCTGGCCTCAAGAGAAGCTCCTTCCCTCCTCAGCTGCACCCTTGGGGATCGGGGGAGGAGGGCCCCCACTCCCCCGACCTGG
Source organism: Tragelaphus eurycerus (assembly GCA_935064755.1). Classification (NCBI taxonomy): domain Eukaryota; kingdom Metazoa; phylum Chordata; class Mammalia; order Artiodactyla; family Bovidae; genus Tragelaphus; species Tragelaphus eurycerus. Next base: position 11,212,406 of record CAKXYN010000020.1, read on the forward strand.
CTGGAGGAGACCAAGACTCTGCGTCTTCAGGGTGGCCCAGCAGGCGGGCTATTTGGGCATCCACTTGCCTGGAAAAAGGACAGTGGGGTAGAGGTTGAGGTATTTGTTCAGGATTAGGGTCTGGGGCTATGTATGTTCTGGGAAAGGGGTTCAGGAGAGGTGGGCACCACATGGCAATCTCAGAATTCAGGGGCCGGGTGTGTTAAATCCTGGCGATGATCACCTTTTGTGCTGCCGCAGCGCCATCCTTTGAATCCTTAGCACCTGCAGTATAGGGTCGTCCTGGAACTCGCTCCCATCGGAGTCTAATGGGGAAAGGAGCAAGATTCAAGGGGCCGGACTCATAGCATAATGGACTGCCATTCAGAACACAGCAGCCACGCGCGGCGTGGGCGCCTGCTCACCTTCCGCAGCCTGCAGAAGTCTGGCAGCCTGGGAGAGCAGGTCTTCTGAGGGGGCGTGGCCAGCACCGGGTGAGGGCGTGGCTACCACCTCAAGAGACCCCGCCTCGAAGGGAGGGGGCGGGGCCTTAACACAAGTGGCCACCACCTCAGCTGGAGGAGGCAGGATCTTGGGCTGCAGACACTTGACTTCAGCCAAGGGAGTGTCTTCGTCTTTCCTAGGCACCGATCCCGCTAGGGGGAGCATGGTCTTGGCATTCCGAGACACTGCCTTAGACCTATCCGGCGATTCAGATCGATGAGCCGTGACCTCTGAGCGAGGGGTCAGAGGGTGTGTGGCCTTGGCTTTGCGAGGTTCAGCCTCGTGTGGAGGCGGGCCCTCAAACCGAGGGGGCGTGTCCTCCAGGCTGTCCGGAAACAGCCGAGCCTTCACCACCTGGCCCAGTGCGCCTCTGAGCTGCGAACCAGGGCCCTCGTGCTCATCCGTGGCCCTGACTCGCCCTGAAGACTCCCGGCGTTGGGCTCTGCTTCTCCGAGGCTTAGAGCTCTGCTTCTCGAGCTCCTCTGGGCTGCTTGGTGCAGGGGTGGAGGGGCCCTGGGGGGCTGCAGGGGTCGTGGGTTTGGAGGCTGGGGGCGCGGGGGTTGAGGCTGGAGGGGCAGGAGTGGAGGCCAGGGGCGCTGGGGCAGAAGCCGGGGGCACTGGGGTGGAGGCCGGGAGTGTTGGAGGGATGATCCCAAGAGATATCCAGGGACTGGGCTGTGGAGCCCAGAAGAATCCATGGGGACTGGGACCCCAAAAGATGTGTGGAGAGAACCCTGGGGGAATAGGAGGCCTCTCCATGCGGAAAGCTTCCTGGAGTCCAGACTGAACCACACTGCCCCAAAGTGGGATGGAGTTAGACTGGGTTCCCAGGGAACCAAGGGTCTCCGCAGCGGGAGGAGATGGCTGTGGACAGATGGGGGAAGGGACCTGAGAGGGAGAGAAAAGGTAGAGTCCTCAGTCCCTCTCAGCCTCCTCCTTCTTCCAACTTCCCTTAGGATCCTCCCTCCACCCGCCTCAGGCTCCTCCCTCCTCCATCTCACCGAGGTGGTGAGAGCAGGGGTCTGTGGCAGCACCCAGGTTCCGTCACCCTGGCTTCTTCGAGCCTGTTCAAGTTTCCGCCGCTGCCGCCACTGATACAGAATGTCATCCTCTGGCCGCATGGGTGCCTGGGAGGAGGCCGGGGCAGGAGTAGGGATGGGGGCAGGTACTGGGGTTGCTGTGGAGGAAGTAGAGGGAAGAGGGGTAAGGTAGGGCCTGGGGTGATGAGCAAGGATAGCCTAGTATACACCCTTTGAGTACCAGGTTATTCAGACAGGCTTTCCAGATATTGTCCCAAGTCCCCTGCAGATTGGGAAATGGGGAAAGGGGCAGAATCGGAGAAGAGAGCCCTCATGGGCTTCAACCTGTCATCATTTGACTCTTCATCATCGACAAATATTACTGAGCCCCTACTATGTGCCAGGCACATTGTAAGGCACAGTGACAGGCACTGTTCTGGACACGGTGGTCACAGCAGGGACCAGGGCAGATCTTCCAGAATCTGCCCACATCTCCCCACTTTACCACCCTCACCTGCCAACCCTATAACAACTTCCTCCTTGGCTTCCCTTCTCTCCCATCCTCTGAAACTGCCTCCATCCACAGTCCAGGGAGCCTTTGAACACCTGAATCAGGTCAGGGCCCTGTTGATTTAGAATCTTCCCTGGGCTGTACCTCTCTCCTGGTAAAAAGCACGTCTTTGTACTTATGGTTCCCTTTGCCTGGAAGGCTCTTATGCATCCACGGGGTTAACTCAGGTATTTGCCCAAGTACTACCTTCTTCATGAGGCCATCCCTGGCTGCCCTATTCAAAACTGCAATAGCCCAGCCCTACCACCCTCCATCCTCTTTTCTGTTCCATTTTTCTCTTTAGCACCTATCACCTTCTAACTACTAAAGATCACACTTCTTTGCTTATTCATTATTCATCTCTCCCTCCACAATGCCGGCTACACAAGGACAGCAGTTTTTTTCTGCCAGGCTGTTACCAGATCCCCAGTGTCAAGAACAGGGCCTGGTGTCAGTATATGTGGCATAAAAGAAAATAAATATATGCAAAATTGTGCTCCATCCCAGTGCCCAGCACTGTGCTGGGGATACAGCAGTGACTAAGGGCAGGGTCACCACCTATCCTCAGGCCTGTGGGACAAAGGGACATCATTTCCCATCACCCAGGTTATCATTTCATGAGTCATGATTAGTATGGCTATCATTATCTCTCAGAAGCCCTACCTATTAATGCTGCACAGAGAAGGGGAAGTGGGGTAGGGGGCAGCATCTCTCCTCCCCTCCCCTCTATATCCTGTGATTCTATTTCCAGACTTGGCCACTTCCCTCTACTCTGCTCCTCAGGCTTTGGCCCAAGCCAAACCACCAGAGTCTGTTTCTCACCAGGTATTCATAGCAGCCACAGGGAGTTTGCTAACACCCGGTAAAGATCTTATCCCTGCCTTGCTCACAACCCTCCTGCGGCTCCCCAGTAGATCGTGACCAAATGCCTCACATGGCTACACAGCCCCATGTAATCTGACCCCTGCCAATATCTTCCACCTTATCTCACACTACCCTTACCCCTGGTTCTTGCCTTTTCTTGTTAATTATCTGCATTGTGCTCCCTCCCACCTCAGGTCCTTTGTACAGGCTACAGGGCTATAGTCCTCACCTTCATCATTCAGGTTTCCACTTAGATAGCACCTCTTCCAGGAAGGCCAGTATCTCTGACATCCCAGTATCACAAGTCTTCCCTGCATGACCCTCATTTCTACTTATATTTGTTTGTGGAGTTATGCAGCTATTCTGTGCCCCACACTCACTATTCTGTGAGGACCATGAAGGTGAGACCATGTATGGTTGGTTCACTAAGGAATCCCCAATCTCGAGCACAGGCTTCACACGCAACACGTATTCAGTGTGTGTTGCATAAAAGAATACATACATTTACTCTGCAAAAAACTTATGAAGTATGTAGTAGGTTTATCCCTATTTTACAGATGAGGAAACTGAGGATCAGCAAGGAGAAGTGAATAAAAAGAGAAGCTTGGATGGATCAAAGAATCAGGGGACGGCTTGGGCAAGATCACTCAAATGCACAAATAGCACTCTGTTCTCTCTGCTTGCCTGTCCCCACTCATGGGAGTCCCATGAGATATGGAGAGAATCTTTCCTGGCTACCACTGCATCCCAGAACTGGGGCACAGAGTAATAGTAACAACAGTGATGACAAAATAGTAACCTACATCTTTAACCCAACCTCTGAAATCTTGGGGGCAGAAATTTGAGAGTTCAACACTTTGCATGTTTTAGTCAAGTTGCTAGGTATGTACAGGATTGACAGGGGTCTGGGTCAGAACATCAGACTCAAACACACTAGTATATAGTTGAACGTGTGAAATTGCCATTATTCAACCATTTTTTACTTACAAAAACAAAAATTTCATAAGATTCCTGGTAGTATGAATATTTATTCCCTGACTTCAGACTATACTACAAAGCCACAGTAATCAAAACAGTATGGTACTGGCACAAAAACAGGCACAGATAAGTAGAATAGATCAAAGCACCCAGAAATGAACCCACACACTTATGGTCAATTAATCTACAACAAAGGAGGCAAAAATATACAATGGGGAAAAGACAGTTTCTTCAATAAGCACTGCTAGGAAAACTGGACTGCTGCTGCTGCTAAGTCACTTCAGTTGTGTCCGACTCTGTGCGACCCCATAGACAGAAGCCCACCAAATTCCCCCATCCCTGGGATTCTCCAGGCAAGAACACTGGAGTGGGTTGCCATTTCCTTCTCCAATGCATGAAAAGTGAAGTCGCTCAAGTGTCCAACCCTCAGCGACCCCATGGACTGCAGCCTACCAGGCTCCTCCGTCTGTGGGATTTTCCAGGCAAGAGTACTGCAGTGGGGTGCCATTGCCTTCTCCAGGAAAACTGGACAGCTACATGTAAAAGAATATTAGAACATTTTCTCTCACCATATACAAAAATAAACTCAAGATGGATTGAAGACCTAAATGTAAGATCCAAGCCATAAAACTCCTAGAAGAAAACAGGCATGGCATAGCAATATTTTTGTAGATATGTCTCCTAAGGCAAAGGAAACAAAAACAAAAATTAATGAATGGGACCCAATTAAACTTAAAAGTTTTTGTACAGCAAAGGAAACAATCAACAAAACAGACAACCTATTGAATGGGAGAAAACGTTTGCAAGTGATACGACCAACAAGGGATTAACAGCTCATACAACTTAACATAAAAAAAAACTTAATTAAAAGATGGGTAGAATCTGCCTGAGGACAACTGAGGCCACTTCCTGGGTGCCTGGCCTCGCTGCCCAGCAGCCCCAAGTGGCAAGCGGCCCTGCCCATGGTCCCTTCTTTCCATGGGGCTTGTGGCGGAGGAGGGGGGACGCGGGTGGAAGCAGGTTCACATCTGGAAAAGCACTAGACAACCCCCATCCCCGCTCCACTTTGTATTATTCCTCCTCTTACTCTGAGCTGTGAGTAATTTTAACCCTGTACATATGGCAGCTCTTCTGATGCAGAGACTATTTTATCAATGTCAGTGCCATCCCCATAGGATGACTCCATGAGTGTTTCCAGACTCAGGCTCTGATGAACAAAATAAAAATGTTTTGTTTTTTTAAAAAGAAAAGATGGGCAGAAGACCTGAACAGACACTTTTCCAAATAAGACAGATGGCCAACAGGCACATTAAAAGATGCTCAACATTACTACTCATCAGAGAAATGCAAATCAAAACCACAATGAGATAATCATCTCATATCTTTCAAAATGGTTATCATGAAAAAGACCACAAATAACAAATGTTGGAAAAGATGTGGAGAAAAGGGAAGCCTTGTAGTACAGTGTTTACAGGAACGTGTTTAAATTGGTACAGCTACAATGGAAAACAGCCTGGAGATTCCTCAAAAAACTAATAATAGAACTATCATACATCCCAGCAATTCCACTCCTGGGAATTTTCTAAAGAAAATGAAAACAGCAATTTGAAAAGATACATGCACCCCAACAGCAGCATTATTTACAATAGCCAAAATACAGAAGCAATTTTGGTATTCATCAACAGATGAATGGATAAAGAAGATGTGGAGTATATACACAATGGAATATTACTCATCCATTAAAAAAGAATGAAATTCTACCATTTGCAACAACACAAATGGTTCTTTTCTGGGGGTCAGCGGAAGATATTATGCTTAGTGAAATAAGTCAGAGACAGATGAATACCATATTTTATCACTTATAAGTAGAACCAAAAGAATAAAACAAATGAATATAACAAAACAGAAATCGACTCATAGATATAAGGAACAAACTAGTGGTTAGGGAGGAGGGAAGCAGGGGAAGGGTGGGATAGGGACAGGGGATAAGAGGTAAAAACTACTGTGTATAAAATAAATAGGCTACAAAGATATATTGTGGACCACAGAGAAGATAGCCAATAGTTTAGAATATAGGGTTGGCCAAAAAATTTGTTTGGTTTTAAGTGAAAATAAAAGACATACTCTTCATTCTCACCAAGAACTTTACTGAATAATGTATTCACTAACCAAATGAACTTTTTGGCTAACCTAATAATGTTAAGAGCTTCCCTGGTGGCCAAGTGACAAAGAATCTGTGTACAATGCAGGAGACATGGATTCTATTCTTGAGTAGGGAAGATCCCCTGGAGAAGCAAATGGCAACCCACTCCAGTATTCTTGCCTGGGAAATCCAACAGGCAGAGGAGCCTGGTGGCTCACAGTTGGACATTAAATCAACATCTCCACAAATAACTTCAAATGGAGTATAATCTATAAACATTTGAATTACTATGTCGTTCACCTTAAACTAATAGAATATTGTCAATCAACTATGCCTCAATAAAAAAGGATGACTTCATCCTAAATGAGACAGATATATAAATACTTTTCATACTGTTTAGGTCAAATTTTGCTGCCAAATCAGCTGTGGTGCCAAATTTGCAACAAGCCTTCTGATTTTGGAGCTTCGTGTTCAGAACTGCAGACAGGATGCAGAGAGAGAAATTGCATCCTCATGGGAGCTAATGTGTATGCTTTCTTAATTTTTTTGGCCACGGCTCATTGCATGCGGGATCTCAGTTCCCTGATCAGGGATTGAAACCGCACCCTCTGCATTGGCAGTGTGGAGTCTTAACCACTGTACCACCAGGGAAGTCCTCCCACAATAGGTACTGTTAACAGAGCCATGCTGCGTGCTCCATGTATTCATCAACTCTTTCAATCCTCACGACACCTACAGCAGGGGAATACAGTTATTATCCCTGTTTTACAGCTGGGTAAACAAAGCGCAGAGAAGCCCAAGGTCACAGCACTGTAAGTCGAAAAGTTGGAATTTGCACCCAGACTGCCCTCACCCTCGCCTCCGAGCACTCACCTTGTGCCTTGAGGTCAGGGTCCTTGATGGAGTCAGGAGTGAAGGTCACGGAGAAGGGAGAGAGGCCATCAGAGCTGACGGGGAATGAGGAGCTGCTGCCATCGCTGGGGCTGAGGGAGGAGGTGGAGGATACGGAGGCCTTGCTGGAGGGAGAAGGCAGAAGTGAGGCCACCGGGGTCTCAGAGGCAGCAGCCTGGGCCCAGAAAGGATGGACTGGGGAGGATGATGCGGGCAGGGGAGGCACCTGCGTTTGAGCAGCCTGGCAGCTCTGCTTTGCAAGCTCAGTGTCTCCAAGTCCAGCAGGGATGAGTTCCATGTGTTGAGACTCTGTGAGGTGAGAGGGGGTCAGAGGCCAGCCCCCATCGCAAAGGCTTCTGGGAAAGGGGCTCTGGACAGAGGGCCTGAATGCAGGTCTACATTCCACCTGGCACCCTCACATGCTGGCTGACAATCTGCTCCTCCTTAGGCAAGACAGACCAGGTTTCCCTCGGTGGATCCGTTACCTCAGTGTAGTCACTGTTATAGCAGAAGGGCTGACCCTACCTTCCTGATCAGGCCTGGCTAGTCACAGTGTTCTGTCCTCCAGTTCACAGTGACTGGCTCACAAAGATAAGCGAATGAGAGTAAGTCCTGGGGCTTTGGATGGAGCTATTGGAAAAGCTTTTTCTTTTCACTTGAGTCATCAAGTATATCAGACGCCTACAGCTACTGGGGACATCTAAACTATTTTGAGGGGAAAGCCTACCTGAGACTGAGCCAAACAGGAGGAACTGAAAGCCATGAGAGTTGAGTTCCTCGCAATATTGTTCAATCACCTGGATTCAGCTATGCTCAAAAGCATCTAGCTTTGGATTTCTTGATTACACTAGCTAACAAAGCCTCCCTTTTTTGTTTAGGCTTCCTTGAATTGGGGGTTGACTCTAATGCTAACTACATGTTTGGTTTTTTTCCTTCTTCTTTTTTGGCTGAGCCATGCAGTGGCATATAGGATCTAATTTCCTGACCAAGGGTCGAACCTGTGCACCCTGCGCTGGAAGTGGAGAGTCTTAACCACTAGATCACCAGGGAATTTCTGACTCTAGTTCTATCTCAGGGCTGGTGCTATCAGTCCAGGCATGGAGGGACAGAAGTGGGTGGCAGTCTCACCTGCTTTATTTCCTGAAGGGGTGCCACAGCCTTAGCCTTCGATGCACTGGCCATTTTAGCATGAGTCAGGGCTGCTGTGTTGGGTCTTCCTTCTGGTTCACTGGCTCCTGTTGAGATGCCCCAATTGATTTAGTGGTGGGCAGGGAGAGGAGCTGCTGGGGGTACTGCTCAGGAGGAGATGAGACTGAAGCAGGTACCTGCTCCAAGTTGACTGCCAGGGTCTGAAGATTCAGGCCGCAGCCACCAAAAGTCAGCTGGGGTTGGGCCTGCAGACTGGCGTTCTTCTCGGCTTGTGGGCTGAGCCTGTCGGAACCGGTTTATGTACCTGTGAGCATCAGAGAATTGGGAGGTGGGTGGGATGAGGAGCACCCAATAATAATAACATAATGATCACAATTGTCAATGTATGTGTAGCACCACAGCAACACTTCGTAGTTGATCCTCAGCATCTGTTCTCCTTTCTTATACAGTAATGCAATATTATGTAAGACAATATAACCCTGGGGACATAGCCACTCTTCTATAAATACATTTGCCAGATACCCTTGCAGATTTATGGCCATGTATATTCCTGACCACAAGATGCAATTCTGGAAAGTGGATGTGGCTGGGAGCCATTATGGGCCATGAAGGAAAGGGTAAGAGCCTAGGGAAGGGAGAGCAACAAGAGAGAAGGAAACTCTGTCTCTGACACCTCAGTTAAGGGCTGCCATATCAGCCCTGGTTGCTTCTGCCTGGACTGTTATGTGAGGGAGACATATTGATAAACACTCTTGTTTAAGGCATGATTCATTTGGGACTCCTTGTTCTAGCAGCTGAACTCGGATCCTACAAATCCAAGTGCTCACTATGTGGCTCACTATTGTTTGTTACAGATGCAGTACTGGTGGTAATTCTTTGAAAACTTAAAACAGACCCAGAACATATGTGCTATTAATATCCTCAATTTACAAATGAAGAAACTGAGGCCAGGACTGTACAGTGATAAAGCCTGGATTTGAATCTAGCTCCAGAGCGCTTGGTAACATGAATGAAGCATGGTCCTAAAAGTGCAGCTGTGGCTAGGATGATTATTATGGATGTCTGCCCCCTCACACTGATCCAAACCCTTCTTTTCCCTGAGAGCTACTGGAACTTACTTGGCCACCACGGAGTCCCCACTGTCAGTTATGATGGGTGGCGGGGAGGCTCTCATCTGGCCCTCAGTGGTGCTGGGTGGGGAAGGGGTCCCTGAGCTGGATGGCCAGGACTTCTCAAACAGCTCAGGGGAGCTGGGGCCTGTGGCCAGAGCCTTGGAAGTTTCTGGAACTCTGGATCTCTGGGATCTGGATGGGCTCAGGGTCTAATATAGAGGAGGTGAAGAGAAGAAAAGTGAGGCTGAGGAGTCATCCCTGTAGGGAAATGAAGACACATACGAAATCTCAGTCCAGAGGGGAGGAAACACATCCCACAATGGCAACAACTCAGAGTGATTGGGGAGGTGACAAGGGATTTAGGTGGTGGAGGACAAGGGCAAGGCCATGGGGAAGAAAGGAGAGGCCTTTTAATCTCTCACCCCCATCTCTCATCACGTCTTCCTTCCCTCTAGTCGTCACTCCCTTGTTACTGGTTGGCACACAGCACTCTGTGGGGTGTCCTCACCTGGGGGTGCCAGGTTTGGCTTCAGGATGGCCAGTAGTGGCTTCAAACCACACTACGGTTGCCACGGAATCCTGGAAGAGACGAACTATAATTTCCGTGAAGCACCACTGTACATTCAAGATAATGACACTGGAGGCACGATTCCCACCAGTCCTTGGAGCAGTCTCAAGAGAACCCGCGAACTGTTGGTGATTCGTAACCCTGGATCCAGTCTAAGAGGAGTCTTTTAAAAATACAGAGGCGTGGTCCTCACCCAAGATCAAAAGAATCAGAATATCTGGAAGGGGGCTGGGCATCTACATACATCTGTTTCGCAATGTTTCAGGTGATTCTGAAGTGGAAGTCAGGAGAAGAGCCAAGGCTAAACCCTATCACAGTATATTTCCCATAACTCCTTGGGACACTAAGGAGAGGGGTAGATGGATTACAATTCCTATAGTCACTGGGCTCCGCCTAAGCAAGACACCCGTGGTAGTCTAGGAGCAAATTCAAAATTACGAATCTTAATTACCAAGGTGCCCCCGGATACTTTTAGAGAAAAAAAAAAAAAAAAAAGCCCTTAGGGCTACTTAGCGGAACATAAAACTATGGATCCCCCGCAGTGGTAAAGTCCAAGGTCGTAGCCGCTTAAGGCTGTGGAGCATCTTGGGAGTTGTAGTTCCAGTAAGGTTGAGCACACTTGACTCCGGACCTTCGCAAACCTGATCTTAGGCTGTGTTATTCTCACCCTTGATCCTCCCCAGGCCTCCTGTAATCCATCACCTGAAATCCATCCTGCAGCTACCTCGCCGATTGCGCCTGCTCTGCTAGGTCACCGGACTCACCTGGAGCGTATCTTTGTCGCTTAGCAATACCCTATAACCCCGCCCCTCTTTGGGACTGCAGGCGCGGGAAGAGAGCGGTCTCTAAGGTGACCAATGATAGAGAGGAAAATAAAAGTAATTGGACAATGGCCAAAGGGAGGTGTCTCACAATTGGCTGTAACGGGAATGAGAGGGCATGTTTGATTGGGGAACGGTAGCGAGCTGCAGTAATTGGCAAGCCCGTGGACCAATGGAAAGGATCCGAGGCTGGGCTCGCGGTTAGGAGGAGGTCCCAATGTACTCTATCTTTGCTGTAGTCTTGTATTGTAACCACCTCTCGTCTTGCTGTCTAAATCTCATCCAGATTCCAGTCTAACTACGGATTTTTCCGTTGCAGGGGCCATCAGGGAGCCTACCCCCTCTCTAGCCGCCGTCCCTTCATCAGTCCAGAAGTCTACCAGTCCCTTCCGATCTTCTAACCACTTCCGTCTTGCTCCAGGAGCAGCTGGTTGCTCCAAGTGCCAAGCCTGGGCTCCCGGCCGAGGTGGCTGGATCATAACGAGCTATTTCGGGCCCCAGCGTGCGGCCCCCGCGGGGCCAGCCTGGACTGTTTTTGCCCGCGCCCCCTGGCTGCTGCTCACCTGGCAGACCCCGCTGTCCACCGCACCCGAGGCTGAGTCAGACGCACAGAATTAGGCCCGGCTTGCCGGGGGTTGGGTCCAGGGCCCTGGTCAAATGGGAATAGGGTCTGTTCTGTGTCCTCCTGACAGCCTGGCCCAGCTACTGCATTCCCTCTACCCAGGAATCTGCTCCTAAGACCGGCATCTGCGTCATCCTCAGAGCACCTTCGGGGCGGGGGGGGATTAAAGGGACTGGGAATTCTTTCGTGGGTTTCTCAGGCTGTAGGTCCCTAACGCCACGCTTGCACCCCACTTTGGCAAGGCTCCGCCTCCTCAGCCTTAGTTTTTCTTTCGGGAGATTAGGGAATGATACCTCGCTGGCATTCAGCAGGCGCTTAATAAATGGCCAAGTCATTGTTGGGCTGTCTAAATAAGGCTCTATTAATGGCCGGCTCTGGCCGCGGTCCCAATGTCCCCGGGCGGCCCGCCGAGGGGCGGACACACGGCGTACTATAAAGCAGCGGCGGCGCTCGCTGGGGCACTGCGGAGCCTAGGGCGACGGCGGAGCAGGATGGAGATCCCGGTGCCTGTGCAGCCGTCTTGGCTGCGCCGCGCCTCGGCCCCTTTGCCTGGGCTGTCGGCTCCCGGGCGCCTCTTCGACCAGCGCTTCGGCGAGGGGCTGCTGGAGGCCGAGCTGGCTGCGCTCTGCCCAGCCGCGCTGGCCCCCTACTACCTGCGCGCACCCAGCGTGGCGCTGCCTACCGCCCAGGTGCAGACCTGGGGGAGGGCCGGTAACCCGACTACTTCCAAGGCTGGGGTCCTCGGTCACCCTGAGGGGGGTTAAGGAAAGTCCCTTGACTTTGAGCGGAGTGGAGGGTCCGGCCACTCAGAGGGGCTTCCGGAGTTGCCGGAGTATGGATTCTCAGAGGTCGTTTCCCTGAATCGGGTGGGAGGGCCCAGTCGGTGTGAGGAGGGTCTCCCGTCCCATAGGAGTGTAAGGGCTGAGTTCCTAATGGGTGGGGATGCTCACTCTCAAGGGGTGTCTTGGTGATTCTAAAGGAGGCTGGGGACCCATGGAATCTGGGGAAAAGGGGGAGCCCAGTCATTCTGAAGGGCGTGGGGCTCCCAGTGACTCCGGGGGAGGGGAGGGAATTTTTTGTTATTCTTGAGGAAGAGAGTTTGGAGACTGTGGGTGGTGACTGTGTGTGTCTCATGGAGAGGCAGAGGGGAAGGAGGGTCCTGCAACTTGAGAAAGAGGGGTCTGGACACTCAGAAGTGGGGGAGGAGTACTAATAACTGCTGAGGGCTCAAACAATCTCGTAACTCGAGCGGGAGGGTAGAAAGAGGACTCTGGAGAATCGGGGAGGAGGCTTCTTGGCGATTTCTGGCGGAGGTGGAGCAGTAAGGGGCCTAGGGGCTCTGAGGGGAAGGGGGCTGAGGAATCAGTACCCAGGAGGATACACGGACTACGAGGTTGTTAACTCTGGGGGAGCCGGCAGGCCTCACCCTGTGAGGGCAGCGGTCCCTGACCTTGGAGGGCAAGGGACGGACCCTCATCACCCTGGATGAGGGGGGAATACCCGGTGGCTACAGGGGGAAGGATGATGCCAGTTATTCTGGGTAAAGACGTCCTGGGTGGCTAAGAGTAGGAAAGGGGACGCCCCAGTTTCGGAGGCCAGGATAGGCTGCAGCACCGGAACCAAAGGAGAGCCGAGGGGAGGGGCCTTGCTGGGCCCCGGGAGCCGTGCCCCGCTCGATGACCATCACGTTGTATGCAGGTATCGACCGACCCCGGGCATTTTTCGGTGCTGCTGGATGTGAAACACTTCTCACCCGAGGAAATTGCCGTCAAGGTGGTTGGTGACCACGTGGAAGTTCATGCGCGCCACGAGGAGCGCCCGGTGAGCCCGCTGGCGGGGGCGGGGCCAGAACGAGTAGGCGGGATCGGCAGGCGGGAGGGGCGGGGCACCTCTGGGAACCTGGCGGAGCCTTTTAAGCCTCTCTCCCTCCAGGATGAGCACGGATACATTGCGCGCGAGTTCCACCGCCGCTACCGCTTGCCGCCTGGCGTGGACCCTGCGGCCGTGACGTCCGCGCTGTCCCCTGAGGGCGTCCTTTCCATCCAGGCCGCACCTAAGCCGGCCCAGGCCCCACTGCAGTCGCCGCCCGGGGCGGCTGCCAAGTAGGGGTCAGGGCACACCTGAACCCCGGGAGCCGCCTCAGCGCCCCCGCCCTTTTAAAGCCGACCTGACTCCGCCCAACCAGATGTCTCCAGCGCGTGCCAAGACTACCCGCCCACCCAGTCTGGGATGTGCCTTGAACCTTCCAACCTACTCATCCCTGATAACTTACTTTCCACTGACACTCCAGCTCTCACACCCTCTCGAGCTTTCAAATCTCCAGACACCTCTCTAACTTCCAGACCCTACAACCACAATCCCTCAGCTAGTCTCTCATCTCCACCAACCCCACTTAGCATATAACCCCACTTCAAACTCCCTATTTCCTTTTGACTTTTCTAGAAAAACATGCCCTCATCCCATTTCAATCCGATCTAACACAAAAGATTATGGTGTAGACAGGCCTGCCTCCACCCTAGGCCAGTCAAGTATAATCCCCCCTTCTCAAATGTCCAAGACTCTACACAGACCTCCCACCCCAGACCATCCTGGCCTGGTCCCCAAGACTCTGGATCCTTCCCCTCATTCCAACCAGATACACCACTTCTCACCCTCTCCCTCCAATCCATCTTCTAACCTGAAACCTCAGCCAGCCACTCCCAGATCCTTGAACCCCTTTTCTGACCCTACCCTTGTACCCATATTCTAAGCCAACCAGAACCCTCAACCTCAAACTGTACAGATACCCACCCCCTCCTCCCCAGAGTCTGCACAGATATCTCACGCTATCCAGAACTCCTCAGTCACTTTGTCTTTACCCCCCCAAATCTCCAACCACAACACCCCTCCCCTTATTCTCCAAGACCCAACCAAGCAGCCACTTTCTTTAATTCCCTACAATCTTTCTCCCTCCTCAAATTCCCTGATGCCCCATCTCCTACCTAGGCCCACTCCCCCAATAAATGTGCTAGAGCTGTGCAAACTGCTTTATGTCTGATCCAGGAAGGATAGGCTGTAGCAAATGGAGACCAGTGTGGAGGAGAGGAATGTTTATTGGGATGGGCATGGGGACAGGAGAACATCACTGTCGCTCGTACATCTCCCGTAGGATCTTCATGCTCTCTGAGTAACGAAGCTGGTTACGATGAGATGCCTCCTTCCACCTGCAGTAGGGGTGGGGGGACGGCAGAGGGAGGACTCAGCAGTTGGAGCAGAGGCCATGGAGAACAAGCTGGTGGGGGGATGCTCACCTCTGGCGGATACGTTTCCAGCGTTGCATGTTACGGTAGATAAGCGTGGAGGGTGAGGGCTCAGGCTCGGAGGGCTGCATGACAGAGAGGGCAGGCTGGGTGACCAAGCTCACACCCCACAACATCTGCCCCATGGCAGATGGGCCAGCCCAGCATACTCACCTCATCATCAGGGGTACCCTGGGTCTCAGGCTGCAGCGGGGATGGAATTCGGGATCTGCAGGTGTCTCCAGGTGGCCCGGGAGCTGTGGGTGGAGGCAGCTTATACACGTCACGACTCTTGCTGTTGGTGACCTCGGAACCCTGGGGATACAAGGACCCCATACCAGACCCAAGAGAGTCAGAGAAGAGGGTCAGGGGCATACATTTCACACCTTCCCCAGCAACAAAAGACATGAAGGCTTCTCTAGGGACTTGTTCTTAGGAGTCATGTGTCTGCTCCAAGGACCCCTGTCCAAACCAGGGACCCCTTGTCACTCCTGCCCAGCATAGAGACCTCCATCTATGGAGACCTCCATTCCTAGCCCAGGGGGTTGCCATCTGTTCCCCTAGACCAGGTGGCTATACCTGGTTGCCCTAAGGACCCCTGCCCAGTCTCTCAGCTCTTGGTGACTTCTGATCTTGGAGGGCACGTCTATTTACCCAGGGACCCTGTCTCCTCTGCCTCTCAGACCAGAAAGCTATGTCTGTCTGCTCTAGGACACCCCAACCTTTGCCCTGGCCTAAGGGTTCCTATCTGTGTGCCTCACCAGATTCAGGAGTCACTGGTGTTCTTGTCTGCCAGGGAGGGTACCTTGTGACTGCCTACCCATTGCACTCCCTGGCTGCTGGGCAGGAACCCACCACCCATCTCACCTCCTCATCCTCAGGCAGCGGGGGCAGCGGCGAGCTGGGTGAGCGTTCACGCTCACGCACTGTGGGGCTGTTGCGCATCCAGGCTCGGCAGATGGGGTAGAGTGGCGTGTTCTCACTGAACTGAGCCAAGTCCACACTCCGGTCAAACAGCTTGATCACATAGGTGTCTAGGGTGGGGCGAGTAGGAGGGGTATGAACATCCTTGCCTAGCCTCCCCAATCACTGCCCGCTCTCGAGGGCCACCGCCTACTCACTGGATCGCTGTGGCCCTCCCTCAGCCAGCCCCTCATCCATCTCCCTTCTCTTCTTCCTCCGCTGGTGGGGGAATCGGGCAGATGGCCTGTGTGGGGAAGGAAGTACATCAGGACCAGGGTGGGGACTAGGGACCTCTCATCAGCTGGTGGGGCCCCTGCCACCTTACCGTTTGCCAGTGGCCGTGATGGAGCAATCCCTGTGGGGAGAGACAGGGTGTCATGTCAGCAGGCTTGCCCTTAAACGAATACCTGCTCACAACCCCTAAAAGAGCACCCTGGGGGTACTGTGAATGAGCTCATAGAGATCCCACCAAACCCTGAGGCCTTGGGTCCCACCCCTTACAGGCTGACGTGCCATCATCAGGGGACCTAATTTTCTGCAGCTTCATGGCTTTTGTACATGAAGAATGGTTAAGACTGTGATGGAGAAAGCACGGGGAAGGAGGGTCAGGGCTCAGATGAGGAAAAAAGTTATCTACCACAAACCCTCAGACACAGATCCCATCAGTAAAACTTACTTGTTGTGGGTGTCTGAGGAGGTCTTCCCAGGTTCCTCATCCAGACGCTCCCTGGTAACAGAAGAGAACTGCATACTCAGGGTTCCCAGGGCCCAGGGTGGGAAAGTACCCAGTGGCCTCATCCATTGGGCCCCTTCCTTCCTAAGTCAGTCTCTGGGGTCCCACCCATAACCAGAGGGTCCCACCCACTAGGACCCCCAACTTCCCGTGACCCTGTCCTGGGTCAGATCCCAACCTGTCCATGTGACTCTTCTCTAGCAGACACTGCAGAACAGCATCCAGTTGGTTCCGGGCCTTGGCCATCTCCAACTCTGGGGAAGAGGGAGGGTACCAAGCAAGAGTCACTTCCCAGACCCAAGCCAGGTGGGCAGCCGCTGGACCAGGAAAGGGCATGCATATCCAATCGTTTGGCTGGGCCAGGCGTGCTGGGAGGGTATAGTGGGCAAAGCCTACTAAAGAGCAAGAGCTCTGGCTTCCAGGGCTGACCCACATGCTCATGTGTGATCTAAGGTGAATCACCTTACCTCACTGAGCCTGTTTCCTCATCTTGAAAATAGGTCTCCAAATGATATCTATTGCTAGGACTGTTTTGAGGTTTAAATAATCCTATGCTGTATATGAAAGCTTATTATGTGCCAAGCATTGTTCCAGGCATGTCACGTATATCAACCCACTTAGTTTTTACAACAACCCTGGCAGGTGGATATGATTTTTATCCCCATTCCAGAGATGATGAAACTGAGGCACAGAGAGGATAGGTTACTTGCCCAAAGTTACATAGCTAGAAAATTGAAAGGCTGAAGATGTACACCAGGTCATGTGGCTCCAGAGTGGACATTATAAGGCAGGGGCTCAAACTGGGTGCAAAATCTAGCCCCAAGATGCACTTTGTTTGGCTGAGGTAGTGGGGTTATTTCAAATCTGTTAAATCTGAATGAGATGACTACATTTGAATAGTTCGGAGATTTCACCTAAAATACCCATTTGGGGCTTTCTTGCCCCGAAGGAAATGAGATCTGGGCCCACCTTCCTGCATGCCACAGGCCCAGCCTGGCCCTAAGAACCTGTGTGTTTGCCTCTCTTCATCACAGGACTTATGGAGGTGATAATGTTATAAATCTCCTTACATTTCTTGTGAGGTGTTCATTCTTCTCTTCCAACTAATAGGAGCTCTGACCCAGTGCTCAGAGCCTGGAATGACACTTGGGGACATGACTAGCCAGCGCTGAGACTTCCTGAAGAGGCCAGGAGACATTACTCAGAGGAGACAGGGTGGGGATGTGGGGCTGGGAGCAGCTGAGATTCTCTAGCAAAGAACCTTGGGTAGGAGCCAAGGTATGGATCATGCCCAGTAGTCTTTCCCCAGTCCCTGCTTCTCTCCTGAACCTCAGATCTTGAGATCCCATGGACTCCCAGACACTTCCCCCTGGACATCCCCCCAGGCTCCTTCCACGGACTGGGTCCCACACTGGCCTCAGTGTCTCTAAATGTATCCTTTTTTCCTGGATCGCCATCTCAGGGATATCCCTATTGTCACCCAGTCCTTTTCTTGGTCTCAACATGGTCACTGCTCTCCCTTCCCCGCCCATCCCACAACCTGTCTACTTGTCTCCTGAGGGTCTCTCCCCTCTCCTGCCTCCCTAATCTATCTGTTGTGTCCCTTCCTCCCCCTGGGCCCCCAACCTCGGTCTCCTCTTCTGATTCACCGTTCACAAGGTGGCCAGGGGAATCTTCCTAAAGCCAAACCTGATCCCGATCTTTCCCTGCTTAGAATGCTCCAGAACTCTGCAGTGCCCCCTGAGGCAGAGTCCTAGTGGTCAGCCTGGTATTCACAGGCTTCCATGACCCTGCCTACTCCTTCCTCAACACCTTCATTTGTGGTCAGACCCCCTTCACTCTTCCACACACGATTTTTGGGGCATTTTTTGGCAGTTGGAGGGGGCATCTTGTAAAGACTTCCTCTGTGGTTCAAAACCCTCCCTTGGCTCCCCCTTGCCTTTGGAGCAAAAGCCAAAGTCATAACCTGGGCCCACAAGATTTGCCCCCCTCCTTCACCTCTTTGCTCTCATCTCCTCACCTTTCTACCTCACTTCACTTGCTCTGCTCCAGCTACTCTGGCCTCCCTGCTGGCCCTTGACCATGCCAGAGAAATCTTTCACTTCTCTGCCATTTCAAAGCTATTTCCTTTGTCAGATTTGCTGTTCCTTCACTTATCACTCTCTCCCTCACCTTGCCTCACTCCTGATTTCCTTACCTTCTCTTGTTTTTTTTTTTCTTTTTGACCACTTATAGCATTTACTATCTATGTCATTTTGCTTGGTCTGGATTCCAGGTCTCTCCCACCACCCTTAACATGCTAGCCCTGGGTTCCCATCAGCTTGGCCCAAACCCAGAATGACTTCCTCTCTCTCAGCTTCAGTTTCCCCATCTTTATTTCCTACTTCCTAGGAAATAGGAATTATTAATCCCCTAGGATTATTGGGATACAGTGACTGCAAAGATTAAAAGCTTTCCTGTACTTCAGGTGATCAGCATAATGCTTGACTCAAGACCGCTGCTAGAAAGGGGGAAATGGAGGCAGAATCAAGAAAAGAGTCCTTCTTGGAGTCACATGGTTCGGGTTCCCCATGTGGGACTGCACCACACTGCCAGGCCACCACCATAGCCTCAAAGCTATCCTGAACACAGTTTGGGAGGGTATCAAGGTGGCCAGAATCGCTCGATCGATGCCTGACAGCGGTAGTCATATGGGCTGCAGGGAGAAGTCACGCAGTCCACCTTATCGCGATAATCCTGTTTAATGGGGCTCCCTTACCCTGATCAGTCCGCTGCTCCCTTATCTGCCCCCAACCTCGGGATCCTCACCTGATTTCTCCACTTTCACCTTCACCGGGAACATGGTTGGGGGCTGGGATCTGGGTAGCTGGGCCAGAGGAGCCCAAAAGAGCCTAATGTCACAAGTCAAGGCCGGAGGCAGACGGGGAGAGGTCAAAGGTAAGCTTCAAGTGTAGTCAGTCCGCCGCCCTGAGCAGTGTCCGGCCGCGACGGACGCGGATGCCGCCACCTCCTCCTGTTCCTTCTGTGGGCGGGCCCGCTCGGCAGTTCTTTGTTCCCATTAGTCAGTGTAACCGTCAATCCCAAATCGTGGCCAATTAATAGCTGCCGCTGTCGGCTCCCAGCTCTCAGTCCCACCTTCCTAGAGCCTGGTTTCCGGAAACAAACCAACGACATCCCGGGGCTCTTCCTGGGACGTGGTTCTAACTCGGTAGAAGTAATGCACGGTGGGAAACGAAGGATCAGAGCATCGCGAGCTGCTGCTTAGAACTTGGAGAGTTAGAAGCTTTGAATAATATCAGTTTAGCTATTGAACAGGAGTTATTTAACCGTGGAAGTCTCTTTATCCCTAAGAGGAAAACAAATCAGGGGTTAGGCGGGGCTCCCTCTTACTGAGCACTCGCTAGGTGCCAGCTAGCTCCCTGTTAATCTCTTTTCAAATTTAGCCTCATTCACTTAGCGAATATTAGCGTGCCAGGTACTTCTCTAGATACTGGGGACACCGCAGTGAACAAAACGATAAAAATACTTGCCCTAATGAGCTTATAGAGAATGGAAGATAAACAATAAACAAGCAGAACATTTTAAATGCAATGTAATAGGAAAAAGAATATAGCCTGAAAGAGACATGGGGAGTACCCAGGAGGGGGACTGAAACTTTAAATAGGATGGTCAAGGAAGCCTTCTCTAATAAAGTAACTGAATACTTGTCTATTGCTACAGTCTCCTTCAGAAAATGGGGAACTTACATTTACCACATGTGCCTTGGCCCAGATAAATTCTAGGGGGTAGTGTTGTGATCCACATGTCTGATAAGAATAATGAAGCCCAGTGGAAAAGTAAATATTTTCAAATTCACATACTACCAGTACAGGATAACAGCCTCTGCTAATGGAAGTACTAATTCCTTTTTTGGTTCCAAATCTGTAAGAGTGTTCCCAAGCAAAAAGTTTCCTATTTTTGAGAATTATGAGTAGTATACAGTACACTAATGCACATCATGTTTGAAGCACTAAGCCTAATACAAAGTAAGCAACCAATAAATGTTCCTGAATATTAATAATTATTTTAGGGAATTCCCTGGCAGTCCAGTGGTTGGGACTCCATGCTCTCACTGCCAAGGGCCCAGAGGGCCTGGGTTCAATCTCTAGCTGGGAAAATAAAATTTCACAAGGTGTGTGCATGGCGGGCAAAAAAAAAAAAAAAAAAAAAATCCCAAATCATCTTATCCTTCAATCTCCAAAAGATCCCAGGAAGTCAATATTGAGAATTAGGGTCCTTTATTGGGGGATGTCAGCAGAGAACATAGGAGACAGGAACAAGTCTTAAGGGCTTGAGAGTGGGCTTGGAGTAGAGGAGCCCATCCTGGTCCTCAGGCCTGTATAGAAGCTGTCAGGGGGTACCCAGGGGTATGGTGAAGGAGAGGTAGTCCCCAAGGGCGCCCCAACGTGGCCGGTAGATCTGGAAGATAGTGATCCAGGTGGAGAGTACAATCACCCATAAGAAGAAGCCCACAGCTGAGCGCCAGACATCTGTAAGAGGGAACAGGAAGGGAAAGGTTTGCCTCCACCTGCTCTGTGGTCTCCCTGAGACCAGCCCTCTCTTCTCTTCCACAAAGTTCCAGGATTCTTGACCCTCCGTCATCCCCTCCCACCAAGGCTTCTTGAGTCTCTCTCCTTACACCTGATGGCCTCCCTTCATCTGTACCCTGGACTCACAGCCTTTGATTTGGCTCTGCTCCGTGTATGCCGGGACAATGAAGGCCTCTCGGAAGAACCAGAAAATGTTGACCAACCAGAGAAAAGGCAGGAAAGCAAACCCACCTAAAGAGAAGAAAAAAGATTGGGTCATGAAGAAATGAGGATCCTCCCAGCACCCACCTGTTGGAAGGTCCAGTAGGAAGATCCTCTCCCACAACCTAAGTGAAATGGATAGCTCTGCTATCAGGGACTCAGAAATCCTGGCTCCTCCCTGGGAGTCAAGAATCCTAGTCCTCAACCACCTCTTTGTCAGAACCAGGAGTCCAGCCCCTGCAACATTTTTCTTTTGGGACCCAGAAATTGAGATCCTAGTCTCCTCCTTCAGCAAGACTCAGGCCCTTCCTCTCTTGGGACCGAAGAATCCGAGTCCACAGCCACTTCATCCTCTGGACCCAAGAACCCAGGCCCCCAGACCCTCATCCATCAGGCGCTCTAGTCCCTCCCCCTCTCTTCGGGTACCCTAGGATACCGGCCCTTACCCAGGTAGTACTTCCGGCAGAGATTCAACTTCTCTTCGTTGGACACCCGCTCCAAGTTCATAGTTGCGCTGGGGCCGGGTCTTCCGAGGGTCTGGGGCAAGACCCAAGTCTTGACCCTAAGTGACAGAGCCAAGGATCACAAACAACCACGCCCCTATTAGGACAAAAAGGAGAGAAACTGAAGGGTGGATTTTCTGGAACAAGGGCACCCCTGCCCACACCAGCAAGCTGACTGGGTTGAGACGCTCTTTATGTTTATTTGGGTGCGGAAACGACCCCCGACTCACCAGCGGAGTCTTAACTTCCTTCGGTCTGGGCCCCTTTGCCACTTTCAACCACGGACTTTTGCGCGAGATGCCCCAAATTTCTCTGGAGATTGTAGTTTTTTTGGTGAGGCAACGCCGCGCGCATGCGCCTTCAGGCAACTCCACTGGGTGAGCCTGTGCGGAGAGTGCGAACCTCCATCACGCAAGCGCACTACGGAGTTTCTGAGTGTCCGGAGGCAGCGAACTACACTTCCCAATGCTTTTAAGCAACGGAAATGACATAAATAGCAGACAGAGTCGGAGGGTTTGCGTAAAAATGGCTGAATATTTAGCATCGATATTCGGGACTGAGAAGGACAAGTGAGAATGGGTGTAGGGAGTGGCCCCTCGGGGGGCCGGGGACGGGGCACTTGGCAACCTGGTGGCTGGGCGGCGTGGATCGGTGTTTCTGGGGTGTCCAGCTCCCTGGCCCTCGGTTCACCTTTGTCTTTGCACCTCTTCCAGGGTTAACTGCTCTTTTTACTTTAAGATCGGGGCCTGCCGGCACGGGGACCGGTGCTCCCGGCTTCACAACAAGCCGACTTTCAGCCAGGTGAGACCCGCCGCGGAGCCTGGGGGGTTAACGCCTCCTGGCCATTCCCCTTCTGTTGTCCATCATCACGAGGTCCCGCCTTTTCCGGATTTCTAGGGCCCACCCTATCGCCCGGTTTTTTTCTTGTCGGACCTCTACAGGTTCCTCCCCCAACCTTCAGGCTCTTCTCCCAGGAACTTGGCCACGCCCCCGTACGTACAGACCACATCCCTGGCCTATCCCTCACTGCTAGATACCCCCTCTTCTGGTTCTTTGAGGGGCAAGCGTTGCTGAGGCACGCAAGATATTTATGCTTTTTTCTCTCTTGCGAGGTCTCACCCGCAACTTTCATATCCCACCCCTTCACATATAACCCCGCCCTCTGAGCTCAGGCCCTGCCCCTTTTAAATTCTGTTCAGACCATAGTGCTGCTCAACCTGTATCGGAATCCACAGAACACCGCCCAAACCGCAGACGGATCTCACTGTGAGTAAGCGGCCGGTGTTGGGGGCAGGGCGGACAGCCCCCTGCAGGCCGCCGCCTGATTCCACCCTGCCTCCTCCTCCAGGTCACGTGAGCGACGTGGAGGTGCAAGAACACTATGATAACTTCTTCGAGGTGAGGGTTGGCGGGGGTGGGTTGTTTCCCGTGGGCCGGGAGCTCAACTGATTTCCTCCTAATCTTCCACAGGAAGTGTTCACCGAACTGCAAGAGAAGTACGGGGAGATTGAAGAGATGAATGTGTGCGACAACCTGGGGGATCACCTCGTGGGCAATGTTTATGTCAAGGTGCCTGCTGTCCCCCCCAGAGCCCAGAAGTGAAGGCATTTCAGTGCCTAAAGGTCACCACTGAAGCCTCACAGCTTGAGGTCCATCACTAAAAGCGGTCCAGCCCTTGAGCTGCTAGCTAATCCTCTGAAGATTTCTGAGTTTTATTGTTCACCCTGACTGACTTTTCCTCAGTTTCGGCGTGAGGAAGATGCAGAGCGGGCAGTGGTTGAGCTCAATAACCGCTGGTTCAACGGGCAAGCTGTGCATGCTGAGCTGTCTCCCGTCACCGATTTCCGGGAGTCGTGCTGTCGGCAGTATGAGATGGGGTATGGTAGTACAGCAGTGGGATGGGCACCTGGATTCCCAGACTTCTGTTGTGTGTTGAGGGGGCTGTCAGTGACAGTGGCCTCATCCATCCATTCATCCATGTATTTATCCTTTACCCAGGGAATGTACCCGCGGTGGTTTCTGCAACTTCATGCACCTGCGACCCATTTCCCGCGACCTCCGGCGGCAGCTCTACGGGCGGGGACCCAGGCGCAGGTATTTCAGGACCAGCCTGCCAAGACTTCTTATACCCCAAGCCCCCTGAACCCTGAGATGAATCTGATCCTATGCTCCAATAAGTGTCTCAAGCCTTTTGTGCCCTAAGACTAGCCCTCAGCCCCATCTGAAGGTCAGCATCTAATTCTCAACCCCTAAACCAGCCTGAACCCCAAACCCAAGTCCATCCTGGATCTCCAGTCCTGAGATTAGCCCCTATGCACCTATCCTGAGGCCACCCCCAGGAACTATTTACTTCATCAATTGCCATGATTTATCCCTGAGCAGGGAGGCTGAACTGGAATATCTGCACACCATTCCCTATGGCTCTGACCCTCCTCTCTATGTCCCCAGGTCACCCCCAAGGTCCCATACTGGCCACCGTCCCCGAGAAAGAAATCGACGACGGTCTCCAGACCACCGGCATGGCCGTTTCTGAGACCCTGACCCCCTTGCCCTCCACTCTTGGCAGACACAGATGTTCCTGGCCAGGACACCTCCTCAAAGTTCCCTTAACTTCCCAGTGACATCTCCAGACTCCGGGTCTCCATGATGTAACACCTTCAACACAGGGAACTTCTATTGCCCCTCCCCTAATAAAATTCTGTACTGAGGGTTTAGAGCTTCGTTGTTAGCTTAAGCCTGGCTGTAGGCTGGTTTCCTTCCACCCCCACATCTGGTGAAAAGGGGAAGTGGGTCCGGGCTCTGGCCACAACCTCAGCCAAGGAACTTCCAACAACAGGTGCAAAAGCAGAACACCCAGGGTCCCAGAAATCCCCAAGTGGGACTGGATGGGTGGGGCTGCCTTTGTGCTGGAAACTTCACATCTGGCTGATGACTCTCGAGGGAGATGCTTGGTTGCAGCAGGTTGGAGGACTCCTAATCTGGAGGAGATTGTGGTTAGGAGCTAAGGTAAGGTTGCTGGGCATTGGGTGGGAGTGTGTAGTGGGTGAGGATTGTGTCCTCCATGCCCACTGCTCCGCGATTGAAGTAGGTATTCTATGCCAGATACTGTTCTAAATGCTTTACTTTCAGTCATAGTTTTACTTCTCCAGTTACCCTATGAGACAGGTTACTATTATTATCCCATTTTACAGATGGGAAAAGAGGGCAGGAAGATGGCAGAGATAGGTTATAAATCCACGCAATCTGGCTCTAGAGTCCTCGCTCTAGCGATCTCAAGGCCTTATGGCCTCTCTGATAACCGGCCAGGAGTTGGACTAGGGGCTGGGGGATAGATTCTTGGCTTCTGAAGGAGACTGAGGATCCTATGCCTCCACATCCACTGCTTCCTTCTTCTGCCCCGGTTTCCTGGCAAGTGCGGCAGAAGCGCTGTGGCAGGAAGTCGTGTGGTCAGGGGCCCCCAGATTGCAGACTCCGCCCGGATGGGGCCCCTACGCCTCCTCCGGACTGCTGTGCTGCTCCTGGCCCAGGCGGCGCCTTGGGAGGCCTCTCAGCACTGCGGCCGCCTGGAGTACTGGAACCCTGATAACCTGTGCTGCGGCAGCTGCCTGCAGCGCTTCGGGCCGCCCCCTTGCTCGGGTGAGGAGCGGGGAACTGGGCGTTTGCATATGTTCGGGCGGAGTTAAAGGAAAGGGGGGATGGGGCGAGGGGAGGGGCGAGGTCTTTGTGCTACGGCCTGTGAGGCTTGCTTCGGGGTAGAGGCGGTGGGTTGTGCGTAGACAAGTGAGGATGGGGGCTAAGCCTGCGACGAAGAGGGTCAAGGTGAAAGTGTGTGACCCATTAGGCGGGAACTGAGCAATGAGGAAGAAGTGGGCGGGACAATTTAAGGGGCGGGGCCTGGGTAGAGAGGGTTGGGAGGCTGCCTGAGATAATGTGGGGCGGGGATAGAGGTGGACACGTCCGCTGATAGGTTGAGTGAGTAGCGTGCAAGGGGCGGAGCCTGCAAGGATTAGGGCATAGAGAAAAGGGCGTAGCTAGCGCAGAGAAGGCCGGCTTGACAACAGCACGTGAGGCTCTGTCCCACCAGACCTAGAGTTTTCGGAAAACTGCGGGCTGGATGATGCTGGCAATCACGTAATGCACCCCTTCCAAGAGTGTCCTCCTGGACAGTGCAATCGCAACAGCGCGGAGCTATGTAGCCTTTGTGGCGGCGGAGCAACGGCACCCATTCCCTCCGGGAGCCGCGGCGGAACTGGGCGGCCCTGCCGAGAGGTACTGGTTAGGTTTCAGAGGGCCTGGGCAGGGGTGCAGCTTGAGGGAGCAAGGCGAGAACTGGAGGCGTGACTTGGGATCGGATGGGTGGGGTCTTATTAAGGGAAGCTGCTGCTGCTGCTGTTAAGTCCCTTCAGTCTTGTCCGACTCTGTGTGACCCCATAGACGGCAGCCACCAGGCTCCCCTGTCCCTGGGATTCTCCAGGCAAGAACACTGGAGTGGGTTGCCATTTCCTTCTCCAATGCATGAAAGTGAAAAGTGAAAGTGAAGTCGTGTCCAACTCTTAGCGACCCCATGGACTGTAACCTACCAGGCTCCTCCATCCATGGGATTTTCCAGGCAAAGTACTGGAGTGGGGTGCCATTGCCCTCTCCGATTAAGGGAAGGGAAGTAGCTTAACTGAAGAGGGTAGGGATGGGGCCATGGTATCTGGAGATTACTTGCCTGGGTTAAAGGAGGCCGGGGGTGGGGGTGGGGTGGGGGGTTTGGGGGGCGGGGGCTGGATCAGGCGGAGATGTGGACCCATTGAGGGATGTAAGGATAGAGGTTTGTGCTGAGGATTCAGAAGTAGGGCATGCCTCGCACTTTATTCCAACCCCTTGTTTTCCAGAAGCCTGTACCTAACAAAGAGCCCTGCCCACTGACACCTGGAAAATCGAGCATTCTTAGCTCCCAGGAGCCCAGCTCACCAGCGATTCCCAGTGTTTCGTGGACTTCTGAGCACAAAGCCCCTCAGCAAGCCTGGCCGAGTTTGAGTTTTGCCCTGTTCCTAGTGCTGGTTCTGCTCGTGACCTCAGCCATAATCCTGCTTGCCCTGCAAAGGCACCACCGTCACCTCGACCCAGGGAAAGCAGTCCAACACCCGTATCCTAGCTTGGTTTGCAGCAACCTTGACACCCACACCCGCTTCTTGCATTTGTCCTCTCCAGCCTCCTTGGAGACTTCAGAGGCAAGGGACTCATGGAAGGAGGTCTCTCTGTCTCCACTCCTAGGCAGGGGTTAGTTGAGGATACACCAAGGATGGGGAGGTAGACTGGAAGCTTGCACTCCCCCCACCTCACCCCTCACTTTGTCTCCCAGAGATGCCAAGCCTGGAGTCCCAGCCCCTGTCTCGCCTCCTGGATGAGCTGGAGGTGCTAGAGGAGCTGATCCTGTTGCTGGACCCTGAGCCTGGGCCAGGTGGGAGGATGGCCTGTGGCACCACTCGACACCTGGCTGCAAGATACGGACTGCCTGCTGCCTGGTCCACTTTCGCCTACTCACTGCGGCCCAGTCGCTCACCTCTGAGGGCTCTGATTGAGACGGTGGTGGCGCGGGAGCCCTCTGCCTCTCTGGGCCAGCTTGGCACACACCTGGCCCAGATGGGGAGGGCAGATGCACTGCAGGTGCTGTCCAAACTTGGCTCATCAGGGGCTTGCCTGGCATAGTATTCAATAAAGTTTCTATTGAAGTAAGTGCTGCAGTCTCCGGGCCTCATTAAGAGCCCTCTTAGAACAGTATGAATTAGGAATTCCTGGCAGCACAGTAGTCCCAACTCTGCATTTCCACTACAAGGGGCCTGGGTTTGATTTCCCATCAGGAAACTAGGATCTTGCATGCCGCTCCCAACCCCCAAAGTCTTAATTGGGCCAAAACCCAACAGCCATCCTGATTCCCCTTCTAATCCTACCCCCACGCAATGAGCCAATCCCACCTCACAAGACCAGCTGTGGGTTACCTCTGGGCAACCAGGGTCCCCTCTGAGAAAAGGCCCTGCTCCCCTGGGGAGAGTTCATCCACAAGGACTTAGTTCAATTCTAACCCAGAATAGGTACTGTATTTAGCTCTGAGCCTTCACAGACCCCACAATTCTAGTTCTGAACCATGCCCTCTTACCTACCTGTTCAGGCTGACAGGTTTCCCTGGCTCAGGATGGGTGTGGGGCACAGAGAAACAGGAGGTCCTACCTGTCCCTAGCACCATACAAATGGAAGACCACCTCTCCAAACATTGACAGACTTTATTGTGGGGGGTTCCCACCTGGGATCCCACCCCCTTAAATAAAAAAGTGCATAGAAAAGAAGGGATTTAGAAACTTTTGTACAATTATCTACATCCTGGGCCCCCAGGGCAAGAAGGGGGCGATTGCTGGGTGGGCTGGAGGGGTGGAGGCAGGGCCCTCGCCACCTGCACGCCCACATCCACCCTGAACATGAGGGTGGGGGTGAGATGCTCTGGGAGGGACGAGGGAGCCCCCAGGCTAGGGGCAAGATGGCAGCGGGGGGAGTGGCAGGCAGCTACTGCTTCAGTTAAGGAAGCGACGGCAGCGCTTGGCGCCACAGTTGCAGGGCAGCTTGTTGCTGGCATCCTCAATGGGGAACTTGTAGTCATAGGTGAGCTCCTCACCACGCAGGATGCGGCGCAGGGCGAAGATGACAATGTGCTTCTGGCCCTCCACATGGATGACTCGAGAGAAGCAATTGGGCTCACACGAGTGGTTGATGAAGCGGGCGGCATTGCCATGCATGGTGGCGTCCACCACGTCAAAGTCATCCATGCGGAACATGTAGCACCCAATGCCCTACAGGGACAGGGTGGGGAAGTCAGAGGCTCTGTTCCCATGGACCGCCCTGTTTCAGCTGCCTCATTCCCGTGGCCTGGCAGAGCCTACCTTCCCATCATAGAACTTCTCCCGCTTGTCAGTCAGCACAGAGCGAATAACAATACCAGAGTACTCAATGACCATCTCGCCGGCATCGATGTTGCGCTTACAGAACAGGCCCCGCCCGTGGATGGCAGATCTGCAGGGTAGGATGGGCAAGGGGGAGGTCAGGGGGACAGAACCAAGGTAGCCCCTGACCAGGGCACCTGCCTGTCCACCCAGGGGCATCCTCCCCACAACCCCACGAACCTGTAGACACCCACAGCCTCTTTGGATGTCTTCTTGAGGTGGCGAAAGCGCATGGCCATGGGCAGCTCCAGACTGGTGGCACGTCTGGTGAGGGATGGCAGTGTCACACAGGCCGGTACCCAGAAATGACTTCTCTTGCCCTGATTACCGTCTTTTGGGCCCTTCCAGACCACCCCCAGCACCCTGGCCTGCCCCTGATACCTGGTTGACCTGAGCTGCACCTCGTCCTCTTCCTCGTCACAGGTGGCTCCCTCAGGAAGCACCCGGTGCTGGGAGGCCAGGAAGTTGAACATGTCAAAGGTGCACTTGCTGCAGGTGGGAGGGAGGAAAAGAGGGAGGTTCGTAGCCATTCTCTCAGGAAGATGCTACCCATCTATTCTTTGGCCTGGGCCTGCTGCTGGTGGGGCAGGAAGAATACTGCTACTATTGAAGACACAGCAAAAGGGAAGAGATGGGGTTCATTCTTCTGATGTGGTCTCCAGAAACAACTTCTGGAGTAGCCTAGTGTCTTCTCCTCAGACCTCAGTTTCCAATCTGTGCAGACTAATTTCCACCCTTGAGAACTCCTCTAGGGCTACCCGGACCCAGGCACCACACCTCAGACCTCTCACCGGAGATAGACCTCAGCGCGGGCTGCCCCATGGGGATTCAGGGGTGGCTCCTCCTGGCCCTCTCCCTGCTGGTGGTAGCGGAACTTGTAGTGCTGGCAGCGCTGAGCCCCGGGCAGCTGCTCTGCCAGGAAGATGACAGCATCGTGGTGGATGCCCAGGAGCCTTGCCCCACTCATTCCTGGGGAGTCAACAGTGAGGACACATCGGTCATGTCGGAGGTCCATCCTGTCAAATGGGAGTCATCCCAGCTCCCAGCATCCCTGTGGAACCCCTCAGTTACCACTGAAGGAGAGATGTCTGAGCCGGGCATGCCCTCGGGCCTCTTGCACCTTCTCAATCAGAGTTCTCCATGCCCCTGGGGAGAGGGCAGGGCCAGAGCTGTCAGGATAATGTTCTATGGAACATCTCCCCTCCCTGTCAACACTATCTCCAACTCACCTTCCAAGCTCTCTGCCTCCACGCTGAACCCATCCTCACTGCTGATCTCGAAACGCAGGTGTGGGCCAGCCCGTTTAGGGGCCTGGTTCTCTTTGTCCTCTGGGGATGGAGGCTCTTCCTCGGAGCTTGAAGCCTCACCTGGTCCCAGGGAGCAGATCAGAGTTGGGGAGGGTCACCCTTCCTTGACTCAAACGTCCCTGGCTCCCCTCTGCCTTCCCTTCCTCCTCGGGTACAAGCACAGTTACTAGATTTAATGGCCTTCCTCTTGCAATATTTGCCCAATGAATCCTACAGACTGGACATTACTTCTTCTAAAGGGCCTACAGTCCCTTTTCTGTAGGACACATTCACAGCTCACTCAAGTTCAGACTATCACAAACGCCCATCTACTCCTCATTCTTCTGAATCTCACACAAAAATTAAAATACTGGAGAACTATTTTGCACATGTGTTTTTTTAAGTGGGCTAGGGTTAGGGTTAGCGTTAGCTCAGTGGTAAAGAATCTGCCTGCCAAGCAGGAGACGCGTGTTCGATCCCTGGGTTGGGATGATCCTCTGGAGGAGGAAATGGCAACCCACTCCAGTATTCTTGTCTGGAAAATCCCATGGACACAGGAGCCTGCTGGAGTACAGTCCATGGGGTCGCAAAAGAGGTAGACATGATTTATTGACTAAACAAAAATTTTTTTATGTGCACCCCATTTCTGTAACGATTACCAATATAGTATTATAGAAAGCCCATACTCACAGAATCAAGCATATGTACACTACGAGGGACTTCTCAATGGCTAAAGAATTTAAAGCTAGAACAGACAGGCCTAGCTAACATAGGTGATGTGGATGTGAGAAAGAGGAGAGTCAAGGACAACTCCAGGTGTGGAGTCTAAACAACTGGAAGGATACAACGGCCACTGACTGAGGCACTAAAGGTAAGGGAGAAAGAAGTTTGTAGTGAAAGTCAAGAACTCAGTTTAAGACACACTGAGTCAGAGATCCCTCTTAGAAAACCTCCCCTTTCAACTTGAGGCAGAGATGGCAGGCGGGCAACAGGATACAGGAGCCTGGCTAGCGATTTGGGAGCTATCAGAATTAGAGATGGGATTTAGAGCCAGGAAGATAGACAAGATCACTAAAGGGTAAGTGGAGATAGAGAAGTCAAGGCCAGGGTCCTGGGACACACCAAAGTTGACAGGCTAGAACAATGAGCCACAACCAGAGGTGAGGAGAGGGCTGGAAGCCAGGAAAGGACATGCTTCAAGGAGGGAGGGATCCATGCACCAAATGATGCTATTGGCTCAAGCAGGATGTGAACTGAGGCCCGATCGCTGTACCTAGAATGAGTGGGATGGGGGCAAATGTTTTGAATGGAGCACATTTTAGGAGAGGCAGGACTCACATGGCCATACTTTCTTCCCACATAACTTCTTTGGACCAACCTGCCCATATGCCTACCCTCTGGCCCTAAGCAAGACTAAACCTAACTCTTGCTGTGTGACCCACATCATTTCCAAGCCTCCAAGTGCCCCAGGGTCCTTCTCTGACTTCTTCCGCCTTTCTCCACCCTCACATCCATTCTGTTCCCTGAACACAACTACACAGACCAGTCTGTAGACAGAGGCCTAGCCCAGGCACTCTCTCACTGGCTTCTTTCTCAGAGTGCTCATTCTAAGTTGAAGTGCACTTGCTAATTACTTGTAGGTTTCCTCTAGCAAAATGTGTGTGGTCCCTATAGGCAGGGACCTGTCTGTCACGGTCACTACCACCTCCATATGCCATCTCTGACCCCTGTAAGTAGCCTTTCAGCTAAACAGTCTCAGTCTACTTCATTCCACTTCCTTACTTGGCAGTTGAGCTCTACATAATGGAGAAAATCCACACATCCCAACAGGACTGGGGCCACAAGAAATTCTGAGCCTTGGGCTGCTCAATTACCAGCTTACTTGGCTGGAGCCCACTCCCTCTCCCCCTGCCCTCCATGACCAGCGGAGCACTGCCCTTCCAGCTTCACTGAGTCCATCAGCCAGAACTGCTTCAAGTGCCCCATTCTGCATCCTGATGTCTCATTATCTCTGCAAGTACAGGCATAACTCGGAGATATTGCGGGTTCGGTTCCGGACCACCGCATTAGGGTAAATACTGAAATAAAGCAAGTCAACAAATCTTTTGGGCTTCCCAGGGCATATAAAAGTTATGTTTACACTACATTGTAGTCTCTTACAAGTGCAACAGCATAATGGCTAAAAAAACAATGTACATACCTTAATCATCACTAAAATATGCTAACCATCATCTGAGCTTTCAGCAAGTTGTAATCTTCTTGCAATAGTAACAGCAAAAATCACTGATCACAGATCACCGTAACAGATAATGAAAAAGTTTGAAGTATTATGAAAATTACCAAAGTGTGACACAGAGACACAAAGTGAGCAAATACTGTTGGAAACATGACACTGATAAGACTTGCTCCATGCGGGGTTTCCACAAACCTTCAATTTGTAAAAATGTGATAAGTGAAGGGCAATAAAACGAGATATGCCTGTACACCTTCCTCGTGTCCTTCTCTCTGTCTCAGGGGTCTCCAATTCAAACCTGACTGCCACACCTCCTCCCACCTCCTTTTCCATCCATGAGTCCCATTCAACTTCCTTCTTGCCTTTGCTTTCACAGCCCTCACACAAAACCCCTGTAAGTCTGTCCCACCCTTCCCCCACCATCCAAGACTCTCAGCTGAGCTTTTTGGTGAGGTGCCTGGGCTTTGTTCTGGCTTCCTCATCACCCACTGTCTTCAGTTTTGGACTCTGACACAACATCTTCCCCACCCTGTGCTACCTGCACAGACAGTACACCTTCCCCAGACCCCACGTGCATGGTGGCCTCTGCAGCAGTTGGGATGGCTGACTACTGCCTTCCCTGAGCCTCTGGACACCACTCACTTCCCTACTGCTCTTGCCCTTCCTCTGGGTCTCAAGTGGGCTGAACCCTTTCTGAATGATCCCCAGAACCTCATCTTTGGCTTTACTAGGTACCTCTGACCCTGGCACACGAAGTTCTGAAGCCCTTCCTTGACCTCTTGGGGACACTGGACAGGCATGTGTCTGTTTCTGCCACAGGCCACAAACTCCTAAGGGTATCTCTGCAACCGTAGCACCCCACCTCAGGCTTGTATCCACGTTGAGTGTGCAATGTGCGACACCCAGGGAGTGTTTAAAGTGGACCAATTGTGTATGTCAGTTACTCAGCTGAGACAAGAATGGGGGAAGGAGGCAGTGAGAGGGAGAGGCTGGTCCCTACCTGAGTAGTGGTGCCACTGGGACTCAAGCAGCAGGTCAGGGGGACCATCAGGGGCCCGGGGAGGACCACCTTCGGGAAGTGGCAGCAGAGGGGACCGGTCCTGGAGGGGCCTGTGAGAAGAGACCTGTCAGAAGGAGGAAAGGACAGCGGTACCAGAGCCTCCAGGGAAAGGAGGCTGGTCACTCACCTTGGGCTTTCCTCCGCAGTGAGCTCCCCAGGATCATCCAGGTCAAGAACTCCACGCACAGTGGGCGTTTTCATCCTCACTCGGCTGAACCTGGGGTAGGGGCACCGTAAGAAGGCTGAGTGCCTTCCCCTGCCCACCTCTCTCCCACTCCACAGCCTGGCCACTCACTCACCCACTGCCACAAGGCCCTGGACCCTGGGGGGGTCCTCCAAGGACTCTCCATCTTCCTCCAGCCGGGGAGTCTTGCTTGGTGGAGGCGCTGGTGGAGAACGGCCAGAGAAGGTGGACACCCTTTTGACACGGATGGCCTGGCGGGGCGGGCTGGGGGGCCCACTGCTCAACACCAGCGTCAATGGAGGGGGGTGGGGGCGGGGCAGGGCGGACCACTCCTACCACTGGCAACACACCCAGCAGGGGTCCTGGGGGCAGAGTCCAGGAAGTGGGGGCCGTGGGGGGCATGGGAGGGGGCAGAGGCGGTGGCTTCACTGGGGGTGAGACAGGTTCACCCTCCCCCGCCATCTTTACAAACACCTGCCCCAGCTTGTTGACGAGGATGATCTTGGATGCTGCAGGTTTCGGGGGCTCAGGGGCAGGGCCCAGGCTCAATACCCGGACCCCTGGGGGTCCAGGGAGCCAGGCAAACGTCCGGGTGGGGTCAGCTGGGTTAGGGGGCAAGCCCTGAGGGGGCTGGCTGCCGTTGGCCAGGGGAGGTGCTGGGGGGAGGGGCTCCTCTCTGGGTCCAGCACCGCCCTCCCCAGGGCCCCCTAGGTTCTTCAACACAAAATCCACGATTTCTGACGGCAAGTCCTCAGGAGGTCGGGCCCTGTCCCCTGCAGTCCCGATGACCCCCGCCCGGCCTGCTCCTGGCCCTGAAGGAGGAGTCCCCTGGCCCCGAGGCTGCTGGACTGCCTCAGCCTCGCTGTCGGTGCCATCATCCACTCCGTCCAGCTGTTCAATGCGGGGGGCTCCGGGGAGGGCACCAGGGGCCAGGGCAGGGCCGGATACCACAGTCACAGGGAAGTGGACGTAGCAGGGGGTGGGGCCGGCCTCCTCCTCTGAGCTGTCCCCCGGGCCCCCGTGGCTGCTCCCCCGGCCCCTGCAGCCACGATCTCTTCCTGGAAGGGCTCAGTCCCCAGCAGGCTGGCCGCAAAGTCCAGGTCAGCAGCACTCAGTCCTGACACCACCTCCATGTCCTCAAAGTCTGGGCCCAGGTCTTCAGGGGGTGGTGGAGGAGATGGGGCCCGGCTTGGGGGAGCCAGCTCCCCTGAGGTAGGTGTGAGGGCTCTAACGACTGAGGTAGGAGGGGGCACCCTGAGCTGAGGAGAGGTTCTGAGAGGGGGAGAGGCCCGCCGTGAAGGTGGCAGCCTGGAAGCCAGAGGGCTGGGGCGACGGGAGCGTCTCGGGGGAGCTGGGAAGTCCGGGTCTCCCACCGTAGGGATGTGGTGGGTCAGAGAAGATGGACTTCCTGTAGGGGGAAGGGTCGGTGTCAGCCAGGAGTTCCTGCCTCACCCTGCCCCACCCCTCCCCAGGACTTCCAGGTACACACCAGGAGAAGGCAGGGGTCCAAAGGACACACCCCCCAAGGGCCTCCGGGATGGTGAGTAGTTGGGCACTTTGATTCGAGCCCCCGAGAAGGAGCGGGGGGCTGGAGGAGGGGCGCTGCTTGGATCCAGCCGAGGTGGGGGGTCCGGGTTCTGAATGGGTGGGTGGTGCTCAGGAGCTCTAGGGATAAGGGCATCTGTATCTGGCGGGGGGTCCACATGATCTGGGGGCTCTAGAGAGGCAAGAGAATGGGATCGTGGGTGGCGGGGGCTCCTTGTGAAAGCCTCTGCCCACACACCTTTCATTCTTTTGAGGCACCCACACCTCCGTCTGGCCCTTGACCTGGGCACAAGGTGCTTGCATTCCCAGTCATGGCCCAGGTCTCAAACCTCTCTGACTTCTGCAAAACCTCCCCATATACCTGGTTCAGAGTCCCTTTGTGACCCATCCTTTGCTATTTCCTCGCTTCCTGGATGCCTGCTGTTCCCTCCCAGATTCAGGCCCCACGCAGGGTATTGTCCTCCCTCCAGCACGGCCAGCCCTGCCATTTTCTTACTTGCACTGCACATCCCAGCCACATCAAATGCATCCACCCAATCCTGGCGCTTGCAGCGCCCCATTACCTGGCTCCACCCAATCTGTACAACTTGATCTCTGCTGCCTCCTCCCAATACTCCTGTGTTTCCAGCCAGGATGGCCGTACCCTCTTTCCCCTTTCTCCATGTTGTGCTCCAACCCGGAACAAACACCTTGCCCACAAGCACGATCCACATCTCTCCCTCCTCCCACTGGGCCCACCAGGACCTCTCTCTCTACCAGTCCTTGAGCCCATTCTGTGCTTCCTGCCAACCAGCCCTAAGTGCTAGCATGGAGAGGAAGGTGTCAGTTTGGGAAATGAGCAGATCTAGGGTTGAATCCTGGCTCCACCACTATGCCCTTTCTAGGATGTACAAAGGAGCTTTTCCCTTTTTCAAGGGGCTGTGGGGAGCATAACACAAGCAAGGAGCCCCAAGTCAGGTGGCCATAAATGCTCCTTACATTTGTCCAGAAGCTGCCACCCTCACAAGCAGTTAGGGTGCACCTACCTCTTTCCTCACTTCCTGGCATGAAGTTAATCTTAAGCTACCACCACCACCACAACAAACAGAATAATGGCAAACAGCCTGGGATTCCATTAGGGCACAGGAGAACAACGCTTGATGGGCAGCTGTTTGCGGAGGGCAGCACTCGGGGAAGAAAATGCGTGCGCTCCAAGGCTGTACCTGAGCAAGGGGCAGGACTGTGCACAATGGTCTGGTTCTCTTCTGCTGCCTCCAGGTGAACCGGCTCTTCCCTTGGCCCCCATGGCCGATACTCCAGGATCCGGCACCGATACCAGCAGCGCCGCCGAGCATCTACTGTGCTCCAGTACAGACGGGAGCACCTGGGGCAGGGGGAGGTGGGGGATGGTGGTGTGTGGGACAAAAGGGTCAGGACAACCTGGGAAACAAGATCCAGCCCTGGAAGCCCCCACCAACGCCCCTTGGGTTGCTCACTGGTAGCCAATGGGGAAGAGCCGTCCCTCACAGTCTGAGAGGTCAGACAGAGTGCCCAAGGAGTCGATCCGGATGGAGCCTATGGTACAGGTGGGTGGGAGAGGTCAGGAGAGCGGGCCTAGGCAGGGTCAGGAAGATGAGGGGAGAAAGCAAGCTGCTTACCAATGAGTACATTGATGGCATCAGGTTCAAGCCCCGTCAAGAACTTTCGCTTGAAATTGATGCCCTCAAAGTCCACGTAGACTCGGCGGAGAACATCAAAACCGTCAGGGTTCACGATCTCCTGGGAGGTGGGTGGCAAATGGGGTTGCTGGATTGGTGAGGGGGTGAGGGGGATGTGAGGGAAGGCTCACTCCAGAGAATGGTCAGTCAAGGGGCTTGACTAAAGCACTGCGGGGGGAGGGTAAGGGAACAAGGAAGAGACACTAATAGGCAGCTGGTGAGGCCCGAGGGGCTATGGGGTTCCCTGAGAGGAAGGAGAGAGCAAGCAGTGGGGCACTGTGTCCCCAAGGTGAGGGCCCACCTTGCCATCCAACAGGTCTGTGTGCTTCTGGCAGAACACTTTCTTGTCATCCTGGAAGATGCAGTAGCTTGCCCGGGCGCACATGAAGTGGAAGTTGCTGAGGCAGGAGGAAAGGCAGCAGCCCACCGTGGCACCAGGCTTCAGGCAGAGTTCACAGCGCTATGGGCAGAAGGGGCTGCTAAGCAAGGAAGCCAGGGCCTGACACCCAGCATCGCTGTCCTCAAAGACTCCCTTGGGCCCCTGCCGAGCCTAGCACCTCACAGCACAACAGCACATCACTCCGCACCAGTGGCATCCCGGCCCAGGCATACATCAAAACAAGCGCAGAGTCCTTGAAACAGAGTTGTAGCAGGAAGAAAAACAACAGGAGCTAAGGTTTCCTCACGCTGTTCTAACGTGGAGCCCGTATTACTTCACTGAACCCTAGCATCTGCCCACTGTAGCAGGTCTCTCTCATCCTGCTTCCTGAGGGTGAGCTGGCGGCACCCCACAGAGGAGGGGTTCCCACGCAGTACCTCACCTCACACGGATGGAGTAAGAGGTAAATGCCACACAAGCTTAGTAACAGGAGATCATCTAACTTTTAGTCTCCGAGGCTTCAGGCCCACATTAAGCCAGAGAGCACAAATAGGAAAAGACTTGCTTTCACTGCAGCACTAGAGTCCTGGACGGCCACAAGAGGCACCAAGGACAAGCTGTGGCGGAGACGGTGAAACCAGAGCTGTCTCTACTGGAGTTGGGCCCCACCCCTGCCCCCGAGAACTGCCCCCTCTTCAGGCCCGCGCCCTCACCATCTGCCTCCCTCGAGCCACAGCAGCATGCACGTTCTTGAGGGAGCCGTCGTTTTCTTCAAACACTTCGGCTGACCAAATGGCACAGTTGACGTGTGTCCACTCATTCTGCCCAATGTACAGGAGCCGTCCCGCCTCCTGGGGGCAGAGTCGTGGTGTGAGGGGAGGAGTCAGAGACCAGACCCTACAACCTGGGTCTTCATGCAGTAGCCCTCACCTTAGAGTCCGCATCCCCGTATTTGAGGCAGAGGGCACACTGACGGGGGTCCTCCAGGTGTGAGAAAGCAGCTGAATCCTTGCCCTGGAATGCTGGAAGGGGTGTGGGAAGGATGGTCCAAGAATGAGGATCTGGAGCCTGGCCCACTAACTAAGCGATCAAGCTTCTAGCCACAACTGCCCAGTACCTGTTGAGGGATCGCCTGGAGGCTGCCCCGATTCTGGGGTCTCTGGTTCCTGCTGCCTCCACTGAGCATAGACGTGGTCCAGGGATGGGGGCAACACCGCATTGGGAAGGACTCCGCTGTGGACAGGCAGGGTCAGCCTCTGACACATCTATTGAGGGGTGTTGGACTGGGGCCCACCCATAATATCAACCTGATTATGCCATGACCCGCTCTGTCCTCTCTATGTGAAACTTCTCTCAGCCTTCCAAACAAGCCAGACCCTCTTGTGTCACCTCTGCCACATGAAATACTGTTCTCCATGCCCAGAATACGTCTCCCCCACTTTTCAGCTTAGATGTCATTTCTCTGGGAAGCCTCAGGCCCGAGGCTCCTAGGCAGGCACCTCCTCTGAGCTCCCACAGCCCCTGGGCCTCCCCATCAAAGCCCTAACTGTCCAGGTTATCAGTGCCTGCCCAACTCCCCAAACATGGCTTGCCCACTGCTGTCCCCAGCACCACCTTGCACAATGTATAGCCGAAATAAGAATTAACCACACAATATGAGTCTCTGTTCATCTAGAACCACTGGGGACTCTCATCCTGGTCCTATGCCCTCCAAGACCCTAACCCTGCTCCGTGTCTATTCTCAGTCCAGCTGGACCCTGGATTCCCAGGTGCCCCTGCCTTTGCCCTCACTCCCTGGTTCCCCTCCTGCTACCCAGCCTTGCTCACTTGGGCAGCCGGGTACTCCGTCGCCAGTACTTGGGGTCGTGGGCGTCGAACCAGCCGAACGCAGACTCTAGCAGCTGGGGAGCAGGTTAACAGGATGAGAAGAACTGTCTTCGCCAGGAGAGGTGGTGGGGGCAGGAACCCACTCTCTCCTCCCTGCTACCATGCAAGCCACCCTCAGGGCAGCCCCCAAAGAGCTCACCTTCAGTAGGAGCCCCTTGGTCTGGCCTCCAGCCCGGCGCTCCAGCATCTCTCCTTCCTCAGAGTGCCTCATCAGGATGCCCACCACGTCCTCCATGAAGCTGTGCTGTAAGGGGGTTTGTCAGGACCCGAGCCCCCATCCCAATCCTCTCCCCCAGGCACGCAGCAGGTCCTCAGTGTCCCACTCACCACAGACTTGTAGTGGCCCTCCTCAAAGCGCCGGTTCACAGCGTGCAGATCACAGGGCCCTGGGTGCAGCTGCTGTCCTTCCTGCCCACACTGCAAAGAGGGGAAGTCAGCAGGGCTCGAGCTGGGCCGGGCCCCTCCCGTCCAGTCATCCGGGCCCGCAGACCTGGGTGCACAGCAGCAATGGGCCTGCCACCTTGGAGCTCAGCAGACCCTGAAGCACCTGGCGCAGGCCCCCCTGTAGGGCCCCACTCAGGGCCTCTCGCCAGCGAGGGTGTGTGGCCCCAGCACATGGCCCACAGGTGTACAGCACCGAGTCTGGCAGCCCTGAAAGGATCTCGTAGTCTTCATCTAGAACGGCCAGGGCAGGAAAAGGAAAAATGGTTTCAGTGACATGGAAGTTCTCAGACCGCCTCAGTCACTAAGAACATTTCGCTGTCCTCTGAGAGCCTGCGGCAAGGGGCAGAACAGGGCTGAGGCCACATCCCAGTCTCCGTCCACTCACCTGAGAGCCCCTCACACTTGGCATGCACCCAGTGGTCACACTGTGCACACTGCATCATCTTGCTCTCGTAGTCATTGTCTTCATAGCAGCGTGTGCAGATCGGGCAGTAGTTTCCTAGAGCAAGAAGAAGCAAGTCAGAAGGGTTGGTGCCATGAGCTGCCCTCGGCAGCCTGGCATGGAAGCCAGCCGGCCCACGACTGCTGCACAAGCTGCCCTGTCCTGCCCCACTTGGGTCCCTACCATGCCCCAAAGGCTGGCTAAAAATAAGGATGCTCTCCTAACTGTGCAGCCCCAAGGGCTCACAATGCAAAGACCCTTACTAAACCTGCTGCCTGAGCCAACGAGGAAGCCCAGGTCTTCAGAGAGCTCAGTGGAGACTTAAGGTTCTAGGAGGTACTTCCGGGACCACCATGAGGGTGGGGTCCAAGCCCTCCACTCCCACTGCCCTTAGAGGGACCGTGTCCCTCTCTTAAGTACTAGATGAGCTCCTACAAAATAGTACTTTGAATGGAAAGAAAGGCTCCAGAGGAGAAGAGCGTGGAGAAATACTAGCAGAGAAAATCTCTTCCAACTGCTTGTCTAGGAACCTGGCCCACTCCCCGGTGGCCCCCGGGGCCCCGGTCCCCTGCCAGGTCCCCACCTTTCTCAAAGAGCTGGGTGCACCTGGGGCAGAGGCTGTAATCTCCCGACCACTCGACGTCCCAGTTCTTGCCTGGAGTCGCCCCACAGCTCTTACATCGCACGCAGGCTGAGCAGATCTGGAAGGACAGGGCAATGTTAGAGGGAGAACCAGACACCAGGCTGGAGCAGTGTTAAGGTGGGGGGCGGGGGGGGCAAAGACGAGTGGGCAGGAGACAGATGCAGAAGGATGGGTAAGGAGAACAGGTGTGCGGGAGAGCTGAAGCGGAGGATGGAGAGCGAAAGAAGCAGGGCAGGAGAGAGATGAGGTGTGGAGACTAGCAGAGTGAGACGGAAGAGATAAGGCTATAGCAGGGGGCTGTGAGCTGGGGACTACGGAATCCATAAGTCTGTAAAACCATTACATACAAACTCTGCACAGATATCTTGTCTGCAAAATTCTTGAAGAGGACATGTGATATTTATCAAACTCTTAAGAGGACCTCTACCCTCCCACCCTCAAGAGCCCTGGCCTAGAGCAATCCTGGGGTGGTGGCTGCATTAATTAGAACTCCAAAGCCAGGGGAGGGGGTCTCATCTCTCACCCAGTGGCGCCGTTTGCGTGTGGCCCGGGTTGGGTAGCTGGGCCCCAGACAGGCTGGGTGGTAAGCATGGCGGCAGCGCTCACACTCCAGGAGGTGCTGCAGGATATTGGAGAAAGACAGCAATAGCAAAACCTACCGGCTCAAAGACACCCCTCTCCTCCATGCCACCACTGCCATGGCCCTTGTGCCCAAACCTTGGATCCCCGGCCTTTGCGCCCACAGACGTGGCAAAACTTGCAGCGGCGGCAGCACCAAGTGTCATGATGTTGGGGCAGGGGCCGCTCGGCCTCCTCCAGGCAGAATGGGTGGAAAGGGTCACAGCAGACCTGGCAGAACACCAGCTAGGAGTGGGGAGAGTGAACAATGGGCAGAGTAAGGGGCCAGGAGGCCGACCCTCTTTAAAGGGCCCAAACACCAGGCAGTCAGGGCTAACAGAGACTTGAGGGGAAAGGGATCCAACCTCATGCAGGCCTTTGCTGGCACACAGCAAGCACACCATGGGTGGTCCGCCTGGCACGGAGGTGAGTACGCTTAGGCCACCCATCAGCCACACGTTCTCCAGGTCACAATCCTCCTGAGGGAAGAGAAGATGCAGAATCAGAGGGCAGCCAGGAACACAGCAAGATCCAAACTTAAAGCCCAGGGTTCTCATTCGTAACCAACACGTTTCTTCCCACCAGAGACCCCATCACCCTATGCCATACCTTAAAATCCACACGAACCCGGTGCACACCATCTGGAGACTTTTGTTTTCCAGTCCAGCCATTGGGAAAAGAGGCAAAAGGGCCAGGGGCCAAAGCATCCTAGGGAGGGACAGTGGTGCTAAGAGGGCTGCAGCCCCACCATTTACCAACTTCTCACTGCCCTTTCCCCAGGCTATGCCACCCTGCCTTTTGCCTAAATCCTACTTGGCCTTCCAGAAAGAGATGCCTGCTTCACCCACCCAGGGCCTGTCCTCTGGCATGGAGACACTGTAGCACTCAGGTGAGCCTGTGACCCTGACTTGCCAGGAAGCTCCTTGGGATGGAGCCCCACCTCACACAGGGCTCAGGTTTTTGGTGTGGGGGCTATGCTGACCTTGTCCAGGCGCCTTCGGGCCTTGAGCTGCAACACAGGCTGCAGGGTGGGTTTGCGGGGCCGACTCTGCTCCTCTGGTTCTGGCACTGGCAGCTCTAGGCAAGACACAGGAGTGGTGAGGTTCCCCCTCTTCTCTGCCCTACCCGCCCCTCCTCGACCACCCCCATGTGATTTCCAGATCCCCACGCCTTTAACAAGCCCAGGTCCATGAGGATGACTTGAGCCTTGTTCAATAACCTACTGAAAACCTCCCGCACCCGTTCTCCCTGCCCACTAAAACTGCCCTTCTCTTCACTCAGTCACTCTCCTGGAGACTGACAGAGCCTTGGGTTGGGGAGTCCTAAGCCTTCCACACACAGGACTGATAGTGAAAGCAGCAAACAATTCATACCGTTCTCCCGGGGGGTCCGACGCCGAGGAGCAGGAGGACCCCCGGGCTCTGAGTCATCCGAGTCCTCAAAGATATCATAGGAGGGTCGCTGTTTAACGCAGCGCCGGGCTGACTTGCGCTGCAGTAGGAAGGAGTCTTGCTCCTCGGGCCCCGGGGGGCCACCACTTCCTCCCGGGGCCCCCCAGCTCCCGCACCCCGGCGTGGGCCTGGAGGACCAGGGGAGGCCTCAGGAGATTCATCGGAATCCCAGGGCAACAGCGTCTTCACTATCGTCCGGCCTGTGGGAACAGGGAACTTAGTAAGATCTGAGCTCAGCCAAGGACTTGGACACTAGAATGGAGAAAAGCCAGAAAAAAGCGCAGAAGAGAACAAGCACAGGAGGTACAGAAGTGCATGATGGGAAAACTACAAAGGTGGTGAACTGCAAAGACAAAGTGAGGAGAGGAGAGAAAGACATGGCCTCCTCTATAGCATGCATCTCAGTAAGACTGGGTAAAGAGATGCTTCTCAAGCCTCGTTACCTTTTTTGGCCAGCCGTTCCATCTTCCGAGCCTCTATCTTGTCACACTTCCGGTATCTGGGGAGGGGAGCAGCACGTCACCAGGGTAGGGGACTGGTGGTCTGGGGGAAGAGAGGAAGCTCTCCACAAGGATGCCAATCCCACTGCTCTGCTGGGGCAGGAGGCCTGGGTGACTGACAACCATGGGTGGGAATGGAGCCTGCGCCCCAGCTACTCACACACAGCACTGCTTCTTGGTGTTGGGGCCCCCAAACTTGGGCTTGTCCAGGCAGTTGACACAGGAGCCACAGTCCTGCACACGCAGGCAGCCCCGACAGTGTCCACACCGTGCCATCCGCATCTTCTTGCCGTGATGGGAGGGCAGTGAGCGCCGGGGTGCGTGTGCCAGGGTCCCTCCAGACCCTGTAGGCTCTGAGTCTCCCCCGGGCCCTGTTGACTCCACCTTTCCCGGCTGGGACTGGGATGGGACGCTCTCAGTCTCAGATGCTGATGATGTATCTAGTGCAGTGGAGAGGTGGGAATGGAGCCACAAAGCACAGGAGTTCTACCTTGGTCCCCTGACCCACCCCCCCAAGATCCCATTGAACTTTCCCACCATGCTCAGGCTCCAAGTGCTCCCAAGTCCACTCTAAGATCTAGCACTCCAACCCACTTGCCACCTGGCCCAAAGCACCCTACTCAGCTGCCATTCTCCCAGGTTCTTGATTCCTTCACTCACCCCCAAATTTGACACAGCTGTCAAAACTTCCCCACAACACACCCGCCCCTACCCTCCGCATTGAGGTCCTGCCGATCCCGGAGAGGGAGAGCGCTGAGGCGGGGGACGTCTTCGGGCACCATGGCCCGGGCCTGACCCAGGGCCACAGCAGCATGACGGCACACATGTTTGATGCGGGGGCCTTGCACAGGGGACTCAGGGCCCTGGGGGAGGAGAAACCAGGAATACCTGTGGAGAGCTGCCCCTCATACTCCCTCTGCCAGTCTTCCCCAGAGGGCATTCTTCCCACTCCATACCGATGGTCTCTCCCTCTTAGTTTCCACTGATTCATCTTCCGACTTGACAGAACCTCTATCTGGGATCTGCTTGACAGTCCCCACAACCTCCTCCATCTGCCCTCCAGGGCTGGGCTGGTGGGGGAATAAATAGGGTCAGAGGCTGGAGAGTGAGGACAAATGGGGCCAGGGAAGGAACCCAAGAAGCTCGGGGACAGGGGAAAGACTGGCTTGGAAGGTTCCCTGCAATGCTAGAAGGTGTCCTGAGAGCCAGGAGGTAAAGGGACTACAGAGAATTGAGCC
Source organism: Tragelaphus eurycerus (assembly GCA_935064755.1). Lineage (NCBI taxonomy): Eukaryota > Metazoa > Chordata > Mammalia > Artiodactyla > Bovidae > Tragelaphus > Tragelaphus eurycerus. Next base: position 11,256,460 of record CAKXYN010000020.1, read on the forward strand.
TGAGTGACTGGGTGTAGAGGCCTGGCCAAGGCACCATGCTCACCGGCATCAGAGACGCCACTTTCTGCTGCTGCTGCTGGTCAATCTTGATTAGCTGCACCTTGGCTCTCTTGAGGAGACTGAACATTTTCTCCTCCACACCAGACAGTGGTAAGGACCCCAGGCCTGCAATCCGGGCCTTTTCCAGTGGTGGCGCCTGCTGTGGTGGTGGCTGCAGCTGTAACTGTGGCTGCAGTAGTGACTGCTGTGGTGGTAGTGCTGGGGGCAGCAGCTGGGTTTGCAAGGCCTGTAGGGGCTGCTGCAGCTGAGCGTGAGGCTGTTGCCCACTGCTTGGAGCTGGAGCCCCAGGGGAGGGCATCTCAGCCTTAATAGGAGTGGCGACCACAGGGGCAAATCGAGGCAAGCTGAGGTGGTTCGTGCGGCCCACTGCCCGCGGCTCAGGCTCAGCTGGAGAGTCATCGGCAGGAGGAGGCTCTGGCTCAGGGGCTTCAGGGGCCCCAAGAGGAGGAGTAGTAAGCACCGATTCGTAGATCTTCAGGTGGGCTTCACTTGGGGTAAACTGAGGGGCCCGAAGGAGCAGGGGCCTCCGGGAAGGAGTGACAGGGGCAGGAAGTGGGGGTGGGGCCGGTGGAGGAGCAGGGGGAGGAGGGGGCAGTTCCCGGGTCAGTGACGTCCAGCGAAATGTGGGTTCCCTTAGGATGGACCGTCTCTTCTCAGGGAGTGGGACTGGGGTAGATGGAGGAGTTGGGGCACGGGGTGGAGAGGGGGCTGGTGCTGGTTCCTGGGGGGCCAGTGGGGAGGTGGCAATGGGAGGCCGTAGAGTAGGTGAGACCTCCACCTTTGGGGGCTTGGGGGGGTCTTCATCCATAAATCGCCGGGGTGTCTTGATGACACGGGAAGAGCGGGCACTCACCACAGGCATAATAAACTGTCGGATGTTCTTCAGAAAGGTGGTACTTTTGGGGGCCACAGTAGGGCTGTCTTCCAGAGGGCCTCCTGTGGCGGTGCTGGGGACTGGAGTGGGAGGAGAGGTACCCTCTGGCCCTGCCCGAGCAGCTTCCCGCTCTGCCCGCTGGCTGGGAGTTAGGGGAGGCCGGCCCCTCTTTCGCGAGCATGTAGCTGGGACCACGGGAGGAGGGGACTCTTCCTGCTCCTCGGGGGCACGAGGTGGTGGAGGGGTTGGTGGGGGTGGAGGAGAGACAGGTGGGGGGGAGGGCAAAGAGGGGATGGAGGAGATGCTGAAGGGGGTGGCAGGGATGGAGGAGGTGGAGGGGCTGGAGGAGTCAGGGGTGGTGATGGCAGCTTTGCCTCTTCCTTCTCCTCGGCTAGCACCATTGCTTCCTCAGCTACAGCTCTCTCTTCCTCCTCATCTTCCTCTTCTTTCTCCTCCTCTCCCTCCTCCTCCAGCTTCTGCTCCTTCCTCCAGCCGGGGCCCTCTCCTTGACCAGATCCAACTCTTTCCTGGGGGGCATCCTGCCAGCTTTCCTCATGCTGATCTTGACCCTGACCTGATTCAAGTCCCAACTGTCCCATCTTCATTTTTTTGGCCTTTGAAACAAACTTGATCACGAGGGGGAGCCGGCCTCGGCCTCGGCCCCTGCCTCCACGGCCTCCTCGCCCAGACTGTCCTCCACGCTTGGGGGTCCCAGGTCCTGGGCCGGGCCCCTCCTTGCACTTCCAGCTGCCAGTTCGGTGTTTTACTGGAACAACAGGAGGTGGGGGCTCAGGTTTGGGGATTGTCACAGCTGCTTCTGCCACCACTACTGCTTGTTGCTTCTTCCTGCAAGGGCCTGCTGGCCGTCCTGGGGGCCGTCCCCGAGACCGACGAGGGGTGGAGGACTCACATGCCCGGCTCCGGGGGGCTGGGGGGTGCCTGGGCCCGCCGGAGAAGTTCAGTCAGTGCCTGCACCATCCGTTCTGTGCCCTCCTCACCCCGTTTCCGGGCAGGAGTCTTTGGGGGTGTAGGAGTCACATCTGCTAGGCGAGGAGGCGGAAGGGGGGTCATCTTATGCTTGCGGCCCCGACCTCGGGGGGCTCGACCTAAAAGGAGAATAGGTGTGGGGAGATGGGTCAAGCTGGCCCTGCAGACAGAGGAAGACTCCAGGAGGGCAGGGACTCTGACTTGTCTGCTTCCCCAGCAGCCCAGTCTAGCTGGTGCTTTGACACAGAACACGCTTGGTAACTGTTGGAGACTCTAGAGCAGGGCAGAGCTGACACAAAAAGTAAGGGTAACATTCCTATAAAGCTACAGAGGTAGAGTTTCCCGGTCACTCACCTCGCTGGGATCGGAGCGCAGAGCGCAGGGAACTGGAGGCCACATCTTCATCTGAGTGAAAACCCTGAAACTCCTGATTTAGGGGACCAGGGGTGGAGGGGAGAAACAGCATCAGTGCCAAAGCCCTTGTTTAGCCTGAGACTCAGGTATTGAGGAATATCCCCAGCTTCCCCCTTAACGTATCCCTATTTACAAATAACTAAAGAGACTAGAAGGTGAAGAGGAAAAACACACAATCTCTTCCCAGAGATGAAGATAGAATGTATTTTGAAATTGCATCCCCAGTTTCAGACCACACCAGCACAAGCCATCAGTGGTCCACTGGCTCAAAGGAAACAAAACAGGGTCTAAGTCAGGCAGTAGCCACTACCCTCATATTCGCTCATCCTCCAACTCAGAAAAAAGTAGAACCTCTGTCTATACCCTCTCAAGCTGCTGTTTCTCTCTGAATGAAAAATGGGAATTGGGGCACTCAAGTGGGGTGTGCATGTACATGTATTAAGTAGTTTATCATATTATGACCTGCCTTTAGCACTCAGGTGGCTACAGAACGTCCTAAGCAGTACAACCCACACCTTCGAGCCCTTTCTGAGAGACTGGTGATAAATCCTGAATTGAACTCAGACCTGCCAGAGCGCCCAGTCTCACCTACGTCCCATGTCTCTTGCACCTCTGCCCCCAAGAGGAAGCCCTCCACCATTCTCCCCTCTCTTCACTTTAGTCGGAAAAAGAATTGGGGCACTGGTGAAATGTGATGTGTCGGAGCTTATGAAGCCGGGTGGGGCAGCTTGCAGGTCCACAGGCTAGCCCGCGTCCACTCAAGCCACGCTTCTGCTGTCAACCACCACTGGTTGGGCATGCAGTCCCACAGCCTCCTAGCCCAAATCTCTCCAGCCCTGGCTTTGCCAACTACCAAGAAGGATCAGCCCAGGACACTTCTGCAGGACCTGCCTCGAGCCGAAGTGCTCAGCGGCAGCTCAGGCTTGTCTATCCACTTTCAGAGGCCTCTTCCACCGACAGCTCCGCACAGCCTACCTACCTCCTCCCCTGCCTATTTCCAGGGCCCTTTCCCTCCCCAAAAGCCCTGAGGACTCCGCTTCCCCACGCCACCCCTCGGGGCCACCCAGACCCCTGGAAGCCCCCTGCCTCCGCCCCGCCCAGCGCTGGGGACGCCTCCGACTGCCTCACCTCATCGTCGGACTCCCCGTCACTGCTCTCCTCCTCCAGCAGGCAGCCCCGGCTCGGGCCCCAGCCCCGGCCCCGACCCCGGCCCCGGCCCCGCTGAATGCGCGGGCCGGCCCACAGGCGGCGGAGCCGGCGCAGGCCCCGGTGGAGTCCCAGCAAACGGAGCAGGGCCGTGTCCTCCCCGGGCTCGGCTCCGCCCGGCCCCGCTGCGCCGCCGCCGCGCCGCAGAGCTACCCGCACTCTTTCGGCCCCGTTGCCCCGTCCGCCGCGGCCCCCGCCCCCGCCGGAGCCCCGCGGCCGGCCCGGGAAGCGGCCCCGCGCGGAGGCAGGCCCGGGGCAACTGCCGCCGCCCGCCGCCGCCGCCATCTTGGCACCGTGAGAGGGGCCGGGGAGGCGGGGGGAGGGGCGGCCCGTACGCAGGGCCGGGGGGAGGGGAGCAGAGGAGGGGCGGGGCGGCTTAGGTTCACGACAACAACCAGCGCCGCCGCGGGGCCGACAGGAGCCGGGGGCTGGGCCGGCCGCGCGGGGCACCACGGGAGCGGGAGTCCGAGGCCGGCCGGCTGGTCACCCTTAGACCGCACCTAAAGAGCCTAGACCCCGCGTCGCGGCGGGAGAGGGCGAGGCGCAAGGATCTCCGGGAAATGTAGTTCGAGCACCTCGTTCCTTCCGCCGCGAGCTAGGGCCGCGAGAACTGGGACTATGGGAGCCTGACCCGGCCCAGAAAGCAATCTCCCGGGCCGCCGGGAGTTGTGGTTCTCTCCCGAGACTCCTCCCATTGTTCTTGTCGAGGCCAGCCGCCCGCGCGAACTACCAATCCCAGAGTGCAGCGGGCCTTGGACCCTCAGGGACACTGGGAGATGAAGTTCGCGACTGCAGGAGGCGTGGGCTGGGTAAGGGGCGGCCGCCTCAGTTTGGAGTTTGACCCGGCAGCCGCTCCGTACGGCGTGGAGGGAAGATACTAGAGGGGCTGCGGCTTTTCGGCTCTTGTGCTCCGGAAAGGAGTCGGGTGGTTGAAAGCAGAGCATAGCATGCGTTCCTTTCGAGTCCCGGGCCAGACGACCCAGACTCAGCGCGCAGTTGCTTGCTGTGAAAGGGACCAGTAACTTGGGATTCTCACAGCCTTTCTACACAGGGCTTGCTGCGAAGTCGGTCTGGACACCACCCTGTCCTCGCGGCCCGCTGCCTCGAGGGGAGGATCAGAAGCCCTGGGAGACGGAGGTGGCGGCCGCCACGTTGAACCACCAGGGGCCGCTACAGGACTAAGGGCAAGGCTGCCTCCGCGCGCAGACGAAAATCTGGACTCTACTTTCTGGTCCCGAGAGGAGAACACAGGAAACTCTTTATTTTGGTGATGAATCGCCAGTCCTCGCACAGTTAACCGTCACTCGTGCAAACTTCACTGCCCTCACCCCACAGGGGCTCTCTGGCCCAGGTCCGCGGCCCGAGGCCGTCTGGGAGAGGGCTCCTGGCGCCCTTACCGCAGCGCTTCTTGGAGCCGAGTTTGGCTAGGCTGCCGCAGCCGCGGTATGGAATCAGAAGCCTAGCCTGCTCGCCGGCCCGTCTTTCACTTTTTAATTGTAAGCTTGGCTGAAGCCAAAGAAGTTACTGACACCCCGTCAGGTGGTGGAGGAAGAGGGCCTACTGGGAGAGGTCGAGGCCCTAGATGGCCTCGAGGAGGAGGAGTAGAGGAAGGTGGAGCGAATGGTCCATCCCGGCGGGAGCTGACTGGGCGAGTGGCCGCGCATGTGCGCCTGCATGGAGGCCAGGCTGGGGCAGCCGGCCTGGCACAGAGGGCAGCGGTAGGGTGCGGCCCCGTGCGTTCGCAGGTGCTTGGTCATGGCTGAGAAGTCCCGGGAGCGCTGGGGACAGAGGCTACAGGAGAAGGGCTTCTCTCCTAGGGAAGGTGGAGGGGAAGGCTCATAAAGGAAAGAAGAAGGGCATGAAGGCTCGCCTAGGGGTAGGTAGGGGCAGCTGGGCAAGGTTGTTGCTCGGGAGCACAGCCTTCACAGAGGGACTTAGGAGCGGGCCCACTGGAGTTTGGAAGGAAGCAGTTTGCACAGGGCAGGGCGCCCGTACCTGTGTGGACACGGTAGTGCGTCTCCATCTGATGTTTGAGTGAAAACCTCTTCCCACAGACAGAGCAAGAATAGGGCCGAGACCGAGCAGGAGTGGGTGGGGGAGGGTGTGGGTGAGATGGGTGGCTTGCGGTGCCGACCTGACCCACACAGGTTGCTAGTTCACCTGTGGGAACAAAAGAAAGGAGGGCAGGGCTGGGATTCCCAGAGCCGGGTCACTGGAACACTCAGGCTGGGGCCATAGTGGCGCTGAGGCAAAAGCACCCTCACCCTACTCACCTGTGTGCCTCTGATCAGACTCTTCCGTCTCCCCAGGGCTGAGCTGTGTGGGGACCTGGGGGAGGGAACCTGGAGGGAACAGTGAGGCAGGCGCCCTGCTCAGGCTGGACTCCTGGAGCCCTGACCTCAGTCCCAGGCTCGAGACCACATTACAGGGTGCATGCCAGGCAGTGAGGGGCTTACCTGGGGTGGGGCTGGAGGAGGCCAACTGGTTCTGGCTCCAAAGGCCTTTGTGGAGGTTCAGGGACAGTGGGATCCTGGGGGTGGGATGGGGAAGAGTTATGGCCTTGGTTACACCTGGGATCCTGCGGATCCCTTTCTGGGAAGGGAGGAGTCATAAGTCCTCTGTGGGGCCTGGGCTTTGGCTTGCCCTGTGATGACAGCTTCTTGTCCTACCTCAACTCAGGAAATGTATAGTACAGATAAGAGATGTGGTAACCTTCCACCCATCACTGCTGCCTCTCATGAGCCACTCCCTCCCAGCCAGAGGTCTTCCATAAGCCCTTCAACTCACCTCTGGTCTCCAGGCCAGACCTCTTGCCAGGCTCCAGTCATAGGGATGCTATGGGAGAAGGGAGTGCCATATCTAGGCGGCAACAGAAGGATGCTCCACAGGGCAGGCTGGCCCTCCCCCAACCAAGGGGCCTCAGCCCACCAAGGGCTGGGGGTGATGCCAGTTTGGAAGGCACCTGCTGGGGGAAGGGGGCCAGGGAACTCCCGCAGACTTTCCTCAGAGCCCCTTGCACTGTCCCTCAACCACATGATTACTTCTTGCTTCCCACCGACTCTGCCATGGCCAACAAGGGCTTGGTGGAATTGCTCCTTTGGTCTCATCTGCTCCCCTTGACCCTCCAGAGTTGCCTCTGCCATGTCAGGGCTCTCTCTTGGTGGCTGCGGCCTGTGCAACGTGTCCTGCTCTTTCCCACCAGCCCTAACAAACTTCTCTGGTCTCTGCTTCTCCCCAAAGGCCCCCACGCCTCTCTTCGAGTCCCTTGTGGGTTTCTCTAGCTCCTCTTGTTGTTTCTTCAGCCCTGGACCCAGCTCTTCTCTGGCCATGTCCCTTCGAGCCCTAATGCATGCCTCTTCCAGGGACTGGACCCCCAGTGTTCTGGCTGCCTCCTCAAGGGGCCCCAGTTCCTCAGGATGCAGCTCTAGACTCTCCCCATAAACAAAGTGCAGAAGTTGGGCAAAGGTGGAAGGGCTGATGCCTTTCACCACAGCCCAGCGGCCCCTGCGACCCAGTTGCTGGCTCACACCTGCCAGCACCAGGCTGTGGGCAGGGAACTCCTGGCTGCCCACTGTGATCAGGGTATCACATAGTGCTGGCCGGAGCCTGGCTGCTAGCCGTACCAGCCGATCAGAAGCATATGGGCTAGGCAGTCTTGTTGGGGACAGGGGCATTGTGCCTTGCCTGGGTACCAATCTCAGAGGTTCTGAGAGAAAGGCCACAGTGTAGGGTCCATGATGAAAAGGGGAGGGAGGAACCGCATACTCAAGCCTGTGGAGGTGAGGGAAGAAAGAGTGAGTTGCTGGCTTTGAATCAGCTCTCTGTCCTGACTGGAGCAGATAAACTGACCCAAGAGAAAACCCGAGGTTGTTCAGAATCATAGCGGGGTGGAGGTGGTGAGAGAATGGAAATTAGATCAAATTCAGGAGTTAAAGAGCAAGGACTGGACATTGAAGAGCTATCTCAAGTAGTAGATAGATGGGTCCTGCCAGTTGGCAATGTCTGACTTAAGGGAGAGCAGACACTGATATTTCTGCTTCTCCAAGCTCCTCTGCAGGGAAAGACCCCTGAGTAGGCCCCGGCTCTCATTCCAGACAGGATCACCACAAAACCCAGTCAGCCCTGTAAGTTAGGGGTGGAGCCAGACACAGTTTCATGGAAGTTTAGAAAGCTAGTGTGTCCTCCTGCAAGCCTGTCATGTGGAGCTGAGAGTCCTGAGAGGAAAAAAGGGCAGCAAGATGGGGTCGTAGCTGCAGAAAGCAGGCTCAAGGCATCAACTGATCATCTCCCTCAGGATGAAACTTCTAGAAACCATCCTCAGAGAAGGAACTGGAAGTGACCAAAAGTTCCCATGCAATGAGATAAAGAGAGCAGGTTGGAACTCAGAGGAGAGAAGGCTCCTCACCCAGGGATGGAGAGATGTCGGAGAAGGCTTTGACCCTGGAGGAAGCAGGCGAAAGGGAAATGGAAACTATGGAGGGAGAGGCTATTTCCTCTCAAGATAAGGATAAGGAGACGGTTCAATTTTGTTTTTCATAAGCCAAAAATGAAGATTAGAAAGACAGAACCCAACACGGCAGAAGTTTGTCACACATCAAAACCACCACATTGGCTTTTAAGAGAACTGGGAACCCAGATACAAAGAGACAGACCTAAGTGTCCCAGAGCCCAGCAGGCATATTCCTAAGTGTAGACTCACCCTGAGTACAGACCCCATAGGAGGGAGGAATTACTACTTGGACACCTCACAGGGAAGGCTACAGGCTGGCAGGAAGTGGACACAGAGGAATGTAATGGGAGGAAAGTCTCAGTTGGGGAGAAGCAGCCACTCACCGGTTGTAGCTTCCTCCTGGACACCGCATGCTCTGAACTGCTGCTGGGGCTCCTGGCCCCCCCACTCTGGAGCTAGCCCCGCCCCTGACTTCACAGTCTTCCATTGGGTGTCCCAAGTATCAGTCTGCCACAGTCCCCCAAGGGGTGTGGTCTTACACCCCTGGCTGTGTTTCATCCTTCCAGGAGAGACCACCCCTCTCCCAGAACCCAAGCATTCTGCCTTCTGACCCCTGGTCTTATTTCATTTGTGAATTTCTGGAGCCAAAGAAGTATATCTGAAGCAGTAAGAACTTTGGGATAATCAGACCTGCATTTGACTCTCATCTCTGCCACCTACTAGTTGAGTCACCTTGGGCAAGTCACCTCTTTGAGCCTCAGTTACCTCATCTGTGAAATAGGGATAAGCTCTGCCTACCTCATTATGAGGTGGGGTGAAGATGAAATGACACGATGTATGTGAAAGTGGTTTCTCGGTACATAGCATCATTCAAATAGTATTAGTTCTGTTTCTTAGAGGTGTCAGTAGAGCTCTAGCAGCTGGAAGCTCTTTATACTACCTCAAAAGTAAAAGGACTGAAACATCTGGATTCTAAGAAGAGAGCGAAAGAGGGCCAAAAGCATGCCTCCTCCTCCCTCTCTCTGACTTGGTACTGGGAAGCCTCCACTCCTCTATGGGAATGACCCAGGTCATCTGGGCCATCACTGGGGACAGGGTATGTGAGTGACTCAGATCCTCCCATCACGCTCTGAAGGGGGCAACCCCAGGAAGGGCCTGCGGTGGTCTCGGAAGAGAAAAACTCTTTTTCTTGGGCTGATGACAAATGACATTTCTCTGAAATCAGGACTCGCGGAGTTACTTTGACTTCCTGCCCAGGGGATGAAGGTCCTCGGAGATTTGCCCTCTTTTCACACTTTAGCACTCCTTAACCTGGGGAAAAGATGAGATCTGAGAGACTCACATTTCTTTTTCTGTTTCTTATTATTTCTTGCAGATTTTTCATGCATAGGGCAGGTATTGCTAGATAGCTTATGATATGTGCCTGACATATATGCCTAATAAATAACTAGAAGAGTAACAAGTCAGGCACTGGCAGGCTGGTCTGATGACAAGACCCAGTCTGCTTTCCCCAAGCCTTCTCTCCTAGATTATGATTCCCTCCTAGACTCAAATATTACGTCTCTAAAACTCCTGTTTCGCCTTTTGGCTTCAGGACCCTCAAATGTTCAGACCACCCTTCTACTCTCTGTTGAGACCTAACATACCTTCATTCTACCTCTCATTCTACCTTGGGTCCAAGCAGATGTTATCCCTTCCTAGATCAGACAGGGTGTGCCAATGGGTGGGGCCAGTGGAGGGGCAATAATAGTGTGGCGAGAGGGGAAGATGAGTCAGAGTGAAAGGGAAAATGCAAATGGGGAAGTTGTATTCATTTGCTACTCTGGTTGTTAAATATTTTCCATTTCTAAGCTTTCTAACTCCTCACACCACCACACCCAGGGACCCATGAAATACCCATATAAAAGACCCTTGACTTGGACACAGAAAAACACCAATCCTTGACGTGTATGTATATGGAGGGAAAACGTCCTTCCTCCCACACAGAAATACACACTCTGAGGATGTGGAATAAGTCGGGGAAGCCACAAAGGAGGAACCCCAAGTGTAGGTATAGGGGTCTGGAAGATTACATCATCACCCAGTGGAGTGGGGTCCCCCTCACTTCCCAGGCCTACAGCATGTGCCCATGACTCAGCTCCCCCACTGGTGGTTTGCCCATTGATGTTCAGAAGAGATGGAGGCTGTGCTCAAAGAGTAGCATTTTCTTATCCAAATGCAGTTGACAGGGAGGGCCATGGGCTTTCAGGAAACCTAACAGGGAGGGTAAGGGGTGAGGGGACTCCCCGTTCGGTGAACTAAAGCCCCCAAGGTTGGGAAACCCCATCTTTCCCTCCCACTTGGTGTCTACCCTCATCTAAGGCTATCTCTTTAGAGACTGCCTCCTTAGAGGGGTCGGGCCCTCTACACCTCAGCCCTTCTTCCTGCTTACATTCTTGACTGCACAGTCCAAACCATCTTTCACTGAGCAGTGACAAGCAGAAGCAAGTACCACTTTAACTTGGAACGGTAAGCACACTGCTGTTTGTCTTTTTTTTTCCTTTGGCCACAAGTCATGAGGAACTTCCCCAACAAGGGATTGAAGCCTTGCCACCTGCACTGGAAGCGCAGTCTCTTTTATCACTGGACCACCAGAGAATGTTGTGTTTCTCTTCTCTTTCCCTCCAAGTCTCAGAAACCTTTCCCACCCTCCACTTGCCAGGCTGACTCAATAGGAATCTCCTGCACTTGTCTCTCTGGGGTGGAGCCAGGAAATCACAGGTATTGCGGACACAAGCCTGTATCTTGGGATAGAGTGGAGTAGGCAGGAGAGTTTACATAGGATATAATTGGAAGAGAAGTATGTGGGAAAAGGAGGTGTAATTTTTGCCTCTCAGTACTTTATAATACTTATATTACTAAATAAAGTTTTAAATCTGATATCTTTGATTCTTACTGATATACCTGACCATAAGCCCATTCAAGCACAACTCAGCTTGATGTAAAAAATGTCAGAAGAGCAATATAAGTACGGATTCTCTCTAAATATTATAATTAGAACTTAAACCATCAGGGGACTTCCCTAGTAGCTCAGTAGCTAAGACTCTGTGCTCCCAATGCAGAGGGGCCGGGTTTGATCCCTGGTCAGGGATCTAGATCCCACAAGCTGCAAATAAGAGTTCTCATTATGCAACTAGAGATCCTGCATGCCACAAGGAAAAGCAAAAGATCCTGTGTGATGCAACTAAGACCTGGTGCAACCAAATAAACTAATTTTAAAAAAAAAAGCTAAACCATCAGAATATGCCAATTAGAGGGATGCTTATTTGTTTTATGAAAAATACTCCCTTTGTCTCATGTATTAAATATTGAGTACCTCCAAAATCAAGTTAAACAAGATTCAATTTAGGAAAGTTCTATGAACTTTCCACTCTTCCCAGAGACACATCGCTTTCTGCAAATTAAGGTGATTAAACTTCCCATATTTTATACAGCTTAAAACCAATTACCCAAACCTTACAGAAAACTTGAAGTGTTCATTCTTTAGTTAATTACATCCAAGACGTACCAGAGAAGAGATGCCACAGAGTGAATGCGTTTCTTTCTTCCCTTAAATCTATGTTCTACATAACCCAAGATATGGATATAGTAATAGGCAGGTGAGCTGAATCTAGGTCATAGAGACCCTATTATAGCACACTTTTTGCAGATTATGTGGCAAAAGAACCAGACTAGAAATAAAAACAATTTAGGTTCCACTGCCTCTTCACAATAGACAGCTTTCTTCTTCAGCCTAAACTTGGGGCTAACTCTTCTGAGACCTTCAACTTCCTCATAGGGACTACTTTCCACACCAGTGTTGAATATCCATATTGCCTCAAATCCAGACAGAGGGCGCCACTCTGACCTCTAGTTGTGTCCCTTCCCTTGGGCTGAGGAGTCCAAGGGTATCTAGGAAGTACCCACTTGTACCTCCCAATTCTAGACCATACTCTGGGAACTCAAAACCCCTGACCTCCTGGTCCAAATGGTCCACTACCCAGGCTCACACGAACCTCAACCCTAGATCTATACTCTTCAGAATGGTGTGGCCCCGAATGGGTGGGAGGGGCATGGAGACTGAGCTTGGACAGGCAGGCTAGTGTGTGAGACACCTTGAAGTGTACGCTAACACCAGATGTGGGGAGAAGAGGGAAAACCTCCCATTTCTAGTTTTGCCTAATAGATAATATGAGGGTCTGCTTTAATCTAGTAGCTGTTAACCTCTCAAGGGGTCACTATCCTTTTTAAAATCATATGTTATGAAATCAACTCTTTACATCAGAAAATTGTAGATTCTCATACTATTTTGCATATGAATGACAAGAGAGTCACAGACTGCTCTGAACCATCCTTGGACAGGATCCACTCCTCCTCTTTGTGGCTGCTTCCCTCCCCACCCCTAGCCCCAACAATACACATACAGTTTTTCTGATTATTTCCAGGAGCTCATAGACCCTTGTAATCCACTCATAAACTATCCCCTTGCACTACACCTTTGGTTTGAGAACTCTGGGTGTACATAAAAGCACCCTGAAAGCTTTAATACTTTGTAGAACTTGAACAACTGAGTGAAATTAGATATCAACTTCCTGCACCATAAGTATAAAAATCTTCAGTAAAGACAGCATGGGTGACTTCTTAAAGAGCAGGATATCTCACACACCTCCTCCAGTGTCCAATACAACATCCATCTTCCCCAAGCCCCCACCCCATGCTTATAACCTGATATCTTCTGGAAATGACCAGAAACAGTTTGAGGGAAAAAATGGGGACAGGAACTAAAAGGTCCCAGACACAACTCAATCTTGATTCTGTCTAGAGCCACCACAAGTCAATAATACTTCGTGGAGGGCAAAAACTTCCTGGAATTCAGACACCCTCCTCTCCCTGGAACCTCCAGAAAACCACGGGCCTAACCTCTTGGCCACGTTGTCCAACTTGTACCCAGTACTGGAAAATCTTCTGTGAACACCCCAACCTGGGATCCAGAGACCTCCCCACCGCCAAAGTCTTGCAGCCATATGTTCCCAGCACAGCCAGGATGCAAAGACTCTTGACAATTTCCTGTTGGGCTTTTTACTTCATCAACACTTACTCTCAGCCCAGACTGGATCCAGAAACTCCAGAAGGCCTCTCAAGTACTTACTAGTTTCATTTCTTGGTCAAAGACTCTCACTAACCTCTGAAGAGTCACAGACCTCTCTAGTCACCAGATCCAGGCTCAGTCCAGAACCCAGACAACCTGTGATGGTTCAGAGGCCATACCTCATGGCCAGTGACCCCACACAGAGCTCCAAGTGCCTACAACTGCTCCATAACACATTTCCAAATCAGGCTATCTCAGGGACCATGGACCAATTCATAGGACATGCTGGCCTGGTTTCTGCCCAGCTGGGCCCAACAGTGCCCAAGAGACCCAATTTCCAGCCTCTCCAGGGAAGAAGGAGTCCCTAGAGGCCAAAGCCCTCACCCTTCCTTCCCAATCTTCCTCCTCATGACAACCACTCAAGCCCCCATACCTCAGCTTTACCTGGGCCAGGTCTAAGCCCGGAGAAAAGTAAGATAATCCATGATGCTTACTGACTCAGGCCCTGTTCCTCTCCCCACTCAGCCTCACATTCACTCACGGTGGCACAAACCCGAGTGGCCGTTAGAAATTGGAGCGGCGCGAGGCTCATGGCTCGAAGCCTGACCATGTGCATAGCTCGCTGGTCCCGCAGGGAATCCAAGGCAGAAGCTGATTGGCCGCAGTACTGGCCACACCCTCTTCCTTGGCTCCACTCCCCGCCCTCCCCTCGCCCTTCAATCCCCGCCTCTGCCTCGCGACCTCTGCTGATTGGCTGCAGAGCCCAAGCTCTTGCCCACGTGGCCGGCGCTGTGGCGAGGAGGCCTTAAGTCTGATTGGTCTGCGGACTTAGGCTTCAGGCTTCTAAGGCTGAGATCTCATCCACCAGCGGTCCTCAAGGCTTTGTAGCTGCGGAGATTGCTCGTCCCATCCTCTAAGAGACTGAACCTCCTTCATCTGCATCACCTTGGAAGCTCCCTCCGTAAGGGCTCAGGGATATCACTTCTTTCTTGCTTCTGTCTTACCATCCTGAGTAACCCTCACTGCAAAGTCTTTCACCTTTCTCTCAACCCCTTACAGTCTGTGGAGAAATGAGTGTGTTTGGATGGGGGCGGGGAGGGGGGGAAGGCAGCCAGGCTTTGAATGCTTGTGGGTAGCTCTCCTTTCCCGCCTTTTGCCCTGCTGAACGATTAATTGGCTGCAGAACGCACTCTGCCCCATCCGAGAGTATAGAGAAACAGAAGACACAAGCGTCGGCAGTCAGTGCTCCATTGACGCCTTAACAGTCACTGAGTCGGGATTTAACTGCGTACTTCACGTACCAACCGCTGCTACACCGTAAAGAGAATGACCCATAACGCTGCCCTGCCATTAACTTGCCCCGGGTTAGAACCCGGCCAGTGGGCTTTCTGATTAGGCGGCGTTTTGGTGCTGACACACCATGCCATTCTGAGGTTGGTCCGCGGCCTCTCTTCTCCCACTATCCTTGCTAGCATAGCACGGCGGATAGGTTGGCCCCACTCCTAAGTGGCTTAGCTTGGACACATCCAATCAGGCGTGAAGGCGCTTTAAGGAGGCGGGGCATTGCCCCACCGCTTCCGATTCTCATTGGTCCCGAGGCTCGCTTCTTCGCCTTTGATGGATCAGAGGGCCGGAGGGAGCCAAGCCCAGCGGTTTTCGGGCGGCGGGTAGAATTCTGTCTCTTTTGCTTCTTTGCAGTTTCGGGGTTCTGGCGAGTGTTGTTTGGCGTCTTTTTCCCGCGGCTAGTGAAGAAATAGGGGTGGGGTGTGGCATGGGAGGAGGAACTGGAAGGGGCCGTGCTGAGGGGGGCGTGACTCAGAGGTTCCTGGAGCAGTGGGAACCGAGACCTGCGAAGGCGAGTGCCTGGGCACGCGGGAGCTAATAATCCTTCAGATAGTAGGGGAAAGAGGCGCTGTAGCAGTATTAACAACAGCTCCGACTTTAAGCCCTTTCTTACCCTTTCTTTGTTTCTCATCTCACTGAATCCGTCTATCGGTAAATAGCTCTGTGAGGGCTCTGTTACTAGCCAGGTTGAACGTGGAGGGCTAGAGGTGGTCACTTGTCTCAGGTTCCACAGTGAACATGGTCATTGCTGGGACCTTTTTCTGGTGAGAATTCAACATCCGAGCTACACTACAGTTAAATAGGATTGATCTTGTAGATGTGGAATCGGGTGTGATGTGGTCATATTGACCTTGGTTTAACTTCATCTATAAATGAGGATTTTGTTTGGGGTTTTTGTTTGATTGGTTTTTGTTGGCGTTTTTAGACTTGAATCCCATTCCCATCCTGAAGGCCCAGAACATATTTTCAACTCTTCAGGGCAAATGCATTTGCATTCTAGAAAAGGATGTTTTAAAAATCAGCATCATGATATCTTTGCTGGGTTTTGGCCTCTAACATCAAACCAGGCCAGTTTAAAGTGTTTTACACTCATCATCTGATTGAATCCTCCTAACAAGTTCTATCAGATATTTATTGTTATATTTCTCACTTCACAGATAAGTAAATCGAGGCTGATTTCCCTAAGATCTCACCAGGACTAACTGCCAAAGCTGGAATTGAATTCCTGTTGCAATTTGACTCTAGAGCCTAAGCTCCTAACCGCTGGTGTATACTGTCTCTCATGCTAACAGCTAGTGTGCAGAAAGAGGGCACACATGGTCCTGGGGAATCCTCACAGCCACCCCAGGAAGAATGACGACAGCACCCATTCAGGCAGACAACTGAGGCTCATGGAGGTGAAGACACTCAGCTCACACAGCTGGTCCATGGTTGAGCAAGGAGTAGAGTGAATAATACCTAATCTTCTGAATCCAAACACACAGTCTTAATCTCTCCTCACACTGCTTCCTTCCCATTTGACTGATGGAGAAACTGAGGCCCTGAGGAGAAATCAAAGCTGGAATTCAGATCCAGATCTATGAGACCCAGTAGAGCACCCCCTATACCACATTGCCTCCAAGAATTCGGTGTCTAGTAGATCCTGTGTCTGGACATGACTGAAGCGACTAAGCACACACAGCACAGATCCTATGTTCAGATCAGATCAGTCGCTCAGTCGTGTCCGACTCTTTGCGACCCCATGAACCGCAGCACGCCAGGCCTCCCTGTCCGTCACCAACTCTTGGAGGTCACTCAAAGCATGATGGACTTTACCTAAGCTTTGACCTCTGGGGAAACTCAAGGCTATGTTTATTTTTGAGGCTCAGTATGCAAGCACAGGTAGAGATGAAGCTTACAACTCAGGTTGTCTTGAACCAGGGCTCATGTTTAGGGATCAGAAAGCTTACATTTGATCAAATATTTATGAAACTTCAAAAGCTCATGCCACCTGTGCCAAACCCTAGGAAGACTTAGCCCATTCAAAATCTTTAAAAGACTAAGGTTCTAGAAAGGAATGAGACCTTAAAACATATCTTTCCAGAACCAAATGGAAAGTATAATGAATAAAGCCCCAAAAGGGCAGTCAAACCAGGGCTGGGGGAGGGAAAGGGTGAAGGAAGATGGTGACACCAAAGTATATATTTTTGGAGGACCTACTATGTGCTAGACATGGTGTTTAGTACAAAGCATATAATGGCAAACAAGAAGAGACCAAATGTATTCGTCTGCTTAGGCTGCCATAAGAAAATACCGCAGCCTGGGTGGCTTAAACGATACAAATTTATTTCTCACAGTTCTGGGCGCTGAACTTTCAAAATCAAGGTACCAGCTGAGCTGACTTCTCCTCAGTCCTTCCATTGACTTGCAGACAGCTGCAGTCTCCCTGTGTCTTCACACCTGCCTCTGCGCCTCTGCTCGTGCACACTACTGTTGTCTCTTCCTTTTCTTACAAGGTGCCATAAACTGAATGTTTGCTTACCCCTTTCCCCCAACATTCATATGTGAAACCTAATCCCCAATGTGAGTATATTTGGAGATAGGGCCTTTGTGAGGATTAGATCATAAGAGTAGAGCCCTTATGAATGGGATTCAGATCAGATCAGATCCGTAGCTCAGTCGTGTCCGACTCTTTGCGACCCCATGAATCGCAGCACTCCAGGCCTCCCTGTCCTGAATGGGATTAGTGCCCTTATAAAAGAGGGTTCAGAGAGCACTCCCTTTCCCCTTCCGCCATGTGATGTTACAGTGAGAAGATAACCATCTATAAACCAGAAGGTGGGCTCTCACCAGATACCCAGTATGCCAGTGCTTTGGACTTCCCAGCCTCCAGAACTGTGAGCAATAAATTTTATAAATATTTATAATCTATCCAGTCTATGGTGTTATATTATAGCAGCCCAAACAGACTAAGACAGAAAGAAGGATATTAGGACCTCATTTAACTTAATTCCTTCTGTAAAGGTCCTATCTTCAAATAACAGTTACATTGAGGGTTGGAGCTTCAACACCTGAATCTGAGACAGGGACAGAATTTAGTCTATGCCACCAAATATCTATAACTGAGGGCTTAAATAGTCTGGTAGGGGAGATGCATATTATTTACATCATGTGAAGGGAGCCGAGGAGAACTGTTCAGATGTCAGATCTGAAATCAAACTGACTGGGTCTTGCTCTGTCTCTTTACCAACCATGTGGACTTGAGCAGGTTTCTTGCACTTTCTGTGCCTTGAGAGAATCAAATGAGCAGATATCCTTGAAATCCTTAGGTCAGCCCCCAACACAGAGTAAGTGCTCATTAAATGTTTGCTATTGTTATTCATTACAAGTAAAATTAAAACTTGCTAAGATGTTCTGAAGGAAACCCACAAGATAAAGTAAAATTCTGACCTGGCCAGTGTTTTCAAGAAAGACTTCCTAGGGGAAGTGATGTTTGTTTTCACATCTGAAGGATGAGTACTCACTAACCAGACTGGGGAAGGAGGAGAGTTTTCCAGGTAGTAGGAAAGTAGGTTCCAGAGCTCTTGGGTGGGAGGAAACTGGCCCAGAAGTCCAGTGTCTCTGGAGCAGAGAGAGTAGAGACAGGAAGCATAGGAGGAGCTGGGGAGAGCGAGGCTGGTGTAGTTGTCAGGGCCTGGTCTTGCAGACCATCCGTGCTCAGGAGTGCTGGCATTCTCTTAAGAGCTATGCAGACTCACAGAGGGAAGTGTCTTTTTTTTTTTTTTTTCAAACAGAGACTAATAGTTTGATGATAAGTACTTTATGTACATCACCCAGATGAAAGAGCTATCAACATTCTGCTTTTTTTTTTTTTTTGGCCATGCTGCGTGGCAGGTGGGATCTTAGTTCCATGACCAAGGATAGAACTTGCGCCCCCTGCAGTGGAAGTGCGGAGTCCTAACCACTGGACCACCAGGGAAGTCCATTCTTGCCTTTCTTATTTCATCAATACTCCCTCAGTCTTTTAAATGTTCTTGTCCTTGAACACATTCTACTTAACAATGAAAGCTATTAGGACAAAAATCTCTGGAGAAGAGGAAATACACAAACCACTTTATTAGGGGGAAAAGGTACACCCATGTTTGGTTTTATCTAGAGATAATGTATGGCTTTAAAAAATTATTTATTTGGCTGCATCAGGTCTTAGTTGCGGCATGTGGGATCTTTGTTACATCATTTGGGATATTTCAGTGGGGCGCACAAACTCTCTAGTTGTGGTGCTTAGGCTTAGTTTTACTTGGTCCACGGCATGTGGAATCTTAGTTCCCTCCCCAGGGAAGGAACCTGCATCATCTGCATTGCAAGGCAGATTCTTAACTACTGGACCACCAGGGAAGTTCCAATGTATGTTTATTTTTGTAATGACACATTTAAAAAAATACTTTGAAAAATGCTTTAAAAATTTTTTAGTACCAATCAATAAACTTCACAATACAGGAATACTTTATTATTTTTATTGTGCTTTGCAGATACCGTATTTTTGTTTTTTACAAATGGAACGTTTGTGGCAACCCCATGTTGAACAAGTATTGGTGCCATTTTTCCAATAGCATTTGTTCATATTTCTGTGTCATATTTTAGATAATTCTTGAAATATGTCAAACTTTTTCACTATTATTATATTTTATGGTGATTTGTGACCAGTTATATTTGATGTTATTATTATAATTGTTTGGGGGCAAAGACAGGGAAGTCTGGCATGGTGCAGTCCATGGGGTTGTAAAGAGTCACACACGACTTAGTGACTGAACAACAACCATCACCACAAACCAGGCCCATACAAGACAACAAACTTAATAAATGTCGTGTATGGTCTAACTTCTCCACTTATCAGTCATCCCTAATTGTCTCTGCCTTTCTTCAATTCAGTTCAGTCACTCAGCCGTGTCCGACTCTTTGCGACCCCATAAATCACAGCATGCCAGGCCTCCCTGTCTATCACCAACTCCCAGAGTTCACTCAAACTCATGTCCATCGAGTTGGTGATGCCATCCAGCCATCTCATCCTCTGTCGTCCCCTTCTCCTCCTGCCCCCAATCCCTTCCAGCATCAGAGTCTTTTCCAATGAGTCAACTCTTCACATGAGGTGGCCAAAGTACTGGAGTTTCAGCTTCAGCATCAGTCTTTCCAATGAACACCCAGGACAAATCTCCTTTAGGATGGACGGGTTGGATCTCCTTGCAGTCCAAGGGACTCTCAAGAGTCTTCTCCAACACCACAGTTCAAAAGCATCAATTCTTCTGCGCTCAGCTTTCTTCACAGTCCAACTCTCACATCCATACATGACCACTGGAAAAACCATAGCCTTGACTAGATGGACCTTTGTTGACAAAGTAATATCTCTGCTTTTCAATATACTATCTAGGTTGGTCATAACTTTCCTTCCAAGGAGTAAGCGTCTTTTGGAAGAAGTTGATTCCAATCCTTGAGGCGTTCAAGACTTCACTGGAGGAAGTAGCTGCAGATGTGGTGGAAATAGCAGGAGTTCTAGAATTAGAAGTGCAACCTGAAGATGTGAGTGTATCGCAGCAATCTCATGATAACATTTTCACAGATGAGGAGTTGCTTCTTATGGATGAATGAAGAAAGTGTTTCTTGAGATGGAATCTGCCCCTGGTGAAGATGCTGTGAAGACTGTTGAAATGACAACGAAAGATTTAGAATGTTACATAAACCTAGTTGATAAAACAGCAGCAGGGTTTGAGAGGATTGACTCCCATTTTGAAAGGGATAAAATGCTATTAAACAGCACTGTATGCTATATAGAAATTGTTCATGAAATGAAGAGCCAATTGATGTAGCAAATTTCATTATATTTTAATAAATTGCCACAGTCACTCCAACCTTCAGCAACTATCACTCTGATCAGTCAGCAGCCATTAACATCAAGGCAACATCCACCAGCAAAAAGATTACAATTCACTGAAAGTTCAAGTGATGGTTAGCATATTTTTTAGCAATAAAGTATTTTTAAATTAAGTTTTATACATAATACTATTGTACACTTAATAGATGACAGTGTAGTGTAAATGTAATTTTCATAAATACCTGGAAACCAAAATATTCTGGTGACATCCTTTATTATAATATTCACTTTATTGCAGTCATCTGGAACTGAACCTGCAATATTGCTGAAGCATGCTTGTATTTTAGAGGAATGTTTTCAGAAGATTAAAATTGATTGGGATTTTATCACTCACTTGGTTTGATGATTAGCCCTGGGATTTCTTTGGAAGGACTGATGCTAAAGCTGAAACTCCAGTACTTTGGCCACCTCATGTGAAGAGTTGACTCATTGGAAAAGACTCTGATGCTGGGAGGGATTGGGGGCAGGAGGAGAAGGGGACGACAGAGGATGAGATGGCTGGATGGCATCACTGACTTGATGGACGGGAGTCTGAGTGAACTCCGGGAGTTGGTGATGGACAGGGAGGGCTGGCGTGCTGTGATTCATGGGATCGCAGAGTGGGACACTACTGAGCTACTGAACTGAACCAAACTGAAGGTAATCATTATAAATATAAGTATGCTGCTGCTGCTAAGTTGCTTCAGTCGTGTCCGACTCTGTGCAACCCCATAGACGGAAGCCCACTAGGCTCCCCCTATATGATGATAAAAATAGGGCATTTACCCATAAAATATTTTGATAGTTAAATAAAAAGCATATTATGTGTCTCATGGTGTCTGTTAACCTCATTTATTCCTGATCAGAAAATTTTCCTTTACTGAGTTAAAGGTTTGGTGCCATGGCTTGGAAATGTACTCATCTATTTTGACTTGAAGAAGGTTGGGAAAGTCTAATAAGGAATAGAACTTGTGTCTTGCAAGCCTCCAAAAAGCGTCAGTGATTGCACCTGTTATTTCTAGACCAGTCCTCTGTAAGTCCTGATGGTATCTCAGTTGACATCAGGCAGGGATGTGATCAGTAGATGTAATGCTTGGACTAGCAAGTAGATCTTCTGTGTAATAAAACTTTGCTCTAATTGCTTATTAGTTCCATAGTTATTTTTTGGTACATTCTTTTATATTTTTTACATAGATACTTAATGTCATCTGCAAACAAAGACAATTTTATTTATTCTTTTCAATCTCTGTACATTTTATTCACTTTTCTTGTCTTAATGCATTAGCTAGGACTTCTGGCAGAATTTTGAAAGGGAGACATCCTTGGCAATTTGACCTTAGCTGAAACTCCAGTATTTTGGCCACCTCATGCGAAGAGTTAACTCATTGGAGAAGACTCTGATGCTGGGAGGGATTGAGGGCAGGAGGAGAAGGGGACGACAGAGGATGAGATGGCTGGATGGCATCACTGACTCGATGGATGTGAGTCTGAGTGACCTCCGGGAGTTGGTGATGGACAGGGAGGCCTGGTGTGCTGCGATTCATGGGGTCACAAAGAGTCGGACACGACTGAGCGACTGATCTGATCTGATCTGAATCTGACTACTAGGGACCTTCTTTTAACTATGTATCCAACAGTACTGAAGTGGAACTCCAAAAAGACCACTTTCTTAACTTTTTACTTTTTATATTTCCTTTCCAATCCAGTGCCCATGGCATCTGAGGAGGCAATCTGAGAAGTATATAAGGGAAACGATGTTTTTAATAGATCTCCTGCTTGGGTTTTGAAACATGAATTCAGGCAAAAAATTATCTCCTTAATCTTCTGTGATATCTGAAATTCAGAAAAAGGTATTTATTTATAGAACAGCTCTTTCGTTACTTGAAGAATGGCCCAAGGCATAGACTACTGTTGGCATTAACCGTTTCCCATCTTGCTTCTGTTTGGGAGCTGTTGGCTGTTTGAGGAGAACACAGCTGTGAAACACTCTCAACTAAAGACGTTTGACTACTTCTGGGGACTGCTGACATATTTTTTTCGTCCTGGTACATTGTTAAAATAGCCTACATAACTCCCCTCCCTTCTGCACACCTCCCACACTAAATCTGGCCTTCGCCATTGACTTCTTTTGACCAATGAGATAATAACACATTTGGCAAAAGCAGAGACTTGAAAACTGAGTACACATTTTGGGACTTCTCTTTCTGCTCTTGGGAAACCTGCAAATGCTGCCATGTGAATAAGCTTGGGCTGGCCTTCTTTAGACACATGGCCCAGTGAAAGTCCTCATCCCAGCCACTTATATCAACTTCTATCCTGTCATACATGTGAGGGAGGCCACTCTAGACCAGTCAGCCCCCAGCCATCCCATTAGCTGACAAGCTGCATGGGTAAGCCCAGGTGAAAAAAATGGAAGAACTGCCTGGATGACTATTGTTGTTATTCAGTCACTAAGTCATGTCTGACTCTCTGCAACCCCATGAACTGCAGCACTCCAGACTTCCCTGTCCTTCACTATCTTCCAGAGTTTGCTCAAACTCATGTCTGTTGAATCGATGATGCCATCCAACCATCTCATCCTTTTCCTCCTGCCTTCAATCTTTCCCAGCATCAGAGTCTTATCCAATGAGTCAACTCTTTGCATCCGGGGGACAAAGTATTGGAGCTTCAGTTTAGCTTCAGCATCAGTCCTTCCAGTGAATATTCAGCATTGAGCTCAGCCCAAATGGTCCCACAGAATCAGGAGCTAAAAAAATAATTATTTTAAGCCACTGTTTCTGTGTAAGTTAACAAAAATTAACTTATATACCCTGGATTGGAGTGGTTTCTAGGCAACCAATATCACTTGCCTTGGCTCTGGGTATAGATCTTAAAAGTTGAAAAATCTCTTCAGTTTCTGGACTTGTCTAATCAACTTTCTGAATACGTTTTTATAAGATGAATTTTAATGCCAGGGATCAAATGCCAGGATCTTTTAATCATTTTTTCCAGCAGGAGTGGAACTGGTTCTTCAAAATGACCATTTTCTCTATCTTGCATCTTTCTACTTCTATTTGCAGACTATCTGAAAAAATTGAGAAATCATGATTCTATTTCGTGTTTTCTATAGGTTTCTTACTTGGGTTAAGTGGTGCCTTCCTAGCTGGGTTCAGGAAGACGTGGAGAAGAGCCACAGGACCTGCTGGTTGGTCACAGCTCAGCAGTTACAAGAAAGAACCACTGGAATCTGGAGAGAAGCTTCTAACTTCTGCTGTGTCCCTCCAGCACCCTCTACTGATAAGACCTAACCTTGTGCCAAACGATACATTTTAGAATTCAGCAGCATAACCATGACGTTTTTCAAAACCAAGAAATTAACACTAGTATGGGACTGAGTGATTTGGGGGGTGGTGGGGAGGAAAGACCATTAACTAAACTCCAGACTTTATTTGGACTGCTCTAGTTTTTTCACTAATGTCTTTTTAGGATTCAACCTAGGATGCGTGCTAGGTCACTTCAGTCGTGTCTGACTCCTTGCAACTCCATGGACTGTAGCCCACCAGGTTCCTCTGTCTATGGGATTCTCCAGGGAAAAATCCTGGAGTGGGTTTCAATGCCCTCCTTATAGACTGTTCATAGAGAAAAATGCAAATTGCAAGACTGAATTAATGCTAAATACGATGCAATCTAGGATACCACATTTCATTTAGCATTAATTCAGCTTTCCACTTTGCATTTTTCTCAGTGAACAATCTATCTTGGAGATGATTTAATATAGTAAAAATAAATGGAGCTCCCTTTAAACTTAGCTGCATACTATTCTATGGTGTGAAAAATGAATTGTATCACTAGTTCTCTTCAGTTACTGTGTTTGTTGCCCTTGTATGTGTGTTTTTTTTAACATACTTGGGAGTGTATATGCAAGACAGATTCCCAGAGGTGGAATCAGGTGGGTCAAAGGGGTATGAGTTTTATATTTTAGTGAATAAATCAACTTGTTCTCATGCAAGGAATGTAAGCTTGAGTGCTATATAACATTAGTTTATCCTTTTCATTCTATGATCTCCAGTGATGAAAGAGAGGTTGGCTCCATGAGACGGAAGGGAGAGATAAGCCTGGGGAGGAAGAGAGGAGACAAGCCACAAGGGCCCCTCAATGCCAGGCCAAGGAGCTGGACTCTGTGCTGAGGGCACTGGGGAGTGATAGCGGGTTAGAGGCCGGATTCAGCTCTAGACAGATGTGGTCCTGCAGAGGTGCAGTACGAACAGCCATCAGATGGCCGCCTCTCTCTTGGGTGGTCCTGGGAGCCTCATCCCTTTGCTCCTCTCTCACCCTCAGGAGTGGGCCTCTGAGTGGTAGGGCCAGGGTAGACAAACCCGTCCTGCCAGATGAGGCCTACCTTGGCCAGGTTACACTGCTGCCATTCCAGCTGAGCAGAAATGTGACCCGATGAAGCCAGAAAAAGGAGTGGCCGATGTGGGGCAGAGGTGGAAGTCCACCTACCCGTGGCCCAGAGGCCAGCTTGACTCCAAACCCCAGTGTCTGACAAAGCCTGACCTTGTCTTAACTGCTCAGATAAAGTTTGAAAATGTTTAGCAAAATAATTCTTTTCGCAATACACATCTCATGTCCAACAGTGAAGTTTTTATTCATATTTCTATTTTCTTCTTTTAAAAAATCTATCAGTCATTATCTATTCAGCCATCCAGCTGAATGATGAATATCATTCATCTATTTATACAGGTTACTATCAGAAATGAGAGAAACAAGAACAGCTTGTTTGCAGTTGTCTGGAGTGGGAGTTAGGGGCGGAAAGGGGCTGGTGTTCTGGTTTTCCCAGCTCTGGTCTCCCTGGGACTGCCCAGTGGTGCGCTTCCTTTAAGTTTCCTTTGCCAGTCACTTATTTGGATCTTACTGGAAACAGAAAGGCCTATAGAGGGACCCCCTCCCCCATAGCTTCTACTTCACCAACTGCCTATCAGAAAATGGTTCACATCCTATTTAAGCAGGCACATTTAAGTGCCACTGTTAAATTGCAATGGCCAATGTGAGACCGATGTCCAGCAGGAGTATTTGTCTTCTGGAAGCTGTGGTTGTCTGATTGGAGCTAGCACTGAGTAGGAGTGTTAAGAAAATTCAGCTGAATAAATCTGAAGATCTAATTGGCTTAATTCAACAGATCATGATTTAGACAGCATCCCATCTAGCAAGTAGAAAGGAACTCTTTTAGTAGTTATTTTTGTGGAGAACAAAAGCAAGAGTTTTCATACAAATTTTTGGAAAATACCAAAATGCCCAATAAATGAAATCACCCCCCCCCCCCAAGTGTCTCCTCTTCCTTGATAACCAGGGTTAAACTTTAGGATTTTACAAAGGTTTTTTTTACAGTGTTTTACAGTTTTAAGGCAACTGTGTTTTACAATTTTAAAGCAAACACACATATTTATATTTTTATCAGCCTTACCCAGCAGTTTATTTCTGTATTTGATTCTGATTATACAGGATTTAGAACATTCCTGATCCATAATAAAGATGTCTATGGATTCCTGAGCTCTTAGAATATAATGAACCCTATGCTATGAGATAGGTGCTGCAGGAACCCCATTTTTCTTTGTACTTTTCTTTTTTTGGCCACACCCTGCCACATGCACGATCTTAGTTCCCGGCTGCTGCTGCTGCTAAGTCGCTTCAGTCGTGTCTGACTCTATGCGACCCCATAGATGGCAGCCCACCAGGCTCCCCTGTCCCTGGGATTCTCCAGGCAAGAACACTAGAGTGGGTAGCCATTTCCTTCTCCAATGCATGAAAGTGAAAAGTGAAAGTAAAGTCGCTTAGTCGTGTCCGACTCTATGCGACCCCATGGACTGCAGCCCACCAGGCTTCTTCATCCATGGGATTTTCCAGGCAAGAGTACTGGAGTGGGGTGCCATTGCCTACTCTGCTTAGTTCCCGGACCAGGTATCAAACCCGCGTCCCCACTGGAACGTGAATGTGAAGTCGCTCAGTTGTGTCCGACTCTTTGCCACCCCATGGACTGTAGCCCACTAGACCACCAGGGAAGTTCCAAGAACCCCATTTTATTAGAGAGGTGGGTACATGGAGGCTCGCGGCTTCCCTGGTGGCTCAGTAGTAAAGGATCTGCCTTCAATGAAGGAGACCCAGGTTTGATCTCTGGATCAGGGAAGATCCCTTGGAGAAGGAAATGGCAACCCACTCCAGTATTTTTGCCTGGGAAATCCCACAAAGGAGCCTGGTTGGCTCTAGTCCATGGGGTTGCAAAGAGTTGGACACGACTTAGCGACTAAATGGCAACAGGGAGGCTCAGAGTGTGGTGGTGGAGGGTGAGAACTCAGTACTGTCTCTTTTCCTTTCTCAGAGAATCTGAGTCACTGACTAGGTGACTGTGAACTTCCACCTGAGAATACATCTGATTTTAAAAGTAGATTGTGACAAAATACCCTTTTCCTTGACATGTTTACAACGTGGTCAAATATGTGCTCAAGGATGGAGGAGAAGTTTCATTCCCAGGCCTGCAGAAAAGCCTGTAAAACCAGTTAATCTAGGGGTATGCTTATGTGTTAAAATATGGTACATATAACATCTTCATCTACATGGTGTTTAAAAAATTTCTGTCTCGAAAAGCAAAGTTGTACATTGCTGAGTATTTCAGAAATCCCTTTATTAGATTTTGTTTTTGGAAAGTAACATATTATCTTTACAAACCATTTTTTCCCAAACATCATAAAGATATATATGGTGTGGAAATTCCTCCTCTTCTTGGCCCTCCATCCCAACTGTTTCTCAAAAAAACTTTATGAGAAATATGTATATATAATTTTTTTTAAAAAAAAAAATCACTTATGCATGTGGTTCTGCTCCTTGCCTTGTTTACTTATAGCAAAGTATGATCTGTGACATATCTGTATTCTGGAATACATGGCCACAGTTTCAAAAAAAGAAGTGAATTCACATATGCTGACATGAAAAGATGACCAAAATATATACTTAAGTGAAGGACACAAGTTGCAATACATATTTTGAGCATGTTTCTATTTTTTTATATTTACTTATTTATCCTTGGTAGCATCAGGTCTTACCTGCAGCATGCAGTATCTTTCATAGTGATGGGCAGGCTTCTCTCTAACTGTGGTATGGGCTTAGTTGCTCTGTGGCATGTGGGATCCTCATTCCCTGACCAGGGATTGAACCCACATACCTTGCACTGGAAGGCAGATTCTTGACCACTGGACCACTAAGGAATCTAATCCAAAGCATGATTCTATCAAACATGTGTATGTATGTGCTTATATAAGCATATATTAATATATTGATAAAAACTTTTGAAAAGCCAAAGAGGACATTGATCGTGTATTAATAGCATTACCTACAGGGTTGGAGAAGATCTGGGGGGATGTTTACTGGGGAATGGAACATGGGACACTTCCCATTTGTAAATTTTTATAATTTTTTAAATGGACACATTATAAATTATTTTTGCTTTCTAAAAAGTACTTCCCATATTCCTTTAAACATTATTTTAAAACCTTGATCTATTTCTTTAAAAAGAAAAGACCTACCCTGCATAGAGATCTACAGGAATAAAAGCACTGTATGTGCTTTGCTAGTATTTCTACTTGCATTCCTTGGAGATTTTTTTCATGTTAAAACATTATTCTTTAGTATTGTTTGTGGTATTCTAGAGTACAGACATAACATAGCTAATTTAACCAGTCCACCACTGATGTTCATTTAGGTTACTATAATGAACACCCTTATATATGCTTTTCAATTATTTATACCATTATGACATCTTTTTATATCAGCTCACATAGATTTATCTTCTTTATGACGGCCACAGAGAATCCCAGTCCGAGGATATAACATGAGTTGTACAACCCACCCTCTGCTGATGGATGTTCTGTTGTTTCCAATTTTTCACTGTTATAGATTTGACCATTAAAGTATGTTTTCAAAGGCTGACATCTGATTCCAGCATTTGCAAGCCATTTGCAGACCAATGGAGGAAATGAGGACCCTGACAAACCTCACTTAATGGGTAAGGAAGAGTTCTCCCCATACGGCCTAACCACTGTCAAATGGCCAGAGCATGGGCCTGCTTCAGAGAGAAGAAAAGAACAATGATGAAATTCTTAAACTATTTGCTCTCACGCACCACTTAGAGAACTTACTGGAAGCTTTAGACCCTAGTAGGAGGATGTCTGGGGCTTCCCAGGTGGCTCAGTGGTAAAGAATACTCCTGCCAATGCAGGAGACACAGTTTCAATCTCTGTGTCAGGGAAGATCCCCTGGAGAAGGAAATGGCAACCCACTCCAGTATTCTTGCCTGGGAAATTCCACGGACAGAAGAGCCTGGTGGGCTACAGTCCATGGGGTCGCAAAGAGTTGGACAGGACTTCGAGACCAGATAACGACAATAGAGGAGGATGTCTGTCACCTGTACTGGCCCAGCAGCCCTGCACTTTGATTTTCTTTTGATAACCAGTCCCCTTCCTAACACCACCCCCTGGATGCATCCTTAGCAGGAATGTTAATCTACATTGCTCTCCCTTCCCAGACTGAAGAGTGGGGCTAAAACCTAAGCCAAAACAGTGAGACTTAATTCCTGACCTCGGTGAAAGCTTTTGGGAAAGAGGCCTTTTCTCACTGCCGTGTTGCTTAGCTATAAGGATGTCAGTCTGGTGTTACCAGAGAAATCCTGCCAGAGAATGAAGCAGGTTTCCTGGAAACCTAGATTGAGCCCCTGGATCCAGACATGCCTGAAGCCAGACTACCGACTTGGTTACATGAGCCTGTACATTCCATTTTATGTTTCAGTCAGTGCTGGTTGGGTTTCTGCTACTTCCACTGGAATAGTTCTTATTCATTTACCTTGGCCTTAGAAGAAAACAAAGAAACTCATTCAAGTAGTATTTATTGAATATCCATGCTCAGACCCCTGCCAGGCAATGCAGGGGGGTGGGGGCGGGGAGATGTTAAAGGGACCATAACAGAACTTGTCCCTCTCCTCATGGCAGTCCCAGTTCTACCAGAATTTAAACAGACAATCACAAACTATTCCATCCACCATGGAGGAGGAGCTCTAGGAACTATAAGAAAGGCATCTGTGAATGGGGTGGTGAGATCAGGAAAGGGCCCCCTGAGGACAGGACTTGAAGTTGACCCTGAAAGATGGGCCAAGAATCAGTCTAGTGAAAGGAGGTTAGGGACTAACGGTCTGTACACACATGCTACACACCCCTTAGAGAATTTGCTGGAAGCTTAGTCCTTAGTAGGAGGATGTCCAGGGGTTTTAGGGCACCCCAGCTCTCAGCAGGGCTCAGAAACCTGGTAAAACATCTTTGGAGTGGAGGAGGGCTGGGCCAGGGAGGTGGGACAGGGAGAGGCGAGTCAGCCATCTCAGCTGGAGGAAGCCAGAGCAGGAGGAGGAGGAAGCTGGGTGTGCAGGTGGCCTTCACTTCTCGTTCTCACAACGTGGTGTAGAAATACATGGCTATCAGCATCACGGGGAGCTGAAGAGGAGGCTTCAGGTGAGGGGCACTCCAGCCTCACACTCCCATCCCACCCAGCTCAAAGGCTCCTCCTCTCACCGTCCACATCAGGATGGCAAACCCAAACCACGAGATGCCCCATGTGTAGCTGTCAATGGCGTGGCCAATATGTTCAAAGCAGCCCTGGGCAAAGAGAAAGTGGGAGTGTGAGATAATGCCCAGGGAGGCTGGCTGCTGAAAGCAAGAGTCACTGGGCACCCTTGGGAGAGTCACTTCCTGCTTCCAGTCTTGCTTTTCTTACCTATGGGATCACCAAGGGTTGGGGGTTTCTCACCCTGGGGATCACAGCAGTGTCTCCCTCCCAGGGTGATTTTGGGGAGTCAGGGCTGTGACAATAACCCAGACTGCACAAGCAGGTGCTGCCTCCGATGGTGCAGTCTGAGGGTGAGTGTGTCTGGAGCTGGCTTTCCATGCTGCCCCCAAGTTCCAAAGGTTTGAAATTTAACTTTAGGATCAGACCAGTTCTAATAGCTTCTCATTTAGAGGTGAGGCTGAGCAGGGCCAGAGCCCCACATCACTTGCCTTCATGTAGATCCCCTGCTCC
This sequence comes from Tragelaphus eurycerus, assembly GCA_935064755.1. Lineage (NCBI taxonomy): Eukaryota > Metazoa > Chordata > Mammalia > Artiodactyla > Bovidae > Tragelaphus > Tragelaphus eurycerus. Next base: position 11,286,878 of record CAKXYN010000020.1, read on the forward strand.
ATCTGCCTTGGAAGTGGCCAAGAGCAAAGGTTCAGGGTGTGTGCCCTGGAGTCAGCAGGACAGAGCTGAGGGCCAGCTCTGTCGTTTGTTGGCTATGGGGCCTAGCTACGATTCTGACCCTCTGCGCCTCAGTTTTCCCATCTGGGAAATAGCAATATTGACAGCACTACCCTCCAAAAAGTAGCTGTGCTGATTCTGTGAGATGAGGCGTGTAAGTGCTCTGCACAGAGCCAAGGCTCAAGGAACAGCTATCTGACTCTAGAGGGGTGATGGTTTGCATCAGGCTCCTCTCTCCATGATACTTGATCTAAGACATGGCGCTGAAGGGCCCCCCTAGCCCACTGGGACTGGTTCCCCTCCTCTGGCTTCTCTCTTTGCCTCTGCACTCCCCTTGCAGGAGTTAAAGCACCTGGTTGGGGCCTCACTGCCTGAAATCACATCCCAGCTCCATCCCTAACTAGCGAGATTCATCATCTGTAAAATGAAAATATTACAACCTTACCTCATTAGGCTGCCGTGAGAATGAAATAAGTAAAAAAAGGAAAATGTAAAGCACCTAGAAGGATGCCTGCTACAAAGTAAAGGCTCAATAAATGTTAGTGGTTATTGGTGGTGTGCTGCCGGTATTGTTCTTGTTGCTCTGATCCCCAGACAACCTGAGAAAAGTTTCAGGTGTCGCCCGGTCTGGATCAGACCAAACCTGCGGGATGTATCCCGCTGACTTGCACAGGGAGATGGCGGGGCAGGGGGAGGTGGGGGGCAGACAGATGGAGGGTTGAGAAAGTCAGATGGGGGTTGGGGAGGAGATGACAGACAGACAATGGGAGGGAGAAAGAGACAGAAGAACCAGAGAGCCCCAGACAGACCGACAGACACAGCAGGAGGAGACACACCTTGGTGAACAGGTAGTCCAGGTGGCCCAGGCGGCAGCCTTCTTCATTGACTGGGATGAAGTTGCCAGTCCGGCGACAGCACAGCGGGGGCCAGGGGAACACCACCTCTGGGGTGGTGGCCCGGAAGGCAGATGTGAAGTTCACCCAGTCCATGGGGCCTGACGTGCCACAGCACTCTTGCTGGAGAGAGAGGCTGGGGTCAGGCGGGCTCCAACTCAGACGCTCCCCTGCGTCTCACAGCGAGGAAGGCCGAGGTGGGCCTGCACTCCACTGTCTGTATGTGAGCAAGGAGCAGGCAATACTTGTCCTAGCACCCCGAGGCTGATGGGGGATTTGGATCAAATCCACATTCATGGTTTATTTTTTAAATTTTTTGAAAAGAAAAATTCATTGGAAAAAAAAATTTTTTTTTAATTAGCCATCAACAAGAAGAGTTAAATGACACCAAAGGGCCGATTTCTGGCTTCTCCTGGCCCTTGTGGATGTTTAATTTGTGGCTTCCAAATGATGAAAACATAGGCTCCTTCAAACGTGGGCTCCAGTCTTGGCTAGCTTGAAGCAAACGGGGACCTCAGTTTCCACTGGGTCCTCAACATTCTCCCTTTGTGCTCCTATATTACACTGAGTTTAATTAACATGTGTTTTTTAGAACCTGGCAGCCCGGGTTTGAGTCCATCTGGTTCTATGACCTCGTGTAAGCCCTCAGCCTCCTGCCTCCCTTTCCTCGTCGCTAAGAGCTGATCTCCCTATGGGCTGGCTGTGAGGATTAAAGAAGCTTGAAAGTGCTTTGAACAGTGCTAAACAAAAGGTAGTGCTGGTTGATGTTTGCTGTTATTATTATGACTATTGTTATTATTAAGACAGTGCGCGCGATGATTCAGAGCAGGGGCTCTGGGGTTTGCTGTTATTATTATGACTATTGTTATTATTAAGATGGTGTGAGCAATCGTTCAGAGCAGGGGCTCTGGATCTAGGCTGCCAGGTTTGAGCCCCAACTCTGTCCCTTACCAACCATATGGGCAAGTGCTGTTCTCTCTTTTGAGGTTTTTCATCTGGAAAATGGCAACGACCAGAGTCCCTCCCTCCTAAGAACCACATGAGTAGATATCATCCACCAGTGGGCATCATGGGAGCCCTAACTACCTCTGTGGTCAGAGCCCCAGATTCCGCCCCCAACCCCCAACACTGCAGACCCTCGCCCACCTCAATCATGATGCGATCCCAGAGGCGGGTCAATTCCTGGCCCTGGTCCGAGTTTGCACTGTAGAAGGTCAGCATCTGCTTGGTGATCAGGGACGGGTTGGACACCATCTGCAGAGAGCCGGGAAGAACAGGGTCCAGCCGGGCTGGGTGGGGAGAGAGCTCGATCTCCACTTCTACCGGAGATCCTCACCAAACTCCCCCCCACCGGAAGTCATGTCCCTCCCCTGGCCTCCATCGGACTCACGTAGTCTCGGTGGGTGTAGGACGTGATGCAGGAGGCGCACTCAAAGAAGTAGATGATGAGCATGAGTATCAGGTACTGTGGAGAGACGGAGGGAGGGGCAGAGGGCCAGTGCCATCAGGGCAAAGCCTGTGAGGTCACACCCCTCACAGGATGGGTCCATGGATAGAAATGCAATGTTTTTGTGTGTGTGTGTGTGTGTGTGGTTTTTTGGCTGAACCCTGCAGCTTGCAGGATGTTAGTTCCCTGACCAGGGATCGAACCAGGGGCCGGCAGTGAGGGCACCACTTCCTAACCACTGGACTGCCAGGGAATTCCCAGAAATGTAATTGTTTACAAAAGTATAGGGCAGTGTGAATGGAGGTCTTCCCTGGTGGCTCAGATGATAAAGAAAATGCCTGCGATGCAGGAGACCTGGGTTCAATCCCTGGGCTGGGAAGATCCCCTGGAGAAGGGCATGGTAACCCACTTCAGTAGTCTGGCCTGGAGAATCCCCATGGACAGAGGAGTCTGGGGGGCTACAGTCCATGGGGGCCCAGAGTCTGACATGACTAAGCATGCACAATGTGAATGGAAACATCTACATGGTGGATACATACGTGCTGTCTGTACAGATCTTTCACCCTTTCCGTATGTTTGAAAATTTGTTATAATAAAATATTAGGAGGAAACGAAATTTAAAAATATGTAAGGTATTCCCTGAAGTTAACTATTAGCTTGGATGCAGTCAAATGAATGTCTACTATAGAAAAGAAAAAAAAAAACAAAAACATTCCTGAGACAACCAGGGACATCTGAACACAGACTGGGTATTGGAAGATAGATAGGAAGGGAGTGGGGTAAATTTACAGGGTGTGCCCATGGTATAGTGATTGTGCAAAAAAAAACCACCGCCCCCCCCAAAAGAAACCCTTTGGTGTTTAATGAAAATTATTTCTCTGACCCTCAGCTGTCCCCTCCCCTTACCCTTAAAGCAACAGAGGGTGGGGTGTGGATGTGCCAACTTCACTGCCCAGACGAGATGCTGTGGCCCAGCACACCTGGCTGCTTTAAAACCATGTCCTTATCGCTCAGAGAAATGTGCACTCAAGTATTTACAGGGAAGTGACTTGGTGTCTGGAATGCACTTCAAAATACCCCAGGAAAGAAAAATGTGGGCAGGCAGAGGGTGGGGTAGGGGGGATGACATGTGGGTGATTTTGTTGAAACTAGGTGATAGGTCCACAAGGTTCATAGTGCCATTCACTCTAGTCTGTTTGAAATTTCTCATAATAATTAAAGAAAAATTCTGTGTCTCAATTAATGACAAACTCACAGGGGAGACAGACACAGACTTATTTTACTAGTTGGGTGGACTTTTAGGACTGGAAAATTGTTGTGCCAGAGACCTAAATGCAGGAAAGAAAGAATAAAAGGAAAGGCATGGAAAAGAGTGTTTTCCATGGCTCCATCTTACATAGCGAAGCCAAAGTGCTTACCAAGGCCTGCAGGTCCACCTGCCAGGCCCACCTCCCTTCTGTCCCCTCATCGCCATGCCCATCCCCCAGTGTTCTCCTTCCCTGTCCGCCCTCAGTTCCTCTCACTACCTCCCCACAATTGGCTCCAGCCCACACACACACGGTTCACAGCCCCCCTCACTGCACACCCACCCAACCTCGCCTCTGCTTCACTTTACCTGCAAGTTCTCCACTCTCCCTTCCGTAGCTCCAGCTCTTCCTTCCCTGGTCACTGTCTCCCCATCACAGTATCCTGCCCCATAGCCAGGGCTTTTATGGTTTGCTTACTAAATAGCCCAGTGCCTAGCACAGGGCTTGGCACATGGTTCTCACTCAGAACACATTTGTGGATTAGGTAAGTAGCTGCTCCTGGGAATCCAAAAAGCCCTCAGATGGGGAGGAAGCCCCAGGTTGGCTCTGGGTCAGTGGGGCCCAGATTGGAATTCTTGTTTTCCCTATCATCTGGTCTGTGGGCCTCTTTGAACCTCAGTTTCTTCATCTGGTAAATGGGTAGAGAAGCACTCACTTCAGAGGGCCGCTGGTTGGCTTGAAGGCGTTCATTTTCCAAACTGCTTAGCCTCATGTCAGGCACATGAGAGGTACTTGGGGGAGTGTGGGTTGTTGCTGTGGGCAGAGACTAGAGCCCAGGCTCAAGCACTGACAGACTCAGGTTAAAATCCTGGCTCTGCCACTCACTTGCTGTGCCACCCCAGAGAAGTGGATTCACTTCTCTGAGCCTCAGTGTCAACTCTGCCACATGGGCTCATGAGGATGAAGATGGAGATGATTATGGTACCTCATGACGGTTGATGAGGCACAAATGAACTAATCTATGTAAAACACGAAGCACTCATTAAATGGCAGCTGTGCTATTCTTATTGTCATTGTTATCAACAGAGCTCACAAGTGCAGACCCTGGAGACCAACTAGCTGAGGTTCAAGTCCCAGTCCTGCTACTCAAGAGCCATTGTCCTGTACAGCGCCTTTTTCCCTCCCGTTTTCCCAGTAAGTCGAGAGTAACAGCTGAGCCTAGGTTATTCGCTTATGGACAGATGACATGATTGCCAGGAGGCCCCAGTGCAGTGCCACGAGGAAGGCACACTAGTGGCTTCTGTGCGGTTGGTATTATGACTCTGTGAGGATGACCTCTATGGTCAGCCATGCCCATCCCTTCCTCCCGGGGCCTCACCGTGAGGATCATGGAGCGGCGGCGGCAGAGTGCTGCGCCCACACCAAAGCTGGCCACCACGAAGAAGGAGAAGCCGCAGAAGATGGCGATCCAGGCACCGGCGAAGACATCATCCTTGCCCGAGACGCCCATCAGCGGGTACATGCGATACTGGTCGGCGGTCACCCATACCGTTTCAGCAAACAGGGCCAGGCCTGACAGCTGGACAGAACGGCCGGTCAGCAGGGGCTGGGCAGGCGCAGTTGGCTCACCCACGTGAGTCGCTGTGAGCAAGCGCCTTCCCCACTCTGAGCCTCTACTGCCCTCTTGGAAAGTAGTAAGAGTGACAAAGATGTCCCCTTCCACGAGCAGGGATGAAGCTGGGCAGGAGACCAAGAGGGGAGGGAGGACCCAGCCAGACCCCTGAACCCCACCTCTACCCCAGCTGCTAAAGACTTCAAGGATACGAGGAGACACTACATGCAAAGCCTGGAGCTCATGACTGGCCTCAAGGAGATGCTGGGTCTCCTGGAGAGAGTTGCTATTCCCTGAGGAGAGGAGCTGGCTGTGGCCAGAACAAATGACAAAGGCATCGACTGTTCGGTCCAGCCGTTCCACTCATAGGAATCGATCCTCCGGATATACCTGCCCATGCAGGAAAATCACACACCCACCAGGTTATTCCCTGCAGCACTGTAGGGAATAAAGGAGCCAGGGTGCCACACAACGGAGGGCTCTGCAGTTGTGGGAAGGGGTGGGGAGGCTGGCTGAGGCCTGGTGTGGAGGGGCCTATACACAATGGGAGCAGGAGGATGGGGGAGGCACAGGCCAGGATGCAGAATGAACAAGAAAAGGGAGAAAACAGGTACATAGTTTCTATCTGCTTATATCTGCTTCAAGAAATATTGGAGAAAATAATAATCTGATTACCTCTTGGGATGGGGAATCAGGCAAGAGGAAGACTGCTCGGTGGTACCTTTGCCAACAATCAGACCAAGGTTCACAGAGTATTTACTGTGTGCACTGGTCCCCAGAACTGCTTCCCATGTGATAATCATCATCGTCACCAGCTGTCCTGTACTACCGTTGTGATGGCCCGTACTGATAGCAACATGTGTGCCAGGCTCTGGCCTAAGCACAGATCCAGTACCTCATTTGATCCTCTCAGCGTTCCTATTTTATCTCCATCTTACAGATGAGAACACTGAAGCCTGGAGAGATTACATCACTGGCCCCAGGTCCCAGAGTAGAAGGTATAAAGCTGAGGTTTGAACCCAGGCTGTCTGGCTCCACGTGCAGCTATTAGATAACTAAAAGACATTGCTATTACTCATTGCTATGGGCCTCCTGTGCACCCAGCAGGCACTTTATGTCCATAATCATGTTAATGATGACAGGTGGCACTTGTCAAGCACTTTTTCTGATCTGAGGACCATTAATCTGAGGATTAATCCACTCAACAGTGCCCACAGTGAAGACATCATCTATAGATGGGGAAGCAGGCACAGAGAAGTCAAGTTGTTTGCTCAAGTTCACACAGCTGGGGAGAGGCAGAGCTGGGATCCAAATCGGGACCGTTTAGACTTGAGAAGCCAGGAGACATGGGCCATTAAGTGGGTCCTGGACTCTCAGCTGCCCTGGGCCCAGGTTCAGGACGACTCCCTCCTCCTCACCTGCCCACTGGGCTCCCAGTGGATGTCTTACCAGAATAATGATGTTGCCCATGACCAGCAGACCCACCACAACTGGAGACCCCTTCTCTGTCTTGGCTGCTGCAGCAGAAGCCATAGTCCTGCCTGGGACACATAAGCAGGGATGAGGCTGGGTGGAGGCTGGGAGAGGAGGGTGGGTCTTGCTGGATAGGACCCACTGCCCCATTTCACACCCCAGCTGCCAGGTTCTGCTCCCACCTCGCTGCTGGGCCCAGGCTGGTATCGTGTGCCCACAACCCTGGCAGTGGGCCATTTTACAGAAGAGGAGGGACTTCCTTGGCAGCCCAGTGGTTAGGACTCTGTGCCCGCACTACAGCGGATGTGGGCTCAATCCCTGGTTGGGGATCTAAGATTCTGCAAGCCAAGGAGCATACCCCACCCTCCCCCCAAAAAAGAAACCAAGGCTGGGATGGGGCAGTCACTGATCAGAGCTCAGGGCTGGCCTCCGCAGCTCCCCCTACGCATCCAGACCCCCAGGGCCCCCTCCTCACCTTCTCTGCCTGTAGCCTCTCTGGCCAGCCCCTCCCACAGTGGCTCCCTATATACGCCCAGGCCCCTCCTTAGGCCAGTTTCCTGGAGGGGGAGGGTGTCTGGAGGAGGGGACAAGAGGTCAAGCGGGCAGACCAGTAGGGAGAACAGCTTTATGAATCCCCTCCCCCACCCCGCCCCCTACCAGTGATTTATAGACCTGAAATTCCAGATTATGCTGGCCACATGGGCAGGGTGACATGAGGCGGCCTCTGGTTCTCAGTCCCTTGTTGGGGTGGGGATGGGGACAGGGTAGGGAGGGCGAGTATACCACCCGACTTCTCTCCTTAGGACTAGAGCCTCCCTCGGGGGGGGAGAGATTCAAATGAAATCCACAGGCAAGTCTGGAATCCCAGAACTGCCTCCGCGGCTGGTGGCTCTACCTATCCAGGGCAGTGACCTCGGCCCGCCAGGGCCGCTGGACAAGGCCGGGAGGAGGGAGGAGATGAGGCAAGTGGGAGAGATGCTCCCCTCTGGGGTCGAGGGAGAGTTTGGAAGATGTGTGTGTGTGACAGGATTTTGAGATGAGTGTTCAACGAGCAGGCGGGGAGAGGAGTGTGCAAGAAAAAGGGAAGGCATACTGAATGGACTTTGTCGGAGCCCCCCTGCCCCCCACCCGCCCCCGCGCCCCATCACCACACACCCCCGCTGACAAAGCAAGGTCACAGCGAGGAGGAGCCATAGTTGGAAATGTCTTCAGTCTACGGAATCAAAGACCTAGGTTCTGATCCCAGTTCCGCCTACTCCATGCCGCGCGACCTGGCTTGTGCATTTGCCCATCTGCAGAATGGGTACCATCATATCGCTTTCCTGGGCGGCGGTGGGAACTGAGGGCTGGTATGTCTGCAAAGGAAGTCTTCCCGCCAGCTGTGCAGCGAGCGAAGGCGCCTCACCAGCCGCGTTCCAGAGAGGCCCACGGTCCCTCCGATGGCGCCCCCCAGTGGCACACAGGCCCATTCCGCAGGCGAAAATGGCCTGGACTCTGTCCTCCAGAACTTCTCAACTCCGAGAGCTGGCGCGTTTGCTGGATTTTCTCTCTGGGTTTGGCTCCCCTAGTGTATGAGAAATGGGCAAACAAATGCGACTTAAAATTCCATCGTCAAGATACTGGCTTGGTGGCACTGCCCTGGTGGTTAAGAATCGATGGCTTCCAATGAACGGGGTTCAGCTTGCATCTCGGGGTGGCGCTAGTGGTAAAAAATCCGCCTGCCAATGCAGGAGATGTAAGAACCGCCGGTTCGATTCCTGCGTCAGGAAAACCGCCCCACAGGAGGTCATGGCAACCTATTTCAGTATTCTTGCCTGGAAAACGCACGCCATGGACAGAGGAACCTGGCGGCCTACAGTTGATGGGATCGCAAAGTCGGAAAGGACTAAAGAGACTTAGCATGCGTGCACGTGGAACTAAGATCCCACAAGCGCGGCGGCCGGAAAAAAAAAAAGATACTAGCTTGGTGGTAAGACACGAGATGTTTTCCAGCTAAAATGGATAATGTGATTTTTAGTCAATCCACATTTAAAATAGTTTTTCTCTGATGACTTACATCTATATTAAGGACTAAGGAGAACATTAAAATAATAATGTATATAACCTGTCAAATACATCTTATAAGTTTTAGCTAAAATAACTTGCAAAATAATAGGGCCATGCTGATAATATGAAATATTTTTATTTTCAAATATTTCATAACTATAAGTAATTGGATGTTATATAAAAAAGTCTAATAAAAGCAAAAAGTTGTTGTCAGTGGGGGCATTAATATGTTAACTGTCATAAAAGGGATCTGTTTTCTTCTGAAACAAGAACCCAGTGTATTTTGATGTCAAGGTTGAATTTACACTATTCTTTCTTATTATTATATAAGCTAGTCTTCAAAGCAAGGAGATTTGAAGTGCTAATTACTCAGATGTTCAGAATGCTGATGATAAAAACCACAATGCCAAGATCTTCTTAAGATGACATACACCTACACACGATCCAGCCATCTGTCCGTGGGAATTTCACCACTTCCATCTACTGGATGCTGTGAATGTATTCCACATTGAAAACCACCCAAATGCCCCTTAACAGGAGGCTAGATAAGTCCATGATACTATTTAACTATTTAACATGATACTATTTAACATGATACTATTTAACAGATACTATTTAACAGCAAGAGGGAATGAATTATGGATACATCCCACCACAGGGATAAATCTCAAAAGTATTACTCTAAATGAAAAAAGCCACACTTGAAAGACTACCACTATATGATTCTAGATAGGAAGTTCTAGAACAGGCAAAAGCAATAGAGTGATAAAAGTCAGGGAGTGGTTACCCTTGGGATGTGACTGTAGGGGACAGGAAAGGGACTTCTCTTTCTGAATCTGGACACCAGTTACACAAGTGTGTTCAGACTGAAAATTCATCAAGCAGTACCCTCACGATAAGTGCACTTTTCTGTTTTGTTATTTTTTTTTTTTATTCCAATACCTTCGAAAGAGGGTAGATCAAGAATTCCCTAGTGGTCCAGTGGTTAAGAATCTGCCTGCCAAAAAAAAAAGAATCTGCCTGCCAATGCAGGGGACACAGGTTCGATCCCTGTTCTGGGAAGATTCCACATGCCTTGAGGCAACTAAGCTAGTGCTCTAGAGCCTATTAGAGGCGGTGCTCTAGAGCCTGCGAGACACAACTACTGAAGCCTGTGTGCCTAGATCCTGTGCTCTGCAGCAAGAGGAGCCACCACCACAAGAAGCCCCTGTACCGCAGTGAAGAGTAGCCCCTGCTCGCCACAACTAGAGAAAGCCCCACTCATAGCAATGAAGACTCAACACAGATGAAAATAAATAAATTTAAGAGGGTAGATTCTTTCAAAAGAAACATATTTGACGTGTTAAAAGCGGTGTTTCCCAAAGAAGGCACACAAGATAATTTTAGGTGCTCCATGAACAGAAAATGAAATGGCACGAAATGATATAAAAGTTATATGAAAATGAGCCACTTCTAACCAGTCTTTCTGATGTGTTTTGTTTTCCCTGGTCAGTGGTGAAAGGAAAGTTTTCTCAAATTTATTATAAAATATTTCAGTATAGAAGAAAACAGAGAGATCATGTAACTGACACCAACATCCTCGTGTCCCAGCTTTGTCAAGTCTATTTTACTGTATTCACTGCAGATGGTTTTCTAAGGTGCACACATAGCAGATGGCATTTGAAGTCACCTCCTGCCCAGAGACAACTTCACTACTAAATTTGGGACTCTTCCTCCTCTACATCCCTTCCCTTGTCTTCCTTTTTATTTTATTTATTTTTTTTCATGTTTCTCATTGCCTCTTTGTTTGGGTTTTTATTCAAAATCAGCTGTCCAAAATGATTCAGCATTTATGGAATAAACAAATTTAAGTTTATGCAGCAGCCTTCTTTTCCTCTGAGGTGGGTTTCTTTTCTGTGGGCTTCTTTTCAGCTGCTGGTTTCTTGGTCCCTGCAGCCTTTTTTCCCACCACAGGCTTCTTCAGCTTCTTATCGCCAACAGCCTTCTTTTCTTTGTTTCCCACCACAGGCTTCTTGCCTTGAACCCCTTTCTGATCTGATTTGGCTTCTAGTGCTGCTGCCGCCTTATCCATGTGGTTTTGTGATTCCTGGCCTGTCGAAGAATGGTGTTCCGGCGCGTGGTCTTTGCATATGGATTAAGCTTCAACATGATTCTCAGGTTTTTCAGTGGATTGTTCTTCAGGACTCTGCGATGTATCTTCTTGCGTGGTGCTCGGAGAGCTCTTTGGATTTCTGGGCTTTTCAAGATTCTGCTAAGGTCTGTATTGAGCATCTTGTGCATGAGGAGGTTGTAGTTACTCCTGAGGGAGGCTGCTTTACGCCAAGTGCCATATAGCTCATCTAACTTTCGGAAAGCACTTTCAGTCCAAATGCAGAAACGTCCCACATGACCACCAGGAGCAAGTTTCAAAATGTTCAGCTTGCTTACATTAAGCAGAGTAATTCCAGGGATGTTTCTGAAGGCCTTGATGATACCATTGTCCTCATTATAGATGATGCAGGGTCCCCTGCGCTGGATACGGCGACGGTTTCTCATTTTGCCTTTGCCAGCTCTCATTCACTGAGAGGCATAGACCTTTTTGATATCATTCCAGGCCTTAAGTTTCTTCACAAGCAACACAGCCTCCTTGGTCTTCTTGTAGCCTTCAACTTTATCTTCCACCACCAAAGGAAGTTCAGGAACTTCCTCTATACGATGACCTTTAGACATGACCAGCACCGGTAAGGCTGAGGCAGCCAGTGCAGAGCAGATGGCGTATCGCTTCTGCGTTGTATTCACTCTGCAGTGCCAACGTTGCCAGGTCTTGGTTGGCACAAACATGCGGCCCCCACGACACATATTTCCAAAAGCGCCCTGACCAGAACGGAGAGTCCCGCCACCTCGAACCCTGGGAATTCGAGCCACAGCTCTGCAGGTACCCCAAGACTCAGCACTGGTTTGATGACCTGCTAATTCACTGACAGCATAGGGCTGTCGTTTTTGCGCAAGTTGGTGTGAACAAAGTTAACAATATCGGGGTGAATGGGAGGCTTGAACACAGCAGGCAAAGTGACATTTTTGCCAGAGGACTCCCCCTTTTCGGAGTACACTGATATCAGTGGACGAGCACACGCCATGGCGGGGAGAGGAGAAGGCCACGCTCCTCTCAACCCGGCGGCTCCCACAGGAAAAGCTGTCTTCCTTTTTAGATCGCAGGTGTCATGGATTGCGTTAATCCCACATCCTCAGTTTATAGTTCATTATCCCCCGCAAGACATCTCTTGATTTAAATGTAATGTATTCTGGCCTTCACCAGTGGCTCAGATGGTACAGACTCCGTCTGCTCTGCAGGAGATGGGGGTTCCATCCCTGGGTCAGGATGATCCCTTGGAGAAGGAAAGGTCAACCCACTCCAGTATTCTTGCCTGAAGAATCCCATGGACAGAGGAGCCTGGTGGGCTACAGCCCATGTGTTCACAAAGAGTTGGACATGACTTACTGACTAAACCACCACTACCACTTCAGCTGAAACAAGAACAGGCTACATGAACGGATCACACATGTAACTGACCAATAACAAAAATTCAAAAAAATTTTATGTATTCCCTCAGTCTCCATATCCCAGTCTCTTTTGGTGCCCCACCTGCTACTGACATTCTAATATGTTCATATAGTATGTTTTGTTATTGTTGAGTTCTTGAAAAATGAGTACTACTGTGTCCAGCGCATGTCTGTTCTAATTTATCTCCCTGTGATCGTGTTAATAGTTTATCCTCGTCTTATTTTTCTTCCTGAGCACTAGTTTTATTAAGGGCCATCACTGTTACTCTGGGCTCATTGAGTCTGTGGCTTCTGATGGTTGCTTGGGCCACCTCTGGTGCATCCCTAACAGTTTGTCTCCTCCCCAGAGAAGACAGTCAGGCTACTTCCCACTCCACCACCTCCACCATTCCCACTGTAAATAATGCTGCAACGAGCACTCTCATGTGTGGCCCTGTAGACAGATGCTTGTGTCTCTTTCTTAGGGAGCAGAATTTCTGGGTCTTGGGTATGTATGTGACAGTTTGCGTTCCACAATGGCTGTCCCTTTAACACTCCAACCAACAGTTCACGAGGGTTCCTGTATCCTTCCCTCACCATCCACGCTTGACATTACTCAGCTTTCTAGTTTTTGACAAGAGTAATTTGGTATAAAGTGATACATGCTATTATATCCATTCTCACTCCATTTTATGACTGAGGATTTTGAGCATCTTTTCAAATGTTTGTTAGTGTTTGGGGTTTCTACTCCTATGCATACTTCCATATTTTTAATACATATGCATGTATTCATCAACGATGTATGGAATAGCTGGAGTATAGTTACTTTACGAAGTGTTAGTTTCTACTGTGGAGCAAAGTGAATCAGCTATATGTATACATATATCCCCTCGTTTCTGGATTTCCTTCCCATTTAGGTCACCACAGATCTCTGAGTAGAGTTCTCTGAGCTATGCAGTGGTTTCTCATTAGTGATTTTATATACACAGTAGTGTATATGAGTGAGTGAAGTTGCTCACTTGTGTCCAGCTCTTTGCGACCCCCTGGACTATGTAGCCTACCAGGCTCCTTCATCCATGGAATTTTCCAGACAAGAGTACTGGAGTGGGTTGCCATTTCCTTCTCCAAGTAGTGTATATAAGTGTATATAAATCAATCCCAATCTGCCAATTCATCCCAATCCCCTTCCCCACTTTGGTGTCCATGCATTTGTTCTCTATGTCTGTATACAGAACAGTTTTAGATTTGGGGGCAAACTTACATAAATTGTGTCTTGTGCTACAGGCAATTGATTTTTTTTGCACCTCAGCATTACACTTTTGGGATTTATACATCACTTAATATGTTGGTGATGGACAGGGAGGCCTGACGTGCTGTGATTCATGGGGTCGCAAAGAGTCGGACACGACTGAGCGACTGAACTGAACTATGTGGCTCTACTTCATCCATTCTTTTGCAAGAATATGTCATAGGTTAAAATTTCCTTTCCAAATGAACTTATCAAAGAGGATATAGAAAAACGCCATTGATGGCAGAACAGAGGTACACAGACTTAGCAACATTCTGAAACCTGAAGTTTGGGTGCCAAGGTGATAAAGAGAGGCTGAAATCTCAGGTGCGCCTTTGGGTCAGCTGATCAAGGGAAGACCGGAAATTCACTGGTAGGGGTGTGGAAGGTGGGCATTACGCCCAAGAAAGTGAAGCTTCAGAGCTGAATTGGGCCGGTGTGAAGGGTAGGGGGTAGAGAGGAGTCAGGGGAGACGAGGACGTGCTGTGAGGTGGTGAAGCAAGGAGGAAAGCAGGAGAGCAGGGTGGTCAAAAGGCCTTTTTCTTTAAAAAAAAAAAAATTATTTATTTGGCTGTGCAAGGTCTTAGTTGCGGCATGTGGGATCTTTAGTTGCAGCATGCAAACTTTTCAGTGCAGCATGTGGGATCTAGTTCCTTGACCAGGGATTGAACCCAGGCCCCCTGCATTGGGAGCTCAGAGTCTTAGCCACTGGACCACCAGGGAAGACCTTTTTTTCTCAGATTTATTGAGCACCAAGTATGTGATCAGGCCTGCACTAAGCATTAAGGATTTGAAGCACATACTGAATTTTCTCCCAGTTCTGTGGGAGGGAAGGCTGGGAACACAGCGGTGATCAAGATGGCTCCGTCCCTGCCCTCACAAGCTCACGGAAGAAGGGGCTGGCGGCAGGTGGGGGGTGGAGGGAGTTGTGTGGACAGGTAGTCACCAGAGTGACAGCTCAGCATGGTCAAGGGGATGCTGGAGTGACCAAGGGGGGAAGCTCAGGCCAAGAGGTCAGGGCCGCCATGGGGAAAACAAAAGGAATGTGTGGACCCAAAGCTGTCCAACCCAGCCGAGGGTGCAGAGGAAGGCTTCCTGGAGGAAGGGACATTGGAGGAGCAGACTGGGGCTGGCAGGTAAAAGGCAGAAAAGAACATTCCTGACAGAGGGAGCATGATCTACATATACAATGGAATATCCTTCAGCCTTAGAAAGGCAGGAAATCCCGCAATACACAACACGGATGAACCTAGAGGACCTGGTGCTGCATGAAATAAACCAGTCACAGAACAACAAACAGTGCATGATTCCACTTATCACAGGTAATGAGGGGACTTCCCTGGTGGCCTAACAGCTAAGACTCCGTGGTCCCAGTGCAGGGGCCCTGGGTTTGATCCCTGGTCAGGGAAGTAGATTCCACATGCTATGACTAAGATCTGACACCGCCAAATAAAAAAAAAAATATTTTTTTTTAAAAAAGAGGGAAATAGTCAGACTCATTCAAGCAGAGAGTAGAATGGTGGTTGCCAGGGGCTGGGGAGTGATGAGGAAAATGGGGAAATTGCTAATCAACGGATATAAAGTTTCAGTTATACAAGATGAATACATTCTAAAGGTCTGCTGTCCAACACTGTGCTTACAAGTTAACAATACTGTACTGTGCACGGCTGTCGGGGGGGAACTGTTCTCCACAGTATCATCCCACAGGTCACCTGCCAGATCTTTCCAGAGGAGACAAATAGTGGCCCCTACTAACGGGGCAATAAGATGAAGATGGAATATACATATTCCTTGCCCTTGTGGAAATTATGTTTTAGTGGTGGGGAGATGATTATCAAGGGATAAAATGTAGGGAATATTAGTGGTAAGTGCTTAAGAAATGAAAGGGGTTAGGGCTGCAAAGTGTGTGTTTTGTTTTTTTGGCCCTTCTTGCAGGATCCCAATTCTCTTGGCACAATGTGGAGTCCTAACCACTGGACTGCAGGGGAATTCCCTGCGTGTGGAGGTGAATTGGTAGGTCGAGTGGTCAGGGAAGAGCTAGCTTCATGGTACTTGGGGAAGAGCTGAATGCAGGAGGGAGCAAGCCGAGTGGCTAGCCCGTGGGAAAGCACTGCTGACACAGCAAGGGGCAGGTGCACAGACCTTGTGGTTGGAACCAGCCTAATGCGCTGACCTTCTTGTACCTCACAGTTCCTGTCACAGTGAAGAGCAGTGCAGTAGGAACTGCTAGAGCACATGAGCAGTGGGAGATCAAGAGGAAATGGAGAGCTGTGTCAATCCTTATCAAATCAACTATAGACAGAATCAGTACTTATGTTTCTAGATGCTTCTCTGGGCAATCTCTGAAACTGCTCATGGTGGCAGCCTCTGGGCAGAACTGGGTGAGTGGGGTCAAGGGAAGTCCTACATGTTGGTTTTTCACTGGACTGTATTCATTTGAAATTTCACCATGTTTACATTCTTTCCTATTCCCAACATATGCCAGAAGCTTCTAGTTTCTGTGTGCACTAGGCCCATTGGTTTATAGCCCCCCTCCTCATGGGTGGCCATTTCAGGAGCACTCTCACATGACCATTGTTCCTCAATATGAGAATCATCTCTCTGCTCTTTTGAACATAAGTTTGTAAAACAACCATTTATTGTCACCCTGCTTATTTAACTTATATTCAGAGTACATCAAGCAAAATGCTGGGCTGGATGAAGCACAAGCTGCAATCAAGACTGCCGGGAGAAATATCAATAACCTCAGATATGCAGATGACACCATACTTATGGCAGAAAGTGAAGAACTAAACAGCCTGTTGATAAAAGAGGAGAATGAAAAAGCTGGCTTAAAACTCAACATTCAAAAAACTAAGATCATGGCAGTTGGTCCCATCACTTCATGGCAAATAGATGGGGAAAACAATGGAAACAGAGATAGACTTGGGCTCCAAAATCACTGCAGATGGTGACTGCAGCCATGAAATTAAGACGTTTACTCTCTGGAAGAAAAGCTATGACCTACCTAGACAGCATATTAAAAAGCAGAGACAATATTTGGCTGACAAAGGTCCATCTAGTCAAAGCTGTCGTTTTTCCAGTAGTCATGTATGGATGTGAGAGTTGGGACTATAAAGAAAGCTGAGTGCCGAAGAATTGATGCTTTTGAACTATGGTATTGGAGAAGACTCTTGAGTCCCTTGGACTATAAAGAGATCCAACCAGTCTATCCTAAAGGAAATCAGTCCTGAATTGGAAGGACTGATGCTGAAGCTGAAACTCCAATACTTTAGCCACCTGATGTGAAGAACTGACTCATTGGAGAAGACCCTGATGCTAGGAAAGATTGAAGACAAGAGGAAAAGGGGACAACAGAGGATGAGATGGTTGGATGGCATCACCAATTCGATGAACATGAGTTTGAGCAAGCTCTGGAAGTTGGTGATGGCCAGGGAAGCCTGGTGTGCTGCAGTCCATGGTGTTGCAAAGAGCCGGACACGACCGAGTGACTGAACTGACTGACTTGAGAAAACACCAATCTGACCACCACATGGTACGCTAGCTGTTACGCTGTCTGAGGAATTCCCTATTGACAAGTTTGCAGTGGATGATATTTTGTACTGTTATGTGATAATTCCTTTGGGGATGTCAAGAAAGGACATTTCTTAACTTGGTCTACTTACATGACTTCCAATCGTCACTATGATGAACACAATACAGGAGGCCTAGAAAACTGGGAGAAATCACACATTGCACATTAGACTGCTTATCAGACAATATTAAGAACTTCTTAGTTTTTAGATGTAATTATGATTGTTTAAAATAAATCTGTACCTTATTTCTAGATGAAATATGATCTCCAGTATTTGCTTTAAAATTATCTAGATAGGGAATTCCCTGGTGGTCCAGGGTTAGGACTTGGCACTTGTATTGCTAAGGGTCTAGGTTTAATCCCTGGCTGGGGAACTAAGATCTCACAACCTGAGTGGGGTGGGAATAACTAAATAAAATAACCTAGTAAAGAGGAGCAGCTGAGATGAAACTAATTGGTCATTTGTTGATCACTGTTGAAGCTAGGTGATAGTTTTTATTATACTATTTTTGTGTGATTCAAAATGTAAGTTTTGAAAATTGTACAGATAACAAAGCAGAACGTATGGATAAATTTTAGCACATACAGTAACTTGAAGTTATTTTGTGCAATCATTCACTCTACTGTCTAGTCAAGAAGAGGTGGTCAAAGTTTATTCAAAGAAAAACAAATAAAAAACAAAAATCCCCACCCTGAATTCAGTCCCCTTTGCTGATCATGGTACTAATTCCGCCCCAGCTTCTGGCCCCATAGTCCAGCTCTTTTACACATACACAGCCTTACACGTTTCCAACAAGCATTTATTATTAGTTATACCATGATTCAGGATCCCAGGGTGGGGATCACCATGTACCCTGGTCCCCCTTCACCACCCTGAGGAGAAGGACGGAGGACAGAGGAAGTGGGATGGAGCCAGTTCAGATCTTCCCAGGAAACGTGCCTTCTGCCCGGTGATCGTCCCAACTTGACACCTGTAGATAAACAGCCAGTGTTATTCCCTTCCTCCACAGGGAAACAAGATGGGTGGACTTCTTCGCCTTCCTTAGTCTGCCCACCTGTTCAGTCAACAAGTAACCCCAGTACCTGCTATATGCCAATACTGGCAGCTGTTCCAGGAGCCAGGGGACCAATACTGACCCAGAAGGACAAAAATCAATGCCTTGAATGAGCTGACGCACTGAGGGGAGAGGAGGTGGAAGGTGGGTGGAGAGGAATATCAGGCAGACTTATAGCAGAGCTGTCCATGGGGAGACGTTGTGTACAGAGCTTCAGGACTGTGACTGTGTGTGCCCTGCTTCAGGAACCCCAAAGTCAACACTCAATGATGTTTGACAGAACAGAGGAAAGAAGGAATACTGGGCAGCTGTGGGGTGGGGGGAAGAGGCTATCTAAACTTCAGCAGGAATGCATCTCCAAGATATACAATCAAATGCAAAAAGGTCCAAACTGGATATACAGCGTGATCCCACTACTGCTCATGTATGTGTGCGCACGTATGAAACCTAACAGAAAGGCCCACAGCAAACTGTTAACACTATCTAGAACTAGTGCTCTGCAACGTGTGGACCCTCCTACAGGCAATCAGAAGCACATTTTTATACACACATGTACACTCACATGCGATATAGTATAGGCAATGGATAAGTGCATGGACAAGGAAGACAGTCTGAACCCCGACTCCATCACTTCCCAGCTGTGATCTCCTCAGGCAAATCACTCAACCTTTCAGGCTTCCAGTTTCCAATTCTGTAAAATGATGATCCCGATAAAAGGACCTATCTGTTTTTAACATGTTTGTCCTTTTATGACATAAAATACTTACAACATTTAAGTGCATTCAGTAAATGCCTGTTTTATTTACACACACATACACCATACATCACAAATACTCTGTCCTTAAACTGTCCTACAACTTGCTTTTTTCATGAGTCTTAGAGCTCTTTCTGTATTCTGTCATAAAGATCAAGATGAATATCCATTTATTTAACGTGCTTCCGAATGTTCCCCATTACAAACCACTCTGCAGTGGATGTCTTCGTACACATTTTTACAAGATGTGTAGAGGTGAAAAGGCCATATCTGCAGTATGTTTTTTTTTCATTTTGAAAGATCCTGCCTCAGGATGGACCTTAAAAGCGACTGGACCAGTCTACAGAACCACCAACACTGAGCACTATCTACCCCTGCCCACTTTCTTTTATATTGAAGGACCAGGCTGATCTGATCCTTTGGCAAATTAGTCTTTGCTCAATAATCTCACTTCATGGAAAGGAGATGCAAAACATTTCCTGTAGTGGAACTGTACACCGCAGTACCATTTAAAATAGTGAAAAAAGACTGAGTCCAGTTAAAGGGGAAGGAACTATTTTTTAACTATGAAAGACAATGGCTACCCAGTAATTGAGCAGGTTGTACTGACACGAAAATAAAACAAAGTAAAAAAGCCAAAGATAAGACAGTATCTAAAGTGTGATCCATAACTGTATTTTAAAAGCATATAAACATACACCCACAGCTATACAAACATTAGCACACAGAAAAGGAAATGGAAGATTTATACCAAATTTTGAAGGGAAGTTAACTTTGGATTCATAAAGGGGATGACTTAGGAGATTTCCACTTTCTACACCATAAAAACTTGTTTTGAAGCTTTCCAAAAAGCCACTGAATTTTTCACGGAGAAACTACAGATGTTTCAACACTGGAAAATAAAAGGCAGTTAGTTCCCTGGTGGCCTAGTGGTTAGGATTCAGGGCTTTCACTGCTGTGGGGGCCGGGGTTCAATCCCTGATGGGGGAACTAAGATCTTGAAAGCCTCAATATGTGGCAAAAAAGAAAAAGAGAAAAGCTGATTAGCAAAAATGTTTTAAATGCTCATACAGAAAAAGTGCTGGACTCTCACCCCCATTCTTCTCCAAATACACATTTTGGGGTTAGAGACTAATTTTAAAAAACACATAGGAAACACTTGGAAGATGTTACATGACGATCAGCTGGATTCAAGAGGACGAGGAACAATTTTTTCCCCTTCCTCTATTTCTTAAGTTTTTATGAAGTGGTTTCATTCTTTAAAAAAAAAACCAAAAAACTGCATTAACAAAACAGTTATTTTTGTGTCACTAATTTCTAGAACAAAGAAGTCAGGGCTGCTGGGTATAAAGAGTGTGTTAAAAAAAATGTGTTCATATCCAGCCCTAAGAAGGGCTAAGAAGGCAGATACAGTGAGTGCTTGAGGGGAGGGACCACACAATCTGATGATCCCCAGGTAATGGTAGGCCCTGGTGCCAGGGACTGGGGTATGGGGCAGCACTGGGTCCAGAAGCACACTTCCTAGCACCTGGGCCGCTGTACACCCATCCAATGCAGGCCCAGAGGCTGGAGGGTGGATGGTACCCAAGATCATGTAGGGACAAGGAGAAATCCTGAGAGGGGAGTGGGTATGCAAAGGCACTTAGGAGTGTGTGGCTGGAGAGGTGTGAGGTACCAAACAAGTTGAGGAAGAGTGCATTAAGGCCATCTGTTTTCAACAAACAGGCCCCAAAGATGCACATCAAGGATGTTTAAAATACTGAAAAATGGGAACATAATCAAAGGGGACCAGTTGAATAAAAGCATCTGTATACTAAGAACTTCCTTGGCAGTCAAGTGCTTAAGACTCTGTGCTTCTACTACAGGGGGTGAGGGTTCGATCCCTGGTTGGGAAATTAAGATTCTACATGCCATGCAGCATGGCCAAAACATTTAAAAAAAGGAAAGAAACAAACAAAAATGAGTTGGATCTATATGCAATGTCGTAAAAAAAAAGGCTCAAAACATGTTGATAAGTCAAAGACAGACATGGGACAGACTATACAGTATGACTCATCCTTACACAGAAGTTCCACAGGCTTATGAATGATAAATGTATACAGAGAAAAAGGAATCTGCTAATAACAGTTACCTAAGGGGAGAGGGGGACTGAGGAACGCAAGTAGATCTAATTTTTATTTTACTGTATTGCTCATATTTGTTTTGTTTTTAAAAACGTTAGTTTTGTAATAATATCATATTCTGATTTTAAGACACATTTTTTCATTTTAACATCTCTGAAATTACCATGCTTGTCACATTCATTTCCAGCATTAAAAAAAAAAAAGATTTAAACATCTCTGTTTCCTGCAGTCAATGGGGCCTTCGACTTAATGAAATAAAGTAATATTTTACTTTAAAAAAAGAGGGTAAGGCAGAGTATCAGAGTAACAACAGGTCTGGTTGGATCAGGCCTAGAAGACTGCCTCACTGCATCCCTAGTTTTAGAGATGCACACTGAAGTCGGCAGGGGTGAAATGACATATCTGGGATTTGCTTCAGAATACTCCAGCCAAGGAAAGAAACAAAAAGGACAGATGGGACTTCCCTAGTGGTCCTGTGGTTGAGAATCTGCCTTCCAGTGCAGGGGACTAAGGTTTTGTCCTTGGCTGGACAACGAAGCCTGTGCCCTGTATCCAGAGAAGCCCCCTTGCATGTCACAACAAAGAGCCCGTGTGCTGCAGCACAGACCCAGGGCAGCCAAAGAAAATGGGGTGGGGGTGGGGACAGATGGAGGAGACGTGGAGAAATCTTGAACTAACTACTCAGTTTGGGTGATGGGTATATTTGGGGTCACTTAATTATTCATTAGCAACAATGGGCTGCAAGAAGCACAAGATGGAATCAAGATTGCCAGGAGAAATATCAATAACCTCAGATACACAGATGACACCACCCTTATGGCAGAAAGTGAAGAACTAAAAAGCCTCTTGATGAAAGTGAAAGAGGAGAGTGAAAAAGTTGGCTTAAAGCTCAACATTCAGAAAACGAAGATCATGGCATCTGGTTCCATCACTTCATGGGAAATAGATGGGGAAACAGTGGAAACAGTGTCAGACTTTATTTTGGGGGGCTCCAAAATCACTGCAGATGGTGACTGCAGCCATGAAATTAAAAGACGCTTGCTCCTTGGAAGGAAAGTTATGACCAACCTAGACAGCAGGTTGAAAAGCAGAGATATTACTTTGCGAACAAAGGTCCATCTAGTCAAGGCTGTGGTTTTTTTCAGTGGTCATGTATGGATGTGAGAGCTGGACTGTGAAGAAGGCTGAGCGCCGAAGAATTAACGCTTTTGAACTGTGGTGTTGAAGAAGACTCTTGAGAGTCCCTTGGACTGCAAGGAGATCCAACCAGTCCATCCTAAAGAAGATCAGTCCTGGGTATTCATTGCAAGGACTGATGCTGAAGCTGAAACTCCAATACTTTGGCCACCTCATGTGAACAGTTGACTCACTGGAAAAGACCCTGATGCTGGGAGGGATTGGAGGCAGAAGGAGAAGGGGACGACAGAGGATGAGATGGCTGGATGGCATCACCAACTCGATGCACATGAGTTCCAGTGAACTCCAGGAGATGGTGATGGACAGGGAGGCCTGGCATGCTGCGATTCATGAGGTCGCAAATAGTTGGACACGACTGAGAGACTGAACTGACTGAATTATTCCACTTTTATACACACTTGGAAATGTTCATATAAAGGAAGGACAGGACTCCAAAAGCGGATGAGCTCCAAAGGGACAGGGCATGTACTTGTAGAGCACCTAGGTGAGATGTATCTGGCTGCCTTAGCTGAGAGCCTGGCTGGTTGAGAGTCCTGGTGAAAGAACGAAAGGCGGGCAATTCTAGGAAGAAGCAAAGGTGCATCCATGGCCGGTGTGAAGCCTTGTCCTCCCTCTGCCCCTCACAGATAAACTCCCACCAAGTCACCATACGCCCCTTGGCAAAAACCCCACCCCACCCTGGCATCCCAAGGGCCCCAGGAGGAGGCACCTACCCAGGATATGGGGCAGAGGGACTTGTACACACGCCGGTACCATTCGCACACGGAGACGTCACCCCCTTTAGCGGTCATTGCCTTCTCACAGCGGTGGAAGTCTATGAAGAAAAGGGATAACGGTCAGCCCAGACCAAGGGCTGGAACACATTTCTGATCAAAACTCAATAGAAATACTTTTTACTTCACAACCAGTTACACGAATCCCCCCAACTCCCAAGTTTCACAAAGAAAGTATATCCTTAAAAGGGTAGTACTGAAAAGGGCTAGACACACCACACTAAGCTTATTTTGCAATCCATAAAGAACTACTGTCTGGGACTTTCTTGGTGTTAAGAATCCACCTTCCATTCATTACAGGGGATCTTGGTTCATGCCCTGGAGGAGGAACTAAGATTCCACAGGGCAACGAAGCCTAGCCTGTGCATCACAAAGGAGACCCAGAGTAGCCAAGAAAAAAAAAAGAAAAAAGAACTACTGTTCAACTTGGACTGGAGAAGGCAATGGCATCCCACTCCAGTACTCATGCCTGGAAAATCCCATGGACAGCGGAGCCTGGCAGGCTGCAGTTCATGGGGTCGCTAAGAGTCAGACATGACTGAGCGACTTCACTTTCTCTTTTCACTTTCATGCACTGGAGAAGGAAATGGCAACCCATTCCAGTGTTCCTGCCTGGAGAATCCCAGGGACGAGGGAGCCTGGTGGGCTGCCGTCTATGGGGTCACACAGAGTCGGACACGACTGAAGTGACTTAGCATAGCATATCAACTTGGAACTTCTGGGTCAGAACAACAGGGCAACCTGAGAGGTGTGTGTGGGGATTATGGAAGTCCAGAACCAGGACAAGGGAAGGAGAAGATGGTCTTGATGCTAAGATGCTGGCATCCAGGAGAGGAGAAAGGAGGGGGATAATCTGGTTTTTAATAGTAGGAAATTAATTCAAAGATTATTCCAAGTATTACACTCCTGGGCTCCCTCCCTAGGAGAGAAAGCATTCACAAAGACATCAAATTACATCAATTATAGCAGCATCATTCATATGAGCCCTAAACTGGAAACCACCAGTGTTCATGAATGAAATGTTGGAAAACTGTACACAATAAAAATGAGCAAAATATATGTCACAGCATGGAAGAATCTTCATAACTATTGAATGAAGAAATCCAAGCATAAGACAACACACAGTATTTATAAAGTTCACAAAGAAGCAAACCTGAAAGTGGTGATAAAACCAAAATATGACTGCCCTAAAGTCTGTGCAGTTACAACTCTAGTGGGGAGAGCAGAGTGTTGCTTTCAAGAGATGGCATGCAGCAGACAGGGGAGCTCAGAGGACTGGCAGTATCCAGTTTTCTATCCAGATTATGATCACATGGAGGATTCAATTTAGAGTTATTCATTTAGCTGTACATTATGGTTTATGTACTTCGGAGAAGGCAATGGCACCCCACTCCAGTACTCTTGCCTGGAAAATCCCATGGATGGAGGAGCCTGGTGGGCTGCAGTCCATGGGGTCGCTAAGAGTCGGACACGACTGAGCGACTTCACTTTCACTTTTCACTTTCATGCATTGGAGAAGGAAATGGCAACCCACTCCAGTGTTCTCGCTTGGAGAATCCCAGGGACGGGGGAGCCTGGTAGGCTACCGTATATAGGGTCGCACAGAGTCGGACACGACTGAAGTGACTTAGCATAGCATAAGTATGTTATATTCCATACAGACAGACAGACATATACACATCTTAGGGGGGCGGAAATCACTATGGGATCCAAAGTTTGTGATCCTAGGTCAGATCTTGAACACAGGTGGTGATTGGGACACAGGCCCCGAGAAGTAGGATGTTCAGAATGAAAGAGAAGAGGCTATGAGGATGCAAGAGGTAAGTGATATGAGGTGTAGGATCAGGGGAAGGTCAACACTGCCCCCTCCTCCCCAAGTCCTGCTCACCCAGGTAGTTCTGCCAGCAGTTCCTGGTCTGGTTCTGGTTGGGGAAGCGGCTGTCAAAAGGAGCAGTCTGGTAGTTCTTGATTTTGATCTTGATGTCTTCTGCCATAGTGCTGACTCCTGGAGCGAAAGAGAGTGGATTCTGGCAGAGGTCCTGAGGGCCTGGACACGGGGCTGTCAGCCCACCCAGGCCCAGTGGAGGGCTGACAGAGAAGAATGGGCTGGGTGTGAATAACCCAATACCCCTTCCTTTTCAACATACAGATAGTGGTGAAGGGCTGGGCAAGAACACATCAGGTATGGAAGTCACAGCACGATGTGTGGGGGTAGACAACTCCTTGGTAAAAAAAAAAAACAGGCCAAAATAACACTAGTTCATACTGAATGCTTACTATAGGCAAGGAAGCTTTACTCCTAAAGTTACTCCAAAAGACAGGAACTATTATTATCACTGCTTCACAGACAAGAGACAGGGTGTTTAAGCAACTTCCCAAGGTCATACAGCACACGGGGTGGAGGTGCACTCCATCACTAACATAACCTACACTGCAAAGGGTCTTAATCTCTATTGGTGCCATGAAGTCCTCAGGAGTCTAATGAACCTTTTCTCCGAATATGTTTCAGTGCATTTAAAAATTGCACAGGATCACAAAGAAAACCAATTACATGTAGCTGAGGATTTATGAACTACCACAGTTTCAAATAATCATGCCTGAAAAGGGTTATGCTGTGAAATCTGCAAACATAATGGGATATATGATATGATGACCTGTGATTTTCACTGCTGATGATGCCAAATACTACCGCTACTGCCTCTATTCCCAAGCGAAGGAAATGCTACATATCAATGAGAAACTGGCAAAAATACAGATGTAAATTTCCCTCTATTCACGTACTAGCATCTAGCATCCCTTGAGTTCCATCCATTCTATGGACCTAGGGTTAAAAACCTGTCCCATAATCTTTTATGAGGTGACACACGGTTTTCATTAGGGAATCTGACACCGCCTCTATTCCAGATTATTAGAGGAGTCGTGGTATTACATAGAAGTTAAGTAGACCAGTAATAAATTCAAGCGACCAAAAGTAGTGGTAAGGATTTGGGGCACTGGAGTAGTGTCTTTCCGGGAGCAGAGAATGTGGAACACTAGACACGGTGACATAGACACGGTCGGAAGAGTTGTTTTGCAAGCCATCTCCATCTGATTTCGGGAGTAAGGGTGGACTGGGGATGACGCTGCAGGCCCTCGAACGTGCAAGGGGCGGGGGGTGGGGGTGGGGAGTCACCAGGAAGCCAGGCTGCAGCCCAGCCAAGCCTCGGGGGTCAGGGGCCGGGGAGAGAAATGCCTGCGGCCTGGTGATTAAGAGCAATGCAGTCCTAATGATTTCAAATCCGGATCGCTAGCTAAACTGAGTAGTATCTAAGCCTCAGCTGCCTCCTAGTAAAAGAGATAATCACAGGCCTTATCTCATAGAGTTGGAGGGAAGCTTAAATCAATCAACATAAATCGCTTTGAAAGTTCTAGGCATCCGAAAGGAACCAAATAATCATCAGCTACGACTAATAATTGAAACGACCCCAGGGTTCCAGGAGTTCGGCCACCGCCGGATGGAAACGTCATTTCATTTTCCAGTAGGGATCCTCAGTCCTCCAAGATGGGGTTCCAGGGTCCCGAGCCCTCAACACTCACCTAAAGATGCCCCTGGAGTCGCTGGAAGCTCAATGTGACCCTCACCAAAGACGCCAGTACCGGACCGGAAGCGGAAAGAAGATCGGCCGGAAGCGGGACGGAGCAGTGCACAGAGGAGTCTTCCGCACGGCCAGAGCGTCGTCCCTGGAGCCATTCGGGCCACGCCCATACTTGCGAATTCCAACCTCCTATTGGGCCGAATGCCTGTTCATCCTCTCATTCTCGGCCCAATCGTAAGCTTGCGTGGCACTTGGTAGGTACCTTTCCGAGCTGTGGCACCCCACTCCAGTACTCTTGCCTGGAAAATCCCACGGACGGAGGAGCCTGGTAGGCTGCAGTCCATGGGGTCGCTAAGAGTCCGACACGATTGAGCGACTTCCCTTTCACTTTTCACTTTCATGCATTGGAGAAGGAAATGGCAACCCACTCCAGTGTTCTTGCCTGGAGAATCCCGGGGACGGGGAAGCCTGGTGGGCTGCCGTCTATGGGGTCGCACAGAGTCGGACACGACTGAAGTGACTTAGCATAGCATAGCATTTCCGAGCTGTTCCAAGCTGTGGACTCTGTTCCAAGGTATCGACGCGGCCTGGTCAGCTCTTTGTCTTGACTAGGAGAAAGGGGTTCTGGGTCCTGGAATTGGCTGGAGAGTGGTCCTGCGAAAAATATTCCAGCAGAAATGCTCTTATTCGTGTAAGAATTATTTATTGAATATTTACCCAGCGCCGGGTACTTCTATTGAGCGTTGAGGAAGCATCGTTGAACTAATCTCTATGATTATTAGGGACCAATTGTTAGTTTGGAAGTGGCTCAGTCATGTCCGACTCTTTGCGACTCCATGGAATTCTCTAGGCCAGAATACTGGAGTGGGTAGCCTTTCCCTTCTCCAGGGGATCTTCCCGATCCAGGAATCGAACCGGGGTCTCCTGCGTTGCAGGTGGATTCTTTACCAATTGAGCTATCAGTTCAGTTCAGTTGCTCAGTCGTGTCCGACATTTGCGATCCCATGAATCACAGCACGCCAGGCCTCCCTGTCCGTCACCAACTCCCAGAGTTCACTCAAACTCATGTCCATCGAGTCGGTGATGCCATCCAGCCATCTCATCCTCTGTCGTCCCCTTCTCCTCCTGCCCCCAGTCCCTCCCAGCATCAGGGTCTTTTCCAATGAGTCAACTCTTTACATGAGCTGGGCAAAGTATTGGAGTTTCCGCTTCAGCATCAGTCATTTCAGTGAACACCCAAGACTGATCTCCTTTAGGATGGACTGGTTGGGTCTCCTTGCAGTCCAAGGGACTCTCGAGTTTTCTCCAACACCATAGTTCAAAAGCATCAATTCTTCAGCCCTCAGCTTTCTTCACAGTCCAACTCTCACATCCATACATGACCACTGGAAAAACCATAGCCTTGACTAGACGAACCTTTGTTGGCAAAGTAATATTTCTGCTTTTCAATATGCTATCTAGGTTGGTCATAACTTTTCTTCCAAGGAGTAGGCGTCTTTTAATTTCATGGCTGCAGTCATCATCTGCAGTGATTTTGGAGCCCCCACAAAATAAAGTCTGACACTGTTTCCACTGTTTCCCCATCTATCTGCCATGAAGATAGTATTGGATAGGAACCTAACATTCTAGGTTCCTATGCAATATTGCTCTTTACAGCATTGGACCTTGCTTCTATTACCAGTCACATCCACAACTGGGTATTGTTTTTACTTTGACTCCATCCCTTCATTCTTTCTGGAGTTATTTCTCCACTGACCTCCAGTAGTATATTGGGCACCTACCAATCCAAGGAGTTCCCCTTTCAATATCCTATCATTTTGCCTTTTCATACTGTTCATGGGGTTCTCAAGGCAAGAAAACTGAAGTGGTTTGCCATTCCCTTCTCCATTCACATTCTGTCAGACCTCTCCACCATGACCCTCCCGTCTTGGGTGGCCCCACACAGCATGGCTTAGTTTCATTGAGTTAGACAAGGCTGTGGTCCGTGAACTGAGCTATCAGATCAGATCAGATCAGATCAGTCGCTCAGTCGTGTCCGACTCTTTGCGACCCCATGAACCGCAGCACGCCAGGCCTCCCTGTCCATCACCAGCTCCCGGAGGTCACCCAGACTCATACCCATCGAGTCAGTGATGCCATCCAGCCATCTCATCCTCTGTCGTCCCCTTCTCCTCCTGCCCTCAATCCCTCCCAGCATCAGAGTCTTCTCCAATGAGTCAACTCTTCGCATGAGGTGGCCAAAATACTGGAGTTTCAGCTTTAGCATCATTCCTTCCAAAGAAATCCCAGGGCTGATCTCCTTCAGAATGGACTGGTTGGATCTTCTTGCAGTCCAAGGGACTCTCAAGAGTCTTCTCCAACACCACAGTTCAAAAGCATCAATTCTTCGGCGCTCAGCCTTCTTCACAGTCCAGCTCTCACATCCATACATGACCACAGGAAAGACCATAGCCTTGACTAGGCGAACCTTTGTTGGTAAAGTAATGTCTCTGCTTTTGAATATGCTATCTAGGTTGGTCATAACTTTCCTTCCAAGGAGCAAGCGTCTTTTAATTTCATGGCTGCAGTCACCATCTGCAGTGATTTTGGAGCCCAGAAAAACAAAGTCTGACACTGTTTCCACTGTTTCCCCATCTATTTCCCATGCAGTGATGGGACCAGATGTCATGATCTTCGTTTTCTGAATGTTGAGCTTTAAGCCAACCTTTTCACTCTCCACTTTCACTTTCATCAAGAGGCTTTTTAGCCCCTCTTCACTTTCTGCCATAAGAGTCGTGTCATCTGCATATCTGAGGTTATTGATATTTCTCCCAGCAATCTTGATTCCAACTTGTGTTTCTTCCAGTCCAGCATTTCTCATGATGTACTCTGCATATAAGTTAAATAAACATGGTGACAATATACAGCCTTGACGTACTCCTTTTCCTATTTGGAACCAGTCTGTTGTTCCATGACCAGTTCTAACTGTTGCTTCCTGACCTGCATACAGATTTCTTAAGAGGCAGATCAGGTGGTCTGGTATTCCCATCTCTTTCAGAATTTTCCATAGTTTATTGTGATCCACACAGTCAAAGGCTTTGGCATAGTCAATAAAGCAGAAATAGATGTTTTTCTGGAACTCTCTTGCTTTTTCCATGATCCAGAGGATGTTGGCAATTTGATCTCTGGTTCCTCTGCCTTTTCTAAAACCAGCTTGAACATCAGGAAGTTCACGGTTCACATATTGCTGAAGCCTGGCTTGGAGAATTTTGAGCATTACTTTACTAGCGTGTGAGATGAGTGCAATTGTGCGGTAGTTTGAGCACTCCTTGGCATTGCCTTTCTTTGGGATTGGGATGAAAACTGACCTTTTCCAATCTTGTGGCCACTGCTGAGTTTTCCAAATTTGCTGGCATATTGAGTGCAGCACTTTCACAGCATCATCATTCAGGACTTGGAATAGCTCCACTGGAATTCCATCACCTCCACTAGCTTTGTTCGTAGTGATGCTTTCTAAGGCCCATTTGACTTCACATTCCAAGATGTCTGGCTCTAGGTCAGTGATCACATCATCATGATTGTCTAGGTCTTGAAGCTCTTTTTTGTACAGTTCTTCTGTGTATTCTTGCCACCTCTTCTTAATATCTTCTGCTTCTGTTAGGTCCACACCATCTCTGTCCTTTATCGTGCCCATCTTTGCATGAAATGTTCCTTTGGTATCTCTGATTTTCTTGAAGAGATCCCTAGTCTTTCCCATTCTGTTGTTTTCCTCTATTTCTTTGCATTGATCACTGAAGAAGGCTTTCTTATCTCTTCTTGCTATTCTTTGGAACTCTGCATTTAGATGTTTATATCTTTCCTTTTCTCCTTTGCTTTTCGCTTCTCTTCTTTTCACAGCTATTTGTAAGGCCTCCCCAGACAGCCATTTTGCTTTTTTGCATTTCTTTTCCATGGGGATGGTCTTGATCCCTGTCTCCTGTACAATGTCACGAACCTCATTCCATAGTTCATCAGGCACTCTATCTATCAGATCTAGGCCCTTAAATCTATTTCTCACTTCCACTGTATAATCATAAGGGATTTGATTTAGGTCATACCTGAATGGTCTAGTAGTTTTCCCTACCTTCTTCAATTTCAGTCTGAATTTGGCAATAAGGAGTTCATGGTCTGAGCTATCAGGGAAGCCCAATTGTTAGTTTGGCCCCAGGCAAATAGCAGGGAGACAACACAGCTCCACCCATCAACAGAAAATTAGATTAAATATTTACTGAGCATGGCCACACCCATCAGAACAAGACCTAGTTTCTTGATCAGTCGGCCTCTCCCATCAGAAAGTTTTCACAAGCCTATTATCCTCCATCAGAGGGCAGACAGACTGAAAACCAGAGTCACAGAAAACTAACCAATCTGATCACATGGACCACAGCCTTATCTAACTCAAGGAAATTATGAGCCATGCATGTAGGGCCACCTAAGACAGATGGGTCATGGTGGAGAGTTCTGAAAAAATGTGGTCCACTGGAGAAGGGAATGACAAACCACTTCAGTATTCTTGCCCTGAGAACCCCATGAACAGTATGAAAAGGCAAACAGATAGGACACTGAAAGATGAACTCCCCAGGTCGGTAGGTGCCCAATATGCTACTGGAGATCAGTGGAGAAATAACT
Source organism: Tragelaphus eurycerus (assembly GCA_935064755.1). NCBI lineage: Eukaryota > Metazoa > Chordata > Mammalia > Artiodactyla > Bovidae > Tragelaphus > Tragelaphus eurycerus. The sequence continues at coordinate 11,318,158 of CAKXYN010000020.1, forward strand.
CCAGAAAGAATGAAGGGACAGAGCCAAAGCAAAAACAATACCCAGCTGTGGATGTGACTGGTGATGGAAGCAAGGTCTGATGCTATAAAGAGCAATATTCCATAGGAACCTGGAATGTTACGTCCATAAATCAAGGCAAACTGAAAGTGATCAAACAGGAGATGACAAGAGTGAACGTCGACATTTTAAGAATCAGCGAACTAAACTGGACTGAAATGGGTGAATTTAACTCAGATGACCAGAATATCTACTACTGTAGGCAGGAATCCCTTAGAAGAAATGGAGTAGCCATCATAGTCAACAAAAGAGTCTGAAATGCAGTACTTGGATGCAATCTCAAAAATGACAGAATGATCTCTCTTCGTTTCCAAGGCAAACCATTCAATATCATGGTAATCCAAGTCTATGCCTCAACCAGTAATGCTGAAGAAGCTGAAGTTGAACCGTTCTATGAATACCTACAAGACCTTCTAGAACTAACACCCAAAAAAGATGTCCTTTTCATTATATGGGACTGGAATGCAAAAGTAGGAAGTCAAGAAACACCTGGATTAACAGGCAAATTTGGCCTTGGAATACAGAATGAAGCAGGGCAAAGGCTAATAAAATTTTGCCAAGAGAATGCCCTGGTCATAGCAAACACCCTCTTCCAACAACACAAGAGAAGACTTTATATATGGATATCACCAGATGGTCAATACCGAAATCAGATAGATTATATTCTTTGCAGCCAAAGATGGAGAAGCTCTATACAGTCAGCAAAAACAAGACTGGGAGCTGACTGTGGCTCAGATCATGAACTCTTTATTGCCAAATTCAGACTTAAATTGAAGAAGGTAGAGAAAACCACTAGACCATTCAGTATGGCCTAAATCAAAACCTTACGATTATACATTGGAAGTGAGAAATAGATTCAAGGGATTAGATCTGATAGACAGAGTACCTGAAGAATTATGGATGGAGGTTCGTGACACTGTACAGGAGACAGGGATCAAGATCATCCCCAAGAAAAAGAAATGCAAAAAAGCAAAATGGCTGTCTGAGGAGGTCTTACCAATAGCTGTGAAAAGAAGAGAAGCAAAGGGCAAAGGAAAGATATACCCATTTGAATGGAGAGTTCCAAAGAATAGCAAGGAGAAATAAGAAAGCCTTCCTCAGTGATTAGTGCAAAGAAATAGAGGAAAACAATAGAATGGGAAAGACTAGAGATCTCTACAAGAAAATCAGAGATACCAAGGGAACATTTCATGTAAAGATGGACACAATAAAGGACAGAAATAGTATGGACCTAACAGAAGCAGAAGATATTAAGAAGAGGTGACAAGAATACACAGAAGAACTATACAAAAAAGATCTTCATGACCCAGATAACCACGATGATGTGATCACTCACCTAGAGCCAGACATCCTGGAATGCAAAAGTCAAGTGGGCCTTAAGAAGCATCACTACGAACAAAGCTAGTGGAGGTGATGGAATTCCAGTTGAGCTATTTCAAATCCTAAAAGATGATGCTGTGAAAGTGCTGCACTCAATATGCCAGCAAATTTGGAAAACTCAGCAGTGGCCACAGGACTGGAAAAGGTTAGTTTTCATTCCAATCCCAAAGAAAAGCAATGACAAAGAATGCTCAAACTACCGCACAATTGCACTCATCTCACATGCTAGTAAAGTAATGCTCAAAATTCTTAAGCCAGGCTTCAACAGTACATGAACCGTGAATCCCAGATGTTCAAGCAGGATTTAGAAAAGGCAGAGGAACCAATGATCATTGCCAACATCCATTGGATTATTGAAATAGCAAGAGAGTTCCAGAAAAACATCTACTTCTGCTTTATTGACTATGCCAAAGCCTTTGATTGTGTGGATCACAACAAACTGTGGAAAATTCTTCAAGAAATGGGAATACCAGACCACCTGACCTGCCTCTTGAGAAATCTGCATGCAGGTCAGGAAGCAACAGTTAGAACTGGATATGGAACAACAGACTAGGATTACATCAAGGCTGTATATTGTCACCCTGCTTATTTAACTTAAATGCAGAGTACATCATGAAAAACTCTGGGCTGGATGGAGCACAAGCTGGAATCAAGATTGCCGGGAGAAATATCAATAACCTCAGATATGCAGATGACACCACCCTTATGGCAGAAAGTGAAGAGGAACTAAAGAACCTCTTGTTGAAAGTGAAAGAGGAGAGTGAAAAGTTGGCTTAAAGCTCAACATTCAGAAAACTAAGATCATGGCATCTGGTCCCATCACCTTATGGCAAATAGATGGGGAAACAGTGGAAACAGTGTCCGACTTTATTTTTTGGGCTCCAAAATCACTGCAGATGTTGACTGCACCCATGAAATTAAAAGATGATTACTCCTTGGAAGAAAAGTTATGACCAACCTAGACAGCATTTTAAAAGCAGAGACATTGCCAACAAAGGTCTGTCTAGTCAAGGCTATGGTTTTTCCAGTAGTCTTGTATGGATGTGAGAGTTGGACCATAAAGAAAGCTGAGGGCTGAAGAATGGATGCTTTTGAACTGTGGTGTTGGAGAAGACTCTTGAGAGTCCCTTGGACTACAAGGAGATCCAACCAGTATCCTAAAGGAAATCAGTCCTGAATATTCATTGGAAGGACTGATATTGAAGCTGAAACTCCAATACTTTGGCCACCTGATTCAAAGAACTGACTCACTTGAAAAGACACTGATGCTGGGAAAGATTGAAGACAGGAGGAGAAGGGGATGACAGAGGATGAGATGGTTGGATGGCATCACCAACTCCATGGACATGAGTTTGAGTAAACTCTGGTAGTTGGTGATGGACAGAGAGGCCTGGTGTGCTACAGTCCATGGGGTTGCAAAGAGTTGGACATGACTGAGTGACTGACCTGAACTGAATTGTTAGGGGATTGAAAACAAATCATTTTTTTCTCCCAGGGTCGTATGTCACGCTATGAGGGTGCCCAGACTCCACCTCCTTGTTCGTTACCATCTTTCCCCAAACCTTAGAAGGTACAAATTAACAAAGATTTGAGTGACTAAGAGCTCATAAACCAAATTCCTGACTCACAGAGAGGAGGTTAAGAGTTAAGAGTTAAAGCTTGGGTCCATGAAGGGTCTGGCAGAAATTGACCCATCTCTGAAATGATAACTTCTGGTCACAGACATGTCCTTTCTCCTTTCTCTCACACCCCATATCTGATCAATCAAGAAATGCTGTTGCCTCTGCCTTAAAAATATATCCAGAATCTTCTGATTCAAGTCACAGGCACCTCCAGCCTGGATTATTGCAGTGGCCCACTCCCTGACCCCTAAGCTTCCATGCTGCCCTCTGCAATCAGGTCACTCAGCCAGAGGGACCCTGTGAACTCCTCAGTTAGATCACTTCTCTTCATTGGCCTGGAAACCTCCTCATGTGCTTGGTCTGACTCTTTTACTTGAAACCCTAAGTCCTTACAAATGACCTACACAGTTTGGCTCCCTTTATATCCTTGTTATTGTTCAGTCTCTAAGTCGTATCTGACTCTTTGCAACTCCATGGACTGCAGCATGCCAGACTCCCCTGTCCTTCACTATCTCTGGGAGTATGCTCAGATTCATGTCCATTGAGTCTGTGATTCTAACCATCTCATCTTTTGCCACTCCCTCTTCTTCTCCTTTTGCGTTCAGTCTTTCCCAGCATCAGAGTCTTTTCCAGTGAATCGGCTCTTTGCATCAGGTGGCCAAAGTATTGGAGTTTCAGCTTCAGCATCAGTCCTTCCAATGAATATTCAGAGTTGATTTCCTTTAAGCTTGACTAGTTTGATCTTCTTTCTGTCCAAGGGACTCTTCAAGAGTCTCCTCCAGCACCACAATTTGAAACCATCAATTCTTTGGCACTCAGCCTTCTTTATGGTTCAACTCTCACATCCATCTGGTGACTCAGATGGTAAAGAATCTCCCTCCAATGTGGGAGACCTGGATTTGATCCCTGGGTCAGGAAGATCCCCTGGAGAAGGGAATGGCAATCCAGTCCAGTATTCTTGCCTGAAGAATCCCATGGACAGAGGAACCTGGTGGGCTACAGTTTACAGGGTCACAAAGAGTCAGACACGACTGAGCAGCTAACACATACATGCTCACATCCATACATGACTACTAGAAAGACCATATATTTGACTATACGAAACTTTGTCTGCCAAGTCTCTGCTTTCTAATATGATGTCTAGGTTTGTCATAGCTTTCCTTCCAAGGAGAAAATCTTTTAATTTAATGGCTGAAGTCACTATCTGCAGTGATTTTGAAGCCTAAGAAAATAAAATCTGTCACTGCTTCCACTTTTCTCCTTCTATTTTCTATGAAGTGATGGGACCAGACCCTTATCTCCTTTTAACTGCTGCTGCTCCAGCCACTCTGGCCTCCTAGCAGTTCCTTAAACCTGCAAGCTGGCTTCCCCAAGGGTCTTGCTGTCCCCTTGGCCTGGAATGCTTTTCCTTCAGCTGGCTCCCTCCATCATGTCCTGCAGGTCTTTGTTAAAATGTCACCTTATCAGTGAGTTCTTCTCAGTCCAAATGTTTAAAATTGCTATCTTGTCAGTTTCTTCCCTACTTTATTTCTGCAAAGCACTTATCTTCTAACATACTATATCCTTCCTTTTTTTGTTTATCTCTCTCTCTTTTTGTTTCCCTCAATATAATAGAAGCATCATAAAGGAGCAATTTTTGTCTCTTACCACTATATCTCTACGACTTAATTTCTGGTACATAGTATGATTACTCTAAAAATATTTGTGGAATGAGTGAATTTTGTGTGTGAATAAAGTGGGCTTCTGGGGACTGGAAGAGGAAGCCATGAAAGACTGTGGCTCGACCTTAAAAAAAAAAAGAGAGAACTGTTATTGCCTCTCCCTTCAGTCTGGCCTCCAAAGCTTCTCATATTCGTGCGGAGTGCAGTGTCGAGGCCTAACTGGGTTGGTGGCTTCTTATGCTCTGTGTTCATCAACCTGTAAGTTTTTGTGGAGCTGCCTGTTTATGTGCCTGCATTACCCGCTTTGATGAGATCTCCCTGAAGCCCAAATCCCTTCCCTGCTTAAACTCCCTGGCTCCCCTGTGCCCTCAGGACATAGTCCAGGCCCCTTACCTCGGTCGACATGGGCACTTGTCTTGGAGCTTTGTAAACTGACTCATGGTCCCACCTCCAGCTACGTTGATATTTTAATTCATGGAACAGTGCTGTGAGATCTACCTCCAGGCCTTTGATTTCTTCTAACTGGAACAGTCTTTGCCTACCTGACTTCTTTTTTTTTTTTTTCCCTACATGACTTCTTAACAGAGAAGGCAATGGCACCTGACTCCAGTTTACTCTTGCCTGGAGAATCCCAGGGACCGGGGAGCCTGGTGGGCTGCCGTCTATGGGGTCGCACAGAGTCGGACACGACTGAAGCGACTTAGCAGCAGCAGCAGACTGCTTAAATCAGCTATTTTCCTCCTCCAGTAACTTTTCCCTGACCAACCCCAACTTCCCGCCTAGGGTTAGGGCAGGTCCCTCTTTGGGGGCCACCTCTAGCCCTGCAGAGTTCTCCCATCCCAGTCCTGACCACTCTGGGCTGTCCGTGTCTGGTGGGGGGAGGGGTCTGGCTCCTCACTGGACAGTGAGCCTCCTATGGGCAAGGTCCAGAGTTGTCTTTGTCACTGCTAAGTCCCCAGCAGGGCCGGCAGGAGGACCACTTAATAGGCTCTCTTTCAGGCTCAGTAGTTCCCCAATCCGGGTAGGCTCTCCTTGGAGTATGAGTTCTGTGTCCCGTGGGTTGGAGTAGACGCTTTTAGGGGGCAAGCACTAGGTCTAATTCCTTGATGGTCCCTAGCACTAAGAAGACACACAGTAGGCCCTTTTTGGGAATATAAGCCTTCTCTTCAAGAGGGAAACAGCAGGTCAAGTGGAAAGTTAGTGATAGGGTCTGATTCCTGTGCAGGTCCCAGCACAAGGCAGGCGCAGTGGGGACTCAGTTTGAAACCTCTGCATGTCCCATTATACAGCGAGCACACAGTAGTTCCCCTTAGGGTCTTGGGTCTGTTTCGGTCATCGTGTTTCCTGGGATCACATGGGATTTGTTGGGGGCGGGGGCGCTGGGATGTGGATGTGGTGGCGTGCACAGGCTCCCAAGCAGTAGTTTGTATCAGTGGGAAGGATGCAAACAGCACAACGAGGTTTGATTGGGTATTTTTATTGGGTCGGTGCTTCTAGCCCGCCTCCCATAAGGTCGGGATAGACTAGACCCGGCAAACGGCCCCCGAAACGGTACGTGTACTTGCGCCCCCCGCTCTTGTGCACGATGTCGCGGCGGTAGTAGTAACGCAGACCTCGGCTCAGCTTCTCGTAATTCATGCCTGGCTTCCTCTTGCGCTCGCCCCACAGCCGCGCCACCTAGGGAGGAGCCCAGGCTTAGTCCGAAAGGGCGGGAGAGGGTTGGGGAGGGCGGGGCTAGACGGTGGATGGGTGGGGCGGGGGCGGGGTTCCGGTCTGTCTGCAGAGGGGTTAGTCTGGGCGCAGCAGGCTGGAGATGAAGGCGAGGCTGGGGGCGGGGCCTAGCACTAGGCAAAGTGTTGATGGCGAACACTGGGAGACCTGGGCGGAACTTGGCGGGTCTGGGAAACTGCCTTACCTCCTTCGGGTCGCACAGTTGGAACTCTCGGCTATTGCCGGTCCAGCGGATGCAGCTTCTACGCGCTCCGTCCTGGAGCAGCTCCAGGAGGAACTGCCACAGCTGAATGGGACCTGTGGTGTGGGGACAAGTGTACACTCAGGTTTCCTGGCCCCAGATGATGTCGCTTCGATGACCCAGGAATCCGGATCTGCTCCTCCTCGGAGACCAGCAAATCCGGATTCCTCCATTTAAGGGACCTAAGAATTGGCCTGGGGACCCAGGAGTCCAGAGACCCCATGTTGGAGATTTAGGATTTTGGCTGCCCCATCTTGGGGACCCAGGCATTCAGATCCTCATCTCTTTCTTCTCACCTAGGAACCTAGGTCCTTGTCCCTTGCTCCCTAGAAACACTAGAAACTACTTACTCCTCTCCTCCCTAGGTACCCGGCAGTGAGGCCCCCTCCCCCTCCTCTCTGGAGGGCCGCCAATTTCCTGGGTTCCGCCCCCTTAGCGCCTCCTTAGACGCCCGCTTCGCTCCCATCAGACAAAGTCTCGCGGACCTCACCTCTGTGGTTAGTTTTGGGGTAACGAGCCAAGGTTGCGCGGTCCAACTGCTGGGTGGGTTCAGAGGAAGTGGTGAGATCTGAGATCTGGTACTCTTTGGGAGAGGTGGTGCAATCCGTATGCAGCCCTGAGTTCCAGGAGGTGGTACAGTCCGAGGCCGCAGGCCCGGCCCAAGGAAGGGTAGAGTCGGCACGGAGCTCCCCGCCGAGGCTTCTGCCCCAGCAGGTGGCGCCATTGGGGCCGATAGAATAGTCCCAGCTGGCGGAGCTGGAGGCCACCTGGGCGCGCGACCACGAGTTGGTACTTCCCGCGGAGGTGGTGTAATTCTGGCCGGCAGCCCCTTCGGAGCCGGTCCAGGGGGCGGGATCCAGGGCCTGGGAAACACCGCTGCAAGAGACGGTGCCGGAGCATGGCAGGTCTGTCCAGTCTCCCGGCCTCGGAAGAGCTTGAGGGGCGGGCTCTGCGAGGACAAATGGACCCCAAGTGAGAGGAGCCCAGGTGTCCCGATCCCCGCTCCCCTCTGGGGTTCTGGGAGGCGAAGCTCTCAGCCCTGGCGTCTGGGACTCCAGGTTCTGGGATCTAGGTCATACCACCTTGAGGACACAGTGTCCCTCGTCCTAACCCCCTTCCCCTTCCTAGATCGCGGAATCTAAACCTCTAGTCACAGTGGAGGACCCCAGTCCCCTCCCCGCCGCCCCCTCCCCCGCGCTTCTCCGTACACACTCACCCGCCCCCCATGGAGCTTCTGGGTACAGAGTAGAGCTCCAGTCTGGCTGTGGGAGCCCTGCAAGGAATAAGGTTGTAGCTGATTTAGGGAAGGGTGTGCACAGTGCCTGGAGACTCCCCTCAGCCACTCACCCAGTGAACTTTGTCAGGGACTGAGAGTTCTCAACCCCAGCTCCTACTCATTGAGACCTAGGACTCAGGACACTGGCTCCCTCCTCCTCCTCCTTCAACCTCTGCAGTTCAAGCCCACATCCCTTTCAGGGTTCAACTGCAGGATAAGCATGCCCCCTTCCTCAGACCTAGGTGTTCAGCCTCACCTTCTTCCCCAGCACCCAGAGGTCCCAGCCCACAGCCACCTTTCCAGCATGTGTCCTCTGTCAGCGTGTCCCCTTGGAGTGAGAGTTCAGGGATATAGAAGTTGAGTTCAGCTCCTGCAGGCAGTGAGGTTAGACGGAGCCCCATCAGGTTCAGTGAAGGCCCCCACCTGCGCACCCACCCCACACACATTGTCACACCCCTGGGACCTACCCAGCCCTGACATCCTGTGCCCCAGAGGCACTTCCGATGGTGATACTTCATCCCAGTTCCACAAGTCCATGGATGTCCGTTGTGAATGTACTGAGTTGGAAAAAAAGAGAGGGGCACAGGGTGAGCCGGTGACACTTAGGAACCCTGGAGTCTGAGCCCTATCCCTTGCTTCCCTCACAAGGAGGAAGGAGTCCAGGTCTCTGCTCCCTTCTTCCCTAGGGCCCTGAAATCTTGGCCTCCAGTGTCCTTTCCTCTCAGACCCAGGAGTGAGGGCCCCCAGACACCCGGACTTCCAGCCCCCAGTTCATGGCTCACCTCTGGCAGGTCCTTCTGCCCTGGGCCGGGGGTCTCAGCCCCATTTCATACCATGCACCCCTCCCCTGGGGGCCTGAGCAGGGGGAGGGGATTTTCCAAGACGTCAGAGCTGGGGGTCGCAGTAGGGGTCGAGTTGCAGGGGCTGAGGCGTGGCCAAGCCATGTCACCCCCGCCCCACTCCCCTCTGGCCCTGGGGATGACCGCTGGCCTCTGGGGTAGCTTTGGGAGGCAGCTTTGGTTGTCCCGCTGCATGGCTGGCCTGGACTTGAACAGGAGCTTGGGAAACAGCAGGCTGGGTTGAGACCAGGGTGCAAGGGGTGTTTCTGGGGTGACAAGAGCCAGGCGGGGGGTGGGGATTGGGGACTTGATCCTGTGACATGGGAGGTGGTGGGGGAAGTGGGCCAGGGGTCAGCTGGGCTGTGCCAGGCTTATCTTCAACAGGAAGGGGGATTTCCGGCCAGACCCCCGGTCGACATACGTCACAATCGGCAGGGGCCCTGTGGGGAATAGGTGGGGGTAGATCGACCTGGGATCCTCCACCAGGCCCAGTTCTACCCTTCCTAGGGCTTTGAGGAGGACATTCTGGATGCTTCCAAGGACAGTAACAATGTAAACAATAACAACAGTGATAGTCATAGCTGACATTTACTGGGGGCTCATTGCATACCACCGAACTGTGGGCCTTTGTTTAATCCCCTTAAGAGGTAGGTGTTAGTCTTATCCTGATTTTATGAAAGGGGAAATTGAGGATTAGTCCCACTTTTCTTCATCTCCAGAATCTGTGCCCTTTCATGCTATAATAGTTCAGGACCAATGGGGAAAATTTGAGTAGGAACTGAATATGAGATATAGAATGGGTCATTTTCTTCAATTGATAATGCTATATAATATGAAATGCTATTTCTAAGAAATGCAGCTATTTACAAACAACAAAGGCCCGCAGCTATTTAGGGATGAAATGTTATGTTTGCAACTTTTCCAATGATTCAGCAAAAGTAAACCAAACCATGTATATTTGCAACATATACATACACACGTGCAATATTTGGAACATACAATTAGAAAATTATTTGTTGTTTAAGTTCAAATTTGGCTAAGTGTCTTGTATTTTTATTTTCTAAATCTGGCAACCCTACACCCAGGTCGCTTGACTTCAGAAATTATGTTGTTTCTATCCTGCAATATTGATAAATAGATATGTATCATTAAAAATAACCCCTATAAGACTCACAGACTTAGAAAATGAACTTATGGTTGCTGGATGTGGGGGGGGGGGGTGTGGGGGGAAGGAATAGTCAGGGACTTTGGGAAGGTCATGTACACACTGCTATATTTAAAATAGATAACCAACAAAGACCTATTGTATAGCACATGGAACTCTGCTCAATGTTATGTGCCAACCTGGATGGGAGGGGGGTTTGGGGAAAAATGAATATATGTATATGTATGGCCGAGTCCCTTTGCTGTTCACCTGAAACTACAAATTGTTTATCAACTATACTCCAATACAAAAATTTTGTGTTAAAAAAATTAAAAAAAAAATAACCTAATATGGACCTTTTCCAATATTCACCCAGTTTGATCATTAACCACTTGCCATTCTGGGGGGTGTGGGCACTGTCTTTCTGTGTTACACAAAGGAAACTGGGCCTCAAGAGGAAGAGCTACTCACTAGGTCACACAGTGGGTGGCTGGTGCTGGGATTGGACCCAGTGTTGGTTGAACCACAGAGCCCTCAGGGGTCATTGGTCCCTCCATCCATCTAACCCAGGGGTCTGAAAGCAATCTCCTATCTGCTATACCCCACTAGGCCTGGGGCCTCCTCTCCCTGAAGCTGGTCTCTCTCCATGTCTTCCTGCCCTGGGTTGGTGTCCTCTGTTGTACCAGGCCTGACTCTTGGTTGTGGGATCTTAGTTCTCTGACCAAGGATTAAATCCTTGCCCCTGACAGTTAAAGTGTGGAATCCTAACCACTGGACCACCAGGGAAGTCCCCCACATCTCTTCTGGTGTCTCAGTCCCTCTCCATCTGTCTCCAAGTGTTCCTATCTCTCTCCCTACCTCCTTATCTGTTTCCATCTCTTTCCCTCTCTGGACTTTTCCCCCAACTCCCTTTCCTCTTGTACTGCCTCTGACCCACCCACCCTCTTTTCTTCCTCCCTCCCCATCCCCCAGTCTCTGCTCACTACATTCCCTCCTTCTCTGTCCATCTGTCTCTCATCCCCATTGATCTTCTCTCTCCTTGGGACTTAAATGCATGTTTAGAACCTTCCTTTCTGGAATCATTTGCATCTCCTCCCTTGCTTGCAGTGAATAGAAGGGGTTTAGAAGGGAAGGGCTGGTGATGTGGGAATGGGGTTTGAGGGTTCTGGAGCTGGGTGGTCCAGCCAGGTGGCAGGGGGCTGAAGGGCACTTCCTGTCATTGAAAGGAGGCCCTCACTCCTCTCACCAGACTGGAAAATGTGACATCAGAGTGAGCAGTAAGGGAGGAAGACCGGAACAGAGGAAATCTGACACCTCTCCTGAGTGACTGGTTTCCCGAGAAGCCTTGGTATTGTTTTTCCCCTCCCAATCTGGGGTTCTGATGGCTATGCCCCTGGGAAACCCTTGTCCCCTCCCCATGCCATCTCCCTCCTTTGGCTGGTCACTGCTCCAACCTCCTTCCTGAACCCCAGTTTTCTCTAAAGTGCAAATCTGTGATGTCAGTCCCCTGCCTGAGCTTGTCTCAGCTTCTCATGGCTGGCTGCTGCCTTCAGGGTCAAGTCTAAGCTCTCAGTCTGGCATTCAAGGTCCTGCATGCACACTTCTGACAGGCAGAGACAAGCTTGGAGCTGGGAAACAGGAGCTGGGGAGAGACTTACAGACGGAAAGAGAGGAGAGACTCAGGGACATTTAGAAAGAGACAAGAAGCAGAGGGGGACTCAAGAGAAACAGGAGGCATAAACATTCAAAGAGACAGCAGAAGTCAACTAGGTTTTGGCAGAGTGAAGAAACTGGAAAACAGTCTCAGAGACCTAAAGGGTGAGAACGGCAGAGACAAGGAGAGAGAATGATATTAATAGGAAGAGAATGAGTTTCAGAAATGGCCAGTGCCTTCAGGAAGCCTTCCTGGACCCCTAGGGATGGTTCCCCATCCCAGCCCTGATAACTCTGGGCTGTAATTGTCTGGCAATGGCCCGATCTCTGCCACTGAACCATTAGCTAGGAACACTGTTACCACTGTATCCACACACTGTCCAGGTCCTTGATGAAAGCGGATGAACGAATGAAAGCCTGGAAAGCTCTGAGCTCCGGAAGGGCAGGGCCCAGAAGACCCACTATCTTGGTGCTGAGAACACAGGGTGGAGTCAGACAACTGATGTGAGCCTCCACTTGGCTTTGACCTTGCGCTAAGCCTCTACTTCCTCCTCTGAGGAATGGGCTGCACTCAGTGTACACTTAAAGAGGTTTCAAGAAGATCTAATGGGCAGGTAGCAGCGTTGAAAACGCCCATCTGCATGTTTATGTAAACTTTCAAGGCTCCCCACTGTCTCCAGAGTGGAGGATGCTAAGCCCGGCTCTCCAAAGAGTGCTTCCAAGCCTAGCCAAGGATGGAAATGAACGTATATTTATTGAAACTGGTGTTGGGGAGGATGGGTGGGTAGACAGTTGAGGGTTTTCTGAAGAACTGTGGGGAGGAACCAGCGCCCGGCCGGATGGGAGCGGGTGCCTGGCTACAGACCCTATCTCAGGCCCAATTTCTTCTTCTCCTTCTGCTTCTTGCGCACCACGTCCAGGTTCCGGTCCTTCCACATGCTCTTGCGTAGCTTGATGGGGCGTGAGCCCACATACTTCCCTGTGGGAAGAGAGGGTTCAAGGTCAGGCTCAGACCAGATGCCTGCCATGCCCACTGACCCTAGGGGAGACCGCACTCACCATTCATCTCACGCATGGCGCGCACATAGTCACTGGGGTCCTTAAAGCTGACGAAGCCATAACCCTTGGTCTTGCCCGTGCGCTTGTCGCGAATCACCTTAGCCTTAAGGAAGGATGGGAAGCGGCTGAAGGCTCGGGCCAAGATGTCATCATTCACCTCGTTGCCCAGGTCCCCACAGAAGATCCGGAAGTCATCTGGGGTTGGGAGAGGGAAGATCAGAGGATACACATGTATGGCCCAGTGTCTGTCTTACTGAAATGATCCCACCTTCTCTGGGAGCATCCCCCAAGCCCTCTTCCCTCTATATCCCAGCAGTCTCTACCTGAGGTCCTCTTAGTTATAACAGCCAACATTTGGATAATATTTATCCTGTGCTAGACTCTCTGCAAAGCATCCATAAAGTTTTCACACACCTGGCATTCCCAACAGCCCTTTACGCCAAGGCACAGAGAGGTCAAGTCACCTGCCCAAAGTTAATCAGCAAGCAGCAGAGCTGGGACTAGAACTCAGGCATCTATCTGGCTCCAGAGCCTTCACTTTCAACTAATGGCACTGCCCTGCCCCACCCCAGGGCCCCCTCACCCACTCCCGTGATGAAGCCCCTACCTTTGTCATCACAGCCCTGGCCTGTCCTCTGAGCTCCCAGCATCCTTTGGTCTCCTGAACACCTACCTCTCCATGGACACTCCCTGGGCCCCTGACACCCACTGTTTCCCATAATAGCAAACCCAGGACTGCAGACTTCATCATTCCTCAGCTCTGCCTCCTCTGCAAAGCCCACTCTGATCCCCTTAGAGTCCCTGAACACACTGCCTGATTCTTCTCCAAGGTCAACTTCAGCTGCCATTTTTGGATATACCTCCTGGGCTGAGCCTGGTCTTGACCAAATGTGCTCAAGCTCAAAGAATCCCTTCCCCCACGAGCATATACTATTACTATCTCCTTGCTGGAAAACGAGGCTTGAAAGGCTGAGTGACATGTCCAAGGTCACAGAATTAGGGTCTACTGTCTAGCCACCTCTGGGCCAGTGCTGTATGGCTCTGGCCTGGGGTTGGCAGATGGTCCCAGGAAAAGAGGCAGAAGTAAAAGAGTGGGGGTGGGACTTTGGCCCCTTTCTTTGGCTACCACTGTGGTTGCCTCACAGCTTGTTCAAGAGGGCACTCTTGAACAAGTTAGGTCACCCCAGGCAGAAGTAATCTGACAAACTTAAGAGGGTAGGACCATCCATAAACCAATTGATCTGAACACTTCAAAAAACTATTATACCTGAGACAAAGCAGCAGGAGGGAGACAATTCTCTTTAAAAGAATCTAGTGACACAAAACTGCATGCCTCCTGGTTTAGGGGAAAAACAGCTATAAGAAAATAGTTTGGAGACAACTGGGAAAATCACAGTATAAACAGAATAGGAGATAACATACAGTTACTGTTAATTTTCTTAGATATGTTAACCATGTAATGGTATGAAAGAAAATATTACTTTTCTTAGGAGATGAACATTAAGGTATTTAGGAGTGAAGTCTCAGAGAAGGCAATGGCACCCCACTCCAGTACTCTTTCCTGGAACATCCCATGGATGGAGGAGCCTGGTGGGCTGCAGTCTATGGGGTCGCTAAGAGTCGGACACGACTAAGCGACTTCCTTTTACTTTTCACTTTCATGCATTGGAGAAGGAAATGGCAACCCACTCCAGTATTTTTGCCTGGAGAATCCCAGGGATGGGGGAGCCTGTTGGGCTGCCATCTATGGGGTTGCATAGAGTTGGACACGACTGAAGCGACTTAGCAGCAGCAGGAGCAGAAGTGAAGTGATAAACTCATTTATAATTTACTTCACATGACTGAGCAAAAACCAAAAAAAGATACACATGGAGGGTTACAGTGAAGATAGCAAAATGTTAATTGCTGAATCTAGGTAGTTGATATATAGTTAACTGGGCAACTGTGAGAAATTTATTTCTCACAAAAAGTTAAAGAATGGTCTTTCTCCTTTAACAAGCCAGGCACCTCATGATTGAAATGGGCCGGAGGTCCTACGCACCAATCCCCTTTACCCAGTTCTGTTCAGTGCCTAGGTGAGGGCCTGCCCCCTGAGCCACAGTCTGGCTCTCCAGGAGGTGGGCTAACAACAGAGCTGCCCTACAGTGAGGTGTGGAGCTGCCCGGCTCACCTTCCTTGGCTGAGCAGCCCAAACCCTGCACTTGAGCCCACTCACCTGCATCCCACTCTAGCAGGCTGGGGTCCTCCCAGCTGCTCCCAGCTGCTGTGCGAATGCAGCGCTTCAGTTTCTCTGGTTTCCCTTTCTTCTTGTCCTCACTCAGAGGTTCCGGCACCTACAGAGGAAAGGAAGGGTGCAAAGGGCTAGATTTGAGTCTCTTGGGCCCATCTGCCCTCTTGAGGGTCTTCCATTTGGTCCCCCTAGTTCTCCTGTCTCCATAGTTAAAGCACAGGATACACTTCTGGGTGTCAGGTGTATGTGTGTGTCTGCCTCCCTCTTCCCCATGTTCTCAATCTTCCAATTTCCTGGGTACCTCCTACCTCCATGGACAGATGACCCATGTTTCTGTGTGGGGAAGCCCATGGGCTGCTGTCTGCCCATGCAGCCCTTTCTGTCCCCCACTACACTGCTCCCTGCTTACCTCAAGAGCCATGAGGCCAGGGGGTGGCTCAGGCCGAGGTGGCCGGGGTCTCGGACGCAGGGACAGGAGCTCAGGAATGCGCAGTGGGGGTAGTAGGCCTCGCACAACTTCCAGCGGGAGGGGCAGGGGTTCAGGCTCAGGCAGAGGCATGGCCAGGGCCAGTGGCAGGCTGGGCCCAATGACTGCAGGGCCAGCTGGGGCGCCCCCGGCTCCCACCGCCACGGCTGCGCTAGCCTCCTCCAGCCCAGCCGCTGCCGCCACCACAGCCTCTTCCTTCTCTTTCAGGCCCAACCCCAGGCCTAGGCCCAGCTCTCGGGGTGTTGCTGGCTCTTCCTGCAGGCAAAAGGAGGGCATGAGTGGGGCCAGATCACAGGCTCAGACCTCCCTCTCATCCTTATCCTGTACAACAGAGCAAGGGCACCGGGGCCAGAGAGCAGGCAAGAGACACCAAGACAGGGAACAGTGTCTCTGTTCCTGTCAGACCAACACAGGGATAGAGAAACAGGCAGAGAGACAAACACACGGACCAATAAATAAATACAGAAAAAGAGAGGGACAATCAAAGGAAAAATAGAGATACACAAAGAGAAATGCACCTATAATTTGTGTTTTCTCTCTAAACTTCCCTCAAAAAAAAAAAAGCAAAAAACAGAATGATATAGCCACAGGAAGAAACAGGGAAAGACAGAGGCAAAGACACATAAAGCTGGGGAAAGGCAGACTTGGTGGACACAGCTCATCAGGCCAGGATGAGTCTCTCTGTCCACCGCACCTGACCCTCAGTTCCCTGACCAACTCACCAGAGGAGGCCTCAGAGCAGCCATGGAGCCCAAGGGCGGTCCAGGGGCCCGAGCCATTGGTGGCAGCATCATAGGTGGTCCAGGGGGCCCAGGCAGGGGGGGCCCACGAGGGCCTGGTGAGGGGGCCGCAGGGCCATAGGGCGGGGCCCAGCTGCTGTAGAGGTAAGAGCAGAATCTGTCAGGGTGTTAGTGGGGGAGTTGGGAGGACTTGGGGAGGAGTTATGTGGCAGGGATGATGACCTTGGCCCCCTCACCTGCTCTCTGCAGCACGTGAGGGACGAAGGCTGGACGCAGAATAGTGGCACTCTGGGGGGCCACAGCTGTGGGAGAGATGAGGGTGTGTGTCAAGGGGGACTGGGGCACTCAGGGCAAGGTATGTGCCTGTGGGTGCTCTGAGCACCCAAGAAATTCTGCCGAAGAGCCTGGGGAACCCTCTGGGAGATGTGGGGTCCTTTTCATTTGTTCATTCAGCAAAACACTTACCACTGATGATCTCCTCTGGGCCCGGCCCTGTCCTGGGCAATGCTAGGGGCACACCTAAAGACCACAGGCCCTAGGGGAGCTCCTGGTCCAGAGCAGGAAAGAACATACTCATCACCAGAGTGACAGCCAGAGTGATCAGGGCCAGGACGGGGGAAGCCCAGGCAGGGTGACTGAGGCTGGCAGTAGGGAGCTCAGAAGAGGGACATCAGGAGGATTAGAGAAGGCTTCTGGTAGAAAGGGACCTGTGAGCTGAGACCCAAAGGATAATGAAGAGCTGGTAATGCAAAGGCTAACTTTGGAAATATTACTGGCAAAGAGAATGCTTATAAACCAAAACCTTTCCCTCTTTAGTTTAGCCTAATTCCAATAGGGGGAGTCAGGAGCTGGAGAGCATCATAAGAGGATGGTCAGTAGGCATCCAAGCACAGTCTTGGTGACTGAAAGACTGTTTCAGTGGTTGTTCTCTGGAGGGTACTAGGGTGCCACAGCAGGGCTGGAAGCTGGGCAGGGTGACTAGGTCAGATTTGCACTTTCATCAAAACCATACTGAAGTATAGGAGATACTAAACCTCAGATATCAGGTAAAAGAGTCTATCAGGATTTAAGTGGACACAATTAACAAGTTTGATCTAATAAGATGACACCAGAAAATTACAGAACACATATCCTTTTCTTACACGTAAGGAAGTTAATGTCACAAAAATTGACTGTTTGTATAAAAGTCATCTCAACAACACGAAGTAAGAGTGTCCTATGGAGACAATATATTTTAGTTAGCTAGATTTTGGTTTAGTTGATAGGTCTGGAAGGTTAAAAGTTGGGTGACAATGAGCAGGAGAGGGAAGGGACCTCAACAAGAGCCTTGCTGGCAAATGCCAGCAATGTCTGGGGCTCCAGGGAAGGAAATGGGGATCTTTCTCTGCAGGGGGCCAACTGATGTAAGGTCTTGACTGTCAGACCAGAGGTACTTGTTTGATGGTCTGGTTCATCAAACATCAATAGAGAACATGTAATGCTTATAAGATGGCAGACACCCTCACAGATGTTATATTTTAGAGGAAGCAAAAGATCATAATCAAAATAAACAAGTAAGTTGTATAACTTGTTCTAAGGCTATATACCTTTATAGCACATGAAGTGCTATGAAGAAACAGCAAAGAATATGGATTAGGAGTCACAATAACGGGGCTGGTTTGCAATGACCCAGTAACTAAGGCCAAATCAACGAAGTACATGATTAGGTTTATGCTTTAGAAAGACAATGATATCTTGGGGATGAAATGGAGAGGGTGAAGTAGTCAAAACAAGAGTGCTTGGTGAAATTTGGGATTCTCTGGCCTCAGACCTACCTGCTCGCCGCAGGAACATGGCTTCTCGAGCCTCTGGACTGTCCAGGTGACTCCGATCACCAGGGCCAAAGCCAACTGTTGGGAGGGGAGTGATGAGGATGGGGGGAGGGGAGGAGAGTCCCAGGCTTCCCTTTTTACCACCCTGCTTCCCTCGTCCCACCACTCCTTACTTACCTGGACCCACAAAAGGTGGGCCACCCACCATGGGAGGAACCACTGTGGCTGCAGCGGCTGCTCGGGCCTCCAGAGTCTGTTGGACCTGTTGGATAGGGGTTGGGGTGAGGGGTCTGACTCAGTGCCCCCAAGCTGTCTGGCAGGCTCACCTGGGAACTAAGGGTTTTGTTCTCTGCACTGTGTGGCTATCTCTCAAACTTTAGGTCTCAGCTAAAACATCACTTTTCAGAAAGGCTTCCGGGATCACACTAGCTCAAGGTATCCATAGTCCCTCCCTGGTGCAACTTCTTTCATCGTCCTGCTTCATCTTCCCCAAAGCACTCAGCACTACCTGAAATTATGTCCAGCTTGGCCTCATCATCTCCCATGCCACCACCCTGCTCCAAGCCACCATTATCTCTTGCCTAGAGTATGATGGTAGCCTCTTCCTCAGACTGCTTGATTCTGCCCTGGACCCCTACAATCTGTCTTCTAAACACAGCCAAAGTGACCCTGGTGACATCTAAATTGGACCATATCACCCCACTGCTCAAAATCCTTCAACTGCTTCTCATCTCAGAGTAAAAACCAAGGTTCTTATGGTGATCTACAAGGTCTTACTAGATCTGTCTCTTATCACCTCTCTGTCCGTATCTCCTATCCTCTCCCTTGCTCAATCCATTCCAGCCACCCCGTTGTCCCTGCTGGTCCTTGAACATGTCAGGTATGCACCTACCTCACGGCCTTTGCAGAGCAACAGTTGTCTGGGAATACTCTTTTCTCAGATATCTGCATAGTTCCCTCCGTCAAGCTCTTTATATCTTTGCTTAGATATCACCTCCTCAGAAAGGTCTTCCCTGACCATGCTGATAAAATTCCGCCCTTCTTAATCTACTTTAAATTCCGCCCTTCTTAATCTACTTTAATCTGTCTCTCCACAGTAAAATAGAAACTTCAAAAAGGTAGCGAATGTTTCTCTGTTTCATTCTCTGCTGTATGTTTAGGGCCTAGATTAGCACCTGGCGCAGAAGAGGGTCCTGAAAATTATTTGTCGAGAGAATGAACAAGTTTCATTTACTTGTTCACTTTTTGACAATCTCTTTCTCCACTAGTCACATATAGTTAAATATGGAGAACTTGAATATGATTAATGAGACTGAGGAACTATGTAACTCTAACATGAATTTTAAATAAATACAGGACATTTCCATCATTGCAGAAAGTTCTGCTGGCCACCATGCTAGAATAAAAGCATGCAAAGGACAGAATTATTGTCTCAGTCGTTACTGAGTCCTCAGTGCCTGACACCTAAAATATTTGTCATGCTAATTAATCAACAAGCCAGCATCTCAATACCTCTCTGTATACAAACGTGTGTCTGTGGCATTGTGCTCTCTTCTATGCCTTATTTCAGCCGTACCTGCTGGTAAGTGTTGGTCGCGATAATTGGGCGGATCACAGGAGCTGCTGGGACTTGCATCGCTTCAACCGTGGGGACTGTGGGCACCGCAGGCACGGCAGTTGGGATTCCCGTTACGGGAGCCCCCAGAACTTCCTGCTCAAACCTGGGAACAGACAGACACCACAGCTCAGAACCTTGCACCAATTCTGAAACGGTGGGTATATCGCGATAGAGCTTTCACCCCTGCCAACCTCTCCTCCTTAACCCTCGTCCCCACAATTCCGAAAGTCCCATTTCCCCAAGACAGAACTATATATCGAGTCTATCGTGGCCTGGAGGCTCCAGGGCTCGACGACTCTGACTCTAGGACGGCTTTTATCGCTCCCTATCGCGGGCCTTACAGGGCCATCTCCGCCTCCATCTCCTTCAAGCGTTCCTCGCCGCTCTTTCCAGGGATGCCGGCACCAGGGCCCGGAACCACAGGTCCTCCTGCACCCGGGAGGCCCGGGGCTGGCCCCGCTCCGGCCATTGCTGCTGCCTTCACTGTCTCCGGTACTACCGCCTCAGCTCTGTCGCCTCCGCCGGTTCCGCTGTGTACTCGCTGGCTACGTCAGGGTGGGCGCCCGCGGATGACGTATAAGTGAAAGCGACGGGCGCCGATACATGACATCATGCGTCAACAGGGCTGGCCTTTGGAGTGAGGGCCAGTGAGAACCTGGCCACACCCAGAGAGCCCGCCCCCAAGGAGAAATATAGGCCAGTCAGAGTGCCGGAGAAAAGAGTCAACGGAAGAAACTACGTTTAGGGGCGTGCAATCCAGAGAGACGGCCACGCCTTCATGGGGGAAAACGGCCCGCCCCTAAAGTGAAAACTTGGCCTTTGAGAACTCTGGGAAGTTCGGAGGTTCCTCCTGTACCACTGCGAAACCCGTTCCGGAAATTTTAAAACACAGTGACATCCTAGTCACCCCAGGGTAGGATTGGGGCTGGAGACAGCTGGAAGCGGTGGTCGCCCACTTTCGGACATGCTACCAGTGAGTTCCAGAAAAACCAGAACCAGGATGTGGGAATTTCAGAGGAGGCGCCTGACCCAGGCTTCCTGGAGGAGGAGGTGACACCTGAAGACTTCTGCTGGATAAAATGAGCATAGAGACTCTGGGTAGGATGAATAGTTCATGCAAAGGCCAAGGGACAGTAGTCAAATATGTCAAATCAGAAGGTCACGTGTATAGTTTTGGTGTTTGTGCTTTGAGACACAGCTCTCGCTCTCTCTTTTTAGTCCTCAAGATGTTTTATGAATATTTTCAAAACTACACAATAGTAGAGAGAATAATATAACGAACATCCACGTGCCTCTCAAGAATGTACTAAAATTTTACCCTTCTTGTATATACATTTTTTTCACTTTACATTATAGCAAATTGAAGACATCTGTCAATTTGCCTGTACTTGCTTCATAATGTGTAACAGATAAGATGTCTATTAAATAAGGAGTATTTAAAAGAAAAAAATACCATGTTCACATCCAGGAAACTGTCCTATTACCTTACACCTAGATTGCGTTCTATTTCCCCTGCCTCAAAATGTCATTATATTACAATAATATTGTAAAAATCAGAATCCAAGGAAGGCCCGCATTTCATTTGGTCAGTGGGTCAGTCTCCTTCATCCTGCATCCCACCCCTTAAAACTTAATTTTACTGCCTGCCTTGGTTCCTTGAAGTTCCAGTTTGAATCAGCATAAATGAGTGATTTGTTCAAATAGTTTGGTTGCTTCTGTGCTAGAGATATTATAAGAGAATAAGATACCTTAAAAATTATTAACTAGAGTCTGTATTCAGTTTTCCTAGTGTTTAATTTATGTATTTTCTGTTCAAACATTCCATCCAGGATAACACATAACAATAGTTGTCATGTTTCCTTAAACTCTTCTTGTCAGTGACAATTTCTCTTTCTTTTTTCATGACTTTGATAATTTTGAGGAGTACTGGTCATGTATTTTGTAGAATATTTCACACTTGGGACCTCTCTGATATTTTTCTCATTATTAGGCTGAGGTTATATTTTTTTGAGGTGGGGGGAGACCACAGAGGTGAAGTGCAATTCTTATCATATCAAGGGTACATAGTGTCAACATGAGTTGTTATTAACTTTAATCTCCTGAGGTAGCACTTTTCAGGCCTCTACTATAAAGCTACTTAAAAAAAAAAAAGAAACCTCCCTTTTCAACTCTCTTGCAATGTTGATGGCAATGTAAAGTGATACAGCTACTTTGGAAGACAGTATGAAGATTCCTTAAAAAAATCTAGGAATAAAACTACCATATGACCCAACAATCCCACTACTTGGCATGTATCCTGAGTAAACCATAATTGAAAAAGACACATGTACCCCAATGTTCATTGTAGCACTATTTACAATAGCTAGGACATGGAAGCAACCGAGATGTTCATCAACAGATGAATAGATAAACAAGCTGTGGTACATATATATAATAGAATATTATTCAGGCATGAAAAGGAACACATTTGAGTCAGTTCTATGAGTTGGATGAACCTAGTGCCTATTATGGAGAAGGCAATGGCAACCCACTCCAGTGTTCTTGCCTGGAGAATCCCAGGGATGGAGGAGCCTGGTAGGCTGCAGTTCATGGGGTCGTTAGGAGTTGGACACGACTGAGTGACTTCACTTTCACTTTTCACTTTCATGCATTGGAGAAGGACATGGTAAGCCACTCCAGTGTTCTTGCCTGGAGAATCCCAGGGACAGGGGAGCCTGGTGGGCTGCCATCTATGGGGTCGCACAGAGTCGGACATGACTGAAGCGACCTAGCAGCTGCAGCAGCAGCAGCAGTGCGTATTATGCAGAGGGAAGAAAAGAGGAAAACAAATATATTGACATATATATACATGAAATCTAAAAACATGGTACTGATGAATCTATTTGCTGGGCAAGAAGAGAGACTTGGACCTAGAGAACAGACTTGCTGACATGTGGGGGGAGGGGAAGGAGAGAGTGTGACGAATGGAGAAAGTAGCATGGAAACATAAACACTACCATATGTAAAACAGACAGCCAGTGGGAATTTGCTGTATGACTCAAGGAACTCAAACCTGGGCTCTGTGACAACCTAGAGCAGTGGGATGGGGTGAAAGGAGGGAGGGAAGTTCAAGAGGAAGGGGACATATGTATAACTGTGTATGATTCACATTGATGTATGGCAGAAACCAACACAATATTGTAAAGCAATTATCCTTCAATTAAAGCAAAAACAAAAAAACAAAAACCTTTTCAAGCTCTTTGTCTTGCATAGGGGATGTCTAGTCTACCCCCTTCATTTAATTATTAAATCATTTGTATCAGTATGGACTCATGGATATCTTATACTTTTGGTTATTATTCAATACTTATTTTGTTGCACAAATTGTTTCAGCTTTTAAGTCTTTTTTTTTTTGACCTGAAAAATGTCCTTCTCTTTATCTTCCTCATTTTTTCTTTTCTCCCCCAGATCCCCTCTTTTTCCCTATTTGTTGGAGAAACTGATCACTTGTCCTGTTGAATTTCTCATATTTTGGGTTTAACTGATTACATTGTTTCATTTGTTCCTCTCCCTTTCTTGACAGAAGCTTGATTAGATTTAGGTTTAATTTGTAAAAGAATGCTTAAGAGGTAATGCTGTTATAAAGTAGCCATTGAATCCTACATGTAGCCATTGAATCCTACATGAATCTCAGTGGGTAAAGAGACCCAGGTTGGATCCCTGGATTGGGAAAATCCCCTGAAGGAAATGGCTACCCACTCCAGTATTCTTGCCTGGAGAATCCCATGGAGGAGCCTGGCAGGTTACAGTCCATGGGGTCGAAAGAGTCGGACATGACTTAGTGACTAAACCACCACCACTGTCCTGTCAGGATCGGGTGGTGTCTGGTTGTTCTGCTTCAGTGATGCCAAGATTGATCAGCAATGTCATCCTGTTCATCCATTTAAAAAAGCTCAATCAGCCCTTCCAGTCCTTCCATTAAGTTTTAGCAGCACTTGATCATCATCACCTGTATCTATTACACCATTAATGTATTGAAGATAGTGGTTTTCAAATTTTACTATTCTAAAATCATTAGTGACTTTTATAAACTTCCTCTTTTCAGAACTTGGGTTACTTTTTCACAAACAGGAAGGAAGACAGAAAATGCCTGATTCTTTCCCTATTTTATGGGGGGGGGGGAGGGAAGAAATGAGTTGGTTACCTAGCACCCTTCAAAGGACCAATGAGGTATATGTGTATGAATATCAATATAAACTTATATTTTCAAACATATTTATGTGCTTCAAGTCGTTCTAACTGCTGCTCAAAATGTCCCATCTTTAGCCAATATGTATGGAATCAGATCAGATCAGTCACTCAGTCGTGTCCGACTCTTTGCGACCCCATGAACTGCAGCACGCCAGGCCTCCCTGTCCATCACCAACTCCCGGAGTTCACTCAGACTGCCGTCCATCAAGTCAGTGATGCCATCCAGCCATCTCATCCTCTGTCGTCCCCTTCTCCTCTTGCCCCCAATCCCTCCCAGCATCAGAGTCTTTTCCAATGAGTCAACTCTTCGCATGAGGTGGCCAGAGTACCGGAGTTTCAGCTTTAGCATCATTCCTTCCAAAGAAATCCCAGGGCTGATCTCCTTCAGAATGGACTGGTTGGATCTCCTTGCAGTCAACGGACTCTAACAGTCTTCTCCAACACCACAGTTCAAAAGCATCAATTCTTCGGCTCTCAGCCTCCTTCACAGTCCAACTCTCACATCCATACATGACCACGGGAAAAACCATAGCCTTGACTAGACAGACCTTTGTTGGCAAAGTTATGTCTCTGCTTGTGAATATGCTTTCTAGGTTGGTCATAACTTTCCTTCCAAGGAGTAAGCGTCTTTTAATTTCATGGCTGCAGTCACCATCTGCAGTGATTTTGGAGCCCAGAAAAATAAAGTCTGACACTGTTTCCACTGTTTCCCCATCTATTTCCCATGAAGTGATGGGACCAGA
The DNA here is from genome assembly GCA_935064755.1 of Tragelaphus eurycerus. Classification (NCBI taxonomy): domain Eukaryota; kingdom Metazoa; phylum Chordata; class Mammalia; order Artiodactyla; family Bovidae; genus Tragelaphus; species Tragelaphus eurycerus. Next base: position 11,342,680 of record CAKXYN010000020.1, read on the forward strand.
TGCCATGATCTTCGTTTTCTGAATGTTGAGCTTTAAGCCAACTTTTTCACTTTCCACTTTTACCTTCATCAAGAGGCTTTTAGGTTCCCCTTCACTTTCTGCCATAAGGGTGGTGTCATCTGCATATCTGAGGTTATTGATATTTCTCCCAGCAATCTTGATTCCAACTTGTGTTTCTTCCAGTCCAGTGTTTCTCATGATGTACTCTGCATATAAGTTAAATAAACAGGGTGACAATATACAGCCTTGATGAGCTCCTTTTCCTATTTGGAACCAGTCTGTTGTTCCATGTCCAGTTCTAACTGTTGCTTCCTGACCTGCATACAAATTTCTCAAGAGGCAGATCAGGTGGTCTGGTATTCCCATCTCTTTCAGAATTTCCCACAGTTTATTGTGATCCACACAGTCAAATGCTTTGGCATAGTCAATAAAGCAGAAATAGATGTTTTTCTGGAACTCTCTTGCTTTTTCCATGATCCAGCGGATGTTGGCAATTTGATCTCTGGTTCCTCTTCCTTTTTCTAAAACCAGCTTGAACATCAGGAAATTCACGGTTCACATATTGTATGGATATGTATGGATACATAGATGCAAAATTTTCCATACAATTTCAAATGGTTTATTAAACTATTTGAATCTTCCTGGAGTCAATCCATGGACCATGGCTGGGGTAAGGACTCAACTGAGTTCCTATCAGTCAGTCAAGGATGTTTTCATTTAAATGCAAGCCAAATTTCTTTGGGTATGATATATAAAAATAACTATAAAGGTTAGCTGTATACTTTCAAAAGATCTTGACCCTGTGTACTATTGCATTATATGTTTATTTCACATACCTGTTTGATTTAATGTGGTTTTTATGAGATTTATTATAATTTCTTTTCAATAAGTAGTAGCTTTGGCTTATCTTTCATATGCCAAGGAAAAACCATTAAAATTTTTTTTAGTACACAAATTAATACAGAGCCATGTTGAGTATTGTTTTGGAATACATATATTTAGATACATATCTTTCCAAAACATGACCCCTCCTTTTCTTGCATTCTATTCATTTTCCTACTGATGTAACAAAGATTTACTAAATACATAGGCTGGAAGTGCAATTCATTGACCACTATGACAACTGCTTTTCCTTGTCCTCACTGTGTGCATGATGTGGATCTTGGAAAATGGGGAATCAATGGTCTGTTTTGAAATTTCACTTGGGAAATTATTGTTGAAAGATAATGGCAGGCAGCCACAGCCAGTATGTGTGACCTTTGTGGACCATCGCCTCAAGAATCCACAAAAAGTTGCATGGACTGTAGTGCAAACCACTGCAATGAATGCTTCAAAATTTATCATCCTTCTGGGTACTGCAAAAGCACAGCATGAGTATGTAGGCCCAACTACAAATTTTAGATTCAAGGTAAGTGAAGTTTCTATTAAGATAGAATATTAAACTTAATGGGCTTGCCTGATGGCTTGGAGGTAAAGAATCCACCTGCAATGCAGGAGACTTGGGTTCATCCCTGGGTCTGGAAGATCTCCTGGGGAATGAAATGGCAACCCACTTGAGTATTCTTGCCTGGGAAATCCCATGAACAAGAGAAGCCTGGTGGGCTACAGTCCATGGGGTCGCAAGAGTCAGACATGACTTCGTGACTAAGCATCAACAACCTCTTCATATTGACTTCTGAGTCCTTTGACTCAATCCCAGTAGTTTTAGAGTACTCCTTGCTGCTGGCACAAAATGCTTCATACTCGTTTTGCACATTTCTTTCCCCAGACTAGAATCAGTTATTTCCCCAAGGATCCTTGGTTCTTTTGAGTCAGAAGTGGTATTTAGAGACCACAACCTGGGCATGAGGGTTACTGAGTTTGTTGTATCTAGAGTTTTTCTGTGGACTTAGCTAGGGAACTATATATATTTTGTTTGTTTAAGAAAGAGGAAAACCCATGAATTCATTCTGGTATTTCCAATTCAAATGAAAGATCACAGGGTATTACTTCTTATATTTGTATTTCTTTTCACTTGCATTAAAAACTTGGTCCCAAGTAATGTTAGCATAGATACTTATATGCTTTAGTCTAATATATATAATTTCAAAATATATGATGTTGGGTCTCAAAATTTTAAACTTGTATCAAAATAAAAAAATCAGTATTATGAACAACAAGACTACTTGAAAGTAAGTTGCAGACATCATCCTTAATACTTCATACACATTCTCTCACCTAACCACAATGCCATTATCATACCCCAAAGAAATGTAATAAAGATACATTTTCCAATATACCAATATTCTGTTTCTCATGAAAATTTCCCCCATTGATTTAAAAATGTACTTTCAAACTCAAACACTTAAAAATCACAACAGCCTGTGATTCAATCAATATCTTGCATTACATTTGGCTGTCATGTCTCTTTTAACCTAAAACAGCCCCCTCTGTACCCCCACTGACTTTCTGAGGATGTGATCTAGTCAGATCAGATCAGTCGCTCAGTCGTGTCCGACTCTTTGCGACCCCATGAACCGCAGCACGCCAGGCCTCCCTGTCCATCACCAGCTCCCGGAGGTCACTCAGACTCGCATCCATCGAGTCAGTGATGCCATCCAGCCATCTCATCCTCTGTCGTCCCCTTCTCCTCCTGCCCTCAATCCCTCCCAGCATCAGAGTCTTCTCCAATGAGTCAACTCTTCGCATGAGGTGGCCAAAATACTGGAGTTTCAGCTTTAGCATCATTCCTTCTAAAGAAATTCCAGGATTGATCTCCTTCAGAATGGACTGGTTGGATCTTCTTGCAGTCCAAGGGACTCTCAAGAGTCTTCTCCAACACCACAGTTCAAAAGCATCAATTCTTCGGCGCTCAGCCTTCTTCACAGTCCAGCTCTCACATCCATACATGACCACAGGAAAGACTATAGCCTTGACTAGGCGAACCTTTGTTGGTAAAGTAATCTAGTAGTTTTGTACAAATCCCCACAACTTATGTTTCGCCCAGTATGTCTTCGGGATGGATTCCTATAGGTAGCATTGTTTTGGCAAAGAGTATGTCCTCATAGAGTTTTGCTGGGGATGATCTCACAGGTGTTCCTCATGGCACACCCACTGATCCATCAGAGTGCTGCTTCTCTCTGCCTTGTCGACAGAGGGAGCTGCCAAAACCCCGGGTTTCCTTTTCCCTGTCTGACAGGTAGGAAATGTATCAAAGTGGGGTTTTCATTAGCTTTTCTCTTATTGAGTTTGAGCATATTTTCTGAGAACTATTCATTCATATATTTTGTCCATTTTTCTATGGACTTGGAACTTTTCTTTTCCATTTTGACACTACACACACACACACACAGTTTATGGTATAAACTGCAAATATTTTCCCCCAACTAGTCTTCTTGTTAACTTTGCCTTTTTAAAAAAAAATCATGTAGAAATTTGTTTTATATTTTTGTCAGTATTATTTTCCTTTATTGCATATGGATTTCAAATCATATTGAAGAAAGTTTGTCCAGGTTCTAGTTTACAGAGGAATTCGCCTTTGTGGAGGTCCTTTGGTTTGAGGAGGACAATAAAAGATAAAATAGTATATGTTAGAAGCTATGTTACAGAATAAAAATTAAGCAAGAACAGGGTAAGGATCAACTTGTTCAGTAGGGAGGTGGCTGGGAAGTGAGACGAAGAGAAGAAAAAGGAGGGAGGGACACTAAGGTGGCACGTGGGAAAGCAAATGTGTGAAGACTGAGAAAGAGCAGCGAGGGACAGGAGGGGCACTGGGAGTGAGGGTGCTCTGGAAGTCAAGAGAGGAGCTGTGGAAAGGGAGGCGGAAAATCAGGTTTAAAATCTCAGAGATGGCAAATATCCCTAATTGGCAGACTAAATGCAACCCCAGTAAAATTCCTATCTATGTATTTCTTCTGGAACCAGGCAAATTGGGTATAATTTCATTTAAGAGAAAAAGACAGCAAGTAGAGACAGGGAAACATTGACAAGTAAGAGCAAGATGGCAACCAGTCACTGCAATTAAGACATATCACACAGCCTTTAAAATTAAAACACTGTGGGACGGCACACAAGAGTCAGACAGATAGCGGTCATGGATACAGCCAGATAAAACAGATACAACCCAATTAGCCATGGAAGTTTTGTGTATGAAAAATATCTAAATCTACTTTATAAAGTTTAGGTGGGTAAAATTTTACTTTACAAATTGAAGATAGTTCACAGTGAAATACACAGACCCAACGAGTAGTCAGATTAGTTCTGACAAATCCATACACCTGTGTAACCCTCACCACCTTCAACACACAATATATTTTTAACTCTAGAAAGTTTGTCTCCTCCTTGCCACCCACCCCTCTTTTAGAGGTGACCACTGCTCTGAATGAGAATTTTAGTTAAGTGCTTAAAATAAGACAAAATGGAATCCATTTGGATAAATTCCAAATGGCTCAAAGATTTAAATGTAAAAAAAAAAACCCAAAAAACTGTATAAAAACTCAAAGACAATTCCATCTCTTAAAGCTTCCCTTCTTCCAACAGCGACACTGCCTCCTCAGCCCTCACAGCAACACACGTGAACTGGGGCCCCTGCATGCGCTGCAGTCTCCCTCTGCAGGCCCTCCTCAATACCCGGGTGCTTCCTTCTCACTGCCTCTACCTGTCACCTTGCTGTGTAGTCCTCTATTTAACATCGCACCTCTGCAATTGCTTTTTCTCATAGCAGTTCTTCCATGTACTAGATATTTCGCTTATTTTGTCAGCAGTTTGTTCTCCTGTCCTAGAATGACAACTCCTTGAAGGCTGGGACTTCTGTCCATTTTTTCAGGCACTTGATTACTTCTAAAAGTGATGAGGCGAGTTTCAGCTAGGGTGGGGCCCGTAGTATCTTGTTCATCTGGGCTTTAGTGCAATGACAGGACGGGGCAAGGCAATTGAGAGAACAACCGAGAACAGCCGGGATGCGGGCGGCAGGTGTGGTAGAGACCATGGGCTGATGTGTCCAGGCAGTGCTTTCTTCCAGAGGTCTTAAGGGAAGTGATGTGTTGGGATGAACAAGTGCGAAGCTCTTGGCTTCTTTCTGAGCTACCTCTTCATCTGCACAGCTGCTGCAGGGCACCTTGGGCCTGGACCCAGCGCAGCTGCCACTGGGACAGTGACAGGCCTTGGCAGAGCTCCCTGGAAAGGGCGGCTTGTCCTGGCTGCTCCCACCTGGAGAAGGGGATGGGGTTAAAAGGGAAGGTCTAGGACCTCCAGACCTTCACTAGCCAACCCTCAACACCATGGTCTGCTTGTCACCAGCCCCCCACCCACTCCCCTGGCCTAAGTTCTGCCCATTGCGCCCAGTTCAGCCCCCACCTCATCATGTCCCCCTCTCACCAGTCCCCCACAACTCCCTGAAGCTCGGGGACTCGCTTCAGTGCTTGTTTCAGTAGGTTCTCCAGCCGCTTCAGAGCCTGTCCCAGGCTCTCCTTCTGCTCCTTTTCCTGGGATTTCTGGATCTGCAGCAGCTCTGTAGGTTAGAAACCCAGAGGGCAGCATTGAATCCTTGGGGTCCCGGGTGCCTTGCAGCTAATGAGTCACCATCTCTAGTCATCTAGTCTTCACCTCAGCATCCCTCCTAAGCCTCTCTCTGCTCCCAGGTCCTCTTACCAGCTGCAAGCCCACCATGCCTCAGGCATCCTTCTGAACACCTTCCTCCCTGCCCCTCAGTCTCCATGGTCCATCCCTCAGTGTCCTAGCTGCTTCTCTGCTTGCCCCCCAGCCTCCCTCCTAGGCTCCAAGCCTCGGCCTCTTACTGGTCCATCCTTCATGTGGCAGCCAGAGTGATCTCATGGCCTAAATCTGATCTTTTCCCTCTCGTGCTTGGAACCCTCCAAGGCACCTCAGCGTCTCAAGACCGAGCCCAAGCTCTCAGCCTAGTACTTGAGGAATGCACCATGTGGCCTCTGCCCACTACTCTGGAGCAAAGCCTCACCTGTCCCCCAGGCCCACTGGAGACACCATCTTTCCTCCTGGCAGCCCTTCCCAGCATTCCTCAGCCCAGCTGCTTCCTCAGACTGCTGCAGTCCTTCTCTCCACTGGTGTCTTCCCTGGGAACTGTGACTCGTCTAGTCTCTCTCCACAGGCTCAGAATAAGCCCAGCTCAGAGTAAGTGCAGATCAGCAGTGTGGTCAGACCCTTCGGGCCTGAACCCCTTCCTGGCCTTGTAATCTCAGGCATGACACTTGCCCTTTCTTTGGGCACTCTTAGGCAAAGATGGAATTATTTGAGCCACAGGCTAGTGAGCCAGGGGGCAGATGGGAGCACTCTGGAGAAGGGGACCCACAGGGCTTACTGACAGGTTGAAGGTAGGGGTTCAGAGGACTAGGAAAAATTATGGATGACTCCTGGGTTTCTGGCTTTAGCACCTGCATGAGGGCAGTGGGGTCATTTATTAAGGGAAGGAAGCCAGGAGGGAAAAAACAGAACTGCTTTCCAGACTAAAGGGAACTGAGTTCCAGTTGCAGATGTGTTAAAAGTCCCTGATGCCCACGAAGTAAGACAATGCTGTGCCACGTCTTGCGCTGCTTCTGCTGTTCCTTCACACTGCTCCTTGCCCACTGAAGAGTGGGAGTGGTAAGGAGCTCAAAACTCAAAGGCCTGAAAATGGTCTCTTCCTGCTTTGCTGATAGTACACTGATTCACTTCTCCTCAAGCCACCTCTTCCATCTATTTCTCTTTTGAATTCTTTGCTTCTACAATCGGGACACCCTGGGGCTGGACAGCTCTCACCTCTCTCCCCACTGAATTCTCGGGGGCTAGCACATGGCACATACGCAGTGAGTACTTGCTTAGTGAATCCAGGAATAAAGGACTTCTGCGTTTTAGCTTCCTTTCTGTAAACTGTAGTCTTATACTCCCCTCATGGTAAGGACTAGAAGAGGCTGTGCATGTGCAGAGAGCAGAGACTGGAATCACGCAAGGGACACAGAATGCTTAACTGCAGCCAGCCACAGCTCAACACCCTGTTCAGGCCACCTGACTGAGTCTTCCCAGCCGTTCTGTAAGGTGTTACGAATATGATTATGCTTAGTCCACTGCAGGGGAAACTGAGGCAGAGGGAGACCATGCAGCAGGAAAGAGGGACTGCTGAGAAAAGAATCCAGTGGTTTAACTGTACAGCCTGCTTTGTAACTACTCAAGTATACTGCTGTTTGATGATGGATGAATATCCGGCAGTTTGATGAGCAGTGTCACCTAGTGGTTAGGAGCACAGACCCATGTTAGACGGCCTGGGTTCAAATTTAGCTCGGCTGTCTGGGCAGCTTGCAAGCCCTCTGTTATATGGAGAGAACCCCTGGGGATGCTGCGCAGAGGACACTAGTGAGTATATAAAGACCTCAATGCACTGTGGGCACTGTGTAAGCAGTGGGTATTCGTAATTTCTTCTGGAGGAAGGTGCTGGGATGCTGGATAAGGAAGTGGGGCAGGCCTACCCTGGGTGGACGGTCCTGGTGGCAGGTTGGTCTTCATGTGGAGCAGATACCAGCGTCGGAGACTTTGTTGGTCCTGGAGGAACAGAAGGTCTTGGCGAAGAGAGGCAGCTCTCGGGAGGAGCAGCTCTGGAGCCTGGAGGGAGGAGGACAGATAGTCACCTGGGGCGGAGGTTGGGGTCGGAAGACAGGGCCGAGGGGACAGGCACTCACCTTTCCTGCGGGCAGCCCCAGTGTGTGGCTCAGTGCTATGAGGCTGGAGCCCCTTGGGGATGCAGGATGCAGCTGGTGGATGGATGGCAGGACCGTGGGGAGGAGCTGCAATCTGCGGAGTGAAGTCCAGGTTGGGAGGGGCACTGAGAGAGAGGCTGGGTTCCAGAGGCCCAGGAACTTGGAGGTAGGGCTGAGGGTGAGGTCTGGCAGCCTGAGAACCCTAGGATTGTATTTTAGGAGTGGGCCCAGGGAGTAGCAGTCATCCACGACAGGGTATGTGGCAACCCCCATCTCACCCTCCGGGGCTGTGCTGCAGCAAGGGGCCCAGAGGAAGATGGGGCAGGTGCTGGGCTTCCTGCTCCAGACACCGCACCAGTTCCTGGCTCTGTGGAGCCACCGCCTCAGACATGGGGACCACTTTTTGCTGAACCAAAGCTAGCACCTGTGGGGAAGGAAAGGGATGGGAAGGACAGTGTGAGGCTGCTGAGTCCCCTCCCAAGGAGGCCCAGCCCTCCCCAGAATTGGCCCCGACTCCCATCTCACCTCCTCGGGGCTCCGGCACAGGCGTGTCTTGCTGGCTGAGTTGCCCTTGATGAGCAGGCGGATCTGCTCCTGTGTCTCCTCCTAGGCAACCAAGAGGCCATGGAGATGGGCTGATTTTCCATTTTACCTCCCAGCCTCTGCCCCTGCTCACCCATTTGCACAGGCCCTGATTCCTCTTGGGAGTCTCACTGAGGCCCCCTCCCCTCACCAGGAGGCCCAGTTCTGGCTCCTTAGGGCTCCCAGTCTGACTCAGGCCCTCCATCAAGCCTGGCCACGTCTCCTGCGACCCCACTTCTCACCACTAGTTGCCGCCAGCGCAAGATCCGTTGCTGTTTGGCCTGTAGCTCCTGGAGCAGAATCTGCCGACGCCCAGTGGCCTCCTCCAGCTCCTGGCTCAGGGCACGCAGGGCCTTGAGTTCAGCCCACAGGGCACAGACCCGGAGCCCCAGCACCAAAGTCTGCCTGTGGCCCAAGTAGAAAAGAGCAAAGGAGAAGGAAGGTGACTAAGACTCTCGCTGGAGCAGGGAGATCAGAGGTGCAAGGATGCACAAGGAGCTGTAAGCACAGGGAGACTACCCAGCAGAGCAAGCAGGGAGGCTGAAACAGGAGCCAGGGTGCAGAAGTCTATATTCTGAGACCCTTTGGAGAGACATGGCCTAGAGACCATGGCCCTTGGAGACTCTTCACCTCTCGCTGGATCCCAGGATACATCTATCCGCCTTCTCCATCAGGCCCTGGAGGCGCAGGGTCAGGACTTGATGCTCCTTCAGGAGGGGTTCCCGCTGGGTGACCAGTTCACCCACAGACCGCCAGCCCTCCTGGAATGAGCACAAAGTCAGGGTGACACGGTCCCTGGCAGGGAGGGGACCAAGATGTTTCGGGTTGGGAAGGGGATGGAGTCCTGGGAAGGGTCCTGGGGGGTCACCTGGATGAGATGCACCATGGATGGCAGGGTCTGGCTGGAGTCTGACTGGTCTGGTGCCTGGGACCTGAGAATAAGGGCTGAGCTGTAGTGGGAGAAGCCCTATCCCCTTGTAGGTAACCAGTGTCAGCCTACCTGCCAGACTGGTTACTGGGCCTCAGTTCCCATTGGCAGGTCACCCTGCCTGGTCCTGACCTATCCCAGCTCACCCAGCCACCTGCCCTGCGCTGACTGAGAGCACCAACACCTCACCTGGTTCTCTCCGTATCCTGGAGCCCATCCACACCGCACAGGGACTGGATCTCTGCCTCCCGCTCTGCAGCCAGATGCTGCAAGGCCGCCAGAACGTGGCCTGGTGGGTGGTTTGTCAGTAGGCTCTGGTGGGGAGAGGGGTGAAGTCAGGCCAGGATGGGGGCAGGGCTGCAAGCTGGGACTTCATGGAAAAGGAGTAGGGATCATGAGTGAGGTCCTGGCACCCTGAGGTTTAATCATGGGGCAGGGGGTGTAGCCTTTCTTGAGAATGCCCCTCACCTCCACTGAGCTAAGCCACTGCTGGTAGGAAGTTCCAAAGTGGTCATCTTGCAGGGTTCTGTGGAGTTGGGGAGGACAGAGAATGTTACAAGAGCCATTAATTCAGCCTTTAATGATCACTGCCACTCTCACTGTCCCCACGTTAAAGACTGGAAACCAGGTTCCTCTATGCCAGCTAGACTTGAGTGTCCCACTTAACAGCACATCAACACCTTGGCCTTGGACCCTTTCATGTGTGCTGTTTACCTGGAACATCCTCTCAACCTTTTATCCCTCCTCACCAAAGCACCCATCCTCTCTGCCTCCTTAGCTGGGTAAGGTGTCTCCTTTGGGTACCCAAAGCCTCCCAGGCTTGCCCACCCTCTGAAAGCCCTAACTATCTGGGTTGTCAATGTCTCTAAAGGTCTGCTTCCTCTCTTCCCAGCCTGGGAGCCCTGTCAGGGCAGGGCCTGGGGCTGACAGAGCCCAGAGGTACAGTGTCTGTAACAGGGTTCTTTACAGGGTCTCTGGTGGCCGAGGGCTACTCACTGAACACCGCCTTCCTGGGCCTGAGGACTCAGGAGGCTCTGCAGGAACTGGGTCCGGAGGCTGCAGGCTGTTCGGACATCGTGCTGTTAAGAAGAAGGTGTAGTATGACGGGGGCCCAGAGGTCCATCTAACCCTGGACGTCCAACCTTTCTCCCCACTGGCCCAGGACTCTTACCAGGACCGCAGGCTCCAGGCCCAGGGCTGCTGATACCAAGGGTCCAAAGTTTATATCCACTTTGGCCTTCCTGGAGGGAGGAGTTCAGTTGGGGCTGGGGGGTCCTGGGAGGAGGCAGCTGGCAGCACAGAGGTTGGTGTTCCCTCCTGCTGCCAGCAAAGCTAGTCACAGGGATCACTGAGTCTGGATCTCAGAGGCCAACCCCCAGATGAGATTACGGTCACCTCCCAGCTGGATGACTGCATTAATCTCCTCATCCATCTCCCTGCTCTTACCCTCTGCAGTCTGTTCTCCACCCAGCAGTAAGCCAACAATCCTGTTAAAACCTCAGACAGAGCAAAACAGTCCCTGTTTTGCTCAAAACCTTTGAAAATGTGATGGGTTTCCATCACACATAGAATAACAACAATTAGAATGCTTCTAAGTACTCTGCATGATTTAACTCAATTATCATACCTATCCTTTAGAGTAGATATTATCCCTCTTCTACAGAACTTAGAAACTGAGGCACAAAGCAGTTAAATACTTTGCCCAAAGTTACACAGCTGTAAGGGGAAGGCGATGGCACCCCACCCCAGTACTTTTGCCTGGAAAATCCCATGGACAGAGGACCCTGGTAGGCTCCAGTCCATGGGGTCGCTAAGGGTCAGACACGACTGAGCGACTTCACTTTCACTTTTCACTTTCATGAATTGAAGGAAATGGCAACCCACTCCAGTGTTCTTGCCTGGAGAATCCCAGGGACGAGGGAGCCTGGTGAGCTTCCGTCTATGGGGTCACACAGAGTCGGACACGACTGAAGCGACTTAGCAGCAGCAGCACACAGCTGTAAGTAGCTGAGCCAGGGCATGAACCCAGCCTCTGAATAAAACTCCAATGCCTCCACAGTGCTCTGTCTACCTCTCCAACCTACCCCCTTACTACTCTGCCTCTTGCCTTCAAAATTTAAGCTGAACTGGCTTCTTGGTTGTTCTTCCCACATGCCAGGCTCAGGGGGCTCTGCTCTTGCTGTTCCTCTCAATGGAAATTCCTCCCCTAACTCAAATGTTAACATCCTCAGAGAGGTTTTCTCTGACCACTGTACCTAGGGTAGCATCTCCCTCTCCCTTTCTACATCACCTTTTCTTCATAGCGCTCATCTCCACCCACGATTATAGGGTTTGTCTGTGTCCTGGTTTACCACCTGTCTCCTCTGCATCAGAGTGTGAGCTCCATGAGGGCAGGACTGTCCCGTTTACTGTTTTTTTTCTCCCCCAGCACTGGCGTTCTAGATGTACAGCTGGCACCATGCTAAGCACTGAAAAAACAGGTGGCTGAGATGGCAAAAACTTCTGGCTCCATGGAGTGAAGCTCAGAATTCTAGAACTCAGAAGGGGTCCGCGTAGAGCACTGGGTCCCTAAGAATGTCTGTATGCCCAGCCTGGTGAGGGATGCTCCCTGGACACCTGAAGCCCACCTCTCCATGTCCTGCAAGCGCTTGAGCTGATTCTGCAGTCGCTGCATGGGATCCTGGAGCTCACGCTGCTGTCTTCGCATGGCCCCAGCTTGAGCCCGGAGGAGGAGAGCACGGCGCTGGGTATCTTGCATGCTTTGTAGGTTCTGCTCCATGGCCATGTCTGTGAGAGGAACAGGGGTGGCCATCAGCGCTTTCCCTCACCCATTCTGCTGCCCATCTCTCCAGCCCCATTGGTCACCCTGAGCCTCAGTCTCTTGCTCCATCAGCTCCAGGCTCTGGTCTAACTCCAGGATCTCTGCCCGCAGGCGGGCAACATCGGCTTCCAACTCCAACTTCCGGTGGGCCTGGTGGAATCAGGTACAGGGTCAGATGCATGGCCTGACTGCTCTCTGTGGGGCAGGAGTCTCTTAACTGTCCAGTTACATGGCACAGGGTTTTCCCCAGGCAGTTTCAGTGCCTGAAGAAGAGCACCAGGGTACTATCCTGTCCCCCTCCTTCCTTCTGGGATTGCCTCATCTGTCCCCCCAACCTGTTTCCTGTCTCTGTGCCAGTCCTCATCTTCCCATTGAGCCCCAAACCTGGAGTCCTGAGGTCTCCTGGAAGCCTCCCCCAAGACGTCACCTGGGCACCATGCACATGCTGGGTCCCATACTGGCCTCAGCATTTCTCCCAAGCCCGTCTCTTCTCCCCTCAACCTCACCGGCTTTGATGCCTCATATCCATGTCCCCCCACTCACAGCTCACGCCTCCTCCCCCTGGACTGCAAGTGAGTGCAGGGATCAGGCTGTCTTGTGACACTGTGACCCTTGGCATCACCCAGCACAAGGCTGGGCCCAGAGCAGAAGATCTATAAGTCCTTTTTTTGGATGAAATAAAACCTTGCAGCACATGCTTCTCACCTCTGGACTGTCCTGGTGGCCATACCTGAGGAAATGAGACCAGAGTGAAAGGATGATGGGGACTTCCAGGGGAGAGACGGGAGGTGTGAGGCTAGGGGCAGGGACATGGCTGGATGGGGCTGGGGAAGACAGGAAGGGACAGCTTTGAGGACCAGTTACCAGAGCAGGTTTCCCCGGATCTTTCTGACGTTCCTAAATGGAGAGGTAGGAGGAAGGGGAGTTACAGTGGGGCTCTCCTGGGTCCTCTCCTCTGCCAAAGCTTCCCTTCTGTGGCCAGGCTCACCTCTGGCTGTGCACGTGCCGCAAAACGTAGGCCCAGATGTCGGCCCCCTGGCCCAGACACAGCCTGTGGGAACAGCATGTAAAGGTATGCCTGGGACATCACACAGGATCGAGGATCCTTACTAGCAGAGTGGTGAGGAGGTAAGACCTTTACTAGGGAATTCTCATCTGTACGGGAGGGAGGGCCCATACTTTGGGGGTAAGGTATTCCCTCCTGGGGAGTTCTCAGCCACTGAGAGGGTGGGCATCTCACTGGGGATAGGGGTATTCTCATTCTCTGGTGGAGTGCTCCATTTCTCCTGGTAAAGGATTATCTCCAGTTACTTCCAGAGGTGGGGTGAGGGGTACACTGCCAGAAAGGGCCCTCTCATGATCAGTTGTAGGTCATTACTCCTATACATTCGGTCTCGAATGGGGCGGTCTTTGCTGACTTGAGTGTCCTCACTAGCTGGGGTGGGTGGTGATGTACTGAAGGACAGCCTTACCCTGGAGATCCAATTTTCACACTGATAAAAGAGAGCTTTATTACTAACTCATGGAGGATCCCCACTAGTGCAAGGGACCCCACTCTGGGTGGCCTCAGAGGATGGGGGTGGGAGTGTGGGAGTCACCACCAGGACTCCCTCACTCAATTCAGGATCCTCTGCCTGGATTTACTACCTGCAGGGCAGGAGCGCCGTCGAGGGTTAATTGCACTGCGGCAGCAGCGCCCTCAAAGGTTATTCTCACTGGGGCGGAGGGGGAAGGGGAGGATGGCGCTTTTTGGATGAAGACGTGGGTCTTCATCCCGGGAGACTCCATCTCCAGGGTGGGGAGTCCTCACTCCCCAGAGCGGCTCTCACCTGCGCAGCGTCGACTCCGGGACCCGGGCCGCCACGGGCACCTCCATCTCTTCCGCCGCCCAGCAACCCAGTTCCCGCGCTTGCTGCGCTAACTCCATGACAGTAACCAGGCCGCTGCCTCCCGCCCCTTCTTCAAGTGTGGCGTCCTTCTCTGACGTCACGCACGCGCCGGAAGTGACGCCACGGTCTCCAGGAAGATGGGGGTTTTTCTGCTCTGCGAGGTCTCAGAGCCGACCCACGGCTATCTTACCTCGGGATTCCTGTGAGCGAAGATGGAAGAACTTGAAGAAACGATGGGAGCCGCTTGCCTTCTGCGTCTTCCTTCCTACTACCAGCTGTTCCCTAAGAGGCTAAAGGCCCCTAATGCCTCCCTTCATTTTCTCGACAAAATGGGACTTTCATCCTAGGAGGACGACAATCAGGCGAGGGGATGCCAAAATTACTGCCCTTTGATTTCAGAAACAGCGTGTCAGGTCTGAGCGAGGGACGGGGGCAGTTGGCATGAGCCTAATATTTTCCTGGCATGCTTTCTTCTAGGTATTCGTTCGTCCTTACCAATCCGTAACATTCGTGAGCTGACCTTGAGCTGGGGACACCCCGGTGGCTGAGACAGCCCCAGTCTCCATGCTACGGAGCTCACAGTTCAGTGAGGGACGTAGACGCATCACCAGGTAGGGATGGATAGGACATAAGCAGCAGGGGTGGGTCACTTTGGGGTCAAGGAACGTGAGAGGTCTGTGGAGTGCCCCTAGAAAGCGCTAATACTAGGGCTGGAGTCCTGGAGAGCCCATTCAGCCTCAGACATGGTCCTGAGAAATAGTATCTCTCACTCAATATGATTGTGTCATTAATCACTGTCTTCAGTGTCCAATACAGAGCCTGAATCGCTAAATAGTTGTTGAAAAAACAAATGAGGGAGAAAGATGGTGGGGTGAGACTAAAAGCTGGGAACCCATGGAAGAGGATGGAGTAGGGTGAGGGAGAGGAGGGTGTTGAGGACAGTGCTGGACAACTGTAGGGATATTCAGTAGAGAGGTAACTGAGTGGATCTCATGTGAAGTTGACTGGCTGTAGAGGGGTGAAATACAGCACTCTAGGCTGGAGATTAGGTGGAACAGACCTTGATATGGAGAGATGAGAAAAGGGACAGCTGTGGAGGAGATACTGACAACAATGTTATCAAACACACTCTGTGGGTGTGAGGAGTCAAGGAGATGTCCAAGGGTCAGCCGAGTCTCTGCTCCAGGAACAAGGGGACTGACTACAAGGTCTCCACTGAGATAGCAGATTTCAGGGAGAAGCTGAATTGAGCTTCAAATGCTTCTTATGGGCTGAAATGCGAAAGAGGGTGCCTGGGGCTGATATAAAATCCAGATGGGCTTCCTGGAAGAAAGATTGGCAGCTTCTACTTGACCATTTTGATTTCTCAACAGTTTTGATTTCTCTCAAACGTCTCCACCCTTCCAACTTTTGTGGGTTGTTTTGCTATTAAAAAAAGCAATTAGACAGCATGTTTGCCATGGGTCTCTGAGCCTTTCGAGGGGTGTTAGAAAGTATTGACTGTTAAAGGAATAAAGAGACAAATCACAGACTGGGAGAAAACATTTGCAAATCACATATCTGATTTTTGACTTGTACCCAAAATATACAAATAACTCTTAAAACTCCACCATGAGAAAATAATCCAGTTTAAAAATGGACAAAAATTATGAACATATGTCTCACCAAAGAAAATATACAGATAAATGCAAATAAGCATACAAGAACTTGTTCAACACAATGTCATCAGATCAGATCAGATCAGTTGCTCAGTCGTGTCCGACTCTGTGACCCCATGAGTCACAGCACGCCAGGCCTCCCTGTCCATCACCAACTCCCGGAGTTCACTCAGACTCCCATCCATCAAGTCAGTGATGCCATCCAGCCATCTCATCCTCTGTCGTCCCCTTCTCCTCTTGCCCCCAGTCCCTCCCAGCATCAGAGTCTTCTCCAATGAATCAACTCTTCGCATGAAGTAGCCAAAGTACTGGAGTTTCAGCTTTAGCATCATTCCTTCCAAAGAAATCCCAGGGCTGATCTCCTTCAGAATGGACTGGTTGGATCTCCTTGCAGTCCAAGGGACTCTCAAGAGTCTTCTCCAACACCACAGTTCAAAAGCATCAATTCTTCGGCTCTCAGCTTTCTTCACAGTCCAGCTCTCACATCCATACATGACCACAGGGAAAACCATAGCCTTGACTAAACGAACCTTTGTTGGCAAAGTGATGTCTCTGCTTTTGAATATGCTATCTAGGTTGGTCAGTGTCATCAGGGAGTTGCAAATTGAAACAATAATGGAGTACTTCTACATATCTATTAGAAGGTCTAAAATCCAGAAGTGAGGCGGCTGACATTTTGCCAGTCATGCAAGTTGTCCCTGGCTGGCTGCTGGCACATCATGTTTGCATAGGGCAGCGGCCAGGTCAGCAACTGTTGCACTTTCTCCTGGCTCTTCCATCAACTTCTGCAACTCCTGGGCCATGTGTGTGTTTGGCTCCAGCTTTTCCTGTGGGCATTCATACCAGTAAGTTCAGAGGCAAGTTTGTTCCAGCTTGTGCTAGCTTTCTTCCATTTACATCTGTCTTCCCTTCCTAACAACTGCCTGTCTTCTGCACTTTGAGTGGTAGCATCAGACACTAAGACAATAATATTAGGGACTGCTTAATGTCTCCACCACTTGCATAAGGTCAAATCCTTGTCTGTCTGTCTGTCTATCTACCTATCTATCCCCCCTTTTGGTTCAGTCTCTCTAATTGAACCCTGATATCAGGAGGAGACTGAGCCTAGGGCAGGGAACTAGGGCAGGGGATGGTAGAACTGAAGCATAGCGAGGGACTGGTGAGAGTGATGATAGGGCTAACTGGAGGGAACTGATTCTAAGATTAAGACCTTTCCAGAGAGGAAAGCAGTGTTCTCTTTGGGATAGTACCTGTCAAGATGCCCTCCCTCTCACATCTGAGCTTTTATTCCTGCTCTGCCCCCTAACTCAATTACCCTTCTTTCTTATCTTCAAAGGCTACCTCCTCCTCATTCTTTAATTGATTAATTATTTTTACTTTTGGCTGTGCTGGGTCTTTGTTGCTTTGCGCAGGCTTTCTCTAGTTGCGGCGAGCAGGGGCTACTCTTTATTGTAGTGCACAGGCTCTAGAGCTAGTGGGCTCAGCAGTTGAGGTGTGTGGGCTCTAGAGCACTTGGGCTTCAGTAGTTGTGATGCATGGGCTTAGTTACTCTGCAACTTGTGAAATCTTCCCAGACCAGGGATTGAACCCATGTCTCTTGCATTGGCAGGGGTGGGCTTTTTAAGAAACTTAGGTATTTTAAAGCTCTGAAGAATTGAACTGTTGAACTTTTGAACTGTGTTCACCACTTTCGAACTTGGTGTTGAAGAAGACTCTTGAGAGTCCCCTTGGACAGCAAGGAGATCCAACCAATCCATCAGAAAGGAAATCAGTCTTGAATATTCATTGGAAGGACTGATGCTGAAACTGATACTCCAATACTTTGGCCACCTGATGTGAAGAACTGACTCATTGGAAAAGACCCTGATGCTGGGAAAGATTGAAGGTGGGAGAAGGGGACGACAGAGGATGAGATGGCTGGATGGCATCACTGACTCAATGGACGTGAGTTTGAGTAAACTCTGAGAGTTGGTGATGGACAGGGAGGCCTGGCGTGCTGCGATTCATGGGGTTACAAAGAGTCAGACATGACTGAGTGACTGAACTGAACTAGGTATTTTATGAAATTCCTAACAAATAGAATGACATGGATTTAACAAAAATAATATTAAGCATGAAATGAGGTTTTGCTTTCAGTTAATACAATAGCAAAATTTTAAGATTAGTGATAGTATCCAATTAGGTAAAACCACCTGTCACAATAAATCAAACAATAAATTTTTCTTCTCACCAAAAAGAAAGAAAGTTGTCAGTTTCATTCTTTTGCATGTGCGTGTGCTAAGTCTCTTCAGTTGTGTCTAGTCTGACTCTTTATGACCCTATGGATTGTATCCCCAGGCTCCTCTGCCCATGGGATTCTCCAGGCAATAATACTGGAGTGAGTTGCCATGCCCTCCTCTAGGGAATCTTCCTGACCCAGGGATTGAACCTGGGTCTCCTGCACCCCTGCATTGCAGGAGGATTCTTTACCAGTAGCTCCACCAGGGAAGCCCATATTTTGCATGTAGCTGTCCAATTTTCCCATCATCATTATTGAAGAGACTGTCTTTCCCCCATTTCATATTCTTGCCTACTTTGTTTTAGATTAATTGACCATATGAGAGTGGGTTTATTTCTGGACTCTCTATTTTGTTCCATTGATAACTGTCTATTTTTCTACCAGTACCATACTGTTTCAATTACTATTGCTTTGTAGTAGTATAGTTTCAAGTCCAGGAGCATGATATCTCCAGCTTTATTCTTCTTTCTCAAGATTTCTTTGGCTGTTTGGGGTCTTTGGTGGTCTTATAAAAATTTTAGGATTGTTTGTTTTAGTTCTGTGAAAAGTGCCATTGGCATTTGGGCATTTGACAGGGATTGCATTGAATCTGTAGCTTGCTTTTGATAGTAAGGACATTTTAAAGATGTTGATTCTTCTGATCCATGAGCACGGTGTGCTTTTCTTTTGTCATCTTCAGTTTCTTTCCTTGGTATCTTGTAGTTTTCAGAGTACAGTTTTTTTCACCTCCTTGGTTAAATTTATTCCTAGGTATTTTATACTTTTTGAGGCCTTTGTAAATAGGATTTTCCCCTTAATTTCTCTGATAGTTCATTATTAGTATATAGAAATGCAACAGATTTCTGAATCATATAATAGTTCTATTTTTAGTTTTTAAAGGAACCTTCACACTGTTTTCCATAATGGATGAACTATTTAAATTCCCACCAACAATGTATGAAAGTTCCCTTTTCTCAATATTCTCTCCAACATTTGTTATTTATAGACTTTCTGATGATAGCCCTTCATACAGATGTGAAGTGATACCTCACTGTGGTTTTGATTTGCATTGCTTTAGTAATTATTGACATTAAGTATCTTTTCACAAGCCTGTTAGCCATCTTTTGTCTTCTTTGGAAAAATGTTTATTTAGGTCTTCTGCCCACTTTTTTTTATTACATTTGGGATTTTTTTTTATATTGAGTTGTATGAAATGTTTGTATATTTTGGATATTAAGTACTTATGATGAAGTGTTAGTGCATCATTTGCAAGCATTTTCTCCCATTGGATAGGTTGTCTTGTTTTGTTGATGACTTCTGTTGCTGTGCAAAAACTTGTAAGTTAAATTAGGTCCATTATTTTGTTTTTGCTTTTATTTTTTTTACCTTAGGAGACTGATCCAATAAAATATTGTTATGCTTTATGTCAAAGACTGTTCCACCTATGTTCTCTTCTAGGAGTTTTAGTTCTCTTCTATGGTTTCAGATCTTACATTTAGGTCTTTAAACCATTTTGAGTTTTTATATATGTTGTGAGGGAATGCTCTAATCTTATTGTTTTACATGTAGTTGTCCAACTTTCCCAGCACTACTTGTTGAAGAGACTGTCTTTTTTCCATTGCATGTTCTATGAATTGACCATAGGTATATGAGTTTATTATTATTATTATTATTTTGTGGCTGCCCCAGATCTTAGTTGCGGCATGCAGATTTTTTAATTACATCATGTTTTGGTTCTTTCTTATATTTTCTAACTCTTTGTTGACGTTCTTGCTAAGTTCATCCATTCTTCTGAGTTCAGTGAGCATCTTTATGATCATTGCTTTTAACTCTTCATTGGATAAATTGTGGTTAGTTGCTCAGTTGTGTCCAACTCTTTGTGACCCCATGGACTGTAGCCTGCCAGGCTCCTCTGTCCATGGGTATTCTTCAGGCAAGAATACTGGAGTGGGTTTCCATACCCTCCTCTAGGGGATCTTCCCAACCCAGGGCTGTAACCCAGGTCTCCCACATTGCAGACAGATTCTTTACTGTCTGAGCCACCAGGGAAGCCCATTGGATAAATTACTTATTTCCATTTCATTAGGGATTTTCCCCCTAGGGGTTTATCTTGTTCTTTTTTTGTGTGTCTTTTAATTTTGTTTGACTTTCTGTGTTTGTTTCTGTTAATTAGATGAACCAGCACTTCTTTCAGTCTAGAAAAAGCAGCCTTGTGTGGGAGCATCTTTGGTGTAGACTGCCTGTACCTCGTGGCTTTGGCAGGCCTACTGGAGGAGAACTGGGCAGGGGCTGGGGTTAGTGCCAGGGCACTCTGCTAGTGTCCTTGGTAGATACCTGGAAGCTATTGTGGGGCCAGAGGAGACCCTGGAGCATGTTGTTCCAAGGCCTCCTTGGTGGACAGCTGGAGCTGGAGCACACACGGACTGGGCAGTCTAGGGATGTGTCATGCTGTAG
This sequence comes from Tragelaphus eurycerus, assembly GCA_935064755.1. Lineage (NCBI taxonomy): Eukaryota > Metazoa > Chordata > Mammalia > Artiodactyla > Bovidae > Tragelaphus > Tragelaphus eurycerus. The sequence continues at coordinate 11,362,951 of CAKXYN010000020.1, forward strand.
GAGCCTTAGCAGGCAGCTGGAGCTGGAGCAGGCGCAGGCTGTGGGGAGTCCTGGGGGATCAAACAATGCTGCTTGCTGGAACCTTCAGTCCTAGAGAGAGTTCCAGTAGGTCCCTACCCATTTTGCAGGTACTTTAAAGTTAGTGAGTGGGATTTAAATGTAATAATATGCGTAAGTTCCTTGAATTGTGATTGACACAGTTGACTGCTCGGTAGCTACAATGGTGATGATAGTGATGATGATGGTCCTGATGAGTAAGACCCAGTTTCCTGCTTCTCCACTTCTTAGTACTTGCTTTTTCCTTGGCCCCTCATTCATCCTGAAAGCCCTAGGCTTTTTCATGTGGTTGTAGAATGACTTTCCCTGCTCCTGCAAGGTGAGAGAGAAAGATGTAGTTAAAGGCTAATTTCGGGGAAGGCAATGGCACCCCACCCCAGTACTCTTGCCTGGAAAATCCCATGGATGGAGGACCCTGGTGGGCCGCAGTCCATGGGGTCGCTAGGAGTCGGATACGACTGGGCGACTTCACTTTCACTTCTCACTTTCATGCATTGGAGAAGGCAATGGCAACCCACTCCAGTGTTCTTGCCTGGAGAATCCCAGGGACAGGGGAGCCTGGTGGCCTGCCGTCTCTGGGGTCGCACAGAGTCGGACATGACTGAAGCGACTGAGCAGAGCAGAGCAGAGCAGAGGCTAATTTAGAAGAGGTGTTCTGCTTCCTTCCATAACTTCTGCATGCATGCTAAGTCGCTTCAGTCATGTCCGACTCTTTGCAACCCTGTGGACTGTAGCCCACCAGACTCCTCTGTCCATGGGATTCTCCAGGCAAGAACACTGGGAGTGGGTTGCCATGCCCTCCTCCAGGGGATCTTCCCTGACCCAGGGATCGAACTCGAGTCTCCTGTGGTTCCTGCATTGCAGGCTAATTCTTTACCAGTGAGCCACCGGGGAAGCCCTCCATAAGCTGTAGAAGCCATTTATTTAAGTTTCATTGACTCAAGCAGGGTCACATGCCCACTGCTGAAGCAATCTCTGAGCCAGTATTTGACTTCCCACACTCATAATGATCACTACCATACATCCCAGAGGTGTTTCTCACCTCCTTCTCCAGCTCAGATGAGGGCAGCTCTCTCCTTCAAGCTTCTGAGGCCCCAAATCCCTCTTTTTCTCTTATACTCATGCATCAGTAATCCTATTTGCTACTGCTGCTAAGTCACTTCAGTCGTGTCCAACTCTGTGCGATCCCATAGACAGCAGCCCACCAGGCTCCTTTGTCCCTGGGATTCTCCAGGCAAGAATACTGGAGTGGGTTGCCCTTTCCTTCTCCAATAATCCTATTTACCTTACCTTTAAAATTCATCAAGGCTTTTCCTTTTCCACTTCCCTTACACTGCCCTGATATTCCATCACATCCCATCTAGACTTTCACAGCAGTCTGCTACTGTTACATTTCCCCCACAGTCAGCTCCCCTCCAAAGTCATGGAGAGCCTGTTAATACCTGAGTCAGCTCTTGTCACTTATCTGTTTAAAGGCTGTTCATGTTACTCAGAGTATAGTAAGCTCACTTCCATCTTATTTTCTGTTTCTTCCCTGATTTCTCTTTTAGCCATTCCCTGTCTTGCCTCCTGCCCTTCAGCTATACCTGGCCTCCTTAATATATCTCAGAAATATCAGACATGCTTCTCCCTCCAGACCTTTGAACTAGCATTTCATCTCCCTGGGATAAGCTTCACTTAGATATCTGCCTACTTTCCTTACTTAAGTCCTACAGGACTTAGATCAAAAGTCAGATCTGGGGATTCCCTGGTGGTCCAGGGGATAAGAATCCTCCTGCCAATGCAGGGGACACAGGTTCGATCCCTGGTCTGAGAAGATTCCACATGCCTCGGATCAGCTAAGCCCATGTGCCACAACTACTGAGCCCATGCTCTAGAGCCTGTGCTCCACAACAAGAGAAGCCACTGCAATGAGAAGCCTGAGCACTGCAACTAGAGAGCAGTCTCTGCTCACTGCAACTAGAGGAAGCCCATGTGCAGCAATGAAGAGCCAGCACAGCCAAAAATAAAGAGAAGTCAGATCTTCATTGGAGCATTACCTGACTCCCTATTTAAAATGACAGCCCCTCACTGTCATTTTGGTTGTTGTTTTGGTGATTGGTTACTTCCAATCACCCTTACTCTGCTTTATTTCTCCCCACAGTCCTCTTAATATTTCACTATTTACTATATTTATTACCTTTCACACCCCACAAGAACATGAGGTCCATGAGGTAGGAGTTTTTTGGTTTGCTTTGTTGTGCCCTTTGCCTGGGGCAACAATTGATGCACAATGAAAATTTGCTGAATGAAGGAAGAAAGAACAACTCACAGCCCTGTGTGGGGGTGAGTCTGCCTTGCCCACTGGGCTGTGGGTTTCCTGAAAGCGGGGATGGGGTGTGTCTTGGTCACAGCTGTGTTTCTAGCATCACCCAGCACAGAGCCAGGCATGGAGGGGATTGGGAGGTCCTATAGGAGGGTGACTGTATGTGCAAAATATTCCTGTGAGCAGATCTGTGAGAACCAGTGCTGGGTTTCCTCTTCAGGAAAGGTGGAAACGGGGGATATCTTTGGGACTTTCATAAGCACCTACAAGGATTCTTACCAGGAGGAGGAGAGAGTCCCACCTATTTTGGAGAGTAGAGATGTATGACATTACTTACTGCCACATTGGCTTCCTTTGTGTTCCTTGAATTGCAAAGCTCATTCCAGCTTATGGACATTTACACTTGCTATTCCCACTCTGTGGGAACTCTGTTCTCACAGTTCTTGGAACAGATGTTCACACTTTGGCTCAAGGAACATCTTAGAAAGGTGTGCACTGCGTGTCCAGTCTGGGACTACATTTCCCAGAGGCCCTTGTTCCAGTTGAGGCCAGTTCTGTTCTGAGAAACTGTTGAGAAATTCGTTCTGTTGAATGGTCTGAGAGCAAATGTGATAGTTGGTACTTTATTTATTTATTTATTTTTTGATAGCTGGTACTTTAGGGCCAAAGTTTTATTTAAAAATTTATACTGCTTAATTGAGGTATAAATGACAAAAATTGTAATGTGGTTTAAAATGTACAACATGGTAATTTGCTATATATATCATTGTGACGTTATTACCACAACCAAGTTAAATAGCATCACCTCACAGAGTTACCTTTGTTTTTGTCTGTTTTTGGTGAGAGTGCTTAAGAGCTACTCTCTTAGCAAATTTTAAGTATACAATACAGTATTGTTAATCACAGTCACCTTGTTATATGCTAAATTTTCAGACCTTATTCATCTTATAACTGAAGGTCTTTACCCTTTTACCAGCCTGTCCTCATATCCCCCACCCCCAGTCCCTGGCAACCACCATTCTACTTTCTGTTCTTACGAGTTTGAAAACAAATCTAAAAAAGATTCTACATATGAGTGATATCATATAGTATTTGTTTTTCTCCACCTATTTCAGTTAGCATAATGCCATCAAGTTTCATTCATATTGTTGCAAATGTAGGCTTTTGTATTTCTCATGGCTTAATAATATTCCTTTGAATATAGATATCAAATCCTCTTTATCCCTTAATCTGTTGATAGACACTTAAGTTGTTTCCCTATCTTGCCTGTTATGAATATGCTGCACTGAATGTGGGAGTCCAGATATTTCTTTTAGATAGTAATTTTATTTCCTTTGGATATACCCTCAAAAGTGAGATTACTGATTTATATGGTAGTTCTATATTTAAATTTTTGTGAAGCCTCCATCCTGGTTTTCATAGTGGCTCTACAAACTTGCTTTCCACCAACAGTGCACAAGTGTTCACTTTCAAGTCAAGGCTTTAAAGAAACATGTGGCAGTTTTCCATTCTTATCTTCTGCCTGGACTCAAAGGAATCTGGATCCTTAGGGGATGGTGGAATCACCACATGGAAGGATCCTGGGTCCCTTGCCCACCTTGGCAGGTTCTGTGAGTGAGAAATAAATTCCTATTTTGTGAACTACTAAATGGTGGGATTTATTTGTTACAGCTACTAGCATGACCCTAAACAATATACCTTCTAGACTTTTGCTGTCTATCCCAGTGCGTCTCAAACTATTTGTGATTGTGGAATAGGACCTGTTTTTTTTTTTTTTTTTTTTTAATATCTCCCAATCTGTCATGGACTGGTCCTATGCCCTGCACAGCGAGACAAGTCTATTTCAAATACTTGGATGTCATAACAGGTCAAATTGCTGTAAGTCTGAAAGCACCTACTGGCAATTTCCACACTTAGCTTATTGCAGACTATTAACAGTGGTAGACCAGTATTATCACTGCCATAGCTTATTACCCTGTTTTATTTTTCTCTGTGACATTCACCATTCCTTGTAATTATTTACTTCTATTTGTTTGTGGTTTTCTTCCCACTAGAATGTGGGGAAACTTCTCAGATGTAAGCTCTGTGTTGTGATTCTAGTACCTAGTACAATGCTTGGTACATCATAAGTGCTCAGAATATTCAACTTACTGAACAGAATAAGTACTTGTTGAATGATGAATAAGCCTCATACTTGGTGGTTAGAGGGGAGAGGAGGTAATCTACCTATTACAGAAGCTCTACAATCAAAATTCCAAATTCCAATGAGTTTACTGACAGTTTCTGACTCCCAAGTTTTCTGGTGGACCACAGCACCCAACATGACCTCTTACAACCCACTTCCCTAGGCTTCCCCCGGTAGAGACTGGACCCTCTATTCTGTTATTGTCTGGTGATATGACTGTCTTTCAGCCTGGTTTATAAGTTCACAGGAGGTACCAGTGGTACTTAAGTGGTGACTGCTCTGTCCCCAGAGTATGGCAACACATTCAAAGCCCTTGGTCAACATAAATAGATTTATGACATGAATATGTGAATATGGGCAGAGGAGAACAGTGTTCTACCCTGTCTCCCATGGTCCACATCTTGGTGGGGTCCCAGGATTGGTCTTGAGCTCTGGTCCAGTGGCCCTCCTCCCCCATCTACCACCTCATGGTGCTGCCTCAGGTTGGCAATACTTGACCCACCAGACACTGAGAGGCAGGTGTCTTATTTGGCCCAAATGGATACTTAGAACCACAGTAAGGAACAGTTTTGGATATATTTGGTGCTTTTTTTCCTCATGAGCTGGAGAGGAGATTACCGAGAAAATACATCCGTCATGGAGAAAATCAAGATGATGAGTATGATGACGCTTCCCATAACAATCCCCAGGACTGCAATGTAGAAGGTTTGGTGGGAGGTCTCGGCTGCCATGGCTCGATTATTCCATCTGTTGCAGTGCCTTGTCTGATTGGAGGTAATAAATAGAACAGGAATAGATGTGCATAAAAAGGTTCTTGTATGGGAGAGGGGTGAGCCATGGGACTATAGGAACACAGGGTGGGGACCTAAACCCAGAGGCAGGAAACAAGGAAGAATTTGAGTCAGCGTTAGGGCCAGGATGGAGCGTGTGGGGGAAGGCAAGGATTGGCATGATTCAGATTCCCACCTGGATGGAGAAGATCACTGCCACAATTCCTATGGGAAAACACAGGAAGAGGGCCAAAATGGACAGGCACATATAGTCTTTGGGGGGCTTGGCACGCAAAATCTCAAACGTCTGGGAGTAGGAAGTGAATTATGGCTCAGTATGGCTTCTGGGTTCTAAATCCCCTCTGATCTCCTCCTTCTGACTTGCCTCCGTTCCTGTAAAGTCTTCACTGACACCCTTTAAAACTCTCACTGACTCCATTTACTTCCTACTGCGTTCTCTCTAACCTCTCCCTATTCCTTTTAATACCTTCTCTGTCCTTTAGAACTGTCAGCCCCCCACTCCACCTCCATCCCTCCTACCCTATAATCCCGCTCAGTTCTCTGTAAGGCTTTCCCCATCGCCTGTAAACTCCTCACCATATTCTGTAACTGCCTTTCAGATCCCTAAGCATGTCTCACTTGGTCCTTCCATTGTCCCCACAAAATCATTTACCGACTCCAAGCACTCTCATTTGGCCTCCCCGAAAACTCAGCTGACACCCTAAGAGCATTTTGTTCCTATAAAACAAACCCTCATCATTTCCCAAGCAACCTTTTCTTTGTCTCTATTCACCACCCTACTAAGAAGACCCTCATTCAACACTTTAACACCCTGACTTTTCATGTGTAAAACCTTCATTATGCTCCTGCAAAATTCTCAACTTATAAAAACTTCTAATGACCTTAGTGGCTCTCTTCTTGCTCCATTTTAATATTCCTCACTTTGTCCCTATGAATCTGTCATGGTTCTGTTATAAACCTTATTGTTCACCTACTAACTCCTCCTCACTCCACCCCCCACCCCGACCGCACCAATAACCTCTCACTCGGCTCCTTTAAGACCTACTTTGAGCAACTATAAACTCTAAGTCCTCTCCTTGTCTATACATAGCCTCTTCTCTGTCCCCTTATAAAGACCTGCCATGTAGCCCTCTAATGCCCTCTTGCTACGTCTGAAACCAGCTTCAATGCCCTGTGAACTTCCTGTACACTTAATGACAGCAGTCTTCCTGTTCTCCTAGACTCGTGCCTCCCTCTAAATACTTAATACCCTCCCTTCCCCTTATGAAACACTTTTTTGTCCCCTAATTCCCCTCAACCCATGCTGGCTTTCTTCCTCCCACCCTGTCCCCCCATAAATTCCCGCCCTGCCCCCTCAAACACCCCCATTTAGGGCATCTGGATCTGGCTACATGGAACCTCTCTCTGACTCCATCCCTCCAGGGATTGCCATGGAGACCACGCAGGCTCCGCCTCTTACCCTGTACCTTCTCCTATTGGCTGATTGGAAGTTGCGTGTTGGGGTGGGAAACCAATGCTGATTGGTCTCAGGGAGTGCGGTCTGTCCTAAATTCTCCTGTGATTGATCAATTCTAGGAATTATTTTTACTGCAATTTATTTATTTATTTATTTTTTGATCTTCTTTTTATTTTGTTTAGAGTTATTTATCTGTATCGGATACAAGCCCTTAGTCAGATATGCGATTTGCAATTATTATGTTTGGGTCTTTATCTTTTTATTTTTTGTCATTTGCAGAGCAAGAGTTTTTAATATTGATAGAGTATGTATATATATTTCTTTTTTTTTTTCTTTTACGAATGTGCTTTGGTATCATGTTTAAGAACTTTTTGTCTAACCCAGTGTTAGAAATATTTTCTCCTATGTTTTCTTCCAAATGTTTGATAGATTTACATCATATATTTGATTGTTAATTTGAGACGTGTTATTTTCTAATATAATAAGCATCTGAGTATAATATGTTTACTTCTAAGCACTGCTTTAGCTGCATCCACACATTTTGATAAGGTATACACTTTTTTGGGGAGCTGTTCTTGGTCTTCGTTCGTGCGTGGACTTTTCTCTAGTTTCAGGGAGTCGGTGCTGCACTCTAGTTGTGACACGCAGGCTGCTCATTGCCATGGCTTCTCTTACTGCGGAGCACTGGCTCTAGGACACAAGGGCTCAGTAGTTGCGACTCTCTGGCTTAGTTGCTCCTCACCATGTGGGATCTTCCAGGACCAGGGATGGAACCCGTCTCCGGCATTAGTGTGGGGATTCTTTACCGCTGAGCCACCAGGGAAGCCCTATACTTCTTTTTTGATGTGTTAAATACATTTTCTAATTTCTCTTGATTCATGAGTTATTTTGACTTGCAGGATTTATTTTCCAAGTGTTTGAAGATTTTCCTGTTAACTTTCAGTTATTTATTTCTGCATTACTTTTATTATGGTCAGCGCGTCAGTTTTCTATTTCTACATGACAAATCAACATACACTTAGTGGTTTAAAACAACAGCCATATATTGGCTCACAGTTCTGAGGATGAGAAATCCAGGAATGGTGTGCCTGAGTTCCTTGCTCAGGCTCTCACAAGGCTGATATCAGTGTGACTGCTGAAATGTCTCTTCTGTAGCTCTGGATATTCTTCCAAGCTCATGTGGTTGTGACCAAATTCAGTTCCCTGTGGCTCGGGGGCTGAGGCCATCCTCTTCCTTGCAGGTGAGCTGCCAGGATCTATTCTCAACTTCTACAGCACACCTGCATTCCTTGGCATGTGGTTCTGTTCATCTTCAAAGCTGTGAACAAAGAATCTCCCTCCATCAAAATCACTCTTGTGCTTTGTGTCTAACTTCTAGACCCACGTTTAAATGCCTCATCATATGTTTAGGTTAGGTCCATCCATATAATCTTCTCTTAAGGTCAGCTGTACCATAAAATCACAGGAGTGATATCCCATCATAGTCACAATCTCAGAGATTTTACAGGATTGCACACCAGGGGCTGGAGTTCTTTTGTGGTTGGGGCTGGGGCACATTAGAGTTTTACATACCACAGTCAGATAATATGGTTTTGTATATTTAAATTCTTTGAATTTGTTAAAGTTAGTTTTATGATCAAAGATATGGTCTATCTTTTTAAAAATTTAAAAACAATTTTAAAGGTTTATTTCCACTGACAGTTATTACGAAATGTTTTCTGTATTCCTCATGTTGCACAATACATCCTTGAGCCTATCTTATGCTCAATAGTTTACATTAATACCTGCCCTCATGACCTATTCACTTCCCAAAGGATGTACATCTAAATACCATAACACTGGGGACTAGGCTTCAAACATGTGAATTTTGGGAAGACATGAACATTTGATCAAATCATCTCAAATTAATGATGTCAGCTTCCACTTTGAGTATCTGAAAAAAGGAGAGCAAATTACAATAAAACCAAGCAGAAGAGTAATTTCAACAAATGGTGTTGAAAAATTGGATATCCATGTGCAAAAGAATGAAGTACACCATACATCAAAATTAACAACTGGATCAAAGGCCTAAACATAAGATCTAAAACCACAAAATCTATAGAAGCATCAGGGAAAGCTTAATGGCACTGGATTTGGTAGTCATTTCTTGGGTATGACAACAAAAGAATAAGCAACAAAAGCAAAAATACATAAAATGGACTCCATAAAAATAAAAAAACTAGTATGTACCATGGGACATTAACAGTGAAAATGCAACGTATGGTGGAATGGGATTAAATGTTTGCCAATCATATATCTGATAAGGGGCTAATATCCAGAATATATAAAGAACCCCTACTACTCATAAAAACAAAATAATCTGATTAAAAATGGGCAAAGGACTAGATATTTCTTCAAAGAAGGTATGTAAAAGGCCAATAAGTATATGAAAATGTGCTCAACATTCACTAATGCAAAATCAAAATTGTGATGATATATCTATCACCTCATATCCATCGGGATGGTTACTATCAGAAAACCCCAGAAAATAACAAGTGAGGACAAGGTTGTGCAGAAATTGGAACCCCAACACACTGTTGGTAAGGATGCAAAATGGCGCAGCTGCTATGGACAACAGTATGGCAGTTCCTCAAAAATTTAAAAAAAAAAAAAATTGAATTATTATGTGATCCAACCATTTCACTTCTGGGTATATGTTCAAAAGAATTAAAAACACTCATGTTTTCAAAAGAATTTGCATACCCATGTCCATAACAACATTATTCACCATAGCTGAAAGGTGACAGCAACCCAAGTAGACACTGATGGATGAATGGATAAACAAAATGTTGCATATATATATATATATATAAAAGCACATATTTATAATAAATGATAATATACGTGGGTGGCTCAGGGTAAAGAATCTGCCTGCAATGCAGGAGCTGCTGGAGATGAGGGTTCGATCCCTGGGTGGGGAAGATCTGGAGCAGGGCATGGCAACTCACTCCAGTGTTCTTGCCTGGAGAATCCCACAGACAGAAGAACCTGGTGCACTACAGTCTGTGGAGTCACAAAGGTTAAGACACGACTGAAGCAGCTTAGCACACATGCACATACATACATGTATGTTTATATTGGGCTTCTCTGGTGGCTCAGATAGTAAAGAATCTGCCTGCAATGCAGGAGACTAGGGTTCAATCCCTGGGTCAGGAAGATCTGGAGATGGGAATGACTACCCACTCTAGTATTCTTGCCTGGAGAATTCCATGGACAGAAGAGCCTGGATATATATAAAATACATGTATTTTATATGGATAAAAACATTTTTATGTATGTATATTATGAAAAAAATATATATATACACATACACACACAATCCAGGTTTAAAGAGGTAAGAAATTCTGATAAATGCTATAATATGGATGGACCTTAAGGACATTATGCTAAGTGAAGTAAGCTAGTTACAGGGAGCTCCCTGGATGTTCAGTGGTTAGAACTTGAACTAATCCCTGATCAGTTAATTAAGATCCTGAAAGCCATGCAGTGCAGCCAAATAAGCAAAAACAAACAAGCTATTTACAAAAAGGCAAATACTCTATGATTTTAATTTATATAAAGAATCTAGAGTAGTCAAATGTGTAGAGACAGAAAGTAAAATGGTGATTTCTAGGGGCTGGTGGCAGGGAGAGAGTGGGAGTTGTGTTTAATAGGTATAGAGATATAGTTTTATAAGATGAAAACAGTTCTGGAGATTGGTTGAACAGCAATGTGAAATGTACTGAACACCATCGAACTGTACATTTAATATTTGTAAGGTGGTAAATTTTGTGTTATAGGTATTTTACCACAATTAAAAATGCCATTTATACTGATGTAAAAAATATTAAATAATTTGAGATGAATTTGACAAAAGATATGCCGTATTTGTACATTGGAAACTACAAAACATTGCTGAGAGATTTAAAAGAAGACTTTTGTAAAAGGGGAGGTATACCATGCTCATAGATAGAAAGGAATAAAATATTGCTAAGGTGTTGTGTGTGTGTGCTAAGTTGCTTCAGTCATGTCTAACTGTTTGTGACCCTACAGACTGTAGCTCTCCTCTGTCCGTGGGATTCTCCAGGCAAGAATACTGGAGTGGGATGCCATGCCCTCCTCCAGGTTACCTTCCTGACCTGCATCTCTTATGTCTCCTGCATTGACAAGCAGGTTCTTTACCATTAGCACCACCTGGGAAGCCCTGCTAAGATGTCAGTTTGCCTCAAATTTATCTATAGAGTTAGTGCAGTTTCAATTAAAATACTCACAGGCCTTTAAAATTTGTTTTAGAAATTTATAAGAGTCTTCATAAATTCAGATGTAAACAAAAAAGAACTGCAATAGCCAGAATGATTTTGAAAAAGAAGAACAGAACGGGAGCAGTCACACTCCTTGACTTCAAGTCCTGTTATAAGGCATGGAAAATGAAAAAGTATGGTATTAATCTCAAGACAGATAAATGGATCAGTAGAAGGGTACAACCTGTTTTTACCCCAGAACTAGATCTTAACATATCTGAGCATTTGAATTTTTAAAAAATATGCAGAGGCAATTCAGTGGAGAAGGCCAATATTTTCAACAAATGTCCCTGGAATAATTGGACATCTATATGTGGCTTCCTTTGTGGTTCAGTTGTAAAAGAATCTGCCTTTAATGCAGGAGACTCAGGTTCAATCCCTGGGTCAGGGAGATTCCCTGGAAAAGGAGATGGCAACCCACTGCAGTATGCTTGCCTGGAAAATCCCATGGACAGAGGAGCCTGGTTGGCTACAATCCCTGGGGTCGCAAAGAGTCAGACATGACTGAGCACACACAAGCATGCATACAGAAGAGTAAACTCAGATGCATACTGTGCATCTACTAAAAATGAACCCACTATGGATCCTAGACTACAATGTAAACTACAACTATAAAACTTCTAGAGGAGGGTGTTAAGAGAAACCTTGGGTTAAGAAATCCTTGATTTCTTAGATCCAACAACAAAAATATGATCCGTAATAAAAGAGAAATTGACAAAATGGCCACCGTCAAAGTTAAAATTTCCAATCTTCAAAAGACACTGTTGAGAGAAACAAAAGACATGGTACATGCTGGAAAATCTGATAGAGGACTTGATTCCAGAATATATCATGAACTCTTAAAACTCAATAATAAGAAAAGAAACATGGACTTGCCTGCTGGTCCAGTGGTTAATACTCTGCACTTCCAATGCAGAGGAACCGGGTTGGATCCCTGGTCAGGGAACTAAACTTGGCACAGTCAAATAAATATTTTTTTTTTTTTTTAAAGAAAAGAAGCAATCCAATAAAAATGGGCAAGGGACTTCCCTGGTGGTCTAGTGATTAAGACTCTATGCTTCCACTGCCAGGGGTCACAGGTTCCATGCCTGATCAGGGAACTAAGATCCCGTATGCCACTTGTTGTGGCCAAAAAAAAAAAAAAAAAAAAAAAGCAAAGCATTTGACAAACACATCACCAAGTATTGATGGTAAATAAGTAGTCAGAAAGATACTCAATAGGATTAGTCACTAGGAAAAGGCATGTTCAAATCACAGTGAGATATCATTACATAACTAGTAGAATGGCTAAAATAAAAAGACTAATCATACCAGGGCTTGGCAAAGATGTGGGGCAACTGGAACTCTCATGCATTGCTTATAGGAATGTAAAATAGTACAACCACTTTGGAAAAACACTTTGGCAATTTCTTAAAAGCTAAACATGTATTGAACATATGATCTAGCCATCCCACTCCTAGTTATTTATTTATAAGGAATGAAAGCGTGTACCCACATACCCATACAAATACTTGTGTTTGAATGCTCACAGCAGTTTTATTTGTATTAGGCAAAAACTGGAAACCATCGTAGTGTCCACTACAGGTTAACAGATGAACAGACTGTGGCACAATCATATAATGAAGTAGTCAGCAATAAAAGGAATGAACTGTTGATAAAGGAACAGCATTGATGAATCTCAAAATAATTATGTTGACTGAAAGATATCAGAGAAAAGAAGGGACATACTTTGTGATTCCAGTTACATAAAATTCTAGAAAATACAGACTAATCTATAGCGACATAAAACAGATTAGTAGCCACCTGGGGAGAGATGAGAGGGAAGGATGACAAAGTGGCTGGAGAAATAAGTTGGAGGTGATGAATATGTTCATTATCTTGATTGTGGTAATAGTTTCATGGGTATATTACTTGTGTCAAAACTCATCACATTGTATTTTAAAATGTCATGTAGTCTTGTTGATTATACTTTGATAAAGCTCTTAAAGATTAAGTTAATAAAAGAGGAACAGAGTAAATTCTGTAAGTAAAAAAAGAGATTAAAGGCAAGATAATTTTTTTCTTTATGGTTTAAAAAACTAAATGTCCTATGCACACTACTATAAGTAAAATAGATAATCAACAAGGACCTACTGTATAGCATATGCAACTGTACCCAATACTCTGTAATAACCTATATGAGAAAATAATCTGAAAAAGAATAGATATATGACTAACTAAATCACTTTGCTGTACCCCTGAAACTAACACAATATTTTGCATCAACTATATTCTAATGAAAAATTAAAAAACAAATGCCTAGGAATTACACTTCGTGTTTATAAATCTGAATTTCCATGACCCCAGATTGTAAATGATCCATCCTATATTTTAAAAACACAGACATTGATGCAATATTCCAGATAAATTTTAAGAACAGTGCAGCCAACTTCAAACCTGAGCAACTCTCAACCCTCTCAACCGACATGTACCATGCCGTGCTAAGTCGCTTCAGTCATGTCTGACTCTTTGTGACCCTAGGGACTGTAGCCCGCCAGGTTTCTCTGTCCATATGATTCTCCAGCCAAGAATACTGGAGTGGGTTGCCCTGCCCTCCTCCTCAGCCGACACAGATAAGAGCAATTCCAGCTGTAATTAGACACACTGAGAAGCGCATGGACACTGTAAATGTGCCACAGAGGAGAGAACAACTTTGTTCATCCTGGCTTTTTTGTTTGTTTTGTGTTAACTGGCAGAAATCTTTTCTAACATAACATCAAGTCACGGACAGATGTTACAGTCATGGACAGTATCTGCAGCTGATACCCGAGGGCAGATAAAATCAAGCCAGTACAGGGTTTTGTACTCAACGTGGTAATCGCATGCACTTCCATCTTGGGTTTTTATGAGATTGATTGGAAGTTGGTTTGATTCATACCGATGCACATTCTCCAACTGCCATTTTAATTGTTTTACTTTTCATTCCTTATATTCAGTCTTCCAAACAAAAACTATCACAGGTATACTTGTTCCTCCAGACTAGAATTAAGGTGGCACATATAGGTAGTCCCCAAACCTGAAATTCTCATTTTATCCAGATACTTGGCCTCCTGGAACAGACTGTATTTTCCAGGTTCCCTGGGAGGTAGCCAGAGGCCTTGTAGTTAAAGTCTGGCCAATGTGTAGTTAAATTCTGGCAGCAGAATAGGTGTGTGTAAAATTTCCTGAAAGTGTCTTAAAATGGAGCAAGCATATCATTCCCCCACCCCTTCCTCTGTCCTACTGCCTGAGGTGAAGATGAGTCTGTCAGTCGAGGTCCAGGGCCATGACCACAACTGCAATAGAAAACGATCAAGAACAAGGTAACGGAAGTGCAGAGGGCAGAACAGGCACTGAAGCAGAGGGTGCTGGCAGAGCGGACCTGGGCTCAGATCATGTCTCCCTGGAGGGTGGCTCTCTGGGTCTGCAGGTTGTGGGGAGGGGCAGGGAGGAAGAAGCTCATGGGGGTCAGTGACAGTGGTTGGGCAGGGCTGCCACCTAGAGCTGTTTCAGTTTTGTACCCATTGCTCATGACCTGACCTGGCAGGGGAGTGCATGGGAGCTGCTTCACTTGCCCAGGTGAATGGGCACTTCTGACTCACACAAGGGCTCCCCAGAGGCTGGTGCTGGCCCTGAGGGTGGGTGCGGTATGCTGGGAATTTGGAGAGAGGTGAGGCAAGCCAGGATGCCAGGGATGGAAAGCTGACCAGGGCAGCAGAGGAACCTGGGTGATCCTCAGCCAGAGGCTGCCCCGAATTTTCAACATCTGTGAAGCCTGTGGGTCCTTATCTGCTGCTGGCTTCTCTGCCAGCATATGGACATCCTGCAGTTGGGCTTCATCTCAGGATCTGGGAAGCTTCTGCGAATCTGTCTGAGGGCTTCATCTCAGAGGCCCTTACATCCAGTTGAGACCATAAGACTACTTCTGTACAAGACTGAGACAAAAATGGTTAAGAAAAAAAGTGATGCGTGTTACTTTAAGACCAAAGCTTTATTTAAAAACCCTTCCCCTGCTTTATTGAGGTATATGTGACAAATAAAATTGTAATATATTTAAAATGTACAACGTGGTGATTTGATACACGTGTCTATAGTGAAATTTTTACTATACTGAAGTTAATTAACACATCCATCAGCTCACAGTTTCTTTTTTTTACCTTTTTTGGGGGGGGGGTTGGGAGAACACTTAAGATTTACTTTCTTAGTAAATTATAAGTATACTAAATGGTATTGTTAGCTCCAGTTACTATATTATATATTAGCCCCTCAGACTTTATTTATTATATAATTGAAAGTTTGAACTTTTTCTTTTTTATCAGCTTACCCTTTTTTTTTTTTTTGGTTGGGGGACTGTGTGGCTTCACTTATAGGATCTTAGTTCCTTGACCAGGGATGGAACCCGTGGCCTCTGCAGTGAAAGCACTGAGTCCTACCCACTGGACCACCAGGGAACTCCCTACCAGCCTATCTGTTTTTCCACATCACCTTCCACCCTCTGGCAACCATTACTCTAATTTCTGTTCATATGAGTTTGTTTTCTTTAAGATTCCACGTGTAAGTGATATCATACAGTACTTGTTTTTGTCAGACTTTTTTCATTTTTCATAACACCTTCAAGGTCTATCTGTGTTGTTTCAAATGGCAGAATTTAATATTTCTCACAGATTAATAATTTTCCTTTGTGTATAGACACCAAATCCTCTTTCTTTCTTAAGTTGGCGATGGACACTTAGTTTGTTTCCATGGCTTGTCTATTATGAATAATGCTGCAATGAATATGGGACTCCAGGTACCTCTTTGAGATAGTGATTTTATTTCCTTTGGATGTATACTCAGAAGTGAGATTGCTGCATCATATGTAGTTATAAAAAATTTAATATTTGAGGACCTCCATCCTATTTTCTGGTCTTCCCTGGTGGCTCAGTGGTAAAGAATCCACCTGCAGTGTAGGAGACTTGGGTTCAATCCCTGGGTCAGGAAGATCCCCTGGAGAAGGAAATGGCAACCTACTCCAGTATTCTTGCCTGGGAAATCCCATGGACAGAGGAGCCTAGTGGAGTATAGTCCTTGGGGTTGAAAAAGAGCTGGACACAACTTAGTGACTAAACACACACACGTCTTATTTTCCATAGTGGCTGTCCGTATTTACAATCTACCATCAGTGGACAAGGGTTTCCTTGCAGGCCAAGGATATTAAGAAACAAGTGGAGGTTTTAACTCTTTCCTCCTCTATCCAGACTCAAAGGACTCTGAGCCCTTAGGAGATGGTGGAATCACCAAGTAAAAGGAGCATGGATCCCTGGCTTAATCTATGGGTCACTAGAAATACTCACATGGAAAGGTTGTGATAGAGTGAAATAAACTCGTATCTTGTGAGCTGCTGATTTGGTGAGGGTTTATTTTTTACAGCCTCTAGCATGACTCTAAACAATATACCTTTTAGACCTCAGTACTCACTAGCCCCGTGCATCTCAATCTATTTGTGACTGTGGCATAGATTCTGTTTTTGGTATCTCCAATCTGTCATGGAGGGCCTCCCTGATAGCTCAGTTGGTGAAGAATCCACCTGCAATGCAGGCTTGATTCCTGGGTCTGGAAGATTCAGTGGAGAAGGGATAGGCTATCCATTCCAGTATTCCTAGGCTTCCTTTGTGGCTCAGCTGGTAAAGGATCTGTCTGCCAAGCGGGAGACCTCGGTTCGACCCCTGGGTTGGGAAGATCCCCTGGAGAAGGGAAAGGCTACCCATTTCAGTATTCTGGTGTGGAGAATTCACTGGACTCTATAGTCCATGGGGTCGCAAAGAATCGGACATGACCAAGTGACTTTCACTTTCACTTTCAATCTGTCATGGATTGATCCTTTTGGTCTATACTTTGTTTGACAAGATTCTTGATCTTATACTTGGATGTCATGATTACATCAAATTGCTATAAGTTTCAAGGTACCTACTGTCAATTCCTGCACCTGTCTTATAATGAACATTAGCAGTTTGATGGACCAGCTGTTAATGTTCATTACATTATTGCTTTAGCTTGTTACTCTGTTATTTTTCTCTATAGCATTTACTGTTCCCTGTAATTATCTTGTTTATTTAGAGGTCTATTTTTTATGGTTTTCTTCCCACTAGAACTTAAGGTCTATCAGAAAGAGGTCTGATTTACTTTGCTCTGTTGCTTTCCTACTTCCCAGTCTAATGCCTGATACATAGTAGGTGCTCAGAAAGTATTGTTGATTTTTGAATCACAAGCAATGGTGTTGGTGGGGAGAGGAGGCAACCATAGGTGTCATGGAAACTGTCTGTGATCCTACCTGGTCTGAATTCTAGCCAGTTCACTCACAGCTGCCTGACTCCCTGGTTTTCTGATAGACCCACAAGTATCTCAGATTAGGTCCAGACTCCTACAATCCTTCTCTTTAAGTTTTCCCCTTTAGAGATGGGGTCACTATGGACTGTTATTGTTTAGTGATATGTCTGTCTCCCAGCCTAGGTTATGAGATTCTGAAGGTGTGATGACTGCTATGTCCCCAGAGTTGCACCACAGTTTAGGTCCTTGGTCAACATAGGTAGATGTATGGCATCAATGTGTGAATGTGGACAGAGGGGAGGCTGCCGTGGGGAGTCACTATGCTACCCTGTCTCCCATGGCCCACATCTTGGTGGGGTCCCTAGGTTGGTCTTGAGCCCTGGTTTAAGGGGCTGCCTGAACTACCACTTTCTTTCTCCCAACAACCACCTCATGGCACTGGCTCAGGTTGGCAGCACTCAGAATGCCAGGCACTGAGAGGCAGGAGTCTCATTTGGCCCCAGTGGACACCTAGAGCCCAGGTTAGACACACTGTTGTATATTTTTTTGGTTGCTTTTTCATGACCTGGAGAGGAAGTTACCGCTTAAGTAAGACTGTTAGGAATACACTCATGGTGAGGAGTATGATGACGCATCCCAAAACAATTCCTGAGACAGCGAAACTGAAGACTTTGTGGGATGTCTTGACTGCCAAGGTTCGTTCATTCCTACGGTTGTGGTGCCTTGTCTGAGTTTGGGAGGAGAGATAGAACAGGAACAGATGGGTTTAAAAGGGTTCTTGGAGGGGGTGAAGGTGCTGCAAGGACTCAGGGTGGGGTCTGAGCTAACAGGAAGGAGAACATGGATGAGATTGGTTCAGGGTCAGGGCCAGTATGGAGAGGGAGGGGAGGGTGAGGACTGACACGACGCACATTCCCACCTGGGAAGCATAGTACAAGGCTGCAGTGCCTAAAGGACAGCACAGGAGACAGGCCAAGATCGCCAGCAAGAGGTGGTCGCTTGGGGGCTTGTTAGACCTAATTTCAAAAGCCTGGGGAGAAGGAGTGGGTTATGGTTCAGTGTGGCTCCTGGACTCTATGATTCCCAATACCTCCTACCCTTCACCCTGCTTGGCTTCTCTAAAATCTTTACTGGCACTCTTTAAAAACATCTCATTGACCCCCACCCCACCCCCTTTAACCTTACTATAGTACCTTGATGTCCCCTAGAACTCATTTGCTCCCACTCCACCCCACACCCTCTAATCCCTCTCTGTTCTCTATAACTCTTTCCCTGCCTCCTACAACCTCCTCACCATCTTCTCTAACTGCCTTGCACACCCCTACAGCATTCCTCACT
The DNA here is from genome assembly GCA_935064755.1 of Tragelaphus eurycerus. Classification (NCBI taxonomy): domain Eukaryota; kingdom Metazoa; phylum Chordata; class Mammalia; order Artiodactyla; family Bovidae; genus Tragelaphus; species Tragelaphus eurycerus. The sequence continues at coordinate 11,381,726 of CAKXYN010000020.1, forward strand.
TGACCCCTTCCACTGTCCCCGCAAAACTGTTCATTTTATTTTTGTGGCATCTTGTCTGAGTTTGAGAGGAGAGGCAGAACGGGAATAGATGAGCTTATAAGGGTTACTGAATGGGGGTGAGCCATTGGGAGTGTACAGACCCAGGGTGGGGGCCTGAAACCAAGGAGGAAGGACAAGGAAGAAGGTGGTTCAGGGTCACAGCCAGACAGAGGGAGGGGAGGGTTGGGATTCGCAAGATACAGATTCCCACCTGGGAAGAGTAGAACGTGGCTGCCGTGCATAAGGGACAACACACGAAGCAGGCCATGGTTGGCAGCATGATGTTCTCCTCGCTGGGTGACGCCTCTGACATAATTTCAAACACCTGGGGAAGGAGTGGGTTATGGCTCAGTATGGCTTCTGGTCTCTCTCCCTATAAGTTCTTCATTGACCACCCCCTTAGCCCTTGCAAACTCTCACTGTCTCCCCCTAACATCTCCCTCTCTCTTTTGATACCTCCCTGACCACTAGGCCTGGCAGCAACCTCCCATCCCACCCCCATGCCCTGGAACCCTCTTTGTTCTCTGTAACATTTTCCCCTTCTCCCATAAGCTCCTCTCTGTCTTCTATAATTGCTTAATGATCTCTACAGCTTGTCCCACTTGACCCCTTCCACTGTCCCCCTAAATTCCCTACTGATTCTGATGACTCTCATTTGGCCTCCCTGTACCTCAACTGACTCACTGTCATGCTTTGTTTCCATTAAAACTCTCACAGTCCTCCAAGCAACCTTCTCTTTGTCCCTGTAAACCACCCAACTAAGGAGACCCTCACTCAACACCTTTCATGTGTAAAACCTCCATTGTCCCCTTAAAATCTTTCACCCTGTAATACTTTGAATGTCTTTTTAGAAACATTTATTTATCTGGCTGTGCTGGGTCTTAGTTGTGACACTTCAGATGTTTGGTTGCAGCATGTGGGATCTTGTTCCTTGACTAGGGATTGAACCTAGGCCCACTGCGTTTGGAGCAAGGAGTCTTAGCCACTGGACCACCAGGGAAGTCCCTATGATACTTCTAATGTCTTTAATAATTTTCTGCTTGTCCCCTTTATAGCTTCCCTGCTGGCTCAGACAGTAAAGAATCTGCCTGCAATGCAGGAGACGTAAGAGATAAAGGTTTGATCCCTGGGTCCGGACGATCCCCTGGAGAAGAGTATGGAAACCCACTCCAGTATTCTTGCCTGGAGAATCCCATAGATGGAGGAACCTGGCAGTCTATAGGCCATGGGATTGCAAAGAGTTGGACATGAATGAGCAACTAACATTTCATTTCATTGTCCCTTTTATAATAATACCACTCATTTTGTCCTTGTGAATCTGTCACGATCCTGTTATGACCCTTATATTCATCCATAAACTTCTCCCTTCTCCCCCTCACACCCTAACTTTTCACTTGGCTCCTCTGTTATTCGACCAACTGTGAACTAAAGTTCCCTCCATTTCCACTTACAGCCTCTTCTCTATCCCTTTGTAAAGACTTGCCTTGTCCCCCACTGAAACCTTCTACCTCTGAAACCAACTTGGTGATCCTTTTAACTCCTTTTCCCACCACTGATTACAACCTCCATGTTTTCCTAAACTTGTGCTCCCTCTAGATACTTCTTTACTTATAAAACTGTCTCTGTCCCTTTTTAAACCTTCCCCACTTTATTCCCCCCGCCCTCTCTAACTTTCTTCCTCCCATCTGTCACCCCATAAATTCTCTCCCTGCCCTTTCAAACACCCCATTAGAGCAACTGGATCTGGTACTACCAAGACTACATAGAGCCTTTCCTTCACTATCCAGAGATTACCATGGAGACCAGGCAGGCCCCGCCTCCTAGTCTATCTTTCTACTTCTATTGGCTGATTAGAGGTTGTGTGTGATGACTAGGGTAAGCCAAATACTCAGGAGGCTGCTGATTGGTCTGAAGGAGCTCAAGCTCTTCCTACTCTCTCTGGTGACTGATCAATTCCAGGAGTGCCTTGAGGGTCCATCTAGTCAGAGCTATGGTTTTTCCAGTAGTCTTGTATGGATGTGAGAGTTGGACTACAGAGTAAGCTGAGCAGCAAAGAATTGATGCTTTTGAACTGTGGTATTGAAGAAGACTCTTGAGAGTCCCTTGGACAGCAAGGAGATTCAACCAGTCCATCCTAAAGGAAACCAGTCCTGAATATTCATTGGAAGGACTGATGCTGAAGCTGAAGCTCCAATACTTTGGCCACCTGATGCGAAGAGCGGACTCATTTGAAAAGACCCTGATGCTGGGAAAGACTGATGGCAGGAGGAGAAGGGGACAACAGAAAATAAGGTGGTTGGATGGCATCACTGATTCAATGGACATGAGTTTGAGCAAAGTTTGGACGATAGTGAAGGACAGAGGAGACTCGTGTGCTGTAGTCCATGGGGTCGCAGAGGGTCAGATGACTGAGCAACTGAACAACAGCAACAACATTTTATCCCAGTAATTATTTGTCTTATAACTGCAAGTTCATACCTTTTACCACTTTCATCCAGTATCCCCTCCCCCATTCCCTTCCTTTGGTCACCACAAATCTGGTCTCCTTTTTTTTTTTTTTTTTTTATGAGCTTGTTTAAAGTATAATTGACCTGGTGCACAATATTATGATTTGATAATTCTATACAGAACAAAATAATCACTGTGATGTCTAGTTATCATCCATCACCATAAAAAATATTACTTTACTACTGACTATATTCCCCATGCTGTACATAAATGTGATTCATTTATTTTTAACTAGGACTTTGTACCTGTTCGTTTTCCCTTACCTATTCCACTTATTCCCACACCCCCTTCAGTATCTATGATTCTTTTTCTGTTTTGTTATGATTGTTCATTTATATCACGTTGGTAGTAAAATTATTACCATAATCAAATTAATTAACACATCTATCAGCTCACACAGCTACCTCTTGATTGTTTTGGGGGAGTATTGAATGCTTAAGATTTACTTTCTTAGCAGATTTTAAGTACAAAATGCAGTATTGTTAACCATAGTTAGAATGTTGTATATTAGACCTTCAGACCAAATTCACCTTATAACTGAAATTTTCTACTCGTTTTTTTTTACCAGCTTGTCCCCCACCTTCCAGCCCCTGACAACCTTTATTCTATTTTCAGTTTCTATGTTTTTTTAAAAAATATTCTCTATATAAATGATCGGAGAAGGCAATGGCACCCTACTCCAGTACTCCTGCCTGGAAAATTTCATGGACAGAGGAGCCTGGTGGGCTGCAGTCCATGGGGTCGCTAAGAGTTGGACACGACTGAGCAACTTCACTTTGACTTTTCACTTTCATGCATTGGAGAAGGAAATGGCAACCCACTCCAGTGTTCTTGCCTGGAGAATCCCAGGGACGGGGGAGCCTGTTGAGCTGCTGTCTATGGGGTCGCACAGAGTTGGGCACGACTGAAGTGACTTAGCAGCAGCAGCATATACAAATGATATCATACAGTATTTATATTTTTCTGATTTGACCTATTTCGCTTATAGTAATTCCCTCAAGGTCCATTTGTGTTTTCTTAATTGGAAGAATTTCATATTTCTCCAGGCTTAATAATATTCATTTCTGTACATATCTTCTTTATCCATTCATCCATTGTCAGACACTTGAGTTGTTTCCTTATCTTGCCTATTGTGAATAATGCTGCAATGATCAAGGGAGAGCAGATATCTCTTTGAAGCAGTGATTTTATTTCTTTTGTACATATGCCCAAAAGTGAAATTGCTGCATCATATGATAGACAATCATAGTTAATATTTAAATTATATTTTTGAGGATCCTCAATTCTGTGTTCTATAGTGGTTGTCCAAGTTCACATTCCCACCAATAGCGTACAAGTGTTCACTTTCAGGCCAGGGATTTAAAAAAGCCGGTGGAGGACCTCTATGGTGGTATGATTAAGAATCCACCTGCCAAGATCGGGGACGTCGGTTCTATCCCTGGTCCAGGAAGATCCCACAAGCCACAGGGCATCTCAGCCTGTGCTTTATAACTATTGAAAGCCGCATGCCCTAGAGCCCCTACTCTGCAACAAGAGAAGCCATTGCAGTGAAAAGCCCAAGCACTACAAGTAGAGAGAGCCCATGTGCAACAATGAAGATCCAGCACAGGCAAAAATAAATAAAATTAAAAAGCAAATGTCTTATTGTCTTCTTCTGCCTGAGTTCAAAGGATTCTGAGCCCTCTGCAGATGGTGGAATCACCAAGCAGAAGGAGATGGGATTTGTGAACTATATGTGGCTAACTTGAAATGCCCACATTTTGAGGTCGTGATAATGTGAAATAAACTTGTATCTTGTGAGCCCTTGATTTGAGGGGGTTTATTTGTTATAGCCTCTAGCATGACTCTAAACAGTATACTTTCTAGACCTTGGTGCCAACTAGCCCAGTGCATCTCAAACTACTTTTGATTGTGGCATTGGATCTGTTTTATATATCTCCAGTCTGTCATGTATTGATCCTTTTGGGTAATACTTTGTTCAAGAGGACAAAACTCTTGATCTTATACTTGGAGGCCATGACACTGTCAAATTGCTGTAAATTTCAACTCACCTACTGTAAATTTCTGCCTAGCTTGTTGTAATTAACATTAACAGTCAGTGGACCGGTACTGGCACCGCTCTAGCTTATTACGCTGTTATTTTTCTCCATAGCATTTACATTCCCTGTAACTATCTTGTTTATTTAGAGCTCTGTCTGTAAGCTCCATCAGAAAGGGGTCTTATTTCTTTTGCTCTTTTGCATTCCTAGTTCCTGTTGTCATGCTTTATAAATAGTAGGTGCTCAGGAAGTATTCGAAGAAGGCAATGGCACCCCACTCCAGTACTCTTGCCTGGAAAATCCCATGGATGGAGGAGCCTGGTAGGCTGCAGATCATGGGGTCTCTAAGAGTTGGAAACGACTGAGAGACTTCACTTTGACTTTTCACTTTCATGCATTGGAGAAGGAAATGGCAACCCACTCTAGTGTTCTTGCCTGGAGAATCTCAGGGACGGAGGAGCCTGTTGGGCTCCCGTCTATGGGGTCGCACAGAGTCAGACACGACTGAAGGGACTTGGCAGCAGTAGCAGCAGGAAGCATTGTTGAATGATGCCTAAATCACAAGCTATGGTGTTGGTGGAAAAAGGAGGAGGCAACCGTAACTGTTATGAGGGCTCTCTACAATCATACCTGACTTGAATTCTAGCCAGTTCACTCACAGATGCTTGATTCCCTAGTTTTCTGATAGATGACAAGTACCCAGATTAGGTCCAGCCTCCTTTATCCCCTACTAGATTTCCCTGATTACAGATAGGTCCACTGTGGATGGTCACGATCTGGTGGTATGTCTTCCCCCCTGGTTTATAAATTCTGAGAGGGTGGGGATTTGATTTGAAGTTGACTGCTGTATTCCTCGGGGAAAGCAATGGCACCCCACCCCAGTACTTTTGCCTGGAAAATTCCATGGACAGAGGAGCCTGGTAGGTTCCAGTCCATGGGGTCGCTAAGAGTCGGACACGACTGAGCGACTTCACTTTCACTTTTCACTTTCATGCATTGGAGAAGGAAATGGCAACCCACTCCAGTATTCTTGCCTGGAGAATCCCAGGGATGGGGGAGCCTGATGGGCTGCCATCTATGGGGTCGCACAGAGTCGGACACGACTGAAGCGACTTAGCAGCAGCAGCAGCAGCTGTATCCCCAAAGTCAGGCAGCTCAGTCAAGGCCCTTGGTTGACATAAACGGGTTTGTGGCATGTATTTGGGCAGGAGGGGAGACTGCCCTGGGGAAACAGTGCCCTACACTGTCTCCCATGACCCCCACCCCTCAGCAGGGTCCCAGGGTTGGTCTTGAGCTCTGGCCTGACTTATCACTTCCTTTCTCCATCAACCACCTCAAGGTGCTTTAGCTTAAAATACCTGGCACACCAGACATTGGCCCATATGGATACTGAGAGCCTAGGTTAATAACTGTTGTATATTTTGGCGATTTTCTTCATGAGCTGGAGATGAGGTCTCCGTTTAAAAGTGGCTATTAATATAATCCAGCTGTTGAGTGCAGCGATGCATGCCATAATTCCCACTAGTGCAAAACTGAAGACTTTGTGGGAGGTCTCGGCTGCCAAGGCTCGTTCATTCCTGTGGTTGTGGTGCCTTGTCTGAGTCTGGGAGGAAAGACAGAACAGGGATAGATGGGCTTAAAAGGGTTATTGTGGAGGGTGTGGGGGGTGGTGGTGAAGGCGCTGCAAGGACTCAGGATGGGGTCTGAGCCAACAGGATGGAGAACATGGATGAGATTGGTTCAGGGTCAGGGCCAGCATGGAGAGGGAGGGGAGGGTGAGGACTGACACGAAGCACATTCCCACCTGGGAAGAACAGGACGGGGCCGCACAGGACAGCACAGGAGACAGGCCAAGATTGCCAGCAAGAGGGGGTCACCGAGGGCCTCGTCAGATACACTTTCAGATTCCTGGGGTGAGGCAGTGAGTGATGGCTCAGCATGGCTTCTGGACCCTACCATTCCCTGTAACTTCCTTCCTTGACTGTCCTTGATTCCTATAAAATCTTCACTGACACTCTTTAAAAGTCTCACTGACTCCCTCTAACTCACACCGTATTCCTTCAAACCTTATTACCCACTCTGCTACTGCTACTGCTAAGTCACTCCAGTCGTGTCCGACTCTGTGCTACCCCATAGGCGGAAGCCCACCAGTCTCCCCCGTCCCTGGGACTCTCCAGGCAAGAACACTGGAGTGGGTTGCCATTTCCTTCTCCAATGCATAAAAGTGAAAAGTGAAAGTGAAGTTGCTCAGTCATGTCCGACCCTCAGCAACCCCATGGACGTCAGCCTACCAGGCTCCTCTGTCCATGGGCTTTTCCAGGCAGGAGTACTGGAGTGGGGTGCCATTGCCTTCTCCGATTACCCACTCTAATAAATACCTTTAGGCCATAACTCCCAGACCCTCTCTTCTCCCCACCTCCATGTCCTATAACCCCTCTCTTCTCTGTAGCATTTTCTCTATCTCCTGTAAGCTACTCCCTGTCTTCTGTAACTACTTTGCTCCTCTCTACAGCATGTCTCACTTGACCTCTTCCACTGTTCTCCTAAAGTCCCTACTGACTCTGAAGACTCTCACTTGACCTCCTTGTACCTCAACTGACCCACTGTTACAGTTTGTTTCCATTAACACCCTTATTGTTCCCCAAGCAACCTTCTCTTTGTCCCTATAAACCACCCTACTAAGAAGACCCTCACTCAACACTGACACTTTTCATGTGTGAAATCTCCATTGTCCCCCTAAAAGCTCTCACTATATGACACTTCTAATGTCTTTAATAGCTCTCTGCTTGTCCCTTTTATAATAATACCACTCATTTTGACCCTAAGCATCTGTCATGATCCTGCTATGACCCTTATTGTTCACCTATAAATTCCTCCCTTTCCTCCACCCCCATATCCTCTCACTTGGCTCCTCTAAGATGTTATTTGAGCAAATATAAACTCTAAGTCCTCTCTTTGTCCACTCATAGCCTCTTCTCTGTCCCCTTTTAAAGACCTGATCTGTTCCTCCTAACGCCTTCTCTCTGCCTCTAAAATGAGCTTGGTGATCCTTTGAATTCCTTCTCCCTCCACTGATTACAACCTTCCAGTTCTCCAAAATCCATTCTCCTTGAATAATTCTCTACACCCTCTCTGCCTTCTAATGAAGCCCTCCTTGAGCCTTCATTCCCCACTCCCTCTAACTCTCTTTCTCCTTCCTGTCACCCCATAAATTCTCTCCCTGCCCTCCTAACCTCTGTTAGGGCATATGGGTCTGGCACTAAGGTAGCATAGGGCCTGTCCCTCACTCCAATCTGCCAGGGATTACCATGGAGACCAGACAGTCCCCACCTCCTATCCTAGAATATTCTATCATTCTACTTCTATTGATTGATTGGAGGTTGTGTGTTAGGGTTGAGGAAACCAATTCTCATCTGGCTGCTGGTTGGTCTGAAGGAGTTCAGACTCCTCCTAGTCTCTCTGATGATTGATCAGTCCCAGCAAGGGAGAGACACTGCTTGGTGCAAGAGTGATATGAACCTAGGAGTCTTAGGTTGCTTCAGACACCTTGAGAGGGATCATTTAGCAGTGGCAGGTGGAAGCTGATCTTTGCAAGAAAGAACAGCTTTTCACATGCTTGTACATCCTCTTTGGTGAAGTGTCAGTTCAGGTCTTCCTCCCATTAAAAAAGTTTTTTTTTTTTTTTTTTAAATTACAGTTAGGTTTGAGGGCTATATATATTTTGAATCCAAATATCAGATATGTGATTTGAAAGTATTTTCTTTGGGTCTGTAGCTTAATCTTTTTATTTTCTAACAGTGTCCATTGCAGAGCAAAGTTTTTAATTTTCAGAGAGTCTAAATTATTTTTTTTCTTTTACAGAGATGTTTTAGGTATCATGTCTAAGAACTCTTTGCTTAACTCAGGAGGATTTTTTCCTATGTTTTCTTCTAAATGTTAGATTTACAATGTACATTTAGCTCTATCGTCTGTATTGAGTATATCTGTATAAGATATGAGGTTTTAGTTGAGGTTAATTGTATTTTAGTTAAAGTGATCCAATTAAACACCATGAATACCCCTTTTTTTCATAAATTGCTTTTGGACTTCTTTTTAAAATAAATTGACCATATTTATTGTGTGTCTCTTTCTGCATTCCTTATTCTATTCAGTTGACCTATGTATTTATCTGTTTGCCAATACCACGCTGTCTTATTAATGTAGCTTTATAATGATTCTTAAAATTGGGTAACATGAGTTCTATAACTTTATTCTTATTTTTCATAATTGTTTTGACTATGCTTGTCTAGATCTACAAATTTTGTTGGTCTTTTAAGAGGAATAGTATTAGAATTTCATATCTACTTGAGAGATGTTGAACCTTTCAACTAACAATCGTGGGAACACTTTAAGTCTCCTTTTATTTCTTTCATCAGCTGCTGTTGTTTAAATAGACAGTGCATACACATAATCTCTTAGATATACACTCTACTAGTTTTTAAAAATTATTTAAAATGGTATTTTAAAAAGATATGCATTCTTATTGTTCATTGCTAGTATTGGCTAATATCTTAGATTTTTGCTTATTGATATTGTACCCTGTGATCTTCTAAATGCAAGTTGCCAATTCCAGGAATATATATGTATGTATGTGTTTTTTCTTCCATTTTTTATTGAGATATAATTGACATATAGCACTGCATAGGTTTAAGGTGTACAGCATTATGATCAGATTTACATACATCATGAAATGATCACCACAATAAACCTAGTGAACATCCATCATCACATACAGATACAAAATAACAGAAAAAAAATTTTTTTTGCCTTGTGATGATTTACTCTCTTAACAATTTACATATAGAACTTACAGTAGTGTTGATTATATTATCACATTGTTTATAATATTCTAGTAATGATTTGTCTTATAACTGGAAGTTTGTACCTTTTACCACTTTCATCCAATTCCTCCTCCCCGACTCCCATCCTTTGGTCACCACAAATCTGATCTCTTTTTTATGAGTTTGTTTGAAGCATAATTGACCTATGCCTGGTACACAATATAGTGATTTGGTAGCTCTATATATTACAAAATAATAATTGTGATAAGTCTAGTTTCATCAGTCACCATACAAAGATATTTCATTACTACTGACTATATTCCCCATGATGTACATAGATGTGATTCACTTGTTTTTTAACTGGGAGTTTGGATCTCTTAACCTCCCTCACCTGTTCCACTTATCGTCCTTTTGGCAACTATTTATATCGATGACTCTGTTTCTTATGACTATTCATTTGTATCATATCTGTAGTGAAATTATTACCATAATCAAATTAATTAACACATCTGCTAGCTCACACAATTACCTCTTTATTTTTTTGGGGGGGGTGTTGAATGCTTAAGACTTACTTTCTTAGCATGTTTTAAGTTCACAATACAATATTGTTAAAGGTAGTTACAATTTTATATATTAGACCCTCAAACCTTATTCACCTGGTAACTGAAATTTTCTACTTTTTAAAAAGTTTTTACCAGCTTGTCCCTTTCCCTCCCAATTTCCAGCCCCTGGCAACCATCATTCTACTTTTAGTTTCTATAGGAATATATTTAAAAAAATTACATATGTAAGTGGTATCATACAGTATTTATCTTTCTCTGTTTGACCTGTTTCATTTATGGTAGTTCCCTCAAGGTCCATCTCTGTTGTCTTAATTAGCAGAATTTCATATTTTAATGGCTTAATAATATTCCTTTCTGTACATGTATCACATCTTCTTTATGTGGATTATATTCATCCTTTATCAGACACTTGAGTTGTTTCCTTATCTTGCCTATTGTCAATAATGCTGCAGTGATCAAGAGTGAACAGATATGTCTTTGAAGCGGTGATTTTCTTTCTTTAGGATATATGCCCAAGAGTGAAATTGTTGCATAGATTGTTGATAGACAATTGTAATTAATCTATAAATTATACTTATGAGGGTTCTCCATTCTTTTGTCTATAGTGGTTGTCCAAGTTTACCTTCTTACCAACAATGTACAAGTGCTCACTTGCAGGCCAGGGATTTTTAAAAATCAAGTTGGGGATCTCACTGTCTACTTCTACCTGAACTCAAAGGACTCAGTCCTCTGGGGATGGTGGAATTACCAAATAGAAGGAGATGGGATCCCTGAATTATTTGTGGGTCAGTTCAGTTCAGTCGCTCAGTTGTGTCTGACTTTTTGCGACCCCATGAATTGCAGCATGCCAGGCCTCCCTGTCCATCACCAACTCCCAGAGTTCACTCAAACTCACGCCCATGGAGTCAGTGATGCCATCCAAACATCTCATCCTCTGTCATCCCCTTCCCCTCCTGCCCCCAATCCCTCCCAGCATCAGAGTCTTTTCCAATGAGTCAACTCTTCGCATGAGGTGGCCAAAGTACTGGAGTTTCAGCTTTAGCATCATTCCTTCCAAAGAACACCCAGGACTGATCTCCTTTGAAATGCCCAAATTTGAGGTTCTGGGAATGTGAAATATACTTCTATTTTGTGAGTTAGTATATTTACTATGGCCACTAGCATGACCCGAAACAATATACTTTCTAGACCTCAGTGTCCATTAGCTCATTGCATCTCAAGCTATTTGTGACTGTAGTATAGGATCTGTTTTTGCTATCTTTTCCAGTCTGTCATGGATTGATACTTTGGGGCTATACTTTTTTTTTTTTTTTCAGGTTTAATGCGTTTAATAAGTTTACCCGTTCAGTTCCTATTTGCAGCACCCAATATTCCTTTGAAATACCAGACAGACCTGGCAGTGGCCAACAGTCAGATTCCACGTTGCAGTGGCACTTGTCCAAAATTGGTACCTCCCTATCATCAAGTGAGCTTTAAATGTCCCAGTGAAAAAAGCTTTTCTACTTCAAGGGGAAGAAAGAAAATCACTCCTCAAAACCCAGCAGATCTGGCTGTGCAGTCTTTCTCCCTGTCCCATCTCTTCAGGCTTGTTTCTCCTTTTTTTTTTTTTTTTTTTGCAGTGGAGCAAGAGACCGAAATCTAACTTGAGTTAAAGAAACAAGACAGTGATGGCTATAAAAGGGAGTGACCCGGAGCAGCAAAGCCTCCTGTTCCTCCCACAGCCAATATATGTGCATCACAGAAAAACGAAAATAATAGATCCACAAAATACAGCAGCCAGAATCACAAAAATCCATTCATCCAAGGGTGGTGGGAGGCAGGAAGGGTAAGTGGAAGGGGAAATGGCACAGGGAGAAAGAGTATTCAAATCAGTCCAGGCATGAGGCTGGCAAATGTTAGAGAAGAGCTGCAGAAAAACCTGAGGTCCTTTCAGACCCACCAGTGTTTAAAGTCCGTAGTGGTGTCAGGAAGATTCTGCCTTACATGCACCAGAGACAAAAGTCCGGATTCCTCAGAGAGAAGGGTATGTGTCTAGGGCCTTTGGCATGGTGGGCCCCGCCTTCCCTGGGAGGGGATGGAGGTGAACCAGGAAAAGAGCTGCCGAGGCGTCCTTCCAATCCCTCCCATCTCCTCCAGATGGCAGGTGACTCAGGGGCCCACAGCAGCCTTCAGTTCGGAGATGGGTGTGGCGAAGAAACTCTGCAGAAGTGGAAATTACTGCAGGTTCACCCATCTTGTGGAAGAGTCTGCTGCTTAAGAAAATCACTAAGGAGAAGAGGTGCAATTGGAAAAGGTATGCTTTGCCAGAGATCTTTGCTTCATTGGCGCTGATAAGGAATAAAGGGAAGAGGACAGAGAAGGGTCAGCCACTGACAATGTTGGAGACTGCCTTGCTGTGAGGAAAGCCAGGGGCAAACCAAATCCAAAGCAAGGCCAATTCCTTTCTGTGTTTGACAACCGCTGGTGCATTTCAATTCCTTTATGGAACCATCCATTCAAGCAGTATAGTGAGTAGAGCTTCCCTAATAGTTCAGTTGGTAAAGAATCTGCAGGAACCCCGGTTCGATTTCTGGGTCAGGAAGATCTGCTGGAGAAGGGATAGGCTACCCACTTCAGTATTCTTGGGCTTCCCTTGTGGCTCAGCTGGTAAAGAATCCTCCTGCAAAGCGGGAGACCTGGGTCCAATCCCTGCGTTGGGAAGATTCCCTGGAGAAGGGAAAGGCTACCCACTCCAGTATTCTGGCCTGGAGAATTCCATGAACTGTAAGTAGTGAGTAGAAAAGAGACATATGCAGAAGACTAACCAGACTAACCAGCTAGATGGGAAAAAGACCCACAAACATCCCCTGGAGGAAGAAGAGAGCCTGCAGCGAAAGGCTGAAGAGCATGTCAGCAATTATTTTGCTACACGAGGGAATGTGGGTGGAGAAGGCAGTGGCACCCCACTCCAGTACTCTTGCCTGGAAAATCCCATGGACGGAGGAGCCTGGTAGGCTGCAGTCCATGAGGTCGCTAAGAGTCAGACACGACTGAGCAACTTCACTATCACTTTTCACTTTCATGCATTGGAGAAGGAAATGGCAACCCACTCCAGTATTCTTGCCTGGAGAATCCCAGGGATGGGGGAGCCTGGTGTGCTGCCGTCTATGGGGTCACACAGAGTCGGACATGACTGAAGGGACTTAGCAGCAGGAGCAGCAAGGAAATGTGGGAGGCTTCCTTCCTGATACCTCGGATGCCAGGTCAGCTATATCATGGAACCAAATTGAGCTTACGACTTTTGGTGAGCGCAAAGAGGGAGTGCACCGAGAGAGCTCTGAAAGTTGACCCAGGGAAAATCTCCAGCCATGACTAAACATCCCTGTGTAGTGATGGGATCACCAATAATCTGGGCTGCTACAGACTGAAGCACAGGAATAAACACGTGATGAAACAAGAGGAGATTGAACCAGAAAACTCCACCATTCCAAGTGCAGCACTGAAAAGTTCTCCTAACAACATGTGGTTCACTCTCCTGCTTCCTCTCAGTGCTCTGGGCTCTCCTCTGAGCCAGGACACTGCTTGCCTTTCTTGGACACTGCTCCTCTCTCTTTTGTTGAATTTGAGCATCTAGCTTTGAGATGGTACAAATTCCCCAGATGGAGGTTTTGATTCCCTTGGCAGGGTCCTGCAGAAAGGTTTTGACACTGTAAGCCATTTCCGCACTGCCCAAACTATCAACTACACAAAGGAGAGAGAGGTGTCCCCAGACCTTTCATCGTGAGGGACACAGCTGCTTTGCCCCTGGGGCTCCAGATCTAGTTGGACCTCTCACCCCATGTGGACCCACTCAGCTCCCCCCAGCCCAACCTGCCTGGCCATCCACTCCTGCCCCCGTGCTCCGGGGCCAAGGCCGATGCACCCGTACTCTGGCCTATGCTTGGTTCAACCAGACAAGACTCTTTCAGTTCAGTTCAGTTCAATCGCTCAGTCGTGTCCGACTCTCTGCGACCCCATGAATCGCAGCACGCCAGGCCTCCCTGTCCAACACTAACTCCCGGAGTTCACTCAGACTCACATCCATCGAGTCAGTGATGCCATCCAGCCATCTCATCCTCTGTCGTCCCCTTTTCCTCCTGCCCCCAATCCCTCCCAGCATCAGAGTCTTTTCCAATGAGTCAACTCTTCACATGAGATGGCCAAAGTATTGGAGTTTCAGCATCAGTCCTTCCAAAGAACACCCAGCACTGATCTCCTTTAGAATGGATCTCCTTGCAGTCCAAGGGACTCTTAAGAGTCTTCTCCAACGCCACAGTTCAAAAGCATCAAATCTTCAGCACTCAGCTTTCTTCACAGTCCGACTTTCATATCCATACATGACCACTGGAAAAACCATAGCCTTGACTAGATGGACCCAAGACGCTTTATTTTTTAATTTTTAATTGAAACAAGATTCTTGATCTTATATTTGGATGCCACGACAATGTCAAACTGCTGTAAGTTTCAACGTATGGCTTCCCTGGTGGTTCAGAAGGTAGAGAATCTGCCTGCAATGCAAGAGACACGGGTTCAATTCCTGGGTTGGGAAGGTTCCCTTGAGGAGGGAATGGCAACCCACCCCAGTACTCTTGAGTGGAGAATCCCATGGACAGAGGAGCCTGGTGGGCTAAAGTCCATGGGTGTCACAAATAATCAGACAGGCCCCAAAGACTAACATTTTCACTTTTAACATGAGTGGGTGAGTGAAGTCGCTCAGTTGTGTCCAACTCTTTGCGACCCCGTGGACTGTAGCCCCCCAGGCTCCTCCATCCATGGGATTCTCCAGGCAAGAATACTGGAGTGGGTTGCCATTTCCTTCTCCAGGGGATCTTCCTGACCCAGGGATTGAACCCAGGTCTCCCGCATTGCAGGCAGACGCTTTACCGTCTGAACTGAAGGGTTTAGAGGCCGTCAAATGGACATGACCTATAAAGGCAATTTTGATGGTTTTACATAGAAATGACCACTAATGGAAAAGAACACAAATGGGAACTATTTGAGATACATTTCTATGTAAAATGTAGTTTGCATATAATTCAGCATTTTAAATGAACACTCTGCAACTGAGACCAAATATCGATCATCTCTTGAGGTTTTCTACTACGTACCAACATTAAATCTACATAGGAACAAATGTTACTCCTGTACTTTCAACATACCTCCTGGCCATTACTGGTGATGGACAGTGAAGCCTGGCGTGCTGCAGTCCATGGGGTCGCAAGGAGTCGGACATGATTGAATGAATTGAACTAAACTGGCAATTTCTGCACCTATCTTGTGTAATTAATGCTAACAGTTGCTGGACCAATACTGGCATTGCTTTAGCTTATTACCCTGTGATATTTTTCTCCATAGTATTTATATTCCCTGTAATTACCTTGTTTACTTAGAGATCTATTTGTTTATGGTTTTCTTCTCACTGGAGCATAAGCTCCATTAGAAAGAGGTCTGATTTATTTTGCTCTGTTGCTTTCCCAGTTAGTGGCCGAGACATAGTAGGTGCTCATAAAGTATCGTTGAATGATGCCTAAATAACAAACAATGGTGTTGGTGGGGAGGGGAGGCAACCATAGCTGTTATGGAAACTCTACAATCCTACCTGGCTTGAATTCTAGTCAGTTCACTCACAGATGCTTGACTCTCTGGTTTTCTGATAGAGCACAAGTACCCCAGATTAGGTCCAGATTAGGTTCAGCCTCCAATACCCAGCACTGGATTTCCTCAATTACAGATAGTTCTAATGTGGATGGTCACTATCTGGTGATATGTCTTCTCCCTGGTTTATAGGTTCTGAGAGGGTGGGGATTTGACCTGAAGTTAACTGCGGTATTCCCAAAGTCAGGCAGCTCAGTCAAGGCCCTTGGTTGACATAAACAGGTTTGTGGCATGTATTTGGGCAGGAGGGGAGACTGCCCTGGAGAAAAAGTGCCCTACACTGTCTCCCACGAGCCCCACTCCCTTGGCAGGGTCCCAGGGTTGGTTTCAGCTCTAGTCCAAAAGGCTGCCTGAGTTACCACTTCCTTCCCCCATCAGCCACCTCAAGGTGCTTCAAGTTAGAACACCTGGCACACCAGACACTGGCCCAAATGGATACTGAGAGCCTTGGTAAGTAATGCTGTTGTATATTTTTGTGGTTTTCTTCATGAGCTGGAGATGAGGTTACCGTTTAAAAGTGGCTATTAGAAATACAATCCAGATATTGACAGCAGCAATGCATGCCAGAATAATTGCCGCCACTGAATAACTGAAGACTTTGCGGGAGGTCTTGAGGGCCAAGGCTCGTTCATTCCTACGATTGTGGCGCCTTGTCTGAGTTTGAGAGGAGAGACAGAACAGGAACAGATGAGCTTAAAAGGGTTATTGGAGGGGGTGAAGGCACTGCAAGGGTGGGGTCTGAACCAACAGGATGGAGAATATGGATGAAATTTATCCAGGGTCAGGGCTTCCGTGGTAGTTCAGATGGTAAAGAATCTGCCTGCAATGCAGGAGACCCCGGTTTGATCCCTGGGTTGGGAAGATCCCCTGGAGAAGGGAATGGCTACCCACTCCAGTATTCTTGTCTGGAGAATTCCACAGACAGAGGAGCCTGGTGGGCTACAGACCATGGGGTTGGAAAGAGTTGGATACGACTGAGCAACTAACACACACACAGGGCCAGGATGGAGAGGGAGGGGAGGGTGAGGACTGACACGGAGCACATTCCCACCTGGGAAGAATAGTACAAGGCTACAGCGCCTAAAGGAAAGCACAGGAGATAGGCCAGGATCGCCAGCAAGAGGTGGTCACTGGGGGGCTTCTCAGCCATAATTTCAAATGCCTGGGGAGAGGGAGTGGGTTATGGCTCAGCTTGGCTTCTGGACCCTACCATTCCCTGTAACTTCCTTCCTTGATTGTCCTTGATTCCTATAAAATCTTCACTGACACTTTAAAAGACTCACTGACTCCCTCGAACTCATGCTGTATTCCCTCAAACTTTACTATCCATTTTAATAAATCCATTTATCCCATAACTCCCAGACCCTCTCTTCTCCCCACCTCCATGCCCTATAACCCCTCTGTTCTCTGTAACATTTTTCTCCATCTCCTGTAAGCTACTCCCTGTCTTCTACAACTGCCTTGCTGCTCTCTACAGCATGTCTCACTTGACCCCTTCCATTGTCCCCCTAAAGTCCTTTCTGACTCTGAGGACTCTCATTTGACCTCCTTGTACCTCAGTTGACCCACTGTAATACTTTGTTTCCATGAACATCCTCATTGTCCCCCAAGCAACCTTCTCTTTGTCCCTATAAACCACCCTTCTGAGAAGATCCTCACTCAGCACTAACACATTCACTTTTCATGTGTAAAACCTCCACTGTCCCCTTAAAGATTTTCACTCTGTAATACTTTAATGTCTTTAATAGCTCTCTGCTTGTCCCTTTTATAATAATATCACTCATTTTGCCCCTAAGCATCTATCATGGTCCTGTTATGACCCTTATTGTTCACCCGTAAACTCTTTCCCTCATCTATCCCCCACGCCCATATCCTCTCACTTGGCTCCTATAAGACCTTCTTTAAGCAACTGTAAACTCGAAGTCTCTTCTTATCCACTCATAGCTTCTTCTGTGTCCCTTATAAAGACCTGCCCTGCGTCCTCCTAACGTCTTCTTTCTACCTCTGAAACCAGCTTTGAACTCCTTCTTCCTCTACTAATTACACAACCCCCCTGTTCTGCTAAACTTGTACTGTCTCTAAATACTTCTCTTCTTAATAAACCCTCTCTGCCGGCTCATGAAACTTTCCTTCCGCCTGATTCTCCCCACCCCTCCTAACTCTCTTCCTGGCACTTGTCACTCCATAAATTCTCTCCCTACCTCTTCTAATCCCCGCCACCTCCCTCCTTTAGGGTACCTGGATTTGGTTCTACCAAGGCTACATAGAGCCTTTTCCCCACTCCGCCCTGCCAGGGATTACCATGGAGACCAGGCAGGCCCCGCCTCTGTAGTTCCACTTCTATTGGCTGATTGGAGGTTGTGTGTGCTGGGAAGCACTCAAGTGGCTGCTGATTGGTCTGTAGGGGTTCAGGCTCCTCCTACTCTCTCAGGTGATTAATTTCCGAGGTGCCTTGAGGGAAAAAGCACGGCTTGAGGAAAGAGTGATGTAAACCTAGGACTCTTGGGTTGCTTCAGGTAGCTTGAGAGGGGTCATTTAACGATTTGAGTCAGGTTCTGCAGCAGTGGCGGCTGCTGTTTGTGAGAATTAACGTCTTTTCATGTGTTTACTTAACACCTACATATCTCCCTTGAAGAAGGGTCAGTTCATCTCTTTTGCTCATTTTTAAACAATTGCTTTGTTTTTTATTACAGTTAAGTTTGAGGGTCTATTACAGTCTAACTTCCATGGTGGCTCAGACGGTAAAGCATCTGCCTACAATGCGGGAGTCCTGGGTTCGATCCCTGAGTTGGGAAGATCCCCTGGAGAAGGAAATGGCAACCCATTCCAATACCCTTGCCTGAAAAATCTCATGGACAGAGGAGCCTGGTAGGCTACAATCCATGGGCTCACAAAGAGTCGGACACGACTGAGTGACTTCACTTTCACTTTATATATTTTGGATACAAGTCCTTTGTCAGATGTATGATTTGCAAATATTTTCTCTGGTTCTGTAGTTCATCTTTTCATTTTCTAATAGTGTGCATTGTAGATCAAAAGTTTTTAATTTGGATGGAATCTAAATTTTTTTTTTTTTATGAAGTTGCTTTTGGTATAATGCCTAAGACTCTTGTTTAACCAGGATCAGAAAGATTTTCTCCTATGTTTTCATCTTAAAGTTTAATAGATTTATAATACAATTTACATTTGAATCTATGTTCTATATTGAGTTTCAAATGTGAAGTTTTAGTTGACATTATGTTTTGCATATGGTGGTCCAATTAACCTAACACTGTTTCTATTTCTTTGAAACTGTTTCTATTTCTTTGGTAAATTACCTTTGCACTCCATTCTAAATAAAATGGCTGTATTTATTGTGGGTCTCTATTATGTTCTGTTGACTTATGTGTTTATCCATTTGCCAGTACCATACTGTCTTATTCATGTAGCTTTATAATGATTCTTAAAATTGGGTCATGTGAGTACTCCAACTTTATTCTTAATTTTCAGAATTGTTTTGACTATGCTTGTCTAGATCTACAAATCTTTTTTGTCTTTAAATAGAAATTTCATAATCTCAAAAATAATATATGTGTATATGTATAACTGAATCACCTTGCTGTGTACCTGAAACATTGAAAATCAACCATACTTCAATAAAAAATATTTATTAAGGAATTGCATAAAAATTTCAGAATGAGTTGAGAGAGGTGTCAAACCTTCTAATTATCAACTGTGGGCAAACTCTCCGTTTGTTTAGTTCTTCTGTTTTTTTCATCAGCCACCTAGTTACACACACAACTTATACACATGATACATTAGGTTTACACCCAATGTGTGTGTGCTCAGTTGTGTCCGACTCTTTGAGACCCCCACGAACAGTAGCATGCCAGGCTCCTCTGTCCATGGGATTTTCCAGGCAAGAATACTGGGGTGAGTTGCCATTTCCTACTTCAGGGGATCTTCCCAACCCAGGGGTAGAACCCTCATTTCTTGTGTCTCCTGCATTGGAAGGCAAGTTCTTTACTACTAGTGCCACCTGGGAAGTCTCGGATTTACACCCAACTACTTGCCTATTTGGGAGCTACTGGAAATGGTATTTTAAAAACATTTTAAATTTTGGTTTCTGATTGTTTATTGCAAGCGTATAGAAATACAGTAGATTTTTGAATATTGATATTGCTACCTGCATCTTGCTAAACTCAACAATTTTAAGAGTTTTATTTCACTTTAATTTTTTTTTTCAGATTCTTTGGGCTTTTCCACATAGAGAATCATGTCATCTGCAAATAAGGTAGCTTTAATATCTTTTTGTATGCCCTTTTAAAATTTATTTATCTGACTGCACTGGGTCTTTGTTGCTGCATGAGGGCCTTCTCTAGTTGTGGCAAGCAAGGGCTACTCTCTAGTTGTAGTGCACAGGCTTCTCACTGAGGTGGCTTCTCTTGTTGCAGAGCAAGGGCTCTCGATGCACAGGCTTCAGTAGTGGTGGCATGTGAGCTCAGTAGTTGTGGCACATGAGCTTAGTTGCTCTGCAGCATGTGGAATCTTCCTGGACCAGGGATTGCACCTGTGTCTTCTGCATTGGCAGGCAAATTCTTTACCACTGGACCACCAGTGAAATCCTCTATGCCCTTTCCTCACCCCTCCTCCTACCTTTTTCTGACTTATTGTGCTAATTAGGACTTCCAATCTGATGAGAGTGAATATCCTTGCCTTGTTGCATATATGAGGGAGGAAAGCTTTCGCACTTTCACCACCACATATGATGTCAGCTATAGGTTTTCTGTAGACACTCTCAGGATGAGGAAGTTTCCTGTTCTGGTTTGCTGAGTTTCTAATCTTAATGGATATTAACTCTTCTCAAATGCCTTTTGTGTATCAATTGATCGTGTGGTTTTCCTTTTTTTAGACAGTTCATATAGTGGATTACATTGATTTTCTAATATTGAACAAACTTTGCATTCTCAGGAGAAACCCCAGTGGGTGATGCTGTATTCGATTTATATACTTCTGTTTTTGGTTTTCTATTATTTCTTTGAGAATTTTCACATCTATATTCATAACAGATATTGATCTGTAATCTTTGGTACTTTTTTTTCCTCATTTTAGTATCAAGATAATGCTGGCTTAATGAAATGATTTTGGAAATATTTCCTCTATTTTTTTTTTTTTTTTTTACTGGAAGAACTATTTTCCCTTTGGTGGTGATGGATATTTTCATTTCCTTGATTGTGGCAATGGTTTCATGGGTATACACATATGCCAAAACTTATCAACCTGTATACTTGAAATATCTATAGTCTTGTGAATTATACCTCAATAAATCCCCCCAAAATTAGTAAAGAGTAATAAAGTAATTTTTGAAAGAAAGGAGATATTAAAGGCAAGATTAAATTTCTTTCTTTAGGGCTTAAGAAGCTAAATGCTTGGATATTGGACATCCAGGTGAAGACTACAGCTCTAAGTTTCCCTGATCCCATATTGTAAATGATTCATCCTGTATTTAAAAGACACAGACACTGACTCAATATTCCAGATATTCCTCTGGAGAAGATAATCCACTCCAATATTCTTGCCTGAGAAATCCGATGGACATGTAGAGCCTGGCGGGCTATAGTCATGGGGTTTTAAAGAGTCAGACATGGCTTAGGAACTAAGCAACAAGTTAATTAATACATCTATTATCTTTATAGTTATCTATAGATAGTTATCTCTGGTGAGGATACTTACTCTCTTAGCAAGTGTTAGTACTGATATATACAATGGTACTGTTAACCATAGTCATAGTGTTACATTTTACATCCTCAGACCTCATTCATCTTACAACTGAAAGTCTGGATACTTTTACCAGTCTGTCTCCATTTCCTCCATCACCCAGCTCCTGGAAAACACTATTCTACTTTCTGTTTCTGTGAATTTGGCTTTTTCAGATTCCACAGAAGTGATATCATACATTGTCTTTCTCTGTCTGACTTATCTCACTTATCATAATGCCCTCAAGTTCCATTCATGTTGTGGCAAATGGCAGGATTCATATTTCTCATTAATTTCTCAAATTAATAATTTTTATTTGTATATTGCCCACTAGCCCAGTTGTGAAGTAGTTATCTGTTTTTGATATCTCCAGTCTGTCATGGACTGATCCTTTTGGTCTACACCTTGTTAAATAAGACAAGACTCTTGATCATATACTTGGATGTGATGATGTCAGATTGCTATTTCTAAGCACCTCCTAGCAATTTCAGTACTTCCCTTGTTGCGCACCATTAGCAGGCCCTTAGCAGTTGGTGTACCAGTACTGGCACTGCTTTAGCTTATTACCCTGTTTTATTTTCTCCAAAATTACAGCATTTTCCATTCAGTGTAATTATCTTGTTTATTTAAAAATCTTTTTGTTTATGATTTTCTTCCCACTAGAATGTAAGCTCCATCAGAAAGGTGTCTTGTTTGTCTTGCTCTTGAAAGTTTCCTAGTTCCCAGCACAGTATCTGGTAGATCATGGATGCCCCCACAGTATTGTTGAATAATGATTAAATCACAAGCACTGGTGTTGGTGAGGAGAGGAGGCAACCAAAGCTGTTATAGAAGCTCTCTACAATCTTAATTTGACCCTAATTTTAACCAGTTCACTGATAGATGTTTGAGATGTTTGACTCTCTGGTTTTCTGGTAGGCCCCAGGTTAGGTCCAGCCTTTTATAACCCATTTCCCTATGTTTCCCCCATTAGAGATAAAACCACTCTGGAGTGTCGCTGTCTGGTTAACGGTTCTGAGGGGATGGGGTTGAGTCTGTAGTGATGACTGCTGTGTCCTGAGAGTCATGCAACTCAGTCAAGTCCCTTGGTTGGCATAAGTAGATTTATGGCATGAATGCATGCATGTAGGCAGGAGGGGGAGGCTGCCCTGGGGAAAGAATGCCCTCTCTTGTCTCCCATGGCCCGTGTCCTGGTGGGGTCCAGAGTTGGTGTTGAACTCTGGTCCAGTGAGCTGTCTGATCTCCCACTTCCTTTCCCCATCAGCCACCACAAGGTGCTGGATCAGGCTGGCAACACCTTTTACTTCCAACCATGAAATGGTGTGGGCTTCCCTGGTGGCTCAGCTGTAAAGAATCCTCCTGCAATGCAGGAGATGTGGGTTCAATCCCTGGGTCAGGAAGATCCCCTGGAGGGGACGTGGCACCCCACTCCAGTATTCTTGCTAGCAGAATCCCATGGGCAGAGGAGTCTGGCAGGCTACAGTCCATACAGTCACAAAGAGTAAGGAACGGCTGAAGTGACAGCACACACAAATGCATGAAATGATGTCCCGTTTGGCCAAATGGATACTTAGAGCCACGGTAAGTCACACTTAAATATATTTGGTGTTTTTCTCATGAGCTGGAGAGGAGGTTACCGAGAAATTATGAATAGTAGGACTGCAATTGAGATGAAGACTAGGATGATGCAGACCAGGCAGACAGATGCTGTAACAATTGCTGAGACTGCAAATGTGAAGGCTTTCCGGGAAGAGTTGGTGGCCAAGGCAAGTTCATTGTTATCGATGTAGTTCCTTGTCTGAGTTGGATGGGAGAGGTGGAGCAGGAAGAGTTGGACTTAAAAGGATTACTGAATAGGGGTGAGCCATGGGGCTGTGGGGGCACAGGGTAGGATCTGAAGAAACACGAGGGAGGACATGGATACAATTTGTTCAGCATCAGGGCCAGGATGGAGAGGGAGGGAAGGGCGAGGGTTGGCATAATTCGAATTCCCACCTGTAAAGAGTAGTACAAGGCTATGGTGCCTAAGGGGCAACACATATGGCAGGCCAAGACCGACAGCAAGACGTGGTCACTGGGGGTCTCCTCAGACACAGTTTGGGATGACTGGGGGCAGGGAGTGGGTTACATAGCTTAATATGGCTTCTGAATTCTAACATCTCCTCTGACCTCTCAACATGTCTCTTCTTGGCACCTATAAAAATTTTACTGACCCCCTTGAAAACTCTCACCAACTCCCTCTAACTCCCACCATGTCTCCTCTTAGCATCTCCCTATCCTCTTTAATACCTTCCTGTCCCCAGAACTCTCAGCCTGTGGCCCCTACTTCATGCCTTATAACCCCTCTCTGTTCTCTGTAAGATTTCCCCCATCTCCAATCGGCTCTTCTCTGTCTTCTATAACTGATTTGTTAGTCCCTACAGGATGTCTCACATGACTCCTTCCCCTGTCTCCACAAAAATCCCTACTGATTCAGATGACTCTCATTTGGCTTCCTTGTACCTCAACTGACCCACTGTCATACTTTGTTTCAATTAACACTCTCATCATCCTCCAAGCAACCTTTTCTTTGTCCCTATAAACCACCTTACTAAGAAGACCCTCACTCAACACTAGCACACTCACTTTTCATGTATAAAACCTCCATTGTCTCCTTAAAAATTTTCACCCTATAATACCGGTAATGTCTTTACTAGCTATTTGCGTGTCTCTTTTATAATATCATTCATTTTGCCCCTATGAATCTGTCATGGTCCTGTTCTGACCCTTATTGTTCACCCTAAACTCCTCCCGTCTCCCTTCTTCAATAACCTCTCACTTGGCTCCTCTCAGACCTTCT
Organism: Tragelaphus eurycerus; assembly: GCA_935064755.1. NCBI lineage: Eukaryota > Metazoa > Chordata > Mammalia > Artiodactyla > Bovidae > Tragelaphus > Tragelaphus eurycerus. The sequence goes on from CAKXYN010000020.1 coordinate 11,405,943, forward strand.
TAGAGCAACTATAAACTCTGAGTCCTCTCCTTGTCCACTCATAGCCTCTTCTCTGTCCCCTTTTAAAGACCTGACCTATTCCTCCTAACACCTCTGCCTCTGAAACAAGCTTGGTGATCCTTTGAATTTCTTTTTCTTCCACTAATTACAACCTTCCAGTTCTCCAAAATCCATTCTCCCTAAATAATTCTCTACACCCTCTCTACCCTCTAAACTCTTCTTGCCCCTTCATTCCCCACTCCCTCTAACTCTCCTTCTCCCTCCTGTCACCCCATAAATTCTCTCCCTGCCCCCTCACCTCCATTAGGGCATATGGATCTGGCACTACTAAGGTTACATAGGGCCTGTCCCTCACGCCAGTCTGCCAGGGATTACCATGGAGACCAGATAGACCCCGCCTCCTATTCTATCATTCTACTTCTATTGACTGATTGGAGGTTGTGTGCAGGGTTGAGAAAGCCAATTCTTATCTGGCTGCTGATTGGTCTGAAGGCGTTCAGACTACTCCTATACTCTCCGATGATTATCAATCCCAGCAAGTGAGAGACACCACTTGGTGCTGAGTGATATGAGTCTTAGATTGCTTTAGACACCTTGAGAGGGATCATTTAACAAATTGGTACTTCAGCAGTAAAGAGTGATCTTTGCAAGAATGAACAGCATTTTATGTGTTTATTTGCCTCCTGCCCTGCATCGGGAAGATCCCCTGGAAGAGGACGTGGCAACTCACTACAGTATTTTTGCCTGGAGAATCCCATGGACAGATGAGACTGGTGAGCTATAGTCCATAGGGTTGCAAAGAGTTGGATACAACTGAAGTGACCTAACACACATATCCTCTCTGATGAAGTGTCAGTTCAAGTCTTTCTTCCATAAAGAAAAAAAATTGTTTTTTTTTTTAATTACAGTTAAGTTTGAGGGTCATTTGTATATTTTGCATAAAAACCCTTTATCAGATGTATTATTTGCAAATATTTTCTCTGGGTCTGTAGCTTAATCTTCTCATTTTCTAACCGTATCCATTGCAGATCAAAAGGATTTAATTTTGATATAGTTTGAAAGTGAAAGTGAAAGTTGCTCAGTCCTGTCCGACTCTTTGCGACCCCATGGACTATACAGTCCATGGAATTCTCCAGGCCAGAATACTGGAGTGGGTAGCCTTTCCCTTCTCCAAGAGATCTTCCCAGACCAGGGATTGAACCCAAGTCTCCCGCATTGCAGGCAGATTCTTTACCAGCTAAGCCACCAGGGAAGCCCTTGGTGTAGTTTAAATTACTTTTTAAAAATTCTTTTCTGGAGATGTTTTGGTATCATGCCTAAGAACTCTGCTTAGCCAGTCAGAATGGCTGCGATCCAAAAGTCCACAAGCAATAAATGCTGGAGAGGGTGCGGAGAGAAGGGAACCCTCTTACACTGTTGGTGGGAATGCAAACTAGTACAGCCACTATGGAGAACAGTATGGAGATTCCTCAAAAAACTGGGAATAGAACTGCCTTATGATCCAGCAATCCCACTGCTGGGCATACACATTGAGAAAACCAGAATTGAAAGAGACATGTGTACCCCAATGTTCATAGCAGCACTGTTTACAATAGCCAGGACGTGGAAACAACCTAGATGTCCATCCACAGATGAATGGATAAGAAAGCTGTGGTACATATACACAATGGAGTATTACTCAGCCATTAAAAAGAATTCATTTGAATCAGTTCTAAGGAGGTGGATGGAACTGGAGCCTATTATACAGAGTGAAGTAAGCCAGAAACAAAAACACAAATACAGTATACTAACGCATATATATGGAATTTAGAAAGATGGTAAAAATAACCCTATTTACGAGACAGCAAAAGAGACACTGATGTATAGAACAGACTTTTGGACTCTGGGACCGGGAGAGGGTGGGATGATTGGGGAGAATAGCATTGAAATATGTATAATGTCATATCTGAAATGAGTCATCAGTCCAGGTACGATGCCCGATAACAGATGCCTGGGGCTGGAGCACTGGGACGACCTGGAGGGATGGTGTGGGGAGGGGGGAGGGAGGAGGGTTCAGGATGGGGAATACGTGTATACTGGTGGCGGATCCATCTCGATGTATAGTAAAAGCAATACAATATTGTAAAGTTAAGCAAAATTTAAAAAAAAAAGAACTCTGCTTAATTCAGGGTTTTCGCTTATGTTTTCTCACATAAGTTTGATAGGTTAACAATTTACATTTAGATCTATGATACATATTGAGTTTATACTTGTATAAGTTTTAATTGGGATTAGTTGAGTTTTACATATGGTGGTCCAATTAAACACCATAAAACACGATTATTTCTTTGATAAGTTGACTTTAGAGACATTTCTAAATAAATTGACCAAAGACGGCCAATAAATTGTGGGTCTCTTTCTGCACTCATTCTGTTCTGTTGACCTGTATTTATTCATTTGCCAATACCACACTCTTATTCATGTAGATTTATAGTGATTCTTAAAACTGGGTAATGTGAATACTCTAACTTTATTCTTTTTTTTCAGAAGTGTTTTGACAATGCTTGTCTAGATTTATAAATCTTGCTAGTTTTTTTTTTTTTTTTTTTTAAGTGGGAATTGCATTAAAATTTCCTATCAGTTTGGGAGAGATGTTGAGTCTTCCAATTCACGACTATATAAAGGCTCTCCATTTATTTAAGATTTCTTTGATTATTTCTTCCTTTTTTTGGCCATGCCACACAGCTTGTGGGATCTTAGTTCCCTGACCATGGATCGAACCTGAAACCTCAGCAATGAAAGCATAGAGTCCTAACCACTGAACTGCCAGGGAATTCTCAGACATCTTTGATTTCTTTCAGCGGCAGCTAAAGTTACACACACAGCTTGTAAATGTAACATTTTAGATTCACACCCAATTAATTGCTTATTTGCGGGCTACTGAAAATGTATTGCAACTTGAATCTTGCTTAACTCATTTTACCAGTTCTAACTTTGTGTGTGTGTATACAGATTCCTTGGGATTTTCTACTTAGACACTTACGTCGTCTGCAAATAAGGGTAGTTTTTATTTCTTCCTTTACTATTTGTAAGCCCTTTCTTTTTTCTTTTTCTCTACTGTGCTGATTAGGACTCCTAGTCTGACGTGGAACAGGGATGATGAGAGTCCTTACCTGTTGCATATATTAAGGCAGAAAGCCTTCCCACTTTCATCACCACATATAATATTAGCTAGAGGTTTTCTGTAGATGCCCTTTTCAGGATGAGGACGTTTTCTTTAGTTCTGGTTTGCTACTTTTATTGTAGATGTATGTTGACTTTCCTCAAATGCCTTTTCTGCATCACTTGATCATGTGGTTTTCCTTTTTTCAGTAGTTCATAGGGTGGATTACATTGATTGACTTTCTAATATTGAACCAGCTTTGCAGTCTTGGAGAAACCTCAGCTGGTGATGGTGTGTTCTATTCATACACTTCTATTTTAAATTTTCTAATATTTCATTGAGAAATTTGCATCTGTATTCATAAGAGGTTTTGGTCTGTAGTGTTCTATCCATAGTCTATATGTGGTTTTAATATCAAGACAATGCTGGCCTCAAAAAATGAGTTGGGAAATACTCTCTCCTCTTCTATTTTTCTGGAAAAGATTGTGTGGAAATGATGTTATTTGTTTGGTAATAATTTACCAGTGAAGCCATCTGGGTCTAGAGATTTTTATTTCAGGAGATTATTAGTTACGAAACAAATTTCTTCTCTTTTTAAAAAATATTTATTTATTTGGCTGGACCAGGTCTTAGTTGATGCACATGGGATCTTCAATCTTCATTGTGGCATGGGGGATCTTTAGTTGTGGTATGCAGGATCTAGTTCCCTGATCAGGGATGGAACCCCTTTCCCCCTCTACCCCCACTGCATTGGGAGCGTGGTGTCTTAACTACTAGACCACTATGGAAGTTCCAAGGGTCGACTTTTAAATGTGAATTATTGTGTTGTTGAAATAGACTGCAAAACATTGTGTTCATTATGTGATGATAATGTGACTATGCTGAAAGATTACACTATATGTTGACATTATCAGACTAAGTACTCAATGCAATATCCCTAGCTCACAGGAAATAAATATTCAGAAAAATTTAAAAATGAAAAAGAGAATATCTCATCACAGTAGAATTTCTTTACAAAAAAAGGAAAACATGAAAATGAGGCTGCAACCAAAGTAGGTTTCTGAATGGCCCATTTGTGAGTCAAGCAAGGAAAGCATTTACCCATGGTGAGTTAATTAAATTATGTTTGATGGCAGCAAAAAGAAAATCTGTCCAGAGGAAATAAATTTATCTAAGAATATTAGCCCTTCACAAGAAGAGTTGCTAGAAGAATAGAAGACATTGAAAGCAGCATCACTGTCAATTACTAAAACAAGACATATTCAACAGCATACAGAACAAAAGTAGAAAAGCAGTTGCCACAGATCAATAAATGGGATAGACTAAATTAACAGAATGAAAGAAAAAAATCATATGATAATCTCAAAACATGGGGAAAAAGCATTTGACACAATACAACAGTCTTTCATAATGATACTTTCTTTAAAAAACCTCTCAGTAAATTGGGTATAGAAAGAGTAACCTCAACACAATAAATGCCATGTATGACAAGCCCACAGCAAACATCACACTTAGTGGTGAAATGTTGAAACTATTCTTCTAAGATCAGGAACAAGAAAGGGAACCACTTTCACCACTCTTATTTAACATAATGCTGGAAGTCCTAATAGAGGAATCAAGGAATGAAAAGAAGTAAAAGGCACTCGTACACTTATTTTTTTAAACTCTATCTCTGCAAGCAGGGGGAACAAAAGCAAAATAAACAAATGGGACCCAATCAAACTAAAAAGTTTTTGCATAGCAAAGGAAACAATCAATGAAATGAAAAGGCAACTTACTGAATAGAAGATAACCTACAAATAATATATCTTAAAAGAAATTAATATCCAAAATATATAAAGAACTCATATAACTCAATATAAAAAGTTTAAAAATGGGCAGAGGGCCCAAATAGCATTTTCCCAAAGATGTACAGATGGCAAACAGGCATGTGAAAAGATGTTCATTATCACTAATCACAAGGGAAATGCAAGTCAAAACCACAATGAGATATCACCTCACGCCTGTCAGAATGGCTGTCATCAAAAAGACAAGGAATAACGAAGGTTAGTGAGGATGTGGAGAAAAGCAAACCCTAGTATACTGCTTGTGGGAATATAAGTTGGTAGAGTCACTAAGGAAAACAGTATGGAAGTTCCTCAAAACATTAAAAATATGATCCAGCAATCCACTGCTGGGTATATAGTCAAAGGAAATAAAAAGAGGCTTTGGAAGAAAGATCTGCACTCCTGTGTTTATTGCAACATTATTCACAATAGCCAAGATATGAAAATAAGAAATAATAAATGTCTGTCAATAGATGTTGTTCAAAAGGACCAAATTTCCAGTTAGAAGATGAATAACTTCTGAGGATTTAATGCACAATGCAGTGATTACAAATAATATTGTACTACGTACTTGAAAGTGGCTAAGAGAATAGATCTTAAATGTTCTCTCCACAAGAAAGAACTAATAATTATCTCTTGTGATGCAATTGTTAGCTACACTACAGTGGTAATAATATTAACACTACAGTATAGAAAGGATATCAAACTAACACACTGTACACTTTAAATGACACAATTTCATCGCAGTTATATCTCAGTAAAGCTGGAGGGGAAAGTAGTTGCCAGAGACTATGGGGAGGGGGAAATGAGGATTTACTACTTAAATGGGTACATTTTCATTTGGGATCTGTAACTTCTGAAGTTGAGCAGCAGTGATGGTTGTACAGCAAAGTAAATGCACAAAATGCCACTGGATGTTTCACTTGAAAATGATTAAAATGGCAAATTTTATGTGTGAAAGTGTAAATCGTTCAGTCCTGTCTGACTCTGCAATCCCATGGATTATACAGTCCATGGAATTCTCCAGGCCAGAATATGGAGTGGGTAGCCTTTCCATTCCCCAGGGGATCTTCCCAACCCACGGATCGAACCCAGGTCTCCCACATTGCAGGTGAATTCCTTACCACCTGAGCCACGAGGAAAGCCCAAGAATATTGGAGTGGGTAATCTATCCCTTCTCCAGTGGATCTTCAGGACCCAGGAATCAAACCAGGGTCTCCTGCACTGCAGGTGGATTCTTTACCAACTGAGCTATCAGGGAAGCTCTAATTTTATGTGTATTTAACCTCAACTTTTAAAAGGTTAATAATTTCTAATGATTTTTTCAGCTTTTACATGATCATGATTATTTAAATGTTACTCAATATATCACAATGCTTTGTGCTATGACTAGATTTCCTTCTCGTTGGCTCCAAGGTCTAGAACTGCATGCTACTAGTTGGGACCCTGAAATAGAGTTCACTTTCATACATTCCAACCCTCTGCTCAAAATTTTGCAACATTTTACATTGTTTGGTATTTGAAGGATGAGTTCCTGTACAGTTGTTGTTATTTTTGATTTCCTTGTTATTTTTTCACTGAAAGTTTCTGATTATCATTGTTTTCGCTTGTGGAATGAAAAACTATATGCCTTCCACAGTATATCCTTAAGAGCTCCAGCTTCTTACTCAATTAACGTCCAGTGTACAATCCAGTCTCACGTTCCTGAAATCTACTGATTTATTAAATTAATATGCACCTTGAGCTTGTACACTTTTGTCCTGAAAATTTTGGTAGCCTTCTCTTTTATAACACATCCTGTTCATTCTGTTTTTGTTTTAAGGATGTACAGTTTCTTAAATATGGTCATGGGTCTTAATTGGGGAAACAGTGGCTGACTTTATTCTTCTGGGCTCCAAAATCACTGCAGATGGTGATTGCAGCCATGAAATTAAAAGATGCTTACTCCTTGGAAAGAAAGTTATGACCAACCTAGACAGTATAAAAAAGCAGAGACATTACTTATCAACAAAGGTCAGTCTAGTCAAGACTATGGATTTTCCAGTAGTCATGTATGGATGTGAGAGTTGGACTATAAAGAAAGCTGAACACTGGAGAACTGATGCTTTTGAACTATGGTGTTGAAGACTCTTGAGAGTCCCTTGGACTGCAAGGAGATCCAACCAGGCCATCCTAAACGAGATCAGTCCTGGGAGTTCATTGGAAGGACTGATGTTGAAGCTGAAACTCCAATACATTGGCCACCTGATGTGAAGAGTTGACTCATTTGAAAAGACCCTGATGCTGGGAAAGATTGCGGGTAGGAGGAGAAGGGGACGACAGAGGATGAGGTGGTTGGATGGCATCACCAACTCAATGGGAATGGGTTTGGGTGGACTCCGGGAGTTGGTGATGGACAGGGAGGCCTGGTATGCTGCGATTCATAGAGTTGCAGAGTTGGACATGACTGCACAACTGAATTGAAGGTTTTTTCAGGAGTATAAGGATAGTTTATAATTTTGTTAATGTGCTGAATTAAATTTTAATCAGTGTTGGAAAATGTTTGATATAATCAACAAGTTTTTAATTTAAAAAATCTTGGCAAGCTGAGATTAGAAGAAAATGTTTTGAACAGATGGAATTTTTATTAGAAATCTATATCAGTTATGTGACTGGTAAAACATTAGAACAATTTCATACAAAAATAAAAATGCGATTAGGATGTTTGCATATACTTCATATTGTAACAGATAGGTTAGCCAAGGAACTAAAATAAAAAATATAAAATGAAGTATTAAATTGTTAAAAAAAATTCAAATTTTACATAGAAAATTTAAGCTTCTTAAATGGTGGGTTATTACACCAAAAAGTTCAGTAAGATAGCCAAAATGTCAACATTAAAAACTCAATTCCTTTCTCCTACCCCAGTAATAAGTTAGATTATACAATAGAAAGAAAAGTCCATTTATAATAAAACTAGAGTTCTATAAGTCCTGTATGAAATACCATATTTATGAGTAAGAAGACTTACTGTAAGTCTCAACATGTTGAACCACCTCAACTGATAACTAGATTCATTATAATACAAATGAATTCAGATAGGATTTTCTCCTTTATCTTTTAAAATTGAAATATAGTTACAATATTATATTAGTTTCAGGTGCACAACATACTGATTCAAAATTTTTATAGCTTATACTCCATTTAAAGTTATAAAATATTGACTATATTCTCTGTGCTATAAATATATCCCTGAAAAATTTCCTAATTTTATACCTAGTAGTTTGTACCGCTTAATTCTCTCCTTCTTGCCCCTCCTCTTCCCTCTGGTAACCACCACTGGTCTGTTTGCTGTATCTGTGAGTTTGGTTTATTATAATAATTCAGCTGTTTATTTTTTAAGATGCCACATATAAGTGATGACATACACTTTTCTTTTTTTGTCTGACTGACTTCACTAGGTGTAATACCCTCCAAGTCCATCCATGCTGTTGCAAATGTCAAAATTTCATTCTTTTTAGGGCTGAGTGGTATTCTATTCTCTCGCTATATATATTTGAAGGAAATGACAACCCACTCCAGTATTATTCTTGCGTGCACACACACACACGCACAATGGAATACCACTCAGCCATATGTGTGTGTGTATAACACCACACCATCTCTATTCATCTGTTGATGGACACTTGGGTTGCTTTCATATATTGGACCACAAAGAAGGCTAAGTGCCAAAGAATTGGTGCTTTCAACTTTGGTGCTGGAGAAGATTGTTGAGAGTCTCTTGGACTGCAAAAACGAGTCAATCTGAAAGGGAATCAACCCTGAATATTAACTGGAAGGACTGATGCTGAAGCTCCAATACTTTGGCCATCTGATCTGAAGAACTGACTCATTGGAAAAGACCCTGATGCTGGGAAAGACCGAAGGCCAAAGGAGAAGAGAGTGGCAAAGGATGAAATGGTTAGATAGCATCACTGACTCAATGGATGAGAATTTGAGCAAATTCTGGGAGATAGTGGAGGAGAGAGGAAACCTGGTATGCTGCAGTCCACAGGGTTGCAAAGTCATGTGGACATGACTTAGTGGCTGAACAACGACAACAACAATCAAAAAAGCCAGAGAGTTCCAGAAAAACATCTATTTCTGCTTTATTGACTATGCCAAAGCCTTTGACTGTGTGGATCACAATAAACTGTGGAAAATTCTGAAAGAGATGGGAATACCAGACCACCTGACCTGCCTATTGAGACACCTGTATGCAGGTCAGGAAGCAGCAGTTAGAACTGGACATGGAACAACAGTCTGGTTCCAAATAGGAAAAGGACTACATCAAGGCTGTATATTGTCACCCTGCTTATTTAACTTATACACAGAGTACATCATGAGAAATGCTGGGCTGGAAGAAGCACAAGCTGGAATCAAGATTGCCGGGAGAAATATCAATAACCTCAGATATGCAGATGACATCACCCTTATGGCAGAAAGTGAAGAGGAACTAAAGAGCCTTTTGAAGCAAGTGAAAGTGGAGAGTGAAAAGGTTGGCTTAAAGCTCAACATTCAGAAAACTAAGATCATGGCATCTGGTCCCATCACTTCATGGGAAATAGATGGGGAAACAGTGGAAACAGTGTCAGACTTTATTTTAGGGGGCTCCAAAATCACTGCAGATGGTGACTCCAGCCATGAAATTAAAAGACACTTACTCCTTGGAAGGAAAGTTATGACCAACCTAGACAGCATATTAAAAAGCAAAGAGATTACTTTGCTGACAAAGGTCCGTCTAGTCAAGGCTATGGTTTTTCCAGTAGTCGTGTATGGATGTGAGAGTTGGACTGTAAAGAAAGCTGAGTGCCGAAGAATTGATGCTTTTGAACTGTGGTGTTGGAGAAGACTCTTGAGAGTCCCTTGGACTGCAAGGAGATCCAACCAGTCCATTTTAAAGATCAGTCCTAGGTGTTCATTGGAAGGTCTGATGCTGAAGTTGAAACTCCAATATGTTGGCCACCTGATGCGAAGAGCTGACTCATTTGAAAAGGCCCTGATGCTGGGAAAGATTGAGGGCAGGAGGAAAAGGGGACGACAAAGGATGAGATGGCTGGATGGCATCACCAACTCAGTGGACATGAGTTTGGATGGGCTGCAGGAGTTGGTGTTGGACAGGGAGGCCTGGTGTGCTGCAGCTCATGGAGTCACAAAGAGTCGGACACGACTGAGCGACTGAACTGAACTGAACTGAACAACATGCTGGCTGTTGTAAATAAATCTGCTGTGAATGTTGGGGTGCATGTGTCTTTTTGAATTAGTGTTCTAATTTTCTTCAGACATATACCTAGGAGTGGCTGGGGCCCTGGAGCTGGCTTGCTGGTGTGTTAGCTGGGTCCTGACAAGGCAGGATGTGGAGTGGCAGTGATCCTGGGACTGATGCTCAGACACCCCATGGGCTGAACTGTGTCCCAGGGACCTGGGGTCCAGGGGCTAGTGCCAGTGTACTGGCGTAGGCTGTGTCCTGGGCCTTGTGGTGAACAGGGCCATGTCTTCAGGGTGGTTGTGGGCTCAGGAGATCTTAAGGCAGCCGGCCTGGTGGTGGGTATGGCTCATCCTGAGGCATCTCAGTACTGGTGGCGCCGGCAAGATGGGATCCTGGTGCTACTAAGCTAGGAGGGTTCCAAAATGTCTTCTGTCAGCAACAGTGGCCACATGGTAGAATGAGCTCCCCCAAATGGCAGCTGGCAGTGTCTGGGTCCCCAGGGGGAGCTCCAATTGCCTCCTGCCTCTCCAGATGGCTAAGAGTAGCAGATGAGTCTAACCAGGCTCCATTCAATCTGCTGCTCTTGCCCTGGATTCCAGAAAAAGTGAGATTTTCTGTGTGCCTTTTAAGAGGGGAGTATCTATTTCCCACAGCACTTTGGCTTTCCCAAAAGTAAGCCAAACATTCTTTCCATCCTACCAAGCTTAGCATATCCCAGTCTTAAGTAGAGCTGCTGATTACTGTTATATTCCTCTGTTTCCTTTGTAGGGCTTACCGCTATCTGAAACTATTTACTTATATTTTGTTTATGTGTTTGTCTTGTGTGGAGAAGAGATAAGTTCTTTTCCTGTCTTGTTCAGTGCAGTGTTCCTGGGCCTAGAACAGTACCTGACACACAGCAGGTACCCTGTGATGTTTATTGAATGAAAGAATGAATGAACCCCAAGGGAACTTGAACACACAGGAAAAGAATCACCCAGCAGGCAGAAATATCCTCATATGGTTTATTGTCCTTGAACGTGCCAGGAGAAGGGAGACTTTGTCCAAGGGACAGAGTTAAGACGTGGACATCTGAGTCCACAGGGTATGCGAGAAAGGAGAGCCCCCTGTCCCTGACACCTTGAGGAAGAGGGGACCAGGGCATCATCAGGCTCTCCTGGGTTGTGGGGGCATCTGTCACCAGGCACAGTGGGGAGAAAAAGTGAAGAACATGAACAGCCACCACAGGATGACGCTTGTGATGCCTGTGGCCAAGAAAAGGTTTAAAGGTTGAACATAGAGAAACCAACTTAAACATGGACATGTAGCTTGGCTGCATCCATCCTCTGATGGGTGGGCATCACCCATCAGCCTCACGTGTTGTACTTATACATATACCCCAGACGGATAGCCTTCCTTCCTTCATTTGAAAGAAAAAAGTGGAAATCCATTCTGGAGGAAAATAATATTATCCTAGGCCTCAAGTTATTTTTAGAGATACCTTCAAACACAATGCCAAACTCATAACCAGACCCATAGGAAGATAGAGACCTGTGAGAGAGAAAACAGAAATGAAATAGAGAAACATAAAGACTTCAAATATTGGCATTATTAGATATAAGCCTGCAAACCATATGCAGAGACATAAACCTAAGTTTGAAAATTTTAGTGAAGAAGTTGGAAACTCTTTGAAGTGACAGAGATTGAAGAGAAAACCAAACAAATTCTAGAACTGAGAAATATTGGGAATTGATATTAAGAATCCCACGGATGAGATTAGCAGGGAATTAGACATAGACAAAGAGAGAAATGGTGACCAGAAGATAGGTCAGGAAAAAAAAACTGAATCGATCATAGTATGGAGAGGGAAAAAAGGAAGAGGTTCTGTCATAAATATGACTAGAATCCCAGAAAGAAGAGAAGAGAATGGCACACAGGATACATTTGAAGACATAATGACAAGGAGTTTTCCAGACCTGAATACTGACATCAGACTGAGGACTGACACAAGAAGTCTGATGAACCCCAAACAGAACAATTACAATCCACTCCTAATTATACTTTAGGAGAACTGCAGAAAACCAAGGCAAAGAGAAAATATTAAAAATGGCTCCTTCAGTGAAATGACAGATTGATGGCTGATTTTTAAACTGCAAGGAAACAAAGCTTAGAAGATGGTAGAATGATATCGTCAATGTCTGAAATACATCAACTGCCAGTAAAAAAAAAAAAAAAAAAAATTCAAGCACAGCAAAAATATTCTTCAAGAATGGAGAAACTGTGTGCCTATTGTGAGGCGCTACAGCCACGGGAATGCACGTGGAGAGCCAGGGCTCCCACAGCTCTTGTCAGCCCAGTCCGCTGAGCCCTGTCTCTTCTCACTGGCCTGCATGGCTGACATCCCCTGTGGCAGCCCCTCCAGCCAAGTCAGTGCATGCTGCTGGCTCAACCCCCTCCCCAGTCTGCACTGCCATGCACCTAGGGCAAGACCTGGCAGCCACAAGTGCCTGCCAGGAGCCAGGAGCCCTGCAGCTGATAGTGTGCCTAGAATCAGCCCTGGCACACAATCTCTTCCTTTTCTTTCCCCTCCATACTATGGTCTATTTAGTTTTTTCCTGACCTATCTTCTTCTCACCATTTCTCTCCTTATGTCTAATTTCCTGATAATCTCATCCATGGGATTTTTCATAACAATTCCAAGTTCAGTTCAGTCCCTCAGTCATGTCTGACTCTTTGTGACCCCATGGACTGCAGCACACCAGGCCTCCGTCTCCATCACCAACTCCCAGAGTTTACTCAAACTCATGTCCATTGAGTCGGTGATGCGATCCAACCATCTCATCCTCTGTCATCCCCTTCTCCTCTTGCCTTCAATCTTTGCCAGCATCAGGGTCTTTTCCAATGAGTCAGTTCTTCACATCAGGTGGCCAAAGTATTGGAGTTTCAGCTTCAGCATCAGTCCCTCCAATGAATATTCAGGACTGATTTCCTTTAGGATGACCTGGTTGGATCTCCTTGCTGTCCAAGGGACTCTCAAGAGTCTTCTTCAACACCACAGTTCAAAAGCATCAATTCTTCAGTGTTCAGCTTTCTTTATGGTCCAACTCTCACATCCATACATGACTATTGGAAAAACCATAGCTTTGACTAGATGGACCTTTGTTGGCAAAGTAATGTCTCTGCTTTTTAATAAGCTGTCTAGGTTGGTCATAACTTTTCTTCCAAGAAGCAAGCATCTTTTAATCTCATGGTTGGAGTCACCATCTGCAGTGATTTTGGAGCCCCCCAAAATAAAGTCTGTCACTGTTTCCACTGTTCCCCCATCTATTTCCCATGAAGTGATGGGACCAGATGCTATGATCTTAGTTTCCTGAATGTTGAGTTTTAAAAAAGCCAGCTTTTTCACTTTCCTCTTTCACTTTCATCAAGAGGCTCTTTAGTTCTTCTATTTCTGCCATAAGTGGTATCATCTGCATATCTGAGGTTATTGACATTTCTCCCAGCAATCTTGATTCCAGCTTGTGCTTCATCCAGTCCAGCATTTCTCATGATGTACTCTGCATATAAGTTAAATAAGCAGGGTGACCATATACATCCTTGACGTACTCCTTTCCTGATTTGGAACCAGTCTATTGTTCCATGTCCAGTTCTAACTGTTGCTCCTTGACCTGCATACAGATTTCTCAGGAGGCAGGTCAAGTGGTGTGGTTCCCATCTCTTGAAGAATTTTCCACAGTTTGTTGTGATCTACACAGTGGATCCCATCTCTTGAAGAATTTTCCAGTTTGTTGTGATCCACACAGTCAAAGGCTTTGGCATAGTCAATAAAGCACAAGTAGAACAATTCCTGATATTTCTCAATTCTAGAATTTGTTTGATTTTCTCAAATCTCTTTCACTTCAAATAGTTTCCAATTTCTTCACTAAAATTTTCAAACTTGTTTGGGTCTCTGCATATGGTTTGCAGGCTTATATCTAATAATGCCAATGCTGATGGTTGGCCCCTGCCCCTAAGTGTGTCTCTCAATCTGATCCCTGCCACTACACAGACACCTGCAGCTAGCCTGCCGAATCCATGGGTGTGCATACCACTGGCTTTGGTCACCACAGATGCCTACTTTGGTACCTAACCACTGGACCCACAGGTGTTGCTGAGACCTGCTGCAGTACTTGCACTGTAAACACCTCCCTCCCACCCTGCAGGTGTTGATGTGGGCACAATGGCCCACCCCTACATCACCCCACTGCCCCCAATATGCTGCCTCAGTGTCTTCTATTGATAGAATTCAGTTAGAGCTGCCTGATTTCTCTCCCTTCTTGATTTCCCCTTATCATCCCCCACAATCCTTCCCAAGACCCAGTGACCCTATCCGTGTCCTCCGTAACACCGCTTCTGCCCCTTGAGAATTTTAACTTATCCCTGCCCTCTAGAATGCTTTAGTGTTCCATGATGACCGCTAGACTTTTGCAGCTATAAAGACATCTATCTACTTGAAATATCCCCATCCTTTACTCTGTCCCCCTTCATGACCTTCCCATGAAATCTGCAGCGTGTCCCCCTAACAATTTTCAATTCCCCCCTTTAATCCTCTGCATTCCCCTGTGCAGGTCCTCCCTTAACTTGAGCCTGGTCCCCTGCCAGTCTTTTTTTCTACATTCCCTAACCAATTCTTTTCCCTCTTATCCCCTTCTCTGTCCAAACTGGATCCTACTAGCTCAATCCCTTAACTTACAGCACTCTTTCTAGATAGCACTCCACTTACCTCATTAAAGCCAAAGGGCCATGCCTCCAATTCCTCAGGACAGGAGAGTACATCAGGGCGTGATGCCATCAGGGCAGACTCTAATCACTGATATTGACTTCGATTGAAATATAAAGGACAGAGACCCAAATGTTTAGTCCAGATTTCTGCTCTATTAGAGGAATATTGGGCTCTGTCACCTAAGAAACTTCTGAATTAATGAATAAATTGGGTGAGATTTCAGGTATTGGCATTTATCCTCCTAACTGGTTCAACATATAGAAAATGTGAGTCTAAGTCACAAGTATATTCCTTTTTTTATTTTATTTTATTTTATTTTATTTTTACAATATTGTATTACTTTTACCATACATCGAGATGGATCCGCCACCAGAATACCCGTGCTCCCCATCCCGAACCCTCCTCCCTCCCCTCCTCCCACACCATCCCTCCAGGTCATCCCAGTGCTCCAGTCCCAGGCATCTGTTATCGGGCATCGCACCCGGACTGACTCGTTTCAGACATGATATTATACATATTTCAATGCTATTCTCCCCAATCGTCCCACCCTCTCCCAGTCCCAGAGTCCAAAAGTCTATTCTATACATCAGTGTCTCTTTTGCTGTCTCATAAGCAGGGTGATTGTTACCATCTTTCTAAATTCCATATATATGTGTTAGTATACTGTATTTGTGTTTTTCTTTCTGGCTTACTTCACTCTGTATAATAGGCTCCAGTTCCATCCACCTCAATAGAACTGATTCAAATGTATTCTTTTTAATGGCTGAGTAATACTCCATCGTGTATATGTACCACAGCTTGCTTATCCACAAGTATATTCCTGATTGAACCTCTGATTGGTTCCAGGCATGCAGAAGGCAGGATTTATTAATTCATTGAACATATTTGTGGGTCTTTAAAAAGTATTTATTAATTTTGGCTGCATCAGATCTTAGTTGCATGACGTGGGAACTCCATTGAGTCATGTAGGATCTATCCTTGTGAAACATGGCTCTCTAGTTGCAGCACGCAGGCTCAGTAGTTGTAGTTCTGGGGTTTAGCTACGAGTAGCTATGAGGCATGTGGGGTATTAGTTCCCCTCTTTTGTTGTTGTTTAGTTGCTCAGTCCTGTCTGATTCTTTGTGACCCCATGGACTGTAGCCTGCCAGGCTCCTCTGTCCATGGGGTCTCCCAGGCAAGAATACTAGAGTGGGTTGCCATTTCCTTCTTCAGGGATCTCCCTCATGCAGAGATCAAACCCACATCTCCTGTATTAGCAAACAGATTCTTTACCACTGAGCCACCCAGGAAAGCCCCATTAGTTCCCCTACCAGGGATCAAACCTGCATCCCCTGCATTGCAAGACAGATTCTTAACCATTGGACCACCAGAGAAGTCCCCATTGATCATATTTGAATTTAGGAGCTTACTGTGTGCCAGGCCCCATGTTCAGCCCCAGGGAACAAGTGGGTGGCCAAGGGAGGCAGGACTGTGGCTCTCCTAGAGTTCACAGTTCACAGGGGAGATGGAGATCAACAGTCAAATAAACAAGGTGCCTTCAGGGTGGACCGATGGCTGTGAAGGGAATAACTAGAGAGGCACTGAGGACAAGTGGAAAAAGAGAAAGTTCTCAGCAGAGGGGCCACCTGAGCTGAGATTTGCTGGGTGAGATAGCCGTGAAGAGATCTGTGGGAAATGAAAGGATTCCAGGCAGGGGAACAGCAAGTGCAAAGGTCCTGAGTTGGGAGTGAGGTTTGAGTGGCTGGAGTCAGGGAGGCCTGAGAGGAGGGTGTGAGGGGAGTGGGGCAGAAGCAGACCAATCAGGGCTTGGCCATCAGAGTGCAAGATTGGGATTTCATCCTGTGAGCCATGGCAACCTATGGGAGGATGTGAACCTGAGAGAGGTGTCACATGATTTAGGTTGTGGAAAAACTCTGGCTGCCCTGTGCACAATGGAGAGTGGGGAGCAGCAGTTCTTGATTTGCCAGGAACCTCAGACCCTCCTAAGGCAGACCCTGGGGTGAGGGCGAGCGGAGCAGGCCTCAGAGAGGTGCCCCCTCACTTCCAAACTTTACAGGAATATTCTCTGAGATAAGGCATGACTGGCTGTGGCCTGTCTGCTTTCTGCCCTTGGGCTAAGCTGGGGACCTCTTCTTCCCCCCTCCCAGCCAACTTAAGTCTGTAAAGTTCAGAGTCCTCCCCAGGAAAAGCCAGCATTACCTTGGCCAGATGATCAAGGTTAACATTATTTGTGACAAATCATGTTGATACGATGTAGTCTTTGATAATATGTGATGAGGGGTACACTCACCTCTGGATGTTCTTCCTCAAACCTATAATCTCCAGCTAAGTGTGATGAAAACATTAGACCAACCTGAAGTACAAATTAAAGGACATTATCCAAACACCTGACTCCAAAAAGGTTTTTAAATTTTAGCTATGAGTGTGTAATGACATTATCACTTTGATTGCATTTTCAAGTTAGCATGCAGTAAAGCAGAGACATTACTTTGCCAACAAAGGTTTGTCTAGTTAAGGCTATGGCTTTTCCTGTGGTCATGTATGGATGTAAGAGTTGGACTGTGAAGAAGGCTGAGCACCGAAGAATTGATGGTTTTGAACTGTGGTGTTGGAGAAGACTCTTGAGAGTCCCTTGGACTGCAAGGAAATCCAACCAGTCCATTCTGAAGGAGATCGGCCCTGGGATTTCTTTGGAAGGAATGATGCTAAAGCTGAAACTCCAGTACTTTGGTCACCTCATGTGAAGAGTTGACTCATTGGAAAAGACTCTGATGCTGGGAGGGATTGGGGGCAGGAGGAGAAGGGGATGACAGAAGATGAGATGGCTGGATGGCATCACTGACTCGATGGACATGAATCTCAGTGAACTCTGGGAGTTGGTGATGGACAGGGAGGCCTGGCGTGCTGCCTCAAAGGGGTCGCAAAGAGTCAGACATGACTGAGCAACTGATCTGATCTGAAAGCTGGCTTAGAATACAGTTCAATGAAATTTATACACCTAGATATAGATTTAACTACCATCAGAATCAGGATTCATCACCCTCAAAATATCGCCCTTGTGCTCTCCCTTCACAGTTATCTTCCCCTTCCTCTACTCTTGGCCACCACTGACCTGACAATATAGTTTTGTCTTTGTGAGAGGAAAGACAATTCCCATCAAGGGAATTACACAGCATTAACCTTTTATTAGTTTATGCCCTGACCAATAATGCTGAAGAAGCTGAAGTTGAACAGTTCTATGAAGACCTATGAGACCTTCTAGAACTAACACCCCCAAAAGATGTCCTTTTCATGATAGGGGACTGGAATGCAAAAGTAGGAAGTCAAGAAATATCTGGAGTAACAGGCAAATTTGGCCTTGGAGTACAGAATGAAGCAGGGTAAAGGCTAACAGAGTTTTGCCAAAAGAACGCACTGGTCATAGTAAACACCCTCCTCCAACAACACAGAAGACTACACATGGACATCACCAGAAGGTCAATACCGAAATCAGATCGACATATTCTTTGCAGCCAAAGATGGAGAAGCTCTATACAGTCAGCAAAAGCAAGACTGGGAGCAGACTGTGGCTCAGATCATGAAATCCTTATTGCCAAATTCAGACTTAAATTGAAGAAAGTAGGGGAAACCACTAGACCATTCAGGTATGACCTAAATCAAATCCCTTATAATTACACAGTGGAAGTGAGAAATGGAGAAGGCAATGACACCCCACTCCAGTACTCTTGCCTGGAAAATCCCATGGATGGAGGAGCCTGGTAGGCTGTAGTCCATGGGGTTGCTAAGATTCAGACATGACTGAGTGACTTCACTTTCACTTTTTCACTTTCATGCACTCAAGAAGGAAATGGCAATCCACTCCAGTGCTCTTGCCTGGAGAATCCCAGGGACAGGGGAGCCTGGTGGGCTTCTGTCTATGGGGTCGCTCAGAGTCAGACACGACTAAAGCAACTTATCAGTAGCAGTAGCAGCAGTGAGAAATAGATTCAAGGGATTAGATCTGATAGACAGAGTGCCTGAAGAACTATGGATGGAGGTTCATGACATTGTTTAGGAGGCCGTGATCAAGACCATCCCCCCAAAAAACAAATGCAAAAAGGCAAAACAGTTGTCTGAAGAGGCCTTACAAATAGCTGAGAAAAGAAGAGAAGCGAAAGGCAAAGGAGCAAAGGAAAGATATACCCAATTGAATGCAGAGTTCCAAAGGATAGCAAGGAGAGATAAGAAAGCCTTCCTCAGTGAACAATGCAAAGAAATAAAGGAAAACAATAGAATGGGAAAGACTTGAGATCTCTTCAAGAATATTAAAGATACCAAGGGAAATTTTCATGCAAAGACGGGCTCAATAAAGGACACAAACGGTATGGACCTAACAGAAGCAGAAGATATTAAGAAGAGGTGGCAAGAATACACAGAAGAACTATACAAAAAAGATCTTTACGACCTAGATAACCATGATGGTGTAATCACTCACCTAGAGCCAGACATCCTGGAGTGTGAAGTCAAGTGGGCCGTAGGAAGTATCACTACAAACAAAGCTAGCAGAGGTGATGGAATTCCAACTGAGCTTTTGCAAATCCTCAAAGATGATGCTGTGAAAGTGCTGCACTCAGTATGTAAGCAAATTTGGAAAACTCAGCCATGGCCACAGGACTGGAAAAGGTTAGTTTTCATTTCAATCCCAAAGAAAAGCAATGCCAAAGAATGCACAAACTACTGTACAATTGCACTCATCTCACACACTAGCAAAGTAATGCTCAAAATTCTTCAAGCCAGGCTTCAACAGTACATGAACTGTGAATTCCAGATGTTCAAGCAGGATTTAGAAAAGGCAGAGGAACCAGAGATCAAATTCCCAACATCCGCTGGATCATCAAAAAAGCAAGAGAGTTCCAGAAAACATCTATTTCTGCTTTATTGACTATGCCAAAGCCTTTGACTGTGTGGGTCACAACAAACTGTGGAAAATTCTTCAAGAGACAGGAATACCACACCACCTGACCTGCCTCCTGAGAAATCTGTATGCAGGTCAAGAAGCAACAGTTAGAACTGGACATTGAACAACAGACTGGTTCCAAATCGGGAAAGGAGTACATCAAGAATGTATATTGTCACCCTGCTTATTTAACTTATATGCAGAGTACATCATGAGAAATGCTGGGCTGTATGTAGCACAAGCTGGAGTCAAGATTGCCAGGAGAAATATCAATAACCTCAGATATGCAGATGACACCACCATTATGGCAGAAATTGAAGAAGAACTAAAGAGCCTCTTGATGAAAGTGAAAGTGGAGAATGAAAAAGTTGACTTAAAACTCAACATTCAGAAAACTAAGAATGGCATCTGGTCCCATCACTTCATGGGAAATAGATGGGGAAACAGTGGAAACAGTGTCAGACTTTATTTGGGGGGCTCCAAAATCACTGCAGATGGTGACTCCAGCCATGAAATTAAAAGATGCTTGCTCCTTGGAAGAAAAGCTATGACCAACCTGGACAGCTTATTAAAAAGCAGAGACATTACTTTGCCAACAAAGGTCCATCTTTTTTTTTTTTTTTTTCCCAGTAGTCATGTATGGATGTGAGAGTTGGACCATAAAGAAAGCTGAGCGCTGAAGAATTGATGTTTTTGAACTGTGGTGTTGGAGAAGATTCTTGAGAGTCCCTTGGACAGCAAGGAGATCCAGCCAGACCATCCTAAAGGACATCAGTCC
Organism: Tragelaphus eurycerus; assembly: GCA_935064755.1. NCBI lineage: Eukaryota > Metazoa > Chordata > Mammalia > Artiodactyla > Bovidae > Tragelaphus > Tragelaphus eurycerus. Next base: position 11,426,593 of record CAKXYN010000020.1, read on the forward strand.
TGAATATTCATCGGAGGGACTGATGCTGAAGCTGAAACTCCAATACTTTGGCCACCTGATGTGAAGAACTGACTCATTGGAAAAGACCCCCATGCTGGGAAAGATTGAAGGCAGTAGGAGAAGGGGATGACAGAGGGTGAGATGGTTGGATGGCATCACTGACATGAGTTTGAGTAGGCTTTGGGAGTTGGTGATGGACAGAGAGGTCTGGCATGCTGCCGTCCATGGGGTCACAAAGAATCGGGCACAACTGAGTGACTGAACTTAACTGAATTGAACCTTTGAGACTGGCATTTTGTCACTTGGCATAATGCCTTAGAGATTCACCCAACCTGATGCATGTATGATGTTCATTCCTCTTTTTTAAACCTTTGTTTTTAAAAACAATTTTTATTTATTGATTTTTGGCCATGCCGGGTCTTCATTGCTGTGTGGGCTTTCTCTAGTTGCAGAGATGATGGCCACCTTCTCACTCTGTCCTCGTATGGTGGACAGAAAGGAAGCAAGCTCTCACACTCTCTTCTTATAAGGGCACTAATCCCACCAGGATTGCCCCACCCTCATGACCTCATGTAATCCTAATTATGTCCCAAAATTCCTTTCTCTAAGTATAATCACACTAGGGGTTAGGGTTTCAGCACATCAATTTTTTGGGACACAACTCCGTCCATTTTAATGATCAAACTCCTTACTCATCTCTTTCTTCTTCTTTTAGCCACTGAGCCAACTTGTATGCAACTCCATGGACTGTAGCCTGTCTAGGCTCCTCTGTCCATGGGATTTCCCCAGGCAAGAATACTACAGTGGGTTGTCATTTCCTTTTCCCAGGATTTTCTTGACCCAAGGATTGATTTCCATGTATCTCGTGCATTGCAGGTGGATTCTTTACCACTGAGCCACCTGGGAAGGCTCCCTATTCATCATCAGATCAGATCAGATCAGTCTCTCAGTCGTGTCTGACTCTTTGGGACCCCATGAATCGCAGCACGCCAGGCTTCCCTGTCCATCACCAACTCCCGGAGGTCACTCAGACTCACATCCATCGAGTCAGTGATGCCATCCAGCCATCTCATCCTCTGTTGTCCCCTTCTCCTCTTGCCCTCAATCCCTCCCAGCATCAGAGTTTTCTCCAATGAGTCAACTCTTCGCATGAGGTAGCCAAAGTATTGGAGTTTCAGCTTTAGCATCATTCCTTCCAAAGAAATCCCAAGGCTGATCTCCTTCAGAATGGGACTGGTTGGATCTCCTTGCAGTCTAAGGGACTCTCAAGAGTCTTCTCCAACACCACAGTTCAAAAGCATCAATTCTTCGGCACTCAGCCTTCTTCACAGTCCAGCTCTCACATCCATACATGACCACAGAAAGACCATAGCCTTGACTAGGCGAACCTTTGTTGGCAAAGTAATGTCTCTGCTTTTGAAATGTAAATTAAAGCAATACAGAGCTAATTGTATAACTTCTCACCCACCCAGCACATTGCCTGCTGACAAGAAGACAAAGAACAATCATTTCACACGCTGGAATTGGAAGTGTGACTTAGTGAAGCCTTTGCAGAAGTCATCATAGTATGATGACCACAAAGTCCCTATACTTTGACCCTATAATCCCACTTCTTGGATCTATTTTTAAGTGGTACTTGCTCACTTGCACAGAGAAGCATGCCAATGGGTGTTCTTGGCAGGATTGTTTGTGGCAACCAAAAGATGGAAATCACCTTTATATCCAACTGGACGGTCCCCATAGTGAAATTTGTAATTCCAGATGTGACCCCCAAAGCAGTTATTAAAAAGAGGGAGAGAAAATTAGGGTATAGGTTCTCATCAGTGGAGAAGTAACTGGGAGAGGGCATGGGGGGTCTTTTGGTCTGGGCCTTGTTTTCAGGTGCAGGTTCCATGGGTATGCTGTGTGCGAAAGTGTATTGGTATACATGTATGATTAGGCATGCTTATGCACTTCCATAAAAATATATTTAAAAATAGGAGGTTCAATGTACTCTTGATTTCAGTGAGACTCGGATTCCCAAACTCTTTCATTTCAATAAGAAATCTAGGTCTCTCAAGGGTTCTTAGGGAGTATTTCTTGAGCGGGAGAGAACTGGTTTTCTCTTTTTAATTCACATATCTGTGAGAAAAGAGGAACCACGCGTACAGTTCTCCTTCTGACTTGAAAATTCAAAAGCGTCTCTCGTTCAGGAAATGAAGAATATCAATTCAAGGATTGTGAAGTCACTTGAAATAAGTATTGTTAAGACACTTCAAATAAGTTAGATGTCTTATCAAAACTGAACACTGAAGTTAAAAATCACAATCATAGGACATGGTAATAATGTTGCAGTCTGAGTGTCTTAAAGTTTGTTCAGTTTTCTGGGGTTAGATATAAACTTGGATGAGGCCAGCTCATGGTATAGAAGAGAATCTGCTTTCCTGCAGCTGCTTATTCTTTTGTGATTGTCCCGTTATCCTTCTAACAGTTTTTTCACCGGAAGGAAGAAAGGCACACAGGCTCATGCCAGTGCTGGAATCACACCTTCTCCCCTTGTTGCTCAGATGAGAAAGAATCAGCCTGCAATGCAGAGACCCGGGTACAGTCCCTGCATTGGAAAGATCCCCTGGAGAAGGGAATGGCTACCCATTCCAGTATTCTTGCCTGGAGAATCCCATGGATATAGGTGACTGGAGGGCTACAGTCAGTGGGGTCGCAAAGAGTTGAACACAACTGAGTAACATTTTCACTTTCCTCTAAAACCAAGGGAACTATTAATATCAGCTAAAACCCAGTGGCATTAGCTTTTATTGATGGTTTTCACCTGAGTTAGTAGTTACTATGGTGTTTGAATGATTGTCAGTTTTCTAATGACGCATAAGAAATTTCTACAAACTTAAGTTTGTTAACTTAGAGTTCCGTGTAGGTCAGAATGGCTGGGTTCTCCACTCACCATTTCATAAGGTTAAAATCAAGGTGTTGGCCTGCATTCTCATTTGGAGCTAGGATACTCTTCCAAATGAATCATGGTTACAGCAGGATTCAGATCTTTATTGTTGTGAAACTAAAATCCCAATTTCCCTCCTGGCTTTCAGCTGGGGGCCAGTCTGAGATAAAGGTTGTCTGCATTTCTTGCCACGTGATCCTTACTGAGTTAAAGCCAGCTGGGGAGAGTCCTCCTTGCCCCTAAGCTGCCTCATGCCTGGAAATCTTTGCCAGTAAAATCCAGTCCTTTTTAGGAACTCATCTGATAAGGTTAGACCCTTTGAAGATATTCTCCCTATTTTACCATTAACTGATTGGGGACTTTAATTACAGATACAAAATCCTCTCACAGCAGCACACAGACTGGTACTTAATGAACAACTGGGAGCAGGTACATATGTACCAGAGAGCAGGAATCTTGGAGTCATCTTAGATTCTGCCTACCACAATGGTGATTTCTTATTTCCATTATTCCATCAATATGTATTTAGTTCAGTTCAGTCACTCAGTGGTGTCCGACTCTTTGCAACCCCATGAATCACAGCACGCCAGGCCTCCCTGTCCATCACCAACTCCTGGAGTTTACTCAGACTCATGTCCAACGAGTCAGTGATGCCATCCAGCCATCTCATCCTCTGTTGTCCCCTTCTCCCCCTGCCCCCAATTCCTCCCAGCATCAGGGTCTTTTCCAATGAGTCAACTCTTCACATGAGGTGGCCAAAGTATTGGAGTTTCAGCTTTAGCATCAGTCCTTCCAATGAACACCCAGGACTGATCTCCTTTAGGATGGACTGGTTGAATCTCCTTGCAGTCCATGGGACTCTCAAGAGTCTTCTCCAACACCACAGTTCAAATGCATCAATTCTTCGGCTCTCAGCCTTCTTCACAGTCCAACTCTCACATCCATACATGACCACTGGAAAAACCATAACCTTGACTTGATGGACCTTTGTTGGCAAAGTAATGTCTCTGCTTTTGAATATGCTATCTAGGTTGGTCATAGCTTTCCTTCCAAGGAGTAAGCGTCTTTTAATTTCATGGCTGCAGTCACCATCTGCAGTGATTTTGGAGCCCCCCCCCCCCAAAATAAAGTCTGACACTGTTTCCACTGTTTCCCCATCTATTTCCCATAAAGTGATGGGACCAGATGCCATGATCTTCGTTTTCTGAATGTTGAGCTTTAAGCCAACTTTTTCCCTCTCCTCTTTCACCTTCATCAAGAGGCTTTTTAGTTCCTCTTCACTTTCTGCCATAAGGGTGATGTCATCTGCATATCTGAGGTTATTGGTATTTTCTCCCAGCAATCTTGATTCCAGCTTGTGCTTCTTCCAGCCCAGTATTTCTCATGATGTACTCTGTGTATAAGTTAAATAAGCAGGGTGACAATATACAGCCTTGATGTACTCCTTTTCCTATTTGGAACCAGTCTGTTGTTCCATGTCCAGTTCTAACTGCTGCTTCCTGACCTGCATACAGGTGTCTCAATTGGCAGGTCAGGTGGTCTGGTATTCCCATCTCTTTCAGAATTTTCCACAGTTTATTGTGATCCACACAGTCAAAGGCTTTGGCATAGTCAATAAAGCAGAAATAGATGTTTTTCTGGAACTCTCTTGCTTTTTCCATGATCCAGCAGATGTTGGCAATTTGATCTCTGGTTCCTCTGCCTTTTCTAAAACCAGCTTGAACATCTGGAAGTTCATGGTTCACATATTGCTGAAGCCTGGCTTGGAGAATTTTGAGCATTACTTTACTAGTGTGTGAGATGAATGCAATTGTGTGGTAGTTTGAGCATTCTTTGGCATTGCCTTTTTTTGGGATTAGAATGAAAACTGACCTTTTCCAGTCCTGTGACCACTGCTGAGTTTTCCAAATTTGCTGGCATATTGAGTGCAGCACTTTCACAGCAACATCTTTCAGGATTTGAAATAGCTCAACTGGAATTCCATCACCTCCGCTAGCTTTGTTCGTAGTGATGCTTTCTAAGGCCCACTTGAGGATGTCTTGCTCTAGGTGAGTGATCACACCATTGTGATTATCTTGGTCATGAAGATTTTTTTGTACAATTCTTCTGTGTATTCTTGCCACCTCTTCTTAATATCTTCTGCTTCTGTTAGGTCCATACCATTTCTGTCCTTTATCGAGCCCATCTTTGCATGAAATGTTCCCTTGGTATCTCTAATTTTCTTGAAGAGATCTAGTCTTTCCCATTCTGTTGTTTTCCTCTATTTCTTTGCATTGATTGCTGAGGAAGGCTTTCTTATCTCTCCTTGCTCTTCTTTGGAACTCTGCATTCAGATGCTTATATCTTTCCTTTTCTCCTTTGCTTTTCGCTTCTCTTCTTTTCACAGCTATTTGTAAGGCCTCCCCAGACAGCCATTTTGCTTTTTTGCATTTCTTTTCCATGGGGATGGTCTTGGTCCCTGTCTCCTGTACAATGTCACGAACCTCATTCCATAGTTCATCAGGCACTCTATCTATCAGATCTAGTACCTCATATCTATTTCTCACTTCCACTGTATAATCATAAGGGTTTGATTTAGGTCATACCTGAATATTAGATGGCATTAAACTCAAAAAAGACCTTCATTTGTGGCATATGGGATCTAGTTCCCTGACCAGGGATCAAACCCAGGCCCGGAAGTCTTAGCCACCAAGGGAAGGCCCCCGCCTAGTTTTCTTACGAGGTTTGTCTACTTCCTTACTCCCACAGCTCTTGGGTGCAGTCCCTGGTACTCGCTCCTGCCCTGAATGCAGATAGGGATCTGCAGGAAGCAGGAGCCGGAATCCAATCATATGGCTTGCAACTAATTCCTATCAGGGTGGTCGGAGTCAGTGTCCCGACCAAGGATGGAGCACCCTGTGAAAAGTGAAAGAAGCCTGGCAGGCTACAGTCCAGGGTCGCGAAGAGTCGGATACTACTGAAGCGCCTCAGTACTTACCCAACCTCTTGAATCCGGGAGGAGCTGAGTAAAGTGGGACCACGCCCCCTCACACTGGCAGCCAATCAGGACCTGCTCTGATTTCTCCATTGTGAGATACTGGCCCTTGATGGTCTGGGGTCTGGGTCTTGGGATTCTCGATAGAACAAGGGGAGGTGTAGCGGGTTTGGCTCCGTTTTGAAGATACTTGGAGTCTTTTAGGATAGAAAAATCATGACCCCGATACCCGCCGACGCCGGCGCGCCGCCCCCCGCCCCAGGCCAGCCACCCGAGGCTCCAGGGGCACCAGGTGCAGAGAATCAGCCACCAGAGATTACACAGACGAGAGAAGAATTGTTATTTTATGCCCCGGATTACCTGTGTTTGACCATCGCGGCCGTAATTTTATTCCCTCCCCTAGGAATACCAGCACTCATATTCAGCGGAAAGGTAAACCAGTGCCTAAACCTGGGCGCATCCTGTCCTCTACCTGCCCCCTTGCTGTCCCCATTGCATCTGCTCCTGTCCTGGGATATGGGTAGGGGTTTTCCCTCCTGACCGGAGAGGTGTCTAGCCATTACCCAGGGGTGTGACAAGGCTGGACTCAGAAACCCAAATCTAAAGCTCCCATTCCTACAGACCAAAGAGGCCAACAAGAAAAGCCAGTGGGAAGAAGCTTATATCAACTCGGGCCGAACTGGTTGGCTGGATGTGTTCGCCATCCTCATCGGTTTAGGCATCATTTATTTCTTAGTTCTATTTGTCTGAAGTCCAGGCCCAATAGCTGACGGGTTCACCCACCCCAACAGGACTGGCCCACCAAGACGCTAACCAGCCAAATCAGCCACCTAACCAGCCAAATCAGCCACTGTGCAAGAAAACAACAGCTGGATCTCCCCTAGCCAGAAAACCTACCAGCCAAGGAGCTCAACATCCAAGCAACCCTCTAGCCCAGGAAAACATTACTTTATGTTCTTGGCATCCAGCTCCGTCATTATCCACCTTGGACATCTTCACCTTGATGCTCTAGATGCCTTAAGCTCCTTGATACTGGGCTGCTCTTTCAGGAAAATATTTATTTAAACCAATAAAATTGAAGGGTATGTTCCAGCTTCTCCTGTGTGTACGTGTCTGTGTTTCTCTATGGCTATGTGTTTCCCAAATCAGGTGAAAATCAGAATGACCTAATGGTGAAGCACAGAGGCATAGAAATCTGACAGATGTAGGTCTACATCCCACTTATGACACTTTAAAAACTGTATATCCTTCAACAAGATAATTTTCTGGAGACTGATTCCTTTGTAAAATAGATATAATAATTGCCCATGTAGAATGATATTTAGGAATTTGAATTAATGTTCTCTAGGTTCATTCAAACTGGAATTCCAGGCTTCCAGTGTCTCAGAGAAGGGAGGGAAAATAGAAACCTCCTCCAGCTTTTGAGATTTAAAAGCCAAACTCTTAGGAAAGAAAGACCTCAAGAACTAAATAGTCGAATTGCCAGCAGAGCTGATCAGGACTGCCTCTCCCCTAATCCTGAAATAGAAATGGCTGCCTATTTATGGAATATGGAAGTAGAGAAAGACTCAGTTCAGTCACTCAGTTGTGTCTCTGATCAGATAAGTTGCTCAGTCGTGTCCGACTCTTTGCGACCCCATGAACTGCAGCACGCCAGGCCTCCCTGTCCATCACCAGCTCTCAGAGGTCACTCAGACTCACATCCATCGAGTCAGTGATGCCACCCAGCCATCTCATCCTCTGTCGTCCCCTTCTCCTCCTGCCCCCAATCCCTCCCAGCATCAGAGTCTTCTCCAATGAGTCAACTCTTCGCATGAGGTGGCCAAAATACTGGAGTTTCAGCTTTAGCATCATTCCTTCCAAAGAAATCCCAGGGCTGATCTCCTTCAGAATGGACTGGTTGGATCTCCTTGCAGTCCAAGGGACTCTCAAGAGTCTTCTCCAACACCACAGTTCAAAAGCATCAATTCTTCGGCGCTCAGCCTTCTTCACAGTCCAGCTCTCACATCCATACATGACCACAGGAAAGACCATAGCCTTGACTAGGTGAACCTTTGTTGGCAAAGTGATGTCTCTGCTTTTGAATATGCTATGTAGGTTGGTCATAACTTTCCTCCCAAGGAGTAAGCGTCTTTTAATTTCATGGCTGCAGTCACCATCTGCAGTGATTTTGGAGCCCAGAAAAATAAAGTCTGACACTGTTTCCACTGTTTCTCCATCTATTTCCCATGAAGTGATGGGACCAGATGCCATGATCTTCGTTTTCTGAATGTTGAGCTTTAAGCCAACCTTTTCACTCTCCACTTTCACTTTCATCAAGAGGCTTTTGAGTTCTTCTTCACTTTCTGCCATAAGGGTGGTATCATCTGCATATCTGAGGTTATTGATATTTCTCCCGGCAATCTTGATTCCAGCTTGTGTTTCTTCCAGTCCAGCATTTCTCATGATGTACTCTGCATATGAGTTAAATAAACATGGTGACAATATACAGACTTGATGTACTCCTTTTCCTATTTGGAACCAGTCTGTTGTTCCATGACCAGTTCTAACTGTTGCTTCCTGACCTTCATACAGATTTCTCAAGAGGCAGATCAGGTGGTCTGGTATTCCCATCTCTCTCAGAATTTTCCACAGTTTATTGTGATCTACACAGTCAAAGGCTTTGGCATAGTCAATAAAGCAGAAATAGATGTTTTTCTGGAACTCTCTTTCTTTTTCCATGATCCAGCGGATGTTGGCAATTTGATCTCTGGTTCCTCTGCCTTTTCTAAAACCAGCTTGAACATCTGGAAGTTCACAGTTCACATATTGCTGAAGCCTGGCTTGGAGAATTTTGAGCATTACTTTACTAGTGTGTGAGATGAGTGCAATTGTGCGGTAGTTTGAGCACTCTTTGGCATTGCCTTTCTTTGGGATTGGGATGAAAACTGACCTTTTCCAATCTTGTGGCCACTGCTGAGTTTTCCAAATTTGCTGGCATATTGAGTGCAGCACTTTCACAGCATCATCTTTCAGGATTTGGAATAGCTCCACTGGAATTCCATCACCTCTGCTAGCTTTGTTTGTAGTGATGCTTTCTAAGGCCCACTTGACTTCACATTCCAGGATGTCTGGCTCTAGATGCCAGTATATCCATCAGAATGCCCCTAATAACATTCATCTCAGGAAGGGGCAGGGTATCAAAGACCCTGCTTAATACCTATATTCCCACTGCACATACAAATCCTAGAGAGGCTTTAAGATTTCAAAGAAAATATGCTGTATGGTGTGGAGGTCTAGGAAGAAATGGTCTCTGACAGCCAAGTAGGATATCTCATGTCCCAGCTTGGTGAGGAGGAGGTGGAGGCTTACAGAATGCCAAGTGCCTGAGTGACAATGACTGTCAGAGGGAAACCAGGGACAACACAATCACCATCCAGAATGAATGAAAATAGACATCACGGATGATCCCATCAACAACACTTAGGGGTTTCTTCTGGGGCCCTAGCTTCACGGACAACCCCAAATGCACAAGAAACCTTAGGCTTAGTGGAATTAAGTTTCCACAGTCAAGGGGAATGGGAATTATCAGTAGAAACAAACTGAATAGCTAGGGGAAAGACCGCTAACTCTTTCTCCATGCCCATCTCCTTTTCTTGGGAGCACGACTCAGCCACATTTCCTAGGTTCCCCTGCATGGCCATGAGATTGTCTTTGGTTTCATGGAATGTGATCACAAGTGATGTGTGCTACAAATAACCCTGGCCTTAACCCATCTCCCGCACAGTCACTCTGCCTTTTTCTTCCTCCCCTAGCTGATTGGGCAAATGATACCCCTGATGATTTGAAGGTCACGTGTTATAGAGATGGAAGAGCTCCCATCTGCCTCAGTCCCTGAATCTTAGGGACTACCACTTTAAGATTACCTCCTAAGATTACTACTACCCTACCACCTTCCATGATGGGAGCAGAAAATAAACTACTATTTTGTTCCATGTTATGTATGATCTGCCTATTTCCATAATTTACATGGCAACCCACTCCAGTTTTCTTGCCTGGAGAATCCCAGGTGCAGGAGAGCCTGGTGGGCTGACGTCTATGGGGTCACACAGAGTCGGACATGACTGAAGTGACTTAGCAGCAGCAGCAGCAGCAACCTGTGCAAATGCAGGAAAATAGAGTTACATTGCTTAGACATCTGGGGTTACAGCTTTAAATTCATACCCAACAAGAGACTCATCGTGGAAGGTTTATGGAAAATAATGAGTGAAGGAGAGAATGAAAGTGCTAGTCTATGGTTAACCTTGACCTTAGCTGTTACAATGCTGTTTCTGTTTCTTCTGTGGCTCTGGGTATCTGCCCAGACCACACCTTATTTGTGCAATACTGCTCCATGTCATGGGTGTGTCTGGGAAAGGAGATTATATCTGCTTGTCTGTTGTGTTGGTGGCTCTGGATGGTCAGGGTCAGCCATCCCTGTCGTTCCCCAGACCAGCTTAAGCTGGGGCTGTCACATTCATCTGCAGAGCCATGTTGAGTCAGGATGGCCTACGTCAGGGTGAACAGCCAAATCCAAAAAAGTCATATCGTGCTATAACACTTGCAAAGCCAACCAGTCTTCTCTGCTTCAGCTCTTAACTCCCCCCAACCTGCATTCCACTCTCAGGCATTCATCTGGTATTTACCAACATGTAATGTGAAAATGAAAGTTGCTCAGTTGTGTCTCTTTGCGACCCCATGGACTATGCAGTTCATGGAATTCTCCAGGCCAGAATACGGGAGTGGGTAGCCATTCCCTTCTCCGGGGGATCTTCCCAACCCAGGAATCAAACCCAAGTATCCCGAATTGCAGGCAGATTCTTTACCAGCTGAGCCACCAGGGAGCAAACCCCAAATATCTATTCTATCTTGAGACATCATCAGTTGAATTACTATAATGAAACACACAGATATAACACCTACACATTTTTCTCTCCTCTCTACTTCCTGCAGAACAGGACTACCATTTTTATTCAATTTATAGGGATTATATTTCATTAGGCCTGTGTAAGTATGCTCCATTACTGAGCACGGTGGTTCATGATGACTAAAAGTGAAAAAAGTGAAAGCGTTAGTCACTCAGTTGTGTCCGACTCTTTGCAACCCCATGGACTGTAGCCCGCCAGGCTCCTCTGTCCATGGAATTCTCCAGACAAGAATACTGGAGTGGGTTGCCATTCCCTTCTCCAGAGGAATCTTCCTGACTCAGGGATTGAACCCATTGTCTGAACCACCAGGGAAGCCACTTATGGTGATTATATACTCTGAACTAATTTTTAAACTCAACAGCCAAGCAACCCATCTGCCTGGACTCCTTCAGATTTTTTTCTTCTTCCTCTTTCTCCTCCAATTTTTGCTTCTCTTCTCCCTCTTCCTCCTGCTTCTCACCTTCCTCCTCCTCCTTCCTCTGTTGGTTCTGTTTGCTCAGTTACCTATGTGCCCCTTCACGAATTGTTCCCAGACTCTCCAGAACTCTCTAACTGCTCTCAACAGAATTCCCCCATGGCCAAATCGGCCAGGTCATTTTTTATTCTCTTTTTCCTCTGGATCATTAAAACTGTTTCTTTACCTAAGATTTTAAAATTTAACTTTACTTATTTTGGCCACGCCACGTGGCAGTGCCTTGGCATGCAAGATCTCAGCTCCCCATCCAGGGATCGAACCCCCACCCCCTCTTCCCTGCATTGGGAGCTTGGAGTCTTAACTACTGAACTGCCTGGGAAGTCCCATAGAATTTTTTTTTTTTTGCAAAACTTCCACACAAATATACTCTCACAAAAAAATCAAGTAATAAAGAGTCTGAAGGAGAGGAGAAGCTCATGTTATGGCTGGTCCTGGTATCACTTTCCCCCTCTTGTAGGTTGCTGTTTAGTTACTCAGTCGTGTGTGACTCTTTGGGACCCTATGGACTGTAGCCTGCCAGGTTCCTCTGTCCATGAGATTTCCTAGGCAAGAATACTGGACTGGGTTGCCATTTCCTTCTCAGGGGATTTTCCTGACTCAGGGATCCAACCCATGTCTCCTGCATTGGAAGGTAGATTCTTTACCACTGAGCCACCAGGTAATTGCTGACAATATTTGATTGTAACTCTTTCAGTTGCTGCTGCTGCTGCTAAGTCACTTCAGTCGTGTCCAATTCTGTGCGACCCCATAGACGGCAGCCCACCAGGCTCCACCGCCCCTGGGATTCTCCAGGCAAGAACACTGGAGTGGGTTGCCATTTCCTTCTCCAATGCATGAAAGTGAAGTCTCTCGGTTATGTCCAACTCTTAGAGACCCCATGGACTGCAGGATCCTCCATCCATGGGATTTTCCAGGCAAGAGTACTGGAGTGGGTTGCCATTGCCTTCTCTGAACGCTTTCAGTTACCTTTATGCATTTCCATGTGCATCAGATCAGATCAGATCAGTCGCTCAGTCGTGTCCGACTCTTTGCGACCCCATGAACCGCAGCACGCCAGGCCTCCCTGTCCATCGCCAGCTCCTGGAGGTCACTCAGACTCACACCCATCAAGTCAGTGATGCCGTCCAGCCATCTCATCCTCTGTCGTCCCCTTCTCCTCCTGCCCTCAATCCCTCCCAGCATCAGAGTCTTCTCCAATGAGTCAACTCTTCGCATGAAGTGGCCAAAATACTGGAGTTTCAGCTTTAGCATCATTCCTTCCAGAGAAATTCCAGGATTGATCTCCTTCAGAATGGACTGGTTGGATCTTCTTGCAGTCCAAGGGACTCTCAAGAGTTCTCCAACACCACAGTTCAAAAGCATCAATTCTTTGGCACTCAGCCTTTTTCACAGTCCAGCTCTCACATCCATACGTATTCAAATACTTTGATACCACACTTCTTCTTACCTCTAGGTCTTGAAAATGTGTTAATGCTGAAGATTTTCAACACCAAATGCCCTGCATTCTACTGGTCAATAACTCCCCTCTGTGAACTGATCATGGTGATTTCCAATTCCTAGTCCATCTTGTTCCAATAATTCGTCTCTGAGGACATACGTGTTGAGTTCTAAACGTTGGGAGGATTAGCTGGGTTTTCTAATTATGCAAGTAGAGGTGAATTTTAGGAAGCAGCAGATGGCTGAGCCCCAAGAGAGAGTCCTAGGCATGCTTACCACTAGTTTCTATCCCCCACCTCCTCTGTCCCCCAGCAGGAAAAGCAGCATAGAAGGAGGCCGCCTCTCTGAACTGTAATCATTCAGTTCTGGAAGTTTGAAAGCAGTAGGCTGGAGGAGAGAGTGAATGTCCAAAGGTGAGGATTTACTCCTTAACTCTTCCATGAGCACCACCAGCCTGAACTGTTGCTGCCGACTTCTAAAGGTACAGTTGATGACTTCCTCAAGGCAACTACATCAAAGTCAAGAGCAGGGTCTGAAAAGCATCCTACTGGCAACCCAGCCATTCCGTCTGCAGATTTATACTCAAAGAAATGTGTACATATATTCACCAAAAGATGTGCTAGAACAGTGGGCCAGTTTCATGGAAGACAATTTTTCCATGAACTTGGGCAAGGGGAGGGGTTGGTTTGGGAATGATTCAAGCATTATATTTACTGTGCACTTTATTTCTATTATTATTACATCAGCTTCATTTCAGATCATCAGGTATTAGATCCCAGAGGCTGGGGATCCTTGTGCTAGAATATTCATAGCAACTTTATTCCTAAGAACCTAGATTGGAAACTACCCAAATGCCCCAAAACAGTAGAATGCCAGAATACATTGGGTGTGTATTCACCCAGTGAGGGAGTTCCCAGTTTAACCTCACTGGCTCAGAGGTTAAAGCGTCTGCCTGGAATGCTGGAGACCCGGGTTCGATCCCTGGGTCAGGAAGATTCCCTGGAGAAGGAAATGGCAACCCACTCCCGTATTCTTGCCTGGAGAATCCCATGGACGGAGGAGCCTGATAGGCTACAGTCCATGGGGTCGCAAAGAGTTGGACACTGAGCGACTTCACTTTCACCCAATGAGTTCAGTTGGAAAAGATCTGAGCTGTACCTTTCTGATACGTGCACTTTTTAGTGATGCGTTAGTTGCTCAGCCATGTCTGACTCTTTGTGGCCCCATGGACGGTAGCCTGCCAGGCTCCTCTGTCCACAGGATTTCCCAGGCAAGAATACTGAAGTTGGTAGCCATTCCCTTCTCCAGGGGATATTCCCAACCCAGGGATCAAACCTGGGTCCTCTGCATTGCAGGCAGATTCTTTGAGTCACGGTAGACCTATCATACTTCAATAAATTGTTTTTAAAACTCAAAGATTACCCTCTGGTGCTTCCACTGCATGGAGTGTGGATTCAATCCCTGGCTGGGCAACTAAGATCGAGCATGTCTCATGGTGCAGCCAAAAAGTTAAAAAAAAAAAAAGGAAGAGAGAACTTGAGATCCCTGGTGGTCCAGTGGCTAAGACTCCTCGCTCCCAATGCAGGGGCCCAGGTTCAATCCCTGGTCAGGGAGTTAGATCCCACATGCTGCAACTAAGAGTTAGCATGCCACAGTCAAAGATCCTGCATACAGCAATGAAGATTGATGATCTTGAGGGCCACAGCTAAGACCTAGTGCACCACATAAGTAAATAAATACATACATACTTTAAAAATGTCAAAGGTTACCTTTAGGAAACAAAAACCACACACACACACACACACGCTCACCTTTCCTTCAATTTATTAAGCCTTGGCTCCTCCAGCCACTTTCTGCTCCATACAACCTGTGGCCACTTGTGTACCTTATAAACACTCCACACCAGCTGGAGGCAGCCTTCAGTCTTCCTAGGGTGTCACACTTTTTTATTAGAGTTGTTAGTTCCTGGAATCCATGTTTTTCTCTCCCTTTTTGTTTTAGGGGAGAAGTGACAGAGAACATATCTCTCTGATTTAAAAAATAGGAACACAGGTTACAAATGTCCAGTTTCATCATCAACATGAACCCATTTGTTTTGACTATCTATACATTCCCTGGTGGCTCAGTTGGTAAAGAATCTGCCTGCCATGGTAGAAGACCCAGGTTCGATCCCTGGGTCTGGAAGATCCCCTGGAGAAGAAAATGGCAACCTACTCCAGTATTCTTGCCTGGGAAATCCTATGGACAGAGGAGCCTGCTGGCTACAGTCCATGGGGTTGCAAAGAATCGGACACAACTGAGCAACTAACACTTTCACAACAACTTTCAAAACATACACAAACACACCTTCCTTGCCACTGTTCTGTCTCCTTTCTGTCTTGTATTTTGAGATGTCTTAA
Organism: Tragelaphus eurycerus; assembly: GCA_935064755.1. Classification (NCBI taxonomy): domain Eukaryota; kingdom Metazoa; phylum Chordata; class Mammalia; order Artiodactyla; family Bovidae; genus Tragelaphus; species Tragelaphus eurycerus. Next base: position 11,441,753 of record CAKXYN010000020.1, read on the forward strand.
TTTTTGTTGGGTTTAGAGTTCCAGGACTTCCTATGGTATGATACATGAGTGGTTAAGTAAGCCAGAAAGAAAAACACCAATACAGTATACTAATGCATATATATGGAATTTAGAAAGATGGTAACAATAACCCTGTTTACGAGACAGCAAAAGAGACACTGATGTATAGAACAGACTTTTGGACTCTGGGAGAGGGATAGGGTGGGATGATTTGGGAGAATAGCATTGAAATATGTATAATATCATATTTGAAACAAGTCGCCAGTCCAGGTACGATGCCTGATAACGGATGCCTGGGGCTGGTGCACTGGGACGACCCAGAGGGATGGTATGGGGAGGGAGGAGGGAGGAGGGTTCAGGATGGGGAACACATGTGTACTTGTGGCAGATTCATTTTGATGTATGGCAAAAGCAATACAATATTGTAAAGTTAAGCAAAATAAAATTTTAAAAAATAAATAAATAAATAAAAGGTAGCCTATCAGAAAAAGAAAAAGTTTGTGTCACAAATACACACATACACAAATTGGCTTCACAATTATTGACTGAATATTTGGAATTCATACAAATTCAAATAAATCTCATAATAATGTAACCAATGTCATCACTGTTAAATTTAGTCAGCTGTTAAATTTAGTATTCATAAAAAGTGTAGTATCCATTGAATAACAACTTGGATGTCAGACTTCCCCCATTCAAAGAATTCTCTAACATGCAAAATGGTTGCCAACACATCTTACCCAGGCTTCCCTGGTGGCTCAGTGGTAAAGAATCTGCCTGCCAGTGCAGGAGCCACAGGAGACACCAGTTCGATCCATGGGTTGGGAAGATCCCCTGGAGGAGGGCATGGCCACCCACTCCAGTATTCCTCTAGGATAATCCCATGGATAGAGGAGCCAGGTGGGCTATATAGTCCATGGGATTGAAAAGAGCTGGACACAACTGAACATGCATGAAAGGTGAAATCTTGGTGTATTTAATCTGTTGCTCTGTTGGTGGGGGGTGTAGAAAACCTCCCCTGTCCTTGGTTTTCCGTAGGTCCAACCTCAGAAATTGGGAGCCCTGCTTCTTTTTCCTCTTCCCCAGACAACCTAATGAAAGAGGTTGCTACCAGCGGGGAATCTCCACTGGCAATTTCAGGGTCAGAGGCATAACACCTAGGGTTTTGTTAGAAATGCAAATTTATTGGTCCTATCTCAGACCTGCTAAATCGATCTCTGGGGATGTAGCTCAGAAAACTGTTTCAGGAAGCCCTCCAGGAGATTCTGATGGCATTCCTTCACTTCTACTGCCCCATCAACTGGCTGGCTGACCTCTCCCACTTCTTAGAGCAAAGCCGAGGAGATTCTTCTAATGGCTGATGGCCACACCCTTGAAACTATTTTGTTATCCTTTCCCAGTGTTTTTGGACATAAAACCCTAAGCTGAAGAGCCTCTGTACTTCCAGAACCCAAAGAACCTCCTGAAGACAAAGTCTGGAGTTCAAAGCGAAGCTCTCAGAGGGTCCTTGGCACTTGCGCCCTTTCTCATTCATTCCTCTAGTCTGGTGTTTCTCAAACTTTAGCTTGCACTGGAATTGCATGGAGGGTGTATTAAAACAGATTTCAGGCACCACCGGGGTTGCATACTCAGAAAGTCTGGGGGTGGGCAAGAATTTGCTTTTTAATGAGATCTCCAGGTGATGTTGGCTCTGCTGATCAGAGGACCATGCTTTAAAAACTACTGTTTAGGTCCAATTCTTCCCCTGGAGTTTCCATCTCCGGCTTTCTCTATCAAGGTTGATCATTCTCTGAGCTCCTGCCACTCTCCTGTGTCATGCTTTTCTGACAGCCCCCACCCTCTGCATCTCTTCCATCCTATGATGTTATGGGCTGTCACTGGAAGGCTGTCACTCTCAGCCATGGCTTTGGGCCCATCCCCAGAGTTCTCACAGAGCAAACATCATGAAGGCACATTTCCCTTCTATCATCACAGACCAGGAAAGCTAACAAGAACAAGTGGGTCACAGATGAGACCTTTTCAATATGGGTCACTCTGCTGAATATGGAATCATGAGGGTTCTCAACATCTTACAATTTTCTCAGCTTTATTTTCTGATGGCCTGGAAAAGCCAAGAGAAACACTCAACCAAAGAATCTCCAAGCCAAGGAACCAGCAACAGAGGCATCCTTCCATCATTCAGCCTCTGTTCAAGGGGATGAGTGCAGGCAGTTCACTTTTTTGCGCCAGCACCACACACAAGGCTATGAATTCAAGGGAAGCCGTCAAAGTGAAAAACTCTAAGGAGGACTTGCTGGCTTGCAGATTGTGTGTGTGTTTGAATATGTGCAGTTGTGTGTGCTGTTTATACATCTTGATCTATCACTGAGTCCAGCTACATGGCCCTTGTTTCTGTTCCTGTTCTTACCAACCTCCTTTCCACCCCAGGACCTTTGTATGAATACTTGCTGTTCCCCCTGCCTGAAACTCTTTCCTCCGAATATTCTAGGGAATGGCTCTTCTTGTACTTCAGGTCTCAGCTTAGATGTTCCTTCTCAGAGGGACGTTTTCTGCCTATTCAACCCCACCCTGCAGTCCCGTGTGGGCCCTGGGAGTCCCTCTCCCTCCTCGTTCTAGTTATTCCTCGTAGGTCTTAATCTTCCATTAAATCGTTTCATCTATTTGTTTGGGTGTTTTTTCCCCCTTCTCAACCAGCGACTGTAAATTCCAGGAAAGCCATGGTCTTGTCTGCCTTAGTTACTACACGGTCCTCAGTGCCCAGCCTAAGTCTAGTGTTCAGTAGGCTCCTCGTAGGCCTATCAATCGGCCTTTTGCACTCAGATTCAATCTGGAAGTAAGACCCACACACTGTATGTTGAACCAATCAGGAATTCAAGTTGGGAACGACAACGTAAAGGACGAATACCTAGTCCAGTTTTTCACCGAATCAATTAAGAAGTCAAGAAGAAAGGGGATTGGCTAGGTAACACCACTTACCTACACCGAACCAATCAGAAGCCGGGTCTGAGCACGGGCGGCACAACTATACGGGAACAGCCAATCATAATGCAGTGGTGGTCAGTAGGGAAACCACGCCCAGTAACTCAAATCCCCGAGGCTGCCTCCGGGACTGAGAGGTGAAGGGAAGTCCTAGACACGTTAACTAGGTTTGTGATGGGTTATCAGAAAATTTAAGTGTGTATATGTGGAGGATGTTGGGAGAGTTAAGCAGAGGAAAGTAGTTAGAGGGAGATACGGAGTGGGTAATGGGGCAGGGTACAGAGGAGTTACCAGAGGATAGAAGAGGGCTGAATCGTGCTATAGGGCCAACTGAAACTGTTATATAGGCACATATATGGTATGGTGGATTCTGGTTTAGTGTGCTGCCCCCTAGTTTGGGGCAGTGTCTTGTTTTCAGTGCCTTTCTAGGTAGAGGGATTGGTTCGGACAGTCTTCATTTCTTGGGAACTCAGATACCCCTCTTTGGGTCCCATTTCCCTCGTCTACAGATTGCACCTGCTCAGCGTCTCCTCCTCTGGCCAAGGTCCATGGCTACTGAGACTGACCCCAAGGACCGAGAGTCCAAGATTGCTCCAGTGCAGGTTATCCCAGTGCAGGTTATCCCACTGCAGCAGGTCCACCCGATGCAGAAGGTCTACCCGATGCAGCCAGTCATCCTGGTGCCCTTGAATCCCCCGGAGAATGATTATTTGTTTCTCTCCATCACTTCCTTCTTCTTCTTCATTCTGTTGGCAATCCCGGCCCTCTTGTTCTCCTTCAAGGTGGGCACCACTCAGCTACCACCAACTCCTGTTGCCCCCAGATCTGCCTTTTCTGTCCCATCCCACCTTCCTGCTCCTCCCTAACAATCCCCTTTTCTTCCTCCTGGGGCATTTACTCCTGCTTCACCATGTAGCTGCCCTTGTTCCTCCCCAGGAGCCCCCTCTCTGTTCCCCACTCCTGTGTTCTGCCCAGACCCACACCCTCATTCTGGCTTCCTTCTTTCTTCCTTTTTCCACTGAGGAGCTCACCCCTGCGCTTTACACCCCCACACTGCTGTTATGGTCTTTCACACCCCACCTTCCCTCATCTCCTTTCTCCTTGGAAACACTGCCACCAGCTTGCCTTCATCCCCACAGACTCGTGAAGCCAACATCCTTGGGGACCAGAGGAAAGCACAGAGAAATTCCAGACTGGCCTTGGGCTTCAGCATCTCAAGCATCCTGGTGGGCTCCACTCTCATTATTTCCTCCATTGTTATCAGAGCCATAAAGCAGAAAGAATGAGATCATCCTGAAAGTTCAGTTCCCTCAGAAAGTTATGAACTGTACCTCATGGGTCCTCTTGGAGCCTTTGAACTTGAACATCAGTAACCTACCTATACCGGGGGAAGTTCCCCACTGTTGGATTTTTGAGAGCAATAAAGTTTATGAGGAAGTTTCTGCTTTCCTTTCATCTGTGTGTATGTGTATGTGTACACATGTTCTCATGCCTCTGCATGTCCACTTCAGAGTTCCAGGGGGCTTATTTACACATTCAGTGAATAATGCAAATCATTTATTGGGCAATGCCTACTGTGTCAGGCAGTTTTAGGCCTTAGTGATTCAGTGCTGATTCAAGAGATGAGGGATCTACCTCCATAGAACTTGCTCTATTTTGAGAGGACACAGAAAAAAGGGTAAAATGTAAAGCAATAAGATGGTTCTGGGTCCACTCTGTCTAACAGAATATTTGGCAATGATAGAAATGCTTTGTAATCCATGCTGTCCAATATGGTACCTACTAGTCACAGGTGACTATTGAGCACTTGAAATGAGGCTAAGTGCAACTAAGGAGCTCAATGTTTAATGTAACTTAATTATAATTAATTTAAATTAAATTTGACACATATGGTTAATGACCACTGTCCTGGAAAGCACAGTTCTAGGTAGTGTTAACATTATGAAGAAGAAAAAAATTGGGAGAGTAGGAAGAGGGACTTATGACAGAGTGGCTAAGGAAAACCATCACTGGAGAGCTGATATCTGAGCTGTGGTCTGAAGTGAGAGGAGGGGAGAGCCTTAGAAAGTTCTGGAAGAGAGTTCTAAACAGAACAGCAAGTGCAAAGTCCCCAGGGCAGGAAGGAGCCTGACTTGTCCCCAGAAGAAAAAGAAGACTAGTGGGACTGGGGTGGAGCAATGGGGGTACTACAGAATAAGTTCAGAGAGTGGGCAGGAGGCAGGTCACAGAGAGGCTGGAAGGTCACAGGAAGAAGGTTGGATTTTAAAAGTGAAGTGAAGCTATTACAGGCATTAAACAGGGAGAACACAGACTCTGGATTCTGTTTTTAAAAGAGTTCCATGTCTAAACTGTAAAATATCTTTGAATAGGTTCGGTTACCAACTCCAGTTTTGGAGGGGTGATCCCCACACTTAATAAGCTACTATCAGACACTGGCTGGATGTCCTGTGTGCGTGTGTGCTCAGTCACTCAGTTGTGTTCAACTTTGGGACCCCACGGACCACAGCCCACCAGGCTTCTCTGTCCATGGAATTTTCTATGCAAGAGTACTGGAGTGGGCTGCATTTCCTTCTCCAGGATGTCCTACAATTAAACTCAATTCTGACACTGCTTGGTGCTAGCATCAAATTCCACAGTTTGAGGGCTCAGTCCTACAAGGCAGCTCCCACCCTCCCCAACCACTTCAGATGTCAGTCACAAGCCTGACCACCCAGGTACAAATTGAAGTTTCCTACAACCTGTTCCTGAGACTTCAGACACCAGTCCCCAGTCTGGGTTGTTACCTGTATGTCTAACTGACTGGTTGTAAGTCAGAGGTTCGTACGATCTCCTCCTCAGGACTGATTAATTAGAGTGGCTCATAGAATTCAGAGAAACAACTTACTTAGTAGATTCAGTTCAGTTCAGTCGCTCAGTCGTGTCCAACTCTTTGTGACCCCATGGACTGCAGTATGGCAGGCTTCCCTGTCCATCAGCAACTCCCAGAGCTTGCTCAAACTCAACGTCCTTCGAGTCAGTGATGCCATCCAGCCATCTCATCCTCTGTCATCCTCTTCTCCTCCTGCCTTCAATCTTTCCCAGCATCAGGGTCTTTTCAAATGAGTCAGTTCTTCACATCAGGTGGCCTAAGTATTGGAGCTTCAACTTTAGCATCAGTCCTTCCAATGAATATTTAGGACTGATTTCCTTTAGGATTGACTGGTTTGATCTCCTTGCTGTCCAAGGGACTCTCAAGAGTCTTCTCCAATACCACAGTTCAAAAGCATCAATTCTTTGACACTCAGCTTTCTTTATGGTCCAACTCTCACATCCATACATGACTACTAGAAAAATCATAGCTTTGACTAGGTAGACATTTGTCAGCAAAGTAATTTCTCTGCTTTTTAATATGCTGTCTAGGTTGGTCAGAGCTTTTCTTCCAAGGAGCAAGTGTCTTTTAATTTCATGGCTGCAGTCACCATCTCCAGTGATTTTGGAGCCCAAGAAAAGAAAGTCTGTCACTGTTTCCACTGATTCCCCATCTATTTGCCATGAAGTGATGGGACCAGATGCCATGATCTTAGTTTTCTGAATGTTGAGTTTTAAAAAAGCCAGCTTTTTCACTCTCCTCTTTCACTTTCATCATGAGGCTCTTTAGTTCCTCTTCATTTTCTGCTGTAAGGGTGGTGTCATCTGCACATCTGAGGTTACTGATATTTCTCCTGGCAATCTTGATTCCAGCTTGTGCTTCATCCAGCCCAGCATTTTGTGTGATATACTCTGCATATAAGTTAAATAAGCAGGATGACAATATACAGCCTTGATGTACTCCTTTCCTAGTTTGGAACCAGTCCATTGTCCCATGTCCAGTTCTAACTGTTGCTTCTTGACCTGCATACAGATTTCTCAGGAGGCAAATAAGGTGGTCTGGTATTCTCATCCCTTGAAGAATTTTCCAGTTTGTTGTGATCCACACAGTCAAAGGTTTTGGTGTAGTCAATAAAGCAGAAATAGATGTTTTTTCTTGAACTCTCTTGCTTTTGCTATGATCCAATGGATATTGGCAATTTGATATCTGGTTCCTCTACCTTTTATAAATCCAGCTTGAACATCTGCAAGCTCTCAGTTCATGTATTGTTTTAGCCTGGCTTGGAGAATTTTGAGCACTAATTTGCTAGTGTGTGAGATGAGTGTAATTGTGCGATAGTTTGAACATTCTTTGGCATTGCCCTTCTTTGGGATTCCCAGTCCTGTGGCCACTGCTGAGTTTTCCAAATTTGCTGGCGTATTGACTGCAGCACTTTCACAGCATCCTCTTTTACGATTTGCAATAGCTCAACTGGAATTCCATCACCTTCATTAGCTTTGTTCATAGTGATGTTTCCTATGACTTCCACTTGACTTCCTGTATTTCCACTTGACTTCACATTCCAGGATGCCTGGCTCTAGGTGAATGATCACACCATCGTGGTTATCTGGGTCCTTAAGATCTTTTTCAGTAGCTCTTAGTAGATTACCAGTTTATTATAAAAGGATGTAACTTAGGAACAATCAGATGGAAAAGAGGCACAGTGCAAGGTCTGGGGAAAGTCACAGAGCTTCCATGTTCTCTTTAGGGGAAACACCCTCTTAGTACCTTCACATGTTCACCAGCCCGGATGCTCTCTGAATCATCCTTTTGGGTTTTTATAGAGACGTTTGTTAAGACTTAAAGAAAAATGCATAAGAGCTGTGAATTTAGGTTTTGTTGAGGGAACTTACTGAGAACTATATCCCAGGAAACAGTCTCTCAGTAGCTCTGAGGGGACCATTTGAGGGGGCTTTCCTGGTGGCTCAGTGGTAAAGAACCTGCCTGCCAATGCAGGAAACATGGGCTCCATCTCTGGGTTGGGAAGATCCCCCAGAGGAGGAAATGGCAACCCATGCCAGTATTCTTGCCTAGGAAATCCCATGGACAGAGCACCCTGGCAGGCTAGAGTTGGCTGGAGTCATAAAAGAGTTGTCCATGAGAACTGTGCTAGCTACAAAATTAATTCAGGATGACCACAGACCTAGATATGAAAGCTAAAACTTAATATAAAGCTTCTATGAGAAAGCACAGGAGAGTATTTTTTATAACCTTTGCATAGGTAGACAAAGATTTATTATATAAGACTTAAAAAAAAGCCTAAGCACAATAGTAAAAATGACAGTTGGATTTTATTACAATTTAATACTTCTGCTTGTGAAGACACCACTAAGAAGGTGAAAAGTTGTTTCAAATTGAAAGAAAATATTTGCAATAAGAAAAAATAAGCAGTTCAGCTCTTTTAATGAGCAGAAAACATGAACAAGCATTTCACAAAATGTAATTTCCACACAGCCATAGCATGTGCAAGGTGATTAACATCCTTTGTCGTTAGGGAAATTCAAAATGAAACCAAAATTAAAAAGACTATTGCCAGCAAATTTTGGCAAGAACTTGCAAGTAACAGAGAAGAAAACTGATCCTTTTACACAACAAGCACACAGTAGTGTTGACCTGAAACAAGTAGACTGCCAGATATTTCTCCAGCAAGTGTTAGTCACTCAGTCATGTCTGACTCTTTGTGACCTCATGGACTGTAGCCCGCCAGGCTCCTCTGGCCAAGGGATTTTCTGGCCAAGAACCCTGGAGTGGGTACATTCCCTTCTTCAGGGGATCTTCCCAACCCGGGCATCAAACCCCAGTCTCCTGCATTGGAGGCAGATTCTTTACCACTGGAGTCACCAAGGAAACCTCCGCCCAAGAGGAGGGGATCTTTCTTCTTCCTGTAGGACTCTGCTGTTGCTGCAAGGTACCAGAGTGCCCCCTTCTGGTATATCCTAACTACTTGATTGACATTTCTGTTTATTAATCTTTTACCGTAGGCAGGTTGAAGGCACAAGTACCTAGCTTTATTTCCAGCTTTTCTCCTAGTCCTGCCCTTATACCTGGTTTTGTGGACAAAGGAAACTCTAGAATGTTAATTCAAGGGAATTCCAGAAGTTGGAGAGAGTGGCAGGTGGCACAGCCCTTGCAGTTCACTCTCACTTGCTGAAACCCCACCGAAGAACGGCTCTGGTCAGGGTTGCACATTAAACCCTTAGTGAGACAGAGCACTGGGAGCGATGGCCCCCCTGGGATGTAGCCCACTGGTTAAGAGACACATGCCCACCAGCTATGGGATCCACCTGGCAAGAAACACACCAGCCAAGGGACTCTCAGCCATGGATGAGGGTTCTCTTTCTTTCTTTTTGCTCGCACTGCGTCTTCAGTGCTGTGCTCAGGCTTTCTCTAGCTGCAGCGAGAAGGGGCCCTCTTCATTGCAGCGCACAGGCTTTCTCACTGCAGTGGTTTCTCTTGTTGTGGAGCATGGGCCATAGGCATGTAGGCTTCGGTCATTGTGGCACGCGGGTTCAGTAGTTGTGGTGCACGGGCTTAGTTGCTCTGCGGCATGCGGAATCTTCCCAGACTAGGGATCAAATCCGTGTCCCCTGGATTCTTATACATTGGACCACAAGGGAAGTCCTGGGGCGCTCATTCTTATCAGTCTGTGTTGATTTCTCTGGTAGAAGGTGAGAAGCACTCTTTGGCAACATGGTTTCTGCCTACGCCTGTCCTGCCTGCACCTTTCAGCTTCCATGCTTCCAGGGACTGGGGAGCGTGACAGTCTAAGATGCGGAAGGCATCACTGAGTCCTCATCTTAGGAGATAGACATACACGTGTTCAGACAGACACTCTCAGGTCCCACATGGCTATTCCTGGCTGATGTTTCCTGGCTCAATCTCTCTGCCAGATACTCCTTTTTTCCATCCCCAAGTCCCACCATGTTCAAGGGATTCAGGGCTCAGGGCACTGCACCATTCTCCCTAAGAATAAAACTGCCAGACACTGTCTTCAGGCAAAACAAAAACCTTCTGCTTTCCACTCTCCATTCAGCTCCGGGCAGCTGGAGAAACTCCACAAGCTAAGCCAGATTCTATCCCTCCCTGGATTAAACCCTCCATATTCCCACGGATCTTGGGATCAAACCCAAATCCCTCACCCAGGTATTCAGCTCAGCCTTGGTCTGCTGCTCTCTTCCTGCCTCTCCACACTCTACCCACACTGCCCTTGCTTCTGTTTCTGGAACACACAAATCTTTTTTCTCACTTCAAGACTTTTGCACTTGCCATTCCCCTGCCTGGAGCTCTTTCCCCCCGATCTTCTCATGGCTGGCCCTTCAACCATGGTCTCAGCTTGGATGTCCTCTTCCAGGCAGGCCAGCCTTGACCTCCTCATTACCCATCTGCCCTCCTGTCACCCTCCTGGGTTCCTTGCCCTTGTGTCTTAGTTATTCCCCATAGCCTTGGTCATCTCTGAAATCATTCGGCTTATTTATTCAGGTTTTCCCTCTCCATCTCCCCTTCTCCTGCATGGTCTGTGAATGCCGGGACAGCTGTGGCTTTGCCTTACTTGGCTGTCATTTGGCCCTCAAGAGCAGAGTGCTGCCTGGTGCACCCTAGGCTTCTGATACTTTCATTCTAAAAACAGCAACGACGACATTACACCCTGCCCTTTGCACTTATGGAGCCTAACAAAGAATCATTCTAGAATTTAGGAACTTGTACTTAAGGTTCATTCATCGAGTCAGTCAGGAGCTCAAACTGGGAACAACAAAAGGCAAATAGTTGAAACCCTACCTCTTTATTCATTGAATCAATGAAGGGTACAAGGCAGAGAAGAGGGGTGGGGAGTGCCTAAGTAATGCCTCTTTAAAACACTGAACCAACCAGAATCTGGGTCTAAACCCTTTTGAGACACCATCATCTGACCCTCCGCCACCTCCTCCATATCAGGGCAGCCAATCACAATGAAGCGGTAGCCAACAGAGGCCACGCCCCTGTGACTCAACTCTCCAGGGCAGCCCCAGGGCTAGGCTGAGCGAGCGCGGTCAGTGGTGGCATTAACTGGGTTTGTGGCTGATGATCTAAAAATAGTGGGGAGTTTAAGGGCACCAGGAAGGGGTCAAAAGAGGACCGCCGGAGCTAGTATGGGATAGACAGGGGGATGGTGGATGTCTGGGTGTCCAGGAGGGAACTGTAAATTCACAGAAAAGTTTTTCTTGGGGGGAAAGGAAGTAATTTGAGTGGGACAGAGGTTGGAGTTTAGAAAGGAACAAAAAAAAAAGTTGTGAGAGACAATGAGAAGATTATAGGGGTCAAGGAGAGGGTTACATGGGCTAAGGAGGTTCTCACGAGACAGGGAGAGGGTTAGGAAAGGATCTGGGAGATTATGGGGTCTTGAGAAAGGGTTTGAGGGGAAACAGGGAGGGATTTATATGAAGAAATTGAAGGGTTTATAGAGGCAGGGGGAGTATAAGAGAAGGAGTTGTGGGAGGGGATTATAGGGGTTTAGAAAAGGGTTATGGGGAGCAGAAAGGGAGTTCTAGGGGACAGGGAGAGGTTATAGGAGGAGGGTGGGTTATGGGAGGTGTTAAGAGAGACAGGAAGGTTGTTACTGGATCAGGGAGAGGAGTGTAGCAGGATGAGGACAGAGTTACAGGATGGGGAATATGAGGTACACAAAAAGGATTACAGAAGTGACCAGAGGGTTAGAGGGGTACAGAGAGTAAGTCATCATTTAAAGCAGTGGTTCTCAAAGCCTGGTCCCTATCCTGCAGCAGCAGCTTCACCTGGGAACTTGTCCGAAATACACATTCTTTTTAAAAGTGTTTTTTTTTTTTTTTTTAATTTACTTTTTTGGCTGCACCAGGCCTTAGTTGCAGCATTTGGGATCTTTAGTTGCGGCATTCAAACTCTTAGTTGCAGCATGTAGGCTCTAGTTTCCTGATCAGGGATTGAACCCAGGCCCCCTGCATTGGGAGCATAGAGTCTTAGTCACTGGACCACCAGGGAAGTCCCAGAAATGCGCATTCTTGAGCCCTGCCCCAGACCTACCGAATCAGCAATTTGGGGTCCTCAGTTACCTGTTCCAGTAAGTCCTCCATGTGACTCTGTTGTATGTTTAAGTTTTAGCATCATTGGGCTAAAGTGACCATTCCATTTAACATCCAAACTGAGGACTTTCTAAACTAAAAGGGAAGCTCTCAATAATTTGGTAGGACCAGGCTTAACTAACTGGACTGCACAGCAAACCAGGATGGAGCACGATATTGGAGAGCAGGAATGGGTGTAGGAGGACAGGAGAAGCTTGCAGGGTTTCTGTTTATTGAAAGGTGTTATATAGGGCCAGCAGGAGTATTATATGGAACCACTGGGATGTCACAGGGTCTGTTTTCCCATAGTGGTAGCCAGGGTCATTGTGGGGCAAGGACTTCCAGCACCCTCCTGTTGGCGCGGTTGGTTCTATTGCTGTGGAATCCGAAATTACAAAACACCTAGGAGGACACTCAATACGGTGGAGTACAGTTTATTACGCCAGCGGGTCCAAGGGGAATTGGTTCCCAACAAGGACCCTGATGTTTTTGAAAGGCCCAGTTTTATACCTCCTTGGGGGTATAAAAACTGATTCGCCTTGGACCCTCGGGTGTAATAGACTGTACTCCACTGTCTTGAGTGTCCTCTGAGGTGTGTTTTGTAACTCCAGATTCCACATTTCTGGTGCATTGGCCAGGAAGCCCTTGGAGAGACAGGCCCATTGAGCCTCTGCCTGTGCATCGTCTCTTGTTTTAGTGACTCGTCCTTACCGGTGGACTTCACAAGACTGTGGACGACAGAAGGGAAGTGCACGGGTAGGTCCCACTGTAATAGTGAAAGAAGGGATCAACCCCTTGGGGCGGGATGAGTCTGTGGTGGCTGTGTCTTCCTAGGCTCAGTAGGAAACTGTTTACTGAAATAAGTGGTACTCTGTTAACTAGGCCTGTACTGATTGTTTGTCAACATAGCTTTTAGTTTCCAAGGGACTGTCCCATTTGCCGCGACACTCTTCCATTCTTAGGGATTCAGGGACCTCCGGAGCATTGCTTGGGGTTGGATTGGGAACTGTGGCTTTGCGCGTACGTTTGGCTGCACCAGCCAGTGGAAAGATGGTCTTAGATTTAGCAAGGATCAGACTTGTGCAAAGAAGAGTATGAGGAAGCCTTAATTGACTGGATCTGGCTGGCTGCCTAGAGAGCAAGAGGAGCATGAGAGGCATTGTAGAAGGAAAGTGAAAGCGGGGGTGGGTAGCGGAGAATCCGAGCTGGCCGTTCTTGGATGCATGATTAAAAACTTGAGAAAGGGCTTTGGAGGAGACTTTGGCATAAAGTTAACCCCAAACAAGCTTAAAACCTTTTGTGGGGTAGACTGGCCATCCTTTAGGGTAGGATGGTCCTCAGAGGGAACCCTAAAATTGGACAAAGTTCGTGCTGTGTACTCTGGTAACCGGGCAGCCAGGCCACCCAGATCAGTTTCTGTACATTGACTCATGGCTACTAATTGCACAAAACCCACCCCCTAGTGCCTGGGTATGTTACCTTGAAAAAGGAGAAAGCAAGATTTTGCTAGCACAGGCAGAACCCAGGCAAGAAAAGCTGGGGGCGGGGTGGGGGGAGGAAATCATGATCCAGAGGAAGAGGAGCTCCCACTTCCTCCCCCATACGGGGGAACATGACAGGGACTCCCAGAGCAGGAGGAAGAAGTGAGAAAAGGGAGATTTTCCTCCCCCACATCCCCCCGTTGAGGAGGCTCCTTTCCCTCCTACTGCGCCGCCACCGAGTGTGATGGGAGCGACTGCACCAGCATTATACCCGCCCTTCCTGGTTCAGGGGAAGGGAAAAAGGGAGAGCCGAGTGTTCAGATTGGCTTAGGTCTACAAAGAAACCTCGAGCAAGAGGTTTTGCAGATGCTTCTTAGGAAAGTCCAGGCGGCACTGCAAGTGGGGTCAGATGGGCACACTCATCCTGGTCCCACTGCTCTTTACTACCAGCTATTGTTCTCCATATATAAGGAAAGGGGGCTATTAACTGCAACTGACAAAGAGATAAAAATATAAAGAGAAGATTCTGCTGCTGTTGGAAGCAGTGTGGGAACCCACTACCATGGCAGTAATGCCCTGTAGGGGCCACCAGTGGTCAGACCCACCTCAGGCAAAAGGGAGCTGTCTGGCTGACGGAGTAGGAAAGCAAGCAGCCGCCCAGGACAATATAGCAACCAAACTTATGGTGACGCCTGTGGTGTCCAGCCTACTAACCACCCAGGTGGTCCCAATCTATGACAAGGAAAAGAAACCACGTGGGCATGAACTGAGCAAGAAACACTACAGGAGAATGAATGGTGGGAACTCTCAGATGGGAGGCTCTTTGTTGCCTCTAGGGCATTTCAACTGGTTACGGATTTCCATCAATCTACCCATATAGGGAAAACAAAGACTTATGAGATTTTAGCTTGCTGGCAAGCCACTCCAGTACTCTTGCCTAGAAAATCCCATGGATGGAGGAGCCTGGTAGGCTGCAGTCCATGGGGTCGTTACAAGTCGGCCACGACTGAGCGACTTCACTTTCACTTTTCACTTTCACACAATGGAGAAGGAAATGGCAACCCACTTCAATGTTCTTGCCTGGAGAATCCCAGTGATGGCAGAGCCTGGTGGGCTGCTGTCTATGGGGTCACACAGAGTCGGACACAACTGAAGCGACTTAGCAGCAGCAGCAGCAGCATCATTTGTCATACCACGTCTAATAACCTTGTGGGCAGATGCAAGCCACCTGTAACCTGTAACCTGTGCCAAGAATAATCCGCCTCCCAAGGAGACTGCACCTCCTGGAATACAATTAAAGGGGACAGCTCCATTTGAATATCTAGAAGTAGACTTCACTGAGGTGAAGCCATGCTGAGGCAACAAATATTTGCTGGTAATAGGATGCACTTTTACAGGATGGGTAGAAGCTTACCCCCCAAGACTGAAAAAGTGAAAGAAGTGGCCTGATTCTTGCTGAGAGACATTATTCCTAGGTTTGGGTTCCCTCAGAATCAGATAATGGGCCTGCATTGGTGGCTGAATTACTCCAACTGGTCTGCAAAGCAGTAAATGCTAAATGAAAACTACATACAGTGTATAGGTCACAAAGCTCCAGAATGGTTGAGAGAATGAACTGGACCATCAGGGTGACTTTGGCAAAATGGGTGCAAGAAACTGGTGCCCCCTCCCGGATGGACGTGATGCCATTAGTGTTAATGAGGATCAGAATGACCCCCCAGGTATGGGTATTCCCTCTATGAGATAATGTTCAGGAGGCCTCCCCCACTTATTTGGGAAGTAAAGGGAAATTTATTATAAAGAGGAGTAATGGAGGTGTTGTGGCAACTGAAACAGTTGGGAAAGGCGATCCATGACATCACCTCCTATGTTAAAAAAAAATTCCATTTTCCCTAGACACTACTGTACATCCATACTCACCAGGAGATTTAGTATGGGTAAAGGATTGGAAGCAACAGATGCTGTCCACCCTGTACTCCCCTGAAAGGGCCATATACAATTGTACTAACCACTCCCACTGCACTTAAAGTTGCAGGTATTATTCCCTAGATTCACCACACACTAGCAGCAGAGGAAAAGGGAAGGGACCTTGGACTGCCCATCCTAAACTTGAGGAACCATTAAAGACCTGACTTATCTTCCATCAGCAACCACAGATTCAGTTTGGAGCCGCTGCAAATAATTCTGCTGTTCTTGATCAGCATGAATACCCTACCGGGACTGCAAATTCAGGATAGTGTGTTCCTGTCTTGGCACCACTCGGATACAAACTTCCAAAATAGTTCTAACTGTTAGGTATGTGGGGCCATGCCTTTGTCAGTGATGGATGGACTTCTTTGGTGGGTATCTCCCCTATGCAGAGGGGACTTTAGCTCCTTCTGCTCATTTTTGAGACAGCAACAAGAGGTGTTTGCTTCCTTGGTAACTCACAACCTGTCATTTCTTCCTTGGTGTAACCTGGACTTTAACCAAATTGGTCAAGGCCATGGGGTAACACTTGAGGTAAATACGAGCCTTATAAAAGTGACCAAAGCCTATAACTTTTACTTAAAAAATAAAAAGAATGAGAACTCAATAGCCAGTGAGAAGGGCCAATCCATCAGGTAATTTGAACAGTTTTACCAGATATGGGATAAATATTTTTTGATTACCCCAGAAAAAGGTCAACCTATTGTCCCTGCCTCTATCTGTTGGGGACACAGGGAACAAGAAGTTGGGTTTGGTGACCGTTCCATGGATTTCCAAAAGAATTAAAATATGTGGGATACTTGTCCTCTGAGCAGTGTGAACAAATATTAGAGGTCACTTATCGAGCAGATTTACCAGCTCGTGGGCCTGGCTCAGATTGGAAGTATAACCCTGGGATCTGATGGGTGGCTCCTAATGGTATCCAATGGCCATGTGGATCGAATTTATGGCCTTGGCTTCCGGTCGGTTGGGTTGGTTACTGCACATTAAGATTTGCCTTTGCTCATGGAAGTATTAAGCCATCCTTACAACAAGCCCCGGTAAATTTGCATTATTTACATGCACGGTGGGCAAGATCTGTGATGATTAAAATAAAAGCTCTAACTAACTTCATGAAACAGGCCCTCCTGGACAATACAAAGGCAATCCAAGACAACGAGAATGGCAATGATTCAAAATCGGATGGCTTTAGACTGACTTACAGCCACCCAAGGAGGGACCTGTGCTATAATTAAAATTGAATGTTGTGTATATATCCCCAATTTATCTGGCAATTTATCAGCTACTCTAGATGACATGGAAAACCAGGTAAAAGCTATGTCTAATGATAATCCTCCTTTTTAGACATTGATATTTTCTTGGATCAAAGGTGATTGGTGGAAAATCTTTTTGTAACTATTTTGTTAATCATTATATTATTAATTTGGGGGCTTTGTATTCTTCAGTGTATAACTTGATGTGTAACCTCCAGACTGACAGCCCTACTACCGTTACACAGTTCCTGTGTGCAGTTTTACCCATGACTGATGCCCATCGTTAAAGATAAGATGAGCATCAAGAGGGGGGAGTATTGGGACCAGTGTGAGGAAAGCAAGAGAGACTCCATCTTGAAGTCTGTCATCCATTTTAAAGACAGGATGTAAACTGGGCCTGAACCCTGCCCAAGAGTGAGGAAACTGTTGCTAGTGAAAACCACTTCTCCTGGAGACTTCCCTCCCTACAGATGGCAAACGGAGATTGTAGTTGAGGTCAGGCTGCCCCTGTTAGATTAAGCATGGAGCCATCCTCCCTTGATGTATAATCTTTGTTTCCCCCTCTCTAACCTTAATTACTTTGCCAACAAATGTCTGTCTAGTCAAGGCTATGGTTTTTCTAGTGGTCCTGTATGGATGTGAGAGTTGGACTGTGAAGAAAGATGAGCACCAAAGAACTGATGCTTTTGAACTGTGGTGTTGGAGAAGACTCTTGAGAGTTCCTTGGACTGCAAGGAGATCCAACCAGTCCATTCTGAAGGAGATCAGCCCTGGGATTTCTTTGGAAGGAATGATGCTAAAGCTGAAACTCCAGTACTTTGGCCACCTCATGCGAAAAGTAGACTCATTGGAAAAGACTCTGATGCTGGGAGGGATTGGGGGCAGGACGAGAAGGGGATGACAGAGGATGAGATGGCTGGATGGCATCACTGACTCGATGGATGTGAGTCTGGGTGACCTCCGGGAGTTGGTGATGGACAGGGAGGCCTGGCGTGCTGCGATTCATGGGGTCGCAAAGAGTCGGACACGACTGAGCGACTGAACTGAACTGAACCTTAATTGTTTGTTCTCCTAGCACCTACTTGTTGTAAAACTCAATCACGTACAACAAAGAGGTTGCTAACATGTAACCAGTCATGTAGTGGGGGTATAAACCTAGGCCTCTCAGAAATATCAGGGGCCTTGTTGGGAAATGATTACCCTTGGACCCACTGGCATAATAAACTGTACTCCACTGTCTTGAGTGTCCTCCGAAGTGTGTTTCGTAACTCCGGATTCCACAACACCATGAATCCCGGTTACTCAGCATTTGCTGACCCTTCT
Organism: Tragelaphus eurycerus; assembly: GCA_935064755.1. Taxonomy (NCBI): domain Eukaryota; kingdom Metazoa; phylum Chordata; class Mammalia; order Artiodactyla; family Bovidae; genus Tragelaphus; species Tragelaphus eurycerus. The sequence goes on from CAKXYN010000020.1 coordinate 11,459,715, forward strand.
CAGTCCCTCTGTACATCCCATCCCCTCTCCTGGAGTCCATGGCTGAGAGTTCCGGGCCCCAGAGTTCAAGTGAAACAGAGCAGGACCCCATTGTCCTTGCCCTCATCGTGTCCTCTGCCTGCCTTTTGTCCGTGGAAAGCTTTAGTCAAAGAATAAGCTTAATCAGAGAAGTAAGAAATGCAGATACAAAGGTAAACAGCCAAAGGACACTAAATAATAGTGACGTAGTCATTAAGCACAGTTCCTGGTGGCTCAGAGGTCAAAGCATCTGCCTCCAATGCAGGAGACCCGGGTTCGATCCCTGGGTCAGGAAGATCCTCTGGAGAAGGAAACGGCAACCCACTCCAGTACTCTTGCCTGGAGAATCCCATGGATGGAGAAGCCTGATAGGCTACAGTCCATGGGGTCGCAAAGAGTCGGACAGGACTCAGTGAATTCACTTTCACTTTCTTTGGCTTCCCTGGTGGCTCAGAGGTTACAGCGTCTGCCTCCAATGCGGGAGACCCTGATTCGATCCCTGGGTCGGGAAGATCCCCTGGAGAAGGAAACGGCAACCCACTCCAGTACTCTTGCCTGGAAAAACGCATGGACAGAGGAGTCTGATAGGCTACAGTCCAAGGGGTCGCAAAGAATCAGACATGACTGAGCGACTTCACTTTCACTTTCAAGGGCTATAGATAATATTCTGAGCCATATCCTATGAGTTGTCTTATAGATACCAAAACACCAGGTGGAAAAGTTAACACATGATGACCAGACTGTACCCAGGACATGAGCTGCCACAATTCTGAGAACTGGTCTCAGAGAAATGGGAACAAATGGACCCTGGAACTGAAGATGAATTATCTAAAACAACCAAGACCAAGATGCTGCTGCTCAGACCACTGGTGACCAATCTGAAGATGACTGTCAGAGCTGACTGTGCTGTTTCTACATGTAGCAGCTCCCCACCCTCCATCCCACCTCTAAAAGCTCTTGTCCCCTCCTTGTCGAGGGGTGGGCTGGGGTGGGGTGGGGGAGTCAGCCTTTGGACAGATGTATGCCATCCTCCCCGCCAAGTAGCCAGCATCTGAAATGAAGCAAACTTTCCTTTCCGCCAGCCTGGCCTGTTTATTGGCTTTTGAGTGGCCTGCAGCCAGACCCCACACATACTCTTTCAGTGACACACGGTCACTGGGATGCAGTCCATCTACAAGACAGCCTTCCCCATTCCTGTGAAGAACTATGTACTGCTGTCCATGTTTTCAGTTTTCTGCTTCTTCGCACTAGGGGATACCTGCAAATGTTCTGCTTGGTGGGTGGAGGTCAGCTATAGCCCTGCTTCTGCAGAACACCCCCACGTGTTCCCTGTCCAGAGGAGTTGGCCCCTGCCCAGCTCCCCCTCTTCTCTAGTTACTAACCTCAGCCCCCTCTCCACCCAACCCTCCGGGCTACCCTGGGGCTTGTCCCCACCCTGTTCACCACCCTGCTTCTTCCCACAGATCCCTGTGGTCCCTCTCTACCTAGTCCCGCCCAGATCTCCTGCACCAGCTCACTCCATGGCTTCCTCCTCTTTCTGACCCAGGGATCGAACCTGGGTCTCCTATACTGCAGGAGGATTCTTTACCATCTGAGCCACCAGGGAAGCCCTTATGTGATTGTGGGCACTGGCAAATCTGAAATTTGTAGGACAGGCTGGCAGCCTGGAAATTCAAATAAGAATCAATGTTGCCATTGTTAGTCCAAAATTCATAGGACAGGCCAACAGGTTGAAACTCAGGTAGGATTTCTATGATACAGTCTTGAGGCAGAATTTCTAATTTTCCAGGAAACCTTAGTTGTCCCTCTTAAGGCTTTAACTGATTGGAAGAGACTCACCCACGTTATGAATGGTAATCTATTTTACTTAAAGTCAGCTGATTGTAAATGTAAACCACATCTACAAGCCACTGTCACAGTAACATCAAACAACTGGGCACTATAGCTTAGCCAAGTCGATACATAAAATTAACCATCACAGTGACCACAGAGAAAAGACACCTGAATTTTCTCCTTTTTTATGGCTGTGCCTTGTGGCTGGTGGGATCTTAGTTCCCTGACCAGGGACGGAACCCGTGCCCCTTGCAGTGGAAGCACAGAGTCCTAACCACTGAACCACCAGAGAATTCTGAAAAGACACCTGAACTTCAAGGAACAAAAAACCCTAAAACTATTCTCTTTATTTTTCCAGTTTTATTTGAGGTGTAGCTGACAAAAGGTATTTAAAGTGTACAACGTGATTGATATAAATCATGAAAGGATTTCCCCCCATCCATCATGTCACATATCAATATTTATTTACCTTTGTGTGTGTGACAGAACACTTTTGTTTGACCCTGTTAACAAATTTAACACATTTCAGTTATACAGCATAGTGTTAGCAACCAAGGACTATTTTCTAATCAGAGATAATTGAAACCAGGAGACATTAGTGTGACATTTTCAAAGTACTGAAAGGGGAAAAAAAAAAAAGGTGTTCCCCTGCTTCCACTCCTGATTGGCTGGAAAGCCAAGAAGGTGTACAGAGCCTAGGAATCCGTATCAGCCAGCTGCTGGTCCAGCCCCATCATCGTTTTTTTTGTCCTCTTCTCATGATTGGCTGACATGTGCAGGGGGCGTGTCCTGGACATCCACCATCCTGATGCCACCGCCCCCCAGCCCCCATGTTTCTCTTTAACTATTGGATGATAGTCGGTATGGACAGGCTTGCTTTCCTGATGACGATGGTCCAGTCCCACTTGTTGATTCTCCTCTTCTGATTGGCTAGAAGTTGGAAAAAGATGTCCGGGCTCCTTGCCCCTCCCCCTCCATCCAGAATTAGACGATTAGGTCAAAAGAACTGTATGCCTCATTCTTGGCTTCTGAACCCCATTCTGAGATTTGCATACTTCTCTTTCCGAGATTACCTTTTCTAACTCTAATTTTCTCAAGCTTCCCTGCCAGGCAAAAGGAAGGGGAGTCGGCATGTCCTAGTCACAAAACGCAGTCCTTGGTTTCTCACGGTTTCTATCAAACATCTGTGAGTTTTGCCTTCGACTCCTCCAGCCATGCCTTTATTCAGCAAACACTGAGCCACCTGCTGTGTGCCAGGCGCTGTGCTGGGCACTGGGGGCTCTTAACAAACACAAGCCACTGCTGAACCCACCCTCCTTCAAAAGGCTCCTTTTTCCTTTGCTTCCTGAGCACACCCTCCATCCCACCCTCGCCCCTGGTTCTCACACCTCTCAAACTGTGCGTTCATCTTTAATAGCATGGCTCCCAGAGGCTGCGTCCTGGCCCTGCCCTCCCCTCCCCACCTTGCTGTTCCCCAACCCTTGCCAGAGGTTGTCTCATCTCCTGTAGCCTCACTTTAAGTTTCCCCATGGGAACTTCCCTGGTGGTCTGGTGCTAAGTCCCTGTGCTTCCAGTGCAGGGGGCCTGGGTTCGATTCCTGGTCAGGGGACTAGTCCCACATGCCACAATGCAGATAGATCCCTCATGCCACAACTAAGACCTGGGGCAGCCAAATAAATAAATATATTTTTTAAAAGTTTCTACACTGACAACAGCATCATCTTAGTCCCCAGTTCCTGACTCTCCTGTAAGCTCCAAGACCCTGTTGTTCTGAAGCCACCTGGTCATCTCCCCTGCATGTCCCTGGCTCCTACAATGTCTGGGCACTTTCTCAAGTCTACCTCTCCTCCCAGGCCTCATCTTGGGGGCGGCCTCATCACCCTCAGGCCAGAGCCCTGGGCCTCACCATGACACTGCCTTCTCCAGCCCCTATCCTCACACGGGACCTCCTGAGCTCCCCTCCTCCCGTCTGCCCCCTTGTTCTTTCCCCCAGGCTCCTTCCTCAGCCTTCTCCCTTGGCTTCTAATCTTAGTCTCCTCTGATTCACTCTCTATGTAGCAGCCAGGGGCAGCTTCCTAAAACTCAGTGCTGATGGAGCCCCTCTCTTGATCAAACCTCAGATGCCTCCAAAATCCTAGCCCCTCAGGGACTTCCCTGGTGGTCCTATGATTAAGAATCCACCTTCCAATGCAGGGGACTTAGGTTTGATCCCTGGTGGGAAAGCTAGGACCCCACATTCCTCGCAGCAGCTGACCCGTGAGCTGCAACTACTGAGCTCACATGCTCCACAGCCCACACACTACAACTAGAGAATATGTGCACCGCAACCAAAGACACAACACAACAAACACAGTAAACATGACACAACGAAGATCCAACACAGCCAAGAATAAATAAATATTAAAAAAGAGAGAAAGACCCAGTGGAGGGAGAGAGGGAGCCATGCAGAATCTGGGAGAAAATCATTCCAGGACATGCATGCCTACATGCTAAGTTGCTCAGTTGTGTCCAACTCTTTGCAGCTCCATGGACTATAGCCCGCTAGACACCTCTGTCCATGGGATTCTCCAGGCAAGAATACTGGAGTGGGTTGCCATGCCTTCCTCCAATTCCAGGATGAGGAAACAGCAAATACAAAGGCCAGGAGGCAGGACTCTGCTCATTGTGCTTGAGGTACCGTGTGGCTGGGGTCAGGGGAGTGGTGTCGGGTGTGGGGCGGGGGGGAAGAGATGAGGACAGGGAGGCAACAGGACAACTCACCAGGACCTCAGGCCCCAGCGTGAGGACTCTGCTTTCAGCTGGAGTGAGGTAGAGCCCCGGGAGGGCTCTGAGCCAGGAGGGCTCTGCTCTGACTCAGGGGTTCACCGGCTCCCTCTGGCTGCATGTATGGGGACAGGGATGGGAGCAGGGGGATGAAAGCAGGGAGACAGAGGCTGAGAACCCAGGTGGGAAGGGATGGAGGTTGAACCTGAGAGGGAGCAGAGATGGGAGAGATCGCTGGATTTGGGATATAATTTTAAGATCCCGGATAAAGAACCCCCGAGGACATCTGACCTTCGCACATCTGTACAAAGGTGGGAGGGGAGCAGAACCTAGGAGACCAGGCTGCTGGCTCAGCTGGGCTGGGGTGACCTTGCCCTTCCCTCGCTGACCCACTTCCTACTCCTTTGCCAGCTGCAAGAAAAAGGGGAAACAAGGTCCCTGCCTGCTGGGCCCCTAACATCCAGCTGGAGGGGGAGGTGCAGGTGGGGGAAGAGTGACCTGCCCAGAAGGCAAAGGGCATTGCTGAGTCCACTATCTTATCAGAGACCAAACACAGAAAACCAAGGTCACAATGAGCTCTTTCACTCCACAAACACTCTCTGAGGCCAGCCGGGGTGACTCTGGGCTGGGTGGTACTGGCACACAGTGGTGACCGAGACATCTGGGACTCTATCCTCTGGAGGAGGAGGGGAGAGGAAATGTCACCAGACAGGGACAGCCCAGGGTGGTCAGGCTTGTGAAGGAGGAATTAAGCGTCAGATTGGTCTCAGGCTAGTATAGGGAAACCTAGAGGTCTGTGGGAGCCCAGGGTGGATACCTGATCCAGCCTGGCGGGAGGTCCCAGAAGACTTCCTGGAGGAAGGGGCATCTGTGCTGGAGCAGGATAGATGAGGGGTAGTTGAATGCGGGTAGGATGAAAGGTGAGTGTCTCAGGCAGAGAAAACTGTATGTTTCAAGGTCTTGAAATGATTTTTCTTTTTCTTTTGGCTTGCAGGACCTTAGTTCTCTGACCAGGGATCGAATCTGCAGTGAAAGTGTAGAGTTCTAACCACTGGACTGCCAGGGAATTCCCTTGAAATAACAAATTTGATAAGCAGACATCTTAAAACATGAAGCAGAAGTGGCACATGGGAGGGCCAGCCAAGGGTCTGCTCCCACCGGGCCTTGTAGGATGCAGAGTCCCTAAGAGTGTGTGCGGTCACAGTTCTAGGAGACTCTTGTTCAAATTCCCCTGAAAGTGAAAGCTGCACAGTCATGTCCACTCTTTGCAACCCCACGGACTGTTGCCCACCAGGCTCCTCTGTTCATGACGTTCTCCAGGCAAGAATGTGTAGTGTGTTGCCATGTCCTCCTCCAGTGTACCGTTCCAACCCAGGGATCTAACTCGGGTCTCCTGCTTTGCAGGTGCTTTCTTTACCATCTGAACCACCATGCTGCTGCTGCTGCTGCTAAGTCACTTCAGTCATGTCCAACTCTGTGCGATCCCATAGACGGAAGCCCACCAGGCTCCCCCGTCCCTGGGATTCTCCAGGCAAGAACACTGGAGTGGGTTACCATTTCCTTCTCCAATGCATGAAAGTGAAAAGTGAAAGTGAAGTCGCTCAGTCGTGTCTGACTCTTCATGACCCCATGGTCTGCAGCCTACCAGGCTCCTCCATCCATGGGATTTTCCAGGCAAGAGTACTGGAGTGGGGTGCCATTGCCTTCTCCGCTGAACCACCATGCTGCTGCTGCTGCTAAGTCGCTTCAGTAACGTCCAACTCTGTGCGACCCCATAGATGGGAGCCCACCAGACTACCCCGTCCCTGGGATTCTCCAGGCAAGAACACTGGAGTGGGTTGCCATTTCCTTCTCCAATGCATGAAAGTGAAAAGTGAAAGTGAAGTCGTTTAGTCATCTCTGACTCTTAGTGACCCCATGGACTGGAGCCCACCAGGCTCCTCCGTCCATGGGATTTTCCAGGCAAGAGTACTGGAGTGGGGTGCCATTGCCTTCTCCGCTGAACCACCATGGGAGCCCATAAAAATCCATTCAAATGTTTGCCATTCATTTAACAGTCTGTCTTCTCTGATAGATAGGAAAAAATGTTCAATTCTGAACGTCACTTGTTCTCAAAAAGTCTCTATTGCCCCATGTGCCCCAGGTTCAGGGAAATCTTGCTCCCTGTGCTAGATGGATTGTCACGCTTTGTGACATTCTTGAGAGAAGTCTTTGCCCCTGAGTGGTGCTGGGAGCTGCCTGTCCCCTCCCCACATGGCACAATCTGCCTGGGCACTGCTCCAGGTGCCAATGTCGGTACACCTCCCACTTTATCCAGATCCTGCCTGGGGCACCTGCCTGTCCACCCCGGAGACAGGGTTAGGATGGCTTGGACACACAATGAAAGAATAAATGCAGAAGCAAAGACCCCCGCAAAGATGCAGAACTTGAGTACCAGCTGAAGACTGTGTAAGCAGGGGATTTGTGAAAAAAAAAAAAAAAAAAATTTAATGGTGCACTGGCTAGTCAGAATGGACAAAGCCATGGGGCTGGAGCAAGGTCAGACTGGGATGGGTGTGGGAGGTCTGGGGGCTCAGACAGTGGTTGTTTCCACTACTTGAATCATTGGTCCAGCTGAGTGCCAGCCCGCGACTGCCACAGTGTTTTAAATAGAAAATAAAAAGACCGTAGAACAGCCCTCTGGTCATTCCCTAAGCCTCTTGATATCCCCCAAATGTCTGACTTGTTCCAGGCTGCTTGAAAACTCAAAAATAAAGCCCGCCCTGACATGATACTCAGAGAACACAAACATAGCTGCGGTGCTCCTGCCAACCACGAGGAACCATCGGCCAACCCAAACCAAGGGAAACTCTGCAAAATAACAGAGATGCTCTTCCAAAATGTTAAGGTCACGAAAGGCAAGGAAAGACTGGGGGAACGTCACAGACTGAAGGAAAGTGGGGAGCCAGGACTGCTGAATGCAAAGTCCGACTCTGAATTGGGTCTTAGACCAAGAAAGAGACATAAGCGGGAAAACGGAGGAAATTCAAATAAATTCTCTAAATCAGTTAATAATGTCATATCCACATTAGTTTCTGAATTTGATTGGGGACTGTGGTTATGTAAGAAAGTGCATAGAAGACGCATGCCCAAGTTTTTCTAGATAAACAAGCATCCTGTTTCCAACTTACTCTCAAATGAGTCAGTGATTCAGCCAAAACTTAAAAAAAAAAAACCTATCATCTATCTTGTTGTTCAGTTGCTCAGTTGTGTCTGACTCTTTGCGATCCCATGGCCTGCAGCATGCCAGGCTTCCCTGTCCTTCACTATCTCCAGGAGCTTGTTCAAACTCATGTCCATCGAGTCAGTGATGCCATCCAACCATCTCGTCCTCTGTTGTCCCCTTCTCCTCCTGCCTTCAATCTATCCCAGCATCAAGGTCTTTTCTAATGAGTTGGCTCTTCACATGAGGTGGCTATCTATTTATTAATATCTATGGTTTGGAAAGACCAAAGGCAAAAGGAGAAGAAGGCAGCAGAGGATGAAATGGTCAGATAGCATCACCAACTCAGTGGACATGAATTTGAGCAAACTCTGGGAGATGGTGAAGGAGGTGAAGGACAGGGAAGCCTGGTGTGCTGGAGTCCATGGGGTTGTGGAGAGTCGGACATAACTTAGCAACTGAAAAGCAATAAAAAATCTATCTATCTATCATCTGTCTAGCGCAGATATGGTCAAGTCATTAAATTTAGGGGAAATGTAAGCAATTCATCTTACTATCCCTGTGACTTGCAAGTCTAAAATATTTAAAATTATTGAAAATGAACATAATACAAAGAAGAAATGAGAAATACAAATGAGGTAGGGACCAGAGAAGGGCAGTCCCTGAGTTTTGATGGGGATCTGCACTGTATCTCGGATCAGCCCTCTGCTGCCAGTAATGGTGCCTTGTCTCTTCACCTGTGATTTAGGCTGTAGGCTTCCCTAATCTATGCAGACAAGCCTGCCTACCTGCTCTCAGCCCTGCACACAGCAAGGGGACACCAGAGGAGTTCCCAATGATGAGACTTCCTGAGATCTGGGCTGGTACTCCAGATTTGTTAGTGAATGTTCCCAACCACTCAAAGAGAGAAATCCTGTTCAGTATTCAGTGGTGTCTACTGAGCATCTACAGGGTGTCTGAGATCACCTTTCTGGGTGCTGTGCATACAGCAGCAAACGCGGTCAAGTCCCAGTCTTCCTTCCACTGGGACACTAATGACGCCAAACAAATAAGATACAAGGTCAGGTTGGGTTAAACGTGTGAGGGTAAACAGGGTAAGGGGACGGAGCCTGGTGGGGATGCCATGTTACATGTGAGGACTCTCTGAAGAGGCGACATATGATATGAGACCTGGAGGGGAGAAAAAGCCAGCTGATATCTGAGGAAAAGAAGGGCTTCTCTGGTGGCTCAGATGGTAAAGAATCTGCCTGCAATGCAGGAGACTCAGGTTTGATCCCTGGGTCGGGAAGATCCCCTGGAGAAGGAACAGCTACTCACTCCAGCATTCTTGCCTGGAGAATCCCATGGACAGAGGAGCCTGGTGGGCTACAGTCCATGCAATTGCAAAGAGTCAGACATGACTGACTGACTGATTGGAAGAGCGTACCAGGGAGAAGGAACTGCAAGTGCAAAGGCCCTGGGGCAGAAATGACCTTGGCCTGGACAAAGCACAGCAAAGCCAGTGTCAACGGCTCAGCAGTAGAGACTGAACTGGGAGAGGTGATCTGGGGCCAGGTCTTACAGGAATGATTTCAGAGTTTAGTCTGAGTGTGAAGGGAAGCCCGTGGAGGGTTGTAAGCAGGGGAGTAGTAACATAAGCCGTTTTACACGTGTGACTCAGAGAGAAAAGTACATGGTGAGTGAGTGTGACTTTGGCCCTGCCTCCTCTCTTGGGGTTTCCTGCAGCCAGGTGGGGGGGTGGGCGGTGAGGGGCTCCTACTGCTCCCAGGTGACCCGCCCCAGAAGAGAAGGACATTGCCAAGGCAGTTATCAGATCTACCCACACATGCCCCTGGAAACACTGTGAGGCTCAAGCAGGAGAATATCAAGGACCCGCCATCCTACCGGGGCAGCCCTCATGGCTTCCCATGGAGGTCCCTGCCTAGGGAGGTTTCGATGGGGGTCTCCAAACCTCACACCTGGTACCAAGCACCAAGTTCAAAAATCCCTTCCCCACTTTGCACTGTAGTTCCCACCTGGGCAGGTTGGGGTGGAGACAGGGCAATGATTGAGGGCTGTGATGGCTGTAGCTGGAGGATGGCATGCCTCTGGGGTCCTCTGAGCCTCAGTTTCTCCCTCTGTATGATGGGAATAATACTACCACTTTCACAGGAATTTCTCGCAGGGACCCATGTGCTCAATACTGGCCCATGCTTAGCACTGCTGCTGTGAAGTTGGGGTGTTTTCACTGGTGAGCGCCTATGAGAGCCAGGCTCCAGGCTCAAGCTTGGGCTGGAATCCGGTCCCTGTTACTTAGTCACTGCAAACTCAGGCAAAGTCCTTGATCTCTCTGTGGCTCAGTTTCCCCACCGGTACAATGAGGGCTAATAAGAGAATGTAGCTTCATGGGGCAGTTGTGAGGAGTGAAGGAAACATTTGAGCCATGCACACAGGGCTGACCCAGCACAGGATAAGTGACCCAGCACAGGACAGCCATTACAGCCACTGGTGTGACCCCCCACACACCCAGGGGTCCAGCGCCTGCTACTCGGTTTAAAATAGGACAGACACTGCAGTCAAGCTGCCTGCTTCTGAGTCCTACCTCTCACATCCTGTGGGATGTGGGAACATGTGACTTCACCCCCCTGTGCCTGTCTCCCCATCTGTAAGGGGTGGGGGGCAGGTGAGAATGGCACTCACCTCAAAGGGTAGTTGTGAGGTTAAACAAGCTAATATGTGAAAGCCCTTAGCACAGTGCTGGGCACACAGTGAGCACCTTACGTTCTTACTATTCCTCTTGTTGTCAGGATGGCTTTTCCCAGTGGGCCCCTGATCTCAGGAACAGGTTGCGATGGGGTCTGGGCTGGTAGGGCAGCCCAGTAGGAAAGGCCCGAGCTGCCCAGGCCTGGAGGTCACCCCAAGGAGCTCTGTAATCAGCTGTAATCAAGCCTGTCCTGCTCCACCCCCTACCTCCCTGGGTATATCAGGGCTGGTCCAGACCTCAGGCTTGGTCTCAACAAAGGAGGGCACTGCACTGGGCACCATGGGGAAGGCAGTGAGTGCAGTCAGGGATGGGGGGAGGAGGTTGGAGGCAGGGGCTCTAGTGAGATCTGATGCCTTCTCTATCCCCCACCCCCCCAGGAGAATTACGAGCTGCACCAGGTAGAGCTGGGTCCTGGCCCTGGTGGGGACATGGTGGCCAAGATGAGCAAGAAGAAGGCGGCCAGTGGAGGGGGCAAGAGGAAGGAAAAGCTGGAGAACATGAAGAAGGAGATGGAGATTGTGAGCAGGGGCTGGGCGGGGCTGGGCGAGGGCAAGGGTAGGGGCCTGGGAGACAGAAAGTGAATGTGGCGCTCCCTCCATGCAGAATGACCACCAGCTGTCAGTGCCGGAGCTGGAACAGAAATACCGAACCAGTGCAACCAAGGTGAGCTGGGGCAGACAGAGAGGTGGGTGCAGGGAAGGAGATGGGGAGAGAGAGAAAAACATTAGAAAGGGCCAAACAGGGGCTTCCCTGGCAATCCAGTGGCTAAGACTCTGCTTCCAATGCAGGAAGCATGGGTTTGATCTCTGGTTGAGGAACTAAGATCCCACATGCAACGAAGTGCAGACAAAAGAAAAGAAAAGGCCAAACAGAAAGGGGCAAGTAAGAGAGGCAGATAAAAAGAAACAGAGAGACAGAGACAGCAGGAGGAGACAGAGAGCAGGAGGCGGGTGAAAGAGACAGAGGCAGAAGAGCTCTTGTTAATGAGAGGAGAGCCCTTGGTGACCACCACGACCCCACCCTGCCCATCTGCAGGGCCTGTCTGCCAGCCTGGCTGCTGAGCTGCTGTTGAGGGATGGGCCCAATGCTCTGAGGCCACCAAGGGGCACCCCCGAGTACGTCAAATTTGCGCGGCAGCTGGCAGGTGGTCTGCAGTGCCTCATGTGGGTAGCCGCTGCCATCTGCCTCATCGCCTTTGCCATCCAGGCCAGCGAGGGTGACCTCACCACAGACGACAATGTGAGTGGAGGGTGCTGGGAGCCAGATCTGGGACACAGGGACCTGGGGGACAGAGAACATTAAGCATGCGACTCTGGATACGAGTGACATAGGATGGGGATCTAGAGACGTGGAAAAACAGCTTTAAGACGTGAGTCATACAGGCTGAAGGACACTGGGATAAGAGACAGACCCAAGATCACAGAGATGCAGGGGAGTCTGTGTTGCAGAGATGGAGGACCTAGGGAGGAAGACATAGACATGCAACACTTAAGATATGGTCTTGGGAAGGGACTTCCCTGGCAGTCCAGTGGTTAAGACTTCACCTTCTAATTCCGGGGGTGTGGGTTCGATTGCTAGTTGGGGAGCTAAGATCCCACATGCCTCAGGGCCAAAAATCCCAAACGTAAAACAGAAGCAATATTGTAACAAATTCAATGAAGACTTTAAAGTGAAACAAACAAACAAAAAAACACAGTCCTTGGAAAACAGAGGTCATGAGGACATCAGACAGACCAAGGACAGAGGGCACAGGGGACACTGGGACTCAGACGTGGTGACACAAGGGCGTGAGGACACAAGACTCAGGACACGGCGCATGGAGACACGCAAGCTATTAGCCATGGAGCACCCAGACGTGAAGGATATTGAGATGCAGGACAAGAGAACACTGGATACATGACAGGGTCAGGACAAGGGACGGGGGGCCCTGGGACATGTGACATTGGACAGAGGATTGAAAGTCATAGGGCACGTGACACAGGATGGGGACTCAAGGGTACAGAGACGTGTCGAGGGGCCTGGGATTTGGGACCTGGAACACTGTGGGCGACACAGGACATGGATCTGTGCCCACAGTGAGCACAGGGCAGTTGAATGTAGGACGTGACGCTCATGGGGACAGGGACACACGTCACAGGAAATAGTGCCTGAGGCTTCCTAGTAGAGAGGGGAAAACCATGGCGGTAACCCTGGAGGAAATCACCAGGGGGACCAGAAAGCAGGCAGTGGCCTCAGGCAGGGAGCTTCCAGCCCCTGGTCATTCCCCACCCCTCTCCGCCTCCCCTAGCTGTACCTGGCACTGGCCCTCATCGCTGTGGTGGTGGTCACCGGCTGCTTTGGCTACTACCAGGAGTTTAAGAGCACCAACATCATCGCCAGCTTTAAGAACCTCGTCCCCCAGGTGGGTCCCCAGCCCCCAGCCACTGGCATTTTCTGTGGCTCCTCCCATCAGGCCCAGCCAGCCCTTCATCCCCTGCCCCCAGCTTTCCCCACAGGTCCTCACCTCTCCCCACTTTCACCTCCCCACCTTCCCACTGCACTCGGCAACTTGCACCCCTGCTCCCTGCCCCCCTCAACTCTGGTGCTCTGGTCCCACAGCAAGCAACTGTCATCCGAGATGGGGACAAGTTCCAGATCAACGCAGATCAGCTGGTGGTGGGCGACCTGGTGGAGATGAAAGGCGGGGATAGAGTGCCGGCCGACATCCGCATCCTCCAGGCCCAGGGCTGTAAGGTGGACAACTCCTCGCTGACTGGAGAGTCTGAGCCACAGACCCGCTCACCCGAGTGCACCCATGAGAGCCCCTTGGAGACCCGCAACATCGCCTTCTTCTCCACCATGTGCCTTGAGGGTCTGTGAGGTCCCCACCCACCCTCCAGACGACTACACTGCCTCTGTGTTGCTCTTAGAGCTGCCTCCACTGCCCCCTTCTGCTTCATTCTGAGACCCACTGACTCCCCCACTTGATGTGATTGCTGCCTCTCTGGGTCACGCCGCCTCTCTAGCTCCCCCTATTGCCTCCAGTGCCTTCCATGACTGTCCCTCCCCTGGTTCACGCTGCTGCTGTGCAAGCCGCCGGCCACCCCCACCCCCGCCAGTGCCGCTCACCTGATGCTGAGTTACCCTTTTGGCCCCACTGCAGGCACCGCCCAGGGCCTGGTGGTGAACACGGGCGACCGCACCATCATCGGGAGAATCGCATCACTGGCCTCAGGAGTAGAAAATGAGAAGACGCCCATCGCCATCGAAATTGAACATTTTGTGGACATCATCGCAGGCCTGGCCATCCTCTTTGGTGGCACATTTTTCATAGTGGCCATGTGCATCGGCTACACCTTCCTGCGGGCCATGGTCTTCTTCATGGCCATCGTGGTAGCCTATGTACCTGAGGGGCTGCTGGCCACTGTCACGGTGAGCTGGGGACACAGAAGAACCGTGCAGTGAGCTGAGAGGCCTATCCATCCGTCTTTCCGATCATCCAGGCTTCCCTGTATCCTCTCCCTATCTGTCCATCCACCCTCCATCACCTTTTCTCCTCCTCCCCACCCCCATCTCTCCACCTATCCCATCCATTCAGCAAACACCCACTGGGGCTGCTCTGGGCTGGGTCCTGTGCCACACACCCGATACTCAGAGATGAACAGGGAAGGGCTTTGATAGGAGGAGGCTGAGGTTGGGTGTTGAAGGCTGCTGTGGGGAGCCTTCCATAGTGAGCACTCAGTCCTGGGCCAGTCCAAAAGGAGACTTAGGGAATGTTAATTTTCTTACTTTGATTGTGCTGATAAGAAATTACAGAACCTCAGCTAGGACAGCTAAGAGAGGGGCCTGACTACATTTATCTGGACAGATTGGGGAGGCATCCCAAGTGGAAAACAGAGTGGACAAAAGTTTGGAGGCAAGAAAAAGCCTAGTCTTTGCAGGGGGTTGCTGTGCACGCAGTACTGTGGTGGCTTAATGCTGCATACTGTGGCTGGGGTAAAGGATCCCCAGTGCCGAGAAAGGAGGGAGGTGGGGTGGGGGCAAGGCTTGATCCCCATGCCTGCACTCCCCACCCTTCCCCCAGGTGTGCCTGTCCCTGACAGCCAAGCGGCTGGCCAGCAAGAACTGTGTAGTCAAGAACCTGGAAGCAGTGGAGACACTAGGCTCCACCTCGGTGATCTGCTCTGACAAGACGGGGACCCTCACTCAGAACCGCATGACTGTGTCCCATCTGTGGTTCGACAACCACATCCACTCGGCGGACACTACAGAAGACCAGTCAGGTGTGGGGATGGGGGCGGGGGACAGTGGCTGGGCGGGATCTGGTAGATGGTGGAGATCTAGAAGGGAGCTCTGAAGTTAATGAATGAAGTCTGGGGAGGGCTTTGCATTAATGAAGGGGCTCCAGCAGTCATCAGGCAAAGGCTGGGTCCTGGGTGGCTAAGCTCCAGGTCTGTGAAGGGGTTTGATATTTACTGGGTCTCCGAAGAGACTTGATACTTTCTGGAGAGAAAGCTCCGCCCCGTGGTATGTGGAGGTGTGTGGGTCCCACCCAGGCCGGGATTCAGTCTTGAATGTAGGGGGCTGGGGGAATCGATTCTGGTACGGGAGAGCCCCTTCGCAGCCCCAGCCTGATGCCTGGCCTCCAGGGCAGACATTTGACCAATCCTCGGAGACGTGGCGGGCTTTGTGCCGCGTGCTCACCCTGTGTAACCGCGCTGCCTTCAAGTCGGGCCAGGACGCAGTGCCGGTGCCCAAGGTGAGAGCAGCGGACGTTCAGGGGAGTCGGGGGACGAAGCCTGGGGATCCCGGGAGCCTGGTGGTGCAGCCCGGCTCGCCCCTGACACCTCCCGCGTTCCCAGCGCATCGTGATCGGGGACGCGTCGGAGACAGCGCTGCTCAAGTTCTCCGAGCTGACGCTGGGCAATTCTATGGGCTACCGCGAGCGCTTCCCCAAAGTCTGCGAGATCCCCTTCAACTCTACAAACAAGTTCCAGGTGCGCACCCGCCGCTGCGGGTCCCGCCCACGGTCCAGTCCCGCCCACCACAAGTCCCGCCCACCGAAGGCCCCACCCGCATTCCGGGCTGGCCAGCGGCCGGCCTTCACTCTCAGGCCCCTCCCTCTACACAGCCAAAGCTCAGCATGGGCCCGGGCACTCCGCCTGCTCTTAGCGGTCAGGCCCTCGGTGGGGAGAAACTCTCAATCCAAATCCCGCCCCAGTCCAACTCCGACCTACATTCTTCCCGTTCCCCACGCCCAGGCCCTTATCCAGGCTGGTAGGTCCTCCCCAACCCTCAGCCTCTACCAAGGACCTGGCCAGCAAGCAAGCCCCTCACGATCAGTCCCTCCCTGACCCACCCAAGGCTGCTCCCGCAGCGCCTGGGCGCTGTCAGCCCCTCAGTTCCCCAAGCCTCTCCACCTTGATCTCGCTCACAACCCTGCCTCTTCCTCTGCCCACAGCTGTCCATCCACACGCTGGAGGACCCGCGAGACCCGAGACACGTGCTTGTCATGAAGGGCGCCCCCGAGCGCGTGCTGGAGCGCTGTAGCTCCATCCTCATCAAGGGCCAGGAGCTGCCGCTGGATGAACAATGGCGCGAGGCCTTCCAGACTGCCTACCTCAGCCTGGGAGGCCTGGGTGAACGCGTCTTGGGTGAGACCCCATATCCTGCCCAACCTTCTGGGCTAGCCCCAACCCTGACCTTTCCCATCCTTGTTCGACAGTTGACCTGCCCCAGTCTACACACTCAACTTTGACTTTCCCTATCTCAGTCCTGATCCCTGTCGTCAATGCCTACCTCCACCCAACCTGTCCTCACCTGGATCTTACCTCTCCTGACTCAACCTGTGATCCCTTGATTTTCCCCAACTCTTGCCCCTCTCCCCCAATTCGATGCCCAGTCCTTGTTTTCTTCCTCGTCTGCCTTTCAGCATCCTCCTCCAGACCTTTCGACTTCCTCCAGTCTCTGCCTCAACTCAAGGTTTTCCCCAATCCTTGTTCTGACCTCTGACCCCCTCCCAAGTATTGTCTTGCTTCCTTAAACTTCCATAACCCCTGCCTTGATCTTCCACTTTGCTTGGTGTGTGACCTCTGGCAAAAAGTGTCCCTTCTCCAAACCTGTTTCCTCATTTGGAAGATGAGGATGCTAGTAACTCCCAGAGTGGTTGTGGGGATAAATTCCAACACAGTCGTCTTTCAGTGTCCATAGGGGTTGGCTTCCAAGACACCCACCACATCCCCCCCACCCTTATTACCCCACAGATACCAAAATCTGCAGGCATTCAAATCCCTCATGTAAAATGGTGTAGTATTTGCAAATAACCTGTGCACTTCCTTTTGTATACTTAAATCATCTCCAGATTACTTGGAGTGCCTAATGCACTAGGTAAGATGTACCTATGCAGGTAGTTGTCATTGTGTGGCAAACTCAGGTTTTTCTGGAATTTTCTGGAGATTTTTTGGCAATATGTTTGATCTGCAATTGGTTAAATCTGTGAATGTGGAAGTTGTGGATACAGAGAGCAAAGTGTAATGCGAATGAAGGATTCAGCACAGGGTCAGGCATTCACGGATGTTTGGTGCAAGATGTGGTTATTTTACTCATTATTTGGTTTTACTACAGAAGGGTTCACCCAGGACTCCTGTTTGACTTCCTTGTTTTTTGGTCAGGCTTCTGCCAGCTCTACCTGAGTGAGAAGGACTACCCACATGGCTATGCCTTCGACGTGGAGGCCATGAACTTTCCAACCAGTGGCCTGTGCTTTGCGGGACTCGTATCCATGATAGACCCACCCCGGGCCACCGTTCCTGATGCTGTGCTCAAGTGCCGCACAGCAGGCATCCGGGTATGCCCCTGGGGAGAGTATCAGGCAGGGGTGAGAACAGAGGATGACAGTATTTGAGGATGAGCCACCCTGTGACAGAAACCCACCTGAAAACAACTTGAACCACAAAGGAACACACTGGTTCACGAACTGAAAAGTTCTGGGGAATGAAGGTTTGGGTATAGCTGGATCCAGGAGTTCAGTGTCTTTAGGAATTTGCCTTTCTCCATGTCTCAGTTCTGCTTTTCTCTCTGCTGGTTTTATTCTCAAGCAGTCCTCCATTTTGGTGGACAAAGATGACCACCACCCAGCAGCTCCAACTAAATAACATCACACCTGTTTAGCCATCACACCAAAAAAGAATGCATCTTTGGCAGTTATTCCACATTCGGTTACACATTCATCCTTGAACCGATCACTGTGGCTGAGGAATGTCCACTGGGGCCGACTGGGAGAGTGGGTTAATCTGAAGAGGTCAGGGGTCTGCTGGTTCCTCTTTCAGGTGATCATGGTGACAGGTGACCACCCCATCACAGCCAAGGCCATTGCAGCCAGTGTGGGCATCATTTCAGAAGGCAGTGAGACAGTGGAGGACATTGCTGCCCGCCTCCGTGTGCCCGTGGACCAGGTTAACCGGAAGTAAGTCCCCTCATGTCCTCCTTGTAGTTCTTCCCACACTCCACATGGACTGAGGCCCCAGTGATGTCCTCCCACGTCCCTTTCTAGGGATGCCCGTGCCTGTGTGATTAATGGCATGCAGCTGAAGGACATGGACCCATCAGAGCTGGTCGAGGCACTGCGGACCCACCCTGAGATGGTGTTTGCTCGTACCAGTCCCCAGCAGAAGCTGGTGATTGTGGAGAGCTGCCAGCGACTGGTGCGACCCTGATGATGCCGGCAGGCAGATGGGCTGGGCCGGCCCTGGGCTGCCCTGTCACTGACCACCCTCCCACCTATACTCACTGCCTGCAGGGCGCCATCGTGGCCGTGACGGGAGATGGCGTGAATGATTCCCCAGCCCTGAAGAAGGCAGACATCGGCGTGGCCATGGGCATTGCTGGCTCAGATGCTGCCAAAAATGCAGCAGATATGATCCTGCTTGATGACAACTTCGCCTCCATTGTGACAGGCGTGGAGCAGGGTCCGGGCCAGATCTGAGAAGGGGGCCAGCAGTGTGGGTGTGGGAGGAAGTGTGCTAGGGGGACACTGAGGTGCCTGCTGTCCCCCCACAGGCCGACTGATCTTTGACAACCTGAAGAAGTCCATCGCCTATACGCTGACCAAGAACATCCCTGAGCTGACACCGTATCTCATTTATATCACTGTCAGTGTGCCCCTGCCGCTCGGATGCATCACCATCCTCTTCATAGAACTCTGTACTGACATCGTGAGTCTACAGCCCCGATGCCCCCACCCATATAGTGCCCAGAGACATATGCCCACAGGCAGGCATGATAGACAGAGACCATCACGGACAGTCTTAGAGTGATACAGATGTGTGTACAACAGACAGCCAGACGTGGACACACAGGCAGGCAGGAAGCTAGCCATGGACAGATTTACAGACATGGACACAAAGGTGGATACTCAGGTAGGCACAGACAGACTCAAGGATATGCATGGACTCAGATATGGACACTCAGACAAACAAATTGTAACAGACACAACTATCTGGCTAAGCTTGGATTGCAGATAGACATTCTCCAACAGACATGGACAGATAAACAGCGTCAGATAGACCTCAAAGCAGACAGACAGAAAGGAGCCTCAGATACAGCCACAAATACAGTCAGATGCATGGTCATGTCACAGATTTATTCAACAGCACTTACATAATGCCTGCTCTGGGCCTGGTATACGTTAATTACTTCATTTTGTCCTCATAACTACGCTGTGAGATGAGTTTTATTTCATCATCCCCATTTTACCGATGAGTTGATTGAAGCTTAGACAACTTGAGTGGCTTGCCCCAGGTCACACAGCTAATTCAAGCCCACGCAAGCTGGTGCCCTGAAACTCTGTCCTCGGTCAGTACACTCTGCGGCCACAAACAGATGAGTAGGGGACAGGGTGGAGACCACAGGCACACAGAGAGACAGAAGAGATGCAGAAATAGTGACAAAGAGAGATAAAGAGACAGGAACACAGAGATGCAACAGTAGAGACATAATCACAGCACGAGACAAGAGACAGGAACGACAACAACAAGAAAAAAAGAAAGTAAGGGGCAGAGAGAGACAGAACATGCAACAGGGAAAGCCGTCAAGACCAGAGGAGCCCAGAGAAGAAACAGAGAGGGAGGAGGAAGGGAGAAAGACAGAGACCGAGAGAACACACAATAGCAGAGATTAAACACAGACGTTCCCATGGAGATGGACACCAGGACAGATGTGGACACACACGTGGAAAAGGGCCGGCTGGCCTCAGGCTGTCCAGGCAGGTGTGACTGTGCCCACTGTGGGTCTCACCTCCTTACCTCAGTCCTGTCCCCGTCCACTGCAGAGGGGGAGGGGGTCCAAAGAGTCAGGGACAGGGGCCCAGGCAAACTGCCAACCCTGGTTCCTCCCACTCCTGGCCAGTTCCCGTCGGTGTCCCTGGCATACGAGAAGGCTGAGAGTGACATCATGCACTTGCGTCCACGGAACCCAAAGCGGGACCGACTGGTCAACGAGCCCCTGGCTGCCTACTCCTACTTCCAGATCGGTGCGTGCCTGTGGGCGCGGGGGGGGGGCTGGTGCAGGGCTGTCCTGCGGGATTGCTCGCCGACCATGGGGTCTCTCCCTGGGACTTTGCCTTGTTCTGGATCTTGGTGTCTGCCTTTGATCCTGGGTGTCTGTTGTTCTCTGAGTCTGTCTGCACACGATGGCCTCTGTGGGCCCCTGGGTCCCTCCTGTCTCTGGCCTCATTCTCCTTGACCCCACCTCGGGGTCATTGCCTCTTGTCTTTTTTGGGTCCTCGGGTGTGTGTCTGTCCCTGCCTCTCCCTGTGTCCTGTCTCGTGTCACTGTCCATCTCTTGGAGTCTTTTCTCTGTCTGTCCGCTGTTTGTGTTCCTGTCTCCATGCTACTATTTCTGTGTGTTCCTGACTCTCTCTGTCTCTCCATCTCTGCCTCCCTGTGTTTTCTTGCTTCTCACTCAGGTGCCATACAGTCATTCGCTGGCTTCACTGACTACTTCACGGCCATGGCCCAGGAGGGCTGGTTCCCTTTGCTGTGTGTGGGACTGCGGCCACAGTGGGAGGACCACCACCTACAAGATCTGCAGGACAGCTATGGCCAGGAGTGGGTGAGTCCCTGCCCCATCCCCTGAGTTTCCAGCACCACCTTCCTTGAGTGTGTCCCACACTCACTCCTCCATGCATGACTGAGCTCAGCCAGAGCCTCCTGGACACCTAAGCCGTCTGCCAGTTCTGTGGTAAGGGGCCTTTCCCACCACAGTCTCGAGCTCCAAAGTCTCCTTTCTGATGACCCTAGCTGCAGATGGGTCCTTTCTCCACCCTGACAGCAAGACATCATCTCAGGTGTGGAACCAGGATCCCATCCTGCCCCCCCTGCAGCAGCATGACTTACACAGAGTATTTGCATGTGTGGCTGACTTAGGTGAAAGCTGGTGCACAGAGAGGCTAGATCTGGCTGGCAGGTGTGTTTAGTTTGCCCTGTGGAGTGACTGATTTGGACATTCCCCTTGAACATTTACTGTTGTGTTAAGAAAATAGATCTTGGGACCAGACTGCTTGGGTTCACTGTCTGCCACTGCTCCTCACAGCTGTGTGACACTGGATGGAGTCTTTGCCTGTCTGTGCCTCAGTTTTCCCACCTCTAAAGTGGACAGCATACTCACGTCTTATCTTGGTGACTTTCACCTTACTGATTTTTACAGTGTGGTCCCCAGACCAGCAACATTGGCAACACCTGGGAACTCGTTTAAAAATCTGTTTTTCCCTCAGACTTCTGAGGTCAGAAACTCTATGGGTGGGACCCGCATTTTAACCAATTCTTCTGGGGATTCTGATGTATGTCAAAGTTTGAATACCACCAATATACCTCATAGGATTATTCAATCCTATGGAAGGATTCAATGAGATAATACATGCAAAACCCTTGGTACCTGGAGCATAGTGTTCCTTACACAATTAGTGGTATGTATAGAAACAGTTATACTGAAGACACGGATTGAACAGTGGCTGCCCCCTCTAAATGTGGCTTGTGCCGCATTCCTCAAAGGCCCATCTGGCTCATGTTTGCCATCTTCCTGGGTCCTGGAGTCACCGAACTTTGTACAGCCTGCCTCAGGATTCGAATGCCCTTTGCCCAGGTGCTCCCTTTAGGGTGCCCAGGAAATCCTGCATCCCTCCTTTCATTATGAAGGCAATTGACCTGACCTACTGATTGGCCAGGCACTGACATCTAAGCTCACTGGACCAGGTTTCTAGGCCCTGCACTCTGGGGTCCTGCAAACCTGGCAGGCCATGCATCTCTCCTTTGTCCCCACCCTGGCCTCTGACACAAGGGATAGAGTATTGAGGGGCTCGTGGCCCCAGGCCCCGTGTGCCCAGCTGGCTGCAGAGGCTCTCCACCTGGGCTCAGGCTGCTTTTGTTCCTCTGGGTCCACAGACGTTCGGGCAGCGCCTGTACCAGCAGTACACCTGCTACACCGTGTTCTTCATCAGCATCGAGATGTGCCAGATCGCCGATGTGCTCATCCGCAAGACTCGCCGCCTCTCCGCCTTCCAGCAGGGCTTCTTCAGGTGTCCCTGGCCGGCCGCAGCCCCGCCCCCACCCTGCCCTCCCGGCCTCAGCAGGTCTTGACCAGGGCTTACTGCAGCCAGCGGACCCCAACACTCCAAGTGCCGGGGCCAGGTGCTAATGTTCCTGATCAATAGCTGGCCAAGAGCTCCCACCCTGTGCATCTCAACTGGCCCCTCCATGTTTCATCAGCTAAAGGGGTGATACTGACCACTCCTGGTGTAGGGCCAGCATCCACTGGGGGAGAGGTGCAAGCTACTCCAGGGTTTGGTGTTTAGAACATCTCCCTGTAGCTGCTATCTGACCCGCTCTGACCCAGCACCCTCATGTCCATCTGGTCCCCATCTCCTCCTGGCCTACCTTTGTCCCGAGTCCACCCGTCTGAGTCCGTCCCACCCCACCCCACCTGCAGGAATAGGATCCTGGTGATTGCCATCGTGTTCCAGGTCTGCATCGGCTGCTTCCTGTGCTACTGCCCTGGCATGCCCAACATCTTCAACTTCATGCCCATTCGGTGAGGGGCTGTGAGCTGTGGGCATCAGATGGGCCTGTGGGACACAGATCTGGGGGTAGCCTTGACTTTGCCATCTCACCTGTGCCTTCAGGTACCAGTGGTGGCTGGTCCCCATGCCCTTTGGCCTCCTCATTTTTGTCTATGATGAGATCCGGAAACTTGGAGTCCGCTGTTGCCCAGGAAGTGAGTGTGGAGCCTGGAAGCCTGGGGAGGGAAGGCTGAAACTTTCTTAGAGCTGCTGCCTTGATGTTTGATTTCCAGTACTTGACCTCTAAGTCCTTGACCTGCCATATGAAACCACCACTGAGCTATCACCTTTGAGCCCCTGGCTCCCACATACTCACCCGAAACCCCCAGCACTGAGTCTCCTTTCTCTCTCTCTCTCCCCCAGGCTGGTGGGACCAGGAACTCTACTATTAGAATGACAGCTGCCTTCAAATCATCCTTGCACCCGCTACAGTAGGGGTGGAGGTGGGGGACACCTGGGACCCTCCGGACTGCCGCCAAAACATCTGAGCAGTCAAGTTCCAGCCCCATCTGTGTCTGTTCTTTAAGCCCGCAAAAACTCAACCTTGGAGAGACCTTCCCCACTCCCCTTCCCCACTCACCCTCCCTAGGCCCAGTTCTCTGAGCTGGCCTCAGGGGGGCCCCCACCTGAAGGGTAGGGGGCGCTTTGAAGGGGAGTGGGAGTTCACAGCTCCTACAAGATGGGTCTCTCCTTAGGACTCCAGGCCAGCAAGAGTCTTATTTAAAAACACTTGTGTCTGCATGATAGTAATAAACCAGCTCACACTGACTGCTTTTATTCGGTGCTAGGCATCACCGTCTTATTTTTTTCATGAGCCCCTTTGTTTCCTACAACTCAGGGGCTGTTTGTTCCAGGCTGTTGAGATTCTCCAGTTTCTAGAACACAGCCTGGCACATAGTAGGTACTCAGTAAATGTTGCCTGGGAGAAGGAACTCCCAGTTCTTTGCAGACGGTGACAGCATTTCTGGGCAAGCTGGTGTGACTGTGGTCACGCTCCAGAGTAGTGCCTTTTAACTGTACCACTAGCTAACCACCACCTCTGGGCTCTCCTTTCTCAGTACCCCTTTCCATCTCTGGAGACTCCTCAACAGGTGTCAGAATCGTTTCTGCCTGAAGCAGGCCCTCTCAGTTCACAGGAGTTTCGATTCTACTTATACCTTTGCAGCTGCAATGGGCACCCTATCACTGATTAGTCCCAACTGACTCCTGGAGTCACAGGTCCCCTCCTCATACCCCTATCACCTGAAAAGTGGATCCTCCAACTGTTGGAAACTCCCCTGTCCACAGTTCCCCCCTACTTTTGCCACTCCTTTCCCCGGTCCTCTTTCCTGCCCTTTGACAAGTCTCTCTGGCTGGACCCCAGGCTTCTCCTTCCTCATCGGCACAGTCCCCACACCCCTACTGGCAGCTGTCTCTGCAGTGATGCCCACATCTGCCCCCAGCCTCCCCTGGCATGTTTAAGGGGGCCTACACTGGCCTCTGCATCATCCTCCAAACCTGCTCCCATCATTCTGGCTCCTTCTCCCTGGAAATGTCGTGAGCCCTCACGGGTGCTCACAAATACCACACTTCTATTATCCTGGACTCCTTCCTTTCTCACTGGTCATCTCCCTACTCCCCACCCCCAGCCCACCTGGCAAGATAAAAACACACAGCTCCCTGAACTCATTCCAACCAGTTCTTGTTTCACGGCAAAGGCCAGGCTCTCTCTCTTAACTTCAAGGACTTTGCTCCTTGAAAAGCAGGGCCTTGACATCCACTTTCTTCTCTTTGCTCCATGAACTCATCCTTTTAAGTCTCAGCTCACACACCCTCTCCTCCAGGAGACAGATAGCCATCTTTTCCCTTCCCAGCCCTTATCACTGTAGTCTAGCCCACCAGGGCCACCATCCTGGCCAGGGTTCACCATCAGTCCTGATCTGTCTGGCCTGCGTGCCCCTATTCAGTCCCTGAACCCCATGAAAGCTGGGACTACTTCACAGACAGATGGCCACCAGTAGGAGGCCTGGATCAGATCCCTGCTCAGCAGATAGGTCGAATAGTCATTTCTGCAACCTTACCCCTATGTGCTCAAGGCTAGGTGGGGCATGGGAGGGGGATACGGGAGAAAGCAATGCCCTTATACATCCACGCGTGCGGGCTTGGGGAGCGCCCCATCCACTCCCTTTTCATATCAAACTCATGGTGACCTCTCACTCACCTCCCCACCCCATCCCAAGGCCCCTGGGAACCCTGTCTTGACTATGAGCAATGAGGAGGAGGTGGGCTACATGGTGGTTGCCCCATCTGAAGGTAAACGCTGTCTCTGGAAACACCAAGACTCAGAGTAGAGCTGAACAGATCTGTGTTTGGTGCTTTCCTAGGCCCCGGGTCAAGTAACATTATGGGAGGACTTGGAGAGCCTAGTGGAGGGAGGGAGGGAGGCAGGGAGGGAGAGAGAGAGGGAGGCAGGGAGGGAGAGAGAGAGGGAGGGTCGAGGCACATGCTCTATCTCATGCCCTGGGGGATCCCACTGATAACAGCAGGGCTGGGGTGCACCTTCCCACGTGGTCAGGGTTTGCAGCTGGGTGGATCTTGAGAAAGCCATTCAACGCCTTGCTTCTAATCAATCCCCCTTAGGGAAAGGGACAGAAAGCGGCAGGGAGTTGGCCTCACTGGACCAAGGAAGGACTGGGATGAGCAGGGTGGTATTCAGGGTAACAGCCACATTGGTGGGCTCTGCTCCTGGGCTGCAGCTGTCTCTGTTCTCCATCCTAAGAAGACTCAGATCAGATCAGATCAGTCGCTCAGTTGTATCCGACTCTGCGACCCCATGAATCGCAGCACGCCAGGCCTCCTTGTCCATCACCAACTCCCGGAGGTCACTAAGACTCACATCCATCAAGTCAGTGAAGCCATCCAGCCATCTCATCCTCTGTCGTCCCCTTCTCCTCTTGCCCTCAATCCCTCCCAGCATCAGAGTCTTCTCCAATGAGTCAACTCTTCGCATGAGGTGGCCAAAGTACTGGAGTTTCAGCTTTAGCATCATTCCTTCCAAAGAAATCCCAGGGCCGATCTCCTTGCAGTCCAAGGGACTCTCAAGAGTCTTCTCCAACACCACATTTCAAAAGCATCAATTCTTTGGCGCTCAGCCTTCTTCACAGTCCAGCTCTCACATCCGTACATGACCACAGGAAAAACCATAGCCTTGACTAGACAGACCTTTGTTGGCAAAGCGATGTCTCTGCTTTTGAATATGCTATCTAGGTTCATCATAACTTTCCTTCCAAGGAGTAAGCGTCTTTTAATTTCATGGCTGCAGTCACCATCTGTAGTGATTTTGGAGCCCAGAAAAATAAAGTCTGACACTGTTTCCACTGTTTCCCCATCTCTTTCCCATGAAGTGATGGGACTGGATGCCATGATCTTTGTTTTCTGAATGTTGAGCTTTAAGACAACTTTTTCACTCTCCACTTTCACTTTCATCAAGAAGCTTTTTAGTTCCTCTTCACTTTCTGCCATAAGGGTGGCATCATCTGCATATCTGAGGTTATTGATATTTCTCCCGGCAATCTTGATTCCAACTTGTGTTTCTTCCAGTCCAGTGTTTCTCATGATGTACTCTGCATACAAGTTAAATAAACAGGGTGACAATATACAGCCTTGACGTACTCCTTTTCCTATTTGGAACCAGTCTGTTGTTCCATGTTCAGTTCTAACTGTTGCTTCCTAACCTGCATACAAATTTCTCAAGAGGCAGATCAGGTGGTCTGGTATTCCCATCTCTTTCAGAATTTTCCACAGTTTATTGTGATCCACACAGTCAAAGGCTTTGGCATAGTCAATAAAGCAGAAAGAAGACTCAGGCCAGGGTTTAATCTGAGGGCCACAGAAACGAGTCAGCGCACTGAGGACCTCAGAATCACAAAACAGACACTCAAAGATAAAACCAAGGGTCCAGTGGACGGCTCCAGTGTGGGGAGCCCTAGATGGCTGTAAGCAGAGAAGGGCAAACTAGTAAGACGGGGGTTTCAGATAGATTCCCTTAGTTCCCATACAAAAGGTGGATGAGGGGATGGTTTGGGACCAGGAGCTGAAGAGGTGACCAGCCAGGGAAGGGCCACGTGGGAGAGGGTCAGGTTAAGGCGGTGAGGAGAAGCCCTCAAGAACCATCTCTTGGATTCTAGCCCCCTCTGTCACCTGTTCCCTGAGGGCCCAGGCTATGCCACTGCTCAAAGACTGTCTACAAGCCCTCAGCAAATTCAGGGAAAGCAAGGAGCAGAGGAGCTAGTCCAGGAACACAGGACAAATCAATACTGCCTAGTCTCCTGGCTTGTCTACCTGGCTCTGAAACCAAAATGAGAGCTGCTGGGACCCAGGTGAGCACAGTACTGGCAGACAGTTCCAGAGACAGAAACGGAGGCAGAAACAACTTTCCAAACACTATTTACTTCACTGAACCTGGGGATGGGGAGAAGGCATGAGAGTCTGGGATGCCAAGCCTAGGAGTGCACGTTGACAACGGCGACATACAGGGCCAAGGTGCTGAGGGCCAGCAGCCCCGTCACCAGCGCTCGGGCCAGCAGTGCCGTCCAGCTGCCCAGGGAACAGAGGTGGACGAAGGTCCTGTGAGGAAACAGCACAGTGAGGGAGGGAGAAGAGAAAACCTGGCCCATCTGGACCCGGCCTCCAACCCCACCCCGCTCACTCCATGACAAAGGCCTTGTAGACGCTAAGGAACATCAGAAGGAGGACTGCTGGCCGGTAAGTGTGGTACAGGTCGTAGCGAGTTATCATCCACACCTGGGCAGAGGCGACGATGTAATGGACCTGGAGGGAAGCGGGCAGTCAGGGCTGGGCCTCAAGAGGAGTAGAGCCACCAGCAAAGGAGGTGTGTGTGGGGTAAGCAGGACTGCGTACCAGGCTGATGTTAGAGTCGATGCTCATCTGGATGTATTTCCAGTCAAACTCAATGCCCCGAGCTCCA
Source organism: Tragelaphus eurycerus (assembly GCA_935064755.1). Taxonomy (NCBI): domain Eukaryota; kingdom Metazoa; phylum Chordata; class Mammalia; order Artiodactyla; family Bovidae; genus Tragelaphus; species Tragelaphus eurycerus. The sequence goes on from CAKXYN010000020.1 coordinate 11,487,331, forward strand.
ACCCAGAGGGGGATGCAGCTGAGGAAGGCAAAGGGAGGGATTCTCCAGTACCCAGACACCCTCAGCACCCAGAATCTGAGTGAGCCCCCGCCCTCCAGCACCCCCTGGAACCCAGGTGTCCCTTCTCAGGAGTCTGGGCTCCAGGCTGCTGCACACACCGGGACATAATGAGCTCGGCGGTGGCCCAGCCCAGGGCAGCAACCATGATCTTGTATTCCCCCTTGCCGGCGTTCCGGGACATGACAAGGTTTAGGCCTATCAGGTCTGCCACATCCACGCTGGCCTTCATGAACTCCTGTGGGTCAGGTTGAGGCTTGAGTAAGCACAGGTGCCAGGGGCCCCCACTCCTGTACTCCCTCCCCCTCCCTTGCCCCCACTCACCCCAATGAAGTCATAGATGCCGCCTTCCCAGGTGGGAAAGAAAGTGGCCAAGAACAGCATCTGAGACCAGAACACAGAGAGATCACCTCAAGGTGAGGGAAAACAACCACGTGGATTGGGTGGGAAGTTAGTATGTGGAGGGGAGTACACTGGGGTTCCGGTGGGAGGAGGGGGGTCCATGTGGAAGAGGGATCACCAGAGAGCAGCAAGAAGGCAGAAGCTGGGGTGACTGAGGGCAGGGGCTTGGAAGTCTGGGTTCTGTGGTGATCAGAGGGGATCGAGGTCAGGTCTGGAGGCGCCGCGGCTGGTTACCCACCAGGGCAGTGGTAGCAGTGTTGGTGGGAGTTGGGGTAAGTCAGAGGCTCTTAATAGTATCCAAAACCCTCTTGGCCATGTAATCGAATGTTCTCAGTTTTACTAAAAGTGCTATACAAAAGTTGCTCGGGGACCTCTCCTTGGGTTCCAGCCTTTCCAAGCCCGGATTCCCCAGGCATTCTGGAGCACCCAGTTGGGGTGCGGGAGTGGCCCCACCTGGGGGGTCCGGGCGGGGGCAGAGACGCGGGTCCCCCGAGCCCTAGCGCAGCACCGCTGGCGCCCTCACCTTGCACAGCTGCACGAACAGGTAGGTGACCCCGGCCTGGACGCACTTCCAAAAGGCGTTGTACTCCGACCTGCGAGAATGGGCGGTGAGGGGTCGGCTCGACCCGCGACACCCCCTTCCCACCGCCCCGTGGCCTCTCCGCACTCACAGGCCGCTGCACTTGTAGGTGATGAAGTAGGGGAAGTAGGCCAGGGCGAAGCAGTTCCCGAAGTGGAAGAGCGTCATGACGCCGGCCGCCCGGCCCGCCGAAGCGCGCCTCTCTGCCTCGGCGGCCTGGCGCCCAAGCCCGGGCCCGGCGCCCACCTGCCTCCGCCGCGGCCCGCGCGGCCTTCTGGGAGCCAGAGTCCGCGGCGCGGTGCACTGACGTCATCCGGCTCCGCCGCCGCGCCCGGGGGCGGCCAGCAAGGATCCCTGTCCGGAGCTGGACCTCGCGCCGTCCCGACCTCTCGGGAGCGGCTCTCGGGGTCCGGTCGCCCGGATCGAGCGAGCGCGTGCGGCGTGGCTCTGGATCTCGGACCCGACCCCGTCGTGACCGGCGCAGAGACATGGCGCGCAGCTGTGAGCACTCTGGGTTTTTATTTTACCACTGGCCCAGCGGCACAGGCCCCTCGCGCGGGGACGCCCACCTTTCCCCGGGGGCCGAGGACCGGGATAGGAGAAACAGGTTCCGGCCCGGGAGCACTGGGAAGCAGAGGTGGGCAGCCTGATTCACTTGTCTCTGCTGAACATGTAGCGGACGAGGTCCACCACTCGGTTACTGTAGCCATATTCATTGTCGTACCTGGGAAGGGAGGGATGGAGGGGGTTCAGGGGGTACTTTCCGGCCACTCCCACTCTGCCCACTATGGTCTCTGACCCCTTCCCTCTTTACCAGGAAATGAGCTTCACGAAGTTGTCGTTGAGTGCGATGCCGGCCTTAGCATCGAAGATAGACGAGTGGGTATTGCTAAGGAAGTCCGTGGACACAACCTGAACATCAGAATTTCAAAGATAAGCGTGGGTCGCAGAAGAAGGACTTTCAGGAGCTCAGTCTCTTGGGCGCACAGTATTTGATGGAGCCCCACTCTGTCCAGGTTCTGGGGACAGGGTATGAGGGAGACTCATGGGGGGCATTGCAGGTAGGGGCCAGGCTAAAGGATACAGACTGCAAACAGCCTTTGATGCTGCACCAACAGACATCTCTTCCTGGGAATCCTGCAAGGGGGATGAGTTGCCAGAGGCCCTTGAGGGAAGGTGGTGAGCCTGGCTCTGGACGACTAGGATGATCTGGTCAGCTCCACCCCTCAGTAGGGTCTGAGGTGGAAGGAACTGGAGCAGGAGGGCCCTGGGGGTTTGACCCTAGCATGGTGGAAGGCTACAGGAAGGTTTCCAGCTCTGAGGATGATGTGATCTGATTTCTTTAAGAGATCCTGGCAGCTTTGGGAGGGTGGACTTGAAGAAGCTAAAGCAGGGAGACCACCAAAGTGGACTGACTGATGGAGCAGAGGGAGGTGATACCCATTCCTCACAGGGAAGGCCATGGGCTGTGGCCGGCCCAAAGCAAGTGTTGAAAAATGGGAATCCTTGTCTTGTTCACTAAGCATGTGTTGAACACCTGATGTATGCCAGGCCCTGGAAGATGGCTGGAGCTATGGAAGTGAAAAAGGAGTCCCAAGGTCACTACTGTCTTGGAGTGTTCATGCTAGCAGAGCCAACAGTGGCCATGAAATGACATTTCAGGTAAGGACAAGGGCTACAAAAAGAGGTGAGAGGTTTAAGTAGTGACTTGGAGAAGGTCAGGACACACTATGTGGCTACTTGAGGAAAAAGCAGCCCAGACCAAAGGGGAGCAAGTACAGAGACCCTGATTTGCTGGGGAGAGCTGACCTTCCCAGCCCTGCAGGTCCTATCTTAATATGCTGCAAACAGCTCCTTGGCGAATGGAAAACCACGCTCCCTCCCCAGAGGGCTCTTCCCAGGGTCCCTTCTCAGCCCCTACCTCATCTTCCGTGTAGGCAAGGATGCCAGCCATGGGCCCCTTGGCTGCTGCTTTGATGGCGTCCTTGATGGCTGAGTATGGGGCAGGCTGGGCCAGGCGGCAGGTCAGGTCCACCACAGACACGTCTGGGGTTGGCACTCGGAATGCCATTCCTGTCAGCTTCCTGAAGAATCCCACAGCAGGGGCAGGAGTCAGTACCCAGGGGCCTCGCCACCATTCCCCCTTGTCTCTGCTTTCCCCACACTGGACACCTCCAGGATTGGGAGCCAGTCCAGTTCTCCTGGAGTGGGCCCCCGCCCCAGTTGCAGCCTCATGCTCTCATACCCTTTGAGGTCTGGGATGACTTTGCCCACGGCCTTGGCAGCCCCCGTGGAGGCTGGGATGATGTTCTGATGGGCGCCCCTTCCGTCTCGCCAGGCTTTCTTCGACGGCCCATCCACTGTCTTCTGGGTGGCCGTGTAGGAATGGACTGTGGTCTTGGGGAGGAAGAGGGCCAAGGTGAGGCCTTCCCAGCTCCTAGGCTTCTTCGTCCCAGGCCCAAGGTTAGTGGTCCAAGTGTGGAGGTTGGCAGGGCCACAACCACCCATCCACAGGAGAAGCACATGCAGGCAGGATCCAGAGTTCAAAGGATGCCACCACTGGTGGGCTTCTCCCCTCCCAGAAAACCAGCCTCTCCCTGTTAACTCCACACAGGAAGCAAGTACGGGAGGAAGAGGTACAGGTTCCCAGCTGTGTCTCCTGTCCCATCCCCTTTCCCTGGCTTACCATCAGCCCTTCCAGAATCCCAAATCGTTCATGGATGACCTTGGCGAGGGGGGCCAGGCAGTTGGTGGTGCAGGATGCATTGCTGAAACAGCCAGGAGTGTCAGGGCACCGTGAGGTGAGCCCCAGAGCCGCCCCTCCCTCCTTACCTGACCTTCAGGGTTTGCACACAGACTTGGTTTGCTGAAAACTTGGGCTGGGGATGAGGGAGCAGTGGGAAGCGGAAGCTCTCCAAGCATGTTCTGAGAGCATTTCTAACTGATGGCTTTAGGATAACATGAACAAGAGGGCTGCTAAGACCTTGGGAGTGAAGTGAAGACAGCACCAGGGGGCGAGGGGGAGTGGTGAGAGTGAGACAGATTCCTATCTCCCCCACCCCCCATCCCCAGGCTTGTCCTTCAGACACACCCTGCAGAATATTGCTGCCCATACATTGTTACCTGACGATTTTCATGGAGCTAGGGTTATATTCCTTTTCGTTCACCCCCATGACAAACATGGGTGCGTCTGGAGAAGGTGCACAGATGACCACACGCTGGGCACCTACCTCGATGTGGGCCTAGAGAAGAAGCAGAGTGTCATGAGGCACTTCGAGTGCCACCCCACCCAGGCAGCCTCTGGTGTCTCCTCCCAACTTACCTTAGTTTCCTCTAAGGACAGGTACACACCGGTGGCCTCCACCACAAAGGGGCTCCCGACAGACTTCCAGGGGATTTCTTTGGGCTGCTTGCTGTGGAGAGGCAGCAGCACCGTCAGTCGGTCTCTCCCCTGCCTGGCCTCCCCTTCATAGTCCCTGGCCTTCACCATTTGAGAAAGGCTGACCCCGAGGCCTTCGCGCCAGGCCATCTGGCAGGAATGAGCGGCTTCCTTGTCTCCCTGGGCACCACACATGGTTCTCACTCTGGTCATCTGGCAGGTCCCCCTCTTCATCATCTGACCCAAGCAGCTCTTCTCTCATTCCCCCCTCCCCGCCCCTTTTTCTGCCTTCCAAGTTGGGGAAAGGGCCCTTCACCAAATTCCTCTGCAGCAATTGGGGAGCTGGCATGCCGCAGAGTCAGTGACCCTGGAGACCCCAGCCCCCTCCCCTAAGTTGTCATGGGCCCTGCTTTCCTGCCCAGGGGCCTGTTTTGAGGATTCTGTTCATTTGTTCTTCAAGGAAGTACTGAGTCTACCGAGGGGGCCAGGGCCTGTGCCCACAGGTGCCAGAGCAACAGCGGTACTGCAGACTGACAGGGCCCTCCCTGCAGGGTCGCTGCGTGAGGCCTTGTGGGAGGAGGACCTTCCTGGTGCTCCCTGCACACCTCTGGCCCATCTCCCTGCTCTGGCTGTGGTGGGTATGATCAGCATCCCCATCAGATATACGAGGAAACCAAGCTTCGTTCCCTTGCCCAGGGTCATGCAACAGGAAGTGGGGAAGCAGGGTAAAGTACATACATAAGCCACACTGCTTGTGCAGACATGCCAGAGGGCATCCATGGTGCTGTGATGCAGAGCAGTGGGGAAGGGAGAAAAAGGACTGCAGTCACCAGAGAAGGCAGCCCCCAAGTGGGGCACACACTGAGGGGGTGGCTGTGTGGGGGCAGAGCAGCACTGGGAGGGTACCCTAGGGGACAGGGATAATGGTGCCCAGGCCCAGGAAGGAAAGGACTCTGTGTCTGAGCAACAGACATAGAATCGAATTGTTTTTGTTGTCATGACTTCAAATTGGGGTCAGACAGCTTCTCATTCTGACTTTCCGGTCTTCATCTCCACCCACACCTGACCACCGATGGACAGCGGGGCTCAGAGTGGACCTGCTGGGAAGAGCGCTGGGAAGGCCGTGGATCTTGCCTGCGGCTGGAGAGGGCTTGCAAACGTGCACATGTGTAAAATTGAAGGCAGCCACAGGGCCAGCAGTGGCTAATTTACCTTAGATAAAGTAGATTTGCTGATTCCCATTTTATAAATTTTATTTTTTTTTGGTATTTTGAAAATGTATTTGAAGCTTAGTAAACATCTAGTTGTTACTGATTTTGACTTAATAGATTGTAAACATTATCTTTAAGGGACTTCTCTGGTGGTCCAGTGGTTAAGAACCCACTTTGCAATGCATGGGACGTAGGTTTGAGTCCTAAGGTAAGGGAACTAAGATCCCACACGCAGCAGGGCAACTAAGCCCACGTATGGCAACCACTGAGCCCATGGGCCGCAACCAAGACCTGAGGTAACCAAATAAATATTTTAAAAACCACAAATACATCTTTAGATGAAGGAGGAGTGTTTGTATCAGTGAGAACTGGGTGAGGTGGGTTCTAAGAGGTGCTGGAGCAGGGTTCTAAGAGGTCGATTGCCTGCGTGGCTTTGGTGACATGGGGCTGGGGCATGGGGCACATAGTTGGTGGGGAACCCCGTCAGCAGCTGGGATTTTGTTTGTGGGGTGATGGGAAAGCCACTGGAGGATTTAAGTGGGGATGGGGGTAACCAGACCAGCTGTTTAAGAAGGCTTCTGTGGCTGCTGTGTAGGAACTGAATGGAAGTAGTTGGCTGGATGGTGATGCCGTTTCCTGGGCAGGGGATAGATTGAAGGGTTGCAGGATAATCAAGAGTTGAATTTTAGACAGGTTGAGCTGATATGCCTGAGAGAAAACATGCACATGTGTATTAAATAAAAAGTGTTTTGAATACAGTGGGGCCTCTTTCTAGATTAGTGCTTCACCATTCTAGGGGTCAGGGGCTTTGCCAAGATCACCTGGCAAACCAGTACCCAGAAGCATATGCACATGCAGTTTGGGGGGTTACAAATTGAACCCTACATGAGACGCTGGAATCCCCTTCTAATCACCTCTACAGATCAGATCAGATCAGTCGCTCAGTCGTGTCCGACTCTTTGCGACCCCATGGCAATACCAAAGAGTGCTCAAACTACCGCACAATTGCACTCATCTCACACGCTAGTAAAGTAATGCTCAAAATTCTCCAAGCCAGGCTTCAGCAGTATGTGAACTGTGAACTTCCTGATGTTCAAGCTGGTTTTAGAAAAGGCAGAGGAACCAGAGATCACCTCTACAAGCCCTGCATTAATATGTTGCAGGTTGGCATCAGACAGCTGCCCTTACCACTGGAAGACACTGATCTCATTGTTATCGATGATCAGTCGTCCATTCTTGTGTTCCACGTTCCCCTTGTATCGACCATGAGTGGAGTCATACTTAAACATGTACACCTGCAGGAGACAGAATGACTTCTAGTCCTGGGGTGGATGGGAGAGAGCAGTGCCCCACCTGCCCCACCCCCCACTGTGAGGGGTCCACAGGGCAGCTGGGAGCCTTCCACAGAGCTCCCCCGAACCCCTTGGCCACTCCAGTCCCACTGTCTCCCACCCTGCCTTTTGTCTGCTGCTCACCATATATTCTAGGTCAATGAATGGGTCGTTCACTGCTACCACCTTAACGCCCTTCTCCATGCAGGCACGCAGCACTAGGCGACCGATGCGTCCGAATCTGCCAAGGAGAAGGTTGGGGGTTTGTCAGAGTCCCCAGTCAGCAGGCAGAGGAGGGGGGCGGGAAGAAGGGGCTAAAAGAGGCCTGCTTGGGGACTGGGTGGGATGTCTCAGTCTGGGGAAGACAGTCCCATCCCTGTGCGGGCCTGTGTCCTTTTGCTCACACGATCTTGCCCGTCTCCACCGCTTTATGTGTTTCTCTGCCCCTCTGTCCTCTCACCCCTATTCCTCACTTCATAGCTGGATGCATCCTGTAGAACTTCAGGTCAGATTATATCTCTCGAGCTGAAAAATGAAAACCTCTATCCCCGTCTATCAGTAAAACCAGATCCAAACTCCTCACCACGGTCCTCCAGGCCCCTGTGTGGCTTTCCACCATCCTCCGTCCTCTTCTCCCTTGTTTGTGCCACCCCTACCAGCTGTGCTGAATTCCTGCCTGTCCTTAGAACACTGAGCTGCCCCCTACACCACATAGCCATTGCTTGCTGCCCCATTGTCACTCAGGGCATTGTTGGATTCCAGTGTCACTTCCCAGAGGGCGTCCTTGAGTCCCTGGCTAACAGCCCTCTTCAGTCTTACTCTACCCCCAAGTTCCACACTGTTCACCACTGAGCTGCTGTGTTCTGTATTCATTGACTTTCTGCCCAAATGTGAGCTCTCTGAAGGTGGAGTCCTCTTGACTTTATCCCTGTGTTTCTCCAGGATGGGCAGGATGAACGCATTGGTAAGACATGAGGAAATGCCCCCCTTAGTAATAGAGAGTCGTTTAGTAGCTCTGTCACGTCCAACTCTGTGGCCCCATGGACTATAGCCCACCAGGCTCCTCTGTCCATGTCCATGGGATTTCCCAGGCAAGAATACTGGAATAGGTTGCCATTTCCTTCTCCACGGGATCTTCCCAACCCTGGGATCAAACCCAGGTCTCCTGTATTGCAGGCAGATTCTTTAGCTGAGCCACCAGAGAAGCCCAACAGGGTAGAGCTTTAGGGGTAGGCCCTAAAGCTTTGGGAACCGCTCAGGGGTGACTCACCCATTGATGCCAACCATCAGCTCCCGAACCTTAGGTGCAGGAGTGGGCGGTGGTGGTGGAGGTGGTGGGACTTCCTCCTTGATTGGCTCCGGCTGGGGCGGGGGCTCAGGCTCTGCTTCAACCCTGGGCTCCGGTGGGGGTGGTGCTCTGGTTACTGTTGGGAGCGGGGGAGAGGGACAATGAGCTAATGAGCTGTACCATCACTGCGACAGAACGAGCCATCTTTGCCACTCAGGATCTGCTGCTGGCTTCTGGCCCCTAGTGGCCAACTGTCGAGCCCAGTGTTTCCCCAAACTACCCAAATCCACAGAGAGAATAGGGGGTGGGCTTGCTTTAAAATACAGTGCCAGGGCCTCTTCCCTGGGGATTCTAACTCAGTGGATGTGTATTTTTAACAACTGCTTGGGGTGATGGTCTCTGTGCCTCGTGTTCCTCTATAAAATGGAGATGATAATGCTACTTCTCTCAGAGGATCGCTATAAGGATTAAATGAGGTGACACAGTAGTGCTTACAAGAGAGTCTAGGAAACATGCCACACACACTATTTTGAAGATCGTTTCCCAGACTTATCTGATAATTGATCTAGTCCAGTGGTCCCCAAACTGTTTTGGTAAGGATCATGGGAAGACCTCTTCCTAGGGAAATCTGACTCAGCGGGTCTGCACTGAGCCCCAGGAATCCTGTTTCCAAGGTGATTCTTATCCTCGGAAACGCAAGTCCATCGTAACATATCAAGCAAATGGAAACCCCTATCAGCTTCTGCTTCTCCAAACATGCATGTCCACATCCATACTGTGTTTAAAACATGCTTGAAGCTGTGTTGTCTGAGCTACAGTTTGAGGGCTTGATGTGGGGAGGAGGGACGTGGTGGAGACAGCAGTCAAGGGAGCCTGGCTGGTGGTGGGTTTCAAGCTGGGGGTCAGGCCTGGATGTCAGCTGTGGCTCAGCCACCTGCCAGTTGAGTTGTCTTGAGCAAGGTAATGAAACTAGCCTGTTTTCTGGTGTCACACCTGACCCTTCACCTGGGGGCTACTGTGAGGACTCAGTGAGATCTCAAGGCACAATCGGTGCTGGTTTTAATAGAGGGGAGAACTCTGACACTAAGTGTATTTGTGAGGAAAGGGAGAGGGAAGGGATTGGAGAGAGCCTTGAGGATGAAGGTTGGAGTTGTGTTTGGCACCAGAATCAAAGGGACTTTGGAGGCGGTGGGATTAGGAGCTGGGGGTCAGCTGACCTCTCTTCTAATCTCTGCAGTCTGTGGAAGACCTTGTGACCTGAGGTTGGGCTGTGTGTGTTTCCAGTACCGCTACAAGTTCATAAAACTATTGGTCAGTGTTTATTGGTGGTTATTGGTGACCTTAAGAATGTGTGTATTCCTGGGGGTTCTGTTTCTGCTCTTGTGAAAAGGGGGCATTTCTTCATATGGTGAAGAGTAGGTATCTGAGCCTACTCTTGTGACCTTTCAGGAGAAACCCCAGCTGGTCCTTTTGCAACTTCCCCCAGGCTTGCCTTCTTCCCTCTGCTCCTGGATCGGGTACATGGGCTGGGAAGGAAGAGCCTGGGGCAGCTTCGGTGATGAAGCCTCACCCCGTAGGTGAAACACGGTACTGGGCGCGCTATCAATTATTTACAATGACGATCCCATTTCCTGGTACCACCAAGGCTAGGTGCTGTGCTGAGCTCTTCACGTGCATCAGCTCATTGAATCCTGTGAGGTATGCGCTGTACACCCACTTTGCCGAGGGGAAACCGACAAAGTGATAAGCAGGGAGGGGGGTTCAAGGCCTACAGGCGCGTTCCAGGGTCTCCAGGACTCTGGAGCCCCGCCCAAGCCCCACCCACCGCGGCCCTGCCCACCCCGCTGAGGTGAGGAGGCTGCGGGCCGCCTAGCCCTCAGTCGGTAAGCGGGCGGGGAGCGAAGCGGGTGAAGATCCCGGGTGCCCTCTCGTAGACCCGACTCCTGCCTCCACCCAGGCCAGTTTCTACCCTTCCATGGCGCTATTGGCGCAAAGCCCAGCCTGGAGGCAGGGGGTCCCCTTTCCCTCCACCACTGTCATAGAACGCACTTTGCCCGCAAATCAGGTGGTGAGGAGGGTGGGGCTGCGGGGAGCGAGGCAGCTGCTCCGGATGGAAGAGCCCCGACAGGCAAGTGGTCCCCCACCCCGCGGCTCCTGTCCGGCTCCTGGTGGACGCTACCAGGGTGCCTCCCCTCCGGCAGGGGCTCGGACCCACCGCCCTTTCTTCCCTCCCAGGGGTTGCTCCACCGCCTCCCTCACCAGGGCACGGCTGTCGCAGCAGCTGGACAACGGTGACATTGGTGAGGACGATGTCGCGTTTCGACATGGCCTTCTAAGGTTTCACGGCCCAGCCAGCCGCCCTGGCACTCGCCGCGGTGTTACTGCTTGACCGGCCTCAGGGCTGGAGGGACCGGAACTTCTTACCGTGACGTCCTGTAACGTCACAGAGGAGCCGGTGCGAAGGCCCAGTCCCAGTCGAGGCACGTGGCTGCGGCCGTGTACCACCCTTCCAAGACCACCCCTGGCGTCTCGAATGGAATCCAACATTTTGCACTGACCTTCAAAGCCCTTTCTCTGTTCTTCTCCTTGGGCACACAGGCTCTATGCTCTTCTGGACCCTCTTCTGAATAGTTATCCTTGCTATTTCTCTTTGCCTGGAAGTCCTGTATTTATTCATTCGTTCTGGTATTCATTCAAGTTCTTCCTTTGGCAGCCTCTTGGTTTCCCTCAGGTGCCACGCTCTAAGAGAGTTACTCCCAACTCCACATCTAAAGTTCTCTCCTTTCTCAGTCACTACCTGCCATGACCATTACTCCTGTCATCCAGGAATCTTTGTTTGACTTCCCATCCTGGGTTACAGATGAAAATGTGCCAAACTGCTCTAGGGTTGTGATCACTGACCTAGAGCCAGACATCTTGGAATGTGAAGTCAAATGGGCCTTAGAAGGCATCACTAGGAACAAAGCTAGTGGAGGTGATGGAATTCCAGTGGAGCTATTCCAAGTCCTGAATGATGATGCTGTGAAAGTGCTACACTCAATATGCCAGCAAATTTGGAAAACTCAGCAGTGGCCACAAGATTGGAAAAGGTCAGTTTTCATCCCAATCCCAAAGAAAGGCAATGCCAAGGAGTGCTCAAACTACCGAACAATTGCACTCATCTCACACGCTAGTAAAGTAATGCTCAAAATTCTCCAAGCCAGGCTTCAGCAATATGTGAACCGTGAACTTCCTGATGTTCAAGCTGGTTTTAGAAAAGGCAGAGGAACCAGAGATCAAATTGCCAACATCCGCTGGATCATGGAAAAAGCAAGAGAGTTCCAGAAAAACATCTATTTCTGCTTTATTGACTATGCCAAAGCCTTTGACTGTGAGGATCACAATAAACTATGGAAAATTCTGAAAGAGATGGGAATACCAGACCATCTGATCTGCCTCTTAAGAAATCTGTATGCAGGTCAGGAAGCAACAGTTAGAACTGGTCATGGAACAACAGACTGGTTCCAAATAGGAAAAGGAGTACGTCAAGGCTGCATATTGTCACCATGTTTATTTAACTTATATGCAGAGTACATCATGAGAAATGCTGGACTGGAAGAAACACAAGTTGGAATCAAGATTGCCGGGAGAAATATCAATAACCTCAGATATGCAGATAACACCACTCTTATGGCAGAAAGTGAAGAGGGGCTAAAAAGCCTCTTGATGAAAGTGAAAGTGGAGAGTGAAAAGGTTGGCTTAAAGCTCAACATTCAGAAAACGAAGATCATGGCATCTGGTCCCATCACTGCATGGGAAATAGATGGGGAAACAGTGGAAACAGTGTCAGACTTTGTTTTTCTGGGCTCCAAAATCACTGCAGATGGTGACTGCAGCCATGAAATTAAAAGACGCTTGCTCCTTGGAAGGAAAGTTATGACCAACCTAGATAGCATATTCAAAAGCAGAGACATTACTTTACCAACAAAGGTTCGCCTAGTCAAGGCTATGGTCTTTCCTGTGGTCATGTATGGATGTGAGAGCTGGACTGTGAAGAAGGCTGAGCGCCGAAGAATTGATGCTTTTGAACTGTGGTGTTGGAGAAGACTCTTGAGAGTCCCTTGGACTGCAAGAAGATCCAACCGGTCCATTCTGAAGGAGATCAATGCTGGAATTTCTTTAGAAGGAATGATTCTAAAGCTGAAACTCCAGTATTTTGGCCACCTCATGCGAAGAGTTGACTCATTGGAGAAGACTCTGATGCTGGGAGGGATTGAGGGCAGGAGGAGAAGGGGACGACAGAGGATGAGATGGCTGGATGGCATCACTGACTCGATGGATGCGAGTCTGAGTGACCTCCGGGAGCTGGTGATGGACAGGGAGGCCTGGCGTGCTGCGGTTCATGGGGTCGCAAAGAGTCGGACACGACTGAGCGACTGATCTGATCTGATCTGATCTGCTCTAGGGTTATACTCTATAATTTTTTTTTTCCTCCCAGCATATGTCTCTCTTTAAAGATCATTTTATTTATCCATTTTTTTCTTGCAAATTGTCTCTGCCCGTCAGAGGGCTTGTCTGCCCTTGTCACTTTTATATCCCATTGACCAGGAGAATGGTACTTAAAAGGTGCTTACTCAAAAAATAATTCCAGGATAATGAATAAATGTAACCTCCTGAGGTTTCTTCTGATGCCCAATCTCATGTCCTGTCACACATGCTCTTCTTTTCCTGATGGCTTTTCATGTACTTAGTTTCCCATGATGCAGTTACTCCTTTACTTGTTCATTGTCTCCCTGTTGTGCCCATTGTTTTCTGTTTTGTTCATCACTGGTCCTCCAGCTCCTGTGCCTGACACAAAGCAGGCTTTCATTAAACATTCTGGGAAGAACACATGGACCAGTGGCTCCCTTCCCCCAGAGGATGGGGTGTGGGGGCTGGCTTGTTCATCTGTGACTCACAGGCAGGCACCTTCACCTGTAGGGCCAGTTGACACACAGTTGTGACCAAGATTTAGGGGGGATTTGGGCCAGGAGGGAGTCATCATCCCAGAGAGAGGTGTGGAAGCAAGAAAGGGCAGAATGACATAACCTCTTCCTTCCCCTAACCTCCATAAGGACTTTGCTAAGCATCTGCCATGAGACAGAGCAAGGGTGAGGCCCTCCTGCTTGGGTGGGAAAGGTGAAACCGAAAATAAGTTGAGTGAACAGTTGGGGAGATGTCAACAAACCCAGACCAAAAAAGTGAACAGAGGTGGGGGGTACCAAATTTAGTATGTATAGTCAAGGTGGGGGAAGTGTGCACAAATAAAACCAGGACTGAAAAGGGACTGATCTTGTATGCCTTTACAGTAATAGATATGAAAAACTAGATGCAGTTAAAATGTTAGAAAATACGAGGAATCAAAACTGATACAAAAAGAAATGACGGGACTTCTCTGGTCTGGGAAGATCCCACAAGCCTCGGGACAATTAAGCCTGTGCAATGCAACTACTGTGCACAGTAACTACTGAAGCCCATGAGCCCTGGATATTGAGCTCCACAACCAGAGAAGCCACCACAACAAGAAGCCTGCACACTGCAACTAGAGAAAACACATGCCCAGCAACACAGACCCAGTGCCACTGAAAAAAAAAAGGAAATGGCAAATCTGCGTAGGCCAATAACAAGTGAAGAAACAAGGAATTAAGATCTATCCTCCCACAGGGTGACTCAGATCCCAATGATTTTATGGGCAAGATGTGCTGAGGCCCTGGGAACAAATAGTCACCATGCTACAGGACCTAGTGCAGAGCCTAAGTGAAGCTGGGAAGCCTTGTGGCAGCTCCTGTGCTGAGGCACTCCGGGTAGGGTCTGGGCTCTGAGGCCCCATGGAGTGGCAGGCACACTGTGTGTACCCACATTGCACACTTCATGGGAGTGCTGTGGGGGTTCTGTGACAGCTCAGCTCCTGAAACCTCCACTACTCACTCTAGGAAACAGCAGAGAAAGGACAACTCCAGGTTAATCTCATATATGGAGATAGATGCCAAAGTCCTGAGTTTAATAGTGCAAGTGAGAATGAATGGTTTTTCCAGTAGTCATGTATGGATGTGAGAGTTGGACCATAAAGAAGGTTGAGCATGAAGAATTGATGTTTTTGAACTGTGGTGTTGGAAAAGACTCTTGAGAGTCCCTTGGGAAGTAAGGAGATCAAACCAGTCAGTCCTAAAAGAAATCAACCCTGAATATTGATTGAAAAGACTGATGCTGAAGCTGAAGCTCCAGTACTTTGGCCACCTGATGCAAAGAGCTGACTCATTGGAAAATACCCTGATGCTGGGAAAGATTGAGGGCAGGTGGAGAAGGGGGTGACAGAGGACGAGATGGTTGGATGGCATCACCAACTCAATGGACATGAGTTTGAGCAAAGATAGTGAAGAACAGAGAAGCCTGATGTGTTGCAGTCCATGGGGTTGCAAGAGTTGGACACAACTGAGTGACTGAACAACAGCAATGAGAACTATGCACTGAAGAGAAGGATGGAGACAGAAGATGGTAGGATGAGGTGGGCGGAGAGAAACAGAGTACATTTCTGAAGGAGAAACCCCACCTCTCAATCTCGGGGCAGATTAAGATTCTGAAGCTCACCCTTCCCCACCTAGCAACCTCCCGGCCTAGGAAACTCCCTCAATCTGGTGCGGGACAAGGGCAGGAAAGCCACACCTGAGGTTGCCCAGAGATTTGACTTTATCTGTGAAACCAACTTGGTAAGCTCAAGCTTGGAGTGGCACAATTAATCATGGTCTATGGGCAGAGCCCGGAGAAGGCAATGGCACCCCACTCCAGTACTCTTTCCTGGAAAATCCCATGGACGGAGGAGCCTGGTAGGCTGCAGTCCATGGGGTTGCTAGGAGTTGGACATGACTGAGCGACTTCACTTTCTCTTTTCACTTTCATGCATTGGAGAAGGAAATGGCAACCCACTCCAGTGTTCTTGCCTGGAGAATCCCAGGGACAGGGAGGCCTGGTGGGCTGCTGTCTATGGGGTCGCACAGAGTCGGACACGACTGAAGTGACTTAGCATAGCATGGGCAGAGCCTAGAGAAGAGAAGGCAGAAACTCCTGGCTTTCTGGGTCTGGATCCCTGGATCTGAGATGGAGCCCTGGGTCCTCCAGGGGAAGTGGATCTTGTTGCCCTTGTTGAGCAAAGCCTGAAAACACATGCAGATTCTCGCCACACCTGGGCACCCACACACATAACTCCGCCACCCCCACCTGCTCCCTGCTCACACCCAGAACATTCCTTCGTGCCTGGCCTGCCCACCTGCAAACCCACCTTCGCCCCCTCTCCCAGGCTCTCCCCTTGGCACCAAAACCCAAATATCTTTTACCCCAGCACCCAACTGTACCCACCCACTGGCCATTATCCTTCTAGTCCCTCCGAACCAGCTCTACAGACCCACCAAGGACAGACCTACCACTGCCCCCTGCCCTTCGCTCTGATGTCCCACTCCACACCAAGGCCAAACTCTCAGCTGTTTCTGTCTCCAGCTCTTACCATTATGTCAACACTTGGGACTTCAGGTTGGGACTCAGGAGGCCTCAGGGGGAGGAGGGAGGAAGGGATGAGCTCCTGGCCCCCAGCCCAGGTTCTGGCTGACTGGCTCCTGCTGCCCTGGGTCTTCGGCTCCTCCCTGTGGCTGCCTCAACCGGCTTTTCAGGAGACACTACATCCTGTCCCAGCTAGTGGCAATCAGTCCTCTGCCCTTGCCCAAGGGCTGGGAGGTAGGGCAAGAATGTGTTTCTAGTTCCAAAATCTGCCACCCTCACCAAGGGACCTGATGCTGCTCTGGGGACACATACAAACTTCCCTCCATCACGCTCTGAGACCCAGGCTCAGGCCTGGACTCTCATCCCCTGGTATCTTCTAATCCATCCATTGTTCAACCTACAAATGTTTACTGAATGTTCTCGAAGCTCAGGATATAGCATGACCAACACAGACAAAGGCCCTCTGGAAGTCTACAAACTGATAGGGATGTATGTGGGTGTGTGTGCGCATGCTCAGTCATGTCTGACTCTTTGCAATCCCATGGACTGTTGCCCCCCAGGCTCCTCTGTCTGTGGGGATCCTGCAGGCAAGAATCCAGTGAATGGGTTGCCTGGACTGGGATCTTCCCAGTCCAGGGATCGAACTGAGATCTCCTGCTTTGGCAGGCGGGTTCTTTACCACTGTGCCACCTGGGAAGAGTACAATCTGATAGGTGAGACAGACAATAAAAAATAATTTCGGATTGTGGTAAGAGCTTATAAAAAGTAAAGGATGACGTTACAGAGTATAACTGGGGGAGGGCCAGGGAAGGGTGTTTTGAGAAGGTGACATCTGAGGCAAGAAGAGAGTGAGGAGGAACCCAACCTGTGAAAATCTGAGTTCTTCATTCTGGGCAGAGAGAAGAGCAAGTGCCAAGGGCATGAGGCAGGAATGAGCTCGGTGTGTTTGAGGACCAGAGAGAAGACTTGTGTGGCTGGAGCATAGTAAGTGCGGGGAGCGGAGGGTCAACAGCAACAATCAGAGCAAGGTCTAATGATTGCTTCCACTCCCTGGGCGGGGCGGGGGGGGGTGCTTCTGGCCCCTGCTCCCCATCTTTTCAGACTCTTGTTGCTGGGGAAGCTGGATCCTTAGATCCCCTGAGAGGAGTGAAGATGCTGAAGAACCAGCCAGGGTCCTAGGGATGGAGGGTGACTGAAGATGGGGTTGGGAGAGATGAAGCCTAGATAGTAACTGAGGAATGAAAAGAGCAGGTGATTGAAAGGACAGACATATGGGCTCTGGGGTGGAGGGTGCGAGCTGGGCAAGGAGCAAAGATGCCGTGTGAGTCTTCTCCAGTCATGACTCACCCTCTCTTCCTCCTCTTCTCATTGCTCAACCCCAGATCTCCCTGGGAAATACCTCCCTGACCGGGGACTAAGCACCTCACAGGGTAATTGAGTCATGAGGGGTGGAGAAGAGCAAAGGAGGCAGAGGATAAATAGCAGCTTTGCCTCCCTGGCTCTTCTCTGCATCCTCCCCGCTTGCCCAACAATATGCATCTTGCCAGTTTGCTCAGGTTCTGCTCCCTCCTGCTGCTACTGGGGGCTCTGCCTGGATGGGGGGCCAACAATGACCCCATTGAGAAGGTCATTGAAGGGATCAACCGAGGGCTGAGCAGTGCAGAGAGAGAAGTGGGCAAGGCCCTGGAAGGCATCAACAATGGAATCACTCAAGCTGGAAGGGAAGTGGAGAAAGTTTTTAATGGACTCAGCAGCATGGGGAACCAGGCCGGCAAGGAGCTGGAGAAGGGCGTCCAGGGGCTCAACCATGGCTTGGACAAAGTAGCCCATGGAATCAACAATGGCGTCGGACATGCAGGAAAGGAAGCAGAGAAGCTTACCCATGGGGTCAACCACGCTGCCGGACAGGTTGGGAAGGAGGCAGACAAAGTGATTCAGGGGGTCCATCATGAGGTCAACCAGGCAGGAAGTGATGCAGGGAGGTTTGGTCAGGGGGCCCACCATGCCGCTGGGCAGGCTGGGAAAGAGGCAGAGAAGTTTGGTCAGGGGGTCCACCATGCTGCTGGGCAGTTTGGGAATGAGGCAGAGAAGTTTGGTCAGGGGGTCCACCATGCTGCTGGGCAGTTTGGGAATGAGGCAGAGAAGTTTGGGCAGGGGGTCCACCATGCTGTTGGGCAGGCTGGTAAAGAGGGAGAAAAAATAGTCCAGGGGGTTCATCATGGAGTGAATCAGGCTGGGAAGGAGGCAGAGAAGTTTGGGCAGGGGCTCCACCATGGTGCTGGGCAGTTTGGGAAAGAGGCAGAGAAGTTTGGGCAGGGGGTCCACCATGCTGTTGGGCAGGCTGGTAAAGAGGGAGAAAAAATAGTCCAGGGGGTTCATCATGGAGTGAATCAGGCTGGGAAGGAGGCAGAGAAGTTTGGGCAGGGGGTCCACCATGGTGCTGGGCAGTTTGGGAAAGAGGCAGAGAAGTTTGGACAGGGGGTCCACCATGCTGTTGGGCAGGCTGGTAAAGAGGGAGAAAAAATAGTCCAGGGGGTTCATCATGGAGTGAATCAGGCTGGGAAGGAGGCAGAGAAGTTTGGGCAGGGGCTCCACCATGGTGCTGGGCAGTTTGGGAAAGAGGCAGAGAAGTTTGGGCAGGGGGTCCACCATGCTGTTGGGCAGGCTGGTAAAGAGGGAGAAAAAATAGTCCAAGGGGTTCATCATGGAGTGAATCAGGCTGGGAAGGAGGCAGAGAAGTTTGGGCAGGGGATCCACCATGGTGCTGGGCAGTTTGGGAATGAGGCAGAGAAGTTTGGCAAGGATGTTCATTATGCTGCCGGGCAGGCTGGTAAAGAGGGAGAAAAAATAGTCCAGGGGGTTCATCATGGAGTGAATCAGGCTGGGAAGGAGGCAGAGAAGTTTGGTCAGGGGGTCCATCATGCCGCTGGGCAGTTTGGGAATGAGGCAGAGAAGTTTGGTCAAGGAGTCCACCATGCCGCCGGGCAGGCTGGGAAAGAGGGAGAAAAATAGTCCAGGGGGTCCATCATGGAGTGAATCAGGCTGGGAAGGAGGCAGAGAAGTTTGGTCAGGGGGTCCACCATGCCACTGAACAGGCCGGAAAGGAGGCAGGTAAAGTGGCTCAAGGGGTCCATGATGGGGTCAACCAGGCCGGCAAGGAGGCAGAGAAATTGGGCCATGGGGTCAACCACGCTGCTGGCCAGGCTGGAAAGGAAGCGGAGAAACTTGGCCAAGGTGTCCACCATGCTGCAGGCCAGGCTGGGAAGCAGGAGGACAGGTTGCAGCAGAATGTGCATAATGGGGTCAACCAAGCCGGCAAGGAGGCCAATCAGCTGCTGAATGTAGGTGAACAGGGGTGGGGAAGTGGGGAGAAGGGTGTTGGGGGAGGGAGAGGTTCAACCCTTGGGACATTTTGGGGAGCCCACGTCACCATCATTTGGTGAAAGATGCTTGGGCAGCTAAGCTTCGGGGGAAGCTTGGGCTTCCCACTCTCCATCTCCCTTACAAAGGAGCTGGTGGCCAACCCGTCAGACTGATTAAGCCATCTTATCTGCAAAGCCCTGTATTAGAGAGTGTGGACAGGACCCCAGCCCCACCTCCAGGGAGCTGTCCTCTCAGTTAAGGCAATCGGTAGGGAGGAGCACTGCCTCCCCTGGGGAACAGGAAGCAGTTTCTGAGGCCAAGATCTATTATGGAGCAAAGAGAATGAGTGTTGAGAAAACCCAGAACGTCAGCATGAACTTGAGGACTAGCTTTGGAAGATAAGCCCACTCTGTTTAATTTTCATAGCAAGCCTCTGAGGTAGTCAGGGTAAGGATGCTGACTCCCTGATTCTCAGATAAGGAACCGGAAGCTCAGCGAGGTTTGAGGGACTTGCCAAGGTCACATGGCTAGCACACAGCTTTGGTGAATTGCAAGTTAGGCTTTTTTCTCTTCCTCCACACTGCCCTGTCAGAGGAGGCCTTCCAGAGGATTTTCTTCCTTTCTTCCTTCCTTTGTTTGTTTCTTTCTTTTTCTGTGCCATGCAGCATGGGCTTCCCTGGTGACTCAGATGGTAAAGAATTTGCCTGCAAGACAAAAGACCTGAGTTCGATCCCTGGGTTGGGAAGATCCCCTGGAGGAGGGCATGGCAACCCACTCCAGTATTCTTGCCTGGAGAATCCCCACGGACAGAGGAGCCTGGTGGGCTACAGTCCATGGAGTTGCAAAGAGTCGGACATGACGGAGCAACTAAGCATAGAGAGCATAGCCATGTGGCATATGGGATCTTAGTCCCAACCGGGGATCCACGTCCCACTTTCTGCATTGGAAGTTCAGAGTCTTAACCACTGGATCGCCAGGGAGACTTCCTGGGGGATTTCTGATCCCCACTTACGTAGAGGGGACAGATACTGGGAGGCAAGCTGTACCACACACGGCATTATGGGCACCAAGGAGGAGCAAGAGA
Organism: Tragelaphus eurycerus; assembly: GCA_935064755.1. Lineage (NCBI taxonomy): Eukaryota > Metazoa > Chordata > Mammalia > Artiodactyla > Bovidae > Tragelaphus > Tragelaphus eurycerus. Next base: position 11,507,535 of record CAKXYN010000020.1, read on the forward strand.
AGGCTGACTCCTGCCTGCCCCAGTTCCGCACTCTCCACTCTCCATGCTGAGTCTTGGGACACCGGCTTGCAGACTGGCCCAGGCCTCGAAAGCTGCCAGCCACGGAGCCAGGGATGGGAGGGTGTGGAGAGAAGAACTATGTTGAAAGTGTGTAGGGTAAGGGAGAGGGCTGTGAGTCAGGTGCCAGGATTCACTGAATAGAGCCCAAGAGTGGGTGGTTTGTTTGGGGATTCAAGGCTAGCAGCATCAGTGCAGAGGCAGAGGCACTGCTGAGAGTCTGTGGAGGGTTCAGGATGGGGATCAGCCCGAACCAGTGATCAGGCTGGAGTGTGTGTAGAAGAGTGTGTTAGAGGTCAGGGCGGAGGTTAAACTATGGCCTTGGTATTGGTGTGGCTCCTCTGGGCTCCCTTTCTAGTGAGGCCCCTTCTCAGTGACTAAGAACGTCTCATTAACCAGAACAAAAGGGAATTGAGGGAAGACTGACCAGCAAGGGCAGACATGGTTCCTGGCTTCTCCTCTCATGGAATTCCCACAGCCACGTGGGCTTTGGGTTTTCTTTCTGGACAGTGCGGGTCGGCGGGTGAGCTTATGCCTCCCACCCAGCCCCAGTCACCCTAGGGGAAACGGGCCACTGGGAAAAAAGAAGTTGGGAGACCCTCAAGGTCTTGGGGGTTGTAACAACAGTCTGGGCTTCGTCCACAGGACGGTCGTCCAGGCGGATCCACCGCCCAGCACGGAGGGGCCGCAACCACAACCTTAACATCTGGAGTAAGTCTCAAGCATACAGCATGGACTCGGAGGGTGGTGGTGCGGGGAGCGGAGGCTCTCCCCAGGTGGTAGGTGGGACAGATGCTGGGACTGACCCTCTTGTCCTTGAATTTCAGGCTTCGGTCAACAAGCCCTTCATGGCCTTGTCAGTCCTGTGGAAGGTGAGTGCCCAGGTGGTTTCTGGGAGATGTTCTCACACCTGCTCCCATCACCTGTTCATTGAGAGCTGTGCTGAGGACAGACACTCAGGCTTTGCAGATGCCAGCCAACCCATTTCCCAGCTCTGGTCTGCCTTGCCTCCCTGCTCTCTGCCCTTCACATCTTGTGCTCACCTTTTGGGCTCTTTCTATTCCCATCCAAGCAGAAGAGACCTCCAGGGGTCCCTATGCATCTAGGAGCCAGGGTTGGGAGGGGCTGCTGAAACCTTCCCGTGTGTGCCTGTCACCACACCCCTCGGCATCTCCTGTCACACTCCCTCCCTTCACTGTGACTCCCTCGGCTATTCTGTTCCTGCTGTCTTGTGGCAACATCCTGGGTGGCGGGAACCCCAGCTCTGTCCCTGGTGGGATAGCAAGTCCCTCCCCACCCCCACCAGGCTAAAGGCTCTTCTGGGATCCTGGGCCTCCCTCTAGACCCAAAGAGAAGTCCTAGGTCTTGTCTGTGCTCAGAATATTCAGTGGCCTGAAACTGGATCCAATGGGTGAGGGTGTAGAACAGCCCTAAGACTATGCCAAAAACTCAGAGACACACCCTTGTTTATTCCCGGGCTCTGGAGGTGGTGGAGGATCCTCTCAGGCAAAGCAGACAAGGCCTCTCAGTCTCTACCGGGGCTCCTGGCACCTGTGTCTGGGTGGACCGGCTCCCTGTTCTTCCTGAGTCTAGGTGCCGCCTTCCTTAAGATAGTCCCTAGAACATAAGCAATTCCTGGCCAGAATAGCTAGTCTCCCTCTCATCTCTTTATGGGGTGTGAGGGCACAGGATTCTGTATCCACTCCCTCTCTCCTTCTCTCCTCCAGAGCGTCACCAGCATCATTCCCTAAGCTGATGAACTGGCCTGGTTGAAGACACTGACATTCCTATTGTCATATCCGCTGAAGTGACCTGAAGGAGCTGGGGCACACAGGGTGGGGTTGGGGGGGGGCGGGGAAGGGAAGGGGGAGGATGGATTTCTAGAGTCCCTTAGGGGACAATACTGAAACTTGTGAATAAATACAACACACTATACAACATCATGGGCTATTGTGCTCCCTAAGCGGGGGATCCATGGGAGGAGGCTTGTCTTTCCTCCTCTTGCTGCTTTGCTGGAGGAGCCAGGGGTCTGATGCACAGGATGGGTGGAGCTGGAGATTTGGGGCTGATCTGATGGAAGAGGGTGGTTACAGGGACAGGTTATACTTCACTAGTGCAAAGTTTGTGCTTGGCACGGAGAGGAAATCCATGCAGGGAAAGCCCCTCCCGGCCAGTAGTGGGGGGAGGAGCACCCGGGGGAAAAATGGCAGGAACCTTGGTGGAGCCCAGAAAGTTAGCATCCTCATTCAGGGGTGTGGACCCAAAGGAATACCAATAGTGACCCATGTGTATTGTGTAATTATGGCATGCTAGGCTCCCCGTGCATTACATGCATGACCTCACCGAATCCCCTCAATTGACCAGTTAGGTAAGAGGTACTGCTATTGCTTCATTTTATAGAAAATCACACGGAGGCTCAGGCAAGTTAAGAAACACGACCAAAGTCACACAACAAGTGGAGAGAGAAACAGCCACAAAGGATATTCTGAAAACCCAGAGGTCTTTTGCTGTTTATTTATTTTTTTTAACATTAAAAAATATTTTTGGTTGCGCTGGGTCTTTGTTGCTGTGAGCAGGCTCTCTCTTGTTGTGGAGAGTGGGGGCTACTCTCTCATCATGGTGGATGGGCTTCTCATCGCAGTGGCTTCTCTTCTTGCAGAGAACAGGCTCTAGGGTGTGCCAGCTTCCGGAGGTACAGTTCATGGGTTCAGTAGTTGTGGCTCCCGGGCTCTAGGGCACCTTCTCAGTAGTTGTGGTGCACGGGCTTGGCTGCCCTGCGGCTTGTGGGACCTTCTCGAGGACCAGGGATCGAACCTGTATCCCCTGCATTGGCAGGCAGATTCTTATCCACTGTACCACCAAGGAAGTCCTCTTTTGCTGTTTAGTATCAGTAGGGGAGGGGACTCAGTGAATAAGGAGAGAGGAAGGAGGCACACGTGCAAGGTCTTCTCTCTTGGTGGGACCACAAAGGGCTCAGGGGGAAGGACAGGAGGGAGGCCTCTTTATGAGAGGAATGGTGACACACGAGGCCCTGTTTTCAGATCTGTGGATGGCTCAAAGCCCAGAGTAATGCTGCTGCTGCTGCTGCTAAGTCGCTTCTGTGCAACCCCATAGACGGCAGCCCACTAGCTAGCAACTACTATATACTGAGCATACAGTAGGTTCCAGGTACCATATGAAAGATACTCTACAACCCTTTAAGCTTCCTACAACCCAAAGGATATGATCTACACTGTATGGATGAGGAAGTTGAGGCTCCAAGGGGCCAGGCCACTTGCCTGGGGTAACCTGTGAGAAAGTAGCAGGCCTGTCTATTTCCAGAACCTGACCTTGCCCAGTTACCTATAAAGTCTGTAGAATACTCACCTAGCATGGGTGGAGTGCTGGGAGACCAGGTGCCTGTGGGCCATGTCCTTCCCCTCCAGGGGCCACCACTTCCTCTCATATAAAGGAGGGCGGAGGTCTGCAAGAGAGGACTACAAACATGGCTTCCAGCTCCAAAATTCTGTCAACCCGTGGGACCAGAAATAGAGACAGTGTTTTTGCCCTTGGGGAATTGAAAGGCTTCCTGGGAAGGCTTCCCCAGTGGCTCAGCCGGTAAAGAATCTGCCTGCAAAGCAGGAGACACGGGAGATGTGGGTTCGATCCCTGGGTCGGGAAGATCTCCTAGAGGAGGAAATGGCAACCCATTCCAGTACTCTTGCCTGGAGAATCCCATGGATGGAGGAGCCTGGTGGGCTGCAGTCCATGTGGTCGCAAAGAGCTGGACACCACTGAGTGATTAAGCACAAAGCACAAACAGAATTTGAAAACAAACACAAAGTGATGTATCAATAAAGACTAAATTTAGGACATACCAGGGAAGGGAGGGGCCTGATATGCACAGTAAAGGCAATGTTCTGGGCACTTCATATTCTCTGTGTTTTTCCTTGTTTGTAGAATACCACTATTTTATTTTATTATTTATTTATTTTTTGCCTCACTGCCTCCCCAACCACAGATAGAACCCAGGCCCCCAGCAGTGGAAGCTCAGTGTCCCAACCACTGGACCACCAGGGAAGTTCCTACTTAAACAATATATGCTCCTTTTTTTTTTCCCCCCTGGCAATATCTTATTGCAAAAATGAAAGAATTTTACAGTGGATACCTGCATACTCACCTCTTGGACTCCACCATGAACATATTACTATGCTTGCTTTATCACAGTTCCACTCAACACACACCAAGCCATCTAGCCATGTACTGATACTTTTTCTTTTTTTGCTATACAGTAGGTCCTTGTTGGTTATACATTTTAAATATAGCAGTGTATACATGTCCATCCCAAACTCCCTAACCATCCCTTCCCCTGATCCTTCTGCTTGGGTACTAATACATTTTCGATGCTTTTCAAAGTAAATCCCAGAGCTTTGTTTCTGGCATTTCAACAAACAGAAGCATTCATTCCTATTGGGTTGGCCAAAAAGTTCATATAGTTTAAAGTAACAATAAAAGACATATTTTCCATTTTCACAAGAACTTTATTGAACAACTGTTCACTAACCAAACGGACTTTTTGGCCAACTCAATGCCGCGTGTTTCCTACACATGTGGGAACAGAGGGTCGACTCTGTGTTGAACGTCCTTTCAGCTGGTCTGGAAGAACCCCTTCCGAGTGGGGAATCATTCTTTCAGAAAGTAAAAGCTTTCGTTGATTCTATTTGCCCCCATTTTCTTGTTAGGTTGGCTTGAATGGGGTTCCCAAAAGTGCCAAAGAGATACAGGGTAATGCTGGGGGTCAGTCCTGGGAGGCTTCTGGAAGAGGAGGGTTGATCCAGATCTGAAGGTTACAAGAGGCACGGCTCAGTCCTGCCTCAAGGCCTGGCGAGCTCTGCTTCCTCTGCTAGGGACGTTCGCCTTGCCTATCTGTCCTTTCCTGCCTCCCCGGTTTGAACAAAGGGCTATCTCTGCTCCCATAGTGCACTGATCCTGGTCTTCAAGGTGTTGTGACAAACTGTAATTATATACTTGTGTCTGTGTGTGCATGCTCAGTCACTTCAGTCGAGTCCAACGCTTTGTGACCAAATGGACTGTAGCCTGCCAGGCTCCTCTGTCCATGGGATTCTCCAGGCAAGAATACTGGAGTGGGTTGCCATGCCCTCCTCCCGGGTATCTTCCCAACCCAGGGATCGAACCCACGTTTTCTGCATTACAGGCAGATTCTTTACCCACTGAGCCACTTGGGAAGCCTGCAATTATCTCCTTACCTGTTTCATATCCATTTCCCCTAGACTAAGAGGTTCCGGAAGAGGGGTCAAGGCCGGGCACAGGTGTCTGGCAACTAGTAGAAGAGAGGCTACTGGCTGGAGCAGACTTGGGATGTATAAGCAGGAAGCCCGAAGCTGGGCCAGACAGGCAGACTCAGAGGAGGGAGTCAGAAAGAGAGGAGGCCAGTTGCCGAGGCTGTGGAAGAACAGGGAGAGGAGGCTGGGTGGGACCATTACCGCCAGCACTTATTGGGTGTTCACCCTAGACTAAGCATTTACAGACATGATTCAGTCACCCTCATAACCTTCCCTGAGGCAGGTCCCATGATCACCCCCTTAGAGATGATGAAGCCAAGGCTCAGAGAAGGGAAAGAGTTGATGGAGGCCACCCCAGCTAGTAGGCAGTGATGGCTGGCTCCTCGACCTGAGCACTTTCCTGCTGGGCATCTCTGCTCAAGGGGTGGCGGTGGGCTTCCTTGTGACCCTGGGTTGGAGGAGGGCTACTTCCAAATAAGTTCCCCGTACCAAGTTGTTTCTTGTCGGGGGAAGGGGAGTGGGAAGCACATTGCTTGTGGGATCTTAGTTCCCGGACCAGGGATTGAACCTGTCACCCCCGGAGTGGAAGTGGGGAGTCCTAACCATTGGACTGCTAGGGAATTCCCCAAATAAGTCCTCTTTAAAAGAAAATTTCTGCCTTTGGCCCATTCAGGGGGTACCTGTGTGCCTGTGTGTGTGTCTCAAAATTAAACAACTGCCAGGAAAGTATTCCAACAGCAGTGATGTGTCTGACACTAGCAAGAACATATTTTCGAGTCTTCTTATTCGCCAGGCACCATGCTAAGCTCTTTGCGTGTGTTACCTTGTGTCATCCTTGTATCTACCCCTCTTGCAGTAAATAATCAAGTCAGGATTTGAACATGGGCTCCAGGAAAGGGGGAGGTGAGCCAGCAGCTGCCAGTCTGAGGCCCAGGACCCTGGAGAGGGGAGCAGAGATGCCACTAAGCCTGAGCCCCATGCCCGCTCCATCCTTGATTCCAGCCTCCCCCTGAAGCCTCCTGCCTGGCCTCTGTACACCTCAGGCCCACCCCCACCCCAATCTGTTGTCAGTTAAACATCTGAATCAGGTCACAACCTTCCTTGGTTCCTAGCCCTTGGCTGGTTCTACCTCATTAGCAGTCAAAGTCCTCACCACAGTCCCCAAAGTTCCACAATCTGGCCTAGTTGTGTCTGACTTCAACTGCTCACATTTCCCCTCTGCACAAACCACAATGGTCCTCAAACAGAATAAGCAGGCTCCCACCTCAGGGCCTTTGCCCTGTTTCTCTGCTTGGAATCTCCGGGCTCCAGATATTCTCATGGCTCACTCTCACTTCTTTTCAGTCTTGGGTCATAGATCACATCTCAAAGAGCCCTTTCCTGACCACGCTATTTAAAACACTATGAGGGGGTTCCCTGGTGGCCCAGTGGTTAGGATTCTGCGCTTTCACTGCTGTGACCTGGTTTCAATCCCTGGTTGGGGAACTAAGATCCTGCTAGCCAGGAGGCACAGCCAAGAAAACAAAAAAACCCCAAACTAAAGCAAACCCCAAACTCCATCTTGTCTATTTCCTCATCCCCTTGTATCTTTCTTTATAAGACTCTTCATCACCTGATATGTTCATTGTCCAATCTCCCCTTAGTGAATGTGAGCTCCCCAAGGAGGGTGATTTTCATGATCTTGTTCTATGCTGTACTCCATGTCCTAGAACAGACATGACACAGAGTAAGCACTCAATAAACACTTGTTGAATGAATGAAGTAGTGAATTAGAGAGAAAAGCTGAAATCAGAGGGTCTGGGCATATCAGATTTGCGGATACTGTTATGCATAAAAGGAGAGAAGAGGCACGGAGCTGTAGGAGAAAAGGCTGTTTGGAGTCAGACAGATTTAGGTGAGATTCTGACAGCTCCGTTTTGCCATGATCTTGTATATGATTTTGTATGTGTGTTAAACAGCTCACGACCTCAGTTACCTCATCTGTAAAATGGGAATAATATCTATCTCTCGAGATTATAGTGAGGACTAAATGAGATCATTCATGTGAAAGCACCTAATCTTCTGTTTATTAAATACACAACATGCCTTAATAAACATGCCTTCAGACTGATTTGAAGTGACCCCTCAGGTCCACAGATGTCTGAGGGCAGTATTTTTCCAGAAGGTATAAATGGGACTACTGGTGGCATGGGAGAATTTAGATGGCTTGTGAACATGGCTTTGAATAAGTCTGAATCAAAAAGTGAGAAACTTAACTGTTTTCTTAAAATGTTTAAGAAACGTTCTGATTAGGTGAAGAAGGAGACTCCATTTCTGTGCTTGTGGGCTCAGAACACCTCTCTCAGATGTGCTAATCTTTATTTTTTAAAACAAAGAGGATATAGGAACTGCCACCAGCTATAATGTGATACAATTGCTTGCTTCTCACTTTGTTTTTTTGTACTTTCTATTTATGGGCTAGTGATCCTGGCTTTCTACTTAGAGTAGTGATATAAAGTATTCTCTTAAAATATACTTAAGAAGGTAAGCTGGCTCCAAGGAGAGAGAAAGAAGAAAGAAGGAACAGGGCAGCTCTATGCCATGGTGAGGATGTCCCATGAGGGAAGTATGGGAAAGAGTCTTAGAGTTGGCGAGCATGTGTGCCACCTCCTTCCCTGAGGTCCTGTGTGGGTGGGGAGCAGGGAGTCCTGGGGGGTGTGGGGTGTCCATCACTAACCCCGGAGGCCTCGGATTTATGCCTCTGCCCCTCACATGGCCCGGAGCAAAACCCAAACCAATTCTACCCAGAGAAGAATGAAGGTTCTGAAAACCAGGAGAGGGTCTCAGGCACCAAGAAGACAGAATACGCTGGGAACCAGGCTCAGGAGCGAACCAGGCTGGACTGGGCTTTGCCACTACTGCTGCTGCTGCTGCTGCTAAGTCGCTTCAGTCGTGTCCAACTCTGTGCGACCCCATAGACGGCAGCCCACCATTATAACCTCTCTGAGCACCAAGTTCAGTCCCTAAATGGGGGTAATAATAAGACCGATTCTTCCAGGGCTGTCTGAGCCTTAAAGTGCTTAGTCCAGTGCTGGGCACATAGAAAGCCATAGATCAACTGCAGCTACAAAGATAATGACGACTACTATTGTATTACCATTGCCACTATTGTTATCATTAAAGAGTCAGCGATGGAAAAATAGGGAAGTAGGAAGGAGCAGCAGAGGACAGGCAGTGTTTACATCGTGAGAGGTGATGGATGTTACAAGTTGGGGTGCGGGTGCTGGGGTGGAGAGATACTGACTGAGAGACATTGAGAAAGGCAGATGGAAACCGGCCCCTCCTAACCGGGCGATGAGTCCCAGCAATACAGGCAGTGCCAAATGGGAGGACCTGGGGTTCATGGGAGTGGGAGAAATGGCCACACTTGCTGAGCAGTGAGCCATGAGCCCTCCGGAGGATGCTCGAGTTCTGCATCCTGAGCTGGGCCCAGGGGAGAGGACCACTGTGCTGACCCCTCCTCCCTCGCCAGTGCTGCTCTGGCTTGTTGGGGAGCAGCTGGGGGCAGGGTGGGGTGAGCTGGTGTAGTCCCAGCCCTCACAGCAGGCTGTGAGCTCACACACATGCCCCCTCCAGGCCTGGCAAACAGGATAGGTGCCTGGGTCAGGCCTGGTAAACAGGATAGGTGCCTGGGTCAGCTGCACCCTGCCTAGGTCTTTCCCTCCCACTCGTTCCCTGGGGGTGGCCGGCCCACCCAGCTCCCCTGCTCCACACCCATCTTTCTCAGCCCAATGCTAACTGACACGCCCTGATGACCACTCTGAGGATGGCGGCCACTTCCTTCCCTGACTGATGCCTGGGGTCCCAGGCTCTCTGTGGCTGGAAGGCATGGCAGTGTCAGGCTCTCACCTGTAGGTGGCAGTATGGGAGGTGAGAGAGATGGGAGAGATGAAGGCTGGCGAAGGTCACCTGCACCCATCATGGTGCCCTGGATCCAGGCTGGCTTACACCTAGGATGGGTCCTGTTCCACTGGCTCCTTATCCTCGCTCCCTCTTTTGACATCCTGTCTGATTCCTCCCTCCTAAGTCCCCTCCACCCCACCACCTTTAGGAGGCACCACCAGCCTAGCTCCCCAGATGCCCCCACCCCCACCCTGCGCCCCAGATTCCTGGGGTTGGGAAATCAGAACACTTTGGCACCAAACTCATCCCATTTCTTCCTCCCTCCCTGATGCACAGACTCCCTCTCTGTTTCGACACAGACACTCAGACTCACAATTACAGCTTATTACCCTATCGGGTGGTTGGATCTGAGTCACTGTGGGGAGGGACCCTGAACCGCCCAGCCCTGCCACCTTCTCCCAACCTACACTATAAGGAGTAGCGGAGTGGAGGAGGACTTTGGGAAGACAAGGGCATCTGGGGAGGGAGAGAGCAGGCTGCAGACCCAGAGGGAGGGCGAACAAGAAGCCAGAAGGAAGGAGAGAAGGGAGGAGGGCCGGCAGACATCAGGGAAGTGACAGGGCCTGAAAGGGAACCTGAGTGGAAAGAAGACACTCAGGAGAGAGGAAGTGAGGCAGAGATGAAGCTAAAAGGGTCTCTGGCCTGCCTCCTGTTGTTCCTGCTCCTGGGCAGTGGGGAGGCTAGCCCGCTGCAGAGTGGAGAGGAGAACACCAGAGAAGAAGTTGGGGAAGCCATTGGACATGGGGTGGGAGAGGCCTTGGGACACGTGCTGGGAGAAGCCGCCATCCACGGAGCCCAGAAGGCCATTAGCCGAGGTACTGGAAAGACAGCGGGCTTGGGAATCAGGGAGGCCAGGGACCCCCACTTGGGGGATGCTCTTGCCCACAAGCTTAAGGAAGCGAGCCACGCTCTTAAAAATACTGGGAGTGAGGCCGGCAGACAGGCTGAGAATATCATCGGACATGGAGTGGACCCTGCCCACAAGTCCTGGCAGGGGCCGCCCGGCAGCAACGGAGCTTGGGTGAGTGGCTGGAAGGCCGCTGCGGAAATGGGAGGCTATGGGCAGTTGGGCTGAGGATCCCGGAAAGCAGCTGAAAGGAGGGATGCCTCCTTATCGGTGGTGACCCTTCCACGTCAGGACTCCCTCCTCCACTGCCCTGGGTCTCTCTCCACCTGCCTCCCACTGTGTCCTGCTCCGGTTCCTAGAGAGGTTCCTCTGAGTTGCTCTGCCCGCTCTCCTCCACCCCAGAGTGAGGAGGTCACACACACTCAGTACAGCCATGTCGTTCTTTCAGGGAACCAATGGGCAGCCTCCATCTGGAGGCCATGGCATCCCTGGCTCTCAGGGCAGCTCTGGAGGCCCAGGGGACACCCAGGACCACGTGTTCTCTGGAGGCTCAGGTGGCAGCTTTGGAGCTGATGCTCAGGGAGGCTCCTGGGGCCAGGGAGGCCACAGAGGGGCATTCAACTCGGGGGCCAACTCTCAGGTAAAGTAACCATCACCCCCTGATGCTTGCCCCCTCCGTGCCCTCAAGCCCACACTCTTGGCGCCCTCCCCCGTGTCCTTCCTGATCCCAAGCTCATCTCACCCTTCCTGCAGGGAACCGCGCCCCAACCTGGTTCAGTGAGAGGCAGCAACAACAGAAATACAGAAGTAAGAGGAAGAGCCTGGAGAGGCAGAGGTGTCTGGATGCATGTGATAGAAACTGGGAGAGACACAGCGGAGAGAAAGATGGGCAGGGGAGGGGTGGAAGGAAGAAGCAGACTGGTTGGGGAGAGACGGGTGTGGGGACGAGGCTCAGAAGAGTGAGCTAGGCTTGTGGGGAGAGAGGCACCGGGACAGGAAGCCAAGCCGAGGATGCAGGAGAGCCTGGCCCCGGGGAATAGCCTCGACTGGAACCCCACCCCTCCCCTTCCTTCCACAGTGCACCACCCCCCTGGCTCAGGTGGAAGCTCTGGCAACTCTGGGGTAAGAGGACGGGGCAACCTGAAGCATTTTTGCATGGGGAAGAGACAGAGAAACTCTACTCAGCTCACTCTGGGTGGGAAATATTCCTGAGGGAGGAGGGAGAAGGAGGAAAGCCTTCTCCCTTGGTGTTCTCATCTTTAGACCTCACTCTGGTCTCTTGGCTCAGATGGTAAAGAATCTGCCTGCAATGAGGGAGATCAGGGTTGGATCTCTGGGTGGGGAAGAGCCCCTGGAGAAGGTAATGGCTATTCACTCCAGTATTCTTGCCTGGAGAATCCCATGGACAGAGGAGCCTGGCGGGCTACAGTCCTTGGCATCGAATCGAACAGGACTGAAGTGACTGACGCTGGTCTCTTCCTGCTCCTCAGGGAAGCAGCAGCAGTGGCGCCAGCAGTAATGGTGGCGGCAGCAATGGCGGCAGTAATGGAGGCACCAGCAGTAACAGTGGAGGCAGCAATGGCGGCGGCAGCAGTACCGGTGGAGGTAGCAATGGCGGCGGCAGCGGTACCGGTGGAGGCAGCAATGGCGGCGGCAGCAGTACCGGTGGAGGCAGCAATGGCGGCGGCAGCGGCAGCTCTGGGTCCAGCTGGGTATGTTTCACTCTTTTGTTGAAGGCAGAGATGGGGCCCCTGGTGGTCCCTGCTGAGGACACTCACTCCAGGGTCTTCCTGAAAGCTGCCAGCCCCAGGGTAGCTGGCCTCAATGGAGTTGTCATCCCAGGCCTCCCAGCTCATGTTGCCCACCTTTCAGCCCCACCAGGCGGTGCCACTGACACGTGCCCTCTAATTCCAGAAGAGTTTACTGGAATTAGTTTACTGTGTTTATCCTAGCCCCTTGCCATCCACTTGGTGATGGGGGATGCTGTCTCTTGTCTAATCTCTGCTCCTGCAGGCCTGTCTACTTGATAAATCTGACCAGAGCTGGGGTGGTGGATGGAGCCAGAGAGGTGGGCCCAGGGAAACATGACACTTATTTGGCAAGCTCCCAGGAGGTCTGGGACAAGACCACATGTGGAGACTTAAGGACACTTACAGAACTTCGGTGTAGATGCTAATAATAGTGTCCGCACAGGAGGGATGAGAGGGTCAGTAGGGGACCATGACCTGGGAGCTGGATGAGGGTGGAGCTCCGACCAGGGGGCCTGCAGAGAGGGGGCACAGCTGGCTTTTTTGGGGTTCTGGGAAAGGTCTCAGGCAAGAACAAGCCAGGTGCTGTAAGCTGCCATAACTTACTGCTCTCTGTAACCACCTGCTTTCCCTCCATCTAGGACACTAGAAATTCTGATCATGGTAGCTCCTCCCAGGTAAGGATTCTAGGGGTCCCTTCTCCTCTCTAGGTTCCAGGAGAGGGTGAGGGGATGGGGACTTACTTCAGGAACTCTGGGCCCTTCCAAGTCCTTTGAAGCCCCCACATGGACTCTTGCTCTCCCTTGTAGGGATACAATCCCAACTCCTCCTCGGGGAGCAGAGTTGGAAGTGGTGGCGGAAACAAACCCGAGGTGAGTGTGAAGAGGCATGAGAGGTGGGCAATGGTGGGAGAGGACAGCTCCCTAAGTCCCCACAGGGAACGGGGGCGGATGCTGATGGGGTGATGGACCCAGGCCAGCCTTGGGGTGCAGAGTGCAAAGGCTGCAGTCTGCAGGGCTGGACTAGGCGTCTGGGTGGGGACCAAGAGTCTTCTCTTTGTCTCTCCCACAGTGTGACAACCCACACGTGTCCGGGGGATCTGGGGGTCAGGTGAGAGCTGAACCTGCAGTGACTGCAGTTCATCCTTGCAGTGGTGCCCCCTCCTCAATGCAGCTCCGCTCACCCCTCTCCTAATGCCAGCCTCTGTCCCAACCCTGTCTGTGGGGAATTTACAGTCCAGGGGGAAGAAACCATGGGCATGCTCCTTAAAAGACTAATTAGCTCCCAAGTAATAATTAATTGTAGGTCCTTACATGATCTGTCTCACATTAGACCACAGACTGGGGCTGTGAACAATGGAACGAAAACCAGACCTTTTAGAAACAAGATTGTTTCAAATGTCCTATACCCGACCAGTGAACAATATTTGGTGATGAGTTTTGAAACTGATTTTGAAAGCGTACCTTTCCCTCCTAGTTATCCTGGAAATCTGGCTCTCTGTTAGCACCTGCTGAGCTGACAGAGGAGGTGTTGCGCTAAGGTCCACAGGCAGCGCCCAGAGGTCTTGTGAAAATGCAGATTCTGATTCAGCAGGACTGGGGTGCGGCTGAGACTCTGGTTTCCAACAAGCGTCCTGCCGAGGCTGCTAGCCTGTGTGAGAGGACGAGGAGCACGCCCAGTGAGGAGGAGGGCACTACAGGGAGAAGGCTCTGTGAAGAGCTCCTCACATGTCAGGGACACTAACCTTTTATGGGTAGACAGGTTTTAAGAAACCTCCCAGTTTGTAATTCTATTTTTAGTTTTCTTTTTGCACACCAAAGTCTTAAATACGTAGTGAGGTGGAAAAACAGACAAAAATAACAGAATAATCAGTCAATTCAGTTCAGTTCAGTCACTCAGTCGTGTCCGACTCTTTGTGACCCCATGGACTGCAGCACGCCAGGCCTCCCTGTCCATCACCAACTCCCGGAGTCCATTCAAACTCATGTCCATCGAGTCAGTGATGCCATCCAACCATCACATCCTCTGTCATCAAGGAGATATTTATTTTATTATATTTATTTACTTTTTGGACTTGCCCCACAGTGTGTGGGATCTTAGTTCCAAGTTGCTTTAGTCGTGTCCAAGTCTTTTTGACTCTGTGGACTGTAGCCCACCAGGCTCCTCTGCCCATGGGGATTCTCCAGGCAAGAATACTGGAGTGGGTTGCCATACCTCCTCCAGGGGATCTTCCCGACCCAGGAGTCGAACCCATGTCCTTTATGTCTCCTGCATTGGCAAGTGGGTTCTTTACCACTAGCGCCACCTGGGAAACCCCTTAGTTCCCTGACCAGGGATCAAACCTGCACCCTCTGCATTTCAAGGAAGAGTCTTAACCACTGGGCCGCAGGGGAAGTCCCAAGGGGATATTTTTTAAAACCAAATGTAAGAAGAAAGAATTGACAAGTGGAAAGGCAGTGAATTTTGAGTTAAAAGATGGAGGTTTGAACACCAGCAGTATCACCTTTCATCTGTGTGTCTCCAGGCAAGTCAGTTGACCTCGCTGAGCCTGGGCTTCCTCTTGTGTCAAACAGGGACAGCGAAGCTAACTTGTTGACCCCCGTCTTCTACTGCAGAGCTTTCTGCATCGTAATCACACCAAGGTGGTTCAGAGTCCTGGCACTGGAGTCTAACACGGAGACAGGAGCTGGGAAAAGCTGCTGGACAGCTCTCTGCTTCAGTTTCCTTCTGTAAAGCAGAGCCGTTTCCACATGGGAAAGTGGTGGAGAGAGGCACATTGCCCCATGCACAGTGGGACTACATGTTGGCTACTAGTGGTGTTTGGGGAGCAAGGAATGGGGGGAAGAAAGAATATGGATTTGATTCAAGGGACTGGGTAGGTTAGTCTGGAGAGCAAGCAGCAAGTCAGTCCAGGAAGGCTTTCTGGAGGTGGCAGCTCTTAGGTGCTATGGAAAGAAGTGGGGTGGATGGCTTGACAGAGAGTACACAGTACAAAGGCTGAGAAGAGAGAGGTGATAGGCGGCATGCATGGCAGGATGCATGGAGCCTTGAACATTAGTCCCCTTTTCCCCACCCAGGGGCAGGGCTCCCATGGAGAAGGCGAAGCTGTCAGTGGAATCAACACCTTGGTGAGTGAGAACATCCCTCCTCTTGGGTCAGGACCATGGTGTCAAGCACCCCTGCCTGCCCTCCCCACCCTCCGACACCCGTGCCTCCCACCCTGCCTCCAGCCCACAGAGTGGGTTCTTACTCTCCTTCTGTTTCTCATTGGTCCCTTAGAACTCTCAGACATCTTCTGAGCCCTTCAACTTTGACACTTTCTGGAAGGTGAGTTTGGCAGGAGTGCTCTGCTCACTCTTCTTTGGAAACCAAACCTGTGGCTCTTGGTCCCACAGGCTGAAGTCTTTGGGCTATTGGGTTGGCCAAAATGTTCGTTCCAGTTTTTCCATACCATCTTTGGGAAAAACCCGATCAAACTTCTGGCCAACCCAATATAATGATTGTCAGCAGTGGCCCTTGACCTCTCTTGTCCTGAGGCCCTGAGTCAGTCACACTATGTCCAATTTGGCCATTCTTCTTCTTTTTTTTTCCTGCAGAATTTTAAATCCAAGCTGGGCTTCATTAACTGGGATGCCTTAAACAAGGTAAGGGCTGGAAGGCCGCGTCATTCTGATCTTTTTAAGAGAGGGATGTAGAGAAGAAAGCTAAACTCTGGCTAGGTGAGCCAGGGAACAGTGATGATGGTTATTAAGAAGACATTTCCGCCAGTCATTTAAAAAGAAAAGATAAAACGAGGAGGAAGGACAGCAGAGACCTGAAAAGAGAGGGAGAATTTCAAAACAGCTGGGAGTGGGGGATAAGGAGGGAGCAGATTTCTTTCACCTCTCAACATGCAGACCTGAACAGTCCTGAACCTCAGTTTCCCCGGAGAGTAAGTAGGCCTAATCCCCAGGAACCAGGGAGGGAGCAGAGGCAGAGAGAGGCAGGGCATGGACTGAATCATCACGGAGAGCTACAGTTCACCTGAGGATCGATGCCAAGAGAGAAAGGAAAAGGGAATGAACACTCCAGGCATCAGTCTGGGCCCTGCACATACGTGATCTTAGGAGATGCTCAGAGCCCAGAACCCCCTTGTCCTTCTTCCCTGCCTACCTCTTGCTCTCGCAGGGGAAGCTCTGGTCGGGCTGGTCTGACACCAGAATAGCAAATGTATCTCCAGAGCAGAGGGGTGGACTGGAATGGGGGGTGAAGGACAAATAAATGATTCAAATACCAAAGGCAGAAGCTGCAATCGGTGGTCCACTGATACTTTTGTTTGATTCATTTTCAAAGAACAATACGGCAACACTGGGCTCCTCTTTCTATGGCCTGTGAGAGCCCAGAGCTGAGAAGCAGCTGCCTCTTGCCACTGGGGCTTGCTCTCCAGCGGTCAGACGCTCCCTGCCCATCCCAGTCCTACTAGCCACCTGACTGGAGAAACTAGAGTTCCTGACCCTTCAAGTAAAAGAATGCAGACTAGGATTCTTGCTCTCCAAAACTCATGGGGGAGGGAGATGGTCGGTGGGGAGACAGAGAGGCGGTCCCCACCTCAGGAATGTCACCCTCTGGGAATAAGATGGGGACTGAAAGATGGGAGTTGCAGAAGCTCCCAGCTACAGCAGAGTTCTGGCTTGGAGGGATGAAATGAATAAAACATTTTCTATTTCATAGAGAATGGTCTCTGGTAAGGGCAAGACTCCTTGCTGTGGACCATGCTCAGGCCTGTGAGCATGGGCACTTAAGAATTTAATGGGAGAACCAGGGCATGCACAGATACTTCCCAGGGGTTCAAACGTTTTTGCACATCTAGGAGGGCAGGAAAGGGAATGCTCGCCACCAGGCAGGATTCACTGGGGGTGGCTCCCCTAGGAGCAGATCTCCCAGGAAAGGGATAGGACACAAGAGATGGGCAGAGAAGAGAAGGGAGAGATCCACCTCCTTCATGGTAGGGGGAGGGGCAATTAGGGAGCCAGGACTCGGCCAGATGAGGAGTGAGGACAGGGGACCACACGTTCCTGGCAGGTATGGGGGTTTCCAAGCCCAAGAGCTGGACTTGACTGGATGACAGCCGTGGGTGCAAAGGTCCCTGTAGATTTCTGATGTGGAGGTCCCATCTACCCCTAACTTGATCCACTGCTCACCGAATCCCTAGTCCTTGAGCTCCCCCTTGGAACTTCTTTCTTTGCCCAGGACCAGAGGAGCTTCCACACCCCGTGACTTCCAGACACAGAACTACCAGATGGAGGGGAGCTCACCCCCCCAACCCATTCTTTAAACACCACTATCTCCCTACTAACCTCAATGCTTGCTCCAAAATAAATCTCAGCTATCCCACATTCCTGGTCTCTGCTCCTTTCTTAACGTCTCCACTGTTGTTCTGGGGGATGGGGAGGGGGCGGGGTGGTTGGAAGGGGGAACTTCAGCTCCACATCTCTAGGAGGTGGGCAGGTAGTAAGGTGGGAAGGTCCAGGGGGCAGGACCTGAGGTTGTGTTCTCCCTGACGCTGGGGGCGGGGGGTGGAACTGGGCTCGAGAAGACAGCTGTCGTGTGCTGCGGGGGTGACGGAGGGGTGGCTAATGGCTCCAGAGACCTAGCCTCCCTCTCCCTGTCCCCCAAAACAGTATTCTGGTGTCCCTAGAGGCACC
Source organism: Tragelaphus eurycerus (assembly GCA_935064755.1). Lineage (NCBI taxonomy): Eukaryota > Metazoa > Chordata > Mammalia > Artiodactyla > Bovidae > Tragelaphus > Tragelaphus eurycerus. Next base: position 11,525,095 of record CAKXYN010000020.1, read on the forward strand.
AGCTCCCTCCAGACCTCAGTCAGAGTGAATTCTGAAGCCTGAGGGAGGCAGGAGCAGGGGTGCAGGTGAGGGTGGGTTGGGACAGGCGCCTGGCTCACCAGCTTGCTCCCCACTTCCATCCACAGGGCCAAGCCCCACCCCCCAGCACTCGTGCCCTCCTCTACTTCAGGCGGCTCTGGGAGGTAGGAGAACTCTCACTCTTTGAAGAACTGGGAATCCTGGTGATCCTGTCCCTCTTCCCTCCCTCCCTCAAGGCAGCTACCCCTCTGCTGCAGTCTACCTGTCACAAAATTCCCCCTCTTCCCACTTCTGAGATGCATCATCTCCCCCAAGTCTTATCACCAGTACCATCAGCAATGTAACACCCTCAGTCTCCTGGAGGCTTATCTTCATCTAACCCCAAACTACACCCAGGCGCCAAAACCCGTTCTTGCACATGATCTTGAAACTTTCACAACAGGCTGCCACACTCCACCCTCTGAATCCTCTTTCCCTGTGGCCCAATCATCTTTCCTTCTTCCTCCAGGATTTCAAACACAACACTCCTTTCTTGAACTGGAAAGTCATTACTGAGGTAAGGGCTGTAGAACCCCTGGTTTGGGGGTCAGGACGCTTAGCTCTGGGGACACAGGGTTCGGGGCCCCGGGGCAGCGCAGCGGTGTGGAGATTCGGTTCTGCTTCCTCCCTGCTGAGGGAAGTTGCCTCCCTCGGTCTCTTCTTTCCTCCTTGTGTGTGTGCCCAGTGGAGGTGGGGTGGGAGAGGGAAGCTGTGAGTCATGGAGAAGGAGCTGGGTGGGAGGTCCTCCCAGGGATAAAAGCTGAGGTCACAAGTCAAGGGCTCCACAGGCGGGAGATCATGAAGTCGGCCACTGTCTCATCTCTGCTGTTGCTCCTGCTGTGTGTGGCCTGGCTCGGGGGGAGCCACAGCTGGGTGGGTACTGAAGGGGGAGCAGGGGGCAGGGGTCACGGGGTGGGGGAGATGGAGGGGCCCGGGCCTGGGCTCAACTCTCAGGGCCAGAACGGGGTCACTCAGGAGGAAAGCTGAAGGCCAGCGGGAGGGTAGTATCTATCGGGGGAGGAGGAGGAGGGAGGGTCAAGGTCGCATGCAGGCAGGTGCGGGAGTTGAGGGGGTGGGTCTGGTTATCTGAGTTCTGGGAAGGACGGGCAGGGCCTTAGCGTCCTGTTGAAGGCCACACTTGGGTTTCGTGGGGCTAGTGGCCTTCGGGAATCAGGACTCTTGGGCACTGAGGCCAGGGCCGCCGGCTCCCTTGTCTACGTGGGCACGTGAGGCTGGACAGAAGGGAACACATTGTCTTGATTTTTTCTAGAAAAGCTAGGGCTTTCAACTGTTCACAACTAATTGAATTTACACATGTGGACCAAGCCAAAACATGCCTGTGCAGGCCTGTGGTCCTCAAGTTTGTGTCCACGTTTTGGGGGCTAGTAGTGGGGTTAGAAGTTAGTGATAGAAAGAATGAAAAAGAAGTCAATGGCAGGTATGGATAAGGGGGAGTGTTAAGCCAGATTTGGGAAGAACATCCTGAGCCTGAGAAAGAGACAGGCAAGATTTCCCCTTGCCTTGATCAGAGGAGGGGAGGTGGCCTGTGCATCTGCAGTGCTTCTTCTTTTTAAAAAATATTTACTCATTTCCTTGGCTGTGCTGGGTCTTAGTTGCAGCATGCAGGAACTTTTATCTTTGTTCTGGCATGGGGACCCTTAGTTGAGGCATGTGGGATCTTAGTTCCCTGATCAGGGATCGAACCCAAGCCCCCTGCACTGGGAGTGCAGAGTCTAAGCCACTGGACCACCAGGGAAGTCCCTGCAGTGCTCCTTAAGGGCTCTGTCTGCTTTCCTGTATTTCTCCTTTGCCTCTCTCTCCTTTGACTTGGCCTCCGTGGGAACCAGCAGGCCTTCCAAAGACCCCGTAGAGAACGCATTTGGGAAGAGGGATCACCAGGCCTGTGAGGGGAGCAGGGTGTGTTGCAGGCTGAAGATGGGTGGGGCTGACGCGGGGGCTCCGCCCTGGGAGCTTGCATAGGTTCCCTCACTTGTTATTCTGGCTCAGGCCAGCGCTGCAGGTGCCTAGGTGATGGTGGGGCTGCCAAACCTGTTCTCTCCTCCTCGCTGCCCACTGAGTGTGGCAACCTGTCCTCTATCCAGGCCATCAGTTTCCTCCCGGCCCACCGCCTTCACCATAGGCAGCACTTATCACGGACCCTGAGAGGGGTGGGTGGGCTGGGTAGGATGCTGGCCTCCAGAAGGAGGGCAGAGCCTGGGCGGTGAGAGTCTGGCAAGGCCTGAAGGACTGCGAGGCCACCCTTGTTCTGACTCCCCCTTCCTTCCAGGGCGAGGACGTGCCATCACTTCAGAAGAGGGCAGGTGGGGCTGACCAGGTGAGTCCCTCCCTCAGAATGCCCTAGAAGGCCCATGGCCCCTTTCTGCCTGGCTCTTGTGCATGCTAAGTCACTTCAGTCATGTCCAACTTTTTGCGACCCTATGGACTGCAGCCCACCAGGCTCCTGTGTCCATGGGATTCTCCAGGCAGGAACACTGGAGTAGATTGTTATGCCCTCCTCCAGGGGATCTTCCTGACCCAGGGATCGAACCCACCTCTCTTATGTCTCCTGCATTGGCAGGCAGGTTCTTTACCACTAGCGCCACCTGGGAAGCCCACCTGGCTCTTGGTCTGGCCAATCTGAAATTCTCCCTCCTCACGCCTGGTTCTATCACTTTCTCAGCCTGGCACAGGATGGCAAGACGCAGTAGCTGGGACTGCTAAGGTGAGCTGATTGCCACCTGACCACCTGATTCAGACTTCCCTTCTTTCCTTGGTCTCCTCTGCCCACCTCCTCAGTGACCCCTGAGATGCTGGGAGAGGCAGAGAAGGATGAGGGAGGCCAGGCCATCTGGGCTGGGAGGTGAAGTGAGGTGAAGGCGTGGGTGTGGCTAAGGAGATGCTACAGAAGCAAACACATCACGTGAGGAGGGGAGGAGGCAGGGGCTTGGAGAAAGGTCCAGCCAGAGAGGGGGATGGGGGTAAAATGCCTTCATCCCTTCTCTCCTGTCCCTACCCACCCATGCTCCCCACTGCTTCCTTCCACAGAACTACAATTATAACCAGCAGGGACCTCCTACAGCCCTTGGCGGGCAGTACCCAGCCAAGATCCCTGCTAAGGTAAGACTTGCAACTGCCCACCCACTCAGAAGAGTTTACAGGTGAACCGTGAGTGCATCGCATGCCATGGAGAAAACTGGGATCCTCTCAATGAGGAACATAAGCCTCCTCAAAAATTACAGGACCCACGGCAAATCTGCTCTCCATCTCTAACTGCTGACCTTCCTGGGGGAGAGGAGGCTGGCCCAGAAACTCTTGGTTGGTGGGAAAATGAAAGCTTCTTTTCATAAAGGAGGTAACAGGAAAGAAAAGTGAGGATTTCGCTTTGTTCAGGCTCAAAGAAACAATTTTATAAATTCAGTAAAGGAATATGCTGAATACTAATTCGGCTGAGTAACAAACAAACGAACTGCCAGTATTTCCCTCCATTTCTCAGAATAATAAAGCCCCTGCCCTCAGGGAGAGGACTTCTTCTGAGAGATCAGAAACTGCCTGCTGATTGAAAGGAGGTGGAGCTGCAGTTAATACTCCTGTGGGTATCCACTTTGCTCATCCCCCGGGCAGGCAGAGGGAGACCTAACTTTCCTCTTCTCACTCCCCTTGGTCAGTGCAGGCTTAGGGACCACATTCAGTATCATCTTGGGTAAAATCACGCAGGATGAGAAACTGGCTGTGGCCGAAGAGCTGCCATCAGACCAAAGGATCTCTGGGATGACTCTGGTCTGAACGTGCTGGGGCCACAGGCCCCTCCTGAGCCCTGAGGGCATGGCTGATACAGAGCAGTCACGGCCCTCACCTCACCTCGTCTGATCTTCTCTTTACAGGGGGGAGTCACGGTTTCTTCCTCGGTAAGTTCTGGGTCAGAGAAAATTTGGCTCTCGACAGAAGGGGTCTGAGGCCAGAGGGTGCATGGGGGACGATGCGCTGTCCATTCAGACCTTCTCCTTGCCCCACAGGCTTCCCCGACGCACCCTGGCCTGCTGCAGTGGGTGAAGTTTTGGTAGGTGAGTATCAGGAGCTGAGGCACAGTCACCTGGGGTCAGGGCTGGGGGCTGGGCATTCCCTTTGTTCTAGAAGAACATGCTAAAGGTATTAAGGAGGAGGAGACACCCGAGTGTGGCGTGTGGAGAAAGACTCATAAGAAAGTGACCGGGAACTTCCCTGGTGGTCCAGTGGTTAAGACTCTGAGCTTCCAATGTAGGGGGTGTGGGTTCGATCCCTGGTTGGGGAACAAAGATTCCCACATGTCTTGGCCAAAAAATGTTTTTAAAAATTAAAAAGAAGACTATACTTTAGTTAAAATAAATACTTAGAAGAGTTTTTTAAAAATGACCTAGAACACTGGGAATGCACTCTCTGAGTGCTGCGTGGGGCCAGGCAGGGACAGGAACGCACACTAGAGTAAGGAGCAGGAACAGGATAAGAATTGTGTGTGGAGGGGGAAGGGGGCTGTGGGAGGGGTAATACTTGTTTTAGGGAGGAGAGAGAGAGGAGACCGCAGGCGGCATGGGCAGGACCCGAGGGAACTGTGGGTGCAGCAGCTGGGGGAGATGAGAGAATGCCTGGTTTCAACAGATCTGGGAGTGGCTGGTGTTCTACCCTTTTCTCTGTTCTCTTCTTCTAGACAAACACTTCCGACCGCGACTGAGGCCCTGAGAAACATGGGTCATCAAGGGACTGGACTGTGCCCAGGCCCCAGCTCTTGGTCTGTGTGCCAACACCTGCCTTTTCTAGCTTGGGGTCCTGCCTGCCTGTCTCATGTCACCCCCCACACACGGTGGTGGTGTCTCATTGACCACCAGTCTCAGTGGGTACCCCAGCCGTTTCTTGACCAACTCCATTTTGTGACCTGAAGTCAGCGTGACAAAAATTCAGAAGTGTCCTACTTTAGTTTCTCTGTGGAAATAAAACACAAATCTTGTATCTCTAAGACTTTGGCAGATTTTATTCTTTAGTACAACACTGATGGTCTGGGTCAGGGAGGAGGGAAGACGGGTTTGGGGCGGGTAACTCACCTTCCTCCTGAGTGTGCTCAGTTACTCCGTTGTGTCCAGCTCTTTGCGACTCTATGCACTGTAGCCCGCCAGGCTCCTCTGCCCATGGAATTCTCCAGGCAAGAATACTGGAGTGGGTTGCCATGCCCTCCTCCAGGGGATCTTCCCCACCCGGGGGTTGAACGCACATCTCTTGCATTGCAGGCAGATTCTTTACCATTGAGTCACTGGGCTGCCGTCTATGGGGTCACAGAGTCAGACACAACTGGAGCGACTTAGCAGCAGCAGCACTGGGGAAGCCCCTTCCTCCTGAGAGGGATGTACAAAATGACTGACATGAGGGGAAGGGGAGGTTCAGTTCCCAGGCCTTAGCTCAGGGCCTGGCACAGGGTGGGCCCCAAATAGCTGATGAAGAAATGAAAGAAGCCGGGCCCAAAGCGGACTTCGGGGAAATGACTTGACGTGCATCTTTCTCACGTTTGTCCTTAAGCCGGGGTTCCTGCTTTATATTCATCTCTGAATCTCAGGGGCTTCCCAGGTGGCTCAGAGTGCAGTGCAGGAGACACGGGTTTGATCCCTGGGGTCAGGAAGATCCCCTGGCAAAGGGCATGGCAACCCACTCTAGTATTCTTGCTTGGAGAATTTCATGGACAGAGGAGAGTGGTGGGCTCCAGTCCACGGGGGTCGCAGAGAGTCGGACACGACTGAGCCACGAACACTTTCACACTTTCTGGATCTCACCTGGTGATGAGGTGATCTCATCAGGTACTGCAAGGGATGGCCTTGCAGTACCTCCTCGCAGCCACAGGGGGAAGAACGCGTCCGTCCCGGGGCTGCCGCTCTGTCCTTCCAGCTGACTGGACAGCTGGCTTCCTTCACGGAGCGTGAGTGAGCGACAGAAACTGCTGGACCTCACGTTGCCGCCTGCCAATCCCTGAGGGATTGAGGGAGAAGCTGGGGATTGAGGGATCGAGGGGGTCAACGTAGTTCTGGACTTGGGGCGTTCATGGTCCAAAGGGCTGAACGCCACCCTCTAAAGTTTAAAGCACCGGGTGAAGCAGGTTGAGGCCCTCTGGTGTAAAGGATTCTCATAAAACAGCAGGCCAGCCCTTTCGCCTGCCGGGACCTCTGAAGCAGCTTCTTGACGTAGCCTCTGACTTTTGAGTTTCTCCTAACATCCATTCTCCCACAGCAGCCAGCGAGGCTCCCCTGCTCAGAATCCCCCACAGACCCCACTGTTGTTGTTTAGTGGCTAAATCATTTCTGACTCTTTTGCGACTCCATGGACTGTAGCCCGCCAGGCTCCTCTGTCCGTGGGATTCTCCGGGCCAGAACACTGGAGTAGGCTGCCATTTCCTTCTAGGGGATCTTCCAGACTCAGGGATGGAACCCGTGTCTCCTGCATTGGCAGGCGGGTTCTTTACCGCTGAGCCACCAGGAAAGCTCATAAATTCAATTAACTGTTGAATAAAATTTCAACCCCTGAGCACGGCTCGGCTTGTTCTGGCTCTGGTCTGTCTGTCCAATGTCAACCCAGATGTGCTTGGACAGTCTCTCAAAGAACACTGCTGTTACCTGTCCCTGAGACCCCAGATCATCGAAAGGCTAAAACTTTAATGACTTTTGGTCTAAATGCAAATCCCCAAGCTAGCTTAACCACTCTCAACATCACCTGGTCTTATTTTCTTCACAGAGCTTGTCATCCTCTGAAATGATCTTGTTTCTTAATTTTTTTGTTAGGTTATAATCTGTCTCCTTTAATGGAACAGAAGCTTCACAGGACAGGTTTCTGTCCATCTCGAATCCTCAGCACCAAGAACCAAAAAAGCTGTTTAATAAACATTTGGGAATTAGAGAATGGAAGAGGGGTCAGCATTAAGTGGGTTCAACAAAGTCTTAGCCTCTGTCGGCCACTTGTGAATGTAGTTTATAAGGTATAAGAAGTATTGAGTTAAAGTAGGTAAATGAGATGGTCTATCTCCAAGTTGGTCAGCTTTTATATCGTATTCTGGGAATATTCATCCATGAGAACTGCATGAAAAATTTCCAATTCAGTCATTGTTTGATATTTTTGAAAAGACAAAAGTAATTCTGGTATCTGTCTAGCACAGGTCACTGTCAAGCAGGAACAAAATCTTTTCACGGAATGTATTAGTCATAATCCTCGGGTTTTTATAACCTTGGTTTGAATCTATCATAATGAAATAAAACTCTATTTCTTGAAAAAGAAAAAAAAAGAATTAAGTGGGCTGCATCTAAGAAGTCTTCCTGGGAGAAGTTTAAGCAAAGTGTACACAGAGCAGAGGGTGGGTGGCAAGAGAGGAAGCCAGACCTGCTGGGCAACGTGACTGTGTTCTTGGGTGTGACCACAACACCGACCCACGGAGGAAAGGATGAGACAGGGATGCCCTGGGCTCTGCCTCTCCATACCCCATACCTCATACCCTGGCCCCCTTTCTCTCCAAGGATTCTAGGCTTTTCACCTCGACGTTCACCAAGACCCTGAGACCCTATCGTGCAGCCCTTCCCTGAGCCCAAGGAGGCTGGCTCCCAGCCCCTAGGTGTGTCTGTGATGTAGCAATCAGGGTTGGGCCTCGCCTCCCACCCACACTCAAGTTCTGGCAGATTTGGGGCGGAGTGGGCCAAGGCCTGTGGGCAAACAGGGGCTTACTGGTATTCTCAGAGTGAGAACTAGAAGATCAACCAGACTGGGGGCTGGGGTGACACAGGCAGGCTCGGTGACTCTGCCTGACTCCACTTACCCTCTGGGATGCAGCCAAAGCAGGGCTGAACCTGGGAAGATCCTCCTGCTGAGGGTCCCATTAACTGAACTGTGGGGACTCTCTCTGCCAATGAGGATCCTCCTGTGCCTCTCTTCCCAACCTGCCCAACCACTGGACACGGGACACTTGGGAAACACAAACTCACCGAGGCAGTTTAAATGGGAGAAAGGGAGAGAGCTGGGAGAGAGGGACACTAGACTCTAGATTAGCATTTACAGCATAAATCACGTAAAACCAAAATTACCCTTGAAAATCAGGAAGGTTCGAAATGGAAATAATCATAAGCCCAGAACGGCCAGTTGTTTTTCTTTTAACTTTTAATTTTATATTGGCGTATAGCCGATGAACAACACCGTGGTAGTTCCAAGTGGACAGCAAAGGGACTCAGCCATATGTATACATGTAACCATTCTCCTCCAAACTGCCTTCCTGTCCAGGCTGCTACATAACATTGAGCAGGGTTCCCTGTGGCACACCCAGTTTGTTTTTCTCCAGAATGTGAACAGAATCTCTTGGGTTGTGCACATGAAACAATAGGCGTGTGTTTAGAGGCATTATGTAAAAGCATCTATCTTTAAACACTAGAAGACTATCTTTAAACACACCCTTGGTGTGGCAAGATGCTCAAACTATAAGAGGCATCTGGAATCTGAGGCAGTTGCAGGTTCATTCTGGGGCATATGCTCAGTGAGGACCATTTAATCTCTTCTGTTTCCATTTGGTAAGAACACAGCTTCAGTTAGTCAGTTCAGTTGCTCAGTTGTGTCCAACTCTTTGGGACTCCGTGGACTGCAGCATGCCAGACCTCCCTGTCCATCACCAACTCCCAGAGTTTACTCAAACTCATGTCCATTGAGTTGGTGATGCCATTCAACCATCTCATGTGCTGTCATCCCCTTCTCCTTCCACCTTCAATCTTTCCCAGCATCAGGGTCTTTTCCAATGAGTCAGTTTCTCCCATCAGGTAGACAAAGCACTGGAGTTTCAGCTTCAGCATCAGTCCTTCCAATGAATATTCAGGATTGATTTCTTTTAGGATGGCCTGGTTGGATTTTTCTTGCAGTCCAAGGGACTCTCAAGAGTCTTCTCCAACACCACAGTTCAAAAGCATCAATTCTCCAGTGTTCAGCTTTCTTTATAGTCCAACTCTCACATCCATACATGACTACTGGAAAAATCAAAACTTTGACTAGATGGACCTTTGTTGACAAAGGTAATGTCTCTGTTTTTTAATATGTTGTCTAAGTTGCTCAAAGCTTTTCTTCCAAGGAGCAAGCATCTTTTAATTTCATGGCTGAAGTCATCATCTGTGGTGATTTTGGAGCCTCCAAAAATAAAGTCTGTCACTGTTTCCCCATCTATTTGCCATGAAGTGATGGGACCAGATGCCATGATCTTCGTTTTCTGAATGTTGAGTTTTAAGCCAACTTTTTCACTCTCCTCTTTAACTTTCATTAAGAGGCTCTTTAGTTCTTCCCTGTCTGCCTTAAGTGTGGTGTCATCTGCATATCTGAGGTTATTGATACTTCTCCCAGCAATCTTGATTCCAGCTTGTGTTTCTTCCAGTCCAGCGTTTCTCATGATGTACTCTGCATATAAGTTAAATAAACATGGTGACAATATACAGCCTTGACGTACTCCTTTTCCTATTTGGAACCAGTCTGTTGTTCCATGTCCAGTTCTAACCATTGCTTTCTGACCTGCATACCGATTTCTCAAGAGGCAGGTCAGGTGGTCTGGTATTCCCATCTCTTTCAGAATTTTCCACAGTTTATTGTGATCTACACAGTCAAAGGTTTTGGCATAGTCAATAAAGCAGAGATAGATGTTTTTCTGGAACTCTCTTGCTATTTCGATGATCCAGCGGATGTTGATAATTTGATCTCTGCTTCCTCTGCCTTTTCTAAAACCAGCTTGAACACCTGAAAGTTCATGGTTCACATACTCTTAGCCTGGCTTGGAGAATTTTGAGCATTACTTTGCTAGTGTGTGAGGTGAGTGCAGTTGTGCAGTAGTTTGAACAGTCTTTGGCATTGCCTTTCTTTGGGATTGGAATGAAAACTGACCTTTTCTAGTCCTGTGGCCACTGCTGAGTTTTCCAGATTTGCTGGCATATTGCATGCAGCACTTTCACAGCATCATCTTTTAGGATTTGAAATAGCTCACCTGGAATTCCATCACCTCCATCCACTAGCTTTGTTCGTAGGGATGCTTTCTAAGGCCCACTTCACTTTGCATTCCAGGATGTCTGGCTCTAGGTGAGTGATCACACCATTTTGATTATCTGGGTCATTAAGATCTTTTTTGTATAGTTCTTCTGTGTATTCTTGCCACCTTTTCTTAATATCTGTTGCTTCTGTTAGGTCCATACCATTTCTGTCCTTTATTGTGTCCATCTTTGCATGAAGTGTTTCCTTGGTATCTCTAATTTTCTTGAAGAGATCTCTAGCCTTTCCCATTCTATTGTTTTCCTCTATATCTTTGGATTGATCACTGAGGAAGGCTTTCTTATCTCTCCTTGCTATTCTTTGGGAATCTTCATTCAATTGGGTATATCTTTCCTTTGCTCCTTTGCCTTTCACTTCTCTTCTTTTCATAGCTGTTTGTAAGGCCCCCTCAGACAACCATTTGGCCTTTTTGCATTTCTTTTCCTTGGGGATAGTCTTGATCCCTGCCTCCTGTACAATGTCACAAACCTCCGTCCATAGTTCTTCAGGCACTCTCTCAGATCTAATCCCTTGAATCTATTTCTCACTTCCGCTGTATAATTATAAGGAATTTGATTTAGGTCATACCTGAATGGCCTCGTGGTTTTGCCCACTTTCTTCAATTTAAGTCCGAATTTGGCAATAAGGAGTTCATGATCTGAGCCACAGTCAGCTCCCGGGCTTGTTTTTGCTGACTGTAGAACTTCTCCATCTTTGGCTGCAAAGAATATAATCCATCTGATTTTGGTATTGACCATCTGGTGATGTCCACGTGTAGAGTTTTCTCTTGTGTTACTGGAAGAAGGTGTTTGCTATGAGCAGTGCATTCTCTTGGCAAAAGTCTGTTAACCTTTGTCCTGCTTCATTCTGTACTCCAAGGCCAAATTTGACTGTTACTCCAAGTATTTCTTGACTTCCTACTTTTGCATTCCAGTCCCCTATGATGAAAAGGAGGTCTTTTTGGGTGTTAGTTCTAGAAGGTCTTATGGGTCTTTATAGAACTGTTTGCCTTCAGCTTCTTTAGCATTACTGGTTGGGGTATAGACTTAGATTACCTTGAAAACGAACAGAGGTCATTCTGTAATTTTTGAGATTGCATTTTAATTCGCTGAAATTAATGTATGCCTACTCAGAGCTGCCATCTATGGCTGTGCAGGCCACACACCGCAAAAGGACACTTGGGACTTTTCCTGGTCGTCCAGCGGTTAAGAATCTGCCTGCCAATGCAGGGGACGCTGGTTCGATCCCTGGTCCAGGAAGATCCCACATACTTCCGAGTAACTAAGCTCACGGGCCACAGTGATTGAGCCCGTGCATTCTAGAGCCTGTACTCTGCCACAAGAGAAACCACCGCAATGAGAAACTTGTGCACCACAACTAGAGAGTAGCCCCCACTCGCTGCAACTAGAGAAAGTCTGTACAGCAACAGAGACCCAGCACAGCCAAAAATTAAGCAAATAAAAATTAAAAAACAGGACACCTCTTGAAGAGGACTAGTGGGGGTTCCCTGCAGCTTTGCCCCCCAGTTCTCAGGGTGTGGGTCTAATTCATACAAGGCTCTAGGTGGGCAGGCTGAGACCCTCTGCAAGACACAGTACAGGAAAGGAATGGTACAGGTGCAGGTTCTGGAATCCGGGGTTGTAATGCTGGCCTCGCCACACCCTGGCTGTGTGACCAAGGATGAGTGGTTTCACCTCCATGTGCTGTGGTTCTCCTGCCCACAGACTGTGGATAATTGTAATACCCGCCTCACAGGGGCTCTGTGGGATTTCAGTGAGATCACGCACTTCGAGTGCTTAGCGCAAGGCCTGCCACAGAGTAGGACGTCAATAAACTGGCTCACGTTATTATTAGCAGCATTTGCATGAGGTGGAAAGGAAAATAGGGAAATCAGTTTGTTGCAAAAGTTCTCTGGAGCTGGAGCGGTGATGGTGCTGGGCCGGTCTGTTTTTCTAGGTGATCCAGGCCACAGTGCTCCTTCATTAGCAGGCCTGGTGGGACTTCATCACACCACATCGGCTCTCCTTGGCTGAGCCTTCATTTTGGTCATTCTTTATTATTACTTATGTATTTTTTATTTATGACTGCTTTGGGTCTTGTTTGCAGCATGTGCGGTCTTTTGTTTTGGTGTGCGGGCTTCTCTGTAGTTGTGGCTCACGGGCTTAGTCGTCCTGTAGCATGTAGGATCTTAGCTCCCTGATCAGGAATTGAACCAGTGTCCCTGCATTGGAAGGGGGATTCTTAGCCACCGGAATGCCAGGAAGTCCCATTTTGTTCTTTCATCATTCAGCTTCATTCATTGTTGACCCTATGCTGACAGAATGGTGGCTAATGAGCTCCTTCAGGCCCTGTTAATTAGTTGCTAAGAATTCATCACACATTCAAAAACTCATGTCCTCCAGAAAACCTTTTTGGGAGGTGCTCCACCCATCTGTCATTTTCTCACTTGTCCCCTCCAGGAGCACCAACCTTGCATGACATCCATGGTGACCTGGTCATCTGTGCTTGATGGTTTCTCAAACACTGTCTCCTCAGACAGCTCTGCAGAGGGGGAGGTGCCGTTAGAAAGACAGAGGAGGCTTCCTGAGGCTAAAGAGGGGCAGGATGTCGGGGACTGGGGTGTGGGGACAGGAGGAGAATTGAACCAATGTTCCAGTTCTGGGGTTCAAGAAGACTGTTGCTGAGTAAGACCCAGCCCTCCCCCACTAGGCCTGCTAGCTCTGTGTAGCCCATCAGGCTGGGGTAAAGAGCCCAGTCTTCTTTTTTAAGGGTTTGGTTTTTTTTTTTGATATGAGCCATTTTAAAAGTCTTTATTGAATTTGTTACAATACTGCTTCTATTGTTTATGTTCTGGTTTTTTGGCCACAAGGCTTGTGAGATCATAGCTCTCAGACCAGGGATCAAACCCACACCCGCTGCACTGGAAGATGCAGTTTTAAACGCTGGATCACTAGGGAAGTCCTAAGAGTCCACTCCTAAAGAAGATCTTGCCTTGTCCAGGCAGCGCCTGTCTTCATTCCAGCACCTCCCTGTTACATCAGGAACCGGCTGGGCTGCCTGAACCTCGCTGCAGAGAAGGCTGCTTGATAAGGGTGGTTTGTTGCTTTGAGATGATACAACTCCCAAGCTGGGGGAGTGGGGTGGGGAACAGAATCAGCTCGGTGAGATGATGTAGGCACTCAGTTTAGGACCTAGAGCCCATCTCCAACTGGGTAGCTCTAAGACCTGTTTTTGCTTTCCTGTGTTTCTCAGTTCTTTGTCTAAGGTCAAGACAGTTACCTCTCTGAAGATCCAAGAGTAAAAGATGGACAGCTGGATAATGGGTCCAGCCCTAAAGGAAGAAAGTGTACAACTTGGTGGAAGGATGTTTAAATTCTAAGATGCTTAATCTAGCATCTGTAGAATCCCGCTCCATCCTAAGGCGTGGTGCTGGGGGATAGAAAGGTGACCAAGATATAGTCCTTGACCTGTAGGAACTTGACATCCTAAGAGGGAAGAACACAAGTGACTCTAGGTACAATGCCAGAGAGAGACAAAGGAACTGCTGTGGCAGTTCTGAGGACGGAGGGAAAAGTTTTGGAGTCAGGGATAACAGATGATGACAGATATCAAGGAAGTTTATCTAAGATGGGTGTTGTGTTCTGAGAACAAAAGTGGAGAGAAGGGCATTTTAGGCATAAGGTAGCATGGGCAGCTGCTTGGAGGAGGGAGTAAGAGGATAGCTTTGGTAAGGAGCTCAGTTTGGCCAGAACATGAGGTATGTGCCAAGGGAGTAAAAGGAAGGAAAAGTTGGAAAGCTGGGTTAAGGCCAGAGCCTGGTGGGCCTTCAATGACAGCGTAGGGAGTTTAGACAAAATTGGATAGGGTGGGAAGAAGCCTGAATTATAAGAGAGGAGCTAAGAGCTACAAGGAAAGGAGACAAAGACTAAAGGACAGATTGCTTGGTGCCACTGCCAATCACTTGGAGGGACAGGTCCAACCTGTCTCTATCTCAGCTCTGTTTGCATGAAGAACCCCATTGCTGGCTCACCTTTGTAGTGCCCAGGGCAGTATGTGAATTGAGAAATCCAAGGTAAGTGGGGAACAGTCCACACCTCCCCTTCCCAGAGCCCCAGGGGTGGGCAATAGGATCTGGAGGTGAGTCAGTGGGGTGGGGACCCCAGTTCTGCTCAGATCTGCCTCCCTGGGAATATAAAGGGCAAGCCTTGCACTGCCTCAGAGCACTGCAAACTTGACATCATGAAGATCCCCGTTCTTCCCGCTGTCGTCCTTCTCTCTGTCCTGGCGCTCCACTCTGCTCAGGGGGCAGCGCTGGCCAGCTCTGAGGTGAGTGATGTCACCTGGCTTCTCTTACTAGCTGATTTACTCCTCAGTTTCTTTACCCTCCATCAGTTACTGGAGAAGTGGCTCTAATCTTTGGCCATTCCCAGGGGCTGAAGGTGAAGCTGGGGCTCTGAGGAAGGGTAGACAGGAGGAAGAAGACAAAGCATTCCTGGGAAGGGGCAGAGAGGCTTATGTTTCTTGGAAAGGACGGTCAAGTGTGGGGTGGAGGCTGGACATCCCGAGAGGGGACTGGGGCTGAGGCTGGTCGTCTGGGTTCAGCCACACCTTTTTTTGACCTCAGAAAAACCCCTGAGGTCCCTCTCTTCCCACCTTATCCCACTGTCGGGGGAGAATGTCCACGCTGGATATAAAAGTCAACGACAGGGCACAGACTCCACTGCCTAGGATGGGAGCAAGTGATGTTGGGGAGCAAGAAGGGAGGTGGCGCGATCTTACCCTAGCTCAAAAGGGACAGTCCATATGCCACCTGCCTGCTGCTAAGTGGGAAAAGGTACCTGGTGTGGCCGGAGTTGAAAAGTTTTCCAGAGAACCTGGAAATCTGATTTATGAACTCTTACTAATTAAAAATGTTTAATTCCAATTAAAAAACAAGCCAAATTATGATGCGATGTCAACATTTGGGTCTAGCCTGTGGGCTACTGTTTGTGACCTCTGTTGTGGGAAGGAAGAAGTAAGAGGGGGATGAAGCTGGGCAGCTGAGTTGGGGAGGGTGACAGCCTGGAGGTACCGAGGTCTGGGGATGGGGGCTGGCTACCAGCTGGAGTAGAGAGATGGAGACTGGGACTCTGGTGTCAATCAAGTCAGAAAGCAAACCAAGCTCCATCAATTAAAGGCAGGCAGGGCACCTCAGAAAGGGGTCCCACCTGCCTGCTAATCTCCCACGCCCAGCTTTGTGGGTTAAGTGGGGGTGTCTCAGAACACCCTGAGTCTACCGCAGAACCACACAAGCTAGTTTTTCTTGGGAGGAGTCCTCTTTTCTCCACCCTCTCCTCCTGCTGCCTACAGGGGATGCGGGCTTGGGCTCCGAACTCTGTCTCCCGCATGCCACTCTCCAATCCCTTTCTTGTCACCTGTATGTCTGTCTACCATCCACCACCATACTGGGTTAACTGAGGCCCCCCGGGATGGAGAATGGGGCTGGCCTGTGGAGGGCGGCAGAGAAACTTTGGGGAAGGTGATTTGCCATCAGGCGATCATTTAAACCCATTCTCTTCTTCGCTTTCCAGGAAGAAACCACCATTGGTAATTATGAGGCAGGACCCCAGGTAAACCACCTGTTTTCACCATCTGACTATGAATTTGTCCCCTATCTCTTCAATGTTCTTCAGTAACTTTCTTAACACCCTGCTTCTTTGCCTAGGCCTTTAATGCCCAGTTCCTGAACATTGACAAGTTGCAATCAGTAAGTTTCATTCTCTAGAGCGGCCTCCACAAACACTCCCATCCTCAAGGAGATTGATGCCTGGGTGGAGAGCTTGCAGGGTTTCCTCGGTCCCTCACTCTTCCCAGAGGGCCAGGGGCTAAGCTCTGTCCCTCCCTGGAAGTGACCCTCTTCTGGTCTCTTTCTCTCTCTGCAAAGGCTTTAAAGAACGATGAATTCCTGAACTGGCACGCTCTCTTTGAGGTAAGAGCTTGGGTGCCCTTTCTCTCCTGATTGTTTTCCCGGGTAGGGGGCAACACATCCTGCTCTAGCCCTTTTTGGTGCTTTCCTGGGTTCCAGGAGGGAGTAACTGTCCCGCTGGAATGCTGCCCAGCTAAAGGAAGTTTCCCTGGGAGGCTGTCGTGGCCACACTTTGTTTTCCTAATGTGACCCACAAAGACAATCTCTGAAAAGTAAGAACTTAATCAGTCAAGGGTTTATTCAAATCCCCTCATCCTCCAGGAAGAAAACGAGGTCCTGAGTTGAGTGACTTACCTAAATTTAGAAGACTAAAGCCAAGGACTTCCCTGGTGGTCCAGTGGATAGTGCAAAAGGGGCCCAGGTTTGATCCTTGGTCAGGGAACTAGATCCCACACACCACAACTAAGACCCAGCACAGCCAAATAACTAAATAAAAATAAATATTAAAAAAAAAGAAGGCTAAGTCCGTGGCATAACTGAAAGTACAGCCTGTGGTGTGTGATCCTGCACATACTATGTGCACTCACACAAATGTCTTCAGTTCTCTGAGCCTCAGTTTCCTCATCTGTGAAGTGGGTATGATGTCAGTACTGAAATCAAAAGATTGCTTCAAAGACCAAGTGAAATCACGCTTGTAAAGTAGTCTGTACAAGGCAAGCACAGAATATAGGCTCAGAAAATATTCATTCGTACTGTATTTATAAGACAATGACACCATCATCACTTCAGAGAACTCTTCAACAAGAGCTTACTGATCCGTGTTCACCTGACCTGTAACA
This sequence comes from Tragelaphus eurycerus, assembly GCA_935064755.1. Classification (NCBI taxonomy): domain Eukaryota; kingdom Metazoa; phylum Chordata; class Mammalia; order Artiodactyla; family Bovidae; genus Tragelaphus; species Tragelaphus eurycerus. Next base: position 11,541,937 of record CAKXYN010000020.1, read on the forward strand.
TATCACTCTCATTCTCTTTTTCTGTCTTAGTCTATCAAAAGGAAACTTCCTTTCCTCAACTGGGATGCCTTTCCTAAGGTAAGAGGAGGTGAGCTTTAGGAGAGAAAGGAGGCTGGGGGTGAGGGAAAAAGCAGAGGATCTGAGCGGGAGAGTAAGGAAAGTGTAAGCGGGCTAAACATTCTTCTGACCAAAGCTAAGTCAGACAGGGAAAGACAAATATCACATGATACCACTTATACGAGATACCTTAAAAAAAAAGCTACCAAAGACCTACCTACAAAACAAAACCAGAGTTGCTGATGTGGAAAACAAACTTATGGTTGCCAGTGGGTAAGGGAGGGGAGGGATAAATCGGAAGATTGGGACTAACATATACACACTACTACAAATAAACTAGAGAGCTAATAAAGACCTACTGTGTAGCACAGGGAACTCCACTCAATACTCTGTAATGGCCTACATGGGGAAAGAATCTAAAAAAAGAGTGCATATATGTATAACAGATTCACTTTGCTGCACACTTGAAACTAATACAATGTTGTAAATCAACTGTACCACAATAAAAATTTAAACAACAACAAAATAAGTCTAAGGGAAATTGCAGCCACTATAACTCAGAGAAGAATAGGAACTTAGACCAGGGCAGTGAGTCCTCTCTGTCAGAAGCCCACTCTATCCTGGACTTCCTTAGGACCCTGGCTCCCCGAGCCCCAGGGTCTCCAATCTGACTGTACCCTCTCTCTCTCAGCTGAAAGGACCGAGGAGTGCAACTCCTGATGCCCAGTGACCCAGAGACCCAGCACTGCTGATGCCACTGAAAGAGTGGGCTACTGATCACCATCCTACGATCACCCTTTGCTGCCTCACTAAAGCCAATAAAACGTTTTCCAAACAAACAGCTCCTGCATCTGCATCTCTGTCCTGATCTTACTGGGCTCTCAAAAGGAATTAAGATGAAGTGGGATCCAAGGCTGGTAGGCAGAAATTTTGACTTCTGAGAGGATAGTAAGTAGAAAGGGCTTCCCAGGTGATGCTAGTGGTAAAGAACCCATCTGCCAAGGCAGGAGATGCCGGAGATATGGCTTCGATCCCTGGGTTGGGAAGATCTCCTGGAAGAGGGCATGGCAACCCACTCCAGTATTCTTGCCTGGAGAATCCCGTGGACAGAGAAGCCTGGCAGGCTACAGTCCCTGGGGTCTCAAAGAGTTGGACATAACTGAGTGTGCATGCGCACACACACACACACACAGAGTAAGTAGAGAAGGTAGTAAGTAGTGAGATAGGATGAAGTGGGAAGGGCATATCAGGCTGGCAAGAGACCCCTGTGTCTTAGCTCCTTAGCACTGGCTGACATCCTTGAGGAGCATGAAGTGATGAACAGCTTGGTAAGATCCCCAAGGAAACTAAGCTGCCCTCTGAACACCTGGCACCCTGCCTGACCTGCTTTCTGAGAACCTGAGTCCTCTGGTGGTGGTGATTTGGTATAACAGAGCTATCTGGGATTCCAGGCTCAGGACCCAGCTTGAATCATAAAAGCCCATCTGAAATCCCTTCTTAAAAATTAGGTAGGTTATAGCTTTTCCAGTAAGCAGCCTGAAAGTGAAAGTGAAGTCGCTCAGTCGTGTCCAACTCTTTGCAACCCCATGGACTGTAGCCTACTAGGCTCCTCCATCCATGGGATTTTCCAGGCAAGAGTACTGGAGTGGGTTGCCATTTCCTTCCCTAGGAGATCTTCCCAAACCAGGGATCGAACCCAGGTCTCCCGCATTGCTAGGCTAGGCTAAGTCACTTCAGTCGTGTCCGACTCTGTGTGACCCCATAGACAGCAGCCCACCAGGCTCCCCCGTCCCTGGGATTCTCCAGGCAAGAACACTGGAGTGGGTTGCCATTTCCTTCTCCAATGCATGAAAGTGAAAAGTGCAAGTGAAGTCGCTCAGTCGTGTCCGATCCTCAGCGACCCCATGGACTGCAGCCTTCCAGGCTCCTCCATCCATGGGCTTTTCCAGGCAAGAGTACTGGAGTGGGGTGCCACTGCCTTCTCCGTCCCACACTGCAGGCAGACACTTTACTGCCTGAGCCATCAGGGAAGTCCGAGGTGATGTCTAAAAATGGTGTGTTATTCACTTGACCCAGAAAATCCCACAGGATCCTTACTGAAAAAGAACAGACTGTTCCTAAACCAGAAGAGGAGGTTGCAAAGAAGAAAAAGATATCCCATAAGAAACTGCAGAAACAAAAACTTACGGCCCAGGAATAAATGTTGCAAAAAATAAATGCAAATAAAAGTAAAAAAAAAAAATCAGGTAGGTTATAAATAAAGAAAATTAGTGGTGTGACCGTGGGCCATTTTGAGCCTCCTTTCTTTATCTGTGAAATGAGTGTGGAAATAAACAAGAACGATAATAACTACCTTGAGGTGTTGTTATGAAGGTCAAATGAGATAAGGTATGTAAACCTTTGCACAGGGCCAGGCATATAGTAGGTCCTCAATAATTGCTTGTTTTCTCCACTTCCCTCCCCCACAACCTTGGGAACTGCAGTAAAGACCCAGATTCACTATTTACTCACTCACTCACCCACCCTCCCACCCACCCATCCATCCACCCACCCATTTACCGCAAAGGTCTAGAAGTATGGAATGGATTCAGTTTTGGTTCCTGCAGGCATACTCTGTCTGGAATCTGTGTGCCCTGTGTGGCTGCTGTATGTACTTAAACTGTTAAATTAGTTGGGGTTATTTCTGGTTTCTCTTGAAAAGTGGGAAAATGAGACAACAAGGAACCCTCAGTTGGCTTAAATCCAAGTAACAGCTGCTGTCTTTACATAGGACATGGTCTCAGCTAAGTTCCACGTGGCAAATTTCACTTATTTACATTGCCTTTTGGCTCTTACAGGCAACTGAACTTGCAAACTGTGGCCTGTAGTTTACTTGAAGAAGTAGACTACAAAGGGAAATTAAACTTGTGTAGGGGGGAGGAAAAACATTTCTCCACACTCTTAAGTTCTGTGGCTGGCCTAAAAATTAAATGGACATGAGACAGGTTAACAGGAGAAAGGCATAAACATTTAATTTGTTTTTACAAATACACAGGTATCTTCAGATGGAAAATGAAAACCTGAAGTCGTTAGGTCCTAAAGATTATACGGTACACACCTTTTAACAAAAAGAATGATAAATTGTGGGGATGTGACAAAGCACAGGGGCTTGTACTAGGGGCAATAAATCGTGGGACAGTGACTAGGCAGTATGTGAAGGGAACTGGTGGAAGATAAGGGTTATTTTAGTAGGTTTGTTTATACAGACTGGAGTCAACTCCCAGTCTCTGATGATAAGAATGTTCTTCTCTTCCTGGTACAGGGAGGGTACCTTTCTCAAGGAAAAATTTACAACTCACTTTTAGGTGTGTATAGGGGATGTCAGAGAGCCCTTTTGTTATCTGCTGTTTAATAAGTGTTCTCAGCTAAAAACAATCAATAATTAATCATCAAAGCAGAATATTTGAACACGGCATGTTCATGTTGTTTATACCTATTCTTCTAGTTGACACACACATATACAAACAAGAAGCAACTTATAAACAGGATCATTAATGGGAAAGGAAAAATGGAAAACTGGTTAAACGCCACAGTCAAGTAAGATTAGATCAGTCGCTCAGTCGTGTCCGACTCTTTGCGACCCCATGAATTGCAGCACGCCAGGCCTCCCTGTCCATCACCAACTCCCTGAGGTCACTCAGACTCACATCCATCGAGTCAGTGATGCCATCCAGCCATCTCATCCTCTGTCGTCCCCTTCTCCTCCTGCCCCCAATCCCTCCCAGCATCAGAGTCTTCTCCAATGAGTCAACTCTTCGCATGAGGTGGCCAAAATACTGGAGTTTCTGCTTTAGCATCATTCCTTCCAAAGAAATCCCAGGGCTGATCTCCTTCAGAATGGACTGGTTGGATCTCCTTGCAGTCCAAGGGACTCTCAAGAGTCTTCTCCAACACCACAGTGCAAAAGCATCAATTCTTCGGCACTCAGCCTTCTTCACAGTCCAGCTCTCACATCCATACATGACCACAGGAAAGACCATAGCCTTGACTAGGCGAACCTTTGTTGGTAAAGTAATGTCTCTGCTTTTGAATATGCTATCTAGGTTGGTCATAACTTTCCTTCCAAGGAGTAAGCGTCTTTTAATTTCATGGCTGCAGTCACCATCTGCAGTGATTTTGGAGCCCAGAAAAACAAAGTCTGACACTGTTTCCACTGTTTCCCCATCTATTTCCCATGTAGTGATGGGACCAGATGCCATGATCTTCGTTTTCTGAATGTTGAGCTTTAAGCCAACCTTTTCACTCTCCACTTTCACTTTCATCAAGAGGCTTTTTAGTTCCTCTTCACTTTCTGCCATAAGGGTGGTATCATCTGCATATCTGAGGTTATTGATATTTCTCCCGGCAATCTTGATTCCAACTTGTGTTTCTTCCAGTCCAGCATTTCTCATGATGTACTCTGCATATAAGTTAAATAAACATGGTGACAATATACAGCCTTGACGTACTCCTTTTCCTATTTGGAACCAGTCTGTTGTTCCATGACCAGTTCTAACTGTTGCTTCCTGACCTGCATACAGATTTCTCAAGAGGCAGATCAGGTGGTCTGGTATTCCCATCTCTTTCAGAATTTTCCACAGTTTATTGTGATCTACACAGTCAAAGGCTTTGGCATAGTCAATAAAGCAGAAATAGATGTATTTCTGGAACTCTCTTGCTTTTTCCATGATCCAGCGGATGTTGGCAATTTGATCTCTGGTTCCTCTGCCTTTTCTAAAACCAGCTTGAACATCAGGAAGTTCACGGTTCACATATTGCTGAAGCCTGGCTTGGAGAATTTTGAGCATTACTTTACTAGCGTGTGAGATGAGTGCAATTGTGCGGTAGTTTGAGCATTCTTTGGCATTGCCTTTCTTTGGGATTGGAATGAAAACTGACCTTTTCCAATCTTGTGGCCACTACTGAGTTTTCCAAATTTGCTGGCATATTGAGTGCAGCACTTTCACAGCATCATCTTTCAGGATTTGGAATAGCTCAACTGGAATTCCATCACCTCCACTAGCTTTGTTCATAGTGATGCTTTCTAAGGCCCACTTGACTTCACATTCCAGGATGTCTGACTCTAGGTCAGTGATCACACCATTTTGATTATCTGGGTCATTAAGATCTTTTTTTGTACAGTTCTTCTGTATATTCTTGCCACCTCTTCTTAATATCTTCTGCTTCTGTTAGGTCCATACCATTTCTGTCCTTTATCGAGCCCATCTTTGCATGAAATGTCTTTTGGTATCTCTGATTTTCTTGAAGAGATCCTTAGTCTTTCCCATTCTGTTGTTTTCCTCTATTTCTTTGCATTGATTGCTGAAGAAGGCTTTCTTATCTCTCCTTGCTATTCTTTGGAACTCTGCATTCAGATGTTTATATCTTTCCTTTTCTCCTTTGCTTTTCGCTTCTCTTCTTTTCACAGCTATTTGTAAGGCCTCCCCAGACAGCCATTTTGCTTTTTTGCATTTCTTTTCCATGGGGATGATCTTGATCCCTGTCTCCTGTACAATGTCACGAACCTCATTCCATAGTTCATCAGGCACTCTCTCAGATCTAGGCCCTTAAATCTATTTCTCACTTCCACTGTATAATCATAAGGGATTTGATTTAGGTCATACCTGAATGGTCTAGTGGTTTTCCCTACTTTCTTCAATTTAAATCTGAATTTGGCAATAAGGAGTTCATGGTCTGAGCCATAGTCAGCTCCTGGTCTTGTTTTTGCTGACTGTATAGAGCTTCTCCATCTTTGGCTGCAAAGAATATAATCGATCTGATTTCGGTGTTGACCCTCTGGTGATGTCCATGTATAGAGTCTTCTCTTGTGTTGTTGGAAGAGGGTATTTGCTATGACCAGTGCATTTTCTTGGCAAAACTCTGTTAGTCTTTGCCCTGCTTCATTCCGTATTCCAAGGCCAAATTTGCCTGTTACTCCAGGTGTTTCTTGACTTCCTACTTTTGCATTCCAGTCCCCTATAATGAAAAGGACATCTTTTTTGGGTGTTAGTTCTAAAAGGTTTTGTAGGTCTTCATAGACCCGTTCAACTTCAGCTTCTTCAGCGTTACTGGTTGGGGCATAGACTTGGATTACTGAGACATTGAATGGTTTGCCTTGGAAACGAACAGAGATCATTCTGTCGTTTTTGAGATTGCATCCAAGTACTGCATTTCGGACTCTTTTGTTGACCATGATGGCCACTCCATTTCTTCTGAGGGATTCCTGCCCGCAGTAGTAGATATAATGGTCCTCTGAGTTAAATTCACCCATTCCAGTCCATTTTAGTTCGCTGGTTCCTAGAATGTCGACATTCATTCTTGCCATCTCTTGTTTGGCCACTTCCAATTTGCCTTGATTCATGGACCTGACATTCCAGGTTCCTATGCAATATTGCTCTTTACAGCATCGGACTTTGCTTCTATCACCAGACACATCCACAGCTGGGTATTCTTTTTGCTTTGGCTCCATCCCTTCATTCTTTCTGGAGTTATTTCTCCACTGATCTCCAGTAGCATATTGGGCCCCTACTGACCTGGGGAGTTTCTCTTTCAGTATCCTATCATTTTGCCTTTTCATACTGTTCATGGGGTTCTCAAGGCAAGAATACTGAAGTGGTTTGCCATTCCCTTCTCCAGCGGACCACACCCTGTCAGATCTCTCCACCATGACCCACCCATCCTGGTTTGCCCCATGGGCATGGCTTAATTTCATTGAGTTAGACAAGGCTGTGGTCCTGGTGTGATTAGACTGACTAGTTTTCTGTGAGTATGGTTTCAGTGTGTCTGCCCTCTGATGCCCTCTTGCAAGACCTACTGTCTTACTTGGGTTTCTACAGTCAAGTAAAATACTTAGCAAAGACTGAACGCTCATAAACTGGGTGATAGGAAATGGAGGAGAGGAAGAAGAAGGGGATGTCCTTAAGCTGTATTTATTGAGTGAGTAGGTTTTAGGGAAGGAGACAAGCTGTCATTACATAGAAGGCAGGAGTGTCTTTGAGATAAAGCAGTTCTCAAAGTGTAGGTCTGGGATCAGCAGCATCGGCACCACATGAGAATTTACAAGAGGCACAGATTCTTGGGCCTCGCCCCAAATCTACTATATCAGAAACTTGGGGTGGACTCCAGAAACTCATGTTTTAACAAGCTCTATCGGTGATTCTAATGGCTTGAGAACCACTGAGAAAGGAAAACCGGAGAATGATTAATGCAAAATTCAGGACAGTAGTTACCTCGTAGGTAGAGAGACCATCATGCGACAGGGAAGGGATACATGGAGGCAGTAGGAAGTGACAGAGGCTTCTATTATTAATGTTTTTATTTTTTCCTCAAATATATTGGAGGGGAGGAAAAATAAATCTTTTCCTTCTACTCTTCCAGGTTCTTGACTGGGTCTCTGTAACAAAAGACATGTTAACAAAAGAAAAGCATACAAATTTATCTAGTATAAGTTTTACGTGACATGGGAGCCTTCACAAATAAATGAAGGCCTGAAGAAGCAGTCAGGCTTGTCTGTTTTTGTGCTAGGTTTGATGAAGAGTGGGCAGTCATGATGAAACGGGATAGGACAAATGGGAATGAGCTCAGTAAACTGGGGAAACTTAGATGTGTTCAATAATATTCCTCTTGGGGGTCCCTCCATCTTGGAGGCAAGCATGATCTTTTCCCTTGGGTGGAGGGAAGGTACTTCACACATGAGGGTCTTGTGACCTGCTTCTAGGGAAGGTCAGAGAGTCCTTCCTGCATCTATTTTCTTGGATTCCTTCAGCTTGAAATATTCAATATGCTAAGGCAGCATATTTGGGGATAGTGCGTACTGAACCCCACCAATAACACACATTTATGTATTCACTATTGCACAATGACATTTGAGTTGACTGAAAAGTTCGTTCAGGGTTTCCCGAGGATGGCATGGAAAAACCCGAACGAACTTTTTGGACAACTCAATATTTTATTAACACAAGAGTAATCTGTGAGTGCTAAGGGGTTACAGAGTTAAGAAACAATTTATGAGTCTAGGCAGAGAAGGCAATGGCACCCCACTCCAGTACTCTTGCCTGGAAAATCCCATGGACGGAGGAGCCTGGTAGGCTGCAGTCCACGGGGGTCACTAAGAGTCAGAAACGACTGAGCGACTTCACTTTGACTTTTCACTTTCATGCATTGGAGAAGGAAATGGCAACCCACTCCAGTGTTCTTGCCTGGAGAATCCCAGGGACGGGGGAGCCTGGTGGGCTGCCGTCTATGGGGTTGCACAGAGTCAGATATAACTGAAGCAACTTAGTAGCAGCAGCAGCATGAGTCTAGGAAGATTGGACTCTGAAGGGAAAAAAAAATGCAGATGTGCTTTTGTAAATGGGTGATGTATGTACTCTGCTGCTGCTGCTGCTGTTGCTTCAGTCATGTCCGATTCTGGAGTGGATTGCCATTTCCTTCTTCAATGCATGAAAGTGAAAAGTGAAAGTGGAGTCCCTCAGTAAGTGTCTGACTCTTCGTGACCCCATGGACTGCAGCCTACCAGGCTCCTCTGTCCATGGGATTTTCCAGGCAAGAGTACTGGAGTGGGGTGCCATTGCCTTCTCCAGTATGTACTCTAGATCAAATGAAATTGCCAAAGATGGGCCAACATGGGTGAGATAATTCAGAAGATTCAAAGAACAGAAAACAAGATACCTGTTCTCTTTGGGGAATGTGTAGGATAAGGAAGAAGCTAAGCCATTTCACTCCACATTTCATAGAAACAACAAATGCATTCTGTGGGGACATTATGCTACTCATTAACAGGATGCAGAAATATATGTTGAAATATAGAATAATCTCTAAGATATAGTAAAATGGAAAAAGAAAGTGGCAGAGCAGGGAATAGTATGTTAAAAAAAAGATGGTAGCTCTTGTATGTATAAAGTAGGACTTCCCAGATGGCACTAGTGGTAAAGAACCCACTTGCCAATGAAGACAGATGCAAGAGATATCTGCAGGGTTTGATCTCTGGGTCGAGAAGATCCCTGGAAAGAGGGCACAACAACCACTTCAGTATTCTTGCCTGGAGAATCCATGGACAGAGGAGCCTGGCAGGCTGCAGCCTGTAGGGTTTCACAGAATCGACACAACTGAAATGACTCAGCATGCATGCATGCATAAAGTACTTTTAGAATAAAATTCCAGAAGTAACAGTGATCATCTTTGGGGGCTGATGTACTTTCACTGTGTACCCTTTTGGATTTTAGGAAAAATAATTTTTTTTTTTACCATATGTACTATTATATATTCAAAAAGATAAATTAAAAAAAACTCTAATAAAACAAATAAACCCATCAAAAAACCTTCTGCATTTTAAGGTATTAGGGCCTAGCCCATGAACTAGTCTGAGTAAGCACTTCTTACTGAGTGAATGAAATTTCCCATACATTCACCATACCCTTTTGCTACTCAAAGTGTGCTCCTTGGAGCAGCAGCATTGGCACCACTTGGTGCTTGTGAGGAAGCAGAATCTCAGCCCATCCCAAAGCCAGTGAATCAGAATATGCATTTCAACGAAGACTCTGCTCCCCTCCCCACTGCAGCTCCCCAAAGAATTCAAATGAAGGCACCCTGAAGTTTGATAAACACTGCCTGAGGCATTATGTTAAGTGCTGTGCAGAATGCCATCAAGGAGCTTCTAATCCAGTGGAAGACAAAGTGGTAGAAAGCCCTGGATAACATTAGAAAAGATTTGCTTAAATTTAGAAGGGAAATTTCTTTTGAGTTAGGGTCCTGAAAGATGATGCTGTGAAAGTGCTGCACTCAATATACCAGCAAATTTGGAAAACTCAGCAGTGGCCACAAGATTGGAAAAGGTCAGTTTTCATCCCAATCCCAAAGAAAGGCAATGCCAAAGAATGCTCAAACTACCGCACAATTGCACTCATCTCACACGCTAGTAAAGTAATGCTCAAAATTCTCCAAGCCAGGCTTCAGCAATATGTGAACCGTGAACTTCCTGATGTTCAAGCTGGTTTTAGAAAAGGCAGAGGAACCAGAGATCAAATTGCCAACATCCGCTGGATCATGGAAAAAGCAAGAGAGTTCCAGAAATACATCTATTTCTGCTTTATTGACTATGCCAAAGCCTTTGACTGTGTAGATCACAATAAACTGTGGAAAATTCTGAAAGAGATGGGAATACCAGACCATCTGATCTGCCTCTTGAGAAATCTGTATGCAGGTCAGGAAGCAACAGTTAGAACTGGTCATGGAACAACAGACTGGTTCCAAATAGGAAAAGGAGTACGTCAAGGCTGTATATTGTCACCATGTTTATTTAACTTATATGCAGAGTACATCATGAGAAACGCTGGACTGGAAGAAACACAAGTTGGAATCAAGATTGCTGGGAGAAATATCAATAACCTCAGATATGCAGATGATACCACCCTTATGGCAGAAAGTGAAGAAGAACGAAAAACCCTCTTGATGAAAGTGAAAGTGGAGAGTGAAAAGGTTGGCTTAAAGCTCAACATTCAGAAAACGAAGATCATGGCATCTGGTCCATCACTACATGGGAAATAGATGGGGAAACAGGGGAAACAGTGTCAGACTTTATTTTTCTGGGCTCCAAAATCACTGCAGATGGTGACTGCAGCCATGAAATTAAAAGACGCTTACTCCTTGGAAGGAAAGTTATGACCAACCTAGATAGCATATTCAAAAGCAGAGACATTACTTTACCAACAAAGGTTCGCCTAGTCAAGGCTATGGTCTTTCCTGTGGTCATGTATGGATGTGAGAGCTGGACTGTGAAGAAGGCTGAGTGCCGAAGAATTGATGCTTTTGCACTGTGGTGTTGGAGAAGACTCTTGAGAGTCCCTTGGACTGCAAGGAGATCCAACCAGTCCATTCTGAAGGAGATCAGCCCTGGGATTTCTTTGGAAGGAATGATGCTAAAGCTGAAACTCCAGTATTTTGGCCACCTCATGCGAAGAGTTGACTCATTGGAAAAGACTCTGATGCTGGGAGGGATTGAGGGCAGGAGGTGAAGGGGACGACAGAGGATGAGATGGCTGGATGGCATCACTGACTCGATGAATGTGAGTCTGAGTGACCTCCGGGAGTTGGTGATGGACAGGGAGGCCTGGCGTGCTGCGATTCATGGAGCCGCAAAGAGTCGGACATGACTGAGCGACTGATCTGATCTGATCTGAAAAAAGAGTAGGGGAAATAACTTTGTAGCTAGGCACTAAAGAATTCATAGTAGAGTTAAAAAAGACCAACAAACTCATCTGTAACCTTTAGAGGCTGCTTGGGAACCAAATTCATTATTCTGAAAACTGCTAAATAAAGGGAATGAATCAAGTATTTGTTCTCTTTCCTGTAGGAAATGTATCTCTGGGCAAACAAATAGTTTTTCTTTACACAAGAATTTGAAGTTAATAAATGCAGAAGGATTAACAGAATTATAATATCACCAATTTGCAAAACTTAATAAAATAATGGGTCTAGGCTAGCATCAGTGACTGCTAAAACCATCAGGTCAAACACAGGCAGGGAACTTGAGAAGGCTGGATCAGGCTGACAATCTGTGGACTCATGGATCTCTCCAAATACTACAAGAAAGATGAGGAGACCTGACTCAAGAGAAAAGACAGATCACCATCTATGAAGTATTCTTGCCAACAATCAACTTCAAATCAAATTAAAACTCTAGCATCCTTGTAGCTCTAACTACCATTCTGCAGAAAAAAAAGTATAGCAGAACCTGGTAAAGGATTCCAGGGGAGAGAAATCAACAAAATCTCTTGGGATTTCCCAAGTTTCTTCAAGGAAAATATAGGAAAGGGACTTTCCCTGTACAACAATGTCAATCAGCTTTATGTATGCGTATATCCCCTCCCTCGTGAGCCTCTCTCCCACCCACACCCTGTCCCACCGGTAGGTTGAGCTCCTGTGATATACAGCAGCTTCCCACTGGCTATCTTTTTTACATACGGCAGTGTAAATATGTCAATATTACTCTCTTAATTCATCGCACCCTCTCCTTCCCCAACTGTGTCTACAAATCAGTCCTCTACATCTGTGTCCCTATTTCTGTCATGCAAACAGGTTCATTAGTATTTTTTTAAAGTGTACTTTTGTGCTTTTGGAGCAAGGAGGAGGACCGTGGAGGCTTCCCCCAGTGGACAGAGCATAAACGCAGAACTGGTAGTGCAGGACATTGGATTGGGGTTGCGGTAATACAGTGTAGGTGCTGAAGGCTGGAAATGCAGGTTGGGTCAGATGATGGAGGGCCATGAATACAAGGCTGAGAAATTTCCACTGCATTCCGGGATCAGTGAAGAGATTCCTGCAACAAACACAGCCATAACTGCAACAACAGCCACTCTAATTTGGTTCTTATCACAAGCCAGGCTTCATGCCAAGTGTTTTGCATATATCGTCAGTCGATCCACATAACAAAGCTATTAGGTTGATATCATTATCCCCATCTTGCAAATGAAGAAACTGAATCTCAGAGAGATGAGTAATTTGTTTCAGCTCACACAACCTAAACAGAGCCAGAATTAAACTGGCATGGACCTATGACGTTACTGTCACTTTAACTGGAGTTGTACAGCATACATTTGCTTTGCAGACTGGGGTTCTATATAAGACTTTCCCAGACAAAATGCTTCCTTTCACAAAAAATATTTAGAAATCACTGCTGAGCATGATGGGCAGCTGCCAGAGGCATTTAAGGCTTACAACCTGGTGATTAGAACATGTGCTTTAAAATCAGTCAGACCTGGTTTCAAGGGCTTCCCAGGTGGCACAGCGGTAAAGAATCTGCCTGCCAATGCAGGAGACACAAGAGATGCAGATTCCATCCCTGGGTCAGAAAGATCCCCTGGAGTAGGAAATGGCAACCCATTCCAGTATTCTTGTCTGGACAGTTCCATAAACAGAGGAGCCTGGTGGGCTATAGTTCATGGGGTAGTAGAGTGGAACACAACTGAGTGACTGAGCGCACACACCACTTCACTAGCCATGTGACCTCTGGGTGGCCACCTGCTGGGGCCTCAGTTTTATCATCTGTAAAGTGAGACTAATACCAGTACTTTATAGGAGTTAAGAAACACTCAATAAATATTAGCCTAACATTCATGATAACAAAGGGTAGCCGTTACCATTATGCTCTGTAACGCCAGTCAGCTCATGACCCAGACACAGAGCGCTAGCTAGCATTCACAACAGCACACATTTGCTCTTTCCTAACATGAGGAAACTGCTGCTCAGAGAGGTGACGTGAATTCCCCAAAGGCACCCAGAGAGGAAGCAGCAAAGCCACGCTTTGAACCCAGGTTCTGTTAAGAGTCTATTCCTGGTGGCTCAGATGGTAAAGAATCTGCCTGCACTGCAGGAGATAGGGGTTCAATTCCTATGTTGGGAAGATCTCCAGGAGAGGGAAATAGCAACCCACGATTGGGGGCAGGAGGAGAAGGGGACGACGGAGGATGAGATGGCTGGATGGCATCACTGACTCGATGGATGTGAGTCTGAGTGACCTCCGGGAGTTGGTTATGGACAGGGAGGCCTGGTGTGCTGCAGTTCATGGGGTCGCAAAGAGTCGGACACGACTGAGCGACTGATCTGATCTGATCTGATCTGATCAGTATTCCTGCCTAGAGAATTTCACAGACAAAGGAGCCTGGAGGGCTATAGTCCACGGGGTTGCAAAGAGTTGGACGCAACTGAGTGACTAATACTTTCTGTTAGACTCCAAAGCCTTAGAGCTTTTAATGATTTTAATTTCCTGTCAATGAGACACAGAGAGCACCTACCACATGTAAGATATTGTGTTCGTACTTTACGTTCATGATCTTATTTAATTCTTGCAATTTAATGAAGTGGGTACTATGATCGAGTCTGCTTTATACACAGGAAAATAAAACTCAAAGGGGCAAATCATGGCTGGGTTTAACCTGCTGTCAGTGAAGTTTCTTGTCAGACTCCTGAATGATAAAACCAGGACTGAAGTACAAATTTGTGTGTGCATCAGGTGCATGCCAGCAACTGCTGTCCTAGCATACACTAGAAACGTGCACCTCTAGGCAAAGAGGCAGGTATCCGGATTCTCATAGCAGCAATGCTCATGATAGCTCAACAGTGGAAATCACCAAAATGTCCATCGATAAGAGCATGGATGCATAAAGCACGGTATGTCTATCCGGTCGAACGGTAGGTATCCAGGAGTGAAAATGAGATAGAAATACATAAATCAACCAGGCTGAGGCTAAACAGTTGTTAACTGGAAAATGCAAGGTGCTTAATATTTTATTTACCCTTATACCTCCAAAATATTATCTTTTCTTTTTTAAAATAATTTTATTTATTTAGGCTGTGCTGGGTCTTCGCTGCTGTGCGGGTTTTGCTTTAGTTGTGGTGAGCAGCAGCTACTCCCTACTTGCGGTGCATGGGTTTCTCTTACTGTGGAGCACAGGCTCTAGGGCGTGTAGGCGTCACTAGTTTTGGCTCATGGGCTCAGTAGTTGTGGTTCCCGGGCTCGAGCACAGGCTCAATAGCTGTGGTGCATGTGCTTGGCTGTTCCGCAGCATGTGGAATCTTCCTGAACCAGGGATCGAACCTGTGTATCCTGCGTTGGCAGGTGGATTCTTTACCGCCGAGACACCAGGGAAGCCCCCAAATATTATCTTTTCAACATGTGGCACTGGTTGAAATGTTTCAAATGACCAGGAACTACATGTGGGTAGGGTCTACCATACTGGCCAGTGCAGATCTAGAAGACGATAAACATATATAATAGCTATAATTTGAAAAATTTTTTATTGTTATTACTACCCTAATTTTCAAAATGCCAGACATCCTCACATTCAAATGCAAATCCAAAACATATTCCTAGATCAAATTTATTACAGTGTTATCTTTGCCATTTCTCTTCTAGGATCTTGGCAATGGTCTTATGTTATGTTATTTGAAAATCATAAGGAACCCAATTGACTTTATGAGGCTGAATCACAGTCCATGGGGCTAGTCTATGAATAATCAGTCAGGAGTAAATGTATATTTAGAGAAGAATTCAAGAGGAAACAGACTTTCTTGAGGTGAACTTTCAAAATAGAGAAGAAAAAAGATACTAGGCAATCCAAGTGATACTGTGCACAAGCCCTGGTATCCTTGTCTTTTGAAGTAAAATGCTGACGCAAGAGTTAATGTTTGGGAAAGGTGAAGATGTAGAAACAAAGAACAGTTGTTGGGCTGGGGAACTGGTAACAATTTAGACTGTAACTCTGCCACATAACAGAATTACCAACTCCCGGTTTCCTGAAAGATACAGATAAAGACCTGACACAAAATCCTAAGTTGTTTTTACAGGAAGCAGACCCCCTTCAGATGAAAACCGCTGGCCACAAGATCATATACCCTGGACTGGTTGAAACCAGAAGGTTGATGATGCTTGAAATTTCACCTTGATGTCAACCAGTCCAAGAGTAGTCCATGAGCTGATCACGCCCTGCTCCCTGAACACTAGAAAATTCCTTAGTACCCACTCCAGGATGGGTCACACGGTCTGCAGGGCTTTAGCCCTCTGTGGCCCCCTTTGCCTGGCAAAGCAATAAAAGCTACTATTTTCTACTTCATCCAAAACTCTGTCTCTGCATTTCTGTTTGGCACTGGTGAGCAGAGGCTGAGTTTCAGGAACACAAACAAGGGGCCATTGATTGAGGATACTTTATTGTCTAAAAAAATCCGGAACATGTTCTAACCATAAAAACTATCACTGTGTACATCTTGCGTGGGGAGGGGTAATACAAATAAGTAAAGAAACCTAATTCAGAAGGGAAAAATCAAAGTATAAAGCCTTTTGTTAAATAAATAATGACAAGAAAAAGAAAAATGCAAGTTCCAAAATAATATCTGTAGTGTAAAACCATTAATATAAAGCCTAAAAACATGCAAAGCAGTACTATATGCTTATGGGTACATCTACTTACAGTGAAAGGGCAAATACTGGTGGGAAGGATTTTCACTCACTTGAGGATTCTGTTACTTCTGGGAATAGAAGAACATAGGATCAAGAAAGGTCCAATCAGGCTTCAACTCTTGTCTATAATGTTTTAGATATTAAAACAAGACTGAAGCAAGTAGGTCAAAAGGTTAAGAGGGATGAAGCTGAGGTACATGTACATCAGGCTTTGTTAGTATAGTTTCTCATATTTTTATGTATGTTTGGGATATTTCATAATAAAATATTATAAAGCAACAATAAAGACACATTAATTTTAATCTGCCCAAAGCCACTCAGCCATGAAGGAGCTCTGTGGCTGACCCCATACTCCTCAAGCCATCCTCTAAATACAGTGGTTTTATATACTGGTTTCCTTCATTACAACCCCCCACAACAATGGCACCGTGGGAGGCAGCCCAAGAACTTTGACAGATGAAATAGTTTCAGAGGCTTCTGAGAATTGAACACAACATGCCACCCTTGACAACTATCCTCCTATTAAGACTCCCACTGCAATTCCTGACACCCAACAGATAAACCTATGACAACATTCCTGGGTGCTCCTCTCTAAAACCAAAGACAATCCAAACAAACAAAAAGCCCCCAGTCCTCTCCCAGTAACAAACCCCTCCCATTCCTCATACAAACCCGAGTCTCCCAGACTGGCGACTGGAGTAGTGTTCCCCAGCGCCCCCTACTGCACTTGACTGCTATCACATCTGCCCTCCATCCTCATGGATACACAATCATGGATACAGACCCTGCATCCTCATGGATACACAATCACCTCCCAGGAGCCCTGTAAACTCCTTCTCTTATGTTAAATCAGATCATGTCATCTTTCCAACTTTGACTCTTCAATGATTTCCCATTACTTTCAGAATAAACCCTGTGGACTTTACTAGGGGCCTCATCTCCTACCTCCCCGATGTCCCTTCTCACTCTGATCCGGCCATCCAGCCCCTCTGGCGCTCCTCCAGACTGGCCTAGCTGCTCCCTCTACCACATGACTCATTCTCCACTTCCCTTGCTCTCTCACCTCATTCAACTTGCTAGAGATAACACCTCTCTGTGAGACCTTTCCAGTCTGATCACCTCACTTAAAGAGTCACCTGCCCTTTGGATCTTCCAATTCGGCTACGTATTTTGTTATGGGATTTATCACTACCAGAAACATTTCTGTTAATTTGTTATCTTTATAATACTCACTGCACTCTTCAATGCAGCTATTCACTGTCCACGTGTGACTACAGAGCCCTCGAAATGTGACTAGTCCTGAGATATGGGGCAATGTAAAACACATACATTGAATTTTAAAGACATTACAAAAAAGAAAAAAGAATATAGATACTACAGTAATATTTTGACTTATATGTTGGAATATTTTGGATATATTGGGTTACAGAAAATACACTAATATTTATTTCACTTTTCTTACTTTTTCAAAATCTGGCTATTGGAAACTTTTAAATTACATATGTGGCTCATATTCTGTTTCTTACATAGAGCTAGAAGAAGGTCAGTCCCATGAAGACAGGAACTCTTGCTTCCCATTGTGTCCCTCTCACATAGTGCCTGGCACAGAGAAAGTACTCAATAAACACTTGTGAATTGAATGAAGGACCAGTCTCCTTGTTCATGCCTAAGCTCTCATTTGATCAAGCCTCCTTCTGAGTCTGCCAAACAATTATTTCTCTTCACACGATCCTTCTGAGAACTCTCTCTCCAAGGCCCCACATCATCCTGGCCCTACAGTAAAGGCCCCAACACCTGCCACAGCATGAGTTCAGTTCAGTTCAGTTGCTCAGTCGTATCTGACTCTTTGCGACCCCATGAATTGCAGCATGCCAGGCCTCCCTGTCCATCACCAACTCCCAGAGTTCACTCAGACTCATGTCCATCAAGTCAGTGATGCCATCCAGCCATCTCATCCTCTGTCGTCCCCGTCTCCTCTCGCCCCCAATCCCTCCCACAGCATGAACCTCCCTATAAATACTATTCTTTCACTCTCTCTCTAACAGGTGAGGAAACCCACCTTAATATTCCCCAGTGCTGGGACTTCCCTGGTGGTCCAATTTACAATGCACTCCCAATGCAAGGAGCCCAGGTTTGATCCTTTGTCAGGGAACTAGACCCCACATGTCACAACTAAGACTTTGCATGACACAACTAAATACTGTGCATGCTGCAACTAAAAATCCCATGTGCCATAATGAAGACTGAAGATCCAGAGTATTGCAACTAAGACCTGGCAAAGCCAAAAAAAAAAAAAGTCCCCCAGTGTCTCTCATGTGATTCTCTGCATTCTTTAAAAAATGTGTTGTCGTGGGTCACTGTGATCATCTCAACCAGAAACCTCCCCCCTTCTCCGATCCCACCATGACAAACCTCTCTCTCTACACAAAGCACTCCTCATCATACTTTTTCCCAGTCTAGCAAGAGGGATCAATGTCCATCGAGAGTTGGTGACCTGATGAAAAGATCCCTCAAGACTTCTGATTATCACAGATCCCCCTTATGCTCGGGATAATCTTCCTCACTAATTCCTAACAGAACATCTGGGGTTCCTCCCGTATGGAAGCAGGAGCCAGGAAAACGAACTTTTGACTCCTTAAATTACCTCCAAATCAGATTATTCAGAGTTACAGAGACAGGCTGACTAGATTAAGAAACCAAGGTCTCATTCACCATACAACTTAAAAATAGTGTCCCATTACCAGGCCACCTTGTTGTTTCTTATAACGCAAATTGTCTGCACTATCATGCTGTCCAGGATGTATTTTTGTATTGTATAGTTCATTCAATGTAAATCTTTATGACATGGCATGATTTTGGAAACACATTTTACTTTGGCTTTGATTCATTTTTCAATACACCCCAGAGAAGGGCTTCCCAGGTGGTGCTAGTAGTAAAGAATCTGCCTGCCAGTGCAGGAGATGCAAGAGACACATCCCCCGGGGAAGGGAATGGCTATCCATTCAAATATTCTTGCCTGGAAAAATTCCTCAGACAGAAGAGCCTGGTGGGCTATAGTCCATGGGGTCTCAAAGAGTTGGACACGATTGAGTACCAGTGCCCACCAACCAATCATACCCCAGAGAAACCTCCCAAGATCTCTTCTGATCTGAGAGAAGCCCAGTCCAGCTCCCTCCCTGCAAAGAACCTGCCCAGGAATAAACCCTCCTCCTCTCCGGGCCCAAACTTACAGTTCTTACTGTTCCCAATGGAAAAGTCAATGTTCTGTTCTGACTTGGCTTCGAACACCAACGCTAACTCCTCTTCTAGCTGCCCCAGCTCCACGGCCAGGGCAGGATGCCAAGCGTCAAGAAAAGGACACCTCAGACCCCAGCAGTTGTGCGTGGCCGTTTCCTTTCCCTTCTCATGTACTTCCGGAGGAAGCTACCCTGCGCATGCTTCTTGACTCTGGCGCCCCCTTCCTCTGCTCTTTCCAGCCCACTTCCGGTTAAGACCCTGCTGCTGACCACTTACCACACCTGTTTCTGACTTTCAGGCTTCAGACTGCATCCCCATTTCTCACCTGAAGGGCATTGGCACACTGAGAGAGATACAGAAAAGGCAGGAAAGCCGAGACATAGTCTGAAGGACATTTAGGCCCGGTTCTGAAGTATGAACTTTCGAATCCCCAAATTTTGAGGCAAGAGCTAAGGTCTTCAGAACCCAGAAGGCAGAGTGGAAGAATGGAAGAGGAGTACTTAAAAAAAAAGATAATATTTCTCTGTTTTACAAACAATGACATGCTGAGATAATATATTTTGAACATGTTGAGTTAAATAAAATATATTGTCAATGTTAATTTCATTTTTTTTTTTTTTTTACTTCTTATGTGGCTATTAAGAATTAAAAATGGCTTACATTGTATTGCTGTTGCACAGTACTGGAGTTGATAGAAGGAAACATTGCAAAACTTCTAGCCCAGTGACTGACAAACCATAAATGTCTGATAAATTTTCCATGGGCTTCCCTGGTGGCTCAGATAGTAAAGAATCTGCCTGAAATGCAGGAGACCTGGGTTCAATTCCTAGGTCAGGAAGATCCCCTGGAGAAGGAAATGGCAACCCATTCCAGTATTCTTGCCTGGAGAATTCCATGGTGGGGTACAGTCCGTGGGGGCTCTAGGAGTTGAACACCACTGAGTGACTAACAAGTTCTCTAAACACACTTTTAAACATACTGCTTCCCCGTGACAAGTTTTCTCTTGGTTACTGAGTATGCAACCATGAAGAAATAGAACTGCCCTGGAGTGCTCAGCTCTATCTGGGGAGACACTCAATAGGTAAGTGAACACAGAAAGAAGACAGTTTCAGATGATGATAAATACACACTGGAAAAGAAACAAAATGGGACAGTGGGACAGCAGAAATTAGCAGTGTCTTTTTAATCAAGGCGTCAGGGAGTCTCGATGAGCTGGTAGCATCTGACCTGAGATCTGAATGATTTACAAAGGAGTTGGCCCTCAAAGGCCTGGGGGCAGGAGTTTGAGGCAGATGGAACAGACTCTGTAAAAACCTTGAAGTAAGAATGAGGCTTCTATGGTTAAGGAACAAAACTAAGTTCTTGTGCTCAGGAAAAGGTTAGTAGAAAATGAGCCTGCACAGGTGGAGGTGTGGTGGCTGGCAGGTCACAAGGGCCCCAAAGGCTGTAATCACTGAAGTGTGACTGGGAACTTTTGTGGCCACCTCCACCCAGTTCTTGCAGAGAATTAAGCCCTGACACTCTAAGGCATCCATTGCATGTTGTGAATTAGGTCAGTTCCTATTGTATTAACAAAAGAATGGTATTAGCCAGTATCATCCTTTGGAAAACAGAAAACACTCACTCATACCATTCTCTGCAAGGCTTAATTTCTCTTCTAAGATCCTGAGACAGGATGCATGAGAGGATATTTAGCAACAGACTTGAAAAGGAGCACTTTGACTGCAGTGTAGAGAGTGGATGGGGTGGGGCCTGAGACAGAAATGGAAACCTGGCGATCAGTGAGCAATCTTTTGCAGTGGCTCACATGAGAGATAGCAGTACCTTCCACTGGTGCTGCAGTAGCTGGTTAGTGAGAAGTGAGTACGTATTTTGGAAGCTGGAACCAACTGGAACCAATGGACTAGACATGGAGAAAAAGGAGAGAAGAGACTGGAAGGATTCAAGGATAACTATTGAGTTTTTGGTTTGAGCAGCTGGGTGGATGCCAGTGCCATGTATGATGATTTGGATTCTAGTTCCAATTCTGCTGGGTGGTTCTGGGCAAGTAAGTGACTTAGTCTCTGCTGAGCCTCAGTTTTCTCATCTGTAAAATGGGGGTTGCCATGGAGATTCAATGAGATCTTGAACAAAAAGCACAGGTCTGGCATATGGTAAGCACTTAAACTGCTGTTATTATCATCATGCTCGTTACTGCTCAATCAGCACTCTGAAGCAGGTAAAAGCAGGCTTTGAAACCAGTCAGACGTGAGCAGAGTCCCTGCATTGCTATGCAACATTTGCAAGGTCAGTCCATATCTCTGAGTCTCAGGTTCTTCATCTGTAAAAGGGTTTAACGATAATATCCTCCCTCCAGACACAGCTGTCAGGAGTCAGTGAGTTTTGAATATGAAGTGCTTAGTGTGGGGCATAGTACATAGCAACTGCTCGGTAAACAAGGCCTAAATGCTACAGTAATTTGACTTTTCTTCTGTGTGTGTGTTTGGGGAGCACACATGTGCTCATTGGGAAAATGCAAACAGTACAGAATTATGTAAAGTAGCAGATGAAAGCTGACCCTTCCCCAACTCCCTAAGTAACCACTGTTGGCTGTTGCATAGCCTTTCCTGAATTCAGACACGTGCCTGTGTGCACAAATGTTCTGCTCTTCTTCGAGAGGCAGGATAAAACTTGATGGCTGAGAGTTCAGTCTCCAGAGTCACACAGACCTAGGTTCCAGTCCTACCTCTGCTGCTTTCTTTGCTATGAGATATTGGGCAAGTGATTTATCAGTCAATCTAAAATTCAGTTTCCTTTTTGTAAAAAGAAAAGTCATCGCAGAACTGACATGTGGTGTGGTAAGGAGTTGCTAAAGAGTGAATGCAGAGGAATTAGCACTGTGACTGTGTGTATCAAGGTCTTGGGACACTTAACTGCTGCTGTTATATATATTTATTTTATTAATAACATAATGGATGATACTGTTTTCTTTATGCTTTTGGAGAGCTTTAATTCCTATCTTTTTTAATGCTCTTTGCAATTGTCTCTTCCTTCCTTCCTTTCTTCTTCATTTTAGAAAGTTTTAATTTCCTGAGACTTATCTGGTGGTCCAGTGGCTAAGACTCTGCACTCCAAATGAAAGGGCCACAGGTTTGATCCCTGGTCAGGGAACTAGATCCCACATGCTAAAACTAAGAGTTTGTATGCCACACCCAGTACAGCCAAGTAAATAAATAATAAAACATTTTTTTAAAAAGTGAGTGAAGTCGCTCAGTCGTGTCCGAATCTTTGCGACCCTGTGGACGGTAGCCCACCAGGCTCCTCTGCCAACAGGATTCTCCAGGCAAGAATACTGGAGTGAATTGCCATTTCCTTCTCCAGGAGATCTTCCCAACCCATGGATCGAACCCAGGTCTCCCACATTGCAGGCAGACGCTTTAACCTCTGAGCCACCAAGGAAGCCCAAAGAAAGTTTTAATTTCCCTTTTTTAAATCGAGATAAAATTGGTATATACCGTTATATAAATTTCCAGTGTATACTATTATAATTTGACTTCTGTATACACAGCAAAGTGATCACCACCAAAGCTCTAGTTACTGTCTATCATTGTGCAATTGATCCTGCATCTGTTTTTGTAGCTTAGTATGATGGACTTCCCTGGTGGCTCAGACTGTAAAGCGTCTGTCTACAATGCGGGAGACCTGGGTTCCATCCCTGGGTCGGGAAGATCCGCTGGAGAAGGAGATGGCAATCCACTCCAGTACTATTGCCTGGAAAATCCCTTGGACAGAGGAGCCTGGTAGGCTATACAGTCCATGGGGTTGCAAAAAGTCGGACACGACTGAGCGACTTCACTTTCAAGATGTGTTAAGCCTCTGGACACTGGTTCGATCTCTGGTCTGAGAAGATCCCACATGCCAGGGAAACAATTAAGCCATCAGATCAGATCAGATCAGATCAGTCGCTCAGTCGTGTCCGACTCTTTGCGACCCCATGAACCGCAGCACGCCAGGCCTCCCTGTCCATCACCAGCTCCCGGAGGTCACTCAGACTCGCATCCATCGAGTCAGTGATGCCATCCAGCCATCTCATCCTCTGTCGTCCCCTTCTCCTCCTGCCCTCAATCCCTCCCAGCATCAGAGTCTTCTCCAATGAGTCAACTCTTCGCATGAGGTGGCCAAAATATTGGAGTTTCAGCTTTAGCATCATTCCTTCTAAAGAAATTCCAGGATTGATCTCCTTCAGAATGGACTGGTTGGATCTTCTTGCAGTCCAAGGGACTCTCAAGAGTCTTCTCCAACACCACAGTTCAAAAGCATCAATTCTTAGGCGCTCAGCCTTCTTCACAGTCCAACTCTCACATCCATACATGACCACAGGAAAGACCACAGCCTTGACTAGGCGAACCTTTGTTGGCAAAGTGATGTCTCTGCTTTTGAATATGCTATCTAGGTTGGTCATAACTTTCCTTCCAAGGAGCAAGCGTCTTTTAATTTCATGGCTGCAGTCACCATCTGCAGTGATTTTGGAGCCCAGAAAAAGAAAGTCTGACACGGTTTCCACTGTTTCCCCATCTATTTCCCATGCAGTGATGGGACCAGATGCCATGATCTTCGTTTTCTGAATGTTGAGCTTTAAGCCAACCTTTTCACTCTCCACTTTCACTTTCATCAAGAGGCTTTTTAGCCCCTCCTCACTTTCTGCCATAAGAGTGGTGTCATCTGCATATCTGAGGTTATTGATATTTCTCCCGGCAATCTTGATTCCAACTTCTGTTTCTTCCAGTCCAGCATTTCTCATGATGTACTCTGCATATAAGTTAAATAAACATGGTGACAATATGCAGCCTTGACGTACTCCTTTTCCTATTTGGAACCAGTCTGTTGTTCCATGACCAGTTCTAACTGTTGCTTCCTGACCTGCATACAGATTTCTTAAGAGGCAGATCAGGTGGTCTGGTATTCCCATCTCTTTCAGAATTTTCCATAGTTTATTGTGATCCACACAGTCAAAGGCTTTGGCATAGTCAATAAAGCAGAAATAGATGTTTTTCTGGAACTCTCTTGCTTTTTCCATGATCCAGCGGATGTTGGCAATTTGATCTCTGGTTCCTCTGCCTTTTCTAAAACCAGCTTGAACATCAGGAAGTTCACGGTTCACATATTGCTGAAGCCTGGCTTGGAGAATTTTGAGCATTACTTTACAAGCGTGTGAGATGAGTGCAATTGTGCGGTAGTTTGAGCACTCCTTGGCATTGCCTTTCTTTGGGATTGGGATGAAAACTGACCTTTTCCAATCTTGTGGCCACTGCTGAGTTTTCCAAATTTGCTGGCATATTGAGTGTAGCACTTTCACAGCATCATCATTCAGGACTTGGAATAGCTCCACTGGAATTCCATCACCTCCACTAGCTTTGTTCGTAGTGATGCTTTTTAAGGCCCATTTGACTTCACATTCCAAGATGTCTGGCTCTAGGTCAGTGATCACATCATCATGATTATCTAGGTCTTGAAGCTCTTTTTTGTACAGTTCTTCTCTGTATTCTTGCCACCTCTTCTTAATATCTTCTGCTTCTGTTAGGTCCACACCATCTCTGTCCTTTATCGTGCCCATCTTTGCATGAAATTAAGCCATGCACCACAACAATTGAACTTATGCTCTAGATGTCGGGAATTGCAGCTATTGAGTCCATGTTCCACAACTACTGAAGCCCACGCCCTAAGAGCCTGTGCTCTGCAACAAGAGAAGCCACCACGATGAGAAGCCTGAGCGCTGCAACTAGGGAGTAGCCCCCACTCATTGCAGCTAGAGAAAAGCCGCTGCAGCCAAAATAAATCAATAAAATAATTTTTAAAAAAAGATGTCTTGAGCCTTTTGTCATACCACAACTCATCAAAATTTGATACGGGGTTAAGGAGGTGGACCCCTTGTAACTCCTTATCCCTAAGTTTCTGCTTCTGAGAAATTCCTGGCTGCACGTGAGTAACAGAGGCCAGGACTGCAGCACGCCAGGCTCTCCTGTCCTCCTCTATCTCTTGGAGTTTGCCCAGGTTTTGGAGGCAGGTAGTAACCTTGTCTACCCAGGAGGTGGCAGGCAGAGTCCAAGAGAAGACAGCAAGCGGCACAAGGAAAGTGTGAGACCTCATGGCCTTTTGTCTCTCTCACCCGTGCCTTTGGAATTTGTCTGAAGTTGCATCTTATCTCCCTTAAGAGGGCCATGGCTTCTACTTTCACTTTTCCCTGGGGAGCCTCAGGCAGCGTTCAGACTGTCTAGAGACTAAGCCGGTCTTAGATCCCAAGATAGTGATGTCATGTTTTATATAATTGGCTGTCTAGGGTATTTTGTAACTGGCTTTCTCATTGTAATATGGTTTTTCTTTTCATCTCCTTTCACTCCCACCATCTTTCTTTCTTTTTTTTTTTAAAGAGTCTACTGGTAGATGGTTATTCTCTTCCCACCACTCTCCCACCATACACATACTGCTTTTACATTCTGGGACCTTTTCTCTCTCCTTTGAGCATCTAACTCCCCATTCCCTCCCAGTACCAATCTTTTCTCTATGCTCTACTAATTCTGATAGTCCCACTTTTCTCCTTTCTCTGCTCCAGCCATATCACAAAACTCAGACATTCTGTTTGCTCAAAAGCCCTTGGGTTACTTACCCACATCTGTACCTGTTTTCCTCTTTGTGAAACAGCTTGTTTGGGATTCTTGAGAACTATTTCCTTGGGAAGTGCCAAGCCTTATTTGCAAACAAAATGGCAGGAGGGGCCAGACCAATGACAGCAGCATATGGGGTAAAAATCAGGAACAAGGCTGGTGATTTCTCTGACACAGGGTGGTTCTTGGCAAGAGCCACAACTGTATTAAGGCCAATAATAATTTATTTCTTATCTGGTCCATGGACTGGTGTCGGGATCAAATGAGGTAAGATTCTGAAAGCACTCTGTAACATGTAAAGCACCTTATAACCTGTTATATATTCTTAGTCAGCAAAACAGCCACCCTGTGACAAGAAGAACACAAGATAAAAAGTCAGGAGACCTGGTGGGTCTGCTACCACCATGTTGAGAGTGAGTAGCAAGTTTCCTTCTCCAGCAAATTGATTCCATCATTTGTTGAACACCCACCTGTGTCAAGAATGGTTCTGGATGCTGGGGATGTGCAGGTGAACAAAACAAGTTATCCTGGAACCCACAATCAAGAGGGGAAGAAGGCAGGCAATAAACAAACAAACAAATAACAGTAATAAAATGAAATACTTGCTGGTATAATACTTGATGGTAGATTGAATACCCATGTTTCCACTGGTTCCCTCCTGAGATCACACCATAATGACAACAAAGAGATCTTTTGAAAGGCACTAGACTTAGAAGATGGAGAAGGAAATGGCAACCCACTCCAGTATTCTTGCCTGGAGAATCCCAGGGATGGGGAGCCTGGTGGGCTGCTGTCTATGGGGTCGCACAGAGTCGGACACGACTGAAGTGACTTAGCAGCAGCAGCAGACTTAGAAGAACAGGGAGAAGAAAGGAGGATGCAACACTGCCAGAATTTTGGAAGCTGGAAAGCAGATGAATGACAATGTGCTTAGTCATGTCCAACTCTTTGCGACCCCAGGGACTGTGGCCCACCAGGCTCCTCTGTCCACTGAACTTTCCAGGCAAGAATACTGGAGTGAGTTGCCATTTCCTCCTCCAGGGAATCTTCCTAACTCAGGGACTGAAACTGAGTCTCTTGTGTCTCCTGCACTGGCAGGCTGATTCTGTACCACTGACGCCACCCATAACTGGTAACTGATTTGTCAGACCTATGAAAAGTTGAATCCCAAACCAGCAGTGGGAAAAGCCAAGACTCAACCAAGCTTCTACTGCCGAGCCCACGGAAGGCTCACAAACTGGTGGGAAAAGGTGCCTCTTGGGGTGAAGGGCAAGGAAGCTTGGCTGAAAACTTATTTGAAAAGAGCCCTCAGATTTCTTCCCCAGTTTTCTGATGCAAGGCAGCTGCCCCTCACACAGGGAAAGACGAGTTTTATTCTCTGGAGAGAACACAGAGAGTCTTTGGAATGTGGGGGCATCAGAGACCGGAGGAAGAGGGAGCAACATGAAGTAAATCAGAGATTAAAGGGATGGTATATATTGAGACCACTCATCTGGTTTTTCCATTTGAATCCTAAATTTCTGGCAATCTAACTTTCACCTTCCAGGCAGGAGATTAGAAGAATCTTTCCTGGCAAATTTGATTAGCCCAAGAAGAAATTGGCATCAGAAGTTCCCTAACTAAATGAACCAGCTGAATCACCCTCCAGTGAAGCCTAGCTCATGTGTTCACAGCCTCCACTCATTACTTTGTACCTATGGAAGGCAGCCTCCAAGACAGCCCCAGTGATCCCACCTCCTTGTATTCACACTCTTGTGTAACTCACTTCCCCTTTCAAAATGAGTTGAGAAAAGATGATGGAAGATCAATTTGAAGGTCAAGTTTATAAAAAAGACTGCCTTCCTTCTTGTCCTCTTATGCTTTCTTGCTTCCTCTGGTAGAGGCCAGCTGCCCTTCAGAGAGGTAAGAAACTGAGGGAGACCTCCAGCCCATGGCCAGCAAGGAACTGAGGCCCTCAGTACAGAAGACATCAAGGAACTTAATTCTGCCAATAACCACATTTTTATTGTGAATATTTTCAAATATGATCAAAAGTAGAGGGAATAGTACAATAGAATCTTATCCATCACCCAGATCTAACACTTATGGAGATTTTGCCATGTTTTCATTCATTTTTTCCCTTTTCTGCCTTTAAAGCAAAATTTTTTTTTCTTTCCTGCCTAGACAACATGTCACATTATATCCTTTTTTTATATCTCAAAAAATATTAGTCTCCTTCCTTCTCTTCAAGATGAGCAGACAATCAAGGATTGCCAGATGTATGATGACAATTTCTGACATAAAAGATTGAAGCCAGCATTTTTAAAGTAACTTGGAACAGGGAGATGAAAATTTCTTAAAGAGATCAAAGTGGATATTACAACCAGGACTTTGTTGTAATAAGTCAAGAATAAAAGTCAGGAATAAAGTCAAGAATAAAAGAGAGTCCTTGAATTTGAAAAGTGATAACAAAAAGGAAAAATTATACAGAAGGTCTGAGAGATAAACTTGAGAAAATCTCATGGGAAGTAGGGCAAAAAGATGGAGAGGTGAAAAAAAAAAGATGGAATGAAGGAATATGGGGAAGAAGGAAAAATTAGTGGGCCAGGCTAAGAGGTCCAAAATCCCCCCAAATAATAGGAGTTCTAGAAAGAGAAAAGAGAGAAAATGAAGGCAAAGAAATAATCACAAAATGTTTTAAGAGAATTTCCCCAAACTGAAGGATATTATTTTGCAGATTGAAAGAAACCAAGTGCCTAGAGCAGTGGGTGAAAATTTAGAATAATTGTGAGAAAAGTAAAGGACCTTACAAGCTTCCACTGAAAAAAAAGATAGATCACAGACAAGGAATCAGAAATAGGAATGCCTTGGGAATTTTCAACAAGACTGGAAACCAGATGGCAATATGGCAATACCTTGAAAGTTCTGAAGGAAAATTATTTCCAATCTAGAATTCCACATACAGCTGATATTAGTGAAGAATGAAGGTAGACTGAAGACATTTTCAGACATGTGGAGCCTCAAAACATTTATTATTTTCTAAAGAAGTTGTTACTGGGCTTCCCTGGTGGCTCAGTGGTAAAGAATCTGCCTGCCAGCGCAGGAGATGTGGGTTTGATCCCTGGATCAGGAAGATCCTTCGGAGAAGGAAATGGCAACCCACTTCAGTATTCTTGCCTGGGAAATCCCATGGACAGAGGAACCTTGTGGACTATAGTCCATTGGGGCCACAAAAGAGTTGGACATGACTTAGTGACTAAACAACAACCACAATAACAGAGAAGCTGTGAGAGGACATAAAACAAGGAAGAGAAACAAGAGCAGAGTGGCAAAAAACCCCTCTCAGTTTAAAAATGTCCAAGACTCAGCTGGCATAAACCACCACTAGTCCAGACTGGAACAAATCAGACAGTCCTTGGAGAGGTCTCAAGAAGATGAATCTGTCTCCTGCTAATAACTCTGAAGGTCTTGAGAGGAGATAAGACAATTGGCAAACAGTTTGGGTGAAATCAATGATAAATATGTAAAAAGCTAAGGAAATGGAAAATAAGTTAACTATTAATTCTGGGGTGGTGCGAAAGTTGTGCAGGGTATAGAGGTAATCATAGCTTGCTATCAGATCAGATCAGATCAGTCGTGTCCGACTCTTTGCGACCCCATGAACTGCAGCACGCCAGGCCTCCCTATCCATCACCAGCTCTCGGAGGTCACTCAGACTCACATCCATCGAGTCAGTGATGCCATCCAGCCATCTCATCCTCTGTCGTCCCCTTCTCCTCCTGCCCCCAATCCCTCCCAGCATCAGAGTCTTCTCCAATGAGTCAACTCTTCGCATGAGGTGGCCAAAATACTGGAGTTTCAGCTTTAGCATCATTCCTTCCAAAGAAATCCCAGGGCTGATCTCCTTCAGAATGGACCGGTTGGATCTCCTTGCAGTCCAAGGGACTCTCAAGACTCTTCTCCAACACCACAGTGCAAAAGCATCAATTCTTCAGCACTCAGCCTTCTTCACAGTCCAGCTCTCACATCCATACATGACCACAGGAAAGACCATAGCCTTGACTAGGCGAACCTTTGTTGGCAAAGTAATGTCTCTGCTTTTGAATATGCTATCTAGGTTGGTCATAACTTTCCTTCCAAGGAGTAAGCGTCTTTTAATTTCATGGCTGCAGTCACCATCTGCAGTGATTTTGGAGCCCAGAAAAAGAAAGTCTGAAACTGTTTCCCCTGTTTCCCCATCTATTTCCCATGTAGTGATGGGACCAGATGCCATGATCTTCGTTTTCTGAATGTTGAGCTTTAAGCCAACCTTTTCACTCTCCACTTTCACTTTCATCAAGAGGCTTTTTAGTTCCTCTTCACTTTCTGCCATAAGGGTGATATCATCTGCATATCTGAGGTTATTGATATTTCTCCCGGCAATCTTGATTCCAGCTTGTGTTTCCTCCAGTCCAGCATTTCTCATGATGTACTCTGCATATAAGTTAAATAAACATGGTGACAATATACAGCCTTGACGTACTCCTTTTCCTATTTGGAACCAGTCTGTTGTTCCATGTCCAGTTCTAACTGTTGCTTCCTGACCTGCATACAAATTTCTCAAGAGGCAGATCAGGTGGTCTGGTATTCCCATCTCTTTCAGAATTTTCCACAGTTTATTGTGATCTACAGTCAAAGGCTTTGGCATAGTCAATAAAGCAGAAATAGATGTTTTTCTGGAACTCTCTTGCTTTTTTGATGATCCAGCGGATGTTGGCAATTTGATCTCTGGTTCCTCTGCCTTTTCTAAAACCAGCTTGAACATCAGGAAGTTCACGGTTCACATATTGCTGATAGAGCTTCATTATTTACACAGTCACAATAACGTAAGCATTGAGTGTTGTTCTAATATGATTATGATGTAAGTATACTATGAATATGAAGAGTAGGAACTGTGTTTATGTATTGAGGAGAGCCAAATCCACCTCTGACACTGGAGGAGTTAGAAGATAAAACCTGATACTGAAAAATGAGAGAGAATAGTAAAATAAGCAAAACCCTTGTAGATGCAAGGGATAAATATTCAATGGAAAAAGGTGAAGCAGTTGCCTCCATGGAGAAGGCAATGGCACCCCACTCCAGTACTCTTGCCTGGAAAATCCCATGGACGGAGGAGCCTGGGGGGCTGCAGTCCATGGGGTTGCTAAGAGTCGGACACGACTTCACTTTTCATTTTTCACTTTCATGCATTGGAGGAGGAAATGGCAACCCACTCCAGTGTTCTTGCCTGGAGAATCCCATGGACAGAGGAGCCTGGTGGGCTGCTGTCTATGGGGTCACACAGAGTCGGACTCGACTGAAGCGACTTAGCAGCAGCAGCAGCAGCAGTTGCCTCCAGGAAGGGGTAAATGTCCATGGTGGAGTGAGAGGGTTAGGTATGTGCTGTTTTTCACAGCAAACTACTTGACTCATTAAACTATGGGCACATGCACCTTTTGTAGAAATAACAAGAAAAAATAGATACAAGAGAGTAATAAATGCAGTCAAGCCAGTAACTCAGAATAATGTGAGTGAGTGTATCAGAGAGAGGCAATTTTAGACTGGGCTGAGGAGAAAGTCCTGTGAGCAAACAAAGTTTAAGTCACCAGCAGTCTGAAAGATGAGGTCTCAGCCCTGTGAGATCTAGGGGAAGAGGATTCAAGAAAAAGGGGACAGTAAGTGCAAAGAATCAGAAAGCAAGATCTTAGCAAGTTGTAATTTGCACAAAGGAAAAATGAAGTGAGAAGGATGGGGTGCCAGGCGGGGGTGAGGAAGAGACGAGCTTTGGCAGATGGACAAGTGTCAGATCATGCAGGGCTTTGCTGACCCAGGGAGACCTTGAGTTTTATTCTGAGAGCCATGCATGAGAAGCATTTGGAGGGCTCCATGCAGAAAAACCCTGATGCTGGGAAAGACTGAAGGCAGGAAGAGAAAGGGATGACAGAGGTCGAGATGGTTGGATGGTATTGGCAACTCAGTGGACATGAGTTTGAGCAAGCTCTGGGGGATGGTGAAGGACAGGGAAACCTGGCATGCTGCAGTCCATGGGGCTGCAAAGAGTCGCATGGGGCTGCGACTGAACAACAATGCAGAAAAACAGAATTACATTTTTAAAGCTCGCCTTGTATAAATATCTACAAGGTGCAAGATACTGTTCTAAGTGTTTTGTATGTATAATATTAAACTCAATCGTCATAATAGCATGAAGCTGTATTAGTTGCATTTTTTTTTAAATCAGAAAACTATAGTACAGAGAACTTGAGTTGCACAGTGTAAGTCAGGATTCAGTCCCATCTACTGTGACTGCTGCTTCCCTGGAAATCCTGCTGGTTATTCCAGTGGAAGCTTTCAAAAATTTCTCCAGGTTCCATGACTCGTCCTCACATGGCCATTTCTGTTTCAATGGCCTGAGATGGTGCTGGTTACTGCCTCTACCTCCCACCCAGGCTGTCCCCAAACCCAGGCATCCTTCCTTCCCCCAGCCATGACACCTTCCCAGAACCTTGCTTTCCTTGCTGATCTCCGCCCTGGGTGCTCAGGTGTCTTGTCCCACCTCTGCTTCCTTTCTTCCCTGGTAGTCTCAGCAGTCAGTCTACATCTTCCTCCACCTTCAGCGTTCTGCCCAAACAAGTGCACACCTCATGAACCATGTTTCCTACTACCCTTTCTCTCCTGCAAAGAGGTAGCTGATTGAGAGAGCCAGTGAGCACATCCAGCTTTGAGAGGGAGTCTAGGGTCTGCACCAGGGCTCAGAAGACTGTCTTGATGAGGACTGGGGCATGTCACTTGACAGCTCTAGCCTCAGGTTTCTGTGTTGTTAAGCAGGGAGAAGAGAATGCACTCTGCTTCCTATCAGAAACTTCGAGGCCCCTTATGATCTATTCCTTGCCTGTCTTCCAACTATCAATCAAGTCCAGTCACCCTGGCCGTTCTGTTCCTTGTGCAAATTCAGCCTGTTCCAGCCTTGTACCTGCCTTGAACCCTTTGCTTGGAACATTTTCTCCTCAGTTCTTGGCTTGCATAATTTCTTCTTGTCATTCTGGTCACAGCTCAAAGGGCGCTTTCCACTGGCCTCCCCAAGCCACTCATTCATTCCTCAAAGTCATCCCCTACCCTGGCTCTGTCTTGCTATCTTCAGAGCCCTTAACACTGCTTCATAGTGTCTGTGTATTGTCCCCTCATCTGCCTCTCCCCCAGATGTGAACTGTCTGAGAGTAGGGGTCTTGTCCTTGTGCACTGCTGTGTCTTTAGCACCTAGAACAGGGCCTAATGTGCCGTAGGCCTCCACGGACTTTCACGGATGAATGAACGCTTATGTGTGATGATGTGAGGTCTGATGTGCCACTTTATTTTTTTGGTGAGTTAGTCTTTTTTAAAATTTATTTTTGGTTGCACTGAGTGTTTGTTGCTGCAGGGGCCTTCTCTAGTTGTGGCGAGTGGGGGCTACTCTTCCTTGTGGTGCATGGGCTTCTCTTTGCAGTGGCTTCCATTTAACTTATATGCAGAGTACATCATGAGAAACGCTGGACTGGATGAAGCACAAGCTGGAGTCAAGATTGCCAGGAGAAATATCAATAACCTCAGATATGCAGATGATACCACCCTTATGGTAGAAAGTGAAGAAGAGCTAAAGAGCCTCTTGATGAAAGTGAAAGAGGAGAGTGAAAAAGCTAGCTTAAAACTCAACATTCAGAAAACTAAGATCCTATCATCTGGTCCCATCACTTCATGGCAAATAGATGGGGAAACAGGGGAAACAGTGATCAACTTTATTTTGAGGGGGGCTGCAAAATCACTGCAGATGGTGACTGCAGCCATGAAATTAAGACGCTTGCTCCTTGGAAGAAAAATTATGACCAACCTAGACAGCATATTAAAAAGCAAAGACATTACTTTGCCAACAAAGGTCCATCTAGTCAAGGCTATGGTTTTTCCAGTGGTCATGTATGGATGTGAGAGTTGGACTATAAAGAAAGATGGACGCTGAAGAATTGATGCTTTTTGAACTGTGGTGTTGGAGAAGAGTCTTGAGAGTCCCTTAGATAGTGAGGAGATCCAACCAGTCAATCCTAAAGGAAATCAGTCCTGAATATTCATTGGAAGGACTGATGCTGAAGCTGAAACTCCAGCTGAAACTCTAATATTTTGGCCACCTGATGTGAAGAACTGACTCATTGGAAAAGACCCTGATTCTGGGAAAGATTGAAGGTGGGAGGAAAAGGGGACAATAGAGGATAAGATGGTTGGATGACATCACCGACTCAATGGACATGAGTTTGAGTAAACTCCGGGAGTTGGTGATGGACAGGGAGGCCTGGTGTGCTGCCGTCCATGGGGTTGCAAAGAGTTTGACATGACTGAGTGACTGAACTGACCTGAACTCTTGTTGCAGATCACAGGCTCTAGGCACACTGGCTTCAGTAGTAGCAGCACTCTGGCTCAGTAGTTGTGGCGCACAGGCTCCGAGGCATGTAGGATTGTCCCAGACCAGGGATCGAACTCATGTCCCCTGCATTGACAGGTGGGTTCTTATCCACTGAACCACCAGAGAAGTCCTGATAAGGCAGTTTGGAAACTTGAGACTGCTGTACATGATTTAAAACATCTAGATTTGGGAGCAGTATGTTTACTTTCCTAACACTGTTTCCTTGCGGCTAGAGCTGACAGATGGCAGGGGACAATGAATGGGGAGAGGGAGCCTGAGGTTAGAAAAGAGCCCCTCCTTGAGTAAGCTGTTGGTGGACAGGTGACCGCAGCCTTGGCTCCCCACCCCCACCACTTCACATCTTCTCCCTTATCACACCTTCAAAACTCTGCCAAGTAGGTTACTGGACTACTGAATCTGAAGGCTTAGCGATCTTTGGCCCAATTTCCCGGTTGAATGTGCAACTTGTAGATGTGAAATATCCTCATTTCCTGTGACTAGAGAAAAATAATGAAAAGGAAAAAAAAATAGGGCAAAAGTATTAATATTTAACCATAGGAGGCAGAGAAAGTTGAAAAAAGAGAGAGAGTGAGAGAACCAATAGAAATCTGGAGGGAAGGAGCAGGGAAGTTCAAGGGAATGGAGTTGGAATCTTGGCTGTGTGTTTTCCCTCAGACCCTCTCCGGGCCTACCCACATCTGCCTTGTCCCATCACAGTGTCCCCCACAAAACCACACTACATGTGTGGTCAGTGAGAATTTCTGAGAAAGGGGCACAGGAGCATCTTTTCCAGAAAGTGGAAGTGAAATAGTCAATGCCAGGTTCCCCTATCCTGTTGGTTGGGCCCCCAGATCAGGCTCAGACA
Organism: Tragelaphus eurycerus; assembly: GCA_935064755.1. NCBI lineage: Eukaryota > Metazoa > Chordata > Mammalia > Artiodactyla > Bovidae > Tragelaphus > Tragelaphus eurycerus. Next base: position 11,577,129 of record CAKXYN010000020.1, read on the forward strand.
TCTCCCTCCACCCCTGTTTCCTGGTAGTGGCTCTAGGCTGCTGTCTGTGTTATTCATTAACCAGGCACTAATATTTCTGTTTACCCATCTGTCATCCTGCAGGGAATTCAGAGGAGTCCCGCAACTAACCCGACACCCAGATTCTCTTGGATCTGGCCCAGTCAGCCACATTTAGCTAGTGTTTATCATGTTGAAAGTCCTGTGCTCGAGCCTGGTACTCCCTGTAACCAGGGAGAGAGAAAGTTTCCTCAGGTAGGATGTGACCAATCTGCCAGTTGAGCTTATGTGCTGGGCAGTACATCTAGTGATGTGCTTGAGCTGGTTTGCAAGAGCTGGTTTTTAGCATCGATTGCCAAACCCATGTTCAGTGTAGAAACTGACCCTGGAGGGACTGTGTGGCCACAGAAACTGGCAAGTGCTACAAATCAGGGCCCTTGCTACCCTCCATCCCTTGGGTAATGCTACCCACCATTACCCCTCTACCCTGCTCCCCCACCACCACTCCCTGCCCCTTGCACTCTCATCCGAAGAACCAGCTTACATTTGCTGTTCAGTTGCTCAGTCGTGTCTGACTTTTTGCGACCCCATGGACTGCAGCATGCCAGGCTTCCCTGTGCTTCACTGTCTCCTGGAGCTTGCTCAAACTCATGTCCATTGCATCGGTCACCTATTTGTCAAGTAGATGTGTAATAACTTGTAAGGCCTCCTCCTGACTGGTTCTTGAGCAGCCAGTTCTAATGAAAGAGGAAACAGCCTCACTTTCACGGAGCTCCCGGCCTGGTGTTTGCTACTTTATGGTTCTCAACTCCGTTGGGCATATTATCTCCTTGATCCTAACAACCGTCTCCCTTCAGTGGTAGGCGCAGATACCACATCGATCATCTGAAAATGGAAATCAGATGATTTTACCCTCTTGCTTCAAACTTTACAATAGCTTCAAAAATTCTTGCAATAAATTCATGCTTTTATCTGGAGCCTCAAACACATATCAGCTGGCCCCTGCTGGCTTCCTTGACTTCCTCTTTCACTCTCTCCCGATTTCACAGGATTCCAGCCCAGTGGTTCTCAAAGAGTTGTCCCTGAAACACCAGCATCAGCATCATTTGGGATTGTTCGAAATCCAGACTATCGTCCCAGATCTACTGATTTGGAAACTGAGGGGAGGGAAGACTAAGCTATGCTTCAGCAAACTCTCCTGGGGTTTCTAAAGCATGCCTGAGTCTGCAGACCACTGCTCTGTCCCCACACTGAGATGGGGGCTGCATCTCTATGTCCCTGAGAAGCTTAGGTTTTCTCCCTCCTTATGGCTTTTGAACCAGGGGTTCCTGTTTCTAGAATGCTCTTCCCATGGGCCTTTGTATGGCAACTCCTTCTTGTTCAGGTCTCACCTGACCATCATTGGCTCTGAAGAATCTTCTCCACCTTCTCAATCCCTCAGTATACTTTCTCCCATATCTCTGTTTTGGCCCATTTGTAAAAACCATTTGCCACACTCTGAAATTACCTTATTGTTTGTTTACTTGCTTATTAACTATATTTCCCCACCTGAATGGAAGTCCCAAGAAGGTAAGTACCTTGTCTCTTATACACTCTGCACCCCAGTCCCTAGAAAAGTATCTGGCTTACAATAGCTATATAAATAGGTTAAAAATCAGCACATATTTGGTAAGCAAATTATAGTAATTTCTCAGCAAAGATATGGGCTATATATGAAGTGACTTGATAGAGATTAAATGCTTGTCAGTGAGTAGCTAAAATTTCACCCTGAAAGGCTCAGAAATCCATAAATTTTCTTGCACTTTTTAGCAAAAGCAGCCATGGCCCTAAAACCCTGGGAATCTCTGAGTTGGAAGGAGTCTGGCAATTAACTGGTTCAGTCCTTATTGGATATGGAAGTTTGCTCCCTATCTAAGATGAGTGCTTTCTGCTTCAAAATTCCTGGAGACTTGGGGGTGATTACCTTGTTGAACCCTGACTATTTAAGATGTAGCTGTCTGCCTCTTTTGCTCATGATCCTTGTTCTTCTCTGTGGGGCTACAGATAATTCATCCTCCATAAAATGAACTTTATCTTGTCCCAGCCACATGTTCAGCATTCTCTTACTTGCTTGTCACATGTCAGTGAAAAAAAAAAGCAGGTACTTTGGAGTTGGGAAGATCTGAATTCAAATTTCCTTTCACTATTGACCTTGGAAAGTTCCCTAAATTGTCTCAGGCTCCTTCTCTAGAACAGTGCCTGGCATTTAATGTATGTTATGATTATGCTTTAAATCTCCAAAGCACTATAGTTAATTTTTCTGGGCTTGATTCCCTGGATTAATGTCCTTTTAAAATGCACTGCTTAGTACTGAACATGCTACCAATTAGACCTCAAGTGGGATTATCATTAACTTATTTAGACTCAATTTCTTTTAATGCCATCCAATAAAATCAGCTTTCTTTTTTTTTTGGAAGGTATAACGTATCACATATGCATAGTCACATATGCATAGTCAGCTGAAAATCCAAGAATTTTTTGTGACACGTTACTGTCAAACCACCCTCCATAGTTGACTATATAATATATTATTTCCATATTCCATAACTTTAAATGTTCTACTTACTATGCTTGTTTTGAGTGGGAGTACCTCTGTGTTTCACACACATTGATATCTTATTTTTTAAGTTTTATATTTATTTATTTAATTTTGGCTACACTGGGTCTTCCTTGTGGTGCTTGGGCTTAGTTGCCCCAGGGCATGTGGGATCTTAGTTCCCTGACCAGGGACCAAACCCGTGTCCCCTGCATTGGAAGGTGGATTCTGAACCACTGGACCACCAACCTGTTAAAGTCCCCTGCATTGATATCTTAGAGTTAATTAACACTCCATAGTTTCTCAGCAGTTTTATCTGTGCAATCTCACTTGAATTCTCAGACTTACTCTGAGAGGCATATGGCATCGTCATTAGTATGATTTGGAAACAGTGGCTTGGAGGTTGTGACTTGCTCAGGGTCATCTAGCTACTAAGCAGAATCAACAGTGAAACCATAGCTCTTACGACACCAGTACAGTATTGCCTTGAAGAAAAGTGGAAAATGAGCTCTCGGTTGAGTGGGAGTAATAAGGGAAGTCTCTCTGGAGAAAGTACATGTTGAGTGGTGTCTCACAAGAGAGGGAAAAGCAAGCAATAAGAAGATGGCATGGTACGGGTTTGAGGAAAAGGGGACTTACAGGCAGGAAAAGGTCTCTGAAGAATAATTTCTTGGGATCCTGAGCAGTGTGGTTCCTGACCTGAGCTGCCTTTCATGATCACCTGGGAAGTGTCTTAAAGCTCACCTGCTGGGGCTCCACCCCCAGCAATTCCAGGTCAGTAGTGTGAGGTGGCTATTTGTAGAATTTTTATACCTCTACATGTTATTCTGATGTGGAATGCGTGCATGCTAAGTTGCTTTGATCGTGTCCAACTTTTTGCAACCCCATGGGCTGTATGTAGCCCACCAGGCTCTTCTGACCATGGCATTCCCCAGGTAAGAATACTGGAATGGGTTCCCATTCCCTTCTCCAGGGGATCTTCCTGACCCAGGGATCGAACCCTGTCTCCTGCAGCTCCTGCACTGGCAGGTGGGTTCTTTACCCACTGAGCCACCACGGAAGCCCTCTGTTGTGGAGCCTTTGTTGCAGACCACTAGGTGCTGGAGGGACCATTTAACCCAGGAGCACAGTCTAGGGATCCTTCTTGCAGAGAAATGAATGAGGCAGGTGGAGTCGGGAAGGAAGAGAGGATACAGGGCGAGTGTAGGGTGACGAGATGTGAATTCTTGGGAGGAAAACTTTGGACGAAAGGAAAACGCTGCAGGTTTCTAAGCAGAAGGATAACATGTTTAAAGCCTCTGAGATACATTGATAGCTTTGAGCAGGGACTCACCCCAGTCCTCTTTCTGAATCCAATTTCTATTCATCAGTCTAGGCAGGAATCCATCCATACTTATTCTGCTTACTCATTCCACTCTGATGACATCTTTATCTTAACAGATTTCTGTGGTTTCAGAGGCAGCACCCTCACCCTATCACAGAGTCTAATTCTCCATCCCATTTTTGCCCTCTTTGTGTTTACAGAAATGTCACAAAAACTGTGGACACTCTCTTCAGAGTTTTATAATCTTTATTTTCATTCATTTTTATTTTCTGGCCACACCTTGTGGCATGGAGAATCTTAGTTCCCCATGCAGGATCCTAGATCCCTGACCAGGGATTGAATCTGTGCCCCCTGCAGTAGAAACACAGAATCTTCACCATTGGACCACCAGGAAAGTTTCTAATCTTTATTTTTAATCTGGCAGACCAGATTGTCTTTTCCTGTGCTAGTGAGAGTTGAGCTCTAACTGATAGGTACCAAGCTGGGTTCTGACCTGCAGGGAGCACCATGGAAGAATATCTCCCCAGACCTCAGGTGGCTCCCAGTTTATTGGGGGAGACAGGTACACAGATGAAGTCAGGATCATACTTACAAAGCAGCAGGTCAGATGGATATTGTCCACACCTCAGTCATTAGAGGTCTAAATCTCCATCCTCCCTCCTAGTCCCCTTGGTTCAGAGCCTTCCTACATCTTTGACCTCGTTTAGTATTTCTCTTCCATCTTTTCCACGGGCTTCTTTCCAGCACCACCAACTAGACCAGCGTGTAGGTGTTGTTGCAAAGCTGGTAGCAAGATTGCCTTAGCTTCAGCTACTAACTACCTCACAAAGACTGCTGGAATCTGTATTAGCTACATTGCTTCAGAAACTCTGGGCTGATAGTGCTTCTGTGCCCAGCTGTTTCTTCTTTAGTCCTGGAGCTATGCTCCTTTGGGAAGGAAATTCAGTCAGGAAGGGATATGGAGCTGGTGAGAGAGATTTTTATAGTCCCCAGGAGTGGATTGGGTCTGGGCCAGGGGGAATCTCTGAATCAGGGCCAGGAACTCGTGTTCTCCCTCTCCAAGCCTGCTCAACTCCTACAAAATTCAGAGTTCCTTCGAAGGTCCAGGAACATCCCTAGTCCAGGGTGAAGTCCGAACTCGGCGCTCCCTCTGCTTGACACACGCCGGGGTCCTCATTCGCGGCCTCGGCTATTTTTTTGCATCTGCGTCCCAGCAGGGAGGAGCCCCGATGGTGCAGTGCCTGCAGCCCTTTCCCAAAGGACCTGCGTACAACTGAGGAAGAGAAATAGAAAAGCAAGGGGTCCAGACTGGCATTGAGGCTACCAAATACGACAGCTTCCCTCCGCCACTTGGGGCTTGCTTTCATGTAGAACCCCACCAGGTGGGATATGTTATAGGGCCCAAAGCACAGCAGGAAATTAAGGAGCGACACGATGGCCAGCCCCATGGCTCGGCGCCGCTTCTGAGCCCCCATATGGGGCTGAGTGAGCATGATCCACACAAAGCGCCAGTAGCAGAAGGTGGTGACCACCATGGGGAAGAAGAAGAGGAGGAGGCACACCTCCAGCCGAATGGGCAGCAATAGCCTCAGCTGCTCTTGGGTGAAGTTCTCGTAGCAGGTGGTCTCATTCTCCATTGGGGCCTTATGGGTTGAATTCAGGTACTGAACAATGATCACCACGGTGCCGTGACCAAAGGACATGACCCAGGCGATCAGAGCAGCGATCACTCCGTACACGGGCCGGCGGGACAGCTTGTACTGCACGGGGAAAGCCACTCCCAGGTAGCGCTCAATGCTGATGCCCGCCAGTAGCGACGTGCTGCAGTAGATGCTGCCGTAGAAGCCGAAACCTATGAGGGCACAGGCTAGATCAGACAGCTTCCAGAGGAAGTCAGAGGCGGCTTCGATGATCTTGAAGGGCAGCAGCAGCAGCAGCAGGAGGTCGGCCAGTGTCAGGCTGAGCAGGAGGATGTGGACAGGTGCGGGGTGGGGCTGGCGCACGCGTCCCAGGAAGGCCCGCAGCGCCAGGAGGTTGGCAGGGAGACCGGTGAGCAAGATAATAATGTAGGCTGTGAGGATCAAGGAGCTGTCCAAGTTTGGCATGGCTGTCCTGGAAGAGGATGAAAAGGAGCAGGGGGCAAGGTCAGGTGAACCAGATCACAGACTGCAGACCCTGGTCTGGTTCAGTCTGTGGACATCTTCCCGGGCATGCTCCCTTTCCCAGGCCAGGGCTTTCTGCCCCCACCACTGCTTGTTCACACCACCTGCCAGAACTGCCCAGAGCAATTATTGACTTTGCTTGGGGCGGGATATTAAGCAGTAGTTGGTACGTTTGCCATCATGTGTTTCTGGGGGAGACCAACCCTTGGCTGCCCAAGGGAATTCCCCCTGTGGTTCTCCCAGCCTCTCTCCTTCTCGCCTCCCGGACACAGGAAGTTACTGTTAGCAGTCTGCAACCTTCCTCAAGTCCTTTCCCCAGTTAGAGACGTGCAGGGAGAAAAGGCAAGCCTTACCCCAGCAAGGAGGGTATTAGAAGACTTCTCTCAGGAGAACTCGGGCTCTGAAAACCCAGGCCCCGTGACCTAGGGCTGGTTCCTCCTCAGGACCCTGCCACTGGCCCAGGAAGCAGGTGCCCATCTCCCCATCCATCCCCTTACCTGTTTTCTTCTCCTTTTGCAGAACACAAATTCTTCTCCACCTCTCCCTCCCCAGTCCAATACGGGGAGGAGGGGTGAGCCCACAATATCCTATGGTCTCTTGTCCCCCAAGAGACTTCAGAATATTCAGAAAAGCACACGGGCTGTCACTGCTCCTGAGCCGGGTATTTTGATAACAAACAGAGCAACTGTTCTTAATGGGGTAACAGTTTCTGTTTGGCTTGTCAGCCCACTGCCCGCACACTGTCTGGCCCCTCCATCCTCTCTTCAGGGTTAGCGTCTGCTCCACAATTTCTTGCCTGCTGTTTCTGGGTTCGATCCTCTCATAGTCAGTTTCCTCCAGCCACCCCCAACGCTTTCCCCTCCATTTCTGATCCTGGCATCACTTCCCAGAGTGCAAGCATTAAGCAAGCTGCCTTGCCTTGTCTTCCTTTGGGATAAATGGCTTCTTGGGATTAGTCTTGAAGGAGAGGCTGAAAGCTTCTGGGAAAGAGGAACAGAGCATTAGCCACAGCTACCGCCCATTTCACACAGCAAAAAGTGGTAAGAAACTTGGCTGGCAGAAAGCTTTTATATCAGCAATGGTCATGTGACCGAAGAGGGGAAGCTCAGTAATTGAGTGCTGTCTCCTCTTGAACCCAAAGGAAAGGATGTAAGCATCTTTACTCCCCACCACCTGCCCAGAGATCCTCACTCTGATTTCCAAACCCAGTTTTTCAGTCCTTAGTTCCTAAATTTTTTTTCAATTCCAGGCATTTCCCCCCCATTTCCCAAGTCAGATTATTTCATCGTCTTCTCTTTTCTAGGTGATTTCTTCTGTAATTCTATTCAGTCTTCAAAAAGAGTTTTATACTTCCTTTTCTTCTTAAATTTTCCACTTTCTGTAGAGTTTCCTGCTGTCTGCCCCCAACAAGTTTCTTTAGCCTTCCCAGTTGAAACTGACCGCTTTCTCCTAGCCTATGTCTTGTTGGGGTGGAAACAGTGCGCGATTTAAAATCACGCAGTGAAGTGAAGTGAAATGCACTCAGTCGTGTCTCGACTCTTTGCGACCCCATGGTGTATTCTGCCAGGCTCCTCTGTCCACGGAATTCTTCAGGCCAGAGTATGGGAGTGGATTGCCATTTCCTTCTCCAGGGGATCTTTCCAACCCAGGGATCAAACCCAGGCCTCCCGCATTGCAGGATTCTTTACAAGCTGAGCCACCAGGCAAGCCCCAAATCAAGATGTGGGCGCAAATCCAAGTCCCTTCGTTGTGACCTTGAGGCAGATCAATTTTCTGAATTTTGGTTTCCTTGATATTCGAGTGAGGATGGGAATACTTACATCCCAGGATTTCTGTGAGGGGTCCCAAAGGCAGTGTAGATAAAGGATACAAGCCAGTGCTTTACATGTAATGGATGCCCATAAGCGGACGTGGTCCCTCCTCCCAAGCCAGCTGGACAGCTTCCTAGAGAGTGAGCCACCTGGTAGACTCTCTGGAGGCTGAGGGCACAGACACGCCATCTGACTTGGGAAAGCGGCAGGAACTCAGGCAACTCTGTGCGCCTGCATGGCCCTTCCCTGGGGAGTGGTATTCAGGCTGCATTCCCTTCCCCTGTATAGTTCCTATTCCTGAGGGCTGACCCAACCTCCTAGCCACCCGTGTTCCTTTCTCATGATTTCTCCCTCTCTGACTTATATAGCTCTGGCTTGGAATCTCCTCAAAGGCCTTCTGAAATACACACCTGAGGAAACAAAGATAATCAGAATGTGTTTTCTCTTGACACAGGTAACAGGTCTCTGGTTTCCCATCTGTGGTCTTATCCCTGCTCAGAGAATCTCTGTTCTTTCCTTAGGGTTTGCACTTACTCCTTATTTAGTCATTAGTTTTGTGGCCTAGAACTCCAGGGTCCAGGTATTAAAAAAATTTTTTTTATTAATCTTTTTGAATTGCAGTATAATTATCATCAACAAAGCAAGAGAGTTCCAGAAAAACATCTACCTCTGCTTTATTGATTATACCAAAGCCTTTGACTGTGTGGATCACAGCAAACTGTGGAAAATTCTTCAAGAGATGGGAATACCAGACCACCTTACCTGCCTCCTGAGAAATTTGTATGCAGATCAAGAAGCAACAGTTAGAACTGGACAGGGAACAACAGACTGGTTCCAAATCCGGAAAGGAGTATGTCAAGGCTCTATATTGTCACCCTGCTTATTTAACTTATATGTAGAGTACATCATGTGAAATGCCAGACTAGATGAAGCACAAGCTGGAATCAAGATTGCCGGGAGAAATATCAATAACCTCAGATACACAGATGACACCACCCTTATGGTAGAAAGTGAGAGGAATTAAAGAGCCTCCTGATGAAAGTGAAAGAGGAGAGTGAAAAAGTTGACTTAAAACTCAACATTCAGAAAACTAAGATCCTGGCATCTGGTCCCATCACTTCATGGCAAATAGAGGGAGAAACAATTGAAACAGTAAGAGACTTTATTTTTCTGGGCTCCAAAGTCACTGCAGATGGTGACTGTAGCCATGAGATTAAAAGATGCTTGCTCCCTGGAAGAAAAGCTGTGACCAACCTAGATAGCATATTAAAAAGCAGAGATGTTACTTTGCCAACTAAGGTCTGTCTAGTCAAAGCTATGGTTTTTCTAGTAGTCATGTATGAGTGTGAGAGTTGGACCATAAAGAAAGCTGAGTGCCAAAGAATTGATGTTTTGAACTGTGGTGTTGGAGAAGACTCTTGAGAGTCCCTTGGACTGCAAGGAGATCCAACCAGTAAACTCTAAAGGAAATCAGTCCTGAATATTCATTGGAAGGACTGATGCTGAAGCTGAAACTCTAATACTTTGGCCACCTGATGTGAAGAACTGACTCATTTGAAAAGACCCTGATACTGGGAAAGATAGAAGGTGAGAGGAGAAGGGGATGACAGAAGATGAGATGGTTGGATGGCATCACTGACCTGATGGACATGAGTTTGAGCAAGCTCCGGGAGTTGGTGATGGACAGGGAAGGCTGGTGTGCTGCAATCCATGGGGTTGCAAAGAGCCAGACATGACTGAGCGACTGCACTCAGTGACTGACTGATAGTTGCTTTACAATATTGTGTTAGTTTCTGCTGTACAGCAATGTGAATCAGCTGTATATATGCATATGTCCCCTCCCTCTTGAAGCTCCCTCCCACCACCACACCCATCCCACCCCTCTGGGTCATCATAGAGCACCGAGCTGAGCTCCCTGTGCTGTGCAGCAGCTTCCTGCTAGCTATCTGTTTTACACATGGTGGCGTATATATCGGAGAAGGCAGTGGCACCCCACTCCAGTACTCTTGCCTGGAAAATCCCATGGATGGAGGAGCCTGGTGGGCTGCAGTCCATGGGGTCGCTAAGAGTCGGACATGACTGAGCGACTTCACTTTCTCTTTTCACTTTCATGCATTGGAAAAGGAAATAGCAACCCACTCCAGCATTCTTGCCTGGAGAATCCCAGGGACGGGGAAGCCTGGTGGGCCGCCGTCTATGGGGTCATACAGAGTCGGACATGACTGAAGTGACTTAGCATAGCATAGCATAGCGTATATATGTCAGTGCTACACTCTCAAATCATCTTAAGTATCTTAATATTTAGCTTCTCTTTCTCTTCAGTTCTCCTCTCCTCTAGAACCGAGGAGTTCTATCTTTTCATTTAATTCCTTCCCCAGACACACACACGCATTTCCCAGATTAACTAGGGAACTAAGGAACAGACTATTCTCTGTTGCTTGCTACCAAATTAATTCATGTCATTTTGCTTTTATGATTTCCTATAAATAGTCACAAGAATCTGGATTTAATTGCACAGTGGAAACAGTGGAGAACAGGTGCTGAGTAGTTAGGACGGCTTCTTTGTCTCTGCCTCTCTTTTCCCCACCTCACACTTCTCTCGTACCACTATTGTGTGTCACCTGCATTGAAAGCTCCCCATAAACTCCCTTTTCTATGTTCACAGTAGTTCTGAAGGTGGCATAATGAAGGAAATTTTTGAATTCTTGATTCACGATGCCCACCTATGTCACAAGAAAAGGAAATGCAACCTCCAGGGTGAATTCAAGGGGTGAGCTTTCACAGAAGTCATATCTTTCACAATCTCTCCCAAGTTCAGTTTTCTGTCATCTTCACGTTTATTATAATAGGAAGTTAGACCCATTATCTAAAGTTACATAGAATTACTTTCTCCACTTCCTTATTCCTCGTTAATACCTCAGTTCAGTTCAGTTCAATCACTCAGTCGTGTCCGACTCTGCGACCCCATGAATTACAGCACACCAGGCCTCCCTGTCCATCACCAAGTCCCGGAGTTAATTCAGACTCACGTCCATCGAGTCAGTGATGCCATCCAGCCATCTCACCCTCTGTCGTCCCCTTCTCCTCCTGCCCCCAATCCCTCCCAGCATCAGAGTCTTTTCCAATGAGTCAACTCTTCGCATGAGGTGGCCAAAGTACTGGAGTTTCAGCTTTAGCATCATTCCTTCCAAAGAAATCCCTCAGTCCGCTCTAATCTGAGTTACATCCCTGTTTTCCCATAGGATCTGCTCTTCTTAAGTAGTGACTCTCTGTTACTAAATTCAGTGGACATTTTCTTCCTATTTGATGCATTCTACACAGTTTCCACACCCTCCTTGAGACATTCTCTTTCCATGAGTTACAATATGTTGTGCTCTTCTGGTGTCCCTGCCTTTTCTTTGGTCACTTCTTAATTTCCTTGGCTAGCTCACTTTTCCTGCTGCTGCTGCTGCTACGTCGCTTCAGTCGTGTCCGACTCTGTGCGATCCCATAGACGACAGCCCACCAGGCTCCCCAGTCCCTGGGATTCTCCAGGCAAGAACACTGGAGTGGGTTGCCATTTTCTTCTCCAATGCATGAAAGTGAAAAGTGAAAGTGAAGTCGCTCAGTCATGTCTGACTCTTAGCGACCCCATGGACTGGAGCCTACCAGGCTCCTCCGTCCATGGGATTTTCCAGGCAAGAGTACTGGGGTGGGGTGCCATTGCCTTTCCCTACTCACCCTCTAAAGTTTGGAGTTCCTTAAGACTTGGTTCTAGGTTCTTTCCTATCCTCGTCCATGCTCTTTCTAGTCTGTTGCATCCATTTGTACAGCATCAAGGACCACCTTCATAACACCCAGTTTTGAATCTCTATCCTGGGCTTCTTTGAGCTTTCACATCCACATTGTAACTACCTAGGGTGCAGTGTCATTTGGATGTCTCCCAGGCACTTCAAATTCATTGTGTCTGGACCTCACTTTAGACATTCTCCACCAAATTAAAGCTTCTTCCAGCATTCTCCATTCTCCATGCTACGTAATGGGATCTCCTCCCATTTCATCCCTGAGCCATAGTCTTAGGGGCAATCTTAAAGTCAGTCTTAACACCATTTTCTTCCTTGTGCCCTGGATGTAGCTCAGCATACTTCTCAAATGCCTAACGAAATCTGTCAATCTCTCTCCATCTCCATCATCCCATCTGAGTGTAAGCCACCACCATTGGTTACCAGATTTCAGCAGAGGCCATGACCAGCTCGCTCCTAGCCACTCACTGTCCAGAAAGTCCATTTCAGTCATACTGCATTTAGTAGGTTCTTTCTTTCTTTTTTTTTTTTTTTTAAAGATTGAAGATACTTAAAAATACAATTTATTTATTTACTTGGCTGTGCTGGGTCTTCGTTGTGGCGCAAGGTACTCTCTAGTTGAGGTGCAAGGGCTTCTCATTGTAGTGTTGAGAACCTCTCCTCTCTTGTTGAGGAATGTGGGCCCTGAAGCACGCTGGCTTCAGTACTTGTGGCTCCTGGGCTTACAGAATTACAGGCTCGGTAGTTGTGGTACAGAGGCTTAGTTGCTCCGAGGTATGTAGGGTCTTCCTGGATCAGGGATTGAACCCATGTCTCCTGCATTGGCACACAGATTCTTTACCACTGAGCCATCAGGGAAGCCCATAGTGGGTTCTTTCTTAAAATGTCAAGCCAGTTATACCACATTCTTTTAAAAAATCCTTTCAGAGGCTTCTGACTGCTTCTAGGATAAATATCAGAACCCTTCACAAGGACTATAAGACCCACCTGACATGCCCTTGCCAACTTCCAGCCTTAACTCATATCACTCATCTCCCTCCTTGCTCTGTAAGCAAGACTATCTTTCACTTCTGTGAATGTGAAATCTTTCCTTCTACCAGGGCCCCTGGCAGCCTCTGCCTGAAATGCTCTTTATTCCTCATTACCCACTCCAGCCTCCCTAGTTAATCCTTAGTCTTTCTGGTATCCTCTTCTTCCTTCAGAAAACCCTCCCTGACCTCCTAGATTGAGTTAGATTCCCTATTTATATGTTCTCATCACATATAAAGCCTTTAAGAGGCTTTATATTTTATGTATGCATCTACCTGTTGATAAACATTTGCTCTTTCCTTCAGTTTTTGACTTGTGTAAATGAAGCTGCTCTGTGCTTCATTGTTCACGTCTTTGTGTGAATATGTTTTCATTTCTCTTGGGCAATACCTGGACGTGTATTGGCAAGGTAGTATGGAAAAGTTTTTGTTTGACCTTTAAAGAACTGCCAGTTTTCCAAGCTGGCTGTACCATTTTATTCCCACCAGCGATGCGTGATCACTGGTTGTTCCACATCCTCACCAACACTTTATATTGGTTAGTCTTAAGTTTTAGGCATTCTGGTTAGTGCATTGTGGTATCTCATTGTGGTTTTTATTTGCATTTCTCTGCCAACTGTTGATGTGGAGCATCTTTTAAGTACTTCTTGGCCATTCATTTACCTTATTTTGCGAAGTGTCTGTTCAAGCCTTTTGCTCATTAAAAAAAAATTGGGTTATTTTGATGAGTTCTGAGAATTCTTTAGTATCTAGGTACTAGTCATACATTAGCTATATGTATTATAAAGGTTTTCTCTTACTCTATGGACTTATCTTTTTGTTTTCTTAATTGTCTCTTGAAGAACAAAAGTTCTGCATTTTGATAAAGTCTAATTTATCTAGTCTTTCTTTTACAGTTTGTGCTTTTATGTCCTAAGAAACTTTCACCAGCCTATACAATTCCAGACTTCCTTTCCCTGTTGAATTGCCTGGGCACCTTTACTGAAAATGAATTGGTTGTATGTATATGATTGGACCTATTTTCTTAAATATCTTTTCTGCTCTAGTGATCTTTGTTTTTCCTTCCACCATTTCCACACAGTCTTGATTACCATAGTTTTACAATAAGTCTTAAAGTTGGTTGGTGTGTCTTCTAATTTTGTTCTTCTTTTCTGAAATCGTTTTGTCTTTCCCAGGTCATTTGCATTTCCATATAAATCAGTTTCTACAAAAAAGTATGCTGGGATTTTGACTGGGATTGTGTTAAATCCATAGGTCAACCTGGGACTATTGACACTGGAACAATATTAAGGTTTTCAATCTATGAACGTGACATATTTCTCCATGTGTTTAGGTTCATTTCTCTTGGCAGTGCTTTCCAGTGTTCAACATAGAGGTTTTCCACATCTTTTCTTAAATTAATTCCTAAGTATTTTTCATGCTGTTGCAGATTTCATTTCTTAAAAATTTTGTTTTTCTCATTGTTCGTTGCTCTCATAGCACCATTTACTATTTCCTCATAGCACATATCTCATTTCTTCATAGCACATATCTACACTTCTTTGTGAGGATTTGCTTAATGTCTGTCTCCTTTTTATCCATAATGTCAGGGAATATGGCTGTTTTGCTCACCCTTGTATCCCCAGGGCCTGGCACAGAGCATGGCACATATTAGACACTTAATAATTATTTCCTGGGTGACGTGTGGATGGGTAAGTGGAAGAATTGGAATAGAGAGGAGTTGTTTTCAAAAGCTCAAAGCTATTTGTCCTCAGATGCCTCCATTTATCTTCTCCTGGGACCAGCACAAGAAATTCTAGCCAGAAATCATTTGGGAGCTCTCTTGTAGATTAAGGGACTCACAATATTTTCGCTTCCTGGAAAATGGCAACCCACTCCAGTGTTCTTGCCTGGGAAATCCCATGAACAGAGGAGCCTGACAAGGTACAGTCCACAGGGTTGCAAAGAGTCAGACATGACTGAGCACTGCAGCAGCATTATTTTGCTGGAAGCTACAGGGATCCTTCCTCACAGTCAACATTGATAATTCAGGCTAGTGTATCTTTATTATGTAGATCTTGCTTAGCAAATATGAGGAGGGTGTAGATATAAAATATCCAAAAGTTAAATGGAACGCAGGATTTTACCAGTGGCAGCACTGACAATAAGTAAGGAGCTGTTGTTCATTCATTCATTCAACAAACATGTATCTACTTCCTAGGATGTGGTGGGATCTGTGGCAAGCACCGGGGTTATCTGGGGTCAAAAAAATAGGCGTGGTCTCACACTCATGGAGGGCGGTCACATTCTATTGGAGGGAGATAAGCAAACAAGCAAATAGGAATAAAGGAGGAATTACACAGTTCCTATGAGTGAAACGAACCAGGGTGATGACAGGGAGAGTGGTCATGGGTGGCAGGAGTCAGAGAAGCCGTTTCTGAGGTTACGGTTGAGCTGAGCAGACATCTGCTGGGTTGAGCTGAATCCAGTGAAGGGGCTGTGTCAAGTTCGGCAGAGGAGTGGTCTAGGTGGAGAACCCACAAATGCCAGGCAGAAGGCACCTTAACGTGTTGGGGAGCAGAAGAGCCAGTGTGATTGGAGCATGGTGAGCCAGGTAAGACTATGCAGGGCCTTACTGATTACAGTAAGAAGTTGGAATTCCATTCATAAGCTGTGGGAAGTCACTCACGGGGACCATAAGAGGAGAGTGAGGGGATGAGATCTGAGAAGCCCAGGGAGGCTCTATATGAAGAAGGGTCTTTGGGGGATGAAGCTGGAAGCAGAGAAATCAAATAGAAGTACATAGCAGTCATCTGGGGAGGACTGATGATGGTTTGGATTCAGGAGAAGGTACCAGTGGAGGTAGAGAGGATCCATTGAAATTTGGTAATTTTTTTTGTTGTTGTTTTTTAGTCTCTAAGTCATATTTGACTCTTTGCAACCCAGTGGACTGTAGCCCACCAGGCTCCTCTGTCCATAACTTTAAATTAACAACAGTCAATGGAGAGCTTTAGGATGCCAGGGAGAATGGAAGTTCCCTGGGGAATGAGAGGGAAGATGATTCTAGACCAGCACATCCAAAACAGACTTTGAGATTTCGTTGCTCTGCTGTGCCAGTGGACTTCAACCTACTCTCATGTGTGAATTACCCTTTAGAGCCCTGAAGTGGCCTTAAGATAGTATGGAAGACAGGCTACACCCTTCCCCACTTGCATCTCCTCTTCAGCTGCCACTTGTCCAGTGCTTTGCTGTCATCTCTCTACTGATGGCCTCCAATCCTGCACCCTTTACATAGCCATCCTGAATCCTGGCACACTACTGAAGAAGAGAAATAAGAAGGAGTAGGTCAGGACCAGCATCTTGGGAGTTGTCTGCAGACCCTGTTTCTGTTGGCCTCTGCTGGGGGCATTGTGGGTTTTTACCACATACCACTGGTAACCACACACCAACCTCCCTCTATAGAGACCTCTCCCTCCTTCACACTCTGCCCACCTGCTTGATGTTAATCAGATTGCACTCTTGGGCAATAATACCAACTGTGATGGTTGAATAATGGTCCCTCCAAGAGATACCCACAACCTAATCCCGTGAACCTGTGAATATTACATTACATGGCAAAGAAATGAATTTTACAGGTGTAATTGAGAGTGCTATGATGGAACTCCAATGTTCACAGCAACACTATTTGCAGTAGCCATGACATCCATCAACAGAGGAGTGGATGAAGAAGATATGGTACACACACACACACACACACACACACACACACATAGTAGAATATTACACAGTCATTAAAAAGGATGCATTAATGCCATGTGCAGAAATATCGACGAACCTGGAATTGTCATGCTGAGTGAAGAAAGTCAGAAAAATATCATATGATATCACTTATATGTGGAATCTTTAAAAAGGGTGCAAATGAACTTATTTACAAAACAGAGGTAGAGTCACTGATGTAGAAGGCAAATTTATGGTTACCAGGAGGGAAAGTGGGGGAGGGATACATTGGAAGATTGGGATTGACATGTACATACTACTATATATAAAGTAGATAACTAATAAGGACCTACTGTATAGCACAGGGAACTCTACTCAATACTCTGTAAGCCTATATGGGAAAAGAAACTAAAAAAAGAGTGGATATATGTATATATATAACTGATTCACTTTGCTATACACCTGAAACTAACACAACGTTGTAAATCAACTACACTCCAATGGAAAAAAAAATTTTTTTTAAGAGTTCTGTGATGGAGAGATTATTCTAGATTATGTGGGTGAGCCTTATATATCATGAATGTTCTTATAGGAAAGAGGCAGAGGTGGATTTCTGATATAAGAGGAGAAGGCAGTGTGATCATGGAGGTAGAGACTGGAGTAATGCGGCCAATAAGCCAATGACTACCAGCAGCCACTAGGAGTTCAAAGAGCCAGATTATGGGTTTTCCTCAGCCCACTGATACTGGTTTGGGACTTTTAGCCTCCAGAACTGTAAGAGAATAAATTTCTGTTGAGTTAAGCTCCCCAGTTTGTTAGGGAAGACATAGGAAACCAGTGCACCAGCCAACATTTACTGCCCATTCAAATGATACTATACACCAGGCACTGTGCTACGAGTTTGGCATTTAATTCTTAAAAACCCTTCTGTAAGGTTGGCACGCTCATCCCCATTTTACAGATGAGAAAACTGAGGGGATAAAGAAGTTAAGTAATTTGCCTAAAGCCACACAGCTGGTAAATAGAAGAACAGAACTCTACACTGGGGATTTAGGTAGTCTGGCTGTGGAGCCCACAGGAACCATCACTGTGCTATGCTCCCCACTGTACTGGGAGGGTCCAGGTTAGAACCAGTTTCCCTGGCAGCCCCCAGGAGTCCTGTAAGTCCTCCATAGAAGGACACAAGGATGCAGGCCAGGGTGTAAGGTCATGTTATCTGCATCCCACAGGCAGTGTCTGCATGGTTGCCAACCTTCCTGTGCAGCCATGGCTCCTTCCCTGAAACCATAAAGGAATGACCTTCACCCTAGTTTCCTAGGGTTCACCTGCAGCTCTCAGCCTTTCATATGTTCTCGTTCCTGCTGTAACCCCAGATCCCACAGGGCACAGGGGGGAGACGCCATTTACTGTTGCTCTCTACTAAATGTGCTGTGTCATTTAGCATTTATGAGCAAGAATGTTTACAAGGGCTGGGATTTAACTGTGGAATAGAAATAACGACTTGGGAGAGGACTCTTCCTTCATTCCTGGAATCTTGAAGAGGTTGTCTGACCTTTTCCTTCCTCCCTGACCCCTCTTCTGCATGGCTGTCTCTGCAGAGCTGACCTACAGAGAAAGAACAGGACTAAAGAGCTGCCTGCTCCCACTCCCCTTGGCCACACACAGCTTCCTGCCCAGACCACTGGGGAACTTTCATGGGCTCATGCCACCCTTGGAAAAGATCAGGAGGCTGCTGGCTGTGTCCTTGGACTGCCTTTCAGTATTGACCTTGAGTTAAGAAGGAGAGACAGGAGAAGTAGAAGGGGAACAAATTATCTTAGTAAAGCTAGGAGTGCTTGCAGTCAGGTGCTGGCTAAACTTGCAAAAGTTGAGCCAGTTCAGGGCAAAACCAAATGCTTTGCTTTCTTTTTTACAGCCCAGACTTCCTTCCACTTTTCTCCCTTCACTTGCTTCTGTCACATATACAAGTCATCTTCCCCTACTAGCTGTGGCATCGCTGGAGTTTACCAGGGTAACCCCGGTTTGCAGAATCTTAGGAAATTTAAATTACACAGCTGATTCTTAACTGATTCTCAAGAGGCGTGGGGAGAGTAGCAGGAACCCTTGGAGGCAGGCAGGGGAAGTAACAGAACATGTGGCATTTCCCCAGAGAGGAGAAAGCTCTGAGTTTCTTAATGGAGTCTATAGAAAGTACAGTTTGTGTTTATGGGAAGTGGAAATGGTTAAAAATAGATTGAGAAACAGTGATGCAGTTGATGTAATACTTTACTACTGACTCTCAGAAAAGTTTATATGAACCAAGATCCTCCTCACATTCGGTCATCCAAAGCCAGTTCCTTCCATTGCCAGAAGAATTCAGGTCCCACAGTGAGCAGTGAACACTTACCAAGAGAAGGTGAGGCAGAGAGGGGAAGAATTCGGGGAAGGGATAGTTAGGGAGTTTGGGATGGACAGGTCTACACTGCTATATTTAAAATGGATAACCATCAAGGACCTATTGTATAGCACGTGGAACTCTGCTCAGTGTTATGTGGCAGCCTGGGTGGGAGGGGAGTTTGGGGGAGAATCAGTCAGTCAGTTCAGTCGGTTGGTTGTGTCCAACTCTTTGCTACCCCATGGACTGCAGCAAGCCAGGCCTCCCTGTCCAGCACTAACTCCCAGAGTATACTCAAACTCATGTCCATTGAGTCAATGATGCCATCCAACCATCTCATCCTCTGTCATCCCCTTCTCCTCTCACCTTCAATCTTTCCCAGCATCAGAGTCTTTTCAAATGAGTCAGCTCTTCACATCAGGTGGCCAAAGTACTGAAATTTCAGCTTCAACATCAGTCCTTCCAATGAATATTCAGGACTGATTTCCTTTAGGTTTGACTGGTTGGATCTCCTTGCAGTCCAAGGGACTCTCAAGAGTCTTCTCCAACATCACAGTTCAACAGCATCAATTCTCTGGCACCCAGCTTTCTTTACAGCCCAACTCTCACATCCATACATGACCACTGGAAAAACCATAGCCTTGACTAGATGGACCTTTGTTGGCAAAGTAACGCCTCTGTTTTTTAATATGCTGTCTAGGTTGGTCATAACTTTTCTCCCAAGGAGCAAGTGTCTTTTAATTTTATGGCTGCAGTCACCATCTCCAGTGATTTTGGAGCCCCCCAAATAAATAAATAACAGCCCCCACTGTTTCCTCTGTTTCTCCATCTATTTGCCATGAAGTGATGGGACCGGATGCCATGATCAGTGAGGATCAGTGCAAAGAAATTAGGGGAGAATGGACACACGTATATGTGTGGCTGAGTCCCTTCACTGTTCACCTGAAACTGTGACAACACTTTTGATCGACTATACTCCAAAGCAAAATAAAAAGTTTAAAAAAATTGAAGGGGAAAAAAAGAGAGAAGGTGGGGGTAGGGGATGTTCTTAGTGGTTCAATGACTAAAAACTCCATGCTCCCAATGCAGGGCATCTGGGTTCAGTTTCTAGTCAGGAAACTAAAGAACCCATATTGTGCAACTAAGACCCACCACAGCCAAATAAATCATTTTTTTTTTTTTTTAAAGAGAAGGTGGATTGGGACCTTGCAGATGAAGTCTTCTTCTTTTGGCAGATGACTTCAAGATCCTCCTTTTTATTTTGCTTTGGGCCCTTGCTATGCCATAGTATGAAGCTTGCAGGGAATTAGCACCCCAGAGTCTCCTTCTGTATCAAGAAGTCTTTGCTACTGTGTATAAAGGTAAAAAGCTTGAATCTTAGTTGGGGATTGTCAGATGTGCCCGGAATGCCACATAACAGAGACTGACACACACACACAGCTTTCTTTTTCTCTGGTCACATGAAGAAAATAGGGAACCGAAGGCTGGTGCTGCTGCTCCAGAGCAGCCCTCAAAACCCCATGCCCCTTCTAGTTTTTCTGTCCCAGCATCCCTAGATTTTGGCTTTCTGCTTCATAATCTTCAGATCAGATCAGATCAGATCAGTCGCTCAGTCGTGTCCGACTCTTTGCGACCCCATGAACTGCAGCACGCCAGGCCTCCCTGTCCATCACCAACTCCCAGAGGTCACTGAGACTCACATCCATCGAGTCAGTGATGCCATCCAGTCATCTCATCCTCTGTTGTCCCCTTCTCCTCCTGCCCCCAGTCCCTCCCAGCATCAGAGTCTTCTCCAATGAGTCAACTCTTCAGCTTTAGCATTATTCCTTCCAAAGAAATCCCAGGGCTGATCTCCTTCAGAATGGACTGGTTGGATCTCCTTGCAGTCCAAGGGACTCTCAAGACTCTTCTCCAACACCACAGTTCAAAAGCATCAATTCTTCGGTGCTCAGCCTTCTTCACAGTGCAGCTCTCACATCCATACTTGACCACAGGAAAGACCATAGCCTTGACTAGGCGAACCTTTGTTGGCAAAGTAATGTCTCTGCTTTTGAATATGCTATCTAGGTTGGTCATAACTTTCCTTCCAAGGAGTAAGCGTCTTTTAATTTCATGGCTGCAGTCACCATCTGCAGTGATTTTGGAGCCCAGAAAAAGAAAGTCTGACACTGTTTCCACTGTTTCCCCATCTATTTCCCATGTAGTAATGGGACCAGATGCCATGATCTTCGTTTTCTGAATGTTGAGCTTTAAGCCAACCTTTTCACTCTCCACTTTTACTTTCATCATGAGGCTTTTTAGTTCCTCTTCACTTTCTGCCATAAGGGTGGTGTCATCTGCATATCTGAGGTTATTGATATTTCATAATCTTAAGAAACATCTATATTCTGAACAGACAAACAGGGGTGGACAGGACAGAAAGCAAAAGACACAGAGAGATCTATCCCTTTAAAAACTTTTTATAAAAATAGACTTAATTTTGTAGAGAAGTTTGAGGTTTACAGTGAAACTGAGCAGAAGGTACAGAGATTTCCCATCTATCCCCACACACATAGCCTCCTCCACAAAAGTGGTACGTTTGTTACAACTGATGAACCTACACATCATCACCCAAATCTACCCCCTTTTTAATCAAGAAAAATATAGCTTTTCTAGAATCACAGCCTTGCTAATTTCTGCCTAGTTTTCATTGGCTAGCACTGTATCTCATGACAACTCCTGGATACAAGTGCATCTAGGGAAATGATAAATCTTTTAAGTATTTATTTTTCATTGAAAGATAATTGCTCTACAATATTGTGTTGGTTTCTGCCATGCATCAACAAGAATCAGCCATAGGAAATGATGATTAACTGAGCACTCTCCAAATCTGACAAAATTGGTTTAGGAAGAAAGGGAGAGTGCCAAAATTATATAAATCTGGAGTAGCAAATACAGTAAGGAAGAATACTTTGAAGACTATAATATTTCTGGTAGCCCTAAAAAGGTGTGGGATTTTAGGGAGGGTTTTGGAAATTGTTTTGATTGAAGGGTAACATATATACAATAAAGTGTACTAATCATAGGGGTAAGATGATGACTGTTAACATATGTATATATATTTGTGTGACTAGATGAAGATAGAAACCATTTTCAGCATCTTTTGAAGGCCATTCATGCTTCCCTAAGTCAACACCTACCCCCCACCCTCCACTGAGATAATCCCTATTCCAGCTTCTACCACTTAGAGAAGGATACTAACCATCACAAAATGTTGGAAGGAAAACAGATAATGGATAGAGAGGAACGAAAGGGAAGAAAAATAAGGCCAAATAAATGGCTTCTTTTGTGATATTGCTGCTCTCCTTTGCCTCCTAAATTATTCTGATTTCATTTTGGAAGTGGATTTTTAAACATCATCAAAAAAGTCATAAAAAACTGAAGATCAAAATTTTACTTTGATGTAAAGTTGATATATGCTGAAACTTCAATCAAGACTGGATTCTATTTAGCACATAATATAACAATTTTTGTAATTAATAGTGGTGTAAATAAGATATAGTTATATTTCTCTGTCACATAAAAGCAGCCTGAAGATATGTAGTCAAGGACTGTTTTTGGCAGCCATAGGAAGACTCTGTAGCTCTCTAGCTCTCTGCTCTTCCAATCTTAGGTGGCCCTCATCCTCATGGTCAAATATTGAAGTTGTAACTCCAGTCATCACATCTGTGTTCCTGGAAACAGAATAGAGGAAGGGGGAAAGAATCATTCACCCCTTCTCAATTTAGCAGACTTCTCAGAAGTTCCACACAACACTTGTGCTAATAACTTACTGACAAGAACTTAGTCACATAGCCACACCTACCTGCAAAGAAGGCTGGGTACAATGTGTTGCTTAAAAAAAATCACACTTTTTATGAAGTGGAAAAGCTGATAGTCTCTTCCAAGCTGCACTTCTGCAACTTTTGATCCTCCCCTTCCCTTAATTCTTCCACCTTTGCATTGCATCCCCAAAGGCATGTGAACCCATCTTAGCCCAAACCGCCAGATCTGCCCTTCTCAAGAAGGAAAAAAACAGCTCAGCAGATGGGAAATATCCTACACAGGCCATTGCAACCAGCCACACTACTGTCTGGTTCTGTGGTCCCTGGAGTCCCTCTTGGGGTTGGATGAATATAATTCAAACCACGTTCTGATGGCAGCAGTCAGTGTTGTCTTAGGGACACAAGATTAGATGTAAACAGTCTGTTAGTATCCCAGCCAGCTGTCGGTGGGCAAAATTGAGATGATTTTTATTTGTATTTTCTTTGACATAAGTGCCATTTGTTTCTCAGTGAAATAACCCAAACACAGCACTATGGGATAAGAGCCAGGAGCCTGGTCGATGAAGCAGCAGCTGCCCTACGTGGTGGGTAGAGGGAGGGGCCCTGTTGTCTGGGAAAGCCCCGCTGCTGTATCCTCAGCGCCAGTCCAGCTGAGAGCCATGGGCTCCAGAGGATGCTGCTGTGGAAGCAGAGGCAGGACTGGGTGAAGGCGAAGGCAGAGGCATCTGAAATGGGCTGTGAAGGGGTAGGAGTGGCATGTCTGGCAGTATTTGGCCAATGACATGGTTGAGGTCACCAGGTTGGCCATAGATGCAGAGAACTGAATCAAATGACGCTCTCTGAGAATGTTCTGCTTGAGTGGAGAAAACTTAGGATAAGGTACCTCCCTGATTTTATGTACCTTTCCCCCCATGCTTGACTGACTGAGCTTCTGTCATTTGCTTCTTTGAAACATCTCTCAGTGCCTCCTTTCCCACTCCATAATAGAAGGGTTAGTGACATCCTCAATGCAGTAGCGTCAGCTTGTCAGAAGTCCTATCCTGTGTCCCAGGAAAAGACTGAGTCCTTTCTTGCCCTGATTCCTCTTCTTGTTCTCGGAGAGCTAGCAGAGAGCAGTGGCTTGAAGTGAAACCTTAGTTCCCTGCCCAAGAATTAGACCTAGGCAGCCTGGATGAAAACCAGGAATCCTTGCTGCTAGACCACCAGAGGTGAGAGGTTAGGAGCAAAGCTCCCCTGGCTCTGGCCCCGTTTGAAAAATGAATTTCTCGAAGAGGTAAAAACTGTAAAATCAGGCACAAAGTTTATTATTAGAGATGTAACACAATAAGTGAGAAAACACACGAGAAACTTTGTTTACATAAGACAGAAGCAAGGCAGAAGTACACACCTGGAGAGAAAAGGGTGTGGGCATCCTCCCTGTTGAGGAAGAGCACAGAAAAGAGGCAGTTAAATCATTTATATAGGGCAGTTCTTCCGGGTCTTTATTTACTTTTGGCCAATTATCTCGTTTCTTCTCAGCAACGGACCTGCCCTAGGACCCTCCCCATATACGTGAGCATCTTTTTGGCAAGATGGATTCCAGTGCAGAGGCCTGTGAAAAGTTTGACGTCACTTATTGTAGGGAGAGTCTCCCTCCTTTTTGACCCCAGAGGAGCCTACCTGTACAGCTGGGGAGGTTTTCCTGACCTAGGAGTGACAGATGTGGTCATTTTATCTCTTTACTCTGGCAGAGCTCAGCTCCTGCCACTGTGTCTTTGGAGTGTCTAGGGAAAACAAAGCTCCAATTTACTCCACTTGACCAACTCCAGCTGAACTGCCCAGGGGTTTATCTGTATCCTAACTCATCCTTAAGGAGAAGGCAATGGCAACCCACTCCAGTACTCTTGCCTGGAAAATCCCATGAGCAGAGGAGCCTAGTAGGCTGCAGTTTATGGGGTCGCTAAGAGTCGGACACGACTGAGCGACTTCACTTTTTTCACTTTCATGCATTGGAGAAGGAAATGGCAACCCACTCCAGTATTCTTGCCTGGAGAATCCCAGGAATGGGGGAGCCTGGTGGGCTGCAGTCAATGGGGGTGCACAGAGTCAGACACGACTGAAGCAACTTAGGAGCAGCAGCAGCAGCAGCAACTCATCCTTACACCTCAAACAAGAAATAATCCTAAAGGATTTTAAAGTTTCAAAAGTGCCCTCCTGCCACAAAAGTGCCAACTTGTTGCAGTGGCAAGCTGTACCACTGCCGAATTCTTTCTGGCCCTCCCAGACGCCTCTTGGGCTCTCCAGAGAAGGGTGAACTGAGTTTGAGGGAAAAGAGGAGTTCGATGGCCCTTTTCTCAATAAGGTTGTTCCAAGTGGTGTTCTTTAGTTGTATAGGGTTACAGCCTGTGCTGAGTGTCTCTTATGCTGAGGTCCCAGCTGGGATCTCAAGGCTGGCCCTGCTGGCTCAGACTGGTTTGACCACCACACATGCCTGCAGCTTGTCATCAAAGCTGGGGGTCAGCCCTGCTTGAACCACAGAAAGTAAGAGTGGGAAAAGTCAAGTTTCCAAAGTACCAAAGGAAGGAGTTCTATGTCAGGACCTGCTACCCTTAGATCCTGTGCAATCCCTAGCCTGCACCGTGATGTTCCCCCTTCTTTCTCTGCAAAGTGCAATGAAATATTCACAACTGACAGTGACACTGTAACAGCTCACTTTGGATCTGCTCATTTCTTTGTCTACTTGACCTCACAAACTCTGGTCCTTTCCATTTTACCAGGAACCACTAACTTGGGCGTCTTGCCTCTGGTTGCACATGCCAGTGTGTCTTTAGGGAAACATTGAGTTAAGGACCAGATGAACGGAAAGACATTTCGGCCTGGCTGGGGATGGACCACTCTGCCTGGGGCTTCTGTCTGCCCTGGCATCCATGTAAGCATCTGCCTGCATTCATATTCAGACCCCATCTATTCTCTTCACCGCTGCCACCTGTCAGGTTCCCCCAGATCACCTTCCACTGAGTCCTCCAGAAGTCCCAGTGCTTATTGGTGTGTGCTCTGCACCCCACTTCCTTCCAGGGAAAAGTTACCCGGCTTCTGGGAGGGGACGCAGGCTTGCAAGCACCTTGCTGGCCATTGTCTTCGGGACCACAGAGCTTTCCCATCCGCAGGAGTCACTGGTCAAGAGGAAGAGCACTGATGAGCTCTTCTGAGGCTGGCAGTCTGCCTCCCCTCAGACCTTTGCCCTGGGGAGTCTAATTGCTCTCTCAGAATGCAAAGACTAACTATTCTCCCAGGCCTCTCTTTACGTCATTACCCACATAACCCAGATTTTCATCCGAGGATTCTTTCAGGTCATTTATTTATCTTTTTAAAAAATAAAATTTATTTATTTATTTGGCTGTCCCAGGTCTTACTTGCAACATGTGGGCTCTAGCTCCCTGACTAGGGATCGAACCCAGGGCACTGAGGGCACAGTCTCAGCCACTGAGCCACCAGGAAAGTCCCATCTTTCAGGTCATTTCAATTTAGTGTTTCTTACCCCTTCCTTCTGTTCTTTCTTCACCTCCTTTCCTCTCTACCCTTCCCCAAGGCTATACCAGGTTTATCAAGTTCCTGTTCCTCTCCCAGCATGATCCAGTCAAAGTAGGTTGATCTTTCCAGTTTCGTGTCCTTTGAATAGGAGAGTATATTTCCTAGAAATTGGGGGTACTGGCTTTCAAGTCCAGGGACTCCAACCAGCCCAGAAAAACGTCCTGAAGTCCGGGTGGCCCCACTAATCCCCATGCGGTCTGGGGAATGAGACTTGACACTTACTCTCACGCCTCTTCTCTTTCCCAGGTTCTAAGCCTGCTTTCTGTGCCACCTCCTTCCTTCTCCTCAGTGTCCTCTTCCTGAGCTTCACAGGCTCCCGATGCACCTGCAAGTCTTTTGGATCAGGCAGCTGAGGGCAAGGTGACAACCAGATCATGCATTTCACCTCTCCGTGAATGAATGTGGCTGGAGCATCAAACAGGGCAGACCTCATTCTTCATGGAATTTACATGCATGTCGGTGGAGTGGAACAGGAGGTGGGGAGAATAGAATAGTATCTCCATAAACATAGAGGATAATTTTTTTTTTGGTGGCACAGTCTATGAAGGAAATAAAATAGGATGATACAATAGAGCTCCAGGGGAGGGGTGGGAAGAGTGCTCTAACTTAGTGGGAAGGAAGTGCTTCCGGATGGGGTGACACTTGAGCACAGACCCAAAGGAACCCTGCTGGGGCTGTGGAAGAGCAGCAGGAGGACAAGACGGTTTATGCGAAGACCCTGAGGCCACACAAGCCCAGCATGATGAGGAACTGAAAGGAGGCCAGTGTGGCTGCGGTGGACTGTGCCTGAAGGGGACTCATGGGAAATGAGGTCTGAGACGTGACAGCAGGGAGTGAAAGCTCATCGCTCAGCACAAGGTGAGGATTTGAGTTTCATCCTCAAAGCAATAGGAAACTACTGAAGGGCTTTCCGCAGAGAAGTGAAGTGATCTGATGTGTGTGTGTAGCCTTTGTAATTTACTCGTCTATTTGGCCATGTCGGGTCTTAATTGCGGCATGGGAGGTCCTCCTTGCATCATGCAGGATCTTTGTCGTGGCGCACGGACTCTCTAGTTACTGCGTGTGGACTCTGTTGCTCCATGGCATATGGGATCTTAGCTCCCCAACCAAGGATCAAACCTTGCAATGCAGGCGAATTCTTAACCACTGGGCAACCAGGGAAGTCCCTGGTGTGTGGTTTTTGAAGGCCCCTCTGGTTACCTGTTGGAGTATAAGAGTCTCTTGCTTTGCTGAATGCCAGGGGTTTGTTCCACCACCACCACCACGCCCAAGCACTGGGGAGGCCTAATGATGACGGTACCCCAGCAGGGGCCTGGGGTCCATCATTTACCCCTCCATCTCGGTCTTTAGGTTTCACTGGCCTCCAGCACAGGCCCCCTTTCTAGACTAGTAGAAACATAAGGGAAGACACTGTTCTTTGTGTCTCTGGACTAACTTTACTTGCATCATTTTGCTTTTTTTATTGTCTGCAGATGTTTGTGACATTCAGATTTTAAGTGAATGACAGAACACAGGTGAGGAAATGTCAGGAAGAAGAGTGGCTCCCCTCCTTGAGTCTTTTTTTTTTTCTCTCCTTGAGTCTTTTCTTGCCACCCTCGCTGGTGTGAATACGACTGAGGAGTCAGTCTGGAGCTGAAGTCAGGTCACAATTATTTCCCAGGATTCCTTGACTCTGGTTGTTACCTCGCATCCGCTGGTGGTTGCCCGGGGACGGACTATGCTGCTCCTGTCCAGGTGTTAAGGCTGGATAAGCAGGAAGAGGAAGACCAAGCCGGGACAAAGCTGCCTTCTTCCTGCTTTCCACCCGCCCATTGCCCTTGCCTCCTCCTCTTTTACAGCCGGCAGGCTGATGTGGAATGAGAAACGCTGCCGTGAACCGCCCCACCCTCGCCTGGTGCCTTCCTGAGATCCACAGAGATTCCTACTGAAAGCAGACTCTACTCTGGCCTGCAGGACATTGAGACACTTCTATATAGGCTAGTGTTTGTTCCTCAGGCCTGGCGGATCCATCCCCCCACCTTCAGTCTCTCTGAGGAACAGAGGGTGGTGGGGGTACTTGAGGAGAGAGGGTGTCGGGTGGGAGACAGTAACCGTTTTGAAAAGGCATATTTGACTTAATTTTATATTTCAAAAACAAAAACAAGGGACTTCCCCAGCGGTCCAGTGGTTAAGATTTCGCCTGCCTATGTGGGGCAGGACGGGGAGGGTGGGGGCAGGTGGTGGCAGGTGAAACTTATACCAGTTGTTACTGTTATTATTTTATCTTTGTTTAGGATAAGGCTAGATTATATCTGGGAGAAGGCAATGGCATCCCACGCCAGTACTCTTGCCTGGAAAATCCCACGGATGGAGGAGCCTGGAAGGCTGCAGTCCATGGGATCGCTGAGGGTCGGACATGACTGAGAGACTTCACTTTCACTTTTCACTTTCAAGCATTGGAGAAGGAAATGGCAACCCACTCCAGTGTTCTTGCCTGGAGAATCCCAGGGACGGGGGAGCCTGGTGGGCTACTGTCTATGGGATCACACAGAGTCGGACACGACTGAAGTGACTTAGCAGCAGTAGCAGTGGCAGATTATATCTAAGAAAAGTCAAATTTTTAAAAAATCCTTAAGTAAATTGGGTGGTGTGTGGACACAGTAAAAGTTGTGATCCTGCTTTTCATAAGTGAAGTGAAACTCGAGGCTGGGCCACAGCATTCTGTCCCCTCCTTCACTTCTCACTGCTTCCTACTGAGTTTCCATCTTTTCCTGCTACTTCTTTACTGGATTTTCTGTTGTGTAGAAAGCCAGCTCCTTAGGTCTCTGTTGAAGTCTTTCAGCCCTCTCATCTTTTCTGCTTCTCTGGCTGAAGAATATTTTCACGAGGATTCTAAAGTCTCATAAGCACTCTCCCCTCCAGGAGGGGACAATTCCTGGTATATTACAGATAAGCGGTTCTCAAAGTGTGACCTCTGGGCTAGCGGCATCAGCATCACTGTGATGGAAATGCACGATCTTTATTAGAAAATTTATTTATTTATTTTTGGCCAGTACTAGGTCTTCAATGCTGTGAGTGGGCCTTCTCTCATTGTGACGAGTGGGGACTACTCTTTGTTGTGCTGCACAAGTCTCTTATTGTGGAGGCTTCTCTTGTGGAACACTAGCTCTCGGGTGTGCAGGCTCAGTACTTGCGGCTTGAGGATGCTAAAGCTCAAGCTCAGTAGTTGTGGTGCGCAGGCTTAGTTGCTCTGTGGCATGTGGGATCTTCCCAGACTAGGGATCGAACCCATGTCTCCTGAATTAGCAGGTGAATTCTTAACCACTAGAACACAAGGAAAGCCCAGAGATGCACATTCTTGACCTCTCACCCTAGACCCGCTGAATCGGAAACTCTGGGGGACCTGTGGTCTGGGGTTTAACCAGACCTTCAGGAGATTTCAGTGCACACTAAGGTTTGAGAGCCAGTGTCACAGAGGAAAAGTAGGTCCAGGGACTGTTTTGGGGTTGTGCAAGTTCACAGTCCTGTTCTGGGCACCTGGCACTTATGGGAAACTGTCAGCCTCACTCCATGGCGAAGACAGGGACCAGAGGCAGAAGAGTAAGCAGACAGAGAGCCAGCCAAGCACTGTGAGTGCCTTTTAGCCTGGTTCCCTCCTGAACCTTCCAAAGGCAGAGGTCAGTGATGTCAGCCAGGCAGTTGGGAAGAAAGCCTGGATTCCTGAGTGGGCTCTGTCTTGATTAGCTGTGAAGTCTTGTGGAGTCACATAACTTCTCTGGGCTTCCTGGTGGGTCGTAACCCTCTGTGAATAGAGCAGAATTGTCTGGGGAAATAAATGAGGTAACATTTGTGAAAACATGTATGTGTGTGCGTGCACTCAATTGTGTCCGACTATTTGTGACCCCATGGACTATAGCCCACCAGGCTCCTCTACCCATGGAATTTCCCAGGTAAGAAATACTGGAGCGGGTTGCCATTTCCTCCTCCAAGGGATCTTCCCTACCCAGGGGTCAAACCTGCGACTCTTGCGTCTCTTGTATTGGCAGGCAGTTTCTTCAGCACTGTGCCATCTGGCAAGACTGAAAATACTTCTGTACGGTAAATTGTAAACAGACAAATAAACTCTTTACTGGAGCGAGTCTCAACTTTTCCCCATTGGCTACACATGGGACAGATTATGCTCACATGCTGGACAAACTCCCAGAGCATTCCAACTGCTACTTCTCCCATTCGTCTCCTGATCAACAGAGAGAATGTTGACAGCTGAGTCAGAAGTTCCAAGGGGACAGAAGAGATGTCTCTCTGCCCTGTGGCCTTGGCCTTGTCCGTCCCCTCTCCCCTCGCCTCCAGAGCCCCATTCAGCACTGTGCTGTCTCCCCACTAGCATCTCTCTAGCCCTTTCCCAGAACACAAGCCGTCAGCTAAGAACTTTGCTTTATACTGATTTTTTACTGAGGAAGAGGGTGGCTGCCTCCTAAAGGAAGTCTCCAGGCTCCTAATGAGGCAACAGAATTGGGGCTCCCTCTCCTCACCCGACTCTGCTCCAGGGTCAGGCTTTTACCAGGATGACCATGTCATCAGTAGAAAGCCCACAGTTGATGACTTCTCTGTCTTTCCTCGGAAAGCCTTGGCAACCCCATCTAGAGTCCTCTCCTCCTTGTTAAGATACTGTTCAATTTTCTTCATTGTGTCTTACCAAAATCTGAAATCATTTTGTTTATGTTTATGGTCACCAGTTCTTGGTGACTGGGAGGTGCTACTCAGGTCACAGTTTTGGTTTTATATTGCTCCCAGTAGAAGCTTTTCATCGACTCAAAGGACATGAGTTTGAGTAAACTCTGGGAGATAGTGGAGGAGAGAGGAGCCTGGCGTGCTGCTGTCCACGGGGTCACAGAGTCAGATACGACTTAGCGACTGAACAACAAATAGAAATGCATACCCAGGCATACTTTTAGGTTAGGCAAACAAGAATTTTTTTGTCTTGTTTTGTTTTTGTTTTATTTGCTGCCTTCTAACCCCCGCCCTTGGCTGGGAAACAAGGAGGAGGAAGCCACACTTATGTTATCAAAACAACTTGGTTAACTATCTGGAGTCTTCTACTAGTTTGGTCACAGAGTTATCATTTACGGTTCGTCTCATCCTGGGAGACTCCGCATGCTAGACCTGAAGGGATCCTCCAACTCCAGCGCACTTCCAGAACGTAAACCTCGTGCAAACTAGTAGCTTCTCTGTCTCGTTGACAATAGCATTCCCCAACCTTGAGCAAGTCCTGAATTGGAGCAGGTACTCTGTAAATACAGTTGAATGACAGAATGAAGGGCAGACAAATAAGAATGTGGGCAGTTGTCTCCATCTCTGAAGAAGGAAGTGGTCCTTTGTCTTCCCGAAGCCCTGCAGCGAGAGCCTTTGGGGAGCACATGAGTCTTTTAGAACAGTGCCAAGTCCACAGAAAGTTCTTCATAATGCTTCCTGTTGACAGAGGCCCCAGAAGACTCAGTTCCCCTCCCAGGATCCTAACATTCAGCCCCCCATCCTCTTTTTCTGGCCATGCCCCAAGGCATGTGGGATCTTATTTCCCTGACCAGGGATCGAACCTGTGCTCCCTGCAGAAGAAGCAGAGTCTCAACCACTGGACTACCACGGAAGTCCCCAGACATTTAGCCCTATAGTCTTCCTTGCACCATACCAAGCTGCTTTGAACAAAATTCTGTCCTCCTGTCTCTGAGTTCTTCCCAATAGCTCCTGACTTTTCAGAAAGCTGGCGGAATAAAAGGAGCCCTGGACATGGAGGATCAACATAGATTCTGGTCCAGGCATGACCACTGTCTGGCTGTGTATCTTTGAGGAAGGCATTTAGCTTCTTTGGAACTTGGAGTCCTTGCTTATATAGGAAGCATAAGAAACCAACTTCAATGATTATCTTATGAGTTGAGCCATACAAATACTTTTAAAACTGCAGAGCACATTTCTTCTAATTTTAGTTCTTGTTGTTAATCAGGCATATGACCTATGAAAACAGCAAAGGCAGCCCCCAACATACCTAGAACTACATGCCGTTCCTTGTCCATACACTGTCCCTCTAACCTTTGCATGTCAAAATGCAAATGAGTTGGTGAAATTATGAGACATATAGCCTCAAATCTGCTCTAATTTATTTAAAAATATCATAAAAGGTATATTTCAGAAATATTCTTTATTATTAGTTACAAACTGTTTACCAACTGTTTGTGTTAATATCTTGATTCCAGGTGACAGAAACTTGCCCAGGCTGATTAAGCAAAAATGGGAATTTGGGGCTGTGGAATTGAAGAGTCTGTGGCAAAGCAGCTTCAGAAATGTCTAGATCCAGGTGCTTAAATGAAGCTCCTGGTCATCTGTCTCCAGGTTTCAGCTCAGTTTTCTTTGCCAGCTTCATTCTCAGGTAGAACCTTCCCAAAGACAGCTCTCTGAAGCTCCAGGATTACATTTTTCCAGCCTAACCACCCTGTGGAAAGAGTGTGCTTCTTTCCAAGTCATTCTAGAAGAATCTAGAAATGATTGACTCTGGATGGACTGGCTTGGGCATGAACCCCAGTGTGGGTGACATGCCCTTCCCTGTAGCCCGTTGGGGCCAGTCTTTTTCCCCCAACCCCCTACCTTCTGCCACATGGACTGAGAGTAGAGAAGGAGTGGCTGACTAAGAAAGAGTGGGATGTTGTCACCAGAAGAATGAAGGAAGGAAGGAAGCTTGGCAGGCCAAACTCCAGGGATCCACTCACAGATGACCACAGGAAATGGCTCAGCACAGAGGCGAGGACTGTTAGATCAGTTAAATACTAGGGCGTTTCTCTCAGACAAGGAAGACCAGCTCTGCTGGGGACCTCCCCACCTTAACTTGTGTAATCCGTCCACCAGTTTATCTCTTCACTCAGTCACTCAGTTTTCTTGACCTTTACTCTTCTGGCTTCACCCTTTCACTGGCCATGAACTCCTCACCTTGGTCTCCTACTGGGTGACCCTGCAGTCACCTAGGCCTCTCATCTTCTTCCTTTTCTGGATCAGATTTTAGGGCGCCATCTCCTAGGGCTTACTTGGTGTTTGGGGTAATGAGCCTCATCCCATTCCCAAGCAGATGTCTGAGTTCAGCCCTGAATGGACATCTCCCAACTAGTGGACTAAGGCGCAGAGACACAGGTGCTTCTGCCCTCTCAGGGTCTCCCAGGACATTAACACTTGAACTTGTGATGTGTCAGGAAGAGGAGGGTCAAAGGTTGAGCTCTTTCTCAAGCCCCTCAGCCCTATTTCCCCCAAAGGTCTGTTCCCCAAAATCTAATTCATCTTCTCAAGCCATGATTATTCTTCCAGATGTGGCTTTCATAGTTCAGGTATCCTGTTTTACATATTTTTCTGAGCTAATAATTTGAAATTAACTTGCATATGAGTTTGTTCATGTGTTGGAGAAGACCCCTGAGAGTCCCTTGGACTGCAAGGGACTGGGACTGCAGTCCCTTGGACTGCAAGGGATTGGACAGCCAATCCTAAAGGAAATCAGTCCTGAATATTCATTGGAAGGACGATGCTGAAGCTGAAGCTCCAACATTTTGGCCACCTGATGAGAACTGACTCATTGGAAAAGACCCTGATGCTGGGAAAGATTGAAGGTGGGAGGAGAAGGGGACGACAGAGCATGAGAGGGTTGGATGGCATCACCAACTCAATGGACATGAGTTTGAGCAAGCTCCAGGAGTTTGTAATTGGCAGTTAAGCCATGTGCTGCAGTCCATGGGGTCGCAAAGAGTTGGACACAACTGAGTGACAACTGACTGATGTACTCCTTTCTCTGCTCCTGGCCACACTCCCTGTTTGGTTATTTTCCCTAGTCAGAATCCAGTTGAACTGGCTGTTCTTCATCCCTGTCTCACAAAACCACTCAAGAATCCCTAGACACATGCACATCTAAAGAAGAAAGCGGGGCCATGTGTTGAACTATCCCCCAGAGGGCTGCGGTTGTGACACAACCTGTCTCTGTGTGCAGGTAGGGCTTCTGATTCTGACTCCCAGTGTCCCATCTCCTGAGTCCGTACTACTCTGCCTTTTCCCCACCTCTTCTCTGCTTCAAGCATGTAGATCCAAGGTGACTCCAGTTTCCTTGGATTTGACAAAGACACATAAATACATGAGAGATCACGTGGTTCTATAGAAAATATGCTTGGTCATAGCCCACGTCATATAGTCTAGAACCAACAGGCTACATTCTCATTCCCATGAACCAGGACACTTGACTCATCCCCATGCTCTAGATTCACCCTCAGAGTCCCAGCATCTTATTTTCCTTTTACTCCATTGTCAACCTGGACCAAGATTTTCTCCTCTAGGACCAAGATTTTCTTCCAGGAACCATTTCTTCTCAGATCAGATGTACCTCCAATATAAACAATGGAATGCGGGAGAAACACCTCTCTGCTACTATTTTAAAAATTCTTTTATTTATTTAGTTTTGGCTGTGCTGGGTCTTCTTGACTGCTCTCAAGCTTTCTCTAGGTGCAGTGAGTGGGGGCTACTCCAGTTGCAGTGTGCAGGCCTCTCACTGCAGTGGCCTCTCTTGTTGCAGAGCACGGGCTCTAGGGTGCTTGGGCTTCAGTAGTTGTGCTCTAGAGCACAGGCTCAATACTTATGACCCACGGGCTTAATTGCCCTGAGGCCTGTGGGATCTTTCCGGATTAGGGACTGAACCTGTGTCTCCTGTATTGGCAGGCAGATTCTTTACCACTGAGACATCAGGGAAGCCCTCAGCTACATTTTTAATTTTTTTTTTTATTGTGGTAAAAGTCGCATAGTATAAAGCATACTATTTTAACCATACTTAACTTACAGTTCAGTGGCACTAAGTACATTCACATTGTTGTACAACTCTCACCATCATTCATCTTCCAAATTTTTCACCTTCCTAAACTGAAATTCTGTCCTGGTTAAACACTAACTCCTCCTCCCCCCTCCCCATCCCATCTCCATGCCACAGATCCTGGCATCTACTAGTGTACTTTCTGACCCTATGAATTTGACTGGGTACCTTGATAAGTGGAATCAAACAGTATTTGTCTGTGCCTAATGAAAATTGGAATACATTTTTAAGGTTAACTTAACATATGTCCTACAAACAGACTGTGCCTTCTTTTTCCTGCTGTGCAATACAGTAGGCCCTCACCAGCCATCTGCAATTAACTGTGTTGTTGTTGCTGTTGTTCAGTTGTGTCCGACTCTTTGCAATCCCATCGACTGCAGCACACCAGGTTTCCCTGTCCTTCACCATCTCCCGGAGCTTTCTCAAACTCATGCCCATTGAGTCAGTAATGTCATCCAACCATCTCATCCTCTGTTGTCCCCTTCTCCTCCTGCCCTCAATCTTTCCCAGCATCAGGGTCTTTTCAAATGAATTGGCTCCTCGCATCAGGTGGCCAAAGTATTGGAGCTTCAGCTTCAGCATCAGTCTTTCCAATGAATATTCAGGACTGATTTCCTTTAGGATGGACTGGTTGGATCTCCTTGCCGTCTATGGGACTCCCGAGAATCTTCTCCAACACCACAGTTCAAAAGCATCAATTCTTCAGTGATCAGCTTTCTTTATGGTCCAACTCTCACATCCATACATTACTACTGGAAAAACCATAGCTTTGACTAGACAGACCTTTGTTGGCAAAGTAATGTCTCTGCTTTTAAATATGTTGTCCATGTTAGCTACAGCTTTTCTTCCAAGGAGCAAGCATCTTTTAATCTCATGGCTGCAGTCACCATCTGCAGTGATTTTTGGAGCCCAAGAAAATAAAGTCTCTCACTGTTCCAACTGTTTCCCCGTCTATTTGCCATGAAGTGATGGGACCAGATGCCATGATCTTTGTTTTTTTGAATGTTGGGTTTTAAGCCAGCTTTTTCACTCTCCTCTTTCACCTTCATCAAGAGGCTCCTCTTTAGTTCCTTTTCACTTTCTGCCATCAAGGGGGTGTCATCTGCATATCTGTGTTATTAACTGGGTTATTCTACCTTTTTTGTTTTTTATTGACGGATAATTGCTTCACAGAATTTTGTTGTTTTTTGTTAAACCTCAACATGAATCAGCCATAGGTATACATATATCCCCTCCCTTTTGAAACTCCCTCCCATCTCCCTCCCCATCCCATCCCTCTAGTTTGATACAGAGCCCCTGTTTGAGTTTCCTGAGCCATACAGCAAATTCCTGTTGGCTATATTTTACATATGGTGATGTAAGTTTCCATACGTCTCACCCTCTCCTCCCCTCTCCCCATGTCTGTAATTCTATTCTCTATGTCTGTTTCTCCATTGCTGCCCTGTAAATAAATTCTTCAGTACCATTTTTCTAGATTCTGTATATGCTCTCCTTTAACGTTCCCGACAGTCTGGATTTGGTTAAGAAAGATGAAGCCTGGGGAGACAGACCACTCATTTACCCTAAGGGCCTGAAGAAGTTCTCTGCCCCACCTTGCCCATGCTGCTGCTGTTTAGTCGTTATGTCCAATTCTTTTGCAAATGCATGGACTGTAGCCCTCCAGCCTCCTCTGTCCATGGGATTTCTTATGCAAACCCATGGAGTGGGTTGCCATTTCCTTCTCCAGGGGATCTTCTTGACCCAGGGATTGAACCCGAATCTCCTGCTTGGTTGGAGGATTTTTTTTTTTTTTTTTTTTTAACCACTGAGCCACCTGGGAAGTCCTGCCCATGTGTATAGATGTACAATATATGGACATACCCACATAGTACATTTACATTTACCTGCCATGTGTATATCTGGAGCATATGCCACTCCACTGGGTCACTTTGAGGGTCTCAGGCCTCATTTAGCTCATTCTCCTGTTGGCAAGTAGCACATACTTGGTCTGTTTCCTCCCACTCCCGACTGTGTGTCGACTACAGAGCCAGTGTTGGAAGAAGAGCTGGTGGGGAGGTGGTCGTGGTAGCAGGGGCTTCTGCCAGGTTTTTCTTTGAAAGAGCTGGATTTATGCTATCACTTTGGAGAGAGTTTGGCAGTTTCTGCTGAAGCTGAAAATGCAGATGCCAATACTCCCAGTATTTCCCTCCCTGGAGGAACATTCCCACGAGTGCACAAAAAGACATGCACAGGGATGTTCAAAGTAGCATTGCTGTGCTGGTGGAAAAATCTTCAAGTCCACAAATCATTTTGCTCTTCCCTGCCTCCCTCTTATCACTCTGCACCCTGCCCCTGTAGTGGAGTTTCCTTCTGGGAGTGATGTTGTAAATGCTGGATCTGGGCTCTTTGGTGGACTTCCGTAATCCAGCAGGTCTCCACCCCAGTGGGGGTGGGAGCAGAGCCTCTGCCAGGTGAGGTGAGAATCACAGGATATGATTCTCAGTATGAAAGTAGGATGGCGTGAAAATACATGTTTAATATAATTTTATCTTTGCAAAGCAGTATTTGTTTAATGTGACACAAATGACAGCAGGTAGCAACGTATCATCGTCAAAACGGCATGTGTTTCAAGGTTGTGGAGTGCTAATTGTGGGTGTGGTATCTTGAGCCCAGTACAGAGACAGAGCTCTCACAGGAGTTTACATAAACCAAATGACCTGATTTCCTTTCCTGTGGAAGCGCACCTTCCCCACCATTAACCTGAAAACCGGAAAGGGCTGAGATATGGTATTGTTGCAGGAAGGCGGACCCCTTCCAGGGCCTGAATCTGGGCTTTTGTCTAACACTCGGAAATGAACTGTCGGAGGAGACACATGTGCTGACAAAGCGAGACATTTTATTGGGAAAGGGCACCTGGGTGGAGAGCAGTAGGGTAAGGGAACCCAGGAGAACAGCTCTGCTGTGTGGCTCACAGTCTGGGGTTTTATGGTGATGGGATTAGTTTCTGGGTGGTCTTTGGCCAATCATTCTAATTCAAAGTCTTTCCTGGTGGCGAACGCATCGCTCAGCCAAGATGGATGCTAGCGAGAGAGATTCTGGGAAGTGGACGGACACGTGGTGTCTCCTTTGGACCTTTCCTGAACTCTTCTGATTGATGGTGGCTTATTAGTTCCGTATTCCTTATCAGGATCTCCTGTCATAAAACAACTCATGCAAATGTTTACTGTGGTGCCTGGCCAGGGTGGGAGGTTTCAATCAGTGTGCTTCCCCTAACAGTATTGCTAATGGTATCTTCAAACCTTCCTTTCCTCCCTCCCCCTTAATACAATGCTCCAGGAATTATTTATCAGCAGATGCAACACTTGTTGCATTGAACTAGATTATATGAACTAGATGTTGTTGAGTACTCTAACTGCAAAATTAGGGCTCTAACTGGGGCTCTGTGAAACCCACCCAAATAAAGGACACTAAGTGTGTTCATGACTTTTACCCTGATGAGCTTTCTTTAATCTTTGCTGACAAAAAAAAAAAAAAAAGTGTACAGTTTTTTTTCAGGATGACACTGGCAAATAGAATTAGTATTGAGTCTTCCCTTCCTCCAGTTAATACAACTTCTCAAATCAGAAATCCTATCTATAGTTTAGATCAACATAGTGAAAGTGTTACTCACCCAGTTGTGTCCAACTCTGTGACCCCATGGACTGTAGCCTGCCAGGCTCCTCTGTGGAATTCTCCAGGCAAGAATACTAGAGGGGGTAGTCTCTCCCTACCCTAAGACACTCCTAACATATTAAAATATCTGAAATAATCAGTACAATAACAAAGACAGAGCATATAATTTCAAATCAGTAATGTGAGAAATCAACATGAGAATGATATGAGAAATAAAAGGAAATAAAACAAAAGGAAAAAAACCAACTTAATCCCGGAGGAAGGCAAGGGAAGATAAAAAAGAAATATTAAAATACGAGGAAAACAGAAAGCACAAAATAAGATGGTAGGTGTTTTTTTTGTTTGAATATGTTCATGGTGACAATTCATCTGATTTGTCACTTGTTATCAGGCCATGCATGATATGCATGTATGTTTCAGTATGTATGTATACTTCAATGAAAGTGTTTAAAAATAAGATGGCAGAAGTAAATCCAAATATATTGAAAATTAATTATGATACAAATATAAATGAATGAAAGGGTATAGTTAAAAGACAAATACTTTTGAATCATAGGACTGGATTACAGAAAATCCAATTACTGTTATGTGTTGCTTATAAAAGACACATTTAAAACATCAGAATATTGAGAGTTTGGAAAGAAAAGGATGGGTAAAAATGTACTAGGCAAATACCACTAAGAAAAAAACACATATTGGTGTGGCTGTATTCGTATCAGACAAAATAGATTTTAAGGCAAATTAATGTTGAAAGACAGTCAACATTCTCAGAAGACTGAACTACAGGGAGAAATAGACAAATTCACTATCACAGAAGGAGCCTGTAACCCACCTTCCCATGCAACTGATAGATCAGACAAAAGTAAATAAAGGTTATAAAGATTTGAACATTCCAAATTAACAAGTTTGATCTAGAGTGTATAGAGAGAACTCATCAACAATTTCAGAACCTATATTCTTTTCACAAATGGAACATGAGATAGACTATATTCTAGACCAAAAAACAATTTTCAACAAATTTCAAGAAACTGGTACTATTAAAATAGTGTTCTCTGATGGTAGTGTGATTTACTTAGCAATGAGTAACAATAATAGTAATAATAATAGGGTCAATTAAAATTTGTATGCTTAAAAATTAAGAATCATTTCTAAACCTAGGAGTCAAAGAAATGAAAATTAGGTGGAAATTAGAGCCTATTTAGAACTCAAAATAATGAAAATTTCTGCAAAGCAAAATTGTGGCATCTCCCTAAAAGTGCTCTTATGTGCATGCTAAGTTGCTTCATTCGTGTCCGACTCTTTGTGACCCCAAGGACTGTAGCCCACCAGGCTCCTCTGTCCATGGGATTCTCCAGGCAAGAATACTGGAGTGGGTTGCCATTCCCCTCTCCAGGGAATCTTTCTGACTCAGGGATTGAACCCACATCTCCTGAGGCTCCTTCACTGAGGGAAATTAATAACCTTATATGGGGCTTCTCAGGTGGCACTAGTGGTAAAGAACCTGCCTGCCAAAGCAGGAGACATGAGAGACATGGGTTTGATCACTGGGTCAGGAAGATCCCCTGGAGGAGGGCATGGCAATCCACTCCAGTATTCTTGGCAGGCTACAGTCCAAGTCCACAGGGTCACAAAGAGTCAGACACGACTGAAGCGATTTAGCACACGTGCAAGCAACAGTCTTATATACTTACATTAGCAAAGGACAAAGGCTGAAATAAATGAGTATCCAACCTTAAAAGGTAAGAAAAGGAACAACTGAAAAGACTCAATAAAATAGAAGGAAGGAAAGAGTAAAGATAAAATTAAGACATTAATGAAATAGAATACAGAGATAAATGCCAGAGAAAAGCTGGGGTTTTGGAAAAGACAAATTAACACACCTCTGGCAAGATTGATCAAGGAAAAAAAGCATATAAATACACAATGTTGGGGATTGAAAATAAGACATAACTACTAAGAAGTATCCTGACCCAAGTTTCTTCACACCACCACTGACTTTTCTCTCAAGGACTTTTTTTCTTGCCCATTAGAGACCTGAGCCCTCAACTGCTTTAGTCAGGGCTCACAGGCAGCATCTTATCTTGCTCTGTAGACCTCTGCCTGTGCTGGATGTTCAGACCCAACATGTGGAAATCACACACTTCTGATTCAGGGCAAAAGGTAGGGCTAAAGAATTCTGTAGTAGATACAGCATACCTGGCAATATGGCAGGTTTGTTTTTAGACCACTGCAATAAAGTGAATGTTGCAATCAAGTGAGTCATGAATATTTTAGTTTCCAGTGCTACGGGGTCGCACAGAGTCGGACACAACTGAAGCGACTTAGCAGCAGCAGCAGCAGCAGCAGCATGGTGGCTCGGTGGTAAAGAATTCATCTGCCAATGCAGGAGATGCAAGAGATGTGGGTTCAATTCCTAGGTCTGGAAGATGTCCTGGAGTAGGAAAATGGCAAGCCACTCCGGTATTTCTTGCCTGAAAAATTCCAAGGACAGAGGAGCCTGGCAGACAACAGTTCACAGGGTCGCAAAGAGTTGGACATGACTGAGCACAAACACACACACACACGCGCGCACACAAAAGCTTACACGGTACTTTAGACTGTAAACTGTACAATAACATTACATCAAAAAAAAAAAAAAAAAAAACCAACAACCCACTTTTTAAATTTAGAAATACTTCGTTGCTCTTTGCAAAGTATTGCTCTTAGAAATACTTTGTTGGCCATATACGGTTGCCACAAACCTACAAATGGTGGAAACCACAGTATCTTGGAAGTATAATATAAGGAGGTATGCCTATTACTGAACTCTGCCATCTTACAGACACTGGGTAAGGAAGGCAAGGAATTCCACAGCTCTGATATCCCAGGATAAAAGGGCTTATAGTTTACCACAAGCAGTACTAGCCACGAATGAGGAAATGTCATAAACCAAAGGGAACAAAATGAAAACCCTTACCCAGTGGATGAGTTGGATTTAAGAGACCCACTGGTCTTCTTTGCCCCTTAAGCTCGGCACAGGAGAACTTGCCCTGGTTCTGTTTCATTGTTCCCCTTTTTGAGCCCCCTACTCCCCCAAACACAGTAACCTAGGCTGGCAAATCTAGTCTCATATGGCCGCACCTAAGCTCCCATTTCCTCTCTCCGCAGCTGGCTGTCCGGCTCGCCTCCTCTAGTACCCTGCCGAGGAGGTGCCCCCGCTCTGCAGCCTTTTATCAAAGGCTCTGCGCACAGCCGAGGAGGAGAAATACAAAATCAAAGGGTCGATGCAGGCATTGAGAGCGGTGAGCATCACGGCGCAGACCCGCCACCTTTCGCTGGTCTTACGGAAGAACCCCACCACGTGAGACACATTGTAGGGCCCGAAACAGACCAGAAAATTGAACAGCGTCGCAACAACCAGCGCCACGGCTCCCCAGTGCTTCCGGGTCACCACTTGCGGCTGGGAGAGAACGATTCGCACCAAAGGCCAGTAACAGAAGATGGTGACCCCTATGGGGATGAAAAAGAAGAGGAGGCACAGTTCCAGCCGCACCGGAAGCACCACGCGCGGCTGCTCTTGGGTGAAGTTGTCCTAGCAGACAGGGCGGCTGTTGGCCTCCCGCGACGAGTTGGTTGGTAAGTACTGGACAATGATCACAACGCTACAGTGGCCGAAGGACAAGAGCCAGATGGCTATGGCAGCGATCACTCTGTACACAGGCCGGCGGTTCAGCTTGTACTGCACGGGGAAAGCCACGCTGCGGTAGCGCTCCACGCTGATGCCCACCAGCAGCCACGTGCTGCAGTAGATGCTGCAGTAGAAGCCGAAACCTGTGAGGGCACAGAGCGTGTTCTCCAGGGGCCAGGCGAAATTATGCACAGCCTCAACCATTTTGAAGGGCAGCAGCAGCAGCAGCAGGAGGTTGGCCAGCGTCAGGGTGAGCAGGAGGATGTGGATGGGTGTGGGGTGGGGCTGGCGCATGCGCCCCACAAAGGCCCACAGCGCCAGGAGGTTGGCAGGGAGACCAAAGAGGAAAGATAGAAAGTAGACAAAAAGTCCCAGGTTTGGGGGACTTGGGGCCATCCTTCCTGAAGAGACAGAAGATGCTGTCTGAATTCTCTCTGACTGAGTTTCCTAGCCCCAAACCAAGGTGAATCAGACTCTGCGTCTCCCCTCTGTTTCACTAAGGGATTATTGCCTACCCTACAGACGGAACACTATTCTTCTTCCTGTGTGGTTCACAACAAAATTGTGCTTTTTTGCTTCACAACAAAATTACTTCTTTAGAATCTACACAACAGAATTACCCAAGAAAATTACTTCTTTAGAATCTTCCTCTTCTCCATTTCTGCCCTGCAAATTGAGAGAGTCTTAAGAATTTTGATGTCTCAGAAGCTCCCACAGGAAAAGTTCTGAGGTCTCCAAGTCCCCAGTAGAAAGGGGGACTTCCCTGGTGGTTCATTGGTTAAGAATCTGCCTGCCAAT
The DNA here is from genome assembly GCA_935064755.1 of Tragelaphus eurycerus. Lineage (NCBI taxonomy): Eukaryota > Metazoa > Chordata > Mammalia > Artiodactyla > Bovidae > Tragelaphus > Tragelaphus eurycerus. The sequence continues at coordinate 11,620,227 of CAKXYN010000020.1, forward strand.
GCAAGGGACATGAGTTCGATCCTTGATCTGGGAAGATTCGCCTGCCTCCGGGTAACTAAGCCCATGTGCCCCAACTACTGAGCCTGCATACTCTAGAGCCCGTGCTCCACAACAAGAGAAGTCACCACAGTAAAGAGTCGGTCGCCCTCACTCGTTGCAACTAGAGAAAACCCCCGCACATTGACAAAGACCCAGAGCAGCCAAAAACAAATAAACAACAAAAAAAATTTTTTTTTTTTTAAAAAAGGACACATGTGAGGGCTGTACGGTCCTGTCTTAAGTACCTAGAACTGTGCCCGACACATAGCAGGTGCTGAATCAACTTCTGTCAGTCAGTGAATGGCTGTGTGACCTGTGGTTCCTCACAAAGACTGGGTAACCCCAAGACTATCTCTGAACATCTCCAAATTCTACTTGACCTACTTGTGGCTTTTTCCTCTCCTAATCTTTGACCTCTTTTCTTTTTCTTTTCTCTCCCCAAGTCACAGGGCTTGAACACAAGATTCTCAGCTTCAGCTCTGAAAATGGGACTTTGGTTGAGCTTGAGGGGAAAGCAGCTCAAGCCTAAGGTGAGCCTCAGATGCCCCGCTTCTCAGTTCTATGCGGAGCCACTCAAAGACAACCTGTAGGTTCCGGGTAGGGTAACAGAGGGGCCTGACTGGGACCAGGATTCCAGTCCAGGCCGTGCCGTGGATCAGTCATGTGACTCTGGGAATCATTCTAAGTCCTCCCAGCATTGGCTTGTTTCCTTCGGCTTCACATATAACCAGTGATTTCACCAGAACCACCACAGTTCCCATAGGCTGCCAGCCAGTTCACCCTTTCTCCCCCTTGAAGAAAATGCTTACACGTGAGATGTATGTCAATCAAGAATAACCTTTAATCTCCTTGTACACACTGTTATGCACTTCGTAGGTGGCTCAGTGGTAAAGAATCTGCCTGCCAATGTAGGTTGGATCTCTGAGCCTGGAAGATCCCCTGGAGAAGGAAATGGCAACCCACTCCAGTATTCTTGCCTGGAGAATTCCATGGACAAAGGAGCCTGGTGGGCTACAGTCCCATGGGGTGAGAAGAGTCAGACAGGACTTAGCAACTAAACGACAACAACAACGCACTGCTATATCTGAGATGGATAGCCAACAGAGTCCTACTGCATAGCACAGGGAACTCTGCTCAATGTTAGGCAGAAACCTGGATTTGAGGGGAGTTTAGGGGAGAATGGATACACGTATATGTATGGCTGAGTCCCTTTGCCGTTCACGTGAAACTATCGCAACATTGTTAATTGGCTATACTCCAATATAAAATAAAAAGTTTAAAAAAACAGTAACGTTTAATCTCCTTTCATTCATCATTAACAAGTGTATGTTTAAAATTAAACTTGAGTCCCTAAGCTGTTACTGGTAACATATTACTGGTGGCCCGCCCGTGTATCTCACTTCTAAATGTGGAAAAATCCCAGAAGTAGAGGGCCCTGTGAAAAGGGAGACGACCCAACTCATTGAGCTCACCTTTTCTATTCCTTCTGTGCTTACCTGTGCCCTGGCCCTCACCAGCACCCTCTCTCCCTAGACTTATCCTGGCCCCCTTTCATTTCCATGACCTTCTTCCCTCCCCTCCTTCTAGAGTCAACCCCATACTCTGCTCACTCTTCCTAAGTTTATCTACTTAAATTCCTTCCATCCCCTTTCCACGTATGGTTGTGATCCCAATAGCTCTTCCCTGAGCACAAGCAAAGTCAGGAGGACTTGCCTTTTCCTGGAAGCGGATGGATGGCTTTACAAATATGTTAGGTCTCAGTAGCAAGTGGAACCTTGTCTAACTGGACCACCTTTCCACCTCCCCAAAAAAACAACAGTTTTTTTACCTTGCCTTTTCCTGGAAGCGGATGGATGGCTTTACAAATATGTTAGGTCTCAGTAGCAAGTGGAACCTTGTCTAACTGGACCACCTTTCCACCTCCCCAAAAAAACAACAGTTTTTTTATACCTAGAGGAGTCACGTGGTCAAAAATAGGAAGGTCAATAGTTGAGCTCTTGCCAAGGCAACTCGACCTGGATCCTCCACCAAATTCTGCCCCACCAAACATATTTCTTCCAGAATCCAGATCGTAATCATTTTTTTGAGCTTTCTCCTCCTTCTGCATTCCAAGTAATCTCTTATCTCTCCTTTCTGTGGGCCATTATTCCAAACAATTTTGCACACGCATCCACTTCCTCCTCCCTCTGCTCTTTCCTCACCTGTTCCCCCTCCCCTGCAAAACCCCATCTTTTCTCTCAAGGCCCCTGACCTGATCAATTTCTTTCTAGGCAGCTTTCTTTCTGGTTAGCATCTTGAGCATTGCCTGACTTCCTCTGGCCCATTAGGTCCCTTCTTAACAGATATTTTCTTCCTTGGACTCAGACTATCCATGTAATATGGATTCAGTCCATGCTGCTGCCAGGCAGCCTATTTCTGGCTCTTCTCCTCTCCCTTCTCCCCTCTGGAGTCATTCCCCTCCCACCATGATCTCTGTCCTGCTTGGGCCTCCCTTTCTTCTCATTGTTCTCTCATCAACCTGGGTAGGGCCCACATTGCTCCCTGCTAGCATCTCAAGGCAGATATACAAGATGCTTGTCTCTCTTCAGGAAATGTGCTTGTCTGTCCACTGGCTACCCGACACTCCCAACAGAGGCTCTGGTTCTCTCCCCATGACCCAGGAAACATGACCCTCAGCCGTTTCTCCTCCAGAAAGGATCTCTTCTCACTTAGCTCATCACTTCCCACCTTGGTACCCACGTGGTCTCTCTACATTTCTGCCGTTTGTAACCCACATGGTGTGTATCCTAGAATGGGCACCTAGCAAGTGCTTTTGATGATTGATACACAGGAGACAAAGGCAAGATAATTATCTTTCATTCTCTACCAAGGTATTTTGTGCTATTTTACTGTCTGCATGTGATTGAGCAATAGAAACTTACTGGAAAGGTGAAGATTTCTGGATAAGGATAAGGCTGCTTTCCTTAGCTTAAAATGCTAAGAGAGGGACCCCTTTTCTCCATCCTCATCCCCCAGCCATGCAGACCTGCAGAACCCTCTCTTCTAGCAGGTGCCAGGACCCTGGGCCATTTCCGAAGCCTCAGGAATCTCTTAGGAAACCCCTCTTTTGGCTTAGAAAGTGGCAGTACCTCCTGAAGTGAGTCTAGGTAAGGTTGGTTCTTCTGGAAATGACTATTTTGAAGTCTGTCCTTAGGGGGAAAAAAAAACTAGCATACCCCTTGATTATGATAGGCACTTGATCGTTGTTTAGTGACAAAGTCATGTTCAAGCATTTTGCGGCCCCATGGACTATAGGCTCCCAGGCTCCTCTGTCCATGGGATTTCCCAGGCAGGGATACTGGAGTGGGTGGCTATTTCCCCCTCCAGGTGATCTTCCTGACCCAGGGATTGAACCTGCAACTCCTGCATTGGCAGGCAGATTCTTTACCTCTGAGCCACCAGGGAAGCCCAGGCACTTGATTACTTGTGGCTGGGAGTAAAAGGATTGGAGTTGGATGTGCCTGTGAGAGCTTATTAGCTGATGATACTAGTGGAGTGAGTCAGAACCTGTGCTTTTTACCTTCTTTTAAAAATCTCCATTCTGTTCTCCAAGTCACCAGTATTGGGACATCCTTGGTGTCCCTAAGACCCCAGCCTTATGGGCATTCAGACTAAGTTGTTAACTAAATCACAGAGCTTCAGTGACCCCACCCAGTGGCATCATGGGAGTGGGCAGTGCAGCATCTCCAGTCCAACTCAACTAAGTTACCTCGGAGTGAGTCACCCTGTTACACACCATGCCACACTTGTCACCCCGCTTCCCAGCATTCAAAGGCCCTGTGCAAGGCATGGTTCTGGATGCTGGGGACACGAGTGAGCAAGACACAGGGTAAACAGGTAGACACACAAAGCAGGTGATTTCAAGCGAAGGAAGGAAGCAAATCTAAAGAGAGTCTGGCATAGGGCTTTCTTAGGTAAGGCTGTCAGGACAGGCCTGCGCTAAAGAGGGGTATGTGAACTGCTGAGCAGGAGCCAGCCACATGAAGGGCATTCCAGGTAGTTGTTCAGTCACTCAGTCAGTCGTATCTGACTCTGCCACCCCATGGACAGCACCCATGCCAGGCTTCCCTGTTCTTCACTATCTCCCGGAGTTTGCTCAAACTCGTGACCATTGAGTCAATGATGCCATCCAGCCATCTCATCCTCTGTTGCCCCTCCTCCTCCTGCCTTCAATCTTTCCCAGCATCGTTTCAGGTAGAGGGGATGGCAAAATCCAAAGCTCTGCACCAGGAACAAGCCCGCAGTATCAGGGGAATTGAAAGAAGGCCAGTGTGGCTGGGCCTGCAAGATATGCTGGGCCGCACAGCCTCTGGGCCCCACAAGAGCACACGGGGTGAGCCTGGGCGTGTTGGTTCATCTGGAGTTGTTTGACCTTGGATGACAGTGTCTCATGTGTTGATCTGATCTTCCTCTCTGAGGATTAGCTTTGTCCCGGATAAACCTCTGTGGCCAGTCAGAATCTGATAGCTTCCTTGTAGTTCAGAATCTTCCTGACCTCTTGACATCACAGAGCCACCACTGTCCTCTTCAGCTTCCAGTGACAACAGGTGGGGTGATAGTCAGAGGTAGGGTTGCAAAAATTGGAGTGACTCTTAAATGAATTTTTTTTTGATGATGCAATTCTTTTATTTTTTGTTTCAAATTAATTTTTATTGGAGTCTAGTTGCTTTACAATGTTGTGTTCATTTCTGCTGCACTTTTTATTTTAGTTTTTGGATCTAGTTCCCTGACTAGGGATCAGCTCATGCCCCTTGCACTGGGAGCACAGAGCCTTAACCTCTGGCCTGCAAAGGAAGTCCCATCTGCTGTGCTTTTTAAAATGATAGAGATGGAGGTGTGCAGCCCAGCACGTACCAACAATGGAAGTAAACAGAAAGGAGGAACGTGGGCCTGACCCGGGAGCTGGGCTAGAGTTAGCCACTACCCTCACTCAAGCTGGGCCCCCGACAGCTTACCTCACCGCAGTTCCGTGAAACCCCTTTGAAACCACACAGTCTAAGATCAGGAAACCTTATCTGTTAGGAAGTTGAAGTTCACCAGATGCCTCCCCCACCCTCTCTCCAGCTGTTGCCTGTCCACACCCTCATGTCCAGCACCTCAGGAATGGACTCCAGGGACATGGACCTTGCCACCCCATCCTTCTGGTTGGACAAACCAAAATCCTGAGAGATCCCTTTGACTCTTTGAAAATATCTCTCAGGATCTGACTACTCCATCAGCAAATCCTCTCCACTCTTATCTTCAGAATATATCCCAAATCCAATCCATTCTCACCACATCTCCTGTGCCACCTGGTCAGGCTGGCATCACCATCTCTCACCTATGTTCCTTTGTTTTCTCCTGTCTGGCCCCTTTGCATCTGCTTTTCCCTTCAGTATGTCCTCCACACAACAGCCAGAATGATCACTTAAAACATGAGTAAGTCTGTCTCTCCTCTGCTCAAAATTCCATGGTCTCCCTATCTTACTCATCAAAGCCCTAGTCCTTACAATGGCCTCCAAGTTCAACTGTTTTGGCTTCCTGCCCCTGTCACACTCTGACCTCATCTGCTATGCCTCTCTCTCCCCTTGTTACTTGGGACACATCTCCACGGGTGCAACTTGATGACCTCTCTCAAACGTAAAAACTTGATACCATCTAACCCAGCAAGTTGATATTCATGAGTTTGTTGTGTGGATATACTTTCTCATGTGCACAAAGAAGTATATTCATCACAGTGTTTTTTGTTTGTTGGTTCTCTGATAATAAAAGACTAGGGACAACCTCTGTCCATCAGCAAAGGGTCTGGTTAAATAAAAACCATGGGGCATCCAGTCAGTTGAAATACTGAGCATCTGTTACAAATAATGAGGCAGGTCTATATACGCCATGGTAGACCAGACTCTGAAGCTTATTGTTAGATGAGAAAAAGCAAGTTGTGAGACTAGTGAGTTGTAAGAGAGAACAGACCTACACCCACATATTCACCCAATGAGTTCTCTCTGAGAGCCCTAGGTAACAGCACTGGCTGTTGCTGGGGAATTAGCGGTAAACCGACCTTGCCTCCGGGAGCAGATGTTCCATTGTGATAAGACAAGAAATAGATTGATAAACAGATACATAAGCTCAAGTTGGGGGCCAGGCTGGTGCTAAGAAGGAAGATGGAGGTTGGAAAAACAGAGTAAAGGGGCAGAGAGCTAGGGCAGTCCAAGAAGGGCTCTCAGAGGAGGTGATATTTGAGCAGAGCCCTGCAAGAAAAAAGGACTTCCCTGGTGGCTTAGATGGTAAAGACTCTGCCTACAATGCAGCAGACCTGGGTTCAATCCCTGGGTCGGGAAGATTCCCTGGAGAAGGGCATGGCAACCCACTCCAGTATTCTTGCCTGGGAAATTCCATGTACAGAGGAGCCTGGTGGGTTACTAGTCCACAGGGCTGCAAAGAGTCGGACACGACTGAGCGACTAACACCATACACTGCAAGAAAGAAGAGCATGAGGGTGAGACTGTCGGGGGTCAGTCCAGGCAGAGCATGGCCAGCCCTGAGATGAGCCACAGTGTGTCAGAGGAGGTCAGGGAGGCCAGAGCTGCTGCAAGAGGGCTGAGGGAGAGTTGTGGGAATAAGGTCAGGGCGGTAGGCAGGGCCCAGAGTGTGTGGGGCCCTGTGTCTGAGGTCCGAGTGAAAAGTGACATCTGACGTCTGATGGGCAGAGGTGTGAGGTAACTTGGTCCACATTTCCAAAGGATCCCTCTGGAAGCTGCTGCGTGAGGAGTAGATTGCAAGAAGGGACGCCCATGGAACTGTTCACAGTGGTGTGTCTCTGGGAAGGGGAACTGGGTGTTGGAGGGGTATTGGGGTAGAAGGGAAAGTTACTAATCTCCATGTATCTTTTGTACTGTTAAAAAAAAAATTCTTTTTTTCTGATTGCGTGTGTGTAAGTTTACTCAAAAAATAAAAGCAAGAGAAAACATTCATAGCTAACATTTGTTGGGCATGTATTACCAGCTATACTATTTGTCACAGTGAACCCTTAGGCTTAATTGAGCTGAGACAGTCCATGTAAGTGGCCAGTTGTGTGGTCCACACCACCCAGCCACAGCCTTTTCTTCAGTTGTGCTGTTCCAGGTAGGAGAGGGGACAAACCCAAAGTAGACATAAAAAAACAAAAAGGGCAGAGCTAACAGCCTCGAAAACATTGGATCTCTGAACCTCATCCCCAGCCAGACTCAGCTTTATCCTGTTTCTGTGCTGCCTTTTTTTTTTTTTTTTTTTGCCAGTTGAATGGATTTTCAGCAGTGTCTCCTTGCTCTTTTAATGCAGCTCCATTTTTCTGATTAAGAATAGATTGAGCACCTCTCAAGAGAACGCAGGCTTTTTCAGCCCATAATCATTATGCCACTCAGTGTCTAAGTGATGGCTCTTAATTGAAGCAACAGAGGTCAACTCTGGCTAATTTAGGGATTATATGATAAGATGTTGGATAGCTTAGAGACTTGGCAGCAAGGCTGGAGAACCAGGCTTACGGAATAAAGGAAGCTATGTAGCCAGGACCACCGTAAAATCATGCCTCAGATCCAACCCAGTGAGGATCCAGTAGCCCTTCCCTCACCACACACACACACACACACACACACACACACACACACACACACACACACACACACTACATTGAACTTTGGGCCCCAGAGCCACAATCCTTCTCCCAATGACTTCCCTCCTCTGTATCACACTGCAGCCTCACATTCAGAATTGGGGCAGGTGCACTTGATGGGCCAAACCTAAGAGGGCTGCCCAGAAAATAGGCTGATGTAGGCTCACACCAGGACCTACAACTATCAGCTTCTCCAGCGGGAGCAGGGCTCTGCTTCTCACCAAGATTCAAAGTTCACATGTGGGCAGTTTCTTCAACACAGGAAGGGTTTCAAATGCTAGGCAACCAAAGGGTGACCAGAGGCCCACAGTGGGGCCTCTCAAAGGTCAGGACAGTCCAGATCATTTCCATATTTTGAGGTTACCAGTATATGAAAAAACAAGTGATGAAATGCCCAAATGAGATTTAATAGTGGGATGGCATTCCTAACAAGAAGGAAATAGAATCAGACCATAAAGAACGTTGAGTGCTGAAGAATTGATGCTTTTGAACTGTGGTGTTGGAGAAGACTCTTGAGAGTCCCTTGGACAGCAAGATCAAACTAGTCAATCCTAAAGGAAATCAACCCTGAATATTCATTGGAAGGACTGAAGCTGAAGCTCCAATACCTTGGCCAGCTGATGTGAAGAACCAACTCATTGGCAAAGACCTGATGCTGGGAAAGATGGAGGGCAGGAGAAGGGGACCACAGAGGATGAGATGGTTGGATGGCATCCCCAACTCAATGGACATGAGTTTGAGCAAACTGGGAGATAGTGAAGGACAGGGAAGGCTGGTGTACTGCAGTCCATGGGGTCAAAAATAGTCAGACATAACTGAGTGACTGAGTAACAACAATGACTCATAAAAGAGTTTTAGAATTTTTTTTTTTTATGGACTTCTTTACAAATGTAGAGCTGGAAATGGGCCACAGGTTCAAAGTCAGATCGTGTCAAGATAGTCCTGCAACTTTATATTTAACTTTATTAAGTGTTCACACCAGAAGAGTGATGCTGAGCCCTGGGCCAGATGCCTTCCAGGCCGGAGCTTCCACGGGCCCTGGTGTGGGCAGATGGTCCAGGGTCTACTCCGGGGCGGCAGCCCCTCCCTGCACAGGCAGTCTGGTCCAGCTGGCCTCAGCCAAGAGCTGCCCTGGATATGTAGATGCCGCATACCACAGAGGATATTACTGCACCCCGAGGCCATCTGAAATGAACGCACGCATGCTCAGTTGCTTCAGTTGTGTCCAACTCTTTGCAACCCCATGGACTGTAGTTCGCCAGGCTCCTCTGTCCATGGGATTCTCCAGGCAAGAATACTTGAGGGGTCACCATTCCCTTCTCCAGGGGATCTTCCCCACCCAGGAATTGAACTCGTGTCTCCTGGGACTCCTGCATTGCAAGCGGATTCTTTACCACCAAGCCGCCTGGGAAGCCCCTAAAACAAATATAACCATGTTATTCAGTGGACTGGGCTGGGCAGGTTCAAGTAAACCTTAACTTTATTTTCCCCTGTGTCTCTTCTTCCTACAGCTTGCATGGCTCCTTGGGTGCCAGAGCTTCTTCAGACACTCAGACAATAAAAAGTCCAGTCCAGTTAAATAATCACATAGCTCCAGGCCAGTATAACATCAAAATTCCTAATTCTATTCTAAGCAGAGCTTCTCCGCGAAGCTCTGCAGTGCCTCTGGCTCACAGCCTGGAGAAGAGGGTGGGACATTGTGCGGTTTCTCTTTCTTTGCTCCACTTTTTCTCATCTCCTCTCCTGCATGTTAATTTCATTTTGGATCCACTGAGGGTCCCACCCTGTGGACAGAGAGGAGGCAGAATGGGCAGTGGATGTCAGGCTGGCCTGGTGCATTTACGGCCTGGAGCCAGTGCCCTCTGAATGGGACAGACATCTAGTGCCAACTCATTCTCCCATGGGGACCTTTCGCTGATCCTTGGACCTCCCTGGTCGGCACCTTTCCCTTGCATGTGGAATACCTCCTCCCCTTGGCCACGTTTGATCCATTCTCAGCCCCTGGGCATCCCCTCTGTAGGTCTGCATGGCTCCTCTAGGCTGCCCCCTTGGATGGCATCATTTATAAAATGCCTTTAGGCTGGCTTCTCAGCAAAGTACCCTTTTTTGGTCCAAGGGAGCCTCATACCTTTGTCCCATTGTTGGTGGAACATCAGCTCACTCCAGTGTAGCTTCTCTCCCATTTTTGCCTCCCAGTCCCAGCAAGCTCTTCAGTTTTTATTTCTCCCAGCCAGCATCTGGCTCCAGCCCTTGCTTCCCTAAACTTCAGGGGTAGGTTCAGTTCTGCCAGCAGCTGTCTTGACATCCCTCTAGTGTTATCTCACCGATGAGCAAGAAGCTCCCCTGCTTCTTTCCACTGGGATCAGAACACAGCACACTCACAGCTCCTCCCTGCCTGCCTCTTCCACTTGCCAGCTTCTTGTATTTGGCCAGAGGTGAGTCTTGAGCTTACGTTCACAAAACCAGTTTCCAGAGTCTGCAGAGTCTGCATTGAAGATCTAACACCATCACGTTGCGGTTGTACTTCGTATCTGTTGATTGATTTTGACTGAATCTGAAACAGCAGAGGTCCTCCTTTTTAATGCCCTGTTTCCATTCCACAGACCTGATCTTCTGTGCTGTCGTCTGTCAAGAAAGCGGAATGATGCCAACCCGCTTGTAAAATCAGAATTATTTTACGGTTATTCCCCGTAATTATTCCCCAGGTTAGATCATCCCTGGGGAAAAGCTTTACCAAACTGTCAAGCCCTCCACCAGCTCTGCTGCTGTGCTTCTTTGGCAGACAACCTCATGGGCTAAGGCAATGGTCTCCATCCTTTTGGCCACACTATGCAGGAGGAATGACAACCCCACCCCCAGCGCATGTGTATGTAACACTTGCCTTCAGGGAGTACAGTTTTGAGCGATCTCAAGTGCCTCAGTTATACCTTCACCTCTTCCCCCTCACTGAAAAATGTTTGTGAGCCAGAGTCTTGCAACCAAAGGCCAGCTTTGGCTCTGCATTTTTTTCCCCCTAAGTAACTGTTTTAAAATTCCACTTTCTAGCTGTTGCGATAGGACGCTCCTCCCCACAGAGTATGACACTGCACCTCACAGGCTGTCGCCATGCATCTCAAGTCATTCATCAGTTCAGTGCAGTTCGGTCACTCAGTCATGTCCGACTCTTTGCGACCCCATGAATCGCAGCACACCAGGCCTCCCTGTCCATCACCATCTCCCGGAGTTCACCCAAACTCACGTCCATCGAGTCGGTGATGCTATCCAGCCATCTCATCCTCTGTCGTCCCCTCTTCCTCTTGCCCCCAATCCCTCCCAGCATCAGAGTCTTTTCCAGTGAGTCAACTCTTTGCATGAGCTGGCCAAAGTACTGGAGTTTCAGCTTTAGCATCAGTCCTTCCAAAGAACACCCGGGCTGATCTCCTTTAGAATGGACTGGTTGGATCTCCTTGCAGTCCAAGGGACTCTCAAGAGTCTTCTCCAACATCACAGTTCAAAAGCATCAATTCTTTGGTGCTCAGCTTTATTCACAGTCCAACTCTCACATCCATACATGACCACTGGAAAAACCATAGCCTTGGCTAGACCAACTTTGTTGGCAAAGTAATGTATCTGCTTTTCAATATGCTATCTAGGTTGGTCATAACTTTTCTTCCAAGGAGTAAGTGTCTTTTAATTTCATGGCTGCAGTCACCATCTGCAGTGATTTTGGAGCCCCCCAAAATAAAGTCTGACACCGTTTCAACTGTTTCCTCATCTATTTCCCATGAAGTGATGGGACCAGATGCCATGATCTTCATTTTCTGAATGTTGAGCTTTAAGCCAACTTTTTCACTCTCCTCTTTCACTTTCATCAAAAGGCTCTTTAGTTCCTCTTCACTTTCTGCCGTAAGGATGGTGTCATTTGCATATCTGAGGTTATTGATGGGAGCCCTTTAATTTGGGGGAAATCTCACGTCTGCTCTTTGAGGGCACCTGGAGACCAGTCTGGGAAGAGATCGGGAGCGCATGCCAGAAATCTGACTGCCTTTTGAACTCATTTCTGATGATTTCCTGTGACTGGTTCCCTGGAGACAAGCAGACAGTGTTCTCTCTGGGTGTGATTCTCCTGACACCCTATGGGTGCATTTTTTTTTTCTTTTAAAGTCAGTTTTATTGAGTTGTATTTTTCCTAGAACTTTGCCCTTGTAATCTTTAAAAAAATTTTTTTATTGGAGTATAGTTGTTTTACAATGTTGTGTTACTTTCTACTGTATAGCAGAGTGAATCAGCTATACATATACATATATTCCTTCTGTTTTGGATTTTCCTTCCCATGTAGGTTGCATTTTCTGTATCACTGGGAGAAATGGCGGTGTCAAGGGCATGCATGGGCTGGCCCCCCGAATGAGAGGTAATGATGCTCCCAACACACATTTCCTGTGCATTCACCCTGGTGGTCATTATTTGATGACCCTCCCTGCTTGCCACCCCCATTTTTATTAAAGAGGCTCCTGCCTTCCCTGTTTTAGGTTTGATGGCAGTGTAGCCACCTCACCCCTCCCCAGCGCTAGGGGTGGACACTTGGAGTCCCGAGTGGGTGGCGTGATTCATCCCGTCCCAGCTGACCTCACAGTGACCCGTGCGAGTGTTCAGGCAGCTTGAATCTCTGTGCCCTGTTCTCTGATCTAGCTTGATCAGATCAAAGTGATGAGTGTTCTTCCATTATTATTTCTGTATTTTTTAAAAATTGCACAATCATGTTGGTTTGGCCAAAAAGTTCATTTGGGTTTTTCCATTTTTCATTTTTCCATTTGAACTTTTTGGCCCACCCAATACATGAGTATATTCTTATTGTAAAAGCATCCAACAATACATAAGTCAAATGTGAAAGGCAACTTCACTTCTCCCTTCCTAGTAAACATCTCTTTTGTTTATACCCATATATGTACATATATAAATATATAATTTAAGAATGGGTATATGGAATCATATTATATATAATGTTCTGAAATGTTTCATTTTTTACCATAAAATCTGCCTTGGTGATCTTTCCATGTTAGTACACATAGAGCTACTGTATTCTTTTTAAAAAATATTTGTTTACTTATTTGTTTTTATTTTTGACTGTGCTGGATCTTCCTTGCCTTGGGCTCACAGCCTGCAGAGGAGGGTGGGACACTGGTTTCTCTTTCTTCGCTCCACCTTGTCTCATCTCCTTCCCTGCATGTTAACTCTGCTTTGGATCCATTGAGGGCTTTTCTCTAGTTGTGGTGAGCAAGGCCTTCTCTTGTGGAGCATGCGTTCTAGGGCACTCAGCCTTCAGTAGTTATGGCACATGTGCTCAATAATTATGACGCATGGGCTTAGTTGCTCTGAGGTATGTGGAATCTTCCCGGACTGGGGATCAAAGCCATGTCCTGCATTGGCAGACAAGGTCTTTACCACTGAGTCACCAGGGAAGCCCTACTGTATTCTTCCCCATAGCTACGTGGTGTGTTTTTTAGGACCGTCCTCTAATGTATGCAGTCATTTAGGGCCCATTTTCACTTTTCTGTTCCTTTGTCATAACAAACAATGCTTTGCCAAATAACAATCTATCTGTCTGCCTACACCTGTGTGAGTATTTTGGTTAGACCGAATTTTTAGAAATGTAATTGATATAATTCCTGGGTCAAAGAGACGTACTTTCAAAATTTTGGTAGATATTTTCATATTACTTTCCTGAAAATGTTTAGTAATGTACATTTCCACCAACAGTATATGAGAGTACCCATTTCCATACACTTTCGCTAAAGCTGGATTTTTTGAATCTTTAACATTTTTGCTTATAGCATGGGTAAAAAATGATATCTTGTTTTATATTTTGAGGAGACATTCAACTAAAGTGATCCAAGTCCATTTCCGATAACTATGGGAAAGGATGGGGTATTTAGTAAGTAATGTTTGGGGTAGTTGATGGCCTATTTGGAAGAGTTGCAGTTAGAGAGCAAAAGTAACTTCTAGTGTTTTAAAGATCAAATATATTTTTAAAAAATACAGAAATGTGGCTGACGGCCTTTGCCGTGTGGCTGGCTGCGCTGCCATCTTGGCATTTCTTGAGTTAGAAGAGTGGAGCCTGGCCGGGAGGCGGGGGAGGGGGTGCTGGCTCCATTACCATGGACAGTTTTTCTTCCTCTGTGAGCTCCCAGGCCTCACCTGCTCTTTCATCTTCAAGGTAGAGGAAGAGGATGGTGCAGAGCACATTCTGGTTTTGACCATGCTCTGCCTCACCAGCTTGGGGGTGGGCAGGGCACAAAGAAGAGTGTAATGTTGTAGAAGTCATGTCCCGGAACCATGATCACCAGGAGATCACGGTACCTGTGGCCAGCCTCAAGTTGTCCTGCCAACCTATGCTGTTCAGATGACTTCCAGCTTCAGCTACCTGTAACCTTCTGCTGCTGCTGCTGCTGCATCGCTTCAGTCGTGTCCGACTCTGTGCGACCCCAGAGACGACAGCCCACCAGGCTTCCCGTCCCTGGGATTCTCCAGGCAAGAACACTGGAGTGGGTTGCCATTTCCTTCTCCAATGCATGAAACTGAAAAGTGAAAGTGAAGTCGCTCAGTCGTTTCCGACTCTAGCGACCCCATGGACTGCAGCCTACCAGGCTCCTCCGTCCATGGGATTTTCTAGGCAAAAGTACTGGAGTGGGGTGCCGTTGCCTTCTACCTCTTGTCAAATTCTGGCCCTATGCGGAAGCAATGATGTTTCTGAGGAAGAGAGCATAGGAGAGGGGGAGTGAGGAGGAGGAAGCTGAGCTGTTCACCATCCTGCCTGCCAAGAAGCAGGGGGACAAGCTCTAGTCCTCCTGGTCAGCTAGCTGCTTGCTGCCTGTACCATGTTCCGCATTCCTGTACAAGTTTCGGTAATTTTGTGTGTTTTCTGTTGAAGAGGATGGATAGCCGTGGGGTGGAGTGGGCGAAGTCTTAGTCTGGAGCCAGGAGAAAGAGGGTCCCATTCTCCATCGGGCCCTGGTGTTCTCATCCTGTGCTACATCCGTAGCTTCCCTTTCCTCCAGGAAGAAGAGGAGCTCTGACCTTCTATCCTGACCCTCTCTCTCCACTTGCTTATGAGGTTGGAGGTCAGCATTGGATATTCAGAACTACACATTTTTTTACATTTTTGGATAAAGGTTGAAATAAAGTGGTATGGAGAGTTCTGTGGGTTTTTGTTTTTGTTTTTTTGCAAAGATTATAGAGAAGTTGTAAAGATATTATATAGTTTTTAAATTTATTTATTTACTGGCTGCACTGGGTCTTCCTGTTGCCTGTGAGCTTTCTCTAGTTGTGATGAGCGGGGACTACTCCTTCTTGCAGTGCTTTGGGCTTCTCATTGAAGTGGCTTCTCTTGTTTACAGCATAGGCCGTAGGCACACAGGCTCAGCAGTTGTGGCACTTGGGACTTAGTTGCCCAGAGGCATGTGGAATATTCTGGGAGCAGTGATCAAACCCATGTTCCCTGCACTGGCAGACGGATTCTTAACCACTGGACCACCAGGGAAACCCTACAATTTTTAAGCTTTGTAAATGAGATGACTTGTTCCTAGTGTGATATAAACACAGAAGTCATCAAAGAAATTACAAATATGAGCACATAAAACTATAAAACTGTGGAAAAAATCATTAACAAGACTATCTTTCTACATACGTAAAAAGGGTTTATGTACTAGTATTCATTCAAAGAGCTTCTACAAATAAAATAAGAAAAAGGCAAGTATAGATAGATAAAAACAAATTACTGTATACAATATAATATTCTCTACCTCAATTTTCATCCAAAAAATTAAAATAGTACTGATTATGATGTTTAATTTTATGTTCCACTTTTATGGACCACAGTGCTCCCACATACATTTGATCAAACATTGTTCTAGATGTTTCTGGGAGGATGTTTTGGGGTGATATTTAGGTTTAAATTGATAGACTTTGAATAAAGCAACTGTCCTTCTGTTAATGTGGATGGGCCTCTTCCAATCAGTTGAAGACTGAATAGAACAGAAGGTTAACCTCCCCTCAGCAAGAGGGAATTCTCCACCAGACCTCATCTGTCCCATAGCTCTTCCTAGTTTTCCAGCAGACGGCCTTTGGTCTTGAACACCAAGTTCATCCTGAGTGCCCAGCCTCCTGTCCTCTTCTGTCAGGTTCTGGACTCACCAAACCACTGCAGTCTTAATTGCCCTGCTGCTGCTGGTAAGTTGCTTCAGTCGTGTCCGACTCTGTGCGACCCCATAGATGGCAGCCCATCAGGCTCCGCTATCTCTGGGATTCTCCAGGCAAGAACACTGGAGCAGGTTGTCATTTCCTTCTCCAATGCATGAAAGTGGAAAGTGAAAGTGAAGTTGCTTAGTCGTGTCTGACTCTCAGCGACCCCATGGACTGCAGCCTACCAGATTCCTCCATCCATGGGAGTTTCCAGGCAAGAGTACTGGAGTGGGGTGCCATTGCCTTCTCCACTGAAACAACTCAATGTCCTTCATGGGGTGTATGAATAAGCAGGTTGTGGTGTAGTCATACAGTGAAACAATATTCAGCAATAAAAGAAAACAAACCATGATAGTATCAAATGAGATGAGTGTCAAAGGCCTTATGCTGAGTGAAAAAGCCAGTCTCAAAAGGTTAAAAACTATAACCTATAGGGCATCATTTATGTGACAGTCTAGAAAAGGTGACACTGATGACAGGGAGCAGGTCTGTGGTTGTCATCAGTTAGGGCTGAGGGGAAGATGTGACGCTGCTCTTTATCTTGATCGTGGTGGTAGTTAGAGGAATCTGTGTGAGTTAAAATTCACAGAACTATATGTACATCTTTCCCTGAAAAAAATTCCTATTTATAGTATGATTATTTTTTAAAAGAAAAAAATTAAATTGTTTCTTTAAAAAATGATGCCTGGGTGTCTGGCATGGGCAGAAAAGTAGAGTTCACCATTTACAGAGGTGGGATAGGCTGGGTGGTGGGGCCAGATCTGGGGGAGGAAGTGAAGGGTTCAGTTGTGGACTTGTGAAGTGGGGATGCTCCCTGGACACAGGAGTACACAGGAGTCTGGGGTTGGAGATTTGGGAGTCAGCAATGATTAACACGGTGATGAACTAAAACACCTGAGGCTATAGAACATGGGCAAAAGGGGAGAGCCTTCCAGAACAATGTTTTTGGGAGAGTGAGGGCAGGAAGAGGAGCTGGGGTTGAGATGGAGGGATCCGGGGACAGTGGGGTATTAGGATTGCATCTCCTCTGCCTGACTGTGTCTTCCAGGGGCCTTCCCTGGGAGAAGGGCTGGTGGTGTGAACAGGAACTTCTAAATGAGAATGAGGGCCTGGTAAGAACGATTTTAGAAAGTCAGTGGTGGTCTTTGTGGTGTTCTGCCCTCAGATCTAGGCAAAATTCTCTCTGAGCGGAGCTTCCTCCTGCTTTCCTCCCTACCCGTCCATCCCCAACATTCTCTGCAGCAGAGGCCATGGACTGGAAGCCCAGGAGCCAGGCCACCACCCTCAGGTCTGTTTTGTTTTCAACACACACAATCCTTTCACATTTTGAATTGGTTATCAGCAAAGAGTCGGACACGACTGAGCGACTGATCTGATCAGCTTCAGCTTCAGATCAGATCAGTCGCTCAGTCGTGTCCGACTCTTTGCGACCCATGAACCACAGCACGCCAGGCCTCCCTGTCCATCACCAGCTCCCGGAGGTCACTCAGACTCGCATCCATCGAGTCAGTGATGCCATCCAGCCATCTCATCCTCTGTCGTCCCCTTCTCGTCCTGCCCTCAATCCCTCCCAGCATCAGAGTCTTCTCCAATGAGTCAACTCTTCGCATGAGGTGGCCAAAATACTGGAGTTTCAGCTTTAGCATCATTCCTTCTAAAGAAATTCCAGGATTGATCTCCTTCAGAATGGACTGGTTGGATCTTCTTGCAGTCCAAGCGACTCTCAAGAGTCTTCTCCAACACCACAGTTCAAAAGCATCAATTCTTTGGCGCTCAGCCTTCTTCACAGTCCAGCTCTCACATCCATACATGACCACAGGAAAGACCATAGCCTTGACTAGGCGAACCTTTGTTGGTAAAGTAATGTCTCTGCTTTTGAATATGCTATCTAGGTTGGTCATAACTTTCCTTCCAAGGAGCAAGCGTCTTTTAATTTCATGGCTGCAGTCACCATCTACAGTGATTTTGGAGCCCAGAAAAATAAAGTCTGACACTGTTTCCACTGTTTCCCCATCTATTTCCCATGAAGTGATGGGACCAGATGCCATGGTCTTAGTTTTCTGAATGTTGAGCTTTAAGCCAACCTTTTCACTCTCCACTTTCACTTTCATCAAGAGGCTTTTTAGCCCCTCTTCACTTTCTGGCATAAGAGTGGTGTCATCTGCATATCTGAGGTTATTGATATTTCTCCCAGCAATCTTGATTCCAACTTGTGTTTCTTCCAGTCCAGCATTTCTCATGATGTACTCTGCATATAAGTTAAATAAACATGGTGACAATATGCAGCCTTGACGTACTCCTTTTCCTATTTGGAACCAGTGTGTTGTTCCATGACCAGTTCTAACTGTTGCTTCCTGACCTGCATACAGATTTCTTAAGAGGCAGATCAGGTGGTCTGGTATTCCCATCTCTTTCAGAATTTTCCATAGTTTATTGTGATCCACACAGTCAAAGGCTTTGGCATAGTCAATAAAGCAGAAATAGATGTTTTTCTGGAACTCTCTTGCTTTTTCCATGATCCAACGGATGTTGGCAATTTGATCTCTGGTTCCTCTGCCTTTTCTAAAACCAGCTTGAACATCAGGAAGTTCACGGTTCACATATTGCTGAAGCCTGGCTTGGAGAATTTTGAGCATTACTTTACTAGCTTGTGAGATGAGTGCAATTGTTCGGTAGTTGAGCACTCCTTGGCATTGCCTTTCTTTGGGATTGGGATGAAAACTGACCTTTTCCAATCTTGTGGCCACTGCTGAGTTTTCCAAATTTGCTGGCATATTGAGTGCAGCACTTTCACAGCATCATCATTCAGGACTTGGAATAGCTCCACTGGAATTCCATCTGATCAGCTTAAAAGAATATAAAATTTCATAAACAGCAATTTTTGTTTTATTTTTTAATTTGACTATGTTGGGTCTTAGTTGCAGCACTTGGGGTCACAGGCTCTCTAGTTGTGGTGGGCAGACTTAGTTACTCCAAGTCATGTGGGATCTTAATTCCCCAACCAGAGATCGAACCCATATTAACCACTGGACCACAAGGGAAGCCCTCAAAACAGCAATTTAAATAGCTGTATTTCCAACTTGAAAAATTGGAAGGTATGGCATCATGGAGCCCACTGCCCTGCATGATAACTGGACAGGTTTGGAATTGAGTTCAGATGAGCCATGCACTCTCCACTCGGCCATAGTACCTACTACTCCCTATGGTGGTGACTCACTAGGAAGGACCCTGATGTCGGGAAAGATTGAGGACAGGAGGAGAAGGGGGAGAGAGAATGAGATGGTTGGATGGCATCATCAACTCAATGGACATGAGTTTGAGCAAACTCCAGGAGACAGTGAAGAGCAGGGAAGTCTGGAGTGTTGCAGTCTATGGGGTTACAAAGAATCGGACACGACTGAGCAACTGAACAGCACTCCCTATGGAAGTCCAGTATCAAGAGCTGGTTGCTATTTATCACTGTTTTGTGCCATGGTTTCTGCCCTTTTGTGTAACTTTGGTGATTCCACAGCTGTCCCAGTTTCTGCAGAGTGGTCCAGCAAAAGCAGAGACTTGCTTGGATTATTGAAACTTGGGAGGATTTTCTCTACAATGGTGAAAGTGAAAGTTGCTCAGTTGTGTCCGACTCTTTGCAACCCCATGGATTGTAGTCTGTGGAATTCTCCAGGTCAGAATACTTAAGTGGGTAGCCTTTCCCTTCTCCAGGGCACCTTCCCAACCCAGGGATAGAACCCAGATCTCCTGCATTGCAGGCAGATTCTTTACCAGCTGAGCCACACAATGGTATGTACAACCAATCAAATGAGGTGAGGTGTCCCATTTTTAGTCAACTGTTTTTGATTGAAGCTTAATTTGCATATTAGCCATTTTTAAAAATATTCATTTATTTATTTGTCTGCATCGGCTCTTAGTTGTGGCACATGGCATCTTTGTTGCATCATGTGGGATCTTTTGTTGCAGCCCATGGACTCTAGTTGTGGCCCTGGCTCCGGAGCACACTGGCTCAGTAGTTACCGTGTGCAGGCTTAGTTACTCCTCAGTATGTGAGATCTCAGATCCCAACCAGGGATTGAACCTAAGTTCCCTGCATTGCAAGGTGGATTCCTAACCACCGGAGCACCAAGGAAGTCCCAGTAGTCATTTTAATCAAAGAGTTCACTAAGTTTTGATAGATCTGTGTAACTCCCACCCAAATTAAGTTATAGAGAATTTCCAACACCATAAAATGTCCCTCTGGTGTCCTCTCAGCCAATCCCCTCCCAGTCCCATCCCCAGTCCCTGACAACCACTGATATGCTTTTTGTCACTTAAAGGGGTTCTGGTACCAATTCCAAGCTGGGGTGTCATTTCCTCTGCACCACCAAGCCACTCTCCCAATACCTGCTGAGTGTCCTACAATTCAACTCAATTCTGACCCCATCTACCCAGAGGTAATGGGTCACTTCCACACCCACTCCCAGCACACCACTTTGCCCAAGTCTCCATGTGTTCACCAACCCAGAAGCTCTCCAAAGTCCATCCTTTTAAGGGTTTTTATGGAGGCTTCCATAGGCATAATTGATTAAATCTTTGGCCATAGGTGACTGATTCAACCCCCAGCCTCCCTCTAGTCCCTGGAAGTCAGCAGGGGTAGAATACAAAGTTTCAATCCTCCAATCACATAGTTGGTTCCACGCGCAGTCAGCCCTCATCCTTTGAAAGTCACCTTATTAGCATAACAAAAGATAGCTTTATTGCTCTCATCACTTAGGAAATTCTAAGGATTTTAAGAATTCTATGCCAGAAATGGGGATGAAGACCAAATATGTATTTGTTATAAGTCACAGTGTCACAGTCAGAGGTTATCCTGTTACTTATGTGACCAGTTTGTTACTTTTTACTACCAAGAAGGCAATGGCAAGCCACTCCAGTACTCTTGCCTGGAAAATCCCATGGATGGAGGAGCCTGGTGGGCTGCAGTCCATGAGGTCGCTAGGAGTCGGACATGACTGAGCGACTTCACTTTCACTTTTCACTTTCACACAATGGAGAAGGCAATGGCAACCCACTCCAGTGTTCTTGCCTGGAGAATCCCAGGGACGGGGGAGCCTAGTGGGCTGCCGTCTATGGGGTCGCACAGAGTCGGACACGACTGAAGCGACTTAGCAGCAGCAGTAGCAGCAGCAGTGTTCCATTGCATGGCTATATCACAGTTTTTAAAGATCCATTCTCTTTTGATGGACACCTGGGCCGCATCCAATTTGGGGCTACTATGAATTAAAGTTGGAATCAAGATTGCCGGGAGAAATATCAATAACCTCAGATATGCAGATGACACCACTCTTATGCCAGAAAGTGAAGAGGGGCTAAAAAGCCTCTTGATGAAAGTGAAAGTGGAGAGTGAAAAGGTTGGCTTAAAGCTCAACATTCAGAAAACGAAGATCATGGCATCTGGTCCCATCACTGCATGGGAAATAGATGGGGAAACAGTGGAAACAGTGTCAGACTTTATTTTTCTGGGCTCCAAAATCACTGCAGATGGTGACTGCAGCCATGAAATTAAAAGACGCTTGCTCCTTGGAAGGAAAGTTATGACCAACCTAGATAGCATATTCAAAAGCAGAGACATTACTTTACCAACAAAGGTTCGCCTAGTCAAGGCTATGGTCTTTCCTGTGGTCATGTATGGATGTGAGAGTTGGACTGTGAAGAAGGCTGAGCGCCAAAGAATTGATGCTTTTGAACTGTGGTGTTGGAGAAGACTCTTGAGAGTCGCTTGGACTGCAAGAAGATCCAACCAGTCCATTCTGAAGGAGATCAATCCTGGAATTTCTTTAGAAGGAATGATGCTAAAGCTGAAACTCCAGTATTTTGGCCACCTCATGCGAAGAGTTGACTCATTGGAGAAGACTCTGATGCTGGGAGGGATTGAGGGCAGGACGAGAAGGGGACGACAGAGGATGAGATGGCTGGATGGCATCACTGACTCGATGGATGCGAGTCTGAGTGACCTCCGGGAGCTGGTGATGGACAGGGAGGCCTGGCGTGCTGCGGTTCATGGGGTCGCAAAGAGTCAGACACGACTGAGCGACTGATCTGATCTGATCTGAATATTTGCATGCAGTCTTTGTTTGGACAGGATGCTCTCATCTTCTCGAATAATAGCTGGGAGGACACCGCTGCTCATAACCTCAGAAGTCTTGCCTCCGAAGCCCTCCTGAGTTTCTTGTCTCATGGAGCTGGGCGATTCCTCACCAGATTGATCGGCTTGCCATCTGTGTGCAGCAGCAGGAGCTTGCTGGCCTGTTTGTTCCGTTCACTCTGCAGTGAGCTTTTCTGCTTACATCTTTTTCTGGCTGACCTCTTAATTTACAGCAAATAATCTGATTGTTTTCCAAAGGATAAGCAAACAAGGAGTTATTTCAGTGGAGGCTTCTAGGGTGTTAGGAAGAGAGGGTTGTGCTCTAAGCAAAGAGAACCACTAAAAAACAATTATCAGAAAGGGGGAGGGGACAAGGGAATCAGTGAACCGCAAGCCCAATATTGCATATCAATTACAAGTAAATTATGCATCCAAGAACACATATCCTCATCTTCATATGGGCAGAGTATGTGTGATGGTGACTTTATGGAGACAAAGACTGCGTAGCTCACCTGTTTCCAAGAACACATGCAAGGCCAAGTACCTTTCTATAGGGCAGCATCCATCATGATCTCCACCCCGCTCATTCAACCCTGTCTTGTTTTCACTGCAACCAAGATTCCATATTGGAGAACAGTGTGGAGGTTCCTTAAGAAACTAAAAATAGAGCTACCATTTAATTCAGCAATCCCACTCCTGGATATATATCCAGAGAAAAACATGGTTTGAAACGGTACATGAACCCCAATACTCATTGTAGCACTATTTACAATAGCCAAGATATGGAAGCAACCTAAGTGTCCCTTGACAGAGGAATGGATAAAGATGATGTGGCACATATATACAATAGAATATTAGTCAGCCATGAAAAAGAATGAAATAATGCCTTTTGCAGCAACATGGATAACCTAGAGATTGTCATACTGAGTGAAGTGAGTCAGATAGAGAAGGAGAAATATTGCATGACATCACTTAAATGTGGAATCTAAAAAAAAGTACAAATGCACTTATCTACAAAGCAAATAGAGTTACAGATGTAGAAAACAAACTTCTGGTTGCTGTAATTAAGAAACAGGGACAAACTGGGAAATTGGGATTGACATATACACACTACTATAAAATGGGCTTTCCAGGTGGCTCAGTGGTAACGAATCCTTCTGTCAAGCAGGAGACATGGGTTCTATCCCTGGTTGGGAAGATCCCCTGGAGAAGGAAATAGCAACCCATTCAGGCATTCTTGCCTAGGAAATCCCATGGACTATGAAGCCTGGAGGGCTATAGTCCATGGGGTCGCCAAAGAGTCAGACATGACTTAGCAACTAAACAATAACTACAAATATACAAAAATATATAACTAATAAGAACCTACTGTATAGCACAGGGAACTCTACTTAATACTTTGTAATGACCTACATAGGGAAAGAAGCTTTAAAAAGAGTTGATATATATGTATGTATAACTGATTCACTTTGTTGCACAGCATAAACCAACACAACATTGTTAGTATATCAACTATACTCCAATATATGTATTTTTAAAATCCCATAATAATCTGGGGAAGTTTCATCAATAAAAGGAGGAGAGCTTGCAGTTGAGACTGTCAGTCAGATGATATTCAACCTTAGAAAGTATCCATCTTTGTCAAAGTTCTGTTCTTTGTCTTATAGTGCTGGGTCCATGCAGCTCCAGTCAGCTCTCAAAAGTCCCTTTCTCAACAAGGGGGATCCCAATATCTTGATGCCAGAGCTATTGACTGGAACCATAAGAAATCTCCCCTGAGTCCACTCATAATAGGTAGAATAAGCACTAAGATTTCATAGCTCCTACAAAGCAAACAGAGTTTAGAAATTCCAGAATCATAAAATAATTTAAAATAAGAGAAGATGTCATTGGATAGGTTCCAATAGGATATAGGATGCTTTGGGGTACAGGCTTATCCATTAGAGTTAAGATACATTTGGCTGCAAGCTAGAGAGTATCTTGCCTATAACAAGTCAACCATAGGATGTTTGGAGGTGGTGATCCCAGCTCAACAAACTCAGCAAGGACCCAGCCTTGTTCCATCCTTCTTCTCTGCCACCTTTAACTTATTACATTTGTTCTTCAAGTATGTGGTCTTAGGGCCCCCAAATGGCTGCTGTTGCTCCAAGTATCACATCTTCCCATAAAAGCTTCCAAATCAGGAGGGGAGAGGGCTGTTCCTCACATATCTATCTCCTTTAATAAGGAGGAAAGTCTTTTCCAGAGACCTTCAGCAGACTTCTTACCATTTTTTGGCTCAAAATGGGTCTTGTGTCCATCCTGAGACCAGTCACCCATAAAGGGAAACAAGATTGTTATGACTAGTGTCAACTGCGATTCACCCCCTGGGGCTGGGGGATCTGCAACAGGGGATAATTTAGTTCTCTCACTGTACCATTCTAGTCTGAATTCAGTGAAATCACTCTTTTCCAAAAATATTTCTAATACCCCATTTCCTGTTTTGTAACATTTCCTCTCCCCTAGTTCCACGCCTCCATGGGAGTCAACTCCATGGCCCTTCTCACTTCCAACAGTGTTTATCAGATTTCATTCCTTCTAGCCCATTCTTTTTCTGGTATGTGATCCTTTTCCCAGAACATGGACCACCATCCTGATGCCTTGATCTCCCTCCATATGGTTTTTCAGAACTGGTCTTAAAAGAAAGTCAGGTTTCCCACTTCTCTTTGCAGTTTTAGGGGCCATAACTACCCGTATTTCTTGGGCCTTTTTTTTTTTTTTTTCAACCTGAGGTATCATGTCAGAGATAGGAAGATAAAAATTGAGCACTCTCTCACACTATTTCACTCTATTTTTTCCCCCACCCAAGACTCTGCCTTCCACCTCTGATTCTCCTCTCCCAGAATCAATGGACTGACTCTTCTTCCATGCCACTTTTTACTTTTTATTGCTGCTCTGCTTTCTTCTTTTGGGTGATTCTTGCAACTAATTCTGCAGACTCCGAGGCTTCTTACTCCTACTCTCCCTCCCCAATCTGTTCTTCACCTCTCACCTCCTTGCTCCCCCAAACATAATCTGGTCTAGTTTTTGCCCCATCCCAGGGTTCAGGTGAAGCAGACTTACCTCTCCTGCTTTGCATCATAGCTTCCGCGGTCCCATCCGGCACAGACACCCAGTGGGAGGCTACTTGCTAAACTGTCCACAGGCTCTGGTCACAGATGATGTATTCAACTCAGTAAAAGGCCTAGCTTCCTCCCTGCTCCCTGTCTGGCCCTCTGCCCTCCTGTGACGGACACAGGCTCACGGACAGTCTGAGCTGCAGTGGTTTCACCACTCGCTGCCTTCCGTCAGGCCGCAGTGAACCATCTTTGCCAGGTTCCTAATGACTTCTTCGGTGGCTTCCCTAGATTGCTGGTCACACTTGGCTATTTAAAGCTCCCAGCCTCCTCACATTCCCCTATGAACTGACACTTGGGAACCTATGACTGAGATGAGTCAAGCCTACTCTTCCTTTCATCCTTCTGGGTTGCACTGCCCCAAGTTTTTCTCTCATGGCCATCAGTGACTCCCTTTTGTAAGCCTTTAAAAACTTGTTTTTAACAAAATTTTACTGCTAAGAAATCTAATTCTTAAAATCACAGACTGGGAATTCACTGGCTGTCCAGTGGTCAGGATTCTGTGCTTTCACTGCTGGGGCCCAGGTTCAATCCCTGATCAGGGAACTAAGATCCAGCAAACAGTGTGGCATGGCCAAAAATAAATTATAAATAAATAAAATTAAAATCACAGACTGTCAGACACATGGCTGTTTGAAATCCCCTCAGTGAGAATGGAACATTCCACTGCTGCCTAGAGGCACTGGGCAGGAGCCTGTGACACAGAGAAGCAGCCTGGCTTTTCAGCCTCCAGTGTGTCACATGAGTTTTCAGACACAACATTCCACCTTTATCTTTATTTTGTGTTTTCCAGAAAAATAAGACCCTGGGTCTGCTTCTTGGCGCAGCCCTGAAATTGACCTCTTTCCACCCAGGCCTGCTGTGCTTTGAGCCTATCAAATACGGTGTCATTGAAACATCACCTAAAGGTCACCCTCATCCCAAACCTCTAAGAACCCAGTCTCTTCATTTGCAAGACGCCCCATGCTTCCTCTGGAGTGTGTGTGGTCTCCTTTGCTCCAGCAAGATAATGAACCTAACTTTGTTGGGCTGATGCATGAGACAGGCTGTGCTCCAGGCTCATGTGTTCTCCACAGGGGCAACAATTGTTCCCAACGACATGAAAATGTAGTTCTGGGGGAACCAAAAAGTCTTATAGTGGTTTATAGTCTTCTAAAGGGCTACACTCATAGACAGATACAGAGTATGTCTGTTGTATTAAAACGCCATGGGGCGGGGGGGTGTTCTTCCCTGGCGATCCAGTGGTATAAAATCCTCCTCGCAAGGTAGGGTAAGTGGGTTCGACCCAGATCAGGAAGCTAAGATCCTACATGCTGCAAGGCAACTAAGCCCACACACCACAACTGCTGAGGCCACACAACCCACCAAAGATTCCACATGGCACATCTGAGACCCGAGGCTGCCAAATAAATTGTAAAAAGTATAAAAAATAATCATAAGAATTCATGGGCAGGGAAGGGAAGGTACCCAGTAGGAGGAAAATACCCAGAAAAGGTTCCTTGAGGGAACAGTGGTACAGAAGTTTGAGAAACAGTGCTTTAGCTTTCATGCATTGGAGAAGGAAATGGCAACCCACTCCAGTGTTCTTGCCTGGAGAACCCCAGGGACGGGGGAGCCTGGTGGGCTGCCCCGTCTATGGGGTTGCACAGAGTCGGACACAACTGAAGCGACTTAGCAGCAGCAGCTGATATTGACTAGCTTTGGGTGCTTGCTGTGAGTCAGGTTCCCAGTTGCTCTCTTTTGCAAATGGAATTGAGTTCTCTGAGCTCGGTCTTTGACCTCTTGCAGCACCCGGAGAAGTGCCCCCTCCCCGCCCCTGTGCCTGCCATGTCCTCACCCACCGGAGCCTCACACCTGCTGGCTCTGCCGAGTGGGGAGAGTGCGTGATGCGCCATCACGCACACGCAT
This sequence comes from Tragelaphus eurycerus, assembly GCA_935064755.1. Taxonomy (NCBI): domain Eukaryota; kingdom Metazoa; phylum Chordata; class Mammalia; order Artiodactyla; family Bovidae; genus Tragelaphus; species Tragelaphus eurycerus. The sequence continues at coordinate 11,647,333 of CAKXYN010000020.1, forward strand.
GCGCCCACGCCATCTCTCCACACGTCTCTCCCCTGCTTCGAAGGGCACAGTACAGCAGCCGCAAACCCACCCTCTACTGCCTGAGCACCCCTCTCCCTCTCTCTCGACTTCCAAGAGAGGTGGAAACACTTTCATTCTACCTTCACCACCACCCAGCCTCTGATGACTTTTCATCCTCCTCGCCCCTCAGCCTTTAGTTTATACAGACTGGGGTGGGGGTGGTGCTGGGTGATGCTCGGCCAGCTAAGCTGCCTCTTCTTCCTCAGTGTAAACTCTGAGGGAGCAGTCAGACTCCTGTTCTCCACGGTTCTCTCTGGAATGCTGGGTTTCCAACTCCTCTTTGTCCTCAGACTTGAGTCCTCGCTACTACCCCTGGAGTTGCAGGATTCCACGTCACCTTCGTGACCTTTCCGAAGCATGTACACCCATGTGTCCGTGAAGGCCTGAGTGCCTTGGGACAGACAGATGAACCATGGGACAGAAGGACAGCTCATACCTTCATCTCTGCGCAGAGATGATGTCTCTCTCTCTCGCTTCACCTGAGACTCAACCCCCACCCACAGCCAGTCCTCATTCCCCAGTGACCCTGGAAGAAAGCAGATGCTGAAGACATTAGTAAAGGGCTTCTCAGGTGGCTCAGTAGTAAAGAACCTGCCTGCCAGTGCAGAGGGCGCAGGTTCGATCCCTGGGTCCGGAAGATCCCCTAGAGAAGGAAATGGCCACCCACTCCAGTATTCCTGCTGGGAAATCCCATGGACAGACGAGCCTGGCAGGCTACAGTCTATGGGGTCTCAAAAGAGTGGGACACAACTTGGCAACTAAACAGCAACAACAAAGACAATAGTACTTAAATCCCTAAAGTTCTGAGCCCACCCATCTACATGCAATACAGACACGATAAATAATTTTGAGCTCAATCTGACTGAGTGTCAACAGTGCCAGCATTTCCCTGAGGGTTGCTTTGCAGGGCAGGGGGGAGGCCCTGACCAGCTCTTTCTCAGGTATCACCCACCCCTCTGTGGAAAACAGAAAGTTACTACATGATCACAGTTTGATAAAAATAGCTCTTAAGAACACACATTTGTCTTTTCGGTAACCTGAAGTCAACGTGCTGACTAATTCTCTTATTTTTTTCAAGGAGGTTTCTTTACTGGGAAGAGGATGTATGATCACAGATAGTCCATCTGCTTTGCATCCAGTTCTGTTTCTCCTCATGATCTGTTTACATTTGTCCCAGTCAATCTGCCTTGGCTAACTCTGGAAGTCTGACTGGGCCTGCTTACCGATGACACACAGCTAGTGGCAGAATGGCTCAAGGGACCTGGGTTTTGGAGTCAGCTAATTTCACCTTCCAGTCCTGCTTCAACCGCTTGTGGGCTATGGGGTCTCAGGTAATAGACTTCACCTCTCTGGGCCCAGTCTCTCACCTGTAAAATGGGAAGAGTGATAGTACCTGCCTCACAGCGACTGAGAAGACTGAGGAAGACAGTGTCAGGCCAAGCTCTTAAGATAGGTTAGGTATTGTTCTTATTCTTCCAACTCCAGTCCTCCCTCAGCATCTAAGCATCTTCTTGTTTATCCCTTTTCTTTCAGAGTCTCGGTGTTTTATCCTTCCATCCATCAATTTCACCTAAGATACACTTACATATACCAATCACATAGACCATTAAAAAAAAAAAAAAAACAGGTTAAGAAAAAAAAATTCTCTTTTGCTTGCCACCAAATTTATTTAGGTAATGTTTCTTTGCCATTTTTCATAAATGTCCCTGAAGATCTGAATTATTGAGCAGTGGAAACTGTCTGGAAAATCCATATGTGACAGCAGGGTGCTCCTTCCCACCTGGAGTCCTGTGTCCCTACCCCCACCAGCTTCGTCAGGAGTTCTGAAGGACATTCTTCCCGTCTTCTGTCCCAAGTCACTGGGCAGCTCCCTGGGCCCCTGAACACTGCTCTCAGCTCCTCTTCTACCTTCAGCAAAGTTCAGGAGCTGGCCTGCTGCCATGGGAAGCTCCTTTTTTCTCCATAGCTCTTCCTCACCTTGACCACTTCCTGGGCATGTCAGGGGATGGGAAAGGAGGGCAGTGTGTGGTGAGATCAAGAGCTGGGCTTTTGTGGGCACATCCTGAGGAAGGCGGGGTGCCTGCTCTGCTCTGGATGGTGCCAGTCCCCAGTCTGCCTCTCCAGGGTCCTGCCTGACTTAAGCTTGGAACTGCCCTGGGGATGATCCCCCTTGCAGCCCAGTCCACCTGCCACCAGCTCCAGAGCACCCACCTAGAGTCCGCTAGCTGGCCTCTATGTTGAACAGCTCCTGCGGTGGCCCCTCTCCCTCGCTCTTCTTTGAGGTCACGCCATTCTCCTGCTGCCAAGGGCCCCAGGACCCAGTCAGCCGCCGCAGCAATCCCTGGAAGTCGGCTTGGAACCCAGATGATGAGAAATAGTAGACGAGGGGGTCGACGCAAGAATTCAGGGTGCTGAGGAGCAGCACGTAACTTCTCCACGTGGGGCTTTCACCCTGGATGTAGCCCACGATGTGGGACATGTTGTAGGGCCCAAAGCAGACGAGGAAGTTGAGCAATGTGGCGGCCGCCAGCCCTGCCACCCTCTTCCGACGGCGATGGCTAGCTCCCCTCCCGAGTATGCAGACCAGGCGGCTGTAGCAGTAGCTGCTGATGAACAGGGGCACCCCAAAGAGGACCACTGCCATCTCTAGCCGGACGGGCAGGAGAAGGGCCAGCTGATCCTCCCGGAACTCCAGGTAGCAGGTCCCGTTGATACCCTGGCTGGGGGGGAGTTCCCCGAGAATTCGATGACATAGACCACGCTGCAGTGAGCAGCGGCCAGGAGCCAGCAGGCCCCACTGACCAGGGCAGCCTGCCCTGGCCTCGGCCGAGTCTTGTACCAAAGCGGGTAGGCCACGCTCAGGAAGCGCTCTGTGCTCACGGCTGCCAGGAAGAGGGACGTGAGATAGATGGTGGTGAAGAAGAGGAACCTGGAGAAGGGGCAGAAGACGAAGGGCAGGGACCAGTGCATGGCACTGGCCGCCTCCACCATGCGGAACGGCAGGAAGAGCAACAGGACCAGGTCCGAGAGGGTGAGGTTTAGCAAGAGCACATCCACGGCCACCGGGCGGCGCCGCAGCTTGCCCACGAAGATCGTCAGGGCCATCAGGTTGAGGGGGAGCCCCACGAGGAAGGTGAAGAGGTACACGGAGAAGAAGAGCCAGTGATTCCCGAGGAAGAAGGAGTGGTCTGGTTTGGTCATGGCCACTAGTGAGAGAGAGAGAGAGACAGAGAGAGAGACAGAGATGGCAGCCCAGGTGGGGGTCTTGCACCATCAGCTTCCCAGCTGTCAGCCGGGAACACCCCTACCCCCATTCCCTCACGTTTTCCGCAGCAGGGGCCGCCTGCCTCTCTTCCTGGTCACACCCGGTCTCCTGCCCCTTTCCTGTCCCTTTCTTCCTGGTCGCCTCCTGTCTCCTGTTCCCTCTCCCTGAGCGCCAAGGTGCCCTCCACAGAGCCCCTAAGGACCCCGTGCTCACCTGCTGCTTTGAGAACCTGAGGTCTCTGCTGCTCAACACCTTGCCGGCTCCTCCAGATCAAGTCCGGTGAGCTATTATCTGGCAGAAGTGATAAAAACCTGGCAATGCCCATGACGTCACTCGCTGGAGAGCAACGGCACAAAAGATGCCTTTAGCTCCGTTAGCAGCGCCCGCCGGGCCAGTATGCAAAATGAGGAGCAAATTCCACGACTGCCTGCATGCCTTGCTCCTCAGCGGCCTCACAGGGGATGTGCAGACTTTGTCTTCTCTCTGATCCTCCACTTGAATTTTATCTGCTCCTCTAGAATGGCACTCCTCCAGTTTGCCTTGTAAGGGCAGGAAGTGTGACACAGTCATGCAGAGTCTGGGCTCTGGATCCAGCCTGGGGTTCAATGCTAGCCCTGCCACTTGCTAGCTTCGTGATTTGGGGCCAGTGACTTAAGCCCTCTGTGCCTCTGCTTTCTCATCCATAGAACAGGATCATCAGAATACCAGTCTCATAGGTTTATTGTGTAAAGTGTTAGTCAATAACCTGTCAAAGGCTAAGTTAAGTGTGGTGAGCACTGAACAGATGTCAGTTGCCCTCACTTCCTCCGGTGGGCTTGTCTCTGGGCTGATAGTAATATTAATGTTTGTGGCAATGATAGTAACAACTACCTTTTAGGAGGCCACATAATCCATAGTAGGGGCTTCCCTGGTGGCTCAGTGGTAAAGAATCCGCCTGCCAAGCAGGAGATGTGGGTTTGATCCCTGAGTAGGGAAGATCCCCTGGAGAAGGGAATGGTAGCCCACTCCTGTATTCTTGCCTGGAGAATCCCCATGGACAGAGGAGCCTGGTGGGCCACAGTCCATGGGGTCACCAATAGTTGGACACAGCTGAGTGACTGACACTAACTATTGACTTAAGAGAAATGAAAACATATATCCACACAGAGACTTGCTCATAAATGTTCATAAGAATGTTAGTCATAATAACCAAAAAGTGGAAACATTACCTGGTGTCCATCAGCTAGTGAATGGATAAACCATGTGGCATAGCCAGACAATGGAATACTATTTGGCCTCAAAAAGGAGTGAAATACCCATGCATGCTGTAACATGGATGTACCTAAAAGCATTGTGCTGGGTGAAACAAGCCAGACATAGAAGACCATGTATGTTTCCATTTTTATGAAATGCCCAGAGTAGGCAAATCTGTAGAGACAGAAAGTAGATGACTGGTTGCCTGGGGACTGAGGGTGGAAGTGGGTTAACTGTAAGTGAGCATGAGAGTTATTCCATTTTTATCAAAAAATGTCCTAGATTGCTTGGTAGTGGTAGTTGCACCCCTTGGTAAATGTACTAAAAATCACAGGATGGTACACTTAAAATGGGTGCATTTTACGATATGTAAATTTTGTCTCAAATAAGCTCTTAGAAATCGTGCAGAGAACCAAACAAAGTTTTTGCTGTTGTGGGGCTTACATTTGGTGGGAGGGGGTGTCCTTGAGAGGGACTGAGTAGGGGGACAATAAAAAAGACACAAATAATACAGAGGCCGAGAGCCCCCAGAGGAAACGGTGCAAGCACAGGGAATAAGGGTGCACAGGTGGACCTTCTGGGGCCACTGGGAGCAGGTTCACGGCACAAGGGGCGAGAGTAACCAGAGGATGCAGGGGGCGGGCTCTGCGGGGCTGCAGGGAGGAGCTGAAATCTCCCCTAAGTGGAAGAGGCACAAGTAACTGGACGAGGTGGCCCAGCAGCAGCAGGTGCTCTGGTGCAGTGGGAGAGAGCATGGTTGTCACTTTATGGGAGGGGTCATCTGTGCTGGAGTTCAGGCTTTGACCAAGATTCTCTGGTGTCCCCACTGCACAGAAAGCAAACTTGTTTCTGGCTTCAGTGGAGCCTCTGGCCAGTGACTTCACTTCTCTGGCCTGTTTCCATATTTGTTTGTTATTGCTGTTGTTTAGTTGCTAAGTCATATCGAACTCTTTGCAACCTCATGGACTGAAGCCCACCAGGCTGCTCTGTCCATGGGACTGTCCAGGCAAGATCACTGGAGTGGGTTGCCATTGCCTACTCTCATGGGGTTTTCCCGACCCAGGGATTGTACCTGCGTCTCCTGCATTGGCATGCAGATTCTTTACCACTGAGCCACCATGAAAGCCCCCCATCTTTATAACAGGGGTAATAAAACTGTCTTTGGAGGGCTGTTACAAGCATTCACTCACTCAGCAAATATTCACTGCAAGCCTACTATGTGCTTGGCTCTCTTCTAATTGCTGGGGTTATATCAGCAAACGAAACAAGAATTCTTGCCCTTGTAGACATTTGTTTTTCTTGGCCACACCATGCAGCATACAAGATCTTAGTTCCCTGACCAGGGAATCCAACGCATTTCCCTTGTAGTGGAAGCACAGAGTCTTAACCTCTGGATGACCATTAGGGAAGTTCCCCCTTGTAGACATTTAAGCATGAAAAGATAACTTGTGCAAACCACAAATGCAAGTCAGGCACGTAGCTACCAGTTTTTTTTTGTTTCTATGTATTCACGTCTTTGTCATCATTAGAGGAATAAGTCTGCTTCCTACGCCTCGTCTCAGAGCAGATGCCCATGTGTGTGTCTCTCTCAGGCCGCTGTCCTCTGCCCACTCTCTCTTGGGTTCAGGGTGTTACCACTCACCTTCACCAAAGGGACCACAAGGAGAGGCATTAACCCTGATACCCTTAAGTTTTCCAGACGTCCCCTGACCTTTTGGGGTCCTCCTCAAAGCATCACATCTTATGTCCACCGCTCCATTGCTGTAAGGCCTTGGGCAAATTTCTTAATTCCGAGAAATGAAGATGATGGTCATCCTTGGTTCCAGGACCATAGCAAACTCATGCAGCGCCTTAGTGCAAATTAGGAAAAGGTACTTCCTGCGGAGCACAGCCCTGCCCCAGGGAGCATGCACTGCCTGACAAAGTGGGTAGCGTCTTTGTTCAAATTAGACTAAGTCACTCCTTCTCCTGGGTGGGAGCAGCCCCACGCCAGGCACGTGGCTTGGTGAGCAAAGCGCAGTCCAGAACTCAGTCAGCGTTTGCCCCTTTGCCTGACTCCCTTGTGCAGTCAGCTGCCTGCTCATCTGTACCGTAGCTGCACGGCTAAATAAATCAAAGGACTGTGGGAGGATGAAATGAGACAACGCTTGCAAAACTCTTGACATGGTGGCTGTCATGTATGTTTGTTTGCGACTATTTCTGGTGCTGCTAGTATTTTCCCTTCCCCCTGACCAAGCGTCTGTTGCCTACCAGCTTCCTGTTCACAGTTCTAATGCTGCCCCCTTGTGAGCCCTATAGGGTATCACAGTGTCACGGTCTTGCCTCCTGCTTCTTCTTGAGAAATTTAAATGTACATTCCTAGGAAATGATTTTGGAGTAACATCTCCCCAAGCATACCATCAGAGTGGCAGTGCCTCTGGCTTAGAAGCAAACATCCTTCCTCCTCCTCCACACGGCACGCTGGCAGTCGGGGCAGTCAAGATTGGAGGAGACGAGAGACAGGGGAGGTGGGAAGTCCTGTGTGCCGGGGTCAGCTTACCTTCCTCCTGCCATCCGGCTCCAGGCCTCCCTCCTTCTCTCCGACTGCAGTGCTGTCCTCTTCTAGGCTCAGTTCTTCCCACAAGTGGCTCCAGGGATGCCCCCAGGCGAGGCTGCCCCACCGTTCCTTGAGAGTGGCCCTCGCCAGGAGCCTGGAGAAGCAGCCAGGCTCTCCTGCTCCCTGCCCCTTTCCCCCCGGCAGTAGCTACTATTTCTGGGATGCCCCTGTTTTTGTTTTTGCCACACAGGCTGTCCCCCGGCCAGGGTGCCCTCCCAAGTAGCCGGTCACCAAAGGGTTGAGCACCACACTCCAAGCACCTGTGATGAGCCCCAGCTGCCGCCACTGGCCTCCGATGTTGGGGTGCAGGAAGCCAGCCACATTGGAGGCGTTGTAGGGTCCTAAGCAGAGCAGCAATGTGAGCAGGGCCCCGCCGGCCACCCAGGCCGCCTTTAGCTTCCGTCTGTGGCTCAGGCCCGAGTGGGCCAGTGCCCGGAGGCAGCCCACGTAGCAGAAGGCCGTGATGACCAGGGGCAGAAAGAAGAGCAGAAGCGAAAGGCTGAAGCGAGCAGGGCCCGCCGATGCTGGGTCCCAGGCCTCCAGGCAGACCGGAGAGCCATTGACTGGCGTGCTGATGCCCAGGGAGCTGGTGGAATTGTCCAGCCAGCCCCCCGGGGCCTCCAACCCAAAGACCAGCCCCAGGTGACAGAGGACGATGGCCCATATGGCCACACAAACGCCCCAGGAGTAGAGCGGCCTCCGGGCAGCTTGGTAGCCCAAGGGGAAGGCAGCTCCGAGGTAGCGGCCAACACTCAGGGCGGCCAGGAAGCCCCCGCCCGCATAGAGTGGAGCGAAGTGGACCAGGGCGAAGGCAGGACAGAGCAGGGCTGGCAGGGGCCAGGCGCCCCCAGCCAGGGCCTCCACTGCCTTCAGGGGCAGAGAGGTCGCCAGCAGGAGATCAGAGCAGCCCAGGTGGAGGGCATAGACCAGGCTGGGGGTGAGGCGCAGCCGAGCGTGGGACACGGCACCCGCGATGGCCAGGGTGTTGAGTGGAAAGCCCAGCACGAAGGCAGCCACATAGAAGGCGAAGGAGAGCTGCGGGGGCAGGTCCATGGGGCCCCTCGTGCGCCCCACTCACTCCCTGATCTCAGATCTCCCGGGACCAAGGAACGGGGAATCCTGGAGTCACAGACTGGTCTCAGCACCCCTCAGGGCGCTAGAAGCCGTCTAGTGAGATCAGTGGAGAGATGGACGCCCCATAGAGGGAGGTGGCAGGTTTTTAGCAGTCAAGCCTGGATTCAAGCAGGGACCGCTCGCTGTCAGCCCTCTGCTTTCTCTCCACCACGTGCCCCCTTAAAATGGAGCACACAATTGCTGGTAACCAGGGGGAGACAGGTGCGCAGGTCCCAGGAGAGGCAAGACCTCCTGATTCTTGAGCCTCTGGGAAAACAAAGGGTGGAAAGAGTTCAGAACCAGAGTGAAGCCCAAGAGGATGTTTTTCTCAAGGGAGGAATCTAGACTCCTGTGTTCAGGCCCCCTTCCCAATTCCCTGGAAAGAGAGGGCCCTGCACCCCTATAGCAGGCAGTGTGGGTCAGGTGGCAACTCCCAGCTGAGGGAAGGAGAAGTCGGGGTATGGGGAAGGTGAAGATTGTGGCCATGGACAGGAGAAGAGGGTTGCCTGAGGAGAGTCCAGGGGTAAGCCAAGCCCCCTCGGTGTGAAAGACTTTAGCCGACTTCAGGGGTTCCCCCTGAGTGGAGGCATCTGGGGATCTGGGCAGTCATTCTTGCAGGGATCTGAGGAATCATTCTTATGGGGAGAGAAGCCATAGGAAGAGGTACTCACCTCCTGGTGCTGCCAGATGTCTGAGGCTCAGGAGTCCCCCAAGGGAGGGTGGCCAGGATGGGCAGTGAGCCGGAAGGGAGGGAAGGGCGGGGTGGCAGGGTCATTAGCCTGAAGCACTCACAGCCTGGATGAGCAGCTAATGGACCATCTAGGAAGGAGGTGAGGGTCCAAGGTGATGCGAACACAGGAAGGGGAGAGGTTAGAGGTGTGGGCTTTCATTGGGTGGAGGGAGGTGTGCCTGGCCAGCACCTTTAAAGAGCAGGGTGGGTGGGGTACAACCAGAACACAGTTTTATTCCACCCTGCCCCCAACAGTTCAAACCTGCCCTGGGGGCTAAGTCTTCTCTGCTCTTAGATGAGCTCATGGGCAGGGCCAGACTCACTCTCAGAGACTAAAAAGTCCCACTGGTCACCATAGCACCTCCACTTGGCATGTAGTAGGTGGTAAAGTGTGGTAATGAGATCATCATGCCAGTTGGAGCTTCCGCTCTCCCCGGACCTGATAACAGGCCTCTCCTCTCCCCTCTGGCCTGATGACCGTGGTTGCTTTTTTCATATTTATATTTATTTTTTCTAAATTTATTTGCCTGTGCTGGATTTTAGTTGCAGCATGTGGGATCTAGTTCCCTGGCCAGGGTTTGAACCTGGCTCCCCTGCACTGGGAGCACGGAGTCTTAGCCACTGGACCACCAGGAAAGTTCTGACAGTGGTTACTGACCCACCCTGTGTCGGCAGGAGCAGGAGGAGGAGAGACCAGGAACAAGCAAAGTTGAGATGGACAGCACTGAAGTACCTGGGCAGTGGTCTGCCCTGCCCCTCTCTGAGCTGCACTGATGGCAGAGGGGATCCCTCCTGGGGGCGCTTGTAGGGACACTGGGTGGCCCCTCCATCTGGCTGCTTACCTTTCATCTCAGCCTCTGGGAACTCGGTCGTTCACCTCCCTGTTGGAATCATCCTCCCTACATGCCTGCTTAGTCATTTCAGTCATGTCCAACTCTTCGCGACCCCATGGACTGTAGCCCACCAGGCTCCTTTGTCCATGGGATTCTCCAGGCAAGAATACTGGAATGGGCTGCCATTCCCTTCTCCAGGGGAACTTCCTGACATGGGGATTGAACTTGCATCTCGCTGCATCTCCTGCATTGCAGATGGGCTCTTTTACCCGCTGAGCCAGCTGGGAAGCCCCATCCTCCCTAAGTGAGATTTAAACGGCCCCAGGCTGTCTCTGTGGTCCTGTCTCTCTGACTGAGCAGGTGTCTGTCTATCCGTCTGTCTCTCTCCTGCGTGAGACTGACAATACGGCCTCTCTGGACTTCAGCTTTCTTCGGCGTGTGTGTTAGTCACCAGGCCACTGTGTCCTCCCCAAATTCCACGTCACCCAGAATAAGCTTCTCCGAGTGGCTCCCTGGAAATGCATCCCATCAGGCTTCAAGTCTGGGCAGTGTGAGATTCTCAGCGGATCCGCAGCTGCCTCCAAAGAAATGGTCGTATTTCCCTTTAAATCTCAGGTTCTCTGCCACCTCCCAAGTCCTGCATTTGTCATCCAGCACCTCCCCTGGGATATAGAAGAACTCACCACCTGTTGTTTAGGGTTTTGTCTTTTGGAAACACTCAGAAACGGACGGGGCTGGGGAAAAAAATCAACAAAAGTGCCATTTTAGCTGTTGTGATGTGTGTTTTGGAGATGAACAAAGTTGGGTGCCAAGGGAGACAGCGGGTCTTCAAGCTCTTCTCCGCTGGCGAGATCTCCCGCCTGGCAGGTCAGGTGTCTGCCAAGCATCACATCCTCAGAGACTCCCTTGGTCCCTGCATCCTATGGGCCCTGCCTCTGCTCCAGCCCCTCTGCTGTAATTTATGTCGTTTATTCTAAGCACTTGAAACTCTGCGACACCAGATTTGCCAGCTCCTCTGCTAAAATGTCGGGGAAGGCAATGGCACCCCACCCCAGTACTTTTGCCTGGAAAATCCCATGGACGGAGGATCCTGGTAGGCTCCAGTCCATGGGGTCGCTAAGAGTCGGACACGACTGAGCGACTTCACTTTCACTTTTCACTTTCATGCATTGGAGAAGGAAATGGCAACCCACTCCAGTGTTCTTGCCTGGAGAATTCCAGGGACGGGGGAGCCTGGTGGGCTGCCGTCCATGGGGTCACACAGAGTCGGACACGACTGAAGTGACTTAGCAGCTTAGCAGCTGCTAAAATGTACGGCTTCTCTGGTGGATCAGTGGTAAAGAATCTTCAAGTCAATGCAGGAGATGCAGGTTCCATCCCTGGGTCAGGAAGATCTCCTGGAGAAGGAAATGGCAACCCACTCCGGTATTCTTGACCGGAGAATCCCACGGACAGAGGAGCCTGGCGGGCTATAGTTCATGGGGTCCCAAAAGAGTCAGACATGGCTTAGTGACTAAACAGTAACAACTACTAGGCTGTTGGCCAGTGAGGGCGAAGCTTTCTGTCTGCTCTGTCCACTGCTGGTTGCATACCCAGCAGGGACTCACTGAGTCGTATGAATGGTCTATTGTCTGGGCGAGGACGGTGAGGTCTGGGGCTGGATGCTGGGCTTGCATGTGTTCTGGCCCCAGGGCAGCCCACTCTCTGCTATGCACTTCTCAGTGGGGCCTGATGACAGCTACATCTCTCGGGCAATTGGTCATGAAGTAGGTTGATATCAGCAGCCAGGCATGGGGACAGGATGGAAGTCACCTGCTGGTTGCCAGGGAATCCCGTGCCAGGCCTCCGCAGGCTGCCTTCAGCTCCTTGGGTGTCTAAAACCCTCTGGGCAGCTAGACCAGAGACCACTAAGATTAGGACCATGCTCTATCTTTTTTTTTGGTATTGCGATAACTGGTTCTGTGCTGGATGCAGTGACAGATGTTCAGTAGGTAAATGGTTGAATGGGTTCAGTGATTCTGGTTCCCAAGCCCTTCCTCTCTCATTTCAACTGTCCTCAAAGCCTTCTCTAAAAAAAGCATATGGTGCTCACAAGAGGTATAAACCAGGGAGTTCCCTGGAAGTCCAATTGTTAAGACTCAGCACTTTCACTGTGAGGGCCCCAGAACTGAGATGCCCCAACCCAGTGTGGCCCAGATGGTGTGGCCAAAAAAGAAAGAAAAAAGGAAGAAATCAAACCAGGGACAAGAAGTTAGATGAGGAAATCAGCACCCCACTCCTTGGGTATCCCAAGGATGACCTTGCAGAGAGCATCTGGTGTTGGGCAGGGGGGCATGTTGGGGGCAGGAAAGGAAGGTGATGTCTTCAGAACACCCATCACAGGCCAGGAATTTGCTGGGCATCTTGCTGATTGATGAACCACGCCTTCCTGCCCCGAAGGAGAATGGACTTTGGCCCCTTGGCAGAAGTGGAACGGGTAGAGAGAACAGACGGAGAAGCAGAGGGCAAGTCAGCCAGGAAACATACTAGAAAACGGGTGGGGGTAAACGAAGGTAGAAAGGGTGAGAGGTCCCTCCAGGTCTTCGAGAAGCCATGCAGCTGTGGGTTGTGAAAGAACTCAGCAGGGCCACTTTTTGAGAAGTGCTGTGAGTAATGAGTTGGCTTCCCCTTTTCACAGTCTTCAAGAGATGCAAATCAGATAGGAATTTGATTTTTAGGGACTTTTGGCTGCTGTGTTAGCCTTCTTATAATATGACATAAGATTATAGCTCATTTCCTATCTCGAACCACCTGCATCTTCTTTTTAACAGATGAAGAAACTGAGGCTTAGAGAAGCCGGTGAACTCTGCCCGAGCTCACTTGGCTGGTCAGGTGGAAGAGTTGAGACCCAGACTCTGTCTGTGATGTCAGTGGACTCTTGGCAACCAGACGATGGGCTCTCCAGTCTGGTGATTTGATCATGACCTTTCCCTTCTTCCCAAGCCCTTGGATGCCTGCCCCATCTCCCTGTCCCCACTCAGACTCTGCAGACTGGAAATCACTCACTGGCTGTTTGATGCAATATCTGAGTCAGGTTTATTGTGCAGCTCTGTTTCTCTTACACTTGTATCCACATTGGTGTACATCTCAGACCCCAAGACCTCCAAGGACAGGGGCTGCAGCAGCATAATCCTCTCCGTGGAATGCCTCCTAGAGGAGGAACTGGCCCAGGGCAGTGCCTCTCTCTACCTCATTTATGTTCCTCATTTCCTGGGCTTTGTCCCGGAGGCAAAAGTTAGGCATTATATTAGTGAGTGGAGTTATTGAGCAGGGGTCACTTGTCAAAGGAACGGGATGAGAGAGAAATAAGAATAATGACCAGCTGATCCCAGTGGGGACACAGCCATCTAGGGAATGGGGTTTGGGAGGGGGTAGATGGTGGCTCAGACGGTAAAGGTTCGGCCTGAAAAGCAACAGACCCGGGTTCAATCCCTGGTTCGGGAAGATCCCCTGGAAAAGGGCATGGCAACCCACTCCAGTATTGTTGCCTGGAGAATCCCATGGACAGAGGAGCCTGGCAGGCTACAGTCCATGGGGTCACAAAGAGTTGGACATGACTGAGCGACTAACAGACCACACACACACAGGTGGTGACAGATGGCTGGGGAGGGGCAGGGGGAAGATTTGTACAGTTCAAGGTAGGTATGTAGATGAGACGCTGAGAGGAAAGGACCAGGAACGAACCCTTTGGAGGGTTACCAGTGCTAAGAAGGGACACTGTGTCTGGGCCACATACAAAGTTCTCTGCACCTGTTGGGCTGCAGTAACTGTGCATGTGTGCGTGCATGTGTATAATGCCCCAGCAGAGCAGCAGGAGCCGAGAAGGTTTTGGCCCATCAGTGCTTGAGGGTCACGTATTCCACTCCTTCCTGGGCCAGTGCCCGCTTCCCATTCCCAAAATGGACCAGCTCCGAGTAATGAATGCCCTCATCGTCTAGGACTTCCGGAGTCACGTTCTCATAGTCGGCCTGAGGAAGCCACAGTGTGGTGAGCAGCTTCCCACTGTCCACTCTTACTGCCCCTTCCCTCCTGGCTCCCCCTACCCCCCACCCCGGGGTCCCAAGGGCCCAAGACGAAGCCCTCTTGTCTGGAAACTGGCCGCAGTTGACCTCTCTAACTGGGAGATGCCTGCCCTGGCTCTGACCATGCCAGGGCCTGGGCAGCCCTCCCCCTGCCCAGCTTCTGCCACCACGGAGCCCACTGGGTCCTTCCCGTCTGGAACACAGGGGCGAGGCCAGGTCCCCCCTCCCCCCGCCTCCTACAGCCCTGCCCTCTTACCACTTGACAGTTCTGCACCACAGCATAGGTGACCCTGTCGTCCCTGCTTGGAGGAATTTCCCGCATCTCTGAGCTCCCTGCGTCTCTGAGAGGGAAGGCAGATAGATAACCACAGGTGAAGGCTTTTGCATGCAATTTGCTCCTTTTTCCAACTCCCCCAGCCCCTAAGAGCACCCCCAGCCTCTCAGCCCCGTGTGTGTGATGTCCAGTGTTCATAGCAGGAGCTCAGGTGTCCACCGAGTGAACGCATGTGTGTGTTTCATGAAGCCTCAGCCTTGGTGAGGGAGACTGGCCCTTGCTTGAAAGCATAGATCCAGTTCCCTAGACCATTCTCCAGGGGGTCATTACAGAGCTGGAATGAGAAGATGAAGCAAAGAGGAAGGCAAGACAGGAGCGCTACCCCCGTGTCCCTCTCAGGGTGCAGGTGTCACCCCCGGTACCTAAGTCTCCATGTGTCAGTCTCGCCAAGAGGAAAGCTCAAGGTAGCGTAGCTGACTGCATCTTCCATCACCGGATTGTAGCACCCCAGGGAGGTGGGGCGTTCGGCTTGGGGGGTCCTTCTAGCCTGAGAGAAAGACAAAATTTCAGCTCTTATCACTCCTCTCCCCATCCTAGCTTCCCCACCCACCCCCACAGCAGTCTATCACCCATGTCTACTGTGTTTCTTTTTAAAGATTTTTTTTTTAATGTGGACCATCCTTTTTAAAGCCTTTATTGAATTTGTTACAGTATTGCTTTTGTCTTATGTTTCGGTTTCTTGGTCCTGTGGCATGTGGGATCCTAGCTACCTGTTGGAACCCAACATGCCCTGCATTGGAAGGCGAATTCTTAACCCCTGGACCGCCAGGAAAGTTCTTTTTTATTTTTTAATTGACACATAGTTGATTTTCCACTTTGCTTCTTTCTTGACTTCAAGACCTGCCCTGCATTCCCTCTTTCTGCCCTCCTACCTTTAAATTCCTCACAAAGAAGCTCTGTCCACTGGAACTTTCCTGAAGGCCCTGCTGTCTCTGAATCCTCTTCCAACTGAGAAATAAAGACGTGATCAGGGAGGACGAAGGGCCTGGGGAGAGTGCCCTGAGGACCCAGCATGCTGGGGGCTGCAAGGCTGAGTGACCAGGGACCCACTCACTGGGATTGGGGAGGCAAAGCAAAGGAGGCAGGTGGTGGGAGGCACTCACTTCCGCTGAAGCTTGACTCCCCAGATGGCCAGAAGGAAGATGGCCAGGCAGAACCCCACTCCCAAGGCCGCACGCCTGCTGATAGTGGCAGCACTGTCTGATGGAGAAGGGAGGTACGTCAGTTGATGGCACAGCCTCAGTTGGGGAGCAGGCCTGCTCTGCCCTTTGCCTGGGAGGTATCCTCAGCTTCTCTCTGCGAGGCCACCGTCCTTCTAGCCTGTGAAAATCCTCCATGCCCCAGGCACGTGATTCAGAATAAGAGGGAAAAGCCAGCCCTGCCCTCTGGACATCTCCTTAGGAGGGAAGTGCAATCGGTTTTCAAGAGAAGCGTCTGCTTTGTGATGGACTCAGGCACACAAAGAGCATGTGACCCTCGTAAATGATACTGTCTCATCAGAAAGGCCTCTTGCGTGTGAGTGTGTGCTAAGTCGCTTCAGTTGTGTCCAACTCTTTGCGACCCCATGGACTGTAGCCCTCCAGGCTCCTCTGTCCACGGGATTCTCCAGGCAAGAATACTGGAGTGGGTTGCCATGCCCTCCTCCAGGGGATCTTCCTGACCCTGCATTGGCAGGTGGGTTCTTTACTACTAGCACCACCTGGGAAGCCCCAAGGGCCACTTGGCCTCACTTAAAATCACTTGTCCTTCAACCCAGCAAGTCCAGGCAGGAACCTAGCCTACAATTCTCCTTGTGGGTGTGCCCGGAGCAGGAGACTGTGTCCAGCCTTGAGGAGGGCACTGGGCACATAGTTTTGCAACATTGCACCCTGAGGAAAAGAGGCAGGTCTCAGGGTGTCTGCGGAGGGGAGATCTAGGGAATGTGGTGTTAAGTCACTTTTCCGCATGACACACTTAGGTTGGCTCCCTTTAGCACCAGCTTTACGTGCTGAGGATCCTCTAAGTTTAAAGTCCTGGCTCCAATCACTAATCTGAGAAAAACACAGTAAGTGAATACTTCCCCCTATGTTTCCAGACTCTTCAGACACCTGTTTATGCACAAATCTAGAACAATCTCCAAGTGCTGTTACTACATGGAAAGTGAAAGTGTTAGCCGCTCAGTCGTATTCGACTTTTGCGACCTCACAGACTGTAGCCTACCAGGCTCCTCTGTCCATGGAATTCTCCAGGCAGGAGTACTGGAGTGGGTTGCCATTCCCTTCTCCTGGGGGTCTTTCCGACCCAGGGATTGAACCCAGGTCCCCAACATTACAGGCAGATTCTTTACCATCTGAGCCGCCAGGGAAGCCCCCATTACATGAAGAAAGGAAAATTCAAGGCAATGTGTGAGCTCTTCCAAAGTCTAAGTAACAAAGAAGGGTGTATGGACACAGGTCTCTAGAGGCCTATTGTGCATGAACAGAATATTTCTGGAAGGAGACATACCCAGCCAACAGTGAAAGCCTTGAGGGCGGAGAGGAGGCAGAGTTCTCAGGGAGCAAGAAAGGAGAAGTGACTGTCCTTCCACTATTTACCCTTCCATGCTGTTTCTTTTCTTTTTTTTTTTTTTTTTTTTACCATGTACTTGCATTATCTTTAAAAAAAAAAAAACTGGTAAAAAAAAAACAAAAGATAGAAACAAGCAGCCTTTCAAGGGTCAGACAGAGAGGGAGGGGCAGAGAGAGGGAGCCAATAGGAGCTCAGAGTGTCTGAAAGGAGCAGGGCAGGCAGAGAGGGGGTCCTCCTGGAATCTGGAGAGACTGAGCAGAAGGAAGATGGAAGAGCTGTGTGTGGAGCAGGGGGCCCTCTGAGCGCAGGGCTCCCCACACCCCCATCTGCTCCCTGCAGGAGAGGGAGGGTGCACAGGGCAGGATCAGGGATGTGATCTGAGCACACAGCAGCACAGCCAAGGAGGAAGCTCCAGGAGTGGCCAGGGCCAGAGAAGAAGAAGGAGGGGGCCTTACAGTAGACAGTGAGGGTGCTGGGGGGCGACTGGCTCTGGCCCAGACGGTTGGTCCCCTGGCACCAGTAGCTGCCTGCATGCTGCAGCTTCGCGGGCTCCAACCTCAGCGTCTGACCGTAATTGTGGAGGTTTTGGTTATTCCCATCAAACCAGTCGTAGTGGGAGGTGGGAGGGTTGGCGTCGCTCTCGCAGGTCAGGACTGCCGTCTTCCCCTCCACCACCCCGTCTTTAGGGCTGATGGACACACGCAGCCTCCTGGGAGCATCTGCAGGACAAGCAAAGTCAGGATTCAGGTCACTGGTCCTCTGCCCATCTCTGCCGTCCGCCTCCAGCTCCAGCCACTCACACAGCACTCGGAGCTCACAGGCCTCAGATGAGGTCTGTCCTATGGAGTTGTTGACCAAGCAGTGGTAGGTTCCAGAATCTTCTGGAGAGATGCTCTTAAAGGTAAGTGTCTCCCCTCTCTTCAGAAGGCTTCCATCTTTTTTCCAGAAGAAGTGGACGTCCTCAGGACGGCTACTTGAGAACTGACACCGGAGGAGGACCTGCTTCTCAGATTGAATCTCCGTATGAGGGCTGATCTGAATGCTGACGTCCTTGGGGGCATCTGGAGAGAAAGGACCTCAGGCTGACCCTGGCGTCCCTTTCCCTCCTCCTGTCCCCAAGACTCCCTCTCCCCTTGGCTCCGAGGCCTGACTGTGATCCCTCAGTTCTCTGTGAGGACTGTGGTCCAGGCTTCGGGCTCCTCACTCTTAGAACCCTGTTATCCCAACTGGGCTACCCCCCAGTTCCCCCCTGGGGCACTCACAGAGGACGTTCAGGTTGACAGAGGGAGACCATGAACACCACTGGTTACAGGCTTCGCATTTGACTGGCTGTGCATCCCAGGTGACTTTTTGAATCGTCAGCTTCTGTGATGTCTGGTCCCAGGAGCCTGGGCTCCAGTTATATCGAGTAACTCTGGGGTTACTGGAATTGAAGGTGCAGGACAGAGTCACACTGTCTCCTTCTCGAATTGGTGTGGGGTTTTCAATCACCGTGGTGACCCCCTTGGGGGGATCTGGGAGAAAACCAGAGAGATGGATGAAGAAAAGATAGCTACCTCTAATATCAGTATCTGTTCCTTCCGGCTTCCTCTCTGCTCTCCCCATGCCCTGCATTGATGCAGTTTGTCAGTTAGTTGAGGGAAGGCTTGTGCTTCCCTCTTGCCCTGGCCATTTGGCCTGGTTGTGGTTTGAGGTAGGATGGTGCAGTGGTTAAGAGAACAGCTCTGGGCAGAGTACATACATATGGTGCTGAACAAGGAGGGGCTGCTGTGTGTGGATCTCTGCATGGGTCTGGGGGCTGTCAAGGCTTGGTCATAGAGCAAGGGCATTCATTTAAAAAAGAAAAAGCATAGCTCTGGAGCCAGACTGCTGGATCCTGCCACTTGGAGGCTGCAGACCTCAGTTTACTCATCTGCCAAATGGGGTCCTGTGAGTAGCTAACCTTGTGGAACCATTGTGAGGACGGAGTGAGAGGAGGCCATTAGAGCCACACAGCAAGTGGTAAACACATTGCTGCCACTAGTGTAAACCATATCCATTGTCTAGATTCCAGGATTTGGGTATCCAGTGTATTTCGCCCATACTATGACACGCCAGGGTCCAAGGATCAAACACAGGGACTCTCTTTGTCCTGGGCTCTGCTCAGGGACAAGACTCACTGGTGCTAAACAGGGCCAGATGACAGAGAGGTAACAAGGCGTTTTGCCCCAGTTCTCAAAAACTTCAGGACCCCTCCAGGGACTCAGTCGCTGCATAGCGATGCCAAGTCTCTATGTCCCTCGTGGGACCGTGGCAGCTTGCCGTTCATTCAGTCAACAAACATCTACTGAGCACCTCCCACGAGCCAGGCCCTGTTCTGGGGCTAAGGACGTGACTGTGAACTATAGCACAACGCCTGCCTCCCAGAAGCTAATCTGTCGGGAGCCCCTGGTTTCTGCTTCCTGTCCCTTCTCAGACTCTTCTATTTCCTCTGCGTCTACTCACACAGGACGTCCAAGTCAGCTTCCTGGGCAACAGATCCAGGCCCAAGACTATTTTCTGCCAAGCAGGAGTACCTCCCAGCATGCTTGACGAGGACTTGAGGGATCTGGAAGGTCCTGCCGTTCTTTCCAGGAATTTCTTGCTCATTGAAGTACCAGGTGTAATTTGCTGGAGGAGGATTGGCTGCTGATATACAAGTCAGCTCCACTGTAACTCCTTCTTTAATTGACGAGGGGGAGAGCTGAACCCGGGAAGGTTCTGGAGCATCTGGAAGAAGGGGCCGAGGCGGGGGATGGGGTGAGCAGGGGCCTCTATGGGTCCCCTCCTGAGGGCCTGGGTGGCGCCCCTGCTGACTCCCAGCCTGCCCCTTTTGCAGTTCCCGGGAGGCTCACAGTGCACCTGGAGATCCACCGCATCTGACTGTCCTGGGCCCACATCATTGGAGACCTGGCATGTGTACCGCCCGCGCATCGTCCTGGTCACTTCGGGCAGAGCGAGTGTTGTTCCCTGCTCCTTCAGTTTTGTCCCATCCTTGAACCAGGACACACTCCAGTGCGGCGGTGGTTTGCTGCTGATGACCTGGCACCTCATGGTCACAGACTCTCCCTCAGTGACGGTGGCTTCTTCGGGGCTGACCTGGATCTCCAACTTTGGTGCGTCTGGAGGAGCAGAGAACAGTGCAGAAGGGGTAGGGAATTCTCCGAGGGTGTTAAGTGCTGAGAAGTTGCAGCCCTTTTATTCTGATAAAGTAGCAGCCTACACAGAGTGGGGCGAGAGTCTGGAGCCACTCCTTGTTGCCCTTGTCAACAAAGGTGGGCTGGTCCAAACACCAGAGAACTGTCACAGCCTCCTGAGTCATCTCTCTGCTCCCCGCAAGCAGAGTCCCCAAAGCTCTGGTCTCTGCCAGCAGCCAGCAGCTTTCCCAGGACGGTCCATCAGAGCTTGCCACTCCCCTGCTTGAAGCCGTTCAGTGGATTCCACACTTAGAGAAAAATCCAAACCCCTCACTGCAGCCCCTGAGATCTAGTGTCCCAGTCCCTCTTGGCCTTCCTTTCCTACCATTGGGCCTCTGGACCCCTTGCTCTGATGCAGACATGCCAAGTTCCTACCACAAGGTCTTGGACTTGTTCTTCCCTCTCCCTGGATTGCTCTTCTCACAAAGATACTGTGTACCCGCCTCAGTCCCTCCCTTCACTGAGTCTCAGCTTGAGTTAAGCCTTCACCCTCACTCTCTCTGTCCTAGCTCTGATTTCCTTTTATTTTCTCTCTTTTAAAACATTTTAAAAGAGGACATGGTCATCGTTGCATCATGTGGGATCTTTCGTTGCAGCACACAGACTCTAGTTGTGGAGCACGGACTCTCTAGTTGCAGCACATGGACTTTCTAGTTTTGGCACATGAGTTTAGGTGCTCTCCAGCATGTGGGATCATAGTTCCCTGACTAGAAACGGAACCTGTGCCCGCTGCATTGCAAGGCAGAGTCTTAACCACTGGACAACCAAGGAAGTCCCTATTTTTTCTTAACTGCACTCAGCACCACCTAAAATTATGTTCTGTGTCCCCCTGATCATCTATTTGCTCTTCTATCCCTCACTGCAATGCTAGCTCCACGTGGGCAAGAACTTTGCTCACTGCTCTATGCCTGGCAGCCATAATATGGCTTAGCGCCTAGTAGGTTCACAATAAATATTTATTGAATGAATGAATGAATGAGCCTCCAATAATGATGAGAAAAAATCCTTCACCCCATCCCCCCAGGGGAACAAAAACCCTTAGCCAAGTGATCCCCAAACCATGTCATGGCTTGAGGATAGATTAAATTATTTTTTTCTTTTTGGCATGTGTGCATGCTCAGTCGCTTTAGTCATGTCCAACTCTTTGTGACCCCATGGACTGTAGCCTGTCAGGCTCCTCTGTCCAGGGAGATTCTCCAGGTAAGAATTCTGGAGTGGATTGCTATGCCCTCCCCCAGGAGATCTTCCCAGCCCAGGGATCAAACCTGCATCTCTTATGTCTCCTGCTTTACCGTGAGTGTCACCTGGGAAGCAGATGCTAACATGAATTCGTGACCTGAAACACCACCGCTGATGATGGGAAAGATAGAGGGGATGCCGAAGCTCTGCCTGGACCATTCCCATCTGCGGGTGCCCACAGACCCATCATGCTTCCTTCTCTGAGCTCCCATGCCCCTTTGAGGGGGTGAAGAGAGGACAGGACCCTCGTCCCTCCCACAGGAGCACTGGGGAGACTCACGCTTCACTTCCAGCAACACTGTTTTCTCTGAGAGTATCCGCTGTTTCATGGGGTCCCAGAGCTGGCAGGTCAGGTTCTTGCCATCATGAGTCCACTTGGGCTGGAAACTGAGGCGGCTCTGGGTGGTGACCATCATAGGGGAGAGGATGGTAGCGGTGCTCACAGACCCCTCCAGGGACCACTGCAAATGGATCTGGTAATCATGGCAGGCGAAATTCAGCGAGCAGGTGGCGGTGGCTTCTTGGTCCTCCCGGATTTCCTGCTGGAGCTCTATGTGGGGTTGAGGAGCACTCTCTGCAAAAGAACAGGGACTCAGTGGAAGAAGGAGAGGGTGGGATGACTTGAGAAAGTAGCACTGAAACATATACACTGCCATGGGTAAAACAGATAACCAGTGTGTGTTTGGTGTGTGAAGCAGGGCACCCACAGCAATGCTCTTTGTACAGCCTGGGTGGATAGGATGAGGAGGCAGGTGGGAGCGGGGTTCAGGATGGAGGGAACACCTGTATACCTGTGACTGATTCACACTGATGTGTGGCCAAAACCATCACAATATTGTAAAGTAATTATCCTCCAATTAAACAAATACATTTTAAAAATAAATAAAATAAATACTAATCTTATCTAAAAACATCTTCATAGAAAATCCAAAATAATGTTCGGTCACATTCCAGGCTACTGTAGCCCAGCCATATCTACACACAAATTCGCTATCACGGGAGTGACAGGTGAAGGCACTGCAGTTCTAGGTGATGTAAATGTTCTAAACTTGACTGTGGTAATGGTTGAACATGTCTATAAATACACTAAAAAATACTGAACGGAACACTTTTCGTAGGTGAGTTGTATTAGACTTATCTCAATAAAACTGTTTTTTAAAAAAAGAAAAACAAAAAGAGCAGGGACCATGCTGGAAGCCTGAGAGATGGACCCTCTGTAGGCGCCCTGCCCCAAGTAACCCATCAGGAATCCCCGGCCACTCCGTCCCCCTCTCCCCGGGCCTGCCTTTCTCTGCTCAGCCAAAATACCCTCTGAAAGGGCTTGTGAAAGCTGGTCCTCCTTTGGAACTATGTCTTAAGGTTTATGCTTACTTCAGTCACACGCCCTGGTGTTTGCCTTCTCCTTTAGTGGAGAGGCCTGTTGTGCAGCCAGTCTCCGCTGTCCCTGGGGCTGGGTCACCCTCATATTGTGGCATCTCTCACCCCAAACATAGGGCTGCATAGAACCACCCACCAAATCCACAGGCTATGGAACAGAGTGAGCATGCGGCCTGGAGTGGGGGCCCCACACCCGTGTTTTGTTCATACCCTATCCGTGTGTCAGGGAGCTACATAGGGCTAATTAGAATTAATCCCTCACATTAACACACTGGGAGGTTTCCCTTGAAAATTCAGATCTCCATGTTCTCTGGAAAAATCAGGCAACCCGGAAGCCAGATTTTAGAATGTACAGGAGCTGAGTGGCAGGCAGTCTGCTCAAGGAGGGGTGAACGCCCGCATTCCACTTTGCCATGGGCACCACAGGGTCCTTGTGCCGCCCTCGTCACTCTCTGGCATCTCCATCTGGCCTCTGCAGGTCACCCAGTTTGTGATCAGTCCCAGGAGTCAGATGTTTCCCCACCTTCCTCTCTGCTGAGACAAAGGGACCCATCCTCAGGGCCTTACCAGAGATGTTGAGGTCTAGAGATGCCATCCATTTGTCAGTCCCCGACGTCACCCTCAGCCCCAGAAGGCCGCTGTCATTGACTTTGACAGGATTGATGAGGAGGGTACAATTGTTTCTGTTGTTTCCCAGGAATTGTACCCTTTCCTGACTGGGGGTGGACTCCTTGGTTTTCAGGCTCTTATTATAGAGGATGGTCCCATTGTAGTGCTTGGTCTTCTTGTCAAACGTAAAATTGTGGTACACAGTCAGGTTATCTACGGTGTGTCCACCACCCCTTATCGAACTGTATGTGCAAGGGATCCAGACGCAGGCTCCATCCCAGGCATAGAGGGTCTTAGGATGCTTAAAGTTCCAGGCTGAGTCAGAGAAAGCCAAGTATTCTGGAACCCACCAAGTGAACAGAAAACACTAGTGAGGGACACTGAGAACTTTCAAAGGAATAAAGAATGTCCCCTGAAGAGACAGGGAGGGAGAGGGAGAGGTGTGTGTGTGTGTATACACACACACATACGTATGAGCTTCCCTGGTGGCTCAGATGGTAAAGAATCTGCCTGTGATGCGGGAGACCCAGATTCAATCCCTAGGTTGGGAAGATCCCCTGGATATGCGCATGCATGTGTGCTAAGTTGCTTCAGTCGTGTCTGACTCCTTGCGACCCTATGGACTGTAGCCTGCCAGGCTCCTCTGTCTATGGGGATCCTCCAGGCAAGAATACTGGAGTGAGTTGTCATGCCCTCCTCCAGGGGATCTTCCAACCCAGGGATCGAACCCATGACTCTTATGTCTCCTGTCTTGGCAAGCATGTTCTTTACTACTAACGCCACCTTGGAAGCCCAAACACATGCACACACACAGAGATATATATATACGTATATATACATATATATACGTATATATACACACACACACACACACACACACACTGCCTGTCCCCACTCTGCCCCACATTTGCTCTTCTCTTCCCCTGTCTTTCCTCCTCCTCCGGCTTCCACCATCAGCCCAGACCCAAGGACCCACCGAGACTGCCATCCTTACCGAGAAGCAGGAGCGAGGGGCCAAGGAGATGCATGGTGCTGTGTCTAGGCAGGAGCCTGGGCCAGGAAGAGTTTGTCTTTGAGCCACCTGGTCGCTGACATCTTCCAGACAGCTCTTCTTGTGCACCTATGCCAACCCCTTTTCCCTGATCCCCAGAGAATAGTGACTGGTTGCACAGCAGGATAGGGAATTCCAGAAGCTCATGGGCCTTTTCAGGATATGCCGTGCCTCTCCCATCAGCCCAACACCAGGTAGGACTAGCACTTCTTCCTTTCTTCCAGCCATCCATCCAGCCATCCAATCAATCATCCATCCAAACTTCTATAAACTTGCTGGCCAGCTCTCAAGCTTTGAGTGGCACCAAACTGCTGAGCACCTCAAATGTCAGGCCCTAGGTGACTTGGAGCTTACCTTGGGGCAACCAGGGAAGGGTTTCACATAGGAAAGAGACAGGGCCAAACTGATTTTAAAGACCAGGAAAAAAAAACAATAACTCTAAAGCCAGTCATTAAGTATGATGCCAGGAGAGCATTTAGATGGATCTGAGAGGACTCAGGAGAATGTGGTCCAAAGGACCATTCAGAGCACCACCCCCCTGCCCCGTACCCTGGGCTCGGGAGGAAACAAATCAACCAGGTGGGGACACCGGCCTTGAGTAAAGGCCATGCCTATCTCAGTTCCAGTCAGGTGGGAATGTGGGCCCAGCACTACCCTATCTTCTACTGTTTTAAAAGCTGCAAGAAGCCAGAGTTTCGTGTCTTGCTTTGAAACAATACAAAACAAAACAAATAAACACCATGCTGGTCAAACAAAACCTGTCCGTGGGCTAGAGGTGGTCCAAGGGCCACCCATGTGCAACTACTGCCTGTGTGTGTGTGTGTGCACACACGCAATGAGCTGGACAGCTAACTCACTAGACTTTTACACAGAGTTACATTTACATAGAGTTAAATTTAAGTCCCAATTTGCATGGTTGCACCCTTCAGGCCTGTCCCTGGGGGAAGGGGGGTCACCAGGACGGGCCAACAGAGTGTGTCTCCTGTCTCAGCCCAGACCTTCGTCTCCTCCCCACCCCCTCCCTGCCCAGCCAACAGTTCCCACACATCAGCACCCCTGCCCCCAACCGCTCCGGCTGTTTATCTCCTCCGGTTGTGTGGCTTAAGCTAAGGACTGTTGGGTGTCCACGACCAGCATGCGGAAAGCTAGGCTGCTGGCTGAAACTAACAAGGGGGCCTATTCCCAGGCCCAGAAGTCATGCTGGTCTGGCCCCAGGCATGGATGGGGTAGACACTCCATGCAGGGACCATACAGTTCTGCAGGTGTTAATCACATTACACAGAAAAAAAGTCTTTAAGGTCATATCCATCTGAGAAAAGCTGGATTAAAAAATGTGAAATGGGATACTTTAGCATAGACTTTTTCAGGCCCTTTAACCAGCTGTATATGCCTCATGCATTTCCCAGCATGGAGCTTAGAGTACAGAACAAAACCCCAACTTCTTTAGCCAGGGGAACTATTTTACATGCTTTAGTCCAGGGTCAGTATTCCGAGGGATGCACTTTGGGCCCCCTTTGGGTTCCCACAAGGGCCGTGGCCAGGGCCAGCATCCATTCCTCATGACAAAGACTAGCCTCTGGGGGTTGGGCAAGGGTGCCCCTCTGCCAGCAGCCACCAGTCACACCCTCACTGGGGACCCGCTGGAGGACGCCAGGCCAGTGGGAGAGGGACGCTTCTCAGAGCAGGGCTGTATGCTTATCCCCATGGAGCTTTTTCAGGCGGTCTCTGGGGCACAAGGAGTGGGCCCCAGGCCTGCGATTGGAAGGCTGCTGAGGTGGGATGGCGAGGGGAGGCTGGGGACAGTCGGCCCTGTGCGCAAAGGCTCCCGACATGTGCTCTGCTCAACACCAGCCCGCGTAGAGCCTCACAGGACCTCAGAGCTGGCCTCCCTGGGTCCGCTCTCCCTTTCTGGGCACCCCGTGAGGGCAGGGCACCCTCCTGCTCTCAGATGACTCGCCAGAGAGATGCGGGGACCAAGGAACCTGGTGGGTTGTAGTCCATGCTGCTGCTGCTGCTGCTAAGTCGCTTCAGTCGTATCCGACTCTGTGCGACCCCATAGATGGAAGCTCACCAGGCTCCCCCGTCCCTGGGATTCTCCAGGCAAGAACACTGGAGTGGGTTGCCATTTCCTTCTCCAATGCATGAAAGCAACAAGTGAAAGTGAAGCCACTCAGTCGTGTCCGACTCCTAGCGACCCCACGGATTGGAGCCCACCAGGCTCCCCTGTCCATGGAATTCTCCAGGCAAAAGTACTGGGGTGGGGTGCCATTACAGAGTTGGACACAACTGAAGCCGTCTAAGCAGCAACAGCATAGTAGATTTCAGGGGACTACTACCTGTTGTCACACTGGCAGGAGAAGGGAAGAGAGTCCCCACTGCGCTCCCAGCCCCCGAAATTGTGCCAGCTTTCAGCGGCTGCTCCATGCGTGCTTGTCTAATGCAAAAGAGAACAAAATAGTTTTTACCTGTTTCCTCATGTGTCTTCCCTCTTCAGGGACCCCGGCAGCATCTAAGAGTGAAAGGGGAAGCACATCAGAGTTGCCAGTGACCTATTTTCACTCTTCTTGGCCACACCCCCGGCCCCGGATCCCTGTGACAGCAACGCCACTTCTGGTATTTCTCTGAAGGAAACACACCCTAACTCGAAAGGATATTGGCACCCCAATGTTCCCTGCAGATATGGAAGCAACCTAAGTGTCCATCAGTGGAAATGTGGATAAAGAATATGTACACAAAGGAATATTTTTCAGCCATGAAAGAAGAGTATCTTGCTATTTGCTACCACATGGATGGAACTGGAGGGAATTATGCTGTGAAATAAGTCAGAGAAAGACAAATACCGTATGATGTCACTTACAAGTGGAATCTTTAAAAAATGAAAATGAACCCATAGATACAAAGAACGGTTTGGTGGTTGCCAGAGGCAGGGAGTAGGGGGTGGGCAAATGGGGTAGAGGTGGGTTAAAGGTACAAACTTCTGATTATAAAATAAATAAATCCCGGGGATGTAAGTTATAGCATGGTGACTATAGTTACTATTGCTGTATTGCATATTTGACAGTTGCTAAGAGAGTAAATCTTAAAAGTTCTCATCACAAGAAGAAAAATTGTAGCTATTTATGCTGATGAATGTTAACCAGACTTATTGTAGTGATTGTTTTGTGGTATATATAAATATTGAATCATTACACTACACGCCTGAAACTAACATAATGTTATATGTTGATTATGTCTCAATTTTTAAAAGAAAATAGGAGTGGCTATAATACAGGTGGCTCAGTGGTAAAGAATCTGCCTGCAATTCAGGAGGCCCAGGTTCAACGCCTGGGTCAGGAAGATTCCCTGGAGGAGGGCATGGCTACCCACTCCACTATTCTTGCCTGGAGAATCCCACGGACCAAGGAACCTGGTGGGTTGTAGTCCATAGGGTCGCACAGAGTTGGACATAACTGAAGTTGTCTAAGCAGCAACAGCATAGTAGATTTCAGAACAAAAAAAAATTATCCAAGGCAGAGAAGGATATTATGCAATAAGGAAAGGGTTGATCCACCAAAACATAGCACTCTAAGTGTGTAAGTACCAAACAGCAGAGCTACAGAATGTGTGTGAAGCAAAATCCAATAGAAGTGAAAGAATAGGCAATCCACAATTATAGTTGGAAACTTCAACACTCATCCTCAACAACTGATAGAAGAACTAGACAAAAAACAGCAAAGGACAATGCCATCAACCAACAACATCGTCAACAAACAGTATCTAGCTGACATTCACAGACTACTACTCCGCCCCAAAACAACAAAAGACACTTTATTTTCAAGTGAGCATAGAATGTATACCAAGATCAAGCAAATTTAGGGCCATAAAACAAGCCTCAAAAAAATTGAAATAATTCAAATAACGTACAGTATATGCTTTAACCACAATGGAATCAAACTAGAAATAAAAAACGGAAGCATCCCCAAACACCTGAAAACCAAACAGCACACTTCTAAATAACCTATGGGTCAAAGGGAACATCTTAAGGGAAATTTAATAATACATTGTACTGAAAGAAAATGAAAATAGAGCCTATCAAACTTTGTGGGACACAGCTAAAATACAAGGGAGAAATTTATGGCCCCGTAAGTCTTGAGAGTTCCCTGGTAGTCTGGTGGTTAGGACTTGGTACTTTCACTGCAAAGAGCCAGGGTTTAATTCCTAGTTGGAGAATTAAATTTCTGCAAGCAAAAAAAAAAAAAAAAAAAGAAATAAGCCTCAAATCAATAACATAAGATTCCATCTCTAGAAACTAGACAAATAAGAGCAAAACAAATCTAAAACAGGCATAAGGAAAGATAATAAATATAAAAGCACAAACCAATGAAATTGAAACCAGACAAATAATAGCGGAAATAAAATACCTGGTTCACTGAAAAGATCAAGAAAATTGATGGATCTCTAGCAAGACTGACAAAAAGAGAGAGAAATTATTAATATCGAAAGTGAAACAGAGAATATTTCTACATACCCTGCAGATGTCAAAAAGATAATAAGGGAATATCATGAAAAACTCTACTTAGAGTAAATGGATCAATTCCTCAAAAAGTACAAGCTACCACAACTCAATCAATATGAATCAGATAATTTGAATAGCCCTGTAACTACTGAAGTAATTTAAAACGTGCAAAACCAGCGTTCAGGTCAATATGGCTTTACTGGAGAATTCTATCCATCATTTAAAGAAGAATTAACACCATTTCTACATAATCTATTTTGTAGAAAATGGTAGAGAGAATGCTTTCCAACTCATTCTATGAAGTCAGTATTACCCTGAAACCAAAACAAAATAAAAAAGACAAATACAATACAAAACACAGAGACTCTCCCGGGACTCTGTGGGGTCCTCACAGAGTCCAGGCACCTTACCAGAGGACTCCACAGGACTTGAAAGTTCAGTTTTCATTTCAATCCCAAAGAAGGGAAATGCCAAAGAATGTTCAAACTACCACACAATTGCACTCATCTCACACGCTAGCGAAACAATGCTCATCATTCTCCAAGCCAGGCTTCAATAATACATGAACCATGAACTTCCAGATGTTCAAGCTGATTTTAGAAAAGGCAGAGGAACCAGAGATCAAATTGCCAACATCCGCTGGATCATGGAAAAAGCAAGACAATTCCAGAAAAACATCTACTTCTGCTTTATTGATTACACCAAAGCCTTTGCCTGTGTAGATCACAACAAACTGTGCAAAATTCTTTGAGATGGGAATACCAGGCCACCTGACCTGCCTCCTGAGAAATCTGTATGCAGGTCAAGAAGCAACAGTTAGAACAGGACATGGAATAACAAAATGGTTCCAAACTGGGAAAGGAGTGCATCAAGGCTGTATATTGTCACCTGCTTACTTAACTCATATGCAGAGTACATCACGAAAAATGCCGGGCTGGAAGAAGCACAAGCTGGAATCAAGACTGCCAGGAGAAACATGAACAAACTCAGATATGCAGATGACATCACCCTTATGGCAGAAAGTGAAGAGGAACTCTTGAGTGAAGAGCCTCTTGATGAAAGTGAAAGAGGAGAGTGAAAAAGCTGGCTTAAAACTCAACATTCGAAAAACCAAGATTATGGCATCCGGTCCCATCACTTCATGACAAATAGATGGGGAAACAATCGAAACAGTGAGAGATTTTATTTTCTTGGGCTCCAAAATCACTGCAGGTGGTGACTGCAGCCATGAAATTCAAAGATGCTTGCTCCTTGGAAGAAAAGCTTTGACCAATCTAGACAGCATACTAAAAAGCAGAGACATTACTTTGCCAACAAAGGTCCATCTAGTCAAAGCTGTGGTTTTTCCAGTAGTCATGTATGGCTGTGAGTGTTGTACTATAAAGAAAGCTGAGTGCCGAAGAATTGATGCTTTTGAACTGTGGTGTTGGAGAAGACTCGTGAGAGTCCCTTGGACTGCAAGGATATCCAACCAGCCCATCCTAAGGGAAATCAGTCCTGAATATTCATTGGAAGGACTGGTGCTGAAGCTGAAACTCCAATACTTTGGCCACCCGATGCAAAGTGATTCATTGGAAAAGACTCTGATGCTGGGAAAGATTGAAGGTAGAAGGAAAAGGGGACGACAAAGGATGAGATGGTTGGATGGCATTATTGACTCGATGGACAAGAGTTTGAACAAGCTGCAGGAGTTGGTGATGGACAAGGAAGCCTGGCATGCTGCAGTCCATGGGGTCACAAAGAGCCTGACACAATTGAGCAACTGAACTGAACTGATAGTATGAAAAAGAAAACTACAGACCAATATTCTTCATGAAAATAGATGCAAAAGTCCTTAACAAAATGTTAGCAGATAGAATTCAGCAATATACCAAAATAATTATACAACTATAACCATGCAGGGGTTATTCCAGGGATGCAAGTCTGCTTCAATATTTGAAAATCAGTCAATGTAATCTCACATTAATGGGACAAAGAAGAAAACTCACCCGATCATATAAATTGTTGCAGAAAAAGCATTTGGTAAAATTCATCACCCTTTTATGATAAAAACTCTCTGAAAACTAAGAATAAAAAACTTTCAACTTGATTACCTACAACTAACCTACAAAACATACTTAATTCTTAACAGTGTTAATACTCTCTCCTTCTAAGCTTGGTAACCAGCCAAGAATGTTCACTCTCAATTACACCTATTCAATATAGTACTGGAAGTTCTAGACAGTATAAGAAGATAAAGAAAAGCAATAAAAAGCATATAGATCTGAAAGGAAGAAATAAAATCTATTCACAGATAACATAAAGGTCTGTGTAGAGAATCCCAAGGCACCATAAAAAAAATTCCAAAATTAATAAGAGAATTCAGCAAGGTTGCAGAATACAAGATAAACACAAAGTTAGTCACATTTCTTTATATTAATAATGAATATTTAGAAACTGAAATTTAAAGTACAATTTCAGATTTCTTGGGCTTCCAGTTCCAGAGGACGGAGAAGGATACATGCTCATCTCCTTCGAGAGCACTAAAATCACAACTAGCTGTTGAACAACCGTCGACAGGAGGATGCTGAACCTATTGAAATAACACACCCCATGTCTAAAGAAAGAACAAGCCACAGCAAGAAAGTAGGAGGGGCACAATCACTATTAAATCAAATCCCATACCCCCCAGGTGGGTGACCCACAGACTGGAGAACAATAGTACCAAAGAAGTTCTCCCACTGTTTTGAAGGTTCGGAACCCCAGGTCAGGGTTCCCAGCCTGGGGACCTAATAAAGGGACTGGCAAACCCCAGGGATCTGACCTTAAAGGCCAGTGGGACTTGATTACAAGACTTCCATGGGAATGGGGGGAAACAGAGACTTCAGTCTTGGAGGGCACAAATAGAACCTTGCAAACACCAAGACTCAGAGGAAAGGAGC
This sequence comes from Tragelaphus eurycerus, assembly GCA_935064755.1. Lineage (NCBI taxonomy): Eukaryota > Metazoa > Chordata > Mammalia > Artiodactyla > Bovidae > Tragelaphus > Tragelaphus eurycerus. Next base: position 11,679,012 of record CAKXYN010000020.1, read on the forward strand.
AGTGACTCCACAGGAAACTGAACCAAAACTGCCTGCTAGTGTTGGAAGGTCTACTGTGGAGGTGTGGGTTGGGTTGGCAGGGACTTACCACAGGAACAGGGGGACCGGCAGCAGGTGTTTGGGAAGGTCCCTTTTAGAGTAAACTCTCTTAGAGTTTGCCATTAATCAGACCATAGAGCCCATGGACCCCAGGGCTGGGTCAGTTTAGCCACTAATTCATGTCCAGCTCTTTGTGACCCCATGGACTGCAGCACGCCAGGCTTCCCTGTCCATCACCAACTCTCGCAGCTTGTTCAAACTCATGTCCAGTGAGTCGGTGATGCCATCCAACCATCTCTTCCTCTGTCATCCCCTTTTCCTTCTGCCTTCAATCTTTTCCAGCATCAGAGTCTTTTTCAGTGAGTCAGTTCCTTGCATCAGGGGGCCAAAATATTGGAGTTTCAGCTTCAGCATCAGTCCTTCCAATGAATATTCAGGACTGATTTCCTTTAGGGTTGACTGTTTTGATCTCCTTGCAGTCCAAGGGACTCTCAAGAGTCTTCTCCAACACCACAGTTCAAAAGCATCAATTCTTTGGTGTTCAGTTCAGTCTCTCAGTCATGTCCCACTGTTTGCGACCCCATGAAATGCAGCATGCCAGGCCTCCCTGTCCATCACCAACTCCTGGAGTTTACCCAAACTCATGTCCATTGAGTCAGTAATGCCATCCAACCATCTTATTCTCTGTTGTCCCCTTCTCCTCCTGCCCTCAATCTTTCCCAGCATCAGAGTCTTTTCAAATGAGTCAGTACTTTGCATCAGGTGGTCAAAGTATTGGAGTTTCAGCTTCAACATCAGTCCTTCCAATGAACACCCAGGACTGATTTCCCTTAGGATGGGCTGGTTGGATATCCTTGCAGTCCAAGGGACTCTCAAGAGTCTTCTCCAACACCACAGTTCAAAAGCATCAATTCTTCGGCACTCAGCTTTCTTTATAGTACAACTCTCACAGCCATACATGACTACTGGAAAAACCACAGCTTTGACTAGATGGACCTTTGTTGGCAAAGTAATGTCTCTGCTTTTTAGTATGCTGTCTAGATTGGTCAAAGCTTTTCTTCCAAGGAGCAAGCATCTTTGAATTTCATGGCTGCAGTCACCATCTGCAGTGATTTTGGAGCCCAAGAAAATAAAATCTCTCACTGTTTCGATTGTTTCCCCATCTATTTGTCATGAAGTGATGGGACCGGATGCCATGATCTTGGTTTTTCGAATGTTGAGTTTTAAGCCAGCTTTTTCACTCTCCTCTTTCACTTTCATCAAGAGGCTCTTCACTCAAGAGTTCCTCTTCACTTTCTGCCATAAGGGTGATGTCATCTGCATATCTGAGTTTGTTCATGTTTCTCCTGGCAGTCTTGATTCCAGCTTGTGCTTCTTCCAGCCCGGCATTTTTCATGATGTACTCTGCATATGAGTTAAGTAAGCAGGTGACAATATACAGCCTTGATGCACTCTCCTTTCCCAGTTTGGAACCATTTTGTTATTCCATGTCCTGTTCTAACTGTTGCTTCTTGACCTGCATACAGATTTCTCAGGAGGCAGGTCAGGTGGCCTGGTATTCCCATCTCAAAGAATTTTGCACAGTTTGTTGTGATCTACACAGGCAAAGGCTTTGGTGTAATCAATAAAGCAGAAGTAGATGTTTTTCTGGAACTGCTTTATTGATGATCACAATAAACTATGGAAAATTCTGAAAGAGATGGGAATACCAGACCACCTGATCTGCCTCTTAAGAAATCTGTATGCAGGTCAGGAAGCAACAGTTAGAACTGGTCATGGAACAACAGACTGGTTCCAAATAGGAAAAGGAGTACGTCAAGGCTGCATATTGTCACCATGTTTATTTAACTTATATGCAGAGTACATCATGAGAAATGCTGGACTGGAAGAAACACAAGTTGGAATCAAGATTGCCGGGAGAAATATCAATAACCTCAGATATGCAGATGACACCACTCTTATGGCAGAAAGTGAAGAGGGGCTAAAAAGCCTCTTGATGAAAGTGAAAGTGGAGAGTGAAAGGGTTGGCTTAAAGCTCAACATTCAGAAAACGAAGATCATGGCATCTGGTCCCGTCACTTCATGGGAAATAGATGCGGAAACAGTGGAAACAGTGTCAGACTTTATTTTTGGGGAGCTCCAAAATCACTGCAGATGGTGACTGCAGCCATGAAATTAAAAGACGCTTACTCCTTGGAAGGAAAGTTATGACCAACCTAGATAGCATATTCAAAAGCAGAGACATCACTTTACCAACAAAGGTTCGCCTAGTCAAGGCTATGGTCTTTCCTGTGGTCATGTATGGATGTGAGAGCTGGACTGTGAGGAAGGCTGAACGCCGAAGAATTGATGCTTTTGAACTGTGGTGTTGGAGAAGACTCTTGAGAGTCCCTTGGACTGCAAGGAGATCCAACCGGTCCATTCTGAAGGAGATCAATCCTGGAATTTCTTTGGAAGGAATGATGCTAAAGCTGAAACTCCAGTATTTTGGCCACCTCATGCGAAGAGTTGACTCATTGGAGAAGACTCTGATGCTGGGAGGGATTGAGGGCAGGAGGAGAGGGGGACGACAGAGGATGAGATGGCTGGATGGCATCACTGACTCGATGGATGCGAGTCTGAGTGACCTCCGGGAGCTGGTGATGGACAGGGAGGCCTGGTCTGATGCTGATCTGATCTGATCTGATCTGATCTGAAGGTAAGTTGGATGTTTGACCTGAGGGCTGGATCACCTGAGGCCAAAAACCACCAGGGAGGGAGCCCAATCCAATTATCAGCAGATAATTGGATTAAAGCTTTACTGAGCAAGGCCCTGCCCACCAGAGCAAGACCCAGTTTTCCCCACCACCAATCCCTCCCATTAGGAAGCTTATCAAAGCCTCTTAGCCTCCTCCATGAGAGGGCAGCAGATCAGATCAGATCAGTCGCTCAGTCGTGTCCGACTCTTTGCGACCCCATGAACCGCAGCACGCCAGGCCTCCCTGTCCATCACCAGCTCCCGGAGGTCACTCAGACTCGCATCCATCGAGTCAGTGATGCCATCCAGCCATCTCATCCTCTGTCGTCCCCTTCTCCTCCTGCCCTCAATTCCTCCCAGCATCAGAGTCTTCTCCAATGAGTCAACTCTTCGCATGAGGTGGCCAAAATACTGGAGTTTCAGCTTTAGCATCATTCCTTCTAAAGAAATTCCAGGATTGATCTCCTTCAGAATGGACCGGTTGGATCTCCTTGCAGTCCAAGGGACTCTCAAGAGTCTTCTCCAACACCACAGTTCAAAAGCATCAATTCTTCGGCGCTCAGCCTTCTTCACAGTCCAGCTCTCACATCCATACATGACCACAGGAAAGACCATAGCCTTGACTAGGCGAACCTTTGTTGGTAAAGTAATGTCTCTGCTTTTGAATATGCTATCTAGGTTGGTCATAACTTTCCTTCCAAGGAGCAAGCGTCTTTTAATTTCATGGCTGCAGTCACCATCTGCAGTGATTTTGGAGCCCAGAAAAGCAAAGTCTGACACTGTTTCCACTGTTTCCCCATCTATTTCCCATGCAGTGATGGGACCAGATGCCATGATCTTCGTTTTCTGAATGTTGAGCTTTAAGCCAACCTTTTCACTCTTCACTTTCACTTTCATCAAGAGGCTTTTGAGCCCCTCTTCACTTTCTGCCATAAGAGTGGTGTCATCTGCATATCTGAGGTTATTGATATTTCTCCCAGCAATCTTGATTCCAGCTTGTGTTTCCTCCAGTCCAGCATTTCTCATGATGTACTCTGCATATAAGTTAAATAAACACGGTGACAATATACAGCCTTGACGTACTCCTTTTCCTATTTGGAACCAGTCTGTTGTTCCATGACCAGTTCTAACTGTTGCTTCCTGACCTGCATACAGATTTCTTAAGAGGCAGATCAGGTGGTCTGGTATTCCCATCTCTTTCAGAATTTTCCACAGTTTATTGTGATCCACACAGTCAAAGGCTTTGGCATAGTCAATAAAGCAGAAATAGATGTTTTTCTGGAACTCTCTTGCTTTTTCCATGATCCAGCGGATGTTGGCAATTTGATCTCTGGTTCCTCTGCCTTTTCGAAAACCAGCTTGAACATCAGGAAGTTCACGGTTCACATATTGCTGAAGCCTGGCTTGGAGAATTTTGAGGGCAGCAGAAGGAGGAAGAAAAACCACAATCCCACAGCAACTAAGACAAAACCACATTACAAGTTAATCAGCATGAAAATGCAGAAATTTATGTCCCAGATGAAGGGACAAGATAACCTCCCAGAAAAACAACTAAATGAAGTGGAGAGAGGCAACTTTCCAGAAAAAGAATTCAGAATAATAGTACTGCATATGATTCAGGATCTAAGGAAAAGAATGGAGGCAAAGACTGAGAAGATGTAAGAATTGTTTACCAAAGACCTAGAAGAACTAAAGAACAAACAAACAGATGAATAAACACTAGAAGGAATCCATAGCAGAATAACTGAGACAGAAGCATGGATAAATGACTTGGAGGACAGATGGTGGAAATCACTGCCACAGGACAGAGTGTAGAAAAAAGAATGAAAACAAATGAAGACAGCCTAAGGGACCTCTGTGACAACATTAAAGGCTTGAACATTTGCACTATAGGGCTCCCAAAAGAAGAAGAGAGAGAGAAAGGACCTGAGAAAATATTTGAAGAGATAATAACTGAAAACATCCCTAACATGGGAAAGGAAATAATCAACCAAGTAGAGGAAATGCAGAGTCCCAGGCAGGATAAACCCAAAGAAGAACACACTGAGGCATACAGTAATCAAACTAAGAGAAAAATTAAAGACAGAGATAAAACCTTAAAACCAACAAGGAAAAATGACAAACAACATATAAGGGAACTCCTGTCAGGCTATCAGCTGATTTCTCAACAGAAACTCTACAAACCAAAAGGGAATGGCTTGATACATTTAAAGTGATGAAAGGGAAGAACCTACAACCAAGACTACTCTACTCAGCAAGACTCTCCTTCAGACTTGATGGAGACATTGAAAGATTTCCAGACAAGAAAAAGTTAAAAGAATTCATCACTACCAAACAACTTTACAACAAATGCTAAAGGAACTTCTCTAGGTAGAAAACAAGAGAATAAAAGGCCCTACCTGGAGAATATAAGCCCAAAACAATTAAGAAAATGGTAATAGGATTATGCATGTCAATAATTACCTTGAATGTAAATGGGTTAAATGCACTAGTCAAAAGACTGGCTGAGCAGATGAAAACATATGCACATATGCACTTCCACTTTGTAATTATCTTATACTGTTAGGTTAATCATGTTCCCATTATGGCTTGCGATTATAATTTTCTTTTATTTTTTTGTCTGGCTATTGATTGTGAAAACGGATAATATCTTTTACTATTGTGATTATGTAACTATTACTCACTTAATACATTGTATCATAATTGGTCAACAGTGCTCCCTGGAGGTGAGGTGACAGCCCCAGCTCACAGGCAGGACACAGCCAAAGACCCCACTCCCACCCCTGAGCTTGGTCTGTCTGGAACATCATCTCTGGGTCACAGGCAGGGAACCACGATCTGGTCTCAAAGGGCCTCTCTATCAAAATCAAGCTAGAGATGAGCAGCCAGAGGTATGTGTGACATGCATGATGTCACCATGGAGTACCTGTTAGGCAGAGCAAGGGACTATCAGCAATAACGACAGCGCACTTTTACAGAGTGATGCTCATTTCATGACCACCACCGTGCAAAGTGCTTTGCATGCTCCTGATCGCTCACAGCACACTCAGGAAGTCAGAACCACCCATGTCTGCACCATCCTTAGAGGGGAAACTGAGGGACAGCTCACAGTTGACAGGTGGCAGGACTGGGATTTGAACCGAGGTCTGTTCACCAGGTGCTCATCACATGTCGTATGTCATAGGCAGCTGAGTACAGCATGTGTGTGACCTCACTTAACCCCATGAAAAAGGTGCTGCCATCCCCATTGTTCAGGGCAGGTGATATCCCTAAACAGAGACCACCTACCTCTTTGGAGGAGAAGATGTGAAGGTGCCAGAGCTGCGTTCTCAGGAGTCCTGATTCCTTAGCCCTGCCTCCTCCGTGCAGCCCTTGACCTCCAGAAATCAAGGCCTGCCCTTGAACTCCCTGACCAGTTTCCTCCTGTGACCATCAGCAATGCCTGGAGCCATGCCAGCAGACACTCCTAGCTGGTGAGCCAGAATATACATCCCCAGTAGGTCCCCTGTTGAAGACTGGGATCTTGTCTCCTGGCCTGGGAGTCCCGCACTGAGATCACTGGGTTGGTTTTTTTTTTTTTTTAACTTTTTATTTTGAGATAATTATAGACTCAGAGGAAGTGACAAAGATAGAAAAGTCTGGTGTGCCCTGTGATGAGTTTCTTCTGATGGTTACTTCTTACATAATTAGGTATAGTACAACCTGTATGTGGTTCTAAGTCTTTTTATCTCGTATCTAGATGTACATAACCATTGCAGACAAGATACAGAATTATTCCATTATCATCAAGATCACCCTTGTAGTCACATCCACCTCCCTTTCCTCCACTATCTTTAACCAGTAATCTGTTCTCCATCTCTACCATTTTGTCATTTTGATAATAGTACATAAAAGGAGTCACATGGTACATGACCCATTAGGATTTTTTAAATATTTATTTATTTGTCTGCACTGGGTCTTAGTTTGGGCATGTGGTATCTTTAGTTGCACCATGGTAACTCTTTGTTGCATCATGTGGGGATCTAGTTCCCTGACCAGGGATCGAACCCGGGCTCCTTATATTGGGAGCGCAGTGTCTTACCGCTGGACCATCAGGGAAGTCCTTGGACTGTTTTTTTGTTTGTTTGTTTACCTCAGTATAATGTCCTTCAGAATTTTCCAAGCTCATGTCTGTCCCATGCCTCATTCCGTTGCTACATACTACTTGCTACATAGTACTACATGTACTATGTAGTACTCCTGGATATATCACAATTGTTGGCTGTATCCCAGGGAGTTGTGATACATCCACAGAGTACTATGTAGCAATGGAATGTATGATGTACATTGTACTGTGTAGCACATAGATGTATCACAATTGTTGAACCATTTAGTATTGAGGCACATGTAGATTATTTCCAATTTGGGGTTATTACAAATAAAGCTGCTTTGAACAACAGTGTACAAGTTTTGGTGTAGACATGAATTTTTATTTATTGGGCATCAATGCCTAGAAGTGCAATTGCCAAGTCATATGGTAGGATTATTTCATTAGTTTTTCAAGAGTGGCTGTACCATTTTACATTCCCACCAGCCATGTATGAATGATCCAGTTTCACTGCATCCTCACCAGCATTTACTATCATTGTTATTTTTAATTTTAGTTGCTTCATTGGTATGCAGTGATTTGCACAGTCTTGATTTGCATTTCACTAATGGCTAATGGTGCTGAACATCTGTTCATGGGCTTATTTGCCATTTGGGTATCCTCTTTGGTAAAGTATCTTTTTAGGTCTTTTGCCCGTTTTCTAATTGCCCATACAACCCACCTACTTAAAGCATACCCGTCAATGGTTTTAACTGTATTCACAGCATTGTGCAAACCATCACCACAGCCAATTTTAGATCATCTCATCACCCCAAAATGCTCGTCACCATTAGCAGTCACCCCGTTTCCTCTCGACACTTGCACCCCAGCCCTAGGCAACAACGAAATCTACTTTCTGTCTCTACAGATTTTCTTGTCCTGGGCATTTCACAGGAGTGCAATCATACAATAGGTAGCTTTTTGTGATTGACTTCTTTCACTTAATGTTTTTAAGTTCATCATTTTGCAGGATCTGTACAGAACTCCATTTCTTTTCATTGTTAAGGAGTGGTATTTCATTGTATGCATATACTGTATCTTCTTTATTCATTCATCACTTGCTAGACATTTGGATTGTTCCCATGTTTTGGTTTTTATGAGTAATGAGCTATCAACAGCTGTGTTCAAATTTTTGAGTGGATGTGTTTTCATTTCTCTTGGGTATATACCCTAGGAATAGAATTTCAGAGGCAGATTGGAACTCTAGGTTTAACCTTTTGAGAAACTGTCTTGAGACTGTTTTTCAAAGTGGCTGGACAATTTTACATTCCCACTAGCAATGTATAAATGCTTTCATTACTATACATCCTTTCTAGCATTAGTTGTTGTCACTGTTTTGTATGTTAGCTGTCCAATAGGTGTATGAGAATGATAGCTCATTGTGATCTTAACTTGAATTTCTCTAAAGGTTAATGATGTTGAACATCTTTCTATATGATTATTTTCTATCCAAATACCATCTTCAGTGAATTGTCTCTTCCTGCCTTTCCCCCCTCCTCCTTTTTTTTTTTTTTTGCTCATCTTTTAGTTGTTTGATGTTTGGTGTTTTTGGATGTTGAGAGTTCTTTATATACTCATTCTAGACATGAGTTCTTTGTCAGGTTAAGTGACTTGAACTATTTTCTCCTAGTCTATAGTTTGTCCTTTCATTCTCTTAAAAAACTTTACCGGAGCAAAAAGAAATTGATTTTGAAGTCCAATTTATATTAGGGGTCATGTTTTGAAGAGTGAAGAAGGTGGGCAAAGAAGGAGGCGTGGCTCCTCCTAGGCAGAGCTGTGGGGTTCCTCCTCCCACCCCCAGGAGAGTAGCCAGCACACAGCCTGGAGCCCTTTCTTCGTTAGACACTAGCCCTCAAGATAGGGTGGGAGACCCTGCTGGCCGCTGTGTAGACAGTGAGCTCAGGGGATCATCAGGCCAGGGGCTCTGGAGGCCATGACTCCTGTCCAAGAGAGATGTTCGAGGATGGCTTTTCTCAATCAGGAATGACCCAGGAGTTTGGTGGGAGGGGAGGGACAAAGCAGTCCTTGTTGACATGCCCCGGTGCCTGGCCCTCCTTCACCAAGTGGCTCCTCCTTCCTGACAGGTGCAGCTGTGGGACCAGCCCAGCCTGGCCAAAACTCTTCTCCTGCTTGTGTCCCCGGCTCTGAGACATTGTGTCATGGAGGCTAACTCTACCTCAGCTTGATGTGTCCTGAGAGAAGAGTCCTGTCAGCCTTGCCTGTCCTTGAACATACTGAGTGCTGTGTTCTCCACCAAGCTAGCTCCTCTTGGCCTCTCCAGCACCTAAGGAAGCTGTCAGCATCTCGGGCTCCTCTCTTCCTTCCCCTCCGTATCAGCCGATCTCCTCAGGGCCCCCTCCAGAACAGGTCCTGACTCTCTTCCCTCTCACCACCCACTTCCCCTCTCTCTTGGACAGGAGTCATGGCCTTCGGAGCCCCTGATGATCCCCTGTGCTCACTGTCTAAACAGCTGCCAGAAGAGTCACCAAAACCCCTCCCTAATGCTCCTCTTTGTGTAAGTCTCCAGCAGCTCCCCAGTCCACTCAAAGTCTGAGTCCTGACTGTGGCCTAAAACCCTGCTGTGATCCAGCTCCCTTGGGCAACTGCTCAGACTCCTGTACACCACTCCAGGCATGCTGGCTGGTTTCCGTCTTGTTCCATGACCACCGCAAGTACATTCCTCTGCTGGACATTTGCACCTGATCTCGACTTTCCCGGGACCCTCATTTCCCAGAAATCGACTGAGCTCCCTCCCTCCCTCCCTTCCTTCCGGTCTCTACTCAGTTGACTGCTTTCTAAATCAGCCAGCTTGCAGGCACATGCTGTCCTTCTATCTCTCTCAGCTTCCTTAGCCTACTCGCTATCTGACCACACGTTTATCTGGTCTTTGCCTATCTCTTCCATTTGATGTCAGTCCCAGCAGCCAGAGTGTGGGTCTTTTGGTCTGTGCAGCAGCCCTACAAGGAAGTGCTCAGTAACCTCGTGTTGACAGAACTGGTGAATTCTGGGGGGTCCAGGCGCTGGGCAGAGTGTGGTAGCTGAGTTGGGTGTCATCACAATGTTAGCCTAAGAGATGGTCTTTGTGTCAGATCATGTCACTGTAACCCAAACTTTAATGGTTTGCCTGTGACCTTTAGGACTTCTGTCCTGTCTGTGAACCACCTGAAGGATTGTTATTTCTTATGTTTCTTGAAATCAATTCACTTGATTGGTTTTTTAACTTACTTCTTCCTAAGCTTTTAGCAAAATAAAAAAATCAAATTTCTAAATATCCCTTTGGGGATGGGCATGTACACACTGCTGTATTCAAAGTGGATAACCAACAAGGACCTACTGTATAGCACATGGGACTCTGCTCAGTGTTATGTGGCAGCTGGATGGGAAGGGGGTTTGGGGGAGAGTGGATACATGTATATGTATGACTGAGTCCCTTCGCTGTTCACCTGAAACTATCATAACATTGTTAATCGGCTCTACTCTGGTATAAAGCAAAAAGGTTTTCAAAAAATTTAAAAACAATCACATTTGGCAAGCTAGTTTCCTTTTGCTTGGACATAGACTAAGTGAAGTATGACTATTCACCTAAAAGTCCCTCCACACCGCTCCCCGGGACACCCAGCTCACCCGGGTGGCACTCTGGCTGCACCTCAGGCAGCTCAGGGTTACTCTGATGGCTCCGATTATTGACATTGCTCTGCCTCTCAGGGCGAAGTCCTTAGGGGCATTCCTCCCCAGCCAGACCTGCTGGAGCCAGGGATTGTTGTCAGGGGACAGGTGCGTCAGGGCAGGTTCCCACACATGCACGGGACAGCTGGTCAAAATGTCTAGTGGGGTGGCCTTGAAGTCCCTGCTGTTCTCTGCCACCCTCTCTGATTTTGGTTCAGCTCCTGGAACTCTGCCAAACGTGTTTCCACTTGGGGACTTCACACAGGGTGTCCCTGAGTGACATTCCTGCCATACAGACACTTCCCCAACCCCGAGACCCTAAGTCTCCTTTTGTTCTAGTCTCCACTAGCCTTCCCTGTTGGGAGCAGGTGTCACGTGTAGTGGCCAGGTGTTCTGTCTGATGTCATTTATTTAATGTCCTTCTCCCTGAGTGACTGCCAGCACCGGGAGGAAGGGACAAGCCTCAGGGTGGGGTCCCGCCCCGCTACCACCCGCCTCTCTGCCTTTCTCCTGCACAGGGACAACCCATTCCAGCTAAAGTAGCCTTGTCCCCTTCCCACTCAACACAGTTTAGTTATTTCTGTCTGTAGACCTTGACTTTGGTCTCTCATGTACCCCCCACCTTCTCCAAAGGAAAAAAAAAAAAAAACACAAGGGCACAACCACCTTCCTTAGGAATCGCCCGAATCCCCCATAGCCCTACAGCTCTATTCTTACTGCCCCTTCAGCAACTTCATACTCACAAGCTCCTGCTGCTTCTCACTGAAACGGCAGTGATGTACAATGGTCAGTGCAGGGGAGGAGGGCCAGGCCCCAGGTGGGTGCTCAAGTCAGGGCTGCACAGTCCTCAGCTGGGGGCCCTCAGGGAAGTCATGTCACCTCGTTGCTTTGGCTCCTCCAGATTCTCCACATCAGTGCACGAGAATCACCAGACGTGTACGTGCATGCTGAATCACTCAGTCGTGTCGGACTCTGCAGCTCCGTGGATTGTAGCTCACCAGGCTCCTCTGTTCATGGATTCTCCAGGCAGGAATACTGGAATGGGTTGCTATGCCCTTCTCCACCAGGAAGAGTCATGAAAATACAGACTGCTAGGCCTGGGTATGGCCTGAGAATCTGCCTTTTTGTCAGGTGCCCAGGTGAGGCTGATGCTGGTAGTGCCAGGACCCCACTTGGAGAACTGTGGTCAGAGTCGTCAGGGAAGGCGGATGGAGATTAATTAATGTAAACCAGGTAGAATCATGGGGCACGTAGTAAGTACTCAGCAAAAATGTTAGTTGTTGATACCAATTCATGCCTGAGAGTCTGACCTTCTTTAACTTCAAGAAGACTTGAGTCTAGGATCTGGCCACACCATTTCCTGGCTCTGGGACCCTGGGAAAAATCACGGGGCTTCTTGGAGCCCCAGAGTTCTCACAGGGTTGTCCTGCAAGAGGTGAGGGTTCCCTTCCCAGGATAGCCCGAGCTTCCTAGAGGGGTTCAATACACAGCTGGCGCCTGATGGATATTTCTTGAATCAAATGAGGTTTGAAAGATTGAGAATTCCCTGGCGGTCCAGTGGTTAAGACACAGGGCTTTCACTTCCAGGGCTAGACTTTGATCCTTGGTGGAGGAAACTAAGGTCTCACAAATGACATGGCACAACCAGAATGAATACTTCATTTAAAAAGAAAGATTGAAGCTGCAGAATGCAGCATAAATGTGAGGCAGGGCAGTCAAGCTGACACAGGCTGAGGAAACACTGAGACCTGGGGTCCCCCTGGGACCCATAGGGAGCAGGGGGAAAGTCAGTGAGTGAAGCCAGCCGGGTGGGGGACAACAGGGAATGGTGGGCACTGTGGCAAATCGGGAGCCAGGCTCCTTCAGAAGAAGCAGCTGCCATCTCTGTCAGTGAGACATGGTGGTATGGAAGTGGGAGCCTAGAGCTATTGGTCACTCTGACTGTGGCACAAGCAGGAATGAGGGTTGCTAGGTGAAATCACCCAGCAGTCAAACATGACCTCCCATGGACCAAACCCAGCCCACAGCTGCCAGATCAGAGCAGGAACAACTTAAGAATGGCTGGCCTGGGTGCCGGGCTAGAATCCCAGAGGACCCAGGGGGAGGGCAAGGAGGTGAGTGGCAGGCTTCCCAAGGATGGGTCAGAAATCATCAGGAACTAGGCGGGTATTTGGTTTCAGGACATTTATTTCACATCCCTCCATACAGGTCCTGGGGCCAGGTGTGAGGGCAGGAGACCAGGCAAGGGGTAGCAATAAATAACATGGACAGACGGAGCTCCCCTCCAGACAGATGAGGTTAAAGGAGGTTAGAGGGAAGCCACAAGGTGCAGGTTGGGTGCTGGCGGGGCGGGGCAGCTGGGAAGGAGAGGGAGGCCAGGCCCCCAGAGCTCTCCGTCACCTGCCCGGCCCTTCCCTGCCCCAGCCCCCACGACTTTGGGGAGGAAGGGAGCCAGCAGCCAGTGGGGGCCAGCGAGGATCTTGGAGGGGGTGGGTGACCGCACAGGGTGCCCCCAGCTCCCTCACTTGACGCGGATTTCAGCATACTCGGCTAGCTCCTCCGTCAGGGTATAGCTGTCCTTGGTGGGTCGTTTTCCCAGGTCCGAGTGAGAATAGCTCAGGTCCAGCTCCGGGGGTTCTCCCCGAAGACCCAGCAGCCTCCTCTCTGATCCCAGGCGCCTCTCACTCTACGAAGGGAGACAACCCATTAGGCGGTCCTGTCCCACCTTTCCCAGCTGCAGATGCTGGGGTTGCTGGCACACCCATGGCTCTAGAGCATGTGTGAGCCTCCTTCCTCAAGGACCACCCACCCAGCCGACCCCATGGTCCTGGGTCGCCCTTGGGAGCCCTGTCCGCACCAGTGCCCCCTACACAAAACAACCTCCTTGCTGCTAAGCCTGAAAGCTGCCGACAAATTCACTGTCTCCAAGAAAACTTCATCAACCTGGGAATTTGAGCGGCACCCAATTCAACCCATAACGCCTTTCTAAATGGAAGCCACCTGGTCGGGAAGCCACTTTTCCCAGTTGTTGTAAGTGCCTGGCTCAGCAGGTTCGGGTCTGGTGTAGTCCCTCCTCAATCTGGGACATCCTCCAGGTGCAACTTCAGCTTCCCCATTACACCTGCCGTCCTTGACCTCCCTCCTTCAGACACGCACACACACATACACACACACACACACAGGACAGCGGCCACAGACAGACAGACGGGAGCAGTAGTGGGACAGAATAGACAAGGCCAGGGGGTGCTGGGCAAGGCCACACTGAACTGGGGACCAACCTGGACGCCTGACAGGGACGCACACACATGCACGCCAACCCCAAGGCCCAGCACGGGCCCAGAGGTGGGCACACTGAGGCCCCTGGAACCTACCTCCTGGGCTGCTCATTCCAGGGTAGAGACCTCTCTGGACTATTGGAGAAGGAAATGCAGTCATAGACCCAGGGCGGGGAGGGTCAAGGCTTCTGGTGGGCCCCAAACTCTACAGCCCCGCTCACAGCCTCAGCCTGAGCACCCTGTCCCAGCCCAGGGCCGAGCCTGGGATCAGCAGATCCTTTTCTCCCTTTCTTTGGAGCCAGCTCCCCCTCCACCCAGGGCCTCCCAGGCCCCTCCCAGGCCCTCAGTGTCCCCGGCACCCAGGATCTCCAGCCAGCGTGGAGCCACGGGGCTCTGGCCTCACCTCATATTTCTCCGGTGCCCCGGAGATGCGGAAGTCGCTGCTGAACACGACGGGGGGGTTGTCCCCCCCAGAGAAGCTGGGGCTTTCCGTCACGTTCTTTCTGCAGGGCAGGACATGTCAGCCCCAGTGCGACTTTTGGGTTCCCTACTCTCTCTATCTGCAATCCCCTCTACCTTAGGAGTTTGGCCCAAGGGACTCTGGAGCTGCTCCCACCCATCTCTAAGACGGGGTGGGTGGCTGCTTCGGTGAGCAGCCTCTTCTCGTCCATCCTAGCCCATCCCTCTCCTGCTTCACAGCTGAAGATGAGCCACACCTGGGCCCCAGTCTCTGCCACCTTCAGGACCCCTGCCTGGCTCCTCTGGGTTCTCTGGGGCCATCTGTACCCCCTGGCTGCCAGGATGCAGAATGGGGAGATTAATTTCTTGTCGGGAGTGCTGATGTGTGTGTGACACAAGGAAGAGAAATAGCAGCAGGTGGGTGTGACTTGGGACTGGGAAGCGTTTATTGATATCACAGATTATTTGTAGTTGTTGTAGTTTCTGGAACCCACTGTGACTGATGCTGTGCCCGCAAGCCAGGGTACTGGCTCTCCACATCGCAAGAGAGGGGCAGGAGACGGCAGAGAATGTGGGGCACCCGTGATGACTGGTGGGAAGGGTCCCGTCCAGGAACCGACACCTGTGACCTGACCATGGCGACTCCAGTTAGCCGGAGTCCACTGTCCTCCACCCAGCTGAATTCTCACAGCGGAACCCGCCCTCTCTTACCCACGCCCAGCCTCCAACTGGTCTGCCCTGCCCTGCCCCTGGAGGCTTCCTGCACCACCCCCCACCCCACCCCCCCCCCCCACCTCCAGCTCAGCCTCCGCAGACCACTCACTTTCTGCGCGTCTGGGTGATGTAGCACACGATGGCGATTAGGATGGCAAAGGCCACCACGGCTCCCACAGGCCCGATCTTGGCCCACATGAGGCGGTCTGAGGAAAGAGAAGACCCAGGCGCCCTCAGGGCTGCTGGTGGGAGGAGGACACCAGGGTTCTTAGGAGACGGGCTGGGGTAGGGGCGTGAGTGAATGTGTTTACACAGCAGACACACCCTTGCTGGTTAGTTGAGCTGTTGGAGGGGCCCTCGAAGTGTCAGCAAGCTTGGGGCAGCCTCTCCTAACTGGCCGGAAAGCGCATCTTGACCATTCGATCAATAGCATAGCCAGAGCATCGCTCAGTGCCCAATAATCAGCCTCGGCGAGGGGAGCTTAGATCCAACGGGGTTCCCATCTGTCCCCTGACTCCCAGCCCCAGGCCACATCACTCACGGGCTCCCTGGAAGGGCAGCTCCAGGCTCTTGGTGCCGTAGAGGTTGTGGGAGGTGCAGATGACCCGGGGTGGGGCCTGGGCCTGCCCCCGCAGGGTCAGGATGCTGGTGAGCAGGAGGCCGCTGCGCTCTGAGTACACGAACTCGCGCTCCGTCTCGTTCACCGTCACGTTGCGCAAGGGCAGCTCGAAGGCCACCGATGGCTCTGGGTTGGCTTTCACCACGCAGAGGCATTGCACTGTGTCGCGGGCTGCTGCACAGTGGGACTCCAATAGGATCACAGGAGCGACTGTGGGGGCGAGACCAAGACCTGGTAGGCTGGAGATGGGGACTTAGGGGCTTCTGGGCTGAGATGAGCTGCCGGTGGCCCCTGCACTCTCTCTTGTGTGTGCTCGCTCAGTCATTTCAGTCACGTCCGACTCTGCAACCCTGTGGACTGAAGCCCGCCAGGCTCCTCTGTCCATGGGATTCTCCAGGCAAGAATCCTGGAGTGGGTAGCCGTGCCCTCCTCCAAGGGATCTTCCCGACCCAGGGACTGAACCTATGTCTCCTGCATTTTCTGTATTGCCAGTAGATTCTTTACCACCGAGCCACCAGGGACGCCCCACACTCTAACGCCCTCTCCAATGCTGCTCACCTTGTAAAATATAAATCAGATCATAGAGACTTCCCTGGTGGTCCAGTGGCTAAGACCCTGCATTCACAATGCAGGGGGCCACGTTCAATCCCTGATTAGGGAGCTAGATCCCACGTGCTGCCACGAAAACATCTCACATGCCGCAGTGAAGATCTCGAGTGTTGCAACTAAGACCCGGCCCAGCCAAATAAATAAATACATATTTTAAAAACATGAGGGGCTTCCCTGGTGGCTCAGTGGTAAAGAATACACCTGCCAAGACAGGAAACACGGGTTCGATCCCTCACCCGGGAAGATCCCACATGCCACGGAGCGACTAAGCCTGTGCTCCACACCTACTGTGTGCTCTAGAGCCCAGGACCTGCAACTACAAAGCCCATGTGCTGTAGCTACTGAAGCCTGTGTGCCCCAGAGCGTGTAGTCCTGCAACAAGAGAAGCCACCTCCAGGAGAAGCCCAGGCACCGCAACTAGAGAAAAGCCCATGCAGCAACTGAAGCCCAGCACAACCAAAAATAAATACAATTTAAACAAACAAACAAAAAAAACCCTGAAATAAAATCTTTAAAAGTGATCATTATAATATAAATAAATAAATCAGATCACAGCACTCCCTGCTTAAACTCACCCCCTCCAACTGCTCCCCACATCACTTAGAATAAAACCCCGATACTTTGCCTTGGTCTGCAAGGCCCTGCAGGACTTGGCCACACTCAGATCTTCTGCTTTCACTCTGGCTCACTTTCTTCTGGCCACACCAGCCTCCTTGCTGTTTCTCATACTCATGGAACTTTTTCCCACACCCAGAGGTCTTCCGTTTCTCCCTCAGCCTTGAGCACTTCCCTGACACCTGCAGTGCTCACACCCTCACTCCAGGCAGCTTCTGTGCAGACCACGCTCTTTCTCTGACCACACCATGTAAACAGCACCTTGCTGCACTAACCATTTACTCGGGTTTGCTCCTCAGCACTTACGTCTACCTGGGTTACATACTGATGTGACTGCTCTCTTATTTCCATCCAGACAAGTTCTTGCTCTGTCTCCACTCTGTCCCCACTGTTAGAATATCCTTTTCTTTTTTTCTCTTTTTGCCACACTGAGAAGCATGCGGGATCTTAATGCCCTGATCAGGTATCGAACCCATGCCCCTTGCAGTGGAAGCTCAGAGTCTTAACCACTGGAAGATTTCCAAAACATCCTTTTCACCTGGCAGGAGCTCTGGGAAGACTCATGGGATGAGCGACTGAGTTCAGCCAGCTCCGCCTCCGGGACATCCTACAGATGCTCCCACTCACTCCCCAGAGACCCTGCATCCTGACCCTCCCTCCCTCATAAGACACACCAGACACTACCCTCCACCCAAGATAATTTTGTTGACCTTTGCTGCCATTTGAATTACAAAAGTGATACTGGATAAATTTAAATTGGAAAAAAAAAAAAAAAAAGAAGTGATACTGGGATGGTTTTCCCCCTTTCATTTCCCAATATGAAATTATAATAGAACATTGAATGTTGCTTTTTAATCTATGTTCTCTTTCCTTCTGAGAGTTTGGCACTCACCTCTGCTCACTCTAGTCTGACCTTCAATTTCCATCCAAAAAGAATATGCAGGTAACAGTGATGGGGCAGGGAGCCATGAGACTCGGGTATTTGCAATAGGGATCATTCCATTTGGAATGGGTACATATCTCTAAGTCTAGTAAGTTAAAAGTTAAATCGTCCAAATTCTGTTTAGGTAGACATGTATATGCTTGGAATGTTGTTGTTTAGTTATTAAGTCATGTCCAAATCTTTTGGGACCCCATGGACTATAGCCAGCCTGCCTGTCTCCTCCCTCCTTGGGATTTCGCAGGCAAGAACATTGTAGTGGGTTGCCACTTCCTTCTCCAGGGCATCTTTCCAACCCACGGATTGAACCTACGTCTCCTGCATTAGCAGGGGGATTCTTTACCACTTAGCCACCAGGGAAGCCGGATGCCTACTATAGTATTAATGAATTAACACACCACAGAGTAAATTAGTTAGTAATGACCAACCTGAACTGACAGTGATTATTTTAAAAAGTAAAAGCCTTTTTATTCTAGAACTGTACCGCTAGTACAGCTGTGACAGGGCTGCGGGAATGCTGACACCCTGCTGTGTGCTCAGCATCTTTGCAGAGTTGCCGGCAGCCCTGAGACCTGTGAAACTCTGACTGACACTAGACAAACCCCAGGTCCCACAAAAGATGGGAGGTTTGGGGCATGAGACAGCTTTGGCTTGAATTCCAGCTCTGCCATCTACTGGCTGGTGGCCCGAACCAGGCCACTCAGCTTCCTGGATCTGCAAGATGGACTTCTCATCGGTGCAAACAGGGGTCATGGGTGCTTGACTTGCCAGGGGCTACGGAGAATACATTCTGAAGGGGGAGTACGAGTGTGTTGAAAAGAAAGCTTAACATCCCACCAAGGGATTTAGGATTAGATAAAGCGACCGAACACGCACGCATGCACATAGAACTATTCCAGCAGAGGGCGCACGTGAGCAACGCCTTGGCAGCAGGAAAGCAGCGGATATCCAGCCAGGAGTTCAGGGAGATAAGTGGGAAATTAAGAGGGTGTCAATGGCACCCCACCCCAGTACTTTTGCCTGGAAAATCTCATGGACGGAGGAGCCTGGTAGGCTCCAGTCCATGGGGTCGCTAAGAGTAGGACACGACTGAGCGACTTCACTTTCGCTTTTCACTTTCATACGTTGGAGAAGGAAATGGCAACCCACTCCTGTATTCTTGCCTGGAGAATCCCAGGGACAGGGGAGCCTGGTGGGCTTCTGTCTGTGGGGTCGCACAGAGTCGGACACGACTGAAGCGACTTAGCAGCAAGACTTATAGGGCACGTGGGCTCCTTAGTGTAAGATACTGTCACACCCATTTTTCAGAGAAGAGAATCAGAGCTCAGCAAAGGTGAAGTCACTCGTCTGGGATCACACAGCAAGACGGAAACAGAGATTGGATTCAGACACAAGTCCTTTCAGCTCTGTTGGGAGCTGGACACCAGTAACACTTCCACTTCTTCATATCAAACTGGGGTGACAAGCGATCCCTACCCCCAGTCACATTGCTGTAAGAACGAAACAGGTCAATATGTGCAAAGGGCTCGCACCTGCTCGTCACAAGATCTCAGTGAGGGTGAGCGCCCTGCATGTCCCCTGCTGGGACCCCCTCCTCAGGAGCACCCACAGTTGTCAGCGAGCATGGAAGCCCCAGTACTAGGAGACACAGACTTCAGGGACAGAGAGGGGACTGAGGGATGGCTCTGCCCAGCAACCTGGGGCTGGACCCCCAGAGCGCAAGCACTGTGACCCAGACCTCGGAGCCCAGCGATGGGCTCAGCAGGGGTGGGTGTGGGGGCACGGCTGCTTGTCCCCTCTGGCACATTGAAGGCCTTGAGTCCTTGGGTGTCAGGGACTTCAGGGGAACTGAAACAGCCAGAGGTTTACGAACTGGACAGACAGAGTCCAGAAGAATCTTGACACTGGCCAGCCTCCCAGCTGCATGGCCTTGGGGAATTCTGTCCTTCAGTTTCTCCTCAGTGAAGGGAGATGATGACAATATGCAGCTACTTCAAGAGGTGACCGGGGAGGGGGATGGGGACTTAGTGTTTAATGGGGACAGAGCTTCAGTTTAGGATGGTGAAAAATCGAGGAGATGGGTGATGGTGAGAGTTGCACAGCAGTATGGATGTACTTAGTGCCACTGAGCTGTACAGTTAAATATGGTTAAGATGGTGTGTTTTATATTACGTGACTTTTACAACAATAAAAAAAAAAAAACGTTAAAAGAAAAGAAAGAGGCCACCACAATAACACGTGCTGGGGATGCAGTCCTGGCTCAGGGTAGGCCCTTCAGCGTTGTTCGCTGCTGCCACTCTTACCGTGCTTCTCTGGTGGCTCAAGTGGTAGAGAATCTGCCTGCAATGCAGGAGACCGGGTTCAAACCCTGTTGGGAAGATCCCCTGGAGAAGGAAATGGCAGCCTGCTCCAGTATTCATGTCTGGAGAATTCCATGGACAGATGAGCCTGATGGGCTACAGTCCATGGGACAGGACGGTCTGTGACTGAAAATGTACATGAGGTGGAGTTGTGTGTACGTTCAGAGGCTTCCATCAGGTTCTCAAGGGGTTCTCTGACTCTTACACCTAAGAAGCTCTGATTGAAGAAGTAGATATAATGGGGAATACCAAGAGGAAGGAGGGGCATGTATGAAGAAGGCAGAGTATACACAACCCATACACATATCACATATTGGTGCTGGCAGGGAGCAAACTGGGAGGAAGGATGTCCCCAAGATGAAAGGTCAGCAGAACAGTGATGGCCATCACATTGCCCTGGAATAATCTGTCTCCACTTTGCTGACAAAGCCATAGTTAAAGCAATGGTTTATCCAGTAGTCACGTGTAGATGTGAGAGTTGGACCATAAAGAAGGCTGAGCACCAAAGAACTGGTGCTTTGGAAATGTGGTGCTGGAGAAGACTCTCGAGAGTCCCTTGGACAGCAAGGAGATCAAACCAGTCAATCCTAAAGGAAATCAGTCCTGAATATTCACTGGAAGGACTGATGCTGAAGCTGAAGCTCCAATACTTTGGCCACCTGATGTGAAGAGCTGACTTATTGGAAAAGACCCTGATTCTGGGAAAGATGGAAAGCAGGAGAAGAAGGAGGCAACAGAGGATGAGATGGTTGGATGGCATCATTGACTCAGTGGACTTGAGCCTGAGCAAACTCCAGGAGTTAGTGAAGGACAGGGAAGCCTGAAGTGCCGCAGTTCATGGGGTTGCAGAGTCAGACTCGACTTAGCAACTGAACAACAACTGACTGTGGCCTCTTGCAGACTGTTGAGTATGGACTGTGCTCAACACCTTCTGACAGACTTGTGTGGAGGGGACCACAGTAGGTAGAATAAGTAAGTCTGGAAGTGGTGATTTTGGAGACAAGTGCCAGAGGCCAGGCTGGGGTTGGGGAGGAAGCAGAGAGAATGGAAATATGGAGGTGACATTCCAGAAGGAGGTGCTGGAGGAGGGGAAGTGGAAACCATGACTTCAGAGCTTTGACCTGAATGATGGCTGGGGTGGGAGCGGGGTGTTGCCAGTGCTGTCCAGAGAAGAGAGGTCAGGAAGGGGACTGGTTGGCAGTGGAACAATGAGCTCCATTCCCAAGACAGTTAGCTTTTTATCTGCACCCGTCTCATCTCTCTGGCTGTGCTATATCTGTTAACATGCTTGGCGTCCTCTCGGTCCTATTCCCCACCTCCCACTGAGCCACACAGCTCGTGCACATAACAACGGCTTGACCAATGTATTCTGATGTCATAACACAGGATGAGGTCAGCTTTGGGCATTACAGAAGAGTGGAACCAGACTCCTGCATCTGAATCTCAGTTCTGCCTGGGTGACCTGGGATGAGTGACATAACCAAGGGCAGCAGTTTCCTTCTCTGAAAACTGGGGACAGTAAGAGAATCTCCCTCACCGGGATGTTAAAGAGGTGAAAGTAGGTTCCTGTCAAGAACTTCCAGCAGTGCCTAATTCCTAGCGATGTTCCACAGGGTTAGAGGTTGCAGTTTTTGTTTTAGTTAACGCATGTGTGCTTCCCTGGCGGCTCAGACAGTAAAGAATCTGCCTGCACTGTGGGAGACCCAAGTTTGATCACTGGGTCAGGAAAATCCCCTGGAGAAGGGAATGGAAACCCACTCTGGTATTCTTGCCTGGGAAATCCCACAGACAGAGGAGCCTGGTGGGCTACAGTCCATGGGGTCACAAAGAGTTGGACATGACTGAGAGACTAACACTTCTACACTTCAGAGAAGCAGTGGCCACAGGATTCAGAAATATCCTTGGTCAAAAGCCCATCCCAGGGTGTGGGAATACTATATTCTCAGCTAGGACTTTTTTTTGGTTTTTTTAGCCAACTTGCACGGTATGTGAGATCTTAGTTCCCCAACCAGGGATTGAACCCATGCCCCTGCATTGGAAGTGTGGAGTCTTAACCACTGGATTGCCAGGGAAGTCCCTTAGGTGGGCCTTTTCTTGCTGTGGATTTAGCTTCCCCACCCCCATCTGCTGGAGCAAAGCTGACCGTTGGTTGGGATGTTGAGTGTCCCCCATTGAGCTCCACCGCAGGGGTGGGTGGGCAGGAATCAAGCTCACCTGCTCTCATCAGGGGAAGAGGGTTGAGGAGGGGGGTACTCACACTCCACAGACAGGTTGAAGGCGGTGGCCCTCTGGCCGTACTGGTTCTCGGCCACACACCAGTACTCTCCGTCGTCCTCGGGTGTGACAGCCGGCAGCTCCAGCTGCAGCTCACTCTCATAGATAACCGTGGCCAGAATCTGCTTCTCCTTGAAGATGGTGAGAATAGGATCCGGGTTGCTCTGTGTGGAGCACAAGATGGAGACTGTCTCGCCCTCCACGGCCACCACTGTCCCGTTCACTGTCGGCTTCCAGGGTGCATCTAGGGGGCAGGACAGGGGGCCAGTGGTCAGAAGCCAGGGGGGCCTCTTCTGCCAGCCAACTCTCACCCCTAAATGTGACCCTCAATACCCTACTTGGAACATACCACCTCAGGACAGCCCGGGTAACCCCAAGCCTGGCTGTCTCGTTTACAGGGATTCTGCAGACACGATGCTTGTGTCTGAGTCCTGGCTATACCCCTTCCCAGCTGTGTGTGGACCCATGTCTTAACCCTTCGGGGCCCCATCTTTTAAATCTGGAAACTAGACTTAAAAATATTCCCAACTTCATAGGGAGTCACTGAGACTAGACTATGACATGCGCTGCTTTAGCCTGAACAAGGCAGATGAAGACCTCTGTCCATGTGGACAGGTGCTGTATAAGGAAATCAAGTATATAGTTGGCAAGATGGGGAGGAGCACTTTGGAGAAAAATAAAGGTGGGATGGGAAGTCAGGGTAGTTATGGCTTTAACTAGGATGTGGAGGGAAGGCTCCTATGAGACTAGAAGGGGGCCGGGAGGAGGCAGCCAGCCGTGGGGATGTCTAGGGAAAGACCGTTTGCGCAGGGCACTCAGAAACTGCTGTGTAAATCAAACACTGCCTGGCGCTCCCATTTTTATTATCCCCAGTCCTGGGCACTTTGCCTCAATAAATATTTATGAGCGAATGAATGAATGAATGACCTCTCCTTGGCTCCAGCCAAGAATCCTGTTTGACCTGCCCCCTCCTCCTGAAGCCCCATAATGTTCCAAGGTGCCCACAGGGGCTGGATCAGGCTTGGGTTCCCCTCAGCCCTCTCACGGGAACTGTAATAGGGCTCATTTTAAAATGCAGATTTCAGGGCTTCCCTGCTGGTTAAGAATACACCCTGCAATGCAAAGGACATGGGTTTGATCCCTGGTTGTGGAACTAAGATCCCACCTGTGTGTGTTCAGTCGTGTCCGACTCTTTGTGACCCCATGGACTGTAGCCTACCAGGCTCCTCTGTCTGTGGGATTCTCCCAGAAGGAACTGGAGTGGGTTGCCATTTCCTTTTCCAGGGATTCTTCCCAACTTAGGGATCAAACCTACGTCTCCTGCATTGGCAGGCAGATTTCTTATGATTGAGCCGTCTGGGAAGCCCCTAAGATTTTAGGCCCACACGATACAGCCAAATAAACAGATATTTAAAAAAATAATAATAATAAAATGCACATTCCTGGGGCCAAGCCCAGCTCTGCTGCTGCTACTAAGTCACTTCAGTTGTGTCTGACTCTGTGCGACCCCATAGACGGCAGCCCACCAGGCTCCCCTGTCCCTGGGATTCTCCAGACAAGAACACTGGAGTGGGTTGCCATTTCCTTCTCCAATGCATGAAAGTGAAAAGTGAAAGTGAAGTCACTCAGTCGTGTCTGACTCTTTGGGGCCCCATGGACTGCAGCCCACCAGGCTCCTCCATCCATGGGATTTTCCAGGCAAGAGTACTGGAGTGGGGTGCCATCGCCTTCTCCGAAGCCCAGCTCTACCCCCCAGGAAACTGAATTTAACAGGCTTTCCTGAGTGCGCAGGGACCACCTCTGATTCTCTCTTTCTATCTCCATCTTCTCCTGGCCAGGAGAAAAGTGCCCAGTAGATGTTCAATAATGAAAGAACTCTTTAACCTGAAACTTCCTCTCCATCTTCATCTCAACTGCAGGCATGGACCTGACCGCCATCGCTACCCTCAACCCCGGCCCCCCAGCTCTGCCCTGGGCGAGGTTGGTTCCCCAGTGCCCGGTGTGTGGGGCGCACAGGGCGGTGACTCACACATGACGCTGAGCTCTACGGTGCGGTTGTCCTGGCCGTAGGTGTTCTCAGCCAGGCAGAGGTAGATGCCGTCTTCGGCAGGGGTCACTTCGTCCACCTCCAGGGACAGGCTCTCGGCCACGGCCTCGCGGAGCACCGTGCCATCCCGCATCCAGGTCAGCAACGGCGGCGGGTTGCTGTCGGCCCCACAGAACAGGCTGACGTGGGAGCCTTCGATGGCCTCGACTGTGGAGTTTATCTCCACGATAACCGGGGGGTCTGCGGCGCGGTGGAAGGACACAGGACCTCAGGGGGCGCTCGCGCATTCCCCGCCCCCGGCCCTGACCCCACCCCCTCCCTGACCCTGACCCCGCCCCGCCCCGCCCCTGGCCCGCACCCAGGCTCACACTTGATGTCCAGGCTGGCGTAGCCCCTCGAACTGCAGAGTAGTGTTGGGGAACGAGGCCTGGCAGCCCAGCCGGTGGCCGTTGGTCTCCCTGGTGGGCACAAAGTGCAGCAGCGACACCTGCACCCAGGTACCCTCCTCCTCGCGCAGCCGCCCCAGCACAGTCGGCTCCCCGAGCCCCTCGTGGCCCAGCCAGCTCAGCTCTGGGTGCAGCTCCGGGCAGTTGTCAGGCACCATGCAGCTGACCTCCACTTCTGTGCCAGCCATCACTTCCGGGGGGACCACGATGTTGGGGGTGTCTACATGAGCCCGGGAGATGGAGGGTGAGGAAGCAGCATCTCCCAACAGCCATCCCTCACCCGCAGGCAACTGTTGGACTCCATTCCTGGCGCCTGGTTCCCTCCCCGCCCTTGGATGCAGAGTTCCCCACAACTGGCTCTTCTCCTGGGTACCGTTCACCCAGAAGCCCTCCGCAGATCCAACGAGGGATGTAATAATAATGGAAACAACAATATAGTGTTCTGAGTACTTCACTGGTGTTTGACTTGCCAGTCCTTCCAGCCATGCTGAAACTAGAGGGTGGGTAATGTTATTTTGCTCATTTAACGGATGAGGAAGCTGAGGCCACTGCTGCTGCTAAGTCGCTTCAGTCGTGTCTGACTCTGTGCGACCCCAGAAACGGTAGCCCACCAGGCTTCCCGGTCCCTGGGATTCTCCAAGCAAGAACACTGGAGTGGGTTGCCATTTCCTTCTCCAAAGCATGAAAGTGAAAAGTGAAA
This sequence comes from Tragelaphus eurycerus, assembly GCA_935064755.1. Taxonomy (NCBI): domain Eukaryota; kingdom Metazoa; phylum Chordata; class Mammalia; order Artiodactyla; family Bovidae; genus Tragelaphus; species Tragelaphus eurycerus. Next base: position 11,704,638 of record CAKXYN010000020.1, read on the forward strand.
GTGAAGTCACTCAGTCGTGTCCGACTCTAGCTACCCCATGGACTGCAGCCTACCAGGCTCCTCCGTCTATGGGATTTTCCAGGCAAAAGTACTGGAGTGGGGTGCCATCGCCTTAGTACCAGATAAAACTGAGCTTCAAACCCTGTTGCTCTTGCTTCATCATCTATGCCCCATGTGTGCGTGCTCACTCACTTTCAACTCTTTGCAAGTCCATGGACTATGTAGCCGACTAGGCTCCTCTGTCCATGGAATTTTCCAGGCAACAATACAGGAGTGGGTTGCCATCTCCTCCCCCAGGAGATCTTCCCAACCCAGGGATGGAACCTGAAACTCTTGCATCTTCCTTCATTGACAAGCAGATCCTTTACCAACTTTGCAACCTGGGAAGCTCTGTGCCCCAGTCAATATATTATATTCCTCAAGAAACTTTTCTCCTTCTCATGTTTGCTTTGCTTTACCTTCCACGTGTGTGCGCGCGCTTGTGTGTGTGTGTTGTGTCCTGGAGCTGTGTCTGTCTGTCTGTGCCAGTTTGGAGTTGGGGGCGGGGTCTCTTTCTGCATCAGGGCTATAATCTGGCTCACATGGTCTCAGAGCTGATGGGGAACCTGAATCTAAGGATTCCATGCCTCTCAGGGCCTCTCAGAAATGAGGCAGTGGACCCTACTCTGCCCAAACTGGCCCAGAGCTGCATTTTATTTGGTATAAACTTAAGAAATTAAAAAAATATATATCTGAAGTAGCAACCTATGCTGAAAATACACAGTTCTGGTTTCCCTTGAAAATTCAGAGAATTTCCTGGCCATTCAGTGGTTAGGACTCCAAGCTTCCACTGCAGGGAATATGGGTTCTATTCCTGATCAGGGAACTAGGATCCCCCATGCCACTTGGCATGGCCCAAAACAAAACAAAACAACAAAAACTCAGACTGCCTGAGATCTATGGCCCTGCATTCTCATGCTACCCCATTTAGCTCGAGCCAGGCTCCGTGTGCCAGGCACTATTTTGAGCACTTGACAACTATTCCCTTATTGAACTTTAAATGCTGTTCTTATCCCCATTTTACAGAAGAGGATAACAAGGCCCAGAGAATTTCAGCAAACTGCCTACAGTAGCCCAGCTAATACAGGGATGCAGAGGCCTTACCGCAACCCCCGAGCCCCACTGCCTTTCTCCTGGGTGTCTCTGAAGAGTAAGAGCCACTGCTTTCCTCTGGGAAGGACAATACAACTTGGGGCCCTGCTTTGCCCCTTTCTGTCATCTGTCTGGTCATGTGGGCCAGAAGCTTGGCACCCCTCCCTCCAGCCAAACCAACAAGTCCTTGGTTCTGCCGACCAGACCTCCCCAGAAGAGCACTGGGAGGGCTTCCTGTTTCCCATGGTCCCCACCCCCAGCACAGCCCCCCGAGACTCACTGATGATGTCCAGGACGCTGTGCTCGGAGAAGGTGTACTGGTTGTAGCCCCCCAGGTCCCCTCGAAAGTAGTATTTGCCGCCCAGCTCGGGGCTTAGGTTGCTGAGCAGGAGGGTGCAGTTGCGCAGGCCCAGGTCCCCCAGGAGGCGGCTGCGTCCCTGGAAGCTCTCGTGCACCACCTGCGTGCGTGACTTGAAGACCACCGGAGGGTAGTTTTTTGGATAGGGGCTGTTGAAGTACCAGACGCCATGCACGACGGCCGGCCGCAGCTCATCAGGGAAGCTGAAGCGGCAGGGGATGGAGACGCACGTGCCCTCAAAGGCCGAGATGGACGATGGCATCCAGGCGCCCCACTGACCCCCACGAGAGGCTGTGGGTGAGCAGGACCGCTGAGGCTGAGAGACACATTCTGCCCGGGTGCCCCCAGTGCCCACTCCCATCACCTCCCACCACCTGAGGGGTCCAGGGACCCCAGCCTGTTCAGGGGCCAGGACCCACAGACCTCCAGACCCCCATGCATTATTACCTGAAATCATAATCCAAAACAGAGACAGTGCCGTGAGGAATATCATTTTGTACAGCAAGTGAGCAGAGCTGGAGAGGGGAGAGGAGAGTGTTCAAAGCCCAGGGAAGACTTCTGGTAAGATTTTGGGAAGCAGCCTGTTCAGATGTTATCTGCTGATGCTATTAGTATTTATGATCACAGACACGTCTATGGCATTAACCATGTACCACCTGTGGTACTCTCCTATACAAATTCATTTGAGGTAGGTGCAAGTATTATCCTGTTTTTGTAGCTGAGCTCCAGCAAGATTGAGTAACTTGCCCAAGGTCACACAGCCAGCAAGCAGCAGAGCTAGGATTCAAGCCCTGTCTGCCTGTCCAGGGTTGCAGACTTCACCACCAAACTGTCCTGACTCTCCATGGGTTTGTTGTTATTCAGTTGCTCAGTCATGTCCAACTCTTTGCGACCCCATGGACTACATGCTAGGCTGCCCTGTCCTTCACTGTTCAGATTCACGTCCATTGAGCCAGTGAAGATATCTACATGGTTAGTGACGTGCTAATAGCTATCTTCATCACCATCATGCCCTTGGGGATCTCCAGAAAGTAAGGAGAGAACCAAGTTTGGATGAGCAAGAGGAAGCAGGAAAAGCCAGAAGAAAGGGAAGTTGGAACCCTCCCCCCTCACCTCCGTCTCCCTGAGTTGGGAATGCCTTCTGGTCCCACTTGCAGCTGTCAGCCGGCCAACCTGGAGCAAGAATCAGACAGGTGCAAGGAAGTGGGGGCCCGAACATCCCCACCCCCGTTCACAGGATCCACCACAAGTCATGGCCGTTGCCAGGCTGCCCACACAGTCTCTGTTGCCCGTGGCCTTTGGATGTCTGAGACCCTCCCACACAGCCTCAGAGCTACTCTGTGGTCACCTCCCGTGGCAAGCCATTATGGAGAACTCCAGGGAAGCAAAGGGAAGCAGCAGCGCTTTGGGGTCGGGGGAGGCGAGGGGTGTGAATGGGGCAAGGGAGCACTTGTCCCATGGCTGAGGCCTGGGGGTGGCAGGCAGGGACCCAGCCCCATCAATGACTGGGTTTCACAGCATCAGCATTCCCAACATGCCGCGGGAATTCCTGCCGCCCTCTCCCGCCCCACAGATGGCCCCTGGTGTCCTCACCCTCCAGAGTCCAAAGCCCAGTTACAAAAGAGGCCTGTTCCCTCAGGGTGAGGGCGCCTCGTCCTGGGGGGCTTCTGAGGTAGGTGGGGTCAAGAGAAGAGCTGGGAACGCCTGGCCGGGCTCTGAGTGGAGCCAGGAAGGACCAGGGACTGGGGTTAGTGAGTCCCTGGCACCCGGCTGCTCCGTGGGTCGCCTCGGGTTGGAGCCAGAGTTTCCAAGTGGCTGCTTTTTTGGCCTCTGACACTGTCTTCCCACGGACAGATGCACGTAGTCAGACACATGCAAATGCTGGTATGAAATGTTACAGATCTGGACAAAACCAGAAGGAGCCGGCTCACCCCATCAGCACTGCTCAGGACCCTGCACACACCAACAGGCACCAGGACCCACGTGCAGCAGATACTCACACATACCTCACCCTCCTGCCTACCACACCCCTGGACAGCTACAGGCGTAGCCATCAGGCACACAAACTGCGTGCCATGCTCCCAAAGGCACTCGAACGTGCACACACATGGAGGTGTGGCTGTGGCCAGACCCACCCAGACCCATGCCGAAGAACACAAGGCAGATGCCGTCTTTATACTTGCCACAGGGAGGTACGGCGGGTAGACACAAGTGAGGGCCATGGGCCCAGACTTATGAACCAAGTGTGTAGACCATGCGTTCTGAATAAGGATCAAAACTGGTTCTTGGGGATGGGGTCCAGAAAAGCCTGAGTTATTATGATGGTTTGTGGCTCTCTAAAGGGCTGTGGTACATAAACATAAACAGTCCATCCATTATCTTAAGATTTCATGGAGGAAGTGGGTTTAGGAAAAGCAAGTCTAAAAGGTTTCCTTAGTGAGATGTTAAAAAAAAAAAGATTGAGAAACACTGACGTGGATTAAGGCTCACTCAGAGAGGTGCATGCACCTGTGCACACACACCCCTGTCGTGTGCTCAGTGCTGGAACCTGCCCATTCAACCCCCCACCCCCACCCCCTCCCCAGATGGCAGGATACAGACCTGTGATTACCTGGGCATCCTTTCTGTCTTCTCCTGGCCCTGGACCACTTCCACCCCAACTGCCACAAACCTAGGAGCCCCAGGGCAGAATCTCCACCAGAGGGGTGCCGAGGCGGGTGCCTCATTCTCTCTCTCTCTGTGGTTTCCTCCCAAAGCCCAGTCAGTGTCCGTGCCATGATCCCAGCCCACGCGCAGCGCGGTCCTGAGCAGCACCCTCCCCCATCCTAAATTAGTGGCAGCTCACAGCCACCATCCACGGCCCAGAACGCCCTGCGTTGCACTCGCCCTGGGTGACCTTGCCCTGTGCTCTCAGCCCGGGTCCTCTGCTCTCCTCCCCGTCCCCAGCCCTCTCAGCAACATTACTCACTTGATGCTCTTGCTTCTGCACCCTCTGCTCCGCCGGCCCTGCTCGCAGTCCCCTGGCCTTCCAGGGTCTAGGCCCCCACTCGCCAGCCCCTCCCCTCCCCCCGGGTGCCAGGGGCCGCCTGCCTCCAGGGCCCAGCTCCTCCCTGCCCCCGGGGGAGGGGGGCACAAAGGGCCCTTGTCACCACAGCGCGAACTGGGCAGCCTGACGCCTGGGTTCCACGAGCTCCTTCCTGGAGGGGCTGGGGGTGGCTGCCTCACTCGTTCCCCACTCCATCCCCGCACACCCTAGTTCTGGGTCCCTGGGTGGAGGGCGGGGAGCACGTCTCTAACATCTCTGGAAGTCTCAGGCTGAGAGGCAGAACGTGTTGTCCTCAGCTTCTGGGGGATCTTGGTGGCAATGCTAGTAATAACCTTAGGCCTGGGAGGCCACAGAGCCCAGTGTGACCAGGAGGAGGCAGGCTCTAGAGCTCGCTCTCCGCTTTAGTCCCCTCCATCCTCCCTAAAGGGTGTTGTCTTTGGTGCCCACACCCTGGTCTATTCTCTTCCAGGCTCTTCTTGCCATCGGAAATGACTTTATGTATTAACTGTCTCCTCCCGTGAGAACATGACCTTCAGGAGGACAGGGCTTTGCTTCCTCCCAATCTACCCTGTGGGCAGATGGACTCCTGAGTTAAACTTCCTAACCACAGAGTGGGTGCACGAGTGTATTCCTCAAATACCCTCACTGGAGGCCTTGGCACTGTTCCTTCCTCCTGGAAACTCCCCTGCCCTACTCCACTTCCCCATCTGCTGCTGACCAGCCCCTCTCTGCCAAGCCGGGCCCCGCTGTTTAAAAGCTGCCCCGGGGGCTTCCCTCATGACTCAGTGGAAAGAATCTGCTTGCCAATACAGGAAACATGAGTTCGATCTCCGGTCCAGGAAGATCCCACACGTCACGGAGCACCCACATCCTTGTACCACAACTACTGAACCTGTGTTCTAGAGCCCATGCTCTGCAACAAGAGAAGCCACTGGCAAGGAGAAGCCCTCATTCCACAATGAAGAGTAGCCCCCACTCACCTCAAGTAGAGAAAGCCCGCGAGCAGCAGTGAAGACCCAGCACAACCATAAATAAAATATTTAAATGCTGCCCGGTCCTTCCATGGCCCTCAGCACCTTGTTCGCCCACCTGCACCCTCAGTGAGCTGCTTCCCCACTGGCATCTGAGCTCAGGCTTCCGCTTGTCTGTCTGTCTGTCTTGTTCACCCTTGTGTTCCCTAGCACAGTGCCTGGTGCGAGAGGGTGCCCAACCCGGGCTGTGCTGACTCTTTGAGCTGGGTGGGGACCCTCTGTGTGCAGATTCCATGGGGATCCTCCTGCCGCCCGAGGCCCAGTCATCACCTTTGCATGGTGGTGGTGTGACTAAGTGTTCAGTTCAGTTCAGTTCAGTTACTCAGTCGTGTCTGACTCTTTGATACCCCATGGACTGCAGCACGCCAGGCCTCCCTGTTCATCATCGACTCCCGGAGTTTACCCAAACTCATGTCCAGTGAGTCGGCGATGCCATCCAATCATCTCATCCTCTGTCGTCCCCTAAGTGTAGTAGTGGCTTGATCGTGAGCTGCTCAGCCACACTAGGGCATCTTCTGTTTTCCTTTGGGCCAGAGCAGTGGGGAGGAAGGGAGGGAGATAGGGCCCTTTCTCCCAAGAGAGAACCCGGCCCTGAGGTACAGGGATGGGTGGAGGCAGGGAAATCCCCAGACTGGGGAGTGAGGAGTCAGAGGAGCTTGGGAACCGAGAGGGGGGGCAATGAGTCCCACCCCCACCTCAAGCTTCATGATGTCAGACTCTGCCCGTGCCTTTCCCAGGCAGGGACAAAGGCCCATTGAGAGTGGGGTGGGGCCTGAACGCCTGGGTCCCAGAGAAGAGAGGGACCTGATGCGTGGGCTTTGGAGGGGGACACGGAGATCTTGGAGGACTCAGATGTCACAGCCTTCCACATCAACACCAGCCACGTTGGAGTTGTGTGTCTAGTTTGGGGGGGTCCACCATCTCTCTGGGTGTGAACCAAAGGCTGTCCCTGGGGGCGGGCTGCACAGGTGAGTGTGTCCCACAGAGGGTGCTATTGCTGAGATCTGCACCCCGGGGCCCCAGCCCAAAGGAGGACTCAGGGACCTGAGAGCCTGTGCCCGCAGAAAGGTGAGGTGCCACTCAGATCCAGCTACCAGTGCTGCCCAATCACCAGGTCTTTCCAGGCAAGGCAGGTTTACTAGGGTGATTGTGACAAAGCCTCATAAATCAGGTGGCTTAAAAAATAGTTTATTGTCTCATGGCTATGGTTTCACCAGTAGTCACGTACAGATGTGAGAGTTGGACCATAAAGAAGGCTGAGTGCCAAAAGACTGATGCTTTTGAACTGTGTGTTGGAGAAGACTCTTGAGAGTCCCTTGGACTGCAAGGAGATCCAACCAGTCCATCCTAAAGAAGATCAGTCTTGGGTGTTCATTGGAAGGACTGATACTGAAGCTTCAATACTTTGGCCACTGATGCTAAAGAGCCATTTCACTGGAAAAGACCCTGATGCTGGGAAAGATTGGGGCAGGATGAGAAGGGGACAACAGAGGATGAGATGATTGCATGTCATCACTGACTCAGTGGACATGAGTTTGAGCAAACTCCAGAAGATAGTGAAGGAGAAGGAAGCCAGAATCGGACACGACTTAGCATTGAACAACAGCAACCAATTGTCTCATGGTGCTGGAGACTAGAGGTCTGCAAGTCCACGTGGTGTTCTACTATATGTGGGTCTCTGTGTCCAAATTTCCACTTTTTATTAGCACACCGAAGCTACTGGATTAGGACCCACCTAATGACCTCATTTTAATGTGATTATCCCTGTAAAGACTCTATTAAAGGACATCCCTGATGGTCTAGTGATTAAGACTCCGCACTTCCAACACAGGGGATGGGGGTTTGATCCCTGGTGCAGGAACTAAGACCCCACATATTGAGCCAAGCAATTAAAAGAATTAAAAAAAAAAAGACCTTATCACCAAATGAGGTCACAGAATTGCATTGGGGGTTAAGATGCCAACATTTACATTTAATTAATTAATTTATTTATTGGCCATGTGGCTTGCAAGATCTTAGTTTCCCAACCAAGGGTCGAACCCAGGCCCCAGCAGTGAAAGCACTGAGTTGAGTTCTAACTTACCAGGCTGCCAGAGAGTGAAAGTCACTCAGTCGTGTCTGACTCTTTGCAACCCCATGGACTATACAGTCCATGGAATTCTCCAGGCCAGAATACTGGAGTGGGTAGCCATTTCCTTCTGCAGGGGATTTTCCCAACCCAGGGATTGAACCCAGGTCTCCCGCATTGCAGGCAGATTCTCTGTATCATCTGAGCCACCAGGAAAGCCCTGCCAAGGAAACCCCAGCATATAAATTTCAGAGGGACCTAGTTCAGTCTGTAACAGCAAGAGTTCAGATTTCTATGTGAAATATCTCAGTCTTTAGGTATTTGCCCAATTTTTACCTAAAAACATTGTACAGACTGAGCAAAACTCATCTCAGGACAGAATCAAGCCCTTGCACCCCCTTGCTCCACATGCTCTTGACTGGGAGCAGGTGCTTGGTCTAACACAGAGGCGCTCTCTGATGTCAGCCAACAACAGGAGTCTTCGAAGTGTGGCCCCCAGGCCAGCAGCAGCAGTATCAGCTGGGAGCTTGTTAGAAATGCTCATTCCAGGACCCTACACTGGACTTGCCAAATCTGCCTTTCACTAGGCCTTCTGGGAGATTTGGGTGCACAATGATGTTTGGGTACCTCTGCTTCCCATCACTAGGACCACCTGGAGGACTGGCTAAACTGAGAGAAGAGCACTGGTGTGGGGATGACCCTGGCGGTCCAGTGGCTAAGACTCTTTGCTCCTGATACAGGGGGCCCAGTTTCACTTCCTGGTCAGGGAACTAGATCCCACATGCCGCAACAAAGATTCCGCATATTGAAATTAGCATCCAGTGCAGCCAAATAAATAAAAATAAATATTTTTTCAAAAAGCCCTGGTGTCATCAAATGCAATCAACAATTTTGAGTTTCCCACCTCCGGGGTATTTATTTATGAGGAGGATCTGAGAGGCCTCCATCTCCTCTGTCAGTACTAATCCTTCCCGTTGATGAGGCATTGGACGGTTTCCAAAACCGCTTCACACTCTTCTGTTGCTGAGCATCATGACAGTCCAAAGAACTGAGGACTCTAGAAGCTTCTCTCCTTTTACAGATGAAGAGGTGGGGTTTCAGAGTAGGGTGAGGACGCCTCAGAAATCCCACAGCTGAGAGGTGCAGCCAAGCTCCCCACACAGCTCTTCCTCTCCCTGTCCTTCCATCTCTGTTTAGGAAAACTTCTGGCAGAGGACGAGCCTCTTGTGGCTTCCAAGGCAGAAGCTGATGGTGTGCAGAACCAATCTGGCTCCCAGCTGGGTTTAGTTTGGCTCCCAGAGTGTTGATTTAAAAAAAAATTGGATTCCTTTCATCAGTTGCCAAGATTTTAGGAATCAGGAAATTTCACATAAAAATAAGGATCGCCACCTTCTTTTGAAAAGTAGCTCTAGTGATGTTTGGCCTTCCAGTGGGTGCGGCAGCCCTGCCTGGCAGCCCTCGTCGAAGGGGCCCCCAGCCTCCCCTCTCCCTATCTTTTCACGACACTGAGCCAAGTGGCTGAGGCCCTTTATCATCGTGCTAGCGCCGATGTGCTCTCACGCGCTAAGATGATAAGGAAATGCATCTTGCATCTCCTCTTCTATCAAAAGTGGGCAAATCACATAAATGGAGAGGAATATAGTTTTCAGGAAGAAAGGGAGGAATTCAAGCCCTGTGGAGGTGAATGGTATTGTTCTATGCGTCCTAGGCCAAGTGTGTCCTTACTGAGAACATACAATTGAAGACGCTCCTGTGAAACAAATCCCTCAGGCCTCACTCATTTACTGCACCTGTCTGCTCCCTGAAGGCCAGTGGTTCGCAAACTTTTTGGTCTCAGGACCCCTTTATACTCTGAAAACTTGTTAAGAACTTCAAAAACCTTTTGTTCTAGTGAGTCATCTCTATAGTTGCTTTATCTATTAGAAATTGAGACTAGGTGTTTTTTATCTTTTATTGTTTTTTTGGCTGCACTGGTTCTTCGTTGCTACAAGTGAGCTTTCTCTACTTGCAGCCAGTGGGGGCTACTCTCTAGCTGTGATGTTCAGGCTTCTCATTGCTATGGCTTCTCTTGTTGTGGAGCCTGGGCTTAGTTGCCCCACAGCATGTGGGATCCCAGTTCCTATAGTAGGGATCGAGCCTGAGACTCCCAGATGGGCAGGCAGACTCTTAACCACTGCATCACCAGGGAAGTCCCGAAACTGGGACATTTTTAAAGCACAAGACACAAAGCACACCATCCGCTAGCTGTTAGAAGGATAAGATCAACACATGTCACGGGACCTCTGGTGAGCTCCACAGTCTGTTCTCAAGAGAATGAGTATGAGAAATATAGGTAGCATCTTTAGTTGTCTCCACTTCGTGGGGCCCTGGGGGAGTCCCCAGACCTTGCTCTGAGAACCCTTGCTAGGGATCTGAATTTACCCCTGTTTTTAAGAAGATACCCCTGTTTTCCTTCAAAGAGGAAACTTGAACTTTCACTCCCTGCTGTTGCAAAGTAAATCCAAGGTCTTTTGAAGCAGCGGAAGAAGAGAAAACATATCCTTCATCAAGCTTCCTTGCGACCTCCCAGTACACACAGACCCTGCGCACCCCACCGAGGAGGACTGGCCCTCCGAGACAGGGCCCAAGACAAGCCTCTGGCCTAGACCTGGCCAGGGAGCAAAGACAACAGAGACTCTGGTTTGGAAAACAGGAGCTGGAACCAGCCATTTTATTTCAAGACTATTCATCGAGTGTTGGAGGGCAGCAGGAATAAATAAGGGAGAAGGGCATGGAGGGTGGGGATTTGGGGGGGGTGGTCTACGTCTTGCAGCACATCCCACACGTGCCTTTACGACAGCAGCCACAGCAGAAGATGCAGATGGGAATGTGGGTGTCTCGTCTCCATCTCTGGAGCACGGGCTGTGGGAAGGAAGGGCAGTGAGCCGGGCGTAGGGGGCGCAGGCATGGGAAGGCGGGCGAGGCTCAGAGGGGAGTCCCAGGGGCTCTCACCGTCAAGCCAGCTGCCGCTCCAGCTGTGTCCTGGGTTTGGAGGTCTGTGAGCTGTTGTGTCTGTGAAAAGCAAAAGGGGGTACTGAGGACGGCAGGGCCCTGGCAGAGCTCTCAGTCTAGCTCCCCGGAGCAGTGCCTCCCCAGGGGTTGGAATCTCCTGGCTCAGCTGGAGTCCCAGGAGTGGCCTTTCATTCGGACCTTTCCTCTCCTTCCCACCGGCGGTTCTCCTGTCTGCAAACATCCCAGATCTGTCTCCTCCTCTCTCTGTAGCTGCTCACTCTTCTGTAGGACCCTCCGTGGCCCGGAGGCCCGTCCCCACCCTGTATCTTGCCCCTTACAACCCATTCCCCACGTGTTATCAGTCAGATCTCAGCTTTCCCCATTTTCCAAGCCTGCAGGGCTTCCTCTGCACTTGCCTATAAGACTTGGCATGGCCAGCCGTTGGTCTCATCTGTCTGCAATTACCATCTCCTTCACTCACCCAGCCCTCTGCTCCTTGGGTCCACCGTGCTTGCCCCCACCTCGGTCTCTGCTGGCTGCCCCCTTCTCTTATCCTCCCAAACATAGGTCAAATAACATTTTCTCACAAAATAGCCAACCCCCACCATCACTCTCCCACCATCTTTTACGTTATTCATGGAATAGCATTTCCTAAACACAAGTATTTCCTTGTTTTAAGTTCATTGGCTGGTTTCCTGCCCAGGATGTATGAGAATATTCATGAGAATATTCAAGCTCCATGAGACTATTAGAGCTTGGTCACCGCTGTCTAGAACAGGACTTACTGCCGAGCAGGCACTCAGTAAATCACTGTGGAATTAGATCAGGGCTCCCAGACCCTGGTGCTTGGTACTCCATCTCTGCGCTCTGAGCAGCTGCCTGTCCCCCCTTCCCTTGGCCTGAGTTCCAACCCCGTGCTGGGAGTCTCTCGCTGCCCTCCACAGTCGTCTCCCAGGGGCCGTAGCAATTCCGGCTGCCCTCCAGGGTCCCAGGCCCTATGGGCTCTCACCTGCGGCGGGAGAACGGAGCCGCTGGTCAGGCTGAGCAGGACAAGGAGCAGAAGGCAGGTGGCCCGGATCTGCGTGTTCAGTGCCATTGTGCTGTCTGTCTGGCCGTCCTGCCGTTAGGTCTAGGACTTGCTCTGGTGTCTGGGAGCCCAGTTGGTTGCTTTTATGGGTCCTCCTGGGGGAGGTGGGGATGCGAAGCCCTCTCCCCCTTTGGCCCGACTCATTTCCAAGAAGGTGGTGGCGCCGAAAAGGCGGGAGAGATAAGCGGGAACAGAGGTGACAGGGAACAGAGTTGTGTCACCCTCAGCCGACAGAGGTGTGTCCAGGAGGTGGGGCAGACACGACCGCTGACACACGCCTCTAGTCAGCCACCTGGGAGACACTTTCCCTGACATGACATCAACTTGTTGATTTCAGGAAAAAAATTCCCTCTTTTGCCCCTGCGGTAGAATAGACTGAAGAGCAGGAGTAAGGTTTCTTCCACCCCCAACCGTTCCTGACCTCATCATTCATAAGCAGTACAGCTGTTACTTCCTGGGCCCCTCATCACTCACCCACCATCTTTTATGTTATTCATGAACAGCATTTCCTAAACACAAGTGTTTCCTTGTTTTTAAGTTCACTAATTCCCTGACCACGATGTCAGCTCCATGAGAGTATTCTTCTCTCATCTACTTTGTTCACAGCTTGGTCACCACTCTCTAGGATAGGACTTAATGCAGAGCAGGCACTCAGTAAACCACAGTGGCACTGGATTGAGGTTGGCTCCTGGGAGGGAACACCGTGACGCCCATGTTCAGGAGCTCGTGTCCACGGGAGCCCCCAGCACACGTGTGGGGTTTCTCAAGGGTCAGAACCTTAAGACGTGGCCCTGTGGATCTGGGAAATGTTCCTGTGAAGTTTTGGCCAAAAAGGACAGTGGTGACAGTAATAGCGAACATCCGATGATTGCACCTCACGAGCCGACAGGTACACTGACTCATTTCTGTGTTAACTCAGCCCGTGCGACCTTGCCTCTGGGCAGCTCCTGCCTGCCCCATCCCGGGCTCTGCTCTGCTTTGAGGGCCCTAGCTGCCTTCTCAGCCACTGACCGCCCCGGCTTTGCAAACCCTGCTCCTGGGAGAGGAGCCCACCTAAGGCTTTTTAACTAAACATTTATTATTTATTTATTTATGGCTGCCCTGTGGTCTTTCATTGCTGCACATGGGCTACTCTTCCTTGTGGTGCCTGGGCTCATTGCGGTGGCTTGTCACACAGCAGGGCTCTGGAGTGTCTGCGCTTCAATAGTTGCAGCGCACAGGCTCGGTAGTCACAGAACATAGGCTAAGTTACCCCATGGCTTGTGGATTCTTCCCAGACGGGATCAAACCCATGTCCCCTGCATTGGCAGGTGGATTCTTAACCACTGGACTCCCATCAGGGAGACTCATCTTCTTCACTGTTTAGGGAGAGGAACTGAAGACAAAGATTTAAGACACTGCCAAAGCTTGGTCAGCCAGAGGCAGAGTTGCGCCTCTGGCCTGGGTCGTGTCCTCATCTCCAGGCTTTCCTGCCTCCAGAAAACACAGGAGGGCTTGGTGGGTCTGCTGGACCATGCTTGTACTGGCTCAATGAGCACACTGTGTGCATCCCAACTCCAGTTGGGAACATCATGTTGGCACCTTGAAACCCCCACTGGTGGGTGTACTTAAACCACAGACATTGGCAAACACTACAAATCAGGCTTTTCTTTGGAGGGCTGGCTTCCTGCATATGATGGAAGAGGAGCTGAACCAAGGATGCCTGGCTGTGGCAATCTCATTGCTACATACAACCTGAACCATCTTAGGGTGCACACAGCCCAAGGGAACAGCAGATCATGACTTCAGAGACAGGTCCTTGGCCATCTTCTCTCTCTCATTCCCAGGCTACCCAATGATAACCCTACGAGCCTGGAGATGGTGCTGCCAAGGAATGAACTTTTCTTCCTGGCCCTGACCTGCTGCCAAGGCCCACTTGAAAAGCATGAAAACAGGGGACCCTGGGAAGTAACAGTTTCCTGCCATCTGTTAGGCTCCCCTAGCTGCACACAGCCTCACTCTCCAACAGAGGAATGGCTAGGACAGGAGACAGGGCTCTCAGAGGGAAGGAAGAAAGCAGCCGGGAGTATCTGGGATGGGTGCGGGGTGGTGAGCTCAGCAAGGTGACCAGACCTAGGTTCTGGGAGTGGCTGGAGTTGCATGGGGGCTGCATGCTCACCCACAGGAGACACGGCAGCACCCCCCAGGCATCACTGCATCATCTCAGCTCAGGCCAGGTTTCATCATCAACCAGGGGCAGGGGTCACAGCACAGGCGCCAGAGTCACGGTGCAAGGCGACAGGCTGACGGGCCAAGCCTGGCTCCCTGGCCATCTGCCCTCCCTGAGGGTGGGGGGCTCAAGGCCAGGCCCCACCATTGGCTAGTGCAGAGGGGAGGGCGTTAGCCCAGAAGGGCAGGGTCAGGAGATAGTCCTGTTTTTAGGAACTGGTGACATGAAAGACCCCAGCCTCTCCTCCAAAAAATGTGGCATATCCTTGACCCTGGCTCCCCCTGCCCCCCACACCACATATGCACCACCTGGGGCCTCAGAGACACTATTCATTCCTGAATTCCTCCGTCTGTACAACCAACAGACTGGGTACCGGGCAGCGCGGGATGGCCGGGACTGGTACACAGCCACGAACAGAAGAGCGAGGTCCTGTCCCCGGGAGCCCTGCATAGACCCCAGATCCCCTCCCCACATCTGAGATGGACAAATACACAGACAGACAAGGCGGGGCCACATGGGGCCAGTTTATTGCAGTTAAATACCTCTCTCTCTCTATTTTTTTTGTCCATTTTTTCCATAAAGAAAATTAGAACACACTCACACACCCAGAGGGGAGCAGGGTTCCAGAAACAAGAGGTGGGGTGGGACGTGGCCTCCCTGCTTAGGTCCAGGCCCCCCGCAGGACCCCCTCCTCCCCATAAGCACCCTGGTCTCAGTACCTCGAGAGTCCGAGGAGGCAGCGGGGTGTGGCAGGGGCTCTGTCCTCCTCCCTCTGGCCTCCAGGTGAGACCACCAGAAGTGCCGGGTTGAGTGGGGGCCGGGAGAAGGGAGACGGACAAATGGGGGAGGGGATATGGTTTCCAAGTTGAGGAGGGCGGTGGGCGTTTATCCACAGAAATGCATTATTTCTCCCCATTTTTTTTTGTTAAAAATCTACTATAAAAAACGCAGCTGGGGGAGGGGCGTCTGTCCCTCTCTGTGCTAAGGGCTGGGGAAGGGGACGGTGGGGGCCCGGAGGCGGCCCCCGCCGCATGGTAGGTGGTGTCACTGCCGGGCGCTCTCGCCCACCATCTCCAGGTTGTGCTGCTGCAGCTGGGCGCGGAGCACGGCGTTCTCGTTCTTCAGCTCCTCGATCTGCCAGACATAACGGGGGACAAGCAGCCAGAGCTGGCTCCCTGCGTCCCGGGGTTCCTGGGTGCCCCCCTGTCCCCGTCCTCACAGCCCTGTGGCTCACCTGTTGCCGCAGGAGTTCATTGTCCATCTGCAGCCGCTCGGCCTCCTTGAAGGTCTCCTGCATGCGCTGGTTGGTCTGGCGCAGCTCCCGGATGTAGTCGCAGGCCTTTGACAGGATCCCTCCTTTACTCTGGGGAGTGGTGGGCATGAGCATCAGTGAGCACTGCCTGGCAGCCAACGCCCACCAGTCGTCTCAGCCTGAGACGACTCCCGTGCCCAGCACTCAAGACGGATTCTCTGCAAGGGGGTTGGGGGACCAGGGGGACACTCACCGCTCCCGTCTTGCTATTATCTGCATTACAATCTGGAATGATTTTTGAAAGCTGGACGATCCAGTTGTTGATCTTGTCCCTCCGCCTCCTCTCCACTGTGGCGAGAACAGTAGGAACAAGGCTGTGTCCAGCGTGCTCCCTCTGTGCCTGGGCGAGTCACCTCCGGAGGCAGATGCCACGAGAGCTGAGGCCACCGAGGCATAGCCGGGCCCACCCAAGGTCACATGGCCAGCAAGTGCAGGGGCCTGACCTGAACCCAGGTAGCCGGCTCCAGCCCGCTCCACATGGTTCCTCAATAGGAACCAAGAAACTCAAGTGCCACCTTCAAGTGCCACATGTACCCTCAGGGAAGCATCAACAGCTGAGGGGCTGCGGGGTTGGTTCTGTTGGTTGGCCCAGCAGGTTTTGAAAAATTTGAGTCAACATTTAAAAATCAGAAATGTTCACATAACAACTGGCCTCTTTTGAAAAAAGGGAGTTGTGGCACAGTGGGCACGTGTCTTTGGGAGGCAAGAAGGGGCCAGAGTCCCTTTACACAGGACCCGGATGACCCTTTCTGGTCCCCACAGCCCCTGAACTTGATTCTCCATGGCGGTACTCATGTATCCCGAGTTCTGGACCCCAGAGTCCTGTTTTTCTCTTCATCATTAAAATCCCAGTCTGACCACATCTCACTCCACTTACAATCCTTCTCCATGGCCCTGGCAGCAAGCCTCAGCTTCCCCGGCTGGCACTGCAGTTCTCAGGGGCCTGGCCCGTCATCAGGGCATTGGGTCACCCAGAAATACCACAAACCCTACCTTGAAGGCCAGGTTTGACAAGCTACTAGCAGATTTTACTTGCAAAGTCCCGATGTGTGATTTATTTTATAACACTCTGCTCTGTCTCACTCTGTCTGCTGAGTTGATGGCAGCTGCCTCCTGCACACAGGGCTCGTATGCATCCCTGCTGTGGCCTGTCACGACTTATGACAGTGGCCTGGGGGCTGCCTGCACTGCAGCCTGAGACCCCTGGTTTGGGGCTCACTGAGAAAGCTGTCCCAGTCTTTCCTCACCTTCTAAGCACAGTACGAGGCACTGCTAGGGACACACAAGAAAGCCCAGTTGGCCCCACAGTCTCACCCTCCTGCCAAGGCAGGCCATGGACAAATGCAGGTGGTCACTATAGGGAGGGGAGACTGTGGGTGGGATTTGGAAAGGAGGGTATTTTCTCAGGTTTGGGCAACTGGGGGAGAGGGTCGGGATGCGAGTGAGAAAAGTGGGGTGGGCCAGAAGGCTGCCCTTGACCCCCTCTCCTCCTGAGGCCAGCACTGCCCCTCAACCCAGCTGTTCCCTCAAAGAACGTGCCTGGCCACTAGAGGAAAACCCGACTGTCTTCCCCTGCGCTTGCTTTTGTCCTCTCGCTGCTGACCGGTCCTTCCAAGTGCTCCCACTCTGGCCTCAGTGACAACACCCTCTCACATGGACTTGCTTCCTCCCTCATTCTCCTCTCTTGCCACCCACAACCTCCCTTTACCACAAGGATAAGAATATTGCCCGGTATCGCGCTTCGCCTGACCCTGGCCCTGTGCCCCATCACTACCCTGGTGAGTGAACCTTCCCAGTCAGGGCGGCCATGTCTTACGGTCTTTGGGGACTTTGTGGCCCCAAACAGCAGCTGAGCTAAGAGTCTGCCCCAGCCTCCACATCCATTCTGAGGTGCCAGCTGAGGAGCTCGCGAGGAGACAGCTGCCCTTTGCTACCCTCCTGCAGTCTGGCATCCTTGAGCCTGGGTCCCACGCTGCAGCCGCATCCCATGCCCACTCCTCGCTTCCTCACTAGGGGCCAGGCTGGGGCTAGGGGACACCTCTAGCTTGTATTCACTTCTTCAAAATTTACTGCTTGCCCTACTGTGTGCAGGGGACTCTGCGAGGCCAGTCCATGGCGGACTCAACCGCTGTCGTGCCAGCACTCACAGCACCAACGTGAAATTCATATGAATGGGAGACACTGACACCACAGACTGGGAGTTACAAGTGAAGACAGTACCCAGTGCCTGGGGGTGCCAGGGCGGAGTGCTGCTTTCAGCATGGGGTGGGGTGCACTGTCTCTTCAAAGGTTTAGAACGGAAAGAAGGGGGCTGGCTTCTGAGAGGAAGGACAGTAGGCAGACACGCATCTTGAAACCAAGAAAAGGCGACATGGAAACACTTTGGCGGGCGCAGGAGTTGGGGCAGGGGGATTGGAAAGGGTGGCAGAAATAGGTTGTAAAGGCCTTGAATGCCCTGTCGGTGGGTCTGGACCTTGTGTTCTCTTCCCCGAGGGGTCTAGGCCCTCGAGTCTGGGGCCCTTCTTGGCATGTGGTCAGGCCTGTGGCTTGGGGAGACCACTTCGGCACAACTGAAACGGAGGAAGACCAGTCAAAACCAAGGCCATGTCTGTTCTTCAGAAGGCTTAAGTCACAGCCATACATTTAAAACACAATTTAGAGCAAAATCTGCCAGGACTAATGGGAGAAATGGGCAAACCCACAAATATGAGAGATACCAAGACTCCTCAGTAACTGACAGAACAAGTAGACAAAAAAATGAAGACAGAAAATCTGAACACTGTCAGCCAACTTGACCTACTTACCACTGATGGAACACGCCACACACATCAGCAGATATGTCTTTTCAAGCACACACAGAAACTTTCACCAAGACAGACTGTATTTAGGGTCATAAAATCAAGTTTCAATAAATTCCAAAGGACTTAAGTTATATACAGAGTATGTTCTCTGATCACAACAAAACTCATTTACAAATCAGTAACAAGAGGATACCAGGGGACTTCCCTGGTGGCCCAGTGGTTATGAATCCGCCTGGCAATTGCAGGCGAAGTGGGTTCAACCCCTGCTTGGGGAGCTAAGACCCCATATACTGTGGAGCAACTAAGCCCTCACGCCACAACTAGAGAGTCTGGGCACTGCAACTAAAGATCCCACATGATGCAACAAAGGCCCAAAGCAGCCAAATAGATAAATGTTAAAAAAAAAAAAAAGATATCCAGAAAACCCATAAACATTCGTAAGTTAAACAACACATTTCTAAATAATCCCATGGGTCAGTGAAAAAATAATCAGGAAAACAAGAAACATTCCAAATAGAATAACAAGAAAACACAACGTATCCAAATGGGAAGACGCTAAAGCAGTATAAGACTGAAATCTACAACTATAAAAGCTTGTATTGAGAAAAAAGAAAGGTTTAAAAATCACCTTAAAAAGCTGGGGGAAGACACCCAGCAAACTAAACCGCAATTAAGCAGAACAAATAAACTGGTCACAGTATGAGTAGGAACCAATGAAATAGAAAAAGCAACTAAGCAATCAGTTTTCACGTAAAGATCCGGATTTCTGGCTTCTTCAGAGGTTGAGTAGTGAGCCCAAGTTCTGACACAGCAGCAATGGCAGGCACTGTGAGACCATCCTTCAGGCAGGACAGACACACTAGCCCCCAGTCACTACTGGGGACCACCACTCCCCTTTCTGCTACACTAGGTTTCCTGACTTCCTTGGGGCCCTGAAGACATCTGCCTGCGGCCCAGAGATGGGCCCCTGTGGTATCAAGAAACATGGCAAAGAGGGAAAAGCAGAAAAGGTCGATTGGAGGTCCACTTCAGCACAGTGTCTTGGGTCCTGCGGCTGTGAGGGACAAAGAGGGTAATGCTGAAGTGGCCTGGCTCTCAGGTCTGGCTTGGGTAATCATGACAGGGACCCCTCTTGCTGCTCTGGAAAAAGGCAGCTTTGGGAAGGAGGGACAACGGCAGGTTCTGGTTTGGACAAGTTGAGTGTGAGATGCTTCAAGGATAACCAGCAACAGAAATTTGGAACGAGCACCCCAAAATATGGGTCCGGAGAAGCACGAGAGAGATGGAGCAGAAAGACAGCTGTTGGCGGTGCACGGGGTGGGGGAGCCCTGGGAGGACATCAGGGAACGGTCTCATCTTTTTGAAGTCACATACTTTTCTGGAGAAAGCCCGAAGACCCTCTCCTGGGAGAAATGACACACACCACCATCTGGGGATAGGGACTAGGGGAGACTGACCGTCCCTGGGCCTGATGGTTCACTCTCCTGACCACTGGAAGAAGGGGCTGGACCCCAAGAGATACTAACAGCGAAAGCAGCTTCCCAACTTTACCCATCATGAAGAGTCACCTGGGGAACTTGTTTTAGCGCAGACTCCCAGACACCCTCGGACCTACCCATTCAGCATCTCGTGAGGACAACCTAGAGATGGTGATCATTAACAAGCTTTCCAGGTGACCAGGAAGCCCTGCCCTCAGGAACAGGCTCGGAAGGAGAACCAGGGCAAAGAGGGCAGAAAGGAACGTTCTCGAGAGGAGGGGAAAGGGCAGGGCCAGATGCTTGGAGTGCAGGCAGGAAAGGAAGCCAGTGGATTTGGCAATGAGGTCGTCAGGGGTGACCTTAAATGGAGCCGTTTTGGTAGAGAAATGAGCCAGATTGCCAAGGGTACAGGGAAGCTGCCGGGCAGAGGGTGGGTCAAACGTTCTGCAGGTTAGGAGAGAGTGGGCTGGCTGCAGCTGGTCAGAAAGGGCAAGGTCATGAGCAGGACTGACTTTTATAGGATGAGGAAGAGTCAAGACTTTGGAGCTGGATTAACCCAGTGAGAGGCACAGTGACAGCAGGGTGGAGAGTGACTGGCTCATCTTCCAAGAGTCGTCTGCTGTGGTCTTAGCAGGGAGCACACTAGCCTGGGGGTAGCTGAGGGCTCACGTCTCAACGCGCTGCACCCTCACTATGAGCCTCTGGGGTAGTCAAGTTAACACATTCGTACCCAGGACTAAACAGGCACAGAGATGAAGAGCCAGTCCAAGGTCACACGACTGGTATGTATGTAGCAGAGCTGGGACTGCCCGGGAGCCAAGAGGAGACCCCTCAAACCCACCACACCCCAAAACCAAGCTCACGCTCACTGCTTCCCTTTAAATGCACCTGACCCCATCATAAAATCCTGATTCTTCAGCCTTGGCCTCTTCTGCCCTACAGCTTGTCCCCTCCCCTGACCCCCTTTCACGCCCTGTCCTGTCTGAGGCCCACAGCTGCAGTCACCTTCTATTTTCCTAGCTTCTGGCATCCCGTCACCCTTAGTATCCAGTCTCCACAAACAACCCCTCTGCTGACTTCCCCTCGAACCAGCACAAAGATCCAGGAGTGGGGGCCCTGGGAAGGCCTGTGACAAGACCCATGTGATCTGGCCCTGGCCAGTCCTCCCATGACTCTGCCAACTTCCTCTTTCCTTTCCTGAATTCTGCTCTTCTTCAGTCACACCGAGTCTGTTCCAGCTCGGGCTGGGTGTTTGTACTTGCTTATCCCTCGCTGTCTGGGACTCTTCCTCAGGATTGTGGCCAGCCCATTCAGGCGCCTGTTCAAGTGTCACTTCTAGAAAGGCCCACAAAGCTCCCTGCCGCCATAACCCTCCAAGTCCTTACCAGCCTTATCTTCCTTCACATGACACATGACTTACGTTTCCTGATGTCTTATTGCACCTTTGTGTAGTTCCTGACTCTCCCACCAGAATGAACACCCTTAGAGCCAAGGTGCCTGTTCCATTATCTGGGTGTATCTGAGGCCTAGAACAGGGGCTGGCACCTAGCACATATACACTGAGTAAAGGTCTGAACTCACCGAGCCGCTCAGAGCATAGTAGCTGCGTCAGCCACCCCCTATCAAACAGTGAGGACTCTCAAGGCCTCACCCTGACATTCAAGGCCCTCCTTGGCCCTCCCAAGCACTCCACAAGGAACTTCTGCTACAACCAAACCAGCACTCCCAGAGCAACCCTTCTCCACTCTGACTTCCTGTGTTTCCCTCTGCTGGACAGGCACTCCCAAAGGCCACCTCCCTGGGGAAGTATCACCTGCTCCTCCAGTCAGTGTTCAGTGACACATTACCTTGAGCCACCCTGAGTTTCCTAAACACTCCACGCTAGGTCCCATACCTAGCACAGGGCACATACTGCCCAGCCTAGAATCCTCCTTCAGGAAGTATCTGCCGAATGACGGCTATTTGGGTGGAAGTGTTCCCTGGACACGTTCATGCTTCGGCCTCAGCTAGAGACACAGACTGCCTGCAATTTCATTTCAGATGTACACTCTCTCAGATCAGAGCTATTTCTGGAAGCCAGGCTAGCAGTGGGGTGGGGGGCTTGAGCAAACCAGCTGCCACATCGGAAGGCAGGTCCAGCTGTGCCAGAGCAGCCCAACTTTCCCAGAGGAGCAGAAAATCCACACATGAATGTGAAACTTGCTATTTAAACTGCTGGTCATTACTTTAGAGTCACCAGCCAGGATGACAAATACACTACAGCTCATGCCTCCTGCCTATATCTGCTCCTGATAAGGAGCCTCTCTGTTTCTGCCTTCCCAGCATTCAACCAACACCTCTCGAGCACTTGGATCAATAACCCAGCCACTGATCTGTGACTCCCAAACACCCAGCTGGGGTTGAGCCCATGAGGCCCAGCAGCTCCTGCCTGACCTTACCTTCATTATGCTGAGCTCTCCTTCTCTCATCCCGTGGCGTTCTCGTTCCGTCGATTTTCCTAGAAAAGAATGGAAAAAATGGGTACATGTTACCTCCAGCCTGTGTGTCCAAACATTTATTAAGGAGTCAGACTTAAAAATGATCTCTGTGAGACAAATTGATATGTAGAGACAAAGAGAGGGAGAAAATGGTATTTTCTTTACTTAAACCAGAAAAGCAAAAGCTGACCAAAAAATACACCAGCTGCCTGCTGTGTATTCAACTGCCTGGTTCCCATCCCAGGAAAACCTCTTCCTTGGGTGCCCACGACAGGCCCTCCCAGCGTCCCCTACTCCTAGGACCAGGTCTCCTGCACATACGGGGAGTAGGGATGTGTCCGAGGTGCAATTGTCCTCTGCGTTCCTGTCTGAAGCACGTCCTGGGGCGTCATCATGACATAGAACTGGCCTGCAGGGAAAGCGGGGGTTAGCACTAAAACTGGGGGCAGAGTCAGAACTGGCTAGGGGTTGGGGGTAGCTTCCCTCCCTGCTAGGCCTGTTGCCTCCCCTGCCTTCCACCCTGGCCCCTTCCTTCCTTTACCTCCAGCCTGCAAGCTCTGGTCTGTGGTCTGTACGGACACAGCCGTGGTATCTCCCACACTGGATGCTGGGAAATAGGCAAACCGGGCCTCCCCACTGACAGCCTCAGCAGCCGGGCTGCCACCATTGCTGAAGGGATTTTGGATAACAGCCTAGAGAGCAGGAGGACAGAGGCCACCCTTAGCCATCTTTGCTTCCCAATCCATCCCCTAGCCACCATATTTGATGTTTACTGCACTCTCTACAGAGAGTGGGGAACCCCTGTGTCCCACTCTGCCCTGTGTCTCACAGCCCTGGAACTTGACAGATACTAAGCAATCACTTGGGTAGCTGACCCACTTTTAACTCTAAGAGAGTGTCCTGTGACCATGATTCCCATTTCACAAAACAAACAAAAAAAGATGTTCCGAAGGTCTTGCCCCAGGTTTCACTGTGCAAAACAAGAGATCTGACCTGAGGGCCTGAAGGCAGCATCTTAGTCCCACGTGCCCCACCCCCTTGGCGCTCCCCAAGAACAAAGTCAGCGTCCAGTGCCCCTTCTCCATCCCCCCAGAGGATGCTGGGCACCTACCAGTGGGAAGGGCGCTGCGGGACCTGGGGGCACAGAGGCAGCAGCGGGGCCAGGGCGCTGGGTGGCCCCATCCACACCCACCTGGGTCACAGCCTGTTGCCCCCCTGCGAAGGCAGCCGTAGACACGACGCTGACGGCGCCTGCTGTGTCGCCCTGGCCGTCCAGCTGACCATCAGTCACCTGGACTACGCGGTACGTCACCTGCAGGGGGCGGCAGAGCAGCGAGACCCGCGCTGGGGCCCGGGTAGGGGCCAGGTCCGAGCCCCTCCCAGCCCGCCCTCCCGGGCGGGCGCCCGGGACTCAGCCCTCCACTTGCCCGCCGGGCTCGGGGCCCGCAGCCTCACCTGTCCTCCATTATTCTCTGTGCGGAACTGGTACTGGATGTTGTGGTCGCCGAACGCCGCCTGCTGGACGCTGGCGATGGCCACCGCCGTCTGCTCCTCCGCCCCAGGCCCGTCCCCGCCTGCGGTCGGAGGGTCGCGGGGATGGTCAGAGGTGGCGCGGGCCAGGGCGCCCCCAGTGCCCTTCCGGGCGCAGGTCGCGGCCCTGGTGGGCCCCGCGAGCACTCACCTTCTTGCAGTTCGACACCCTCCTCTGCCTCGGGGCCCTTGTCGTGACTGCGGGAAGCACAGGAAGAAGAGGGGATCAGGGCTGCCCGCGCCCCCGCCCCTTCTCCCAGGTGCAGGGCCCCCATCCCGCCCAACCCAGTCTGCGACGGCGGCCCTTCGGGGACTGGGGACCGGGGGTATACATGCCGGTTCCCCCTCCCTCGCGGCCTCCATTTTGAGCTGGGCCGGGCGGTCGCTCGGGATCATGGCGGCCCGGTCGCCAGGCCGAAGGGCCGGGACCAGGGCGCGCGGGGGCACGGGCCGGCCGGGCTCCCTTACCTGGCGGCGGCAGCAGCGGTGGCCGAGGCAGCGGGATCCAGACCCGGGTCCAGCATGTCCATGGGGGGGGTGGGGGCGGGGGGGGCGCCGGGCCCGGGGGGAGGGGGAGGGGGAGGGGGAGGGGAGGGAGGGGAGGGGGCGGGCGGCCGGGGGGGCCCCGAGCCCGGCGCTCACGCCGCGCGGCAGGAGGGGACGGAGGAGACACGGGAGCCGCTCGCGCTGATCACGGGGACAAACAGTGGGGTCATGTGAGGAGGAGATGCCGCCGCCGCCGCCGCCGCCGCCGCTGCTCCAGCAGCCGCCTCCGCCCGCTCGCCCGCCGGCCGGCTCCCGGCGGCTCTAGGCTCCGGGACGCAGGGCAGCCGCCCCTCGCCCGCTGCACGCGGCCCTCGGGCCTCCTTCCCTGAGTAGCCGCCGCCGCGACTTTTTTTTTAAACCCGGCCCGCCCTGGATGGCCTCCGCCTCTCCCCGGATCGCCGGCTTGCGCGTCCGCCGCCCGGCCTGGCCCAGTACGGCGGCGGATCGCTGCTGCAGCCGCCGCCGCTTTCTATTTTTTCCCCCTTTTTTTTTTTTCCTCCTTTACTTGAGCTGCGCGCGCGCGGCGGCGGCGGCGGCGGCGCGAGCCCGGGGCCGACGCGCGCGAGGGGGGAGGGCAGCCCCTGGGGAGCGCGCGCGCTGTCTGTCTCCGACAGAGGGCGGGCGCGCGGGCCCAGGTCTCGGCTGGGAGCGAGGTTGCCGCCGCAGTCTCTCGGCACCCGCCGGCGGGCCGCCCGAGTGGAACGTGGGCCCGGATGGAACACCGGGGGACCTGGAAGAAGGCCTCTGGTCGCCGGGGACGAGGCAGGCGGCTGGGTTTGGAGACAGTAAAGTAGGTCGGGGGGGGGGGGGGGGGAGGGGGCGTTGGGTGGATGGAGGGAGCGCGCACGCGCGCCCCCGTCGACCGGTCTGAAGTACGCGAAAGCGGATACCCCGGGCGCATGCGCACGTCTGGGCGGGGCCGGAGCGCGCACGCAGGGCGGGGCGGAGCTAGCGTGGGGCACGTACTCCAGGCGGTGGAGAGTCAGAGAAGGCAGAGCCGGTCCTTTCCTCCTGGCTCGGGACACAGGTCCCATGAGAGAACTGGACATGCGGCCTTTTGCAGACACGCACAGCAGCTGTTCGGGCTCCCCACCTCGCGCGGCAAAACAAATGCTTTCCTCCAGACTTAAGACTTGTGATCAGAAGTTTTATTAGTTTTATGAGATCATCAATGATCCCTCCAATTAAAAAAAAAAAAAAAAGTACAAAAACTACATACAAAATGTTGAGATCAGACGACTAAACTTTCCCGACTCAGGGCCAAGTTCTGCAAAGGAGAAAGAAAGATGGATGTGAGCCAGGGAGGACTGGAGAAGAGAGTCCAGGAAGGCTTTCAGGGCCTTATCACTCACCTTCTTAAGCCTCCGCTCCCGTGAAGCCTGGGAGTCAGTCTCAGAGTAAGGGGGAGGCGCTGGAGGGTAGTAGGCCTCTTCCTCTTCCTCCCTGTAAGGCCTCCTCTCCGCTGGTCCCTTTTTCCTCAAGGCCTCTTCTAGTAGCCGCCCGTCATAGGGGGGGTCCCTGGATCTGGAGCCATCATCCCGAGGGTCCCGGGAGCGCTGGTAGCGGGCCCGAGGGTCAGCATGAGATTGGTCCCTAGACCTGAAGTCGTTGTAGTGGGGATCCCGGGAGTGTTGAAAGTGCCTGGAGTCGTCTTGGTCTTGGTCATAGAGGTCATCACGGCTGCGACTTCGCGGGGGTGCATAGGCCCGGCCTCTCCTCCCACTGCTTGGGGGAGATCTCCTCCCTGATTCAGCAGAGCCCGGCCGGGTAAAGTCATCCAGAGCATCCACAGAGCGGGCTCGGGGCCGCCCCGCACCCCGGCTGTTCCCTGGCCGCTCCAGGGGGGCCTCTTGCTCCCACCGCCTGGAACTCCGGGGGGAGTGGTGACCCCACTCCTCATCCCTGATGGGGGTGAGGGCAGGGCCCCGTGAAGGCCGGGATCTCCAGTCGTCCTCATGGAGAGAGGTGACTTCACTCATGGCTGTAGGGAAGGAAGGTGTCTCTTACTGGCGGGAGGCAGTCAGTACCTAATGTCAGGACGCTGGGGCCCAGCAGTGTCACTCACTTGGCTTATACATTCTCAAGGGAGCCCCAGGCTTCTCACCTGTTTTGTGATGATCTGCAGGGTTCTGTACACTTCACTGTGGCCATGGTAGGGAATGAGGGATTGTGTTCAGGATGTGGAGCAAGCGTCCCTGGGCAGTTATCAAGGAGACCTGCTTCCCCCAGCCCCCTCAAGAATCCCTCAGATCCTAAGGCTCACCTCGTTCTACACGGCCATTGGGGGGCCCGGGTCGAGAAGGGTCGAAGTTGGCCAGCTCCTTCTCCATGTAGTATAGGACCCGCATGGAGTCGTCCTGCTGGTTGGCCTGAATCCTGTAGCCACTGCGGATCTCTAGGGACAGGAGTTGGAGGTGATCAGTTCCAGAGGTTGGATGCTGACCACCCCTCCTCCCCTATAGGCATGTTCAACTTTGTAAGGATTGGTTCTCACCAGAGGTCACACTGCTGTCTGTGTCACGAAGCAGGGGTACCTGGGAGCTGTGGCCGCCAACTGGGGGAGATTGGCTGTCAGGAGCAAAACCCTGCATTCCCAGCCCCCTGCCCCCAATTCCCTCTTCCAACTCCAGACCCCTTAATAGCCAAAGGCCCAGCCTCCCTGCATCCCTCCACCTTCCACCAGCTACTCCTCGCTGTCCCCAGGGCCTCACCTGAGCTATTCCTGTCGAAGTCTCCAGAGTACCCATTGTAGAGAGGGCCCATGGGGATCATGGCTGGTGGGGGCGGGGTCTTGGCAGGGGAGAGGTGGGCGTAGGTGCTGGGGGCGTAAATGCTTGGGACGCCCGAAGTGGCAGCTTTGCCTGCAGCATATACTGGGGAGAACACACACAGCATGAGAAGAGCCCCAGGGGCCACAGGCCTTCTCCCCAGTCCCCTGTTGAGGAGCTGGGTGCTTGGTTGGTTGCTATAGGGTCCCTGAGGTCAGAGGACATGAGCCGCGTTGAGTCCATACCTCCTGTGCCATTCCTCACAAGAGTTTTAGGATGGGAGGGTGTACGCCGGCAGCCCCAATCAGGGATGCCAGTTTGTTTGACAGTACAATGGTTTCCCAGCATCTGACAAGGTTTTACGTCAAACTCTGCTGCCAACTTATCGTAGGACAGGGCCACCCTGGACCTGCGTTCTTACAGAGCAACAGGGACAGAGGTGTCTTGTAGGTAAACACCAATGTGTTGGACCAACAAGCCAGAAATAAGTGTTACCTTTAACATCCGAGCCCTTGTGCTAGAAAAATGGATCATCTAGGGATGGGGATCCCATGCCTGCTCCCCTTTCATGCCTGCTGGGTCCTCCTGCAGGGTCTTCCAGACCCCGAGGTGATGGGTGCCGTCTTGGGAACCTCAGCATTCACTTCCTCAGCCAACCAGCAAAGCATCTCTAGTGTTTCCACTTTGGGGGCCGCACCCATCCCGCCCCCGCCCGGTTCTAGGCTTGACAGCTCAAGGGCACATCCTCCCCAGCACCTTCCTCCCTGGGCAAGAGGCTGGGGTCTGGTGGCTGCTCTGAGGCAGAGTCACGGGCCTAGGCAAGTTGCTTCCGTCCTGGAACTCGGAAGATGATGGAACGCTCTGTGTAGGCCAAGTCCCACTGGGAAGATGGAGTGGGGCATCGGGCTCAGAAAGCTCCCTTCACCCCAATTCAGCTGGGCAGCAGAAGGCTCAGTGCTTACCCCCCACACACCAAAGAAGCCCCTCAGCAGTTGTCGGATATGCTGTTTTATAATTAGCTCTGGGAGTTGCTGCTCTAGGATGGCTCAGGAGGGCTGTGGCTGTGGCAGAAATAACAGGGCCTCTGGCGGGGAGTTAATGGGATCTCAGTTTGGGGGAGCAGGGTCTCAGGATGGAGGAAATGGGGCCCTGGGACAGTCCTGGTCCCTGCCTTAATTAGCAGGGTTAACTGCAAACTTGTTTGCACCCCTGGGGGGAATCCCACCCCACCTGTGAAATGGACTAACACCCACCCTCGCAAGTAATAAGCAAGACGCCCACAACTAAAAATGTTGAGAGGGAGGAGATGGCCAGTGCATGCCTCCAGAGAGCAGTGGATTTGATTTCTCCAGGCAGTGGTGAAACAGGTTGCCCACTGCTGAGTTCAGTCAGTGACCAGAAAATTAGCCAGCATGGTCTGAGCCGTAGCCCCGTGCTGGGCCCTGACACATAGCATTTCCCTTAATGCTCATGACACCCCGTTATGGCAGGACCATGCAGAGAAGGAAACCAGCTAGCTGCTCACCTGAGGTCACATGGTGTGAGTGGTGGGGCTCTAGTTTGCATCCTGGCCCTCGGTCATTACCAGTGCTGACAGCAGCAATGTCTGGCAGCTAGTGGGCGTGGAACACTCTGTGTAGGCTCTAAATGCAGGACACACCAGTTCACTGGATCCTGACTCATGCTGTACAGCGGGCTCTGCCGTGACCCCATTTTACAGAGAGGAAACTGAGGTTGAGACGGGAAGTCCTTCAGTGGACTTCCCAACAGGTAAAGGGGTCCATCCAGGCCTCAAACCTCCACCTGCCCAAGCTTGCGATGACTGCCTATGATTTTAACTTGGACTGTGTTAATTACACTGGAGTCACGGCGTGTGGAAACCTTAAATGTCAGGATGCTAACACACATCCATCTGAGCCACCTGGGTAATTCTTTCTACCACGTGTTCACTCTTGGCCTAGAAATGAGCTGGTGCCATGAGAGAGGGCAGGTCTGTCCCTCTGTTGGTCTCCTAGTCTAGGTGCTCCTAACATGTAAAGTTATTTCTAGCCGCCAGGGTCATCTGTCTGTCAACCAAAGATATGCTGAACTTGACAATGACAAAGGAAAAGAGATGACAAGACATGATGACAAGAAAAGATGACAATGACAAGAGAGCAGGTATGTCTGGGTCTAGAACTTCCATGTCAGAGTTGATGGAAACATCCCAATAACTGAGTACAGAGGTGCTCTCGGGAAGGTAACCAGGGAACTGGCAGCACTGACGTCCCCAAGGGGGGAAGTGGGGCAGCATGAGGGAGGCAGCTGTCTCTTCCTTTCCCGCCTCTCCTGTTTGCTTCTTCCTCCTCCACCTCGGGTCCCATGTCTAATCCCAGACCCTCTCTGATGTGCTCAGTTCAATTCAGTTCAGTCGCTCAGTTGTGTCTGACTCTTTGCGACCCATGAACCGCAGCATGCCAGGCCTCCCTGTCCGTCACCAACTCCTGGGGTCCACCCAAACCCATGTCCATCGAGTCGGTGATGCCATCTAACCATCTCATCCTCTGTCATCCCCTTCTCCTGCCCTCAATCTGATGCGCTGGATGGTCCTTAAACAGCATCCGTGGAAAAATCCAACATCCTTATGTGGATGTGGGTTGTTAAAAGGTGCTTAAATTTGGTGGGGCTGTAAACCTTGCTTGGTTTCTGGCCTTTTTCACTTCAGATTTTGTATTTAAAAGGACTTTTACTTCCTGGTGAACAATGTTTTGTACTATTTGAAATTTTTTTTTACCTTGTGCATAAATTATACCTTCAAAAGGAAAGACTTGAAATAAAGGAAAAGTAAAAAAATAAGTGAAGAGTTGAAGTATGTAAATGATAATGTAAAGTAGCAGGTCCTCCTTGGCCCTCTTTTCCCCAAACTACTCCCCTCATGACCTCCAGAGTGACACTGTCCCAGGAGGCAGGCAGATGGGCGCCTCCTCCCCTTGGACCCAGGACAGACGCTGAGTGGGAGTGGACGTGCGGCATGTGAGGGGGACTCACGGGCCTCAGGGCAGCAGCACTTTTCCGGGCAGCAGGGGCACCTGACGTAGCAGCAGCAGGTATGGGGGCAGCACTGACACCAGCAAATGCCCAACAGGAGGACGACAAGGAAGGCCGCCAAGCAGACAACGACCACGAACAGCCAGTCTGCGGGGACACAAGAACTGGCCCTGAGCCAGGAGGCCTGGGAGGGAATAGGGATGTGGGCACTGTGGGTGGGGATGGGGGTGGGCGGTGCCTGTCTGCAAAGCCCATTGGGGAAGCTGCAGCCTCAGCCCTTGTTGGAGTCTCCATGCCAGGGGCTGGGGTGCAGCCGCAGAGGGATGCCTGCTCCACTACAACCCAGGTCAGCCCCAAGGTTAGGGAACCCACCTGGGCTCATCTGGACAAGGCGGTAAAAGAGAGCAGACCTAGCCAGAAGAAGATGGGCTATAGCCTTGAGAGGGGACACAGCCAGCTGCCCAGACCCCGAGCGCTAGAAGAGCACCACAGGCACCAGTCACGGGAGCCCTCTGTCTACACCCCAGGCCCCTCGCCAGCCAGCCCAGCCCACAGCCTAGAGCCAGGCTGCTAGATGCCCGGAATCGGTGGGGTTATTAGTGGGGTCCGAGCAAACTGTGTTTAGAAAAGGGGGAGGATACTTAGAAGCGATAAGTGGTATGTAGGAGGACTCCACCCCCGTACCTTCCATGGGCCCCGCCTGAAAACCAGGTAAGAGCTCGGCCACCCCCGAGGTCCTGCCTGGAAGGACAAAAGAAAGACAGATTATGCTGACCAGGGCCAGCCCAGGCCATCCCTGCCCTGAAGCCCAGCTCCAGGCGCATTAGGGTGGAGGCATGCTCTGCAGAAGAGATGGGGTAGGTGCCTAGGAGGGTCCTAGCATGTGGTTCCTGCCCTCCACACCCCCATCCCCTGTGGGTGCTGTCTTCCAGAAGGCTTGTGTCCCATGATTCACTCACTCACTGTCCCCACAGAGGATTCTATTGCCCAGAAGGGTGCCAGGACACATCCCATGGGCTCAGGAGGTGGGACCTCAGTTTGGAATTCCATCTCTTCCACACACACGTGGTCCTACCATCCCAGGTGAGGACAGTCCTAGTCCATGAGGCTCAGGAAGACAGTACACTAGAGCCCAGGAAAATGATGTCTTAACTGAAAGGCTGAAGAAGAAAATGTAACAATACTGAATACATAGTAATGAATGGTCTTTGTAACAATCTAACTGTAGAAGAATTTTTGTTTTTAATCTGGAGGAAGAGGCCCTTGAAAGTCAGTCCAGGGGGCCTCCTCTGGTGGTCCAGTGGCTAAGACTCCATGCTCCTGCTCCCAGTGCAGGGGCCCTGGGTATCAGTCCTGGGTCAGGGAACTAGATTCCACATGCTACAACTAAGAGTTTGCAACTAAGAAAGACCCATTGCAGCCAAATAAAAATAAATATAATTTTTAAAAGTGCCTTACAGCCCATAAAAGTCACAGTATGGCCCAGGTTCTCTGCCCACCAGGGTCCCCTGTGTAAGTTTCATGGCCCAGCTGGTGCCTCCTTTAGGTGCCACCCACCACTCTGTGCCGCACAAGTGCTGTATCCAGGGGTGTCCACACACCTGGCTGTACATCAGCACCCCATGCCGCCTGCCCCCAGGAGGGGGCGTCCAGCAGGTAAAACAGTGGTTCTCATAGTGTGGTCCCATCCCGGAGGCCAAGCCATGTTCTGGATAACTAAGCCACTGCCCTTTTTAACTCTCCTTCAGTAGAGACACAGCAGAGCTTTCCTGAGGCTCCATCACACGTGATGATGTCATTTGCTCTGATGGTAATGCTTGTGTGTCAGTTTCAACTTCTAATATGTTAAGCAACTGTAAATGTAACCCACAAAAACTTAAACAAACCTTCTTTGAAATCCTGAGTAACCTGAGTGTAACTGGCTCCTGAGACTAAATTTTGAGACATGCTGATGTAGACTGTGCATTTTACGGAAGAACACACATGAGTTCTGTGGGCCGTGGGTGCATGCATTCTGTCACCCAGGCATGAACTCTTGTCACGTGATCTGAGCACCCTGGGGCATCATCCCCCATCATGTGTGCTCGTTCACACGTGTGTCACCTTGCATCATGCGTGTGATGATGGCAATGTGTGGCCCAACAGCATGTCACATATAGCACATGCCACATGGGACTATATGTGTTGACCGAGAACAGAGCATCTGGCTAACAGCAGCATCCCTTCCACACGTGGCAGGGGGGCCTCACAGCGGGGTAGGGGCTGCTGGCAGGTATCCCAGCCCACTCCTGGGCATGTGGGGGTAGGGCTTGCTTGAGGGGAGCACTAACTATGCAAGCCACACAGCACCATCCCAGCAGGGCAGAAGGATTGCGGGGTGAGATGTGGCCTTGGGGGTCGGGGGGGAGTTGCGGGGTAAGGGTGAAGCAGCCTCTCGGTTACACCACCATCACGTCTCCTGGCTCAATGCCCATCCACTCTGACCATTTCTGTGCTTAAAGACTGAGGCCAGGAAGGGGTAGAGGCCCCTTCCTCTCCACTCCTGGTTTGGCTCTGGCTTATTTGAAATGTTGCAGGGTGGGGGAGGGGGTCCCTGTCTGGGGTGGAGGGTACAGATAAGCCCAAGTGACTGGTGGTGCTGTGGGGGAAGAGCGAAGCAGGCAACAGAGCCCAGAGAGAGAGCAGGAGGGCAGAGGGCGGACACACAGGAGTAGCAGGAGAGGCCGATCCCCAACCCCGTCCCTCAGGACCCAGACTCACCCAGGACGATGAGCTCTGCGTAGGCCTCGTTGTTCCCCTGGAGGTCCTGGGCCGAGACCACGGAGCAGTAGTACACACCGCTGTCCCCCCAGGCCGTCTGGTCGAAGGTCAGGTCAGCATCTGTGGCAGGGGGTACACGGGTGAGGGCCAAGCAGGTGAGGGGCGCTTGGGGGGAAGGGGGCGGGGCGGGTGGATTCAATCCCTCATCCTGAGGGCCTGACACCTCTCAGGGCTCTGTTCTAAACCTTTCACATGGGGAACTTCAAGCAGTCTGTGAGGTGGGACTGTTATCTTTCCTCGTCTTGGAGAAAAGAGCAGTCTGCTGAAATGACTGATGAGCTATATAGCTGTGGGGAAAACAGGGGTGGTGGGCCGGGATGGTCTGACCCTAGTCAGCTTACAGCCTCCACCCCTCCCCATCCCACCTCTCAGAACCAAAGTCAGCCCCCTGACACAACCTGCAGTGGAGCTTAGGGCAGACCCAGGGCCTGGGGCCTGGGTAAGGAGGCAAAGATAAACAGGCCAGATTCCAGGAAGCAGGAGACTCCCGCACCCAGCAGAAGGCGGGGGTGTGAGGGAGAGACCAGTTCCCTCCTCCATCCAGCTATCAGTCCCCACATTCCAGGTCAAGGCCCAGGGCTGGGGACGCTCCCGTGACACAGTCCCAGGCAAGGAGCCTATTAATTACAGCAATATAAAAGTCTTTCCGCACATCCTGCTTCCTCTCTACTCCTCAGGCCCTAATTAGTTAAATCCCTCAGCCATTCTGCAGGGCGGGGCCCACTGGGCAACTCCACCTTGGGCCTGTGGTGCACAGGAGGTAGGAACCGTAGGACCCTGCCAGAGACATCCTCACAGAGCATCCTCACAGCCTTTCTCCCCAGCTGCTCTGGCTCCCAGGGACCTACCCAGCACCTGCCCCACGGACCTCCACCTCTTCCCCAGGATGGCTCAGAGGGCAGCCACTGTGTGTGCCGCACTCTAGTACCCGGGCATCAGTCAGTTGCCAAAGAAATGAAAGAACCAGAACCTTCTTCCTTCTTTGGAAAGAAGACCTCACATCCATAGTAAAACCTCCTTTCAGTGCCTATCTACACCATTCCAAGGGCTTCCTGGGTAGCTTAGTAATCAAGAATCCGCCTGCCAGTGCAAGAGATATAGGTTCAATCCCTGCGTCGGGTAGATCCCCTGGCGAAGGAAATGGCAACCCACTCCAGATTTCTTGCCTGGGACATCCCATGGACAGAGGAGCCTGGTGGGTTATAGTCCATGGGGTGGCAAAAGGGCTGGACACAACTTAGCAGCTGAACAACAACGACAGCACACCATTCCAATGCCTTACCCTGGCCCACAAGGCCTTTGGAGCCACCTGACCACTGGTTACCACACCAGCCTCATCCACATCGTCCTCCTGTACTTGCCAGACCCCAGCCAGACATGCCAGCCTGCTCATTGTCCCCCACCATGTGCTGGGCTCACCCTGCTTTGGCGTGCACTCGGCTGTTTGTTCCTCTGGCCTGGCTCTGTGTTCTCAGACCCTCCCAGGGCTGGTTCCACCCCCCTGACACAGCTCTCCTGCCCTACTGCCAAATTCTATCAGCCTGCTTAAGGGCTGATTGGCCGTGAGCCCATTCCCCAGGGTAAGGTGGGCTCCAGGCGAGCAGAACCTGGAGTCCCCAGGCCCTGGTCAGTATTGGGAAATGAACCCCTTTCCTCCTCACACTGACTGTCCTCAGTGTTCTGGACATGTGGCTGTCTTCAATTAGGCACATGATACAGTCATTCAGTATCTGACGCACTGAATGCATCTGATGTTTCAGGCAGTATCTGAGGTACTGCCATACTAGAGAGCAACAGTTCTCAAAAGTGTGCTCTGTGGAGCCTGGGGTTCCCCAAGACGTTTTCACAGGGGGTCCCTGAGGTCAAAGTTATTTTCACCATAATAGTAAGATATCTGCCTTTTTCACTTAATCTCATGAGCGTAGTGTGGAGTTTTCCACAGGTTACAGGCATGTGTTATCACAATATACTAAATGCAGAAGCTGCTTTGAGAATCCAGCTTCTATGCAGCCAGACTGTAAGGAGACATGCAAAAATATAAAAGCAACACCATACATTTTCATTAAAGTTTTTTTGTTTTGGGAAATATGGTTATTTTTTTCATACAAGTATGTTATTTAGACTAATCTATAGTTTACCAGGGCTTCCCAGGTGGCGTGAGTGGTAAAGAACCCACCTGCCAATGCAGCAGACAGAAGAGATGAGTTCCATCCTTGAGTCAGGAAGATTCCCTGCAGGAGGGCATGGCAACCCATTCCAGTATTGCCTGGAGAATCCCATAGACATAAGAGCCTGGCGGGCTACAGTCCATAGGGTTGCAAAGAGTCGGACACTTAGCATAGCATGTGAAGCGGCTTAGCACAGCATGCATACTTTATTATCATCATTAAAAAACTTTTTTTAACTTTTCTCAATTTTCTAGTTGTAAAAACAAAGTTCTTTGAGGACCTCAGTAAGTGTGTAAAGTGACCCTAAGACCCACATGTTTGAGAACCACTGCTCTAGAGGACAGCTAGGAATCCCCGCCCAGACAGGGCTCAAGCTCCTAACTGGAAAGAGAGACAAATAAAAAATTTAAACATATTGTGCTTCAGATGGTGATAAGCAGTACCGAACTCAGACAGGAAGTGCCTCTGTCGTGGAGGTGGCGACTGAGTTTAAAGTGACGGGAAGGTAGGGTGACCTTGGGCACTGACATTCTCCTTTATGGTCAAGCATCCAGCCCCCAGTTGATTTTTTACTATGTGTTAGGTACTTTTGTATATATTCTTTCATGGAATCATCCTAAAACTCTAACCTACATTCTCCCAAATCCTCTGAATTCTCTATAACACCCTCTCGGCCCATTGTTTTTTCCACTTGTATCTTTGAATCAGACTCTGAATGCACCTCTCTAAAACCAGAACCCTAGACCAGGGCCCTGCCCAAAGCTGGAGTGGGGCCTGAAGGCAGCCCCTGCCCACTCCCAAGAGCTCCTGGGCCGGGAGCTGAAATCTGGTCCTGTGGGCCGGATCTGGGCCTCAATGCGTTTTGTTTGGCCTATATGATGTTTTCAAAACTCACGAAAAACATGGCTTTCCGGCTTCTTTTGATCCTTTCTAAGGCCTGAGTTCACCTCCTTCCTCCCGGCCGCACCCTGTTCCCAGTCTGGGTCTGCTCCTGACATCACCTGGGCTGGGCATTGCTCTAATTGTTTTAGATACAGGGAGAAAATGCCAGGTCTCCAGCTGGGCACAGGAGCTGGGCTTCCCTCCACCTCCCTGGGCCTCTGGTTCCTCATCTGCACACCGCAGAGGTGGCCCTTGTGATCTCAGAGGGCTCTCAGGTCCAGCGCTACAAAGTGGGGGTACACATGGTTCCCAAGCAGCCTGAAGAGGTAGAAATAGGGCCCCAATCCAGGCGCCCCATCACCCAAAGCGGGGAACAACGGAAGTGGAAGCGGAACCACCCAAGCTGAGGCACACCACTCTGGCTTGCCCAGGACGACTTTCACTTTTAAAACCTGGGTGGCTGGTGACCCTAGGAACAGCAAAGGCAACTCTGCCTTTCTCCATCCTCAAAGCTGAAATGGAGGAAGCTCCCGTGGCTACAAGGCTTCCTGAAGGGACATACACACAATGGATGTTTATAAATCACAGCCTGTATCAAACCCGGGCCCAGGGTTGAAAACCCAGGGCCTGTGGGCCTCTGGAGCAGGAAGAATCTGTCCCAGTTGGAGCCCAAAAGTCACTCCAATGACAGACTCAGCAAAGGGGACACGATTTCAGCCAGCCTTCAAGGGCACTCTCAGTACGGGAGTTGTCCTGACAGTGCTGGCCGGTCATACCTGGTCCAGGCTGGAGAAGCCCCTGGATTATGGGGTAGGTACTTATAGAGGCTGAACCCCTGCCGAAGGTCTTTTATCCACAGGAACAGCTGCCCAAGGAAATTCAAGGCCAGCAGGGCTAGTCCCTCCCCGAAACAAGACTGAGAGGTTGGGTCCCTGCCCATGGTCCAGACAGAGAGGGAAGGGGTGTGCTCTGAGGCCTGGTCTCCTGGGGTCTACAAAGGGATGCCCCCTTCCCTCCTCTGCCCCCATGCCCATGATTAAAACACTCATACTTTATCCCTTGCCCGCTGCTGCCCATCATCCTCCTCTCTGCCCACTAGATTCTTTAGGGCCCAGTCCCAGTTCCTCTTCAAATTATATTCACAGCAGTCTTCAATCATGATCACCTGTCACCCAGGTGGGGTTTCTCTGTAGCACTCGGCAGCACCCTCTGAAATCCTCTTACTCTTTTGCTGCTTATTTGTTGCCTATTTCATCCCACGAAAGTATCACCTGCTTGAGGGCAGGGATCACCTGTCCTGATCACCTCTCTAGCCCCAGCAACTACCATAGCTTCTGGTGCTTAGATGATGCCCAATAAATGCCAAGTGAATGGATCAATGAATGAATGACTTCCCCACCCCTAACCTGGTCCCAAGAGGCACCTCCTATGAGTAGGTAGCATGAAAGTGAAGGACAAGGGCTAGGTTGAAATCTCAGTGCCAGACCTTTACTATGTGTGCACTAAGATGAACTATTTGATCTCTCTGTGACTCAGTTGTCCTGAGTGTAAAATGGGCATAAAGCACCTGGCAAGATGTAGGCTTTCTCCATTAATATCCCTCACTCCTTCAGTTCACTCCTGTCACCTCCTCCAGGTGGGTTCTTTGCTGACCTTCCTGGGTAAGCAGAGGGGTTATTAGCTTGGAGACTAGGCCCCAAAGGGCTGACTTATAATCCCACTAGCTGTTTGACCCTGTGCAAGTCACTTTAACTCTCTGGGTCTTTGTAAGTGATAGTAACAGAAGCTACTTACTCCATTATTATCATCTAAATGAGCTAATTCACATCAACCTGGATTAGAGCCTGGCACACAGGAGGCCTTTTATAGGTTATTAGTTATATGCGTGCATGTGTGCTAAGTCGCATCCTGCTCTTTGGGACCTATGGACTGTAGCTCACCAGGCTCCTCTGTCCATGAGATTCTCCAGGCAATACTGCAATGGGTTGCCATGCCCTCCTCCAGGGGATCTTCCCGAGCCAGGGATCGAATCCATGTCTGCTGTAGCTCCTGCATTGCAGGTGGATTCTTTACCATTGAGCCACCAGGCAAGCCCCATTACTTATATAAATTTTACTTATTGTTGCTGATATTACAAGTATTATTACAGGACCCCTGCCTCTCTCTCCATTACCCACTTTTCTTTACCTTTAAGCACTTGAAAGTTTATGTTTATTATTGTTGTTTAGTTGCTAAGTCGTGTCTGACTCTTTTGTGACACCATGAACCATAGCCTGTCAGGCTTGTGTTTGCCTTATTTGTCTGTCTCACTGGAATTCAAGCTCCAGGAGGGAAGGCATTTGATAATTTTGTTTACTGCTGTATTTCCAGGGCCTCAAGTGGTGCCTGGTATACGTTAGGTGCTTGATAAATCTTTGCTGTTAAATAAAGGGATGGATGGATGGGTAGAAGGAAGAATCCATCCCTTGGCCAGTGCTTTCAGACACCTGTGCTGATGAACTTCTAAGAGGGAGCCAACACCAAAACTCAAGCCCACCCCGTCCAATCCCCTGCCCACATACTTCCTGTGATGGTGATCCTTCGGCCCTGATAGTAGTCTCCCAAAGTCACAGCATTGCCCTGCTTGGTGGCCACAACCCTGACGGTGCGTGCGCTGTCCTGGCACTCCACGTAGGGGTTGTAGCCTGGGTTACCAGCCGCCAGCTGGGCGTTGAGCTGGTTATCAACACTGGCAGGAGAGAAGGCATCAGCGATGCGGTCCCGGCAGAAAGACTTGTACTTCCAGATCACGATGGGCGCTGTGGGGGTCGTGGTCAACTGGTAGGTGCAGGGCAGGGTCACGGGTTGGAATAGGATCACCACGTGGTAGGGGTCTGACACAGTCACCTGGATGGCGCTGGTGGGGGCTGGAGGACAAGAAGAGAGTCAGCAGAGGGACCGCTGTGAGCGCAAGGAAGTACTTCAGTGGGAAGAAGCCACATTACTTGTCACATCGCTGACGTTTACAAGTGTACGGTTTTAGAGAGTGCCTGGCACACATTGTTCCTTAATCCTCAAGGCAGCTCTGATAATCAGGCCCATTTAAGAGACTCAGGGGGTTGAAGTGGCCACTGCAAGGTCACACAGCCAGATTCCTTGGAACATCCTGTCCATTCCTCTAACCAGAGTGCAGCCTCTGCAGAGTGCAGCTTCCAGTCCCCTCTTCCCTTGGCCACCCTCTCATGGAAAGGGTCTGTGGCTTGTACAGACAAGCCCAAATGCCCCCCTCCCCCTCCCAAAGCCCACAGTGCTCGAGGCCCCCTTTCAAAAACAACCAAGTGTTCCAAGTTACTCCGGGTTTTGTGAATTTGAGGACGGGGGCGGGGGGGGGGGGGAGGGGGCGGGGGGCGGATGATTCTGGAGTTGTTTGGATTGCTTCGCTATATAGTAGCTAAACTCCGTTATGTCACCACCAGCCTTTCACCTTGCCCTACCCAAAGCCATCTCAAATGAAAATGCCAAAACTGCTAGCTGAAAGATAAAGTCCCCTTGAAACCCCCTGCCCAAACAAACATCAGATCCAGCAGAAAATGGTTTCCAAGTTAGTTCATAAGTCCGTTTTACCAGACTCTTACGCAGATATTCTTACGACATGACTGGGTTAGGGGGTGGGGAATTTTCAATACCGCACCCACCCGACGCCTGGGCGCTGCTTCTTGATCTCACCCCCTAGGAATCGTCCGATCCAGCCCTCAGGTGCCTTCTCCCTGTTACCCCAAGACTCAGAAATCTCGACCTGCTACCGAGTCCTCATCCCTGCCTTTGTCAGGGATCGGGTGGTCCTTCACCCCTACCCCACAAAGAGTTTCATTCTCCCTGCGGCTCCCGGGTTCACTGTCCCGGGAGTTTCACTTCCTGTTATCTCTGAACATGGGCGGAGGAGCGCTCTCAGGCACTAACAGAGAATTCTTCTCCCTCTGGCGCACAGGGATCTCCGGAGACCTTGGGGATCAGGAGGTCTGAGTCTCTGCGCTCCCCCTCCCCCAGTTCTCCTGCCTCCCGGGCGCTGTGGAACTCCAGGCATCGCCCTTCTATAGTGCCCTCCCGGCGTCCTGCAGCATCAGGGACCCCGCGCTCCGTACCTGTGCACAAGGTGCTCAGAAAAAGCCACACGAAGACCACCGCGCCCCAGCTCAGGGTACCCGGGCAGGACTCCAGTCCCCCGGAGAACGGGCTGGCCAAAGGCGCCATCGCTGCCGTCTGGGCGCGTCGCGCCCGCACGTCCCCTCCCAGGTACCGGGAGGGTAGGGGGCGCGGCCCCCACCAAGACTGGGAGGGGTGCCTGCTCCTCCCCTTCCCGCTTCAGCTCCTTGTCTCTATTCCAAGCACACTCTACTCTATTCTAGGATTTTTGACTAGAGGAAACATAGTTGATGAAGAGCACGCATCCAGCTTTGCAGGGAGAAACTTGCTTGTCCCACTGTCGCTCTGCGAGCCACTCCACCCCCCGTGGCTCCGGGGAATGGATCGGTCCAGGTACACAGGGTGAGAGCGGAGGGCAGGGTTACGGGGTGGGCGGTGGGGAGGGGCTCCTCCACCTCCCTCCCCGGAAGTGGGCTGACCCAGGTGCGCTCCGGCCCAGAGGGTTGGAACCAAGTGACCAGCCCGCCGGGAGGGCGGTTGAAGACCAGGGACCGCGGTCCGGCCCTCTCCTGCTTCGGTCATGCCGAGCAGAGTGTGAATCAGGAGAACAGCGACTCAACGGCGTTGATTCACCTGTTGAGAGAGGCGGGGCGCGCCGCGCACCTGTTCCCTCTCTTCCCACACCCCTCTCCTCGGCTGGCGATGGACCCGCCTAGGTACACACTGCGGGGAGGGGCGAGTCTGAGCGAGCTTTGGGCTGGAAGAGGCTTCTTAGTTGCCGCGCTTGACTTTGCCACCAGCACTGGGGGTCCTCTCGTCACGGGGGACTGAGGCGCCGCAGCCCTCGCGCGCCTTCCACTTAGGTGATATAAAC
This sequence comes from Tragelaphus eurycerus, assembly GCA_935064755.1. Classification (NCBI taxonomy): domain Eukaryota; kingdom Metazoa; phylum Chordata; class Mammalia; order Artiodactyla; family Bovidae; genus Tragelaphus; species Tragelaphus eurycerus. The sequence continues at coordinate 11,745,364 of CAKXYN010000020.1, forward strand.
AACCGAGCCAAGTTCTTGGAAAGGAAGTCTGCCGCCTTTAGGGGACGCCCGAGGGGAATCGAGCACAGGAAAAGTTGGAATTCTACTTTGGAAGTTTTCTCCGCCTCTACACCCCCCCCATTCCTAACTCTTGGTTTGGCCTCCGGGCATCCACCGCCCCAGGGTCAGGCCTCCGGAAACTATGGCTCTTAAAGGGGCCGAGCGGAGGCATGGGACTAGGGACGGGTTTCCGCCTATGGATTCCTGGAGACTGGGCCACCTGCGCCGAGGGCGGGGCGGGCGAGGCCAGGCTCCTGGAACGCGAGGCGCTCACGCGGCTCTGTTGCCCCCCGATGGCGGCCAGGGGAAATTCATCTGGGGAACGTAGAGCTTCTGAAGAGACTCCCTGGGAGGCAGGTTAGGAACCCAGGGATGCTTTGTTCGACGGATCTTCTTAAAATCCAAATTGGATCCCGACCCTCTGCTCAAAACTTTCCCAAGACTCCCTTTCCCAGCAGAAGTGGCCTGATCCCTCTCTGAACCTCTGCATTCACCCCGTGGCTTACTCAACTGGACACCTCAGTGTTCGAGAATGACTCACCCTCCCAGTTCAGGCCCCTTGCCTTCACTATTTTGGGAACGCCTTCCCCTCAGTTATCCACCTGATCCTCCACATCCTTTAGAGCTTTACTTAAAGGTGGCACCCCACTCCAGTACTTCTGCCTGGAAAATCCCATGGGTGGAGGGGCCTGGAAGGCTGCAGTCCATGGGGTCGCTGAAGGTCGGACACGACTGAGCGACTTCACTTTCACTTTTCACTTTCATCCATTGGAGAAGGAAATGGCAACCCACTCCAGTGTTCTTGCCTGGAGAATCCCAGGGACGGGTGAGCCTGGTGGGCTGCCGTCTATGGGGTCACACAGAGTCGGACACGACTGAAGTGACTTAGCAGTAGCAGCAAAGGTCACTTTTGCGGTGACACCTTCCCTGACCACTTTTATAAAATTTCAACCTCACATGCCTCGGTCCATCCACTTCTTTTTTGTTCTTTTATTGTGGTAAAATATACATACCATAAGATAGTTTAATCATTTGCGAGGATACAATTCAGTGGCAGTAATTACATTCACATGGTTGTGTACTCATAACCACTGCGTGCCTGCTAAGGTGCTTCAGTCCTGTCCGGCTCTTTGTGACCCTATGGACAGTAGCCCACCAGGTTCCTCTGTCCATGGGATTCTCCAGGCAAGCATACTTGAGTGAGTTGCCATGCCCTCTTCCAGGGAATCTTCCCAATCTGTCTCTTATGTCTTCTGCCTTGGCAGGTAAGTTCTTTACCACTAGCTCCGACTGGAAAGCCCACTCATAACTGCTAGGTATACCCTAATCTTTTCATCACCCCCAATATAAATTCTGTACCTATTAAACAATAACTCCCCATTCCTACCTGCCCCCAGCCCCTGGTAAGCTCTATACTACTTTCTTTCTCTATCAAATTGCCTATTCTAGGTAGCTCATTTAAGTGGAATCAATGACATTTGACCCCTGTGTCTGGCTCATTTCACTACATATGTTTCAAGATTCATCTACACTGTAGCATATATAAAAATCAAGATTTCTCCCTTTTAAGTTACTGAAAATATGCAGTGTTCTTAATATTAGCAAATGTCAATTGAGGTAATTTAAATAGTTCAGTTATGCAGCTTAAATTTGAGCTGTGGCTTATGTTACACATGTTGTTTATATACATTGTTTCTAATTATCTTATATGATTTAAAAATCTTACCTTTAAAACAAATTCAGAAAATTCGCCTCATGTAGGTACTTTGACCACCACCCCGCCCCGCCCCCCCCCCCCCCCCCCGGAGAAATGTACACTTGTATCAGTATTGAATTTTGACCAGTGCTCCAATACAAGGAAATTGTTGTTTAGTCAGTAAGTCCCATCTGACCCTTTTGTGACCCCATGGACTGTAACCCTCCAGGTTCCTCTGTCCATGGAATTTCCCAGGCAGGTATACTGGAGTAGGTTGGCATTTCCTTCTCCAGGGGATCTTCCCAACCCAGGGACTGAACTTGTGTCTCTTGCATTGGTAGGTGGATTCTTTACTGCTGAGTCACCAGGGAAGCCCATAAGGAAGTTCAGTTCAGTTCAGTCGCTCAGTTATGTCTGACTCTTTGCGACCCCAAGAATTGCAGCACGCCAGGCCTCCCTGTCCATCATCAACTCTTGGAGTTCACTCAAACTCATGTCCATTGAGTCGGTGATGCCATCCAGCCATCTCATCCTCTGTCGTCCCCTTCTCCTCCTGGCCCCCAATCCCTCCCAGCATCAGAGTCTTCTCCAATGAGTCAACTCTTCGCATGAGGTGGCCAAAATACTGGAGTTTCAGCTTTAGCATCATTCCTTCCAAAGAAATCCCAGGGCTGATCTCCTTTAGAATGGACTGGTTGGATCTCCATGCAGTCCAAGGCACTCTCAAGAGTCTTCTCCAACACCACAGTTCAAAAGCATCAATTCTTTGGCGCTCAGCTTTCTTCACAGTCCAACTCTTACATCCATACATGACCGTTGGAAAAACCATTACTAATTTCAAATACAGTGAAGTTTTATTTTCAAAGAAAACAAAATTTCTTTTTATGGCTGAATAGTATTTCATTGTATATATACACATACATGATATTATATGCATCTACTTCTGTTGTTAGATACTTGGGTGGTTTCCACCTTTTGGTTATTGTTAATAATGCTAATGTGAGCATTGGTATACAGATATTTTCTTTCAATCCTTTTGGATTTATACCTAGGAGTGGGATTAGCAGTTCATAGAAAATTTCTATTTTTAAACATGAGGAACCTCCAAATAGTTTTCCATATCCATGCACCTTTTACATTCCCACCAGCAATGCACAAGGGTTCACATCCTCACCTACACTTGTTTTTATCTTTCTCTTTTTAAATTTTTATTGGAATATAGTTGATTTTACAATGTTGTGTTAGTTTCAGGTATACAGAAAAATAAATCAGTTATCAGATCAGATCAGTCGCTCAGTCGTGTCAGTTATACATATATCCAATCTTTTTTTAGTTTCTTTTCCCATATAGATCATTACAGAGTATTGGGTAGACTTCTGTGTGCTGTACAATAGGTCCTTATTAGTAATCTGTTTTATATATAGTAGTATGCATATGCCCTGCTGATCACCCAGTTTATCCCTCCTCTTATAACCATAGATTTGTTTTCTACATCTGTGATTCTGTTTCTTTTGTAAATAAGTCCACTTGTATCTTTTGTTTTTAGATTCCACATATAAGCCGTAGGATATTTGTCTTTGTCTGACTTCACTCCATTTATCTGTTTTCTCGATTAGAGCCTTCCTAGTTAGCATGAAGTGGCAGCTCATCGGGCTGCTGATATGCATTTCCCTAATGACCTCGAGCATCTTTTCATCTACTTCTTGGCCGTTTGTATGTCTTCTGTAGAGAAATATCTATTTCAGACATCTCCCCATTTTTGACTTGTGTTGTTTGGTTTCCTGTTGTTGAATTGTAGGAGGTTGTTTTGCCATGCAAAACACAGCTTGCAGGATCTCAGTTCCCTGACCTTGGCCTGAAAGCCCAGAATCCTAACCACTAGCCACCAGGGAACTCCCTGTAGGAGTTCCAGGAGTTCTTTTTAATATTATGAATATTAATCCTTCCTCAGATATATAATTTGCAAATATTTGTTCCTATTCTATCAATTTTCTTTTCACTTTCTTGTTAGTGTCCTTTGATTCACAAAAATTCTGAATCTGATAAAGTTTAGTTTATCTATTGTTTTTCATTGCTTGTGCTTTTGGTGTCATATCTATGAAAATGTTGCTATATCCAAGGTCATGAATATTTTCACCAGTGTTTTTCTGAGAGTTTAATAGTTTTAGCTCTTAAGTTAGGTCTTTGATCAATTAAAAAAATTTTTTTTATGTATGGTATAAGGTAAGTGTATAACTTAATTCTTTTGTATGTGATTATCCAGTTTTCCCATCACTGTTAAAAAGATTGTTATTTACCCACTAATTGATCTTGATACCCTTGCGAAAAAGTCAATTTACCATACGTATAAGGGTTTATTTCTGGGTTTTCTATTCTATTCCATTGGTCTATATGTCTACACTTATGCCAGAGCCATACTGTTTTAATTTCTGTAGCTTTGTAGTAAGTTTTGAAGTTGGGAAGTGTAAGTCCTTGAACTTTATTCTTTTTCAAGATTATCTGGGTTGTTAAGGGTCCAATGCAATTCTATTCAAAAGATTTGCTTCCATTTCTTTGAAAAAGGCTATTGGAATTTTGGTAGGCAGCGTGTTGAACCTGCAGATTGCTTTGGGTGCTGTTGACATCTTAACAGTTTTAAGTCTTTCTATTCACTCGTGAACACAGAATCTCTTTCATTTATTTAAATATTCTTTAATTTCTGTTAGCAATCTTTTGTAGTTTGAGCATACAAATCTTTCACCTACATGGTTAGATTTGTTCCTAAATATTTAATTCTTTTGGGTGCCATTGTAAAATAAAATTGTTAATTAACAATTTAATAAAATTTCCTCTTGGTATTGTTCAATACTGGTATATAAAAACACAATGTATTTTTGAGTGTTAATCTTGTACCCTGCAACTTTGCTGAGTTCAATTGTTAGTGGATTCTTTTTGATTTTCTATATATAGGATCATGTCACCTGAGATTAGGGTTAATTTTACCCCTTCCTTTCCAATTTGGGTGCCTTTTACTTCTTTTTCTCATTTGATTGCTGTGGTTGGGACTTCCAGCACAAAGTTGAATAGCAGGGGTGAAAGTTGGCATCCTTGTCTATTTCCTGGTCATAGGTGGAAAGCATTCAGTCTTTAACCATTGTGAATGATGGTTTTTTAAATTTTCATAATACCCTTTATCATGTTGAGGAATTTTCCCTCTATTTTTAGTTTCCAGGAGTTTTTGTCATTAAAGAATGTTGGATTTTGTCAACTGTCTTTTCCTTATCAACTGAGACAATCGCATGATTTCCCCTCTTTCTATCAGCATGATGTATTACATTGGTTGATTTTCTTTTTTTTTTTTTTTAATTTTATTTATTTTTTTATTTTGCTTAACTTTACAATATTGTATTACTTTTACTATACATCGAGATGGATCTGCCACCAGTATACACGTGTTCCCCATCCTGAACCCTCCTCCCTCCCCCCTCCCCACACCATCCCTCCAGGTCGTCCCAGTGCTCCAGCCCCAGGCATCTGTTATCGGGCATCGTACCTGGACTGACGACTCACTTCAGATATGATATTATACATATTTCAATGCTATTCTCCCCAATCATCCCACCCTCTCCCGGTCCCAGAGTCCAAAAGTCTGTTCTATACATCAGTGTCTCTTTTGCTGTCTTGTAAATAGGGTTATTTTTACCTTCTTTCTAAATTCCATATATATGCGTTAGTATACTGTATTTGTGTTTTTGTTTCTGGCTTACTTCACTCTGTATAATAGGCTCCAGTTCCATCCACCTCCTTAGAACTGATTCAAATGAATTCTTTTTAATGGCTGAGTAATACTCCATTGTGTATATGTACCACAGCTTTCTTATCCATTCATCTGTGGATGGACATCTAGGTTGCTTCCACGTTCTGGCTATTGTAAACAGTGCTGCTGTGAACATTGGGGTACACGTGTCTCTTTCAATTCTGGTTTTCTCAGTGTGTATGCCCAGCAGTGGGATTGCTGGATCATAAGGCAGTTCTATTCCCAGTTTTTTGAGGAATCTCCATACTGTTCTCCATAGTGGCTGTACTAGTTTGCATTCCCACCAACAGTGTAAGAGGGTTCCCTTCTCTCTGCACCCTCTCCAGCATTTATTGCTTGTGGACTTTTGGATCGCAGCCATTCTGACTGGCTGGTTGATTTTCTTATGTTTAATCACCCTTACATTCCTGCATAAATCTCACTTGGCCATGACCTCTGCCATTTTGCTATTTGTTTTCTCCATGCCGTATTGCTTTTTAGTCCATCATTGCCCCCATTACTCCCTTGCTGTGTTTAGTTAATGTTTTTGTGGTGAACTATTTTGATTCCCTTCTCATTTCCTGTTGTGTATATTCTATGGCTATTTCCTTTGTGGTTACCATGGGATTACTTTATATACAATTTCCTAAAGTTATAACACTTCAGTTTGAATTTATACCTGATTAACTTAATAGTGGGCTTCCTAGGTGGTTCAGTGGTAAAGAATCCACCTGCCAATCAGGAGACACGAGTTCAATCTCTGGATCAGGAATATCCCATGGAGAAGGAAATAGCAACCCACTCCAGTATTCTTGCCTGGGAAATCCCATGGAGAGAGGAGCCTGGCAGGCTATAGTCATGGGGTCGCAGAAGAGTTGGACACAACTGAGCAAATAAATGACAACAACTTTAATAGCATGTAAAAACGCTGCTCCTGTACATCTCCATCATCTCCTTTCCATTATTAAGGTCTCAAATTATACCTTTATACATTGTTTTCCCAATTACAAAGGTTAATAATTTTTTATGCTTTTTAAGTCATGTAGACAAACTAAAATTGGATTTTAGTATAATAATGTTAGCTTTTATAATTGCCCATGTATTTATAACTACTGGAGACTTTTAGTTTTTCAAATAATTTCAAGTTACTGTCCAGCATCCTTTCATTTCAAACTAAAGGAGTCTCTTTTGGATTTCTTGCAGGCAAGTCTAATGGTAACAAACTCTCTAAGCTTTTGCTTATTTGGATATGTTTTCACTTCTCCTTCATTGTTGAAGGACAGTTTTGCCGGTTATAGAATTCCTGGTTGAAGGTCATCTCTGATCTTTTCTGAGCTTGCATCTTCCCCTGGGTTTGTACAATGACTTTCTAAATCCTCATGTATTGCGTATGTATCAGTTGTTTTTGAATGTCCTAATCCTTAAATGTCTGGCCCCCAATAGCAGGGAAAGGGGAGAAAACCCTTCTCTCCCTTTACATTTCTGGGAAGTCACATTAGCCAGTGGAGCTTGAAACAATGATGTCCTGCCTTTGAGCCTACATATCTGTGATCAGAAGCAGTAATCAGCAATCAGAACACAAAACCCTGACATTTGGAAGTCCTTATTGCCCGTCCCTCAATAATGACAGCTTTTTCACTCTCCTCTTTCATCCTCATCATGAAGCCCTTTAGCTCCTCTTTGCAAGAGTGAAAAAGTTGGCTTAATAAAACTTAAAGTTTTATTTTTGGACTCTGTGGGAGAGGGAGAGGGTGGGATGATTTGGGAGAATGGCATTGAAACATGTATAATATCATATAAGAAATGAATCGCCAGTCCAGGTTCGATGCAGGATACAGGATGCTTGGGGCTGGTGCACGGGGATGACACAGAAGGATGATATGGGGAGGGAGGTGGAAGGGGGGTTCAGGATTGGGAACACGTGTACACCCCTGGTGGATTCATGTTGATGTATGGCAAAACCAATACAATATTGTAAAGTAATTAGCCTCCAATTAAAATAAATAAATTTAAATTTAAAAAGAGAACTAAGTGAAAAAAACTAAAACCAAAACTTTTAATAAAACTAAAAGTTGTCTTAATAAAACAGCATTCATAAAACTAAGATCATGGATTCTGGTCCTATCATTTCATGGTAAATAGAAGGGGAAAAAGTGGAAACAGTGAAAGATTTAATTTTCTTGGGCTCCAATATCACTGTGGACGGTGATTGTAGCCATGAAATTAAAAGATGCTTGCTCCTTGGAAGAAAAGCTATAACAAACCTGCTGCTGCTGCTGCTAAGTCACTTCAGTCGTGTCTGACTCTGTGCGACCCCATAGATGGAAGCCCACCAGGCTCCCCTGTCCCTGGGATTCTCCAGGCAAGAATACTGGAGTGGGGTACCATTGCCTTCTCCATAACAAACCTAGACAGCATATTAAAAAGCAGAGACATCACTTTGCCGACAAAGGTCCATACACTCAAAGCTAGAATTTTTCTAGTAGCTGTTGTACAGATATGAGAGTTGGACTATAAAGAAGGCTGAGCACCAAAGAACTGATGTTTTTGAATTGTGGTACTGGACAAGACTGTTGAGAGTCCCTTGGACTGCAAGGAGATCCAACCAGTCAATCCTAAAGGAAATCAACCCTGAACATTTACTGGAAGGACTGATGCTAAAGCTCGAATAGTTTAGCCACCTGATGTGAAGAGCCAACTCATTTGAAAAGACCCTGATGCTGGAAAAGATTGAGGGCAGGAGGAGAATGGGGTAATGAGATGAGATGGTTGGATGGCATCACCAACTCAATGGACATGAGTTTGAGCAAACGCCGGGAGATGGTGAAGGACAGGGAAGCCTGGCATGCTGCAGTCCATGGGGTCGCAGAGAGTCGGACATGACTGAGCGACTGAACAATGACTAAACAATGAACAGCAAACAATAATCACACATAATCATATATAAAATGAGCACTTTATATATACAATATCTCATCAAACCCTCGTAAGAGCCCTGTGTAGCCATTAAAATCCCTATTTTGAAAATGAGGAAACTGAGGTTCACAGAGAGAGAGCCATTGGACCAGGCCTTCATTTCAGGAAGAGACTTTGTTGCAGCTCCACAAATATGTGAGAAAGAAAAATGGCCCTTGATAGCTGGCAAGCTGACCTGACACTAATAATGGGATGTGGTATTTCGAAAAGTTGTCCCAGAACTCACAGGTAGGTCATCGAACATAAACAATTTCATAGAACATCAACATCACACAAAATCTCTCTGTGACTGTGATGAACCAAGACAAAAACAAGATCACTCATGTCTGAATACAGTCAAATTAGGAACAATGTCCATGCCACAGAAGACCAAACATCTCCCTTTCCTGTTCTTCTTACCTTCTAGATAAGGTAGAATTACTTCCATTTCCTGACAACACCCAATTCAGAGAAAATCTCCACTTCCTTGAATTCCTGCCCAAATCACATAAAACAAACCCAAATTCTACAAGTCATTTCTCACACTTTCTTACTGAAATGTTGTACCATTCCTATGGTGTGCACCTTCCCTTACTGAAGTCAGTCAATAAATCCAGCTTTCTTCAGCCACAAGTGTGTTCCTGGTCTTTGGCTAAACTGCATTCACACGTGCCAAACATGTTTCCACCTCAAGACCTTTGTGTGTGCTATGTGCTTAGTCCAGACTTTGCTTCCTCTGGCTCATCTTACCTGGGTCTGCTAAAATGTCATTTCTTCAAACAGTCCTTCCATCCCATTTAAAACTGTCACTGTAGGGACTTCCCTGGTGGTCCAGTGGCTAAGACTCTGCACTCGCGATGTAGGGGGCCCAGGTTCGATCCCCAATCAGGGAACTATATCCTGCACTGCTGCAACCGAGAGTTTGCATGCCTCAACTAAAGATCCAGCATGTCACAATGAAGATTGAAGATCCTGCATACTGCAACTAAAAATTCAGTGCAGCCAAATAAGTAGAAAAAAGTTTTTTAAAGTCACTGTATTCGTTTACTAGAGCTGCTGTAACAAATGCCACCGACTGGATTACCTGAACAGCAGAAATTTGATTCTTTTCAGTTCTGGGGGCTAGAAGTCAAAGATCAAGGTGTTGGCAGAGTTGGTTTCACTCTGAGGCTTCTCTCTTTGGCTTCCAGAGTTCAGTTCAGTTCAGTCGCTCAGTTATGTCCGACTCTTTGTGACCCCATGGACTGCAGCACACCAGGTCTCCCTGACTATCACCAACTCCCAGAGTTTACCCAGACTCATGTCCATTGATATGAGTCCATTGACACTGACTCGATGGATGTGAGTCTCAGTGAACTCCAGGAGTTGGTGATGGACAGGGAGGCCTGGTGTGCTGCGATTCATGGGATCGCAAAGAGTTGGACACGACTGAGCGACTGATCTGATCTGATGTCCATTGAGTCCATGATGCCATCCAACCATCTCATCCTCTGTTATTCGCTTCTTCTCCCACCTTCAATCCTTCCCAGCATCAGGGTCTTTTCCAGTGAGTCAGCTCTTCACATCAGGTGGCCAAAGTATTGGAGTTTCAGCTTCAACATCAGTCCTTCCAATGAACATTCAGGACTGATCTCCTTTAGGATGGACTGGTTGGATCTCCTTGCAGTCCAACAGACTCTCAAGAGTCTTCTCCAACACCACAGTTCAAAAGCATCAATTCTTCAGTGCTCAGCTTTCTTTATAGTCCAACTCTCACATCCATACATGACTACTGGAAAAACCATAGCCTTGACTACACAGACTTTTGTTGACAAAGTAATGTCTCTGCTTTTTAATATGCTGTCTAGGTTGGTCATAACTTTCCTTCCAAAGAGTAAGCATCTTTTAATTTCATGGCTGCAATCACCATCTGGAGTGATTTTGGAGCCCCAAAAAATAAAGTCTGCCATTGTTTCCCCATCTATTTGACATGAAGTGATGGAATGATCTTAGTTTTCTGAATGTTGAGCTTTAAGCCAACTTTTTCACTCTCCTCTTTCACTTTCATCAAGAGGCTCTTTAGTTCTTCTTCACTTTCTACCATAAGGGTGGTGTCATCTGCATATCTGAGGCTATTGATATTTCTCCTGGAAATCTTGATTCCAGCTTGTGCTTCTTCCAGCCCAGAGTTTTTCATGATGTACTCTGCATACAAGCTAAATAAGCAGGGTGACAATATACAACCTTGACATAATCCTTTCCCTATTTGGAACCAGTCTGTTGTTCCATGACCAGTTCTAACTGTTGCTTCCTGACCTGCATACAGATTTCTCAAGAGGCAGATCAGGTGGTCTGGTATTCCCATCTCTTTCAGAATTTTCCACAGTTTGTTGTGATCCACATAGTCAAAGGCTTTGGCATAGTCAATAAAGCAGAAATAGATGTTTTTCTGGAACTTTCTTGCTTTTTCCATGATCCAGCGGATGTTGGCAATTTGATCTCTGGTTCCTCTGCCTTTTCTAAATGCACCTTGAACATCTGCAAGTTCATGGTTCACGTACTGTTGAAGTCTGGCTTGGAGAATTTTGAGCATTACTTTACTAGCATGTGAGATGAGTGCAACTGTGCGAGAGTTTGAACATTCTTTGGCATTGCCTTTCTTTGGGATTGGAATGAAAACTGGCCTTTTTCAGTCCTGTGGCCACTGCTGAGTTTTCCAAATTTGCTGGCGTATTGAGTGCAGCACTTTCACAGCATCATCTTTCAGGATTTGAAATAGCTCAACTGAAATTCCATCACCTCCACTAGTTTTGTTCATAGTGATGCTTTCTAAGGCCCACTTGACATCACATTCCAGGACGTCTGGCTCTAGGTGAGGGATCACACCATTGTGATCATCTGGGTCATGAAGATTTTTTTTTGGTACAGTTCTCTGTGTATTCTTGCCATCTCTTTTTAATATCTTCTGCTTCTGTTAGGTCCCTACCATTTCCGTCCTTTATTGAGCCCATCTTTGCATGAAATGTTACCTTTGTATCTCCAATTTTCTTGAAGAGATCTCTAGTCTTTCCATTCTATTTCTTTGCACTATTTTCCTCTATTTCTTTGCACTGATTACTGAAGAAGGCTTTCTTATCTCTCCTTGCTATTCTTTGGAATTCTGCTTTCAAATGGGTATATCTTTCCTTTTCTCCTTTGTTTTTCACTTTCCTTCTTTTCACTATTTGTAAGGCCTCCTCAGAGAGCCATTATGCTTTTTTGCATTTCTCTTTCTTGGGGATGGTCTCGATCCCTGTCTCCTGTACACTGTCATAAACTTCCATCCATAGTTCATCAGGCACTCTGTCTATCAGATCTAGTCCCTTAAATCTATTTCCCACTTCCACTGTATAATTGTAAGGGATTTGATTTAGGTCATACCTGAATGGTCTAGTGGTTTTCCCTACTTTCTTCAGTTTAAGACTGAATTTGGCAATAAGGAGTTCATGATCTGAACAAGATACACAGAAGAACTATACAAAAAAGATCTTCATGACCCAGATAATCACGATGGTGTGATCACTCACCTAGAGCCAAGTATCCTGCAATGTGAAGTCAAGTGGGCCTTAGAAAGCATAACTATGAACAAAGCTAGTGGAGGTGATGGAATTCTGGTTGAGCTATTTCAAATCCTGGAAGATGATGCTGTGGAAGTACTGTGCTCAATATGCCAGCAAATTTGGAAAACTCAGCAGTGGCCACAGGACTGGAAAAGGTCAGTTTTCATCCCAATCCCAAAGAAAGGCAATGCCAAGGAGTGCTCAAACTACCGCACAATTGCACTCATCTCACATGCTAGTAAAGTAATGCTCAAAATTCTCCAAGCCAGGCTTCAGCAACATGTGAACCGTGAACTTCCTGATGTTCAAGCTGGTTTTAGAAAAGGCAGAGGAACCAGAGATCAAATTGCCAACATCTGCTAGATCATGGAAAAAGCAAGAAAGTTCCAAAAAACATCTATTTCTGCTTTATTGACTATGCCAAAGCCTTTGACTATGTGGATCACAACAAACTGTGGAAAATTCTGAAAGAGATGGGAATACCAGACCACCTGATCTGCCTATTGAGAAACCTGTATGCAGGTCAGGAAGCAACAGTTAGAACTGGTCATGGAACAACAGACTGGTTCCAAATAGGGAAAGGATTATGTCTAGGTTGTATATTGTCACCCTGCTTATTTAGCTTGTATGCAGAGTACATCATGAAAAACTCTGGGCTGGAAGAAGCACAAGCTGGAATCAAGATTTCCAGGAGAAATATCAATAGCCTCAGATATGCAGATGACACCACCCTTATGGCAGAAAGTGAAGAAGAACTAAAGAGCCTCTTGATGAAAGTGAAAGAGGAGAGTGAAAAAGTTGGCTTAAAGCTCAACATTCAGAAAACTAAGATCATTCCATCACTTCATGTCAAATAGATGGGGAAATAATGGCAGACTTTATTTTCTGGGGCTCCAAAATCACTCCAGATGGTGATTGCAGCCATGAAATTAAAAGATGCTTACTCTGTGGAAGGAAAGTTATGACCAACATAGACAGCATATTAAAAAGCAGAGACATTACTTTGTCAACAAAAGTCTGTGTAGTCAAGGCTATGGTTTTTCCAGTAGTCATGTATGGATGTGAGAGTTGGACTATAAAGAAAGCTGAGCACTGAAGAATTGATGCTTTTGAACTGTGGTGTTGGAGAAGACTCTTGAGAGTCTGTTGGACTGCAAGGAGATCCAACCAGTCCATCCTAAGGGAAATCAGTCCTGGGTGTTCATGGAAAGACTGATGTTGAAGCTGAAACTCCAATACTTTGGCCACCTGATGTGAAGTGCTAACTCATTTGAAAAGACCCTGGTGTTGGGAAAGATTGAAGGCGGGAGGAGAAGGGGACAACAGAGGATGAAATGGTTGGATGGCATCACCGACTCAATGGACATGAGTTTGGGTAGAGTGTGGGAGTTGGTGATGGACAGGGAGTCCTGGCGTGCTGTGGTTCATGGCGTTGCAAGGAGTCGGACACGACTGAGCCAGTGAACTGAACTGATCTGAGCCATAGTCAGCTCCCAGTCTTGGTTTTGCTGACTGTATAGAGCTTCTCCACCTTTGACTGCAAAGAATATGATCAATCTGATTTTGGCATTGACCATTTGGTGATGTCCATGTGTAGAATTTTCTCTTGTGTTGTTGGACGAGGGTGTTTGCTATCATCAGTGCATTCTCTTGGCAAAATTCTATGAGCCTTTGCCTTGCTGTACTCCAAGGCCAAATTTGCCTGTTACTCCAGGTGTTTCTTTACTTCCTACTTTTGCATTCCAGTCCCCTATAATGAAAAGGATATCTTTTTTGGATGTTAGTTCTAAAAGGCCTTGTAGGTCTTCATAGAATCATTCAACTTCAGCTTTTTCAGCATTCCTGGTTGGGTCATAGACTTGGATTACCATGATATTGAATGGTTTGCCTTGGAAATGAACAGAGATTATTCTGTCATTTTTGAGATTGCACCCAAGTACTGCATTTCAGACTCTTGTTGATTATGATGGCTACTCCATTTCTTCTAAGGGACTGTTGCCCACATTAGTAGATATGATGGTCATCTGAGTTAAATTCAACCATTCCAGTCCATTTTAGTTCGCTGATTCCTTAAGTGTCCACGTTCACTCTTGCCATCTCCCATTTGATCACTTTCAGTTTGCCTTGATTCATGGACGTAACATTCCAGGTTCCTATGCAATATTGCTCTTTATAGCATCAGACCTTGCTTCCATCACCAGTCACATCCACAACTGGATGTTATTTTTTGCTTTGGCTCTGTCTCTTCATTCTTTCTGGAGTTATTTCTCCACTGATCTCCATCCAGTAGCATGTTGGGCACCTACTGACCTGGGGAGTTCATCCTTCAGTGTCATATCTTCTTGCCTTTTCATACTGTTCATGGGGTCTCAAGGCAAGAATACTGAAGTGGTTTACCACTCCCTTCTCCAGTGGACCGCATTTTGTCAGAACTCTCCACCATGACCCGTCCGTCTTGGGTGGCCCTACATGCATGGCTCATGGTTTCATTGAGTTAGACAAGGCTGTGGTCCATGTGATTAGATTGATTAGTCTTCTGTGATTATGGTTTCGGTCTGTCTGCTCTCTGATGCCTTTACTCAGCGCCTACCGTCTTACTAGGGTTTCTCTGATCTTGGACGTGGGTGTCTCCTCTTGGCCCCTTGCCACTCCAGTGCCGCACAGCCACCATTCGCTGCTCCAGCGCCCTCTTTCTTACTCTGTCCTCACATGGTCCTCCTTCCATCTGTGTTGTTTGTGTCTTAATCTTCTCTTCTTATAAGATGTGCGTGTTGTGTACATATTAAGCTGCTTCAGTCCTGTCCAACTGTTTGTGACCATATGGACTGTTGCCCGCTAGGCTCCTCTGTCTTTGGGATTCTCCAGGCAAGAATACTGGAGTGGATTGCCATGCCCTCCTCCAGGGGATCTTCCAGACCCAGGGATTGAACCTGCATCTCTTTCCTCTCCTTCCTTGGCAGGAAAGTTCTTTCCCACTAGTGCCACTGGGGAAGCCCCCTTCTTAAAATGACACCACTCATATTGGATTAAGGCCCACCCTAATAACTGCATTTAAACCTAATTACCTTGGACTTCCCTGGTGAAATCAAATCCCTGAGGACTTCCCTGATGGTCCAGTGGTTAAGAATCCACCTGCCAGTGCAGGGAACACGGGTTTGATTTCTGGTCCGGGAAGATTCCTTCCACATGCCCCAGGACAACTAAGCCAGCTCATGTACCACCACTACTGAGGCTGTACTCTGGAGCCCTTGAACCACAGCTACTAAGCCCATGCTCTGGAGCTGCTGAAACCAGGGCACCCTAGTGTCTGTGCTCTGAAGAGAAGCCACCATAATGCGAAGCCCACGCACCGCAAGTGGAGAGGAGAACCCACTTACCGCAACTAGAGAAAGCTTGTGTGCAGCAACCAAGACCCAGCACAGTCAATCAATAAATAAGTTGTTGCTAAATAAATAAACCTAATTACCTCTTTAAAGGTTCTATCTCCAAATAAGACACATTCTAAGGTATTGGGGTTGGGCTTCCCTGGTGGCTCAGATGGTAAAGCGTCTGCCTGCAATGTGAGAGACCTGGGTTCAATTCCTGGGTCGGGAAGATCCCCTGGCGAAGGAAATGGCAATCCACTCCAGCACCCTTGCCTGGAAAATCCCATGGATGGAGGAACCTGATAGGCTACAGTCCATGGGGTCGCAAAGAGTCGGACACGACTGAGCGACTTCACTTCACTTCACTTCAAGATATTGGGGTTAGGGATTCCAAATATGAATTGGGGAGGGCACAATTCCACTCATGAAACTCTCTCTGTCCTTCTCCCTACTTTGTTTTCCTTCAAAGCACTTACCATGACCTGATGTTGTATTAGTCATTTACTTGTTACCATCTATTTTTCCCCAAGGTAAAGATAATATAGCTCAGCAAATATTCCACATGGTCCCCTACATTTCTCAGTCCCTCTACAGTTAGGTGAAGCTATGTGATTCATTCTTAATGGCCTGAAAACAGAAGTAATGTAGATTCCTCCTGCTGCTGCTAAGTCACTTCAGTCGTGTCCGACTCTGTGCAACCCTATAGATGGCAGCCCACCAGGCTCCCCCGTCCCTGGGATTCTCCAGGCAAGAACACTGGAGTGGGTTGCCATTTCCCTCTCCAATGCACAAAAGTGAAAAGTGAAAATGAAAGTGAAGCCGCTCAGTCGTGTCCGACTCTTAGCGACCCCATGGACTGCAGCCTACCAGACTCCTCCGCCCATGGGATTTTCCAGGCAAGAGTACTGGAGTGGGGTGCCACTGCCTTCTCCAGATCCCTCCTAGGTCAGTGTTTAAGTGCCAATGTGTAACTCACTTTCCTCACTTCTCATTCCATAGCAGCTAATGATGCTGCAGATGGTGCAGGCTCCATTGGCCATGGTATTTGAAGCAACTGTGTGGAGTAGAAATCTCCACCAACCCACACTGGACATATAGGATGAACAAACAAACAAACAAAAAAAATGTGTTAAGCTACTGAGATTTCAGAATTCTTCTGTTACACAGCATACCTGAACTTATCCCAATTAATACCTTCTTCCCTAGAATGTAAGCTCCAAGAGGCCAAGGACTTAGCCTGAATCCTTATTGCCTGGTGCAAGATGAGTAAGCAGTACTTATTTATGGAATAAGTGGATATGCCAGGCACAAGAAGGTGAAGTTGCTGAGCATGGATTGTTCTAATGAAAGATGAATCAAGAAATGAAAAGCTGATCCCAGAGCCTGGGACTGAAACCACTTGGCCACACTCCCACTAATTAACCACCATCTAAGTAATCCAAATTTGACATCAATAATCTCTTGAAAGCTTTATAACAAGCACAATTTGTGATGGAAAATTCTAAAGATTACACTTTACTAGTCCTGGAGAACAAATTCTCATAGTCTTAAGCCGGTCATAGAAATTTTCTTTCCTTTCAGAGACAGATTTGGATCTGCGCATGGGACCTGATTCTAGCCATCAGAACTTGAGGAGAGATCTGATGGGAGGATTTGGGGAATGGCATTAACTTTATGAAATGAAAAGACTCTTGCTACTTGGAAGGAAATCTATGACAAACCTAGACAGCATATTAGAAAGTGGATACATCACTTTGCCAACAAAGGTCCATCTAGTCAAAGCTAGGGTTTTTCCAGTAGTCATGTATGGATGTGAGAGTTGGAGTATAAAGAAAGCTGAGTGCCAAAGAACTGACGCTGTTGAACTGTGGTGTTGGAGAAGACTCTTGAGTGTCCCTTGGACTGCAGGGAGATCCAACCAATTAATCATAAAGAAATTAATCCTGAATATTCACTGGAAGGACTGATGCTGAAGCTCCAATAGTTTGGCCACCTGATGCAAAGACCCGACTCATTGGAAAAGACCTTGATGCTGGGAAACATTGAGGGCAGGAGGAGAAGGGGATGACAGAGGATGAGATGGTTGGATAGCATCACCAACTCAGTGGACATGAGTTTGAACAAACTGCAGGAGATAGTGAAGAACAGGGATGCCTGGTATGCTACAGTTCATGGGGTCACAAAGAGCTGGACACGACTTCATGACTGAACAACAACAACAACATTAACTTTGTGATTGGCAATCCACTCCAGTATTCTTGCCTGGAGAATCCCATGGACAGAGGAGCCTGGCAAGCTACAGTCCCTAGGGTCACAAAGAGTCAGACACGACTGGAGCAGCTTAGCACAGCGTAGCACGTAAAAGTACACTCCTTGTAGTAGATATTGCTGATGGCCATTTACTAAATGTTTACTGGACACAGCAGAATTTCATTTCCTGTGTTGGGAAATGATGGTGCCATGTAATCATTTCTGGCCAATGGTCTGTGAGCGAATGACATGTGTTACTAAAGGCTAGAGCATTTAATTATGGATATGAAATAGTACAGAGCTATCTTTCTTCCTCCTCTGGCATAAAACTGGAAATGTTTGTGATGGCTGTTGCTCAATAATCTTGTGTGCCTGAGTGATTATAATGTCAACTCACAAGGGACATAGAGCATGAATGAGAAGTAAACTTGTGTGATTTTAAGTCATTGAGATATCGGTGAAGTTTATTAAATAGCAAATAGCCTATCTGGAGTGATAACAGAAATTAGAATCAAGAGTGGGGTGCTGATGTAATAAAAAAATAAAAGCACGTGTCATTGGCTTAGATACTAAGCAAAGGGAACAAGAAAGCGTATTTGAAACCAGAAGGATGGAGAGATACTCTGGGAAGCAGATAACATACTTATTGATACATGCAGCTTTAGGGGAAGCAATTGAAATGCAGGACACTAGGAGTGAATGTTGACCAAAGTTCGCCCCATATTGGGAAGACCTTTGAGAGGCAAAGTCCAATTAGAACCTGGCTTTTGTCAAAGATAAAATCAAGGATTGCTGCTGCTGCATCACTTCAGTCGTGTCTGACTCTGTGTGACCCCATAGACGGCAGCCCACCAGGCTCCCCCGTCCCTGGGATTCTCCAGGTAAGAGCACTGGTGTGGGTTGCCATTTCCTTCTCCAATGCATGAAAGTGAAAAGTGAAAGTGAAGTCACTCTGTCATGTCCGACCCTCAGCGACCCCATGGACTGCAGCCCACCAGGCTCCTCCGTCCATGGGATTCTCCAGGCAAGGATTAGTACCAATCAAATCATTATTAACCATTGTTGTGTTGGGTTTCCCTCATAGCTCAGTTGGTAAAGATTCTGCCTGCAATGCAGGAGACCCTGGTTCAATTCCTAGGTCAGGAAGATCCCCTGGAGAAGGGAAAGGCTACCCACCCCAGTATTCTGGCCTGGAGAATTCCATGGACTATATAGTCCATGGGGTCGCAAAGAGTCGGACACAACTGAGCAACTTTCGCTTTCACTTTTCACTTTCAACCATTGTTAATATCTGTAAATAAATTAAGGTACTCCCAGGAAACATGTAGGATAGTCTGAGATAGGCAAAATGGGTTAGAATCTGGCTTCCTCTGGATGCCTGATAGAGTCTAAGGTACATGCAGTGAGAGAGAGATGAGGAACATCTTGAACAGAACACATGGAGTTGACTGGAGGCTTATAAGAATTCCTAGGTCCCACACTTAGGGACACAGGAAATAGGCTGAGAAACTCATGTGCCAAGGAGGGCAAGTCTTCCAGCGCCATTTGAGATGTACTTGAGGAGGATAATGGAAAAGGGGATGACTCCTGGACAGTGAAGACATAAGCCACAGTGAACAAAGATTTGGGAAGTTGCCCACCCTCAAGGAGCTGTGGGTGCATGCTCAGTCACTTCAGTCATGTCCAGCTCTTTGCAACCCCTTGGACAGTAGCCTGCCAGGCTCCTCTGTCCATGGGATTCTTCAGGCAACAATACTGGAGTGGGTTGCCATGTCCTCCTTCAGGGGATCTTCCCCACCCAGGGATCAAACCCACGTCTCCTGCATTTCAGGCAGATTCTTTACTGCTGAGCCATCAGGGAAGCCCCTCAAGGAATTGATTTGGAGCTAATTAAGGAACCCTCCCAATTTACAAAATAGGAAACCAGGGACTTCTCAGTTATGCATTTTGACCCATTCCATCATTGTCTATTGAGTGAGTAGGTGAAGGATAAATAATTTGACTTTTTAGTTCACTTGTTCTGACATAGGTTCACTCATGTTCCCTGCCCAGCTCTTGTGGCCATTTGAGTTTTTGACTCTAAGGTATTATTTGATGACGTGAACTGAATTGGAGTCCTGGAAGTGCAGTGGCTCAGGGTCCATTCCACTACCCAGGGATGGTGCATGTGTTCTGTGGGTGACTTCACAATGCCCCCATGGTTCCCAGCTTCCTTCTGTAGTCTGTTTGTAGGTAGCCATGCCGACTATCTTGTGGATGCTTAGCCTTTTCCTCCCTGCTTCGTGTGCCCAGCTATTAGTCACCTGTGCCTATAAGAGTCTCTGCCAGCAGGCTCTGCTCTCGGGCAATGATGTTGTCCTGCGGTGTGACCATCTCCAGGCATACTGGTACTTTTCTTCCTTTCACGGGGAAGCTCCCTTTTTGGTCTCCTCACTGCCTAACATAAAGAAACTGCCTGGGGGCAGCCTCCAACTGAACAAACCTCAGCCCTCCCAGACAGGCCTCTATCGCTGTGAGGACCACAACACAGCCCTTGTGGTAGAATATGAGATAGACTTCCAAGACGTCACCATGCTACATATTACCCACAAAGGACTAGGCCAAAACCCTCTGCAGAATCAGAGCCTGAGTCTGGGTAGAGAGGAGATCATCTTCACCCACTGGGAGCCCTGGCAGGACTGTAACCGCTGTGGGGTGCCAGGTGAACGCAAACGCCTGGGGTACTGCTACATCCAAGAGTCCCTGGAAAACCCAGTGCCCTGCTGGCTCTATGTGGGAGATGAGAAGCTGTGGTCCAGCCGCTTGCAGCCTGAGATGCAGGTGGAAGCCTGCCTTGTACCTTGCAACCATAGCAAGGAGATCATCCAGCCATTCTTCACCTTTGACATTTCCACGTTGGGCCAGTCAACCAACGATATGCAGCTCACCTGCCCCTTGGCTTCCATTTACAGGTGACTGGACCCGGGCATTAGCCCTGCCTTTGAGCCTCACCCAGGCTTTGTTTCCTGTGTTCACCTGGGCCCAGGGTTACATTCCAATAGAAAAGCAGGGTCTGTCTTCCAGCCCATAAGCCTTCAAGGTCAATCTGTGCAGGAAGCCATCTCTTCACTGGCTTGTTCAGATGTTCATTCAGCAAGAATCCCCAACTGCAGCTTCTGAGCCACACCCTAGGCAGGTGATGTTGGGGACATAGTGGTGACCAACAGAGACCTAATCCCTGCCCTCGTAGTTATTCATAGGTAGACCAAATACAAAACCTAGAAACCAAGACATTCTGGCCCATGCTCATGCCAACATAGACTTTACTGTGACTTCTATCTCCTCACTAGACTCTGACTGATACAATTTATCTATCCATCCTCACACCAATGCTACAGTAACTTAATTATTATACCTTTATAATAAGCCATGATATTGATAGTATAGATTTTTCAGCTTTGTTCTTCAAGATTGTCTTGGTTATTCTTTACTTTTTATTAAAAAAAAATTGAAATCAGCTTGTAGTTTTCATCTGAAAGAAGTCTTTTTTTTGTTAATTGGCACATAATTGAATCTAAAGATAGAATCAATATATTAAAATATTTAGTCTTCCAATCCATGAACATTGTAAACACTTCCATTATTTAGGCTTTCTTTTATTTCTCCCAATAATGAGTAGTTATTAATGTAGAGGTTTTACATATATTTTATTATATTTGTTCCTTGTATTTGATTTGGTCATACAAGTTGCATCTTTTAAATTTCATTTTCTAATTGCTTGTTGTATATAAAAATATATTTGGTATTTATATTCAGCATTGTTCGGTTAGTTTTCTGTGATTGTGGTTTTCATTCTGTCTGCCCTCTGATGGATGAGGATAAGAGGCTTGTGAAAGCTTCCTGAGTGAAAGTCGCTCAGTCCTGTCTGACTCTTTTCGACCCCTGGGATGGGAGGGACTGGCTGTAGGTAAAACTGGGTGTTGCTCTGGTGGGCAGGGCCATGCTCAATAAATCTTTAATCCAATTTTCTGCTGATGGGTGGGACTGTGTTCCCTTCTCTGGCCAAACTATGGTAGGGGTGATGGCAGTAATAGCTACCTTCTTCAAAAGGATTTATGCCAGCACGCTGCAGCTCCCACGTCTGCTGCAGCCCGAGCCCCTGTCCCCGAGGCAGGCCACTTCTGACCCGTGCCTCAGCAAGAGACACTCACTCAATGGAGGTCTGGCTCAGTCTCTCGTGGTGTCACTGCTCCTTTCCCTCAGTCCTGCTATGCATGAGGTGTTGTTTGTCTAACTCAATGAAACTATGAGCCATGCCATATAGGGCCACCCAAGACAGATGGGTCATGGTGGAGAGTTCTGACAAAATGTGGTCCATTGGAGAAGGGAATGGCAAACCACTTCAGCATTCTTGCCTTGAGAACCCCATGAACACTATGATAAGGCAAAAAGACATGACACCAAAAGATGAACTCTCCAGGTCTGTGGGTGCCCAATATACTACTGGAAAAGAGTGGAGAAATAGCTCCAGAAGGAATGAAGGGGCTGAGCCAAAGCAGGAACAATGCCTAGTTGTGGATGTGTCTAGTGGTGAAAAGTAAAATCTGATGCTGTAAAATCAATATTGCATAAGAACCTGGAATGTTAAGTCCATGAACCAAGGTAAATTAGACGTGGTCAAACAGGAGATGGCAAGAGTGAACACTGATATTTTAGAAATCAGTGAACTAAAATGGACTGGAATGGGTGAATTTAACTCAGATGACCATCATATCTACTACTGTGAGCAAGAATTCCTTAGAAGAAATGGAGTAGCCCTCATAGCCAACAAAAGAGTCCAAAATACAGTACTTGGATGCAGTCTCAAAAACGACAGAATGATCTCTGTTTCCAAGGCAAACCATTCAATATTACAGTAATCCAAGTCTATGCCCCAACCACTAATGCCAAAGAAGCTGAAGTTGAATGGTACCAGAAAGACCTACAAGACCTTCTAGAACTAATACCCAAAAAAGATGTCCTTTTCATCATAGGGACTGGAATGCAAAAGTAGGAAGTCAAGAGATAGCTGGAGTGACGGGCAAGTTTGGCCTTGGAGTACAAAATGAAGCAGGGCAAAGGCTAACAGAGTTTTGCCAAGAGAACTCTTTGGTCATAGCAAACACCCTCTTCCAACAACACAAGAGACAACTCTACACATGGACATCACCAGATGGTCAATACTGAAATCAGATTGATTATATTCTTTTCAATCAAAGATAGAGAACCTGTATACAGTCAGAAAAACCAAGACTGGGAGCTGACTGTGGCTCAGATCATGAACTTCTTATTGCAAGATTCAGACTTAAATTGAAGAAAGTAGGGAAAACCACTAGGCCACTAAGATATGACCTAAATCAAGTCCCTTATGATTATACAGTGGAAGTAACAAATAGATTCAAGGGATTAGATATGATAGAGTGCCTAAAGAACTGTGGATGGAAGTTTGTCACATTATACAGGAGAGAGTGATCAAAACCATCCCCAAGAAAAAGAAACTCAAAAAGGCAAAATGGTTGTCTGAGGAGGCCTTACAAATAGATGAGAAAAGAAAAGAAGCAAAAGACAAAGGAGAAAAGGAAAGACATATCCATCTGGATGCAGACTTCCAAAGAATAGCAAGGAGAGATAAGAAAGGCTTCCTAAGGGAACAATGCAAAGAAACAGAGGAAAACATTAGGATAGGAAAGACTAGAGATGTCTTCAAGAAAATTAGAGACACCAAGGGAACATTTCATGCAAAGATGGGTCCAAAAAAGGACAGAAATGGTATGGACCTAACAGAAGCAGAAGCTATTAAGCAGAGGTGGCAAGAATACACAGAAGAACTATACAAAAGAGAATTTAATGGCCCAGATAACCATGATGGTGTGATCACTCACCTAGAGCCAGACATCCTGGAATGCGAAGTCAAGTGGGCCTTAGGAAGCATCATTATGAACAAAACTAGTGGAGGTGATGGAATTCCAGTTGAGCTATTTCAAATCCTCAAAGATGATGCTGTGAAAGTGCTACACTCAATGTGCCAGCAAATATGGAAAACTTGGCAGTGGTCACAAGACTGGAAAAGGCCAGTTTTCATTCCAATCCCAAAGAAGGGCAATGCCAAAGAATGTTCAAACTACCACACAACTGCACTCAACTCACACGCTAGCAAAATAATGCTCAAAATTCTCCAAACCAGGTTTCAACAGTATGTGAACTGAGAACTTCCAGATGTACAAGCTGGATTTAGAAAAGCCAGAGGAACCAGAGATCAAATTGCCAACATTCGTTGGCTCAAAAGAAAAAAGCAAGAAAATTCCAGCAAAACGTCTACTTCTGCTTCATTGACTACACTAAAGCCTTTGCTGTGTGGATCACAACAAACTGTGGAAAATTCTTAAAGAAATGAGATACCAGGCCACTTTACCTGCCTCCTGAGAAACGTATATGCAGATCAAGAAGCAACAGTTAGAACTGGACATGGAACAATGGACTGGTTCCAAACTGGGAAAGGAGTACATCAAGGCTGTATATTGTCACCCTGTTTATTTAACATCATGCATTTATTTAATGCATCATGCAAAATGCTAGGCTGGATGAAGCACAAGCTGAAATCAAGATTGCCGAGAGAAATACCAATAACCTCAGATGTGCAGATGATACCACCCTATGGCAGAAAGCAAAGAGGAACTAAAGAACCTCTTGATGAAAGTGAAAGAGGAGAGTGAAAAAGTTGGCTTAAAACTCAACATTCAAAAAACTAAGATCATGGCATCCAGTTCAATCATTTCATGGCAAATAGATGGGGAAACAATGTTAACAGTGAAAGGCTTTATTTTCATGGGCTCCAAACACACTGCAGATGGTGATTGCAGCCATGAAATTCAAAGATGCTTGCTCCTTGGAAGAAAAGCTTTGACCAACCTAGATAGCATATTAAAAAGCAGAGACATTACTTTGCCAACAAAGATTCTTCTAGTCAAAGATATGGTTTTTCCAGTAGTCAGGTATGGATGTGACAGTTGGACCATAAGGAAGGCTGAGCACCAAAGAATTGATGCTTTTGAGCTGTGGTGTTGGAGAATACTCTCAAGAGTCCTTTGGACTGCAAGGAAATCAATCCTGAATATTCATTGGGAGGACTGATGCTGACGTTGAAGCTCTAATACTTCGGCCATCTGATGCAGAGCTGACTCATTAGAAAAGACCCTGATGCTGGGAAAGATTGAAGTCAGGAGAAGGGGACAACAGAGGACAAGATATTTGGAGGGCATCACTGACTCGATGGACATGAGTTTGAGCAAGCTCCAGGAGTTGGTGATGGACAGGTAAGCCTGGCGTGCTGTTGTCCATGGGGTTGCAAAGAGTCGGACATGACTGAGCGACTGAACTGGACTGATCATCATCATTCAAGGATTCCACACTGGTGAATTCACCTACTCACTAGAATTTATTTGTAACCCCCAAGTTGGTACCCACAGTCATATTCATTTGCAGACATGCACAGAGTGGCAAGAAAATTGAGTCATCCAACAATGCACATTCCCAGCCAAGGCCACACAAGGTGACACTGCCTTCTGGTTTCAGCTCCCATACTGTGTTAGCAAGTATGGTCCTCTTCATGGTCTATTTAGAGCCATGTTTTTGGCATTTTTGTGTTCTATTGGTGATTTTGATTTTCAATATTTATTTATTTTTGGCTGAGGAGTTTAGGAAAGAATCTGGGAAAGGGGCCACCAGGAAAAAAAAATATATTTGTTTAAAATGAGTTGAGTCTTGCAGACCTCCCACAGGTCCTCTGTGGGAGGACCAGCACGTGCAAAGATCCTAAGGCATGAGCTCTTTGCTTGCCTGATATATTCAGGGGACAGTCAGGAGGCCAGCATGGCTGGAGCAGTTGGGTGGGGAAGGGTAGGAGGTCAGAAGGGAACCAGAGAGGATTTAGTCACCTCTCCATTCTCAGCACTCACAAGTGTGCCCAGAACACAGTAGCATGCCTGTGTGCTTAGTTGCTCAGTCATGTCTGACTCTGCAACCCCATGGACTGTAGCCCGCCAGGCTCCTCTGTCCATGAGATTTTCCAGGCTAGAATACTGGAGTGGGTTGCCATTCCCTTCTCCAGGGGATCTTCCCAACCCAGAGATTGAACCCAGGTCTCTTGCATTACAGGCGAATTCTTTAATGCCTGAGCCACCAGGGAGGTCCCCAAACAAAGTACATGTTCAGAAAAAAACGTGTTGAATGTTCGCATGTGTCACTTTAACACCAAAATAGGGAGGTGATAGAGAAAATCCTGAATAGACAAGTTGTGTCCTTCTACCCCAGCACAGTAGAAGGCTTGGGAGAGAAATGAAATAGGATTGCTAACTTGTCCCAGGACAGATCTGGGAATTGTGACCTCACATCCCATGGGGGTGGACTACAGTTCTTCCTGTTATCAGGGCTGAGGCCTGAGGTTCATGGATGACCTCACAAAGTCCAGGGTGGGGCCCGGCCCACTTTCACAGTCGCAGTCCACCATGCTGACCAGCCTGTGGCTGTTGCTCTGCTTTGCTCTCCCAGTTCAGGAATCGCCCTTTCCTATCAGCTGTCCTAATCACAAGCATTGTCAACTGGCCCTGCTCTCAAACAATGATGTCATCCTGCACTGCAATGCCCCTGGGGCACAGTGGCAATTCTTCACGCCACTCAAGACCACCTCGGCCAGCAATTCCACTACTAATCTCAACATGGTAACAATGCTCAATGGCAACCTTCGCATTAAAAATCCACTACCCTCCCATACAGGCATTTATAACTGCAACGACAAGGATGGCAAGAAAGTGATGAGGTATGAAATTGACTTCCAAGATGTCGGCACCCTACATATTACACACAAAGATCTGGACCAAAAGCCCCTGCAGAATGAGAGCCTGAGTCTGAGTAGCAAGCAGTTCGTCTTCACCCACTGGGAGCCCTGGCAGGACTGTAACCGCTGTGGGGAGCCAGGTGAACGCAAACGCCTGGGATACTGCTACATCCAAGAGTCTCTGGAAAACCCAATGCCCTGCTGGCTCTATCTGGGAGATGAGAAGCTGTGGTCCAGCCGCTTGAGGCCTGAGATGCAGGTGGAGACCTGCCACATCCCGTGTACACTCATAGATGCGAAATATGTCATTTTTGACAACTTCCAGCTTAAAAACAGAGTGGGATCTGTGTTGCTCACCTGCCCCTTTGGATCTATCTACAGGTGATGGAATCAGGTACCAGCCCTGCCCTTGACCCCTTGCCAGGCTCTCCCCATCTGGGAGCCTTTGTGGCTAACCTGTGCAGAGAGGGAGGGATTCTGTGTTGCTAATCAGTGCCGCAGTCTCCTTCCTTGGGCTTCTTTGGATATCTCTCTTGGTGTCCACTGAGCCACACACAGACAGAACAAGGACAGCTAGTACCCAGGGAGCACTGGGCTGACCCTAGGCCCAGCCCTGAACTGGGTGGTGCTGTGGATGTGATGGTCATCAGGTAGCTGCACATCTGGTCCTTAGGAAGCCCCTAGTCCAGGCTGGGAGATGGACCAGGGTGGTCAGGATTGGAATGGGAGAAGCTCAGGCAAGTGATGGAACTGTGAGGTAGGTAGCTCAGGACTCTTGAGTCCTCAAACTCATGTGGAATGATCATCAAGCCTGGGATGAAAGGATGGATGCTTATCATGACCTGTGTCCCTGGGAGCTCCCATTCTTGTTCTGTCTTCCTGTCTGGTGGTAGTGGTTGAGTCACTAAGTTGTGTTTGACTCTTGGCAACTCCATGGACTGTATAGCCCACCAGGCTCCTCTGGTCATGGGATTTCCCAGGCAAGGATACTGGAGTGGGTTGCCATTCCTTCCTAAGGGTTCCTGCCTGGAGCCCCTGGGAAATCTTTCCCTCTTCACGTTTTTCCCTGCCCACCTGCTTCCCTGGTGGCTAAGATGGTAAAATATCAGCATGCAATGCAGGAGACCTGGGTTTGATCCCTGGGTGGGGAAGATACCCTGGAGAAGGGAATGGCTAACTGTCTCTACCCCAACAATAAGAGCTGCAACCACTCACAGTGCAGCGCTTACCCTTTAGGCTGGTCCCTAGGCAAACACTTCTTAAACCACATCCTCTGCCATCCTTCTTCCCTCACCCAAGGAGCTGTGAACTCCAAGAAGGCTCATTCATAGATGAGGAAACTACAGCTCAGAGGAATGCCTGGGGGAATCCATGGTGAGAGGTGGCAGCACAGACCTTATGACACATACTTGGCCATGGGGACCCCCTTTGCCTTTCTCCCCCACTGCTGCTGCTGCTGCTAAGTCACTTCAGTCGTGTCCGACTCTGTGTGACCCCATAGACGGCAGCCCACCAGGTTCCCCTATCCCTGGGATTCTCCAGGCAACAACACTGGAGTGGGTTGCCATTTCCCTCTCCAATGCATAAAAAGTGAAAAGTGAAAGTGAAGTAGCTCAGTCGTGTCTGACTCTTTGAGACCCCATGGACTGCAGCCCACCAGGCTCCTCCATCCATGGGATTTTCCAGGCAAGAGTACTGGAGTGGGGTGCCCTTGCCTTCTCCATCTCCCCCACTGGCCAGTGGCAACCCTTTCCTGAGCAACCTCTTGAGGGCTCTGTAGCTACCGGCTCTGTGGCATCTGGCTTCATTGCCCCCATCTGGTTTTCTTCCCCTTGGTCATCCCAGCTGTGACTTCTGTTGTTGGTATTGTTCAGTCACTAAGTTATGTCCGACTCTTTGTGACCCCATGGACTGCAGCACACCAGGTGTCCCTGTCCTTCACCATCTGTCTTGCTCAAGCTCATGTTCATTGAGTCGGTGATGCCATTCAACCATCTCATCCTCTGTCACCCCCTTCTCCTCCTGCCTTCAATCTTTCCCAGCATCAGAGTCTTTTCCAGTGAGTTGGCTCTTTGAATCAGGTGGTCAAAGTATCAGAGCTTCAGCTTCAGCATCAGTTTTTCCAATGAAGAATTATTCAGAGTTGATTTCCTTTAGGGTTGACTGGTTTGATCTCCTTGCTGTCCAAAGGACTCTCAAGAATCTTCTCCAGCACCACAGTTCAAAAGCATCAGTTCTTCAGTGCTCAGGCTTATTTGTGGAGAAGGCAATGGCACCCCCTCCAGTACTCTTGCCTGGAAAATCCCATGGATGGAGGAGCCTGGTGGGCTGCAGTCCATGGGGTCACTAAGAGTCGGACACGACTGAGCTACTTCACTTTCACTTTTCACTTTCATGCATTGGAGAAGGAAATGGCAACCCACTCCAGTGTTCTTGCCTGGAGAATTCCAGGGATAGGGGAACCTGGTGGGCTGCCGTCTATGGGGTCTCAGAGAGTTGGACACGACTGAAGCGACTTAGCAGCAGCAGCCTTATTTGTGGTCCAATTCTCACATCCCGTGCATGACTACTAGAAAAACCCTAGCTTTGACTATACAGACCTTTGTTGGCAAAGTCATGCCTCCTTTTTAAATCTCCTATCTAGGTTTGTCATAGCTTTTCTTCCAAGGAGGAAGTGCCTTTTAATTTCATGGCTGCAGTCACCACCCTCAGTGATTTGCAGCTCAAGAAAATAAAATCTGTCACTGCTTCCACTTTTTTCCCCTTCTATTTGCCATGAAGTAATGGGACCAGATGCCACGATCTTAGTTTTTTTAATGCTGAGTTTTATGCCAGCTTTATCTTTCTCTTTTTCCCGCTCTCATATCTTTTTGTCTCCCTTTCTCCTTTCTTCCTCCTCCTTGAAGTATAAAAGTAACACCTGCTTCCTTAAAAAAAAAAAAAAAGCCTACAATTCAGAAATGTGAGCGTGCATGTGACTCCTCCTTCCATCTAGAATCATACACCTATTCCATGTCATTTGCCAAGTAAGCAGCACCTGAGTGCCCATCACAGGGAGCTTGAAAAGAGAGATCACTGAGGCTTCAAGAATTGCTATGTCTCCAGGGAGCTGAGGGGAAGGGCATTTTCATGTGAGGTTACTATCTTGGCCTCTGCCACTTTTCTGCTGTGTGACTTTAGTCTGTGGCCTCTCTGGGCCTCAGTTTCCCCATCTGTAGAATATGGGTTGTATTCATTTGCTACGACCACTGTAACAAAACACCACCAACCAGGTGGCTTCAACCAACAGGGAATTCTTCTCTTCCAGTTCTGCAGACAGATCAAGGTGTCAGCAGGGCCACATACCCTCTGAGAGGCTGGATAGGTTCCTTCCTCGCCTCTTTGTGGCTTCTGGTGGTGGCCACAATTCTTGGCCTGCCTTGACGTGTGACTGCATCCCTCCAGCCTCTGCCTCTGTCATCACCCGGCGCTTTCCCCCTGTGTCTCGTGTCTCTGCCTCTTCTCTTTTCTTACATGGATACAGGTTATATTGGTGGATTTAAGGCCCACCTGACTCCCACCCTGGTGGCTCACATGGCAGAGAATCTGTTTGCAATGCAGGGGATCTGGGTGGGGAAGATCCCCTGGAGAAGGGAATGGCTACCCACTCCAGTGGGGCCTGGAGAATTCCATGGACAGAGGCGCCTGGCAGGCTACAGTCCATGGAGTCGCAGAGTTGGCCACGACTGAGCGACTTTCCCTTTCACAACTCCCATCTGACCTCATCTGAACTAATTACAACGGCAACAACTCTATTTTCAAATAAGGTCACATTCTGAGTTTCCAGTTAGGACATGAATTTGGGGAGTACAGAGGTCTTGCGGGACCTGGCCTCAGGGTCACTGTGATCCCTAAGGGAGCAAATGCCGGTAAAGACATTTACGACAGGGTCCCACACACTAACAGGTGTTACTATTGCTTTTATAATCTTTCACCTTGTCATTATTGTCTGTTGCTTGTCCCTTTTGTTTCCCAGCCATTGATGGGTGTGTTATATCCCTGATTTATATGTTCACTGATCACGTTTTTCACTGAACATTTATAAACCAAGCATCTAAACTCTAGGCACCAGAGAGGCAATGAAGAACATAACCAAAACAGATACCTGCCCTCATGCAGCAATAAACCAATGATATGAATGAAACACAGTCTTTCTTTCTTTCTTTTTTTTTTAATTGGAGTATAATCGCTTTTACAATGTTGAGAACCCAGCATTTTAGTTGGCGATAAAGGGAGGTGAAAGTTTTAAATAAGAAGAGCAGAGAAAGCGTTCCTGAGAAGGTGCCATTCAGCCAAGGCTGAGGGGAGGTGAGAGAGCTCTGTGCATTGAGGGAGAGCATTCCAAGCTGAGTGCAAAGATCCCAGGGCAGGACTGTGCCCAGCCATCATAGGAACCTCTAGGAGGTGTGGCTGGGGCAGAGTGAGTGAGGGAGAGCAGAGGAAACAGGTTCAGGCAGGTAAAGAGGTGCACACACAGTTAGGGAGTGTCTTGCTAATTCTTCCAAATAACGCTCTGAGGTCACTGCAATCATGACACTCTCAGGTTTCAGATGAAGAAACAGAAGCAGAGGCGTTTGGTTAAGTGGTCCCGGGGAAGTAAGGGGCTGGGCTCTGAGAGCTCCCAGCCATCCTGCCCCCACCTTCCCTTTGTTCTTTGCTGCATAGCTCTCCTTGGAGGGGGATGCCTGTTTGCTGTTCCCGGGGTGAAGGGTGCTGCCATCTCTACCTCCTTTCAGACATTGGTCTGCCTTCCCCCTCTCTGGGGTTTTGCAACTGAGTTTGTCCTCCTTTGCAGGCCTGTATTGTGGGAAGCCAACAACCTCCCCTTGACATGGAAGGACCAGCTCTCCGGCAAGAGCATGAGCACCATCATGGAGTCCTCCAATGGCGGCAGCTGGCTGCAGGTCTTCCAGTCGGCTGTTTACAGGTGCTTCGTGCAGCAAGAGCTCATGGCTCAATTCAACTCCAAGGTCAGTGTGGATCCACTGAAGTTTCTGGTCCCAGAAAAGTCCAAACAACAACCAGAGGCAGAGGAGACCCGGAAAGAAAACGCCAACTCTGTCCTTAAGGGGCTGAACGTGATGATGCTCGTGGGCATGGTCTTGACTGTGCTGGGGTGCCTGTTCAAACAATTCCGCTTTTCCCAGAGCCGGAAGAGAAACAAGATGTTTCTGGTGAAATAAAGTCAGCCCTTTGGGTGCAGGAGACCTGGTCTCCTGTGCTTCCGTTGCCCCATGCGTCCTGCTGCCCTGGGCTCACCCATACCTCACTCTGCGTGTGTGTGGACCAAAACAGACACAGGGCCACAGCTAAGGGCGACTGACCTCTCCCTGGTCCGAGTCCTGCTCTGTTGATTCATTCACAATCCCCATGCCACAGGTGAGGACACTGAGGCTAGACTTCCTGTCTGGTCACTGTGGGGTGAGGGTGGGGGGACACCAGTTCACACCCAGGTGGCCTGGCTAAAGCCTTGTGCTCCTCACAGGGAGGAAGGAAGGGCTGGAATGAGGCCATGTGGGGAGTGAGTCTCTGGGTGTGTTAATTGTAGCCATCTCACTCACCACACTCTCCCAAGGATAAGGGCAGGGATGGGGGATCAGAGTGGGTCACCCCGGAAGCCCCGGATCCACACTGGACTGCTGCCTTTCCTTACCTGTTCCTTGCACCCAGCCTCCCCCACCGTCTCAGTGGCACCTGGGGCCTCCAGGCCTCAACCATAGCTCCCCATGTTAGAGGGGCCACCAGAGAGGTGGCCCAGTTAGCAGATGAGCACCCCCCGTCCTGATTCTTACAATGGCAAGAGCTCCCTCAGACACCTCAAGAAAGGAGAGACAGGCTTCTGTGCTGGGACAAGGCACTAGGCCTGGCCCCGCTGACCTGTGGCAATCACCAGGCCCGGCTGGCTGTTCCCGGAAACGTTATACACTATTTAACAGAGTGCAAGAGTCAGAAATAAATATTAATGCCTTGTAAAATTCATGGTCCTGATATTCCACTGTGAAAGAACAACAGGGCAGATCTGAAACTTCCAGAACTTCTGTCTCCGAGAAGAAGGCAGTGCTCACCCCTCACACGCCAGACACTGTTGGTGAAACACCTAAGGCTTCACATGTACCCAGGGAGGCAAAGATACCTCCAGAAAGGGAGAGTGTTTGTGGAGAGCTAAAGGAGGGCCCACTGGGAAGCAGAGGCAGAGAGTAACAAAAATAATTATTTCTGTTGTTATTTTGGGGGATCGCCTGGCACGGTCAGAACTCACATCCTTCACAAACGTTATGGTCCTCACAGCCAATTATGGGCCACACTGTGAACCTCTTTTTTGTAGCTGAGGACACTAAAGCACAGAGCTCTCAAGCAAGCTGCCTGAGGTCACACAGTGAACTTGGGAAGGGGCTGGCAATGGGAGAGAGAAAGGAGACTTCTGGATGACCCCCAGACCTGCTCGGAGGAAACCCGCAGTGCCCTGTGTCCACATCAGCTCACGGCATAGCAGCTGAAAGTGAAACAGCCAAAGCCAAGCACAGGTCTGATGCCCAGGCCTATCTGCCCAGCACTGAACTGAAGTTCATACAATCCACACAAGGCTGTTAGTGCCCTACTGTGGTGGGTAGACCTTAAGGTTACCCCAGGGAGTCCCAACTCCCAGTGTCCATGTCTTTGTGTGACTACCCACCCTTCATTGTGACTTGCTTCCAACCAATAGAATATTATGAAAGTGTTGGGTGTTGCTCTTTTGATTAGGTTATATCGCAGAAGACGGTCTCAGCCATGTAGAGCAGGAGAGGCTTTTCTGGCTCGATGAAGCAGACAGCTGTGTTGAGGAAGCCCACCTGGCAGGGAGCTGTGGGGAGCCTCTGGGAGCTGCAAGTGTCACCCTCTGAGGGTGAAGCCCTCTGAAAGCCAGAGTCTCTAGCACACGACTGCAAGGAAATGATTTCTGCCAAAAACTTGAATGAGTTTGGAAGTAGATTCTTCTCCAGTTGAGCCACCAGATGAGAACACATCCTGACCAACACCTTGACTGGGTAGAGGACTTGGCCAAGCCATGTCTGGACTCCTGACCCACAGGAACTAGGGGATCATAAATGGTGCTGTTTAAGTTACGAAATGTATTGCAATTTTTTAAGCAGCGATAAGCAACTGATAATACCCAGCCATGCAGCCCACTCCAGTATTCTTGCTTGGAGAATTCCATGGACAGAGGAGCCTGGCAGGCTACTGTCTACATGCCCACAAAAACGTTGGGCATGATTGAAGCAACTTAGCACAGCACACCTAGCCATATCCCCCAGCCCACCATAAAGTCCTAGCATCAGCTGTCTCCTGGATGGCTCCTGGATGCAGCAGTGTCTTTCTAACTTTGCTCAGAGGCCTGCTGGGCCAGGCATGGGGCAGGCTGGCAGTTGGCTGTCATTGCTCCCAAGAGCAATCCTTACTCATGAAGGCTGGGAATGGGAGGGTAGACATCCAGCTTCCCCAGTCCTACATGGTACAACTCAGAGGCACATTCCACACCTTCTCTCAGAGGGTCCCCAGTGACCCCAGGGAGCACAGCTGCAGCCAGCTCCTTTGTTGCTGTTCAGCTACCGAGTCATGTCTGACTCTGTGACCCCAGGGCCTGCAGTACGCCAGGCCTCCTTGTCCCTCATCTCCCAAAGTTTGCCCAAGTTCATGTCCACTGCATGGGAGATGCCATCCAGCCATCTCATGCTCTGATGCCCTCTTTTCCTTCTGCCCTCAATCTTTCCCAGCATCAATGACTTTTCTATTGAGTCGACTGTTTGCATCAGACAATCAAAATCTGGAGTTTAAGCTTCAGCATCAGTCCTTCCAATGAGTATTCAGGGTTGGTTTCCCTTAAGATTGACTGGTTTGATCTCCTTGTTGTCCAAGGAGTCTTTTCCAGCACCATAGTTCAAAGGCATCAGTTCCACAGTTCAAAGGCACCAGCTCATTAGGGCACCTTTTATCAGCTTACCCTGTACCCTGCCTCATTTGTCCCTCCACTATGCTTCCCAAGAAAATATTCTTCAGTTCTTCAGCTCCCCATTTTCTCTCCTGGGATTCCAAAGACATGAATTTAGATCTGTTGTTGTCTCACAGGTCCCTGAGACTTGGTTATTTTTCCTCCAGTATTCTCTACTGTTTAGGTTGAAGAATGTCTACTGATCTGTCTTCAAGTTCACTTTCTTCCTCTGTCATCTCCATTCTGCTGTTCAGTCCATCCAGTGAGCCTTTTACTTTGGTTTTTGTATTTTTCAATCCTAACATTTCCATCTGGTTGTTCTTTATTGTATCTTCTGTCTCCTTGATGCACTCTATTGGATTAGGCAAAAAGTTTGTTCGGGTTTTTCTTTAAGAATGTATGTATGGGAAAGCAACAACAACAACAAAACAAACCTTGAACAAACTTTTTGGCCAACCCAGTATTTTCATATTTGCTTTTAGGGAATCCTTAACAGAGACACCAACATTGCCAAGTCAGTGACTCCCTGAGCCAAGCAGAAAACACAAGTCAGGGGAAAGGCCTTGGGAGGCCACTGTGATGTGGGAGTTCTAACACGGAGTGATGGGCCTGGTTCTTCTCAAAGTCCCATGTGATTCTGGAGATTGAGATGTTGAGTGAAACTGTCCAACTGATGAATGTTGTCTCAAGTTTCCAAATACAGTGTCAGTCATATAAGACACGTGTGCAGGCTGAATTCAGCCCATGGTGGTTAATTTGAGAGCTCTTGCTTCAACCTTGATTAGGGTCAAGTGAATCATTTTCAATGATTCATTCAAAAAGTATTTACTAAGTTGAAGTAGCCAGGGACAGTTTCTCTGAAGAGATGACATTTCAGATTGAGCCTGAATAACAAAAAACTGAGCAAGTAGGGATTTGGAGGAAGGACATATTAGTTTCCCATAGCTGTCGTGACAAATGACCACAAGCTTAATGCCTTAAATCACTGCAGAGGGTGACTGCAGCCATAAAATTAAAAGACGCTTACTCCTTGGAAGGAAAGTTATAACCAACCTAGACAGCATATTAAAAAGCAGAGACATTACTTTGTCAACAAAGGTCCGTCTAGCCAGGACTATGGTTTTTCCAGTAGTCATGTATGGATATGAGAGTTGGACTATAAAGAAAGCTGCGCACCGAAGAATCGATGCTTTTGAACTGTGGTGTTGGAGAAGACTCTTGAGAGTCCCTTGGACTGCAAGGAGATCCAACCAGTCCATCCTAAAGGAGATCAGTCCTGGGTGTTCAGTTGGAAGGACTGATGTTGAAGCTGAAACTCCAATGTTTTGGCCACCTGATGCGAAAAGCTGACTCATTTGAAAAGCCCCTGATGCTGGGAAAGATTGAAGGCAGGAGGAGAAGGGGACGACAGAGGATGAGATGGCTAGATGGCATCACCGACTCAATGGACATGGGTTTGGGTGAACTCCGGGAGTTGGTGATGGACAGGGAGGCGTGGCGTGCTGCGGTTCATGGGGTCGCAAAGAGTCGGACACGACTGAGCGACTGGACTGAACTGAATGCCTTAAAGCAATACACATTATTAATCCTGTAATTCTAAAGGTCAGAAGTCCAAAATGGGTCTTATATCATTAAAATCAAGGTGTCAGCAATTGAGTCTTGAGGGGGAGAATTTCATTTCCTTGCATCTTCCATCTTGCCTATGCCTCCAACTTTGAAGCCAGCAACATTGTATTTTTTAATATTTTAAAAATATTTTTATTTATTTACTTGACTGCACCACCGGGTCTTAGCTGAAGCATATAGGATCTAGCTTCCTGAGAAGATTGAACCTGGGATCCCTGCATTGGAAGGGCAGAGTCTTAGCCATTGAACCACCAGGGAAGACCCACCACATTATATTTTCACTGACTCTCTGGCTGACTCTCTCTTTCTCTCTGACTCTCCTGCTTCCCTCTTTTTTTTTTTTTTAATTTTATTTTTGGCTGGTCTTTGCTGCTGCTAGCAGGCTTTCTTTAGTTGCGGTGAGCACAGTCTACTCTCTAGTCGCAGTACACAGACTTCTCATTGCAGTGGCTGCTTTTGTTGCAAAGCACAGGCTCTAGGGTGCGCAGGTTCAGTGGCTGCAGGGTGCAGACTGAGTTGCCCCGAGGCATGTGGAGTCTTCCCAGAGCAGGAATCAAAACTGTGTCCCCTGCATTGGAAGGTGGATTCTTAACCAGTGGACCTCCAAGGAAGTCCTCCTGCTTCCCACTTAGAAGAACTCCATGATTACATTGGGCCTACCCAATACTCCAAAGTTATCTCCGCATCTCCAGATCCTTAACTTGGTCACACCTGCAAAGTCCCTTCCAGTGTGTCAACAACATATTCCTAGGTTCTGGGGGTTGGCAGCGACCCTCTTTGGGGCAACACTATTTAGCCTACTAGCATAAGCAGTTCCAAGCAGAAGACGAGTTCATAAGGGCTCTGGGTGGATGTCTGTGGTGGATGGAGCTGATGAGAGCAGGATGGACACCAAGGAGGTAGCCAGGGGCCAGATCATGTAGAGCTTGTGGGCCAGGATTTAGACTTTATTTGTAGTGAGGTGTCCATAGGGTCACAAAGAGTCGGACACGACTGAGCAACTATCACTCACTGTAGTGAGATGGGAGCCATGGAAGGCTGTTGAGTAGTTGTAGGGACATGATCTGATGTCCATTCTCCTTACAGGTAGGGGAGGGGCAACCCATAGGGTGGAGCACAGAGTACGGCCACTCTCCACGTAGCCCTCTGGACAATGAGAAACTTTCATCACCTAGCAGGAAAAATACCACTCCTTCCCACACCTCCAAGTGCAGTGCAAGACTCAACATGCCCCATATTCCACTTCTAGCTATCCTCTTTCTACCTTTTTCATTTCCTATTGCAATTTTTTAAAGACAAGGTTTAGAGCAGTTTTAGGTTCACAGCAAAGCAGCCGAAAGTACAGAGATGTCCCATAGATACCCCTGCCCCACACGTGCATGGCCTCCCCCATTTTCAGCATCTCCCACAGGTGTGGTTCATCTGCTACAACTGATGGACCTGCACTGACACATCATAATCATCCCAAGTCCATAGTTCATATAACGATGATTCAGTGTTCTCGACTTTGGCCATTTTGATAGGCATGTAGTGGTTTCTATTTTTAACGGGAGGAAACTGAGGGCCAGAGAGGTGAATTCACTTGCCCATGGAAAGTTAGTGGATCAGTTACAGTGACAAAACAAAATACTCCCAAATCAGAGATTTTAAATAGTAAGCATTTATTATTGCTTACAAGTCTGCAAACCAATTGTGTAGTTCTGGTCTCTGCTGGGATCGATTGTTCATGACTCTCTGATCAGCAGCACCTAGGGTTGGCTCTACTGATTTGGGCTGAGCTCTCTCATGTTTAGGAATCGGCTGCGTGTAGTCTGGACCAGGTGCCATCAGCTGGAGCAGCTGGGCTCTCCTCCACGTGATCTCTCATTCTCTAGAAGACCAACCCAGGCTTGTCCACAAGGTGGAGGTAGGGGTCCAAGAAAGTGACTAGAAGCTGCAAGGTCTCTTGAGGTCCAGGCTCAGAACTAGCACGTGGTGAGGACTGGGACAGGGTGGCCTTGGTTTGCCATGCACCCTGAAGGTCAGGTTTGTGGAAGATTCCTGGACAAGGTGTCAGTTATCTACTGCCACATAATACCACCCAAGAGACTTCTCTGGTGGTCCAGTGGTTAAGAATCCTCCTTCCAAAGCAGGGAACACAGGTTTGATCCCTAGTCAGGGAACTGCTATCCCACATACTGGGGGCAAGTAAGCCCAAACACTGCAATGAAAATCCCACATGCTGCAACTAGGATCCAATGTGGTCAAAAAAAATAAATGAAAAAAAAATTTTTTTAAAGAAGAGAAACCACTCAAAACTCAGTAGCTTAATACAACAATTGCTTCCTTTTCTCTCCAGTCTGTAGGTTGCCAGTATAGGCTGGGCTCACATGGGTGCTTCTTCAGGTCTTAGCTGGACTCATTCATGCGTCTGTGGTCAGCTCTTGGAGGCTAGATGGCTCTGCTTCTGGGGGACAAAAGATACTTGGCTGGGGAACCTCCAGTCTCTTATCCACTCATGGGTGAGCCCAGATTGTTCACAAGGTCATGGCAAGAGTCCAGACAGCAAACAGGAGCTGAAAGCCTAACCTTAGAACTAGTTCAGCATGACTCTCACCATGTTCTTTTGGCCAAAACAAGTTACAAGGTCAGCCCAGATTCAAGGGGTAGGGAAATAGACCACATTTCTTGATGAGAAGACTAACAAAGTCACGTACAAAATGTGTACATAAAGGAGTGAAGTATTACAATCGTTATGTAATCACTCTACCAAGGGCAATAAGTAACACAGCTGGGATTCTAGTCCGGAACGCACACTGCTTCCACATAGCCTTCTCTTCTCAAGATGTATTACTTCTGTCCTCTCTTCAGCTTCCATACTTCCTCTAATATCTTCCCAATCTGTTATTTGAGCCCTCCAATAACTTTCTGTCTTAGAACAGATTTAGCTGTAACAAAAATCCAAGCAAAGTTATTTAAGCTAAGAAGGAATTTATTGGTTCTATGTGAAGTCAAGTAGGCCTTAGGAAGTATCACTACGAACAAAGCTAGTGGAGGTGATGGAATTCCAGTTGAGCTATTTCAATCCTAAAAGATGATCCTGTGAAAGTGCTGTACTCAATATGTCAGCAAATTTGGAAAACTCAGCAGTGGCCACAGGACTGAAAAGGTCAGTTTTCATTCCAATTCCAAAAAAAGGCAATGCCAAAGAGTGCTCAAACTACCTCACGATTGCACTCATCTCACACGCTAGTAAAGTAATGCTCAAAATTCTCCAAGCCAGGCTTCAGCAGTACGTGAACTGTGAACTTCCAGATGTGCAAGCTGGTTTTACAAAAGGCAGAGGAACCAGATAGCAAATTGCCAACATCTGCTGGATCATGGAAAAAGCAAGAGAGTTCCAAAAAACATCTATTTCTGCTTTATTGACTATGCCAAAGCCTTTGGCTGTGTGGATCACAATAAACTGTGGAAAATTCTGAAAGAGATGGGAATACCAGACCACCTGATCTGCCTCTTGAGAAACCTGTATGCAGGTCAGGAAGCAACAGTTAGAACTGGACATGGAACAACAGACTGGTTCCAAATAGGAAAAGAAGTATGTCAGGGTTGTATATTGTCACCCTGCTTATTTAACTTGTATGCAGAGTACATCATGAGAAACGCTGGGCTGGAAAAAGCACAAGCTGGAATCGAGATTTCCAGGAGAAATATCAATAAACTCAGATATGCAGATGACACCACCCTTATGGCAGAAAGTGAAGAAGAACTAAAGAGCCTCTTGATGAAAGTGAAAGAGGAGAGTGAAAAAGTTGGCTTAAAGCTCAACATTCAGAAAACGAAGATCATGGCATCTGGTCCCATCACTTCATGGCAAATAGATGGGGAAACAGTGGCTGACTTTATTTTGGGGGCTCCAAAATCACTGCAGATGGTGACTGCAGCCATGAAATTAAAAGACGATTACTCCTTGGAAGGAAAGTTATGACCAACCTAGAAGCATATTAAAAAGCAGAGACATTACTTTGTCAACAAAGGTCTGTCTAGTCAGGGCCATGGTTTTTCCAGCAGTCATGTATGGATGTGAGGGTTGGACTATAAAGAAAGCTGAGCACCGAAGAATTGATGCTTTTGAACTGTGGTGTTGGAGAAGACTCTTGAGAGTCCCTTGGACTGCAAGAAGAGCCAACCAGTCCCTCCTAAAAGAGAGCAGTCCTGGGTGTTCATTTGGAAGGACTGATGTTGAAGCTGAAACTCCAATATTTTGGCCACCTGATGTGAATAGCTGACTCATTTGAAAAGCCCCTGATGCTGGGAAAGATTGAAGGCAAGAGGAGAAAGGGATGACAGAGGGTGAGATGGTTGGATGGCATCACCGACTCAATGGACATGGGTTTGGATAAACTCCGGGAGTTGGTGATGGACAGGGAGGCCTGGCGTGCTGTGATTCATGGGGTTGTAAAGAGTCAGACATGTGTGAGCGACTGAACTGAACTGAACTGAACTGGAACCAAAAAGTCCAGGGGCAGGTCTTGCTTCAGACACAGTTAGATCCAGGTGCTCCAAACTGTTCTCCAGTATCATCTCCCTTCATCTCTCTACTCCACCCTTTTTCTATGTTGCCTTAATCCTCAAGCAATGCTTCCTTATAAGAGATGAGGGCTGCTCCAGGATCATATCACAGCAGCTTAGCAACCTTGATGGAAACAGACCAGACCTCCAGTAACAACAGCAACAGTGGAGCACTCACTGTGTGCCAGACATCATTCTAAGAACTTGGCAAGTTTATCACTCCTCACCATACTCTACAAGGCATAATCATCATCCCCATTTTACAGATGAGGGAACTGAGGCACAGAGAGGTTAAGATCCATATCTAAGGGTACATAGGGGAGCTTCCGTGGTGGCTCAGCGGTAAAGAATCCGCCCACCAATGCAGGAGACACAGGTTCGATCCCTGATCTGGGAAGATTCCACATGTGGTGGAGCAACTAAACTTGTGCACCACAGTTATTGAGCCTGTGCTCTAGAACCCTGGAGCCACAACTACTGAGCCTGTGTGTCCTTGGGCCTGGGCTCTGCAATAAAAGAAGCCACTGCAATGAGAAGCCCACATACTGCAACTAGAGTAGGCCCATTTGCTACAAATAGAGAAAAGCCAAGCAGCAACAAAGACCCAGCACTGCCTGAAACAAATAAATCATGTTAAAGGTAATGGGTAATACACAGGTAATAAATGCTGGGGCTGGGAGTTGAGCCCAACCGGGTTGGCGCCAGAGGTTTTGCTCTTAATTACTTACCTAGTCCGGTGGAAAAAAAAAAGGGGGGAAAGTGTTAGTCACTCAGTCGTGTCTGACTCTTGGGACTCCATGGATTATAACCCGCCAGGCTCCTCTTCCATGGGATTCTCCAGGCAAGAACACTGCAGTGGGTTGCCATTTCCTTCTCCAGGGGAATCTTCCTGACCCAGGAATTGAACCCAAGTCTCCTGCATTGCAGGCAGAGTCTTTACCAATTGAGTTAGTCTGGTGGGAAAGTAGTAATAATAGCCAATCCTATTCACGGCAGATATTCTGACACTAGGGCTTCCCAGGTGGCGCTAGCAGTAAAGAACCTGCCTGCCAATGCAGGTAGACATAAGAGGTGTGGGTTCGATCCCTGGTTGGGAAGATTCCCTGGAGGAGGGCACAGCAACCCACTCCAGTATTCTTCCCTGAAGAATGCCTTGGACAGAGGAGCCTGACGGGTTACAGTCCATAGGGTCACATAGAGTTGGACACGTCTGAAGTGACTTAGCACACATGCACTCTGACACTGTCTGGAACATCAGAATATGATAATAATAATAATAATATCCATTTAATCCTTCCAGCAACCATATGGAGTAGGCACTGTTATTATCTCCATTTTACAGATGGGGAA
Source organism: Tragelaphus eurycerus (assembly GCA_935064755.1). Lineage (NCBI taxonomy): Eukaryota > Metazoa > Chordata > Mammalia > Artiodactyla > Bovidae > Tragelaphus > Tragelaphus eurycerus. Next base: position 11,787,405 of record CAKXYN010000020.1, read on the forward strand.
ATTGAGGCAATGAGAAGATAGGCAATGAGCGTTAGGTCACATGTGGGGCAAAATGAGACTTGAACCCAGAGACGGGTTCAGAATCTGTATCTGCTGCCTTTAGGGTCCCAATCCAGAGCCAGGGGAGAGCTCAGCCTTTGAGAAGTCAATGCAGTGCAATGGAGGGAGGCCCCGGGACAGCCCAGCTCTCACCAGCCGCATCCGCCCCTCCCTCCCCCCCCCTCCACCCGCCGCCTGGCACAGCCTTCCCAGAACCCACTTGTGAACAGACTGACCTAATGCAGGCTGGGGCTGGACGGCTGAGGCCAGACAAACAGGCACTGGCCCGGAGAGGCCGTGTGAGCTGGTGCCAAGGAGGGCATGGGGTGGGAGGGCTAACACCTGGTGTGTCACAAGACAGCTAGGGGTTGGACAACCACTAGACCTCTGCAAAACAGCCCTTGCCCATCAACTGCCCCAAGAGGGAGGCTGGGCAGGATGCCAAGTCATATTTAATGCATTGATGAGAAACCGAGAGGTGACTATTTATAACCTTTCCATTTGCCTGCCAACTGAGAACTGGGTAAGTGTAGTAACATCCCACAAGCAGATTGCAGACGAGCCCACCCACCCGTTAACACAGACAGCTAGCGTGCCTTGCCACATGGGCTCATCCGTTCTCATAACCACCTGGGGAAACCGAGGCACTCTCATTCCTCATAGCTGGGACAAGGCTGGGAATAGAACCCAGGAGGACTCAGCCCACCCAACAAATCACCTGGGCTCTCTGGTCAGGACCCTGCCAACAGTTCCTTCGAGGACAAAAGTCTTCTCAGTTTTTTGTGGGAATCTTTGAAACATTTTACCACCTCCTACTGATGCTTTTGAACTGTGGTGTTGGAGAAGACTCTTGAGAGTCCCTTGGACTGCAAGGAGATCCAACCAGTCCATACTAAAGGAGATCAGTCCTGGGTGTTCTTTGGAAGGAATGATGCTAAAGCTGAAACTCCAGTACTTTGGCCACCTCACACTAAGAGTTGACTCGTTGGAAAAGACTCTGATGCTGGGAGGGATTGGGGGCAGGAGGAGAAGGGGACCACAGAGGATGAGATTGCTGGATGGCATCACCGACTTGATGGACGTGAGTTTGAGTGAACTCCGGTAGTTGGTGATGGACAGGGAGGCCTGGCGTGCTGTGATTCATGGGGTCGCAAAGAGTCAGACACAACTGAGCGACTGAACTGAACTGAACTGTCATCTTTCCTCACCCACCCCTTCCTCCCCATAATCTTCCTTTCTCTTTGATATTAAAATGTTTTCCTCTTTCTGGTTTATGTCTTTTTATTAAGGCAATCATCATAACACAGTAGGGAACATAGAGAGGGATGGGGTGCCCTTAGCCCTCCACAGATGGAGACTCACCCAGCCTCAGCCAACTCTCTAATAAATGCTATTGGTAGACCCAAGGCTCATATCAGAGTAATCCACCCACATCGATTAGAATGTCAAGGTGGCTCCCCCAGGTTGTGGCTCCCCCAGGCTATATCTCCTGATGCATTTAGAATTTGCCACCCTCCTCGAATTTCCCAGGTGGTGCTAGTGGTAAAGAATCTGCCTGCAATGCAGGAGATACAAGAGTTGTGAGTTCGATCCCTAGGTCAGGAAGATCCCCTGGAGAAGGAAATGACAACCAACTCCAGTATTCTCTCCTGGGAAATCCCATGGATACAGGAGCCTGGCGGGCTACAGCCCACAGGGTCACAAAGAGTCAGACAAGACTGAGCAACTAACACAACACACACATCCCTTCCTGCCACTGATGCTCTTAGCACCCTGCCCAGACGATGATCTGGCCACTGTGGTTGAAATTAAAGCAAGCGCACCAGAAATGAATCAAGAAAGAGTCCACCTTTGGAGAAATCTGATGTTTGGTTTATTCTTATTCTGTAGTGATCTTTTGTGGCAAGAGGTACACAGAGGCGTCCCCATTGTGATGACTTTTTAAGGGACAGGTGTTGCTGCTCTGTGCCTCAGTTTCCCCCTTGTTATTGGAAAGATCAAATGAAATGATACATGTGTAGTGCCTAGAACAGTGTCTGACCCAACACACTTTTCATCAGCGTTTGTTGTGGTAGCTGCTGCTGCTGCTGCTGCTGCTAAGTCACTTCAGTCGTGTCTGACTCTGTGCAACCCCATAGATGGCAGCCCACCAGGCTCCCCTGCCCCTGAGATTCTCCAGGCAAGAACACTGGAGTGGGCTGCCATTTCCTCCAATGCACGAAAGTGAAAAGTGAAAGTGAAGTCGCTGAGTCATGTCCGACTCTTTGCGACCCCATGGACTGCAGCCCACCAGGCTCCTCCATCCATGGGATTTTCCAGGCAAGAGTACTGGAGTGGGGTGCCATTGTTGATGCTGGTGTCATTCAATTCTGGCTTTGGAGAGCTTTAGGCAGGACACCAGTCAAACCCCTATGGGCTTGCTCACATGGACTGCTCCTAGCCTCACACTTCCAGGCTGAGTCTTCCCTACTGGCAGACTGTCCAGCTTCCAGTGGGGGCCTCCAAAGCTCCATCATCAGCTCTCATGTTGTTGCCCCCTTTTCCCAGATACCATTGGTGGGGTGTGGACACTAACACGAATGAGAGGTACAATCACTTGGGATCGCAGAAGTGGAGGCTGCCAGGTTCAGAGATTCGTGACTTCCGGTCTCATTTCCTGCCGGCCCACAGTGATGTTGCCATGGTCCCCACCCCCGCCCCTGTCTCCTCCTCACACCTCTTCCTCCCTCCAGAGGCAGTGGTCACAGAGTCTGCGGTTCCTCCTCTGTCACAGTTTACACATCTCTTAACAAGATGTTTCTGCCTCTGGTTTTTGACTCAGTGTTACCCACAAAGCCATTGTCCACTTCCTGTCCTTGAAGATGCGGATTTGATTTCCACCATCCTCTTCTGATATGAAGATACCACTCAGCTTCCCGGGGCCTCAGTTTCCGAATCCATAGCTGAGAATAATAACAGAACTTACCTCATGAGGGGTTTTCCTGGTGGCTCAGATGATAAAGAATCTTCCTGCTAATGCAGGAGACACAGATTCAGTCCTTGGGTTGGGAAGATCCCCTGGAGAAGGGCATGGCAACCCACTCTAGTATTTTTAATTGGGAAATCCCATGGGCAGAGGAGCCTGCTGGGTTACAGTCCATGGGGTCACAAAAGAGTTGGACGCGACTTATCGACTACACAACCACAACAAATCTCATAAGGTTGTTTGAGGAGCAAATGAACTCATTCATGTGATGTCCTTAGAATAGGACCTTGGCTGCTGTTGTTGTTATAATCACCATCATTGTTTTTGGTCTCTCTGTTAGTTATTTTCATAACTCTCAACAAGAAAGATTTTCAGTTCCTACTTTTTCTCTTCCTCGGTCTGGAGACTGAGGGCCTGGCAGTCAAGGGGCATGGACAGTCATCAGCTGCTGAGGACAGTATCCTTGGGTGACACTGCAGCAGGAGAAAAGGGCCAGCTTGACTGCCACCTAGAAAGATCCAGAGTTCTGCCTGGTCTGAGCCTTGATTACTTTAGGTATCTGCCACAGTAGTGGAACCAGTTGCCTAGGCTTTTACTTCTCCCTCAATATTTAGTTATGAAAACTTTCAAACCAACAGAAAAGTTAAGCACTGCTGCTGCTGCTGCTGCTGAGTCACTTCAGTCGTGTCCGACTCTGTGTGACCCCATAGATGGCAGCCCACCAGGCCTCCCTGTCCCTGGGATTCTCCAGGCAAGAACACTGGAGTGGGTTGCCATTTCCTTCTCCAATGCATGAAAGTGAAAAGTGAAAGTGAAGTCACTCAGTCGTGTCCGACTCCCAGACTCCATGGACTGCAGCCCACCAGGCTCCTCCGTCCATGGGATTCTCCAGGCAAGAGTAGTGGAGTGGGGTGCCATTGCCTTCTCCAAGTTAAGCGCAGTTTACCATAATATGCATATATCCGTCATCTAGATTTTTCAATTGTTGACCTTTTTCCCTGTTTGCCTTATCATATGCCTGTCTTTGGGCTTCCCTGGTGGCTCAGACAGTAAAGAATCTGCCTGCAATGCAGGAGACTGGGATTCAGTCCCTGGGTTGGGAAGATCTGCTGGAGAAGGGAATGGCTACCCATTCCAGTATTCTTGCCTGGAGAATTCCATGGACAAAGGAGCCTGGCAGGCTACAGTCCATGGGGTTGCAGAGAGTCAGACGAGTGACTGAGCACACACACATACCTGTCTTTCCCTTTATCATTCATTGATCCGTATGGTTTATCTGATGAATTTTGAAAATATGTGTTGATTTGGCTGTGCCAGGTCTTGGCTGTGGCACACGGGATCTTCCATCTTTGTTGCGGCCTGCGGGATCTTTAGTTGCAGCATGTGAACTCTTAGTTTCAGCATGTGGGATCTAGTTTCCTGACCAGAGATGGAACTGGAGCCCCTGGAGTTGGGAGCACAGAGTCTTAGCCCCCAGACCACCAGGGAAGTCCCCTCTGATGGATAATAAGTTAAAATGATGTATTCAAAAGCAGTATTCTTAAACCCTTAAACATTTTAGCATTCAAGTCACTAGAGTTCAATGTTCACAGTTCAAAATGAGATAAATTTTGCATAAGTGAAAAGCACACCTTTTAATACATGTGCAGAGTTTTGACTAGTGCATATACTGTACTATGCACAGTACATGCATAGTCCATATGGTAGTGGACTAGCGGTAGTGGTTTAGTCCCTAAGTCATGTCCAACTCTTGTGACCCCATGGACTATAGCCTGCCAGGCGCATCTGTCCATGGGATTGTCCAGGCAAAAATACTGGGGTGGGTTTCCATTTCCTGCTCCAGAGGATCTTCCCGACCTGGGGATTGGATCCAGATCTGCATTGCAGGTGCATGCTTTACCAACTGAGCTACCAGGGAAGACAACAAACCCCTATTTAGATAAAGAACATTTCCATCATCCCATAAAGTTTATTTTTACCTCTCCCCCCCAACTCCAGCCCCTAAAGCGATCATGGTTCTGATATTTTTATATGTTAAGTGTTAAATTATTAAAATTGGTACATGTATGCTCTGGGAGTGACCTTAATTAAAAATTTTGTTGGTTGGTGGCTAGAAATTCACTGTTCCCTTATACAGAACATGGAGACCATAGTTAACACCATGATGCCGGCAGTGCTGGGGCTGGAGATGCGATGCTGACAGCCAGGCCCATTCTGGGGAGGGCCGTGGTCCGAGCCCCAAAGGAGCCGTAGTGTTTAAGCTCCTGTGCCGTCTTGTATGCATCGCTCCTCCTGGATGTATCACATAAGATGCTATTGGCCAAAATAAGGGAAGAACAGGTTCCAAACATCTTAAAAATAAAAGCCTTTATTATTTGACAAAACACTAGTTCCATAAGGTAGGGAGGCTCTACAGAGGTCAATGCATGAGTCGACTGGTATCCTCATGGACTAGGATTTCCTGGCATGTTGGCAATGTCATCCCTCGAGGTGGCAATATGGCTGCCATGATTCCAGCCGTTATTTCTGACAGATGCAAAACATTACAATTTCACACTTCATTTTGCTACAATCCTACTCTGCCTGCTTTCTTCGCCTACTTGAAGTGTCTAGCCTCTCTGGTTTTGCTCTTGATACTAACCAGTGGAATTCTTGACTTTGGTTTTGAGGATCTTAGCTCTTCTAAGTGGAAAAGGTACTTTCTTTGAAGTGAGAAAATCAGACCCTCCTCAGCATCATTAAACTCCTCATGAAAATATTCTTTGTAGGCCATATGAACTTCAGAGACAATTAATACATCTCATGAAAGAAAACTTGAACCCTCCAAGATCTGTAATTCTGATTTGTTGTCTTACTTAATAATTTATTTCCCTGAGAATAATACTTAACTTGGCATGTAGATTCTGAAAAGGATAAATATTTGTGAGTTTTTTCTTTGTTAAACCAGAAGAATGTTATTACCACCCCCCTCTTATCTCACATGGTTGGAGGGGAAAAGAAACACAGACTCTCTTACAATTTTGCTTTAGACTAAGTGTTTCAGATCAGATCAGATCAGATCAGTCGCTCAGTCGTGTCCGACTCTTTTGCTACCCCATAAACTGCAGCACGCCAGGCCTCCCTGTCCATCACCAGCTCCCGGAGGTCACTCAGACTCACATCCATCGAGTCAGTGATGCCATCCAGCCATCTCATCCTCTGTCGTCCTCTTCTCCTCCTGCCCCCAGTCCCTCCCAGCATCAGAGTCTTCTCCATGAGTCAACTCTTCGCATGAGGTGGCCAAAGTACTGGAGTTTCAGCTTTAGCATCATTCCTTCCAAAGAAATCCCAGGGCTGATCTCCTTCAGAATGGACTGGTTGGATCTCCTTGCAGTCCAAGGGACTCTCAAGAGTCTTCTCCAGCACCACAGTTCAAAAGACTTTATTTTTCTGGGCTCCAAAATCACTGCAGATGGTGACTGCAGCCATGAAATTAAAAGACGCTTATGCCTTGGAAGGAAAGTTATGACCAACCTAGATAGCATATTCAAAAGCAGAGACTAAGTGTTTAGAAGAATCAATTCCCATGGCAATTAATGCCTCCTCACATTGCCCTATTTTCTGTGGGAGGCTGAAAAAGGCAGTTTCCCCTGTGTTATTTTTTTAAGAGAAGCACAGTTTATCCCAGAAATCTTCCACTAACCACTCCCTAACCGACTTCCCCTCATATTATCTTGGGCAGTAAGGGTCACACAGAGTCAGACACGACTGAAGTGATTTAGCACCAGCAGCAGCAGCAGTGTGTCATAGCCCCTTTCAGAACCAATCTCTAACAAAAAGACAAGCACCATGACAAGCTTAAGACTGATTTTTCTGAATACATGGACAGGGATAATAGACAAGCTAATAAAATCAGGGCTCTGCCTACAAAGAAGAAGAAAGGAACATGGATTTGCATATTAATAATGCAGATTCCCGGTTCTTGCTGCTGGTTCCTCCTAGGGTTGTCCCACTTCTGGCCTGACACTTTGATTCTTCTTTTCTCCCTCTGGTTGAGTGAACTTCAAACACTCAGGCCTCAAAAAATAGGAGCCTCTAAAGAAGGAGTGGCTTAGGAGTAAAGGAAGTACCTGCCCACATCTCTTAAGGGGAAAGTACCTAAACTTGACTGTCTGCATATCTTTGAGGCTTTATTATCAATCAGACTTTCTGTTGCAAGTAACTTAATTAAGCACAAAGAGAACTTACTGATTCTTAGAATGGAGAAGTCCAAGGGGAATTGGATTTCAGGCATGGCTGAACCCAGGTGCCTGTAGATTCAGGACTGTGCCTCTCTCCTTCTCTCACTTCTGTTTCCCCCAATATTGATTTCATTTTCAGGCAGCTCCTTTCCTCCCCCAGCAGTCGCAACCTTACAGCTTATCAGATAAGTAACCAAGTCAGAACAAAAACTCAGCTTTCTGAGCAGCTCTGACAAAAGTCCTACAGCTCTTTCTCTCAGTGGCTTTATTTGGATGATGTGCTCATTTCTGAAGCTGGGGGGTGAGGTTGGCCCCATCCAGATCACACAAAGAGAACAGAAGGATGGTTCCCAAAAGGAGATGAGATGTGGGAATTAATGCCCATGAGGCTAACTTATCTTTTATATATAGAGAGTCAGCAATTGGAGGCACCAAACCATTCTGTTGTATCATGAAGAGCAGGGGCTAAATTAGCTGGAAGTGGTCAGGGAAGGCATTGTGGAAAAGCCAATGTTGGAAGCAGAACCCTGAGGGATAAAAGAGTGTTTCAGAGGAAGGGACATACAAGGGCAGATGACCAGAGGGATATCAACATTTGATGGATGATGGATAAATACATGAATGAATGGCTGTATGGATGGAAGCCTATAGGTGGGGACTGTATATGAGAGCCCATCTCTCTGCTCAGAAGGAACCCATGAGCCCTCATAGTGAGGTAGGAGATACATGGGCTTCAGGTTGGAAATTTATAATCAGCCACCCTTCTGCTTGCATTTCTTGAGATAAGAGATAGGTAGGCTCCAGTTGAGAAATTTACAGCCAACAAAAACAGGGTAAATAGCCAGTCTTTGTCTCTTACCTCAAGGGAATAATCACGTCAAGGACAAAGAAAGGAAGAAACCCTGTCTGATAATGGAGACACTACACAGGCGCAGAAAGGCTCCTAGGAGTCAAAAATCAGAGGATAATTCCAGGCTATAATGAGTCTTACTTCTCCCAGAAGCCTTCACTTCGAGTTCCATTTTGGTTAAAGTATGCATGTGCACCCCAGGGGAGGGTCCTGAGACAAATTAACCAGGAGGGGGACAAAGGGAGGTGACTGGCCTGAGGGAAGATGAAGACCCAGAAAACTGTCCCTTTATAAAGGGTTCAAAGTTCCCAAAGGTGTGACTCTGCACCTTTTCGCATGTATTTTTCTTTTCAATAAGCTTTTTGCTTTACTCTTTGCCTTCTGCCTCCTCATCTAAATTTGTTCTTGATTGGGCAGGGAGGACTAGAGACTCTAGCCCTAACTGCTGGCTCCTGTAGTCCAGTGGTTAGGACTCCCAGTCAGGGAAACAAAGACCTTGCTTCCAGCTGCAGCTGGCTGCTGCTTGCTGAAAGCTGCAGCTTACTGCCCCACGCATCCAAAATCAGTAGTGATGAGGGAGCTTGAGTTGGACTGTAGACCTTGAGGGGAGGTGGGGCATGCAGATGTTGCCTGCAGTGAGGAGGCAAAGGGGTGTTTGGATTCCCCAAGAGCCAAGAGGAGGGGCAGAGAGTGGACCCCACCTTGGAGACCACGTCTCACTCTCCTCCCTCTACTCCTGAGGCTCCTGCAGCTGCCCAGAACCCATCTTCCTGTGCAAAGCTTCCCCTCGCCTCCCTCTCTCTCTCTCCCACAGCGTCCTCACTTCCTCTTTTCTATTCCTCAAACAGACCAAGCTTGTTCTCACCTCTGGTCCTTTGTGCCTGCTGTTACCACTGCCTGGAACACTCTTCCACAAGCACTTTGTGAGGCTACCTCCTTCTTAGCTCTCAGGTCTCAGCCACGTGTGCCTATCTCAGAGCCACCCACCTGGACCACCCCAAGTGAATCACAGCCCCTTCCCAATCCCACCGACCTACTTTATTTTCTTTCTTGGAAACTGTCCTGTTTGTGAGCCTGTCAAAGTCCCAGCTGTTACCCCGGTGCCCTGGACCACAGTAGGTGCTCCAAGCGCCAGGATCCAGCAGCTCAGAGCCCGCCCTTGCCAGGGACTAACACCTCTGTGCCCCTGTCTGTCTTCCTTAGTGTGCCAGTGCCCTCTCTGCACCTCAGCTTCCTCCTCTGTGAAATAAGCATAGCAATAGACATGACCTCGGACAACCTATGTAAAGCGCACAGAGCATGTGCAGCCTGGCTCACAGTAGGCCCCTCACAAGTGAGCCTCTGTATTGTTATTATTAGCAGTTCAGGTTTGTTATGATGTCTTTGGGAGGGAGTCGGGAAGATTCTAGCCACAACTGGGACTTCCTGACTGTGTGACCCTCTTGAAGTAACCACCTCACACTAGGATCATTTTCACATTGTAAACGTGGGGCTCACTGAAGCATCACCACGCTCCTCCACTCCCCACCCCTCCCCTACACACACACACACACACACACACACACACACACACACGGCTCTTCAGGTTAATGAGTTCATGCAGACAAGTTAGTGCAGCGCTCTAGGCAGCAAAAGATAAGTGATGGAGGAGGTAATTTGTTCTACCAACTATAATTTTCCCTGGTGGCTCAGTAGTAAAGAATCTGCCTGCACTGCAGAAGATGCAGGAGTCACGGGTTCGATTCTGGGTCGGGAAGATCCCCTGGAGGAAGACAAGGCAATCCACTGACATATTCTTGCCTGGAGAATCCCATGGACAGAGGAGCCTGGCAGGCTACAGTCCGTGGGGTTTCAAAGCGCCAGACACAACTGAAGCGTTTCAGCACACACACACACACAGCTACAATCTGGAGAAGAGTTTCTTGATGAAACATGTGACTTCAGCAATGACCTCCATCTCCAATCTTTCTCCTCCCCTTACTTCAGCTTTCAAGAATCAATTAGGGGCTGTCCCCTGAATATAGGGAGGATAGGGGCATCAAGTATCTATCCCAGCTCTCTTGTTTGCCCAGGTTGTCACTGGGTGAGGGCAGCTAGATTGAAAAGGTTCTCACTCATGGCCAAGGGGATTGGGAGTAGGGGTGGGGAGGGGAACTGGAAGTTCCCCAGCCTCCAAGACCTCTCTCTCTCTATCACTCAGAGCTAAGTGATCTTAACCCTTAGGTGCCTGGGGGATTGGAGACAAGAACTTGGGAAGGCCAGGTGTTTTTTGTTTTTTAAAGACATTGGTGGGTTACTCCCCCACACCACAAACTGTTAAAAATATGTAAAAAACTATTAAAAAAAAAAAAAAAACTCACAAAAATGTGAGGTCCGACAAGTCAGACATAGTGTTCTTACTTTTGAACAAAAAATTTGCAGGTAAGGACATGGAAAACAAAACTACTAAATGAAAAACCATTGCTTTCTGATTTTGAAATGGGCAAAAGACCTGAAAAGACACTTCACCAAAAACATACAGATGGCAAATAAACATGTGAAATGACACATCACATGTCATTAGGGAAATGCAAGTTTAAACGAAAGTGAGGCACTCCTAATGGGCTTCCCTGATGACTCAGCAGTAAAGAATTTTCCTGCAACGCAAGAGACACAGCAGACTTGAGTTCGATCTCTGGGTCAGGAAGATCCCCTGGAGGAGGAAATGGCAACCTGCTCCAGTATTCTTGCCTGGAAGATCTCATAGAGGATCCTGGCGGGCTACAATCCACAGGGTCACAAAGAGTCGGACACGACTGAGCACACAGGAGCACTCATTCGTTGCTGGTGGGAATGCATTTTGGAAGACAGCTTGTCAATATCTTATAAAATTAAATATACCATTACCATATAATCCAGTAACTGTACCCCTTAGTATTTACCCAAAAAAGTTGAAAACTTATGTCCACACAAAATCCTATACATGGATGTTTGAATGCTGTGCATGCTAAGTCACTTCATTCACATCCAACTCTTTGCAACTCTATGGACTGTAGCCCACCAAGCTACTCTGTCCATAGGATTCTCCAGGCAAGAATACTGGAGTGGGTTGCCATGCCCTCCTTTAGGAGATTTTCCCGACCTGGGGATTGAACTCGAATCTACCTGCATCTTCTGCATTGCAGGCAGATTCTTTACCCACTGAGTCACCTGGGAAGCCACGTGGATGTTTATTGCAGCTTTATTCATAATTGCCAAAACTTGGAAGCAACCAAGATGTCCTTCAGTAGATGAATGGATTAGCAAGCTGTGGTACATGCCAACAATGAATATTATGTAGCAGTCAAAAGATACCAAACCATGAAAAAGCAAGGAAGGAACTTAAGTGCATATTTCTAAGTGAAAAACGCCAATCTGAAAGGCTACATACTGTGTGGTTCTGACTATGACATTTGGAAAAGGCACACTATGGAGACAGTAAAAAGAGCAATGATTGCCAGTGATGAGGGGTAAGGGAGGGATGAATATAGAGGATTTTTGGGTAATGAGACTGGCCAAGATTAGAGTATTAGATTGGCCAAGAAAACCCAAATGAATTTTTTGGCCAACCCAATATTCTGTATGAGAGTACAACAGTGGATACGTGTCATTGTGTGTGTGTGGTAAGTCGCTTCTGTTATGTCTGACTCTTTGCAACCCTATGAACTGTAGCCCGTCAGGCTCCTCTGTCCATGGGATTCTCCAGGCAAGAATACAGGAGTGGGTGCCATGCCTCCCTCCAGGGGATCTTCCCAACCCAGGAATCAAACCCACATCTCTTACGTCTCCTGCGTTGGCAGATGGGTTCTTTAACACTAGCACCACCTGGGAAGCGCACATGTCATTATACATTTGCTCAACAGAACATGCAACACAAAGAGTGAAGTGTAATGTAAACCATGGACTTAGGTGATTATGATGTATCAGTGTAGGTTCATCAATTGTAACAAATGGACCTCTGTGGTGGGAGATGCTGATAATGAGGAAGTTGTGCCTATGTGGGGAGATGGAGTAAATCAGAACTTGCTCTACTTTCTGTTCAGTTTTGCTGTGAACCTAAAACTGCTCTAAAAAGGTTATTAATTTTTAAAAATTGCTATCAACCACAGTGATTTCCAAACTTCCTTGACTCTAAGAAAGTCACTTTACATTATAACTCAGAATGAACACAGGCTCACAGCAAAAGTCTCCCAAAATAACACTTCCTGACAAACACTGATACTTTGAAATTCCTCTTCCCTTCTACTTGGTTTCTTTCTTTCTTTTTTTTTTTAATGTTTCTTATGACTATACAAAAAAGAGCTTCACGACCCAGATAATCATGATGGTGTGATCACTGACCTAGAGCCAGACATCCTGGAATGTGAAGTCAAGTGGGCCTTAGAAAGCATCACTACGAACAAAGCTAGTGGAGGTGATGGAATTCCAGTGGAGCTATTCCAAATCCTGAAAGATGATGCTGTGAAAGTGCTGCACTCAATATGCCAGCAAATTTGGAAAACTCAGCAGTGGCCACAAGATTGGAAAAGGTCAGTTTTCATCCCAATCCCAAAGAAAGGCAATGCCAAAGAATGCTCAAACTACCGCACAATTGCACTCCTCTCACACGCTAGTAAAGTAATGCTCAAAATTCTCCAAGCCAGGCTTCAGCAATATGTGAACCGTGAACTTCCTGATGTTCAAGCTGGTTTTAGAAAAGGCAGAGGAACCAGAGATCAAATTGCCAACATCCGCTGGATCATGGAAAAAGCAAGAGAATTCCAGAAAAACATCTATTTCTGCTTTATTGACTATGCCAAAGCCTTTGACTGTGTAGATCACAATAAACTGTGGAAAATTCTGAAAGAGATGGGAATACCAGACCACCTGATCTGCCTCTTGAGAAATCTGTATGCAGGTCAGGAAGCAACAGTTAGAACTGGACATAGAACAACAGACTGGTTCCAAATAGGAAAAGGAGTACGTCAAGGCTGCATATTGTCACCATGTTTATTTAACTTATATGCAGAGTACATCATGAGAAATGCTGGACAGGAAGAAACACAAGTTGGAATCAAGATTGCTGGGAGAAATATCAATAACCTCAGATATGCAGATGACACCACCCTTATGGCAGAAAGTGAAGAGGAACTCAAAAGCCTCTTGATGAAAGTGAAAGTGGAGAGTGAAAAGGTTGGCTTAAAGCTCAACATTCAGAAAACGAAGATCATGGCATCTGGTCCCATCACTTCATGGGAAATAGATGGAGAAACAGTGGAAACAGTGTCAGACTTTATTTTTGGGGAGCTCCAAAATCACTGCAGATGGTGACTGCAGTCATGAAATTAAAAGATGCTTACTCCTTGGAAGGAAAGTTATGACCAACCTAGATAGCATATTCAAAAGCAGAGACATTACTTTGCCAACAAAGGTTCGCCTAGTCAAGGCTATGGTCTTTCCTGTGGTCATGTATGGATGTGAGAGTTGGACTGTGAAGAAGGCTGAGCGCCGAAGAATTGATGCTTTTGAACTGTGGTGTTGGAGAAGACTCTTGAGAGTCCCTTGGACTGCAAGGAGATCCAACCGGTCCATTCTGAAGGAGATCAGCCCTGGGATTTCTTTGGAAGGAATGATGCTAAAGCTGAAACTCCAGTATTTTGGCCACCTCATGTGAAGAGTTGACTCACTGGAGAAGACTCTGATGCTGGGAGGGATTGGGGGCAGGAGGAGAAGGGGACGACAGAGGATGAGATGGCTGGATGGCATCACTGACTGGATGGATGTGAGTCTGAGTGACCTCCGGGAGTTGGTGATGGACAGGGAAGCCTGGCGTGCTGCGGTTCATGGGGTCGCAAAGAGTTGGACACGACTGAGTGACTCATCTGATCTGATCTGATCTGATGACCTTCTAAACGGATCTTGTGAGCCACAAATGAGTCACTATCCACAGTTTGCAAAGGTCTCATTACATGCAAGAAAGGATGACTTAACACCAGGCAAAAGTGGAGGGGTTGAACCCAAACAATATTCTTTTATACCAAATACATCTTTTCGTATTTTAATTTTTTAATGGAAACATACTTGATTTACAATGTTGTGTTAATTTCAGGTATACAGCAAAGTGATTCAGTTATACATACATAAATATCTAATTTTTTCAGATTCTGTTCCCTTATAAGGAAACATTGAGCATAGTTCCCTGTGCTAGAGTAGGTCCTTGTTGGTTATCTATTCTACAATCAGTTCAGTTCAGTCGCTAGGTCGTGTCCATCTCTTTGCGACCCCATGGACTGCAGCATGCTTGGCTTCCTTGTCCATCACCAACTCCCAGAGTTCATTCAAACTCATGTTCATTGAGTCAGTGATGCCATCCAACCATCTCATCCTCTGTCATCTCCTTCTCCTCCTGCCTTCAATCTTTCCTAGCATCAGGGTCTTTTCTAGCGAGTCAGTTCTTCACATCAGGTGGCCAAAGTATTGGAGTTTCAGCTTCAGCATGAATCCTTCCAGTGAATATTCAGGACTGATTTCCTTGCAGTCCAAGGGACTCTCAAGAGTTTTCTCCAACACCAAAGTTCAAAAGCATCAATTCTTCAGCACTCAGCATTCTTTATAGTCCAATTCTCACATCCATACATGATTACTGAAAAAACTAACTTTAACTAGGAGGAATTTTGTTGGCAAAGTAATGTCTCTGCTTTTTAATATGCATAACTTTTCTTCCAAGGAGTAAGAGTCTTTTAATTTCATGGCTGAAGTCACCATCTGCAGTGAGTTTAGGGCCCAAAAAAATAGTTTCTCACTGTTTCCATTGTTTCCCCATCTATTTGCCATGAAGTGATTGGACCAGATGTCATGATCTTCCTTTTCTGAATGTTGAGTTTTAAACCAACTTGCTCACTGTCATCTTTCACTTTCATCAATAGGCTTTTTAGTTCTTCTTTGCTTTTGACATAAGGGTGGTATCATCTGCACATCTGAGGTTATTGATATTTCTCCTGGCAATCTTGATCCCAGCTTGTGCTTCATTCAGCCCACCATTTCACATGATGTACTCTGCATATAAGTTAAATGAGCAGGGTGACAATATGCAGCCTTGATGTACTCCTTTCCCTATTTGGAACCAGTCTGTTGTTCCATGACCAGTTCTAAATGTTGCTTGCTGACCTGCATACAGATTTCTCAGGAGGCTGGTGAGGTGGTCTGGTATTTCCATCTCTTTAAGAATTTTCCACAGTTTGTGGGATCCACACAGTCAAAGGCTTTGGCATAGTCAATAAAACAGAAGTAGATGTTTTTCTGGAACTCTCTTGCTTTTTTGATGATCCAGTGGATGTTGACAATTTGATTTCTGGTTCCTTTATATATAGTAGTGTATATATGTTAATCCCAAACTCCTAATTTATCCCTCCCCACTTTCCCTCTTTGGTAGCTGTAAGTTTGTTTTCTATGTTTGTGGGTCTGTTTCTATTCTGTATACAAGTTTATTTTATACTGAATACATTGTGCTTAATGAAAACATCCTAGTCTGCTTTTTTTTAAAAAAAATCTGACAGATGGAAAGCGTGCCATAGATAGGCACAGAGAGGGAAAACTAATTCTGTGGGACTAATTTCATTAATTCTTTCACTCATTCAACAAATCTGTGCTGGGAGCTGGGGTGTCGGCTACAGTGGTGTGCTGGAGCTCTCTCCTAGCAGCTGGCAAGAACTGATTGGTGAATTTTTCAGGAATTTTGGTTGAAATCACATTGGTGGCTTGAAATTGCCTATGGTGGGAGATTTTACACTGTGGAAATCAGCAGATGCTATCAGTCAGTACTCACACCCCTCAATTTTGCCCCAGATCCCATTGTTAAACATTCATGAGCACACTGGAGGTCAGCAGTGACCAAGACCTGGTCCCCACGCAGACAGAGCTTATGTTCTAAAGACGATAGCATGGTTTACAGAAATAACGACAAAAATAAACATGATAAATGCTATGAAAGGAAAAGTTTAGGAATTCATGAGAGCATATACAAGGGGGCTCCAAAAAATCTTCCCTGGAGACATGAAATTTGATCAGAGACTTGAAGGATGGTAGGATTTAACTAGACAAAGAATGCAAGGAAAAGCATTTCAGGGAGCAGGTGGTGTGGCAGAGCACCTGGTGTGGCAGAAGTGGAACCGGCTTGCCCATGACCATAGAGGGCAGAATGACGACTGTCAGATGGCAATATAAGGAAGCTGATTTAGACCAAAATTAAGACGGTCTTCCTTGACTAGCCAGAGGCAGGACTCCTTCCATTCTGCCTCACAAAACATTGCTCTTGGCTAACCTGTACCAGGGGAATCAGGGGATGTGAATTTTGCCACACATGAGGAGTCCTCTCAGCCACTGTTGTCAAGATGTTATGGGCATTCCTTTCCAACTGATGCTTCTTACTTAGTGTGCAAGCTTGCGGTGTTTGCCTAAGCTGTCCACACCACATCTATTAATAAAACATGGGGACCGTCTTGGTACCCACCTCATAGGGTTGTTCTGAGGATTATAAGAGATAATACATGTAGCATATTATCTGGCACATAATAAGTGCTCAATAAAGTTAGCTACCACCGTTAGTGGAATCTCCAACTTCCCTACTTTCCCCTCAAATCAAACATCTTAGGTATGAGGCAGGCTTAAACATGTTCTTTTACCGAGAGATTAATTTATTAGTTTTGACCCTGTTGCCAGCATCAGAGCCCTACTTTCAAATAGACTTAAACAAAATAACAACAAAGGAGATGGAACTTACTGGTACACTAAAAAGTCCAAATGTGTTTGACTTCAGATGTAGTTGGATCCAGGTGCTCGGAGGACCACACTAGAAGTGTGTCTCTATTCCTTTGCCCTGCTCAATGTGACTCTGTGTTGACCTCCTTCTCAGGCTGATTCCTCCTGGCTGGGAGAAACAGTGGCCCTTGGCAATTTCAGGATCAGCTCCTATCAGCTGAGGAACCCAGACAAAACCACAGCAAAGGCCCCAGAATTGCCTCATTTGTCCAGCATAAACACACACCCATCTCAGAAACAATGACAATGGCTGGAAGTACAACTGGCTGGACACAGTGCATATGCCCATTCCTGGAGGTGGGAAAGAGGGTCATACACAAAACTGTAGGAGCTGAACATGTGGGTAAGGATTCCCTGAAGGAAAATATGGGTGCTGTTACCCAAAAAGGAGAGAATGGTTGTTGGGCAGGCAGGGGGAATGCAAAAGTTATCCCCTACAGTTGAATAGATATCTGCTTGGAGGACTCAGGGCTTCCCAGGCAGCGCTAGTGTTAAAGAACCCTATTACGGATGCAGGGGCTTCCCTCATAGCTCAGTTGGTAAAAAATCTGCTTGCAATGCAGGAGACCCAGGTTCGATTCCCAGGTAAGGAAGATCCCCTGGAGAAGGAAATGGCAACCCACTCCAGCATCCTTGCCTGGAGAATCCCATGGATTGTAGCCTGGGGTCACAAGAGTCAGGTACGATTTAGCGACTAAATCACCAATGCAGGAGGCCTAAGACGTGCGGATTCAACCCCTGGGTCAGGAAGATCCCCTAGAGTAGGAAATGGCAACCCATTGCAGTATTCTTGTTTGGAGAATCCCATGGACAGAGGCGCCTGGCAGGCTACAGTCCATGGGCTCACAAAGAATCGGACACGACTGAAGCAACTTAGCACGCACGGAGGACTCAAGGGCATGAATTTATCCACCTTTCTTTCCTCCTTGAACCACATAAGGGAAGTGAGCCACCCAAGCTTTGCTCTTCGGAAGGAAGGTGTCAGGAGTGAAAGATTCTCTTTCTTGCTCATTCTTTTCTCAATCTTCCTCCTACAATCCCCTCTTTTCAGACTTTGAATGTGGTATTCCTCCTCTCTTCCCTGTGAAATTCCATCCTCCTATTTATTTTTCGGATTGAGGCTTCAGTCAGATACTACTAGAAGCTCTCCTCTGACAGTTCTCCTACTTCCAGTGGGTGAGGCCCATGTTTCAGGTTCTGATTGTGAAATAATGAGAATTTGGACTCACCAGAGAAGCAGGTGATAGGTGAGTATCTATGAAGGAACTTGTATCTGGATTTGATCTTATGTACTCTGGGGAGATGAAACAGTCTCCATCAGGATGTTGTCTTTGAATGACGCTCAAACCTGAGGTCCACGGGGCAGGTAGTCAGGAAGGAAAGATAGATGTCAAGTTGATGAGAGTAAGAATAAGCTGGAACACAGGGCCCAGGCTGGACTCCATGAGGATGGGCTGAACCCCTTGCCTGTTCTCATCACCTCTGATGACCTTGGTGCTGTGGGTGTCCTGCTGGAGTCAGGGCCCTTTGTGCCCGTGTGCTCCACATCCTGTCTACCTCTTTGTGACTCCCATGGACTGCAGCCTCAGGGCCTTCACCATGGGGCTAAATACACATCTGGAGGGATTTACCTGGTGGTTCTGTGATTAAGAATTCACCTTCCAATGCAAGAGACCTTGTTCAGGGAACTAAGATCCCACATGCCATGCGGTGACTAAGCTGCAACTATGGAAGCCCTCTCACTCTAGAGTCCTCGCCACAACTAGAGAGAAGCCATGCACCACAGCTAAGACCTGACTCAGCCAAATAAGTAAATAAATATTTTTAAAACAAACAAAGAAAAACAAAAATAAAAGACACCTGGCCCAGGAGGAAGGAGGATTCAGAAGGTGGAGCAGTGGCAGGACTAAGGAGGTGAGCCAGCAGAAAAGAGATAGCATTAGGAGCTGCTAAATGGCGGCTACTTCCCCTCTCCCCACCCGTCCTTAAATCTCCCATAAGAATCTCTCTTGTGGCTGAAAAAGGAATTCTGGGAAGTGTAGTTCTAATGCAAGTGAGTCAAATCATTACAAAGCTGCCACAGTCTATGTCAATTTATACTTATGCATCTCTTTAAGCCATATTTAATCTCCAAATAGAGTAATAAGAAAATCACGCTTTTAGCTAAAATTAACTACAGTTTACCATCCAAGCTTTCCCCTGGATGAGCCTCCAATAGACTCCAGAGTTCCAAAATAGCTTTGTCAGACAGAGCCTGCCTGTACAATGTTGTCCAGATGGGAGACAGACAGATTGCTGCTGTTTTGTACTCCACCATCTTCCAAGAATCCTCCCGAGGTTTCTTTTTGGGGTGAAGGAAACGTCTAAAATTGATGGTGGTGGTGTTTGTACATATCTGTGAATATACTAAAAATTACTATTTTTGTTGTTTTTATTTTATTGAAGTATATTTGATTTACCATGTGTTAGTTTCAGGTGTATAGCACAATGATTCAGATGTATCTATATGTATATATATATAGATACGTATTTTCAGATTATTCTCCCTGATAGGTTATTGCAAAATACTGAGTATATTTCCCTGTGTTATCCAATAGGTCTTTGTTGATTATCTCTTGCCTGGAAAATCCCATGGACAGAGGAGCCTGGTAGGCTGCAGTCCATGGGGTCGCTAAGAGTCGGGCACAACTGAGCGACTTCACTTTTACTTTTCACTTTCATGCATTGGAGAAGGAAATGGCAACCCACTCCAGTGTTCTTGCCTGGAGAATCCCAGGGACGGGGGAGCCTAGTGTGCTGCTGTCTATGGGGTCGCACAGAGTTAGACATGACTGAAGCGACTTAGCAGCAGCAGCAGCAGCAGCACTGTGATACTAAAAATTATTGATTTGTACACTTTAAAGATGTGAATCGTCTGACATGTGAATTATATCACAATGATCTGCCTCTTGAGAAATTTGTATGCAGGTCAGGAAGCAACAGTTAGAACTGGACATGGAACAACAGACTGGTTCCACATAGGAAAAGAAGTATGTCAAGACTGTATATTGTCACCCTGCTTATTAAACTTATATGCAGAGTACATCATGAGAAATGCTGGACTGGAAGAAACACAAGCTGGAATCAAGATTGCTGGGAGAAATATCAATAACCTCAGATATGCAGATGACACCACCCTTATGGCAGAAAGTGAAGAAGAACTAAAGAGCCTCTTGATGAAAGTGAAAGTGGAGAGTGAAAAAGTTGGTTTAAAGCTCAACATTCAGAAAACGAAGATCATGGCATCCGGTCCCATCACTTCATGGGAAAAAGATGGGGAAACAGTGGAAACAGTGTCAGACTTTATTTTTCTGGGCTCCAGAATCACTGCAGATGGTGACTTCAGCCATGAAATTAAAAGACGCTTACTCCTTGGAAGAAAAGTTATGACCAACCTAGATAGCATATTCAAAAGCAGAGACATTACTTTGCCAACAAAGGTGCATCTAGTCAAGGCTATGGTTTTTCCCCTGTTCATGTATGGATGTGAGAGTTGGACTGTGAAGAAAGCTGAGCGCCGAAGACTGCTTTTGAACTGTGGTGTTGGAGAAGACTCTTGAGAGTCCCTTGGTCTGCAAGGAGATCCAACCAGTCTATTCTAAAGGAGATCAGTCTTGGGTGTTCTTTGGAAGGAATGACACTAAAGCTGAAACTCCAGTACTTTGGCCACCTCATGCAAAGAGTTGACTCATTGGAAAAGCCTCTGATGCTGGGAGGGATTGGGGGCAGGAGGAGAAGGGGACGACAGAGGATGAGATGGCTGGATGGCATCACTGACTCGATGGACATGAGTCTGGGTGAATTCCTGGAGTTGGTGATGGACAGGGAGGCCTGGTGTGCTGTGATACATGGGGTCGCAAAGAGTCGGACACGACTGAGCTACTGAGCTGAACTGAACTGAACTGAAAGCTGTTACAAAAAAAGAACAAAATGTTGCTCTTTCCTTGAAGGAAGCAGTTCAATGAAATCAACCACCTCCACCTGGTTTATCGTCTAGAGGAATAAAAGTAAAGTGAAAGTGTTAATTGCTCAGTGGTGTCTGACTTTTTGCAACCCTATGGACTATAGCCTGCCAGGCTCCTCTGTCCATGGAATTCTCCAGGCAAGAATACTGGAGTGGGTTGCTGTGCCCTTCTCCAGGGGATCTTCCCAACTCAGGTATTGAACCTAGGTCTCCTGTACTGCAGACAGATAGATTCTTTACCCTCTGAGCCACCAGGGAATGAATGGTACCATATAAGGGTTCATTGTTGGCCTCTGCTGCTGGCAGATGGAGCACTTGTCCGTGGCAGCAGCCAGCCCAGCCTTGGTAAGTGGAAGTTCTTGTTGCTGAGCCTGTGTACAACCTCCATTGATGCCATATTGGCCTCCCATGAACTGATGTAGATCCAAACTTCTGGACATCTCTCCTTCCAGTCAAATGGACCACCAGATGCAATGCTCAAATTTCTGTCCTCTGGGAAAATTTCCCTTTAACCTTGTTCTTCAGGGGTGTCCCAGAATGGGGCTATATAGCTGCCCATTTTGGGGTGGTCCCTGCATGCCCAGCAGCACTGTATGTAAACCAAGTATGAGTTTTTTCTTCCTCAGTCAGCTGATCACAGAGAATGCCCCATGAGCCATCAATGTCTTTTGAGAAACAGAAGACAATGAATCAGACATCTGAGCAACTTCCTCATGCAAATTACTTGTGCCTTCAGGACCTGCTAGAGCCCAGCCTTGTATAAACCACTTCCGCGGAGTGTTGCTCTGCACACCCAGCGTTATGGTGTGTTGGATCAGACAATGCACAGATAATGATGAATAGCTCAGATTACAGGGTATCTTGGCACCTGTGATCAAGCATTCAGTCTCTACTAAAGCCCAGTAGAAAGCGTAAAACTCTTTCTCAAAAGTAGAGTGATTAGGACCTCCCTGTGATACAGTGGCTAGCAATCCACCTGCCAATGCAGGGGGAAGTGACAGTGTTAGTTGCTCAGTTGTGTCCGACTCTATGCGACCCCATGGGCTGTAGCCCACCTGGTTCCTCTGTCCATGGATTTTTCCAGGTAAGAATCATGAAGCAGGTAGCCATTTCCTTCTCCAGGGGACATGGGTTCCATTCCTTGTCCAGGAAGATCCCACATGCCTCGGAGCAGCTAAGCTCTCTTGGTGCAACCACTGAAGCCCGTGTGCCTAGAGCCAGTGCTCCCACAGCAAGAGAAACCACACTGGAAAAGCCTGTGTACCATAAGGAAAAGTACCCCTGTTTGATGCAACTAGACAAAGCCTGTGTGCAGCAGTGAAGACCCAGTGCAACCAAAAATACTTTTTTTTTAAGTAGAGTGATTATTTTCAGTGAATGCCATGACTTCCTTCCAAATCTTCAAGGTCTACACTGTGATTCGGCAGACGGAGGCTGCCAAAGTCTCCATCAGCATCCCTATTTTCCACCAACACATCAAATACCATCATATGAGCCTGAATCTGTGGCTGAGCTTTCTCCTGTTCTGCATGCATGCATGCTCAGTTGCTCAGTCATGTCCAACTCTTTGCGACCTTATGGACTGTAGCCTGCAAGCCTCCTCTGTCCATGGGATTTTCCATGTGAGAATACTGGAGTGAGTTGCCATTTCCTTCTATAGGGGACCTTCCTGACTCAGAGATAGAACCCGCATCTTCTATGGTTCCTGCACTGGAATGGATTATTTACCACTGAGCCACCAGGGATGCCCTCTCTTGTTTGGGATCCCACTCAAAACTGGCAGCTTTTCAGGTCGCTCAGTAAATCACACAACAAGTGAGATATCTGTTGACTCCAAAATCCGAAGGGGCTCCCGGGGTCTTTTGCCTCTTTCTGAGTGTGAGGAGGGGCCAGGAGCAGCAACTCTTCCTTCTGCTCCAACATGCCTCAAATCACTGGATCCTAAGACTTTCACTCAAGTGACAGACCCCTGAATTTTTGTGGATGGGATTGGTTTCCCACCTCTAGCATGTGGATGTCTTTCAAAAGTGTCTAATGGGGTTGCTACTTCTTGTTCGTCAGATCCAATCACCATAATATCATTGATGTAATAGATCAGCATGAAGTCTTATGGAAAAGGAAGACAAAATCAGTCCAGAGCATATTATGACACGGAACTGGAGCATCCTTGAGGGGGGACATTGAAGGTGGATTGCTGCCTTTGCCAACTGAAAACAAGCTTCTTCTTCCTTTACTTCCTTTACTAACAGGTGTAAATTAAAAAAGCATTTTCCAGATCGGTAACTGCATACTAGATCCCAGGAAATGTGCTGATGATTTCAGCAACGAAATTCCCTTTAGAACAGCAGCTGCAACTGGTTGTTGTTGTTGTTGTTCAGTCGCCTGGTCATGTCCAACTCTTTGAGACCCCATGGACTGTGGCACGCCAGGCCTCCCTCTCCCTCACCATCTCCCGGAGTTTGCCCACGTTCATGTCTACTGCTTTGGTGATACCGTCCAGCCATCTCATCTTCTGATCCCCTCTTCTTCTGCCCTCAATCTTTCCCAGCATCAGAGACTTTTCCAATGAGTTGTCTATTCACATCAGATGACCAAAATACTGGAGCTTCAGCTTCAGCATAAGCCCTCCCAGAGAATATTCAGGGTTGATCCCCCTTAAGATTGACTGGTTTGATCTCCTTGCTGTCCAGCGGGCTTTCAGGAGTCTTCTTCAGCACCATAGTTCAAAGGCATTAAATCTTTGGCATTCTGCCTTCTTTACAGTCCAGCTCTCACAACCATACATGACCACTGGGAAGACCATAGCCTTGACTATACGGACCTTTGTCAGCAGAGTAATATCTCTGCTTTTCACCACACTGACTAGGTTTGTCATCACTTTCCTACCAAGAAGCAATCATCTTCTGATTTCATGGCTGCAGTCATGGTCTGCAGTGATTTTGGAGTCCAAGAAGAGGAAATCTGTCACTACTTCCACCTTTTCCCCTTTTATTTGCCACGTAGTAATGGAGCTGGATGCCATGATCTTAGTTTTCTTAATATTTAGTCTTAAGTCAGCTCTTTCACTCTCCTTCACCCTCATCAAAAGGCTCTTTAGTTCCTGGATGGCTCTAGCAACAAAACTCCCTCTGCAACAGAAGCTGCAATTGGTTAAGTCTCTGATAATTCACTGCCATTCTTTAATGACCCATTTGCCTTCTTCACTGGCCAAATAGGCAAGTTGAAGGGGGATGTGATAGGAATCACTACCCTTGCCTCCTTAAGGTCTTTAATGGTGGTGCCATTCTCTGCAATCCTTCCAACAATGTGGTATTGCCTTTCATTTAGTGTTTTTATAGGTACAGAGAGTTCCAGTGGCTCCTACCTGGCTTTTCCTGATAAAATCCCTCATCCATGGGTCAGGGAATCAATGTTGGGATTCTTCTAGTTGCTCCAGATGTCTATTTCAATGATGCATTTCAGCATTGAAGAAATATCTAGAAGGTGGATTCAGGGACCAATTAGGCCTTCTGTGAGAAGTCTGTGCCCCTAGACTCCACTAATCATCTGACCACAGCAATGCTTTGGGATCCTAGGAGTTAGAGTCAGTAATTACTGTGTCCAGTAATCCTTAGAAAGTTTGATTATTTCCTTTTGCACACAGCTCCACTGGTAGCTCAGATGGTAAAGAATTCGCCTGCAAAGCAGGAGACCTGGGTTCAATCCTTGGGTTGGGAAGACCCCTGGAGAAGGGAAAGGCTATCCATTTCAGTATTCTTGCCTGGAGAATCCCATGGACAGAGGAATCTGGCAGGCTACAGCCCATGGGGTCTCGAGGAATTGGACATGACTAAATGATTAACACTATTGCACAAGCTCCTGGTGAGTAGACATAGGTCTCTTTGGAGAAGTCTGGAAGGAAGGATAACAACATACATTTTTGGCAGTGTAACAGGGCTCTTCTTCAAGGAGTGGCCTCTCCTTTGATCAAGGGCTCAAGTGTTGGGGGTGATTGAGGGTTTGTGACTCTCTGTTTGGACTATTCAGGTTAGGCTTCTGTTCACCAAACCCAGAACTCCTCCACTTAGTCAGATCAAGCAAGACTTCATTTAGTAGGTTCCCCACTTATTTCATTTCTACAGGTACTGCTGTGATAAACTAGTGAATGCTGAAGATCTCTTCCAGTCACACTGTGCTCTTTACTGTTTTGAGTTCACTATTGACTACGGTAACCATGCCCATATTATCTTTGGCATATAATTGCCACCAGGATCCATGATACCTCTGAGTTCTAGCATGTCTATTGCTTTGAGAGATCCCACTTAATCATAGCCATTTCCACTAGAATTTCCTCCTGACCTACAAAGAAGCACCACCCCAGAGCTCCTCAAGGATGCTCAGACTCTCCATTATGAATTTATTTCTGACAGCTATGGTGAAAGTTGCATCACCTTGACCCTCCAGGTGTGTGTGGGCACACAAGTTTTAAATGATAAAGCCACTTACCATTTCAATCTGCCTAAGCCTGTTCTATTTCTGCTTTATTGACTATGCCAAAACCTTTGACTCTGTGGATCACACTAATCTGTGGAAAATTCTGAAAGAGATGGGAATACCAGACCACCTGACCTGCCTCTTGAGAAATCTGTATGCAGGTCAGGAAGCAACAGTTAGAACTGGACATGGAACAACAGACTGGTTCCAATAGTAAAAGGAGTATGTCAAGGCTGTATATTGTCACCCTGTTTATTTAACTTGTATGCAGAGTACATCATGAGAAACGCTAGGCTGGAAAAAGCACAAGCTGAAATCGAGATTGCCAGGAGAAATATCAATAACCTCAGATATGCAGATGCTATGCTATGCTATGCTAAGTCACTTCAGTTGTGTCCGACTCTGTGCGACCCCATAGATGGCAGCCCACCAGGCTTCCACATCCCTGGGATTCTCCAGGCAAGAACACTGGAGTGGGTTGCCATTTCCTTCTCCAATGCATGAAAGTGAAAAGTGAAAGGGAAGTTGCTCAATCGTGTCGGACTCTTAGCAACCCCATGGACTGCAGCCTACCAGGCTCCTCCGTCTGTGGGATTTTCCAGGCAAGAGTACTGGAGTGGGGTGCCATTGCCTTCTCTGGATATGCAGATGACACCACCCTTATGGCAGAAAGTGAAGAGGAACTAAAAAGCCTCTTGATGAAAGTGAAAGTGGAGAGTGAAAAAGTTGGCTTAAAGCTCAACATTCAGAAAACGAAGATCATGGCATCTGGTCCCATCACTTCATGGGAAATAGATGGGGAAACAGTGGAAACAGTGTCAGACTTTATTTTGGGGGGGCTCCAGAATCACTGCAGATGGTGACTGCAGCCATGAAATTAAAAGACGCTTACTCCTTGGAAGGAAAGTTATGACCAACCTAGATAGTATATTGAAAAGCAGAGACCTTACTTTGCCAACAAAGGTCCATCTAGTCAAGTCTATGGTTTTTCGTGTGGTCATGTATGGATGTGAGAGTTGGACTGTGACGAAGGCTGAGTGCCAAAGAATTGATGCTTTTGAACTGTGGTGTTGGAGAAGACTCTTGAGAGTCCCTTGGATTGCAAAGAGATCCAACCAGTCCATTCTGAAGGAGATCGGCCCTGGGATTTCTTTGGAAGGAATGATGCTAAAGATGAAACTCCAGTACTTTGGCCACCTTATGCAAAGAGTTGACTCATTGGAAAAGCCTCTGATTCTGGGAGGGATTGGGGGCAGGAGGAGAAGGGGACAACAGAGGATGAGATGGCTGGATGGCATCACTGACTCGAACGTGAGTCTGGGTGAACTCCTGGAGTTGGTGATGGACAGGGAGGCCTGGTGTGCTGCGATTCATGGGGTCGCAAAAAGTCGGACATGACTGAGCGACTGAACTGAACTGAACTGAAGCCTGTGTAGTTTTCCTCCCAGTTTTATTGAGGAGAGTGCCTGCGTGCTAAGTTACTTCAATCGTGTCAGACTATTTCTGATTCTATGGACCTATGTAGACCACTAGTCTCCTCTGTCCATGGAATTTTTCAGGTAAGAGTACTGGAGTGGTTGCCACTTCCTACTTCAAAGAATATTTATGATCCAGGGATCACACTCCCTTACGTCTCTTGCATCTCTGGCATTGGCAGGCAGATTCTTTACCACTACCGCCACCTGGGAAGCCCTTTTATTGAGGTATTAAAGTGAAAGTGAAGCCGCTCAGTTGTGTCCGACTCTTTGTGACCCCAGGGACTGTAGCCTACCAGGCTCCTCTGTCCATGGGATTTTCCAGGCAAGAGTACTGGAATGGGTTGCCATTTCCTTCTCCAAGGAATCTTCCCAACCCAGGGATCAAACCCAGGTCTCCCATGTTGCAGGCAGATGCTTTACCATCTGAGCCATCAGGGAAGCCCTTATTGAGGTATAACTAACAAATAAAAACAGTCTACAATTAAAGTGTACAATATGATGTTTTGATAGATACATATACAAATGTGAAATAATTAACAAAATCAAGCTAATTAGCATTTCCATCGTCTTACATCAGTCAATTCAGTTCAGTCACTCAGTCATGTCCAACTCTTTGCGACCCCATGGACTGCAGCATGCCAGGCCTCCCTGTCCATCACCAACTCCCAGAGCTTGCTCAGATTCATGTCCTTCGAGTCACTGATGCCATCCAACCATCTCATCCTCTGTTGTCTCCTTCTCCTCCTGTCTTCAGTCTTGCCCAGCATCACCTCACATAGTCACCCTTTTTTTCCTCTGTGGATGAGAACACTAAAGATATTCTGTTAGCAAATTTCAGTGTTACTCTAATAAACACAGTATCATTAACTATAATCACCACACTGTATACTAGATTTCCAGAATTTATCCCTCTTTTATAACTAAAATTTTATGCCCTTTGACCAACATCTCCCCGTTTCTCCCACTCTTCAATTCCTGGCAACCACCACCCCACTCTCTGCTTGACTTTTTTAGATTCCACTTAGAAGTCATATCATGCAGTATTTGTCTCTTTGTATCTGGCTTCTTTTATTAGCATAGTGTCCTCCAGGTCCTAAGCCTTGGGATATCATCCCCTACAGCAGGGGTCAGTAAAAACTGCCGTCCTGGGGCCAACTCTAGCCCACAGTCTTTGTATGGCCTGCAGGCTAAAAGGGGTTATTACATTTTAAATTGAAATTAAAATCAAACAAATAATATTTTGTGCTGTTTCAAAAAATGATATGAATCGCAAATTGCAGTGTTCATAAATCATATTGGAACACAGCCATGCTTATCCATTTACAAGTCATCTTTGGCTGCTTTCCGACTGTGACGGGAGAATTTGAATAGTCACAACTGACACTGGCCTGTGAAACCTAAAACATGTACTATCTGGCCTTTGACAGAAGACGTTTGCCAACTCATGCTCTGCGGGGTACCAAGGAACTTCTGACATTTCCACCCAGGATAGGCCATCTTTGGGAACATACACCAGTCAAACAACCAAGCCAACTGTCAGAGCAATTCCCAGCCCCTCAACCTCAGCCTCTGAATGCAGAGTCTCTGCTTAGTGGACCAATGTCAATACATTTGGCCTGAGCCACTTTCTAATCCTTCCACCTGATGCACCTCTCTTAAGACCCATTTCCATACGTATGTTCCAGTTTCCTCTTGATATAGATTGGCAAACAGAAATTGGAGATTGTTTCAGTATTTTATCACACCTCCTCATGGGTCATATTTTGATCTCATCTTTGGGGTTCTGTTGAGACTCATTTAGTTATAGGTGTTGGGAGCAAGAAAAGGGAGTAGGTTCTGAGTAGGATTATCAGGGTCTTACTGTGAAATTGCCTTGGGGAGACCAGTACTGTAGGGTGTAAGCTGCTGCTTTGGGCAAAGAAGATGGCAGCATTAAGGGGCTGGAGGTACCCAGCCTTATTAGAATCTTCTCATACATCCTAATCCCAATTTTCAGGACCCTAGCACTTCCCAGGTGGCTCGGTGGTAAAGAATCTGCCTGCAGTGTGGGAGACCCAGATTTGATTCCTGGGTCGGGAAGATCCCCTGGAGAAGGGAATGGCAACTCATTCCAGTATTCTTGCCTGGAGAATCTCATGGACAGAGGAGCCTGCAGGCTATAGGCCAAAGGGCTGCGAAGAGTCAGACACAGCTGAGTGACCAGCACTTTCACTTTTCAGTCTTTCCCAAGCAGTGTCCTAACTTTAGCAGAAAAGACCCCATGAGGTTGGAAGTTCAGTTTTTGTTATAATTCAGTCACCCACAGAATCAGACTTTAAACTTGGTCTTCAGAACTCTTGGTCCTGTGACAGCGAGAAATAAGTTTCTTTTGGTGCAAACCGTGGAAGCTTCCAAGTCCCTTCTACAGGTCTTGACTAGGAATTTAAAGCTCTGAGCTCATCATTTCTTTCCCCCGATGTTTTCCAGCACAGTTAGAAGCAATTAACCAATCCAGCATGCTCCCTCATTTTACTGAAATGTTCTACGGAAGCAAATGTGGAGTCACCCAGAACCTTGTTTCCTATAGAAACTGATACAGGAAACTACAAGTATTGATCTGAGTAACTGCTCTGCCACTTCATGCCACAGACTTCAGTGGCTCGTTTACTGCCGGAATCAGAGTCATTAACAACTTCAAATCTGATTAGATCAGAGATCCAATTTTGGAAAAACCCAAAACTCATCCTTAAGGATCTGTTCTTCTGGAACCACTTGTAGATCCAATTCTATATCAACAAAGCAAAACCACTGATACACACACGCGCGTGTGTGCACACGTGCACACACACACACAACTTGTTATAGGGATTTCACCTTTCCCCCTTGTGGGAACTGAGTAAGCTGTCTCTGCAAGGCTGCTGTGTTTGGTGCTGGAACTTGAAATTCTTGGTGTAGGATGGGCAGATAGGTATAAAGTCAGGGAGCACAAGAACAATCTGAAATCCATAAGGGTGGACTGAACCCCATCATTCTTTATTTTTAAATGTATTTTATCAAAGTATAGTTGATTTACAAAGTTGTGTTAATTTCTGCTATACCACAAAGTGACTCAATAAAAAATATATATATTTACACACACATATATATTCTTCTTCATATTCTTTTCCATTATAGTTTATCACAGGTTATTGAATATAGTTTCCTGTGCTACACAGTAGGACTTTATTGTTTATCCAGTCTATATATAATAGCTGGCACCTGTGAATCCCAAACTCTCAGTCTTTTCTTTCCCCACTTCCCTCCCCTTTGGCAACATGAGTTTGTTCTCTTCGTCTGGGAGTCTGTTTCTGCTTTGTGGATAAATTCATTTGTGTCCTATTTTAGATTTCACATAGAAGTGATATCTTATGGTGTCTTTGTCTTTCTGACTCACTGCAGTCAGTGTGATAATCTCTAGTTCATCCATGTTGCTGCAAATGATACTATTCATTCTTTGTTTATGGCTGAGGAGCATTCCATTTATATATATGTACACACACACACACACACACACACACACACAACCTCTTTATCCATTCTTTTGCCGATGGGCATGTAGGTCACTTCCATGTCCTGGCTATAGGAAATAGTGCTGCTATGAACATAGGGTGCGTGTATCTTTTTGAATAACAGTTTTATCCAGATATATGCCTGGGAGTGGGATTGCTAGATCATATGGCAGCTCTATTTTTAGTTTTTTGAGGAACCTCAATACTGTTCTCCATAGTGGTTGCACCAATTTACATTCCCACCAACAGGGTAGGAGGTTAATCACATCATTCTTGTCACCTCTGACCTGGGTGTTGCGCATGTGCGGCAGAGCCAGGGCCCCTGATCACAGGGCTAAGCACACACCAGGCCCAGGAGTTGGATCTGGGAGAAACAAGAGCACTCAGAGACCCTTTTGCTGCCTGACATCAAAGAGATGAATGGGCAGGTCAGTGACAACCAGTTTGAGCTACGAAACAGCTGTTGCCTTCATCTCCACCCAGCAGCCCTCCCAGGACGTCTCTCCTGGCCCACCCTCACCAGAAGCACACGGGGAAGGGGAGGACTCTGGAATATGTAGGTTAACCTTGCCAAGTGGACACATCACAAAGCCATTCAGAGAGTTTTTGAAATCCTGCTTAATCTCCCACCAGCAGGAGCTAGAGTTCACTCACTCACCAGCCTCTTCAGAGGCAGCACCCCTGCCTGAAGCAAGCATTCGGAGGACGCTCCCGGTGCCCAAGAAAAGCACAGCCTAGCCTCACATGAGCAAAGTAGATCTCTTCCAGTTCCTGTGACTTGGCCTTAATTCTCCCAGAACCCGAAGCTCATCAGTATTGTACTCAGGAGCCTGGCTGTGTGACAAGAACGACTGCATTAGCTCTTGGCAAGAAACCTCGTCCCTGATGTCAGAGTAGAGGGTGAGGCTTCAGCTCAGATACTACACAGCAGAAAGAGGCGTCTGGCCAGAAGGGGTGCAGGCAGCAGATAACAGCCTTTGGGGGAGCCCTGGGGCACTAGTGGAGAGGTTTCTGGGTGTCTTTTCCGAGTCTGAGACCCAGCGCTGCTGTCTTCCAGAGGTTTCAGCTGATGCCAGTCTTAAGAATTACCCTCTTTCTTTTTGTTTGATGTGGACCATTTTTAAAGTCTTTATTGAATTTGTTACAATGTTGCTTCTGTTGTTTATGTTCTGGTTTTTATCTGTGGGTTGGTTTTGTTGGGCTGTGAGGTATGCAGGATCCTAGCTCCCTGACAGGGAATCAAACTTGCACCTCCCAAACTGGAAGGTGAAGTCTTAATCACTGGATGGCCAGCAAAGGCCCCCTCTCTTTTTGTATTTGAATTAAAATTGCTTGAGCTCCCTTCCCTCAACTTGTTGAGAATGAGAAGCTCAACCTTCTTCTCACCATCTCCACAAATTCCTCCAGGCTATCATTTTCCTTGATGGTATTCAGGGTGTTGTAGGCTCAGCTGAAAGACCACATTTCCCAGTTTCTTTTTGCAGATAGAATTGGCCAATCAGAAGTAAGTATTAATGGAAGTCTCTGGGTGGGGATCCTGAAAAGACTCTTTTAAAGGAGCTGATTCATCTAGTGGTGAGTGGGCAGATCAGTGACAACCAGTGTGAGCCACAAAACAGCTTTTGTTCTAATCTTCACCCTACAATTGTCCCACTAGAACATCTCTCATGGCCCACCCTAACCAGAAGCACATGGGGAAGGGGAGGATTCTGGGAAATATGGGTTAACCTGTCCCAGTGGTTAACCCCAATTATTTCTTTTCCTCTTGCTTTTTTTTCCTGGAATGTGGTGTGATGGTTGAGGCTCCTGCAGTCATTTTGTGATCTTGAGGATTAGAGCCACATTCTAAGGATGACAGAGCAGTAAGTCAATAGGAGCCTGGTTCCTCAAGACATCAAGGAACCCCTTCCCCAGCCTTGGACTACATGCTTCAGAGTTCTGTTATGTGAGGCAGAAATAAATTACCTTGTTTACATCACTGATGTTTCTGGCTTATGTCTCTTGCAACTGAACACAGTTTCTGTTTTCAGAATTCTTGCCGTGTGAGATAAATTTCCTGTGCAGCAAGCTATATTACTGTTCAACAATACCCAGTTCCCTTTCTATAAGAAGGTTATAGTTTCCTGCTCTCGACCGCATCTATAGTCTTATGATTTGTTTTGGCCAATGAAATCTGAGCAAAAATGACGAGTATCTCTTCCTGGCAGAAGCTACAAGAGCCAGTATGGATTTCATCTTGTCCTCTTTTCTTTCTGCAATGATAAGTAGGAATATTTCTATAATAGCTTGTCCATCAGTTTAGGTCACATTATAGCTATTGGCTGACCCATGATGGACAAGCAATGTAAGTGAGAAAAAAAAATCTTCATTGTTGAAAGTCACTGAGATTTTGAGATTGTTTATTACTGTCAAATTTAAGGAAAAAATGAGCTGGCTTGATACAAGGGATTAGAAGCTGACGAGTTCTTTGAAAAGGCTGATGAGAAAAGAAAAGAAAAGGCTAGTGGAGTGGGTTCTAGGCTGCTGCTGCTAAGTCGCTTCAGTCGTGTCCGACTCTGTGCGACCCCATAGATGGCAGCCCACCAGACTTCCCTGCCCCTGAGATTCTCCAGGCAAGAACACTGGAGTGGATTGCCATTTCCTTCTCCAATGCATGAAAGTGAAAAGTGAAAATGAAGTCGCTCAGTCGTGCCCCACTCTTAGCGACCCCATGGACTGCAACCTACCAGGCTCTTCTGTCCATGGATTTTCCAGGCAAGAGTACTGGAGTGGGGTGCCATTAGGCTAAGACTTTGCAAATGATTCTCAGAACATAACTGTAATGAGAAACTCATTCCTCCTTCTTGTGTTTTCCTTTATCCTCATGCTACTGCCACACTTCTGATGCCAAATGTGGGGTTTTTCCCCCCTCACCAAGCAATTCTGTGTCACCAGCTAGATGTCCTACAGTTCAATTCAGCTCTGACATTAACCAGAATTAATGCTGACATCACAGGTCAAGGGCTCAGTCCTATGAGACTGAGCCCCACTTCAGATGCCAGTCCCTACCAGGGCCCCAGGTTACCCACAACTTGTGTCCAACTTGGTTACTAACTGGTGGTTCCCATGACTCCCCCAAATCTTGGATTCAATTGTTTCCAGAACAGTTTATAGAACTCAGGGAAACATTTACATTGATTGGTTTATTATATAATAAAGGATGCGATAAAGGATACAGATGAAGAAGTTCATAAGGGAAGATCTGGAAGGGTCCTGAGCACACAGAAGCCTCTGTCCCCTTGGAATTTGGGTGCATCACTCTCCTGCTATGTTTTAATGAGTTGAAAGTTCTCTGAACCCTGTACTTTGGGGATATTTACAGAGGCTTCTTCATCATGTAGGCATAATCAACCATTAACTCAATTTCTAAGCCTCTCTTGCCTGCCCACAAGACAGGGAGTGGGACTGGAAGTTCTAAGCTTCTAACCACGGCTTGATCTTTCTGGTGACCAGCCCCCACCCAAGAGCCCACCAGGCACAGCTTTATTAGAACAAAAGACACCACTATCACTTAGGAAATTCCAAAGGCTTGAGGAGCTCCATGTCAGGAACTGAGATCAAAGACCAAATATTAGAATAAAGGATACTCTTAATGTAATTTCCTATCACTTAGGAAATTAGAAGGCTTTTAGGAGCTGTGCCAGGAACTGGGAGCAAAATCAAATGCGTACGTGTGTGTGTATATATATATATACACACACAGCTCCTAAAAGCCTTCTAATTATATATATATATATATATATATATATATATATATACATGATGGCCGGATCATGGAAAAAGCAAGAGAATTCCAGAAAAACATCTATTTCTGCTTTATTAACTATGCCAAAGCCTTTTGACTGTGTGGATCACAATAAACTGTGGAAAATTCTGAAAGAGATGGGAATACCAGACCACCTGACCTGCCTCTTGAGAAACCTATATGCAGGTCAGGAAGCAACAATTAGAACTGGACGTGGAACAACAGACTGGTTCCAAATCGGAAAAAGAGTACGTCAAGGCTCTATATTGTCACTCTGCTTATTTAACTTATATGCAGAGTACATCATGAGAAACGCTGGGGTGGAAGAAGCACAAGCTGGAGTCGAGATTGCCGGGAGAAATATCAATAACCTCAGATATGCAGATGACACCACCCTTATGGCAGAAAGTGAAGAGGAACTCAAAAGCCTCTTGATGAAATTGAAAGAGGAGAGTGAAAAAGTTGGCTTAAAGCTCAACATTCAGAAAACGAAGATCATGGCATATGGTCCCATCACTTCATGGGAAATAGATGGGGAAACAGTGGAAACAGTGTCAGACTTTATTTTTGGGAGGCTCCAAAATCACTGCAGATGGTGACTGCAGCCATGAAATTAAAAGACGCTTACTCCTTGGAAGGAAAGTTATGACCAACCTAGATAGCATATTCAAAAGCAGAGACATTACTTTGCCAACAAAGGTCCGTCTAGTCAAGGCTATGGTTTTTCCAGTGGTCATATATGGATGTGAAAGTTGGGCTGTGAAGAAAGCTGAGCACTGAAGAATTGATGCTTTTGAACTGTGGTGTTGGAGAAGACCCTTGAGAGTCCCTTGGACTGCAAGGAGATTCAATCAGTCCATTCTAAAGGAGATCAGTCCTGGGTGTTCTTTGGAAGGACTGAAGCCAATGCTGAAACTCTAGTACTTTGGCCACCTCATGCAAAGAGCTGACTCATTGGAAAAGACTCTGATGCTGGGAGGGGTTGGGGGCAGGAGGAGAAGGGGATGACAGAGGATGAGATGGCTGGATGGCATCATCGACTTGATGGACATGAGTTTGGGTGACGTCCAGGAGCTGGTGATGGACAGGGAGGCCTGGTGTGCTGTGATTCATGGGGTCGCAAAGAATCAGACACGACTGAGTGACTGAACTGCACTGAACTGATATATATTCTTTGAACTGATCCACCTGGAGAGCTTCTCCCTCCACCCTAGTAGAGAGGATCCATTGTACATGCCATCTTCAGAATCTTACAGCTCCATCTCTGATCTCTCATCTAGGACCCAGAAGTCATCACAGCCCAGGATATAGCCTTTTTGTTTTCAAGTTTGTTGTGTTTTGTATTCAGTAAAGTGTGATAGTAACTCAGTTGTGTGTGACTCTTCAAGACCCTATGGCTGGTTGCCCACCAGGCTCCTCCATTCATGGGATTCTCCAGGCAAGAATACTAGAGTGGGTTGCCATTCCCTTCTCCAGGGGATCTACCCAACCCAGGGATTGAAACCATATCTCCTGTACTGCAGGCAAATTCCTTTTGTCTGAGCCACCATACATTAATCTTAAGTATACAATTCAGCCAATTCTGATCAATAGGTACATTCAGTTTACCTGTATCACTGTCAGGGTATAGAACACTTTAATCCTTCAAGAAAGTCCCCCCATATCCGTTCTCCATCAACCTCCTGCTTTCATAGTAAAGGCAACGGGGCAGTAGTGGAGGCCACTATTATTCTGACTTCTGTTACCATCAGTTCAGTTTGCTTACTCTAGAACTTCACATAAATGGAATTATACAGTGTGGGTTCCTCTGTATCTGGCTCCTTTCACTCATGACAATGCTGTTGAGATCCATTCATGTTGTCATGCATACCAGGAATTCTTTTCATTGCTGAATAGTGTTCCATCACTAAGTTTGCCACAGTTTGTATCCACTCACCTATGCTGATGGACATTTAGACCATTTCCAGTTCTTCACCATTATAAATACTGCTGCTATATAAACACTTGTGTAGTACAACTCATTTCTGGACACCTGGTTTCTTTTCTCTTGGACAGATATTTAAGAATTGAATTGTTATATCATATGTTCAACATACATTCACCTTTTTAAAGAACTGATAGGGACTTCCCTCTTGGCTTAGGGATCCAGACTAACACAGCAGAGGCTCCAGATTCCAACCCTGGTCCGAGAGCTGGACCCCACATGCTGCAACTAAGAACTGCTGCTGCTGCTAAGTCACTTCAGTCATGTCCGACTCTGCGTGACCCCATAGACGTCAGCCCACCAGGCTCTCCTGCCCCTGGGATTCTCCAGGCAAGAAAACTGGAGTGGGTTGCCATTTCCTTCTCCAATGCATGAAAGCGAAAAAGTGAAAGTGAAGTCGCTCAGTCGTGTCCGACTCTTAGCGACCCCATGGACTGCAGCCCACCAGGCTCCTCCATCCGTGGGATTTTCCAGGCAAGAGTACTGGAGTGGGGTGCCATTGCCGAACAGCCAAATAAATAAGTATTAAAGGACTGATAGTTTTCTGAAGTGACTGTACTGATTTACACTCCAATTTACAGCAATGTAGGGAAATTCTACTTGCTCCACATCTTCTGCAGCACTTGATATTGTTAGTCTTTCTAATTTTAGCCATTCTGCATGTGGTGCTGTCTCATTCTTATTTTCATTTACTTTTTTGCTCATGACTCGTGATATTTCATGTGTTTATTGGCCATTTAGAAATCCTCTGTGTGTGTGTGTGCGTGCACACGCACGTATAACTGCCTCTTAATGCCCACAAAGCTAGTGACTAGATACTGGAATGATGTAGTCCCAAACTCATCACCTTGGCAACCCTCCTTACCAGCAGAAAATAGCCAATTGAGCAAAAAGATGATCTCTTTGGCCTTCCAAATTTCATACGCATGCATGAGTGCTAAGTTGTTTTTGTCATGTCTGACTCTTGGTGACCCCATGGAGCCCACAAGGCTATTCTGTCCATTGGATTTTCCAGGCAAGAATATTGGAGTAGGTTGCCATGTCCTCCGGCAAGGGATCTTGCTGACCCAGGGATCCAATCTGTGTCTCCTGCAGTGGCAGGCTGATTCTTTACCACTGAGCCACCTGGGAAACCTCCAAATTTCATATAAAAGCCTCTAATTGGCAGAGCTGAATCTGGATCCAAAACTCCATATCATGGGCATTTTCAAAACAGAGTATCAATTTTTTCATCTCTACCCCATGGGACAGAGAAGGCAATGGCAAGCCACTCCAGTACTCTTGCCTGGAGAGTCCCATGGATGGAGGAGTCTGGTAGGCTGCAGTCCATGGGGTCACTACGAGTGGGACGC
Organism: Tragelaphus eurycerus; assembly: GCA_935064755.1. NCBI lineage: Eukaryota > Metazoa > Chordata > Mammalia > Artiodactyla > Bovidae > Tragelaphus > Tragelaphus eurycerus. The sequence goes on from CAKXYN010000020.1 coordinate 11,824,894, forward strand.
GACTGAGCGACTTCACTTTAACTTTTCACTTTCACACAATGGAGAAGGAGATGGCAACCCACTCCAGTGTTGTTGCCTGGAGAATCCCAGGGACGGCAGAGCTGGTTGGGCTGCCATCTGTGGTGTCTCACAGAGTCAGACACGACTGAAGTGACTTAGCATAGCATAGCATACCCCATGGGAAGACGGCATGAGGGGGGAATGGACACCTAACACCTAACATAATTCCCCTAGTTATGAATGAAGTAGGTCAGCTCTGCCGTACTTATTCCTGAGAGGCAGTCAGATATGCCTCTGAGCTGGTGATTCCTCTAGTCCAGGCTATGCTCCAGTGGTGGCACAGGAAATGGTTTTAGGCCCCAAACAATATTAACTCACACTGAATTGCATCACAAGAATAAATTGCTTTTTGAATGTCTTTTTAAAAATAATTTAATTGACTATTTATTTTTGGTTGTGCTGGGTCTTTGTTGCTGCTCAGGCTTTTCTCTAGTTGTGGTAAGCAGGGGCTACTCTCCAGCTGTGGTATGCGGGCTTCTCCCTGAAGTGGCTTCTCCTTGCAGCAGCTTCTCTTGGTTTCAGAGCACAGGCTCTAGGGCCCTCAGAGCACATGGGTTCAGTGGTTGCTGCTCCTGGACTCTAGAGCACAGGCTCAATAGCTGTGGCCCACGGATCAGGGATTTTCCCAAATCAGTGATTGAACCCTCATCTTCTGCATTAGCAGGTGGATTCTTAACCACTGAGCCACCAGGGAAGCCCTTGAATATCTTTTAATGATATAAGAGAAGACTCTGTTTAGTAGAGAGAGCTGGCTTTTGTGCTCAGCCCCTGGAAGGTAATCGCTAAACTCCTGGAATGTCCTGACTGAAAAGAGTGTCTTTCTTTACCTGGGGGCCTTGGGCCAGCTTAGACATTGTTAGTTCCTAACAGTGGGATTGACGGCAGCAGCTTTGAGTCACAGGTATCAGCCAGAGGGACCTGAAAGTAAGGTGACCACATAGGTGGTCAGTCCCGTCTTTGTGACTGAGCTCCAATAAAAACTTTGACACCAAATCTTGTGAGAGCTTCCTCGACCGGCAGTATTGTCACACACTGCTGCCAGAACTTAGCACTGTCCACTGCGCCACTGGGAGAGAACACCCGGGGGTTTCACGGCTGGAACTCTTCTGGTGTGTGGGTGTGTGTGTGTTAGTCACTTTGTTGTGTCCAACTCTGCGACTGCAGAGACTGTAGCCCACCAGGCTCCTCTGTCTATGGAATTCTCCAGGCAAGACTACTGAAGTGGGTAGCCATTCCCTTCTCCAGGGCCTCCTCCCCACCCTGGGGTGGAAACCAGGTCTCCTTTACTGCAGGCAGAGTCTTTACTGCTGCGCTGCCAGGGAAGCCCGATAAACCATAACTATGAGTATAATGGCTTTCAGTGAGTTCTGTGAGTCCTTCTAGTGAATTATTGAACCTGAAGGTGGTCTTGGGTACACCCAGCCGTGTGGTTGGCATCAGATCAGAAGTGAGGGTGATCTCGGGCCTCTCAAGTTCTGCAGTATCTTTGGGCAGTAAGGTAACGATCATACCCCTGACACCTGATGGTGTCCTCCAATGGATCAGACTCTGGCCTCCAACTCAGAGCCCTCAGTCAGCAACTCAGTATCCAGCTCAAACACAATATATCTTTTTTCTTGTTTGTCTTCATTGGATTTATCTTTATGGATATTTTCTATTCATATCAAGCCATACTAGATCTCCACTCCAATACTTTGGCCACATGGTGCGAAGAACTGACTCATTGGAAAAGATCCTGATGCTGGGAAAGATTGAGGGGAGGAAAAGAAGGGGGTGACAGAGGATGAGATGGTCGGATAGCATCATTGACTCAATGGACATAAGTTTAAGAAAACTCTGGGAGATAGTCAAGGACAGGGAAGCCTGGCATGCTGCAATCCTTGGAGCTGCAAAGAGTTGGACACAACTAAGTGACCGATATATAATGTACATATCACACATACAATATAGCATATGTTATACATATGTACACACATATGTCACATATAGACATATATACAAAATATATCATATGAAATATATGCATTTTAATTGAATATATCTTTAGGGCTACCTGTTATTCATATGAAACAATACAAATTTTCCATATATTAGTGTGCTTTTAAAAATATTTTTTAAGTTAAAATGAGTGTTTCTCTATTAAATAAATGAATAATAATACAGGTGTGATGAAAATGTGGCAAAAATTGAGAAGAGAATATACATACATAGTCATATTGTTTTCTTTTTTTAAATTTATGTATTTTTGGCTGTGCTGGGTCTTCCTTGCTGTGCGGGGGGGTTTCTCTAGTCGTGGCGAGCAGCGGCTACTATTTGCTGCAGTACAAAGGCTCCTCATTGCAGTGGCTTCTCTTGTTGCAAGCACAGGCTCTAGGGTGCACAGGCTTCAGCAGCTGCCCAGTGGGGCTCAGGAGTTGTGGCTCCTGGGCTCTAGAGCACAGGCTCAATAGTTGTGGCACTTAGTTGCTCTGCAGCATGTGGGATCTTCCGGGATCAGGGATGGAACTCTTGTCTCCTACATTGGTAGGCAGATTCTTTACCACTGAACCACCAGGGAGGCCCCAAATCGTATTATTTTCTTTTCTGATACTTTTGTTTCTATTTTATTACTCATTTTCCTTCTTCCTTTTTTTTTTTTTTAAATGCTACTCACAGCCCACTAAACTGATTTTGTAACCCGTGAACAGGCTGTGACTAGAAGTTTGTGAAACATTGTTATGCAACCTCTTTGAACTCGACCCTGTCTCTTTGCTTTGGCACAACGACCCTTGACCCTGGGCAGAGGTCTCCACCCCCAGTCTTGTGATTCCAAGGGTCTACTTTTGACTAACCTGGTTGAGTCCCTCCCCACAGGCAACAGAACCCAAGGGTCTTCAGGAAGTGCCCACTGGGGCCTATACCCCTTTTCAACCATGCTATGGGACCCCAGGACCCTGGAATTCCCCATCCAAACTACTCTGAGCCCACTCTAGTGGCCTTCATGTGGACACACCCTAAACCAAGAAGGAAGCAGAAGTATGGCTGGAGCTTGGATGTGCAGGGTGGGGTGTCCATACTCACGTGCCGGAGGTACCCAGAGTGGGGAAAAAGCCAGTTGCCATGGGCCTGGGGCCTCCATTTGTAATTGCCCAGTTACCAGCACCACCTCCCAACATCAGGGGCCAAGCTGGCTTTGGCTCTGCACACACACCTCCCGAGGGTCTCCATCTGCTGTGGGCAGAATCCAGTACTGACTTTCTCACTGGTCAAATCCTCCTGAGGCCCACCCCTCATCCCTCCCACCTCACCCCTGCTGGCTTGGTTCACCATATCCCCCATCTAGGCCCTGGAGTCTGTGACCCTCCCATCTTACTCCTGGGGGCCCTGCCCCAGCCCCTGCCACTTTGTTCCACTCCCTGGCCAAGAATGATCAGAGACCAGGGGACAGAGAACACAGGGCTTTACTTCCTGTCTGAACACAATGGGTAAACGGGGGCAGGGTGGCGGGGCGGGCAGGCAGTCCTCAGGCAGGCAGGGCTGGGAGAGCAGGAGGCTCAGGCCATCAGTCCTGGCTATGGCTCCATCCACCTCTTCTCTCTCAGGCTGGGCTTTGTTGTAGGTCCTGCAAGGTCACAACGAGCCAGTGCGGGCTCAGTCTCAGGGTGCCCGTTAGATCGTCAGCCCCTGCTTCCTACGGACTCATCTGTCACGATTCCAGCACAATCGGGGCAACTGTCTGCACTTGCCACCTGTGGGTAAAAGAAACAGTTCAGTCGTGAGTCAGAACAATACTGATTATTATGTGTGATCTGGATGCTGGAGGATGAGGCCCATCCACCCTGTCCCTCAGAAGGCTCCAAGGCAGCTCCGAGCAAGTGACAAGAAGCTGATGGGGAAGAGCTGGCTCAAGGGTCCCCAGGGGTCATTCACGTGTTCAGCAAATATTTACTGTGCACCTACTCTGGGCCAGGCAGTGACCTAGGCACTGGGGACACAGGGACAAGGCCAGGAGAACGAATGGAGGAAATCCCTGCTCTGGGAGCACTGAGTTGCCAGTGGGGAAGATGGACAATGAAAAAAGACGTAAGTCAAGTGTACAGATGGTGATGAGTCAGTGATGAGTGCTATGAGGAAAAATAAAACAAGGAAGGAGGCAGGGAGGCCCAGGAGTTAGGGGCATCCTCATGGCGATGACTAGACGTGCCTCACTGGGAAGGTGATATTTGAGCAAAGACCTGAAGAGGATGAGAGGGAAGCCACATGGACATCTGGAGGAAGGGTGTTCCAGGCATAGGGAACAGTCAGTTCTAAGGCTCTGAGTGAGGGAGGAGCAGACAGGAGGGATTAAAGGAGAGCCAAAGGCCAGGGGGTTGGGCCAAAGCAAATGAGGGGGATCTTAGAAAACAAAGGAGGGAGACTTCCCTGGAGGTGCAGCGGTTAAGACTCTGCTCCCAGAGCAGAGGGCCCAGGTACAATCCCCAGTCAGGGAACTAGATCCTACGTGCCTCAACTAAGAACCTGCATGTTGTAGCCAACTAAGACACAAAATATGTGAAAGTGTGTGTTAGTCGCTCAGCCGTGTCCGACTCTTTATGACCCCATGGACTGTAGCCCATCAGGCTCTTCTGTTCATGGGATTCTCCAGGCAAGAATACTGGAGTGGGTTGCCATTCCCTTCTCCAGGGGATCTTCCTGACCCAGGGATCTGCATTGCAGACAGATTCTTTACCATCTGAGCCACCAAAGCAGCTGACTAAATAATTTTTTTTTTTTTTTTAAAGAAGGAAAACAAAGGGAACTTCAGAAAACAGCCCTTTTCCATCTCTCAGCTGCCACCCTTACCTACCCCTCCCTGTCCCTCTGGACTCATCTCCTACTCCTCTTCTCTCACACCTTCTCAGCCACTCCGCCTCTTCCCTTGGTTATTTTAACAAGCTCAGCTCATTCCTGCCTCCAGGGCTTTCTACTTGCTGCTCCCTCTGCCTGGTTTTTAAAATCATCTTTCTCATCATCAGAATCCATTCTGCTTTGACCTCTTAAGAGGAAGTGCCTCTTCTCATCCTTCTCAATCTCATCTTTATTTTCCTCTTGGCAAGTCTCTTTTTCTGTATTCACACTGCTCATGAAAGCACTGACCTATTTATTGTGATCTCCCACCAGCTGTGAGTTCCCTAATGGTGGGGACCAGGGTCCCCAGCATCACAGCACAGGAGGGCACAGGGAATGTGTGTGTGTGCTCGTTCGTGTCCGACTCTTTGCCACCCCATGAGCTGAAACCCGCCAAGCCCCTCTGTCCATGGGATTTTTCCAGGCAAAAATACCGGAGTGGGTTGCCATTTCCTACTCAGGGGGATCTTCCCGACCCAGGGATTGAACCTGAGTCTCTTGTGTCTCCTGCACTGGCAGGTGAATTCTTTACAGCTGGTTCCACCTGGGAAGTCTGGGCACAGAGTAGGTGCTAACAAATGTCACTGGAACAATTTATAGTCCTAGAGGTAACATTCAGGCTCTGCCCTCACACAGACATAGGTCCAGCCCTTCCCTGATTTTTATGTGCTCTGTGACCTTGGGCAAACTTTGCAACTCTCTGACCCTCACTTTTCCCACAGGGGAGAGCACAGTGCCTGGCACAAAGTCAGGATCTATAAACATGAGTTGAAAAACTGAGGCAACAGGGCTTGATTCCCTTATTCAACACCAATCAGGCATGTGTCAGTGATCTCTTGTTAATTCTATCCATGTTCTGCCTCCCACTTTAAGGCAAAAAGATATGGCTGTGCCCCTTTTCCTGATGAAGAAGCTGGACAAGAGAGGTCATAAAACTTGGCATGGGTTATACAGTTTACCTGAGAGCTTGCAAACTGGTGGCCCTTGTATTTTATTTAATCTGTAGCATTATTTAAAAATTGGTTTCTCTGCTTGAAATCCTCTCTTTGTCCCCCTTTCCTGCCTGACACTGGGCCCTGGGAGGCTGAGCACAGCCTGGTGGGAGAGATGAGGGCACAAAGGAGAACGAGGCTGAGGTGTCTGATCCTCTTGACCCCTGCCCTGCTCCTTCCTGGGGAGCCAGGAAGCAGTGGCTGGAAACCTCTCTCTGGAGCCACAGCTCCTGTTTGGGGCCCCCTCCTCCAGCTCCATCTCTCACCAGGCCCTGGTGCAGCTGCTCCTTCCGCTCACTGCCTCAGGCTGCAGCATCACAGCTCCCAGGTGTTGCTACTCCTGGGGAGTTGCACCACTGCATTCCCCTGCCATGTGAACAAGCCCAGGCTGGTCTGCTAGAGAAGACCACCAGGCGAAGACCTGAGGTTCCCATTCAAACAGATCCCTGCTGACCCGCAAATGCCCTCAGAGGCATGAATAAATCCAGCGGCAACCAGAAGAACCACCCAGCTGAGCCCAGACTATGTTTCCAAAGTGCAGAAATGAGAGCTCAGTAAATGGTTATCATCTTAAACCACTGAATTCCGGGGTGGTTTACATGGATGTGCATTCTCAGTCATTCAGTCATGTCTGACTCTTTGCAACCCCACAGACTGTAGCCCACCAGGCTCTTCTGTCTGGATTGGATTTCCCAGGCAAGAATACTGGAGTGGGTTGCCATTTCCTTCTCCAGGGGCTCTTTCCAATCCAGGGATTGAACCTGCGGCTCCTGCATTGGTAGGTGGATTCTTTAGCACTGAACCACCTGTGAAGCCTGGTTTATATGGATATATCTCCTTAAAAATGACTTTATTAGGGGCCTTCCAGTCCCATCTGGTCAGACTGTAAGCCGAGGTCTCCTCCCTCCCAGCCCTGATGCCTCTCCCACCCAGCCCCCATTCTCACTGGTGAGGATGACGATGCCTGTGATGAACAGCACTGCTGCTACCATCAGCCCCCGTTTCCGGAGAGTGTCCTCATCTGCAGAGAAAGAAATGGAGGAGTGTGATGAGAGGGGCCTTCAGCCTCCTTCCCCTATAGCCTCCCAAGAGTAACTTACCATAGAAGAAGGGGTCATCCTCCTTTGAACCTGGAGGGGACAGAAGGGAGCAAAGGTTTATGGAGCGAATTGGTGAGTGAGAGAGTCAGAGAGGAGACACCTGGATCTCAGCCTTGGTGCACGTAGGGCAAAATCTGAAGTCCTCACAAGGAACACAATTGGATTCCCATCTCCTCTAAACTCTTCTCCTCGCTTACCCCCTTACTCACTGTGCTTTACTCCCACCCCCATTCCCCATGGGTGAACTGTGCGAAACCCTGCCCACCCCCAGGGCCTTTGCACTGCTGCTTCTACTGCCAGAGGCTCCCTTCCTCGGGCATCCACATGGTTCCCCTTAGCTTCTTCTCAGTGAGGTCTCCCTGGCCTTTTACAGAAAATGCTCTCTGACCACTCTTTCACCCTAACTCTGTTGTGTCTTCCTCCCCCTTCATTTTTCTTGACAGCAACTTAATATATCACTATTATTAACTTATTATATACAGTTATTATGATCCTTATTTATTGTCTCTCTTTCACGAGAACGTCTGCTCCATGAAGGGAAAGATTTTCATCTGTCTCACTCACTTCTGTACTCCTGGTACCTAGAGGAGGGCCTGGCCCACAATAAGTGCTCAGTGAATATTGTTTGAATGAATGAATGAATGAACTCTGTATGTGATCCATGGCTGTATCATTTCCATCTGTTCACTGAGGCTGGCTGCATAGGAAGTAGAAGATAAGGCCAGGAGGGGAAGAATCAAGGTGCCCCTACACACAGAGCTCTCTGCTGACTCCAAACTGATCTCCAATGCACAGGTAAATCCATCTGAGACCAGAGAAGCACCCAGCCAAGCCCAGACTAGACTTCCAAACTGCAGACCTGAGTGCTAAATAAATGACTGTCATTTTAAGCCACTGGGTTTTGGAGTCATCTCTATACAACACTCACACATTCATTCATCTACTCAGACATTTACTGTGTGCCCACCCTTTACTCACTCACAAGAACACCAGCCCTGAAGTCAGGTATTCTCCCGACACCTAGTTACTGAGCATTCTTCTGTGTTGCGCAGTATTGAGGTGCTAAGGACACACAGTGAACAAGAATAGCCTGTGTCCAGTCTGAGAAGGGAGTTACTGACCAGGCTGTCTGAGGATGGAGTCCTTCCTCTCGTGCCTGCTTGGGGATCGTGTCTTAGAGGGCGTGGAGCCTTGACCGGGATCGGCGGGGGATTTCGTCTTGGAGGGTGTAGAGCCTTGAGTGGGATCAGCAGAGAGAGCAGCCAGAGGATGGTGGAGGGCAGAAGTGAACCAGGGAGAGGAACAAGAGATACCATTGATGATCTTTGGGAGTAGTCCCTCTCCCACGCCTACATTCAGTGAGCTGGCACAGGTTCCCCGCTCCCCCAATACATGGAGGCAGCCAGGAGTGACAGATGCTCACCCTGATTAAGACAACAGCCCAGGCTAGCTTGCTAACCCCTGGAATCCCTGGCGCCTCTCTGAGGACCTTCTGGATGGCCCCATGATCAGGAATAAAGGGTAACATCTGTCAGACCCAGACAAGGGCCTCCAGGATCTTGACCCAGTCACAGAACTTGGAGATACTGGTTAGAAAACATGTTGAATATCACCTCTGCTCCCAGACCAAAAACATCAGAGGGTTCCTCTTTGTAAAAACATGAATATCCCCAATGAAAGTCCTGCCCTTCTGGCACTGAGAAGCATCCCCAGGAAGGTGGTCACCCCTGACGGATGCCCAGATGTGAAGTCAGCAAGCAGAGAAACTGCCTCATGACTGGCTCCCCAGGCCAGCCTCAGTGCCTTGCTTCCTAAACATGAACCAACAGCCAAAGGTTACAAGATGTTCAGGAAAGCTTTTTCCAAGAAAAGGGAGCAGCAAAGTCATGGGCAAAGATGGAAGGATCACAGGAAATGTAAAAGGACAGCCTCAGTGGTATGTAGGGCTTATTGTCCCCTCCCCCAGTGTGAGGAAGCCTGGCCTCAAATTTTGGTTCTGTCATTTTGCACTGTGTGGCCTAAGGCCTGCTGAATAACCTCTCTGGGCTTCAGTTTTCTTCCCGGTAAAATGGGATACCAACAGCTCCTACCATGTAGGATAGTGATCAGCACTAAATGACTGATCATGTAAAAGCTTAGCACAGTGCATGGAACAAACCCTCAGCACATTGTTGTATTGTCTACTTGGCTCCAACTCCCCCCTCCTGTGAACAGTCCACCTTTCTCTCAGGGGAAATGTTGCTGCTTCCCCAGACCATCTCGGTCTCCTATGGTAACCCAGCCACAAGGGGGAGCATGTGACCCAGTCTCATCCTTTCCTGTAGCGCTTAGTGGCTTCAGTCATGTCCAACTCTGTGCTACCCTATGGACTGTAACCTGCCAGGCTCCCCTGTCCCTGGGATTCTCCAGGCAAGAATACTGGAGTGGGTTGCCGTGCCCTTCTCCAGGCGATCTTCCGACCCAGGGATCAAACTCGCATCTCTTATATCTCCTGCATTGGCAGGTGGGTTCTTTACCACTGAGCCACCTGGGAAGCCCCATCCTTCGCTGGGACCTTTCAAATTCGAAGTTAAAATTTTCAGCAGATGCTGGGTGAAACTCAGAGGTTCTGAGCCTGCAGGTGATGGAGCCACTTCCTTGCCAGGTGAAAGACAAGCTCCAGCACGAGAGAACAAAGACACAAGAGGGAGAGAAGCTCTGTGGGGGCTGGGCAAGCTTGAGATTCAGCAGTGCCTTTTACCTCTTGGCTCCTTGACCCCCTCGGCCCAGCTGAATTTTCATCATGTATAACCAGGGATATAGAAGAACACAGAGAGTAACCCAGGTCAGCACGGACTCAGAGTAAGAGAATTCAGAAATATGAAGATGTTTTCTCAACTGGAAAATGTGGAGACAGCTGCTATACCCCCACTCTCATGGTTGTGCTGCTGCTGCTACTGCTGCTAAGTCGCTTCAGTCGTGCCCGACTCTGTGCGACCCCATAGACGGAAGCTCACCAGGCTCCCCTGTCCCTGGGATTCTCCAGGCAAGAACACTGGAGTGGGTTGCCATTTCCTTCTCCAATGCATGAAAGTGAAAAGTGAAAGTGAAGTCACTCAGTCGTGTCCGACTCTTAGCGACCCCACGGACTGGAGCCTACCAGGCTCCTCCGTCTATGGGATTTTCCAGGCAAAAGTACTGGGGTGGGGTGCCAATGCCTCATGGTTGTACAAAATGAAAAAAAACTCCCTTCCCCCAAGACACCGTATTTCCATCTGTTGTAAAATTGTTTTAATAGACAGACTCTGTCAGCAAGAGATGCTTTACTGTCATCACTGGGAAGTTGTAACAATGATAACAATAAAAGAAAATCTTCAGGGGGAGGACTTTCCACGTAGTGCCCTTGTGCAGTGCCCAACCTGAGCAACCATGCATGCATTCCAGCTTGTGAGTGGCCTAAGCTATAGGACTTCCAGTGCTTCTCAAATATGCGCCATCACACAGGCATTAGAAACCACCTATTACCTTTATTTCCGCTCATCTCCCTTTCCCAAATGTTGCCTCTGGTAACATTGACTCAATTGTCCTGTGGTGAGTCACCTCTTCCCTTAAAGTGAAAGTGAAGTGGCTCAGTCGTGTCCGACTCCCTGCAACTCCATAGACAGCAGCCCATCAGGCTCCTCTGTCCATGGGATTTTCCAGGCAAGAGGACTGGAGTGGGGTGCCATTGCCTTCTCTGACCTCTTCCCTTACTCTTGGTTTAATTGGTTCACACAGAGTTGACGGGGGTTTTCCAGGCCATGATGGGGACCAATCGGAGCTGTTCATTTCCCAGGCTCCCATTGGTCAGTCATGGGCACGTGACCCCACCTGGGCCAATGAGAGTCAGCTCTAGGCCTTCTAGCTAGAGAGGCACTCTAGTTGCTGAGTTTAATTGCAACTTAGAACTAGTGGACCACTTTTGCCACTAAAGAGGGGAAAGACCTCTTCAGAATGAAGATAGCAGAGCTGAGAGAGAAAGAAAGTCGTGATGACAGTGCTTGAGCTCTTTGACCCAGCTGTGCCTGATATTAGTGTCTCTGTACTTAACAAAGCATATATTGCTAATAATTTTTTTTTTCAGTTGGGTTTTCTGAATTTTGTAACTGAAAAGCTCCTGCTCTAACATTAAGAAGGTCTACACCAAGGATAAACCCACAGGCACATCTCCCGCACCAGCCCTATGAAGGGACCTGAATCTTTATTCAGGGTCTTGGAGGGACTTCCCTGATTGTTCAGTGGTTAAGAATCCGCCTTCCAATGTAGGGGCCACAGGTTTGATTCCTGGTCCAGGAAGATCCCACATGCCTCAGAGCAACTAAGCCCGAGGGCCACAACTATGGGGCCCAAGCACTCTAGAGCCCATGTTCCATAACAAAAAGAGAAACCTGAGTACTGCAACGAAGACCTAGTGCAACCAAAAGAAAATTAATTAATTTAATCAAATTACATTAAAAAAAAAAAAGAGGGTCTCTGAGTCTATCAAATTTGGAAATGTTGCAAACCAGATAGATGGTCCCTCTTGGGATGCCTGCTGCAAATAAGCTATATTACGACTCTGAGAAGTCCCAGCAGATAGAAACGTGTTTAACTCAAGAGTTTCCCAAATATCTTTAACCGCAACCCCCCCCCCAAAAAAAAATTGGAAAAATGTATTAATTCCCCAAACAGATGCTCTGAGAAACGTACTCAGGGAAATGCTGCCCTAGATGGAGAATTAAACACAACTCAAGTATGTTGCTGCTCCAGTCCCAGGCCTACCTTGCATCGTGCTCTTGTCCGTCCCCTGACCTGTTGTTAGCAGCACCTCTGTTTCCGTTGTTTGCTGGGTTTGGGTCTCCATCTGGTTCGGTGTTGCTTCTACTCAGGGCAAAAGAGGAAGGTGGGGAGGGTGAGAAAGGAGTGAGTCATGGACCTGCAGAACACAGCAAGGGTCCTTCTCCCTGAACCAGGCTGGCTAAAATCAAAGATGTCCACGGATAAATGTCGCTGTGGGGGTGAGAAAGGGGGACCCTCTCACATGCCGCTGGTGGCAGGGCAAGTTGGTGTTCCTGTGCCCCACAGGGTCATGAGTAAACTTCAGGTTCCTGGACCCTCATCCCAGGTGTGTCACTGACTTTTGGTGACTCCTTGGGCGAGGGTCTCTGAGCCTCCTGTAAAATGAAGATAGTGCTCATTTCTTTCTCGGAGGGCTTGTGTGAGGACTGAGTGTGAATGCAGGGTAAGTATTTAGAGCCATGACTGCCCCTTCATTTGTGCTGCAAGTGCTCTAGGAGGAAGGGACAAGGTTTCTCACTGTGGCGCTGCGAGCAGCAGGATGAACTGAGCCTAGATGGAGCCATGCCTGAAGGTGTATCCCTGGACTTTTCAGCTACACAAACCCAAGAACTCCCATTTGGTTCAAGCTTGAGATTTTTGTTGCTGTGACAGGATGTGGACAGACCCATTCCTTGTTCCTCACCTGGGGCTGGAGTAGGGACATAAATGATTTCAGTCGCTGGATCTGCTGGAGTTACGCCCTCCTTTGGTATCTCTCCTGGAAAATCAAGGATGAGAAGTCGGGGGGAACCTTTGGTCCCCCTTCTCTCACCAACACTCTTACCCTCCCCTCCCTTCTGAAACCTTGGTGGTCTGCTGGTAGAGCAGCAGTTGATTGATCAGCTTTGGTGGAAGTGTTTTAAGAAATGCTAACACCGTAGCACCCTACCTCCAGCCATCTCTCCCTGTCCATCCTTGTGGGATGAGAGAGGCAGTTAAGGCAAGTATGCCCAGGTGCTAGAGTCAGCCAGGGGTCTGATCTCAAATTCTGTTTCCAATAACTTCATTGCTGTGTGATCTGGAGCAAGTGAAACCCCTCCCTCTGAGCCCTGGTTGCCCCCTCTGCAAAGTAGAGATAATTCTTGAATCTACTTCTCAAGACTGTAGAGAGGGTGAAATGAGATGGAGGTAGGAAGAGTCTCGCCTACTGCTTAACATGCAGTCTGTGCTGGATATAGCATATCATATCTACCAATCGCCACTGCCCCCAGCCTGGCTCCGCCTCCATCCTCTCCCTCTGGGATCATCGCACAGCCTCCTCCCTGGTCTCCCTGCTCCCCACACACAGCCAGAGGGAGCCTGTGAACCTGATTCAGATCAGGCTGCTGGCTGAGTGCCTCCTCTGGCTCCACCTTGCTCTGAGTAAGAGCCAAAGCCCTCATGTGGCCCATAAGTGTCCCCCCTACCAACCCAATCTCCTGTCACCTCTCTGACCTCTCCTCTTTCCACCCCACCCCTTGTTCATCCCAACCCAGGCCCGGCCTGCCTGCTGTCACTCACACTCTCCAGATAGAACTCATATTCCTCACATACCTGCTTGGCTCATCCCCTCCTCTCCTTGTATCTGCCCAAATGTCACTTTCTGGTGAGGTCTTCCCTGATAACTTTATTTAAGCAAGCCTCATTTCTCTCCTCTATTTTCTTTCCATAGCATTTTTCACCTTCTAGCATATAATATTGGGTTGGCCCAAAAGTTCATTTGTTTTTTTCCATAAGATGTTATGGGCCAACCCAATATAAGTTACTGAATGCATTTGGTGTCTGCCTTTCCAATTAGAACGTAAGCTCCTGTTTTATGCCTTGCTGTTTCCCTGGTGCTTAGAATAAGATCCGCTCAGTGAACACTTGTTGAACGGCTGAATGAACACATGAAAACCATTTTATCCCAAAGAAATGGGGCAACTTCAGTGCAGAGTTTGCTCTGGGTTCCAGGGCTAGAGCCCAGCCCCTCCACACACTAGCCTCTGGCACAGGGCACTTTCCTTCACTGAGCCTCAGTTTCCTCATCTGTAAAATGGGCATAATAGCATCATAGATTAGAGCAGAAGCTGAAACAAGCACCTGCCATGTAGAAAGCACCTGCAAGGATCCCTCATAGATACTGTTTTTAGAAGACACTTCACAGGCAAGGGTGCTGCTGCTACTGCTGCTGCTAAGTTGCTTCAGTCGTGTCCGACTTAGTGCGACCCCAGAGACGGCAGCCCACCAGGTGCCCTCTTCCCTGGGATTCTCCAGGCAAGAACACTGGAGTGGGTTGCCATTTCCTGGACTGGCCTCAGCTCACCCCCTTTCCCTAATCCCATATCACCAGAGGATACAGGAAGCTCCTGTGCTGTGAGTCGAGGGTTCCTGGCTGCCAAGTAGAAAACCTACACCATCTCCCCGCCAAATCAAACTCTGTGAGTTCTTCTTGGAAGTCAAATGGAGGATGCTCAGCAGGACAGGCCCTGGCCAGACTCACTGGAAGCAGCCACCCAGGTCTGAGGTATCTAACAGGGTGTAACCTTGGCCCCCTTACTGGGGCGCCCCTTCCTGGTGCCAGCTCAGGACTGAGGACACAGGAGAGAGAACCCGGATTCACCAGGCAGCCACCCAGCAACACAGGCACTTCAAGTGGGGCTGGGGGCTCTGCAGCAGGGTGGAAAGAAAGGGCTAGGCCTTACCTCTGGTGGGGAGAATCAGGCCAATGGTGATGAAGAGACGCAGGCAACCAGAGGGCGACATCTATAGAGCAAGTCAGAGCTGAGGTCAGCCAAGATGTCAGTGAGGCAGGGACAGGGCGACCCCTGGATCCTGCAGCTCCCTACCTTACCCTGAGCAGGTCCCTCTGGCTTCAGAGACCCCTGCTAGGGCTGATGGTTGGCTTTGGGGAAGGGGGCCAAGGGGAGGGTCTCAGAAGTTGAGGTTTCCAGCAGTCAATCTCTCGTTCCCTCTGCAGGTCCCCAAAGATAACAAAAAGCATCAGTCTACACCAGGCTCCAAGAGGCAGTCACTGCCCAGGGCAGTCCCCCTGCCCCACGAAGTGGAGAAGCACTCATGGGCTGGCTGGGACTGACCCTGCTGGGCAAGGGGAAGGCGCTGGGGCACAGGAGAGGAGATAGGAGGGGCTCGGCCTTCCCTCTGGGGCTGTCCTCAGAGCGAGGAGCCAGTAAGGAGGGGGAAAGAGGAAGAGTGAGTAATGTGCTTCTGATCTCAGAGGAAAAAGTGAGTTGGTGTGAGGGCCTCCCAGCAGGGACAATAGAGCGGGATGCTGGGCAGATCTGGGCGGGTGAGAGGGAGGTAGGCGAACTGGGGAGACTGAGGCAGGAGGAGCCGAACGGTGCCCACATGGCGGTGCCGAAGACAGCGGGACGGAGAGTGAGCATGAATGGGGGGCAGAGAGGCGCCGAGAGGATGGTCTCTACCCACCTGAGCCCGGTGCCTGGGCAGAGGGGAGCGGATGGAGGAGAGTCGGAGGAGACACTCACGTCAGCGCCGGGGGGTCCCGAGCCGGCAGCCTCGTAGGGAGAGGCCAGCGGCAGCGGCTGCGTCCAGGCGGAGGGTGTGGCCAGGGGAGAGCGCTGGCGGGCGGGGACCGAGACGGGCTCAGTCATTTCCTCCCGGGTTTCCTGGCTTCAGAGCCCGGGGTGGGAGCAGGAGGAGGAGACGTTGAGGGCGATGAGGGGGCCTGGGGTGAGAGGTAGGGCGGAGGCCTCCACCCACCCCGCCTAGGGGAGGCTGGGGGTGGGAACCGCGGGGCGGTCAGGTCTAGGCGGGATGGGGTTTGAGGAGGCAAGGGGAGTAGGGGAAGGGGTCTACTCTGGGGTCTCAAGGATGGCCAGCTGGGTTGGGGGGTGGTTACATGGAGGGAAGGAAGGGGAAGTTTGAGGGGTTCCGAGAGAGGAGGAGGCCACTAGGGAGCTGGCGGAGGGGAAGGAGAAGGGGGTAAGTCTGGGGATGGGGAAATAACTCCCCAGGTTAGATTTTGCCCCCTCCCCCGTTTCCTCCCCACAGACGAGAACACACAGACAGAAGAGGGGGAAAAACCAAACACAGATTTATTAAGCTCAAGACATAGACACCGAGGGTGCAGGGGACCGGATCTCCTAAGAGGAGACAGGGTAGTCCCGGGGAGCAGCACTCCGGGACGGTGAGGGGCTGAGCGTGGACTCGAGGACCCCAGGAGATGGAGGCCTGAGTCTCCGGATCTGGGATGCAGGGGGTCGTCATTGCCAAGGCCTAGAGGGGTGCAGCAGCTCCAGCCTTGGAGTGGGTGGGGCGGTTCATTCAGGGGAGCGCTGCTGGCGGGGGCCAGGCTGGGGTCCCCACCGCCTCCACCCGATCCTCAGGCTCCTGCTCTCAGGCAGGGACTGCAGTGGAGGTGACCACGACTGGTTCTACACGCCGCCACCTCCAGGTGCTGGGGAGAGACAGAGAGAGAGAGAGACAGAGCCGGGACCTTCAGTCGGTGACAGAAAGGGTGGCAGTGGGCCCTTCATCCCCAGCATTGAGGTCAGGCCTGCAGATTGTCCCCCCTGAGCTAGCCCTCAGACGTTATCTTGCCTCCCTGCACCCCAATGTCTGGTCCATATAGAGACACCTTGGTAGCTTTTGTCCTATCCCACAGGACACCTGTGATGAAGCTGGGGACCCCTGGCCCACCCTGGACTTTTCTGGGGTGTCTCCCTGCCAAAAGAAGAGTCTCCATCCCTCTGCCAAGCCCCCAACCTCTTCCTACACCCCAACACCCCATCTCTGGAACTTGTGTATACAACAGGAATTCTCCTGTCTCCCACCCACTTGGGACTACCATTCAACTGTCATGGGTCGAAATCTCATATATACTCTTAGACTGTGGTCAGGTGTCTGGGCCAACCCCTTCATCATTCACAAAGTGACCCCATAGTGTTCTTAAATCTCACTCAATAAACATGAAACAAAACACATGAAATTCAACATCAAATCCTCCAAATGTTGATTACCCCAAGGCCCATTTTTTTTAGTTCTAAAAACAAAAGAGCCAAAGAGATTCCCATCTCTGGTTTTTTAAAAGTCCCTGGAAAGGACACAGTTCCACCAAAAACAGGTCGAGATATTTTTACATAATTAAAATGAACACCCCCAAGGAGTCACAATCTTTCATCTACATGCTTATCCCTGCTCCTACATCCTACATCTCTCTCCACCTTCCTATATAGCCTCTATGCACCCGCCCTGACTTTCCCCCTCCTCCACCCACCACCCCCTCCACTCTCCACTCCCCATCCTCCATCCCTCTTCCACCCTCCACCCCCACCCCCATCCTCCACCACCCTCCACCCAACTCCCTCCTATATTCTCTCTTTTCTTCCCCAATATCAATTTTTAAAATCTGCATTCTATATGTCTCTCCTTCTGTTTTTTGGATACAATTATTCTTAATCCCTTCCTTTCTGCCTGCTTGCCTGCCTTCTTCCCTCCCTCCATCCCTTTTTCCCCTTGCTTCCTTCCTCTTCCCTTCCTTTTTCTCAGTCATTTCATCCTTGATTGTCCTAACTGAACAGGAAAGTCAAGAAATCATTCTATCTTCCTACCTTCTCTAGTGCTCAACTCTGCCTTCATTCTGATTGCCAACGTTCTTTTCCCACGTGGGACCCCTCTCTTCACAGGCTGTGGCTCTCTCCTCTGGAGAATGAGTTCATCCTTGCTTTTATAAGATTAGGTACTTGTTTCTGGGCAGCTTCAAGGACTCTTTAGGAGTCCATGTCACATCCCACTAACTTTATGCTTTAACAGGTTTGATGTGTGGAATCTCGGCCGCATTGTTGGCGGCCCCATTCTTAGGGAGATCCAGCACAACGTCCCCTTGGACTCCCCCTCCCCACTCCCACTCACCCTCGCAGAACCACACTCTCTCACACCCTCACCTGAGGAGGGAAGCTCCGACTTACAGGATTTGCATGTTGGGCTGTGGAAGCAAAGATGAGAGAGAAAGGCATCAAGAGACTCAACTGAGCAGGCTTTCTGGGAAACACCTAGCTGGCTCTGGGATCCCTTTGGTTATGGCAGCACCCCTGGGGGCTCCCAGGCTGTTCCCACCCTTCCCCTTCTCTCCCCTCTGCTGCCAGACCTCTCAGACCTGGAGTCCGCCTTTCTGCACTTCACCTTCTTGCCTGTTAGGAGAGACAGAGAACAGAACAAGAAGACAGGACATAAGGGTCTGGACAAAAGCCAGTAGGGGAATTGTAGGTGCCTGGGGACCCCGAGGGGCCCTCTTGGAGGGGCTTTGGAGCTCAGGAAAGGGTCACACTTACTGAGGATAATGAGGATGCCCAGCAGGAACAATATGGTAGCCAGAGTCATGCCCACCGTCTGCACAGTGTCATAGTCTGGGGAAGACATTGGAGGTCATCAAAGTGGGGGTGGCTCCTCAGCGCTCCCCTACCCCGGAGCTAGGCCTCAGTTCAAGGCTACAGGCTCCTCCCATGGGTTCATATGAGGATCAAAGGCATGGCCCTTGGACACCAAGTGCTCCCCTTAGACCTCTCCCCATTACCCTTCTCTGGATTCTTCAGCCATAGATATAGATAGGACCTTCTTCTACTGCAATGGTCCCCAGCATTTTGAGCACCAGGGATTGATTTTGTGTAAGACTATTTCTCCATGGACAGGGGTTAAGGGATGGTTTCAGGATTATTCTCATAAGGGGAGGGCAACTTAGATCCCCTGCGTGCACAGTTCACAATAGGGTTCCTGAATCTATTAGAATCTAAGGAGGCGGAACTCAGGCAGTAATGCTAGTGATGGGGAGTAGCTGTAAATAGAAATGAAGCTTCACTCGCTTGCTCACTGGCCACTCACCTCCTGCTGTGCGACCCGGTTCCTAACAGGTCACTGACTGGTACCAGTCCTTGGCCCAACCACTGGGGACCCTTGTTCTACTGCATATATTTACATTTTTCAGCAAACAGCCTTCTCTGTGGTCTCTCCATCATCCATCCCCCAACTCAGAGCCTCAGCCACAGAGATCCTGTTAACACTTGAGTCCAACCAGGGTCCTCCTGAGCTCAGAGCACACCACTCCACTCCCTCTAACCTCCACCTCATAGCAAAGAAAAGCCAAAGTCCTCCCTACACCCCATGAGGCCCTGTACCGTCTTGTCCTGATCCCTTCTCAGACCTCATTCCACTTCACTCTCCTCCTCAATTCCCTTGTCCAAGCACACAGGTCTCCCTGCAGTTCCTGGAGCCTATCAGGCATGGTCCTACCTCAGGTCCTTTGCACTTGCTGGGCCCTCTTCCTCTCTCAAATATCCCTCCCTTACCAACTCCTGGACTTTATTCAAATGTTAGTGACCCCTTCTCTGGCTGTCCTATTCAGAATTTCCCATCCTCTCCTCAACATTTCTTAACCTCAGTCTTTCTTTTATTTTCCTTCATAAGAATTATTCTTATCTAACATGCCACAGTACATATCTATAGAAATATTCATACTGGACCAGCAGTGGTCCAGGCCTCTGCCCTCAGGGAGTTGTCTTTCATTTGTGTAAACAAAATAAAACCACAAAACTCAGTCATGGGACCATGCCTAGATCTTTGTGTGGCTTCTCTTGTTGGGCACTCAAGAAGGTCTCTCCTGACATATGGCTCCTGACAGTCATTATTTGATCTGAGGCCTGAAGAAGAAAAGGGAGCCTTAGCTGGCTGTGTGGAGAGCTAGAGGAAGCATATTCCAGCAGAGGGAACAGTAAGTGCAAAGGTCCTGAGGCAGGAGACAACTTAGAACATGGAGAAGAGTATGAGTGAACAAAGCGGGAGAGCAGGAGGGTATATAGAGAGGGAACTGGGGTCAGGTCTGCTAGACCTGGAGTCACTTTTTGAGCTTCAGTGCTACGTAAAGATTTAATGATATCTGAGTAAATCTTTCCCACAGTCTTTATGGGTGAAAACTTAGTGTTCTTATTTGCAGAAGGGCCCAGAGAAACAGAGTTGCTTGCTCAAGGCCACACAGCTAGTGAGTGGATCAGCCAGGATTCAAATTCAGCCAGCCTGGTGTCAGAGTGGTTGGCTTCTCTGATGACCCCAGCAAACTAGCCCAGAGTGCTGGTGAAGCCTGAGGAGGGTCCATAGAGGGTACCCCCTCCCCAAGTCTGATTCAACCATCCATAGGGCAAGCTGATGTCAATTTATATCCACATGGTCATGTGGCCAGTGACCCAGCACATAACATGTAAGCCATAGATGAAGCCACTTCAGCAGTGACTTGTGGGGATCTACAGCCACCCCTCCATCCAGCCCCTGGGTATCCTGGTCGCGGAATCTGCCACTCACCATAGTAAAATGGGTCAGGATCCTGAGGAACTGTGGGAAGAAGACAGAGAGAGAGGGAAAAACATTTCAACACTGGGCTTCTTAATTATTTGAGGATCCTAATGGGGCCACTGGCCCAGTGGTTTCTGTGTAGAAATCAGATCATTAAGACCCCTTGCTCTGGACCATGTAGCCTCATGGCAGGACACAAAACTTAAAGACTGGAGCATAAGCTGGATTCCAGCCCCAACTCACTCCATTGGTCAATACCTTCCTTTATATAATGCCCAACCCACCTAACTGTACATGGCAGTCCTAATGCTAGACCTAGGAAATCTAATGCAAGCATGGACTCATTTCTTGAGAAACACATTTACACTCTCTTTTGCATATGATGCTGGGAGTATGAATCCCACTGGAGAACTAACTGCTCAGTGTATCAGCTTCCCCTGAACACTCCCTACAACTTCTCAGTCTTCTGAGAGCTCTCATCCACTTGTTTCTGCCACCAAATCCAGCAGAGAGGAACTGTCCAAAAATTTATACTATTCCTATATTACTTATTTCTCGGACACCATCAAATTAAAGATTCAAAATTGATTTTGTAGTAACTTTCCCGGTGTGTACATGTATGCGTGTATATGTATGTAACTGTACCACATAAAAACATACTCATCTGCTAGAAGACTCATCCTGATTTCTAAATGTTAACATGTGGATAATGTGTATGGCGGCTTCCTTGGCGGCTCAGGTGGTAAGGAGTCCACCTTCAATGCAGGAGACCTGGGTTCAATCCCTGGGTCAGGAAGATCCCCTGGAGAAGGGAATGGCAACCCACTCCAGTATTCTTGTCTGGAGAATTCCATGGACAGAAGAACCTGGAGGGCTGCAGTCCATGGGGTGGCAAAGAGTTGGAAAAGACTGAGCAACTCACACTTTCACTTCCGCTAATATGTGTATGTATGTGTGTGTCTTTGTGTGTGTGTGTTTGCTTTTCCCTATCTCCCACCTCCCTGTCTCAAATGGTAGTCTCCTCCAGGAGAACTCAGAACATCCTTCCCATTCACAAAACCCATCCTGCTGCTTCCCTAACACACTGACAGCTTTTAGTACATCCTGCCTTGTTTAGAGTGGAATTCTGCAAAACATGCCCCACTAGGGGAGGGAGGTGTGCTGGGAGTGCCAGGGTGATGCCAGATGTCATTAGTGTCTTTCCCCCATCCAGGCGCAGCAAGGATGGCTACCTTGAGGTTGGGAAGGAGAACATGTGACGAATTCTGGCCAATGAACTGTGAGTCTGGTCTGCAGCATTAACTGCCCATGCAAGAGCTCTCTTTTGCCTTTGGCTTGGTGACATGAATGTTCAAGACTGTGGCTGCTCCAGTTTTCTTTGGGAAGTAGAGACCCTAGTCAACCTGTGGTGGACACATAATCTAAGTGAGAGATCTACTTTGGTTGTCAGAAACCACTGAGATTTTGGCTACTTCGTTTGTTGTTGTTTAGTAGCTCAGTCGGGTCTGACACTTTTGTGACTCCATGCCCTCCAGGCTCCTTTGTCCATGGGATTTCTTCAGGCAAGAATACTGGAGTGGGTTGCCATTTCCTTCTCCAGAGGATCTTCCCTACCCAGGGATCAAACCTGTGTCTCCTGCATCTGCAGGCAGATTCTTTACTGCTGAACCAGCAGGGAAGCCCTTGGTACTGCATACTGTAGCTTAAACTGACTGATGCAAGACCCTGAATAGCACTGATTCACTGTAAGTTCATCCTCTTCAGTTCCCTGTCCAGTCTTCAAAGAGACATTCTTAAAAAGGAGCTGATATATCTCTACACCTTCCAACCCTTGTTAATCTCTCAAGAGAAAACAGGCCTTGGGCTCAGGATCTTCAGCAGGTAATAATATCTAAGCAGACTGTTATGACATTATTTGATTTTCTCCTTTATTTATTTATCTAAGCAGCATTTGGTAGCACTGATTCCATGCCAGGCTCTCTTCTGAGCACTTTACAGATATTACCACATTTAATCTTCACAGCTGTTCTCTGATATAGGCACTATCTTCATTCTCTTTCCACTAAAGAGGAACACTGCGGCCAAGAAAAGTGAAATTGGTTGTTTAAGATAATTTTAATACTTGCTTTCAATGTAAGACAAAAAAATCCTGATTTTCCATTTGTGGAGGTGATATAAAATAAAGCTAACAAAGTTTTTTAAAAGTTAATCCTCTGAAGGAAAAAATGTTAAATATCAGTGTGGGGAACATTTGGACAGGGCAAAAACCATGAAGGTGGTACTCATAAGCATCAAGATGGGAAAATATTATTTTAAAGTCATCTCTGCTCTGTATTAGCTCCCCTACCAGATGCAGAGCAAATTTATTTGACTCATCTCTGCTATTAATCCTGGCATTTATAAAGCTGTTCAAAAAACTTTTCTAGAATGAATGGATGAATAAATGAATGAACCCTTACTAGGCAGCATCAGAGATGGAACAGTTGAATTATCCTGCTTTTGTCTCCTGTGTTTCCACACATCCTGCCTCCCCAAACCATCTGAGAAGCCCTGCCCTAGAAGGTGAGCGCCTGCCCCAGAATCCTCTCTGGTTCCTCTCTGGTTCCACCCTCCTGGGGTGCTCCTTGCTCCATGCAGAAGTTCCTCTCTAGTTCCTGCTGTCCCAGCAATCTGGGTCCTCAGGGCGAGGCTGAGCTAAGGGTGGAGCCAGGAGGCAGGAGAAGGAATGTGCACCACTCCTGGCCAGTTGCCAGGGAGAATCAGGAAGAAGGTGGTTCCTATGGCAACTGGAGCATCTTGAGAGGTGATGGATCCGGTACCCCAGGCTGGATGGGGTCCTGTGTGGGACTTGAGGGTTGAGTTTCTAACTCTGGGGCCAACCCTGATTCCCTCTGCTCCCTTTGTACCTCTTATTGTTGCCCCTGAACAACTAACTGGCTTGTGGCCAAGCCGAGGGTCCTTCTTAAGGATAGGGACCAAGGCCCAGTTGTGCCTTTCCATCTCCTTTCTATTTGCCCCCAACACACCCTCCTGCTCTCTGACAGGGTGGGGGTGGAGGCTAGGGGTGCAAGGCAGCCGTCCACCTCCCTAACGATCTGTTAATTTCATTAAGCGGTTTAGACAGGCAAGGTTGACAGGCAACATGCGTTTCCTGCCCGCGGGTTTCCCAAGACCTGTGGTCCCCTCTCCTGCTGTGACTGGGGAAAGGGTGTGTTGGGGGAGGGGAGGCAGGGCATCTTCTTCCCACTTCTGCCCGTCTGCTGCCATCGATCCTGCTAACCACCATCTCTGCGAAAAGAAGTGCTGGGCTCCCGCCAGGGCTGCTGGCTCAACCCTGCCCCCTCTCCCTAGGGTGGCTTCCAGCCTCTGCAGCCGCCCCCCCCACTGCCCCCCCTCCCCGCCCTGCTTCAAATTCTGCAGATATGGTTCAGTGCAGCAGCCCCCGCCTGCTGGGAAAGGGGGCAGGGAAGGAGAGATCAGAGTGGAATTGGGGTTCCCTTCAGTGCCAGAGGCTCCTCAGCAATGATGGCCTCTTGCCTGACTCTGCTCTCAGGGCTGGAAACCCCCTTCCTGCCCACCTCTCCCCCACCATGAAAGTATTCTTCCCCCTTGTTCCTCTGCAGAAGTAAGCTCAAGAAAGGGGGACTGTTGGGAGCGAGTATTTCAGGGGTGCCTAATCGGTCTAATGGTGTGAAATGTCCATGTCTGTGTGACTGGAGGGAGGTGGGAAGGCATCTATGTGCACACCCAAATGCACCTTTTGGACAACACCCTTGTATAAGGGCTGGGAAGGAGGGTCCTGCCACTCATCCCCGCAAATGGGGGTTCACTGCAGTGGTGCAGGCCCCACCCTGTGCCACCCCTCCTTCTCTTTCCCATTTCCGTCTCACACTGTTGGTTCTTCTCTCTCTCTTCCCCTCTGTGTCTTTACACCTCCCTCTGTCTCTCGGTCCTTATCTCTTTCAGGCTGTCTCATTCAGTCTCTTTCTATATTCCTCACTGTCTCCCTCTCTCTTGCTCTTTCCATCTCTCACTTCCTACAGCTCCTGTCTTCCCCTCTTTCTCCTCGCTTCCCTCTGAACCTGCCTGTCAGAGATTTCAAGAAACACCCACCACAGGTGCCAGCACTAGAGAGAGAGAGGGAGGGGAAAAAAAAAAAAAAAAAAGAGGGACATGGACCCCGTCCCCTTACGTTCCGCAGGGACCATAAAATCTGGGCGAACCTCTGTGGCTGCAAACCCAGCGGCTCCCACCCTCGAAGCCCATTTCTCCGAGTCCACTACCACCGCTGCGCTGGACCAGCTGCATGGTTGCTATAGCTACCGGTCCGAGCATCCTTTTTCCCGGGGCTGCCGCTCTCCAATCACCGGTCCCACACAGGAACCGAGACCACCGGGAGAGGGTGCCCAATGGAGTACCGAGGGGTGCAATGCAGGGGCCTCCGCCCATGTGAGGAGGGGACATCCCCTTCCCCATTCCCCTCCCCTTTCAGTACTGAGCTCTCCCCCAGATTCTCTGTCAAGCTCTAAGATCCCGGAGCCCCGCTGCGCCCTCTCCCCAGGCGACGCTCACCCTTTGTGGGGACCTGGGTCGCCATGCCGGGCCGGAGCAAGGGGCGGCTGGATGTAGAGGCGGTGAAGGAGCGCTGGCTGCAGCAGCTGGAAGCCGGACCGACTGTTGTCAGGGGTAGATGGGGGGGGAGCCCTGGTGTTCGGGGGGCCGTAGCCAATGGGGGCCCGGAGAGCCCGCCCCCGTCCCGGCCACCCCCCACCCCCGCCCCCGCCCACTGCCAACGTCCCCGCCCCTTCCCCAAGGGTGGGGGCGCCCTCTGCCGGGGCCAAGGGGGCGCCCAGGCTTTCCACCGCGAAGGGACTGACAGATTCGCACAGCGCTGTCAAGAGAGAAAAGCACGTTTTATTGGAAATCTGAGCGGCAGAGTCTGTGGGGGCAGGGCTAGGGAAGAGGGCAGTCCAGGTGGTGGTGGGCGTGCAGAAGGTGGGTGGGAAGCGTCAAGTGTCTGGGGAATCCTGTGGGGGTGAAAAGAGTGAGGGGCAGGAGAGCCCTCCAGGCCCCCTACCCCAGCCCTTTGCCCCCTCCTCCTCCTCTCCTCTCCCTCCCCCAGCCTTGTTAGGGCTGCAGGACCTGGCTAGGGCCCATCGCGCCAGGTGTCTCTACCGCCGGCGGGTGGACAGACCTGAGGGGGAAGACAGAGAATCCGGAAGTCAAGAGGGGCACCCCAACTCCTCTGAAAGGTGGGAGCACGGCAGGGCAGATCAAGCCCAGACCCCCGACCCCCCGCGTCCAGGGAGGGCCAGCAAAGGGCTTCTTGGAACCAACTCGCATTCCCAAACACCCGAAGTCTCCCCAAACTCACGGCGGATTGAACTGCGGAAAGTTCCCTCCTCTTCATCAGGTTCCCCAGTCCTGGGAAAGGAGATGCATCAGGAATTGGGTGGTGGAAAAGGAGAGAGACAGCTACACTCGGAAGACCCCAATGCCGGCCCCATTTCACAGACCAATCCACTGAGACCCACAGATGGGCAAGGAGCAGGTTGGAGCCGCCAGAAAATCCAGTGCAACCCAGGAGCAGTTTATAAGTGTTTGGCAGGAGGCGCTCCAAGCCGATAACAGCGAGTACCTCCCAGAGTGCTGAGGAAGGAACTAGAATTTGGAAGAGGAGGTATGTAGCCAAAGCGACTTGAGGGCAGATTGCCTGGAGACAGCCTAGGTTAGAAACCCAGAGCCCTCAACTTCCAGTTGAATGATCTGGGGCATGTGAACACCTTCCCATGTCTCGGTTTCCTCATCTGTAAAATGAGGTTAATAACAGCACCTACTTTAAAGAGATGGTGTGAGGGGTAAATAACACATAATGAAATAGCATCTTGCACGTGGGACACAATAAAATACTACCTTTATTTATAATAACATCTACAAGTATCTTAATAGGAAGAAGATATTCATACGTTGCTTGGGCTTTAAAATATTATTTAACGATAAATCAAAGAGCT
The DNA here is from genome assembly GCA_935064755.1 of Tragelaphus eurycerus. Classification (NCBI taxonomy): domain Eukaryota; kingdom Metazoa; phylum Chordata; class Mammalia; order Artiodactyla; family Bovidae; genus Tragelaphus; species Tragelaphus eurycerus. Next base: position 11,851,039 of record CAKXYN010000020.1, read on the forward strand.
AGGAACAGGACTCTGAGCTAAACTGGGCCGCCAAGTGAGGTGATCTCATTTCGCCGCCACTCTTTCACAGCACTTATCACGCTTTGTGGTTTTATATTTGTGGGTCTGTTGGAACCCATGGCCACTGCCCCCACTTGGCTGGAAGCTCAGACAGAGAGGGCAGTTAACTCGTGGCTTGGTGCCAAGGCCTGGCTTGGGGCTGGGCACGTAGTAGGTGTTTAATACATATTTTCCGAAGGGTCTGGCTGTGGATTGAGTGGACTACTGGCCTCACCCCCAACGCTCCTTTAGAGCGAGAGGAGATGAGGGTCCAGAGAAACTTCTTACCTCTGCTGCTGGTTGAATTTGCACCGGCATCTTCTGCCTGTGGGTGGGGGCGTGGAGAGGAGTGCGTTGAGATTCCCCTCTAAGCCGCACAGCGCACTGCGAGCCACAGACCTCGCTTGCCTGGGCTGGCGTGGCTGAGGATAAGGGTGGGGCAGGGGCAGGGGCGGGGCCGAGGGCGGGGATAGAAGTGGGGGCGTGTCCAGGGCGGGGATAGAAACAGGGCGGGGCCGGGAGCGGGGATAGAGGTGGGGGCGGGGCCGGGGCGGGGATAGAGGCGGGGCGGGCCCGAGGGCAGGCAGGATAAGGACAGGGCGGGGCCGGAGGCGGGAATGGGGGAAGGGCAGAAACTGGGACGTGGCTGAGGGCAGGAGCAGAACAGGTGCAAGGCCCAGGGAGGAAAGTGGGGTGGACAGAAACAAAGGCGGGGCCAAGAGCACAGATGGGGCGGGGTTGAAGGCGGAGCGGGAGGTTGGGCGGGGCTGGGGCAGACACCGGAAGCGACTGAAGGCAGGGTAGGGGGACTCACTCAAAACGATGAGAATGCCCAGGATGAAGAGAATCCCGGCGATTATAAGGCCTCCGATCCGCAGGGATTGGTAGTCTGTGGGCAGCAGGGAGGCGGGTGAATGCAGGGAGGAGGGTGAATGCAGGGAGGGGAGGAGGAAGGATAGGAAAGGGGCAGAATGGGGAGGAAGGGGCAAAGAGGAAGGATGGGAAAGAGGAAAAGACATCAGTGAGAAGAGGGAGCGATGTGGGAGAAAGGGGGATCAGGGAGAAATGGGAGGAGGTGGACAGGGCAAGGAGGAGGGAGGAAGCAATCGAGAAAGGAAGGATGATGGAGAGGGAAAGGCAGGTGGCAACAGAGGAGGGGCCGTGGGATACTAAGAGGTAAAGGGAGAAAGAGTCAGAGAGACAGAGAGGGACCAAATAGAGAGACAGAGACCCACAGAGAGAGGGACAAAGGGAGATCGAGACCGAAAGAGTCAGAGAGCCAAATCAAGAAAGAATGAGAATGACAAAGATATAAACACCGAGAGTCTAGAGAATGATGGAGACAGAAACAGAGAGAGGTAGGGAGAGGGGAGGAATGAGAAGAGGGCAAGCTAACCAAGCCCAGCACCCAGAGAAAGATGCCCCTCCCTCACCGTAGGTGAATGGGTCGTGTTCCTGTGGTGCTTCTGGAAAGAGAAGAAATCAGGGTTGGATGCTTCCTGGGACCCTGGACAGAGAACGGCATCACGAGACCCTGTGGGAGTTTTACATTCTCGGGGCAGGAGTCTGGGGACTGTTGGACGCTGAGTAGGCTGCCCACCCTCTCTGGGTCTTGGCTGCCTCTCTGCACTGTCCGGAGTGGGGCAGGAGGCACCTGACTGCCTCAGCTCTCCATCTCATTCCAGGTTGTCTGTGATTCCATCATTCACAGGAAGCCGGCCTCCATCCTACCCTCCCCCTTTGCCCGACCTGGGGCATCCTCTCCCCTCCCCCAGATAGCAGCCTGAGACTGGACCCCACGTGAGACCCCACTGAGACTCAGTTCAGACTGGAGGCTCCAGCTTGGTTCTCCTGCAGAATTTTCCCCTACCCTTGCCATCCCTGGGGCTGAGGTGGTAGTGGGCTGCCTCCCCCAGACTCACCTGCGTTGCCCATGGCAAGGAGACCCACACAAAGAACCAAGATGTGGCTGAGAGATGCCATTGTCCTGGGGAATACCAAAGGTCAGGAAATGCGTGCCCTCATTCTCCCACCACTGGGGCCTGAACCCAAGCGGTTAAGTCAGAGACAGTCCAGGGACTTAATTCCAAAAGCATCTATCATCCAGCTTGGTCACCCTGAGAAACAGAGGCGCCCCCTGCTTCACCAGGACACAGCGTCACCAAAACAACCCACACAAAGGGGGTCATCCAGCAGCAAGGACGGGGTGAGGCACACACAGTCCACAAGGATCTCCCGCAGGCCGAGACCTCCCCCACTGTAGGCCCCAGGTTCCCCACACCTACCCCGGCAGGGGAGAGCAGATGCCTCACCCCACCCAGGTGGAGAGACAGACACTGCCAGGGACGAGACAGCCAGGAAATGCCCAAGGGCCACCTGCCCGCACACCACGGCCTCGCTGTGTCCGTAATAGCCCGGCTCTCCTGCCCTCGGCCGCTGGCCCGCTCTCTGCCTGACCCTGGGTATAAATATCTCCCACTTCACCCTGGAGGAATTTGCCTCGCACAGGCCACCATGGCAACAGCCTTCCTCCCCCCACTCGGGGGTCATGCACAACCCTGCCCGGGTGAGGCCGGGCTGCCACACTGCCACCAGCTGCCCCCGTGGGAAAGGCCACCCCTTCTCCTCTTCTGGAAGCAATGAGAACAGGGAAAACATCCCCTGGCCTGCCTCTGGGTGACATCTTTCACCAGCAGACAGCACCAGGCGAGTGACATGAGGCTCGGGCCGGTGGGGCTGAGATAGAAGACAGATACCAGGGGTGGGGACGATGCACGCATGCGCACATGCATACAGACACACAGTGGGGCTGCAGTGGGGATGACGCCCGCTCCCCAAACTTCTGGTTGGAGCAAGGCATGGGGTGGAGACACAGGCACGCATCAGTCCCCATCTGGGCCTCTGGTGCCCTCAATCAGTGAGGCAACCGACCTACACACATGAGTGTGCAAAACCCACACCCAGCCAGTGTGCACGCGCCACAGCAGGGGCAGGGCGGAGCTGCACCCACACTTCCACCCCTGAGGGAACCCCAACGTCCCAAACACACTCCCTTCCTCTTGGGTCTGGCTTGCCTGGGAAGCGGCTCCTGCTCCCAAAATAGGCGGCCCAGCCAGGCCAGGGGTGAGGCCCTGGAGGGGAGGGGCGGGGGACGCTCACCCCAGTCAGACTGTCCCCTGCCGAAAGAAGGCCCCCAAACGTCCGGCTGTGCCCCGGGGCCGAGCACTTTGGACCCCCTGGCCCAGAGCTGGCTGCGCTGCCCTCAGCGGTCTCCCCTCCCAGCCCCACCCCACCTCTACCCTCCCCAACCCGAGGCTGTAACTGGAGCCGGGCTGGAGGGGGGCCAGGGGGCGGCCCCCAGCCCAGACCGCCCTGGCCCGCTAGGTTAACTCTCTCAGCTCGGAGGGAGGAACAGTAGGCAGTCAGCAGTGGAGAAAGCTGGGGAGATGAGGTGCTGGCAGGCAGGCTGGATTACAGGCAGGCATGCACACACACACACACACACACACGTGCACGCACGCGCACACACACACACACACCAGCCTCACAAACTGCTCAGAGAGCTTCTGAGCTAGGATGAAAGGGTGAGTGTCAATGATTTTCTGTGCTGCTACCTAGGAACTGGGCCCAGCCTGGGCTTAAGGTCACCTGGCCTAAGAGCTTAGGAGTCCACTGACCTTTGACCCTGGTGCCCTGCAGGGCCCTCATCAGTACCACAGGGTTGTCTGGGGGGCATTTCAGTGTGTGAGTAAGTTGTCTGCTGCTGACTATGAGGTCTCGCATGGGTACACACACACACACACACACACAGAAACCCAAAGACCCAGATAAACAGGCACAAAACAAGACAAATACATGCATGTACATAAATACAAACTCAGAATTACACACCCAGGGAGAAGCCCAAAGACACACACACACACCAGCACTTCTTACACCAGTCACAAAATATCAGGACAGACGTATCTGTATACACACACAACACATACATATTCACTAAAGTGGTCCCCATATGGAGACAATCAAAAGACCCAGCTGGCCACACAGCTTTAAGCACACTTACAAATGGTCACAAAGATACACACTGTCTATACAGAAATACACCAATGCGTACACACCACTCGAATACATTCAAAGCCGTATTACAGCTTCTGAACTAGGGTGAGAGGGTGGGTATTAATGATTGTCTGCGCTGCTTCCTAGGAACTGGATCCAGCCTGGGCTTAAGGCCACCGGGCTTAAGGTCAGCACTCCTACACAATCTCAGGCATGTGAAGGCACACAAACTGCATCCATTTGTACACACACACACACACACAGACACAGACACACACACACATATTTATGTGGGTTTAAGGAGAAGCAGAAACACTGTCAAGGACACAGCCATACAAGCAGCCACGCTGTGGTTTCATAACCATAAAAACAGACACACACACACACAGATGCTTGTGGTTCACATCTTCACACATGGGCAAACAGGCACACCACTGGCCACACAGTGACACATGTACAGGCTGACACACTGTGTTCACACACTTGGAGACACCACCAAACCTGCGTTGATCTGTTTAGCCCCAAACCACCCTGTCCCTGAGATCCTACAGCCCCCCAGACCCCCGTGGAGGACAACGCACCTGTCATACTCATGGGCGGGCTGGGCTCACAGGCTCTGGTGACCAAGAAATAGGGGATCAGCTCTGGACTCTGCCATTCCCTGTGGAGTGAGAGAGCTTGAGCAGCCCAAGAGACTACTCCGTGCCTCCGTTTCCCATCCTACAAAAAGGAGACATCACTAAGGCCACACGTATCACTCTGGGCCGGGCTCAGAGGTCTCTGAACCCAACCTTGTCTTATTATTAACCCCATTTTAGAGATCTGCAAACCAAGGGTTAGCAAAGTGGAGATCCTTCTCCCAAGGTCCCTCTGGTGGTTAAGAGTAGAAATTGCCTCTGCCTGAAAGAGACCTGGGCTCAGGTACCTCGCTCTGCAGGACGCAGATCAGCAGCAGGTGGATGTACTCACACTCAGGCACAAGTGGCCTCCACACACACACACACACATACACACATGCATGCATGCGCGCATGTGCACGTGGCCTCACAGGACCCTGGCAGCTTCAAAAAGCTCCCTCATCCCCATCTGCCTGAGCCTCTGCCCTTGATGGCCCTGTCCCCCAGGGTCACCAGCAGTCCCGGTTAATGATAACCCTAATGTTTACGTAGCCTTGGGGAGGGGGTGGTAAGGAGTCAGGGGGACAGGAGGGAGGGGACACCTGGCCAGCTTTAGCGGGCACCTCGTTTCCTCCCCTTCAGAACCAGCTGCTCCAGAGAGGAGAGGCCCTGCCACCTTCTAGCTGGTGATGTACCAATGACTTAACTTCTCTGTGGCTCAGTTTCTTCTGTAAAATGAAAATAATAAATGTATTCGACTCAGAGGGAGGTCCAGATGATTATCTGAAATGATCCATGGAAAACATTTAGAACACAGTTAAGTCTGGCAGACAGTAAATGATCCAAAAAAGAAAAAAAAAAAAAAAAAAAAGCTCTCACCATCATCATCCTTGTGATTCTTCTTATCGTAAACAGGAGTAAAGAACCCAGCTGTGCTGACAACTCAGTGAGTATGGATTTAAGCCTGTCTGTCTTTACTCTGTGTCCCTGGCCCTAAGTTCTTTATTTAGCTTTTCATAGACCCTGTAAAGAAGTTTCTCATCCTTGCTTTACATCTGAAATTCCAGAGACTTGAAGGGCCTTGCTCAAATCACAGAGCTCCTCGGGTGCTGGATAAGCACTTGGTCCAAAATTCACCCCAACCTGTTGGGTACCCACTTTGCTCTAAACCCTCTCTATCCTCTCCCTGAATTCTCTACACATCTGAGAAGTGGGTGCCACAATTGCCCCATTTGACAGATGGGCAAACTAAGGATTAGGGACCCAGATCTGTGGCCCCGCCAGAGCAGATGCTGCTAAGCCCCTTGTCCTCCAAGGGTTCTAGGTGTATGCAGCAGTGCCAACAGAGGCTGTGTTCTCCTCATGCCTTAGTTTTCCCATCTGTAAAGTGGGCATTAGTAATACTACCCACCTCACAGGCTGCTGGCAGGGCAGGGGGAGAGCCGAGTAAATTTGTGTCAAGACTGACGCACAGCAAGCTGTCAGTGAGCATTATTACTGCTATTTCACATTGATGGTTGAGTAACAAGGGTCATTTATTTCCTTTTGTTATTTAATGGATAGAATCTATCCAGACTGCTAAAAAGCTTGGTCCAAAATGGGAAAACAGCCAATATCCATAGGTTCTAACCTCCAAAGGAAGAGAAGCCATGGAGCCAGCTGCCTGGGCTTGCTCCCTGGCTTTGCCCCAGTTAGATAACCTAGATCGCAAATGACTGGACCCCTCTCCTCAGTATTTCCATCTGGAAAATAGCCAAATGATCATCCCAGCCTCAGAGGACTGTAGTGAGGCAGCATGAGCTAACAGATGAACTGGTAGGACAGGGCGTGGTACAGAGTCAATATTAAAGAGAGGGGTGGCATCCTCGTCCTTTTTTCCTGGGTTTGACTCCCTACCCCTACTGGGTGGTGGGCACTCAAGGGGTTAACTTCGGGAGGGACAAGAGAGGTTGTGGGTTTGGAGCAGGGTGGCTGTCCTGCTGAGCATTGCCACCAGAGGGAGCAGCTGGACCTGAGCTGGTCCCTTGAAGCCTCAGGGCCAGTGCCCACCACACCCTCCTGGAGCCAGGGGAGGGGGCTGGCTGGGAGTGGCCTGGACGTCTCCAGCCCCTAGTGGTCTCTCCTTCCACTCCCCCTCCTGCCTACAGAGCCATCCGGTCCCCACCCTGGTGACATCCTTCTCACCCTCCGTGAGTGGAGTGGAGTGGAGTGGAGTGTCTGGGGAGGGGGCTGGCTGGGAGGAGCCATGGCAGCTCAGCCCCCAGTGGCCCCTCCCCTCCCATGGGGCCCTCTGGCCCCTTCCCCAGGGGCTGCTCTTCCTATGGCCTCTGACCCCCCGCCTCCTTTCCCTGCTTTGCCTTGAGTGCCGGGTGCCCAAAGAGTCCCTTTCCCAAACCTCCTGGGAGAAGGGACGTAGGAGGAGGGGAAGAAACTTCCAGGGAGTTGGAAGGGTGGGGGGTGGGCAGAGGGACAGAAATAAAGACCACACACACACACACACACACACACACACACAGAAGGAGAGGCCAACAGACAGAGACAGAGAAAAAGAGAAAGAGAAAGACAACTCAGATAGAGAGCCAGAGATAGGGAATGGGAAACAGATTAATAGAGTCAGAAATACAGAAAAGGAGAGAGACAAAAACAGGGAAAAAGACATAAATGGAAATTTAGACACCAAAGACAGAGGAAGAAAGACAGACTGAAGAGAGACTGAGAAAGAGGAGAGAGAAGCCGGGGCAGAGCGTGCCAGCTGGCGGCATGGAGGGTCGCCTGGCATGGGAGATGTAGTGGCCAAGACCTGGGCCGAGCTGGGAGGGCAGAGAGAAGCCGCTGCCTCGGCGGGGGTCAGGGGGCATGGGAGGGGCGGGAATCCTGCTACTGCTGCTGCTGGTTGGGCTGGGGGTGGGGGAGGCCTGGAGACCCCCAAAGGGAAAGTGTCCTCTGAGTTGCTCCTGCTCCAAAGACAGTGCTCTGTGTGAGGGCTCCGTGGACCTGCCCGAGATCCTCTCCCCGACCCTGCTGTCGCTGTGAGTGTCAGACCTCTGGGGGCCTGAGGCTGGGGATGGGAGTCCTGGGACCCCGGGGGGCTGCAGGGCCCGTCAAGATCTTGGGAGGGGGCAGCAAAGGATGTTGGGAGTCCTGGGAGGGGGCTACTGGGATCTGAAAGGGAACAGGGGTGGGGATGGGAATTCTGAACCATGGGGTGTGCAGTGCTGCCAGGATCCTTGCCAAGCAAGGAGGGCATTGCCCGTCTCCCCTGGAATGCAGGGGAAATACACACACCTAGGATCAGGTTCCCTCCTGCCCCCCTCGGACAGGAGCCGGCTCTGGGATGGGAGTGGCGCACTGGAGCGGTTTTCTCCTCACCCACCATTGCCCACGTCCCCAGCTCATTCGTTAGGACCCGAATCACCCAGCTGAAGGCCGGCAGTTTCCTGAGGGTGCCGTCACTGCACCTGCTGTGAGTGGGGTCCGGCTGAGTGAAGACCACCCGAGGGAGGGGCTGTCCATACACGTGCACATGGGGGCGGGGCGAGTGTACACACTTATGTGTTTGTGCATGTCTGTGAAAGTATCTTTATGATCCACATCCTCATACTGCATGCCTCTGTGTGTGATCGTGCCCACGTGGGCTGGGGTTTGGGGGAGCCAAGGTTAACATGTCAGGTGGGGAGCAGTGACTCTGGAAAAATTTCTCTCTTACCTCCTTGCCAGCCTCTTCACATCCAACTCCTTCTCCGTGATTGAGGATGATGCGTTTGCGGGCCTATCCCACCTGCAGTACCTGTAAGTGAGGCCAGGAGATGGGGGGGCGGCAGGAATGGGGGCCAGGGAGAGGAAGGAGGTGCCCCTCTAGGTTCCTAGAGTGGGGGGATGGGAGGAGCTTGTTGCCCTGGGGAGGAAGTGTTTGGACAAGGGATCGCCTCAGAGGGGCAAGATGGCCAGCCTCTTGAGTGGGGTTGGGTTTCCTGCTCAGCTGTGTAATCTCAGCCTGCCTCCACGGCCCTCTCTGTTTCAAGATGCACGAAGTCCTGGGTAACCCATGATTGTTTCTGGTCCTACCTGACTTTCAGGAGACCAGGGAGGGTGCAAAGAGCCCAGAGATAAGGAAATGTTTCAAATTAAGGGGCAGCGACTCTGAGTTAGTTGGTGATGGTGGTACTGATGGTGGTGGTGGTGTTGATGGCATGACAATGCCAGCAGTAATGTTGGCGGTGATGATAATGGATATGGTGCTCACAGGGAAGTGGTGGCGTTATTGCGGATGATGGAGTGGGGACGATTTTGATAAAAATGGTGGACCCAAGGGTGAAGGTGCTCTTGGACCATCAGATGGACACTGATGATGAAGTCTGAAGGGTTGGTGTTAGTAATAACTATCAGTGCTGTGGACACTGGTGATTATGATATTGGTGTTGGTGGTGGCAGTGGTTTGGGGTAGGATGTTGGTGTAATGTAATGTTGTTGGTATTGGGTTTGGTGGTGATGGTAAAGGTAGATGTACGTGCAGAAATTGTGGCAGTAGTGGTGCTGATGGCAGGTGATGATGTGAGCGCTGAGGGTAATGATGTTGGGACTGGCAGTGCTGGTGCTCATGATGATGGTGGCTGTGGCTTTGGTGTTGATTATGAAGGACATGTTCTTGGTGATGCTTATCAGTGTTGCTGCTGTGAGGTTGGATGATTATGCTATTGATGTTGGTACTGATGATGGGAATAGCGGGTGATATTGGTGTTGGTGATAGTGGTGGCATGGTTTGTGATTGGTGATGGCAGTTTTTGGTACTGGGGTTGATGATGATGGTAGAGGCATTGGACATAACGGATGATGGTGCAGGTATGAGTGGTCATATTGGTGTTAGTACTGGTGTTGGTCATTGTGGCTGTGGTGGTGATGGTTCCTGGTGAAGCTGGCAGGTTCTTGGCTCCTGGGGTTACAGGCTGAGACCTTGGTGAAGAGAGAGGCTGTGTTTCCCTGGGATAATGCAAGGTGTTGGGAGAGAATTCCACATGTTTCCGTGGCCTTTGGCTACCATGGGGCAAGTTCCCCAACCACTGTGGGGCTACAGCAGGGAACTAGGGGACCTCCTCCTGACCGCATCTTCCCTCCACAGCTTTATTGAGGACAATGAGATTGGTTCCATCTCTAAGAACGCTCTCAGAGGACTTCGCTCACTCACACATCTGTGCGTGTTTCCACTGCCCCAGCCCACCCTGAGAGGCACCCCACACCCATCACCCTGGCATCATCCTAGGAGCTGCTGATGGCTTCTCCTTCTCTCCCTCCACCAGGAGCCTGGCCAATAACCATCTTGAGACCCTCCCCAGGTTCCTGTTCCGGGGCCTGGAGACACTGACTCATGTGTGAGGCCCAAGGGGAATGGGAGGGTTGGGGGGATTGGGGAACGTGTGGGTGGGGGAAGGGGGAGTCTGTGCCCATTCCTGGTTGGCACAAGTGAGTATGACTGTGATGGTTTTTACATAGTTTCCACACCACGGTGGGGCCCTAGCCTGGGAAGGGGTGGGGAGTGTGGCCCCCAGTGGGTTGGAAGCCGGGTCGCAGCCCCTCCCCGGCCTCTTGCCCCAGGGACCTCCGCGGGAACCCGTTCCAGTGTGACTGCCGCGTGCTCTGGCTGCTGCAGTGGATCCCCACCGTGAACGCCAGCGTGGGGACCGGGGCCTGCGCTGGCCCCACCGCCCTGGCCCACATGCAGCTCCGCCACGTGGACCCCAAGACGTTCAAGTGCAGAGCCATAGGTGGGGGCTTTCCTGGTGGGGTGGGAGGGACAGCAGGGACGGCCAGGGCTGAGGGGCTCACCTCCCTGCCCTGCCAGTTCCTGGCTGAGAGTCTGCTGAGCAAGCATCTCCCCAAGCCTCAGTTATCTTACCTGTGAATAGGGGTAATACACCGTGACACAGGACTCCTGCAACAGAGTTCAGTGAAGTACTTGGCACAAGGCCTGGGAGGGGAGGACCTCATAAATGTTTATTCTCATTGTTGTTGTTATTAATATGAAATTGACCATGTAAAAAATATTTCCTCCGATCACTTGCTTTTCCGCAAATATATTCTGATACCTTTATGGGTACTGGGCAAAACAGAGAGCACAGGAGTGATGAAGCCAGCCCTGGGTCTGTCTTCACAGAGCCCACAGCCAGAGGCAAGCAGAGAGGGCTGGCCTAGAATGAACAGGGCTGAGATGGGGGGGTAGCACAGAAGGGTCAGGGCCAGGATTGGGGGAGAGAACCCATGGAGATGTGGGAGCCCCGAGTCAGAGTGGGGGCCCAGGCATAGCTGGAGGGTCTGGAAGGAGTGAAACTTTGAGTTCAGACCTGAAGATCATTACTAACATCATCATCCTCAAAATGTAAGACAAGTTTTTGGTCTTCAGAATTCATAGAACAAGGAAATTTAACTTAGTCACTCTTGGTTCAGTTATTCAACAAACACCTACTGAGGTCCACTTGGTGACCAGCTCTGTAAGAGCCAGTGGGCACACTGTGGTGACCAAGATAACCTGGGGCCTTTGCCTCATGGGGTCACAGTCCTGGAGGTGGGGAGTCAGACATTAAATAAAACTTTGCACAGTAAATGCATGGTGCCCATTGTGATAAACACAGAGGATGATGAGGGAGTTTAGGGGGTGGTCCTACCTCTCCTGGGGCATCGGAGAAGGCTTCTCCAAAGAGGTAGTGCCAGCTGTGGCTGTAGCGAAGTGGAGGACAGAGGACGGGGTCAGCATGTGCAGTGACCCCCCAAGGCAGCACAGAGCTTGTCCTGACTGAGGATGGAAGGAGGAAGGTCTGGCCTGGAGGAATGAGGAAGGGAAGGACACACATGAGGTGTCTCAGCTGCAAGGGCCTCACTCTGCAGAACTTTGAAAGTCACAGAGAAGAAGGCGGACTTTATCCAGAGGACTGTGGGAAGCCACCGAGGGAGGGTTTTGAGCACAGAGTGACATGAGTTGATGGCCATTTTTTAAAAGATCCCCTTTGGATGGGCATCCTTAGTGTTTGGTTCGTTGATTCCACCCGGGCCCCCAGAAGTAGGTCCTGGCCTGTAGAATGACGTATTGTCACCTGGAGCCCAGCGCCAGCACACTGGACGATCTGGGTGCATTGTTACCATCAATGCTAAGTTGCTGTAACAGAGAGGGTCTAAATACCATGAAACAAAGAAAACAGAAGGGTCTGAGGTGAGAGCAGTTCAGGCCGGTGGGGCAGTCCCTGGGTGTTCTCCTGCTTTCCATGGTTGAAACTAAGTCGTGACCCCATCCACCTGCCAGTTCACAGGAGGAGGGGAAAGGGACCTAGTCCAGGACAAGCTGTCCTCCTAGAAGCAAGGCGAGCACTAGAACCATCACTCTGCTCTGGTTCATGGCCACATGTCAGGAGGTGGCGTGGGGGCAGTGCTGGGCTCATGGCTTCTGATTGGGTGGCTTTGTGGCCAGATGCAACCCTGTGTGATGGAAAACAGGAAGGATGGATTTGGCTGGACAGTTGGCTCACTGTGCCTCAGTTTCCTCCTCTGCAAAGCGGATATAATAACAGAATATACCCCACAGGGATCTTGTGAAGTTAAATGGATGATGAAAGTGCTGTTTCTAATTATTTGATGATGCCACGCAGTTTAGAAAATAGAGTATCACCATGTGGTTGTGAGTTAATACGTCCATAGATAAAAAGATTTCACTGTGTATCCCCATGAGGTCAGCACCATGGCGGTCCTCACTGCAAAGATGCGCAAGCTGAGGCTAAGTGATGAGGACTGGGGGTCCCCCAGGCCTGTCTGACTCTCTCCCCTCCCCCCACCTCCAGAGCTGTCCTGGTTCCAGACGGTGGGAGAGTCAGCGCTGGGCGTAGAGGCTTTCTCCTACCAGGAGGAGCCCTACATTGTCCTGGCACAGCCCTTTGCCGGCCGCTGCCTGATCCTGGCCTGGGACTACAGCCTGCAGCGCTTCCGTCAGGAGGAGGAGCTGTCTGGTAAGCCCCCTCCCATCCTCCCACCTGCCCGGTGGCCTGCCCAGCTGGTCTAACAGGGCCCCCTGCTCCCCCGCTCCCCACAGCGCCCTCGGTGGTGTCCTGCAAGCCGCTGGTGCTGGGCCCCCGCCTCTTCATGCTGGCCGCCCGCCTGTGGGGAGGCTCGCAGCTGTGGGCCCGGCCCGGCCCCGACCTGCGCCTAGCCCCACTGCAGGCCCTGGCCCCACGGCGGCTGCTGCGGCCCAATGACGCTGAGCTCCTGTGGCTGGACGGGCAGCCCTGCTTCGTGGTGGCCGATGCCTCCAAGGCAGGCAGCACAACACTGCTGTGCCGGGACGGGCCTGGCTTCTACCCGCGCCAGAGCCTGCATGCCTGGCACCGGGACACGGACGTCGAGGCCCTCGAACTGGACGGCCGGCCCCATCTGCTGCTGGCCTCCGCCTCGCAGCGGCCTGTGCTCTTCCACTGGTTAGGGGGCCGCTTCGAGAGGCGGACGGACATCCCCGAGGCTGAGGACGTCTATGCCACGCGCCACTTCCTGGCTGGCGGGGATGTGTTCCTGTGCCTGACACGCTACATCGGGGACTCCATGGTGAGGCTGGGCACAGTCCTGCGGGGTGGGCACAAGCCCCACCTGACTGGCAGCAGCTCACTCCCACTTCAGGCTGGCCTCTTAAGCACTGACCCAACCTCACACGCTGGCCTCTGAAGGCTGACCTGCCTGACAGCTGACCTTCCTAATATGCTGATCTTTGAGCTCTGACCCTATCCCAATGCAAACTCCAAGACTGTGACCCCTTAAGACTGTTGTTCGGTTATCCAATTGTATCCGACTCTTTGTGACCCCATGGGCTGCAGCACACCAGGCTTCCCTGTCCTTCACTATCTCCTGGAGTTCACTCAAACTCATGTCCATTGATTTGGTGATGCCATCCAACCATCTCATCCTCTGTCATCCCCTTCTCCTCCTGCCCTCAATCTTTCCCAGCATCAGGATCTTTTCCAAAGAGTCAGCTCTTCAAATCAGGTGGCCAGAGTTTTGGAGCTTCAGCTTCAGCATCAGTCCTTCCAATGAGTATTTAGGGTTGATTTCCTTTAGGATGGACCGGTTTGATCTTGCTGCACAGGGGACTCTCAAGAGTCTTCTCCAGTGCCACAGTTCGAAAGCATCAATTATTTGGTGCTGCACACGACTGAAGCGACTTAGCAGCAGCAGCAGCAGCCTTCTTTATGGTCCAACTCTCAAATCCATACTTGACTACTGGAAAAACCATAGCTTTGATTAGATGGACCTTTGACCCTAAACCACTCTCCATCTCCCAACACTGACACCGGCCCCAAGATTCTGATTCTACTCCCAAACTGACCCACTCCAGTACCTACATTTTTTAAAAAATATTTTTATTTATGGCTGTTCTGGGTCTTCGTTGCTTTTTGCTCAGGCTTTCTCTAGTTGTGGCGAACAGGGGCTGGTCTTCATGGCAGTGCACAGGCTTCTTATTGCAGTGGCTCCTCTTGTTGCAGAGCACAGGCTCTAGGCACATGGGCTTCAGTAGTGGGGCATACACGCTTAATATTTGTGGCTTGTGGGCTCAGTAGTTGTGGCTTGCAGAGTTAATTGCTCCACAGTATGTGGAATCTTCCCGGACCAGGAGTCAAACCTGTGTCCCTTGCCCTGGCAGGTGGATTCTTGTCCACTCTACCACCAGGGAAGTCCCCAGTACTTACATTTAACCACAGCCACCATACCCTGAACCCCCAGGGCTGATGGCCCACTTCCTCCAGCACTCTCTGGAGTGAGATATAGCCACGGGCAGGGCTTTTAGCCTGAGAGGCATTGTTATGACTCAGGGGTTCACAGAGTGTCTGCATGGGGAGCAGACTAGGCACAGGGACAAAAGCAAGGAGACCAAGAAGACCAGGGAAGAGGTTATGTGATGGTTCAGGAGGCAGGTGACTGTGGTTGGGCCAGAGTGCGGCCAGAGGAGATGGGAGAAGTGCATACCATCATAGGTGAAACTAAGTGACTCCAGGGCTGACTGATTGCATGTGGGGCTGAAGGAGAGAGAAGGGTCCAGAGTGACTCCAAGTCTGTGGGCTGAGCAGCTGGTTGGAGACATTTAGGAAGATGAGAAAGCTGTGGGAGTTTGTGGACCTACAGGCCTCTCTGTTCCTGAGCTATTTCAAGTCCTCTGGAGCCTAGGGGACCACTGACCGGAAGGCCTGGCCCTGGGGACCCCAGCCCTAATGAGCGGCCCCCTCCCACAGGTCATGCGCTGGGATGGCTCCATGTTTCGCCTGCTGCAGAAACTTCCCTCTCGAGGGGCCCACGTCTTCCAGCCACTGCTCATTGCCAAGGACCAGCTGGCCATCCTGGGCAGTGACTTCGCCTTCAGCCAGGTTTTCCGCCTTGAGCCTGACAAGGGGCTCCTGGAACCACTGCAGGAACTGGGGCCCCCGGCAATAGTGGCCCCTCGGGCCTTTGCTCACATCATCATGGCCGGCAGACGCTTCCTCTTCGCTGCTTGCTTCAAGGGCCCCACACAGATCTACCAGCATCATGAGTTAGACCTCAGTGCCTGAGGCTGGAAGGGACGCTGGACATGGCCGGCAGGGGGCTGGCATGGGGATTCCTGGGCCTCAGGATGTCCCCTTTACTGGCCTCCTGGCCCTATTCAGAAGTGACAGCTGGTCCTGTGAGATGCTGACCACAAGCCAAGTTCAAAGCAAGAGCTGCCCTTTCAGTCTTAAGCGACATCTTGTCTGGGAGATGACACCCAGATGACACCCATCAAAGATGACGGGGGCTCAAGCTGGGGGACCGCTGCATGGAGCTGGTAGACAAATCATGGTGGGAGGGTAATGTGAAGAGCTCCATGAGGTCTGGAGAAGTCCCTCTCAACCCACTCCCACCCCTTCTGTTCTCTGTCAAAGTACTGAGAAGGCGATAGCTTGCCTTTTCCTTCTAAACTCAATCCGGCCAATCGCTTTTAGTGCCCGCCTTCGTGACGTGATCAGTCGCTGGGCAGTTTTCCCTGCCGGGCCTGCTAACTTCCTCTACTGCTTGTGCGCACGCCTGCTGCCGAGGCGGAAGCCCAGGGTGTTGTTCCTCTTGCGCGTGCGCAAGGAATAGGTGGGAAAGAGCGAGTTTTACCCGGGAGCCGGGATTGCCTCTCCTGGGTCGGTGACAAGATCGCGGACGGAAAGTGCATGGGCTCAATAAACGCGCTGTGCACCCGCCCCACCGGTTATTGTGGGGTTATTGGGAGAAGGTGTCTCCTGTGGCATGGGGTTGGGGTAGGGGAGGAGGAGTAGTGTCCCAGGAGCTGTATCAAGGAGAGGGGACGTGTCCCAGGGTGCATTCTGGCTGCCCTTGGTGAGCTTTCACGAGGTCTTTAAGGAGTGTGGGCTCATATGGGGACCCTTGTGAGGTGTGCAGGAGATATAAAGGCATTGTTAGGGGGTTAGGTCATGGGGTTATTGTTGGTCTGTGTATTCCAGGAGATACTTGGAGGTGTCTTGAAGGGTTTTAGGCATTTTTGTGGCTTTTGGGGACTTTTTGAAAGTCTTATTGGGTATTGGAGACTGTGTAAGGGAGTTCAAGCCTGGTTAGATGTTCTCACACCATGTAGCCGTTATATATTATTAGGGATATTGTGGGGAATAATTTAAAGGTCTCATTAGAACATTTGGGTGTTAGGAAGCATCTTTTATAATGAAGTGGGATCTGAGGTGAGTGGGAGGGCCATGCATGCATGCAGGCTAAGTTGCTTCAGTCGTGTCCCACTCTGTGTAAGCCTATGGACAGCAGCCCACCAGGCTTCTCTGTCCATGGGATTCTCTAGGCAAGAATACGGGAGTGGGTTGCCATTTCCTTCTCTAGGAGGGTCATAGGGCCTCACTATTATAATCAAGCTATCTGGGTACTCCTGGGTACTAGGATCATTCCACATCCTAGCTTTCCTGGGACGGTCCCAGCATCCACTTGAGGGTTCAGTATTTCATCTGGCTGGAGCTTCCTTTCACTCTCAAAAATATCCCCCAAGTAGAGCAATTTAAATTGAACGTGTGGTTCCCATGGCCACAGAGGCAGAGGTTGGGCCCCATGCCATCCACCAGGTCATACAGAAGCAGGCCTGTGGTCTCATCCCAGTGAAGAGATTCAGCTGCCAGCTTCTGTGCCAGCCCCTGTGCACATCAACCTTCTCCTGCCCTTCCCGCCACAAACCCCAATGCAAATATAGGGAGTCTCAAGGCTGCTTGGGTATGAGACAAAAATCATTTTAGAGTAAAAATTGAACAGAGACCCCTTCAGGGAGAAGTGAGATGGAACCCTGGCCAGGCGTTCTGAGGAGGGAGTGGAGAATTCCATCCTGGAGTTAAGGCTCCCTTGCAGAGCCAGGACTTGGGGAAAGAGTAGTCCTTGGAGCTCTTTCTGCTGATCCATTCTCAACAGTTTTGGGCGGAGCCTGGGAGAGGTGACAGGGTCAGCTTGTGAGAGTCGATCAAGTTATTTCCCCCCAGGGTGCCTCCACACACACACACACACCCCATCTCCTCCCCAACCCACTGTGTCCCTCTCAGCCCTACTCGGTCCCTGTCTTACCTGGAGTGATGAGAGGTGGGGCATCTCCTAAACGGTGGCTAGGGAAAGAAAAGTGGTTTGATCTCTGATCCCTCCTGTTTCTCCTCTCTTTCACGGCTAGAGGATTCTCAGCTTGCCCTGACATAGCTCCTTAGCTATTTTTAAACAGGGTTATACCATCCCGGGGACCAAAAGCATTTCAGGATTTGAGGCCCTCTGAAGATTCATGGCTCTGAAGAATGAACCTGGAAAAATCTAAGGAGCAGGAATTTCCCAGGGCAAGGCCTGGCTTGGCTTTTTCCTGTGAAATTTAGCTCTTTGCCCCGGAAAAGCATCTCCAGCATGAGGCAGGCACGCTGCCGGGAACCCATCTTACCCGGGCTTCTGTCGGAACTTGCATTTGCATTTCCCACCTGTTGGGGGAGAGGAGGATCTCAGGGGAGGACACCCCCAGCCCTGCCCTGCCCTGCGCGCCACCCCACCAGCCCCTGCACTCACTCATGAGGACAATGATGCCCATGGCACACAGAATCCCTGCGAAGATGAGCCCGCCAACCCGGAGGCTGTACCAGTCTAGGAGAAACCCAGAGAGTTTGCATGGGCATGGCATGCCAGCCCATGCCCTCTCCATCCGAGCCCCCAGCTACTTGACAGTGTCCCTTGGGCACCTCTGATTTGGGTCATAGCAGTGGAGAGAACAGACGGCTCCCCCATCCCCCTGTGCTAACTTTCCAGTTTGCACACAGCAAGCAACAGAGATTTAATGTGGTATTGGGTAGAGAGAAGAGGTCTGAAGACAAATAAGCAGGTCCAAGAGACAGAAAGTCAGAGGGGAGCTCTTTGAGGGAGAGTGGCCAGGGAAGACTCCTCTGAAAGGGCACATTTGAATAGAGACCTGAAGAGCGGAGGGACGGAACGTGGGGCTATGTGGAAGAAAATGTGGGGAGTCCCAAGGACCAGACTGGCACATCTTATTCCCTTAATCCATTGTTTTACTGTTTGAATGGGGCACTGAACAGTATACTATTCGTCTCACCCCCGAGGTCACCCCCATCAGACCCTTACCTGACCTGTGTGGGACCCTTGACACAAAATAGGTATGAGGGGTGGGTGGGGGATGCAAAGGGAGGGGCAGAGGCTCTCACCATAGTAGAAAGGACTGTTTTTATCTGCAAGGAAAAAAATAAACATGAATCCAGGACAAGAACTGGGATGCAGGGCTCGTCAAGGAGACTTTGGAGGTGGACTGGTTGAGGAGTCAGTCTGGCTCACCTTCTGGGTCGTTGGCATCCAAGGCAGGCAGGCCTGGTGGGAGAAGCAGGGAAGGAGAGAGATGGAGGTGCTGGCCTTGGCAAAGCTGGGAGCAAGGCCATGGAACCCTTGGCCTCAGCAAAGGGTCCCCTGATGGACAGTTCCCCACCTCTTGAGGGCACAGGATTTCAACCCCGAACTAGTTATCTCTGCACATTCCACCTTGAAATTGAGGGTTCCCCCGCTCAGCCCCACCCCTGAAGTAGGTTTCCATTTGGGTGGCTTTTGATCACCTAGTCAGCCTTTGGCTTGATGTTGCAGACACCTGACTAACCCACACCCCCTGTAAAAATGAGCGAGAGTCTCGTGGGGATGACAGATGGCTTCCAATCCCAGGTGTTCTCAGCCATCATCTCCTGGGTCTGCCACATCCACATCCCAACCCCCATTTCCCTGAAAGTGACTTACTAATTATGAACTTAATCTGTTGTTCATTTGCTACCTCATGTCCGACCTCTGCGACCCCATGGACTGCAGCACGCCAGGCTTCCCTGTCCTTCACCATCTCCCTGAATTTGTTCAAACTCATGTTCATTGAGTCAGTGATGCCATCCCACCATCTCATCCTCTGTCGCCCCCCTTCTCCTCTTGCCCTCAATCTTTCCTAGCCTCAGGATTTTTCTTTGCATCAGGTGGCCAAGAGTATTGGAGCTTAATAAACTCCGTACACCTTAAACTTAATAAAATTAATACACTTTATTTAAAAAAGAACTTTACATCACTATCCTGAATGGAATACCAGTCTTGCTTGATATAATGAATAAAAACAAAGACAATGAAAGCAAAAAACTAGGACTGAATTCTGCTAGAAGCAGTCCATCTCATCCTCTGTCGCCCCCCTTCTCCTCTTGCCCTCAATCTTTCCTAGCCTCAGGATTTTTCTTTGCATCAGGTGGCCAAGAGTATTGGAGCTTAATAAACTCCGTACACCTTAAACTTAATAAAATTAATACACTTTATTTAAAAAAGAACTTTACATCACTATCCTGAATGGAATACCAGTCTTGCTTGATATAATGAATAAAAACAAAGACAATGAAAGCAAAAAACTAGGACTGAATTCTGGCTAGAAGCAGTCAGCTGTTTAGCTTTGGGCCTAAGCTCTATTCACCCTTTGTTAAAGGGATATTCATATTTTTAAAATTATATTTAAAGCATA
Organism: Tragelaphus eurycerus; assembly: GCA_935064755.1. Classification (NCBI taxonomy): domain Eukaryota; kingdom Metazoa; phylum Chordata; class Mammalia; order Artiodactyla; family Bovidae; genus Tragelaphus; species Tragelaphus eurycerus. The sequence continues at coordinate 11,870,788 of CAKXYN010000020.1, forward strand.
GACACATGGTGCTTATTCTGTCCCAGACACTACCCTTAGTGCTCTGCAAATTGTAACTCGTTTAATCCTCATAGTGACTCTCTGAGTAGGTGCTGCTATTGTCTAGATGGGGAAACTGAGGCCCAGGGGGTTTTTGGTAATTGCCACATAATCACGAAGCTCTTCCCACTTGTAATAAAGTGTTTAGGAGTGTTAAAAATACGGTAGCCCAGGGCCGAGCCTTCTCCAAGATGTCATCAAGGAGACATCAAGACGATGATGAGCTGGGTGAGCCTTGGCTGTAAGAGGTCCTCCTTTATGTGTCCCTTGAAATCACCAGTGTGACACTCCCTACCCTCTAGGAGATACTGTCCTGAAGCTCGCCACCCCATGGGGAAGGCAGATAGCATAAGAGTAACATGCACACATGATCACCACCCAGCTGAGGGGATGTGGGGAGAGGCAGGCCAGGACTGGACACTCACCTGCCAGGAGGACGAGCAGGCTCAGGGCCACCTCTTCCATGTCGGTCGCTGGCCTGGTGGGGTCTGGGGGGAGCGACCAGCTTCAGCAGGGCCCCCCGGAGGCCTCCGGTTCCCAATCTCCTGCTACTCTGCTCCCCACCCAGGGTACACAGCTCACCCCAGGGCAGAAAGCCTGGCCTTGAAACTCACTGGGCTGAGAGATAAGGAGTGGGCAAGTGCAGTGGGGCTGGGTGAGAACTCAGACAGGAAGAGGGAGGAGCAATAATAACTCACTGGATGTGGACTGGAGGCTTTAAGCGAATCACCCTGGAAACCAAATGAGGAAGGTGCTGCCCACTGTTATCCCCATCTTACAGATGGGGACGCTGAGGCTCCAGAGGTGAAAGTGGGTGCTCGAGGTCACCTTGCCAGAAGGCGGGATTTAAACCAGACCTGGCTGACTCTCTCAGGGTCTCGGAGTGTTGTGGGGAATGGAGCGTTGGGAGCCAGGTGGCAGGAGGCCCGGTCCCTGGGAGTGTCTCCCATAGACAGTTCAGAGCCTGCCCGCCCTGCCCACACTATGCCGGGCCAGGGCTGGAGCCTGGGCCAGCGGGGCCTGGGCTGCTCAGGGCAGGATGTGGGGTGGAGAGAATTCAGGGAGGGGCGGGGCGCAGGCCTGGAAAAGAACCACCTGGCTGCAGCCCCAGCCTTATCTTCTGTCCCACACTGCCAGCACCCCACCATCCTGCTTCTGCCCCACCCCCGCCCATGCCACCCTGGTCCTCGGGTCCTGTCTCTACCCCAGTCCCAGCCCCAACCCCTGTCCCTGCCTCTGCTCCCACCAAGCTCCTGGGGCAGCAAACCCTTCCTCTTTCCCCAGGTAGGTCTGCCCAGCACGAAGAACACTCCACCGTTCCCTTCCTCGTCACGTTCAGTCCCCCGTGCGTTCCCCTGTCCCCTCCCCTACCCCTGCCCCACTGCCATAGCACAGCATGAAAGTGAAAGTGAAAAGTGAAGTCACTTAGTCGTGTCCGACTCTTAGCGACCCCATGGACAGCAGCCCCCCAGGCTCCTCCATCCATGGGATTTGCCAGGCAAGAGTACTGGAGTGGGTTGCCATTGCTTGTCCCAATCTTGATAGCAAGAGCTAACACTTAGATCCACCCGCTGCTGGGCTCTGCCAAATGACCTTGCTGGGTTTTCACTCATGGTACCTCCCAAGAATCCTGGAGACCCCATTTCACAGATGACAGAGCATACCCCCCAGCTCCCCTGAGCCTGGCACGAGGCCCATTGCATCCCCTGCTCTGCTCCTGTGCACACCTGGAGATAGCGCCCGGTTTATCTCTCTCTGTGTGCTCAGTTGTGTCCGACTCTTTGCCTCTCCATGGACTGTAGCTGGCCAGGCTCCTAAGTCCATGGAATTTTCCAGGCAAGAATACTGGAGTGATTTGCCATTTCCTTCTCCAGGTTAACTTTGCAACCCAGGAATTGAAACTGTATCTCTTGCTTGGCAGGCAAATTCTTTACCGATAAGCCACCTGGGAAGCACCCCCCCACCCCGCCCACTACTTCCTCTAGCCTCCATAGAACCCCTACCCTGAGTTTCTTTTTCTGTTTCCAGAATGTTCTACAGATGCCTTTATCTCTCTGTGCCCACCTCAGATCTTGGGAACCTCCTTAGCGCCCTTGTGTTTGTGCTCAGTCGCTCAGTCGTGTCCAACTCTGCAACCCCATGACCATAGCCCACCAGGCTCCTCTGTCCGTGGGCTTTCCCAGGCAAGAACACTGGAGAGAGCTGCCATCTCCTTCTCCAGGGGATCTCCCCTGCCCAGGGATTGAATCCATGTGTCCTGCATTGGCAGGTTCTTTACCACAGAGCCACCTGGGAAGCCCCTTAGCTTCCTTGTTCATCCTGTATACCAGACCCACAATGTCAGTCTGTAAATCCATTTCTTGCAAGGAAAGGGCCTGTAGCTTTGGGAAACATGATTAAGGGGTTTAGGACCCCCCAAATAGGGGGCAGGGGCACAGCTGGAGTGGGTGTGTGGGCAGGACAGCTTAGGGGGTCCCAGCTCAGGTCTGTGGAAGGACACTTGTCTAAACTGAACACACTAGATTTTGTCCCTCCGTGGTAACACTAATGCTGGTGATAAGAGCTGGTCTGATTGAGTGTTTACCCTACTCCGGGCACACTTTTCAGCTCTTTGCACTTATTCATGCGTATAATCTTCGCAGCTTGATGAAACTGGCACTATGATTAGCCCCTGTTGCTGTCACAACCCTAGAACACTTGTGAATTGAATTTCATGCTCTATACTGTCTTGCAGGACTCAGAGTCTCGGGGCTTAACCTTCTTTCCATGGGAGCCTCCAAACTTCCCTGGCTGGTGGGGGTCTCCATAGGCCCCATCTCCAGGGATCTCCCAGCCTGCCCAGCACAGGGGGCACTGATGGGTGGTCTCAGCCACACCCTAGCCCCTGCATGTTGCCACCTGACAGTCCGACACTGCTGGCCGCTGGGAGCTGGCATCTGGGCATGTGCCCTCCCTTGCCCTGTTCAGGCTATTGTGGATAGAGGTCTCCCTGGCTGTTCCAGAACTGACTGAGGTTGGAGTGAAGACTTGGAGAGGAAGGCAGCCTGCAGTGGAGGTTGAACCCACCCCTCTCTGCTCTCTCCCAACCCCAGAGATCCCAGTGGTGGTGGGAGAACTGTTTCTGCCATCCACCTCCTACTGTCTGTCTCTCTATTTCTCCATGATGGTGGCCAGGCCCTTTAGGCATGAGCAAAATGACTCCCTCATGTCCCTGAAATCTCCTCCCCACCCCACTGTTTTAGAGCTTCCCCAGGAAGCCTCCAGCCCCTTTCCCTAGACATCTTCAGGACCCGCATATTCCCAACATGAGGACACCCTGAGTCCATCGTCATCCACCCATCTCCTCTGATCCCCCAATCCAGTCTGGGGTCTATGCAGACACCCTGATCTAACCAGACGCATCAGTCTTGCGGACACCCTATCCCACCTGCGGGCCTTACCCTTACCCCAGCTGGCTCACTCAGCCCCCTGTATAGAGATTGATGGGGAGGGAAGACGTTTTCTAATCTGCTCCCCCAGAGAAGGACCTTGATGTGGGAAGGTCCTAGGCATCTTTAACAGAAAGCAGTAGAGAAAGGGGCAGAGCCAAGAAGGAGTTGGAGGGAGAGGGCCCCAGCCCCTCACCTGCGTGCTTCCCAGGCTGCGAGGAGGATCGGGTTCCGGGAGAGTGGGCCGCTTAGCCTGAGTCCTGCCTTTATCCACAGCCACCACGCCCTAAGCAAACCTGGGCAGGTAGAGAACTAGTCTGACTCCCTAAAGCTCAGGGGTTCTCTCACCTCATGTCTGCTCTTAAAGAGACAGTTCCCACTCACCCCCTGCTCCCCACTTCCAGTGGCAGGGAGGTCCTGGGGTTTCCAGGATCATAGCAACCTTAGGCAGGGCAGAAGGAGAACAGGATGAAGGCTGGAACTCGGCCTCTCACATGCAGGGACGGTGCGTTCTCCAATCTCCTGCCCCTCAGAAAAGGACAGGGAAGGGAGAGATATTCCAGTCTTTAATAGCAGAGCTGCTGCCTGGCAGGGTGATGGGAGAAGGCCATGCTTTAGTTGTAATAATGTAATCTTTCTTACTTAGACTGGGCATTGTCCTTGGAGGAGGGATTGGTGGCCATCGTGGGAGATCTAAGGTCCTCCTCCAGGCTACTTGTTGCTGTTGACACAGTTGGAGGGTCAGCAAAATGGGCCAATAGGCCCAAGGTCATGAGGTGGGAGTGGGATGCCCAAGGGGTAAGGGTGGGGGTCGGGTGGGGGTTGTTGGGCCTTAGACCATGACCTCTCCCCTATCCTGCCCATCACGGCCTGGGGAGCTAGACACTAGGTTCCCAGCTCAAGGCAGACCTTCCCAGCTGGGGCTTTTCCCTAGGGTGCTGGGAGCCACATGTCTCTGCAGTGGGCGTTGGGGTGGGGGCTGCCTGTTACCCTGGATAAGACCATTGCACTGTGCTGGCCTCCCTTCCCCCACACCCCTGCCCTCCTCGTGGCATTCCTTCCGGCTGGGGTCTGTGCAGGCCCCCACTTGGTTCCCGTTGGGGTGCCCCCTCCCCCCAATTCCTCCTTTTTAGACAGAGGGACTTTTGTCTGGGGGCTGGATGGAGAACAAGGCGCCTTTGAGTGGCTGGCGGAGGATTGGGGTCACGGGGGAGGGGCAGGGCCAGGAAAGGGGTGGCTCTGCACTGGCCACCAGCTGGACTCCAGGCGACCCCCAACACCATTGCGGGGGTGGGAAGAAGGCCACCAGAGCCAGGCCAGAGAAAGGGTGCCATGGCGAGTGTTGGAGGGCAGGACAGGGACAGGAGGTTTCGAGGTCAAGGCTCTGCTGGAGGCTGTCTGCTGGGGGCAGGGAGAAAGGACCCCCCTCTCCCGCCCCCACTTCTCAGCAGGAAAGGACTAGGTGGGGCAAGGAATACCCGCCCAGATATATACATTCTTTATGTGGGTCCCTCGGGCAAATTCTCAATCCCAGGCCGTAGACTAAGACAGGGTCTCCCCCCAATTCCCATCAAGGAGAGGCCAGTCTCAACAAAGAGTGGGGCTCAGTCAGGATGTGGCTCAGTCAAAACAGGAGGTTCAGAGGGAGTTAGAAACAGAGAAAGGGCGGCCTGATTTGGGGAGGATCCCAGCCCAGCTAAGGCGGTCTTTGTGTCTGGGCAGACAGCATCTCTTTCCCAGACATTTCAAGATAGCCATGTCCCTTTTAAGACCCCTTTGGTGGTCTTGGGGATGAAGTGGTGTCTCCCTCTGCCGGGAAGTCGGGGAACTGCATGCATCCAAACTTGAGAGGGGACCAGTGCAGGGTGGCTAGGAAGGATGCGCCATCCTTCACCTGAGCCAGAGTCTGGATACTCAGTTGCCAAAAGGGCCAGACAAGAATCATGAACAAGTAAAGCAAGACAAGTATGAGACTACAAGTCACGACGGTGACTTGGCGAACAGAACTGAAGTATCTCCTAGACATCTTGTTATGGGGGAAAAACAGCAAGGTGTTGAGGAGTATGCTACCATTTGTAAGGGGGAGAAGGAATGTATATCCATGTACTTATGAATGAATGAAGTATCTTTGGAGATTGGCACCCATGGTTGCTTCTAAAAAGGAGGACCCAGAAGCAGGGGGATGCCTGGGAAGGGAGACTCACCCTCTTGTGCCTTCTGAATTTTATATCCTGCAAATGTACTACTTTGAGGAAAAAAGTTTAGCTAAAAGAATTTCAGGATAATCTGTATACAATTCTAGCCAATTGCTTCTATGCTTTCAAAAGATGTCAGCAACCTGGATCTTTATGTAGTACTCTCTATTTTAAAAGTTAGCTCCCATTTAAAAAAAAATATGCAGGTTAGACAAAACATTTCTAAGGGCTGGTTGCAGCCTGAGGAGACCCCCAGTTAGAGTCTTCTGCCAGCTTTGTTCCCTAAAGTTTTAATCACGTGATCTTGCATTTGGATAGACAGATGTTTATAAGGCTATACCCAAAGCAGGCTGGACTAGAATGTGCCCCATCCAAGTGGGTGTTGGACTGGGGCTAGGGCTTAGGGCGGGGAGAGGCAGGACTTGAGATCCCTGTGTGGTTGGAACAAATGTAAACACTGAGAACCTGGGGAAAGTCTGCAGGGAGTGGACTGCATGTAAGCGCTTGCATCCTTTGGGGTTTGAATTTTTGGGGGATTAGTCTTCCAGGTTGATTTGACTTCAGTCATATTTAAAGTGGGTCTGCTTATTTATATATGTGTATCCATTAAGCATGTATGGTTATATACAAATACGTTTATGTGTGTGTTTGTACTGTTTGCGACCCTATGGACTGTAGCCCAGCAGGCTTCCCTGTCTATGGGATTTCCCAGACAAGAATACTTGAGTGGGTTGCCATTCCCTTCTCCAGTGGATCTTCCCAATTCAGGGATCGAACCTGAGTCTACTGCATTGGCAGGCAGACTTTTTTACTGTGGAGTCACGGGGGAAGCCAGGGATCAGAGATACCCATGGACAGGTGAATGTCACCTCCTGGGGCTTCGTGGAGCTGCTCCCCATGACATGAGAATTCAGCACCTGTGGGAGAAAAGTGGGAACTGTCAGGTCCTGTCCTGCCACTTTGGGGTGTGGCTGTGGGCATGTTGCTGTCTACCTGGCCTGCAGGAGTCACGTGAGGTGCCAGACAGGGTGACTCATGGGCTTCCTGGTGGCTCAGTGGTAAAGAATCTGCCTGAGATGCAGGAGACATAAGAGAGATGGATTCGATCCCTGGGTCGGGAAGATCTCCTGGAGAAGACCATGGCAACCCACTCCAGTATTCTTGCCTGGAGAATCCCCATGGACAGAGGTGCCTGGCGGGCTACAGTCCACGGGGTTGCAAAGAATCAGATATGACTGAACAACTGAGCACACACACATATTGTTACCTGGAGGTTTGTGCTCTTGTGTGTGTGTGTGTGTGTGAGAGAGAGAGAGAGAAAGTTTCTCTGAGTTTCTTGGATGTCATCTCACACCAAAAGAAGCTGGAAACACTGATTTTTAGGATGAAACCTCTTGATTTTTAAATGTTGGTAATTGACTTTTAATTTCCCTAACATTTTGTAGAGTAAGTAAAATGTGGACTTTTAATTTCCCTAACACTTTGTGAAGTAAGTAAAATGTGTCCAAGGTTGGATCAGGCCCTACGGTCACTAAAGTGAGTCCCCATCTTAGGCAAGCTGCGGAAGAGTCAGGGACCACCACCTGCCACCCTGTCTCCCTCCCCAAGCATGTTTCTGCCTCAGGGCCTTTGCAACAACTGCTCCCTCTGCCTGGGATTCTTCTCCTGCCTGTCACTAGGTAAGAGCTAGTTCTGATACCTTCTTCAAATCCTGGCTGAAGATGTGGACTTCCCTGACCCTCTTGCCACCTTTCTTTAAGATTTTTTTTTTAATGTAGACTATTTTTAAAGTCTTTGTTGAATTTGTTACAATATTGCTTCTGTTTTATGTGTTCAGTTTTTTGACCTCCAGGCATGTGGGATCTTAGCTTCCTGACTAGGGATTGAACTTGCACCCTCTGCGTTGGAAGATGAAGTTCCAACCACTGGAACACCAGGAGAGTCTCCACCTTTGCCCTTTCTATTCCCTTCTTTATTTATTAATTAATTTATTTATTTTTGGCTGTGTTGGGTCTTCACTGCTTTGTGCGGGCTTTGTATAGTCGTGGCAAACGAGGACTACTCTTCACTGTGATGTGTGAGCTTTTCACTGTAGTGGCTTCTCTGGTTGTGGAGTCCAATCTCCAGGCCCCTGGGCTTCCGTAGTTGCAGCTCATGGGCTCTGGAGCACAGGCTCAGTAGTTGGGACTCACAGGCTTAGTTGCTGCATGGCGTGTGGAATCTTCCTCAGACCAGGGATCAAACCCATGTCCCCTGCCCTGGCAAGCAGACTCTTATCCGCTGTGCTACCAGGGAAGTCTTTCTATTTCCTCTTGACTTATCTATCTTCAAAGCATATTCTATGCAACTTCTCTTTGCTTTTTTGATTATCTGCCTCCCCTGCTGGCACATCAGCTCCTCCCCCCAAATTTTCATCTGAATTATACATAGAGCATATAGTGTTGTTCATGAAATATTTCTTAAATAATAAGAGAAAGGAACTCTTAAGACTCCCCTCACCATCACAGAGGTCTTTCTGGAGTGAGGCGGGGTGGTGAGGGCAGAGCTGCTAATGGAGGCAGGTGAGCAGACGGACCACATTTGCTGATGGGCCTGGATCAGTTACCTCATCTCTGGGGGTGAGGGCGTGGGCCGATGGCTAGAGGTCCTGAGTGTGAGTAGGAGTTATCGTGTGAGAGGGGACTAGGTGTTCAAGGGGGGCATGCCGCAGCCTCCTCCCAGCCTGTCTCAGTCCTTGAAATGAGGATCTCAAATTGATGGCCCCTGGGCCAACCCAACTATTGCAGTGTTTGCTTTAGTTCCAAAAGTATTGCAACTATTTATAGCTGCCAACATTTAAACAGGATATTTCAACGTAAAGCTATGTGTTAGGCTTCTCGTGGAAGATCTGGCTTAACTGAACCACATCCCTCCTTGGCACTAGATGTTGGAGGGACAGGTCTGTCTTCTCGGGGTGACCCTGGCCCCATCTTCCCGATAGGAGGTTCCATGGGAGGAAGAGAGGCAGGAGGTGATCCACAGTTGCTCCAGTCCCCGGCCTGCTCCTATCACCTTCCATCTGAGACCCACCCTCTGCCTATGTGACCACTATTACAGCAGTGACCCTGGACACACACGTCCAGGTAGTGGATCCCTGGGAAATGTAATGGAAGCGGTCACACCAGAAAGATCCCCAGGGCTGTTTGTCTGCTGTCAGGGGAAAACGCATGATTAGCAAAAAGCCTGGTCTTATTTTCTAACTTCCTCCTGAAAAGCCTTGGACAGGCAACTAATATCGGAAGAAACCAAGCCTTGTGAAATTCCTGCACATGGAAGCAGCCAGAGAGGACTTCTGGGATGCAGAAATCATAAACATAGGCAGAGACAGGGAGAGCTAAAGGAAATGAGGCAAACTACTAACAATTAGTGAATCTCTCTGAAGGGTTTTTGGGTTCATTGTACTGGTTTGTGTAACTTTTCTATAGTTAAAAATAATTCAAAAGAAAAGTTGGGGGAAATCAGCAAAAAAAACTTTTTAAAATAAACATTTACACAAAATAATAAAACACAAGGTCAAAAACAACAGCAAAAGAATGAAGGAAAAAATAAATTCAGAATTGGGTAACCTAAGTGTCAAACAGAATTTAATTGAACTTTGGATATCATGTATTTATGTATATTTGTTCGTTGTTTGTTTGGTTGCTAAGTCGTGTCCGACTCTTTTGCGACCCCATAGACTGTAGCCTGCCAGGCTCCTCTGTCCATGGGATTTCCCAGGCAAGAATGCTGAATTGGGTTTCCATTTCCTTCTCCAGGGGATCTTCCCAACCCAGGGATTGCTTCTCCTTCATTCGTAGGTGGGTTCTTTATCACTGAGCCTCCAGGGAAGTCCATTTATATATATATATATATATATATATATATATATAATATATAATTAATATATAATAAAAATACATACATTATATATATATATATGCTGCTGCTGCTGCTGCTAAGTCACTTCAGTCGTGTCCGACTCTGTGCGACCCCATAGATGGAAGCTCACCAGGCTCCCCTGTCCCTGGGATTCTCCAGGCAAGAACACTGGAGTGGGTTGCCATTTCCTTCTCCAATGCATGAAAGCAAAAAGTGAAAGTGAAGCCGCTCAGTCGTGTCCGACTCTTAGCGACCCCATGGACTGGAGCCTACCAGGCTCCTCCGTCCATGGGATTTTCCAGGCAAAAGTACTGGGGTGGGGTGCTATTGCCTTCCCAAATATATATATACACACACACACATTTTTCCCCTTTTAGATAAAAGCCTGTGTTCATTTTTTGCCCTCCCCAAAAAACTTCCTTTTCCTTCTTTCAGATCAGTTCCCTGACTTGTGGGTACCCTGCTCTGCCTCTCCCTAGCTGTGGGTGCCTCACCCTGCCATGGCTGCCCAGCCCAGCCTGGTGGCACCCCTGAGGCTCTGAGGCAGATTCTAGGGCTAGTAGGCTCCTGTTTGGCTGCAGATGCAGAGAAATGAGTCTGCAGTTCTAAGAGCTTGGCCGGTGCCCGCAGCCCTGGGGAGGCATTGAGCAGGCAGCCCGCTGGCAACCGGGGGCCCTGACATCTCAGCCTTCCCATCCCCCTTCCCCCGCACCTTGGCATCCAAGAAGGCAGTGCGGAGAGCCAAGGGCACGCCCCTGCACATCTCTGAGTCATCACCTACTATTGCTAACCGCCTCTCTATTGTCAACTAACAACGCTGCAGTGTGTGCGGTTGCAGGACTCACCACTTGCTGGGCAAGCCTTGTTCTACCGGTGGAGAAAACTGGTGCAGAGGGGTTCATTTAAGGGTCAAAGTTGGGATTCCAAGGCAGGTTGGCTCCACACCCTGTGCGTGTGGGGCAGGGGAATGGTGACAAAGGGCCATGGGCCCCACGTAACTTTGAGGGTCCCAAAAACAGCACGTTAGAAGAGGGAATATTGCCAGACCCAAACCCCACTCCCTACCCTGGCCCTACCTCTGTCCTCTCCCTCCTGGACCATCACACAGCCTGCTCCCTGGTCTCCCTGCTCCCTCCCAACCCCTACAGCCTGCTCCCCACACTCAGAGAAGGGCACCTATGAACCCCTGAGTCAGATCAGGGACCCCTGGCTCAGAGCCCTCCTCTGGCTGCATATCTCTCCTGGCAAAAGCCAGATCCCCTCCAGGACCCACAACTTAAAAGTCACTCCCCTACCTGGCCCCCCATCACCTCTCCTCCCCCTCAACCCCTTACTCACTCACTCCTCAGCTCCAGTCCCACTGGCTGCCCTATTGCAGGAAGAGGGGGCTGCTTCCAGGGCCCGAGAGTGGACTTTTGTCTAGTGCTTGGAAATCAATTGTCTGAGGAGACACACGTGCTCATAAAGCAAGTGACTTTATTGGGAAGGGACGCCCGGCGGGGAGAGCAGGAGGGTAAGGGAACCCAGGAGAACTGCTCTGCCACCTGACTCGCAGTCTCAGGTTTTACGGTGATAGGATGAGCTTGCCGGTTACCTCTGGCCAATCATTCTGACTCAGGGTTCTTCCTGGTGGTGCACACATTGCTCAGCCAAGAGGATGCCAATGAGAAGGATTCTGGGAGGTGGAAGGACATGTGGGGTCTTCTTTTGACCTTTCCTAAACTCTTCCAGTTGGTCGTGGCTTATTAGTTCCAAGTTCCTTACCAGGACCTCCTGTTTTAAAATAAGTAGTCACTGAGTAGTTACTATGGTGCCCAGCCAGGGTGGGTGGTTTCAGTCTAACTCCCGCTAACAGCTCTGCTGCTCCTGCAACCCACTAGGCGCCTTTCCAGCCCCAGGACCTTTGCACTTGCCATTCTCACTACCAAACTCACTCTTCTTATGGATATTACATGGGTCGCTCCCCTCACCCCCTTCCTTCAGAGCTTTGTTCAAATGTCACCATCTTTATGAAGCTTTCTGTGGCTACTTGATTTAAAACCACTTACTTTTCCCATCTGGAAACCACTGCACCCCACCATATTCTCTCTTTTTTTTTTTTTTTACTGTAGCACTAGCATATATCACCTCCTGCCATACTGAATAATTACACACTTATTGGTTATATTTATTCTCCCTCACACTTCTGTAATGTTAGCTCTGGGAAGAAGGGATCTTCTTAGGCTGTTCCATTCCCTGCAAGTCCCCAGCATGGAACACAAAGTCTGGTACATAATAGGTGCTCAATAAATATGTGCTGAGTGAATGAATGAAAACTAATTTTCTTAAGCTTGATACTTTATTTATTTATCTATTTGGCTGTATGGGGTCTTAGTTGCAGCAAGCAGAATCTTCGCTGTGGCATAAGAACTCTGTAGTTGCGGGCTCAGTAGTTACCCCGCGTGGGTTTAGTTGCCCCGAGGCTTGTGGGATCTTAGTTCCCCAACCAGGGATTGAACCCATGTCCCCTGCATTGCAAGGCGAATCCTTAACCACTGGACCACCAGGGAAGTCCTGAAGATTAATTGAGGCTATTTTTTCCCTCCTTTCTTTTGTTGTTGTTGTTTTGGCCACATGGCTTGTGGGATCTTAGTTGCCCAACCAGGGATCAAACCCAGGCCCTCCGCCATGAAATCACTGAGTCCTAACCACTGTTACACCTGAAAATCATTCTTGACAGTTACTACATCCTAGGCCCCATAACAGATGAATCAGGTACCTCCTTTTCCTGAAGCAGGTCACATTCGGGGGCACACAAGCCCACAAGTGGAGAGAGCAAGAACTCAGAGCAGAGGTTCAAAGCCTAGGTTCAAATCATAGCTCCACCTCTTTCTCCCTGTGTGACCTTGGGCAAGAAATTCTTCCTCCCTGGGCCTCAGTTTCCCCATCTATACAATGGGGTTAAAAATAGAATTCACCCTGTAGGCTGCCCTTTGGATTCAATGGGGTTGTTGTGTGGGATGCTGATAGCATGACTAATTCTGAAAGCCGGTTCCTTTCCTGGAAGTGGGTGGGGGGGTGCTGGTGGGAGGAGCACAGCTGTGTGTTTTCCAACAGGCAACAATGGAACTCTTGTAGGCAGGGGCCCTCGGGCATGGAAAACACATCCACCCCTGTGGGTTTCAGGCAAAAGTCTCAGGTTGCAAATGGGAGGTTTTCCAGGGCCTTTACATTTTTTGAAGATTGTTGTAACAAGAAATACTGGTTTGGAAATATGAGCCCACTGGAGTGGGCTTCCATAGCACCCTCCTCTCTGCAATGAGCAGCTGTGATGGTTGGAGGGACCTCTCCTACCTACAGCTCCTGAGGCTAGGACCAGATAAGCTTAAGACGATCCCTGGGCCACAGTGATTGGTTCAGTGGGATCCAATTAGAGTGAAGCACTGGAACTTTGTTTCATAGTTGAGGGTAGGAAAGACTTAGGTTTTGCTATGGACAGTAGAAGAAGCACATTTGAGACCTGGAAGTTGCAGTAATTTTGCCACCACCACAAAAGCCAGCCTGAAGACAAAGCTAACACTATGGAGGACCACAAGCCAAGAGAAATGCTGATAAACAGAGTCTGCACTCTGATCAAGCCATGCCTGCTCTCCCCCTGGAATTTTATACACTCTAAAATCTTGACCTGTTTGGGTTAGTTTTAATAATATTTCCTGTTAATTGTAAATAAAACCAACAAAACTGTTATACAGAAAAATTCTGTGGACCTAGAATCACTGTACTTTCACTAGGATATGTCACACGATTTTCAATTAGTTTGAATCAAAGTATTTCTTTTAGCTTAATCAGTTCAAGTGTCTCTGGGGGTCAATGAGTGCTTACCTCAACCAGGCCAATGCCCTCTCTCTGTAAATAAATCTGCATCCCATTCACTTGGATAGACATCTTTGGAATGGACCTGTTCTCCTTCCCAACTTCCACTTTGAAAAGGGCAATGAGCTGAAGGAGCCGCAGAACTTGACAAAGACAAAAACACAAATTCCTGGGAACTCGGCAGTCCTCCCATTGAAGGTGGTGATGTTCAAGTGCTCGAAGGCCTGGCACATGCCTGGGGAGAGCAGGCGGCACCCCAAGATGCCCAGACCCTCAGGGAGGAGGGGGAGCAGGGCAAGTGGAAAGCTTACAGTGGCAGAACTGCTCACAATGCTCCCCAGTCGGGTGGTGCCTGCCTCCTCCCCGCTGTGGAGCAGCTACCCTGCACTGCATGAGGGCCAGGGGCGTGCCATCAGTGCTGCTACTGCATGAGGGCCAGGGGCGTGCCATCAGTGCTGCTACTGCATGAGGGCCAGGGGCGTGCCATCAGTGCTGCTACTGCATGAGGGCCAGGGGCGTGCCATCAGTGCTGCTGAGCACAGAGCTGTGTCACGGCTGTCAGGCAGGGCCGGCTCAGCACAGGAACTGGGCCATGAGGGGCCTCAGAGCTCAAGTGGCTGTGGCAAGGACAGGCCAGCTCTGGAGGAAGACAGATGGGGGTTGATAACTAGCCCAGCATTACTATTCTGGAATACATCCAACCAGAAGAGGACCAAGGGAGCAGAGAGTTGAGGGGGACAAGGGCAGGCCATAGGGCAGGGAAGAAGGTGGAAGCATAATCAGGAGGTAATGTAATGGTGATGATGATGTTGCTGATGATGGTGATGGTAGTAGTGTGATGGTGAGGATGATGGTGACGGTACCAATGATGGTGACGTTGATGATGCTGACGGTAGTGGTGGTGGTATGATGATGCTGGTTCCTCTGATGGTGATGATGGTAGTGGTGGTGAGAGTGATGAGGGTACCATAGTGATGATAATGGTACGAATGATGGTGATGATGGTGGTGGTGGTGATAATGATGGTGATGATACCCATGATGATGACGATGGTAGTGGCGGTGATAGTGATGAGGGCACCAATGATGGTAACAGTGATGGTGTACATCATGGTGGTGGACAGGAGGACAGTGATGGTAATGATCATAATGGAGGTGATGTTGGAGATGATCGTGTATATAATGATAGGGTCATTACCTCCTGAAGATGGTCTGAAATAGCATTTCCTGAACACTCAGTGTACACCAGGCTCTGCTCTGCGTTTCCTCATGAAAAATTAATATTTTTTCCTGAATTCACTGAAGAAACTGAGTTAGCCAGAAATTATGCAAGGTCATTATCATCTCACTGGTCAAAAGAACTATCTATAATTGAGCAGACAGCAGGAGCTTGCTTTTCATATGGCGTGCTGCCCACACCTCACAACAATCCCAGGAGACAGGGCTTTCATCACCCCCTTTCACGGATAAGGAAACTGAAACCAAGAGAGGTTAAGTGACTTGCCCAAGGTCATATGACTACTGAGCATCAGAGCTGGAATTTGAGGGCAATTGGGTTCCCCTGAGCCTGGACTCCCACTTAGCAACAATCGTCTGGCGAGTGCAGCACCAACCCCGTAGGAAGGACACCCTCCCACATTTGCCTGGTCTCCCCTCATCATTACATCTGCTTCAGCCATTTGCCTGCCTGGCTCCATGGGCATTTGGGTTTCTGAGCCCCAAAGAAGCAGCAAGAAACTGCCTGGCACATGTAGACACACATCAGGATCCTGAAGTGTAAAGAGAGGTGATGGGCAGCTGTCAGGGGTCAGAAGAGTCAGTCCACGTGAGGGCTCAGGTGCTCGGTCAAGGGCTGGCACTTCATCCTAAGGAGAGCAGGAATCAAAGCAGCATGCATCTTGCTGACTCTGAGTGACCTCGCCCAAGTTACGGAAACTCCTCCTTGTGCCTCAATTTTCTTAGCCATGAAACAGAGGTAATTCTAGCCCTCCCCTCAGCAGGTTGTTATGGGGACTGAACAAGCGGATGCATATTGTAGAGTCACTGATGGGCACTGAACGCCCATGTGCTGCCCCATCCCAGCCCCACTCTTGTAGGGGAGTGGGGCGGGGGGAGGGAATCACAACACGATCTAGCCAAAGTACTGTGACTTCCAAGTGAGGGTTGAAGAGTTGGGGGGGGGGGGGCGGGGGGGGGGCGCACCTGTGACCAGGGTGGTATCACAGGATGGAAATGGACTTGAAAGGTGCCCTGGACTATTCTGTGGAATTTGTAGGATAGAGACCAGCCCTTGGTCATGTTCAGGAATAGAGATGTCAGGTGGCTTGGTTACTGCAGCGTGACCTAGACTATCCTGGCTGATTCGATGTCACTTGATGTCTGCCATTGTTTTTAAAGAAGTAGTCTTCCTCAAGGGGACAGTTACCAGCAGGGTGCACAGTGACTTTATTTGAGCAGCATTGACCTGGGAGGACTTCCTGGAGGTGATACTGGGCCAGCTGGTTCGAGCAGGCTGAGAAGGACCTTCCCCTGTCAACCCCCACTCACTGCAGGCCACCAGATGTGCCCAGGGCTGCACCGGGAGGCCTGGTCTCTGGCATTCCTGGGTATGGCTCCTCAGCACAGCACACGAGCCTGCCCCGACCACCGTGTGGCACAGAGCTCGTGCACACAGCTCTCCACGTGGACCCAAGGCTCCGTGTCCTCACTATCGGGCTCGTTGCGGGTGCCCAGCAATCTGTGGAAGGCCTGGGACAGGGCTGCCTTGTCAGGTCTGTGTCTTGTGGATACAGAGGGGTATAGGCCCATGGCTGAGCTGTTGGTATCAGAGATCAGAGAGCCACGTGCTGTTGGAGCCATGGGAGCCGCATGGAGTACCCGTGTGAAAGTCCCCGGCCAGGCCATAGAAGATGCCGGCAGAGATCTCAGATACTGTCATCCAAAGGACGTGCGATTCATGGAAGGCCACAGAGAGGACAGGGGCTGCCTGGACTATGATGGCTGAGGATGGGGAGAAGGCTCAGAGTGTGCCCCCAGCCAAGGTCAGGGGTAGGCCAGCATGGAACCCTGGCACCCAAGTTGTGTGAGGTAGTCCTGCCCAGACACCAGTCCCCCTGGGCCCCCTGCTTCTGTGCCCATGATCCGCTCTCCATGTAGCATCCACTGAATCCTTTAAAAATCACAAATCAGATCCTGAAAAATGTTATTCAAAAAATTATTCAAAATTTATTTTTTGGGAACTTGCTTTCAAAAGGGGGAAGGCAGTGGCACCCCACCCCAGTACTTTTGCCTGGAAAATCCCATGGACGGAGGAGCCTGGTGGGCTCCAGTCCATGGGGTCGCTAAGAGTCGGACACGACTGAGCGACTTCACTTTCACTTTTCACTTTCATGTATTGGGGAAGGAAATGGCAACCCACTCCAGTATTCTTGCCTGGAGAATCCCAGGGATGGGGGAGCCTGGTGGGCTTCCGTCTATGGGGTCGCACAGAGTCGGACACGACTGAAGCGACTTAGCAGCAGCAGCAGCAGCTTTCAAAAGCGTTAATTGCTATGCCCAAAGTTTTCAGTTCATACTTTGTCACGAGTCTAATTTAGACTCTTCACTAAATACTGCTGCTGCTAAGTCACTTCAGTCATGTCCGACTCTGTGCGACCCCATAGATGGCAGCCCATCAGGCTTCCCCGTCCCTGGAATTCTTCAGGCAAGAACACTGGAGTGGGTTGCCATTTCCTTCTCCATTGTGTGAAAGTGAAAAGTGAAAGTGAAGTTGCTCAGTTGCGACCGACTGGTAGCAACCCCATGGAATGCAGCCCACCTGGCTCCTCCATCCATGGGATTTTCTAGGCAAGAGTACTGGAAGGTACAAAAGGCGATTTCACCTCCCTACCCTGCCACGTGTTCAGAAAATCTTTTCATATGTAATCAAATTAAGGGAATTTAATCTTAATAAGGATAAAAGCAAACTGGAAATGGAAATATATAATTGCAACAAATTGAAAATATTTCTTTGTTCATTCACAGAATAAATTGTTGCTTCAGGACAAAAAAAAAAAAATCAGATCCTGTCCTTCCCTTATTCCAAACCCTTCCATGGCACCCTAGTACACTTAGATAAAGTCTAAACTCCTCCCCATGGCCTGTGCAGCCCTATGAAACCAGCCTCTGTCAGCCCTCTTTCATCATTGCTCACTCACCCCCTTGCACACCCTGCCCCAGCTGCACACCAGGCAGCATTCCAACCTCTGGACCTTTACACTGGCCGTTCCCTCTGCCTGGTTCCCTTCCCTGCTGTGTCTACCTGACTCCTTCCCTCATCTCCTGCAGGTCTCTGCCCCAGTGCCTCCCTGCCCTCTGTCTTAAAGTGTAATATCCCACTGCATGTTCTTGTCTCCTTACCTGTTTAATTTGTCTACAGGACAAACTGTATCACCTTCTGACGTACTAGAAGTCTACTTTTGTGCTCGAATTTTTGTCTATTTATTCAACAAAATGAACGAAGTCCCTGCCCTTGGAGATGTCCTATCCAGTCAAGAGGAACACAGACAGGAAACAAAGAAGTGATTAGTAGAAAGGATGATTTAAGATGCTGACAAATTACTTTGAAGGAAAGAAAATGGGGGATTATAATAGAGAAAGACTTGGGAGAGGTGGTTCCTTTCATGGGGGTAGTGAGAAAGGGCTTCTCAGAGGAGGTGACATTTGAGCTGAAACCTGAAGAATAAGAAAGCGTCAGCTATGTGAGGCTCTCAAGGAAGAGTTTTTCAGGCAGATGGAACAGCCAGTGCAAAGGCCCTGAGGCAGGAGTCTGCCTAGGTGTTGGAGGGGCAATAGAGAGGTTGATGTGGCTGGAGCAGAGTGAGTAAGGGGGCAAGTGTGTGAAGATAAAGTCAGAGAGGTCACAGAGGCCAGTTTTGTGGGGTTGCATGGATCACAGTTATCCTCCAGGTAAGACAGTGCCATGGGAGGGCTTTTAATAGGACCTCTGTGACCTGACTTGGGAGTTTTAAAGATTGCATTTTACGTTGCCGCGGTGGAGGGGGCAGGGCACCACTAGGAAGCCGGTTTGCTCTCGTAGTTATGTTTTATTTATTTATCAAACATTTTATCCCCTTACTAAATACCTTGTCCTAGGTAATTTACACCTTTTAATGCTCACATAAAAGTAGGCACTCGTGACATATTCAGAAATACATACAGTAAGTCCCTTATACACAAATGTGTTCCATTCCAAGAGTACATTCTTAAGACCAATTTGTTCGTAGGTCCAACAAAGTTAGCCTTGGTACCCAATAGCATCGTGGGCTATAGAGTGCCATACTGTAATAGGTTTATAATACTTCTCACCTAAATAATACAGAAAAGACAATCAAGAAAATATATTTAATCTTACAGTGCAGTACCTTGAATAGTACAGTCGTACAGTACAACAGCTGGCACACAGGGGCTGGCACTGAATGAACAGGCAAGAAGAATTCCTGACTGGAGGAGGGAGATGAAGTGGGAGATGGTAGAGCTGAAGGATCCTCAGAAAAGGAGATGGGGGCAAGCCGCAACTTCACTCACTCCTGATGTTGACGGCCCAGGTTCTGGTTCCTTGCTGGATTCAATTCTATCTACCCTCTTGAAAAAAATGACCTGGTGATGTGTGGATGGTAGCTCTTTTGTTCGAGTCATAAATGACATGGTAGCACTGGATTGCATTGAATGGCAGCTGCAAACTTTGAGTGCTATTCTACATTTGGGTCCTATGCCTCAAAAGCTAACAGTGTCTTCTCAGATAGAGCTAACTTATGTGACTGGACATACGAACACACGTTCACATCTTTCAAAGTTCGAAACTTGAAGGTTCATATGTAGGGGACTTGCTGTATGTTAACTCTGCTCCCAGTTTCTGGCACACGGCTCCTAAAACACTTGTATTTCCTGAATGATTGAGTATTTCGTCCTGCTATTTTGTCCCTGATCCTTGTTCCTGATATGCAGAGCTCCTAAATCCTCTGGAATTCCCGGGGCACTGGTGGTGTCTTTTGTTCTAACGAGGCAATGCTTGGTGGGCTCCTGGATGAGTTCCCGTCACTTGAAAAATCAAACCAAGATCAGGAGCTTCTGTTGTTACAGTTAGAAGTTTGGAACTTTCAGTCCCATCCCCACCGCCTTCCTCTGGGGAGAGGAGAGGGGCTAGGGATGGAGTTAATGATTGATCATGCCTACGTGGTGAAGCAGACATAAAAATTCCTCAACTACAGGCTTTGGGAGTGGGGCCCTTCTGGGTTGCTGAACACATCCACCCGCTGGAAGGACGACACAGCCCGACTCCACAAGGGCAGAAGCACCCACATTTGGGATCCTTCCACAGACCTCACCCTGTGTACCACTCCGCCTCTCCATCTGGCTGTTCAGCTGTATCTTTTGTAAGAGCCTTTATAATAAACCAGTAAATATAAGTGTTTCCCTGAGTTCTGTGAACCAATATAACCAATTATTGAAACTGAGGAGAGGATGGTGGGAATCCCTGATTTGTAGCCAAATCAGACAGAAGTGTGGGTAACATGGGGACCGCATTAATTTGGCATCTAAAGTGGGGATACACTTTAAAGTGTATTTGCCTAATTTGGCATTTAAAGTGGGGTTGAGCCTTTACCCTGTGGAGTTTGCTGACCCAGGTAGAGAATGTCAGAATTGAATTGAATCGAAGACACCCAGCTGGTGTCCACAGAGAATTGTCTGATGTGGAAAACCCCACATCTGGCCACCAAAGTGTGCACAGCACCATTATCACTCCTTGGACAGATGAGGAGACCAAACCACAGACTGTAAAGTGACCAGGCCAAGCTCAGTAGCTAGCAAATGGCACAGTGGGATTCGAACTCAGGCCTCCAGGTCCAGTAGCACACGCTTCACCACTTCACTTCATTGCCTGCTAGAGCATCAACGAGCTCCTGGTGGGCCCGAAAGGTGGACCCAGAGTGTTAGTCATTCAGTCGTGTCCAGCACTTTGTGACCTCATGGACTGTAGCCCACCAGGCTCCTCTGTCCTTGAGATTCTCCAGGCAGGAACACTGGAGTGGGTTGCCATTCCCTTCTCCAGAGGATCCTCCCAATCCAGGGGCTGAACCAGGGTCTCCTGCATTGCAGGCAGATCCTTTACCTTCTGAGCCACCAGGGAAGCCCGTGGACCCAGAACAGCCATATAAATGGAGGTTCACAACTCCTATGTGTTCAGGTTGCCAAACTGCCAAATGGAGTATGTTCTAGCCTCTTGCCTTAACACCAGGACCTTCCTAATGGCCAAAGGCCAGGTGACTCCTTAGGATTCCTGGATAGGAAATGATGCCCCAGCACAGGCTGCCCCTGGCCCACCTCCTGTTTTCCAGCCTTGGTTTCACCCAGCTGCAAGGGGTCCTGTGTGTTCCAGTTTGCCCCTCTCTCAGTCCAATCTGGTCTCACCCTTCCTGCAGGGGGCCTTTGACTGTTCTCATTGCCTGCATGGTCCATTCTCAGGAGCAAGGTCTAGAAGGCTGTCAGGGGGGGGTTGGGTAACAGGCTCCAGGGGGCATGTCCCAAAGAGCCTGGGATTCCACCACCCGTGGGGAGAGGGTGCAGTCAGAGGAGGCCAGAGTGGGATCTCTGAAGTGCAGGGCTGGGGCAGGGACTCTGCCCAGTTCTAAGGGCATCAGAACCCCAGTATTTCCATCTCCAAAGGGGACACCCCTGGGCTACCCTTTGGTCAGCCTTCTAACACCCATGTTTGTTACAAGTTGGCTGATGCCTACCTGGACTGCCCCCAACTGTCCCTCCAACAGTGACAGCACCATCCTGCCAGGTCCACACCCACCTGCTGAGCCCACGTGGGACCCCAGGGCTCCTGATGCCTGACCTATACCCAGATGGTGCAGGGGTGTGGTGGGGCGGCAAGCTGTGGTCAGTGCCTACTTGCCAGGCCCTCGACACTGGTGGTGGGTTCCACTGAAGGTGCATGAGTGAGGGTCTCCCTAGAGACACAGCACCCCATAGTACATAGGGTGGTAACCCCCAACTCCTCAGACTGGTGGCACAGTTTGGGGACCCGCAGGAACAGGAGTAGCTCTCAAAGGGGTGTCTACACCTGTAGCACACATACCTCTGGTCACAGGTGGCTCTGGGTAGACCTCAGTGCCCAGAGGGCTGGAGCTGGCCTGCAGGGGGCAGCCACAGTGAGGGTCCAGCACACGGCTGCCCACTTCCAGGCCAAAGCCCTCATGGCAGAAACAGTCCACTGTTCACTGGCAGGCTCAGGGCAAGAAGGCGTTAACGCTGGCACAGGGGGCTGGGCACGGGGGCCCACAGCAGTCACAGTGGCTGTAGGCTAGACACATCCAGCCAGGGGAGGGGTGCCACCCTGAAACCCCTGAATCAGAGAGGAAAACCTAGGATGGTGCAAGACAGGGCAAGGGCAGGGCTGGACCTCAGGACACTGCCCAAGTCACCACTGTTTGGGGTCAGCGCTTTTCCTTCATGTGGTTTATTATCATCACATCCATGGGCTGCTTAAAAATCATGGCAGGTGATGAGCAATGAGAATGGCTCGGGATGAAGTGCAGAGAGGAAGGAGGGGGATTAGAACAAGGGCTGAGAGGAGCCCTGACTCTGGTATTTTAATATCTTACCTTTTAAAATATATTATTTTCTATTTTTGGCTGCACTGGGTCTTTGTTGCTGTGCGTGGGCTTTCTCTAGTTGAGACACAAGTGAGGGCTCCTCTTGAGTTTCAGGTGCTCAGGAGTCTCATTGCAGTGGCTTCTCCTGTTGTGGAGCACAGGCTGTGGAGTGCAGACTCAGTAGTTGCAGAGCACAAGCTCAGTTGCCCCATGGAATGTGGGGTCTTCCCAAACCAGGGACTAAGCCCATCTCCCCTGCATTGGCAGGTGGATTCTTAACCACTGGACCACCAGGGAGGTCCATGAGTCTCGTTTGAGGTCTGGGTGGCCATCCCAGGGAGCAGGGCTTGGAGTCTCCCTGGGGAGACCAAAGAAGGGGACATCAAAGCTGCTCAAGGGGTAAGGACTTCATCAGCAGTGCAGAGGCACCTACTGCATCCCAGGGTGGCTCGCCACTCAGGTGGGAGGACGCCGCACTGGGTGCAGAGCTCCGTGTAGGTCTCCAGCGAGGCACACAGCATGCAGTGCCAGGGCTGTACTGGCAGAGGGCAAAGGCGCAGGCCTGCATGCAAGACAGGGGGTCCTCATGCCATGGCACTTGGTGAAGGGCCCGGAGCAGTTTGCCAGAATTCTGCAGAGCTGCCTGGCAGCCTTGGCAGATTTCCAGGCCCTCTGTGTCTTGCTGACAGCTGGTGGGAGGGTAGGGGTCACTGGGACTCAGCACGACCACCTCCAAACCTCACATCCTGCCCCTTGGCTGACTGCCTCTGCCAGCCCTCCTCCTCCAGTCCCTGTCTGCTCCTGGCACAGTTTTATAAACTTAAAAAAAAACAAACCCAACTCAGACTTCCCCGGTGGGCCAGTTGTTAAGACTCAGCTTCCACTACAGTAGGCACGGGATCGATCCCTGGTCAGGGAAGTCCCACATGCAGCTCAGCATGGCCAAAAAAGAATCCCAACCTACTCATCTCAGAGCGGCTGTACTTCTGTAGTCTTGTTGGTTTCAAGTCTGTGGCTCCTGAGCACTTGAGATGCGGCTGGTGTGACCGGAACGAGAGGTTTAATGTAATCTAATTTAATTCACTTATTAATTTTTTTTTTCCGCCACACGTTGCAGCTTGTGTGATCTCAGTTCCCTGACCAGGGATTGAACCCATGCCCCAGGCGGTGGAGTCACAGAATCTTAACCATTGGTTTTCCGGGAAAGTCCCTAAATGAATTCACATTTAAATTTAAATGGCACATGGGGTTAGTGGCTGCAGCATGGGGCATCTCAGGACTAAAGGTTTGGTGAGGGGGAGGATTTTCTTTCTCCTTTTGGCGAGGTGGTCGCATGAAGTATTTAAGGTCAAGGCCTCTGGAGCCAGGATGCCCAGATTCCACTCCCTGTTTGTTTACTACTGTGAGAACTTGGGCAAATACCTTCTGTGCCTCAGCCTACTCATCTGTAAATGGGTACAACAGCTGTTCCTGCTACTAAGGAGCACCACGTGTTTGCTGTCTGTGGCCTCTGTTTCAGCCGTCTGTCCTTGAGGCACCCCTGCTTGCCTGCTGTTTGCCCCCAGCCCAGCACTTCCCCCAACCCAGGCCTCCCTGGCCCTGTGTGGTCACTCATCCAGGCCGGCTATCCTGGGTCTGCCAGGCGCTGTCAAAGTCAGCATCGCTAGGGGTGGGCACCTCGCTAGGGAGCGCTTTGGCATCACCAGGATCACCTCTGAAGCCACGGAGGCTACAGAGATGGCCCCGGTGCCTGTCCTCAGTACTCAGGCCACACCATCAGGAAGAGCCTGTTGAGGCTGTTGAAATGCAGTGGGAACTAGGTGCCCACCTGCAGCACCACGATGCCCTGGTCCCACCACACGTGAGCTCCGGGCCCAGCTACACTGGGAGGCTCACTCCCCCACTGTCCACCTGGGCATGGGGGGTGCTCAGGGTCTGACTCCTTCTGCCACCTCCTGCCCCTGCCCAGTGTTGCAGGTGTTTGGGAAGGGAGGAAGCAGTAAGAAACGGACATCTCCAACTCCATGTGTCCAAATCTGAGCCCTGCCCCTCCCCCTCGCCCCCACCTTCTGCATCTCAGGCAGGGACCGCTCCATCTTTCAGCATACGGAGGCCCCAAACCAAGTCATCTTGGACCTCGCCCTCTCTCTCACCCCACATCTGATCCTTTCAAAATATTTCAAAATCCCACCACTTCTCTGCACCCCCTCCTATCCTTGCCCTGATTCCAACCCCTGTCACATCCCGCCAGGCCTTTCACATCAGCCTCCCACTCCCAATAATAGTCTTTTCCCCATAGGAAGCCAGAGGGAACTTCATCCAATTTAAAATTGTAATCCCCTCCTCACACACATGGACTCCCAATCTTCCTTTCATGTTTTATTTTTCTAGGACTTATTACCATCTGATGTGTGTTTATTTTCACTGTCTGTCTCCCACTGTTATAATGTGAGCTCCAGGGGGGCAGGGACCTGTCTGTTTTGATCTCTGCTGTGTCCCCAGAGTCTAGAACAGGGTCTGACACAAAGTCACTGTAAAGTTTTGTTGAATAGATGAGTGATTACTGATGGATGTATTTAAAGATGGGTGGATGGATGGATGGATGGAAGGATGGGTGTATAGAGGGAGGAATGAATTGAAGGATGGAGGGATGGATGAATCAATGGTGTGCTATACACTAGAGACGATTTGATGCAGGGGAGTTTAAATAAAGTTTGATGGAGGGGTAGGTAATTGAGGAGTGGAAGGATGGAGGGGTAGGGGATGGGTGGATCAGTGAATGGATGAAAAGGTGGATGGATAAATGGATTGAGGAGGACTGTATGGAAGAATGGTTATATGGACTGATGGCGCATGGAGTTAAAGGCATGAAGGTGGGATGAGGGATCGGCCTGGACAGGACTGAGAGTGGGGCTCACCAGTGAACCCTCTCACCTGAACTTGCTGCCCCCGTTTCAGGGTCACACAGGTCTTCAGTCTCCAGCTGCTGAGCTCTTCCTCCTTGTTGCACAGGAAGGACACGTGCAGGCTGTGGAGGTTTCTGTTGGAAGCCACACTGAAGGAGAACCCCCACAGGAATGGGCTAGGTGGTGGGTGCAGGTATCTTGCAAGTGAGCCACGGCCCCATTGAAGGGGAAGTAGTGAGGGTCTCTGGTGTCCATACAGGTGCCTAGGGGGCTCTGACAGCCCAACAGGCCACCCCAAAGACCACAGACCTCCCCAACAGGGCATGGATCCGGGCTGCAGCAAAGATGCCTTGATCTGTTGCAGTTGCAGTGGTGAGGGCATCAGATCAGCCAGACCACGTCTCCTACTTGGGGAGGGAGGCCAGTTGAGCATCCCCACCCTAGCCCAGCCAATCAGAACAGGGCACAGCAGAGGCTTGGGGCAGGCAGAAATTTAGGTCTGGCTGCTAGATCGGGAGGAGCAGAGGCTGAGGGGCTGGCTCAGCGAGGATGGGTATGAAGGAGAGGCTCGGAGTCAGCGATGGGCATGTCTGATGCCCATGACGGGCCCAGAGAGCAACAAACTGTGAAACCAGGGTCCTCTGGCAGAGAGCACAACCCAACAGTGAAGAGCACAGCTGAGGGTCAGAGAGACCTGGAGTGCAGACCAGGCTCTGCTCCTTGATCGCTCGGTGCACCTGGAAGTCTTGGCTTCCTCCTCTGAACAATACAGATGATAAACTCGAGCTGTTTGTGGGTCAGCACGATCGTGTGCAGGAGGCACATGACACCCAGCTGGCCTACAGTAAGCTGTCCACACACACTGACTAATATTACTATTAATAACATGCTGACTCAGTGCTTGGTGTAGAATGAGGTCTTAGAAAATATTACCTGCTATTATGAGGACAGGATTACACATGTAATAAATGACAAGACATGCTGGTAAATGGCCAACGTGTAGTAAATGACCATTTACATGTAGTCAATGTATTACATGTCGTGTAAATGACAACAACCATTGTTGTTATATATCATTAAACACTTAGCACAGGGACACAGCAAATGCCCAGTACATACTGGCCAATATTGTTGTTATGATCACCATCATTTTAATATACTTACATACAGATAGGCACATGGGAAATACCCCAAATATATTAGCTGTTGTTGTTGTTGTTAAAATGCTTAGCCTAGGCATGAACACAAAGTACATACCCAGTACACTTTCATTACCATGAGCTTTAATAGTAAGGGACCTGACATATGGTCAGGACTCAAATGTTAGCCAAAAAAATAATAGCACCAACAGGGCTTCCCTGGTAGCTCAGACAGTAAAGAATCTGCCTGCAGTGAAGGAGACCTGGGTTTAGTTCCTGGGTTGAGAAGATCCCCTGGAGGAGTGCATGGCAACCCACTCCACTATTCTAGCCTGGAGAACCCCCACGGACAGAGGACCCTGGCAGGCTACAATCCATACATGACTCTGACAAGAGTCAGACACAACTGAAGTGACTCATCATCATCAACGCTAAATAGCTTAAGACTAGGCTTGTTCACTGCGGTGGCCAGGTGCAATCCCTGGTTGGGGAACTAAGATCCTGCAAGCCATGCAGGGAGTGATGCCCCCTAGAGAATATGCCTTGTCCCCATTATATCCCTAATGTTCGAGCTTCTGATATCCAAGCATTAGGGAGCCAGGAAAAATTTTGGTGTAGGGGAGGAGGGCAGGATATTTGGGGGACAGTCAGAAAGATCTGAATATGCACTGTTTTTCATATCAGGGAATTCTTGCTCATTTTGTTAAGTGTGAGCAAAGAGTGCCTTTTTTAAAAAGCCGTATCTCTTATTAGAGCATCATGTTGAAATATTTACAGGCTTCCATGATATCTGGGACTTGCTTTATAAAAAGCGAATAATGAGTTCAGGAGTGGGATGTATAAAACAAAGTTGGCCACAACTTCAGTTCAGTCGCTCAGTTGTGTCTGACTCTTTGCAACCCCATGGACTGCAGCACGCTAGGCCTCACTGTCCATCATCAATTCCTGGAGTTTACCCAAACTCATGTCCATTGAGTCAGTGATGCCATCCTACCATTTCATCCTCCGTCATCCCCCTCTCCTCCTGCCTTCAATCTTTCCCAGCATCAGGGTGTTTTCAAATGAGTCAGTTCTTCACATCAGGTGGCCAAAGTATTGGAGTTTCAGCTTCAGCATCAGTCCTTCCAATGAATATTCAGGACTATTTCCTTTAGGATAGACTGGTTGGATCTCCTTGCTGTCCAAGGGACTCTCAAGAGTCTTCTCTAACACCACAGTTCAAAAGTATCAATTATTCAGCGCTCAGCTTTCTTTATAGTCCAACTCTCACATCCCTACATGACTACTGGAAAAACCAAAGCTTTGACTAGATGGACCTTTGTTGGCAAAGTAATATCTCTGCTTCTTAATATGCTATGTAGGTTGGTCATAACTTTTCTTCCAATGGGCAAGTTTTGTCTTTTAATTTCATGGCTGCAGTCACTATCTGCAGTGATTTTGGAGTCCAAAAAATAAAATACGCCACTGTTTCCATTGTTTCCCCATCTATTTGCCATGAAGTGGTGGGACCAGATGCCATGATCTTAGTTTTCTGAATGTTGAGCTTTAAGCCAACTTTTTCACTCTCCTCTTTCACTTTCATCAAGAGGCTCTTTAGTTCTTCTTTGCTTTCTGCCATAAGTGTGGGGTCATCTGCATAACTGAGGTTATTGATATTTCTCCCAGCAATCTTGATTCCAGCTTGTGCTTCATCCAGTCCAGCATTTCTCATGATGTGCTCTGCATAGAAGTTAAATAAGCAGGGTGAACCTGGACCTGTGCACTGGGAGCACTGAGTGAGCCACTGGACCACAGGTGAAGCTCCCAACACATACTTGAATATGTGTATTTACCTGTACTCTTTCTGTCTTCTCCACTGGAATGTCACATCCTTTAGAGCAGGATTTTGCCTGTTTTGCTCACTATAATGTTAGTCACTCAGACTATAATGTTAGTCTGACTCTTTGCAACCCCATAGACTGTAACCTGCCAAGCTCCTCTGTCCATGGGATTTCCCAGGCAAGAATACCGAAGTGGTTTGTCATTTCCTTCTCCAAGGAATCTTCCAGACCCAAGGATCAAGCTTGCACCTCTAGCGCCTCCTGCATTGGCAGGCAGATTCTTTACCACTAGTGCCACTTGGTGGGTCCCTAGCCAAAAATACTGCTTGGCACTTAGTAGCTGTTCAATTAACACTAGTTATTGTTAATGTAAAGTGAGTAATGATCTCAGGGCTTGTCTCTGGCTTTAAGAGGAGGGGCAGGCCAAGGAGGGTAGAATACCCAGCCATCTTCCCCAACACCGCCCCTGCCCCAATCCCACCAGTCCCTTCTGCTTGCCTTTGGAACATGCAGTGGGCTGCTTCCTTTAGAAAAAGAGGGGTTTTGTTTGAGGGACACTAAACTCAAACAAAAGGGGAAAGACTAGAGATCTTTCCAAGAAAATTGGAGATACCAAGGGAACATTTCATGCAAAGATGGGCACAATAAAGGACAGAGACAGCAAGGACCTAACAGAAGCAGAAGAAATTAAGAAGTGGCAAGAATATGTAGAACTGTACAAAAAAGGTCTTAATGACCAGATAATCAAGATGGTGTGGTCACTCACCTAGAGTCAGACATCCTGGAATGTGAAGTCAAGTGCACCTGAGGAAGCATCACTACAAACTAGTGGAGGTGATGGAACTCCAGTTGAGTTATTTCATATCCTAAAAGATGATGCTGTGAAAGTGCTGCACTCCATATGCCAGCAAATTTGGAAAACAGCAGTGGCCACACGACTGGAAAAGGTCAGTTTTCATTCTAATCCTGAAGAAAAGCAATGCTGAAGAATATTCAAACAACTGCATAAGTGCGCTCATTTCACATGCTAGCAAGGTAATGGTCAAAATCTTTCAAGTGGGGCTTCAACAGTTTGTGAACTGAGAACTTCCAAATGTACAAGCTGGATTTAGAAAAGGCAAAGGAACCAGAGATCAAATTGCCAACATCTGTTGGATCACAGAAAAATCAAGATAATTCCAGAAAAACATCTGCTTCATTGACTATGCTAAAGCCTTTGACTGTGTGGATCACAACATACTGTGGAAAATTCTTAAAGAGATGGGAATACCAGACCACCTTACCTGCCTCCTGAGAAATCTGTATGCAGGTCAAGAAGCAATAGTTAGAACCCGATATGGACCAACGGACTAGTTCAAAATTGGGAAAGGAGTACATCAAAGCTGTATATTGTCACCCTGTTTATTTAACTTATATGCAGAGTACATCATGCTAAATGCTGGGCTGGATGAATCCCAACCTGGAATCAAGATTGTTGGGAGAAAGAGTAACATGGAAACTTACATTACCATATGTAAAACAGAAAGCCAATGGGAATTTGCTGTATGGCTCAGGAAACCCAAACAGGGGCTTGGTATCAATCTAGAGGGATGGGATGGGGAGGGAAATGGGAGGGAGGTTCAAAAGGGAGGGGATATATGTATACCTATGGCTGATTCATGTTGAGGTTAGACAGAAAACAATAAAATTTTGTAAAGCAATTATCCTTCAATTAAAAAATTAATTAATTTAAAAAGGATTGCTGGGAGAAATATCAACAACCTCAGATGATACCACCCTAATGGCAGAAAGTGAAGAGAAACTAAAGAGCCTCTTGTTGAAAATGAAAGCAAGTGCAAAAGCTAGCTTAAAACTCAACATTCAAGAAACTAAGATTATGGCATCCAGCCCCATCACTTCATAGCAAATAGATGGGGGGAAATGGAAACAGTGGCATATTTTATTTTCTTGGGCTCCAAAAGCACTGCAGGTGGTGATTGGAGCCATGAAATTAAAAGAGGCTTGCTCCTTGGAAAAAAAGACAGAGACGGCAAACCTATGACAAACCTAGACAGCATATTTAAAAGCAGAGACATCACTTTGCCAACAAAGGTCTGTATGGTTAAAGCTATGTTTTTTTCAGTAGTCATGTGTGGATGTGGGATTTGGACCATAAAGAAGGCTGAGTGTGGAAGAATTGATGCTTTTGAACTGTGGTACTGGAGAAGATTCTTGATGCTTTTGAACTGTGGTGTTGGAGAAGACTCTTGAGAGTCCCTTGGACTGTAAGGAGATCCAACCAGTCCATCCTAAAGGAAACCGACCCTGAATATTCATTGGAAGGACTGATGCTGAGGCTGAAACTCCAATATTTTGGCCACCTGATGTGAAGAGCTGACTCATTGGAAAAGACCCTGATGCTGGGAAAGATTGAGGGCAGGAAGGGAAAGGGACGACAGAGGACGAGATGGTTGAATAGCATCACCAACTCAATGGACATGAGTTTGAACAAGCTCCAGGGGATGGTGAAAGACAGGGAGGCCTGGCATGCTGCAGTCCATGGGGTCGCAAAGAGTTAGACATGACTGAGTGACTGAATAACAAGCTCACTCCCTGTCCTGAGAAGTGCATGGGACTGGGCTGGGGGAGGGGAGTCACTGGGCACCATGAGGTTGGGGGGTTGGTCCAAGGCCATCAGGATAAAGCCCCTGCTCCATGCCTGTCGTTTCAGGCCCGCAGGCCTGCCCCTTGCAGCCTCATTCTTCTGCAGGCTCTCTCTGGCTCCACTGCATGCAGTCCTCTGCACTGTAACTTTTTGTCTCTAGGTTGAAAACACTGTTCCTTCTTCCTGGAACATTTGTCTTCTTGTTTACCTGTCTAATTTTATCTTGTCATTCAGGCCTCAATTCAGTTGTCCCTTCCTCTGGAAATTGTCCCAGACTTCCCCGGCTAGCCCAGATCCCTCCTAAGGGCTCCCAGAGACCCCTAAGTGTCCCCCACTGAGCCCTGATCACTCTGCCTGCCCTTTCCCCATCACGGGCCCCCCACCCCACTCTTGCTGTCTGAGCACAGCTGTCTATCCCAGCGGAGTGTGGGTTCCATGGGACAGAGGCAGGGACCTTATCAGCTACTACTGTGTCCCCAGCATCACCCATGACGAGGCCTGGTCCAGAGTACTCTCTGTAGCTGTGTGTCCTCAAGCCAGACCCCTTACTTCGGTGCCTCAGTTTCTCATCTGCAAAATGTGTAAGAACATGGGTCAGATCACCCCTCAGCTGCCTGCTGAACTAAGGAGGGTTTGGGTAAGGCTGACTCCAAGTTTTCCCCAGGACGAAGTGACTCAGGGCTCTGGAACAACATCTGGTCTTAGTTGAGACACATGGGATCCCATTGTTAAATCGGGATCCTCATGGATCCTCCTGGAATTCAGAGCCCTGTGGGTCTGATCTGGGGGCAGAATGACATCAGTGCAGTGTCCTTCCCTAAAGTGAAGAGTATAAATAAAATTATGACAGCTTAACAGCAGTCACCGTATTACATGGAACTGTTAAAACACTTGATTCTCACAGCAACGCCATAAGTTAGGTACTATTAGCATCATTTGTTTTCATGAAAAGGGAAACTGAAGCACAGAGAAAGGTTAAGTGATTTTCCCAAGAGCATCCAGTTAGGAAGTGGTGCTGCCTGAATTCTAACCAGGGGAGGCTGACTTTGGGATCTGCATTCTCAACCTAAAGGCTGTACATATAAATTGGATAATCTCTACTTTTATATATATATATTATATATATATATATATATATATATATATTTGTTTATTTATTTGGCTGCCTTGGGTCTTAGTTGAGACACATGGGATCTTCATTGTGTCAATCGGGATCCTCCATTGCAGTGCATAGACTCAGGAGTGTGTGAGGTGTGAGCTTAGTTTCTCTGGGTGCCGCATGTGGGATCTTAATTCCCCAACCAGGGATCAAGCCCACATCCCCTGCATTGCAAGGTGGATT
This sequence comes from Tragelaphus eurycerus, assembly GCA_935064755.1. Taxonomy (NCBI): domain Eukaryota; kingdom Metazoa; phylum Chordata; class Mammalia; order Artiodactyla; family Bovidae; genus Tragelaphus; species Tragelaphus eurycerus. Next base: position 11,902,688 of record CAKXYN010000020.1, read on the forward strand.
CTTAACCACTGGACCACTTGGGAAGTCTCAGAAATCCCTGTTTAAAAAAAAAAAAAAAAGGCAGAAAAAAGGGAATGGGAAGTATTTGAGCGTCACCTATTTGGTGATACTTTGTATTACGTGTATGCATATATTGGTGTGGCCAAATAATGGCCGAATCCCTGGCTCCTGAGAACGTGTTACATCACATGGCAAAATGCCTATGCAGATATGATTAAGTTATGGACCTTGAGGTAAGGGAGGTTATCCTGGGTTATTCACATGGGCCCAAATGTAATCACATGAGCTCTTGACAGTGGGAGTTGAAAGCGGAAGCGTTAGAAAGAGACAAGAGATTTGAAGTATGACAGGGACTGAGCCTGCTATTAGTGGTTTTGATGGTGGAGGAAGGGGCCACAAGCCAAGGAATGTGGGAGGCCTCTGGAAGCTAAGAACAGACCTCAGTTTACAGCCAGCAAAGAAATGGAAAACTCAGTCCTACAACCACCAGGAATTAAATTCAGCAACAATCCGAATAAACAAGAAGATGGCTCTCCCCTAGAGCCTCCAGGAATGCCTGCAGCCCTGAAGACACCTTGATTTTTAGCCTGATGAAAACTGTGTCCAATTTCTGACCTAAAGAATTAAATGTCATAAATTTGTGTTGTTTTAAGCTATGGAGTTTATGGCACTTTGTTATAGCAGCAATAGAAAATGAATATAATTGGGTCCTCAAACTAATAGTATTTTGTACTGTGGTTCTTTCATCAAAAGTATTTGAAAAACTCCTTAATATTCCTGATGAAGGTGGCATGGCAGCAGGGCAAGGATGGGGAGAAGAGTGTATGTTTGTCCTTGGGGCACCAGCCAGCATCCATTGCCCACTGCTAACCTCACCCCAGCTTCTGCCCATGCAAACACCCAGAGCCAAAGCCTGGAGTCAGGGAGAAGCCAACTGGAAAATTATCCCACCCTGCATCCCCAAGAATGAGATAGAAAAACATCTCCTGAGAGAGACATTTAAGGTCTCCAATCTGATACCTAAAGAGATTCTCTGACAAGTGAAAGAAGTCTTCAGTGATGGAATAGCCTCAGTTAAGAATTGATGGTTTAGGGACTTCCCTGCTGGCACAGTGGACAAGAATGCCAATGCAGGGGACACGGGTTCAGTCCCTGGTCTGGGAGGATCCCACATGCTGCAGAGCAATTAAACCATGTGCCACAACTACTGAAGCCTGGGCACCTAAAGCCTGTGGTCCACAGGAGTAGCCAGCACAGTGAGAAGCCTGAGCATCACAATGAAGAGCAGCCTCTCCTTGCCGCAGCTAGAGAAAGCCCATATAGCAACAAATCCCCAGCTCAGCCAAAAATAATAAATAAATAAATTATATTTTTAAAATAATTCATTGTTTAGGACTTTCCAGGACTACGTTGAACATCAGGCTGATGATAATGTGATGGCAAACGCAGCCCCAAATCTCCCATCAATACTCCCAAAATGAAAGAAGGCCATAACTACCATCAGTTCTTTGAACTCCAACACCTGGGACACGCCAACAGGCTGCCCCAATACTCAGGTGGACCAGCGCCACTGACCCTTCCCTCCACACTCTGACCCACTGCAAGGCCACTGGCAAAGCTTAGGCACTCCCGTAGCAGTGGAGTAAAAGTAAACATTTTTCCTTCCTGTGACAAGCAGGGGGTTTGGGGACAGAAAGGGTCAACTGCCCAGATTTGCTTGAGTGTGAAGAAATCAGTCTTAATTTTGAAAAGAAAAAGAAAAAAATCAGTCACGGTGATTGGTTCAAGAAGGAGCCAATCACAGCCACAGAGACACAGTGTAACTCTGCTGGGACTTCCCCACCAAGGATTTCTCTTGCCTGCTGGGCATCTGAGTGTCTGCAGGTCCTGACCTACTCTGCTCTGGGTGAGCCTGGCTGGACAAGGGCCAGTGTGGCAGGAAGCAGCAAACCAGGGCTGATGACCCTGAACTCCAGGTTGATCCAGGCCTGGAGTAGCTACTCTTAGATCCTTAATCACATAAGCCAACAAAATGAGCTGCTCTCAGTTGGTGAAAAATCTGCCTGCAATGCAGGAGACACGGGTTCTATTCCTGGGTCGGGAAGATCCACTGGAGAAGGGATAGGCTACCCACTCCAGTATTCTGGCCTGGAGAATTCCACGGACTACAGTGGTCCTTGGAAGAAAAGTTATGACCAACCTAGTTCAGTTCAGTTCAGTCACTCAGTCATGTCTGACTCTTTGCAACCCCATGAATCACAGCACGCCAGGCCTCCCTGTCCATCACCAACTCCCAGAATTTACTCAGACTCATGTCCATCAAGTCGGTGATGCCATCCGGCCATCTCATCCTCTGTCATCCCCTTCTCCTCCTGCTCCCAATCCCTCCGAGCATCAGGGTCTTTACCAATGAGTCAACTCTTCCCATGAGAAGGCCAAAGTATTGGAGTTTCAGCCTCAGCATCAGTCCTTCCAATGAATACCCAGGACTGATCTCCTTTAGAATGGACTGGTTGGATCTCCTTGCAGTCCAACAGACTCTCAAGAGTCTTCTCCAACACCACAGTTCAAAAGCATCAATTCTTCGGTGCTCAGCTTTCTTCACAGTCCAACTCTCACATCCATACATGACCACTGGAAAAACCATAGCCTTGACTAGACTATCTTTGTTGGCGAAGTAATGTCTCTGCTTTTGAATATGCTATCAAGGTTGATCATAACTTTCCTTCCAAGGAGTAAGCGTCTTTTAACTTCATGGCTGCAGTCACCATCTACAGTGATTTTGGAGCCCCCCAAAATAAAGTCTGACACCGTTTCCACTGTTTCCCCATCTATTTCCCATGAAGTGATGGGAACAGATGCCATGATCTTAGTTTTCTGAATGTTGAGCTTTAGGCCAACTTTTTCACTTTCTTCTTTCACTTTCATCAAGAGGCTCTTTAGTTCCTTTTTACTTTCTGCCATAAGGGTGGTGTCATCTGCGTATCTGAGGTTACTGATATTTCTACCCACAGTCTTGATCCAGCTTGTGTTTCTTCCAGCCCAGCGTTTCTCATGATGTACTCTGCGTAGAAGTTAAATAAGCATCGTGACATTATACAGCCTTGACGTACTCCTTTTCCTATTTGGTCTGCTGTTCCATGTCCAATTCTAACTGTTGCTTCCTGACCTGCATACAAATTTCTCAAGAGGCAGGTCAGGTGGTCTGGTATTCCCATCTCTTTCAGAATTTTCCACAGTTTATTGTGATCCACACAGCCAAAGGCTTTGGCATAGTCAATAAGGCAGAAATGGATGTTCTTCTGGAATCTCTTGCTTTTTCCATGATCCAGCGGATGTTGGCAGTTTGATCTCTAGTTCCTCTGCCTTTTCTAAAACCAGCTTGAACATCTGGAAGTTCATGGTTCACATATTGCTGAAGCCTGGCTTGGAGAATTTTGAGCATTACTTTACTAGCGTGTGAGATGAGTGCAATTGTGCGGTAGTTTGAGCATTCTTTGGCATTGCCTTTCTTTGGGATTGGAATGAAAATTGACATTTTCCAGTCCTGTGGCCACTGTTGAGTTTTCCAAATTTGCTGGCATATTGAGTGTAGCACTTTCACAGCATCATCTTTCAGGATTTGGAATAGCTCAACTGGAATTCCATCACCTCCACTAGCTTTGTTCGTAGTGATGCTTTCTAAGGCCCACTTGACTTCACATTCCAGGATGTCTGGCTCTAGGTTAGTGATGACACCATTGTGATTATCTTGGTCGTGAAGCTCTTTTTTGTACAGTTCTTCTGTGTATTCTTGCCACCTCTTCTTAATATCTTCTGCTTCTGTTAGGTCCCTACAATTTCTGTCCTTTATCGAGGCCATCTTTGCATGAAATGTTCCCTTGGTATCTATAATTTTCTTGAAGAGATCTCTAGTCTTTCCCATTCTGTTGTTTTCCTCTATTTTTTTTGCATTGGTTGCTGAGGAAGGCTTTCTTATCTCTCCTTGCTATTGTTTGGAACTCTGCATTCAGATGCTTATATCTTTCCTTTTCTCCTTTGATTTTTGCTTCTCTTCTTTTCACAGCTATTTGTAAGGCCACCCCAGACAGCCATTTTGATTTTTTGCATTTCTTTTTCTTGGGGATGGTCTTGATCCTTGTCTCCTGTACAATGTCACGAACCTCATTCCATAGTTCATCAGGCACTCTGTCTATCAGATCTAGTCCCTTAAATCTATTTCTCACTTCCACTGTATGATCATAAGGGATTTGATTTAGGTCATACCTGAATGGTCTAGTGGTTTTCCCTACTTTCTTCAATTTAAGTCTGAATTTGGCAATGAGGAGTTCATGATCTGAGCCACAGTCAGCTCCCGGTCTTGTTTTTGCTGACTGTATAGAGCTTCTCCATCTTTGGCTGCAAAGAATATAATCAATCTGATTTCGGTGTTGACCATCTGGTGATGTCCATGTGTAGAGTCTTCTCTTGTGTTGTTGGAAGAGGGTGTTTGCTATGATCAATGTGTTCTCTTGGCAAAACTCTATTAGTCTTTGCCCTGCTTCATTCTGTATTCCAAGGCCAAATTTGCCTGTTACTCCAGGTGTTTCTTGACTTCCTACTTTTGCATTCCAGTCCCCTATAATGAAAAGGACATCTGTTTTGGGTGTTAGTTCTAAAAGGTCTTGCAGGTCTTCATAGAACCATTTAACTTCAGCTTCTCCAGCATTACTGGTTGGGGCATAGGCTTGGATTACCATGATATTGAATGGTTTGCTTTGGAAATGAACAGAGATCATTACAGCATATTAAAAAGCAGAGAAATTACTTTGCCAACAAAGATAGTCTAGTCAAGGCTATGGTTTTTCCGGTAGTCATGTATGGATATGAGAGTTGGACTATAAAGAAAGCTGAATGCCAAAGAATTGATGCTTTTGAACTGTGGTGTTGGAGAAGAGTCTTGAGAGTCCTTTGGACTGCAAGGAGATCCATCCAGTCCATCCTAAAGGAAATCAGTCCTGAATATTCATTGGAAGGACTGATGCTGAAGCTGAAACTCCAATACTTTGGCCACCTGATGTGAAGAGCTGACTCATTTGAAACGATCCTGATGCTGGGAAAGATTGAGGGCAGGAGGAGAAGGGGATGACAGAGGATGAGATGGTTGGATGGCATCACCGACTCGATGAACATGAATTTGAGTAAACTCTGGGAGTTGGTGATGGACTGGGAGGTCTGACATGCTGTAGTCCATGGGGTCACAAAGAGTCAAACATGACTGAGCGACTGAACTGAACTGACAGTCCACGAGGTCACAAAGAGTGGGACGTGACTGAGCAAGGTTCACTTTCACTTTTCTGTTTTCTGTAGCTAGCAAGCAGAAGACTCCTGGCCTGCCTGGCTAGGAAGGCGGAGCCCAGTGCCTGAGAACCGGTGGAGTGGCCCCTCACCACAGTCTACCCGGTGTTCTCACAGCTGCAGGGGGATGCCTTGCCGCTGCCATCGCTGGGCACAGCTCTGCAGCCCAGCACACAGGATCTCCCTGAGCCCCCAGAGGCACGAAGGCTGTGGACACGGTGGATTTGGGCCTCAGCTGGCTCGTTGCAGGCCTGGAAGGGCCAGTTGTGGGCTGTCAGCCCACAGAAGGCCAGGGACTGGTACCAGGAAACCCTGTTGTGAGGGTACAGATGGACGGGGCCTGTGATGGAGCGGCTGACTTGGGGAGCCCAGGTCCTTCCAGCTGAGTGCAAAGTCTCTGTGTCAGGCAGCAGGGAGCCATCAGAACCATGGAAGTCATCCTGGGGATCCCCATTGAAGTCCCCCTCCTCAGGCTTCAGAGGGCAGCAATGCAGATCTCAGGCACATGGCAGATAGGTGGTGGGCACCAGTCACAGGCCAGCCTCGGTCTGCACTGCTGCCCAGAACCACTGGTGCACATGTGCCTGGGGCTGCTGGGCAGGGGCAGGGACAGGTGGGCTGGAAACATAAATGGGGCCATGTCCACATCAGACAAGCCCCAGTGGGCTCTCATTCCTTCAGGACCCTTGGCATGGGCCATGTCCCCTCAGTACCCCCCAACCCGGTGGGGGGGTGCCCTTGGACTCTGGTCCTAGCCCTGGTTGAGCTTACCTGGACCCTCCCAGGAGTCTGAGCCTCAATCATCACCTTTACCCCCTGAGCACCCACCTCGGTCTGCCATGTCCCAGTCAGGCTGGTTTTGGGGCTTAAGTAGTCATTATCCACCCATCCACTCCAGTATTCTTGCCTGGAGAATCCCAGGGATGGAGGAGCCCATTGGGTGCCGTCTATGGGGTATCACAGAGTCAGGCACGACTGATGAGACTTAGCAGCAGCAGCATCCACCCACACAGTGAATGCCGGTGCCCCTTGGCCAACTTGACAGGCACAGCTTGGCACATAGTGGTGGGCCCCCTGGCTTGTGAAGATGACCCCACTGAAGGTGTGGTGATGGGGGTCACCTGACACTTGGTTACTGCCACTCAGGACTCCATAGCCAGACCCGTGCACACAGCAGACACATGGTCCCATCTCCACAAGCCTGGAGGCTGCAGCGCGGTGGTCGCCCAGCCTCCTTATCCTCTCACAGCTCACGCAGTGGGAGCTCAGCTCTCTAGCCCCTAGGGGCAGGACATGTCTCTGCTGGGGCAGCCACAGAGGGTTGGGTGCATGCAAGCCCCACCACTGAACACATAACCAGCATGGCATACATATCCCTCACGACACAGGCTGTGGCACATCAGAGGCACCTTCTTATGTGGGCAGATGGTCTGGCAGTTACTGGCACGTGTCTCCCAGTGGCCGTTTTCAGGGCAGGATAGTTCTGGAGCAAGGAGAGAGAGAAGGAGAGACATCAGTGTAAGGTTTGGTGTTCAAGACAATCCCTGCCCCAACACACACATAGGGTAGGTCTGTATCCTCTCAGACCCCAGAGCAGGGCCAGATGTTTTTGTGCAGTCCACAGCATGTGCAACTGCACACAGCGTTCCTGGTCCCAGCTCCCATACTTTTCTTTACCATCTCCCTCCAGCTTACCACAAAAGTCAGGATCATGCCAGGTGCCCACAGGGATGTCAGTAGCTTGACAGACCCGGGTGAAGGTAGCCGGTTCCTGACAGATGACAGCACACTGCTACACATCGTCCCTCCACACAGCTTGTCCACACACTGGGAGGGTCCAGGCACAAGCTGGAAAGGGCCTCATCAGTTCTGAAAGCTGCCCACAGGTCTTGGGAGCTGCATACCTGGCCCTCAAGTAGGCTGCAGGGCCCCACCTCCTGCCAACTGGGCTGGAATGGCCCAGGTTTCAACTGGGGTGTTCCCAGAGAGGTCAGGGTCTTGGGCCTACACAGGCCCTTGGTGATGGTGACCTCAGTGTGTGGTGCCACAAGTTCCAGATACCCGTCCTGGATCCACAGTTTGAGGCCTGTGTCCATGGCCAGGCAAGTGACTAAGTCCCATGCGTGGACAGCGAGCCCAGCTTCGGCGATGGAGAAGGACAGAGGAAGCAGGTGCCCATTCACTATGGGAACAGGACACAGTGCTGGGATTGGGGAGCCCCAGCACGGATTCCGCTCTGAGGGAGGCTATTGGAAGGAGGAATCTGAGATAGAAATGCATGTGTCCAGTGAGGCTCAGTTTACAGTGACACTCTTGAGGGGGAAAGGGGACACAGATGGGGGTATTTACAATAGAAACCATGAAGGGAGAAAGATGGGGGTGAGAAAAGGGTGGGCTGAGTCCATAGGCACTCAGTCTTTAGAGTGACGGCTGAGAAGGTGGCCTAGCTGGAGAGATAAGAGGAAAACTAGATGCTTGGGGTCCTACAAGTGGGAAAAAAATATGAGCTTCAGGGAGGAGACAGGTGTTGGGCATTATCCAAAGCTGCTGATGGTCAAGCAGGATATGGTCAGAGGATTAAGCACTAGACAGGGGCAGGGGAAAGTGAAAGTTGCTCAGTCATATCTGACTCTTAGAGACTCCATGGACAATTAATTCTCCAGGCCAGAATACTGGAGTGGGTAGCCGTTCCCTTCCCCAGAGGACCTCATTAAGAATGGTTTGGGAGAAGGAGTTCCTTGATAGTCCAGTGGTTAAGACTTGGTGCTTTCACAACAGGGACCCAGGTTTAATCCCCGACTGGGGAACTAGGATCCTACAATCCCGCAAACTTGGCCAAAAGGAAAAAAAAAGAAGAAAAAAAAAAAAGAGTGACTTTGGAGGCCTGAATTTGAAGGATGACAAAAGCGTGATCAGAGAGGGTTCAAGAGACTGAAAAGAGAGGGTTGGAGGCCACAGGCTTTGAGGGTATTTGCTGTAAAGGGTGTCTAAGAAAGGGGGCAGGAGCTGGGTGTGGGCGAGGGGTGCAGAGGGACCGAGGGATGTTTCTTGTTGTTCAGTCGCTAAGCTGTTTCTGATTCTTTGCGACCCCGTGGACTGCAGCACACCAGGCTTCCCTGTCCTTCACCGTCTCCTGGAGTTTGCTCAGACTCCTGTCCGTTGAAGCCGTGATGCCATCTAACCATCTATCTTCTGTCGCCCCCTTCTCCTCCTACCTTCAGTCTTTCCCAGCATCAGGGTCTTTTCCAATGAGTTGGTTTTTTGCATCAGATGTCCGAAGTATTGGAGCTTCAGTCTCAACATCAGTCTTTCTAATGAATATTCAGGGTTGATTTCCTTTATGATTGACTGATTTGATCTCCTTGCAGTCCAAGGGACTCTCAAGAGTCTTCTCTAGCACCACAGTTTGAAATCATCAATTCTTTGGCATTCAGCCTTCTTTATGGTCCAACTCACACACCCATTCATGACTACTGGGAAAGAGGCTTCTTAAGATGGACAAATCAGAGCCTGTTGGAATGTAGTGAGAAGGATCCTGTAAGAAGAGGCAAATTGATGTCACAGCATTAAATCAGTGTTGCCCAAGTATGAGCATGCATCAGAGTCCCCGAGGGGCTGGTTAAATTAGACCACTTGCCCCACCCAGAGTGGTAGTCTGGGGTGCCAGCCAAGGATATCCACCCAAGAATATTCAAACAAGTTTCCAGATGCTGCTGCTGCTGGTTTGGGCCCCCTTTGAGAAGCACTGATGTAGAAGAGAGAGCACAGAAGAATCTCCAGGTGAGATTGAGGAGCAATCATGGAGCAGTGCTTAGCCGGGAGCACAGACCATATTCCATCCCATGGCCTGGAAGGTACAGGGACCTGGGCAGAGGGGCAGAGAGGGTTGGGGCTCACAAAGGGTTTCTGCCCTCATTTCCCAGTGAAATAGGAAGTGAGACCATCACAGCCGAGAGTGAGGTTACTTGGTCTGAGGGGAGAGGGAGACAGTGAGGGAAGCTGGTGAGATGGCCCTTCAAGTTCATGATTCCAGGTATGAGGTTGGCCATGCTGCCTAGGGGCGAGAGTAAGAGGAGAAGGGCATCTTCTGATGAGGGGCTGCCTAGGTGCGAGGGAAGGAGGGCACAGGTGGGCACAGGTGGTGAGGGTGCTGGCCAGGAGGGAGCTTGAAATCCTAGAAGGAAAGGGATGAGGAAGAAGCAGCATGGCCAGTGAGGTCAACCAGCAGCTAGAGTCAGGGAACCAGGGAGTGGGAGCCAGAGACTGGGTTGTGTAACAAAGAAAGGGGAGCTTTCGGATCCACCTTCTGCGGTGGAACCGCCACCAAGATGCAGATTTTCATGAAGACCCTAATGGGGAAGACCATCACTCTCAAGGTTGAGCCCTCGGATACAATAGAAAATGTAAAGGCCAAGATCCAGAATAAGGAAGGAATTCCTCCTGACCAGCAAAGACTGATCTTTGCTGGCAAGCAACTGGAAGATGGACGTACTTTGTCTGACTACAACATTCAAAAGGAGTCCACTCTTCTAGTGTTGAGACTTCGTGGTGGCGCTAAGAAAAGGAAGAAGAAGTCTTACACTACTCCCAAGAAGAACAAGCATAAGAGAAAGAAGTTTAAATTGGCTGTTTTGAAATAGTATAAGGTGGATGAGAATGGCAAAATCAGTCGCCTTCGCCAGGAGTGTCCCTCAGATGAATGTGGTGCTGGAGTTTTTATGGCCAGTCACTTTGACAGACATTATTGTGGTAAATGTTGTCTGACCTATTGTTTCAACAAACCAGAAGACAAGTAATTGTATATTGATTAATAAAGATATGAGCTAACAAAAAAAAAAAAGAAAGGGGAGGGGGTGGGGACAGAGGGATATCTTTCTCTCGCTTTCCCTCAGTCTCTATTTTATTCTTTAAAAATATTTGTTATTTATTAAAAATATTTGTTATTTATTTGACTGTGCTGAGTTTTAGTTGTGACACTTGGGATCTTTAATTGTGGCATGCAAAGTCTTAGTTGGGGCATGTGGGGTCTAGTTCCCTGACCAGGGATGGAACCCGGACCCCCTGCATTGGGAGCAGTCTTGGCCACTAGACCACCAAGGAAGTCCCTTTAGTCTCTATTTTTTAATTTCACTTTTTCTGCCTCCACTCTCCCAGTCCCCACTCCCCAGCCCTCAGTCTGTTGCTGCTGCTGCTAAGTCGCTTCAGTCGTGTCCGACTCTATGTGACCCCATAGACAGCAGCCCACCAGGCTCCCCCGTCCCTGGGATTCTCCAGGCAAGAACACTGGAGTGGGTTTTGCCATTTCCTTCTCCAATGCATGAAAGTGAAAAATGAAGGTGACGTAGCTCAGTCATGTCCGACTACCTACCCCTTTCTCTCTCTCGGTTGTCTCTCCATCTATGGTCTCTCTCCCTCTGCCATCTCTCTTCCCGTCTCTCTCTGTCTCTCCCAGTCCATGTCTGTCTCTCTCTCTCTATCACCCATTTTCTCTCTCTCTCATTGCACTTTCCTCTTTGTCTCTCCATATCTGCCATCACCCTCCTGTTTTTAATCTTTTGCTCTTTCCCTCTGTCTCTGACTCTACCCCAGCCTTGGCCCTTCTCCCTTCACCCCTTTCCCCACCTGGAGACCAAGGGCTCCAAGAGTGGGAACTCGGTCCCAGGTGGCCACAAGCAGGGCACACCGGGAGGAGGCATGGGCCAGATCTGGAGCCTTCCGCTGCAGCAGCTCAGGCTGGCAGCTCTCCACCTGCTCAAAGGGGATCCCACTCAGTGTGGACCCATCTGCCCAGAAGGGGTCTTCAAAGGCCTGGCCCATCTCCAGGGGAAATAACCTCAGGCGTGAACAGGGCCACAGGCTTCCCAAAGGACTCCAGCCTGTTGGTGCCGGCCTGGGGCAGGCAGAAAAGGAAGAGGTGGGCAGAAGGGGCTCAGGTCAGGGATTGGAGAGGGTGCTGGACCCAAGACCCAGAAGGAGGAGGGAGCAGATATAGACTGAATGAGGCAGGAGTGGGGTCGGAGGAAGAGGGAGCCCCTGTACAGTTAAGGGTTTGGAGCACTCACACAGGCCTTCCTGTGCGTGACCTCAAAGAGTGTAAAGGGCTTCCTCAGCTGTAGCTCCTCGAAAAGCCATTGCCCTCTGAGGGGGGCCTCATCCCCACGTTCCAGCCCCAAGGGAGTGAGGCTGGGTACACCCGGACCACTGAGGCTCCTCCAGACCCCCCAGGGTGGGGCCATGTCCCCTCAGACACCCACCTGGGTAGGGCCATGTCTCCTCAAACATGCCCCGATGGGGGCTGTCCCCTCAGATATCCCCCAGGGAGGGGCCCTGTCCCCTCAGATACCCCCAGGGGGATTATGTTTCTCCTCAGACATCTTCCCAGGCAGGGGCCATGTTCCCTCAGATACCCCCGGGGGGATTATGTCCCCTCAGACATCCCCCCAGGGTGGGGCCATGTCCCTCAGACATCCCCCCAGGGAGGGGCCATGTTCCCTCAGATACCCCCGGGGGGATTATGTCCCCTCAGACACCTACCACGGTGGGGCCATGTCCCCTCAGACACCCACCTGGGTAGGGCCATGTCTCCTCAAACATGCCCCGGTGGGGGCTGTCCCCTCAGATACCCCCCAAAGAGGGGCCCTGTCCTCTCAGATACCCCCCAGGGCCTGTCCCCCGTCCAGATATTCCCCTCAGACACCCACCAGGGGGGGCCATGTCCCCTCAGATACCCCCCAGGGGGATTATGTCCCCTCAGACACCCACCAGGGTGGGGCCATGTCCCCCCCCAGGGAGGGGCCCTGTCCCCTCAGATACCCCCCAGGGGGATTATGTCCCCTCAGACACCCACCAGGGTGGGGCCATGTCCCCTCAGATACCCCCAGGTCCTCAGACACCCACCAGGGTGGGGCCATGCCCCCGACATCCCCCCAGGGAGAGGCCCTGTCCCCTCAGATACCCCCGGGGCGGGGGGATGTCCCCTAGACACCCACCAGGGTGGGGCCATGTCCCCTCAGACATCCCCCCAGGGAGGGGCCCTGTCCCCTCAGATACCCCCCAGGGGGATTATGTCCCCTCAGACACCCACCAGGGTGGGGCCATGTCCCCTCAGACATCCCCCCAGGGAGAGGCCCTGTCCCCTCAGATACCCCCCGGGGGGAGTCAGACACCCACCAGGGTGGGGCCATGTCCCCTCAGACTCCCCCGGGGACCCTCAGACCCCACCAGGGTGGGGCCATGTCCCCTCAGACATCCCCCCAGGGAGGGGCCATGTTCCCTCAGATACCCCCGGGGGGATGTCCCCTCAGACACCTACCACGGGGGCCGCCCCCAGACACCCACCTGGGAGGGCCATGTCTCCTCAAACACCCCCGGTGGGGGCTGTCCCCTCAGATACCCCCCAAAGAGGGGCCCTGTCCTCTCAGATACCCCCTGGGGGTTCCCTCAGATATCCCCAGGGAGGGGCCCTGCCCCCAGATACCCCCAGGGGGAATGTCCCCTCAGACACCCACCAGGGTGGGGCCAGTCCCCTCAGACCCCCAGGGGGATTATGTCCCCTCAGACACCCCCAGGGTGGGGCCATGTCCCCTCAGACATCCCCCCAGGGAGAGGCCCTGTCCCCTCAGATACCCCCCGGGGGGATTATGTCCCCTCAGACACCCCCCAGGGTGGGGCCATGTCCCCTCAGATACCCCCGGGGGGCCTCAGACACCCACCAGGGTGGGGCCCTGTCCCCTCAGACATCCCCCCGGGGGGCCCTGTCCCCTGATGTGTCCCCTCAGACCCCCATCCCCTCCCCCAGGGAGGGGCCATGTCCCCTCAGATACCCCCCAGGGGGATTATGTCCCCTCAGACACCCACCAGGGTGGGGCCATGTCCCCCAGGCCCTGTCCCCTCAGACATCCCCCCAGGGTGGGGCCATGTCCCTTCAGACATCCCCCCAGGGAGGGGCCATGTTCCCTCAGATACCCCCGGGGGGATTATGTCCCCTCAGACATCCCCCCAGGGGGGCCATGTCCCCTCAGACACCCCCAGGGGGGGTGCCCCCAGGGCCCCGGGTCCCCTCAGACACCCCCCAGGGTGGGGCCATGTCCCCTCAGACATCCCCACAGGGAGGGCCCCTGTCCCCTCAGATACCCCCCGGGGGGATTATGTTTCCCCTCAGACATCCTCCCAGGGAGGGGCCATGTCCCCTCAGATACCCCCGGGGGGATGTTCCCTCAGACACCCACCGGGGGGGGGGGCCATGTCCCCTCAGTCATCCCCCCAGGGGGGGCCATGTCCCCTCAGATCCCTAGGCCCCTCTCTGCCTGCCCCCCAGTCCTGTTCCCTGACCAAGTTGGGGAGCATGTCTAGCTTCACCTCCTCACTCCCTGCTCCAGGTCACTTGGTTCTGCAGGACGGAGAGAAAAGGAAAAGGTGCCAGCTAAGGGCTGGGGTGCCCTCATCATATCTGACCCTTTCCAGAGTCCTCTATCCCACTTATCCACCAACAGTGGCCAGAGAAGCCCCCAAGGTAGCCCCACGGGCTGGGTGGCCACTCTGGATTGTACCTGGAGGAGAACGGACTGGATTGCTAGAGAAGTCCCATAATAGGTTTGATTTATTGAAATAAAAGTATGCCACTGCCATATGAAGCCCATGGTTTCATAAATATCACTATTAATGTCAAGGTTAAGTTGAAAAAGGGGGAAGACAAAAAGAAAGATAATTGTTATATTTTATTTTATTAAATAATTACAATTTTATTAAATAAAATAAAAATACAAATGGTACCAGAGTATTTGTTCCTGGTCTGTCTCTCCTAAAAGCAGCTCCATATGGCAGGGAATTTTGTCTGTTTATTTTTTTGTCTCCATTTCTGCCCCTGGTGCTTAGAACAGTGCTTGACACATAATGGTTGCTCAATAAATATTAGTTGCATGAATGAATAGTAAAAGTTGAGAAAATCACACTCAGACATCTGACTTTGGGAAAATGATTAATTAACATACATAAAACTCTCAGCAGTGCCCAACACATAGGAAGTGCTCAAAAAATCTTCATTAATATGCTTATTATTATAAAAATGATTATTATTTAAAGATGCAACACATAGGCACTCTGGCCAAATGCTTATGTGCCCAAAGCTGAATATCATCATCTTAGAATGAACTTCTGAGATATAAAAAAAAAACTGAAAATGTTTTTAAAATGTATTACTGTTATAATTTTATTATCCACAAAGGTCAAGGGCAACTCTTCTGAGTTGACACTTCAGATAATTTCTCTACTTTGTCAGCAGCCAGTGTTCAACTGCAGTCAATAAATGCCTATGGCAGTTCTAAAACATAGCCCTAAATTTTCTGACTAGCCTCCCATCATGAGGTGGGGGTCTGTCTCTATCTCCCCTCCTTGAATCTGAGCAAGTTTGTGATTACTTCAACCAACAGAGTAGAAAAGTAGGGAGGCTAGGCTATGAAAGGCAGCATTTGCTAATATGTTTACTATGGAGCCCTGAGCTACGTGAGCGGTCCATATGTCTTGAGGAAGCCATGCTGGGAGGAAGCCCCAGCCGCTTGGACAGACCAGTGCATTGATGATTACAGCTGAGCCCTGCCGCTGAGCCATTCCAGCCCAGGCACCAGACTTGTGAGTAAAGCAGCCCCTTTTCACCAAGTCAGTCCACCCTTTAGGACAGTGGTCCCCAAACTTTTTGGCCCAGGGACTAGGGTCAGAGGGAAGCAGTTTGGGGATAATTCAAGCACATTACACTTATTGTGCACCTTATTTCTATTATTGGAGAAGGAAATGGCAACCCACTCCAGTATTCTTGCCTAGAGAATCCCAGGGATGGGGGGAGCCTGGTGGGCTGCTGTCTATGGGGTCGCACAGAGTCAGACACGACTGAAGCGACTTAGCAGTAGCAGTATTTCTATTATTACTACATTGTGATATATAATGAAATAATTACACAGCTCACCATAAAGTAGAATCAGTGGGAGCCCTGAGCTTGTTTTCCTGAAACTAGATGGTCCCATCTGAGGGCAATGGGAGACAGTGACACCCAAAGTATGTTGCTTATGTCCAGTCTACTCCTCTGTGATCTTGTTTGGTTACTGTCACTGCAGAAAACCCTGCTTCACAAATATAGGATGTTGGAAACAGAAGCAGGCTTTTCAGTGTTTGGTGGCAATCCTGAGATACTCTGCTTTGACTTTAATCCAGAATGTATGGAGATTTGAAGTCTTCAACATACTTTTAAGGCCACTGTCATCTGCCATCTCAAGTGGTAATGTAAGCTATGGGGAGCGGTTGTAAATACAGATGACGCCACATTCTCTTACCCACTGCTCACCTCCTGCTGTGCAGCCAGCCCAGTTCCTAACAGGCCATGGACTGGGACTGGCACATGGCTGAGGGGCTGGGGACCCCTGCTTTAGGACTTCTAGCTGAAGACCTGGGCATCATGAAGTAGAGTTGTCCCTGCTGTTACCCCTCTGACTTTCTGAACCACAGAATCTGCATAATAAACAAAGTTTGGGATGGTTTGTTATGCAGCCTAGAACTGGGACAGTTGCTCACTAAGTAACTGTAGGATTTAAATAGTATTACTTTTTCTGCAGAAACTAAAATCCATTCTCTCCTTACAGCCCTATTTGAACATTCAACAATAATTATTTCTGAATACAGAATTCATGGCCATCATAATCATTGTTAATTATGGTGGCAATTTACTTGCAGAAAAACCATGGTAGAAAAAAAAATAACTGTATACTTCCCCTTCGATTTGACTGGGAGAATGCCAACTTATAAACCACATATGGAGCTTTCCATTCCAAGTTACATCCAGAAGGCTTTCTATATTTGAAAGTGAATACTCAGATATAAACACTCACCATGAGTGCAAAGCCTTGTGTGTATCCCTGAGGTGGTTACATAAATTGGGCCAAAGATAAGATGGGCCAAATATTTCTGGCTCGGAGATACACAGCAATGACATGGAAGAAAGAGTTTTGATATTTGATCTTTCTGAAGACCAAGATCCTGGCAGAGCTTCAAAGCAACCCTGTGATTGTCATTAATATTTTTCTAATATCTGCATGACTCCTTGAGTTGGTGGCAAGGTTTAGTGAGAGTGGAAGGAGAAACTGAGGCTTACCTATCACTGGCCAACAAAGGAGACTGCTGATTGGCTGCTGAGTAAATCAATCTCCCCAACCTCTTCTCCCCTCCAAGAGCAATCATGCAGGCAAAACCCAGAATGACCTCCTGGTTAACAACTTCCCAGAGGAGATCTATAGGTTTTTAATGTCCAGACTTCCAACCAGATCCCCTAGAATCAGACTGCATCCCCTCAAGCCTCCCAGGGTGGGAGTCCTACCCTGGGACTAGTCCCACCCAGAGCAAGATCGTGTCTGCTCAGACTGGCCCTCTCCCAGCCAGAGTGAGCTGTGTCCCCTTGGACCCCCCCAGGACACAGCCATATCTGCTCAGAATCCCCAAGGTAGACCATGTTCTCTCAGAGCTCCCAAACTTCACAACACATGTACAGTACGTTTTTCAACTGACAATGATAAAAGAAAATTTATAGTCCCATCCCTATAGTTTAAAACATTTTTAACAAGCAATGTGTGAGTCAAGTCTTGGATTATATCTCCAATATGATGGGTAGAACAGCGAGCACAGCCGCACACAGTTTGGAAAACTGTGTGGAGATGTGAGGTCAGGGCATTCCTGATGGACAAAGCCATGGTGAGGATCACCAAGTCCTAAGGGTCTGATCCAGGGAGAAATGCTTGGAGCATTTTCCAAGTAAATAGTCTGTACTCATTGGAAAAGACCCTGATGCTGGGAAAGATTGAGGGCAGAAGGAGAAGGGGGTGACATGATGAGATGGTTGGGCGGCATCACTGACCCAATGGACAGGAGTTTGAGCAAATTCTGGGAGATGGTAAAGAACAGGGAAGACTGGCGTGCTGCAGTCCCTGGGGTAGCAGAGTCGGATATGACCAAGCAACTGAACAGCAATGTTATTTGAAGGGACTTTTCTGTGTCTATTTGTGTTTTAGGAAATTGCTTGGGGACTTGTAGTTGATGGGCAACACATTGAATTTTAAACATGGAAAACAGGCATCTGGTGGGTGTTTTCCTGCAGAGCATCTGGTGTCCAGCAGCACCTGGTCAAGCCTAACCAGGAAATCCCATAGTTTAGGAGCAGTGGTGCCCCCTGGTGACCATCTGAGTCCCCCCCCCCCCACCCAAGATCTGCCAATACTTTTGTGTGCTGCTGCTGCTGCTAAGTCGCTTCAGTCGTGTCCAACTCTGTGCAATGTGCAGTGGTACCCAGTCTTTCTGGCACCAGAGACCGGTTTTGTGGAAAATAATTTTTTCACACCGGGGATGGGGAAGCTGGTTTCAGGATGATTCCAGCGCATTGTGTACTTTAAGGAAATGGTGGGCTTCCCTGGTAGCT
The DNA here is from genome assembly GCA_935064755.1 of Tragelaphus eurycerus. Classification (NCBI taxonomy): domain Eukaryota; kingdom Metazoa; phylum Chordata; class Mammalia; order Artiodactyla; family Bovidae; genus Tragelaphus; species Tragelaphus eurycerus. Next base: position 11,920,476 of record CAKXYN010000020.1, read on the forward strand.
GAGATGGTAAAGCATCTGCCTACAGTGCAGGAGACCCGGGTTCAATCCCTGGGTTGAGAAGAGTCCCCTGGAGAAGGAAATGGCAACCCACTCCAGTACTCTTGCCTGGAAAATTCCGGGGACTGAGGAGCTTGGTAGGCTACAGTCCATGGGGTCTCAAAAAGTCGGACACAACTGAGTGACTTCACTTCACTTATTACTATTATTATTAATTACATTGTGATATAATCATAATGCAGAATCAGTGTGAGCCCAGGGCTTGTTTTTCTGAACTCAGGCGGTGATGTGAGCAATGGGGAGCAGTTGTAAACACAGATGAAGCTTCACCCCGCCCAACATCCACCTCCCGCTGCAAGGCCTGGTTCCTAACAGGCCACGGACTGGTAATGGTCTGTGGCCTGGGACTTTGGGACCCCTGCTCTAGGGAACAAAGTGGGTCCAAGGGGAAGGGACCAACCTCCAGCCCAGATGAAGAGATGAGGGGGGATGTCTCAGGCTGTGCTCACTAGGCCTGCACACCTGCCTTCTATCCACAGGGTCCAGCTTCCTGTGGAGATCCACAGTAGATGTCTTGTTTTCTCACTGGGTATCTACAACCATTTTTTTTTTTTTTGAACAGCACCTCATTCTCGTCTGGAGAAGCCCTCATTCTCAGGTTATGTAGTTCTTGAGGGTCAAACCTCCTCCCCACCCCATGCACAGGTGCACAGTGATCTGATTAGGGATAAGCAAATGGCCCAAATCTGTCCAGGGAGAGCCAGGCCTGGGGCTTCTTTGCTACAGCTGATGGGAAAGAAGCATTCTTTCTCTACTGAGGCTGCTAAGTGGTCCACATCATATAAGCTTAGAGTTTCGGTGGGTTGGTGAGGGGGAACATCTCTATCTCTAGTTGCAGACGAGACTGCTTGAAAATGAAGCTGACACAGAGAAAAGCAGATTTGAGACAGGAAGTGAGGAACAGTCCTGAAAAATGTTTGAGCAGCTGGATCAAGAAGAGAAGCCAGAGGCTCCAGTGCATTTTCAGTTAAGTGAATCAATTAAGATCTTTTCTGTTAAGCCAGTGGGAACTGGAGGATTGTGCTCCCTGCCTTGATTTATGCCAGGCCCTACTCGCTCTCTTCCATGCACCCAAAATGTCCACATTTGCTGCTTACAGCTGCAAACTCAGAGACCACATTAATCAAAACCATCTTTATTATTTAAAGAGCATCCTGTCATCAGGAGCACAAGATGGGGGGGGGTCCCAGATGGCAGAACAATATTTACATGGGGGGGCAGGAGGGTGGTCCCAGGGCTGAGTGGGCCCGCCACTGTGGAGGACCTTGGAGGGAAGAATATCCTTGGACCTATGGTCTGGGCCCAAGAAGAAAAATGTTCCATCCCTGGCCCAGGGTGAACCCCATCTCGTGGGGCTGGGGTCCCTTAGATCAGCTTGGGCCCTGGAGGCGTGCACAGCGAGGAGAAGCCACAGGTCAGAGCTGGGTTACCATGCCGCTGGCTTCGGAGTGAGTCTGGGGAAAGACAACTAGGGGCTTCCCCCAACGTCCCACAAGTGCCCACCCCTCCCCAGGAGCCCCATGAAAGCCATCCGTTCTCTAGGGTGACCCCTTCTAAGCCCTCTAGGTTTCCAGAAAACCCTGCCTCCCTTTCCTGCTCAGAGTCCCAAACCCTCCCGCCCTCTGGCTCCCATCTGGGCTCAAATTTCACCTTTATGGCCTGGAAGATCCACTCCCGGAAGTCACTGACTTTGGTGTAGACGCCTGGCTTCTGGGCCAGGGCACAGCCGGTGCCCCAGCTCACAATGCCACACAGCCGCCAACGTGGCGTCCGAGAGATGCTATCCTCACACACGAAGGGGCCACCACTGTCGCCCTGGTTGGGGATGGAAGGCCTGGCTGGAGGCGGAGACGGCTGGCTGGGAGGCCCTCCTCGGAGGGCCAGGGGCTGTGGTCATAGAGCCCTCTGGCCCTGAGATAGGGTGCCCGACCACCCAAGGCCCTAGGTCTCCATCCCTGGGGAGGCCAGGGCCCCGGCTGCCCCACAGCATCCCTCACCTGGCAGGCATCAATGCCACCCTCAGGGTAGCCGGCACAGAACATCTTGGGCTTGATCTGGTTCCCGTAGAAGTCGGGGCCGTTGCAGACATCATTGCTGATTATGGGGACTCGGGCCTCCTGGAGCACCCCAGCCTGTTGGCCTGGGGGTGTGTGGGCAAGGCTGGCCAAAGCTGGGGAGCATGCACACCCCCTCCCCTCCCCTCTCACCTGGGCTGCTCAGTGTCCCTACACCCCCGGGTCCAAGAGGCACTGGCGTAGCCCAACTGCCCTTCCCCAGCCCAGCTCAGAGTCTCCCTAAGGCAGCCTCCCAGCAGAGGACAAGACTCACCGTAGTACTGCGTGTTGCCCCAGCCAGTCACCGTGCAGATCTTGCCATCCACCAGGGCCTGCCCGGCAGCCGGGAGACACACGGGCTGGATGTACTCTGTGCAAGAGACCACACTGGTCTGGGCCCCTGCCAGCCTGCTCCGCCCAGGACAAACCTCGCTCCAGCTGCCCCGGCCCACCCTTCCCTCTGTTCTTTCACAAACACCACAACAGAAGTTGCCTCCTATAAACAAGGTCCCACTGTACAGTGTTGGGAACTATATTCAATACCCTGTGATAAAACATAATGGACAAGAATATGAAAAAGATATATATGTGTGTATGTGTGTGTGTGTTTGTGTGTGTGTGTGTGTGTGTGAGACTGAGTCACTTTACTGTATAGAGGAAATTAACACAACATTGTAAATCACTATACTTCAATACAGGGTTTTTCCAGTGGCTCAGTGGTAAAGAATCCACCTGTAATGCAGGAGACATGGGTTTGATCCCTAGGTTGGGAAGATCCCCGGAGGAGGGAACCCATTCCAGTATTCTTGTCTGGCAAACCCCATGGACAGAGGAGCCTGGCAGCTACAGTCCATGGGGTCGCAAAGAGTTGAACACGACTGAAGTGACTTAGCATAGCATAGCATCCTTCAGTACATTTTTAAAAATAAGGGAAGCTGCCTTCTATTGAGAACTCACTATGTACTCGCATCTTTCTGGGTGAATTTCCTTAATATCCCATCAGCTCAGAGAGGTAGGGGCTATTATTACTCCCACTTAAAGATGGGGAAATAAAACCATGTCACTTGTCCAAAGCCTTAGATTGAGTCAGTGACAGAGCCAAAATTTGAACCCAGGTTGGCCCAATTTCTAAGCCTGCGTTCTTAACCATGGCCCATGGGGCTGCCCCCTACCTAGAGAGTGACTGAGAAATTTTAATTACTTTTTTCAATTTTTTGGCCACCATGGCATGTGGGATCTTAGTTCCCAGAACAGGGATAGAATCTGTGCCCCCCTGCATTGAAAGTGCCTCCCATTTAGCTACTGGACCATCAGGGAAGTCCCTTCTGTAAGAAATTTTACAAGGCACTATCTTGAGATATTGGACTTCCACCTGTCAAAAAATCATCATCATAAACACACCAGTCTATCCTGTCCATGGTAAGAATGGCATCCCTGAGGCATGATATCCTTGTGCAGTGCACAACCCATGCAAATGGTCCTGGCAGCCCTGCTAGCAAGCCTTGCTGGTGACTTCACCTGCCTGAGCTCAGAGCTCTCAGGTGCAAAATGGAAAGAATAATCATTTCCCCCCAAGAGGTGTATCGTGAGAAAGTGGTGAAGTGTTGAATAGCATGCCTGGCTAACGGGAAATGCTCACGTAACTAGCAATAGTAATAACAACAGCAATGATTATTAGTATTCACTGAATGCAGGCATTGCTCGAAGCTCTTTGACTCAGATTAACCCTTTTCAGCATCTCAATAACCTTCAAGAGTCATTTAACAGATGAGGGAAACTGAGGTTTGGAGAGGTGAAGCCACATACCCAAGACCGCAGAGCTGCTGAGTATCTGACCCCAAAGCCCACACCACTCCCCTCAGCCCCATGTCCAAATACAGGCCGCTCACATGTATTGTTCCCTTAAATGGAGAACTAGTATCATGGACCATTCAAAATAAAATAACCATTAAAAATAAGAATAAGGCAGACTTCCCTGGTGACCAGTGGCTAAGACTCTGAGCTCCCAACACAGGGGACCCGGGGTTCAATCCCTGGTCAAGGAACTAGATCTCACAAGCTGCAACTAAAGATTCCCCATGCCACCACTAAGACCCAGCGCAGCCAAATAAATAAACATTTTTTTTAAATTATAAAAAAAAAAAACAAAGACAATAATGCAAACTACAAAACAGTACTGACTTTCCTGGCAGCTCGGCCAGGGGCTTATAGGCACAGATTCCAGAGCCATGCAACTTGGGCTCAAACCGTTGCCATTTTTCAGTTGTGGGAATGTGGGGTATTATGTATCTTCTCTATGTCGGGAATTTTCCTCTTGTAAAAAATAAAAACAACACAGGATCATAAGAGACCCCCCTCCCCAGGCTGCTCTGACAATGAAATGAGAGCGTGCTTTGGACAAGCTGAGGCCGGTGGCTGCCCACAGGAGGCACGTGCAAGTGTTGGAGTTCATCCTATTATCATTATTATTGTATTCTTTCATTATTATTTTTAAGATGTTTTAAAATCTTATTTATTTATTGAAGGCTGTGCTGAGTCTTTGTTGCTATGAGGACTTTTCACTATTTGTTGCGAACTGTAGTGGGGCTACTCTCTGGTTCTGCTGCACGGGCTTCTCGTCGCAGTGACGTCTCTTGTTGTGGAACAGAGGCCTACAGCAATCAGGCGTCAGTAGTTGTGGTACCTGGGCTTGGTCGCTCTGAATCAAGGACTGAACCTATGTCTCCTTCATTGGCAGGCAGATTTTTAACCAACGAACCACCAGGGAAGCCCAAGATTTTTTTATTTCTTTAATATGGCCCATTTTTAAACTCTTTATTGAATTTGCTACAAAATTGCTTCTGTTTTATGTTTGGGTGTTCTTTGGCAGAGAGAGCATGTGGGTCTTAGCTCCCAACCAGGGATCAAACCCACATCCGCTACATTGGAAGGTACAGTCCTAACCCCTGGACTGCCAGGGAAGTCCCTCTTTATCATTATCATCATCATCATACTGATACCTGCTGAAGGCTCACCATCATTGCGATGATAACTTCCTTATCATCGACATTATTATTATTACTATTACTACCACTCGGTGGCCTTCTGATCGCTGAAGCCCACAGCCTGCTCTTAATTCAAAAGGCATGTGTAGACAAGGTATGAAAGACACACTGACTCCCAGGTAAGTCTTTCTCATTGACAGCAAGGAAATGCTCTGGAGAACCACAAAGGGATTGAATAACTCCTGACTTTCTGATTCATCCATACACTTGTTTTTTTTTTTTTTTCATTTCTTTCTTTTATTTTGGTAATAGCTTTTTTGGAGATATAATTCCTGTCCCACACAATTCACCCACTTAAAGTACACAAGTCAATGGGTTTTAGATTCAGGGACTAGCTTGCCTGGCAGTAGGAAAGTACCACCACCATCACAATCAATTTCAGAACATTTTCATCACCGCCTTTACCTCTGACCTCCCAACGTTTCTGTGCTACCCCCATGCCTCGGGAACCACGAATGTACTTTCTATCTCTGCAGGTTTACCTGTTCTGGACTTTTTGTAGAAATGGAATCATATAGAATGTGGCTGTTTGGGTCTGACTTCTTTCTGAGCACAATGCTGTCCAGGGTCATCCACTGTGTACCATGGATCACTTCATTCCTTTCTAAGCTAATATGATTCCATTGTATGGATCTAGCATGCTTTTTTGTTTATCTACATGTCAGATGGTAGACATCTGGTGGTTTCCATCTTTTGGCTACTGTAAATAATGCTGCTATGAACACCCATGCACTAGTTTTTGTAGCTATGTAACTTCTTTTCTTTTGGGTACATACCTAGGAGTGGAATTGCAGGGCCAAATGGTAAGACTCACACATGGTTTTCCAAAGTGGCTGCACTAATTGCCCCTACCTAGAATGCACAATGAGTGCCCCTGGAGACCATTTCCCTCATCACCATGAATTCTATGCCCCAGCCCCTCCTCTGTCCTCTTGGCCCCTGGAGTCCCCAGGCCCAGACATACCTGTGAGGGGCAGGGTGCCGGAGAGGTGGACCAGGGCGATGTCATTGCTATTCTCCTCGCTGTTGGGGTCTCGAAAGGGGAGATAGCCCCCATGGTAGATGACAGCCTGCACCCCCAGTTGCACGCCATGGGGTGAAGTCTGGGCCACAGCACCAGCAAACACTCGCCATCGTGACAGGACCCGGTTCCGCCTACCGGGGAAAGGAGGGGAGGGTGGTCACCTGTCTGGGCGCAGCCTCCCCCAGCTCACCATTCCCCGGCCTCTCCCTCAGTGCCCTGGGGGACACTCACTCAGGGAAGCAGTGGGCGGCTGTCAGCACCCAGTCCCTGGAGAGCACGGACCCCCCACAGAGATGCGCTCCATCATATCGAAGACTGACTTGCCACGGCCACCTGCCCAGGCTGGTGTCCTGGCCGCCCACAATGCGGTCGACCGGCAGTTTTCGGTGGCCACAGTCTGTGGGGAGAGGGGCAGTCAGGGGCCAGTGGGAGGCCTGGACTCCCTGCCCTGGGGGTCTGAGAGGTCATGCCCCACTCTGGGGAGAGTGAGTGGTCATGATCTTAACCTGAGGGGTCTGAGGAACAGCGCTCTGATCGAGGGAGAAGGGGTCTGTCTGAGGAGACACAGCCCCATCTGTGGGGACCTAGGGGGACATGGCCCTATTTTGGGGTCTGAGGGGATGTGGACCCCCCCACCCTGAGGGAGTCTGAGAGAACACAGCTCCATCCTTGGAGGATCTAAGAGGATAAGGCCTATCTGGGGGTATCTGATGGGCCATGGCCCTACCACGGTAGGGGCAGGAATCTCAGAAAAGGGCTCTGAATTTTGGGGTCTCACCTTGGCAGCTGGTAGCCAGGAAACGGCCTCTGGGACAGTCGCTGTGGGAGGGACAAGGATGAAGACACAGAGACAAAAAAAAAGGCCAATTGAGACAGAGGGAAGGCACCCAGAAAAGCGTGGGTACCCAGGGGTGGTGGGGCCCGCGGCGTGCGCCCCACCTGCCCGCCGCCCTCCTCACCACACGGAGAGGACCTCGAGCAACCTCCGGGCATGCGGCAGCCTCCCCTCGTCCACGCAGAAGAAGCCCGACGTGCCATTGGCGCCGGCCGTCCGCACGTCCAGCTCCGAGAAGGCCAACGCCCTGGGCAGGGCAGCGGTCAGACCTGCGCCCCCCGCCCTCCCAGCCCCCCACCAGGGGCACCCCGGGTACCTGAGGAAGCCCATCTCCTCGCAGCTGAGCCCCGCCACCCTGGCATTGGAGCGCGAGGAGCAAAGCAGGCGCCACGTGCCCTCCGTCTGGTCGAACACCGTGAGCCGAGCATCAGCCGGGCCGACCTGCACTGCAGGGCAACAAGAGGACCGCCTGGGTCGCCTTCCCGCCCGAGCCCTCCCAGCCTCTTTGCCAGTGCCAGTCTAGTCCTGAGTCCTGGCAGGCCCGATTGGAGCATCCTGGGCTCCGCACATTTGTGACTGCCTCTGGAAGGGCTCAGGACTCAAGTGGGACCAAAGATTGGGGGTCCTAAGACTGACTGCATCGCCATGGGGAAATCGGGCAAGGTGGGGGAGGGGGCTTTCCTCTTACAACCGGGATTTCTAAACTGGTTGCCCAAGAGCTGGAAGCTAGATTTGTCAAGGTCCGTCTTTGCCTGCAGGAGTGGGGATGGGGGCAGCATTGATAAACCAATGTAAAGGAAAGCCAGGAGATTCTGATAACATTTTTATAGCTCCTTAATGGAATCAGGCTTAAAGAACCTCCAGAATCGTTACTTGTGAGTTAATAATTTCCCTTTTTATTTAGCCAGTTTCTTGGTTTTTCCTTTTCTCTTTTACAGCCTGAAGATCATTGACCAATACATCACATTGCCAAAATATCTAAACAGATTTCCTATAATCTTCAAAAAGAAGAGTTATCTTTTTTCTGCAGAACTTGCCAGAGCCTTGAATATGTACTAAGTTGCAAGATAAGTATTCAAGCAGAGGATGCAGTATTCATTCACTCATTCATTCATTCATTCAACAAGTGTTCACTAGACACATACTCCGTGCCCGTTCCTGTGTGGGGTGATGCTGGGGGACATAAAAATGACCAAGACATCTCTGGGCTGTACCCTCACCAAGCACAAAGTCTGTCCAGAGAGGAGACAGACAGCAAAAAAAAAAAAAATAATAATAAGTCACCCAATCAAACACAGCTTCACCAACTGTGACAAGAGGCAGATATACAGCAAGGCTGCAGAGTGCTTATGGGGGATTCTTCCTGCCTGCTTAATGCACTGAAAAGTGATGCTCCCCTCAGCCCCTTCCACCCTGCTCCTCACACATGGCCAGAGGACCCTTGCCACATCTAAGCCAGGTCACAGCCCTTAGGTGTGCTTTAGCAAACACTCAGTCTGTGCCAGGTTCTATTTCGAGCGATGAACATATCAGGCAAAACCCCCAGCTGTGGGGAGCTCAAAGGCCAATGGGTGAGATGGATAACAAACAGGAGAGAAGTAAAATAGACACTGTGTCACAAAAGAAGGGGCCTGGGAGACAAGTCGAGCTTGACGGAGAGGCAGGGGAGTGCTGACATGGGGAGAGACAGGGGGTTGTACTTTCCTATAGGTGGGTAGGGAAGGCTGCACTGAGAAGGTGGTATGCAAGCAGAGATCTGAAGGAGGTGAGAAGACAGGTGAGGGAACAGAGAACTAGGCCAAGAGAATTGCAAATGCAAAGATCCAAGGTGGGGGCGGGGCTGTTGTAGGAACAACAAGGGGTCTGGGCAGAGTGAGCGATGGGAGGGGAAGCGGAGACAATACTAGACTGACTTTGACTTTTACCAGGAGTGAAGGCTGAGCCAGGAGGGCCTTGATCTGACTCAGGGGTTCACAGACACCCTCTGGCTGTGTGTAGAGAGCAGACTGTAGGGGGCAGGATGGGACCAGGAAGACCAAGGAGGAGGCTGTGTGATGGTCCAGGAGGGAGAGGATGGAGGCGGGGCCAGGGTGGGGGCAGTGGAGGATTCTGCATAGTTTGTGGGTGGAGCCCACAGGGTAGCCTACGATTGGATGTGGGTGGAAGGAAAAGAGGGGCCAAGGGCAATTCCAAGGTGTCCGGTCTGAGCCAATAGAAGGATGAGCTGCCATTGACTGAAATGGGCAAGGTGGGAAGGAGTAGGTTTGGGGAAAGAGCAGCTGTGAACCCCTTTTCTCTGGAGCCTCCTGAGTGGCTGGTGTTCTGAGAGCACATTCTGGGACAGTGAATCTGGTCCAAACTCAACTTTGCATCCTTGGAGGAAGAACTTGATGAGGCCACACCCAAGCTGAGCAGTCTTCCCACAGCCCCACAGATCTGGACAAGGGGAGGCAGAACTTCTGGGGAGAACTCTGTCCTGCTGAGGACAGAGAAAGGCAAAGAGAAGATTTGTATTCAGGCCTGAGTGACTCCAAACCCCAAGCTTTTAATGTTGCCTGTGACTGCAGTCATGAAACTAAAATACACTCGCTCCTTAGAAGCAAAGCTATAACCAACCTAGACAGCATATTAAAAAGCAGAGACATCACTTTGCCGACAAAGGTCCGTATAGTCAAAGCTATGGTTTTTCCAGTAGTCACGCACGGATGTGAGAGTTGGACCATAAAGAAGGCTGAGTACCAAAGAACTGATGCTTTCCAACTGTGGGGCTGGAGAAGACTCTTGAGTGTCCCTTGAACGTTAAGGAGATCAAACCAATCAATCCTAAAGGAAATCAACCCTGAAAAATCAACCCTGAATATTCATTGGAAGGACTGATGCTAAAGCTCCAATACTTTGGCTGTCTGATGCGAAGAGCTGACTCGTTGGAAAAGACCCTAATGCTAGGAAAGATTGAGGGCCGAAGGAGAAGGAGACAACAGAGGATGAGATGGTTGGATGGCATCACTGACTCAATGGACATGAGTTTGAGCAAACTCCAGGAGTTGGTGAAGGACAGGGAAGCCTGGTGTGCTGCAGTCCATGGGATCACAAAGAGTCAGACATGACTGAGCAACTGAACAGCCTGTCAAGCAACTTTCCTCCTAAGGGTTAAACAAAAAAGGCACAGTAATAACACTGGTGAAAGAGTGGGTAGGACAAACTGAGAGAGTAGCACTGAAACATATACATTATTATGTATAAAATCAATAGCTAGTGGGAAGTGACTGTGTAACAAGGAGCTCAACCTGGTGCTCTGTGATGACCTAGAGGTGTGGGATGGGGTAGGGAGTGGGATAGAGGTTCAAGAGGGATGGGATATATAGCTGATTCACGTTCTTATACAGCAGAAACCAATATAACATTGTAAAGCAATTATCCTCCAATTAAAAAATGAATTTTTAAAATAGTGACACTGACTACATTTCCTGGGGATGGGCTGACCCCATGCTGTGTGTCATATCTGGGGGGTTCTATCCCACAATCATCCTGGGAGGGAGAGACCATCTCTAGGCCCATCTTACAAATGAGAAAACCGAGCCTCAGAGAGGACATACTTGCCCCTGAGAATATAGCTAAGAACTGGCAAAGTCAGGATTTGAATCCAGACCTGCCTACCTGCATACTCCCTGCTCCTTCTGTGGCTCTCATACAGACCCTTATCAGCCCCTTTTCCCCAAATATACTCATGTAGGCCTGTACTAGGAGCTTCCTGGTTAACTGGCCTTAATTATGGCTTCCTGTTCTGGGATGGAGCCCAGAATATTTGGTAGCTCCACTGGGTACCACCCCTTGAGTTCCCAGACCAAGACTTGGGGTTCGAAACACCAGCTGGGGATGGGAGTGAATTATTATTTTTAAATGACTTCTCAGTGCTTCAGAGATTGTGATTTCCAGAAAGTGTGAGGTTTTAGGGAAAAAAATTATCATTTTATGCATGTATTTGGAGGGAGGAGCGGAAGGAGGAGAAGGAGGGAGGGAGGAAGGAATATCAAATGCCCCCTCTAAGTATTTTTAAAGCTATATTCTGTGCCACTGTTTCTCACTTTTAAACTCTTTATTCTTGTTTGTGTTATTTTAAGCCATGCAGAAAGTACGTTCTGGGTCACCTGGTTTGCTTACCAAATTGTCTGATATATTTAGAGGTGTGAAAAATCCCAGAAAAGTGAGGTGGGGATATCACTTCTGGGTTTTTTCTGTTTGTTCATTTTGTAACTTCCCAACGTTTTTGAAAAACCCAAGTGTAATGGGAGGGCACAGTGCTGGCGATGGCCAGAGTCAGGTCTGAATTGTGGCCTCATTACTTTCCAGCTGAAGCCTAGGACAAGTTAGTTCACCTCTGAGATTTGTCCTCATGCTTATTCATTAAACAAAGTTTTCTTAAGCACTTTCTATGCACCAGACACTGTCTAAGGTGGTAAACAAAATGCCCCTGCCCTTCTGAAATTCACCAGGAGTAAATCATGAGCCGTGTGAGGAGGGTCATAGAGGGGGTGGTGGTGGTATGCCGAGTGGTTGTGGGGGGCGGAGGGTATGGAGCCTGGGAGCAGAAAGGTCCAGCTCGGGAAAGTTAAAGCCTAAAGCCTGAGACACAGAAGTCCATGTTAACCAAGTTTGCTGCAAGTCAAGCATTGCACGGATCATCACCTCTGCTAATTCTCACCAATTTCCAGATAAGGATGCTGAGAATCAGAGAGGGCAGGCCAGGTGGGAGCCTCAGCTCAGCCATGATGGTACAGGACCCAGAAACCTGCCTCTGGGTGTGAGCATAAAGAGGAGGTGAGCAAAGACTGTGGTGCTAAGAGGGTCCTTTGAGAGTGACAGTGGCCTGTGGGCTGGGGCCTGAGGAGTACTGGGAGCAAGCTTGAGGTGAGGGTAGAGAGAGACGGTACCCGAGGAGCCTTGGAGTCCGCCAAGGGTTGGGATTTTAGCTCAGCAGCAGTAGCGAATCATAGAGGTGCATCTGGTAGGTACATGACCCCTCTGCCCTGCCATTTATTCAATGTGCAAGTTAGTACAAGTCACTGGGCCTCAGTTTCACCCGTGTGCAAAATGGGAGTGATGATAAACGGCCCCAACTTCACATGGGTCTTGTGCAAAGGCTGCAGCCAGGGCCTGGCATACATTAGCCATTGACATGGCAACTCACTGGGCTGTTTCTTGAGAAACAATAGAGTATAGTAGTTCTACACAAGCCCTGGATCCAAGCTATCTGAGTTCCGATCCCTGTGACCTGGGGCAAGTCACTTGATCTCTCCACACCTCATTTCCCCATATTAAAATGGGCCGTGGGAAGGATTGAATGAATTAATACTTGCAAAGCCCTGAGGCCTATGCCTGGCACAGGTAAATGCTCTGCAGGTGTCAACTGTGGTGGTTGACCTTGATGGCCTTCCTGTCTGGATGTTCATTTCTGCTCTTAATGTGAGCTGAGTCCCTTATGGAACTAGATGGGCCTCGTGGGAGTGAAAAATGTGTCCCATCATCCAACTTCCCCTTTCTTCCTGCTGCCCTGGGCCATGCCATGCCATGAATGGCAGCCTGGGGTTGGCATTTAGAAAGATCCATTCATTCATTCATTCCACAATTAGTTTCTATTATCTATTCGTTTTTCCACCTATGGAAAAACTCAAACGAATTTTTTGGCCACCCTGGTATTTATTCGCGTGACCATTCCTGCCTCCACATCTCTTCCAGTCAAGCCTAAGTGCTATTCCTGGCACCATCACGTGTGTGGTGTGTCCTCTCCAGTCCTCACTTTCTACATCTGTAAAATGGGAATAACAACAGTAGCTACCACCAAGAAGCGACAGAAAAAGGTTGGCTGAATTCATACAGCACCTCTACCTCTCAAACATGTATTGACCATGTTTCACAACAAGAAACTCATGTTTACATTATGATGTAGCCCCAAACTTCCGTTTCCTGGTCTGAACTACGGCACTGCTCCAAGCCTCAGTTTCCCCATATGTAAAATGGAGGGAATAACAGTCCCACCTTCATAAAACCCAAAGGAAAGATTAACAGAACTTTTTCTTACGGAAAGAGATGCACTCTGATTTTTTTTAATCAAATCTGTTTCATACTTTTTTAAATGTGGTTTTCGACTCACTGATTTCATGATACACTTAATGGATAACATGTTTAGAGTCTGAAGAACACTGGATTAGACCAGCCACACGTGTACATAAGCACCACCAGTATTCCTGCAGGCATTCGGGCATTCATTTAAAAAATTCTTTCACTGAGATCCCCCCAGGTGCAAGTTTCCTCCAGGGCTCCCCAGAGGGTCTCAGCCCGCTCTACTCACCTGGATACAGCGGCTCCTGATCATTCCTGAGTAGAACAGTCACTGCAGAGAAGGCAGAAGTGAGGGCAGGCAGGCTGGGGGCTGCCAGGGGCAGGGGAGGGTAGAGGTACAGGGGTCTTTCCACTCTCACCAATGGCCCAGGACGCTGCCCCGATGCCTGTCAGGAGCAGGACGGTCCCCACAGTGAGAGCGGCCACCTTGGGTCCGGAGCAGCATGGCACAGTCCGGCCACCTGCAATAGACACCGTGCTGGGGCCACTGCCAGGTCTGTGCTCACTGTGGCAAGGGGCCAGCTCTGCCCTGCCCCCCAGGGTTAACTTAGCACGCCAGAGCCTGCTCTGCCCTGGGTCCAGTTTCTTGGGGCAAGCAGTTGGCAGGCCTGTCCCTCCCCTGTGGGGAAGGGGCCCAGCCCCCCAGGGCTTCCAGCTGGGAAGGGGTGTGGCTGGGACAGCTGCCACCCTCCCTGCCCACACTCCTGGCACTGAAGGGACTTCTTCCCAATGACACTGCGCTCTGTATCTCCTTCTTGGACCTCTCACTTCTGCTAACTTTCCCAGAGGTTCTTGGAGCCTCTTGGGGGCTGTGACCCCTGACCTTTGCCCTCTTGGCAGCTCTCTTCCCTGCTGTTTGTCATTTCCTCACTGCCTCATTTCTCTCTGCTGTTCCAGATCCTCTGTCCCTGGGAAACCCCCAAAACCAGACCTCTCCCGAAGGACCCAGCTCCAATGTCAAATTGACCCCAGAGGTTGAGAACCTACATTTGGAAATCTGTCAGCTTTACTTAAAAATATTGGCCTTGGGAATTCCCTGGTGGTCCAGTGGTTAGGACTCCATGCTTTCACCGCTGAGGGCGCAGGGTTGATCCTTGGTCGGGGGAACTAAGATCCCGCAAACAGCGTGGCCCAGCCAAATTAAAAAATACATATATTTGCCTTACCCACTGCTATATATGGGATCTTGGGCAGGTACTATCACCTTTTTAAGCCTCAACTTCCTCATCTATTTAATGGGCATCCACCTAGCACTCACCTCTAAAAATAATACTTGAAGTTTCTTTCAAATAATTAAGAGCTGTACTCTTATCAGATGCCTTATGTGCCAGGCACTGCTCTGAATGTATTAAATTATTCAGTCCTTGTCTCAGTTATGATTCCTATTTTTCAGACAGGGGAAACTGAGGCTCACAGAAGTGGAGCCACCTGCCCAAGGTGACTCAGCCAGGAAGAGGTGGTACTGATTTGGCACTGGGATCCAGGCGTATAACCACCAAGCCTTGCCACCCTCTCTGTGCTATAGTGGCTGGCGCAGAGCACGTTCTCAATAAATGCTTTTTTTCTTTTTCATTTTTATTGGTCAATAAATGTTTTTAAATCATTATAGCTGTGTGGTCTTGGATAACTCCCTTCACCTCTCTGGGCCTCAGTTTTCTTATCCGTAAAATGGGGGTTTATTCACTTGTGGTCCTATGGCGCATCCACTGTGTACCTGGCACCATTCTAGGCTCTGGGGACACATCCCTAAACAAGACAGCTGAGATGCTCTCACAGAGCTCACATTCTCATGTGTGTAAAGTGAGGGGGAAACCAAAACAAGCAAACAAGTAAGTGAACTCGATCATGTTCAGGACATGGCCAAGTCTATAAAGAAAATGATACAGGTCGGAGGCAGAAGGTTCTTCTGTGGGGTATTCAAGAAGGGCCTCCCCAAGAAGGGGCTTTTGAGCTGAGGCCTGAGGGCTGAGGCCAGCCAAGCAAAGAGCTCTCATGGAAGGGCACAGTGGGCAGAGAAGAGCACAGGCCAGGGCCTTGAGGCCAGGACAAGCATGGTGGGTGAGAGGGCGAGAGAGGCCACTAATGTGGCCGGAATGGCATGACCTTGGGGAAGGCACTGGGGCCAAGGCTGGGGCCAGCCGGGGAGGTCTGGCAGCCCGAGGAGAAGAGGAATTTTATTCCCAGTGCAACAGGGACCCTGGGGCTGAAAAGCCAATCCTTTGGCTAGGGATGGGGGAACCAAAGAGAAAAGGCAGCTGAAAGCCTTTCCTGGGCCTGGCGTTCACCCGACTGCCCCTGGCATCTGCGGGACCTTCCAGTTCTGCCATCTGGGTCACAGCAGTATGGCTGATGGGCATGGGGCCAGATCAGCACCCAGAAAGGAGCAGGGAGTGGTCCAGGACCTTCCTGCCATGCATGGCTATTGTCTGAGTGTCTTAAGAATTTGAGAACCCAGCCATTCTTGTCCAGGCGCACCTCCCTCCAAAGAGGCCCCGGCGGACCAGCCCAGCCCAGCTCCGGCTGGCTCACCCCTCCCTGTCTCCCTGAGGGGGCCTCTCAGGCCCTGTCCCCACCTTGCTGCTGCCGCTGCTTTGTCACTGCAGTTGTGTCCAACTCTGTGAGACCCTGTGAACTGTAGCCCTCCAGGCTCCTCTGTCCATGGGATTCTCCAGGCAAGAATATTGGAGTGGGTTGACATTCCTTTCTACAGGGGATCTTTCCAACCCAGGGATTAAACCCAGGTCTCCTGCACTGCAGGCAGATTCTGAACCAGTAAGCCACCAGGGAGGACCCCATCCCCACCTTGGTCCCCAACCATATTCCTGGTTTCAGCGGGAGGTCTTGGCTCCTGAAGCCATCAGGCTGGTCCTGGGTCCTTTGTTTTCAGACATGCCTGCGGAGCTTTGGGCCACTCAGAGCCCAGGCTAGAGGTCCTGGCATGACTGCCGGGGCAGGAAGCACGGCCACCTTGTGTCACTTAAGGTGAGAGGAGAAACTTGCTCCATGCCCTGTGATTCAGGAGACTTCAGACAACCCCCAAACAGTGCCTCTGGTGGGACAGGAAGCGTCCTCACCCAGGTTCTTCAGAGAGGCATCCTGACTGCATATCTTTGCCAAAGCAGGAAGTGTGATTCCTCAGGGCAATAGAGACTGGTAAGCCGGGACCCCCTGAGTGTACCCCTGAGGCTCCACTCCCTATCCCTACAGGGGTGCTAGGCTGCCATTGTCTCCTCACAAGGCAGTTCCGCTGCCTCCACCATTTGGCTGCAAAACCCTCCCAAGTGATGTCCTTGGCTCCTTATCTCTGAAACTCCCCTCAAACAGCTCCGTGTCTGTCCTCGTGTACCCAACTCCAACTTCCTGAACAAAATTCTCTCCCCGTCCGATTTCTGGGAGACCACCCTTGTCTGATTTGCTTGCTACTTCTCAATCTCTTGACCCTCCACATGCTCTCTGAAATCTGGGGTTCACAGGGCGGCCCCGGCCTCCTTGCCCTCATGCCTCCGCACTCCACCCCCACAGACTGTGCTGCTCTTCTGTCCCCAGCTCTGGACTCTGCTTAGTCCTGGGTTGGGGGGTCCTGCAGCCTCTTAGATGCCTCCCCCTGGAATCACCACACTCCGTCACACCTCCCAGGTTCCATACTGGCCTCCACGTCTCCCTAAGTCCCCAGATCCCATCTCAGAGGTCCTCACACGCAGGTCTGTCCCTGCGTGCAGAACACCTCCCTCTCCCCACGGCTCAGACCTCCTGAGTGTCTCCTGCCCACTCTCTCCTTCCCTGCCCCCACCCCCTCCAACCCCTGGGCTCAGTCTCTCCTTCTGGTCCAGCCTCCACATGGAAACCTGGGGGGTCTTCCCAAACAGCAAATCCAACCTGTCCCTAGAACCCTCCATGGCTCCCCAGTGCCTCTCAGGACAGAGTCTAAGGCCCTCAGCCCAAGGTGCCAGGCCCTCTAGGATGTAAGCACAGCTATCAGAGATTTGAGGGTTGCACATGTTTTCCTCAACCCCCAGACAGCCATAAGGGTCCTTACCAGACAATTGATAGAGCTGCCAAAAAGCAACCAAAATGACAGGACTTATACAAGGTAAAAAAAAAAAAAAAAAAAAGAAACGAAGAATAACCACCAGCTCCATCTTGTGGAGACAGCCAGCACTGCCCGGCACGGGCCAGCTTCTTACCAGAGTCCTAACAAAACTTGGTCCAGCCTGCGTGTCTCATCACCCGCCCAGCTCCATTTCCAACTTCACCTCCAGAAATCCTGAATTAGCTACATGCCACCATACACCTGGCAGATTGTCACCCCCAACTGTTAGCCTTGCTCATCTCTCTGCCTGGCACACCTACTTACTCCTGCCTCATTCTGAGTGTCAACTCAGATATCACCGCCTCTGATTCGGAGTCCCCAGGGAGCACCAAGAACCTCACCTTGGGCGCACTTCACCAGCGGAATGGTAACACAAATGTTAGCATAACTGCAGCTCTCAGAAGACACACCAACTCTAGGCCTGTCCTAACTCCATCCTGCGAGGATGTGTGTCAGTGACAAGTTGCTTCAGTTGTGGCCGACTCTTTGTGACCGTATGGACTTCAGTCTGCCAGGCTCCCCTGTCCCTGGGATTCTCCAGGCAAGAATACTGGAGAGGGTTGCCATGCCCTCCTCCAGGAGATCTTCCCCACCCAGGGATCAAATCCGCGTCTCTATGTCTCCTGCATTGGCAGGCGTTACCACTAGCGCCACCTAGGGAGCCCAACCCCATCTTGCAGTTTCCTGAAATCCTTGCAAACAATCAATGAGAAACGTATCATTATCACCACCCCCGATGTACAGATGAGGAAAGGAAGCACAGAGCGGTTCAGCCACCCACACCAGGCAACCCAGCAAGTAAGCCCAGGTTTGCCATGACGGTAGGACTCCCCTCCCAAGACTAGGACTGAGCTGCCTGGAGATGTACTGAAGCTCACTGTGCCTTGGCTGTCTGTCCTCGGACCAGTCCCTGGCCGTCCTTCTGGACACACTCCACTGTGCTTCTCTGGTTCATTCACCCATAGGCCCCAGGCCTGGTGAGTCCCTTCAGTGGGCCCCAGGAAGGAAGGTTTCCAAAGGTGCAAGGCTCTGCCACCCACCTGCTCAACAAGGGTGCAGTGCTGTCTCCCAGGCCACTGGGAGCCTGGGGGCTCAGATGGTTAAGAATCTACCCGCAATGCGAGAAACCCAGGTTCAATCCCTGCATTGGGAAGATCCTCTGAAGAAGGGAATGGCTATCCACTCCAGTATTCTTTCCTGGAAAATTCCATGGACAGAGGAGCCTGGTGGGCTACAGTCCCTGGGATCGCAAAGAGTTGGATACAACTAGCACTTCACAGCTGGATGGTTTGGGCTCTGATTTTCTAGCTGTGCTGAGACACAAGGAGGCCAGCGATCCATACCCATCATTTCAGCCAACACACTCAGTGCTCCCTGCCTATCACGGCATTTAAATCCTCACACCGTCCTATAGGGTGGACATTAGTACTGCTTTTTTTTTTTTTTTTTTTTGTTTGTTTACAGAGGAAGAAATGAGGCCCAGAGAGGGTGAGCCACTTGCCCAGGGCCTCACAGCTAGAGTGATACTGCCTGGGACTGAGACCAACTAGCCTGGTTCCAGGAAGAAGAGAGAGAGTCAGCCCCAGCTGGGGAGGGCAGGAAGAAAGAGCCACCCCTAACTGGTCTCCTCCAGCTGGCTCTCAAGTGTGGAGGAGGTTAAGAGGGAGTCAGGGTGTCTGGAACCCCTGCCAGGGGCTTCCATAAGCCCTTGACTGTCCGTCAAACTGGAGGTGTGGTTTCTCCCCACCATCCCTAGGGTGGTTTCTCTGTTGTTTCTCCTCTCTTCATCCATCCAGACTGGGTCCAAAGTCCTCCTTCTGCTCTGCCCACAGCATGAGGAGGTGGGAGGAACATCTGGGATCGGTGGGGGTCTTGGGCACCAGGACTCCAAGTTGGCCGACCTCTGCCATGACAGCTCTGGGGCACCCCGCATCTGGGGCACCCTGCATGTTTTATGCAGGAAGCCCCAAGCTGGTGCCTTGTGCGTGTTCTATGCTCCCAACAACCTCATGTAGGTAGGGGGGTGGCATTAGAACCCATGCTTGACTCTGGGAAATGAAGCCCAGAGGAACGACAACGCTTCGCCAGATCGCACAGTAATAATCAGTGGCAGAGGAAGGTTCGAAGGCAGCCTGGTGGGACTTCCCTGTTAGCTCAGCGGTAAAGAGTCTGCCTGTCAACTCAGGAGACTTGGGTTCCGTGTGAGGATCCCACATACCGTACAGCAACCAAGCCCGTGTACCAGAACTATGGAGCCTGTACCCTAGAGCCTAGGAAGCGCAACTAGTGAGCCCATGTGTCCCAACTACTGAAGCCTGAGCGCCCTAGAGCCCGTGCTCTGCAACAAGAGAAGCCGCCGCAATGAGAAGCCCTCGCACCGCAACTAGAGAAGAGCCTGCGTGCAGCAACGAAGACCCAGCACAGTCAAAAATAAATAAATGAATAAATAAATAAAATTATATATATATATTTTTTAAAGGCAGGCCTGTGCATTCCATTCCAGAGTCTATGTCCTGGACGGTGATAGCTAGTTTCCCCGCTTCGACCCCAAGTAAAGGACAGGTCCAGAGGTAGCTGAGAAATCACTGGGGGGTGAGGGGAAACTGAGGCAGGGAGCCAGGAAGATCATATGGGGTGGCCGGGAGGCAGGTGGTGTTCCAGCCCCACAGAGAATTTGGTTAATAGTTAATTAGGTGGAGGAGGCTTCGGAAAGGGGTGGGGGTGGGCCCACGAGGGGGTGCCAGAGAGAGGGGCTCCAAGGGAGCAGAGGGTTGGGAAGACAGCACAGAGGGAGGGGGAGGGGCGCCAGGCAGAGCTCAGGTCTCCGGGACAGGGGGACTCACCCTCCTTCTCCGCCATGTCACAGCCTCTAGTTAATGATTCCCCGGCTGACCTCCGGGGCCGGGGCGGGACCTGTGGGGAGATGAACAAGGGGGAGGCAGGGCCTGGGGGAGCCCAGCCCGGCCCCTGTGCCCCCAGTCCCAGGCGCCCATCCAGGGAGGCTGAGGGACTGGGCCCTGGCCAGAGCACGCCGTGATCACGGACACAGACTGGGCTGGGTTCAAGGATGGGGTCAGTGTGTGACCAGCAGCTAGGGGGATGATGGGATTTATAGCGCTAGGGGACCCTGGGCCTGGGCTGGGGTGGAGAGGGGACTGAGGGTCTGAATTCCCGGGTCTGAGGAAGGCGAGCTGGAGGCCTCAACTCCCGGGTCCTGGGGAAAGAGAGGTTTGGGGACCAGGACTGCCTCTGTTGAAGGAGGGGCAGCACAGGGGCTGGACTCCTGGGTTGGAGGGAGTAGGAGACTGGGACCCAATCTTGGGAGTCTGAAGAAGTGGGGGCTAGAACTCAGGTCCTTGGAGAGAAGTCCGACTGGCCCCTCTTGGAGCACCTCTAATGGGAAGTGGGCATTAGGGTGGGTAGGGGCGAGGGGACCCACGTCCTGGGGACGGGAACCTGAGGACCCTGGTCCTTACCCTGGGGTCCGGCAGGTGGGGGCGGAGCTGAGAGATGTTGCCGGTTTAGGGTCAGTCTCCAGGCCTGGGCAGGAGCATGGTGGCCCCGCAGCGGCAGGCGGGCCCGGAGGCAGAGGCAGCGGCAGCGCGAGGGGCCTGCTAGGCCTGGCTGCCTCACCTGAGGAGGAGGGGGCGGGGGAAGGGGCGGGGAGGGGCCGGGCCAAGGGATTGGCAGCGCTGGAGGCCACCTGGCTGGTGGGACAGGGTTTACAGGGGGCTGGACCGGGGCGCCCAGCAACCTGCCTCCAGCCTGGACGGGCCCCAGGTGTGCCAGTGTGAGGGTATGTGGAGTTGGGACAGATCTGGCCCGAGGGCCCGGAGTCTGGGGAGACAGGCCAGGCTGGGGAGTGCTGACAGGGCCCCAGGAAGGAGATATAAAGTGGAGAGATGGAGGGTTGCCCCAGCTGTCCCAAGGCCGCCCTGCCCCTGTATCTTCTCTGCCCCCCGCCCAGCCCCCTGCCCACCGCTGCCCTTGCCATTTCCTGCACCCGTTGTCCAGCTCCTGAACAAGGCATTCCCAGCTCCAGACTGGGCCTCAGCCCAGCCCTGGCCCCAGACCCCTCCTGCACCCAACTCCTGCCCCAGCCTCTGCCCCTTCCAGTGTCCCTGGTCTTGACTCCGGCCCCCACCTTTATTCACCCCTCCCCCCAGCCCCCTCCCCCCAGCCGCTTTCCTACAAGTCACGGGGGCTGGTTTGCTTTGGCAGCCTCTCTGCCGCCTGCAGCAATGACCTCTGGAGCTGGGAAGTCCTAGACAAGGGGGATGGGGACTTGGCCCGGAAAAGGCAGCACGGAGTGCTGAGGCCCAGGCCAAACGGCCGGAAGTGTCCACAGGCAGATACGCACTGTCCCGCCAGCAGCACAGGAGTCATCGACGTCAGACCCCAGGGCCGGATAAACACCCAGACACATAGGGTCACTACTGTGGACAGCCGCCACCCAGACTCAGTCAAGCCACAGCTGCTCACCCCAGACAGGCCGCCTCTATGCCATCAGACCCAGCCGCTGGCCTGACGCACCCCTGCACTCAAAGCCACGGCCTCACCTGGGCGACAGGCCAGTGCAGGGTCCCCAGTCCCTCCTCCTCCCCCTCCATTCATTGCCCTCTTTCTCCTTCCCTAATCACCTCCCACCTCCACTACCAGTCCGCTTCCTCCGCTCCAGTCTGGCTCCCTTGAAACTCCTGGTCCCCGCTGAGCTAATGACTCCCTGAACCCCAACACTAATCAAGTATCAAGTGGCTGCACCCGCTGAGACTTCAGGCAGGTGCCGAGCCTGAGATGCAGCTCTCGTCTGTCCTTCCCCATCCTTCCCCCACCAAACGTGTGTGCAGAGGCCCTGTCACCAGGCCAGGAGGGCGGGTCCCTGGAAACACCAGGAGGCTCTCTCGGATTTGGAGGGGGTGTAGAAGGTGACTGGGCTCACGAGAGAGACTGTGAATCAAGTCCAAGAATCTTTATTTCATGAACAAAACTACTTGTGTAAAGAGAGACGAGGCTGAATGGGCCCCTTTCTAAGTGGCCACAATCCAAGGCTGGTGAGAGAGGGTGGGTTGGGCTGGGGTGAGAGTGCGTCGCAGGGAGAGGAGACCCCAGGTCCAGCCAGAGGAAGCAGGAGGGGAAATGGCACCAGGGGTCGGAGGGGAGTGGGGGGCGGGGTCCAGGAACCCCCTGCCCCGAACCGTTCCAGCCATCACAAGCCCCACTGGGCGGGGAGGGGGCAGGGAGGCGCTGGGCCCCTGTTAGTGCGTGTCCAAAGCGGCCAGTGTGTGCAAATCAGCAAGAAGGAGGGGTGCGGAGCCGCTGCCCCCACCTCACCGCCCCCCCCCCAAACAGGCAGCAGAAGCAGGGGTAGGGGGCAGCGGCAGTATTGCTGTAGCCATCATGCATGGCGCGGGTGGGTGATGGGGCAGGAGGAGGAAGGCTAGATTAGGGGTGTGAGCCGAGCCCCCTGCCCCCTCCCACCCTAGAGGCTCCGTTGGCAGGACTCTGAGTCTTGTGGGGGCCCAGGAATGGCCAACCCCCATCGGGGGCAGACCTCGCCTGGATGTTCCCCCATTAGGGCTGGCTCTTCCTTGAGGTGGAGCCCAGGGCCTGAAAGGGGAGAGACAGGGCATGATGAACCTAACAGCTAGCTGGCACCTCCCAGGCTCTCCAGCCCCCTGCCCGCCTGCCCGCCCACCTTACCGGGGCTATTCGGCCACCTGGACACCCGTACAGTTCTCTTTGCTTTCTGAGGTGATGGCCAAGTATTCCGAGCTGTGGGGACAAAAGCCAGTGTCCAGCGACCCCATCGTCAGTCTGGCCCATCCCCCCATGGAGACTGATGAGGGTTGAGGTCTCTGTTCCCCAGGGGCACAAGGGTCAGAGAGAAGAGGCGGCGGCAGGCTGGACCCTAGGGATCCAAGAGGAGCCCAGGCTGGAGGTCTGAGTCCTGAATGTGGGGGAGGAGGGGTTCTGGGGGTCTAGACTCCTAGGTTGCCAAGGGGTTGAGGTCTGAGTCTGAGGAAGCAGCGAGTAGGGGGCTCAGACTCCTGGGTCCCGGCAGATAAAAAGGGCTAGGGCCTGGAGTCGTGTATCTCTGGGGCAGAGGATGCCAGGCCTGAGCTCTGGATCCTAACAGAAGTGAGGGCTGAAAGAGTCTGAGCACAGAGGGGCGGGGACCCAATCGCAGCCTCACCCCATCTCGGGCACCAAACGGTCCCCTCTGGGGAGGACTGGCAGATGGTGCCTGGGTCACTTCCCCACCCACCTCCCCACTCAGCCCATGCTCCCCTCTGGGAAGCACTAGGCGTCCTGGGCCATTTCTCCCCTTCTCAGGACCCCACTCACGCATTCTCTTGTGCAGCAGCCTCCGTGGCAGCAGCGATCTTCTTGTAGCAGTAAACCATTTCTGCCACGAGCCAGATGGTCAACACCACGATGAGCACGTACATCATGATCTCGGACACGATGGACGCCATGTCTCTGTTGGCTGCAGGGACCAGGCAGGGTCAGGTGGCAGCCTGAGTGTGTCCTGAGTTTGCTGCGCAAGCCTGGGCAAGTGGCTTGACCTCCCTGGGCCTTGTCTGCAAATGAGGCCATGCTCTCCCCCTAGAGGCATCATTGTTACTGTGGTTCTTAATAATTGGCCTTGGAAGAGCTTTCCGATCGCCCTGAACCCGTCTCCCTGTGTAACTCAAGGGTGTCTCCATGTCATACAGGTAACTGTAAGTGCTCCAGAGCCGAAGCTCGGCAATGAGAAGGCTCAGGTTCAAATCCTGGCTCTGCCACTTGCCAGCTGTGTGGACTTGGGCAAGTGACTCAGCCTCTCTGTGTCTCAATTTCCCCACCTGTAAAAAGTTGATAATCACAGTATCTCCTTCATGGAAGTGTTGTGAGAATTAAATAAGCTTTTAAAACCCTTATAATAGTGCTTGACGGATAGAGAGCACTTGATACATATTTACTATTATCAATATCATCACTGTTATTATTGGGGTGAAACAGCATAGTAGTTAATAGTAGGGCTCTGGAGCCAGACTGTTAGGGTCCAAATCTTATCTCTGCCTTTGCTGTGTGACCACAAACAAATGACTCCACCTTCTGAGCCTCTCTATTCCCCTGCTGTAAAAATAAGGATGATAATACTCATGCCTTCTCACAGGGTTGCTGGGAAGAGGAAATTAGTTAACATCTGTAACATGCGTGGATGTGCCCACAGTCAGCACTGCCTAAGCGCTGGCTATTCGGTGACGTTTTCCGGAAACCCTCTATCCTTTCCACAGCCCTGGCTCTTGCCAATGTCAGATTCCTTTCATGGAGCCTAAATTTAAACTGTAAAAGGAGCATGTTCGGCCAGGGGACCAGAACGCAAGCCCATGGTGGCGTCCTTGGCCGGATTTCACAGGTGTCCACCCCGCATCCCCAGCTCTTCCTCCTGGATGGCTGGGACCTCATTTTCCCCGCTGTTCCCACGTGGTCTTCCTGCCTAGGTGTGTGCTCAGTTGCTTAGTCATGTCCGACTCTTCACAACCCTATGAACTGTAGCTCGCCAGGCTCCTCCGTCCATGGGATTTTCCAGGCAAGAACACTGGAGCGGGTTGCCATTTCCTCCTCCCCTGGGAGTGGGCGCTTTCTGCTGTTCCACCCAAGGCAGATGGTACCAAGGCTTTCTGGGCCACAGGGAGGGGGGTGCAGGGTCCGATGCTTCTCCCCTGCTTCCCGGCAGGAGGAGCTGGGGACAGGACTCCACACCTCACCCGTTTGTTTGTTCGCTTGTTCTTTCACTCCAGAGATACCCTGAATGTGTCTCCTGCGGTGAAAGCATGCTCTCGCCCGGGCTCTGTCCTGAGTTCTTTACCTGAACATCTCCCTGACTCTGAAACAACCCCAAGGATACAGAGAGTCCAGGCTTCCCATGTCAGCTGACCTCCAGAAGCACAGAGTTGAATACATGTTGGATAAAGCTCAGTGGTAAAGAATCTGCCTCCCAGTGCAGGAGACATAAGGGATGTGGGTTTGATCCCTGGGTTGGGAAGATTCCCTGGAGTAGGAAATGGCAACCCACTCTAGTATTCTTGTCTGGGAAATTTCATGGACAGAAGAGCCTGGTGGTTGGGCTACAGTCCATGGGGTCACAAAGAGTCAGACATGACTGAACACACACACAAGCAAGCCTGGATAAAACTCAGTAATCAGAATTCTCACCCCTGCTCCTGGAACTCACCAACCAAATGGATTAAGTAAACTGGTATCCTGCTCTCCCAATCAGATTAGGACGGTGGCAGGTACGGCTCTGTAGGCCATCTGCAGGACAAGTTTACTGAGGACTTCCCTGGTGGCTCAGACCGTAAAGAATCTGCCTGCAATGCAGGAGACTTGGGCTCAATCCCTGGGTTGGAAGATCCCCTGTGAATGGCTACCCATTACAGTATTCTTGTCTGGAGAATTTCACAAACAAAGGAGCCTGGCGGGCTACAGTCCACGGTGTCGCAGTCAGACACGACTGAGCAACTTTCACTTCACTTCTTCAGAGAGGAGAAAGTGCCAGGCAAGGATGTACAGCCAGGACTGCACTCAAAGCCAGGAATCAACTCCAAGTGGAACTGATTGCAGGGTCCGAGCTCTTATCTACTCTTAAAAGCTCCAGCAGCCAAAGAGAGACTTAGAAATGGCCATGGTATGTCCAGGGCATTCTCCATCAACCCACAGACATCTCAGGAGGCAGGGCTGTCATCCACCCCCCTCACTTCACAGATGAGAAGCTGAGACAGAGCGGTCACACCCGGGAGCAGAGGCAGTTTCTCTAAGGGGGCCTTTGATTTCTTCAAAATCCCTGAATTTTCTGAGAGCTTCCCCTGCCTGACCCCAGGGGCAGATCTGAAGCCCCGGCCTGCACGCCTATGGGCTGGATGTCTCGCCAGCCTCAGTCACCACTGCACTTCCCCATCTGCTCCCTTCTTACTGGGTGTGTCCAGACAGAATAAGCCTTCCTGTCCCCAGATGCCAGCCCCACACCCTGGTGGGAGACACCCAGATGCTTCCTACCATCTTCTGCACCCCTCCTAGCTCAGTGAAGGCCTCATCTCCAGCACCCACTGCTACCCCCTTTGGAAACGACTCAGTTCATTACTGAGGGGTCATGACCAGGAGGCAATACCGACTGATAGATAATGTTGAAATGGCAGTAAGACAGTAGCTTATGATAAAGAAGAGAGCAATGGCTACTGATGCTAACAATACAATAATACCACGGGGAATGAAACGCCATAGAGTGACACACAATGTTAAAAATACTACAAAATGAGCAAGGATGCTGAATACATACCAGATAAAATTTTTTTAAATACTATGACATGACTGATAATATTTTAGAACATATAGCATGGTGACTAAGGATTAAAAAATGATAATATGGTGGATAATATTAAAAATACTCTGGGATGATGGATTATAATTTAAAAAAATATTGTTCTTATGTTTGGTGTTTGGTAACATGAAAACACTATAGCATACAGTATAACATAACATACTATATCACAGTGGGTAAGGTTAAAAAAGCAGGACTATAATATGGTGGATTAAAAAACACTGGGGTATGGTGGATGGTGCAAAAAATACAGGCTCTGGGAAGATAACAGAAATAGTCCTATATTACATAAATATAAGTCCATGCGTGCTAAGTCACTTCAGTCGTGTCCAACTCTTTGTGACCCTATGGCCTATAGTCCACCAGGCTCTCTGTCCATGGGATATCCCAGACAAGAATACTGGAGAGCATTGTTATTCTCTTTCCAGGGGATCTTCCCAACCCAGGGATGGAACCTGAATCTCTTGTGTCTCCTGCACTGGCAAGCGGGTTCTTTACTACTAGCGCCAGTTGGCAAGCCCAATTAAATGTAAGTCCTGCATCATGTAAATATAAGCCTCCCACATACACTGGGAAGCAATATAATGTGGTAGATAATGTTAAAAAAAAAAAAAAAAAAATAGAGGCTTTTCTGGGACCTGGGCATGCCTGAGCCCAGGCTCCACCACGCTGGGGAAGATAGCATCATGAGCAAGGGCTGAGCCACAAGATGGAAAGAACTTGGGTGCCCAAAGGGCATCCAGGAAACTTCCTACCCGCTGACCCTTCACCCGTCATTTTGGAGATGGGACTGACCCAGACTTTGTTAAGCCACAGTATTCGGGGGTGTCTTTTTCATAACTCCTCCACCGTCACCCAACTCAGCAGGGCAGGGCTCCATCATCGAGGTCTGTGGGTGGCCACCCACCCAGCATCATGACCTACACCAAAGAGTCACTCAGACATGTCTCCTGAATTGAATTCTGCTAGATCACTTTGCTAATACACGTAAAAATGCTAATTACCAACAGGAACCCACAGGCTCTGGATGACAGCAGAGCATAGTGAATCAAGCCAAGAATAAAAACAACAGTCATACAGGTTTGGCTGGGTTCAAATCCAGGTCACAGCTCTGTGACCTTTGCCTTGTAACCTTACCTCCCTGAGCCTCGGTTTCCCCATCTGCTAAATGGGGATAAGAAGAGCCTCTACGCCAGAAAGTGGGTTGTTTCTTCGTTGCTAAGTCATATCCGACTTTTGCGACCCTGTAGACTGTGACCTGCCAGGCTCCTCTGTCCATGGGATTTCCCAAGCAAGAATACTGGGGTAGGTTGCCATTTCCTTCTACAGGGGATCTTCCTGACCCAGGCATCGAACCTGCATCTCCTACATTGCAGGTAGATTCTTCACTGTCTGAGCCACCAGATGGTGGGTGGGAGGATTCAGTGAGGGACTTCATACAGGACGATGAGGCCAGCCCCCGTCTTGGGGAAGCGGGGCACCAACGCACATGGCCCGTGATGGTGGCATGTACTGATGGCCCCTTGGGACTCACCTGCCATGCTCTTTGGAAGCCCAAGGTCTGGGATAGCTCCCTGACTCTCTAGGCCAATGGCCCCTGGGGCCCTGGAAAATTCCCATTTACGCCCAATCAGAAGATGGTTCAGGGAAGGAGTCCAAAGCAGTTGAAGCCAAAATGATGAAAAATCATTCAAAACACACCTTAGATCTTTGCTGCTCAGCGTGGCCCCAGACCTGCAGCCTTGGCCTCATTTGAGACAGACTCCTGGGCCCAACACAGATCTGTCGAGTCAAGATCCAAACAACAGGACGACCGCATATGGTAGAATTTGAGGAGCCCCGCCACAGGTGACACCACTGATTTCCTGCCCCAGGTGACACAGTGAGGCAGGACTAAGGCTGTTGACAATCGGAAGCACCACGACCATGGCCCCTGTGTGCCGAGGCCCTGCTGTGACAGACACACCAGCCTCGGACACCCAGCATCTCACTCCATCCTCCCCACCTCTCCCACGACATCAGCATGGCTCCAGCGATACACCGAGAGAGAGACACCATTATCACCTGTCTCCTACAGGACGATACTCAGGCTCAGAGACAGGGAGGCACCCGCCGGGGTTCACAGCGCAGGAGGCAGAGCTCAGCTCTGCACTCAGCACTTCCGTGGGAGAGGCCCGGCATGACCTCTCCGTGGCTGAAGGGAAGTGGGGGCTGGAACTGGAGTCCAGGCGAGAGGTGCTGCCTCCACCCCCTGCTGCCTCCACCCCCTGCTGCCCAGGCACTGAGCCAGCCCGTCCATCCACGCCCCCCCCCCCCACCGCTTCCGCCATCTGTCCCTCCATCTGGCTGCCCGGGGGCCCGACTCACCTTTGTCCACCACCTCAAGGTGGATCTTTTTGACGACGCTGGTGTTGTGCTCGTAGTTGTCGAAGAAGAGCAGGCGGTACACGTGGCACTCGTAGTCGCCCGAGTGGTTGTAGGTGACGTTGGTGATGAAGATGGACAGGTCCTGCAGGTCCTTGGTGCCCCGGCTGCCGTTCCACACCACGCGGCCCTCAAAGCGTTCATCCTCTTCCAGTTGCAGCACCTCGTTTTCATAGCGCAGGATCTGGGGGCAGTGGGCGCGGGGTCACTGCCGGCCACCCCCGCCCCACCGAGACCTCTATTCTGCCCCTCATTCTGACACACAGACACAGAAGGACCCAGACTGTGCCCGAGCCCTGACACACACACGCCGCTGCCCCATCCTTGGCCATCCTCCGGAGCCCCCATTCAGCCTTTCTGGTCTTCATTCTCTACCATCTTGCCCGGCCCCCAGACACACTCCCCAGGCAGGGCGAGAGACAGCCCAATTCTGGCTGCTGTAGACTTCAATTCTCTGGAAGGCCCTCAAAAAGTTTATGGAACCCCCTCCTATGCAATTAAAAACACAGCGAAAAGGAGGTCAAAAACTTCTGTTTCCTTCCATGATAACAATCTGAGGCATTTTTTGCTGGTATAAAATAATTCCGATGACGTATATTTTGTGACAACTGTGTGCCAGGTGCAGGAACTCAATTCTCACACCAGCCTCAGAGCTGGAGACTACCTGCTCCCCCTTCTTTACAGAGGAGGCAATGAAGGTTCAGAGAGGTTCAACGGCTTGCCCAAGGTCACCAGCCAGTCCTGGTGGAGCTGGCATGTGGATCCAGGTCATCAGAAAGGGCACAAATTCGCAAGCCCAACTGGAACCCTGCTCCCCGTCACTAGCTCCCACACAGATGCCCACCCTCCTGTGCCAGGAGCCCACCCACCTTGACAAACTCCTCTGTGCCCTTCTGGCGGAAAGTCCACTCGGTGAAGGTCTCGGCGGTGGTCTCACTGCGGCGCTTGCAGGAGATGCACAGGATTTTGAAGGTCATCCCGTACACGGCCTCGGTCTCCGAGTCCACCTCCACGCAGCCCCCCCAGGCCGAGGACACTGCAGGGACAGTGGGCTCAGGTCGAGCCGGGGCACCCATCACCCTTGGCAATGCCAGGCTCACTGGCTGACAGCTCTCAGGCCCCTTGGAAGCCATCTGGTTCCCCTTGATTACGATCAGGAATAGCCAGAACCAGGCTCGGAGCCTGGCCCTGACACCAGCTACATGCCCTTGATGAGTCCCTCATCCTCTCTGATTGCCCCTGTAAATAGTGAGGGAAACGACTGTCTTTCTTCTGGAGGTGGCTGGGCAGGTTCTTTAAGGCAGGTAAGGCTGCAGGAGACCTGATACATTGTGTGTGCGCTCAGTCGTGTCCGACTCTTTGCAACCCCACGGACTGTAGCCCACCAGGCTCCTCTGTCCATGGGATTTTCCAGGCAAAAATACTGGAGTGGGGTGCCATGCCCTTCTCCAGGGGCTCTTCCTGACCTAGGAATCGAACCCGGGTCTCCTGCATTGCAGGCAGATTCTTTACTGTCTGAGCCACTAGGGAAGCCCATGGTACACTGGATGCCCCCAAGCAACAGGGCTGTTACTGTGGTCAGTAACTTAGAGTCTGTGCTACCCAAGTACCCCTTTCTCAGGAGGCCACTTGTCCAAGATATTGCAGTGTCTAGGTGGTGGGACCAGAATTCCAGTGGCGTTAGAAATTCAAGGTGGCAGCGTCAGTTCTACCAGCATTGATGGCACTCTAAGATCAATCAGCCCCAGACAAATGGGTTGGGAGAAGCCAAGGCCTCAGAGAGGGAGGTGGGCACTGGATCCAGGGCAGAAAAACACCTCAGCCCTGCTCCCCAGTCCCGTAAGTTCCTGACATCCACCCCCTCCTATCTTCTCCTGCCTCAGTCCCCGCTTCTCCCAGGCTCCTCACTTCCTGAAGCCAATCCCACTCCCATCATCTTCTCAAAACTCTCTGAGCTCTTTCCCGCCACAGGGCTTTCGCATCCCCAGCAGATTCCAGTCCGTTTGAGTCCCTCATCCTCATTCTTACCTGCCTCCTCCTTCCTGCTCACTATCTCGTGCTGTCTTTCCAGCTCCGAGGCTTTTCCTTTGCCCCCCATCCTTTCCTCTATTAATCGGGGTTTTCTGTCCTCCTCCTCTGCTGTCTCTTTCCATCCCCCTGAGCGCCTCAGTCTTTGTCGCCCCCTCTTTATCTCTCTCAGGGATCTCTCCGAAGGCCCCACTTTGTATCTTCATCTCAGGCTCAGACACCCTCTCCTGCTCTCCATCTCGCCCTGCACCTTTCCCTGTCCTTTTAAAACTCCCATCTCTCCCTGTGTCTACCCGTGTCTCTTATCTCTTCCTGCCTCGCTCAAGTTTTTCTCTCTCCACCGCTCAGATCCCTAACTTTGGCATACTCTACACCCCTCTCTCTATCTCCCCCCTCACTTTCCAGCTCCCCAGTCTCCCAGAGGAGCACTCAGGAGTACTTCTGTGTCCCTCGCCGCTGCTTCCCTTCCGTCTCTCTGTCTCTCTCTGCTCTCTCTCTCTCTCTCTCTCGGTCTCTCAGTCCCAATCTCCGGGCGCCGCCTCCCCCCCTCCCACCTCCCGCGGCTGTAGGTGTCACATTGCAGCCTGCGGGGCTCTCCGGGAGCAGCTGACTCCGCGTTTCCTCGCCCCCGGCTGGGCGCCCGCAGCCGCCGAGCCGTGCCAGCCCGGCCCTCGCCCGCTCGCGCCCACCCGCACCTCTGCGCCCTCCCGAGCCCCGCTCCCCGCGCGCACAACTTCTGAAGCGGACTTAGCCGGGCCGGGGGATTGGGTGCGGACGGCCCTCGCCCGCGGCCCAAAGTCCCGAGAGCGAATCCCGCGGCCCGGCCAGTGTGCCGGCCATGCCCCCGCCGCGCGCGCCCCCCGCGCACTCACCCAGTGCGGCGCCGACCACGAAGGCCAGCAGCGTCCCCATGGCTGCGCTGCGCCCCCCTCCCAGGCCGCCGGTATTAATAGCGGGACGAGAGGCGGCGGGACCCGGCGGCGGTTAGAATGTCCCCGGGAGCGCGCGGGCGCAGCAGCTGCGGCTCTGGGACCGGCTAGGGGGGAGGGGGGGCGCGGCCCCCCCGCTCCGGTTACCGCCGGGGGCCCAGCCCCGGGGCCCGGCGTCCGGGCATCCCCGCCGCGCGGGCGGCGGCCGCTGCTCGGGCTGCTGCGTTGGCGCGCGCAGCCGGACACATCCGCCAGGTGCGCGGACCCCGGCCCCGCTCCGGCTCGGGCGCGCTAGGGCGCGGGCCGCGGTCTCCTGCGCACTGCAGCGGCGGCGGCAGCGGCGGCCACGGCAGGGAGGAGGGAGAGGGAGGGGGCGGGATGAATCACTGCGGGGGGAGGGCGCGGCTGCCCAGCCTTTGCCGCAGCGGCCCGGGAGGTGCCCGCCGCACCGGCCTCTCCCGGTCGTGGCGCAGGGACCGCGGCTTCGGGCGTGGGGCGCGTGGTCTGGGCGTCGGACACCTCCAGACTCCGGGGACCCCCAGATGCGGAGTCTGGGAAAGGTGACCCCTCCTTAGAGTCAGAAGAGGGCTTGGAGGACGGTTTGAGGGCAGGGCTCCGGACTTTAAATTATGGAGGTCATCCCCCTGGAATCTCCAGGGGAACCTGGCAGGAACCTCCTGGTGACCTCCCCTCGGACCCCGGGCACTCAGGCCTGGAGGTCACTGTGTTGGAACCCAAGTGGGCTTGGGGGGTGTCAGCCTAGGGCTACCCATAATACTCCAGACCCCTCCCAAGCAGGAGGGACACCCTGGATCCAAACCATAGAGGCTGCTCTGCTCTGGGTACTAGAGGTGCCACGTTTCTAAAAAAGGACCCTTCGTGACCCCACTACCCTCTGTCTCTGACGTCATCTTCTACTCCTCCCCCTGCGCCCCCCGCCCCGCCGTCGAGGCCCGTGCTGTTTCCAGCCCACCAAGCTCCTTCCCACCTCAGAGCCTTGGTCCTTCCTCACCTCTGCTTGGACCACTCTTCCCCTAGGTGACCCCAGGGCTGACTTCCTCCCCTCCTGCAGCTCTTGGCTCTAACATCAACTTCATCAGGCCCTCTGTCCGCTCAGGACAAACTGCCTCCACCATCCCTTACTTGACCTCCTTACCAGTTTTTTTCCTCACAGCAGTTGTCACTACCTGACATTATACTCTTCTTTATATGGTTCCTCCATTCACCTCTTGTCCTTCCAACCCTGGAGAACAAGCTCCCCCAAGGTAACAGCACTGTCCTCTGCACCACTGCGTCTCCAGTACCTTCACCTGTGCCTGGCATCTTGTAGTGTTGTGTTAGTTGCACAGTTGTGTCCGACTCTTTGTGACCCCAGGGACTGTGCCCGCCAGGCTCCTCTGTCCATGGGATTTCCCAGGCAAGAATACTGGAGTGGGTTGCCATTCCCTTCTCCAGGGGATCTTCCCAACCCAGGGGTCAAACCCAGGTCTCTTGCACTGCAGGAAGATTCTTTACCATCTGAGCCACCCAGGGAAGCCCTTTGTCACATTGTAGGTGCTCAATATTTGTCAAGGGAATAAATAAGTACCAGTGCTAGAGCCCTGCTGTATGCTGGGTCCACTTCTTCCTCCACAAGCATGTATACAGCAAGTTCTGTTATTAATCTGCATTTTACAAACTGGGAAACTGGGGCTGGGAGAGGGCCATTCCCTTGCCTAGGGTCACGCAGCCAGCCTCAGGTGGGTCTGGAATTCTGCCCGAATGGCAGGTAACTTGTCTGCTAAATGAAAAGAATGAGGATAGGGGCTCTTTCGGGACCACAGTGGGGGACTTTTGGCTGAGGGCTGCTCTTCAGGTCCTGACCTTCAGTTCTAGATAGGGTGAATTTCCAGACTCTCCCCAGCCCAACTTTGCCAGGCAAGAGGAATCAAGGGTGGGGCTGGCCCAGGGCAGAGGGAGAGGAAGCCAGGGACACCAGACACTTTTGTGGTCTGGGCCTTTGTGCCAGCACTTCCTGGGCTGTGAAATTCCCCTGCAAAAAATAACTCTCTTGCTGTTCCGGTCCGTCCTGTCAGGGGTGGCAGGCAGAGGCACAGTAAGGACAGGCCTTAGGCACCACACAGGGGCACCTGCAAACTGATGTTCACTGAGCACCTACTATGGGCTTATGCCATTCTAAGCATTTTACTATTAACTCATTTAATTCTTCCTACAAGATGAGTGTTACCATTATTCCCATTTTACAGGTGTGGAAAACTGAGGCACAGGATTGGTAATTTGCCTCAACCGCTAGCTAGATAGGATAGGCTGGCTCTGTCGTTTACCATTTGTGGTCCATTCTGCCCCATCCAGCCCCTCCTTCAGTCCTCTGCCCCAAACCATCAATTAAGATTCTTACAGCCTGTGACCTGTCAGAGGTCTCTTTTTACCCTTCCTCATTCACTCTGGAACCAGAACAGGATTTGAGTGAAACAGACCTGGGTTCTACCTGGACCAGAAGTTTTGCCTCTAGGCTCATTTCTGAATCGGTAAGATAGGGTCCAGCGGCCTCAGCTTCTGGTGTGGGGGGCCTTTGTATCTGAAGGTGGAAACACCAGGGGCTAGGCCTTGCCTCTCTGCTGAGTGGTGCCAGGCATGTAACTATTTGTCTCCATCTCATGGTGTAACTGGGAGAAGGCAATGGCACCCCACTCCAGTACTCTTGCCTGGAGAATCCCATGGACGGAGGAGCCTGGTAGGCTGCAGTCCATGGGGTCACTAAGAGTTGGACATGACTGAGCGACTTCACTTTCACTTTTCACTTTCATGCATTGGAGAAGGAAATGGCAACCCACTCCAGTGTTCTTGCCTGGAGAATCCTAGGGATGGGGGAGCCTGGTGGGCTGCTGTCTATGGGGTCGCAGAGTCGGACACGACTGAAGCGACTTAGCAGCAGCAGCAGCATGGTGTAACTGAGAATTAAATGAACATTTGGGTTTGCTAGTGACTCAGATGGCAATGCATGAGACGGGGGTTTGACCCCTGGGTCAGGAAGATCCCCTGGAAAAGGAAATGGCAACCTACTGCAGTATTCTTGCCTGGGAAATCCAATGGGCAGAGGATCCTGGTGGGCTATGGTCCCTGGGGTTGCAGAGTCAGACACAACTGAGCAACTAATACTTCAGACCTTGGCACAGAGTCTGATACATACTTGGTCCTCACTATATGACTTACTTTTTTCCTCCCCCCGATTTTTTTCTGCCATAATAGTAACCTTTATTGAATATTTACTCTGTGCAGGCCCTGTTTCAAGTAGCCACCTTTATTAATTCCTTGAATCTTTATAGAGTGGTTCTCAAAATGAGGTCCCTAGACATTCAGCATGGACATCACCTGGGAACTGGTTGGCAGTGCAAGACCTCAGCAGACTCATGGCAGGTGGGCTGAGTCTCCAACTGAGGGTGGAGTCCAGCTTTCTGCTTTTTAAGAGTCCTCCAGGAGATTCTGATGCAGCTAAAGTTCGAGAAAACTCACTTCTAACAATCCCGAAAGACCGGTGCTATTCTTTGTTTTTCTTGGCCACGCTGTGAGGCATGCAGAATCTTTGTTCCCTGACCTGGGCTCCCACCTGCACCTTCTGCAGTGGGAGCATGGAGTCTTAGCCACTGGACCACCAGGGAAGTCCCTGACTGGTGCGATTCTTATGCTCACTGCACAGAAGAAACTGAAGCTCAGAGAGGCTGAACTGCTCCGGGCGACATGCCTGCTAAGTATCAGAGGTAGGATAGAGCCAGGCCACCAGTTTGTCCTTGAAGCCCCCACACTAGACCTTGATGGTGCAAAGCTGCTTAGGAATCCCAGGTCACGTCGGTGTCTGTGGCCCCAGAAAATGGATCGTACGCCCCTCCTACCACAGCGGGATCAAAGTGTAACAGGAGGCTCTCACCACTCCCAGGGCCCTGCAAGGACAATCACAGCCATTTCCAACCTTTTATTGGGGCTCTGTCAGCCCCAAATAAATATAATACATTAAACCCAGAGCTGAGGGAATCATGTACCCCAGGAGATGCCCCACAACCCCAGACGGGCACAATAAGTTAGTGGGGGGCCTGCCAAAGGCTGGGCCAGCTCCCTGGCAGGGCAGGCGACGGCAGCTGGACTCCCACACGCTGGTCTAAAGTGCATCTCGGTTCTCTGGTCCCCGTGTCTGTGTGGCCCCTGGCCCGGCCACCGGGAGGGGGTGGGCGGGAGGTTCCCGGTGCTCACACTGTGCCAGCAGTGGCCACCGAGCCTCTGTGTCTATCTGTCCTTTTAGGAGGATGGCCGTGTGTCCTCAGGAGAAGCTGTCGTCAGGCTGTGGCTGGGAGTCGAAGGGAGGGTCTGAGACAGTGATGCCTTGATGTAGCTTCTCCAGTGAGAACTTCATCTGTGGGGAGAGGTGGGCAGAGTGGGGGGTAAGTGCTGGTAGGGGTGATACACCCCCACCATCCTGCAGCTGAGGAACTGAGCAAGGTCCAGAGAGGCCAAGGTCAGCCTGTGCTGAGAGAGGAGCCTTTCCGTATCCAGTCTGACTTCTCACAGAAAGAGAGAGAAATGGTTGGATGGTATCACCGACTCAATGGACATGAGTTTGAGCAAACTCCAGGAGATAATGAAGGACAGGGAAGCCTGGCCTGCTGCAGTCCATGGGGTCGCAAAGAGTTGGACATGACTGAGCGACTGAACAACAAACAACCAAGGCAGCACGTGGAAGGGGCCCAGACGGCCTGGGTTCAAGCCATTTTATGGGGTAACCTTGGGCAAGCCCCTTAACCATCCCAGGTCCCTCAGCTGAGACACTAGTCAGTAATATTCCTACATCATAGGATTACTTCGGGGATCTCCTGGGTGTATGCCTAGGACCTGGCAGACAGAGTGTTGGGTGCATGTTAGCGAGTCTTACTCCCTGCCATGCGACCTTGGAATGTCTCTGTTCCTGTCTGTTACATGGCAGGGGGTGGGAGGCGTGGAGTGATAACAAGAGCATCCCCCTCGAAGGCTGGCCATGAGAAACAAATCAGTTGGTCATTTTAGCTCTTAGAACCGTCTGGCTTAATCAATGTCTGCTGTTAGAGTTAATTTGTGTAGTCAATTCCATGCCCTTGGCAGAGGAATATAATCAGAACTGAATTCAGGATGGGAAGGCCCTGACCTCCTGTCTCTGAGCGATGGCACACCAGCCTCGATGATCCCTCATCCCTGTCCTGCACAGCCCTTCCCCTTCCTCCTAGCATGATTTCAGGGTGCAATGAGGCCCCTAAAGGTGGACCTTGGCATTACGGTTCAGAGTGACCAGAAAGGACTTTTAGCATCACCCAGCAACCTGGGCTGTGATGCCCTTGGGCACCCAGTCAAGGCCAGATGCTCCCCAGCGCCTGGCACCTGTGCTGACCCACCACATTTATTGAGCACCTGCTTTGCAGGATCCCACTAATAACAGCAAACATAGGCAAGGTGTTTACGTGAGCTGGACGCTACTCACAGGCTAACTCCTTTCTAGTTAAAACTATTTTCTGGCCACACTCCACAGCATGTGGGGCCTTAGTTCCCTGACCAGGGATCGGACCCACAGCCCCTGCAGTGGGAGCTTGTAGTCTTAACCATTGGACCTCCAGGGAAGTCCTGGATGCTAACTCCTTCAATCCTCCTGGCAGCCTTTGGAGTAACACTGATTATCATCCCATTCACAGAGGAGGAAGCCAAGGCCCCAGCCGTGAAGTCATTGGCACAAGGTCACAGGTCAGACTTTGAACCTGGCTGTCTGAATAGACACTGCCAGGAAACTACAGTTGGTGTCTGGGGCAACCCCTCCTGGAAATGAGATCCCTAACTTTTGGAGAACCTCTTTCCCACCCTCACATGATCCCTTAGTCACCTTACAGGCAGGAAGGGGTTCGGGGACTAAGCCTCGTCTACCCCTGGCTTCTGTGCCTGGTTGGGGGATGGGCACGTGACCCAGTAGCCAGTGAGAATGAGCTCCTTCCTTTGGCTGCTACCTTGGAGCTGCAGGTACCACCTTGGTCAACCTGGGATGCCCCGGAAACAAAGCCAGCCCTGGGGGTGGGCAGAGTCAACAGAAGGTAAGAAAGACCGATCCTGATTACTGCTGGGTGGCTGGATCCAGCCATGCCTGAAGTCAAGACATCCTGGACTTCTTCCCCAGGATGAGAAGCAATAAATTCTATCTTCCATCTCACTGATTTCTCTATCAACCCTGGGAGGTGAGGACTATGAATGGCTTCCTCATTTAACACAGGAGGAAAGCGAGGCCCGGATGCATTATGCCGCATCTCGGGACATGACTGCAGGACCCCACAGCCCACGCCGCACCTCATCCAGGAGCTCCACAGAAGCCCGCAGGATCTGCCTCCACTTGTGCACCTCGACGCTGTGGAACTGCTTCTGCAGGGCCAGGATCTCCGCCCACTCCGTGGCCGTCTGGGGGAACTTACTGTGGGGAAGACAGGGCCCAAGTGGGGTCTTGGCCTCCCCCACACCTCCCCAAGCTCCCAAGCCCCCGGGGCTACCCACTCACCCCTTGGACAGGGCCAGACTGTGCCAGGACTCAAAAGTGTGAGCTGTCCTCTCCAGGGACCAGAGGCGGTAAAAGAGGAGGACGTTGAGGGCAATGAGGACGATGAGGCTGGGGAGATGAGGTCATAGGTCAGGGGTCAGGATACCAACGCTCCCACAAGTGGGCGGGCTCCCACAAGTGGGGGGCACCCACTTGACCATGCCTTGAAGGGGCACCATGACTAGCCCTCTTTCCAGAGGAGGAAAACCAAGACTCAGACAGGGTGACTGACATGCCTGGGATCACACAAGCCAAAGCCAGGGTTCAAACCCAGGCTAGCCTGACGCCTGAGCCCTTAACTGCTGCTCCAGTCAGCTTGCTGGGGGAGCCGGGGGCATGGAGTACGGAGAAGGGGTTGCAGCTCGGGGCTGAGACACAGGGGAAGGGAGGGCAGGACACAGGACCCTACCTCACACAGATCCTGAGAAGGCAGAGAGAGGGGGGAGACAAAGAGATGAGAGCTGCTCAGCCTGTCTTGGCCACACCTTGACCCCCAACCCCAGCAGCCCCAAGCTGAGCACACCACACAGCCCCTCATGGACCGCTGTTACTGGCCATCCGAGGCCCAGAGGCTGAGCACGAGGCCGATCTCTCACTGCCCATGATCTGGCAGGAGCATGGATCTCATTTCCATTTCCTCAGAGTGCCCTGCTCCCAGCCCAGGCCTCTGTACATGTGGGACCCCCCTACCAGGCCAGGATACCCCCAGGCAAGGCCTGTGTGCAAGTGGGTCCCCCAGCCCAGGCCTCTGTGCAGGTGGGTCCTCCAGCCTAAACCCACTGTGGGTGGGGGGTGGTCTCAGCTCAGAGTCCTCTGCTTTCCCCAATGACCCACTGGCTGGCCTGGAGGAAGCCTTCCCCGGCCTCCCAAGGCTTCCCTGTCAGCCTCGCCCATTCCCTCCATCACAACCTCATCCCTCTGATCT
The DNA here is from genome assembly GCA_935064755.1 of Tragelaphus eurycerus. Taxonomy (NCBI): domain Eukaryota; kingdom Metazoa; phylum Chordata; class Mammalia; order Artiodactyla; family Bovidae; genus Tragelaphus; species Tragelaphus eurycerus. Next base: position 11,959,962 of record CAKXYN010000020.1, read on the forward strand.
GGTGCCAGACCTGTCTCGCCTCAGGACTTCTGGTCAGTACCGTGACCCTCGTGTCACACAGCTCAGGGCTCAGCACAGAAAACCTGAAACCTCCACGCGTAAACCTCTCCTGGCTCACCTAACTCCACCTCTCCTGGGAGCCTGTTCCTCCAGCTCCCTGGGCGAGGCCACACCCCCTCTGACCACTGCCCCCAGAGCCCCAGGGTTTCCATCTCCCTGCGGGGACTACCTCTCCTTGACAAACTGAGCGATACAAACTGAGGAGCCCTCCTGGGTGCATCCCAAACATCACCTCCTTAACCCTTGCTGTGGGGTGAGCCCACGCTCCCACATAAGCAGAGACCCAGACAGGCCAAGCACTGGCCCAGGGTTGCACAGCCAGGGTGCAGATCCAGGCCTATCCAATCCCCCCAAGCCCGGGCCCCTTACTCACACAATGCTGATGAGAACCAGGGCGCTGGGGGTGCCCGCCCCGGGGCCCTGGTCCATAGATGGTTCCGAGAAGCGGGAGCTGAGGGAGCCTGTTGGGGAGCAACTCCAAGTCAGATGGACTCATCTCTACTCACCCCAGCCAGGCCCCCAGCCCTCCTCCCCAGCCCCTCACCAGGCCTGACAGAACGCACCCGAGGTGTGCATGCCAGTCCGGGCACAGGGGTCAGGGTCCGGGTGCGGGGTCCCATCACCGTGAGCCCTCCAGCTCAGAGGCCGCTTCCGCCGGCGCAGGCCAGACAGCAAGCCCCGCGCGTCCTTCCCGCCTTCCTCCAGGGACAGCTTCTCGGCCTTGGCGAGCTCTCGCTCTGCGGACACAGGAGAGGGCTCTGCACGGCCGGCCCGGCCTGGCCCTGACCCTGGCTGTGGCCCGCCCGGCCCCTGCCCCCTACCCAGGTGGTGGAAGTAATCTTCAATGCCGCTCCATGAGTTCTTCTCAATGAGGGACTTCACGAGGCTCCAGGGCTGCTTCCGGTAGCGGATCTCGGAGGACACCCTGGGGAACAGGGCCGGTGGTGGTGGTGGGGGGTGGTCAGGGGCTGACTGCAGCCTTGCTGTCCCATTCCCCAGGGGGTGAGTGCCCTCTTCTAATTCAGAGAGGGCCCCATGTTACCCACACACAAAACAGACACCCCACCCGCAAGGGTTCCCTGTGATCCCCACACAACACCCCACTCAGCCCAAAGCCCCTTCTCTGTCCACACCCGCAACCGTGGCAGATCTCCCACCTCCCACCCAGACTGCCATCCTAGCCCGCACCTCACCCTTGAACCCCTTCCACCCTGCGGCTGTGTCCACCCCGACGCGGGGATCTGAGAGACACCTCAGCCTGTCCCAAGCTGAGCTCTCGGTCTTCCCCCCAGCCCTCCCCGCCTTCCCCTCCTGGCCGGCGGCGACTCCGCCCTTCTGGTGGCTCAGGTCAACCACCTCGGGGTGTCCTGACTTCTGCTCATCTGCCAGGGTGGCAACCAGCATTCTGCGGCTGACTCGAGACAGGGAGAATGTGGCAGGGGGCCCTGGGACCACCCGGGTGTCAGGTGGCGGGGCCAGGGCGCGGCTCACCGGAGGCGGGCCTTGTTCCGGGCAAGGCCCAGGATGCAGTAGCGGTGGGCAGTGTAGAAGTAGTCTTGGTAAGGGATGCCCTGCGTCAGCACCTCGGAGTCCACCACACACCCTCCCGCCTGGGGGCCGCGCCGGAACAGCGTCTGTGGGGTCAAAGAGGGATCCAGGAGTCAGCGCCATCCTCCCTACCCCGACCCTCGGCGCCCCCACCCGCCGGCCACCCTGCCCGGCTCACCTGCGTCTCCACCACAGAGGCGCTCTTGGGCCCCAGCGGGTTGCTGATGGGAATGGTATAGGTCAGCACTCGGCGCTGGTGGCACTTGCTGTCCCCGCTCCAGGGGCTCAAGGTCACATCTAGGGGACGGAGGGGCAGAGTGAAGACACGATTCTCCAGCCCTCTGATCTCGGGCAGTAGGAGACCCAGCCTTTTGGGGAAGGTTCCAGTTCTCTGGAGACTGGCTCCTAAACCTGCACCTCCTCCCTGCTCCCACCTCAGTGTCTGCCCCATCTTCCTTCTAGATGCCTAAAACTTTAGATGCTGATGACCCTTGGAGCCAGGACCTCTCTCCTGCCCATACTTTGCAGCCTTCTGGGGCCACTGCATCCACTCTGCTGCCCTAGTCTCCATGCTACCAGTCCTGGTTTCTCTCTTGAGCCTGAGACCCAGGGTCCTTCGACCTCTTGAAAACCTCCCCCGGAAGTCCTCAGGACCCCGCACAGCCACTGGCCTCCCCAACCCGAAACATGTCCCTCTTCACTGGGCCCCACCGTCCTTCAGGCTCCCTGCAGAGCCTTGGGCCTCATCCTGGACACTATCTATTCACTGACTGCCTGAGCACTGTCCTCGTTCCTCCCATCCTTGCTGTTCCAGGGCACCTCTCCAGCCTCCCCCTGAGGTTCTGGCCTCCATCTCCAGCTCTAGTCCAGGGGGAGCTTCTAACAGTCAAGGCTGACCCTGTCCCTCCCTACAACACTTTATGACTCCCCAGTACTGCGGGACAGAGTCTGAGCTTCTCAGTCTGATGTGCCACTCTCTCCAGAATATAAGCATAGTTTGGGGAGATTTGAGAGCTCCCAATGTAAGGCACAGTCTTACCCATTCTGCAGAGGATGCTGCATGGTTCGTTTTCATCAATCAAGAAAAGACACAGGCCTCTCCCCTACTTGAACCTCTTTCGTAGCCTCCTGAGCTCCCTGCTGGTCTCCTGGTCAGCTCTTCCGCCTCCCCTGGTGCTGTGGCTTCCCCCTCCACACCTGGCCTTGGGGGCCCAACCCCAAGGGCTTTCTCCCAGTGCCTGCCTCCAGCTTCAGGACCTTTGCAGGTATCCTGCTGGCCTCCCTGGACTTCCTCTCTCCCACCCTCTCCCATTTCCCTAGGAAGTTCCCCCTTCAGGTCTTAGTTTCAATTCACATCCTTCCAGCATCCTTTCCTGATACCCGCTAGATCACAGCCACCCCTCTGATACACATGCTTATCTGTGTCCGTATCTCCTCACTGCTGTTCCCACAGGACTCAAGTTCATCTGTCCTGGGCTCTGCACTGGCCTGACAGAGCAGTCTTTAATTCGTACTTATTAAATGGCTTCCCATCTGCTCCTGTTCTAGGCACTTCCCTAGTACTGACTCATTTAGTTCTCACGAGAACCTGACAAGGCAGGGAGCGTCACACCCGCCCCACACGGGAGAAACTGAGGCACAGAGGAGGTCTGCCCCTGGCCCAAGGCCACTCAGCTGATGGAGGTGGAGCCCCTCTGTCTCACAATTGCTGCTTTTCACTCCGACCCACAGCACCCAATTTGCATGGCGGTTCTTGCCGGGCTCCTGGCCTGCTCCTCCCCGTGCCCTCCCCTTGTACCCCAGCCACCTCAGCCCCTGACCTGTGAACTTGCACTGCTGCAGGAAGTCCTGCAGGAAGGGTGAGTCTGAGAAGAGCATCTGCTGGAGCCGCTCGGCACCCACGTGGAAGACGGAGTTGATGAGGAGACGGCCGGAGAGGTCAGGCAGCAGGGCCGCCAGGTCGGCTGGGCGACAGAGAAGGACAGTGCATGGGGCTGCCTGTGTTCCTCGGGTTCCCTTGGGGGTGCGTGGGGGGGACCGCTCCTCCCCACTCCCAGGCCTGTGGGGCAGTCGGGCAGCCCCGTCCTCCTGGACCAGGGTGGACATTGACAAGGTGTGACTCCGCTCCCTCCACCACGGGATGGCTTTAGGGTGGGCATGCGCCCCAAGCCAGACAATCAGAGCCATCACTGTGGGTTGAAGGTGGAGCACACACCTAGGCCCACAAACGTGCAGTCCCAGTGACGACGGGGGTGGACCTATCATAAGCCCACCCTCAAGCTCATAACCTTGAACCTTTGGCCACGGTGATTGGTTCAGGGTGTGTGCGTGTGTGCGCGTGTGGGCATGCACAAGTGTGTGTGATCCAGGCCAAGCCATCAGCCACAGTTATGGGACTCAGGGGTGGGGGTGTGTGTGCGCGCATACGTGTGTGTCCCAGACCAGCCACAGTGATTGGTTCAGGGTGTGTGATGTGTGCATTTATGTGTGTGACCTAGGCCAGGCCACTAGCCACAGTGGTGGGCTCAGAGGTAGGCCAGCTCTCTAATCAGAGCCAACCCTAGAGCTTGGTGCAGTCACTGGGAAAAGCAGGCTTTCTTTCCACTAGGCTTATCCAGGGCAGGGCTGGAGCTCTCTCTGCCCCCATAAGAGTAGAAGCTACCTGAGAAGGAAGTTGGCATGGAGAAAATGGAAATGCTGCTGCCGCCAATGGAAATAAGCCGACGCTTATGGACTGGCCCAAGCATTCTACAGGTATTAAGCCATTTAATACCTAATGGCCTATGTATAATGGTTGTCTCTTCATGACAACCCTATGAAGTAGGCATTATTACTGCCAACCCATTTTTCAGATAAGGAAAATGAGGCTCAGAGGTTGAATAATTTGCCCACATCACACAGCTGGGAAGTGGCATGGCCAGGATTTGAGCCCCAGGCATCTGGCTTCAGATGCTATGCTCCTATCCACCTTGCTAAGCTGCCTTCAAAGCAGAGCGAAATATGGACAGATTTCTAACAAGAACACGTGAATGCCTTATCTGCCTGTGCTGTGGATTTTTCAGTCCTGTGAGCCAGCAACTTCCTTGGTCAGCCCGTCTGAGTAAGGTCTGTCTCGTGTAGCCAAAGCAAACGAGTCCGGCCACCTGCCTCACCTTCCTCCCCCGTGGACGAGGAGGAGTTACTTGTGTCTGTCAACAGCTCCTCACTGGGCAGCAGGTCCAAGGGACCCAGGGAGGTGGGCCCATCAGGTGGGGTGGGCTCTGCGCTCGGGGGTTCAGCCACCGGGGTCACTGTCTGGCTGGAGGAGGCGTCTGGCTGGCTGTCTGTCTGCTCCTCCTTGTCCTCCTCTGCCTGCAGAGAAAAGCTTAATCCAAGCTTGTCCCTTGGGTGCCCACATTCACCAGAAGGCTTCAAGACTGTAGGAAAACCAATGCTGGGGAAGTTATGTGTACCGAGAGGTCACAGCTGAGTGGCGAGAAGCGCTGGGGCCACCCTGAGGAGGACTCCTCTCAGCTTCTCAGTCAGGCGTGTCTTGGATGCCTGGGTCATAAGCTTTCTTATGCCTGTCCTGTCCATGCCTCATCTGACTGCACCCACCTCATCCATCCATCCATTTCTCTCTTGGCTCTTTTGTCTCTCCCCCTTTCCATCTATCTACCTGTCCCACCTCTGTCTGTCCCTCTCTTTCCCTACTGTGCTTATTTTCCACGCCCATCTTCCCAGCTCCATCCCATTCCTCCATCCATCCGCTCACTCACCCCTCCAGCCACCTCTTCTCTGTCCATTTCCTGCTGGTGCCCTCAATCTGTGAGTCTGTTCCTCTCCCCAGCCCCAACCAGCACCCTCCTCTCTCCTCTACCCGCCTGCTCACCCCATGGTCTGCATCACTGCTGGCCCGGGACAGGTTGGGGGTGATGCGGCCACGGCGTGAACCTGCGGGGCTTGGCTCCTGGCTGTGGTCAGCTGCCCCCGTGGGGGTGATGTCACTCAGGGCGATTACATCGCCCACATCCTTGGGGCTCCTGCAGAGAAAGAGAGGGAGTGAGACCACTGTGATCTTTGAGATCCCACACACCCTCCTGGTCTCCCAAACTTTTGTACACCCACTTCGGTCCACCCAGGATTCCAGGAGCTATGGACACAGTCCCTTGTGTCGCCTCCCAACCCTCGGAACCAGCCACCAACCATCGACTCACCCTAGGCCATTCAGCTGTAAGGGGCAGACATAGTCCTCATCCTCGCTGGTGAGGCCCAGTTCTGAGCCGTAGCACTGATGCACCAGGTGCCAGAGCTCGCGGGGACTCAGCGTCTGGATGGGCAGGACATTGGGTTGGCCTCTACCTTACAGTCAGAGCCCTTCACCGGCCTCAGCTTCAGCAGTTCCCCCGGTGTCCACAAGGGGGAGCATGACATCCCATAGCAAACATCTCTCAACCCACTGGGTAGGGAGCCAGTGTACTGGGGAATTTTCCCTTAGGTCCTCACAATACTTTCACAGCTACAGGTTAAACTTCCCAGTTTTATAGAGGAGAATATGAGGCCCAGAGCGGAGAAGTTGTGCTTGAGGTCAACTCTGAAGTTCAAACCCAGCCAGACTCCAGAGCCAATGCTGCCCACCCACCATGCAGTCATGCCCCCAACTATCAATACTTCTCCCAGGCGTCCTCAGGAGGTACCCACGGCTAACAATGATATTATCATTGTTCTGGTGGCTAATCCAAGTATATTTGTGTATCTTATGTTTAAAGTGGCTAGAGTGGCTAGATGAGACTGATGAGATAGTAATATTAATAATAGTAGCAGCAGCAGCAGCAACTGACATTCACTGAGTTGTTACCATGTGCCAGGCATTCTTCTAACTCTTCATGTGTGCCAACTTAATAAGTCTTCAAAACAATTCTGTCAAGTAGGTGCTAATATTATCATCATTTTAAGATGACAATGAGGCACCAAGGTGCGTGTGTGTGTGTGCTCAGTCGTGTGACTCTTTGCCACCCCATGGATTGTAGCCCACCAGGTTCCTCTGTCCATGGGATTCTCCAGGCAAGAAAACTGGAGTGGGCTGCCATTTCCGACTCCAGGGGATCTTCCTGACCCACGGATTGAACCCACATCTCTTTCATCTCCTGCACTGGCAGGCGGGTCCTTTAGCACTGGCGCCACCTGGGAAGCCCCATAGAGGTGGCATAACATCATTCAATTAGAAAGTGGAGGTACTGAGATGATCCCAGAGTGTTGGTTCAGCCCTGGAGCTAACCATTGGACAAGACTACCTCCCAAGAGCTGATGTGATGGAGCACTTATTCTGGGGCCAGCTCAGGTGCTACAAGGAAGGACTGGTGCCCATCTGATGGATGGGGTTCAGTGGCTTGCACTCAGTGATAGAGCTGAACTCCAACCCCAGCAGTCTGGCTGCCCTCAGCCTCCCTGAAGACTGTGATGCTGCCTTGTCCCTCCCTCAGGCTCCTGCTCCAGGACTCTTGCCCCTGAGGATGGCCACAGCTGCAGCCCCCTTGGAGGATAGGATGTGAGTAAGCCCTGCTAGAGGAGTGTGTTTGGGCCTTCTGAGGTGCCGCATGCCAGCAGTAGCAGACCCCAACATCTATCCACCCTTCCTTCCTGCCAGCAGGACCCTGATCTGTTTGAGGTGAAAATCTTCCCCAGCCCCAGCAAATTAAAACTGGCTTATACCAATTCATTTTTTCATTTGCCATATAACCCATATAACTCTGCAACCACAGGTGATCGTGTAACCAAGTTTTAGCCAAAGAAATGTAAGGAAAAGTTTGCTGAAAGAGGCTTTCCCTTCCTGATAAAGGAATGCCCACTTTCCATCCATCCCTTTCTTCCTTCGCGTTTGGGATAGGTAAGTGAGGGCACGACATCTGGAGCTGTAGCAGCCATACTGCAACCATGAGGCAATAAGCATGTGGACAAAACATCAACAGCAGAAGGATGATGGTGTGAAATAATGGATAAGAGTTTGGGTCCTGAATGACGCAGGGAGCCCCCAACCACTCCGCTCTCCCAGGACTGCCTACCTCCATACCTCTTGTTACATGGGCTTCAGTGTGATTAAGTGGACTCCAGAACCTGACTACAATGGGTCAGAACCCCACTCAGCCACAGAAAACATATGTGACCATGGGCAAGGCTTTCCCTCTGTGCCTCCTTGGTGAAATAAAGATAACCATATTGCCTCAAAGGGTGGCTGTGATGATTAAGTAAGTTAGTTCACGGAAAGCTCAGAACAGTTCCTGGCACCCAGTAGCTCTGTTGCTGCTATTACTACCTGAAGTACTTCAGCATCTGTTTGCTTAAACCATTGTCTGCTTGGGTTTTTAGCTGCTTGCTGCCAAATTCACGCTACACAAACTCATTCAACCATAATGGGCATTCCAGGATAGCCCACTCAGAGTTGGCCCATAACAGACTACCAGAATGTGATAAGTAAAGGTCTAAAATCCCTTACTCAAAATCTTTGGGGGTAAAACTTGATTCAAAATTAAGAAATTTGGGGATATAAGAAACATTTTACAGTGCCTATACTGTAATACCCCAAATATCTGTATTATATTAGTATCCAGTAAGTACAGAGTCTACCAGAGGTTCTCAAAGTGTGATCCAATTTCTGGGTGTCTCCTAGACCCTTTTAGGGAATCCATGAGGGAAAAATTATTTCCATTAAGTATGATAAGTGTTAATAGGATATGATATTAGATATTACTTGCCTTTTTCACTTTTATTCTTTTATGACTATACAGTTGGGTTTTCCCAGAGACTGTGATATTATCATTGTTCTGGTGGCTAATCCAAGTATATTTGTGTATCTTATGTTTAAAAAGCTCCAGTTTCAATTTCTAATCCAGTATATATTGACAGATATACTGGACTTAAACAAAACCTCCTTGGAGTCTATAATTAAAGAGCGTAAAGTGTTCTTGAAACTCTGGTTTGAGAATCACTGGTATATTCTATACTGGATACTATAATTTTATGTTGAATCACAGTTATATTTAAGATTGACCCCAGTCATACACATAAATATTTTGTGGCCCATTAATTGAGATAAATACAGACCTGTGTTATCTAAGAAGCACACAGGATTGTTTTAAGTGTAAATTAATTCAAACTGAAATTAAATTGAAAATACAGTTCCTCAGTCACACTAGCCAAGAGTTCAACAGGCACGTGTTGTCAATGGCTGCCATATCAGACAGCATAGTACCAAGTTCTGTTAGATGGTGCTGACAGGGATTGTAAATCTCCGTGTTAGCTCAAGTCAGGTTTTGTTGCCAAACATACCCCAAGTCTCCTCATTGTCAGAGCTTTTTTTTTCTTTTTGGCCATGTAGCATATGGGACCTTAGTTCCCTGAGCAGGGATTGAACCCACGTTCCCTGCATTAGAAGTGCAGAGTCTTAACCACTGGACTGCCAGGGAAGTCCCTTCAGAGCATTTCCGATTTGCTGGTGGTTACTAAGGGGCTGTGGGTATGCATTTCCTGTGGGTGGGCTATGGCACTGGAGCCCGTGGAGGCCCTCTGTGCAGTGAGGGGTGGCCTGTGGAGAAGCTACAGGTACGTTGGACCTGCTGCCCAGGAGGAAGAGCGGGAGGGCTTCCCCGAGTCCTAGCATCCCTGGCTCCACGGTCCCACCTCCCCCACCCAGCCTCTAGCCCCCTTGTCCAGGACTTGCCCAGGCCTACCTTTTCAAGCAGCGCGTTCTGCCAGAGGCGGAAGATGAGGAGGAAGCAGCGATCTCGGGCCCCAAAGGAGGTGAAGAAATGCTGCAGGAGGGAGAGGGGTATGAACAGTGCGGGAGACACCAGGCCAGAGGGAGGGGGAAGCTCCACCTGTGCACACACCGTGTTCCCGGCTCCCCAGCCCGAGGGAGCTATTCAGTCATCCCCTCGCTCACCCAACAGAATGTCAGTTCTGTGGCCAGCCCAGCAACGGTCAGTTCTGGAGTCCCAGTGATGGGGAGATGACCTTAGCCCTGCCCCGGGACTCACAGTCCAGGGCAGGAGACAGGGTCAGCCTAGAGTGGCTGGGCTGCTCAGGGGAAGCCCAGGGCACATACCCAGTCTCTGATGCCCACTTAGGAGTGGCTAACGGATCCCCTTTAAGCCAAGAAAACACAAAGAGAAGTCTGCTGTGAAGCTTTCCCTCCCTATTTCTTTCTCCTGTCTGGGCCACTGGTGTGAGACAGCCATCTTGGACCATGAGGCAACAATCACGATAGAGCGTCAGGGAAGGCTTCCTGGCAGAAAAGGCCTCTGAGCTGATAGAATTTGTCTATTAAGACTATCCCTGAGCAGCTGTGTGAGGGGAGACTGCAGGGCCTGAGTCAGGGGCAGGTGCAGGGGTCCAGGCTAGAGACGATGGGAGCCCAGGCTGGGGCTGGAGAGTAAGGAGAACGGGTATTCCCTGTGAGAAGGTGGGTGCAGAGTGAACAGGGCTCTGGGTGGTGGGGAGGAGAGAGGAGTCAGTGACGATCGGGGACCCGGGACCCCTGTTCACCTCTCCTCTTGCTCACCTTCTCGTTCTCCGTGCAGATCTGGATGGCATTGGGGATCAGCTTGGCCGTCTTTTCCTTCTTCAGACACGTCACTTCCTTCAACTGGATGGAGATCTGAGAATGAAAGGTGGGTCAGAAGGGGCCAGGCCACTGCCCGCCCTGGGGCCCCTCCTCGTCCCAGCTGGGTCGGCTCACGGTTGTCTCCCAGCGGAAGATGTTGCTGTAGAAGCAGATCCAGTTCTCGGAGAGATAGAGGCGGCCCTGGAGGAGGATCTCGCGCTGCAAGGCACAGGAGTAATCTGAGGCGGCCAAGAGGAGAGATGGGCAGACACCCGAGTCACAGGCTGGCCTGGCTGGGCCGGCGCACGCGGGGAGGGTCAGGAGGGCAGAGCTGGGGGCTCAGGGTCTGGCTGGGGGCGGTGGGGGGACGACTCACCCACAATGAGGCGTTCTGCTTCAGGGAGTTTGCTGAACAGTTTCCGGAAGTCCTCGTTCCGCTGTTTGTACGTGGGGCTCAGCATCTGGGGGACGTTTGGGAGGTAAGAACTGGGATGGATTTTCACACCCCTAAAATTCTTCCCCCCAAAGCTCCCAGCACCCTTCAGTCTCAGCCCGGGACAGCCTCTCTGAGGCTTCAGTGTCTAGCTCACTTCTGGCTCCCACTGCCCATAATACAAGAGTAACCATGATGAGAGCCATTTACTGATTGCTACAGAAGCCAGGCGCTGTGTCCGGTACCCACCAGCAACACTGACTCTCGGAGCGTTCCCTTCAGTCTAGTAAGGTGGGTACTGTTTCTCAAGGACAGAGCAGCCCAGAGAGGTTAAGCAACTCACTCTAGGTCACAGAGCATGTAAGTAGCAGCCCGGGATGAGACCACCCCACCAGGTCTCCTGACCCCAGCGCCTACTCTCTGACAGTGGCAGCCAGCGGCCCCTGGGCCCAGTACCTGTCCCCCTCCCTCATCCCTCCGGCAAGGCCCCCTGCCCAGATACTTACACTGTACCAGCTCTGCATCTTCTGCAAGAGAAAGGAAAGGAGTCAGAAGGAGCCCCTGAATCCCCCTGTCCTCCCACACTGCCCCCACCCCACCTGAGCTGGCACCAACCTTGCTGTTGCGGATGAAGTTCCGGCTGCCCAGGCTCTGGGTGCTGGGTGTCCCAGGCACCCCACCCTTCTCTGAGGAGCTATCTGACCCCTTCTCCACCATGGTGCCCGGTTCTGGCTCAGGCGGGGGTCGGCTTGGGGGCAAGAGCTGCAGGCGCTTACGGAGGGATGGAGAGCTGCTTGGCGTGCTCCGGCCAGAGTGGGGGGTTGTGCTGAGGGGAGAGGAAGAGGGTTCTTATGAGGGGAGGTAGGCTGGGGGATGGCGATGGGCCTGTATGGGGGGGTCCCGCTTCAGCCCACTGATTCTCACCCACCCACCCTGTTCCACCTCTTCGCAGAATGATCCAGAGCAGGCCCCCCAGCTCCCTGTCCTTGGTGAGTTCATCTATAACCCAGTCCATGGGTAAGAAACACATGTCATCTTCTTGTTTAGAGGGTTAAACAAGTCCATACGTGTAAAGGGCTTCTAACAGAGCCTGGCACGAAGTGAGCTCTCAGTCACGCCTGTGTTATTTTTCAAACTAACATATTCATTCATTCATATAATAAATATTTATTGAACAAATACTTTCCACTCATTTGCCTGAGCTAAAAACCTAAGCTGCTTCTTCTTTCCTACTTTTCATTTTTAATCTGTTAGCAGGTTCCCCTGCTTCAGCTCTATGTCCATTGTTTTTATGTTGCCTACTTCCTCCTGCACCAGGACCCTGGCCCAGCATCCAGGCTCTCCGTCCTGGACATCTCAGCAGCCTCCTCCCCAGTCAGGTCAGGGCCCTCCTGTCTAAGCTCTCCTCACTGCTGCACTTCACTCCAGGGGAAGGCAAGGTCCTCACTCCATCCCCTGCTCAGGGCTGGCTTCTCTAAGATGCCTCCCCTCACCTCTCCATGTAAAGCACATTCCTCCTCCCTCTCCACCATTCTCATCACTTCTCCTGCACTTCTGTATTTTCTTGTTTCAAAGCCTCCCACACCAGCAGGTGTACTTCACAGGGGGAGGGGGTTTCGTCCCCAGGTGCACCCCCCTGCCTAGAAGGAGGCCTGGCATACAGCGGGTGCTCCGCAAGCTTGGTGGAGCATACCCCCACCTACCCCACCCCCAAACGTGGATTCCACCAAGTGTATGACTTGCCCAACCCTTGGCAGCCTGAGACCCCTGCAGATCTCAGTTGGGCCCCTGCACTGTGTGACCTTGGGCAAGGGGTCTGAACCTTTCTGGGCCTCGGTTTCTTCTCAAGAATAATGGGACTAATAGCAACATCCACCACACAGGGTTGTCTGGAGGAGGACATATATACATAAAGCCCACCACCTGGAAGGCACTTTTATTAAGAACTGTCAGACTGAAATGGAGCACACAGCCTTGCTGTCATGTAGCCAGCCCATTTGCTGCCAAAGTGCCATGCTGACTCCAACAGGTACCACACAAATACCTCAGCCTAACCCAACTGACCCCAGCTCCAGCCATTCACTCTGAGTGCACACCGAGCCCCTGCCCTGCACCAGGCACTGGGGACACAGAAGGGGGCAAGACAGATGCACCACCTGACCACAGGGACCTGGCATTCTGACTAGGGAACAGGGATGATCAATAAGAGAACAGGTAAATGAGGATGATGACCTCAGACACTGGTCAGTGCTACCAAGCAGCGCTGCTCAGAGGAAGTGCCCAAAAGTGGTTAGAAATGCAGAGTCCAGGACCCACTGCAGACCTCCTGAATCAGGAAGTGGGGGTGGGGGGCAGGAGACTCTAATCAAGTTCAAGTTGGAGGATCCCAGAGATAAAGGAGGACTAAGTTGGTGGGGGCAGGGTGGTGTTCAGGGCACACTTGAGCTGAGCCCCAAGGACAAGGATCTGGCAAAAGACCAGGGAAGGCTGTTTTAGGGGCAGGAACAGTGAGTTCTGGAACAGGACTGAGCTTGGCAAGGCTAAGGAAGAGTGAGGTGGCCAGGAGGTGCTGGGGAAGGAGGATGGGAGGCCCCAGGCCCACCCACAGGCCCTGTGGGCCCTGGGCAGGAGTCTGGGCTTCACCCTGAGAGCCCTTATGGGTTGGGGGAAGGGTTTGAAGGAGGGGTGATCACATTCCCCTCTTGCCTCATCTTCCTGCCTCTCCAGCCTGAAATGATCCCCTGGAGAAGAAAATGGCTATCCACTGCAGTATTCTTGCCTGGAGAATCCCATGGACAGAGGAGCCTGGTGGGGGGCTAGAGTCATTGGGGTTGCAAGGAGTCAGACATGACTGAAGTGACTGAGCTCAAGACCTCCACCCCTCCTATACTCCTGCAGCCGCAGGTCTGAGGAGGGTTCCTGCAGACAGGTCCAGCACATGCAGCCAGGGCACGGCCTGCACCCCCAGATCTTGCTCTCGGCAGTACAAAGAGGAAGTGCTGACACCCTGCGGCTGCCCCACCAGGCAGGTGCAGCAGTGGAGGAGAGGGGCCTTGCCATGGTGACAAGGCTGGAGGGACTTGGAAGAGAATGGGGTTCTGTCACTGCAGACACCTCACCTCCGGCCTCCTGGGCCTAAATGAGCCAACAGCTCCCTCTGGGCGTGGGGCAGAGGCATTTTGTGCATGGGTGTGCACAAAAGGGACCCTCCACGTGGGTCACACATAGCCAGGGTCCCAGGCAAACCGCAGTTCCTCACAGCTGTAAGACGTCTCCCTCAGCCCTCACCCCTACACACCCAGCAGTAATACCACAGGTATATTACAGTCACACACAATGCCCCAGAAGTCACACACACACCTGCATGCAAGACAAACACATGAAGCTGCAGAGGGTGACGGGAACAGGAAAGTCCCAGGTACGTTTACACACACAGCTCCAGGGAAGTTCTGGAGGAGACGTGACAAGAGAGGGCCACAGTGAAAGAACAGTCCCAGAGGCCCCCAGCTAACACAGGTGCCACCCAGGTAAATTAAGTCCAGGCTCAGCTCAGTTCTCATGGCACTCCCCATCAGGAGCGGAAGAAGAGCGAAGACCTGCTCTTACGTGGCACGAGAGATGGACGTGGCAAATGCTGTTGCCGAGTGACTGAGAGTCCTACACACACACAGCCGTGAAGGACTCAGGAACAGCGCAGCCCCGGAAGGCTGTGGACACACCTCAACAACACAGTGGCCAGGGACTGAATTTGAAGTCATGCGTGGGACATGTGTTATACACAGGTGAACTTTCATAATAATGTCAGCTATTATTGCTCCAGATTGTCAAGGTCTGGAGAGGGAGGGTCCCACGCTCACTAAGAGCCACAAGGTCTCTCCTCTCTCTCTCTCTCTCTCTCTCTCTCTCTCTCTCTCTCTCTCTCTCTCTCTCGTATTCTTCACACACCCTTCACACACATAAAGCCCCAGAGGGTCCCAGCTGCTCACATGGAAGCCAGGGGCTTACAACAATGTCATAAAGGGACACACACAGGAACTTTCCCACAAAGATGGAATCAGACGTAGATTTAAGGTACAACCCCAGACGGTTTCACTCATACGCACCAAGGCCGGGGCCAGACAATGTCACACATGGACACAATGGTGACTTATATTTGCACACTATGCTAATAGGTACAGAGGTAAATTACAAGCACACAGAGGTGAAAGGTCACAGCAGCAAACAAAGAGCCCCTGACACAGGCACAAACACACTACAAAGTCACAACTGAACACACAGGCAACTTACAGTGATACTTGGAGCCACAGATGGAATCCAAGATAATAAATTCACACACACAGGCACACGGCCAAGGAGGACCACAGCTGTTGCTGCACACTAGGAGGCTTAGACACATGTACACATACTCCAGAGTCATAACTAGACACGCGCATGCCTGATGGAACGAGGTACAGTACACATACACAACCACGGAAAGTCACAGCCACACACACAAAGCCCCAGACACACACTACGATCCCAGTCAGACACACACACGGAGCTTACAGTACCACATGAAGCCACACACACACACACACAGAGCCAAACAGGATCACAGCTGCTTGCACACCAGGAACACAGATACGCATACACGTCCAAGACACCTATAATGCATAAAGAATACTCTGGGCCCGGACAAGAACTACTAGATCAATTCCGTGCTCAGGACCCCGGAGGATCTGAGACACGCGGTCGGCCGGCCACGTAGGAGACCCCATCCGAGCAACCTCGAGACTTGAGACAGACCAGAACAGAGGGGGCTCAGACCTGCAGAGGCTGCTCCCGGGCCTGCCCCGGACTCACGGGCCTGGGAGCCTGGTCAGCGGGGGCTCGTCTCCGCCCAGCCTTGACCGCAGGCCTGAAGACCCGGGTCAGCCTCGCGGCCACTCCTCATCTCCCAAGCAGCTGCAAAGGAGGCCGGGGGCGCTCCCGGCAGGCCGCGATCCTAGCGCGATGAGCCCCGGACCCCCAGCCAAAGCTCCGCCAGGCTGGCGCATCGCGTCAGGGCAGTGCCGAGCAGACCCGGGGGGCTACCCCGCCGTCAGCGCCCCACCCCCGAGTGCACCCCTGGGCCCTCGAGGCTTCCCTCCCCTCCGGCCGACCCCGGTGCCCAAGCTCCTGGACTTCGGTTGCGATCGCGCCACGCCCGGCCGAGCCCGTGGAGCCCCCGCCCCAGCGATCCCCCCTCCCCCAGTACCTCCCCGCGCCCCCGCCCCCGCCGCGGTCCTCACTCGAACATGGATGCGGCGCGGCGGGCGCGCCCAGCCGCAGGGCAGGGCCGGGCCGGCCTGTGCTGGGCTGGGCGGCGTTGGGCGTCCCCTCCGGTCAGCCGCCTCTCCTTCTTTGGCTGCCGTGCCCCCGACCCCCGCCCCAACCCCGCCGCCCTCTGCCCGCACAAAAGGCCGGGGCCGCGGGACGCCGCCGCGGCGTCAGCTCCGCTTTCCCTGCCTCCGCCCCGCGCGTCACGGCACCGCCCCCCGGCCGCGGGAGGGGGCGAGAAGGGAGGGATCGGCCCTGCCGGGGACAAGTGGCCTGGAGGGATCGGCCCTGGCGGGGAGGGGCGGCTGGGCCTCGAGGCAGAGACTCAGATCCCCGGAGGGAGGAAGGTACCAGAGGGGAGGCGGGAAAGCAGGAGGTGAGAACTAGAGGGAGATCCGGGGGGAGTGGGGGTGCTGGTCAGAGGCGAGGGAGGGACAGCGGGGACCGAGCGAGACCCCAGGGAGGAATCCGATGCTGGAGGGAGAATTAGAGATGGAGCGACGCGGCGCAGGAGCAGGAGGAGCGAGACAGAGGTCGAGAGGGGCCGGCGGGGTCGTCAGGGCCCGGAGAGAGCAAGAAGAGGGGCGAAGAGAAACGGAGAGACGGAGGATCTAAGGAGAGAGACAGAGAAATGGACCGGGGAGGGGGAAAGACCGAAACGGAAAAACACAGAGACCGCCTCGATCAGAAACAACTCCGCCGTGGTAGCCTAGGCACAGGCCAGACGCGCTCGCCTGGTACCCAGAGAGGGGTTCTCCCGCTCCAGTGAGGCCTCCGGCCGGGCGCTCTACATACCCCTACTCCCTACCCGGGGCGGAAACTGAGAGAGGAGGCGGGGCTGGGGATGGGAGGGAAATTCGGGGAAACGGAGGTGTTGGGGCAGTGGGGACGCGGGGAACCGCAGCTGGCGGGAAGGAGGTGGGGCCCTAGGCCGCCTCCCTCTCAGCATCTCTGAGCGGCGTCTCTGGGGACCCTTTTCAGTGCCAGCCCCAGTCAGCCGTGACGTCGAGCAAGTCCACCCAGGCCTGGGAACCCCACTAACTCTGTGATGAGGGTTTTTCCACAGGATGGGATTGGGAACGGGGGAGGCGGGAGTGCTCCCCTTTTATAGAAGGGGAAGCCCCGGCCTCAAAGATGGGAAGTGAGTCGCCAAGGTCACTGCTGGTGGACGAAATCCTCCACTGATGCCCTAACCCACCTTTATCTCTGGAGCAGCTGCCCGGGTCTCTCGGTGTCCTGGACTCCTCCCCCGAGAACACAGATATGTGCGCACAACCTCACAGCTCCTGGCCACAGGCCCCCCAGCTCAAACTTGTTCCCCACCCCTCTCCAGGACAGGCTGTTCCTACCTCTTGAAAAAACTCCATTCCCACGGCTCTTCCACACGTACACCCTTTCCCTCCTAAAACATCCACTGACTTCTCCATTTTGGTGGGTGTGTGCTCAGTCACTCAGTCCTGTCCAATTCTTTGCAACCCTGTGGACTGTAGCCGGACAGGCTCCTCTGTCCATTGGATTCTCCAGACAAGAACACTGGAATTGGTAGCCATTCCCTTCTCCAGGGGATCTTCCCGACCCAGGGATCGAACCCACGACTCTTGCATCTCCTGCATTGGCAGGTAGAGACTTGACCAATATCTCCGCCTGGGATGCCCATTTTGGTGGGTGGAATGCCCCAAATTTCAGCCTTTCTTGACCCCTCTCTTTCCCTCTAGTCTCTCAGCAAACCCAGTAGGCCCCTCCTACAAAATCTATCCAGTTTAAACTCTTCTCCCTCACTGCCCCAACCCTGGCCCAGCCTCCATCCTCTCCCTCCTGGACCATCACACAACCAACTCCCTGGTCTCCCTGCTCCCTCCCAAACCCTACAGCCTGCTCCCCACACACAGCCTGAAGGAGCCTGTCAGGTCGAAGCCGTCCAGTACAGAGTCTTCTGGCTGCACCTCAGTCCAGCTAAAAGCAAAGTTGCCAAAGACTCCACTCTTAACTTCTCTGGCTCCCTTTGGTTCACTGCCTCTAGCTTACCCAGCCTCCCTGCTGTTGCTCTGACTCCCCAGTTCCTGTCCCTGCCCCCAGGCCTTTGCACTCCCTTTCCCTCTGTAGGAAAGCTCAGTTCTTGGACAACTGCCTCTCAAGGTCAGATCTCAGGGTCAGATCCCAGTGAGGCCCTCCTCCCACCATCTCCCTCTGTCTCACTGTTCTCTTTCTTTGTATTTCTCTTGGCCTGTTTCTTCTTTTGAAATACTTAAAAAAATTTTAATTAGGGAATGTTTATTTCAAACAAGAAAAATACAAGAGTTATCTTGGTCCCCACCAAGCATATATAATAGATGTGGATATTTTACCATTTTTGTACATTTTTCTATCCTTTTTCTGCATCAAGATGCATCCACTAACAATATATCCTGTTGTTCAAAATCTTTTAAAAAGATACACAATTAGGCTCCTACTATCATTTTGCAACCTGTTTTTCTCCATCATCTTTATTTCTGAGATTTCTCCACATTAACACACAGAACCCTGCTTCATAAACTTTAACTCTTATCCAAATGTTCTTTGTTGGAAAAAACCACAATGGACATTTCTGTTAAAGGCCAATGTAGTTCTTTCCTCCTACAGCCTTCAACCTCCTTGTTCCTGTCTCCTTGTGCCAGAGGTAGTGTTTCTTTGTAGAAGTTTTGTTTAAACTTTTTTTTTTTGCCCATGAGCTGCAACAGGAAATACCTTTTATATTGGTCTCCAAGTACACAATTAGAAATAGAATAGGCCCTCATATCTGCAGGTTCCACGTCCATGGAGTCAACCAATCAACGATCAGAACAGATTTTTTTTTTTTAATTCTGGGAGGAATACACTTGAAACTAAGACAACATTGTAAATTAACTATACTTCAGTTTTTAAAAACTGGATAGATAATATTATATTAATTTCAGGTGTATAGTATAATAATTTTTGTATAAAAATTTTCCAGAACAGGAAAGCAATAAATTAGGAGTCTAAGATTTCCCTGGCAGTCCAGTTAGGACTCAGCGCTTTCACTGCTGGTACTGGGTTCAGTCCTTGGTTGAGGAACTGAGATCTCAAAAGCCCTGTGGCTTAGCCAAAAAGAAAAAAGATAAATAGCAAGGATGTACTGTATAGCACAAGAAACTATATTCAACATCTTAAGATAAATAACCTGTAGTAGAAAATAATCTGAAAAAGAATAGATATATATATGTATGTATAATTGAATCACTTTGTTGTACACCCGAAACTATCACAACATTATAAATCAACTGTGCTTCAGTTAAAAAAAAAAAATTTCAGAAAGCAAACTTGAGTTTGCTGCCTGGCAACTGTTTACACTGTATTTGGAACTTCCATGGTGGCTCAGACCGTAAAGAATCTGCCAACAAAGCAGGAGACGCAAGAGACACGGGTTCAATCCCTTTGTTGGGAAGATTCCCCTGGAGTAGGAAACGGCAGCCTACTCCAGAATTCTTGCCTGGAAAATTCTGTGGGCAGAGGAGCCTGGCGGGCTACAGGCCACACAGTTGGGGCCACACGGTTGCAAAGAGCTGGACACTACTGAAGCGACTCAGCACAGCACAGCACAGCACATAAACCTGTAAGTAACCTAGAGGAACTCTAAACAGGAGAGTGTGAGTAGGTAATATACAAATACTACACCATTTTATGTGAGAGACTTGAGCATCTGCAGAGTTTATCCACAGGGGTCTTAGAATACTCCCACGGGTATGGAGGGTCTGCTATATATGTAATGTCACAAAATTGGTAGGAAACCATACTTGTTCACTGCCTGCTACACTGTGTTATTTTCTTATTCTTTTTATTTATTTTTTACACTGTGTTATGTTCAGTTCTCTCCTGATTCTATTTGGGAAAAAAAAAAGTGTTCACTGCAGTGTACTACATCGGTTTCACGGCCCTTAAATGGGTCATGACCCAAAGTTTGAAAAACACCAGTTGGTGAGTATTTGCCTCTGGTCTTAGTAAGAAGTGCTCAGCTGAGCATAGCTGATTATCCCAACACATATTCCAGTTTTTATCTGCATATATTTTACAACTTCCAGTCAGGCCCCTGTGGGGCTAAAGCCACATTCTAACTGACCTTCAACCCCCCACCAAGACAGTGCCAGCCACAGGGAACCCACCCTCGAGCTTGAGTCCTGAGAGAGAGAACCCCTTTCCCAACCTACCACCTAGGTCTGACCTGTCCTGGGGCGAACTCTCCCGGTCTGGGGTCCTCGGCAGCTGCAGGCACTGGGTGGGTGGAGTGCAAGGGGGTGACTCCCCATTGCTGGCTGGTGTTATCTGAATCGTGGGCACCTCCAGGAGCTTCCAGCGCTTAGGCGCCGGGCCCTGGACCCGGCCACCCTGTGCCTCCTGGCTCGGCTCCTCGGCTGGGGGCACCCGTGAGTCCTGGGCACAGACATCCTGGGTCAGCAAGGGTGTACAAGGCAGCAGGGGCAGGAAATCAGCCATGGGGATGGCTCTGCCACCCAGCCGGGAGTCTTGGACTGTGGTGTGGCCTCTGGGGGAGAAAGAAGAGGTGAAAGGGTGAAGGGGAGATTTCCCATGAAGACCCTGCCCCTCACCACCTCCCGCTGCCCAGTGAGAGGAGGAGTCAGCTGAGCTTCAGAGCATAGCATGGGGGTCAGAGAGATCTGGATGGGATTCCCATCTCGGCCAACATCCTCCCTTGTGACCCTGGTTCCTCTTCTGGAAGCTGGAGGGCCTGATGGTGACCTCCAAGGGTGGCCGGGCAGTGTCAGGGAGCTCTGACAAGTGGAGGGCTAGCCCAGGGTCTGACATACAGCAAGTGGTCAGTGAACTCTGTTCTTGCCCCTGGACTGGGGTTTATTTTTTCTAGCATGAATGTACTGCGGTTAGGCCCTGGGTTCTCTACATACCCGCCACCCCAGCTCCCTTCTCCATATACAGGGCCAGGAAGGAGCCAGGTCTGAGAGGGCCCCAGAGGCCCAGGGGCCTGAGTAACGGCTGATTAAGGCCAGGATTTCCCTTCCCTCTTTGTTCAGCCATTGCCCCTCCCAAGACAAACAAAGGGAGGGAATGAGGCCAGTTCCTGCCGTTATGATTGTGATACTGGAGGCTGCATGGGTCTGGGGAGATGAGATTAGTGTCTGTCTGTCCTGACCACAGGACACGGTGAGAGCTTCTTGGCACCCCACTGCTGAGGTGGGGACAGGGAAGGATGACCCATGGGACCCAGAGAGGGTTTCCCCTGGTTTGGGAAGAACCTGAGCCTTACAGGCCAGGCTGGGACCCCAGAGTCCTTCCTAGATACCCCAATGCCCCTACCTTATGGCTTCCTTGTCCTGTCCTCACAGCGTGTGCTCCAGCTCCTAGGGTTAGGGCAGGTGACCAGGCCCTATTCTTTCCCCCGGGGAGTCCTGGCTGGGCCAGGGAGTCACGACCTTGTCAGGCAGAATAGAGTGTCCGGGTGGAGTCAGGTTCCCCTGTGGCCAACTGTTCCCAGGAGAAAGGGCTGAGTGGGGGTGGGGGTGTTCCGACCTCAGAGGAGGCCCTTCCCTCTTGACTCTGCCCTGGGGCTCTGCGGCTCCATCTTTCCTGTTGGCTGCAGCCAGTCACAGTGTAGCTTCTGTCCCCATTTCTCCCCCAGCACTGCTCCTCCAAGCCCAGACGTTACCCCCAGGCGGCCAGGACTGACACTCTTCCCCATCCTCATCCTCCTGTCCTGTTCTTAGCGCTGGGAACCTTGGAGACTCCAATTCCTTCCTTCTGGTGGGTTCTCTTGGCACTCCAGGGCACCCCACTGACAGCTCCTTCTCACTCTGTGCACAGCTCTGTCTTCTCCACCCGCTTGGTAAAAGCTGGCATTCCCCACAGCTTAGCTCTTTTTCAATTTCGTTACATGATAATTGACACACGCTAAAGGCTGTCTGGAGCCTAGTTGTGAGGTACCAAGTTTAACAGTAAAACGAACCCCTCAGACCCAGTTTGAGAGCCAGCATGTCACTGTGAGTCCCACCCTGCCTCCCTTCCAGAAGTCTCCATCACCCCTCATTTATCAGTCCCTCTTTTAATAGTTTATTTTTTAAATCAGATCGACATGCATTCCTAACTATTATAATTTTAGCTTTACTCGATTTTGAGCTTTATAAAATGGAACATTCTTTGTTCAGTCGCCAAATCGTGCCTCTTCTCAACCCCATGCACTGCAGCACGCCAGGCTTCCCTGTCCCTCACCATCTCCTGGAGTTTGCTCAAGTTCAAGTCCATTGAATTGGTGATGCCATCCAACCATCTGCGTGTCACCTTCTATGACTAGCTTTTCTCCCTCAGCTTTATTTCTAAGATTCCTCCCAGGGAAGTAGGTAGTTATATTTGCTGCTGCACAAGGGTCCCTTGTGGAATTAACACCACAATATATTTATCCAGTTTTCCTGTCCATAGACCCTGGGTTGTTTCCAGCTCTCTGCTCTAAGGAGCAGCTGAGCTGCCCTGAATGTTTCTGGATCTGCTTCTTGGGTATCTTGTGGGTAGCCAGCATCCCTCTGATTGCCTGGCCACCTGTGCCTCACCTGTGTGGCTCTGCCTCTAAATGCGCAGGCTGGTTCTGTGGATCTGCCTAACTCTGAATCTATGAGGTATTCCCTCAATTGCTTCATCTTTAAAGTAAGTCTTGATATGTGGTGAAGCAAGTCTTTCTGTCTGGTCCTTCTTCTACCAGAGTTGGCTTGTCAGATTCCAAGGGGAAAAAAATCAACAATGGGAGTTTAATTGTTATGCTCTAATGGAGGAGCCTGGTAGGCTACAGTCCATGGGGTCGTGAAGAGTCGGACACGACTGAGCAACTTCGCTTTCCTGCACTGGAGAAGGAAATGGCAACCCACTCCAGTATGCTTGCCTGGAGAATCCCAGGGACGGGAGCCTGGTGGGCTGCTGTCTATGGGGTTGCACAGAGTCGGACACGACTGACGTGAGTTAGCAGCAGCAGCAACCAACGACTGATATCTTTACAACACTGAGTTTTCCAAAATTTTCACATGGGGTTACACTGAATGTATTTAGGTATGTCTTAATGTCCCTCTCTGAGTGTTTAGGTTCTTTTTTTTAAGTTGTGGCAAAATGCACATAAAAGTTACTGTCAGTCTTTTTTAAGTGTACAGTATCATTTTCACTCACATTGTTCTGCAAACACAACTACCATATGTTAAGGTACTATTGAAACATAATGTTTCTTGGGACTTCTCTGCGGCCCACTGTTTCAGACTTCATGCTTCCACTGTAGAGGGGTGGGTTCAATCCCTGGTTGGGGAACTTAGATCTTGCATGCCATGCGGCGTGGCCAAAATAATAATAATAATGTTTCGTGTAAAGTTCTTTTAAATCTTTTCCTAGATTTTTTTCCTTTGGTATTTTATGTTTTTAAAAAGCTTTCTGTGACAGATATTACACACAAGAAATGGCATAAAATATAAATGACTTAATATATAATTATAAAGGAAACTCCTATGGACCCACCACCCAGGTCAAGAAAAAGCATGTTGTTCCCCCTACCCAATCTCACCCCCGTCAGATGCCACCAAGTGCTTCCCAACCAAATCTCTCTCCGCTCCAAAGATAAATACGCTCTTATTTCTACGTTAATTCCTTCCTTTTGTTTTTCTTTGCTGTTTTATTACCTAAGCACATGTTTTTCTTTGCTGTTTTATTACCTAAGCACATATTCTCCAAAACCCTCATTTAGTTTTGCCTGTTTCTGAATGTCATATAAATAGAATTGCACACTTCAAAGTCTTTTGTGTTTGGCTTTTTCCTTTTAACATTTTGTTTGCAAATCATCTACTTTAGTGTGTGTGGCTGAAATTTGTTCATTTTTACTATTGTACAGTATTCCACTGTGAAATAAATTGGAGATAAATACTACTATTTACTTATTGATTATGTTGATGGGTATTTGAGGGCTTCCCCGTGTGTGTGTGTGTGTGTGTGTGTGTGTGTGTGTGTGTGCGCGCGCTAAGTCACTTCAGTGTATCCAACTCCTTGCGACCCTGTGGGCAAAGAGCTTAGCTAGCCAGTCTCCTCTGTCCATAGGATTTTCCAAGCAAGAATACTGTAGTGGGTTGCCATGCCCTTCTCCAGGGGATCTTTAGAACCCAGGGATTGAAACTGTGTCTCTGGGCTTCCCAGTTTAGACTGTTAAAAACAGTGCTACTGGGACTTCCCTCATGGTCCAACGGCTCAGACTCCATGCTCCCCATGCAGGAGGCCCGGGGGTTCAGTCCTTGGTCAGGGAACTAGATCCCACGTGCCATAACTAAGAGTTCCCATGCTGCAACTAAGACCTGGTGCGGCCAAATAAATAAATATGTATTTTTAAATAGCACTGCTGTGAATACTCTTTTACATGTGTTTTTGTGTTCCTCTCTGTCACACAGCAAGTGCCTATCTATCCACCCATCCCCATCTGTCCATCTATCCATCCATGAGTGCTTCATTGGTCCATTTGTAAATCCCTGTGCAAGAACCACACTATCTTAATTATATCTACCTAATTAACATATATATAAACACATACAAAAATACTATATATATATACGCATATGTGTGTGTATATATATATATATACACGTGTGTAGTAGTTTTACAAGTAGTCTTGATATCTGGGATGGTAAATCTTCCCACTTTGCTCTTCTCTAAGAGTCTCTTGGCTTTTCATGTTAGAGGCTTTCCTCAAATGTGCATTATCCTTGTTTCATATTTAGAAGTGGGGATCAGCCTGTGGTTTAACAACTGAGGGGGCAGAGGATGACCAAAATAAGAAAAGGCTTTGCAGAAAAACATCAAGAATTCTATTTAGGACAACATGTTGGTGATGCCTATGGAAGCTCCTAATGGGGAAGTCCAGTAGACAGCTGACAAATAGCTCAGGGCTGGCCCGGGGAGTCCCCAGCATGTGATGTGATCACCCACCCCAAGACACCTGGCATCAAAATGTCCCTCCCCTCCCCTGGTGCATCTGGTCCCGGAACTCAGCCTCTCTTCCTGCACAAGATCACTGTCTTCAGAAAACACTGAGCTTGACCCAGATTCCCTCTTTGGGGTTGAGTAATGTGGGGGACCTGGGCTTTATCTTTTCTGATCTCTGCTTTTGCAGACAAGTCTCTGAGGGAAGTTCATGGCTGGCGTTCACACTGTGGGGAGAAGGAAACTCATTAGCACCTAATGTCCTTGGAAACACAGGAAGGGCTGGGGTATGGACGTGAAATCTCAAACAGATCAGGGTTACCTAAGAACACCCCACATGAGGCTCCCACGTGAAGGTCCCTGTGTTTCCCCATTGGAAAAACACTGTGGGTTGAAAGTCACTTGTTTCTTTTTTTTAAAAAAAGTGGATTTAAAAAAATATATACATTTTTTTGGCTGTGCTGGGTCTCCATTGCAGTGTGCAAGCTTTCTCTAGTTGCAGTTCGTGGGCTTCTCTTGTTGCAGAGCACGAGCTCTGGAGAATGCAGGCTTCAGTGGGCAGGCTTAGTTGTTCTGAGGCTTGCATGTTTCTGACACATAATAAGCAATTAGGTGATATTTTTGTTCCTCAAATACTTCAGGATTTCCCAACTCTTTCCAATGAACCGTGACTTCTGGTTTCTTCTCTGAGTGTATCCACGTGGGTCTAGTTAAGTTTTGACTTCTTACCAAATCTCACCCACTCCCTCTGTATATGCAGGGTATCTTCCCCCAAGTGTGTGAGATTTTAACAAATTCCTTCCCACACCCTCCACCCTGGAGAGTCCCAAAGTAACTGGTCTTCTCCCCTTCAGTTCTTTGTTTGCATATCGAGAGTTCTCCCTTCGGGCTAGACTGAGCTCCATTTCAACAAAAGAGGTGCTACCTGGCCATGTGTGGGGCAGGCTGGACAGTCCCTCCCAGCCGCCCTCTACCTGACGTCCCACACCGTGTCACTGGAGCGTCTCCTTCTCTTGCACGTCTGCTTTGTCTTGCCACCATCTTGGGTCATGTTGGTGCTGCTGCTGTCAGAGCAAAGACGCCCACTCCAAGACCATTTCCTGCCATTTAACTTAGGGTTTATCTGGTACGAAGCATGGTGGACCTTGAGTTCCCAAGAAATCAGAACCTTGACAAGGACAAGATAGGAAGGAAGAAGATGAAGGACTTCAATCTTCTTGAAGATAAAAAAGAAGGACTTTTTACGTTTTGTCAACTAGAGCTTTAAGGACTGGGCCTCCCAAGGGTTTCTTCCTTCTCCCAACTTCCTGCCTAGCACCTATTTTTCTGTTCTGCCTTCTAAATAGTTTCTTTTTATTTTTTTGGAATTCTTTTCTGTTTGCGCTTTTTTTAACTTTTTATTTTGTATTGGAGTATAGACAATTAACAATGTTGTGATAGTTTCAGGTGGACTGCAGATAGACTCAGCCATACATATACACATGTATCCATTCTTCCCTTCTGGAGAAGGCAATGGCACCCACCTCCAGTACTCTTGCCTGGAAAATCCCATGGACGGAGGAGCCTGGTGGGTTGCAGTCCATGGGGTTGCTAAGAGTCGGACATGACTGAGCGACTTCATTTTCACTTTCCACTTTTCATGCATTGGAGGAGGAAATGGCAACCCACTCCAGTATTCTTGCCTGGAGAATCCCAGGGACGGGGGGAGCCTGGTGGCCTGCCGTCTCTGGGGTCGCACAGAGTTGGACACGACTGAAGCAATTTAGCAGTAGCAGCAGCAGCATTCTCCCTTTCTACCTTCTAATTTTATATACTTTATTCCCACCCTGAAAACTAGAAGGGGAACCCAAGACCTAGTGTAAGAAAAGATGCATACTAAGCCACTTCAGTTGTGTCCGACTCTTTGCAACCCTATGGACCATAGCCTGTCAGGCTCCTCTATCCATGGAATTCTCCAGGCAAGAATACTGGAGTGGGTTGCCATGCCCTCCTCCAGGGGATCTTTCCAACCCAGGGATCGAACCCACATCTCTTAAGTCTCCTGCATTGACAGGTTAGTTCTTTACCTCTAGCGCCACCTGGGAAGCCTTATAGCCTGTTCTAAAATCCTAATTACATTTTTTCCTGACCATTTGGTTTCATTTCTGCAAGGACTTCTTAAGACTAAATATAACCCTGCATGTCTGAAAAATGTCTTAAAGACTGCTACTGCTGCTGCTAAGTCACTTCAGTCATGTCCGACTCTGTGTGACCCCAGAGACGGCAGCCCACCAGGCTCCCCTGTCCCTGGGATTCTCCAGGCAAGAACACTGGAGTGGGTTGCCATTTCCTTCTCCAATGCATGAAAGTGAAAAGTGAAAGTGAAGTCGCTCAGTCATGTCCGACTCTTAGCGACCTCATGGACTGCAGCCTTCCAGGCTCCTCCGTCCATGGGATTTTCCAGGCAGAAGTACTGGAGTGGGGTGCCATTGCCTTCTCCTTAACAGATACTACCATGTACAAAATAGATAAGCAACAAGGACATACTGTATAGCATGGGAATCTAGATTCAGTATCTTGTGATAACCTCTAATGGAAAAGAATCTGAAAAAGAATACATGTGAGTGAATCAGTTTGCTATACACCTGAAACATTGTGAATCAACTATACTTCAGTTTATTTTTTTATATATTTTTTTATACTTCAGTTTAAAAAATAAATAAAAAAATAAAGCAAATAACTGTTGGAGGGAGGGTTATAAGGCCCAGTAGACGCTCGATTTTGTATTTCACCTGGAT
Source organism: Tragelaphus eurycerus (assembly GCA_935064755.1). NCBI lineage: Eukaryota > Metazoa > Chordata > Mammalia > Artiodactyla > Bovidae > Tragelaphus > Tragelaphus eurycerus. The sequence goes on from CAKXYN010000020.1 coordinate 11,987,614, forward strand.
TGGGAAATCTTCAAGGAAACTTACAGATTTTGAAGGCTTCATTTCAGCAGTGATGTCAGGGGAGGCTTTTGATAAACTGCAGTGATTTTGTAGGCTCTCTTTCTTCCTATGGACACACACATTGTTAGCTGTTCTCCTAGAAAATGAAAATTAAGCCACTGCCAGACATGGTCCCTGTGGTCAATGTGCTCACAGCCCTCATCTATGAAGTGTGAAAAGGGTTATGACCCACCTCCAAGGGTTTGGAGGGAACTGATGAGATAATACAAGCATAGTGCTTCAGATCAGATCAGATCAGATCAGTCGCTCAGTCGTGTCCGACTCTTTGCGACCCCATGAACCGCAGCACGCCAGGCCTCCCTGTCCATCACCAGCTCCCGGAGGTCACTCAGACTCGCATCCATCGAGTCAGTGATGCCATCCAGCCATCTCATCCTCTGTCGTCCCCTTCTCCTCCTGCCCTCAATCCCTCCCAGCATCAGAGTCTTCTCCAATGAGTCAACTCTTCGCATGAGGTGGACAAAATACTGGAGTTTCAGCTTTAGCATCATTCCTTCTAAAGAAATTCCAGGATTGATCTCCTTCAGAATGGACTGGTTGGATCTTCTTGCAGTCCAAGGGACTCTCAAGAGTCTTCTCCAACACCACAGTTCAAAAGCATCAATTCTTCGGCATTCAGCCTTCCTCACAGTCCAGCTCTCACATCCATACATGACCACAGGAAAGACCATAGCCTTGACTAGGCGAACCTTTGTTGGCAAAGTAATGTCTCTGCTTTTGAATATGCTATCTAGGTTGGTCATAACTTTCCTTCCAAGGAGTAAGCGTCTTTTAATTTCATGGCTGCAGTCACCATCTGCAGTGATTTTGGAGCCCAGAAAAACAAAGTCTGACACTGTTTCCACTGTTTCCCCATCTATTTCCCATGCAGTGATGGGGCCAGATGCCATGATCTTCGTTTTCTGAATGTTGAGCTTTAAGCCAACCCTTTCACTCTCCACTTTCACTTTCATCAAGAGGCTTTTTAGCCCCTCTTCACTTTCTGCCATAAGAGTCGTGTCATCTGCATATCTGAGGTTATTGATATTTCTCCCAGCAATCTTGATTCCAACTTCTGTTTCTTCCAGTCCAGCATTTCTCATGATGTACTCTGCATATAAGTTAAATAAACATGGTGACAATATGCAGCCTTGACGTACTCCTTTTCCTATTTGGAACCAGTCTGTTGTTCCATGACCAGTTCTAACTGTTGCTTCCTGACCTGCATACAGATTTCTTAAGAGGCAGATCAGGTGGTCTGGTATTCCCATCTCTTTCAGAATTTTCCATAGTTTATTGTGATCTACACAGTCAAAGGCTTTGGCATAGTCAATAAAGCAGAAATAGATGTTTTTCTGGAACTCTCTTGCTTTTTCCATGATCCAGCGGATGTTGGCAATTTGATCTCTGGTTCCTCTGCCTTTCTAAAACCAGCTTGAACATCAGGAAGTTCACGGTTCACATATTGCTGAAGCCTGGCTTGGAGAATTTTGAGCATTACTTTACTAGCGTGTGAGATGAGTGCAATTGTTCGGTAGTTTGAGCACTCCTTGGCATTGCCTTTCTTTGGGATTGGGATGAAAACTGACCTTTTCCAGTCCTGTGGCCACTGCTGAGTTTTCCAAATTTGCTGGCATATTGAGTGCAGCACTTTCACAGCATCATCATTCAGGACTTGGAATAGTTCCACTGGAATTCCATCACCTCCACTAGCTTTGTTCGTAGTGATGCTTTCTAAGGCCCATTTGACTTCACATTCCAGGATGTCTGGCTCTAGGTCAGTGATCACATCATCATGATTGTCTAGGTCTTGAAGCTCTTTTTTGTACAGTTCTTCTGTGTATTCCTTATTTCTGTAAGCATAGTGCTTAGCCTGGGCTTAAGCCACAGTGTATACCAGTCATGATTTCAGCTGTTGCTATATGTTTACGGGTGGTGTTTGGATGAGCATATATGGTTCATGATTTCAACAACCACACTATCCAAGATGCTAGAACCAGATGCTGGGGAAATACAGCTAGAAGAAGCATAAGAATTCTAGAATGGGGACTTCCCTGGTGACCCAGTGGCTAAGACTCCGTTCTTCCAATGCAGGGGCATGGGTCCAATCCCTCATCAGGAAACTAAGATCCAGCCTAATAAATGAATAAATTTTATGGTGCAGCATAATAAATAAATAAATACAGCACTTGCTGAGTGCTTATAGAAAAAAAAGAAAAAGAATCCTAGCATGCTTGTCCTGTCAAAAAAAAATGTTGGTTTTGTTGTGCTGTGGGTGTTTCTTCACATCGCATACTAGACACATCTTAAAGTGAGAAGATGATGCATGCTTGCTTGCAAAGAGACCAAAGAAGGAGGAACTAGAAAGATTTCATTTTGCTCCACTGTCAGGCTTGTGAGGAAGGGGGCCCTCCAAACAGGACAGGTTTAATATGGCTAACTTTTTTTTTTTTCTGTTTATGTATCAGGATGATGCATTTTTTTTGCTTTTTATTTTAAAACACTTAAAAGATTTAAAAAAGAAAACAGTTAAATTTTCAGGATGATGCATTTTTTTTTTGCTTTTTATTATAAAACACTTAAAAGATTTAAAAAAGAAAACAGTTAAATTTTAAGCATGGCTAATTTTAATAGGAAAAAAACTGGCCTTGCCCCTGCAAAGGTAAGTAAGGGAAGGGCAGTGGTAGGGGAATTGGCTGCCCAAGGAGGGGAAGTGCGGCTGCTCAAGGGCCAGCCAGCTGTCGCTAACGGAAACACACACACACACACACACACACACACACACACACACACACACACAGACGAGTGGGCTCGCGGATATGCCTATAAGCCTGCTGGGCCCACCTCAACTCTTGCATATTGAATAAATACTACCTGTTCTCAGAAAGGGGGAAAAACTTAGTCTGGCTTGAGAAAGTCTGCCCTCAAAACACCTTAAAATGTCCCACTTGAGTGTTGTGCACGTGACAAGCAAATGTACATGGGTACACATAAAGTTACATTTTAAATGCCATCTGTCTAAGCTTCCTGGGTCTGCCATAATGCAGTACCATGAACTTGGTGGCTTACAACAACAGAGATGTGTTATCTTGGAGTTCATTTCTGGGGTGTGGAAACTCTTAAGTGTTGGCAAAGCCGATCTCTCCCCAGTGGCTCCATGGGAGAATCCCTCCTTGCCTTTTCCAGTTTTCGGGGGCTCCCCACAGTCCTTGGCTTGGAGCTACATTAACAGTCTTTGATGCCGTCTTCGCATGTGTGTCCATTGTGAGGACACTTATTGGATTTAGGGTCCACCCACATGATCCAAGGAGCTTCCTGAGTAGCTCTAGTGGTCAAGAACCCGCCTGCCAATGCAAGAAACTTAAGAGATGTGGGTTCAATCCCTGGGTTGGAGGATTCCCCTGGAGGAGGGCATGGCCACCCACTCCAGTGTTCTTGCCTGGAGAACACCATGGACAGAGGAGCCTGGTGGGCTACAGCCCACAGGGTTGAAAAGAGTAGGACACGATTTATGTGACTTAGCACGCATGCACATATGATCCAAGATACTCTCATCTCGAGATCCTTAATTATATCTGCAAAGACTCTTTCTCCAAACAAGGTCACACTCACAGGGTCCGGGGGTTAGGCTGTGGATATATCTTTTGAGGAGACTGCCATTCAACCCACCATATCACCCAAGAAAAAAGACTGCAAATATCCACTAAAAGACATGTATTGAGTTGGCCAAAAAGTTCATTCAGATTTTCTCCTAAGATGTTACAGAATACCTGAACAAACTTTTGACCAACCCAATACAAGAATGATGATGACATCATTTGACATTGTTCACAGTAGCCCCAAACCTGGAAACCACCCAAATGTCCAACAACAATAGAATGATCAAATAAATCGTGATAGAGTCATGACATAGAATACTATACAAGAATGAAAATGAGCCAACTAGCAGTACAAGCATCAGCATGGAGGCATTTCCATGAATATGATGTTCAATAAAACTTGTATCCTATTGTTGTGTGAAAATTGTATAAATCTTAATTATGTTAAATTGGTCCATGGTGACTTTCAGGTCTGCTGTATTTTTCTATTTTTCTATATATTCATTCTATTAATTTTTGAGCATTTGATATTGAAACTCCAACTAAAAATCTTAATTTATCTACTTAGAAAACTAATTGTAATATATGAAAATTTCCCGGTCACATCCAACTCTTTGTGACCCCATGGACTATATAGTCCATGGAATTCTCCAGGCCAGAATACTAGAGTAGGTAGCCTTTCCCTTCTCCAGGGGATCTTCCCAACCCAGGGATCAAACCCAGGTCTCCCGCAGTGCAGACAGATTCTTTATCAGTGGAGCCACAAGGGAAGCCCAAGAATACTGGAGTGGGTAGCCTATCCCTTCTCCAGCGGATCTTCCTGACCCAGGAATCAAACCGGGGTCTTCTGAATTGTAGGTGGATTCTTTACCAACTGAGCTATCAGAGAAGCCCATTGTAATATATAGTGGAACTATATGTAACTTTGTTCTGTATTTGTCAAATCTCCTGTAAATGTGTTATCATATTTTCAAATAAAAAATAAAAATTTGTAAGTATATAAAAAATATGAAGTTCAAGAACAGGCAAAGCTAATCCATGGTGCTAGAGGTTGGAATAGTGCTGGCTTCTTTGGGGTAATGACTGGGAGGGCACAAGGGCACTTCTGAGGTGTTGGAAGTATTCTATGTTCTCATATGCGTGGTGATGGTATACATGTAAAAAATTACTGATACCATACATATGAGAGAAACAATGAGAAATAAGTTCTTTGTATTGAAGAAACATAGTGAAATCATTATCGCTATTGCTAACACAGATTAAGAATTTACTCCATACCTGGTGAACTATCAAAAATGAGAAGTCATATAAATCAGTGGACATCAGGTAGGAGATAAATCAAAAATTCCAGAATGACAAAACAAACCCTCCACTGGGGGGAGGAGAATGGAGAAGGAAAAACAAAGACAAAATTCCCAGACACACTCCCGGTGAGGAAAGAGGGGTCAGAAGTTGGATACTGCCACATCCTGAAGCCACCAATAATTTTTTTTTTTTTCAGTCACACAGAAAGGCATTCAGGATTTTAGTTCCCCCACCAGGGAACTGCAGCGGAAGCATGGGGTCTTAACCACTAGACTGCCCTGGAAGTCCCTGGCTATTGCCACATCCTGGAAATAGCACTTAGAAAATCAGAGAAGTTAGGAAGGCAATATCTTTTTTCTAATTCTGACTCATTCTACAAATTTCAGCATGTCTGGTCACCACCACCCCCCACCCCCACCCCCACCCCGCCCCCCCACCCCCACCCCCCGTCACTCAGTTCTCCACTACTGTTAATCGGCTCTAACAACACATGGGTACTGTGAAAATGAAAGAATGCACGTGAAAGTGTACTGGACTGTAAAGTCCTATGTAAATGGGGAAGAAAAAATATTTCAAAAAGTCTGTCCTAACACTGCCAAGTTCCTTTAACCTCCAGGCAGCTTCTTTCTTGAAGTTGGGCTCACCTGTTTCACCCCCAGTGGAGAGATCTGCCCAGCTTACCTTAGCAATTGTGGAGGGTGCTTCACTGAGCAAACACTCTGCAGAGGGGAAACGACACACGTGCTGCTCTCAAGAAGTCCCCGGTGGAGATTAGGAGGCACCATCATCCATCAGGGAGCACCCTTTAGGGAATATCTTCACCAAGCACCGCGCGGGGCCCCGGGGGTGGGGGTGGGGGGGGGGGGGCGTAGAATTTCTGCCTGAAAAGCCGATGGTTTGACCTGGGTCTCTGAAGCACTTTGAAAACAAGGGCCTTATCCTGGGAGATCCCCAAGGCTGGTCATGTCCTTCTCCAACGTCTACACCCAGCTGGACTACACTGCTTGCACAGGGTTCTTAAGAGTGTGGAATGCTCTGCAGCAATTCTCAACCTTGGCTGCGCATTGAAATCCTCAGGGAACTTTCACCAGTCCAGACCCCAGGACCGTCATAACCAGAATTCCTGGAGCGGGGAGGGTGGTGGTACCTCTCCATTAAAGGGTTTTTAAAGCTTCTGGGGTGATTTCAACATGCAGCTGAGGTTGAGAAGCACTGAACTGGAGTGCCTCTCAAACTTCAATGTGAACACAATTTGCCTGACAGAAGGCAGATTTTGATTTAGTGGGTCTGAATTTGGGGCCTGAGCTGCTGACTTTCTATCAAGTTCCCAGATGCTGCTGCAAACTATCAAGGCGGCAGAAAGGAGCCAGAACGCAGGCCCCCACCTTCCCCTCTACCCGCTTCCATGCCCGAGGAACTGTGGTTCTTGCGCCATCTGGTGGTCAGAACCCCCCTAGCAGCACCTAGCAAGAGACGACCAGACGATGTTGGAAACCTGCGAAACAGTTACAATTTCTGGAGTTCTGCAAATTCTTCCCCAGAGCCCAGCCACTGCCATTTTCATTTCAGCCTTGTAATAACTTGAATACAAACCTTCCTAGACTACTCACCCTGGACTCCCGGCTTACAAAACTGTGAAGTAATAAATGGGTATTGTTTAAGCTGCTAAATTTGTGGTAATATGTTAGCCTCAATACAAAAGTAATACAGAGAATTTTATAGGCTTTGCAATAACAGGCCAAATGAGAAACCCAAGCCCACAATTATGCACAATGCCTATTTTCTATTCCAGGCCAATGGATCCTCTCTTTTCTTTCTTTTTAAAATTTATTTTGTTTATTTGTGAAAGAGTAACAAATGACTTGGTGACTGAACAACAATTTATCTGGAGGCACAGGGTCATAGTTGGAACATGTGGGATGTTTTACTTGGGACATACAGGATCTTTAGTTGTGGTATATGGGATCTAGTTCCATGACCAGAGATTGAACCCAGGCCTCTGCACTGGGAGCTCAGAGTCTTAGCCACTGGACCACCAGGGAAGTTCCCAGATGGACTCGTTCTTAACTTCCAATACAGTGGCAGAAGAGGCAGAAAGGATTGTATTTCTCATTTATCATGGTTATACCCGCTGTCTTCTTTCTCCATGACTGCACACTTCTTTCCACATTATGACGTGTGTTCTCACTGACATTCATGAAACTCTAGGATGGGCCAGGGGGCTAGTTTGCTCTCTGTGGCCGATTGCATTTTTCCAAAGATGAATTCCATCCTAAGTGCACTTCTTATGATAAGATCCTGAGGCTCCTCCATCACGATAGAGGATCTAAGCTCCCTCTCCTTGAAGCTAGCAGACTTAAGATTAGGGTGGGAGTGGTACTAGGTGACTTTCGAGGCTAAGTCATAAAAGGTGATGTACCTGCCCGGCTTGTTCTCTCAGGGTGCTCATCTTTGGAGCCCAGGCACCATGCTGTGAGGAAGCCCAAGCAGCCACCTGGAAGGGCCTCCTCTAGGTGTCCTTGCCACTGCCCCAGCTGACACCCAGCATCAGTTGCAGACAGTAAGAGAGCCTTCAGAAACTCCAGCTCCCTTTTTTTTTTTTTTTTTGGCCATCCCCATGGGCTTCCCAGGTGGTGCTAGTGGTAAAGAACCCGCCTACCAATGCAGGAGACTTAAGAGACTAGGGTTCGATCCCTGGGTCAGGAGGATCCCCTGGGGGAGGGCATGGCAACCCATTCCACTATTCTTGCCTGGAGAATCTCATGGACAGAGGAGCCTGGCTGGCTACAGTGAATGGGGTTGCAAAGAGTCAGACATGACTGAAGCAACTTGGCATGCACGTGTGGCGGTGAAAGCACAGAGTCCTATCCCCTGGACTGCCAGGGGAGTCCCTTCAGCTCCCTATCTTCAAGTCACTCCAGATATGAACTGCTCCCACTGAGACCTGGGAGCAAAATCAATGTTGCTTTAAATCACTGAACTTTAGCTTATTGTTACTGGGCAATAGGTGACTGAAACGCCCTCAGACTCTTCTCACTCGAGGATGTCAGGTTGGGGATGAGGACCCTTTGGCTTTGATTAACCATAGGTAAATTACCTATTTTCCATTAGTTCCTATTTTAACCATGTTTAATTTTAAAAATATTTTTGTTTATTTGGCTGCACTGGGTCTTTGTTGTGGTGCTCAGGCCTCTCTAGTTGCAGTGCCTGGGGGCTTCTGTCTAGTTCCAGTGTTCAGGCTTCTCGTTGTGGAGCATGGGCTCTAGAGCACGTGGGCTTCAGTACTTGTGACTCAATGGCTTAGCCGCCCCCCAGGGGTAGAAACTGTGTCCCCTGCACTGAAAGGTGGATTTTTAACCACTAGACCACCAGATAAGTCCCTGAAGTGAAAGTCGCTGAGTCGTGTCCAACTCTTTGCAATCCCATGGACTATACAGTCCATGGAATTCTCTAGGCCAGAATACTGGAGGGGGTAGCCTTTCCATTCTCCAGGGGATCTTCCCAACTCAGGGTTCGAACTCAGGTCTCCTGCATTGCAGGTGGATTCTTTACCAGCTGAGCCACAAGGGAAGTCCAAGAATACTGGAGTGGGTAGCCTAACCCTTCTCTAGGGGATCTTACCAACCCAGGAATTGAACTGGGGTCTCCTGCACTGCAGGTGGATTCTTTACCAACTAAGCGATCAGGGAAGCTGTCAGAGAAGTCCCTGTTAGTTACGATTTTTAAAAGGCAGTCTCATGATAAATTAAGTTCAGTGCTTATAAACTATTAGGAAATCAGCCCTAAATTTTTTCAGAAAAGTTGGCCTTTTTATGACATTTCCTCTCTGCTATCTAATTCATTTAAAACGCTGTGGCCTTGTGTCACTTTTCAGCATGTGGAGGGACTCATGGTCCCTCCACGGACCATGGCCAGGGCCAGCATTAGCCCAGGTGTGGCCTCTCCTGGGGACTCACAGACCTGAACCTGGATCTGGAGCTGAGGGGAGTTGAGGAGGGGGTGCTCTGATACCTCACCTCTTGGTCGCCACCCAGTGCCTTCATCACAGAGGAACCTGACACCTGCCTAGCCTCCCCCTAGCTCATCTTGTCTTAGCTTGGAATCAGGTCAGGTGCAAGCAGGAAGCAGTGCCAGGTTGGTCAGCCGCCCCCCACCCCCACCCCTGACCACACGCTGCAGTGACGGTTCTCGGTGGTCCCCAGGACTCAGCCATCCTGGGGCATCTTTCCTGGCTGAATTTTACAAATGATACTGCAATGATTATTCAAAATGAAAAGTAACAAATTAAAGTGATTTTATTGTTTCCTAAAAAAAAAAAAAAAAAAAGCTGTGTTCTTAAATATTCCTCCATAGTCTAGACCCAGAGGGAAGTATAGTTTTAGATATTTTTCTGCACGTATTTCCCCACTTGTGGGAGGCCGACTTTCTTCAAGGGCCTCCAATGACCCCCTCCTTCTTTGAGTGCGGGCCTGATTTCATGACTTGCTTGCCAAGAGAATATGGCAAAGCTGACGGAATGATTAGGTTAAAAAAGACTGTGACTTCTTTCTTAGTAGCAGACTCTCCAACGGCCCCCTTGGCTTGTATACACTGATGATGCATGCTGCTGGGGTGGGGAAGAGGAGGGCCTGAGAGCAGCCTCTGGTCAACCGCCTGTGAAGAAAGATATGAACTTGCAAGTGTCTCCTTCCCGGTTGAGCCATGAGGTGAGGCACCAGGTGGCTGGCACCTTGATTGCAGCCTGGAGAGAGACCCTGAGGAGGGGCTCCAGCTAAGCCCTTGCCTGGACGCCTGACCCACAGAAACTGTGAGATAATAGGTGTGTGTTGCTCTAAGCTGCTAAGTTGAGGGATAACTTGTTATGCAGCCACTGGTAACAAATAGCCACTCATGTGTCATTTCTTTATCGGGATCCCCAGTCACGTGCAAGCTGAACGTGTGCCTGTGCTGTACCTCCCCCACCAACACACAAATAGGGTTCTCAGCCCAGTGTGCCAGCCTGTATTCAAGTGAAGGCAGTATTTCTGTCCCACACTGGTTTCTGGCTTCTTTCTTGGTACCAGTATCTGTGTTTGCTGAGCCTCAGTTCAGTTTAGTCCAATCACTCAGTGGTGTCCGACTCTTTGCGACCTCATGGACTGCAGCATGCCAGGTTTCCCTGTCCATCACCAACTGTTGGAGCTTGCTCAAACTCAAGTCTGTTGAGTCGGTGATGCCATCCAACCATCTCATCGTCTTTCGTCCCCTTCTTTTCCTGCCTTGAATATTTCCCAGCATCAAGGTCTTTCCCAATGAGTCAGTTCTTCGCATCAGGTGGCCAAAGTATTGGAGTTTCAGCTTTAGCATCAGTCCTTCCAATTAACATTCAGGACTGATTTCCTTTAGGATTGACTGGTTTGATCTCTGGTTTGCTGAGACCAACTTGGAGCAACTGACTGGGTGCACCACCCCTCCAAATCTCCTTCCCGGGGCCTGGGTCAGATTCTGTCTGAAACGGGTAAGGCCTCAGATACAGGCTCCACCCTAAATACTGCAAATTGAGTCTTCTCCCTCTGGACCAGGCAGAGCTCAGGCTCTGCAAAGCCTGTGGTTTCCTCAGGATACTGACTCTTCCTGTGGCAGGAAGAACCACTTCCTCTGAATCATGAACTTTCTCTCTTTCGGGTTCCTGCCTCTTCTTCTCTGGCGGTTCTGAAGGGGGGGTCCTCAGGCCAAATGTCACTTTTGCTTCTCAATGTTGCTATCTGAGGAGAGGTCTTACCCAGTACAATTGATGGAGGAATTGATGTAGGAGATAGATGAGCTCCAGGTTAGACATTTACAACTGGCCTCCTGAAATGTAACATTTCATGGGGCACCAGGAAGTGGGCTTCGGGCTGGATACTTAACAACTGTTTGCATTTCTTCAGCTGAGAGATAGGTGGGCTCCAGTTAAGGCATTTACAATTAGCCTCCTGTTTGCCCTCCAAAACAGAAGTAACAGCAGAAACGGGGTAAATAGCCAGTGTTTGTCTCTTGTAAACACCTTAAGGTAATAGTCATGGCAATAGACAAGATAACAATCATGGCAAGGACAAAGAGGGGCAAAACTCTGTTTCAGTAAAGGATTAAGGGATCTCTGCTCCCCCCTCTTTTGGGACAAGGGAGACACTACACATGCACAGAAAGGCTCCTTGTGGGTCAAACATCAGGGAATAATTCCAGGCCATAATGAGTCTTGTTCCTCCCAGAAGCCTTCACTTAGAGATCCATCTTGGCTGAGGGGTGTGCGCCCACTCCAGGGACACGTCAGTTGTGGAAAATAATTGCCCTGAAGGAGGAAGCACTGTCCTATATAAATGACTTAACCACCTCTTTACTGTGCTCCACCTCACTAGGGGGAACTCCCACACTCTTTCTATCTGAGTGTGGAACTCCCACACTCTTTCTATCTCTGCCTTGCTTCTATGTTAGCTAAACAAACTGCTTCTCTATGTGCTCTCCTACTTGTTGTTCTGCTATGTATCTAATAATAAACTTTGTATCTGCATTTACAGGGCTGCCCCAGTGGCTCAGATGGAAGCCAGAAGCCAGAGGAGTCACAGGAATATGCCTGCAATACAGGAGTCACAGGAGACACTGATTTCTGGGTTGGGAAGGTCCCCTGGAGGAGAGCATGGCCACCCACTCCAGTATTCTTGCCTGGAGAATCCCATGGACACAGGAGCCTGGCAGGCTGCAGTCCATATTGTCACAAAGAGTTGGACACGACTGAAATGACTGAGCACACATGCATGCATCAGCATTTACAGTTTCTCCCTCCTTGATAAATGTATTTTTCACTAGGGGCAAAGGTCTAGGGCATAACAGCTTCTAGCCTCTAGCCCTTGCAGGTCTGGTGGCTAAGATTCCTGGTTCTTATCCAGGCTCCCCAGGTTCAATTTCCAGGCAGGGAATTAAGATCTTGCTTCACGCCACTACTTACTGTTGCCTCGTCAAGATCACAACTCTTATTTTTTTAATTCAATTTTAATTTTATATTGGAGTATGTTGTTGCTGTTCAGTCACTAAGTCATGTCGGACTCTTTGGGACCCCAAGGACTGCAGCACGCTAGGCTTCCCTGTCCTCCACTATCTCCTTGCTGCTACTACTAAGTCACTTCAGTCGTGTCCGACTCTGTGTGACCCCATAGACAGCAGCCCACCAGGCTCCTCCGTCCCTGGGATTCTCCAGGCAAGAACACTGGAGTGGGTTGCCATTTCCTTCTCCAATGCATGAAAGTGAAAAGTGAAAGTGAAGTCGCTCAGTCATGTCCAACTCTTAGCGACCCCATGGACTGCAGCCTACCAGGCTCCTCCGTCCATGGGATTTTCCAGGCAAGAGTACTGGCGTGGGGTGCCATTGCCTTCTCTGACTATCTCCTTGAGTTTGCTCAAACTCAATGTCCATTGTGTCAATGATGCCATCCAACCATCTCATCCTCTCTTGCCGCCTTCTTCTGCTCTCAGTGTTTCCCAGCATCAGTGTCTCTTCCCATCAGGTGGCCAAAGTATTGGAGCCTCAGCATCAGTCCTTCCGATGAAAATTCAGGGTTGATTTCCTTTAGGATTGACTAGTGCCTTGCTGTCCAAGGGACACTCAAGAGTCTTCTCTATGCTACAATTCAAAAGTATCAGTTCTTCAGTGCTCAGCCTTCTTCATGGTCCAACTCTCACATCTGTACATGAATACTGGAAAAACCATAACTTTGACTATTGGAGTATACTATAGATGATTTACAATGTTGTGTTATTTTCAGCTATACAGCAAAGTGATTCAGATATGCATATAACCATTCTTTTTCAGAGTCTTTTCCATATAGGTTATTATAGAATATTGAGGAGAGTTCCGAGCTATACAGTAGGTTCTTGTTGATTATCTATTTTATATATAGTCATGTGTATGTGTTAATCCCAATATCCTAATTTATCCCTACTCTGACTGAAGATTTTTTTGGCCCCGCCCATGGTATGTGGGGTCTTAGTTCCCCAATAAGGGATGGAATCCATGCCCTCTGCAGTGGAAGAGCATGGAGTCTTAATCTCTGGACCACCAGGGAATTCCCTGATTGAGGAATAGTTGATTGGAGCAGGCCAGAGGGCAGGAGGAGCAGAAGTGGATTTCTGGGCTGAGTTTTACTGGGAGAACAACTTGTAGCAAAACATGAAACTGGGGCCACTCGAGTATTTCTGCCTGATCGCCCTTTGCCCTCTCTCTGGTCCCACATCTATGTACTTATAGTGTGTGACAACACAAGTTGTTTTCCCTACCTTCACACCCCTGATCTTTCGTTTTGTCATCACACATCACATTTTCAATTTGGATTCTGTAAACCAGAATCAAGCACTGCAGACCCAGAGAAGCAGATTTGCTTTGGTTCTCAAATACTAGAGGAAAGGATATTTTCTCAGGACTTTTGGGTTCATGTGTGATGGTTTTAAGAACCAGACATAGAAGATGTTTTCTGTATTCTGGAGCTAGGCATACTTTAGTTACCAACTAGTTACCATCCCACATTATGAAAAAGGATTCAGCAAGACTAGGTAGTTCACCACACTGACACAGTATTGCACAGTTGAAGTCAGAGCCGGGGTGTCTTCTCTGCTAGAGGCTCTTACCTGAAGAGATAGGATGCCAGCAGTTTGCTCATCTTCTGAGAAGTTTCAGTGCTTGTTGCTCCACAGGGAAATATTCTAAACTTCCCTGTGAGAAATAAGAGAAATGTGAGGCATGCAGTACATAGGTCTTTGAGATGCAATAAAGCACCACAGGCAATGGAAAAGAATGGTTTCAGGGGAGGACATGTTGAAGGACCTGAGTGCTAATTTTTTTTCACCCATTCAATGAATATTTATTGAGTATTACTCTGTTTCAGACACTGTCTGAGGCAGTGGAGCTAGAGAGGAGGAGAAGACATACAGAGCCCTCATCACAAGTCAGGATCCATTCCAGATGACACAAAGACCTAACCATAAGGCACAGAAACCATAAAATACCATAAGTATGGAAGAGCATTTTTAAAAATTAATCTCAGCTTTGGGGTACTCTTTGTATGATGTCATAAAAATTTTAAATGTTCACGTTTTTAAAAAGAGTGAAATAATGCTATCTGAAGCAACATGGATGGGCCTAGAGATTATCATACTAAGTGAAGCAAGTCAGATAAGAAAGACAAATACCATATGATATGACTTAAATGTGGAATCCAAAATATTATACAAATGAATGTATCTATGAAACAGAAAGAGATTCACAGATAAAGAGAACAGATGTGTAGTTGCCCAGGGGGCAGGTGGGGGAGGGATGGAGTGGGAGTTTGGGGTTAGCAGATGTAGGCAGATATATAGGATGATAAACAACAAGGTCCTACTGTAGGGCACAGGGAACCATATTCACTATCCTGTGATAAATGATAATGGAAAAGAATAGAGATACAGACTTATCTGAATCACTTTCCAGTATAGTAGAAATTAGCACATTATAAATCAACTGTCCTTCAAGAAACATTTTAAAAAGTTTCCCAGTTCAAAGCGCCTAAGATTAAAAACCTCAGTGAAACACCTGGATGTTTTATTCACTCTGATAAGCTTTGGAGCCACCCAGATGGCCATTTGGTGTCTCCTCAGTCCCTTGCCTGAAATTTAGTCTATGGCTTTGGCAAAATGAGAAAGAAAAACCAGATCAGTTTCTCAACTGGCATCAGTGAGAAATTTTTACTCCTTCCCTGGAACAAATGGTATCCATTTGCCATTTGGTGGTAAAGGTGGGCATGGAAGAGGTGGGCATTGGGCAGGACTTTTTTCTCCACTGGCAATTTGATTTTATTAACCCCCTTTATCTTATGTTTATAAATATGTCTTTATCATTATTCACAGGTCTCTCATTGGATCAAAGCTTTCCCCATGTAAAAGGACCACCATTACTTCTATTGATAAATTTTTGTTAGAATGATTTTTCCCCACCTGGGAATTTCTCCTGCCCTGTCTGTTGAGTGTGCAAGTAGACTATTAAATCTAAAATTGAATACTTTAAGGAAAAAGATTTTTAATGAAAAAAAAAAAAAAAGCTGCAAAACTCTTAGAGGAATCAGCCTTCCATAGCCCAAGGTGTTTCCTGGCTTTGATAACTCTGATCCTCACCAACAAGGCCACATCAACCCTTGCTCTGAGATGATTACTGGAAGATCCATGAGCATTCTGTACACATACCACTTTGGTCAGTTCAGACTTTCCTAACTATTAAAATGAACTCATTAAATTATCCATTTACTGATCAGATCAGATCAGATCAGTCGCTCAGTCATGTCCGACTCTTTGCGACCCCGTGAACTGCAGCACGCCAGGCCTCCCTATCCATCACCAGCTCTCGGAGGTCACTCAGACTCACATTCATCGAGTCAGTGATGCCATCCAGCCATCTCATCCTCTGTCGTCCCCTTCTCCTCCTGCCCTCAATCCCTCCCAGCATCAGAGTCTTCTCCAATGAGTCAACTCTTCGCATGAGGTGGCCAAAATACTGGAGTTTCAGCTTTAGCATCATTCCTTCCAAAGAAATCCCAGGGCTGATCTCCTTCAGAATGGACCAGTTGGATCTCCTTGCAGTCCAAGGGACTCTCAAGAGTCTTCTCCAACACCACAGTTCAAAAGCATCAATTCTTCTTTTCCGCCTGTCCTCCCATCTAAACTAGCCCACACATAGAAAGATGTGATTCTCTGTAAATGGCACTATCAAAGATTAACCTTGAGGAACTTCCCTTGGTGGTCCAGTGGCTAAGACTCTGTGCTCTAGATGCAGGGGACCCGGATTCAATCCCTGGTCAAGGAACTATTACTAGATCCCACATGCTGCAACTAAGATCCAGCACAGCCAAATAAAAAATACTTAAAAAAACAACAAAAACCCAAAGGTTATTCTTAAATGTCATTGAAAGGGTTCATATCTGCAAGTTTTAATTCCCCTACTCGCAAACAACAGCGCTATAAATCAGATCCTTTACCCCTACAGTTTTCTTGGAATATCCTTTGTCCACAATCACTCTCGTAAACTCCAAGAGCGCTCTGACTTATTTGTAATTAATAATAGGATTTATGTTTTTTTAGAATAGTTTTAGATCTACGGAAAAAATTAGCAGGTAGTACAGGAGATTTCTCTATACTTCTTCCATGCACACATAACATGTTACATTATATGGTATGCTTGAATGGCACCCCAATCCAGTTCTCTTGCCTGGAAAATCCCATGGACGGAGGAGCCAGGTGGGCTGCCGTCTATGGGGTCGCTAAGAGTCGGACACGACTGAGCAACTTCACTTTCACTTTTCACTTTCATGCTTTGGAGAAGGAAATGGCAACCCACTCCAGTGTTCTTGCCTGGAGAACCCCAGGGACGGGGGAGCCTGGTGAGCTTCCATCTATGGGGTCGCACAGAGTTGGACACGACTGAAGTGACTTAGCAGCAGTAGCAGCAGTTACAGTGAATGAGCCATTATTCATACATTATTACTAACTGAAGCCCATGGTCTACTCAGATTTCCTGTTTTTAATCCAATGCACTTTTTGTGTATCAGACTCCTATCCAGAATACCATGTCTCCCTAGGCTCTTCTTAGCCATGACAATAACTCACTTCTGTTGTTTTTGATGACCAATAGTTTTGAGTAGTACTGGTCAAGTGTAGTGTAGGGTGTGCCTCTGTGAGAATTTATCTTGCGATTTTCTCATGATTAGACTGAGTTGATGGGATTTGGGGAAGAAGAACATAGAGGTAAAGGGTCATTTTCCCCACATCATACCAAAGGTACTGTGGTATTATATAATAAGAAATATATTTGGTCTTTGTCTCTGGTTCCTGTAAAAAGCTTCCAAAGCCCTTGGAATTTCCTGAGTGATGGGAATTATCTTTGTTATTCATCAGTTCAGTTCAGTCCAGTTGCTTAGTCGTGTTCGACTCTTTGTGACCCTATGGACTGCAGCACGTCAGGCCTCCCTGTCCATCACCAACTCCCGGAGTTTATTCAAACTCATGTCCATTTAGTCAGTGATGCCATCCAACTATCTCATCCTCTGTTGTCCCCTTCTCCTTCTACCATCAATCTTTCCCAGCATCTGGGTCTTTCCAAACGAGTCAGCCCTTAGCATCAGGTGGCCAAAGTATTGGAGTTTCAGCTTCAGCATCAGTCCTTCCAATGAATATTCAGGACTGATTTCCTTTAGGATGGATCTCCTTCCTGTCCAAGGGACTCTCAAGAGTCTTCTCCAACACTACAGTTCAAAAGCATCAATTCTTCGGCGCTTAGCTTTCTTTATAGTCCAACTCTCACATCCATACATGACTACTGGAAAAACCATAGCCTTGACTAGACAGATCTTTGTTGGCAAAGTAATGTCTCTGCTTTTAAATATGCTGTCTAAGTTGGTCATAACTTTCCTTCCAAGGAGTAAGTGTCTTTTAATTTCATGGCTGCAGTCACCATCTGCAGTGATTTTGGAGCTAAGGAGACCCTTTTGAGCACACCTGAGTTTCTGCTAACAAGGTGACTTAAGGTGAGTTCCCTACAAAGGCTTAGGATGGTACTGATCACCAGAAAGATAAGTGGTTTAAGGCTGGAACTTTCAGCTCCATCCATCAACCTCTGGGAAGGAAAAATGAGGGAAAATCGTGGTGGCTTGGAGGGTACAGACTAAACTCTATAAATAAACTCTTGAACAACAATATTTGATGAAATTCCAGGTTGGTGAACTTATCCACATGCCAGGAAGGTGTCACATTCCAATTTCATAGGAACAGAAGGTCCTGCACTTGGGACACTTCCAGACCTCACTCTGTGTATCTCTTCATCTGACTGTTTATCTGTAGCCTAATAGCCTTTGTAATAAACTGGGACACATAAGTAAGTTTCCCAGGTGCTACTAGTGGTAAAGAACCCACCTGTTAATGCAGGACACATGAGAAATGTGGGTTCAATCCCTGGTTCAGGAAGATCCCCTGGAGGAGGGCATGGCAACCTACTCTAGTATTCTTGCCTGGAGAATCCCATGGACAGAGGAGACTGGCGGTCTACAGTCCATGTGTCCAAAGAGTCAGACACAACTGAAGCAACTTGGGACACATCAGTAAATGTGTGAGTATGCACTCATGGGACACATTAGTAAATGTGTGAGTTCCATGAGCCATTCTAACGGACGCTCAAATCCAAGTAGGGAGTTGTAACTTCTGATTTATAGTCAGCTGGTTAGAAGCACAGGGGACAATTTGGACACACAAATTGGTGTCTGAAGTGGGGGCACCTCTTGTGAGTCTGAACCCTTAACCTGTGGGATTTGATGCTATCTCCAGGTAGACAGTGTCAGAACTGAGCTAAATGTGTAGAGCACCCAATCAGAGTCTGCTGAGAACTGGGAAACGGCTTGGTGGTGTTGGAAAACACACATCAGAACTCAAAGTGCATGCTATCAACTATCCTGGCTTTGCCCAACCTCAGCAACTTGTAAGACTAATAATGAAATAAATCATGATAAACCTAAAAAACAAATTCATGAGTAGATTACACATTCTTTTCAAGCTTCCAAACAACCAAGACAGATCACATCCTGGGCCATAAAACAGAGCTTAAAAATTTTAAAGACTCAAATTTAAAAAGAAATCATGCAGTGTATGCCCTCAGACCACAGCAGAATTTAACTAGAAGTCATCAACAGAATTTAACTAGAATTCATCAACAGAAACATAGTTGGAAAATCCTGAAATAATTAGAGATTAAACAATGCAATTTCAAATAACATGCAGATAAGAAAGGACATCTCAAGAGAAACTAAAATATATTTTGAACTAAATGAAAACAGAAATACATCAAAATTTGTGGGATGCATTGAAGGCAGTGCTTAAAATTTTATAACATTGAATCTATGTATTAGAAAAAACCCAAATACTTAAAAGTCAGTTTAGCTTTCACCCTAGGGGTTAAAAAAAAACAAATCAAAAGCAAAGTAAGCAGAAGAATGGGACCTCCCTGGTGGTCCAGTGGTTAAGAATCTCTCTACCAATGCAGGGGATACAGGTTTGATCCCTGGTTCAGGAAGATCCCACACACCATGTAGCAGCTCAACTTGTGTACCACAACTACTGAGCCCACAGGTCTGCATGCCTGGAGCCTGTGCTCCACAACAAGAGAAATCTGCACACCACAATGAAGACCCAGTGAAGCCAAATAAATAAATAAAATAATTTTTTTTTAATAGGGGGGAAGTTCAAGAGGGAGAGGATATGGGTATACCTACGGCTGATTAATGTTGTTGTATGGCAGAAAGCAACACAACATTGTAAAGCAATTATCCTCCAATTAAATATATATATTTTTTAAAGAAATGACTTTGTCTGGCTTTAAAAAAAAAAAGTAAAGTAAGCAGAAAAAAAAAAGAGCAGAAATCAGTGAAATTGAAAACAAAATTAATAGACAAAATCAACAAAACTAAAGGCTGACTCTTTTGAAAAGATTGACAAAATTGATAGCCAGGCAAACTTTATTAGTCTGCTCATGTTGCCGTACCAAAATAACACAGAGTGAGTGACCTAAAGAACAGAAATTTGTTTTCTCAGTTCAGAACAGAGTTTATTTTCTCAGAACTAAGAGAAAGTTATTTCCTTTTATTTTTGGAGGCCAAAAGTCCAAGATCAAGATGCCATCAGAGTTGGTTTCTGGTGAGACTTCCTTTCCCGACTTATAGATGGCTTCTTTCTTGCTCATATGGTATTTCTTCCATGTCCTTGTGGAAAGAAAGTTATCTCTGGTGTCTCTTTCTCTTCTAATAAGAACACTGATCCTATCAGGTTAGGGCTCCACCTATATGACCTCATTTAATCTTTTTTTTTTTTGACCTCATTTAATCTTAATTATCTCCCTAACAGCCCTCTCTCTCAATACAGTCACTTTGGGGTCTAGAGCTTCAACATATACATTTTGGGTGCAGGGGGACACCATTCTGTCCATCAAAATAAACAAACTAAAAAAAAAAAAAAAAAGACAGATTTCTAATTCAGAAATGAAGGAGAGACTATTCACTACTGATCCCATGGTCATTATAAGGATCATAAAGGAATATTATGAACAACTCTGTGCCCCTGAAAATTTGATAACCTATATGAAATGGACCAGTTCCTTGAAAGATATAATCTTTTAAAACTTTCAAAACTCACACAATGGGCTGTGTAACTTAGATAACTCAATTAGATCTACATCTATTAAAGAAACTGAATCAATAATTGATAACCTTTCAGACTTCCATAGTAGTCCAGTGGTTAGGAACCTGCCTGCCAGTGCAAGAGACACAGGTTTGACCCCTGGTCTGGGAAGATTCCACATGCCTTGGAGCAAATAAGCCCATGCTACACAACATGAGAAGCCCTTGCACTGCAATTAGAGAGTAGAACCCCTCCTCACTGCAACTAGAGAAAGCCTGAGCCACAACAAAGACCCAGCACAATCAAAAATAAATAAACTAAATAAATTTTTTTAAAGTAATAATCTTTCAAAACAAAAAACAACAAAAATAAAAAGCAAATCTAGATGCACTCACTGCTGAATTCTACCAAACATTTAAGGAGGAAATTATACCAGTTCTCTAAAATTTCTTCCATTAGATAGAGGTAGAGGGAATATCTTCTAACTCATCCTAAGGGTTAGCTTTACCTTAATGTCAAAACCAGACAAAGACATTACAAAACCAATTATAGACCAATACTACAAAAACAGATATAAAACTTCTCAAAAAAATTATCAAATGGGATGCAACAATATATAAAAAGAATTATAAGCATGGTCAAGTGGGTCATACACTGCTGGTTCACTACTGGAAAATTAATATAATCAATCTCATCAACAGGTTAAAGGAGAAAAATCACATGATCATATCAACAGATGCAAAAAAGGCATTTGATAAAAATCTAACACCCATTCATGATTTTTTAAAAATCTCAGCAATCTAGGAACAGAGAGGAATTTCCTCAATTTGATGAATAACATCTTAAACATAGCTTTACCTTAACATCAAAACTTATAGCTGGGGCTTCCCTGGTGGTCCAGTGATTAAGAATCTGCCTTGCAATGCAGGAGATGTCAGCAGATGTTGGTTTGATCCCGGTTCCAGGCAGATCCCACATGCTACAGGGCACCTAAGCCTGCGTGCCACAACTCCTGAAACCCACATGCCCTAGAGTCTGTGCTCGGCAACAAGAGAAGCCACCACAATGAGGACCTATGCACCACAATTAGAGAGTATCCTCCACTCTCCAAAACTAGAGAAAGCCCTTGTGCAGCAATGAAGACCCAGCACAGCCAAAAATAAATAAATGAAAAAACAATTTTTTTAAACTTAGCAAATAAAAAAAAAACACTCCCCAAACCCTATAGCTAACAACTTACTTAATGGTGAGAAAATAGATTCCTTCCCACTAAGACAGGAATAAGGCAAGGATGTCCCTTCACATCAATCCTATCAAGGCACATGGTTAATACACAAAATATACAAAAACAAATTGCTTTCCTACAAACTTCATGGGGTTGCAAGGAGTTGGACACGACTGAGCAACTGAACTGAACTGAAACTAGAAATGAACAATTGGAATTTTAAATCAAAATGAATACCATTTATATTAGCACCAAGAAAAATGAAATAGATATCAATCTAGCAAAATATGTACAAGATCTACATGAGAAAAAATACAAAACTCTGATGAAAGAAATCAAAGAAGAAATAAACAAATGTAGAGCTACTCCATGTTCACGGATCCCTCCCTGCTGTCATGTCACTTCAGTCGTGTGTGTGTGACCCCATAGACAGCAGTCCACCAGGCTCCCCCGTCCCTGGGATTCTCCAGGCAAGAACATTGGAGTGAGTTGCCATTTCCTTCTCCATGTTCTTGGGTAGGAAGACTCAATTTTGTCAAGATGTCAGTTCTTCCCAACTTGATATATAGATTTGAAATTGCACATCTCAGATTGAGACATTAACTCACTGTCTTTTAATTGATATCACACACCTGGTCTCAGGACTTAATGAAGCTCAGGTTCTGTTTATCTCATCACAGAAAGAATTCAGTGAGAGACAAAGTGATAGGTAAGAAGTGGATTTATTTAGAGAGATACACATTCCAAAGACAGAATGCAGTCATCTCAAAAGGTGAGAATGGCTTTGGGAGGAACACACTCCACAGGCAGAGTGTGAGCCGTCTCAGAAAGTAAGAGGTCCTCAGATGTGGGGTGACTAGTTAGTGCATAAAGGCTGGGTAATTTCATAGGCTAATGAGAGGAAATGAGTCAATATGTCTGACCAATGGACATGAGTTTGAGCAGGCTCCAGAAGTTGGTGATGAACAATGAAGCCTGGCGTGCTGCAGTCCAAGGGGTCGCAAAGAGTTGGACACGACAGAGCGACTGAATTGAATGAGTGAGAGGATTATTCCACCTCTCTGGAAATAATTCTTTCTGGGAGAAGGGGTAAAGATATCCAGGAATTGGGCCACCATCCACTTTTCGATCTTTTACAGTCAGTCTTGGAACTGTCAGAATGTTGTTGCTCAGTCGCTAAGTCATGTTTGACACTTTGTGACCCCACGGACTGCAGCATTACAAGCTTCCCTGTCCTTCACTATCTCCACAAGTTTGCTCAAACTCATGTCCACTGAGTCGGTGATGCCATCCAACCATCTCATCTTCTGTCACCCCCTTTTCCTCCTGCCCTCAATTTTTCCCAGCATCAGGGTCTTTTCTAATGAGCTGGCTCTTCGCATGAGGTGGCCAAAGTATTGGAGCTTCAGCTTCAGCATCAGTCCTTCCAATAAATATTCAGGGTTGATTTCCTTTAGGATTGACTGGTTTGATCTTGCTGTCCAAGGGACTGTCAGGAATCTTCTCCACACCACAATTCGAAAGTATCAGTTCTTCAGTGCTCAGCCTTCTTTATGGCCCAACTCTCACATCCATACATGACTACTGGAAAAATAAAGCTTCAACTCCATGGACCTTTGTTGGCAAAGTGATGTCTCTGTTTTTAATACGCTGTCTAGGTTTAGCATAGCTTTTCTTCCAAGGAGCAAGTGTCTTTTAATTTCAAGGCTGCAGTCATCATTTGCAGTGATTTCGGAGCCCAAGAATATAAAATCTGTCACTGTTTCCACTTTTCCCCCATCTATTTGCTATGAAGTGATAGGACCAGATGCCATAATCTTAGTTTTTTGAATGTTGAGTTTTAAGCCAGCTTTTTCAGTCTCCTCTTTTACCCTCATCAAGAGGCTCTTTAGTTCCTCTTTATTTTCTGCCATTAGGGTGGTATCATCTGCATATCTGAGATTATTGTTGTTTCTCCTGGCAATCTTGATTTCAGGTTGGGGTTCATCCAGCCTGGCATTTTGCATGATGTACTCTGAATATAAGTTAAATAAGTAGGGTGATAATATACAGCCTTGATGAATTCCTTTCTCAATATTGGCTCAGTCCATTGTTCCATGTCCAGTTCCAACTATTGCTTCTTGATCTGCATGCTGGTTTCTCAGGAGACCAGTAAGGTGGTCTAGTATTCCTATTTCTTTAAAAATTTTCCAGTTTGTTGGGATGCACACAAAGGCTTTAGCATAGTCAATGAAGCAAAAGAAGATTTTTTTGCATTCCTTTTTTTGCATTCCTTTGATTTTTCCATGATCTAGTGGGTGTTGGCATTTTGATCTCTTGTTCCTCTGCCTTTTCTAAATCCAGCTTGGACATCTGGAATTTCTTGGTTCATGTACTGCTGAAGCCTAGTTTGAAAGATTTTTAGTATACCTTTGCTAACATGTGAAGTGAGTGCAATTATATGGTAGTTTGGATGTTCTTTGGCATTGCCTTTTCTGGGGATTGAAATGAAAACTGACTTTTCCAGTATTGTGGCCACTGCTGAGTTTTTTAAATTTGCTGACATAGTGAGTGCAGCACTTTGATAGCATCATCTTTTAGGATTTGAAACAGCTCAGCTGGAATTCTATCACCTCTATTAGCTTTGTCTGCAGTAATGCTTTATAAGGCCCACTTGACTTCACACTCTAGGACATCTGGCTCTATGTTGAGTGACCACACCATCATGGTTATCCAGGTAATTAAGACTTATTTTTTTGTATATTTCCCCTGTGTATTCTTGCTACCTCTTCTTAATCTCTTCTCAGTTGTGGATGTGTCTGGTGGTGAAAGTAAAGTCCAATGCTCTAAAGAACAATGCTGCATAGGAACCTGGAATGTTAAGTCCAGGAATCAAGGTAAATTGAGCATGGTCAAGCAGGAGGTTGTAAGAGTAAACAATGGCATTTTAGGAATCAGTGAACTAAAATGGATGGAAATGGATGAATTTAATTCAGATGACCATATATCTCCTATTCAGGGCAAGAATCCCTTAGAAGAAATGGAGTAGCCTTCATAAGTAACAAAAGAGTCTAAAATGCAGTACCTGGGTGCAATCTCAAAAATGACAGAATGATCTTGGTTCGTTTCCAGGGCAAACCATTTAACATCATTGTAATCCAAGTCTATGCCCCACCATTAATGCCAAAGAAGCTGAAGTCGAATGGTTCTATGAAGACCTACAACACCTTCTAGAATTAACACCAAAAAAAGATGTCCTTTTCATAATAGTGGATTGGAATGCAAACCTAGGAAGTCTAGAGACACCTGGAATAACAAGCACGTTTCACTTTGGGGTACAAAATGAAGCAAGGCAAAGTCTAACAGAATTTTGCCAAGAGAACACACTGATCATAGCAAACACTCTCTTCCTATATCACAAGAGATGACTTTACATATGGACATCACCAGATAGTCAATACCAAAATCAGATTGATTATATTCTTTGCTGCCAAAGATGGATAAGCTCTATATAGTCAGCAAAAACAAGACCTGGAGCTGACTGTAGCTCAGATTATCAGCTCCTTATTGCAAAATTCAGGCTTAAATTGAAGGATTTAAGGCCTTTCAGGTATGACCTAGATCGAGTCCCTTATGATTATATAAAGGAGGTGACAGGCATATTCAAGGGATTAGATCTGGTAGATAGAGTGTCTGAAGAAATATGGAGAGGTTCAAAACATTGTACAGGACACGGAGACCAAAATCATCCCCAAGAAAAAGAAATGCAACAAGGCAAAATGGTTGTCTGAGGGGACTTTACAAATAGCTAAGAAAAGAAAGAGAAAGGAAAGGCAATGCAGAAAGGGAAAGTTATATCCAACTGAATGCAGAGTTCCAGAGAATGGCAAGGAGAGATAAGAAAGCATTCTTTAGTGAACAATGCAAAGAAATACAGGAAAACAATAGAATGGGAAAGACTAGAAATCAAGGTATGGATTGCTGACCAAAAACTTGCATTTTTAATGAATTCCTAGGTGATACTGATGTTACCATTTTGAGAAGCACTGAATTGAAGCAACTTTAAATATTAGTGTTGTAGGAAGGGGGACCCCTTCCAGGGCCCAAAACTGGGCTCTTGTCTAACACTTGGAAATGAATTGTCCAAGGAGACACATGTGCTGACAAAGCAAGAGATTTTATTGGGAAAGGGCACCCAGGTGGAGAGCAGTAGGGTAAGGGAACCCAGGAGAACTGCT
The DNA here is from genome assembly GCA_935064755.1 of Tragelaphus eurycerus. Classification (NCBI taxonomy): domain Eukaryota; kingdom Metazoa; phylum Chordata; class Mammalia; order Artiodactyla; family Bovidae; genus Tragelaphus; species Tragelaphus eurycerus. The sequence goes on from CAKXYN010000020.1 coordinate 12,013,194, forward strand.
CTGCCATGTGGCTCAGAGTCTCGGGTTTTATGGTGATGGGATTAGTTTCCGGGTGGCTTTGGCCAATCATTCTAATTCAGAGTCTTTCCTGGTGGCGCACTCATCGCTCAGCCAAGAAGGATGCTAGCGAGAGGGATTCTGGGAAGTGGATGGACACGCGGTGTCTCCTTTAGGCCTTTCCCAAACTCTTCCAGTTGGTGGCTTCCCTGGTGGCTCAGTTGGTAAAGCATCTGCCTGCATTGCGGGAGACCTGGATTCGATTCCTAGGTCAGGAAGATCCCCTGGAGAAGGAAATGGCAATCCACTCCAGCACTCTTGCCTGGAAAATCCCATGGATGGAGGAGCCTGATAGGCTACAGTCCATGGGGTCCCAAAGAGTTGGACACGACTGATCAGTATCATTTTTAAGTTCCATATTCCTTATCAGGATCTCCTGTCATAAAACAATTCATGCAAATGGTTACTATGGTGCCTGGCCAGGGTGGGCGGTTAGGTGTTGCTTCCCCTAACAACTCCCCCTGAGAGATTTCATACTCCTCAAGATACTTCTTGGGAATTGGGGCAGAGGTCTCTTTCTTCTGTAACTTCTTCCTGCTGTGCATGGGCGTAGGCCTGCCTAGCAGAGCAGAAGTCTCTCTCTACCTGATCTAAGTCAAGGTATTTTTTTGTGTGCCAGAAACCAGCATTCACCCTTGTAATAACAGCAATTTAGTTTGACACTGTTGGCCTCTCTCAGAGATGAACTAGACAGGGGCCAAACAGGAGACCTAACAGGATGGTCATCTCTGGTCCCCAGAAACAGAAGGCAACATTTGGGGTGAGGGTTGCAGGATTTGTGATCCTTTTTGATTGGTTGGCGGTGAGGCGACAGAGGCTGTGCTCCAGGAATCTTGTGTTCAGTCTGAAGTTACCATCCTCCACCTGGGTGGGGGCTCAAAGACACTGTTATGCATATTTCTTTGAGTAGGAACCAGGACCCTGTCTGGAGGCCATACTAACCTTTGATTGTTTGTCCTGTTTCTGTATCCTCTTCCTTCCCTGATTAGCAATTGTTTGAATCCATGCTTTGGAACTCAGGGAAGGTCAAGGAGGCCGAATGAAGCCTATATCCTACAGACAAGAAATGGAGAACACAGAACAGATCTCTACTCCAGAGCCCCACAGAGTTCTACTCAGTTTTAATTTAGGGAACTAGGCAACTATGACTGTGAAAACTTCCTGTCAAAATGGAGCATAGGACTGCCTCAGCTTGGAGCATTGACTCTGAATTGGAAGTATTTCTGAGTTCCATGTTCTAGATCTGAGTCTTGTATGATTAAAATCTCAATCCCTTGGTATGCCATTTTGGTGTAACAGACCTAGCTAGAAGTAGTTGGAGGAGTGGTAACTGGAATTTAGTAGACAAAATAAATATCATTTCTTTTTAGAAGAATAGGCCTGAAACCCAGTCTGGACCTGGCACTTCAGGGAGATTTGTAGCCAGGTAGCCAGTTGCCTAGTTTTATAAAAAGTAAGGTTACTAGCTTCCAGCAGACATTGTTTTGAGAATGGTGGCATCCAAGCCTCCTGACACGACTCAGAAAACTCAAGTGTTTAGCAATACAAAGTCTAATCTGAAAGTACACCCATAGCATCACCTAGTTATTTCCCAGGATATCTGAATCGTAGCTAGTCTACTTTGACTTTTAATTGTAAACTTTTCCTTAATAGCCAAAGCAGATATCATCGTTAATGACGTCAGTGTTTCTCTAGGTATGAGAAGATGCAAGAATTGAGACTCATAAAATCTTCTCCTGAAAAGATTTAACTATCTGAAAAACTGTTCTGCCAGTTTTTCCCAGAGCACAGAGTGCCTCATTCCTGATTTTCACCCTGAACTCCTTTCAGGGGAGCTGAAAGTCAGCAGTTGCAGCGGCCATGATTTAATCTTTGTAGATGTAGATGGCAAGTGTCAGTTTTCAGTTGGTAGAGTCCCTTTTTGCTCATAAACTTGACCATGATTTTGAGGGGGCATTTCATGACCATTTTATACCATGGTGCTGAGAATGTCCATTCTCAGGTTTGACAAAGATTTTGTTGACAGGCCACTCAATGTGCTGTTACTGGACTAGGCCATAAAACAGTATCCAAAATTCTCTGGACCACCTGTCTTACTCGCCTCTTGGTCCCTCTTGTTGCTTCTTCCCATATCTAGAGTTACACTGTTACCATCATCGATCTCATATGGGACTATATATTATTCTATTAGAGGCCTCATGCACACATTTGACGGTATAAGAAATAGTAACTTTGTAAAACAGGTGAAATACAAATAACATAGCCAGCAGTATTAGTAAAGTCACAAGTAAGACTTAAGTTAAGAGCTTCCATTAGATGTAGCCTTAGTATATCACAGGTCATCTGACTTAGTCTGCTCTGTAGAATCTTTTATCTTCCAGGGAAATTATATACTGGCATCATCTATAAGGCATATAGCCCCATTTTCTCGTGTTACTAGACTGATTGTCCTTAGTATGATTTAATTGTTTCCAACACAGAGGAGACTTTAAACCTAAATTAATTCTCCAAGCCAGGCTTCAGCAATATGTCAACCGTGAACTTCCTGATGTGCAAGCTGGTTTTAGAAAAGGCAGAGGAACCAGAGATCAAATTGCCAACATCCGCTGGATCATGGAAAAAGCAAGAGAGTTCCAGAAAAACATCTATTTCTGCTTTATTGACTATGCCAAAGCCTTTGACTGTGTGGATCACAATAAACTGTGGAAAATTCTGAAAGAGATGGGAATACCAGACCACTTGATCTGCCTCTTGAGAAATCTGTATGCAGGTCAGGAAGCAACAGTTAGAACTGGACATGGAACAACAGACTGGTTCCAAATAGGAAAAGGAGTACGTCAAGGCTGTATATTGTCACCCTGCTTATTTAACTTATATGTAGAGTACATCATGAGAAACACTGGGCTGGAAGAAGCAGAAGCTAGAATCAAGACTGCCAGGAGAAATATCAATAACCTCAGATATGCAGATGACACCACCCTTATGGCAGAAAGTGAAGAGGAACTAAAAAGCCTCTTGATGAAAATGAAAGTGGAGAGTGAAAAAGTTGGCTTAAAGTTCAACATTCAGAAAACGAAGATCATGGCATCTGGTCCCATCACTTCATGGGAAATAGATGAGGAAACAGTGGAAACAGGGTCAGACTTTATTTTTCTGGGCTCCAAAATCACTACAGATGGTGACTGCAGCCATGAAATTAAAAGATGCTTACTCCTTGGAAGGAAAGTTATGACCAACCTAGATAGCATATTCAAAAGCAGAGACATCACTTTGCCAACAAAGGTTCGCCTAGTCAAGGCTATGGTTTTTCCTGTGGTCATGTATGGATGTGAGAGCTGGACTGTGAAGAAGGCTGAGCACCGAAGAATTGATGCTTTTGAACTATGGTGTTGGAGAAGACTCTTGAGAGTCCCTTGGACTGCAAGGAGATCCAACCAGTCCATTCTGAAGGAGATCAGCCCTGGGATTTCTTTGGAAGGAATGATGCTAAAGCTGAAACTCCAGTACTTTGGCCACCTCATGTGAAGATTTGATTCATTGGAGAAGACTCTGATGCTGGGAGGGACTGGGGGCAAGAGGAGAAGGGGACGACAGAGGATGAGATGGCTAGATGGCATCACTGACTCGATGGATGTGAGTCTGAGTGACCTCTGGGAGTTGGTGATGGACAGGGAGGCCTGGCGTGCTGTGATTCATGGGGTCGCAAAGAATCGGACACGATTGAGTGACTGATCTGATCTGATCTGACCATAGCCTGGTGTTATCCATATAATCTGTCCCATAATTGTGGGAAATTTTTTCCTCCTTTGGTGAAACTTTTCTTGTTGCTCTGATTGAGCTTGAGTAATAGAAAAAAGCTCAAATTTATGGCCAGAGTCAGAGCAGGCATTATTAATTGGCCCGGTGAGGGGATCCCATCTAGTAATATCACAGTAATCTGAATATGACTATAATTTTTTTTTTAAGTAAATTTTCTCAGGGCCAACCAGTTAGAGTCTTGTAGTAGAGAAATTTAACACAGTAACCCAGAACTGCTGCTGCTGCCGCTACATCGCTTCAGTCGTGTCCGACTCTGTGCGACCCCAAAGACAGAAGCCCACCAGGCTCCCCTGTCCCTGGGATTCTCCAGGCAAGAACACTGGAGTGGGTTGCCATTTCCTTCTCCAATGCATGAAAGTGAAAAAGTGAAAGTGAAGTCGCTCAGTCATGTTTGACTCTTAGCGACCCCATGGACTACAGCCCACCAGGCTCCTCCATCCATGGGATTTTCCAGGCAAGAGTACTGGAGTGGGGTGCCATTGCCTTCTCCAAACGCAGAACTGCTGCTGCTGCTGCTAAGTCACTTCAGTCGTGTCCAACTCTGTGCGACCCCATAGATGGAAGCTCACCAGGCTCCCCCATCCCTGGGATTCTCCAGGCAAGAATACTGGAGTGGGTTGCCATTTACTTCTCCAATGCATGAAAGTGAAAAGTGAAAGTTATGTCGCTCAGTCGTGTCCGACTCTTAGCGACCCCATGGACTGGAGCCTACCAGGATCCTCCGTCCATGGGATTTTCCAAGCAAAAGTACTGGGGTGGGGTGCCATTGCCTTCTAGACACAGGTAATTGGCCAGAAACCCAACAATTGAATTGATTTCAAAAACTAGCATAGAATCAGGCCTGTGATAGAAAAGCATTTGATTTATATGCAAAGGTCTAAGAAGTCAAGAAAACATAAATGATCATACGAATCAGGTCCAGCATCTTGGGCAAGCTGTCTACCTCTGATGTCGTCGTCTTCTCATCCTGGTGTAGTGTAGTTTCTCCTGCTTAAGCATCATTTTAAGGTGAGATCATGTCACCTGTCTTCTCTATAGACCAATCCAGTGTAGGGGCCTTTGGAAGTGGGAATTAATCTAAGAGTTAATTTCCCTTCAGTTTCATTGTGCATGAGCTAGTTAAGAGTACCTGGTAAAAAAAAAGTCCTTCCATCCAGGTGGGAGACAGTTCCTTAAATTATATCTTTTTCCAGTCCTGGTTGCAGGTCATGAGGCATCTGCTCTTCATCCAAAGATTGATTACTGAGATAAGCTTCAGAAACAAACTTAGGGTGTTCTTTAAGAATTCAATTAAATTTTACATTAATATCACATAACAGCAAAAATTATCTAAGAGTCTTACTAGATGCAGACCTCCATTAACAAACTGGGATTTAATATTTTTTGAAATATCTTTTTCTCTCTAGAGTTACCCTCATTTTTATCAAATATAACCAAATTAAGGCTAGTTTGTTTGCAAAATAAGTCTGTTCTCACTAATTTTGGTTTGATGATTTATATAACCATAATTGATTATAGAATTTTATTTTGCTGAAACATTTATAGAGTCTCAGACTGAACTTTTAAAATAAAACAGGGTTGGGAAACTCAAACCAAAGGCTTATCACAGATTTTGCCTAACAAATCTAGGTGAATTCTTTCCTTTTTAAGGTCTCAAAAATTTCTTGAGATTTTTGAACCCGTGAGATAACCTTCCTAACACATCCAATAAACTTACTGGAAACCTAAGACTCTCCAATTTTTGGAGGAGTTAGATAGAGAGAAAATATAATTGTTTTGTTTATAACGTTTAATTTTACCAAAGTTTTGTTATAATTAGTTTGAGAGGAAGGTTTTCCCTACTCCCTGAAAACATAAGATTCAAACCCGTAATTTTTCAGATAGAAACCATAAAAGTTATAAGCATATTTTCTGGTTCATTCAGTCCTTTTGTTAACTTTTGTGTAGTCGTCAGGTTTTCCATTAGAATACCAGGACATATCAGAATGTTAAGAACTCCATATAATTTCTAGGATATCTGTATTAGTAATTTTACCATACATTATAACATGAGTGGATTTATTACTCATTTGATAATCTTTTTATGTAATTTAACCAACCAAATAAACACAGTTTAATATCTCTCTTTGGGATGTTTCAGGGGCCCTCTGAAGCACCCCAAAGTTAGCTAGAGGTCAAAGGAACTGCAAAAGAATTTGATTTAGGAAGTTTTATCAAAAAGATCAATTAAAAGCGTTTAGAACATTTGGTCAGATTTAGTCAATGTTGATGGGTGTATCATTTAGCTTGTTGATATGTCACAATGGGTATAAACACCAAGGCTCAAGGTCTAGTGAAAGTCAGCTCCACCATCTTGGACCTAATTGGCTCTAACCAGTTTTCTTATGGCTGTGTCATTCTAACAAAATCAATTTATCTAACTAATTGTAATCCAATTTTAGAAAATCCTGATCATGCATAACTCTTTTTAGTATTTTTCATACCTTTTTTTTTTTTTTTTACTGAAAACACACTTCCTACTTTCCTTTAGCAACCAAGAACTAACTTTTATATTAGCATTTTATAGATTGGTGAGCATTAAATACCAATGATAATTTCTAAAACCCTTGCTTTCTTAGAACATTTTAGGATGGCACCAAACATTATTCATTAATAGTCCCAAATCTCTTTAGTTTCTCTGTAAAAGGAAATTAGTGCTTAGTAGTAAATGTTTCAAAATCTTATTTTATTTGGAAATGACCTAACTTCGAAGTCAATAGACTTCCAACACTTAGCACAACCCTTAGAAATTTAAGTTAAATAAAGAGAATTTAAGTCTCTCCAATCTGGGTTTATATAAAAGCTCATATCTCATTTACATTTTTTAGAAGTTTCTTCACTCGAGGTAATTTCCTGTTGACAAACTTGTAACAGATATAATATTTAACTTATATTAAACCTAGGTACAATGAAAATATTCTACTTAATGTTAATTACTCTAAGACATGTCTATATTAGATAGATCAACAAACAAACATTACTATCAGGTATTTAATACTGAATATTTCCCAGTTCACATGAACCTGGAATTTATTGTTTAATTTAGAATTATTTGATTTGTAAGCGCTTACCTTTTTTTAAGCCAAATAAATAGAGCTCATTTACAAATTAACCTCAAAATATTACCCAGAGACAAAGACATACCAAGACATATTTAGACAGACACAGTGCAAGATCTAGCTTCATTTTCTAAGTTTAGTCATGAATTAGATATTACAATATAAAATTTCCTAGTTTATAAAAAAAAAACAGTTGAAATAAATAAAAATTTTCAAGTCTTTTTCCCCTTTTCCCTCAGTCTCAGGAGTTAGAGATGGTCTAGATAAGTGTTCCTGAGAGCCCTGGTCTCAAGGCACAGGGAAAGAAAATCAAGTTCTAACAAACTGGCAGCAGGTCTAAACCAAATGGTGGCCAGACAAAGCAAAATGGCCATCAAAAATCACAACACAGAACGCAGAGTTAAAACACACACATATAAACCTGGCAGTCCTCATCAGACACTCCCTTAAATACAAGAATACAGTCTCTCAGAAAACCTCCTATAGAGACACAGAACTTCAGATCCAAGTACTAACATCAAAGATTTCTAAGGAGGAAAGGAAGCCAGATTGAAAAGAAGGGGAGGAGGCAGGCAGGAGGGGGAGAAAGGGGTGGCCTTACAGACGTCTCCTGCCACCTACAGATACCCAGGCGTTATGGGACTTTACCCTGGGCCTCCAGAGAAGGGAGGACTGGAACTCAGCCCTACCAGAAATCAGACCAGACCAGAACCAGAATTCGAGTTCTCTGCCAAGAGGAGGTGATCAGTCTCCAATCCTCAGCTCAGGCTGAGGGCCCTTCGACCAGATTCCTGCGTCCAGGACCAGGGGACTAGAAAAATAGGGAAGGATAGGAAGGGTTAAGGAGAGGAAAGAGAGAGGGAAGGGGAGAGAGGTCAATTAAGTCTCTTATTCCTTACCCGGTCGGGGCACTCTGGCCAGTTGTCTGCGTCAGGAGATCAGGGACAAAAGGGTCCCAGTTGCGGCCGCTGGGTCTGGTCCATTGGCAGGCAAGCTGGCCCCTGAGTACCCCAAGTGGTCAGGATGTTAGTCTCAGTGAAGAAGAATCCCACCAGTGTTGCCATTTGTTGTAGGAAGGTGGACCCCTTCCAGGGCCCGAAACTGGGCTCTTGTCTAACATTCGGAAATGAATTGTCTGAGAAGACACATGTGTTGACAAAGCAAGAGATTTTATTGGGAAAGGGCACCCGGATGGAGAGCAGTAGAGTAGGGGAACCCAGGAGAACTCCTCTGCCAAGTGGCTAGGAGTCTCAGCGATGGGATTAGTTTCCAGGTGGTCTTTGGCGGATCATTCTAATTCAGTCTTTTCTGGTGGCTCACGCATTGCTCAGCGAAGATGGATGCTAGCGAGAGGGATTCTGGGAAGTGGACTGACAGGCGGTGTCTCCTTTAGACCTTTCCCGAACTCTTCCAGTTGGTGGTGGCTTATTAGTTCCCTATTCCTTATCAAGATCTCCTGTCATAAATAACAACTCATGCAAATAGTTACTACGGTGTCTGGCCAGGGTGGGCGGTTTCAATCAGTGTGCTTCCCCTAACATTAGTACACAAAGAACCCTATATTAGATATTATCTTCATTATTTAAAGTGAACCTAGGTCCCGGGGAGCCTGCCGGATCCAGAGACCAGCCTACACGCACACAGGCACTGTGGGTCTCATATTACAGGGCAGGCGGCACTTGGCCCCAGGCAGTCCTAGAGGTCTGGAGACCGCCCCTTAAGGAGGAAAAGCTAGCGGTACCTCCCGGCCATTGTCAACGACTAGCCGCAAGGTCCGCTCTCCTCCCCTCCCTCGCGCTCCTCCCTGCGGCCCCTGACCCGCCCTACCGGATGCAGGACAGAAAACACTGTCCAGGAGGCTATGCCGGTGCGTCACTGGCTAGCGCTGGGCCAATGACAGCCCGGCAGAGTGTCGTTTCTTCCGGTCGGGGAGGTGGGGGCGGAACTTCCTGCGTTTCTGCCCATCTAGTTATTTTCCCGGGCTGGGTCGGTGCGCTCCGAACTGTGGGTCCGGGACTGGGGGTGGGGCTGGGCGGGTACCGTTTCCCAGGCGGTTTTCGGGAACGGGAGGGGGAAGGACAGGGAGGCCTTGACCCTCCTCTGCGCCTTTGAACTATCAGTGACCCCCTGCAACGCGGTGTCCGGCAGGGTCCCGCCGCGCCGCAGGCTCTCCGTGCACCCGACCCTGGGCGCACTTGACCCGGAGGACACTGAAGTCCCAATTCTCCCGGGGCCAGGCGCCGTGGCGCTACGCTGAGCCCGCGACACCCGCCTCGGTCACCCGCCTCTAAGGGCTCCTGCTTCCAGGGGCTGCGATGGCGGCGGCGGCGCTGATGGACACGGCGCAGGTGAGTGGAGGGGCTTCAGGCCCGCAGCCGCTCAGCCCTTCATCCTCACGTACTCGCAGCTGGGGAATCAAAGATGGGCATTGCTCTACAACTTGACCTCTTTTTCATCTCTCTGCTTTTGAGTCTGGGGTCCTGAGGGTTTGAGAGGGAGCGAGTGGTCACTTCCAGCCTCGGGTCCTGAATCCAGGGCAGGGATCATAGAGAGCGAGTCCCATTTCTGAACTCTAGTGGTTGAGGTGGGAAACGGTTTCCTAGGCAATAGGAACCAGTGGTGTGCAACTACAGGATGGAGCTCGGAGTGTTCAGAGCGCAGGTGGGCTGAAGTCAGCCTGGAATGGCCGGCTGAGAAGCCTGGCGTCTATTCTGAGAGTGTTGGGAGCCACAGAAGCCACAGAGCAGAGGAGGAAGGTGATGTGACGTACATCCTAACAGGGTCACCTGGATGCGAAGTGGAAAACTGACTGTGGGCTGAGGGTAAAGGTGGGGAGAGCAACCAGTGGCTGCTGCAATACTGCTGGCCAGGTGAGGAGGGTAGGTGATTGCATGTAGAAGAAGCGATTGGATTCGAGGTAGGTCTTCTAAGTGAGGCTGACCAGATTTTCTGAGGTGGAAACTGAGAAGAAAAACAGCAACTCGATGGATTTGGTGTTAGCCTCTGGAAGGATGGATTAACCATCAACTGAGAAGGGAACTTGTTTGTAGGAGGAATTTTCACTGAAAATAGCAAAGTTACATTTGGGCCATGTTCTGATGTTCCAGGGACCCCTGAGTGGAGTTGAAGCTTGAGCAGCTAGACACACAGTTATGGTGTTTGGGGGAGGCTTAGTTTAGGTTAAGAGACACTGAATATGTAAAGGGACATTGGCAGACTATACATAAAATAGAACTCTGACCCACAACCTGGAGCAACCTGGCGGGGAAACAAACCCCCTTATCTACAATAAGCAACCCAGGAAGCCATTCTGCTGTAAGTTAGACTTGCAGGAACCCAGATTGCTATCTCTAGTGACAATCCAGGGAGTTAAACAATAATGTCTATAACAGTTGGCCTCAAATAACCAGGACTTAATAACTGACAACTGCTCTCGTTTTTGTTCCAACTTAAGACCAACCAGAAATAGCCAAATATTCACCTCTAACTGGTCACCTAGGATGCTCTGCTTCTAGTTGGTTTGCCTACAGCTTTTGCAGGCCAACAGGGCTTACCTGAAGCCTTCCATTTTTTTTTTTTCCCCACTTATAAAGCTTTCCCATTCCTCTGCCTGCCTTTGAGTCTCTGCCAACATAGGTGGTTGGGAGATGGGGATTGACACATATGCACTATTGATACTATGTATAAAATTGATAACTAATGAGAATCTACTGTATAGCACTGGGAACTCTACTTAGTGCTCTGTAGTGACCTAAATGGAAAGGAAATCCAAATAAGAGGGGATATATGTATACATATAGCTGATTTACTTTGTTGTACAGTAGAAACTAAACATTGTGAAGCAACTATATGTCAATAAAATTATTTTTAACAAAAATATTTAAAATAAAGGGGACACACATGAATTTAAAAAAAATCAAAATTTAAGTGGCCAACTCTCTATAACAAACTCAGAATAAATAGCCTTTAGCTTTTCTTGTTTGGTTGGTCTTTATTTTCACAGTGAGAAACACCAGGGACTTCCCTGGCGGTTCAGTGGTTAGGATTCCAGGCTTTCACTGCAGGGGGCATGGGTTTGATCCCTGGTCCAGGAACCAAGATCCCACAAGCTGCACTGAGTGCTTAGTCACTCAGTCATGTCTGATGCTTTTGCGACCCCCATGGACCGTAGCCCGCCAGACTCCTCTGTCCAGGGGATATTTTTCCAGACAAAAATACTGGAGCGGGTTGCCATTTCCTCCTCGAGGGGCTCTTCCCAACCCAGAGATTGAACCCACATCTCCTGTGTTTCCAGCATTGTAGGCTAGTTCTTTACTGCTGAGCCATTGGCGAAAACTGTGTGACAAAAACAAAACAAAACAAATCCAAAATGTGGCATCTGGTGTGTGGACAAGGGGGTAACTGTGTGTCTGATTTGGAGGGTGGCAGTGACCTTAGGGTAAGGAGGAAGGAGAGTGGAGCCTGAGAACTGGGCATCTTGCTTCGGTACTTTGGCTGGCTTGTTTGGCATCATAGAGACAGATGAGGGAGAGTTAGTGTTTGTGGTAGTAGCCGGGTGGGGAGAGGGGGTCTGTGTGTAGGGAAAGGTGTCTGGCAGCTGGCCAAATTTTCCTGGGGCGTAGATATGAAAGGAGGACTGAGGCTTGATGAAGATGGAAGTAGCTTTTCAGTGAGGCCTGGGCTGGTGCTCATTTGGCCATCTGCATTCTCACCAGGCCTTTGTGGACCCTTGAGGGAACCATGGGATTTTCAGTCAGGCTGGAGAACCAAGGGGCAAATGGGGCAAGCTGGGAGAGCTATTAGACCCTGGTGGGTGGGGGCAGGAGAACCAGAGAGGTTGGCTTTGAATAAGTGATTGGTGAAGGGATAGAATGTGCCATACAAAGAAGCGAGGGGGTCTACTGTAGTCCCGGGTAGCTTGGATTGAAGTCAGGATCATGGCCAGGTCGGGAGGCCTTCACCTCAAGGGTGGATGTTGCCCTTGGCAGTGGGAGTCATAGAAGGTGTGGGGCAGGTTGGGATCGTGGTTGTATTTGCCTAGAATTCTCTGGATGCTGTCAGGGACGGGGGAATTTCTCCCTCTACCTCTTGTTTGAGTTCTCGTGGATGCACTAATAAAAATAATTAGCATAAGGCACATTAACAGGAGAAAAATACATTTTAATGTAAGTGAAGTCAGAAATGGGACCTAAAAAGTGGCCAAAGTCAGCATCTTTTACTTATTAGATAAACAGTACCTTTGTGAGTAATCAGTTGGACAAAGGAACTTAGATTTTGGGTGCCCAATTATGAAGAATCTAAACAAAGTTTGGGCTTCAGGTAGTAAATTAAAGAACTAACAAGGTTTACTTATATAGATTTTTTGGTCCAAATTCCCTCCCTTTGGCAATAAAGGTGTGCTTTACCTCCAGATACAGAGGGTGCACTTTTAAATAGTTTTCTTTTCTTTTCTTTTTTTTTTTTTAATATCTTGGCCCGGTTTATTTTATGTATTTATTTATTTATTTATTTTTACTTTTTGGCCACGTGTGACATGTGGGATCTTAGTTCCCTGACCAGGGGTCAAACCTGCGCCCCCTGCAGTGGAAGTGCAGAGTCTTAACCGTTGGACCTCCAGGGAGTGCGCTTATTACGTAGAAATTTATTTTCTGTTTCCAGGGAGACAGAAATGTGGGTCACAGTATCCCTCTTGTGTTGGCTGTTTCTTCAGCCAACACATTCAAAATAATCAATAGGCCATTGAGGCACATTTTGGGGAGTCCTACGCTAGACCTCTGGAGAAGGCATTGGCAACCCATTCCAGTACTCTTGCCTGGAAAATCCCATGGGTGGAGGAGCCTGGTAGGCTGCAGTCCATGGGGTCGTAAAGAGTCAGACATGACTGAAGTGACTTAGCAGCAGCACGCTAGGCCCCAGTAGTTCCCTCTCTGGAACTTCCTCTGTGGAAAGAGAACAGGTAAGAGGAGTTCTCCAGCTTACTGAGGGCTTCCCAGGTGGTGCTAATGTTAAAGAATCCACCTGCTAATGTAGGAGACATAAGAGAGGTGGGTTCAGTTGCTGGGTGGGGAAGAGCCACTGGAGTAGAAAATGGCACTCCACACCAGTATTCTTGCCTTGAGAATTCCATTGACAGAGGAGACTGGCAGGCTACAGCCCATGGGATCACAAAGAGCTGGACACGACTAAGCATCTGAGCACCAATTCATTGAAGCAGATTGTTAGTTCTGAGAAGAGGTCAGTTCAGGAAAACAATTATACCTCATTGCAGGAGGCAGTGATGCAGATGGGCTCCAGAAGCTAGGCCTATGGTACAAGTGATCAGGTAGTTAATGAGGCATGTCTAGGAAAACAAGAGAAAACAAAGGGTTAATGTTTGGAGCCAATTATAAACCAGTTTCTGACATCAGGATGCAGTCAAGGAGATTTCTAGATGTCAGGGTTGAAGCATCTTTTGCAGTTTGAAATGTCTCTGATGTCACCAGGTGTTCAAGAAAACTTTCTAAGTGGCTCATACAGCAGCAAGCATGAAGATTGTTTAAATATGAGCTGTTGTGGCAATTTCTCTGAAATTTCTATCAAGTCGTTTAGCTTCAATTTTCAAGGCATCAGGAAAAGGGCAGTTTTAGTTCTCAATTATTCCAAGTCCAAAGGGTGGGAGAAAATTGGAAACATTAAAGGGTTGTAGCCAGATACTGGACGAAATCAGAATACTTCAGGATCTAGTCCAGATTTCAGGTAAACAACAAAACCTCAATGAAACTAACAGTACTAAAATCATACATACAAGGGTTCAATTTAGAACCAGGGTTTAATCTCTGGTCAGGGAACTAAGATCCTGCAAGCTGTGGTGTAGCTCAAAAGAAAAATAATGAAATAAAGTCAAGTTCTTTCAAATTGTTTGATCGTATCCGAGTCTGTGTGTATTTCTCAAATATGACTTTCTAGTCGAAGGCCTTGATAAGATAACCAATATTTCTAGTTGTGTTCTATTTTAAGGAGAACAGAGTCTTATTGAACTTTTCCAAATGTAATTATATTGTTAAGAAAATAAGAATACTCATGAGAGTTTCTGAATTCTGGAGCAATCAGGTGGGGAGAAAAAAATGTTTCATTTTTGCTTACAAAGGTATGCTGTGCCATATTTAGTCACTTAGTCGTGTCCGACTCCTTGCGACCCTGTGGACTGTAGCCAGCCAGGCTCCTCTTTCTATGGGTATTCTCCTGGCAAAAATACTGGAGTGGGTTGCCATTTCCTTCTCCAGGGGATCTTCCCAACCCAGGGAGGAACTCAGGTCTCCCGCATTGCAGGAGGATTCTTTACCATCTGAGCCACTAGGGAAGCCCAAGAACACTGGAGTGGGTAGCCTATCCCTTCTCCAGGGGAACTTTCTGACCCAGGAATAGAACCAGGATCTCCTGCACTGCAGGTGGATTCTTTACCATCTGAGCTACCAAGAAGTATGATTCACCAAACTGCTGTAAATCTTTTTAAAAGAATTCTTTGCATTTGGAAAACAAAAGATTAAAAAATAAGTAATATTGTATTTTAAACAAAAATTCATAAAAACTATAATCATATTCATTAGTTCATTCAATTCCGTGTAATTAACTTTTGTTCCGCTTTGTGTCCAGTTCTTCCATTAGTTCTGTTGACTGCCTGATGATTAAGTGTGAGGGTAACAGTGATAATCCAAGGAGTTTGTGAGATTTTTGTTAAGGCTTGAATGATTTGCCCAGTGAGGTGGGTGCCTTGATCACTGGAGATTATGTAAGGTATACCCCAAATAGAAAATACATTATAAAAAGTTGTTTCTTTGCCCCTGTGGTGTCATCAGTCTTGTAGCAAGGGAAGGCTTCAACTCATCTGGAAAGCATACATGTAATAATAAGAACATTCTGATACACCATACTTAGTGGCAGTTGAATGATGTCCAGCTGCAGGTGCTCAAAGGGTCCAGAGAGAAGAGGTCTGAGGCACCTGAGGCAAAAATAGTTTTTCCCAGGGTTATGGACCTGAAAGGTCAGACATCACTGATAGGGTGTTTTTTCAGTTATATAGAATTCTCCCTGCCAATGTCTATTTAAATGCACCTTAAATGCATGATGGTGAGTGAAGGAATGCAGGGGGCAAAAATGAGATTTGCCAGGGAGCTGGGGAGAACTAAGTAGCCATCCTGGTTTTCCCATAGCTCTGACTGTTTGTTTAGTTTGCAACTATTGTTTACCTATTTTAATTTCTCTTATTCAGTAGCATACTGTTGCCTTGGTACAAGGATATCAGGATGGCAAAAGTCTGGCAAGAAGGGGTCAGGATTTTTGCAGAAGCAGAATGGATTTTGTTCACATGTGCCACAGTCTTTATAAATTCTGTTGCTACTGCCTTCGCTTGAAGGTCAGTTAGGGCATTTCTCTGATACTTGGGTTCAATTCCTTTAGTCTGAGCCTCCATCTTGATGACAGATAACATTTTATGCCAGGACATATATGACTTCAGGAATTTCACCTAATTTCTGGAACACTTAGAACACATACCTATATAGACACAACATAAGATAACAGTTTCCACATAATTTAACATGTCAAATATAGCTGATTAGTTTAATATCTTTTTATAAGGAGAAAGAATAAATCTTTGAAGTATTTTAGAGGGCCCCCAAACTATCTCATCTCTCAAAGTCCTAAATCAAAAAGATTTCATTTACAATTTGATTTGAGGGAAGTTTGTCAAAAATAGTTTTAAAAATTGGACTTTGTCAAATAGATCTTCACAGCAATGCTTCGTTATCCATTCAATGAAACTAACGAAACCTTCAGCAAATATAGATGGTTATGTAGTTCTGAGCAAAACTTAGCCCTTTTTATAGCAATAGATTTACTCAATGAATCAAAGAACTGATAAAGACAATAGAACGTAAGTAATTATTTTGACAAGACAGAAGATCTTTGGTGTTTTCCTAAGTATATTATTTAAAGGTAAAGAAAAGCCTTTCATAATCTCTTATTATCAAGAGCAGACCAACAGGAAAACAAAACTTTGTTCTTTTAATAGAAAACCAAATTCCAATTTTTACTGTTTTACTTTGATATTAAAACTTATTTGCTTAACTAAATCCATTCCAATCTTATTCAGTCATGACCACATATAAAATTCCTTTCTAAAGACTCCTTTAGGCACAATCCTACAGAATTTCATTTTAGTTAATCCCTTGTTTTCTTTCCCATTTAGAAGAAACTAGCTTTAGGACAAAATTACTTTCATTTTCCTTAACAAAGATACCTCCACACCTTATTTTTTCTCTTCCCCAAACACATTCTATTTCTATTATTGTATCTGGCAGCTTTAACTGCATATTTAATTGGAATCCTCAATCCTTTGAAATCTTAATTTTTTAGTGAAAATAAAGAAATAAACAGTTGTAAACTTTATTAACATTTTGTGGCTTGGCAAATTTATAAGTACATTGTATAATTTCTAGAAACATATGCTATTTCATGGTACAGTCTTTCAATAAAGTGCAAGATATATTCACCAGAGCCAAACATACTTAATCTCTCTGTAATGAGAGGCCAAAAGTACATATAAACTTAGACTTGAACAATTAATGTTTCAGTACTTTATCTTACTTGGAAATGATCTAGGTGTCCAACAAATTCCCATCATTTAATTTAACATAGCAAAACATAGGGTATAACTTACCAAATGGATTTATGGAGTTATTTAAGTGGACATACTGTAACACAATTATTGTTTAAAATCTATCTAAAAACTGATCACATTTACATCTATTTTATATATTTGTTTTTATTTATTTTTTCTGCCAAGTTGCATGGTTTGCCTGGGCCATGGCAACAAACCCTAATGACTGGGCCGCCAGGGAATTCCCTAATTTATTTGTTTTTAACAATCATACTTCGATTACTCATAAAAATTTCATAAGACTTTAAAATAATCATTATCCTAAGTTTGTTTGTTTGGTGACAAACTTTGCAACAGAGACAATGAGCCCATTTGACTGATAAAACCAGGTAGAACAAGTTGTTTAATCTACATTATGCTGCTGCTGCTGCTAAGTCGCTTCAGTCGTGTCCGACTCTGTGTGACCCCAGAGACGGCAGCCCACCCGTCCCTGTGATTCTCCAGTGCATGAAAGTGAAAAGTGAAAGTGAAGTAGCGCAGTCGTGTCTGACTCTTAGCGACCCCATGGACTGCAGCCTACCAGGCTCCTCCGTCCATGGGATTTTCCAGGCAAGACTACTGGAGTGGGTTGCCATTGCCTTCTCCAATCTACATTAATTTGTAAAAGACCTTTATTTAATTGGCTTATAAAAATAAGCACTTATATAAAAATTCTCAAATATGTAATAAAAAAACCAACTATCTTTCAAGTTCATTTATTTAGGATAATCTTTAGTAAATAAGAGCTACTTTCAAACTTGTTGGTTAAATTAATACAGGAATATCTCAGATTTAACATTAAATATAATCTACATTATATTATAGATGCCTACCAGGCTCTGCAGTCCATGGGATTTTCCAGGCAAAGAGTACTGGAGTGGGTTGCCATTGCCTTCTCCAATCTACATTAATTTGTAAATATAATCTACATTATATTTAATGTTAAATCTGAGATATTCCTGTATTAATTTAACCAACAAGTTTAAAAGTAGCTCTTATTTACTGAAGATTATCCTAAATATATGAACTTGAAAGATATTTGTTTTTTTATTACATATTTGAGAATTTTTATATAAGTGCTTATTTTTATAAGCCAATTAAATAAAGGTCTTTTACAAATTAATTTTGGCAGTGCCATCAGAGGTAGCATACACATATGGACTTACAGACAGACACAACCAGAGAACTCATAGTTCTCATTTTAAAACTTTAATCATGAATCAAGTACACCATAAAACTTATGCATGTGTGCTCAGTCTATTAGTCAGGTCTGACTCTTTGCAACTCCACGGACTGGGGCCTGCCAGGTTGCTCTGTCCATGGAATTTCCCAGGCAAGAATACTGAAAAGGGTTACCATTTCTTACTCCAGGGGATCTTCTCGATCCAGGGATCAAACCCAAGAGACTCTTGAGTCTCCTGCATTGGCAGGTGAATTCTTTACCACTGCACCACCGGGGAAGCATATAAAATTTGCTAGTTTATAAGTAACAGTTGGAATAAGTTAGATTATTTGCTCAGATTTTGTCCTTTGAGGAGAAGACAAATAAGATATATATTTGCCCTTGGCAAACAATTTTAAGGAGGCTGTGACTTAGTTTCAGCAAGAGAGGCTTTTTAGCAGTTGGTGTTTTAAAAAGTCTCTCTCTGTTTTCAATTTCAAGTTTTACTGGTTGAGCTAATCGAGGCTCAGGCTCAGTGGGCTGTGTTTACATTCAAAAAACATGATAAGGTTTATAACTTGAAGAGACAGAAAAAGAAAATACGCTTTCTCCTAGGAGTTTTGGAGTATCTTTGTCTATTATCATATGCCTTAGGGTAATTATTAGCGGCCCTGCATTTCAGACCCAGAGCTCAACTGGTATCTCTCTTGCCTGTGGGTATTGCTGTGGGTTGACACAGCAGTCATAGAAGGTGTGGAACCGGGGTCTGAGATCTCTGTGTTGGGGACCTGGGGAGGAGGGTGAACAGTCAACAGGGAGTCCTGAGGAAAGAAGCTGATCATGGAATGAACTGTCCCCATCATCATGGCAGGGCTGTGTGACCTTTGAGGACGTGACCATTTACTTCTCCCAAGAGGAATGGGGACTCCTTGATGAGGCTCAGAGACTCCTGTACTGTGATGTGATGCTGGAGAACTTTGCACTGATCGCCTCCCTTGGTAAGGCTTTTACACCCACCCAGGTGTCCTGAGCTCATCTCTGCCCATTCCCTTTTCCCAAGAGGTGGTTCTTTCCTTCCCACAGCTGGGCTGTGGGCACTGCTTCCTCCCCTCCCCACTGCCTTTGTTTTTTGGGCTATGCTGGGTCTTTGTTGAAATGTGCAGGCTTCTCTAGTTGCAGTGAGTGGGTTTCTCTAGTTGTGGTGTGCAGCATGTGGGTTCTTAGTTCCCCGACCAAGAATTGAACCCAAGTCCCCAGCATTCGGAAGCAGATTCTTAACCACTGGACCACCAGGGAAGTACCCCCACCTCTTCAGGTATATGTGCTGTGGGTCCAGAGCTGAGCTGTGTGCAGGGTCCCATGCTCTCCCCAAGCAGCCTCAACACCTGCTGTCTCAAAGCCTGGTGGTGAAGGGTCCTAGAAGGAGGAGTCTTGCAGTCAGCCCAGTAGATCCTGTCTGACTCAGCCACTGATCTCCTGGGTGATTGTTCAGATCTCTGACAGTTCTGTTTGGCTCCTTTGCTTTAGCTAACATTGCCTAAGGCCTGACTGCCAGGAACTCTAGGCACTTATGTGGTCACTGTTTGTCACTGGGATGTTCCTGCCAGATCTCCCTTGTGAGTTCCTTTTGTAATTATGTTTCCTTTCCTGTGTTCTATTGTGGGATAATTCACCTGGGCAAAGTGCTGGTCCCTTATCTGCCCCATCTTCCCCCTAGGACTTGCATCTTTCAGGTCTCACATAGTTGCCCAGCTGGAGATGGGCGCAGAGCCCTGGGTGCCTGACCAAGTGGACATGACTTCAGCCATGGCAAGAGGGGTGTATAGAGGGCCTGGCTCAGGTAAGTGTGGGTAGGGGAGCGTATGACATCACTACTGTCTTCAAATCATATCTGCCACTTTTCTTGTGTTCACCATTCTTTTGGTGCCAAGCCAATGTGCTTATATCTTTTCTACCTTGCCTTTGCTATTTTTGGTATGTTGACCACTGGTCATTTGTTCTCTGATTGGGGCCTCTGTCTGTGCCCCTCACTGTTTCCACAGCTCCCTCTGCAGCACTCTTCAGCATGGGCTTGCACTTCATGTGTCATGAGATGTGCACATTTCCTCGGATAGTCCTTGAATACCAGTCAATCAGTTGTAATCAGGTTTTCCCAGATCTGGACATACCCTTCTGCACAGCCCTCACAGGTTGTCAGCAGCTGGAGCCCTCAAGAAAATCCTTTGTTGAGAACAGAGCTGAAGACCTGCCTTTCCATCTGACACTGTGCCCATCTTTGTATCCTGGCTCCTGGTATCAGTTCAGTTCACTTCAGTCACTCAGTCATGTCCGACTCTTTGCGACCCCATGAATTGCAGCACGCCAGGATCCCTGTCCATCACCAGCTCCTGGAGTTCACTCAGACTCACGTCCATCGAGTCGGTGATGCCATCCAGCCATCTCATCCTCTGTCATCCGCTTCTCCTCCTGCCGCCAGTCCCTCCCAGCATCAGAGTCTTTTCCAGTGAGTCAACTCTTCACATGAGATGGCCAAAGTACTGGAGTTTCAGCTTTAGCATCATTCCTTCCAAAGAACACGCAGGGCTGATCTCCTTTAGAATGGACTGGTTGGATCTCCTTGCAGTCCAAGGGACTCTCAAGAGTCTTCTCCAACACCACAGTTCAAAAGCATCAATTCTTTGGCACTTAGCTTTCTTCACAGTCCAACTCTCACATCCATACATGACCACAGGAAAAACCATAGCCTTGACTAGACGGACCTTTGTTGGCCAAGTAATGTCTCTGCTTTTGAATATGCTATCTAGGTTGGTCATAACCTTCCTTCCAAGCAGTAAGCGTCTTTTAATTTCATGGCTGCAGTCACCATCTGCAGTGATTTTGGAGCCTCCAAAAATAAAGTCTGACACTGTTTCCACTGTTTCCCCACCTATTTCCCATGAAGTGATGGGACCAGATGCCATGATCTTCGTTTTCTGAATGTTGAGCTTTAAGCCAACTTTTTCCCTCTCCTCTTTCACTTTCATCAAGAGGCTTTTTAGTTCCTCCTCACTTTCTGCCATGAGGGTGGTGTCATCTGCATATCTGAGGTTATTGATATTTCTCCCGGCAATCTTGATTCCAGCTTGTGCTTCTTCCAGTCCAGCGTTTCTCGTGATGTACTCTGCATATAAGTTATATAAGCAGGGTGACAATATACAGCCTTGACGTACTCCTTTTCCTATTTGGAATCAGTCTGTTGTTCCATGTCCAGTTCTAACTGTTGCTTCCTGATCTGCATACAGGTTTCTCAAGAGGCAGATCAGGTGGTCCAGTATTCCCATCTCTTTCAGAATTTTCCACAGTTTATTGTGATCCACACAGCCAAAGACTTTGGCATAGTCAAAAAGCAGAAATAGATGTTTTTCTGAAACTCTCTTGCTTTTTCCATGATCCAGCGGATGTTGGCAATTTGATCTCTGGTTCCTCTGCCTTTTCTAAAACCAGCTTGAACATCTGGAAGTTCATGGTTCACGTATTGCTGAAGCCTGGCTTGGAGAATTTTGAGCATTACTTTACTAGCCTGTGAGATGAGTGCAATTGTGCAGTAGTTTGAGCATTGTTTGGCATTGCCTTTCTTTGGGATTGGAATGAAAACTGACCTTTTCCAGCCCTGTGGCCACTGCTGAGTTTTCCAAATTTGCTGGCATATTGAGTGCAGCACTTTCACAGCATCATCTTTCAGGATTTGAAATAGCTCCACTGGAATTCCATCACCTCCACTAGCTTTGTTCATAGTGATGCTTTCTAAGGCCCACTTGACTTCACATTTCAGGATGTCTGGCTCTAGGTCAGTGATCATACCATTGTGATTATCTTGGTCATGAAGATCTTTTTTTGTACAGTTCTTCTATGTATTCTTGCCACCTCTTCTTGATATCTTCTGCTTCTGTTAGGTCCATACCATTTCTGTCCTTTATAGAACCCATCTTTGCATGAAATGTTCCCTTGGTATCTCTAATTTTCTTGAAGAGATCTCTAGTCTTTCCCATTCTGTTGTTTTCCTCTATTTCTTTGCACTGATCGCTGAAGAAGGCTTTCTTATCTCTTCTTGCTATTCTTTGGAACTCTGCATTCAGATGCTTATATGTTTCCTTTTCTCCTTTGCTTTTCGCTTCTCTTCTTTTCACAGCTATTTGTAAGGCCTCCCCAGACAGCCATTTTGATTTTTTGCATTTCTTTTCCATGGAGATGGTCTTGGTCCCTGTCTCCTGTACAATGTCACGAACCTCCATCCATAGTTCATCAGGCACTCTGTCTATCAGATCTAGTCTTAAATCTATTTCTCACTTCCACTGTATAATCATAAGGGATTTGATTTAGGTCATACCTGAATGGTCTAGTGGTTTTCCCTCCTTTCTTCAATTTAAGTCTGAATTTGGCAATAAGGAGCTCATGATCTGAGCCACAGTCAGCTCCTGGTCTTGTTTTTGTTGACTGTATAGAGCTTCTCCAATCTTTGGCTGCAAAGAATATAATCAATCTGATTTCAGTGTTGACCATCTGGTGATGTCCATGTGTAGAGTCTTCTCTTGTGTTGTTGGAAGAGGGTGTTTGCTATGATCAGTGTGTTCTCTTGGCAAAACTCTATTAGCCCTTGCCGTGCTTCATTCCGTATTCCAAGGTCAAATTTGCCTGTTACTCCAGGTGTTTCTTGACTTCCTACTTTTGCATTCCTGTATAATGAAAAGGACATCTTTTTTGGTTGTTAGTTCTAAAAGTTCTTGTAGATTTTATAGAACTGTTCAACTTCAGCTTCTTCAGCATTCCTCGTTGGGGCAGAGACTTGGATTACTGTGATATTGAATGGTTTGCCTTGGAAACGAACAGAGATCATTCTGTCGTTTTTGAGATTGCATCCAAGTACTGCATTTCGGACTCTTTTGTTGACCATGATGGCTACTCCATATCTTCTGAGGGATTTCTGCCCACAGTAGTAGATAAAATGGTCATCTGAGTTAAATTCACCCATTCCAGTCTATTTTAGTTCACTGATTCCTAGAATGTCAACGTTCACTCTTGCCATCTCCTGTTTGACCACTTCCAATTTTCCCTGATTCATGGACCTGACATTCCAGGTTCCTAGGCAATATTGCTTTTTACAGCATTGGACCTTGCTTCTATCACCAGTCCCATCCACAACTGAGTATTGTTTTTGCTCTGGCTCCATCCCTTCATTCTTTCTGGAGTTATTTCTCCACTGATCTCCAGTAGCATATTGGACACCTACTGACCTGGGGAGTTCTCTTTCAGTATCCCATCATTTTGCCTTTTTGTACTGTTCATGGGGTTCTCAAGGCAAGAATACTGAAGTGGTTAGCCATTCCCTTCTCCAGAGGACCACATTCTGTCAGACCTCTCCACCATGACCCTCCCGTCTTGGGTGGCCCCACAGGGCATGGCTTAGTTTCATTGAGTTAGACAAGGCTGTTGTCCTAGTGTGATTAGATTGACTAGTTTTCTGTGATTATGGTTTCAGTGTGTCTGCCCTCTGATGCCCTCTTGCAACACCTACAGTCTTACTTGTATTTCTCTTACCTTGATGTGGAGTATCTCTTCAAGCCTGCTCCAGCAAAGCACAGCTGTTGCTCCTTACCTTGGATGAGGGGTATCTCCTCACCGCTGCCCCTCCTGACCTTAAACATGGAGTAGCTCCTCTAGGCACTCTTGCACCCGTGCAGCCACTGCTCCTTGGACATGGGGTTGCTCCTCTCGGCCGCCATCCCTGACCTCGGGCTTCTGGTATGGCCTCCCTTATTTCATGAACTTACTGGCCCGGGACTGCTGGGAAAACCATTCCTTATTTTGACCTTAGGCCTCTCATCTTGCCATCAGTCCCATGGACTCATTCCTGGGTCAGACTTGCATTTGTGATTTGGATTGTTTCCTTCCATGAAAATTAACATGAATATCACCAGCATTTCTCTACTTTCAGATTTTTACTGTGGAACAGACAGCGAGGAATCACCTGCTGAACTCAGTGTTTCTGTAGAAGTGTCACAAAACATGAACTCCAAGGCAGTTCCATCCACCCAGAAGGGCTACCCCTGTAACCTGTGTGGCCTACACTTGAAAGACATTCTATATCTGGCTAAACATCGGGCAACACATTCCAAGCAGAAACCACACGTGCATGAGGCACATAGGAAAGAGTTGAAGTTCAATGTCCAGTTTCACCAGCCACAGATGCAGCAGAATGTGGACAAGTCTATTGGAAGGAATGAAGGCAGGTCCTTGCTTGTGAAGAGCTTCAGATATAACACATCAAAGAAATCTTTCACATTTAGGGAGGATGGGAAGGCCTCTGTGGCCAAATGTGGTTTTCTCCAGCATCAGGTCACTGCCAATGGTGGGGAGCCAGAGCAGAGCTCTAAAAGTGTGGTGGATTTTCCCACTGTGCAACTCCATAAGAAGTACAGTGGATTTGAGAATGCTCTTAGTGACAAACTTTCACTTGTTCAGCAGAGAACCCACACTGGAGAAAGGTCTTATGAGTGCAACAAATGTGGGATATTCTTCAGCTGTGCTGCTGGCCTCTTTCAACACCAGAGAGATCATAATCGAGGAAAGCCTTATGAGTGTGGTGAATGTGGCAAATTCTTCAGCCAGCACTCCAGTCTCATCAAACATCAGAGAGTTCACACTGGTGAAAGCCCTCACGTATGCAGCGAGTGTGGCAAATTCTTTAGTCGAAGTTCTAATCTTAATCAACATAAGAGGGTTCACACTGGAGAAAAGCCTTATGAATGCAGTGAGTGTGGGAAGTTCTTCAGGCAACGCTCAAACCTTATTCATCATAAGAGGATTCATACTGGTAAAAGTGCTCATGAGTGCAGTGAGTGTGGAAAATCCTTCAACTGCAACTCCAGCCTAATTAAACACTGGAGAGTTCACACTGGAGAAAAACCTTACAAGTGCAATGAATGTGGGAAATTCTTTAGCCGCTTTGATGGACTTGTTCAACATCAGATAGTTCATACAGGTGAACGACCATACAGATGCAGCGTATGTGGGAAAGCCTTCCGCCGGAGCTCTGACCTCATGAATCATCAGCGAGTCCACACTGGTGAAAGGCCTTACAAATGCAGTGAATGTGGGAAAACCTTCAGACGAAGTTCTAATCTGAGGCAGCATCGGAAAGTTCACAAACCAGATAAGACATATAAATGCAATGAATGTGGAAAAGCCTTCAGCCAAAGGTCTACTCTCATTCAGCATCAGAAAATTCATGCTAGAGAAAAGAGTACAGAGGATGTTCTCCCTCCTTAGCACAACAGCACCTCCTAGAGATGAACTCTAAGAGTGGTCTTTATGAAGGAGGTGTCAGCTAGAAGTTAAACCTTGTTCATCCAAATATCTATGCTGGAGAGATTCCCAATGGATGCTAAGTAAATTGGAAGCTTTCTGGAGAAAGGGTACATTTTCTGATCCCAAATTTTGTCAGAGCTTTTGTCACTGCTAGTGTCTGTGGAAGAAGTCATCTCAGCTCTACCCACTGGCAGAACTCCAGAGTGTGTGCCAGCCACTTCCTGTTCTCAGAGAAGATAGACCTCTGTTTCCTCTTTCGAGAGGGAATTGTGAAGTAGCCTGAGGCCATAGGAAGATGTCTTCCCTTCTGCTGTGACTGCTTTAGCTGTGATCATGACCCATCTTTGCCATGAAGACCCGATCTGGGTCCTACTGGCAGCTTACAGAGGTTTCCCTTTTCCAAGGATATTGTTGATCTTGTATGATGCTCATGATGGATTCATCCAGCTTCCACATTATCCATCCTTGACTTTACATTGCTCTGGTTTGGGTGATAAGGGCCTTATTGATAAAAATCACCTTTAATCTCCTGTATTCTGACAACTGTGTGGAGTGGGTTGAGAACAGGATGAAGGTCTTCTAAACCAAACAAGTCTCCAAATTTATTGCCTCAGTGGAGTGGGATGGCAGAACAGTTCTCAGTCCAGAGTTGGCCTCATTTGTGTTGCTACCTGAGGTATCCTAGGGAAGATTATAGGGCTTGGTTGGCCTAATGTTGTGACCTGAAGGGCATAACTTTTTGTAAATCAGAGATTACCTTGAGGAAGGGGAGGTTGTGCAACCACCAGTATATCTGGAAGCAGCCTGATTTAGGCGCGCGCCCCCCCCCCCCCCGTTTTTTTTTTCCCTGAGGATGGCTTCTATTCCTTAGCATTGTCCAGTAGACATTGTTTACCTGGCCTCTGCCAAGGAGTCATATGCCTTTGATGTCTAAAATCCAGTATAAGTCACCTACTGTAAGACTTACTGGGTCCAATTGGCAGATTAGAGGGAATGTATCTGTTATAAAATTGCATCCACAAATGTTCCCTTAAATGTAACTATGCAGGATTCAGGACTTGCAGAAATTCTCAGGACCTCCAGACCTCTGTCCTATGACTAAGGCCACTGGCAGAGGAAATCAGCTAAAGGTTTTGTGGATTATTGCAGGCTGACTGCATTATTCATGTCAAAACCAGTGTTGTGTTGGCAGAGAAATGGGGACTAAAAGGAGGTATATCTTGTAAGCCAGGGAGGAGGCATTTGCAACACAGCCAACCATTTTTGGTGCCAACACGTGAGGAGAGAGGGAATATGGGAGTGCCAAATCTTAAATTTTCTAAAATGAGTGGGAGAGCAGATTTTTACTTGCAACAATTTCTTTTAACGCTTTGTTGAGATATAATTTCTATGCAATAATTGGCTGTACATATTTAATGTGTACACTTTGATAAGTTTTAATATATGTGTACACTCAGGAAACCAACACCACAACCATAATAATGAACCCATCCATCACCCACACGGCTACCTCGTGCCCCTTGATAATCCATCCTTGCCTTCCCCAGAGAACTGTTAGCTACATCCCAAGGAAACCACTGATTTACCTTTTATTCACTGTGAATTTGTTTGCCTTTCCTAGAATTTTGTACAATTGGAAACATAAAGTATTTATTCTCTATTTTTGATCTGTTTTCTTTCATACAGCATAATCATCTTGAGAATCATCCATTCTGTGAATATGAAGAGTTCATTCCTTTTACTGCTGAGTAATCCTCTCCTGGGAACTTCCCAGGTGGCAGAATTGGTAAAGAATCTACCTGCAATGCAAGAGATGTGGGTTTGATCCCAGGATCAGGAAGATCCCCTAGAGTAGGAAAAAGCAACCCATTCCAGTATTCTTGCCTGGAAAATTACATGGATAATGGAGCTTAGCAGCCTGCCATCCATGGGGTCGCAAAGAATTGTACATGACTGAGTATACACACACACACACACACACACACACACACACACACAATTCTTTGATGAATATTCGAATACCTTAACTTTTGGTTTTTTAATTAAAAATATCTGATAAAATCTTAAGTATTGTTAGGTATACAGTTTAATGATATTAAGTATAGTCACATTGTGCAACTATCACTACTATTCATCTCCAGAATTCTTTTCATTTTGTAAAACTGAAACTATATTCATTAAACAATAACTTCTTATCCCCCACCCATGCCCCAAGCCCTTAAAAACCAATATCTAACTTTCTGTAATGGAATTTGACTACTCTAGTTACCTCATATAAATGGAGCTATATATTATTTGTCTTTTCGTGACTGGATTATTTCACTTAGCATAATGTCCTCAAGGTTCATCCATGTTATAGCATGTGTCAGAATTACTTTCCTTTTAAACTAAATAATATACCATTGTATGTATATGTCATATTTTGTTTATTCATTCATCCTTTAATAGATACTTGATTTGTTTCCACCTTTTAGTTATTGTAACTAATGCTGTTATGAACATGGGTGTACAAATATCTCTTTGAAACCTGCTTTCTATTCTTTTGGGTATATACCTGAAAGTGGAATTCCTGGATCATACAGTAATTATATTTTTAATTTTTTGAGGAATCTCCGTAATGTTTCCCACAGTGTCTATACCGTTTTACATTTTCAACAAGGGTTCTAATTTTTGCACATCTTTACTGACACTTGTTTTTTCTTTTTAAATAATATCTATCCTGATGAGAATGAGGTGGTATCTCATTGTCATTTTGATCTGTACTTCTGTTAATGATTCATGTGTTTCTCGGTCATTTGTGTATCTTCTTTAGAAAAATGTCATTTCAATTCCTTTCCACTTTTTGAATAGGATTGTTTGTGTTTTGTTGTTATTGAGTTTTAGGAGGGCTCTCTATATGCTGGCTATTAATTTATTAGGTGTGTGATTTGCATATAATTTCTCCCATTCTGTGGGTTACCTTATTATTCAGTTGATAATGTCCTTTAATGCACAAAAGTTTTTAAATCATGAAATTCAGTTTGTCCTGTTGTTGCCTATGCCTTTGGTGTCATATCCAGGAAATCATTGCCAAATTCAATGTTATGAAACTTTTGCCCCATGTTTCCTTCCAAGAGTTTTATAGTTTTGGGTCTTACTTACATTCAGGTCTTTGATCAACTTTGAGTTAATTTTTGTGTAAGGTGTTAGGCAAGGGTCCAGCTTCATTCTTTTGCAGGTGGATATTCAAGTTTTCCATTGGTTGATCTTGTCAAAAATTATTTGACCATATATTGGAGGGCTTATTTCTGGACTCTATTCTATTCCATTAATCTGTGCTTTTATCTTTATGCCAATAACTCAGTATTTTCATTAATGTGGTTTTGTATTACAGTAAGTTTTGAAATTGGAAAATGTTGAGTCCTCCAATATTGATATTCTTTTTCTTTAAAAAACTTTTTTTTTCTAATTGGCGGTGCTGGGTTTTCATTGGTACACCTGGGTTTTCTGTAGTTGTGGCGAGTGGGTGCTCTGGTTTTGTTGCGTGGGATTCTCATTGCAGTGGTTTCACTTGTTGTGGAGCATGGGCTCTAGGGTGCATGGGCTTCAGTAGTGCAGCTTATGGTTCTAGAGTGCAGGCTCAGTAGTTGTGGCGCAGGGGTTAGTTGCTCTGAGGCATGTGTGATCTTCCTGGACCAGGAACAGGAATCTGTGTTCCCTGCATTGGCAGACAATTTTAAACTACTGGGCCCCTAGGGAAGTCTTTTGATATCCTTTATCAAGAATGTTTTAGCTGTATCCCTTGAGAATCCATATGAATTTTTGTATAGATTTTTGTTTTCCAAAAAAAAGGTTACTGGGTATTTGATTGGGATTCATGAAATCTTTAGATTGCGTTGGGTAGAATCAACATCTTAACAACAATCAGTCATCCAGTCCGTGAACATGGGTTATGTGTGGCTGCTAAGTTGTTTTAGTCGTGTCCTACTCTGCAACCCCATGGACTGTAGCCCACCAGACTCTTCTGTCCACGGGATTCTCCAGACAATACTGGAGTGTGTTGCCGTACCCTCCTCCAGGGAATCTTGACCCAGGGAATGAATCCACATCTCTTATGTTTCCTGCATTACTAGGCAGGTTCTTTACCACTAGCGCCACCTAGGAAGCCTGAATGTGGGATGTTTCTATTTATTTATGTCTTTAATTTTTTTTCAACAATGTTTTATATAGTGAAGTTTTACCTCCTTGGCTAATTCCTAAGTGTTTTATTCTTATTGATGCTATTGTAAAAACCTGTTTTCATCATTTTCTACTCAACTGTTAGTATACAGAAATGTAACTGAGTTTTCAGCATTGGTTTTGTACCCTATTTTGTTGACTTAATTAACTCTTAACGGTAATTTTGTGGAGTCTTGAGGGTTTTCTAGATTTAAGATTATTTCATCTGTAAACAAAGATAATTTTACTTATTCCTCTCCAATTTGGATGCCTTTTATCTCTTTTTCTGGCCTGATTGCTCTGGATAGAAGTTCCAATACTATGTTGAATAGAAATGGTGATAGTGGGCATTCTTTCCTTATTCTTGTTTGAAAAGCTGTTAGTTCTTCACTGTTGAGTATGATGTTAGCTGTGGGTTTCACATATATATATATATCTTTTATTATGTTGAGGTAGTTTTCTTCTATTCCTAACTTGTTGAATGTTTTTATTGTGAACTATTGCCGAATTTTGTCAAATACTTTTTCTGTGGCAAGTAGATGATCATGTTGTTTTCCCCTTTATCTTGTTAATGTGATGTGAGATGATTTTCATATGTTGAATGAACCTTGCATTCCAGGGATAAATCCCACTTGAACATGGTGTTTAGTCCTTTTAGTATGTTCCTGAATTCTGTCTGCTAGTATTTTGTTAAGGATATTTGAATCAGTGTTCATAAGAAATATTGGTCTGTACTTTTGCTCTAGTATCTTTTTCTGGCTTTGCTATCAAGACAAATGAATTAGTGTTCTCTATCAAGCTTTTGGAGATTTTTGACAAGGATTGGTGTTAACTTTTCCTTAAATGCTCAGTAAAATTCACCAATAAAGCTTCAGGTTCACAGCTTTGTGTGTTGTTGGGAGATTTTTGATCACTCATTCATTTTGCTTAGTGCTTAAGAGTTTTATTCAGATATTCTCTTTTTTCATGACTCTGTTTTGATAGATTTTTGTGTTTCTAGGAATTTGTCTATTCCATCTAAATTATCCACTTTTTTGCATACATCTGTTCATAGTACTCTTGTAATCATTTTTATTTCTGTAGAATCAGTTGTAATGTTTCCACTTTTATTTTTGTTTTTAGTAACTTGAGTCCTCAGTCATTTTAGCTAACAGCTTGTCAACTTTGTTAATCTTTCTGAAACACCATCTTCTGGATTCATTGATTTTTCTCTTGTTTTTCTATTCTTTATTTGATTTATCTTTAAATCTTACTATTTCTTTCCTTATAGCTTTTAGTTTAGTTTATTTCTTATTCTAATTCCTTAAGTTGTACAGTTGGGTTATTGATTTGAGATCTTTCTTCTTTTTAATACATGCTTTAAAGCTGTAAACTTCCTTCTTAGTACTGCTTTTGCTGTACCTCATAAGTTTTGGTGTGGTATGGTTTTGTTTTCTTTCATCTCTAACTGCTGCTAAGTCACTTCAGTCGTGTCCGACTCTGTGTGACCCCATAGACGGCAGCCCACCAGGCTCCCCTGTCCCTGGGATTCTCCAGGCAAGAACACTGGAGTGGGTTGCCATTTCCTTCTCCAATGCATGAAAGTGAAAAGTGAAAGTGAAGTCACTCAGTTGCATCCGACTCTTTGCGACCCCATGGACTGCAGCCTACCAGGCTCCTCCATCCATGGGATTTTCCAGGCAAGAGTACTGGAGTGGGGTGCCATTGCCTTCTCTGTCATCTCTAACTACTTTCCAATATTCTCTGTGATTTCTTCTTTGTTCCATTGATTGTTTGGGGTGTATTGTTTAATTTCCACAAATTTGTGAATTTTTCAATTTGCCTTTTATTATCAATTTCTACCATCATCTGGTTGAGATTGGAGAAAACACTTTGTGTGATACCTACCTTTTAAAATCAACGAAGCCTTAATTTGTGGCATAACATGGTCTATTATGGAGCTTTCCCATGTGCACTTGAGAAGAATGTGTTTTCTACTGTTGTTCAGTACAATATCATGTACATTTCTATTAGAGTTAATTGGTTTATTGTGCCATCAAGTCTTCTGTTTCTTTATTGATTATTTTTGTCTGGTTCTATCCATTACTGAGAGTAGGTATTCAAGTCTCCAAGTATTATTGTAGAACTCTTCTGATTCTGTCATTTTTTGCTTTGCATATTATCTTGATATATTATTAGGTGCTTAAATGTTTATAATTGTTATATCTTCTTGCCGTATAGAACCATTTATTGCCATGTGAAGTCTGCTTTGGCGTTTGTAACCTTTTTTTCCCCTATAAAGTCTGTTTTGTTTGCTATTAGTATAGCTATTCTTACTGTCTTTAGTTATTATTTGCTTGGAATATGTTTTTCCATCCTTTCATTCTCAATGTACTATAGTTGGTTCATTTTTTAAAAAATCCATTCTGTCAGTCTCTATCTTTTGATTGGATAGTTTAATTCATTTACATTTAAAGTAATTACTGATAAGGAAGGATTTATTTCTGTCATTTGCTATTAGTTTTCTATATGCCATATAGCTTTCTTTTGGTCCTCCATTTCTTGTATGACTATCTTTTTAAATTTTAATGTGAATTATTTTAATTCCCTCATTTCCTTTTACATATATTCTATAGCTATCTTCTTTGTAGTTATCATGTGGTTACCATCCTAAAGTTATAACATCCTAAGGTTATAACACTATAATTTGAATTTATACCAGCCTAATTTCAATAACATATAAGAACTCTGCTTCTATACAGTCTCCAACCTTTTCAGTTACTGATGTCACAGAATTACATCTTTATATTTTGTATATGCAAAAACATAGACTAATAATTGTTGTTTTTAATGCATTAGTTTCTCAAATGTACAAATTTTTAACTGGAGTTACAGACCAAAGTTACAGTAATAGTAGTTTAAAAAATTGCCAGTGTATGTACCTTTAGCAGAGATCTTTATTCCTTCATATAGCTTTGAGGTATTCTAATGTCCCTTTATTTCAACCTGAAGGATTCCCTTCAGCATTTATTGCTAGGCATGTCTAGTGGTAACAAACTCCCTTAGCTTTTTTTAATTGAGGAATTTATTAATCTTCGCTCCCTTCTGAAAGACAATTTTGGCAGATATAAGATTCTTGATTAACAGGTTTCTTTCCTTCAGCAATTTGAACATAACATGCCCATTGCCTTCAGGCTTCCAAGTCTTCTGATGAAAAAACTCTTGTGTATAATCTTATTGTGTATCTTTTGAATGTGACAAGTCACTTCTCTATCATTTCTTTCAAGATTCTTCATCTCTGTTTTGACTGTGGTTTCTTTTTCTTTTTGGCTGCGCTCATCTTTGTTGTGGTGCTAGGGCTTTTTCTTCTTGCAGTGCATGGACTCTAGAGGGTGTGCGTTCAGTAGTTTTGGTCCGGAGGTTTGTGGGATCTTAATTCCTCGACTAGGGATTGAATCCCAGCCCTCAGCAGTGAGAGCTTGGAGTCTTCACCACTCGACCACGAGGGAATTCCTGAAAGCAGTTCACTGTAGTGATCAAAGGGCAATCTTTCACCATGGTAAATGACATAGATGAAAAATCAAAAGCTAAGATTATATTTAATGGTAAAGAACTACATGTTTTCTTCCTAAGATTAGACAAGAGCCAAGATGTCCATGCTCATCTCTTCTATTCTACATTATACTAAATGCCCTAGGAAATGCAGTAAGAGAAGGAAATTCAGACTAGACAGGAAGTAGTAAAAGTATCTTTATTCACAAATGACATGGTTTTGTATTCAGAAAATTCTAAGAAGTCTAGAAAACCTATTAGAACTCCAATGATATCATAGGAAAGAAAGTCAATATGCAAGAAATTTATACATATAATTTTCCAGTTATTCAGCAATAGAATTTATCATAATATTAAAAATTATGACATACTTAAGGCTAAGTTTAACAAAATATGTAGAAAACCTGAACACTGAATATTACAAGACATTGCTAAGAAAAATTAAAGGCCTAAATAAAAGTAGATATATATATATGTTTATGGACTTGTAGACCCAACAGTGTTAACATATGAATTACCTCCATATTGATCTATAGATTCAATGCATTCCATGTTATAATCCTTAAATCCATTTTGCCCTATAGAAATTGACAAGCTGATTTAAAAATGTGTAAAAAGGACCTTCAACAAAGCAATTTGAGATGAGCAGCAATTAATATTTTTGGTATTAGAAGAACAAGAGACACATGGTACCATGGCATTGGGGAGTTTTATGAAATACGAGTATATATTTTGCTAATTTTGAACAAAGCAACTCAATAGAGAAAGGTAATCTCTTCAAGAAATGGCCCCAGAATAAATGAATATTCCTTCTTTTAACAGATATATTGGTTGCATACACTATGACAATTATTGCACAAGTGGTAGGGATAAAGAAGTGAGCTATCAAATTCTGGCTTTTAATCCAGGTTTCCTGTAGGCATTATTTTTCTAATTAGTTTTGTTATTTTAAAATTAATGTTCCAATTACAGTTTTTTGTTCATAGAAAAAGTTTTGATACATAAGTATCTCATTATTATTCTCTCCTGAATAGGCTACAATTTCAAATTTATACATGCATACATGTGATCACTTCCCAAATGGAGATGTTAAAAATATCCCTATTCAGATCACTAATTACAAAACAGGAACTGTATGATAGAAGACTCCAGCAGTGACTACCTTGACCAATTCCAATTAGTATTACTAATTACTATTAGTAATTTAGCAATTAGTATTACTAATTATGGGAAACTCTGATATTAGGTGTTTGCAAATATATGCAGTATTACCAGTATTACCTTGGAAGTGTTCTTCAGAATCCATTGAAATCTTTAACTTAAGATATAGAAAAAACCTGGGGTTGAGGAAAAAGTTAAATGACAGTGTGAGGAAGCAAATTTAGAAAGTGAAGCATTCGGTAAACAACTTCCTTCAAGAAAAAGGTCGGGTTTAAGTGCAAAAGATTAATATTCAGGGGCAAAGTCTACAGCTTCCTCTTCAGTTCAGTTTAGTTCAGTCGCTCAGTCGTGTCTGACTCTTTGCAGCCCCATGAATCGCAGCACTCCAGGCCTCCCTGTCCATCATCAACTCCCAGAGTTCACTCAAACTCACATCCATTGAGTCAGTGATGCCATCCAGCTATCTCATCCTCTGTCGTCCCCTTCTCTTCCTGTCCCCAATCCCTTCCAGCATCAGAGTCTTTTCCAATGAGTCAACTCTTTGCATGAGGTGGCCAAAGTAGTGGAGTTTCAGCTTCAGCATCATTCCTTCCAAAGAAATCCCAGGGCTGATCTTCAGAGTGGACTGGTTGGATCTCCTTGCAGTCCAAGGGACTCTCAAGAGTCTTCTCCAACACCACAGTTCAAAAGCATCAATTCTTCGGTGCTCAGCCTTCTTCACAGACCAACTCTCACATCCATACATGACCACAGGAAAAACCATAGCCTTGACTAGATGGACTTTGTTGGCAAAGTAAGGTCTCTGCTTTTGAATATGCTATCTAGGTTGGTCATAACTTTCCTTCCAAGGAGTAGGTGTCTTTTGATTTCATGGCTGCAGTCACCATCATGCAGAAATAACTACATACAAATAGAAAAGGAGATAGAAATGTTACAAACAATGTCAGCAATTTCACTATTCCTTCTATTTTTCTCTATGTTGAAATTTTCATTTATAAAAGGTTACAAAAGAAATTTCTAAGTGTACAGTTTAGTTTTCCTTTGTGCTATTAATTTCCATCATATCCTGAATTTTGGACAAAGAATGCAGACTATAAGCTATTCTCAACAACTTTGCACACATTAAAAGCCTGGGTGTCTTTCATGAATTGTTTGACTCAACTTAAGAGGTGAGTTCTAAATGAACGTGGTCTCACTTTTCTTTCTTTCTACAAAGTATTATCCAGGAAAATTTATCTAACAATCAAAAATGGAAGCATGGAGGGACAGGCATTTCTAAATTAATTACATGTGTAGGGTTTTACTCTCAAAATTTCACTACCAGTTAGAAACTACAATAATAATAAAACTAATATGTCGGGAGCCACATTAGGCATTACTGACAAAATGGAGCATGCCTCCAACTCCGTCTCCTTGTCCCGCAGGCACGGACCCGGGATGAAGGAGTCAGGCCTTGTAATTCTGACTTGTTTTTTCCTCTCCTCAGCTGAGTTGACTGAAAAGAATATTAAGGTGCTTATTGTTCTTGAGAGGAGCATGAGAAGGCACAAAGCCTTCTGCAGCTATGCTCAGAAAATAATTCATAAAGTTAGTCATTGACATTTGTTTAAGGGGTGAGCATGTAGGCCACAGCTTGAGGCTATGGGAGGGATTGCTGTCTGAAGCTATTTGTGAGGAACGTGTTTATGGCAAAGGAGTTTGCTGAATTTAGGGCTTAGGAATAATTAAAATAGTTAGAAGCTAAAGATTTAAGGAATGTTGTAATGTTAGCATATTTTACTATAGGTTATAGAGATTAGGAACTTTAGAGATATTAATAGCTAGAAGCCCTTTTTAAGAAATAGCTTAGGATATTAGGGGCAAACAGGACTTAGAAAGATAAGAAATATACTAAGGAATGTGGTATGCAGCATGCAGACATTAGCATGAGTTACAATGTATTCACAAGGAC
This sequence comes from Tragelaphus eurycerus, assembly GCA_935064755.1. Lineage (NCBI taxonomy): Eukaryota > Metazoa > Chordata > Mammalia > Artiodactyla > Bovidae > Tragelaphus > Tragelaphus eurycerus. The sequence continues at coordinate 12,049,190 of CAKXYN010000020.1, forward strand.
ACATGAGAAGAAGTAGATGAGAGAATCGCTGAGGCAGGAACTCCTTTTCAGTTCAGTTCAGTTCAGTTCAGTCTCTCAGTCGTGTCAGACTCTTTGCGACTCCATGAATCGCAGCACGCCAGGCCTCCCTGTCCATCACCAACTCCCAGAGTTCACTGAGACTCACGTCCATCAAGTCAGTGATGCCATCCAGCCATCTCATCCCCTGTCATCCCCTTCTCCTCCTGCCCCCAATCCCTCCCAACATCAGAGTCTTTTCCAATGAGTCAACTCTTCGCATGAGGTGGCCAAAGTAGTTGAGTTTCAGCTTCAGCATCATTCCTTCCAAAGAAATCCCAGGGCTGATTTTCAGAATGGACTGGTTGGATCTCCTTGCAGTCCAAGGGACTCTCAAGAGTCTTCTCCAACACCACAGTTCAAAAGCATCAATTCTTCAGCGTTCAGCCTTCTTCACAGTCCAACTCTCACATCCTTTTGAGGGGCAACAATGATTTATGGAGATAACAATTCTGGGTCGGGAGAACTGAAAATGTCAAACCTCTGACCTAATGCTTTTGTAAAGCATAAAGGAGAATCTTAAGCTTGAAATAAATAGGCAGTCCAAGAAAACTGAGAGGCTGCCTCATTTCTTGCCGATACTGCTCATCTCTTCAGCTTGATTCCCTGGCTGCTGGAGCAGGACTCCAGCACTAATAAATTTTGAAAAGAGGTTTTTACAAGTATGTAGATTCTATTGTCATCACCATCTTAAAACAATGCCCTGAGATGAGAAGTATGGTGCCTGGTGTCAAATAGGTTGTTAGGTGTAGAATGACAATGATGAGAGTTAATATGTGTGACATGGTTGAAGGCTTTCTAATATGTATCACATTCAGTTCAGTTCAGTTGCTCAGTTCAGTTCAATTCAGTCGCTCAGTTGTGTCCGACTGCGACCCCATGAATTACAGCACGCCAGGCCTCTCTGTCCATCACCAACTCCTGGAGTTCACTCAAACTCATGTCCATCAAGTTGGTGATGCCATCCAGCCATCTCATCCTCTGTCGTCCCCTTCTTGTCCTGCCCCCAATCCCTTCCAGCATCAGGGTCTTTTCCAATGAGTCAGCTCTTTGCATGAGGTGGCCAAAGTATTGGAGTTTCAGCTTCAGCATCAGTCCTTCCAATGAACACCCAGGGCTGATCTCTTTTAGGATGGACCGGTTGGATCTCCTTGCAGTCCAAGGGACCCTCAAGAGTCTTCTCCAACACCACAGTTCAAAAGCATCAATTCTTTTAATGCTCAGTTTCTTAAGTCATGTCCAACTCTTTGTGACCCCAAGGACTGCAACATGCCACGCTTCGTTGTCCATCACCAACTCCTGGAGCTTACCCAAACTCATGTCCTTAGAGTCAGTGGTGCCATCCAACCATATCATCCTCTGTTGTCCTCTTCTCCTGCCTTTAATCTTTCCCAGCACCAGGGTCTTTTCCCAATGAGTCAGTTCTTCGTATCAGATGGCCAAAGTACTGGAGTTACTGCTCCAGTATCAGTCTTTCCAGTGAATATTCAGGACTGATTTCCTTTAGGATGGACTGGTTGGATCTCCTTGCAGTCCAAGGAACTCTCAACAGTCTTTTCCAACTGGTTTTTAAAAATTAAGATGAATTACCTGACATTCCAAATGATTTAAAAGCAATTGGAAGGCTTTTTAATTCACTTATTCAATCATATTAAAACATGTCATAAATGCTGTCAATATTATGAGCATTAATAATGTTTCCCACTTACTCTGAATTGGCCACCAGTATGATGATGATATTCTGATAATCTAAACACAGGAATGACAAGTGAAGGCTTTTACCTTTTCTGAATTATACATCATTAATTCTCTAATAAAAGATGAGAATATTTTCTAAAAGCCTATCAACATTTTATATTCAAAAGATTCCCACCAGCACAAATTCTCTGATGCTAAACAACGTTTGAACCATACATATAGGACTTTATAAATTCCTTAAATTCTTAGGGTTTGACAGCCATGTGGTTTCTCTGATGTGCTCTAAGGCCTTTATGTCTAAAGGCCTTCCTGCACTTTTTACATTTAAAAGGTTTCTCAACAGTGTGTATCCTCTGATGTTCAGTAAGGAATGAATTAAGTCTGAAAGTCTTTCCACATTCCGTACATTCAAAGGTTTTCTCACCTGTATGAATGGTCTGATGTCCAATAAGTTGTCCATACACAGTAAAGGCTTTGTCACATTTGTTACATTCATAAGATTTCTCACCAGTATGAATTCTCTGATGTTGAACAAGGTGAGTCAGAACTAAAGGCCTTCCCACATTCCTTATATTCATAGGGTTTCTCACCAGTATGGATTCTATGTTGTACAATGTATGAGGCATGACTAAAAGTTTTGCACATGCTTTACATTCATCGGGTTTCACATTAGTGTGAATTTTCTGATGTTGTATAAGATGTACATGTACTCTAAAGGCCTTTCCACATTCCTTACACTCAGAGGGTTTCTCACTAGTATGAACCTTCTGGTGTACAGTAAATTGATAGCAGCTCATAAAAACCTTGCCACACACCTGACATTCATAGAGTTTCTCACCTGTGTGAATTCTCTAATGTTGAACCAGCTATAAGCCAGTACTAAAGGCCTTACCACCCTCCTTACACTCATAGGGTTTCTCACCTGTATGAAGCCTTTCATGTTGAACAAGGTATGAGACTTTGGCTTTTCCACATTCTTTGCATTCATAGGGCTTAACTCCTGCATGAATTCCCTGATGTGCATTAAGAAATGAACTAAGTCTAAAGACGTTTCCACATTCCTTGCATTCAAAGGGTTTCTTACCATTGTGAATACTCTGATGTCAAGTAAGCTGTCCACACACAGTAAAGGCCTTCCCACATTCCTTACACTCATAGGGTTTCTCACCTGTATGAATTCTCTGATGTTTAATAAGGGGGAGGGGGAGCTAGTGCTAATGGTGTTCCCACATTCTTTGCATTTATAGGGTTTTTCACAATATGAATTCGCTGATGTTGAACAAGGTATAAGAAGGTACTAAAGGCCTTTTCACATTCTTTACAGACAAGGTTTTTCACCAGTGTGAATACTCTGATGCCAAATAAGCTTTTCATGCACTATGAAAGTTTTTCTTTCATTCCTTACATTCATAGGGCTTCTCACAGTTATGGTTCTTTGATGTTGAACAAGGTATGAGCTATCATAAAAAGCTTTTCCACATTCCCCACATTCATAGTGTTTCTCACTAGTATGCAGACTCTGATGTACAGTAAATTGATGGAAACTGCTAAAGGTCATCCCATATTCCTTACATGCATTTGATTTCTCACTGGTATGAGTTCTTCCATGCTTAACAAAGGCTAAAGTGAAGTGAAGTCGCTCAGTCATGTCTGATTCTTTGCAACCCCATGGACTGTAGCCTACCACGCTCCTCCGTCCATGGGATTTTCCAGGCAAGAGTACTGGAGTGGGTTGCCATTTCCTTCTCCAGAGGATCTTCCCAACCCAGGGATCGAACCTGGGTCTCCCGCATTGTAGGCAGACGCTTTACCATCTGAACCACCAGGGAAGTAAGCTTTTCCACATTCCTTACATTTTTAGGATTTCTCACCAACATGCAACCGCTGATGTACAGTGAGCTGTTGTCCGTTGCTAAAGTTTTCTCCACATTCTTTACACTGGTAGGTTTTTCCACTAGAACATGTTCTCTCATGTTGAACATGCTTTGAGACTTGACAAAAGTTCCCCCCATATTCCTGACATTCACTTCATTTCTCTCTATTAAAATTTCTCTGATGCAGAGCAAAAGATGCACATTTTTTCATAGGTGAGAATTTCTTTATAGCTGATTATTTCATCTTTCAATGGAAAAATCTGAAAGAAAATAAAAACTTCCCAAATATTTTATTTTCCTATATGATAAAAACTGTATTTCAATGGAAGGAACAAATTGAAGAGTGTCCATTAAAAATGGATAACCTAGATAATACTAAAATACTGTTAGGAAAATTTTAAAAAAAGGTCAAAGAGGAATGCAGAGATGAATGAGAGTATGTAAGATAGAAAAGCTGGTGATTAGCAACAAAGGTTTCATTTCTGATACTTAGATATGGATAAGAATCTCTAAAAGAGCCTGTTAAAAAACTGATAGTCAAGCACCATCGCAGAACCCATGAATCAAAACATGCAGGTAACATTCCTGGGCACTAATATTTTTTTTAACGTTTCAAACATGTTTCTGTTATAGATGAAATTTCATCCCCCACCCCCTTTTATACTTAACACTTAGAATAGAATCCACATATCTTTCCATTAACAATTTGGTCTCTGCTTACCTATCAGGCCTCATATCAAGTCATAATTCCCTTTGTTCCCTATTTACCTCACTTGCCCCTTTCAGCACCTAGAATGTGTCACAAATTTCTCATCTTTGGTTCCATCTGCAGGTGGCTTCAACTCCCCCAAATCCTTTGGCATATGTTGTTTTCAGACTGGATCTTTCTCATCCTATATATGGTGGTGGTGATTTAGTTGCTGAGTTGTGTCCAACTCTTATGATCCCATGGGCTGTAGCCTGCCATGCTCCTCTCTCGATGGGATTATCCAGGAAAGGATACTGGAGTGGATTGCCATTTCCTTCTCTAGGGGATCTTCCTGACCCAGGGATGGTTTAAGGTAAAGCATCACTTCACCAGGAATACTGAAAACTGCTAACTTGTCTAAGGATGTCCATGCTTTTCTGTTCTAATGCTTCATTCTTGTCATTCCTACCTGTTTCAATTACACAATTATTTCTCTTTGTTATGATTTTTATTTCCCTCAAACCTCCCTCTAGTAGGTAGTATTAAGGCCTTCGTGACCTTTGCTTTCATCATGCCTATGAAGATACTGCATCACATGGAAAAAGGTATATAGTCAAGTTTACCCCATTAGCTGATATATCACAAGGTGATGATCCTGGATTCTCTGGGAAAGGCCTTCAAAGTGCTTTCTCTTGTCTCAGGAAAGAAGAGGAATCAGAGACATTCAAAGTGAGAGGGCAAGACTTTGCCGGCTGTTGGCTTGAAGACAGAGGGGGCCACATGGAAAGCTGAGAAAAGAAATTCTGCCAATAACCAGAAAGAGGTTGAAAGAGGACTCCATGTGCTAAAGAACTGCAGCCACAGCTGGTACTTTGTTTAGCCATCACATGCTGAACTTCTGACCTGCAGAACTATGTGATAATAAGTAAGTGTAGTTTTAAGCTACTAGTTTCCGGTAGTTTGTCACATAGTGGTAGAGAGATAATATACTTCCCAAGAGCAAGCCCAACCCCTGTTTCATTCAGCACTGAGTAGACAGATAACGCTTTAGCATGAAGTAGGAACTGATTACAAAACAACAACAACAACAAAATACCTAGACTGAAGAAATGAATTAGGATATTATTAAAACACACTATTACAAAAATAATTAACTGATAATCCATTAATATGAAATAAGGAATCCTTGAAAAAATAAACAGTTTCTGAAATGAGGCAGGGAAAATACAAGGTGAGCCTGAGAAAGTAAGGAAAATTTCAAAGATTCATGACTTAGCCAAGAATCAGAGAAAATAACATGGAGCTCTGTGTGGCAAATACAATAACAAAAGGAGCATACATGATTATTTTGAATTATACATTCTTAGGTGGCTGCGCAGGTGCAGGAGGGCCAAGAGGAGCTACTCCATGTTCAAGGTCAGGAGTGGCAGCGGTGAGGAGATACTCCACATCCAAGGTAAGGAGCAGTGGCTGGGCTTTGCTGGAACAGCTGTGAAGAGATACCCCACATCCAAGGGAGGAGAAACCCAAGTAAGACGGTAGATGTTGCGAGAGGGCATCAGAGGGCAGACACACTGAAACCATAATCACAGAAAACTAGTCAATCTGATCACATGGGCCACAGCCTTGTCTAATTCAATGAAATTAAGCCATGCCCTGTGGGGCCACCCAAGACGGGCAGGTCATGGTGGAGAGGTCTAACAGAATGTGGTCCACTGGAGAAGGGAATGGCAAAGCACTTTACTATTCTTACCTTGAGAACCCCATGAACAGTATGAAAAGGCAAAATGATAGGATACTGAAAGAGGAACCAATATGCTACTGGAGATTAGTGGAGAAATAACTCCAGAAAGAATGAAGGGATAGAGCCAAAGCAAAAACAATACCCAGTTGTGAATGTGACTGGTGATAGAAGCAAGGTCCGATGCTATAAAGAATATTGCATAGGAACCTGGAATCTTAGGTTCATGAATCAAGGCAAATTGGAAGTGGTCAAACAGGAGATGGCACGACTGAATGTCTACATTCTAGGAATCAGTGAACTAAAATGGACTGGGATGGGTGAATTTAACTCAGATGACCATTATATCTACTACTGCAGGCAGGAATCCCTTAGAAGAAATGAAGTAGCCATCATGGTCAACAAAAGAGTCCAAAATGCAGTACATGGATGCAATCTCCAAAACAACAGAATGATCTCTGTTCGTTTCCAAGGCAAACTTTCAATATCACAGTAATCCAAGTCTATGCCCCAACCAGTAATGCTGAAGAAGCTGAAGTTGAATGGTTCTATGAAGACCTACAAGACCTTTTAGAACTAACACCCAAAAAAGATGTCCTTTTCATTATCAGTTCAGTTCAGTTCAGTCGCTCAGTTGTGTCCGACTCTTTGCGACCCCATGGATTACAGCACGCCAGGCCTCCCTGTCCATCACAAACTCCCAGAGTTCACTCAAACTCACGTCCATCGAGTTGGTGATGCCATCCAGCCATCTCATCCTCTGTCGTCCCCTTTTCCTCCTGCCCCCAATCCCTCCCAGCATCAGAGTCTTTTCCAATGAGTCAAATCTTCACATGAGGTGGCCAAAGTACTGGAGTTTCAGCTTTAGCATCGTTCCTTCCAAAGAACACCCAGGGCTGATCTCCTTTAGAATGGACTGGTTGGATCTCCTTGCAGTCCAAGGGACTCTCAAGAGTCTTCTCCAACACCACAGTTCAAAAGCATCAATTCTTCGGCACTCAGCCTTCTTCACAGTCCAACTCTCACATCCATACATGACCACTGGAAAAACCATAGCCTTGACTAGACGGACCTTTGTTGGCAAAGTAATGTCTCTGCTTTTGAATATGCTATCTAGGTTGGTCTTAACTTTCCTTCCAAGGAGTAAGCGTCTTTTAATTTCATGGCTGCAATCATCATCTGCAGTGATTTTGGAGCCCCCAAATATAAAGTCTGACACTGTTTCCACTGTTTCCCCATCTATTTCCCATTAAGTGATGGGAACAGATGCCATGATCTTCATTTTCTGAATGTTGAGCTTTAAGCCAACTTTTTCACTCTCCTCTTTCACTTTCATCAAGAGGCTTTTTAGTTCCTCTTCACTTTCTGCCATAAGGGTGGTGTCATCTGCGTATCTGAGGTTATTGATATTTCTCCCGGCAATTTTTATTCCAGCTTGTATTTCTTCCAGTCCAGCGTTTTTCATGATGTACTCTGCAAATAAGTTAAATAAGCAGGGTGACAATATACAGCCTTGACGTACTTCTTTTCCTATTTGGAACCAGTCTGTTGTTCCATGTCCAGTTCTAACTTGCTTCCTGACCTGCATACAAATTTCTCAAGAGGCAGATCAGGTGGTCTGGTATTCCCATCTCTTTCAGAATTTTCCACAGTTTATTGTGATCCCCACAGTCAAAGGCTTTGGCATAGTTAATAAAGCAGAAATAGATGTTTTTCTGGAACTCTTTTGCTTTTTCCATGATCCAGCGGATGTTGGCAATTTGATCTCTGGTTCCTCTGCCTTTTCTAAAACCAGCTTGAACATCTGGAAGTTCATGGATCACATGTTGCTGAAGCCTGGCTTGGAGAATTTTGAGCATTACTTTACTAGCGTGTGAGATGACAGCAATTGTGCGGTAGTTTGAGCATTCTTTGGCATTGCCTTTCTTTGGGATTGGAATGAAAACTGACCTTTTCTAGTCCTGTGGCCACTGCTGAGTTTTCCAAATTTGCTGGCATATTGAGTGCAGCACTTTCACAGCATCATCTTCCAGGATTTGAAATAGCTCCACCACTGGAATTCCATCACCTCCACTAGCTTTGTTTGTAGTGATGCTTTCTAAGCCCCACTTGACTTCACATTCCAGGATGTCTGGCTCTAGGTCAGTGATCACACCATCGTGATTATCTTGGTCGTGAAGATCTTTTTTGTACAGTTCTTCTGTGTAGGAAAAGGAGTACGTCAAGGCTGTATATTGTCACCATGTTTATTTAACTTATATGCAGAGTACATCATGAGAAATGCTGGACTGGAGGAAACACAAGCTGGAATCAAGATTGCCGGGAGAAATATCAATAACCTCAGATATGCAGATGATACCACCCTTATGGCAGAAAGTGAAGAGGAACTCAAAAGCCTCTTGATGAAAGTGAAAGTGGAGAGTGAAAAGGTTGGCTTAAAGCTCAACATTCAGAAAACGAAGATCATGGCATCTGGTCCCATCACTACATGGGAAATAGATAGAGAAACAGTGGAAACAGTGTCAGACTTTCTTTTTCTGGGCTCCAAAATCACTGCAGATGGTGACTGCAGCCATGAAATTAAAAGACGCTTACTCCTTGGAAGGAAAGTTATGACCAACCTAGATAGCATATTCAAAAGCAGAGACATTACTTTGCCAACAAAGGTTCGCCTAGTCAAGGCTATGGTCTTTCCTGTGGTCATGTATGGATGTGAGAGCTGGACTGTGAAGAAGGCTGAGTGCTGAAGAATTGATGCTTTTGAACTGTGGTGTTGGAGAAGACTCTTGAGAGTCCCTTGGACTGCAAGGAGATCCAACCAGTCCATTCTGAAGGAGATCAGCCCTGGGATTTCTTTGGAGGGAATGATGCTAAAGCTGAAACTCCAGTATTTTGGCCACCTCATGCGAAGAGTTGACTCATTGGAGAAGACTCTGGTGCTCGGAGGGATTGAGGGCAGGAGGAGAAGGGGACGACAGAGGATGAGATGGCTGGATGGCATCACTGACTTGATGGGTGTGAGTCTGAGTGACCTCCGAGAGCTGGTGATGGATAGGGAGGCCTGGCGTGCTGCAGTTCATGGGGTCGCAAAGAGTCGGACACGACTGAGCGACTGATCTGATCTGATCTGTGTATTCTTGCCACCTCTTCTTAATATCTTTTGCTTCTGTTAGGTCCATACCATTTCTGTCCTTTATCGAGCCCATCTTTGCATGAAATGTTCCCTTGGCATCTCTAATTTTCTTGAAGAGATCTCTAGGAACGGGCAACACCAGCAACAGAGAAAGTGCGTGTGCAAGGGCGCGAGGATATGATAACAAGGCAAAGGGCGAGGTCCAATGGCCCAACCCGGCTGAACTCTCTGAGCTTCAGGCCTCTCCTGACCAGGTTACAGGCGTTTGCTACCAAATGGGCCCCTCCAGGTGTGGAGACTGCCTGGACAGGACAGCAGAGGCTCACTTGGCAACTAGCATCTGTAAGCTGCCAGCCTTTCCCCTAGGTCCCTGTCTCCGGAGGTGGAGGCTGGAACCACTCTGATCCTCCCAGCACAGGGAGCCCCTGGTAGCGGGAGGGTGAGAGCCGTGAAGCTCCTGGGGCAACCGGCGTCTGCTCAGGCAGCCCTGGAGGCTGCAGAGGGTGGCGGGCTGAGGTGGGGAGGAGAGACCAGAGCAGCAGGGGCGTAAGACCCCTCAGTATCTTCCTTTCAGGCAGCTGCTATAAAAGACATGTTTTTCCTTCCTCTCCTCCTCATACAGTAGTTCAGAGTTCCCGACACTACCTCCTCCCTGGCCATATCCAGCCCCTCTACATGCCCTGGTGCCAGGGAATGGTATGAGCCAGTAGCATTACTATTTGGGCACTGAAGCTTTCTGAGGTGAACCCTGGGACGCTGCTTTCCACAGCATCTTTTCCTGGTAACCATGTTCTCTTTTCCTTCCTTCAAATTTGCTTAAACAGCGTATAAGCTTTATACTTATTTTCTAAGTGGTATAGATGATAGCAGCAGCCCAGAATTTGTGTTTTTTTTTTAATTATTATGATTATTTTTTAAAATTTAAATTTATTTTAATTAGAGTCTAATTACTTTACAATATTGTATTGGTTTTGCCATACATCAACATTAATCTGCCATGGGTGTACACGTGTTCCCAATCCTGAACCCCCCTTCCCACCTCCCTCCCCATACCATCCCTCTGGTTCATCCTTGTGCACCAGCCTCAAGCTTCCTATATCCTGAAGCAGCCCAGAATTTGAACCCAGTCCATCTGATTCTAGAGCTCCTGAATTTAACCACCTGGGCTGTGGCACCTCATCATGCCAGCATCACTTACAGTTAAAAAAATTAGTCTTTATGGTACTTATTGCAAAATTCAGGCTTATATTGAGGACACTAGGGAAAACTACTAGGCCATTCAGGTATGACCTAAATCAAATCCTTTATGATTATACAGTGGAGGTGACAAATAGATTCAGGGATTAGATCTGGTAGATAGAGTGCCTGAAAAACTCCAGACAGAGGTTCATATCATTGTACAAGGGGTAGGGACCAAAATCATCCCAAAGAAAAAGAAATGCAGCAAGGCAAAATGGTTGTCTGAGGAGGCTTTACAGACAGCTGAGAAAACAAGAGAAGCAAAAGGCAAAGGAAAAAGGGAAAAATATACCCAACTAATACAGAGTTCCTGAGAATAGCCAGGAGAGATAAGAAAGCCTTCTTAAGCAAACAATGCAAAGAAATAGAGGAAAACAGTAGAATGAGAAAGACTAGAGATCTCTTTAGGAAAACTGCTGATACCAAAGGAACATTTCATGCAAATATGGGCATGATAAAGGACAGAAACCACAAGGACCTAACAGAAGCAGAAGAGATTAAGAAGAGGTGTCAAGAATACACAGAAGAACTATACAAAAAATATCTTCATGACCCAGATAATCATGATAGTATGATGTCTCATCTAGAGCCAGACATCTTGGAATGTGAAGTCAAATGAGCTTTAAGCATTACTAACTACTAACAAAGCTAGTGGAGGTAATGGAATTCCAGCTGAGCTATTTCAAATCCTAAAATATGATGCTGTGAAAGTGCTGCACTCAATATACCAGCAAATTTGGAAAACTCAGCAGTGGCCTCAGTACTGGAAAAGGTCAGTTTTCATTCCAATTCCAAAGAAAAACAATGCCAAAGAATGTTCAAACTACTGCACATTTGTGCTCATTTTACATGATAGCAAGGTAATGCTCAAAATCCTTCAAGCTAGGCTTTAATGTATGTGAACCAAGAAGTTCCAAATGTCCAAGCTGGATTTAGAAAAGGCAGAGGAACCAGAGATCAAATTACCAACATCCGATGGATCATAGAAAAAGCAAGGGGATTTCAGGAAAACATCTATTCCTGCTTCACTGACTATGCTAAAACCTTTGATTGTGTGGATCAGAACAAACTGGAAAATTCTTAGAGATGAGAATGCCAGACCACCTTACCTGTCTCCCGACAAACCTGTATGCACGTCAAGAAGCAACAGTTAAAACCAGACATGGAACAATGGACTGGTTCAAAATTGGGAAAGGAGTACATTAAGGCTGTATGTTGTCACCCTGCTTATTTAACTTATATGCAGAGAACACCATGCAAAATGCTGGGCTGGATGAAGCTCAAGCTGGAATCAAGATTCCCAGGAGAAATATCAATAACCTCGGATATGCAGATTTCACCACTCTAATGGAAGAAAGCAAAAAAGAACTATAAAGAGCCTCTTGATGAAGTTGAAAGAGGAGAGTGAAAAAGCTGGCTTAAAACTCAACATTCATAAAACCAAGATCATGGCATCTGGTCTCACCACTTAATGAAAGCTAAATGGGGAAAAAATAGACAATGAGAGACTTTATTTTGGGGGGCTCCAAAATCACTGCAGATGATGACTGCAGCCATGAAATTAAAAGACACTTCTTCGAAGAAAAGCTATGACAAACCTAGACAGCATATTAAAAAGCAGAGACATCATTTTGCCAACAAACGTCTGTGTAGTCAAAGCTATGGTACTCATGTACAGATGTGAGTTGTACCATAGACACTTTAACCTCTGAGCCACCAGGGAAAAAGCCAAGAAGGCTTAGCACCGAAGAATTGATGCTTTTGAGTTGTGGTGCTGGGAAAGATTCTTGAGAGTCCCTTGGACAGCCAGGAGATAAAACCAGTCAGTCCTAAAGGAAATCAACCCTGAATATTCATTGGAAATACTGATGCTGAAGCTGAAGCTCCAACATTTTGGCCACCTGATGTGAAGAGCTGACTCATTTGAGAAAACCCTGTTGCTGGGAAAGATTGAAGGTGGGAGAAGGGGACGACAGAGGATGAGATGGTTGGATGGCATCACTGACTCAATGGACATGAGTTTGAGTAAACTCTGGGAGTTGTTGATGGACAGGGAGGCCTGGCGTGCTGCAGTCCATGTGGTTGCAAAGAGTTGGATGCAACTGAGCATGAACACGTGCAAACGTATGATCTCATATATTCTTCTTTTAGGTTGTAATTAGCTGACCTTTACTACAAACATTGCTGAGAGAAAAGTTTTGCTGTTGTTCAGTTGCTAAATCAAGTCTGACTCTTTGTGACCCCATGGACTGCAGCACACCAGACTTCCCTGTCCTTCACTACCTCCCAGAGTTTGCTCAAACTTATGTCTATTGAATCAAAGATGCTATCCAACCATCTCATCCTCTGTTGCCCCCTTCTCCTCCTGCCCTCAATCATTTACAGCATTTGTCATTTCCTTCTCCAGGGGATCTTTTGGACCTAGGGATTGAACTTGGGTCTCCCACATTGCAGGCAGATTCTTTACCATCTGAGCCATGAGGAAATCCCAAGTTTGCTGAGAGTTCTGATTTCAGATGGGTGTCAGTTTGTCCTGTGCTTCTTCTGCATCTATGGATCTGATCACTTGATTTTTCTTTTTTTAGCCTGTTGATGTGATGGATTGTATTACTTGATTTTCATCTTGCTGCTGGTTGTTGCCATCTCTTCCATCACAATCTCTGCTGCGGCTGCTCTGCTGCCACCTCCTTTGCTCTGTCACCTGCTCCATGGTCCAGTCTACCCACTTTGGGGTGCACAGATGGATGGATTGCTCAGATGTTCTGGTATGCTGGGCAGAAGCATTTTTCCCTCAGTTTTAGAGATGTGATGAGTTGTAAATCAAAGGGGAGAGAAAAAAAGAACAGCTCTCACTATCATGATGCTGATGCCACTCCTTTAAATGTTAAACCAGCCTTCCATGACTGGGCTAAATCCCACTTGGTCATGGTGTATAATACCTTATATGCATGTTAAGTTGCTTCAGTCGTGTCCAGCTCTTTGCGATGGCTTGGAGTGTAGCCGTCCAGGCTCCTTTGTCCATGGGACTCTCCAAGAAAGAGTACTGGAGTGGGTTGCCATGTGCTTCTCCAAGGGATTTTCCCGATCCAGGAATCGAACCTGCATCTCATGTCTTCTGCATTGGCAGGTGCTTCTGCACTAGCACCACCTGAGATGTCCAGTACTTTATATACATTGTTGAATGTGGTTTGCTTATAGTTTGTTGAGGATTTTTAGGTCTATGTTCATGAGACATTGTTCTGAAATTTTCTTGTCATAGGTGTCTGATATTGGTGTTAGGGATGCTGGCATCAGAGAGTGGGTTGAGGAAGTCTTTTCTCTGCTTCTGTCCTCTGAAATAGATTGTAGAGAATTGATATAATTTCTTCCTTAAATGTCTGGTAGAATTCCAAGTGAACCCATTTGGGCTTCAGGCTTTGTGTTTTGGAAAGTAACTATCTATTGAATTCATTTCCTGAAGAGATTTAGGCTTATTCAAATGGTCTGTTTCTTCTTGTGTGAATTTTGGCAAACTGTGTCTCTTGAATAATTGGTCCATTTCATCTAGCTTATCACATTTGTGGGCATAGATTTGTTTATGGTATTCGTTTATTATCCTTTTTAATGACCATGTAATCTTAACAGTGTTTCCTCTTTCATTTCTGGTATGTGTCTGGGGAGGCCTCCTTCTGAATGGGTCTCCATAGAATTGTTAACTTTTCAGACTTGTTCACACTGAGCTTCCAGAAGCTTGTCAATGATGGTTCAGGTTTTCCTTCTCTGGCACTGGTTCCCATAGTGGTTTCTGCTCCCAAGACTTTGTTATGGTAAGCTGTGACTCCTCGGATTCACCTGTCTCTCCAGGCTTAGGGGTAATGGTTTGCTCTGCGTGCTCACTTCTTTCCCAGATTGAAGAAGAGTTGTTGATTGTTCAGTCTGTTTAGCTCTTTCCTTGTTAGGACAGAGTGGCAACCCTTAAATGTGGAACTTGAAGTCTCCTTGTCTTTTTCTTCTTCTTCTTTTTTTAATATTCCATAGTCTGACCATCCAGGCATGGACTATGGTTATTTTATTTTATTTTGCTGCACCAAATGGCTTGTAGGATCTTAGCTCCCCAACCATAGATCAAACCTGGGCCATCAGCAGTAAAAGTGTGGAATCCCAAACACCCAACCATGATAGAATTTCCTCATCTTTGTTTTTGGAAGGAGTTTTCATTTTTGGAAGAGTTTCTGAAGAATTGCTTATTAATTCTAAGTTTTATCTGCTCTTTATCTGTCCTTATCTTCTCCCACATCCCTAATAAGTCCTTCAGCTTTAACATATAGTCTGTCTTTCCTTCTGTATTGTAAATTCCTTTGGGGCAAGAGATGTCTTTAAACTCTGTATCATTCGGCCCTAGTAGAATGTTTAGTATAGAATCATCACTGGATAAATATATAACAAAACATATAACAGCTGAGGAAAATGTTGGTGTTTTTCTTTTTTTCCCAGCTTTAGATATCTCTTATAACAGATAAATTGTCTTAGACAAGAAATATTTCAAGAAATAAGTCTAGTGGAGACAGCAGGATTATACAGTCAGCCAGATCTGGGTGTCATTGTTTACTTGCTCGGTCGTGTCCCACTCTTTGTGACCCCATGGACTGCAGCACATCAGGCTTCCCTGTGAAATTATTACTATTGGGATTTGCTATTTTAGGCCTTTAGAGTAAAGCCAGAAACCAATTATTTTTCCAAATTGGTCTTTTCCGGTTATTTCCTTGAAAGAAGGAACTTTTCTTGGAGCATGGAAACATTTCCAGTATAATATGTGATACCCTAAACCTAAAACCGCAATGCTTACATGTCAGGAGCTGCGTTAGGCATTACTGACAAAATGGAGGCACGGCCCCAGCCCCCTCTCCTCATGCCACAGGCATGGCCCCGGCATGAAGGAGTTAGGCCTTGCAATTCTGACTTGTCTTTTCCTCTCCTCAGCTGAGTTGACTGAAAAGGAATATTAAGGTGCTTATTGTTTTTGAGAGGAGCATGAGAAGGCACAAAGCCTTCTGCAGCTGTGCTTAGAAAATCATTCATAAAGTTAATCATTGACACTTGTTCAAGGACTTTTACAAAAGAGTGTTCCAGGATGAGCACATAGGCCGTAGCTTGAGGCCATGGGAGGGATAGCTATTTGAAGCCTATATGTGAGAAAAATGTTTATGGCAAAGAAGTTTACAGAATTTAGGGCTTAGAAATAATTAAAACAGTTAGAAGTTAAAGATTTAAGGAATGTTGTAAAGTTAGCATATTTTACTATAGCTTCTAGAAGTTAGGAATTTTTAGAGATACTATAGCTAGAAGCCTTTTTAAGAGATAGTGAGCTCAGGATGTTAGGGGCAAACAGGATTTAGGAAGATAAGTAGTAAACTGAGGAATGTAGCATGAGTTACTGTGTAATCACAAGTTAACTATAGGACATGTTAGAGGAGGTAGATAGTAGATGATAAGGCTGATCCCAAGAGAATCACTGAAGCAGGAATTCTGTTTGAAGAGCAACAGTGATTTATGGAGATAATAAATCTGGGAGAAGAGGGACTGAAAATGTCAAACCTCTGGCCTAATGTTTTTGTAGAAGTATAAAAGAGAATCTTAAACTTGAAATAAACAGGCAGTCCAAAAGAAAACTGAGAGGCTGCCTCATTTTTCTCACTGACACCGTTCATCTTTTCAGGTTGAATCCCTGGCTGCTGGAGTTGGACTCTGGCACTTACAGAGCGGCTGTGAGAACCTAGATGCCACATCCATCCTCTCTGGTAGAGTTACAAATGTGTGGGGATGAATTGCCTAAGTCTAAATGAAAGAGAAAGACACAGTTGAGACATTTGATTATCTTTAAAATGCCAGAATTGTTAAGTGTGTTTCCCTGAAATACGCTTCAGTGTGATTTCACACTTCAGTGAAATCAGAGGGATGGGAGAAGAGCACAGAGGAAAGAGGCAAGAGAGGCTCACCACTCTCTCTCTTCTCTGAGCTTCAGTTCCTCATGGGTTGCTACCCCTCACATTTAGAATATCTAGATTTCAGGGACTCCCCTGGTAGTCCAGTGGTTAAGACTTGGCACTTCCAGTGTAGGGGATGCAGGTTGGATCCCTGGTCTGGGAACTAAGACTACATGCTGTGCAGAGAGGCCAAACTTTTTAAATTTTTCAATAAAATATGGAGATTTCAGATTCAGCATGTGCAGTTGTAGAGTATGGCTATAGCACATCTTATTTTTAGAGTATAGATATATTTATTTTATATATATTTCATATAGAAACTTAATATTACAGTCTTGTTCTTATTAATTGAACCTTTGCTCATATATCTTTGCTCTTTTACCCAACTGTGGAGGAAAAATCCCCTTGTATGACTGGTGATGTCTTGAGACTGATTTCACTTTTCAGAGTTTTGTAGTTCAGCAAATAGGATGCAGTATAGCCACACCACATAGTGTGTGTGTGTGTGTGTGTGTGTGTGTGTGTGTGTGTGTGTGTGTGTGTGTGTATTTATAGGGGCTTCCCTGATAGCTCAGTTGGTAAAGAATCTGCCTGCAATGCAGGAGACCCTGGTTCGATTCCTGAGTCAGGAAGATTCACTGGAGAAGGGATAAGCTACTCACTCCAGTATTCTTGGGCTTCTCTTGTGGCTCAGCTGGTAAAGAATCTGCCTGTAATGGGGGAAACCTGGTTTTAATCCCTGTGTGTTTATATAAAAGCAGTCATATAATATATATATATATTCCAGTGGAGCTGTTCCAAATCCTGAAAGATGATGCTGTGAAAGTGCTGCACTCAATATGCCAGCAAATTTGGAAAACTCAGCAGTGGCCACAAGATTGGAAAAGGTCAGTTTTCATCCCAATCCCAAAGAAAGGCAATGCCAAAGAGTGCTCAAACTACCTCACAATTGCACTCATCTCACACGCTAGTAAAGTAATGCTCAAAATTCTCCAAGCCAGGCTTCAGCAATATGTGAACCGTGAACTTCCTGATGTTCAAGCTGGATTTAGAAAAGGCAGAGGAACCAGAGATCAAATTGCCAACATCTGCTGGATCATGGAAAAAGCAAGAGAGTTCCAGAAAAACATCTATTTCTGCTTTATTGACTATGCCAAAGCCTTTGACTGTGTAGATCACAATAAACTGTGGAAAATTCTGAAAGAGATGGGAATACCAGACCACCTGATCTGCCTCTTGAGAAATCTGTATGCAGGTCAGGAAGCAACAGTTAGAACTGGTCATGGAACAACAGACTGGTTCCAAATAGGAAAAGGAGTACGTCAAGGCTGTATATTGTCACCGTGTTTATTTAACTTATATGCAGAGTACATCATGAGAAATGCTGGACTGGAGGAAACACAAGCTGGAATCAAGATTGCTGGGAGAAATATCAATAACCTCAGATATGCAGATGACACCACCCTTATGGCAGAAAGTGAAGAGGAACTCAAAAGCCTCTTGATGAAAGTGAAAGTGGAGAGTGAAAAGGTTGGCTTAAAGCTCAACATTCAGAAAACGAAGATCATGGCATCTGGTCCCATCACTACCTGGGAAATAGATGGAGAAACAGTGGAAACAGTGTCAGACTTTCTTTTTCTGGGCTCCAAAATCACTGCAGATGGTGACTGCAGCCATGAAATTAAAAGACGCTTACTCCTTGGAAGGAAAGTTATGGCCAACCTAGATAGCATATTCAAAAGCAGAGACATCACTTTGCCAACAAAGGTTCGCCTAGTCAAGGCTATGGTCTTTCCTGTGGTCATGTATGGATGTGAGAGCTGGACTGTGAAGAAGGCTGAGCGCCGAAGAATTGATGCTTTTGAACTGTGGTGTTGGAGAAGACTCTTGAGAGTCCCTTGGACTGCAAGGAGATCCAACCGGTCCATTCTGAAGGAGATCAGACCTGGGATTTCTTTGGAAGGAATGATGCTCAAGCTGAAACTCCAGTATTTTGGCCACCTCATGCGAAGAGTTGACTCATTGGAGAAGACTCTGATGCTGGGAGGGATTGAGGGCAGGAGGAGAAGGGGACGACAGAGGATGAGATGGCTGGATGGCATCACTGACTCGATGGATGCGAGTCTGAGTGACCTCCGGGAGCTGGTGATGGACAGGGAGGCCTGGCGTGCTGCGGTTCATGGGGTCGCAAAGAGTCGGACACGACTGAGCGACTGATCTGATCTGATCTGATCTGATATGTATATATGTGTGTATACACATGTATATGTATATATGTGTGTATATATATATATACCACTAGTGTATATATACACATATGTATATGTATATATGTGTATATATATATATATATATACACCACTAGTTTGTTTCCTCCTGCCACTTAAGAGAGAGATAAAAAAATGTCTGACACTTGCAGCCTATTTCCTCCATTTGGAGACCCCTGGCCTTCCTGCCTGCTATCCTCTCAGCTTCACCAGGTTTACTAACCTCCTTTCTGAAGAATAAAAGGTACTCAAGTGCTTTTGTGTTAATGGAGTCATCCTTGCAGGCATCCCACAGAAACCACTTGACTGAAAAGAAGTAGTCTTAACCATGTCCACATATCTAATTGGAGGACTCCAGCAATAAAGCTTTGCAGTTCATTAGGAGAGAGCTTATTCCTTGAACTGGAGTTCTGGCATTCTGGAGAGGTATGAGGTACAGTGAGGTACAGTCCTTACCTGTGATTTTTGACACAGACTGGGTTTGAATGCCCTCAGGATGCTGTTTCACCTCTGAACTAGGTGGTGGTCTTATGGCATTGGGAGGAAGACAACACAGCAGCTTGAGTGTCTGCGCATTTCTGTAGACCATGATCTACAGTCACAAGCATTATCTACCATATTTCAGCCTCCTAGCAACCTTGAGAGATGAAAGTGAAACCTAGCGTATAGATAAGGAAACTGAGGTTCAGTGTGTTACAGTGTATGCTAAAGTCATACAGATGCTGGTCAGCAGAATCTGCTCCCGCTGCCCACTGCTGGGGAGACAGGCTTGGCTAATTCACCACGTGCCTGTGTACATATTACAGTCACTTTCCTCTGAATTCCTCTGAATCCTATCTAAGGAATGGGAACAATGCCCCACCCCCTTACACATTAAATATAATTATTTTAAATGAAAATGCCCCTATCTGAAGTACTTAGGGACCTGATTTTTTCCCTTTTCTTCTGTTGATTTTTGCTCATGGTGCCTTATTTCATTTTGTGTTTTGTGTTTTAAGTTTTTCTGAGCCCCTGCCATTGGAGAATTCCTTGGTAATTCTTGGAGATTTCTCTTGAGGCTGGATTGAGAGAGATTTCTTCCAGATTTTATACATATGCTTCTGTCAGGTGCTTCCAAAACCAGTGTCATCTTAAACTGAATTCTTAGCTTGAGGTTTGATTCTTTTTTTGGGGGGGGGGCGGAGTTCCTCTCAGTTAATTTATATTCAGATTCCAAATTCATCTGAAGTCCTACCAATTGAATTTCAAGGGAAATGTTTTCCACTGCACTTAATATTACTTATGAAACAAAAGATTGGGGAGTTTTTTGTCTCTTATTTTCTTCATTTTATTCTTAGATTAAGGGTATTGTATGCTGGGATTAGAATTTTATTAGATTTTTATGTTGTTGGATTTTCTACCTTGATGAGGCCCTAAGATGTCTGGTGCTGCCCATACCCCATTAGTTAATGCAAACTAAAGGTCAGTTTCCCTGAAGCCTGACAAATTCCTCCTTGGAAGAAGTTATCCTACCTCTGTGGGTTCCTGCTTTCTTTAGATTTGGGCTTCCTTCCTATACTTCTTATCTTTTTGCACACTCAATGATGTACTCAAAACATGGAGAATCTAAATTATTAGCTAAACTAATAGTTAAACTAAATTAATAGTTTTCAATGGGAACGATATTCAAGGTAACCAGATAATCATAGTGCTGAAATCCAAATTCAGTACTGAATACTCTTATGTTTTCACTGTAGATAAGCATAACTTTGTGACTAACACTAGTTTTCTTCCAAGAGTAATTTTATTTTTTATCTTACTGAGCTATTATAATATTGACTATAAACAGTGATGCCAACAACTTACTTTGTTTCTGATTTCAAAAGGACTGCTAACATTTTACCATCAAGTATGAAGTCTGATATAGCTTTTAAATTAATTTATATTTTGTGGTAAAAAAACATGTAATGTAAAAATTTCCCATATTAACTACTTGTAAGTGTACTGTTTGGTAATGCTAAGTCTATTCAAACTATTGTGAAACAGATCTCTATAACTCTTTCATCATACAAAACCAAAATTCTATCCATTGAACAACAAATCCTGATTTCTCCCTCCTTCTAGTCCCCAGATAGCACCATTCCATATTCAGTTACTATGAGTTTGACTATTGGGTTCATAAAGACTGGAAGAGATGACTGTTTTTTCATTGCCCAAATTTCAACAGAAGGTCACAAAGCATACAAAGAAAACACAGAACCTTGAATTACCTGACAAGAATTTAAAATAACCACCTTAAAGGTGTTCAATGAATGAAAAGAGAACACAGAAAATTAAATGACATCAGAAAAATCATGCATGAAAAAACAAGAATATCAACAAAGAGAAACTCTAAAAAAGAACTATCAGTAATTCTGGAGCTGAAAAATACAATAACTAATTCACTAGGGAATTTCAACTGCAAACTTGATAAAGCAGAAGAAAGAATTTGTGAACTTGAAACAAGTCATTTGAAATTATCAAGTCAGGGGAACAAAAGAAAAAACAGTGAAGAAAAGAATTGCCTAAGGGATTTAAAAGATACCATCAAGTTGGAACAATACATGCGTTATGGGAGTCCTAGAAGAAGAAAAGAGAAATAAAGGGGCAGAGAGACTATCTGAAGAAATTGGCTAAAAATTTTCCAAATTTAGGGAAGAAAATAGACATATAAATTCAAGGAGCTCAGCAAAGTCTAAGTAGAGTTAATTCCAAAATATATGCACCCACATACATTATAACAAAACTGTCAAAAATCATAGACAAAGGGAGAATCTTCAAAACAGTATGAAAAAAAGTAACTTGTCATGTACATAGGAGCTCCCATAAGATTATCAGTGGATGATGAGAGAAATCAAAGATGACACAAATAGATGGAAAAATATACCATGTTCGTGGATTGGAAGAATCAACATAGTGAAATTAAGTATACTACCCAAATCAATCTATATATTCAACTCAATCCCTATCAAAGCTACCAACGGTATTTTTCATAGAACTAGAACAAATAACTTCACAATTTGTATGGAAATACAAAATACCTCGAATAGCTAAAGCAATCTTGAGAAAGAAGAATGGAACTAAAGGAATCAACTTGCCTGACTTTGGACTATATTACAAAGATAAGAAAGCCTTCCTCAGCGATCAATGCAAAGAAATAGAGGAAAGCAACAGAATGGGCAAGACTAAAGATATTTTCAAGAAAATTAGAGATACCAAGGGAACATTTCATGCAAAGATGGGCTTGATAAAGAACAGAAATGGTATGGACCTAACAGAAGCAGAAGATATTAAGAAGAGGTGGCAAGGATACACAGAAGAACTGTACAAAAAAGATCTTCACGACCCAGATAACCATGATGGGGTGATCACTGACCTAGAGCCAGACATCCTGGAATGTGAAGTCAAGTGGGCCTTAGAAAGCATCACTACAAACAAAGCTAGTGGAGATGATGGAAGTCCAGTTGTGCTATTTCAAATCCTGAAAGATGATGCTGTGAAAGTGCTGCAGTCAATATGCCAGCAAATTTGGAAAACTCAGCAGTGGCCACAGGACTAGAAAAGGTCAGTTTTCATTCCAATCCCAAAGAAAGGCAATGCTAAACAACGCTCAAACTACCACACAATTGCACTCATCTCACACGCTAATAAAGTAATGCTCAAAATGGTCCAAGCCAGGCTTCGGCAATATGCGAACCATGAACTTCCTGATGTTCAAGCTGGTTTTAGAAAAGGCAGAGAAACCAGAGATCAAATTGCCAACATCCACTGGATCATCAAAAAAGCAAGAGAATTCCAGAAAAACATCTATTTCTGCTTTATTGACTATGCCAAAGCCTTTGACTGTGGGGATCACAATAAACTGTGGAAAATTCTGAAAGAGATGGAAATACCAGACCACTTGACCTACCTCTTGAGAAACCTGTATGCAGGTCAGGAAGCAACAGTTAGAACTGGACATGGAACAACAGACTGGTTCCAAATAGGAAAAGGAGTACGTCAAGGCTGGATATTGTCACCCTGCTTATTTAACTTATATGCAGAGAGCAGCAGCAGCAGCAGCAGAGAAACACTGGGCTGGAAGAAGCAGAAGCTGGAATCAAGATTGCCGGGAGAAATATCAATAACCTCAGATATGCAGATGACACCACTCTTATGGCAGAAAATGAAGAGGAACTAAAAAGCCTCTTGATGAAAGTAAAAGAGGAGAGTGAAAAAGTTGGCTTAAAGCTCAACATTCAGAAAACGAAGATCATGGCATCTGGTCCCATTATTTCATGGGAAATAGATGGTGAAATAGTGGAAACAGTGTCAGACTTTATTTTTGGGGGCTCCAAAATCACTGCAGATGGTGACTGCAGCCATGAAATTAAAAGACGCTTACTCCTTGGAAGGAAAGTTATGACCAACTTAGATAGCATATTGAAAAGCAGAGACACTATTTTGCCAACAAAGGTCTGTCTAGTCAAGGCTATGGTTTTTCCAGTGGTCATGTATGGATGTGAGAGTTGGGCTGTGAAGAAAGATGAGTGCTGAAGAATTGATGCTTTTGAACGGTGGTGTTGGAGAAGACTCTTGAGAGTCCCATGGGCTGCAAGGAGATCCAACCAGTCCATTCTAAAGGAGATTGGTCATAGGTGTTCTTTGGAAGGCGTGATGGTGAAGCTGAAACTCCAGTACTTTGGCCACCTCATGCAAAGAGTTGACTCATTGGAAAAGACTCTGATGCTGGGAGGGATTGGGGGCAGGAGGAGAAGGGGACGAAAGAGGATGAAATGGCTGGATGGCATCACTGACTCAATGGACGTGAGTTTGAGTGAACTCCAGGAGTTGGTGATGGACAGGGAGGCCTCGCGTGCTGCAATTCAAGGGGTCACAAAAGTTGGACATGACTGAGCGACTGAACTGAATACTATGGTACTGGCACAAGACAGAAATATAGATCAATGGAACAAAATATAAAGCCCAGAGATAAATTCACGCACATATGGACACCTTATCTTTGACAAAGGAGGCAAAAAAAATACAATGGAGAAAAGACAATATGTGTAACAAGTGGAGCTGGGAAAACTGACCAGTCACCTATAGAAGAATGAAACTAGAATGCTTTCTAACACCATACACAAAAATAAACTCAAAATGGATTAAAGATCTAAATGTAAGACCAGAAAATATAAAATCTTACAGGAAAACATAGGCAGAACACTCTCTGACATAAATCACAGCAAGATCCTCTATGACCCACCTGTCAGAGTAATGGAAATAAAAACAAAAATAAACACTTGGGACCTAATTAAACTTAAAAGCTTTCACACAACGAAGGAAACTATAAGCAAGGTGAAAAGGCTGGCTTCAGAATGGGAGAAAATAATAACAAATGAAACAACTTACAAAGAATTAATCTCCAAAATTACAAGTAGCTCATGCAGCTAAATAGCAGAAAAATAAACAACTCAATCAAAAAGTGGGCCAAAAAGCTAAACAGACATTTCTTCAAAGAAGACATACAGATGGTTAATAAACACATGAAAAGATGCTCAACATCACTCATTATCAGAGAAATACAAATCAAAACCACAATGAGGTACCATCTCACACTGGTCAGAATGGCTGCTATCAAAAAGTCTACAAACAGTAAATGCTGGAGAGGGTGTGGAGAAAAGCGAACCCTCTTACACTGTTGGTGGGAATGCAAAATAGTACAGCCACTATGGAGAACAGTGTGGAGATTCCTTAAAAAACTGGAAATAGAACCTCCATACAACCCAGCAATCCCACTGCTGGGCACACACACCAAGGAAACCACAATTGAAAAAGACACATGTACCCCAGTGTTCCATGCAGCACTGTTTTCAATAGCTAGAACATGGAAGCAACCTAGATGTCCATCAGCAGACAAATGGATAAGGAAGTTGTGGTATATATACACAATGGACCATTACTCAGCTATAAAAAAGAATGCATTTGAGTCATTTCTAATGAGGTGGATGAAACTGAAACCTATTATACAGAGTGAAGTAAGTCAGAATGAGAAACACCAATACTGTATATTAACGCATATATATGGAATTTAGAAAGATGGTAATGATGACACTATATGCAGGACAGCGAAAGAGACACAGATGTAAAGAACAGACTTTTGGACTCTGGGAAAAGATGAGGGTGGAGTGATTTGAGAGAATAGCATTGAAATATGTATATTACTATATGTAAAATAGATGACCAGTGCAAGTTTGATGCATGAAGCTGGGCACTCAAAGCCAGTGCATTGGGACAACCCAGAGGGATGGGATGGGCAGGGAGGTGGAGGGGGGCGCAGTTCAGGATTGGGGGAACACATGTACACCCGTGGATAATTCACGTTGCTGCTGCTAAGTCGCTTCAGTCGTGTCCTACTCTGTGCGACCCCATAGACGGAAGCTCACCAGGCTCCCCTATCCCTGGGATTCTCCAGGCAAGAACACTGGAGTGGGTTGCCATTTCCTTCTCCAATGCATGAAAGTGAAAGTGAAGTCGCTCAGTCGTGTCCGACTCTTAGCGACTCCATGGACTGGAGCCCACCAGGCTCCTCCGTCCATGGGATTCTCCAGGCAAAAGTACTGGGGTGGGGTGCCATTGCCTTCCCCATACTTCACGTTGGTGTATGGTAAAAACCACCACAATATTTTAAAGAAATTAGCCTTCAATTAAAATAAATAAATTAATTTTTAAAAAAGATTATCAATGAAATACTCAGCAAAAATCTTTCAGATGAGAAGGAAGTGGGATGATATACTCAAAGTGCTGAATGAGAAAACAAAAAAACCCTGCCAAACACAAAAGTTATATCCATAAAAACTGTCCTTCAAAACTGAAGGAGAAACTTAGGTGTCATTGATAAACAAAAGCTGAGGGAGTTAATTACACTGGACATGAACTAAATAAAAGTAAAGGGGATGTCTTTATATTGAAAAGAAAGTTGATGACACAGCAATAGAAAACCATATGAAAACATAAAGCTTTCTGATAAAGAAAAACTCAGACAAATATAATCTTTTAGTATTATAATGATGTGTAAACAATTTTTAATTTTGGTACAGAATTTAAGGGACAAAAGCATAAAGAACTATCAGATCAGATCAGATCAGTCGCTCAGTCGTGTCCGACTCTTTGCGACCCCATGAACCGCAGCACGCCAGGCCTCCCTATCCATCACTAGCTCTCAGAGGTCACTCATAAAAAACTATAAACTTATATTAATAAATATACACTATAAAATATATAATTGTGACTGCAATGACATAAAATGGGGGTGGATAAGCAAAGGAGTAAAGTTTTTGTGTTTCGCTGAGATTGTTATCATTTCAAAATAGATTGTTATAACTTTAAAATGCTCATCTTATTCCTATGGTAGCAAAAAAGAGAGTATCTACAAAAGATACTTGAAAAGAAACAAGAAGGGAATGAAAGCATGTCACCAAAAAAAAAAAAAATCAATGAAATACAAAAGAAGATACTAAGAGAAGAACACAGGGAAAAAATGGATGGAGATTAAGAAAATGGTAATTAAATTCTCTATGAGTAACTAAGTATAAATGGATCTAACACTCCAATCAGAAGATACAGATTGGCTAAATGAGTTTAAAAATAAATCAAACAATCCAACTATATGCTGCCTACAAGACTCTCTTTAGATCTAAGGAAACATGTAAACTGAAATATTGCAAAAATATATTCTATACATATAACCAATAGAGAGCAGGGTGGCCACACTATACAACACAAAATAGGTTTTAAGTAATAACAACATGGAGAACAGTGGAGAAATAACTCCAGAAAGAATGAAGAGACAGAGCGAAAGCAAAAACAACACCCAGTTGTGGATGTGATTGGTGATGGAAGCAAAGTCCGAAGCTGTAAAGAACAATATTGCATAGGAACCTGGAATGTTAGGTCCGTGAATCAAGGTGAACTAGAAGTGGTCAAGCAGGGGATGGCAAGAGTGAACATCGACAGTTTAGGAATCCCTGAACTAAATGGACTGGAATGGATGAATTTAACTCAGATGACCATTATATCTACTACTGTGGGCAAGAATCCCTTAGAAGAAATAGAGTGTCCCTCATAGCCAACAAAAGAGTCCAAAATACAGTACTTGGGTGCAATCTCAAAAACAACAGAATGATCTCTGTTCATTTCCAAGGCAAACCATTCAATATCACAGTAATCCAAGTCTGTGATACTGTGATATCACAATATATACTGTGTATCACAGTATACTGTATACTATATCACAGTCTATATTGTATATATATTGTGATACTGCCCTGACCAGTAATGCTGAAGAAGTTGAAGTTGAACGGTTCTATGAAGACCTACAAGACTTTCTAGAACTAACAGCCAAAAAGATGTCCTTTTCATTATAGGGGACTGGAATGCAAAAGTAGGAAGTCAAGAGATACTTGGAGTAACAGGCAAATTTGGCCTTGGAGTTCAAAATGAAGCAGGGCAAAGGCTAACAGAGTTTTGCCAAGAAAACACATTGGTCATAGCAAACACCCTCTTCCAACAACACAAGAGAAGACTCTACACATGGACATCACCAGATAGTCAATACTGAAATCAGATTGATTATATTCTTTGCAGCCAAAGATAGAGAAGCTCTATACAGTCAGCAAAAGCAAGACTGGGAGCTGATTGTGGCTCAGATCAACTCCTTATTGCCAAATTCAGACTGAAATTGAAAAAAGTAGGGAAAACCACTAGACCATTCGGGTATGACCTAAATCAAATCCCTTACAATTATACAGTGGAAGTGAGAAATAGATGCAAGGGTTTAGAAATGATAGACAGAGTGCCTGAAGAACTATGGATGGAGGTTTGTGACATTGTATAGGAGGCAGTGATCAAGACCATTCCCAAGAAAAAGAAATGCAAAATGGCAAAATAGTTGTCTGAGGAGGCCTTATAAATAGCTGAGAAAAGAAGAGAAGTTAAAGGCAAAGGAGAAAAGGAAAAATATACCCATTTGGATGCAGAATTCCAAAGAACAGCAAGGAGAGATCGGAAGCCTTCCTCAGCGATCAATGCAAAGAAATAGAGGAAAACAATAGAATGGAAAAGACTAGAGCTCTCTTCAAGAAAATTAGAGATATCAAGGGAACATTTCACACAATGATGGGCACAATAAAGGATAGAAATGGTATGGACCTAACAGAAGCAGAAGATATTAAGAAGAGGTGGCAGGAATACTCAGAAGAACTCTACAAAAAAGATCTTAATGACCCACATAACCACGATGGTGTGATCACACACCTAGAGCCAGACATCCTGGAATGTGAAGTCAAGTGGGCCTTAGAAAGCATCACTACGAACAAAGCTAGTGGAGGTGATGGAATTCCAGTGGAGCTATTCCAAATCCTGAAAGATGATGCTGTGAAAGTGCTGCACTCAATATGCCAGCAATTTGGAAAACTCAGCGGTGGCCACAGGACTGGAAGAGGTCAGTTTTCATTCCAATCCCAAAGAAAGGCAATGCCAAAGAATGCTCAAACTACCACACCATTGCACTCATCTCATATGCTAGCAAATTACTGCTCAAAATTCTCCAAGCCAGGCTTCAACTGTACATGAACCATGAACTTGCAGATGTTCAAGGTAGATTTAGAAAAGGCAGAGGAACCAGAGATCAAATTGCCAACATCCTCTGGATCATAGAAAAAGTGAGTTCCAGAAAAATATCTACTTCTGCTTTATTGACTATGCCAAAGCCTTTAACAGTGTGGATCACAACAAACTGGAACATTCTGAAAGAGATGGGAATATCAGACCACCTTGGCTGCCTCCTGAGAAATCTGTATGCAGGTCAGGAAGCAACATCTAGAACTGGACATGGAACAACAGATTGGTTCCAAATTGGAGAAGGAGTACATCAAGCCTGTATATTGTCACCCTGCTTATTTAACTTATATGCAGAGAACATCATTCAAAATGCTGTACTGGATGAAGCACAAGATGGAATCAACCTTGCCAGGAGAAATATCAATAACCTCAGATATGCAGATAACACCACCCTTATGGCAGAAAGAGAAGAAGAACTAAAGAGCCTCTTGAGGTTGAAAGAGGTCAGTGAAAAAGTTGGCTTAAAACTCAACATTCAGAAAACTAAGATCATGGCATCCAATCCCATCACTACATGGAAAATAGATGGGGAAACAATGGAAACAGTAACAGATAGTGGAGACAAAAAATAACATAAGGATTTAAAAGTCAACTTACTAGGAAGATATAGCAAATACAAATATGTGTGTATCTAATATAAGAGATCTCTAACGTGAGACAATAGACAGAAATGAAGAGAGAAATAGTAATGCAGTCATAGTGAAAGTGTTAGTTGCTCAGTTGTGTCTGACTCTTTGCAATCCTATGGATTGTAGCCCACCGGGCTCTTCTATCCACAGAATTCTCCAGGCAAGAATACTGGAGTGGGTTGCCATTTCTTCCTCCAGGACATCTTCCTAACCCAGGGATTGAACCTGCATCTCCTGAGTCTCCTGCATTGGCAGGAGGATTCTTTACCACTGAGGCAGCCAGGAAGCCCAAATCAACAGCTAGGGGTTGGGTAAAATAACTTGCTTGGACCTCTGGATATTAGTCAAAGATCTATAGCAACCAAGTGAATGCCCTATCAAGAAAAAGTCACTCTCTGGGAATTCCCTTGTCCAATGGTTAGGACTCTGTGCTCCCATCTGTGCTCCATTGCAGGGAGCACAGAGTTCGATTCCTGGTCGGGGTAGGAAGTTTTGTGCCATCTGCTTCTGACTATTATACCATCCTCTCCCCAGCACATTGCAATGCACTTTGAGGAAGTGATGGTCAGTTCCCAGTTTCCTTGTGTGATGCACAGAGAGTAGAGTGGATCAAATAAACAACATTCGAACCTATCTGGGAATTGCCTGACAGACTATTTTCTGGGTCACCTAACTCAGACCTCAATTTCAGTCTGAATTTGGCAATAAGGAGTTCATGGTCTGAGCCACAGTGAGCTCCTGGTCTTGTTTTTGCTGATTGTATAGAGCTTCTCCATCTTTGGCTGCAAAGAATATAATCGATCTGATTTCCGTGTTGACCATCTGGTGATGTCCATGTATAGAGTCTTCTCTTGTGTTTTTGGAAGAGGGTATTTGCTATGACCAGTGCATTTTCTTGGCAAAGCTCTGTTAGTCTTTGCCCTGCTTAAATTGAAGAAAGTAGGGAAACTACTAGACCATTCAGGTATGACCTAAATCAAATCCCTTATGATTATACAGTGGAAGTGAGAAATAGATTTAAGGGCCTAGATCTGATAGATAGAGTGCCTGATGAACTATGGAATGAGGTTCGTGACATTGTACAGGAGACAGGGATCAAGACCATCCCCATGGAAAAGAAATGCAAAAAAGCAAAATGGCTGTCTGGGGAGGCCTTGCAAATAGCTGTGAAAAGAAGAGAGGCGAAAAGCAAAGGAGAAAAGGAAAGATATAAACATCTGAATGCAGAGTTCCAAAGAATAGCAAGAAGAGATAAGAAAGCCTTCTTCAGCGATCAATGCAAAGAAATAGAGGAAAACAACAGAATGGGAAAGACTAGGGATCTCTTCAAGAAAATCAGAGACACCAAAGGAACATTTCATGCAAAGATGGGCATGAAAAAGGACAGAGATGGTGTGGACCTAACGGAAGCAGAAGATATTAAGAAGAGGTGGCAAGAATACACAGAAGAACTGTACAAAAAAGAGCTTCAAGACCCAGATAATCATGATGATGTGATCACTGACCTAGAGCCAGACATCTTGGAATGTGAAGTCAAATGGGCCTTAGAAAGCATCACTACGAACAAAGCTAGTGGAGGTGATGGAATTCCAGTGGAGCTATTCCAAGTCCTGAAAGATGATGCTGTGAAAGTGCTGCACTCAATATGCCAGCAAATTTGGAAAACTCAGCAGTGGCCACAAGATTGGAAAAGGTCAGTTTTCATCCCAATCCCAAAGAAAGGCAATGCCAAGGAATGCTCAAACTACCGAATAATTGCACTCATCTCACACGCTAGTAAAGTAATGCTCAAAATTCTCCAAGCCAGGCTTCAGCAATATGTGAACCGTGAACTTCCTGATGTTCAAGCTGGTTTTAGAAAAGGCAGAGGAACCAGAGATCAAATTGCCAACATCCGCTGGATCATGGAAAAAGCAAGAGAGTTCCAGAAAAACATCTATTTCTGCTTTATTGACTATGCCAAAGCCTTTGACTGTGTAGATCACAATAAACTGTGGAAAATTCTGAAAGAGATGGGAATACCAGACCACGTGATCTGCCTCTTAAGAAATCTGTACGCAGGTCAGGAAGCAACAGTTAGAACTGGTCATGGAACAACAGACTGGTTCCAAATAGGAAAAGGAGTACGTCAAGGCTGCATATTGTCACCATGTTTATTTAACTTATATGCAGAGTACATCATGAGAAATGCTGGACTGGAAGAAACATAAGTTGGAATCAAGATTGCTGGGAGAAATATCAATAACCTCAGATATGCAGATGACACGACTCTTATGGCAGAAAGTGAAGAGGGGCTAAAAAGCCTCTTGATGAAAGTAAAAGTGGAGAGTGAAAAGGTTGGCTTAAAGCTCAACATTCAGAAAACGAAGATCATGGCATCTGGTCCCATCACTACATGGGAAATAGATGGGGAAACAGTGGAAACAGTGTCAGACTTTGTTTTTCTGGGCTCCAAAATCACTGCAGATGGTGACTGCAGCCATGAAATTAAAAGACGCTTACTCCTTGGAAGGAAAGTTATGACCAACCTAGATAGCATATTCAAAAGCAGAGACATTACTTTACCAACAAAGGTTCGCCTAGTGAAGGCTATGGTCTTTCCTGTGGTCATGTATGGATGTGAGAGCTGGACTGTGAAGAAGGCTGAGCGCCAAAGAATTGATGCTTTTGAACTGTGGTGTTGGAGAAGACTCTTGAGAGTCCTTTGGACTGCAAGAAGATCCAACCAGTCCATTCTGAAGGAGATCAATCCTGGAATTTCTTTAGAAGGAATGATGCTAAAGCTGAAACTCCAGTATTTTGTCCACCTCATGCGAAGAGTTGACTCATTGGAGAAGACTCTGATGCTGGGAGGGATTGAGGGCAGGAGGAGAAGGGGACGACAGAGGATGAGATGGCTGGATGGCATCACTGACTTGATGGGTGTGAGTCTGGGTGACCTCCGGGAGCTGGTGATGGACAGGGAGGCCTGGCGTACTGCGGTTCATGGGGTCGCGAAGAGTCGGACACGACTGAGCGACTGATCTGATCTGAACTCAGACCTCATACAGTCAAAAATGGCATAGCAGCTAATACTTCAGGCTAGAAGAAGCATAGGGAATCAGTGGGCATGGCTTGTGAAAACCACAGGGACTGCAGACCTTCAAACACTTAGGGCAAGAGATTATTAATTGATGGATACAGTAGAATAGATAAGAACCCAAGAAGAAGCAGAAGTGAGAATCTCAGGGAAATTAAGACATTGAGATGCAGCTATGTATATGGAGCAATCAGACAAAAAGCATACAGCGAGCCCAGAGAGGGTGCAGGTCTTGAAAAGGTCTGAGAAAACTTTAAATTTTTATACCAGGCTGATTGGAGGTCTTACCCAGGACCTGACAAACTGCCAACACAAAGGGAGGTGACTATTTTTACAAATTAACATTTTTCAACAAAAGATTACAAGGCATATATAAAAAATGAGGAAACACAGCTCATTCAAAGGAACAATTTAAACCTCCAGAAACAGTCCCTAAAGAAATACAGGCATCAGACTAACTATAAAAAAGACTTTATAACAATCATTAAAAAACATAAAGGAGCTAAAGAAAGACACAAAAAACTAAAGTATGTTTTTTCAATGATATATACGCACAATTGGAATACCAAGAAAGTATAAAAAAAGACTTAAACAAAGTCTTGAGTTAAAAAATAAAGGCATTGAAAAAACGCACAAATGGTTTAATAGTAGACTCCTTTCTAAGGTGGAGAAGGCAATGGCAGCCCACTCCAGTACTCTTGCCTGGAAAATCCCATGGGTGGAGGAGCCTAGTAGGCTGCAGTCCATGGGGTCGCGAAGAGTCAGACACGACTGAGAGACTTCACTTTCACTTTTCACTTTCATGCTTTGGAGGAGGAAATGGCAACCTGCTCCAGTGTTCTTGCCTGGAGAATCCCATGGACAGTGGAGCCTGGTGGGCTGCCCTCTGTCTATGGGGTCGCACAGAGTCAGACACGACTGAAGCAATTTAGTAGCAGCAGCAGCTTTTCTAAGGAAATAAAGAATCAGCAAACTTGAAGATAGATAATTTGGAATGAATAAGTCTGAGTTATAAAAAGAAATTTTAAAAAATTTAAGAAATTAAAAAAGAAAATTTAAGTGAACAGAGCCTAAAGGCCTTATGGGATTCTGTCAAGTGGAATCATGTACACATTATGGAAGTCCTAGAAGGAAACAAGAAAAGGACAGAGGGCTCATTTGAAGAAATAATGGCTAAAAACTTAGCAAATATGATGGAAGTCCTAATCTACACATTCAAAAAGTTCAACATATTCCAAATAGGATAAACCCAAAGAGAATCACACTGTCAATATAATCAATTGTCGCATGTTATAATCAATCACACATTATAATTGAGTTGGTAAAAGACAAAGAATTTTGAAAGCAGCAAGACAAAAGTTTTTCTTGTACGAGGGATCATTAATAAAATTACAAGAGAATTTCTCAGGAGAAACCTATCCAGCAAGACTGTCCTTCACAAATGAGAAATAAACACATTCCAAAATAAAAAGAAACAGAGAAAGTTCACTACCACTGGATCTGCTGTATGAGTAATGCTAAAGGGGGTCCTTCAAGCTGAAATATAGGAATGGAAGACTACCTAGGAGACATAAAAAATGTAAGGTTCTTCTATAATGATGAACAGACAAATATAAAAGCCAGTATTATTAAAATGAGTGAGCGAGTGAAGTCGCTCAGTCGTGTCCGACTCTTTGCGACCCCGTGGACTGTAGCCCCCCAGGCTCCTCTGTCCGTGGGAGTCTCCAGGCAAGAATATTGGAGTGGGTTGCCATTTCCTTCTCCATTAAAATATTAAATATTAAAATCTCTCTTATTAAAATATTAGATTATAATGCCAGCTTTATTTATTTATGTATTGAAGTATAATTCATTTACAAAGTTTTATTAATTTCAGGTATACAAAAGAGTAGGGGAAGGCAATGGCACCCCACGCCAGTACTTTTGCCTGGAAAATCCCATGGACGGAGGAGCCTGGTAGGCTCCAGTCCATGAGGTCGCTAAGAGTCGGGCACAACTGAGCGGCTTCACTTTTACTTTTTGCTTTCATGCATTGGAGAAGGAAATGGCAACCCACTCCAGTGTTCTTGCCTGGAGAATCCCAGGGACAGGGGAGCCTGGTGAGCTTCCGTCTATGGGGTCGCGCAGAGTCGGACACGACTGAAGCGACTTAGCAGCAGCAGCATACAAAAGAGTGATTCAATATTTTTATAGATCATGCTTCATTTAAAGTTATGAAATATTAGTTCTATTTCAGTCCTATAACATAACTTCATTTTATCCTATGTATTTTATACCTAGTAGTGTGTACCCCTTAATTCCCCTTCCCCTATTTTGCCCCTCCCCACAAACCCCTCTAGACCAGTAACCACTATTTTGTTCTCTGTATCTATAAAGTTGCTTCTGTTTGGTTATATTCATTTGTTTTATTTTTTATATTCCATATTAGCACCCCACCCCAGTACTTTTGCCTGGAAAATCCCATGGACAGAGGAGCCTGGTAGGCTCCAGCCCATGGGGTCGCTGAGAGTCAGACACGACTGAGCGACTTCACTTTCACTTTTCACTTTCATGCATTGGAGAAGGAAATGGCAACCCACTCCAGTGTTCTTGCCTGGAGAATCCCAGGGACAGGGGAGCCTGGTGAGCTTCCGTCTGTGGGGTCGCACAGAGTCGGACACGACTGAAGCGACTTAGCAGCAGCAGCAAACACAGTGTTTGGCTTTCTCTAACTTATGTCACTAAGTATAATACTCTTCAGGTATATCCATGATGTTCCAAATGACAAAATTTCATTCTTCCTTATAGCTAAGTAATATTCAATCCTGTGTGATTGTTATATCTTTCTTATCTATTCATCTGTTGAAGGGCCTGGTTGTCCATATCTTGGCTATTGTAAATAATGTTATGAGCGTTGGGGTGCATGTATCTTTTTGAATAACTTTTTATTTTCTTAGAATATACTTAGGAGTGGAATTGCTGGATCATATGATAATTCTGTTTTTATTTTTTAAGGAACATCCATACTGTTTTCCGTAGTGGCTGAACCAATTTATGTTTTCACAAATTTTGTTTCCTTCACTGTACAAAAGCTTTTAAGTTTAACTAGATCCCCTTTGTTTATTTTTGCTTTTCTTTCCCTTGTCTGAGGAAACAAATATGAAAAAAAAAAAACCACGTTACTAAGACTTATGTCAAAGAGTATACTGCCTATGTTGGCAGGTAAGTATTGGAGTCACATTCATTAAAACAGTTCCAAATAGTAGCAGATGCTTCTTGTAGTTTATCAGATCATACTTCTTTAGTCTATCAATTCAAGGAAAACATCCCCGTTAACCTTGGGTGATGGGATGGTTGTAGAAGGGTTAGATGCCCAGTATCCCTAAAAGATGATGCTGTTATTGTGCTGCACTCAGTATGGCAGCGCATTTGGAAAACCTAGCAGTGGCCACAGGATGGGAAAAGGTCAGTTTTCATTCCAATCTCAAGGAAAGGAAATACCAAAGAATATACAAACTAACAAACAATTGCACTCATTTCACATGCTAGCAATAGTATGCTCAAAATCCTTCAGGCTAGGCTTCAGCAGCATGTGAACCAAGAACTTCCAGATGTACAAACTGGGCTTAGAAAAGGCAGAGGAACCAGAGATCAAATTGCCAATGTCTGCTGGATCATAGAAAAAGCAAGAGAGTTCCAGAAAAGCATCTACTTCTGTATTACCGAGTAGGCTAAAGTCTTTGACCGTGTGGATCACAACGAACTCTGGAAAATCCTTAGGGATGAGAATACATACCACCTTACCTATCTCCTGAGAAACCTGTATGCAGGTTAAGAAGCAACAGTTAGAAGCAGACCTGGGACAACAGACTGGTTCAAAATTGGGAAAGGACTACGACAAGGCTGTTTATTGTCATCAGACTTAGCAACTGAACAACAAAAATCTCCCTCATGGCAGACATTGCACCCATCCACTAGGTGGTAGTACAGCCACACCTCTTCTCATTCCTCTTGACTAAGACAGAAGCTCAGTAACGTGTTTATATCAATGTGTTCACTGCTGTTTAACACAGTGACTTGACCAAGCCCTTCCTTTCAAACTCCACCCTTACTGAATGCCCCAGTCACATGAACCAAACTCTCAGTGACAAATTAACATACCACACATCTCTATTAATAGATCCCATCCTTGATGTGTCATCATCTGTGCATTTCTCTTACTTTAGGACTCTTCCTTGGTATGCAGAGCTAACATAAATCCTGCTCTTCTGCAAGATTCAAGCTCCGACCCATCAACCTACTCCCATGTGCCATTACCAACTAGACTACCAAGGCAAAAAGCATATGGTTGGCAATGCAGCCACAACAACTATTGGACCAATAACACATGATAGAACTTTTAATGTATTAATCCTGTAAATTAAAAGTATGAATAAATATTATGGGCTATTTGAACCCAGGAACGTTTTTTAAGCAGGGATATTTTGGACCAAGGACCATTTGGTATACAGCAGAGATGCTCATGGACACTTTCAACAGGTCCCACTTCTGGGTTATATATCCAAAGGAAATAAAAATAGGATCTCAAAGAGCAACCTCTACTCATGTTGCAGCATTATTCACAGTAGCCACAAATGAAAACAGCCTAAACTGCTCATTACTGTATGAATGGATAAAGAAGATGTGATACACACACACACACACACACACACACACACACACACACATAATGGGATGTTATTCAGTCATGAAAAAGGGTAGTAGTAGGGTAAAGAAACAAGTGTTTGAACAATGTCAGTGGCCAGTGGTAATGGCTTGAACAAGATCCAGGTACTTATGTTGAAGAAGCTGGAGTCAGGGAGGCTACAGCCCAGGGCCTGACACATGGGCCAGGGGTGCCATGGAGACAGGAAAGCCTGGAGGTTCTCAGGCTAGTGCCCTGGCAGATCTGTTAAGTAGTCAGGACCTACTTAAGTGGTCAAAAGCTACACTGAGTCTCTCTCCCTTGTTCTATACCATTGGTGACTACTCCATCCTCTCTCTGTCTTCATTCTGTAATGTTCTTTAACCTCCAGGATTCCCAGAGAAGTGCTATGATGAACAAACTCATGGATTCCCTCTTCCACTGCCCTGGGATAAGCATATTTCCCAGACAGTTACCAAAGCCACAGATACAGGGCTAGACCCACAAGCACATGAAGCCCATGCTCCTTATGACTAGAGAGTGTCATAACTAGACAGACATAGAGACACTACAGAGTGTCATTTCCTCATCAAGGCAGTTGTTCAGTTTTCTGGCATTCACAACATCACAGTGCTGTCTACAGGTCTGCCACTACATCAGCATTATGACTAGGCATGACAATCAAGACTGTGCTAACATTCTTATGCACAGCTGGGCAAATGTCACAATCTGGATCACAAAGGCAACGTGTCAGTCCTTTAAAAGACACTTATTAAAATTCACTCATCTTTTCCTCCTAAAATGCTAAGAACAACCCTGAGAAGGTTTCAGAAACCATGGCTCCAGCCACCTACTTCTATGGGAAGGCAGAAACAAGGTATCACAGAGTAGCACAAGAACACCAGGCAGCTTCAGGGTGCAGACGGCAGATGACCCCTACCCACCACGGGACTTTTATACCCACTGTTAGTCTCATAGCAGGCGGGTAGGAGTGTGTTTTAGAGGAGACATATGCTTGGAGCAGCCTAGGACTGCAGACTGAAGTACATGTGTTGGCAACACGATAAGCCTAGAGTCAAAAAGGCACTGGATCAGGTTCTCATACCCATCTTAAGGACTCTGCCTCAACTGCTATTGGAAGCATATGGGAAAGACCCAAAGGCACTTAACTGAGAAAAGAGCCCAGAAAAAGGAAACTGCAAAGAACACACAAATGAAGCCAAGGATCAGAACACAGAATAGCCAAGAACCCAATCCTGGAGTGTGGCTACTTAGCTAGCTTCAGCACTTAGCAGCCGGTCATGTGGTCATGGGCTAGTCACCCACCTCTCTGAGCTTGTCTTACCATCTGAACCACGAGGATAATGTAGCATCCACCTCCCAGGTTCACTGTAAGGAGTCAGCAATATAATGTACACAAACTTCAGCAGTATAATCCTAACTGTAATGCAAGACCTAGGATCTCCATAGTAAATGTTCAGCATAATTTCAAATGATTATTAGAGTGATTATTAGAGTAAATCAAGGCTGTATATTGTCACCCTGCTTATTTAACTTATATGCAGAGTACATCAGGCAAAATGCCAGGCAATTTGGAATCAAGATTGCTGGGAGAAGTATTAACAACCTCAGATGTGTAGATGATACCACTCTAATGGCAGAAAGCGAAGAGGAACTTAAAGAGCCTCTAGATGAGGGTGAAAGTGCACAGTTAAAAAGCTGGCTTAAGACTAAACATTCAAAAAACTAACATCATGTTATCTGGTCCCATCATTTCATGGCAAATAGAAGGGGAAAAAAGTGGAAATGGTGACAGATTTTATTTTCTTAGCCTCCAAAATCACTGTGGATAGTGACTGTAGCCATTAAATTAAAAGACACTTGCTCCTTGGAAGAAAAGCCATGACAAACCTAGACAGCAAATTAAAAAGCAAAGACATCACTTTGCTGACAAAGGTCTATATAGTCAAAGCTCTGGGTTTTCCAGTAGTCATGTATGGATGTGAGAATTGGACTATAAAGAAGGCTGAGTGCCAAAGAATTGATGCTTTCTAACTGTGGTGCTGAAGAAGACCCTTGAGAGTCCCTTGGACTGTAAGGAGATTAAACCATTCAATCCCGAAGGAAATCAACTCTGAATATTCATTGGAAGGACTGATGCTGAAGCTGAAGCTCCAATACTTTGGCCACCTGATGCGAAGAGTGGACTCATTGGAAAAGACCCTGATGCTGAGAAAGATTGAGGGCAGGAGGACAAGGAGGTAACAGAGAATGAGATGGTTGGATGGTATCACCAGCTCAATGGACATGAGTTTGGGCAAACTCTGAGGGCAGGGCAGGGAAGCCTGGTGTGCTTCAGTCCATGGGGTTGCAAAGAGTCAGACAGGACTTACCGACAGAACAACAAAGTAATACAGGAAAACAATCCTTGATCTAAAGATCTTTTATCTCTTCCACTACAATTACCAAATAAGGCCTCAAGGTCACATGCATACAGGCCCACAACAGCCTGTATGCCTGTGACCTTGAAGGCAGTCTGTTCTCAACTTTATTGACTTTTCAGGAAATTAGTGCTTATGTAAATGTCTCACAGTAAGTATCAAGAGAAGGCACAAGCCCTCTGAGGTCCTGGTCAGGTCCTCTGGTGGCTGCTGCCCTGCCCTGCTTCCATCACAATCTCTGTCCTTGACCTGCTCAGTGGCTGCCCTTCGGCTAGTCTCCTGAGCCTGTTTCAGGAGCCCTGCCTTCTCTCCTACAAGCTGGCCTGGAAGTTCTAGTACACAGTCGACCAAATCCTACCACCTGGTTACTTTGGCATGATCTTATATCAATCTTGAATTTATCAAGATTCTGCCTGTCCAGAAGTCTTACTCAGTTTGGTGGTCCTAAACACCCAACTCCCAGGAGTCCCTGGCAGGTAGAATCTCAAGAGGACCAGGCAACATAAGCACCTTGTGGTCCATGTTTCTGCCTTCCTTGCCCAGGAGAGATCGCTGTGAGTGGAAGAGTGAGAAGGGGCAGCTTCTCAGCAGCATCTAGGTCATCCTGGCTTTAACAGTCTGAAGTGGAGGCATGGCCCGGCTGGTCAAGACATTGTCAAAGAACCCAATATGTTACTTCATCGAATGAACTTTCTTCTTTTAATAGCTCTTGCTTTGGCCTTCTTTGGCTATTGTTACCCGAATCCAAGAAGCCAGACATTGGAAAGCATCCTAACCTGGGCAAGCAAGGTTCTTAGAAAAGCCCACGGTGAGCAAGGTGTAAGATTTTCAAGCATGTTGAATCTCCAGCCAAATGTTCTAAAACCCCCTAGGAAAGATGTCCTTCCTGTGACCCCCTGGCTGGCTCCCATCATCTGGGACAGGACTTTCAACACTGACATCCTGAATGAACAGGTCCAGCTTCAGAATATCACCATTGGATTAACTGTGTTTGTTGTAAAAAAATACATTTCCATCTGAAGCTGTTCCTGAAGACGGCAGAGATGTACTTCATGGTGGGACACAGGGTGAACTACTACATCTTCACTGACTGGCCAGAATACGTTCCTCACATTCCCCTTCAGAGAGGATGGCAGCTTGTTATTCTCAAGGTCCAGAGCTGTGCCAACTGGCAGGAGATCTCTATGCACCGTATGGAGAGGATCAGAAATTTTACCGAGCAGCGCTTCTACGAGGAGGTGAATTACCTTGTATGTGCAAATGTGGACATGAAGTTTAGTGATCACGTGGGCATGGAGATCCTCTCCTCCTTGTTTGGCACCCTCCATTCTGACTTCTATGAGCTTAATCAAGAAAATTTCCCCTATGAACGCTGGCCTCAGTCACAGGCCCATATTCCTGATGATGAGGGGGACTTTTATTACACAGGGGCCTTATTTGGGGGGTCCATGCCAGAGGTTTACAAACTCACGAAGGCCTGCCACGAGATGATGGTGGTTGACCAGGCCAATCACACAGAGGCCACACGAAATGATGAGAGCCACCTGAACAAATACCTGCTTTACCACAAACCCACCAAGATCCTCTCCCCTGAGTACATGTGGGCTGAACAGAAATCAAAGGGCATCTGGGATGAGCAAAAGCCAGGCTTGCCTTACAACATAAAGAGGATTAGATTTAAAACTGTCAACTAATTGCCACAAAATCAGGACTTACCAAAGGAAGCTTCCAGAAAGGACTCAGAGAGAGGTGATGGCCAGGCAGTCATCTTCCTCCGGACATTAAATTAAAACTGGTTTTATGAGAAAGAGTGTAACTCTACATCCTCCCTGCCCCCTTTTTTTGAGAGAAACTGCTAATGCTTCTCACCATCCCCTGCAAATTCAGACAGGCCTATCCTCTCTCCCCAACTCTTCATACACCAAACACACACCTTTAGGCTGGCCTGATTCCAGAACTCAAGCACAGTTCCTAAGCTGGCACCACCTTTAGCTTCTGTGTGCTCCTGGCACCCTTCAGGATGGAGGAGGCTGAGGTCAGAGGCTGGGGCGGGGCGGGGGGGTGGGGGGAGTTTTAGTCTGCCCTGGTGTTTCAGGGATCAGAGATGAGATTTTTTTTTTCCAGGACAAGTAAAAATGTTCCTAGACACAAAGACTCTTGTTTGTGTCTAGACAGGAGTATGTTGTGGTCTGTGCGTGAGTTGGAAAAGAATTTCCAGATGTGAGGCAGAATGAGAGGAGAGTAAAGTTTATTAGAGTGGGAGACAGAAGAGTGGGCCAGCTCAAAGGAGAGCCGAACCCTTTTGCAGGCTAGCAGCCAATTTTTATGGCCTCAAGACAGAGAAAATTCCTATTGGAATGGTGGCATTAGGTGATTGGTTAGGATGCTATAAGGTGGGTAATATGGTAGGCATTTTACCTAGTATGGGGTCAGGGAACTGGCTGATTTAGATCCAGAGGCTCATGACAATGGTTGCTATGGGGCTTGGTCAGTTCCAAAGATTTTTATCCTGTGACCTTTGTATAGGGCTTCAGACACCCCTCTCTGGCTACTGCTCTGGTCCTGACCTCATGGTTACTCTTGGATACGGGCCAGCAACTTTTTCTCAAGATCTCCCACTTTCACTCTCATTACCACCCCCATGTCCCCTCTACCCTAAGCTGTCTATGGGAACCTTTTATTTTTTTAAATGGGGTTCCCCCCAAATGTTTTAATTTCTTTTATAACGAGAGCTGATTTTTACTGTATACTTTGTTGCATTTTCTTTTCTTTTTTAAAGAAAAAGAAGAGAGTGAAGTCGCTCAATGGTGCTCAACTCTGCAACCCCATGGACTGTAGCCTGCCAGGCTCCTCTGTTCATGGGCTTCTCCAGGCAAGAATACTGGAGAGGGCTGCCATTTCCTTTCCCATGGGATCTTGACCCAGGGATCGAACCAGGCCTCCCGCATTGCAGGCAGACTCTTTACCACCTGAGCCTCCAGGGAACCCTTAAAAAAATAGTGTATAATTGCATTACAGTGTTGTGTTAGTTTCTGCTGCACCACGGAGTCAATCAGCTACATGTATACATATATCCCCTCCCTTTTGGACCCCCTCCCACCTCTGGGAACCTTTTAAAGCCCTAGCTCTAGGTTCAAAAGCCTCCATGTCTACCATCACATTCAGATAAAGCCCTAACTGCTCAACCTGCCAAGCCGCTCCAAATCTGTTTCCTGTAGACAGGAGACTAGATAGGAGACTGGCCCCAGGTTTCCCAAATACTCCACTCAAATGCACTTCCAAGCCTTTGCACACCGTGGTCCCTCTGCCTGTAACATTATTTCACTTTAATCACACCCAAGTCTCTGAAACGAGGGACACCCCCTGCCCCCGGGACACCCCCACCTCCACCCCCACCCCCACCATGCGTCAAGTCCTGCAGAAATGGCCTGCCTTGAAAATGAACGGGCAGGCACCACCCATTTGGGGTTTTAGGATTCAGAGGTGGCAGTTCCCATGCGTGAAGGTTTGGAGAATGCAATTTATGCAATTTCCATCAGGGAAAACACCACCAGCCATGCCCATTGGCAGAGCTGAGCGGGGAGGGGTGGGTCACCAGGCCTGGGTGCTCAGCCAGACTCTTATCCCTGCCTGCCTCAGCCAAGCAGCCACCACAAGCGGCACTCTCACCAAGCCTCAGAACCCCCTCCGTCAGCGGGGACACATTCATTTTCATACCTCAAGTTCACTTTATCTTGGGCCCCACAAAGAATGCTCAAACTACCACACAATTGCACTCATCCCACACTCTAGTGAAGTAATGCTTGAAATTCTCCAAGCCAGCCTTCAGCAATATATGAACCATGAACTTCTAGATGTTCAAGCTGGTTTTAGAAAAGGCAGGGGAACCAGAGATCAAACTGCCAACATTCACTGGATCATCAAAACAGCAAGAGAGATCCAGAAAAAACATCTATTTCTGCTTTATTGACTATGTCAAAGCCTTTGACTGTGTGGATCACGATAAACTGTGGAAAATTCTGAGATGGGAATACCAGACCCCCTGACCTGCCTCTTGAGAAACCTATATGCAGGTCAGGAAGCAACAGTTAGAACTGGACATGGAACAACAAACTGGTTCCAAATAGGAAAAGGAGTATGTCAAGGCTGTATATTGTCACCCTGCTTATTTAACTTCTATGCAGAGTACAACATGAGAAATACTGGGTTGGAATCAAGATTGCCGGGAGAAATATAAATAACCTCAGATATGCAGATAACACCACCGTTATGCAGAAAGTGAAGTACTAAAGAGCCACTTGATGAAGTGAAAGAAGAGAGGGAAAAAGTTGGCTTAAAGCTCAACATTCAGAAAACTAAGATCATAGCATCCGGTCCCATCACTTCATGGCA
Organism: Tragelaphus eurycerus; assembly: GCA_935064755.1. Classification (NCBI taxonomy): domain Eukaryota; kingdom Metazoa; phylum Chordata; class Mammalia; order Artiodactyla; family Bovidae; genus Tragelaphus; species Tragelaphus eurycerus. Next base: position 12,092,732 of record CAKXYN010000020.1, read on the forward strand.
GTTAGATGGGGAAGCAGTGGAAACAGTGTCAGACTTTATTTTTTTGGGCTCCAAAATCACTGCAGATGGCAATTGTAGCCATGAAATTAAAAGATACTTTCTCCTTGGAAGGAAAGTTATGATCAACCTAGACAGCATATTAAAAAGCAGAGACATTACTTTGTCAACAAAGGTCCATCTAGTCAAGGCTATGGTTTTTCCAGTAGTCATGTATGGATGTCAGAATTGGACTATAAAGAAAGCTGCGCACCAAAGAATTGATGCTTGTGAACTGTGGTGTTGGAGAAGACTCTTGAGAGTCCCCTGGACTGCAAGGAGATCCAACCAGTTCATCCTAAGAGAGATCAGTCCTGGGTGTTCATTGGAAGGACTGATGCTAAAACTGAAACTCCAATATTTTGGCCACCTGATGCGAAGAACTGACTCATTTGAAAAGACCTTGATGTTGGGAAAGATTGAGGGCAGGAGGAGAAGGGGACAACAGAGGATGAGATGGTTGGATGGCATCACCGACGCAATGGACATAAGTTTGTGTAAACTCTGGGAGTTGATGATGGACAGGGAGGCCTGGTGAGCTGTGGTTCATGGGGTCACAAAGAGTCTGACATGACTGAGAGACTGAACAGACCACTTATCATATACTCAAGAATCATATCAGGCTAACAGAATGAAGATCAACCAAAACCACCGCTGATAAGAAAATGCTGGAAATCCCCTCCAGATGCATTTCATGCGCAGGCAGAAAGCCATCTCTCTACGGCCTTCATTGGTCCAGTGCCATAGTCCAGCGATGCTAAGACATCTGGGTAATGTAGTTCACAGCAGGCCGCGGGCCTGTGGAGACAAGCCCACCATAGGCTACTGGGCAGGCGCCAGGGGTAAGGCGGAGTGCTGGGAATGATGCTCAGAAACTGGGATCTGGAGGGGCTCTCATTTCTCTTAAAGGTACACACCAAAATTTCCATGAAATGTAGTATGCAAATGATGACAGAAATCTTTAGCGACCTTAGTTTTCCAAAGCTGCAGAATCAAATAGATGCACCATACCACAGTGTCAGTCTGCTAAAGTGTCCTCCTATTAGCTGGGAACTAATATGTTTCTTTTTGAATATACATAGACTAAAGCATGCAGGTCAAGAAGCAACAATTAGAACTGGACATGGAACATCAGATTGGTTCCAAATTGAGAAAGGAGTACGTCAAGGCTGTATATTGTCACCCTGTTCATTTAACTTATGTGCAGAGTTCAGTTCAGTTCAGTCTCTCAGTCATGTTGGACTCTTTGTGACCCCATGAACCGCAGCACGCCAGGCCTTCCTGTCCATCATCAACTCCCAGAGTGTACACAAACTTATGTCCATTGCGTCGGTGATGCCATCCAACCATCTCATCCTCTGTTGTCCCCTTCTCCTCCTGCCATCAATCTTTCCCAACATCAGGGTCTTTTCAAATGAGTCAGTTCTTTGCATCAGGTGGCCAAAATATTGGAGTTTCAGTTTTAGCATCAATCCTTCCAATGAACACCCAGGACTGATCTCTCTTAGGATGAACTGGTTGGATCTCCTTGCAGTCCAGGGGACTCTCAAGAGTCTTCTCCAACACCACAGTTCACAAGCATCAATTCTTTGGTGCGCAGCTTTCCTTATAGTCCAATTCTGACACCCATACAGGACTACTGGAAAAACCATAGCCTTGACTAGATGGACCTTTGTTGACAAAGTAATGTCTCTGCTTTTTAATATGCTGTCTAGGTTGATCATAACTTTCCTTCCAAGGAGTAAGTATCTTTTAATTTCATGGCTACAATTGCCATCTGCAGTGATTTTGGAGCCCCCCCAAATAAAGCCAGCCACTGTTTCCATTGTTTCCCCATCTATTTGCCACGAAGTGGTGGGACTGGATGCCATGATCTTAGTTTTCTGAATGTTGAGCTTTAGTACATCATGAGAAATGCTGGACTGGATGAAGCACAAGCTGGAATCAAGATTGCTGGGGAAAATACTAATAACCTCAGATATGCAGATGACACCACCCTAATGCAGAAAGTGAAGAAGAAGTAAAGAGCCTTTTGACAAAGGTGAAAGAGGAGAGTGAAAAAACTGGCTTAAAACTCAACAGTAAGAAAACTAAGATCATGGCATCCAGTCCTATCACTTCATGGCAAGTAGATGGGGAAGCAATAGAAACAGTGACAGATTTCATATTTTGGGATTCCAAAATCACTGGAGATGGTGACTGCAGCCATGAAATTAGAAGATGCTTGCTCCTTAGAAGAAAAGCTATGACCAACCTAGACAGCATATTAAAAAGCAGAGACATTACTTTGCCGACAAAGGTCCACCTAGTCAAAGCTGTGGTTTTTCCAGTAGTCATGTATGGATGTGAGAGTTGGACTATAAAGAAAGCTGAGCACTGAAGAATTGATGCTTTTGAACTGCAGTGTTGAAGACTCTTGAGAGTCCCTTGGACTGCAAGGACAGCAAGCCATTCAATCCTAAATGAAATCAGTCCTGAACGTTCATTGGAAGGACTGATGCTGAAGCTGAAACTACAATACTTTGGCCACCTGATGTGAAGAACTGACTCATTTAAAAAGACCCTGATGCTTGGAAAGATTGAAGGCAGGAGGGGAAGGGGATGACAGAGGATGAGATATTTGGATGGCATCACCGACTTGATGGACAAGTGTTTGAGCAAGCTCTGGGAGTTGGTAATGGACAGGGAAGCCTGGTGTGCTGCAGTCCATGGGGCTGCAAAGAGTCAGACACGACTGAGCAACTGAACTGAATTGAGACTAAAGCTTAGAGTTCAATTTTGTGAGCCTCAATTTATTTGGTCAGTGACAAGAGAGAAAGAGCTCCAGACAATGTCAGGAAAACATTTTAAATTTAAGCACAGCAAATTAAAACTTGTGGGATGCAGCCCAAGCAGTACTTAAGGAAATGTTGCTGATTTAACTGCTCATATGAAAAAGGAAGTGAGCTTGAAAAACAAGGATTTAATTTTCAATTCTAAGATTAGAGACAAGGAGAACAAATTAAATCCAAAATAGCAATAAATAATAAAGGAGTAGAAATAGAAAGTATACCTTAGAGAAAATTAACAAAGTGGATTTTTAAAAATATTAATAAAATTGATAAAACTCCAGCAAGTTGGATCAAGAAATAAAAAGGGAAAAAATCAAATGGCCAGTATGAGGAATAAAGAAGGGAGCTTCACTACAGTTTTGACAGATAATTAAAAGGATAACAAATGACCTTAAACTCCTTTTGTTGATGAAAATTGCAGATCCAGATGAATTTTATCAAACATGTAAGGATGATACTTTCAGTTCAGTTCAGTCACTCAGTCGTGTCAGACTCTTTGCGACCCCATGAATCGCTGCACTCCAAGCCTCCCTGTCCATCACCAACTCCCAGAGTTCACTCAGACTCACGTCCGTCGAGTCAGTGATGCCATCCAGCCATCTCATACTCTGTCATCCCCTTCTCCTCCTGCCACCAATCCCTCCCAGCATCAGAGTCTTTTCCAATGAGTCAACTCTTTGCATCAGGTGGCCAAAGTACTCGAGTTTCAGCTTTAGCATCAGATACTTTACCAGTGTTATATAAATTCAGAGAGTATAGGAGTAAACGTTTTCTGACTCATTCTACAAGGCAAACATGACACTAATACCAAAGCCCAACAGTAAAGAAATTCAGTTTAATATCCCTCATGAACACAGACATTAGAAATCTTTAACAAAATTTTAGGAAACCAAATCCAACCAGAGAGCAAAGATTGATCTAGGGGTACCAGTGGGATTTGTCCCAGGTATGCAAGGTTGGTTTAACACTCAAAAACCAATCAAAGCAATTCATCATATTAAGAAAATAAAGAAGGAAAGTCATGTGATTATCTTAAAACTGTGGGCAAGGTAATTGACAAAATGTAAGGGCCTCTTCAGAAAAATCTTTTGACAAAATAAGAATTGGAGGAAATTTCCTTTAAGTGATAAAATGCCTCTATTAATATAACAAACTTCATTTAATAGCATACTGAACACTTTCCTCTAAGACCAAGAAAACGCTGATGTCTCTTTTTTCAATATTTTAGGTTGTAGCAAATGAAGACAGTAAGCAAAATAAAGGCATACAAAATAAAGAGGAGGAAATAGAACTATTTTTATTCATTGACAACATGATTGTGTAAATACAAAATCCTAAGGACTCTGCAAAGAATCTACTAGAAGAATAAATTTAGTAAGGTTCCCACATACAAGGTAAATACACAAAAATCAATTGTATTTTCTGCTAATGACTGAAAATTAAAATTTAAAAGATAAAATTTATGATACCTTATAAAATACTTAGGAATAAATTAGCCAATGTTGTAAAATACCTATACACTGAAACTATAAGAGAGTTGTTGGCAAACTTTTCTGTAAAGGACCAGATAGTAAATATTACAGGCTTTACAGGTTACATCTTGTTGTATCTTCTTCTGTTTTTATTATTATATTTTTTTAATTTAGTAACTTAATACTATTCTCAGCTCACTGGCATTACACATCCACATTTTACATCCACAAAAACAGGCTGTGGACAAAACATGGCTCATGGGCTATCATTTGTCAACTCCTACTACAAAACATTCTGAAAGAAAATTTAAAAGTCCTAAATATAAAGAAAATATGTACCACTCTGGTAGAGTGGAAAAATTAATATTGGTAAGTTATCAATTCTGATCTTGATCCTTAAAGTGAATCTATAGGATTATTACAAGAGATACTGTGTCCTTGAGTTATTAGACTTTTCACCCAAGGTGAATCCTGCAATAAATCTGTCCTGCACCCAGGAGAAGACAGCTCACAGCAGCTTGGTTTGCTGCATGCTCACTTAGCAGAGAGATGCCTGAGGGGTAATTCTGACAATTTCTGCTCTCTGTCCTTCTCTCTGGTCTCCCAGAAGATTCTGAAGATACCAGAGCCCACTGTGGCCTGTGGGTACCTTGAGTTGAACCAATTCAGACCTCCTACTATGCACTGCATGTGCTCATCAGAGGTGTGACATGGTGCTGAGTCCCCTAAGGACTATAAAAGTGGTCACCCACAATGCCTACATGAAAAGGAGGCACCACAGTCAAGTGGATAATGCATGAGCTCTGGAATCAGACTGAGTTCAAATCCTGGCTTCTCCACTAACATGCATGTGCGCTGAGGAAGGTTCTAAAGGTTAAATGCTATTTGCAATTTGTAAAGTATACAAAAAGAACTGAAGAGAATTTGCCTGCCTGGAAAGTTATGTTGCAGGGCGCAGTGTCTATCTGGTCAGGTCAGGTCTGGGTGCCCCGTCTCAGAAAACTCCCCAGCTCGGGATGCTGGGGACTTGCTCCTTTCCAAGATGGCCACAGAGAAGGCATGTCTGCTCCTGGACTTGGAACAGTGATAGAAAGGTCCCCTAAGGAGGCACATCTGGTAGCCCTGAGCTACTAGCATGAAAAGTGGAGAGTGTGGAATAAACTGCGGTGGGTGGTGGCCACCTGAAAGGAAGAGGCTGGGGACAGAAGCTGCTCATCCTTTCCTCTGCACCTTAGCACCCATTCTCTTGCCGCTATCCCAGGCCTCCTGGGCAATGACTGGAACAGAGCTGAACCCTGGTCCCCCAACCCCCCTTTCTTTTACCCTGACTCCTTCCTGCAAGCCAGCCCTGACCCTGGCAGGATCCAGGTTGCTCTGGCACTTTGGCCTCTGGCTTTGGCAGGCTCTGCTCGGCAGTGACCATGGGGAAAGGGCTGGGGGCCTCAGGGACTGGTTGCTGAGCCTTGGTGTGGAGGAACCTGCACATCTGGGGGTGACAGTTGTGCAGGCTCTGAGACTTCACAGTCCTGAATAATCCTCCAGACCACAGGGCTGGTGCCAACATACTTGGTGGTGCCAAATACTTGCAAAGGGCTGCCTTGAAGAGTTAAAACACTCCTCTGGGACTGGGCAGCTGGGCTTCGTCCTTTGCCCTCTCGTGCTTTTCCATCACTCCTTTTTGCTGGCGGGCCCTTTCTCTGTCAATGCGTTCCAGCACTATGTCATAAACATCAGGCTGATCTGTGCACACTGTACCTTCAAGGAGCTGGTAGTGAGGAGAGCTCAAGTTGCGTACTACACTCTCAGGTTCAACTTCCCTCCATGGGCAACTTGCTCAGCAAGTTTCACTCCTTTCTGTGCCAGCCCAGCTCGCCCTCCCCATTCCCCCTTTTGGCAGGGATCTCTCTGGAGCACCTGTGCCCTTCCTCCACCCTGTTCCCAGCAGGTTCTACCCAGATCTAAGGCTGTTACCTCCTCAAATTTTCTATCACCTTGAAGAGGCGTTATCCAGTCCAGTAGGCTCAGAGATCCTCTCAAAGACCTTTGCCTTGGGATCCTGGTGGCAGTGGTCTGTGGTGGTTTAGTTGCCAAGTCATGTCCAACTCTTGTGACCCCATGGACTGGAGCCTGACAAACTCCTCTGTCCATGAGATTCTCCAGGCAGGACTACTGGAGTGGGTTGCCATTTCCTTCTACAGGGGATCTTCCTGATCCAGGAACTGAACCTGGGTCTCCCTGCTTTGCCAATTGTTTTTTTAAACTTATATTTATTGGGCTGCATGGGGAGTCTTCTGTCTTCCCTGTGGCATGCAGGATCTTCAGTTGCAGCATGTGGGATCTATTTCCCTAACTGGGGATTGAACCCAGGCCCCCTGCACTGGGACTCGGAGTCTTAGCCTCTGGACCACCAGGGAAGTCCCTGCAGACAGATTCTTTACCGATTGAGCTGTGTCCTAGTAAGACTCTCCAAGTGACAGTATTGTGTGCTTACAGCTCAAAGATGTGTAGCCACTCAAGAATAGTAAAGAGCCCTCCTCCAGGGCCAGAGGGACTCCCCTTGCTTTGCTCCCTGAGCAGACCTGTCTGTATGAGGCCTGGGCCATCCAATCCATCCCTACATCCTTGCCTAAAGGAGATCAGGTTGATGGCACTAGGAGCTCACGGAAAAGGGACAGCATAGAAGGATGATCAAACAGTGATCAAAAGGCAGGACTGTCAGGGAGAAGCCACCACAACAGGGGGAATATCCTATCAGCATCTAGACCCCTTTGGGTGGTGGCAGCTTTGGGGTCACTGTGTTCATCCCAAATGCCAGTACCATGTCTGGGGCAGGCACTTAGCTTTGGAACTAGGCTTGGCAGAACACCCAGCACTACAGCTCACATTGTATAGGCTTAGACCTGCTACCTGTCAGCCTACAGCACCCGCCACTGAGTCTAGAGTGACCAGGTTGTATGGAGTGAAAACTGTCCTGGGAGACCTTTCCTTCCTGCCTACAGTCAGAGCACCTGAGGCCCACTCTGCCCAGTGCACCTGTTCCTACTGAAGGAGACAGCAGCCCTGAGAACAAACTCACTCCTGAGGCATGGCTGCTCCTGCTGAAGTCTGGGTCACCTGGGTGCTGGGCTGCTGGAACACAGCAGATGCAGTAGGAGGGGCCGGCATCATAACAGTGCTTGGGAGATGCCTCTGTTCCCACCCACAGTCAGACCACCTGGGACACACCTGGCCAGAGGACATCCGTGGTGCTGAAAGGTCCAAAACCACACCTGTGTCGGAGGCCCTTTTGTTCCCACCTACAGTCAGAGCACCTGGCCACTACCTGTTCAGAACACACATGTCCCAATAGGCAGATCAGATCAGATCAGATCAGTCGCTCAGTCGTGTCCGACTCTTTGCGACCCCATGAACTGCAGCACGCCAGGCCTCCCTATCCATCACCAGCTCTCAGAGGTCACTCAGACTCACATTCATCGAGTCAGTGATGCCATCCAGCCATCTCATCCTCTGTCGTCCCCTTCTCCTCCTGCCCCCAATCCCTCCCAGCATCAGAGTCTTCTCCAATGAGTCAACTCTTCGCATGAGGTGGCCAAAATACTGGAGTTTCAGCTTGAGCATCATTCCCTCCAAAGAAATCCCAGGTCTGATCTCCTTCAGAATGGACCGGTTGGATCTCCTTGCAGTCCAAGGGACTCTCAAGAGTCTTCTCCAACACCACAGTTCAAAAGCATCTATTCTTCGGCGCTCAGCTTTCTTCACAGTCCAGCTCTCACATAGGCAAGGAGAGCACAATACCTGTGATGGAGGATGATCAAACAAATGACCGAAAGGCAGGACTATCAGAGGGTGGGGCACCCCATCAGCATCTAAGTAAGCCCCTTTAGGTAGTGGTCTTTTTGCGGTCATTGTACCTGTCCTCAGAACCACTTCCATCTTTGAGGCACCTGGTTCTCTTCCTACAAATGGACAGAGCACTTGGGGCCCATTGAGCCAATAAACACTTAGAGCCTTCTGTGAGACACCCAGGGGAGCCTGGCTGTTACCATCAGAGGGGCTGGCACTAAACCTGTGGCTGGAGATACTGCTGTTCAGGAATCCAGTCAAAGCACGAGTGGCTTTCCAGTTCAGAGTACAGGTGCTGTAGGGGGAGGAGACAGCATCATACCTGTGTTTAGAAACACTTCTGGTTCCACCCATATTCAGAGTACCTAAGGGACTGATGGCCAGAGCATGTCTGTTACAGCCAGAAGGGACAATACTGTACATTTTAAGGAAGATTCTTCTATTCTCGCCTTCAGTCAGAACACCTGGGGCCTAGCCAGCCAGGGTACCCACTTTTGACTTTGTAGGAGCTGACACCACAGAGAAAATACCCATAATTCAGGCACGCTTGTTTTTACCTAAATGTGCCTCTGAGGTGGGCAGAGTCAACAGCGGCCTGCCTTTGAGGCTTCCTCGTCACCTGCCCAGGTCTTCACTGCAGATGCAAAGTGTTGAATCACCAACCTATTCATTTTCTTCTAGTGAAAGAGCCAGGAACTCAACAACCAAGAGGCCAAAGCTTCCTCTGGAAAAGGCAGCAGACGACCACTGTCCACCATGAGCAAACCTCCCTCTGCTGGGAAGAGGCTCAGCACAGACCACGCCAGTGATGATGGCAGACACATGGAACCGCCGGCTCTTTTTTCTCCTACAGAAAGCTGGAGGCTCATTGCCTCCAGGTGCTTTTGTACAAGCCACAAGTTATGGATTCAGATGAGCCAGGTCAGAGGTCAATTCTGGCTTGAGAAGTTCACTGGGGAGAGGAGAGAGAGATCTGTAAGTTTCAACTATGCTGCCTTCCACTGTTAGCCTGGAAGACCCAAGCCCTGGGCCAGTTTTCCTCTAGTCTTGATACTGGTGAGACAACCCCTTCCCCTGCTGCCTACAGCTGTCCCCTTTCCCTTTACCCATTTTGCTTCATTGTTCTTCACTTTTCTTTCCAGATTAAATATATAAAGCCTTCTTTTAAAACTTGTTTTTTTAAATAGGAGTAGATGGGGGAGCCTGGTGGGCTGCCGTCTGTGAGGTCGCACAGAGTCGGACACGACTGAAGTGACTTAGTATATAGTATATACAATTGCTTTACAATGTTGTGTTAGTTTCTGTTGTGCAACTACGTGAATCAATTATAAGTGTGCACTTATCCTCTCCCTCTTGTGCCTCCCTCCCCCCACCCCCACTCCACCACTCTAGGTCATCACAGACCACCGAGCTGAGTAAAGCCTTCTTCATATTAATTTATCCCGTGTCTACGAGGTCTTTGTTCTTTGACTAGTCTGTGAAAGAACTGACTTGTATGAGTGGCAACAGGTGGAGCCTGACTTAACTTTTTCAAGTTTTCTGGGTCTCAGCAAATATAGCGACATTTATGACTTAATGTGCTGACTTCTGAAGTCCCAAGGGGAAGACAGGGTGACTCACCCTTGCTTCTTTCCTCTATGCTTTTCCCTAACATCTGTCCTGTTTGCCAGATCATCCCCACTGTGCAAAGCACATTTTACAATTCTAGTCTTTTTAAAATGTTTGAATATCTCTTCTGTATCTTTTTCTTTAAATTAGACTTAGGTCAGGCATTCTACCACATTCACACTGCTCAGAGAGGATGGGCTTGGCATCTACCTTCTTGGGCCTGGAATGGAAGAAGGAATTCATGCCACTCTGTACTTACTGAAAATGTTAAGTCTAGGATAAAATATGTGACTCATCAATGATTTTTGGTCACTGGAACTATGGAAACAAACTAGGGAGGAATTCATAGACAGAGAAGATAAGAATGGAGAATATAGAGGGATGATGCAATCCTCAGGGCATATGGTTGAGATCGTTGGCTCTGTGCATGGGGGTAAATGCTGACATCCTCACCTCAGATCATCACAAAAAAACAGATTCTAGAAGGATCCAAGATACCAGATATTAAAAGTGAAGTTATGAATGTTTTAGGACAAAATGTAAGAGACCCTGATTATAGCCTTGGGATATGAAGGAGTTCCTTTTAAAAATAGTTTTTCAATTTTTAATTGAAGGATAATTGTTTTACAGTATTGTGTTGGTTTCTGCCATACAACAGCAAGAGTCCGCCACGGGTGTATATATGTCCCCTTTCTCTTGAACCTCCCTCCCACCTCCCACCCAACCCTCTAGTTTGTCACAGAGCACTATCTTGAGATCCCTGTCTTATACACAAATTCCCACCAGTGATCTATTTCACATATGCTAGTGTATGTTTCCATGTTACTCTGTCCAGGAGTTCTTTTTAAAATTTTTTAAAAATGTACTTACTGTATTTTTGGCGACGTGAGCGGCATACGGGACGTTAGTTCCCTGACCAGGGCTCAGACATGAGCCCCCTGCACTGTAGCTTCAGAGCCCCTAACCACTGGACCACTTCAGGGAAGTCCCGAAGGAGTTCTTAAGAACAAAAAGATCATAAAATAAACCAAGAAATAAAATTTAACCAAAACAAAAACCTTTTATTTAAAAACCACATGTTGTTGTTGTTTAGTGGCTAAGTTGTATCTAACTCTTTTATGACCCCCTGGGCTATAATCCTCTGTCCATGGGATTCCCCAGGCAAGTATACTGGAGTCGGTTGCTATTTCCTTCTCCAGGGGATCTTCTCAACCCAGGGATCCAACCTGTGTCTCCTGCATTGGCAGGTGGGTTCTTTATCACTGAGCCACTAGAGAAGCCCTTTAAAAACCATACACAAAACTAAAGGACAAAACATAGACTTAACACTACTTTTCCAAAAAGATACAATTCAAAAGATGAAAAAGCAGGGCACCGATCAGGTGAAATGTTTGTAAAATATATATATAACAAAGGACTGGTATGAATAAGCATATGAAAAGATGTTCAACATCACTTATCATTAGGGAAATTAAAACCAAAACCAGAATGAGATATTTCACACCTATTAGGAGGGCTATACCAAAGAAGCAGAAAATAACAAATGGTGGCAAAAATGTGGAGAAATTGGAATACTTGTACATTGCTTGTGGGTGGTGCAGCTGCTATAGAAAACATTATAGAAGTTCCTCAAAAATATAAGCACATAGTTACCTATGATTTGATAGCTCAGTTTGGTAAAGAATCTGCCTGCAATGCAGGAGACCCCAGTTCGATTCCTGGGTCGGGAAGACCCCCTGGAGAAGGGAAAGGCTACCCACTCCAGTATTCTGGCCTGGAGAATTCCATGGACTGCATGGGGTCGCAAAGAGTTGGACACGACTGAGTGACTTTCACTTTCACTTTCTTTCAGCAGTTTCATTCCTAGAGATATACTCAAAACAATTGAAAGCCGGGACTTAAACAGGTATTTGCACACCCATGTTCATGTGGCAGTAGTCACAATAACCAAAAGGTGGAAGCAACCCATGTCCATCAACTGATGAATGGATAAACAAAATGTGGCATATACATCCAATGGGATATTATTCAGTCTCAAAAAGAAATTCTGACACATGCTACAACATAGATAAACCTTGAACACCTCATGCTAAGTGAAACTAGCCAGACAGAAAGACAAATTTTGTACAATTCTACTTACATCAATCAGGTAGCTAGAATAGGCAAATTCATAGACAAAATAGAAAGTGGTTGCCATGGCTTGAGGGAGTAATGGGGAACTATTGTTTAGCAGGGACACAGTTTCTGTTAGGGATGATGAAAAAATTCTAAAGATGGATAGTGGTAATGGTTGTACAACAATGTGAATGCACTGTGTTATGATTTGTTAAAATGATAAATTTTGTTATTAATATGTATATATATGTTAGTACAATTTTTGAAAAGCTTTATGGTAAATGAGAGAATTCAAAGAACCACATATTCTGATTCCATTTACATGAAATGTCCAGAATTGGTAAATCCATAGACGTTTTCATTCAGAAAGTGTGTTAGTGTTTTTTTGGGTCAGGATCATTGGGAGGTAATAGGGGTACAAGGTTTCTTGGGGTGATGAAAATGTTCTAGAACTGATTCTGTTGATATTTGCACACCCATGGATACCCTTATAGCCCTTAAATTCTACACTTTAATGGGTGAAGTGTTTGGTACATGAGTTATATCTTTAAAAAGCTATGACAAAAGTCAATGTAATTCATCATGCTCAGAAATTAAAGGAGGAAAGCCATGCAATCATCTCAATAGCTGTGGAAAAACTAACTGACTCAGTTTAACATTCCTTTCAAAAAATCTTTTAACAAAGTTGGAATTTGGAGTGAATTTCCTTCCTATGGTAATATGTACATCAAAACAAAACACAACAACCTCAAATAACAGCATACTGCTCACACTTCCCCAGAGACCAGAACTGGAAAATGGTGTTCATTGTCTACTACAGTTTACTGGAGGTTGTGGCCAGTGTAGCATGTAAGAAAAGTAAATAAAATCATACAGATTAAAAAATAAGAAGTAAAATTGCCTTAGATTCAGAGAAGTCACGATTATGTACATAGAAAATCTTATGGAATCTAAAAAGAAACCAGAGGAAGAAAGGTGTGAATTTAGCAAAGCTCTGGCATTGAAGATATATAGATATATAAAACTTTTTTTCTGCCTACTACCATATGCCAGTACATGTATGTGTTTGTGTTATCTGTGTGTACATGAGTGTATGTGGGCTAGTGGAGTGGAAAACTGATATTGGTAAACTGTCAATTCTGATCATGACTCTGAGAGCTGGTCTATTCTGTTATTCAAAGAGATACTGGTACCCTTTGGGCATAAGACTTTTCAGCCAGGGTGAACCTTGTACCCACCTGATATGCATCTCCTGTTCTTGCACCTGGGAGAATAATCACTCACAGACAGCTGTGTGGTCTGCAGCAAGAGGGCAAGACTCAATCACCTGATGGTGCTATGTTGACAATTGGTGCCTGCAAATGTAAAGGTAAGGAAGAGAAATTCAAAGACATGCAGATTAAAACAGAAGAAATTAAAATGACTTTAATTATATGAATGCAATTCATAGAAAACCTTCTTGTGGGTGTAGAAAATCCTAAACAATCAAAGAAGTTACCAGAAGTCAAAAGAGAATTTACCAAGGTCTCAGCATGCAAATCAATATATTTTAAAATGTATTTTCTATATACCATCAAAGAACTACTGAAAGCTAAAATTGAAAAGATACAGTATTTGCAAATCTCATAAATTTCTTAAAGATAAATTAACAAAGTCTCTGCAAGATCTAGTTACAGAAAACTACAAACAGCAGTTGCAAATTTTCTCTTCAAGGGCCAGATAGTGAATATTATAGGTTTTGTGTAACTGATGGCCTCTTTCAAATATTCTTTCATTTTTTAAAACCTCTTTTAAAATGTTAGCACTATACTTAGTCATTGGCCTTATTAAAACAAATGGGGGCGTAATTGAGCCTATAGGTCATAGCTTGTGGACACTGCTACAAAACATTGCAGAGAGAAATATATATATGACTTCCCTGGTGGCTCAGACGGTAAAGTGTCTGTCTACAATGTGAGAGACCCGGGTTCAATCCCTGGGTTGGGAAGATCCCTTGGAGAAGGAAATGGCAATCCACTCCAGGACTATTGCCTGGAAAATCCCATGGACAGAGGAGCCTGGTAGGCTACAGTCCATGGGGTCGCAAAGAGTCGGATATGACTGAGTGACTTCACATACACACACACACACACACACACACACACACACATATATCATGGTGCTATGCTGTGCTTAGTCACTCACTCCAATACTGGAGTGAGTTGCCATGCCCTCCCCCAGGGAAGCTTCCTAACTCAGGTCCCCACACTGCAGGTGGATTCTTCACTGAGCCACCAGGGAAGCCCCCATATATCATAGTACTGTACTGTAGAAGTTAATATTGATAAATTATAAACTTTGGCCAGAACCCTGATAAATTATAAATTTTGGCCAGAACCCTGAACATCAAGAGATACTGGTGTCCTTAGGGCAAAAGGCTTTTAGGGCAAGATGGACCCTTGACCCACCTCATGTACCATCTCCTGTCCCTGGCCTTAGAAGACAGGTCACAGAGATCTTCACTGTTTGCAGAGCAAATACTTAGAAATGTCCTAAGGAAAGGTGCCAACAACAATGATGCCAACTTTACATCTTCTGGGGAGACCGAGGCCCCATTGTAGCTAATGGTGACATCTGAGTCGAACTAAAAGAAAGACTTCCTAGTAGTCTCTGTGTGTGTGTGTGTGTGTGTGTTTGTGTATGTATTCAGTCATGTCTGACTCCTTGATACCCCCATGGACTGTAGCCCACCAGGCTCCTCTGTCCATGGGATTTTCCAGGCAAGAGTACTGGAACAGGTTACCATTTCCTGCTCCAGGGGATCTTCCCGGCCCAGGGATCGAACCCGTGTCTCTTGGGTCTCCTGCATTGGCAGGTGGATTCTTTACAACTGAACCACCTGGGAAGCCCAGTAGACAGTGTGTGTGCTCATTACATTAATAAGTGTGCCATGGGGCTAAGATTCCTATTGGTTATGAAAAATGGTTACCCAGGAGGCCTCCATGTTAAGAGTGTACCACAGTCTGGCCACTCCACCTGTGTGAGTGAAGAAAGTTATAGAACTAAATGCGGTTTTACTAAATTTGTAAAAACAAGCAAAGAAACCCTGTTTCCCAGAAAGGAATGATGTGTCATTCAGGCAGGTCAGAGCTCAGTTCCTCACCTCAGACAGCCAGAAAGCCTAGCTGGTGAGGCTCCAGGCTCAAGTCTCTCCAGGGCAGCCTCAGAGAAGTTGCCTGACTCCAGGATTTTGGGAGTTGACTTCAGAGGAGGGAAGAAAACAGGGTGCAGGACAAGGAGAGCAAAATGATGACATCAGTGGCAACTGCCAAAAAGGAAAAGGCTCCAGCTTCTTGTGCCCCATGGCACTCTGGTATCTCCTTCCTCAGCACCTGTCCTGCAGAAGCCTCCCTGGCCCTCTGGGTGGACAGTCACCCTAGGAGACAGTGCAGCCCTCCTACCCTCCATCATTGGGCTTCTCATACTCACCTATCCCAGTGAGCTGGGTTGCCATCTGGATCTGGGCTGCTCTTCAGACTTGGGGGCAGCTTCTGCTTTCCCCAGTGACCCCGGAGAAAGAGCTGCAGGAAGCTCCGCCAGTGACTACAGAAGCCACTGTCCCCAGACCAGGAGCTACAAACGGGCAGACCCGCGCACCGACGCAGGATGAACAGACGCTGGCCTGAACGGTTCCTACGGTTCCTCCCGGCGCGCGGGCACGTCTGAGTGTGCACACCTACAGCGCTTCGTACCTGAGCGGAGTTCCAGAGGGGCAGAGGCCCGTTGAGGTTGGGCCGTTGGACCTCACCCTTTGCCCTTTGTCACTACTTCATGCCCTTCCCTCACGCACCTTCCTCTGTCACGTGTCCCAGGGGTGTTACCCTCGTTGTCGAGTAATCGAAACCAGGAGACCTCTCTGAGCTTCCCAGCCCGCTAGGAGGATCCCTCAGCGCGCAAACTTCTCTTCACCGGCAACTTCCTCAACTAGCTCCACTCCCCGCTCCCCAGTCCGACGTCCCACCCCCGCACCCCCGCATCCCGCTGTCTGGTCTGAATAAATCTCCTCCACCTGGGCTGTTGACTGAGATTACCACCCCAGTTTGACATCACAGCTAAGAGGCTAAACTAAGACCTGATCTGGCAGGCTCAGTGCTTCTCTCTGTGGATCCGTACCTCGATGTGGTGTGTGTGTGTGTGTCTGTTCTTCTGGTCTCAGAAGCCATCACTGTCTGCTTGCTCTTCCAAGATGTTCCTCCACTCAGGAACGTTGAGGACTCCTCCTGCCGGGTGCGAAATAGCTCTTGAGCAGGCCTCTGTGAAGCCTGGGCCATCTAGTCAGCCCTAGATCTCTGCCTGAAGGAAACTGAACGGAACACTCTACAAAAGGGAGGGCGGAGGAATACACAAAATAGCATAGATAGGACAGATGGTCAGAGAAGGGCTCCTGCCCTGGCCCAAAGCAGTGGGAGTGTACCAGCACCATGCAGGGCCCTGGGGACCAAGAGGGTCCTCACCTGCTTCTGGTAGAGTCCTGGGCTTCCTAAGGAAAACCTCTATTCCCAGAGCCTGTAAGACAAGTTGAGTAAGAAAGTGAAGACAGGGACTTCCCTGCTCATCTAGTGGTTAAGAATCCACCTTGCAATGCAGGGTCCGCGAGTTTGATCCCTGATCAGAGAACCGAGAACCAACATGTCATGAGGCAAACCCAGCTGCATGCTGCAACTGCTGAGTCCAGGCTCCGAAATGAAAGATCCTGCATGATGTAAGGAGGATCCTGCATGCCTCAACTAAGACCAGATGCAGCCATATAAGAAAAAAAAAAAAGAAAGTGAAAACACCTTCTATGGGTCCATCACCAGAGGCCATCTCCAGCTCTTACAACCCTGCTGAAGACTTTATCTGTCTTTGGAGGACTGATCTGGGTGCAGCAGGGCTGTCTGGCCCACTCTCATCCTGTCCCTGCTGTCGAAGAGGTCAGCAAAGAAAGAGCTTGATGAAGGCCTTACACCTAGATGTCCAGGCTCTCTGAAGTCAGAGAAGACACAGGGAAGGAAGCTTCCAGATGCTCCATCCAAAAAAACCCTCTCTACTCATATCTGCCAGTTTTAGGCTCTGTACGCAAAAATTCCCACACTCCTGCTGCTGCCATGCCACTGTTTTTGGAAGAAGGAACGCTGTCTCTCCCTCCCAGGTTCCCTGCATACTCATTGGTGAGGCCCTAGGCTTTTAGGAGAAAGCTGAACTCCAATAGAACCACATGGTGTCTGGAGATAAATCTGAGGCCACTGCAGATTGTACTGCCACCCAGCCTGCCTGTTCTCTCTTCCTTTCAGTGGCAACTGCAGACACTCCTACTGTTGGTCATTTTCACCTTGCAGATTTTAGCTATTGCCTTATTATGAGACACTGACCTACTGTCCCAACTGCCAGGCTTCCACCTGTCTGCCCCTGTACCTGTCTTCACACAAAATACTGATCGTGAAATGAGATGCCTAAATCCTAACTCTCATTTTACTTGTCCTGCTGAATCTCTTTTCCCTTAAGGATAATAATTTAAAATAATAATAATAAGACAAAGCACTCACTATAAAATGGACAAATCATTTGAACAAACTTTTTCCAAAAGGTGATTCACAAATATTCAATAAACCCTTTAAAAAATTGTGCAATACCATTAGTCATCAGGAAAATTAAAATTAAACCACAGTGAGAGATACCATTACACAACCATCAGAAAGGATAAAGGTAACAAGTTGAATACCTCCAAATGTGCTCAGGAGTGTGGAGCAGCTGAAACCCTTCTCACTTCTAATCAGAATATAAAATGATACAACCACTTTGACAAAAAAGTCATGCAGTTTCTCATAAAACTAAACATACACCTATTCTGACACCATAATTTCACATCTAATAATTTAACCAAAAGAAATGAAAACGTGTGTACACAAAAATGCTTGCACTTTTGCAAAGAGCTTTATTTTTAATAAAATGTGGAAATACCTCTGGTGCCAACCCACAAGAAGATAGAAAAGCAAATCACAAAGAATTCATACTGCTCAACTATCAAGGAAAGAACTCCTGATAACAGGCAACAAACAACAGGGATGAATCAAAATAAGTTTACTAAATGGAAGATCATGGCATCTGGTCCCATCACTTCATGGGATATAGATGGGGAAACAATGGAAACAGTGTCAGACTTTATTTTTGGGGGCTCCAAAATCACTGCAGATGGTGACTGCAGCCATGAAATTAAAAGACGCTTACTCCTTGGAAGGAAAGTTATGACCAACCTAGATAGCATATTCAAAAGCAGAGACATTACTTTGCCAACAAAGGTCCGTCTAGTCAAGGCTATGGTTTTTCCAGTGGTCTTGTATGCATGTGAGAGTTGGACTGCGAAGAAGGCTGAGTGCCGAAGAATTGATGCTTTTGAACTGTGGTGTTGGAGAAGACTCTTGAGAGTCCCTTGGACTGCAAGGAGATCCAACCAGTCCATTCTGAAGGAGATCAGCCCTGGGTATTTTTTGGAAGGAATGATGCTAAAGCTGAAAGTCCAATACTTTGGCCACCACATGTAAAGAGTTGACTCACTGGAAAAGACTCTGATGCTGGGAGGGATTGGGGGCAGGAGGAGAAGGAGATGACAGAGGATGAGATGGCTGGATGGCATCACCGACTCGATGGATCTGAGTCTGAGTGAACTCTGGGAGTTGGTGATGGACAGGGAGGCCTGGAGTGCTGCGATTCATGGGGTCGCAAAGAGTCAGACACGACTGAGCGACTGAACTGAACTGAAATGGAAGAAGCCTTACATAAGAGTCCATACTGCATGTCCCCATTCATGTGGAAATCTAGAGCAGCTAAAACTAACTTGCTGCTGCTGCTGCTAAGTTGCTTCAGTCGTGTTTGACTCTGTGCGATCCCATAGACGGAAGCCCACAGACAGAAGCCCACCAGGCTACCGTCCCCGGGATTCTCCAGGCAAGAACACAGGAGTGGCTTACCATTTCCTTCTCCAACGCATGAAAGAGAAGAGTGAAAGTAAAGTCGCTCAGTTGTGTCCAACTCTTAGCGACCCCATGGACTGCAGCCTACCAGGCTTCTCGGTCCATGGGATTTTCCAGGCAAGAGTACTGGAGTGGGGTGCCATTGCCTTCTCCAAAACTAACTTATATTGAAGCAATTTGTGAAGGACTAGGGTGGGAGGGGTTGACTGAATCCAGAGACACAGCAGTGAGCAGATCCGGGAACTGCCAGCCATGGGGAGCCAGGATAGCCCACTCATGAGTGATCCTCCCCAAGGGCTGAACTGCTCTTTCTCTGTGCTGACCTGCCTGCTGGTAGGGGAGGGGTGTGTGTGTGTGTGTGTGTGTGTGTGTGTGTGTGTGTGTGTCTGATTGACCTGGCTGAGATCAGATTCCTGAAGTCCAGACATGGGTCCTAGGAGTTGCGGGTCTCATGGCCCATGAAGTTTTTATTAGGAGGATGTTGGCATGGCTCTAAAAAGAGCCTGTGGCTCTTGCCTGTATGGTTGTTCACCAAGTCTTTCATCCACTCAAGATTGCTTGCTGATTTGCTTCTTTCTTACCTTGTTTTCCCCTGCTTTCCATCTTCCTATTCTCTGCTACACCTCTACATTAACATTGTTGACTTCATTGCTCAATAATTTTTTAATGTTTGAAAACTTTTGTAACAGTTATGAAGAAAATTTAGCCTTCTCTGCCACGACAATGGTCGATTTCATCTGTGTAGTAAAAATCTACTCATAAAACAATGACTTTAGGATGATACCCCTTACTCTTGCTTCCATTTTTTCCAGTTAAGTCTTTGAGGTAAAATGTATGTAAAATAAAATGTAGTTATTTTAAACATAGAGTATGGTAAGTTTTGACAAATATATTCATTGGGGGTAAATAACAGGGTATTTAAGATACAGATCTCGTAATGTTTCATCTTCTTAAAAATTCTCTTTTGCTGTCAGTCCCTCCACATATCTAGCTTGATCTGATTTCTGACATTATAGTTAGTTTTTCCATTTCATACAAATGGAAGGATACATTAGGGTAGCCTTCTGTGTGCCTCTCTTCTGGGTCAGTATAATGATTTTTAGATCAATCTAAGTTATTACCTAAGTCCATCATTCATTCCATTTTATTTTGTTCTGGTGACTCATTGTATGGACATACCAGAGTTTGTTTATCCATTTTTCTGGGAGAAGGGACCAACTGCAACAGGAATCTGTGAGGAGTCCCAGCCCTGGCATCACAAAGCAGATTATAGAAAGGAAAGTTGGGAGGCCCACGATAATAACTAAATAATTAACAAGACAACTTTAGAGGTTTCTTGTAACCTTGTTTTTGTGAGGTGTTTTCCTTTGCATTATTTTGTGTTTGGTTTGCACAAAAAATTCAATTTAGGAATTTCCCCTTTGATCTGGAGGTTGTTCACGAGTGTTTAAAAATTTCCAACTGTATGGATCACAACAAACTGTGGAAAATTCTTAAAGTGCTGGGAATACCAGACCACCTTATCTGCCTCCTAAGAAATCTGTATGCAGGTCAAGAAGCAACAGAACTGGACATGGAACAACAGACTAGCTCACAATTGGGAAGGGAGTATGTCAAGGCTGTATATTGTCACCCTGTCTATTTAACTTATATATACAGAGTACATCATGCCAAATATGAGGTTGGATGAATCACAAGCTGGAATCAAGATGGCTGGCAGAACTATAGACAACCTCAAGATATTCAGATGACACCACTCTAAAGGCAGAAAGTAAAGAGAACTAAAGAGCCTCTTGATGAGGGTGTAAGAGGAGAGTGAAAAAGCTGGCTTAAAATTCAACATTCAAAAAACCAAGATCATGGCATCTGGTCCCATCACTTCATGGCAAATAGAAAGGGAAAAAGTGGAAGCAGTGACAGATTTTGTGTTCTTGGGCTCCAAAATCTCTGTGGAAGGTGACTGCAGCCATGAAATTAAAAGACACTTGCATCTTGGAAGAAAAGCCATGACAAACTTAGACAGTGTATTAAAAAGAAGAGACATCACTTTGCTGACAAAGGTCTAGTCAAAGCTATGGTAGTCATGTACAGATGTCAGAGTTAGACCTTAAAGAAGGCTGAGTGTGGAAGAATTGATGCTGTTGAAATATGGTGCTGGAGAAGACTCTTCAGAGTCCCTTGAACAGCAAGGAGATCAAAGCAGTCAATCCTAAAGGAAATCCACCCTGAATATTCATTGGAAGGACTGATGCTAAAGCTGAAGCTCCTGATACTTTAGCCACCTGATGGGAAGAGCCAACTCATTGGAAAAGACCCTGATGCTGGGAAAGATTAAGGGCAAGAGGTGAAGGGGGCAACAAAGAATGGTGGCACCACCACCACCAAAAAAACACAACAGTAGCAGTGACAGCAGTAGAGGCAGGGGGATTTTTGTTTACAGAGCTAACAACTGGCAGATGTGGGAGAAAAGTTCCTTCTTAACAAAGCATCTGGAAGCGTTACTCCCTGTGTCTTGTTCTGACTTCAGGGAGGTGGGAGAGCTGGGTGGCCTTCACCAAAACTTTTAAAAATACCTGTTTAGCAGCATGGGCAGGATGCATGTGTACTCAGTTGTGTCTGACTCTTTACAACCCACGAACTGTAGCCCACCAGGCTCCTCTTTCCATGGGATTATTCCAGCAAGAATACTGGAATGGGTTGCCATTCCCTTCTCCAGGGGATCTTCCCGACACAGGAATTGAAAAAGCATCTCCTGAGTATCCTGGGTTGCAGGCAGATTCTTTACCACTAAGCCACCTGGGAAGCTGAGAACAGGCCAAACAACTCTGCTACAATTCAGATTGTTACTGACTAGGGTTCTTGGCCTTCTTCAACCAATAGAAATTGACTAGAGGCCAGACAAGTAATTCAGGCAAGGCTTTACCGGGGCTACCACTGTAGCAGAGTGGAGTAAGAACAAACAGCAGGTCCCCTTGCTTGCTTGCTCCCTGAATTTGTTCCTTATATGGGGTGCAGGGGACCTGGGTTCAGTCCTTGGGTGGGGAAGATTCCCTGGAGAAGGGAATGGCTACCCACTCCAGTATTCTTGCCTAGAGAATTCCACGGACAGAGGAGCGTGGCAGGCTGCAGTCCATGGGGTTGCAAAGGACTCGACTGAGCAACTAACACTTTCAGTTTCACTGAAAGTACCCTGCTTTTGCTACTGACTCCCTGCTTTTGTTCCAGGCCCTTCAAAAGTGGTGAATTTTCTTGGCACTCTTTTTATCTTTTGCCGCGAATTTGTCCCAAAGGTACATGCATGAAGTTGTTTTTAGTCCTATACTGTTTCTTTGTATTTTGTTGCTTGAAGAGAGCTGTGTCTAAGTTCAAGCATTTCAGCAAAGAGTCCCAGGTCCTAGCCTGTCTCAAGATCAGTCCTCTAAAGGAGAGGGGAAGTCTCCAGCAGGGCTATAAGAGCTAGGGATGGCATGACCTTTAGTGATGGGCTCAGAGAAGATATTTTCACTCTCTTACTCAGTGTCTTCTGGGCGCTGGGAATGGAGGTTTCTCTTAGGAGGTGCAGGACTCTACCAGAGAGAAATGGTCTCCAGTCTCCAAGGGCTTAGATGCTGATGGTACTCCTGCTTTGGGGCGGGGACGCTTCTCTCACCAAGCTTCTCTGTCATTTTTCATTCTCCTCCTTATACACCCCTTTCCTCCCCTATCCCTGAGTTCTCAGGTCAGTCTCATTTGGACAAGGTCTGGAAGGGTAACTGGATTGCAAAGACTTCACCTGCTCAGGTGGCAAACAGGAAGAGGATTTGCGCCTTTCTAGAAGGATCTTTATCCCTCCCGTGTGACTGAACATGTGGGTTGTGCAAGTGGACAGCGGCTGCTTCTTCTGAGAGTCCGGACCCGGAGGAAAGGGCCCCAGGGAGGAGCACTGAGGCTGTGGAATTGGACACGGCCTCCTAGGGGCCATGAAACACCAAGAGGTGAAGACCTGAAATTGGCATAGAGGAATCTGCAAGCAGAGCCGAGGTGAGAGACAGGGACGCGGTGTGAGTCGGGGGTTGATCCAGGCCGGATGAGAAACACCGGTGAGCAGTGAGGGAAGGCGGGGAGCGAGGCTGGCTAAAGAAGTTGCCCTGAAGAGCACTGTGGCTGCCGGCAAATCCTTGGAGTGGAATAAAGAACTGCGAGAGGTTTCCTAGCTTCAGACCCCTCCGCGGCCAGGCACGCGCCCAAAGCTTATGGGATACCACTGGAAAGCGTGACAGCGGCGCGCGAGTAGAGCGCGCGCGCGAGCTGAGCGCCATGGGCTCGCAGAAAAGATGACAAAGGGCAAACGGCAAGGCCAACGGCCCCAACGGCACTCTCCGTCGCGTCAGAGTTCCAGTACGTGCTTGCAGGTCTTTGGCACTAGATGTACCCCGGCGCTATACAAGGGACTGTTCAGGACTGTGGATGCTCCGACGCCAGCAGATCTGGGTCCGCCCACCTACCGGGGCCTGGGGTTCGCAGCCTCAGCGACTGGCCAGGCGCATCACTGCCTCTGGATCTTCCAGCTCTTTCCTTCCGGGTAACTGGAGGGCAGTGTCAGCTCCGAGCTAGAGTCCTGGAGCCGCCCAGACCCTCCTGGAGTCGGGGACCAGGCTCATGGGGAGGGCTAGGTATAGGTGCCCGGATTGGGAGGGGGAAAGGGCCACGTTGTCTCCGGGTGACTGATGAAAGCAGGGGGCAGGGGAGGCTGCCGCAGAGCAAGTGCTGAGGCGTTGGGAGACACTGGACAGAGCAGCACCGGGCGAGAGCCCCTCCTCCCCAGCCTCCTCATTGCAGTCAACTGCCACAGAAAACCCCAGCTTATGTCCACATCCCACACACCGCCCCCAAGCTTGCCCCCCACCCACATGCAGGTAGCTTGGGGCTCAGGACACCACCAACCTCTAGGAACCTCTGTATGTATATGTATGCTAGTCACTCAGTCATGTCTGTCTCTTTGCCACCCTGTAGACCAGTAGCCGGCCAGGCTCCTCTCCATGGAATTCTCCAGGCAAGAATACTGGAGTGGAAAGCCATTTCCTTCTTCGGGGGTCTTCCCCACCCAGGGATCGAACCTGAGTCTCCTGCGGATTCTTTACAGTCTTTCCCCACCAGGGAAGCCCTAGGAACCTCTGTAGTGCCTCTCCAAACCCTGAAGGTGAGCACCTATGTGGCCACCCTGGAAAGGTGCCAGCCTGGAGTAGCACCAGCTGGGCTGGGATGGTTTCTGAGGTAGGAGGTAGGAACCAGGTACTCTGACTTGCCGGGACGCCGCACTCCACACCAGCTCTTCCTGGAGGGCAGGGTCTCTTATTTTTACAAATTGGATAAAACTATTTAAATCCTAGAACTTTGTTCAGCTCACATAGATGGCAGTAACCCTGGTAGGACTTCACACAAGCTGACTAATTCTATAGATCATAGCACCAACCATCAGACTAGGGTGCCTCCTTGTCATGTACATATCATGTGTTACTTTTACTTTTTAAAATACTTTTCTGAGACTTATTTATTTTTGGTTGGACTGTGAGGCATGTGACCAGGGATTGAACCCATACACCCTGCATTGGAAGGCAGAGTCGTAACCACTGGACTGCTGGGGATATCCCATATATTATTTTTTAAGTAGTCCTTTGGATGCTTAGCACTATAATTCACCTCTAACAAGCACATGCACTGCCCACTAGGAGGTCAAATTTGGTTCAACTTGTGAGTGAACCATTGGCTACACTGATTCACTAATTGTCAGTGACTCTAATTGTCAGAGGGACTACTAATTGTCAGTGTCTCTCCATGGCAAATTATTTCTTCTAATTGACTCTTGCAGGAAATCATACAGTTCTCTGGGAGTTATCTTCTTGCAGGAGATGCACGTTAGGTAGGTACAGGATCTACTTGTCTTAAAAACCCTTATGTCCCAAGGGCACCAATATTTCTTACAATAATTCCGTACACTCGGTTTCAGAGTCTTTGTCAAAATTGGCAACTTACCAATATTAACTTTTCCAGGGCACAAGGATGGTATGTGTCTCCATATATTTAGGTCTTTTTTCTTTCCTCTCAGCAACGTTTTGAACTAGGGGCTCACACCAAGGCCGTTGGGCCAATTCAACACATAGCCTGTTTTGATAAGAGCTAAGGATCGTGTCAAACTTTTAAAGAGTTTTAATACACACAGAGAGGAGATTATGTGACAGAGAACATGTGATCCATGA
Source organism: Tragelaphus eurycerus (assembly GCA_935064755.1). Lineage (NCBI taxonomy): Eukaryota > Metazoa > Chordata > Mammalia > Artiodactyla > Bovidae > Tragelaphus > Tragelaphus eurycerus. Next base: position 12,117,862 of record CAKXYN010000020.1, read on the forward strand.
AGCCTATAATATTTACCATCTGGCCTTGTAAGAAAAAGTTTGCAACCACTGTTTCATGGTTTTCTGTCTATGGCTCTTCCACGGTTGTTGTTTAGCCACTCAGTCGTGCCTGACTCTGCGACCCCATGGACTGTAGCCCCCCAGGCTCCTCTGTCCATGGGGATTCTCCAGGCCAGAATACTGGAGTGGGTTGCTATGCCCTTCTCCAGGGGATCTTCCCAATTCAGGGATGGAACCCCAGTCTCCCACATTGCAGGCGGATTCTTTATTGTCTGAGCCAGACGTGTATATCATCTTGTATACTGAGACCTTGCTAAAATCACCTCACTTCTGTAGTTGCTTTGTGGATTTCTTAGGATTTTCTACATATCCAACAGTGTTTTCTATGAATGAAGCTAGTTTCACTCCTGCTTTAATCTCCATGCCTTTTATTTCTCTTTCTTACCTTCACATTTGCAGAGGCCAACAGCTGTCAGCATAGTACCTTCAGGCACTTTTTTTTTTTTTGTCTAATTAAGACATGCAGCTGACTCTGTGAGTGATCTTCTCCCAGGTACTTGGACAGGATACACACATCAGGTAGCTATGGGGTCTAGCGCAGGATCATTGCAGGCATATTCTTTACATCTGAGCCACCAGGGAAGCCTGGATATATATGAATACATATAACTGATTCACATTGTTGTACAGCAGAAACCAACACAACCTTGTAAAGCAATTATACTCCAATTTTTTTAAAAAAGAGCAAAAACACCTGAGCTGAGGGCCAATTAACAAGAACAATTTATGTATAACATTGTATCTGGGAAAGAAAGACAACAACCTATTGAAGCCAATGGGTAAGAGGAAAGGGGGAGAGTTGTAGGTAGCAGTGGCTGTCCTGTCAGTTCCAAGACTAGAAGAAGACTGACCTAGAGCTTAAGTCTTCCAGGCTAACAGTTGAAACCAGTGTTGCATAGTTGATACATACAGATCTGTCTCTTCTTTCTAGAGTGGAACTTCTCAAGCCCGTGTGCTGACTTGTAACCAGTACACCTGGATCCACAAACCTTGGTACAGACACAGACATCACCCTGAGATGTCTGGCCTCTAGCTGGTTCTCAGAGAACATAGAACAGCTTAAGTTTGTTTGATGTAACTGGAAGGACTGAGACTGTTCCTGGCAAAGCAAGATTCATTTATGGGAGACAGAGTTCACCTGCCATTCTAGAGGAAACTTTCACTTCCTAGTTGCTGAGATCCTCGTTCTTGAACGAGAAGAAATGGCTTTGTCCACCACATTTCTGTTCCCAGAGATCCCTGGGTAGGTGATTAAGATGCCCCATAGGCAAGGCGACTGCTTGCTGGATCCACCAAAGAGGCACATTTGATCTGGTCAAAGGTAGGGGAAAAAAATGCCTGAAACTGGTATCTTCTCAGTGATTTCAGCTCCTACAAAGTCAAAGGGGGTACCCTGGCTGGATAGACCCCTGGTATTCTGACTGAGGGCAAGACTAGAGGTATCTTTCTGAAGGTGTATGCTGTTGTCCCATCTGATTGCAACAGATATGCTCTGGTCAGGAGTATACCACCCTCTCCCCCCGACACCCCTGCCATAGCTCTGAATGTTGGTGGAACTAGAAGTGTGTCCAAATGCAGGTATGGTGCTGTCTCCTCCCATTGCACCACCTATACCCTGGATTCATGCACCCCAGATGCTCTGATTGTACTCATGGACAGTGGTTTCTTCAGCTACAGATGTGGCACCAGCCCTTCACATTGCAATGGATATTCCGTGGCCATTGGCCCTGAAGTATCTGACAGAAGACGTGAAGAGAGGTACCTCCGGGTATGTGTTTCTTCTCAGTGGTGCAGGCTTATCCAGGAGTAACAGGTTTGCTCTGGCCCTATGGGTCCCAAGCACTCTGACCAGACACAGCAAGAGAAGGCTGACTGCATCACAGTTACTGTTCTGGCCTCTTCCATTGCAACGCCTGTGTTCTGGACAAGTGGAACCTGGGTGTTCTCATTGTAGGGAAATGTAGGGCCTCCAAATACAGGCAAGGTGCTGACCCCACCCACTGCAACTGATGTACTTTGGCTGCATGGTTTCTGGGTGATTTGAACACAGGAAGGAGGCTGATACATGCTCCTTCTCAGTGATGCTATCTCCTTTAACAAGAACAGGTATGCTTTGGCCGGGTGAGTCCCAGGTGGTCTGACTTTAGGCAAAAAGAAAAGTGTCTCCCAGGAAAGTTTTGCTTTCAGTAGTGGTGGCCTCTCTAATTGGAATAGAGGTGCTATAGGCTGGCAGAACCCTGGTGTTCAGGTCCTAAGCCTTCCCCCAACAAGAGTGATGGTGCTCAGCTCTGTCCTAAAGCTGAGTGCTTCAGACATGGAGCTGGGGCCTGGGGCAAACACACTGCCCCCTGAGCTGTCATTACCTGAAGGAGCTGTATGTGCTATGAAGAGATTTGAGTCTGGAGTGGTGTTAACTAAAGGTGAGCTGTGCCTGGTGCTGGGCATCCTGCTGATGGCTTGGGGCCAGAAGTAGCAGGTGGGCAAATGGGGAAAAACACCAGATGTACCAGCAAAGGCTGGCTGGGTGTTGACAGTGATGCCAAAGGTGGAACATAGGGATGTCATATATGCAAAAACTGAGTTAAGTCCCCATGGGGTACCTGGGCTGCAGTAGAGGTTAAGTTTTGAACTTGTACTAATGTTGTCATGTTTCCTATAGGGGAAGTGATATCAAAACTGTTCAGGGAGCAGTCTGTCAGGAGGAGCCTGGGAAGGGGGCATTGTAGCCATACCAATTTCATCAGAGTCAAAGGTGGGCTTGGATGCCCAGTTGGCTGACTCCTTGTCTGCTGAAAGAGCAATTGCAAAAGCAGTGATGGATAGGCTAGTAAAGTCAGAGCCACTGGGGAGAGGGATTCCCTGCTGTAGCCTGTCAGGGACTTCAGATGTGAACGAGGTGACTCCTGAGCTAAAGGAAAGGTTCAAAGTTGGGGGCAGGGGTCCTGGCAGAAACGCAGGTGGACTGCTAGAGGCTAGAACCTGTTCCACACTGGGTTGGGCCTGGTCAAATGGGAGGGAGCTGACACTGGATCCTGGGGGCAACCAGGAGATAAAAGCCTGGAAGAGGAGAGCTGTGCCCTTGTTGGTTACACCCAATCCCACAGTAAACTGAATCTGTAGACTGGCTGACTCCAGCAGAGGAGGTGATGAAGCAATGAGTGGCTGGCCAGTGGAGTGAGGGAGGAACGTGGTCAGCTGGGTGACAGCTAGTCTGGAACAGGAGCTGGCAAGGGGAAGGGCAGAACCATGCTAAGAACGTTACCCTTGGAAAGCACTGTGTTTGCTGTCTGATCCTGGGAGTGCAGGACTCAGTTTGGAGCTGCCTGCTAGATACTTGCCCTCCCAAGCCAAACCATGCATTGTTTGCCTTGATGCTGTGACACAGCATTGGAATGGGTAACTGAGTGGGGTCATGCAGCAGAGGACGGGGAAAAGGTGCCAGAGGGCAAAGGGCAGGACCCAATGGCCCTTCCGTTGTCCCTTTGAGATTCCCATGCCTGGTTGCAGTTGTTTGGCACCAGATGCTCTCTGGGCTAAGTGGGAACTGCTCAGGACTGCTGATGCTTGATGCCAGTAGAACGGGAACCACCAGGGCACGGGGTCTTCAGCCTCCTCGGCACTTGACCTGGGACAGTAGTAGCTGAAGTAGTCACTGCCTCTGGGTCTGCTGGCCTTATCTCTGTGAGTCACAGGAAGGCAGAGCCTGTGTAGAGCCACGTGCTGGAGCAACCTGGATCTTGCCAAAGTGGCGGCTGGCTTACTCGAAGTCAGTGTAAAAGATACAGCGATGGACAAGACAGGGGTGGGCTCTGTTTCCTGTGAATACTGCTGCACCCAGGTGGCCCAGGATGGCTGAAGCAGGTCACGTGCTAAGATGGGGAAGGAGTGACCAAGCAGCATGGGGTGCAATTAACCCCAGTCTCTTCCTTTCAGGTGGCCATCACTAACCACACAGTTTACCTCCACTCCCTCCCAAGTCTCATGCTAGTAGCTCAGGGCTACCAGATACCACCCTTCCTGGGACCTCTCTAGACGTGCCACCTCCATGGTCACCCTGGAAAGCCACAAGTCCCTAGCATCCCCAGCTGGGGAGTTTTCTGAGCTGGGGCTATAGCACCCAGACCTGACCCGACCAGAGGCTACACCCTACAACATCCTTTCCAGGTAGTCGGATTCTCTTCTTTTTGTACAGTTTACAAATTAAAACAGCATTTAACCCTTAGAACCTTCCTCAGGTCACATGCACGGTAGCAGAGAAGCCAGGATTTTAACTCTGTCTGATTCCAGAGAGACGGTGGTGCCTCATCTTCATGTAGGCATCGCATTTTTATAGTCTTCAGGGGACTCAGCACCATGGCACACCTCTGATGAGCACATGCAATGCATAGTAGGAGGTCTGAATTGGTTCAACTCATAAGACACCCACTGGCTACCTCTTCTCTGCTCTTCTCAGATGTAGGACAGAGATCAACAATTGTCAGCAAAACCCCATCAGGCCTTGTCTTCTGTTTGAGTCCTTTGGCCAACCACATAGTTATCTGTGAGCGATGTTCTCTCACATGCAAGGAAAAAGTGCACAGCAGTTTAAAAGTTTTATGTTTCAAGGCATAATCTCTTGAAATTTGTGATAAATCCACAGCCCTGCTTTGCTCTGGGACAGAGGAAATCCTTCCAATTGCTACCTTCCTGAGAAATTTTTTTTTTTCTTTTGGCAAGGGATGTTAAACTTTGTCAGTCACTTTACACATATTTGAAATATTCACTTGGCTTTTCTCCTTTATTCTCTTAAGATGATAAATTACACTGGTTTTAAATATTAAACTAACCTTGCATTCCTGCTACAAATTTCATTTGGCCATGGTAGATCATCTTTTCATTTTTGGTCACATTTGATTTCCAAAAATGTTAAACATTTTTTATATCTATGTTCATAATATACATTAATCTGTATGTTTTGTTACTATGTTTTAGTATTAGTCTAATGTTAACCTCATAGATTGAGTTAGGAAAAGCCCCTTTCCCTATTTTCTGAGAGTTTATGTAATATTGGTAAAATATTTTCCTTATATATTTGATGAAATTCACCAGGAAAATTATCTGGACCTGTAAGCTTCTTCCTGGAAGAATAATCACTTGTTATGCTTTTAATCCTCTAGATTGGTAGCTTTCTTCCTTTCTTTCCTTTCCTTTCCTTTCTTTTCTTTCCCCTTTCTTCCCTGATGTTGGTAATTTGAATTTTCTTTTTATTTCTTGATAAATTTTAGTAAATATTTATCCATTTTATTAATCTTCAAAAAAATCCAGCTTTTGCTTATTAATTTTCTCTAGGTTTTCTTCTACTTTTATATTTGTTATTTCTTTACTTCTACTTTGGATTTAACTCAATTTTCTGTTTTTAAAATGGAAAACTAAATGTTTTTAGATCTTATTTTTAATATAAATACTTAAAGCTTCAACATTCCTAGGACTTCTCTGGTAGTCCAATGGTTAAGACTCTGCATTTCCAATGCAGGGGGCGTAGGCTCCCTGTTTTGGGGAACTGAGATCCCACAGGATGCGTGGGTGGCCACAGAAAAAAAAAAAAAAAGCTGCAACATTCCTTTAAGCACTGCTTTAGCCACACTCCACAAATTTTGATATGCTGTTTTTAATTATCATTCATTTCTAATTTCCTAATTTTCCTTGTTATTTCTTTGATCCATTGGTTATGTAAAAGCATGTTTGGCTTGATTTATAAAGGACTTTCTAGGTATGTTAGCTTTTGGTTTCTACTTTTATTCCGTTGTATGTATTCTGTCTTTTGAAATTTGCTGACTTATTTTTTTACTTCAGATGTGTCTACCTTTGTGAATATTCTATCTTTACTTGAAAAAGAATGTATGTTCAGGTAATGAGGAGTTGTTTATATAAGCCATTAAGTCAAGATAAAATTTTTGTACTTTTTTTTTGTCCACTTGTTATAACTGTTCATGAGAAAGAAATGTTAGCATCTCCAATTATGGTTGTAATTTGTATATCATCCTTTGGTTTGGTCAGTTCTTGCCTTATTACATTTTGAAGTTCTGCTATTAAGTTCATAAATATTTAAGATATTTATATCTTCCTTATGAAGATATAAACTGCTATAAAAATACATTTTGTAAACTAGAGAGTTTGTAAAATACTATAAAAATACATTTTTATATGCATCAGAATTCATGGACAGAAACTTTCACAGTAGCATCATTATGATTACTGGTAACTGAAAGCAATACAAAGGTGCATCAGCAGTAGAATGGATAGTTATTTGCTTGCTCAACAGCAGTGAAAATGGATGATACATAGATACATGGACTAACATGGTCAAAGCTTACAAGCATTTATTTTGAAGAAGATATAGGGCCAAACAGAGCACATAATACGTGATTCCAGTCATACAATGATCAATAACAGCTATAACCAAATTCTATTTTGGGGACTCATAAACCGTAGTAAAAACTATTCAAAAGTCAGATAATACTGACTTTTAAGATTAGGATATTGGATTCCTCTTGGTGTTGGGGGAGGACACCATGGTGACTTGGATGGACCACTCAGGACAGTGTGCATGCTCAGTTGCTTCAGTTGTGTCCAACTCTTTGTGACCCTGTGGACGGCAGCCCACCAGGCTCCTTTGTCCATGGGATTCTCCAGGCAAGAATATTGGAGTGGGTTGCCATGCCCTCCTCCAGGGGATCTTCCTGACCTGGAGATCAAACCCACAACTCCTGCTTCTCCTGCATTGCAGGCAGATTCTTTACCTACTGAATCACCTGGGAAGCCCACTCAGGACAATGGGTACTGCTGATATTCTTTTGTATTGCCTTTAGTGCTAGTTAGTTACCTAGGTATCAACTTCAGAAAGATTCATTAAAATCTAAATATTTTAAAATTTCCTATGTGCATGTCACATTTCCCTAGGTTATGGGTGAAACTGTGCTCCTCCAAAGTTCATATGTTGAAGCTCTAACCCCTAGTGTCTCAGAATGTGACTGTGTTTGGAGATAGGGCTTTTAAAGAGATAATTAAGGTAAGATGAGGTCATATGGGTGGGCCCTAATCCAATATGACTGATGTCCTTAGAAGAGGAGATTGGGACACAGACAACATGGACTGAAGGACACAGCAAGCCAAGGAGAGAGGCCAATCTGCCAGTAGCTTAATATTAGACTTCCAGGCTCCAGAACTGTGAGAAAATAAATTTGTGTTGGTTATACCACCCAATCTGTGGTACTTTATCATAGCAGCTCTAGCAAACTAATGCACAGACAGTAAGTCCCCTAAATATGAACCTTCAAGTTGCAAACTTTCAAAGATGCAAATGTGCATGCCAGCCCCTTATGTCAACTGTTGTACTGAACCTACTGTACTTCTCAAGGTACTGTAAGATTAAAAATGTTTATTTTTTGTGCTTGTTTATTTTTTATGTACATATTTGTGTGAAAAGTACTATAAACCTATTACAGTATAGTACTATCTAGTCGATTGTGTTAGGTACGTAGGCTAACTTTGTTGGATTTATGAACAATTTAGACTTAGGAATGAGCTCTTGGAATAGAACTCATTCATATGTAGAAGATTTTAAGGGAAAGATTGGTATGAATATAAATGTGGTTCTTACCTTAAGTGCAACCACTCTATGAAAACAAAAGAGGTAAATTTTAATGCAGCTTAAAAAAATACCTGACTTAATGCAATGAAAACAGGGAGAAAAATAATTGTGTAAATGAAATATTGATTAAAAAACAAAAGGTTGTATAAGATCTGGTGAGAACAGTTGCTGGGGGCTGAGTGCTGAATGGAGGTTGCAGAGACCTACAGTGTGCAATTAATTTGAATCCTGACCAGCCAGTGAGGGGAGACCTCCTCTCTGAACACCCTGAGCATTCCGTGGAGACCCCAGAGAGACCACTTAGAAGTAACACTGTGCCTTGGCATGCATGCCCTTTCTCCAGAGGGCCAGCAGCTGACAGTTGCTGATGGAAGGGTTCTGAGTGACTAGCTGCAGGCACATCAGACGCACGGAAGACTCTAAGGTTCTTTTCAACTTTCCCTATCAGTTATTGTGGATAACCTGCTAGTAGGGGTACCGACAGGCCCCTGAGAGGGCCCTGAGCCCTCTCAAGGGTGCCCTCCCAGGATAGGGTGCCATTCCAAGTCCCTGGCTCCTCTGGGCACCAGGCCTAACTTGCCCAGTGCTGGTCTCAATAGCTGAGCTTCCAGCTCTTCCTTAAGAGCTGCGTCCTGAGACTAAATCTTGACCTTTGGCTCCAGAGGTTGAGTCTCCACATCCCTCTTCACAGGCCAAATGCTCCAGGCTAGCTCCTAGACCGAATCCCGACCTTGACCAGCGGCTGCCAGGAGGCTACCGAGGAGCGGCCAGCCAGCCAGAGACAGCCATCCCGCCTCGTGATTTTCCAACAGGTTCTAGCAGTGAATTTCGCTCTAAGACTCCAGAGAAAAGCAGAAAAGTATTGGAAAGGGACTTCCGACGCCCAGGCCCAAGCAGGGTCAGGTCAGAGCGGCGGACCTTCCCTGGGGATCCGTGACAGCCTGGCCAGTCCCTGCCAGTAGAGGGCGCCTCCGAGCGCGTATCGAGCGGCCCCTTCGCCCTCACACCTGTCCGCACAACCTCGGGAAACCTGGACAGGACCGCAGGGCGCAGCCGCAGTGAGGTGATGCGACGTTCCTGCCAGGCTCCTGGACGTGGAGATGGGGACCACAACGGAACACGAAACCAGTAGGCCAGACCCGGATGCATCTGAGCAGCGCTGAGACCAGAAAGGCGTCCCAACTGGCCTCTCCCACTCTCTCAAACCGCGTTCCCCACCCCTTGCAGGTCAGAGAACACCCGCCATTCACAGGTCCTCCTGTTTCATGGCTTTGGCAGAGCGGTCCAGCGGATTTAAGCCACTGTCGCAAAACCCCAACCACGGTTGACCTCACCGCTTCTGGGCAGCCATGGTGCATACTGGCAATGACACGAGGCAGCTTTTAAAAGGAGGAGGCGGCTTGTGGCGCACAAGGTGTCCGTAAGGAGATTTTGGGAGTTTATTATAGAGGTAGCTTTAGGTTCGGAGAAGGCAATGGCACCCCACTCCAGTACTCTTGCCTGGAAAATCCCATGGACGGAGGAGCCTGGTATGCTGCAGTCCATGGGTTGCTAGGAGTCGGACACGACTGAGCGACTTCGCTTTCACTTTTCACTTTCATGCATTCGAGAAGGAAATGGCAACCCACTCCAGTGTTCTTGCCTGGAGAATCCCAGGGACAGGGGAGCCTGGTGGGCTGCCGTCTCTGTGGTCGCACAGAGTCGGACACGACTGAAGTGACTTAGCAGCAGTAGCAGTAGCAGCAGCTTTAGGTTGACCAAGACAAATGGAGAAACACGAACTGCAAATCAGCATTCAAAGTATAACTTTATTTTTACTAAGAAAAACAATGTGTATAGGAATATATCTGAACGTACATACACGTGCATAGAGCAAGACTTACATGTGAAGACTCCATTCTAAAAGGACAGTAGAAGCTTGCAAACATTGCTCCAGAAGCTAAAATTATCAGACTTTTCACTTTGTATTATAGAAATGTGTATAGGGTTGACATTTTATATGTTAAAGTATTGGGAAAAATAACATTCACAAACGCATTTTGCAACCTCAGTTCAAAACTCCTGTGCCTTTAGAAGTGATTCCTGTTAGTAGCAAAAAACAAACAAAAACTGCATGATTCTCCTTCATAGGAATCACAGCAGAAGGATACAATGTTGTTAAACTTGCATGAAATTACCCAAAGTCCCTTTAAGGCAGATTTTTGGACTTTAACCCTAGAACGTCTGATTCAGTAGGTCTAGGTTCAAACAACTGAGAGTTTGCATTTCCTTAAATATTCTCATGTGGGACTTCCCTGGTGGCTCAGTGGTAAAGAATTTGCCTGCCAGTGCAGGAGACACAGGTTTGATCCCTGGTCTGGGAAGATCCAACAAGCCTCAGAGCAAGTAAGCTCCTCCACCACAACTACTGAGCTTGTGCTCTAGAGCCCAGGGAATCATAACTCCTGAAGCCTGAGTGTCCTAGTGCCTGTTTGAAGCAACAAAAGAAGCCACCTCAATGAGAAGCCTGTGCACTTCAACAAGGAGTAGCCCCTGCTCTCCACAACTAGAGGAAAAATTCAAGAAGCAGTGAAGATCCAGCACAGCCCAAAACTATTAAATAAATAAAATAATAATTTTAAAAATCCTTAGGAAAAAAAGTGTTATCATGTGATGCTCTTGCTGCTGGTTCACAGATCAAACTCAGAGAAGCAGTGTTCTAGGAAAGGCAATGCTGTCTCATGCCCCAGACAACAGGGCTGGAAGTTTGCAGACTCCACAGGGCAGATCCCAGAGTTCTCACTGACATCCCTGGAGGTCTCAGCAGTGATCAAAACAGAGAAATGTCCCTCTGGAGGTCCTAGTCCCTCCACTGCTAAGGAATCCAGTGAGGAAGCCTCAGGATGCAGGTAACCACAAACCCCCACCAGGCTCCACCCACTGAAGCCCCCAAATCACTTGTTTCTTCTGCCTGGAACTGCCTGAAACAATAAACCCAACAGGACTCATTCCTCACCTCCTTCAAGTGTTTACTCAGTTATCTTCTTACTAAGGAGATCTCCCTTACTGCACAAATCTGCATAAAAACAAAACCCTGAGTCGTTAAAAACCAGATAAAAAAATCCCCCTTGGTGTCAAAAGGTCCTATTCCTAAAAACCAGCAGGTGGAGCAGGTGGGAGAGGGGTGTGGCCAGGCTGGTGGCTTCAGTTCTGCTCCTCCTCGTGGTAATATTGCAGACAACCTCCCTACTCCGCACATAAACACTCCTCTCCATTCTGCCTACTACATTCTACTTATACAATTTAGTATTTCTTCTCTGTCTTTTTTTTTTTTTAAATTATGTATTTGTTTAGCTGTGTCTGGTCTTAGCTGCAGCATGTGCAAATCCTCTTAGCAGAGCTCAGGTTTCTCTAGTTGTGGCACATGGGTTGCAGAGGATCTTAATTCCCCAACCAGGAATCAAACCCATGTCCACCACATTGGAAAGTGGATTCTTAACCACTGGATCCCCAGGGAAGTCCTCAAGTACTTCTTTCCTGTTTTCTGTCTGTCTTCCTTGAATATAAGCTCCGTTGAAGGCAAGAGTTTTTGTCTCAATTGTTTCATGATGTCTCCCATGCACCTGCAATACATCTTCAGTGAACATTTGTTAGATCAGTGAATAAACATAACACTACAGATCCCTGTTCACTTTCACTATTCTGGTAACTCTACATGTTCTCTTTACAATATTTTCAAGAATGAAAAAGAATCACTTTTGGAAATACCATCGTCAGTGTGGCTACTTCTTTGAAGGGCCTCCAAACATCCCTCTTGCATTTGAATTGATCTGGCTTTTTTTCCATTAGTTCCTGACAGAACATACTGAAATGCACAAAACTGATTAACACTTTAGGCTACGTGCATTTGAAGAGCAAGAAGTTAAGTTTATTAGCTTCCAGCTACGTGTGGAAGCACTCTTGAGTCTCAGTGACACCATGGAATGATCATTTGGATTTGCAGTCTTTGAAGCATCGGAAAAAACGCTTAGCCTCTAAGAGTATGCTAACCTTGATGAACTGTGAAATAACCTTTATCAACACTTTGGTGATCGACTACAGACAACACTGCTCACAAATCCACGTGCCCTTCTTTTGAGAGAAAGCAAAGAGCCTTTGCCATGGCCTGGAATGGATGGGACACACGGTCTTCGCTGTGTGTGGAGAGGTGACTATATTACCCAGAGTGCTCTGCGCTGAGCAGCCGCAGTCCTGACCCAGTGAAGGCACGGGAGAGGGACGAGCCATATTTGGCAAAAGATAGGGGCAGGACTTCCGGTCTCTCTTTATGGCGGTCGTTTTGGCTGGCTTGGGGCAGGTTCACCAGCTCCTTAGCTCCTGATCGCTGAGTCGGGTCTGAGGCAACCAGAGACTGAAAGGTCGAGAGAAACTGTTGTCCTCACTGCACAGAGGTGAATCTGAAGCTTGGAGTGGCGACCACTACGAGGACCTCATGTTAGGGCTGGGCTGGAAGGGGTGATGTTGGAGTTCCCACACTGGTCACCTGTCATAACCGTCCCTGTTCAGCCATAGGCTCAGATCACAGAGGCCTCACTGATGGACCTGGCATGAGTTGGTGCTGAGATCTTCAGGCCCTCACTTGAACCACTCCCACTTTTGAATCCTAAAGCCCCACATATGGGGAGCATGGTCGAATTACCGCAGCTTAGGTCAGAGGGTCCAGCACCTGCAGGGGTGTGAGAAGGGAGGGCCCATTTCCGAAAGTCAGGGTGATGAGATGTGGGAGTGTTACAAGCAGAGAGATCGCGTGTGCAAAAACCTGGAGGAGCTTCTGGTCCAGGACTGTTGGGGAAACCTGGGCTTCACGTCCAGAACAGAGCATAACTGGGGAGTATAGACCTTGGAATGGCAGGTGGAGGAGGTGTACCTGGGTTCTTATGGTGCTTGGAACCATGGAGGGTTATGAACAGAGAAGGAACACAGTTTGAGTTAGAGTTTTTAAAGTTTTCTCCCAACTGGAAAAGGGGTGATGAGAACAGTGAATCACCTGAAGGTTGGGCCCTTCTCCAAAGTCACACAGCTGGTAAGAGGTGTTACTGAAGACTAGGATACAGAAGTTAACAACAAGGCTTCCCTGGTGGCTCAGTGCTAAACAATCCACCTGCCAAAGCAGGAGACCACAGGTTCAATCCCTGATCCAGGAAGTTACCACATGCCTCAGAACAACTAAGCCCATTTGCTGCAATTTTGTGAGCCTGTGCTTTGGAGCCCCTGTTCTGCAACAAGAGAAGCCACCACAATGAGAAGCCCTTGCTCTGCAGTGAAGAGTAGCCCCTGCTCTCTGCAACTAGAGAAAAGCCCATACAGCAGAAAGACCCAGCACAGCTAAAAATAAATAGAATTTTAAAAGAGAAGTTAACAGTAAGCCCAGGTCACTTGGCCCCAGAACTAGGCAAGGGTACAATGGAGGTTTGAGCCCATGGAGCCCTTCCATGGTGACTTGCTTCTCACAGCCTCCCTCTTCCCACAGGTTCCATGGCCACAGAAGTGCTTAAGGACCCTAGTGAGGTGAGTGGGATCTCATCAGTTCCAACTTCCTCACACAAAACACACAGGTTCTCTGAGATTGTGATGCTCTAGGATGCAGATGGTCCCTCTCCTAGCCCTTTGGCCTGGGTACTCTTGAGAAACCCCAAGCCCTAGGTCATTGTTTATGTGAAATAGATCCTATGTCTGGCAATCAAGGGAATGAGGTGGGGCAGATTATTCCAGGCACAAGTAGCAGTATGTCGAAATGCTTGAAGGTAAGGTTGAGCTGGGAGTGTTCAGAGAACCACGTTTCTCTTTCCTCTGGTGATCAGGAAAGAAACATTCAGACCTGAAATGGCAGCCTGAGAAGTTGAATGTTTCCTGGAGAGGATAGGAGCAATGGTATAGGAACAAGGAGGTTATGTGACTTAGAAGTCTCTGTCAGACTGCAGAGTGAAGAACAGATTTAGGGGAGTGAGGGAGGAGGCAGGAAGACCAGGGATGATGTTACTATAGTAGTCCAGATGAGTATTGGTGGTAACTGGACAGTCTGGTGGCCATGATAGTAGGGGAAGTGGTTGGATTCTGGATCTGTTTTTTCTTTTTTTTTTTTTTTTAATATATGAGTGAGTGAGTGAGAGGAATGCATTGTGTTCGACTCTTTGACTCCATGGACCATATAGCCACCCCACCCCCACCCCCAGGCTCCTCTGTTCATAGAATTCTTCAGGCAAGAATACTGAAGTGAGTAGCCATTCCCTTCTCCAGGGCATCTTCCTGACCCAGAGACTGAAGCCAGGTCTCCTGCATTGCAGGCAGATTCTTTACTCTCTGAGCCACCAAGGAAGCCCCTTTAATGTATGACTGACTGGATGTTCTAATGTTAAAGATGAGAGAGAAAAAGGTAGGAGTTGGGGATTACTCTGAAGTTTTGGAAGGAAGAAAAAGAAAGCTGGCAGTAATTTTCAATGGGAATATCAGGAGTTTTTTGTTTTATTTTTTGGTGGGAGGCAAGCCATGTTAAGAATCTGAGATGTTTCAGAAAATACTGCTTGAAGGCATTAAACTGGCAGTTGGACATAAATATCTGAAACTCTAGGGAATGATTCAAGGTGGAGACATCACAAGGGTGGTGGTTACTCTGTGTATCCAAGATGAGGTGGAGATGTGGGTCACATTTGAGAGGAGGTTATGGTGGTAATGCTATTAGCAGGTCAGAAAAGGGAAGGTGGTGCCCCAAGACTGGGTCTCTTGTTTGAGTACCTGGTTAGGGGTAACGTGCAATCACAAACATTGTTGAGGGAGAGAACTGGCCATGAAAGGGTGCTTGGGAAGAGGATGGTCTGGCAGGTGGTCAAGGCTTCCAAGGGAAGAGTAGACATTGAGATGATGTAGAAGCCTAGATATAACTGAGGAAACATGACACTAAGGCTGAGGCTGATTCATTTGCTCAGGTCTATGGACTTACTAGGATTTGGGGTGACCCTGGAGTGTTTCAGTCAGGCTGGTGGATTAGGTTAGGGGAAAATGTGGTGGTTTCATAAAGTCACTAAGCTGTAGGAGGAGAGGCATGAGGTTGGGCTTTGAATGAGTGTTAGGTTGAGAGAAGGGGACAGTAAGTGCCACATGGAAGTGGAAGAGGACCAGTGGGATCTGAATGCATGCGGCTCTGAACGGCTGAGGGTGACACAAACAATAAGCCAGGAAGTGAGAATGGGATAGTAGGATTCAAGGCTGCCCCTGGCAGTGGGAACCAATGAGGGTCTAGAGTAGTGCTGAATCCTGTTTGCATTTGCATAATCTTGACACCATGAGGTAAGTAACACATGGGGAAGCCAGGGAGAGGTTTACAGCATGGGAGAGAGAGGTGGTGGTGGTGGCAGTAGAGTCTGGAGATAGAAGAGAGGTACAGTCTAAAGTATGACATGCATATGAAGAAGAAGTATGACGTGATGTCACCAGTGTCCTGGTAATAGGGACTGAAGGATGAAAGGTGAGCCCAAGTTTGGTTGTGCTTGGGAGGCACCATCTGGGAGACTTCCCAGGAATTGCCTGGCAGGACAGGTGGAGCCCTGCATGGTAGGCAAGGATCTTAATGGGATCCTTGTGCCCACCTGCCTAATGTTGCTGAGGGCTAGACACAGTAACTAATGGGACCCCTAGGAGGGAAGAGACACAAATGGCACCAGGGTCTGATACCTCATCTGAGTTGTGGAGCTGGGGAGAAGTATGAGCGTGGAATACATATGGGGGGGTATGGATTGGGGATCCTTGACCTAGAGGCTGTTCATGATTTCCTCTCTCCTCATCATGGCAGGGCAGCATAACCTTTGAGGATGTGGCAGTGTACTTTTCCTGGGAGGAATGGGCTCTCCTTGATGAGACCCATAAACTCCTATACTGCAATGTGATGCTAGAGAACTTTGCACTTATGGCCTCTCTAGGTAAGACCCTTATACCTGCCCCAGTATATTTTCCTTTTCCCCATGGACAGATCAAGTCTTTCTCACATCAGGACCACAGGCACTGCTTCCTTCCCCAGTTCCCTGGGTAGGTGCTCTGGTTGCTTGGACTGAGCTGTCTGCAGTGTCCTCTTTTTCTCAGTCCCAGTACCTGCTGCCCCAAAGCCTTTCAGGGAAGGAGTCAGAAGTCTCTCGGTTAGCCTTTGGATCCCACCTTGCTTTACCTTTATCTGGCCAGGTGTCACCTCTGCCCTAGGTTCTACCCCCTTTCTCTAGCTTATGTATCCTCATTTCTGCCTATGCTAGGAATTGTAGTCACTGATATGGTCACTACTTATGTGGCCCATAGGCTATTCTTGCAAGATCCTCCTCCGAGGTTGATTTTGGTAATGTTGAATTTTCTTTCCTATGTCTGTTGCTGTGAGTTGCTCTAGGCCAGTGCTGGCCACTCACCTGTCCAGTCTTTTCCTTAGAGCTTGTATCATCCAGGCACTATATTTACATGGCGGGGTGGGGGGGGGGGTTGGTCAGGGGAGACCTATGGATGCTTCTCAGGGTGGGCATGACTCCAGCTCCACAAAATGGGCTCAGAGGGTCCCTGGCACTATTGAGTGGCAAGTGAGGGGACGTGATCTCAGGACTGTGTGTTCAGTTCATACCATGATTCTGTTCTGTTTCCTTTACATTTTGATGCCAGTACCAGTGGCCACACTTTATTTCTACCTTTCCTCCTCCATTCTTGACACTTTGCTAACTTGTCATTTCTACACTGACTCTCTGTCAGGATGAATACTAACTCTCACAATGGATTCCACCCATTCTTCTCCACTGCTTTTTCTCACAGTGTTCTCCATCACTGCCCCACACATATTGTGTTGTGAGATGTGTACGTATCTCTAAATAGTCTTTGAACAAGAACTGCTCTGATGCTATTGGACTTTCTTGGGCCCAAACACATCCTTCTGCATAGCTCTCCTTTGTCATCAGCAGAGAAGTGCTAGAAACCATTCCGAGTAAGTTGTAGACCTGCATCTCCTCTTTATGCTGTACCCTACCTACCCTTTCTCCTGCACTCGGTTCTTCACTGTGTCCTTTATGTCCCCCATGCTGCGACCTTTAGAGGACCATTGCTGCACGGCAGCTGCTTCCTCGACCTGAACCCAACTCCCTCCTGCTGACAACAATCCTGTGGCTCATGTGCGCTCATTCATTAGTGTGTTGGACGTGCTTTTGTAATGGAGGTTGCTCCTTCCCACCAGAGTCAGCTGTCCTTCAGCTATATTTCTTTGTTTCCAGGTTATTGGCATGGCGGGGAAGATGAGGAGGCACCTTCTGGGCAGAGTGTTTCTGTAGAAGGAATGTCACAGGTCAGGACTCCCAAAGCAGGTCCCTTTCCCTACGAAGCCCACTCCTGTGAGATATGTGTCTCTGTCTTAAAAGACATTTTGCACTTGGCTGAGGAAAGGGGCACACATCCCAAGCAAAAGCCGTTTACTTATGGGGCACGTGGGAAACCATTCTTTTAGTATAAACCTTCACCAGAAGCAGCACAGTAGAGAAAAATTTTCAGAAGGAATGTGGCAGGGCCTTGTCTGTGAAGAGCTACAAACTCCATATACCAAAGAATTCCTTTACCTGAAACAAAGTTAGGAAGTGCTTCCTGGTCAGTTCAAGCTTCCTGTAGCACCAGTCCACTTACAACAGAAGAAGCCATGCAGCAGCACCGAGTGTGGGGTGACCATTCATAGTAGGAAAACTCATTACAAGTGTGATGGATGTAGGGAAGCCTTCCACCACAAATACCAGAGACTCCACAAAAAGGAAAAAGTACTTCAACTTTCCACAAATGTGGTAAAATCTTCAGCTGCAAATACAGACCTGTTCTCACCAATGAATTTACATTGAAGAAAGACCCTATTAATGCAGTGAATATGGGAAATTCTTTATCTAGCTTTCTTGAACATCAGAGATTTCATCCTGGAGAAAGACTTCTGAATGCAACAGGTATGGGAGAGCCTCTAGGAAACCTTCAACCTCATTAAATATTGGATAGTTCACATTAGAGGAAGGTCTTATGAGTGTAAAGAATGTGGGGAATTCTTTAGCTGAAGCACCCACCTTATTTAGCACTGGAGACTGCGCACTAGGAAAAAGCCTCATGAAGTAGAGAAACTTTCAGTTCAAGGTCTGCTCTGATTTATCCTGAAAGCTTTCCTGAAGAGAAAACTTTAGGCCAAAAGTCTAGTCTATCCTTATTTAGCAAGAGAAAATCCACAGTGGGGAAAGGTGTTACAAGTGCCATGAATGTGGGAAAGTCTTCAGTCAAAGGTCTTCTCTGATTCAGCACCAAATATTCAATCATACAGGCCTTACGAGTTCAGTGAATTAAGAAAGCCTTCATCCAAAGATCTAACCTCATTCAACACCAGGCAACTCCACACTACAGAGAGACCTTATGAGTGTAGTGAACATAGGAAAGCCTTCAGGTGATAGTTTAACTTCATTGAAAAGCAGGACATTCACACAAAGAGTCACCATAGACATACAGGGACGGTGCAGTCTACTTGCTCAATATAACAACACTGGAGGAGAGCCTTTGTGATGAAGACATCTGCCTAATGTTGAACCTTTTATATACGAACGTCCACAGTGAGGAGATTCTCTATAAGTTACAAATTTGTGGCAAGCTTTCTTGTGCTTTCTGACCTATCCAAGGCTCTTGCCAGATATGTTTTTGCATGTTTCTGTTTTAGAAGCCATCTGACCTTTACACCTGGCAGGTCCCCACAGTGGCCAATTTCAAGATGCTGAAATGATGTCACTGAATGTGGAATAAGAAGAGATGCACAGTAGCTCATCATTGTATTTTTTTCCACCATACTGATAGAATTTTCATAAGTAAACCCAAGAGCATACATAATAGTAAAATGACTAGGAAAGACAAGTTTTGAGTATTTAGTACCTTTGGTTTCTTAACAGCTTTACAGAGGTATGATTCATTTAAAATAAACTGCACAAAGAGTGTACAATTTGATGTTTTTGATATATGCTTACACTCCTGATACCAAAATATTTCCTCCTACTCTTTTTAATCCATCTTTTTAACATAAAATTATTATTGCAAGGACATAATCTTCCTTTTGTAATAGATATTTTTCATATATATATATACACACATACACACATGTACATATAACTGGAGAGAACTGTTATGAAGCTCCATGAACTATTCCTCAATCTTCCATTATTTATCATTTCATGGCCATTCTTTTTTTAAATTAATTAATTTTAATTGGAGGCTAGTTACTTTATAATATTTTGGTGGTTTTTGCCATATATTGACATGAATCAGTCACAGGTGTACCTGTGTCCCCCTACCCACTCCGTCCCGAAGTCCCCTCCCACCTCTCTCTCAATCCCATCCCTCCAAGTTGTCACAGTGTACCGGCTTTGAGTGCCCTGTTTCATGCATCAAACTTGGACTGGTCATCTATTTTACATATGGTAATACACATATTTCAATGCTGTTCTCCCAAATCATCCCACCATCACCATCTCTCACAGAGTCTGAAAGTCTGTTCTTGACATCTGTGTCTCTTTTGCTGTCTTGCATATAGGGTCATCATTACCATCTTTCTAAATTCCATATATATGCATTAATATACCGTATTGGTGTTTCTCATTCTGACTTACTTCACTCTGTATAATAGGCTCTAGTTTCATCCACCTCATTAGAACTGACTCAAATGTGTTCTTTTTTATAGCTGAGTAATATTCCATTGTATATTTGTACCACAACTTTCTTATCCATTCATCTGCCAATGGACATCTAGGTTGCTTCCATGTCTTAGCTATTGTAAACAGTGCTGCTATGAACATTGTGGTATACGGGTCTCTTTCAGTTCTGGTTTCCTCAGTGTGTATGCCCACCAGTGGGATTGCTGGGTCATATGGCAGTTCTATTTTCAGTTTTTTAAGGAATCTCCACACTGTTCTCCATAGTGGCTGTACTAGTTTGCATTCCCACCAACAGTGTAAGAGGGTTCCCTTTTCTCCACACCCTCTCCAGCATTTATTGTTTGTAGACTTTTTGATGGTAGTCATTCTGACCAGTGTGAGATGGTACCTCACTGTGGTTTTGATTTGCATTTCTCTGATAATGAGTGATATTGAGCATCTTTTCACGTATTTGCTAGTTCATGGCCATTCTTGATTCTATACCCATGCTTATTATTGAGTTATTTATAAGCATACACATCATGTCATTTAATCATAATCTCTTCAAGATGCATTTCTAGGGACTTCCCTGGTGGTCCAGTGATTAAGAATCCACATTCCAGTGCAGGGGACGCAGGTTTGATCCCTGGTTGGGGAGCTAATATTCCACATGCTTCAGGGAAACTAAGCCAGCACACCACAACTAGCGAGTTCATGCACCACAACTAGAGAAGCTAGCGTGCCACAACTACTGAGCCCTTGCACTCTAGACCTGTGCTCCACAATAAGAGAAGCCCATGCACCACGACAGAGCCCATGCACCACAACAAAGACCTAACACAGCCAAAAAGAAGATGCATTTCTAAAATGTAAGGGCTATATCACACAAAATAAAAATACTTTAAAATCGTATATGTTATCAGTACTCAGTTTTCTCAGTTGTTTCCAAAATATGTTTGTTTTTAAGGTGATGAAATGTAATCAATATCTAAAACATACCCATATTACTTTTAATAGGTATGTTTCATAAGTCTGGCACATTTAGTACCTGAAATATTTGTGTTTCTAGACTGTGCTTCAGTGTGCTAGCAAAACACACTGTCATACCACATTTCCAGGTGTGATACTGCAGCAGAGCCAAAAGTCATACACATATATTTGGGGTCATGCATGATGGGTTTGTGATATACCTGAGTACAACCTTGGAATCCTTGGGACACTCTATGACAGGTGCTGGATGTTAACACTTTTCAAAACAGACAGGACCCAGACACAATTACCATACTGGTAGAGGAAAGATGTGTGACAGACATCAGACACATTCAACTGACATGTAAAATGTACCAGTGATCTATGAGACAGGATGGAAGTACTGACACATGACAGCAAGTATGATGACACAGATACTCCATGGAGACTCTAGAGACAGGCATATATATGATAGGAATGCCACATGCTGTGATCACACAGTTCCCATAGACTGATGAGACAGGAACCCCCTAGCTTGGAGAGAACAAAACTCCCTCCATCCCTGAAGATTTGATGATGCACTGATGGGGGTTATAACAGGGAACCAGGACTTCCCTGGTGGTACAGTGGATAAGAATCCAGCTGCCAACACAAGGACATGGGTTTGATCCCTGGTCCAGGAAAATCCCACATGCCTCAGTGAAACTAAGCCCATGCCCCACAACTACTGAGCCCAGGTGCTGCAACTCCTGAAGCCCTTACACCTAGAGGCTGTCCGCCACCACAAGAGAAGTCACTGCAACAAGGAGCCTGTGCACCACGACAAAGAGTAGCCCCTACTCACTGCAGCTAGTGAAAGCTTGCAAGCAGCAACAAAGACCTAGTCCAGCAAAAAAATTTTAAAAAGAAGGAACCATGGTGACATCATGGCACAGCCCAGAGACTCACCCATAGTTGATGACTGAATGTGAGCAGAATAGGACACATGGTGGGAAGAGAACAGCTTGAACCAGGTAGCAGAAGCCTTTTCTTTGAAATGCCATCTGAGAAGGCCTGGAAGTAGCAGTCTGATCAGAACAATAGGGCAGGAACGTCACAGGTTTTCCTGGAGAAGTCAGTCTACATTCAGCCAGCTTGGGAATCATTGGTCAAAGGTGGTTCTAGGATAGAGGCAAGGAAGTTTTTACAGATTAAAAGTCATTGTTGGGCATTTTGCATCCTACCCAGAAGGATAAGTATGAGTACTAAGGGGTAAAGTCACATACAACAAGGTAGGTGAAGGAACCAACACATGTCAGGGCCACATCAAAAATTCTCCGTCCTTCAGAGTCTCTCCCAGCATCCACAGTGTTAACAGTGATAATGAGAAGTGACTGCTGGGTATTGAGACCTGTGGGGTAAGGTTCCCTGAACTAGCATTTGGGAGATGACCAATAGGACTTTAGAAATGAATGATTGCATGTGACAGTGAGAGCAAAGAATGCATTTGGGTGACATCAGTGGCCCTGTTAGGAATGCCCTGGAGGTGGTGACACCATTCATGGAAATAGTTTTCAAGTGAGGGTAGAAAGTTTTCAGAAAGACTCATAGAAGAGGGGCTAGAGAGCCCTAGCTGGAGATGTTGCAATATGACTAGTTAATGGTCTGAGGCTCAGCAGATAATCTGAATAGGAGAGGAATCTGGGAGTCCCAGCCTCGATGGGAAGCACACAGGTCCTGGGGAAGAGAAGCAAATGTGTTTATAGCTCAAGGGCCTTCCTGGGACTCTGGGTTTCCCACTCCCTCTCCCTCATGCTCTTCCCTCCATTCCAACCCACTTGGACCCAAGCCTGGTGTGCAGTGGGCATGCAGTTGGCTGCATGGCCAGCTGACACCTGAGTGTCACTCTTGTATCCTAGGTAAGGAGCAGCCTCATCTAATCCCTGAGATTAGGTCCATTTCTGCACCATAGCTGCAATCACATTCTCTGTCCTCCTTGCCCCTGGCCCCTTGTGTTCCCCATATTTCTCCCAGTCCCCTGTCCTCTGTGCTGCCTCAGCCCCCTCATTTTGCTGGACCCCCTCATTCCCAGGGTTCCAGAGAGAGAAATGGGCCTCATCAGAATCCTCTGACTACACAGTCTGCTGGGAATGAGCTGCAGAGAAGAGCATAAGCAGTAGTCTGGAAAACGCAGTGTAGATTCTGGCTATGCCCCTTGGCTGGCCTGTGATCTTGAAAAGTTCCCCTCTTTGTACTTGGCCTCTATTTCCTCAGGTCTAAATGGGAATAGTAACTCTTCCCCTGGGGTGAGGAGACCAGACAGGTCATGAATGTGACGTGTGTTGTGTGTTCTCCCATGGCAGGTGTCAGCCCACCTCAGATGCCTTTT
Source organism: Tragelaphus eurycerus (assembly GCA_935064755.1). Classification (NCBI taxonomy): domain Eukaryota; kingdom Metazoa; phylum Chordata; class Mammalia; order Artiodactyla; family Bovidae; genus Tragelaphus; species Tragelaphus eurycerus. Next base: position 12,140,576 of record CAKXYN010000020.1, read on the forward strand.
CTGTGAAGGATGTGATGACAGCTCTACTCCTTGGTTCATGTCCTTAGAAATATACTTAGGGGTGGCTGAAATAAATATGAGAACAACAGATAATTGAAATGCTTCACATGCTTATTCTGGGGAGTCATGGAATTTACACACACAGACCATGGACCAGAGAGACCTGGCTTCAAGTATTGCCTCTGCTAAGCCGAGTAAGGACACAGGATAACTTGCTAAGGTTGTAATATGGAAAAGATGCTGGGTGTTTATCCCAGAACTGTGGAGGATTGATAAAAGTAGCACAGACAACATATACAAACAGATGGGTAATATAATCAGAGAGATGGAAATGCTGAAAATCAAAAGGAAATGCCCCAAATAAAAAACATCATAACAGATGAAGAATACCTTTCATGGGCTCATCAGTAGGCGCGGCATAGCTGAAGAAAGATATGAAGAAAGAGCTTGAAGATATGTCAATAGAAATTTCCCAAATGGAACTGCAAAAAGAGTAAAGAATGAAAATGCAGAATGAAACATCCAAGAGCTATGAAACAATTATCAAAGATGTAAATGACACCTAGTGGAAATACCAGAAGGAGAAGAGAGAGGAGCAGAAGAAATACTTCAAGTAAAGGGCTGAGAAGTTTCCAAAATTAATGATGTACACTAAACCACAGATCCAGGAAGCTCAGAAAACCTGTAGCAAGATAAATACTAAACAATCTACACTTAGGCGTGTCACATTAGAACTGTAGAAAATCCATTTTAAAAAGAATAGGATAAGAATTACACTGGAAACTGTGCATATAAGAAATGACTGGAGTGAAATGTCTAAGAAAGAAAAAACACATTAATAACTTTGTTCAAAATAATTTTTAAAATGTATTAGGTATTTATAACACATGGGTAAGTGGGAAAATGTTAGCAGTGTCATAAGGGATTAGATAGAGGATTTGAGAATACTCTGTTACAAGGTACCTGCACTACCCATGAACTAATATAGTGTAATTTAAGAATGGATTTAGATTAGAAGGAAATATATATTGTAAACTCTGAGGAAATCACTAAAATTTTTTTAAAGAAATATCATCAACATGTTAAGAGAGGAGAGAAATTAGAATGATATAAAATACTCAGTTAAAATCAAAGAAGAAAGAGGAAATAAAAAAGAACGTACAACAAACAAAACAGTTATAAACGTGTTTTTAATCAACCTATATCAATAATTAAATGTGAATGTCCTAAATACACCAACTATAGACTCAGAAACTGAAGAGTGGATTAAAAAAACAAGATCCAGTTGTATACTATCTATAAAAAACATACTTTAAATATAAAGACCCTGATAGATAAAAAGTGAAGGGATAAAGATATACCATGCTATCACTAATCAAAAGAAAGCAGGAGTTGCTATATTAAATCAGACTTCAGAACAAGGGAATTTTCTTTAGAGGGGTATTCCATAATGATAATGGAGGCAAATCTCTAAGAAGATATAAATAATCCTTACTCTGGATTTTACTAGCAACAGAGGTTCAAACTATGTGAGGTAAGGAACATGTAAACTCAACTATAAGAAAACACAGTTGAAAAATGGGCCAAAGATCTGAACAAAGAAGGTATAGATAGAGCAAACAAGCATATAAAAAGATGCATATCATATGTCATTAGAGAATTGCAAACTAAATATTAATAAGGTTCCCACACACATCTTTTAGACTGAATACATGGTTTAAACCTGATAATACCAAAGTTTGGCAAGTACATAGAGCAACAGGGACTCTCATTCATTGCTACTGGGAATGCAAAATGGTATAGCCAATTTTATGGATTCCCCAATTCATATGCTGAAGCCCCAACTCCCAATGTGATTGTATTTGGAGATAGGGCCTTTAAGGAGCTAAATAATTAAAGTTAAGTGAAGACAGAAGAGTAGAGCACTATTACCATAGGACTGGTGTCCACATTAGATGAGGAAGAGACACCACCTCTCTCTCTCTCCCCCTCCTTCTGTGCTCACGCAGAGGAAGGCCATGTGAGCACAGGGTAAGAAGGTGGCCATCTGAAGCCACGAAGAGAGTGCTTACAGAAACTGAATTTTCTGACATCCTGATCTTGAATTTCCAGCCCCCAGGGCTGTGAGAAAATAAATTTTGGTTCTTTAAGCCACTCAGTCTGTGGTATTTTGATATGGTAGCCCAAGCAGACTAATGCAGTCACTTTGCAAGACAGTTTGGCAATTTCTTAAAATGTTGAAATAGTCTTGCCAGCAGTCATGCTGCTATGTATTTATTGTACTGAGTTGAAAACTTATGTCCACACAAAAACTTGCACATGAATGTTTATTGTAGCTTTAGTCATAATTTCCCCAAGCCAAAAGCAAATAAGATGTCATTCTGTATGTGACTGAACTAAAATAACAACAATAATAATGCAAAATGAACAAACAAAACTGAAGTACATACATACAATGGAATTTGGTGTTGTTGTTTTTTTTTTAAATGAGTTATCAAGGCACAGCAGACATGGAGGTATTTGTCTGGTTTTTTCACTTAGCATAATAATACCATTCATGTTGTTGCAAATGACAGGATCAGATTCTTTTTTATGGCTGAATAGTATTCCATTATATTCTTTATCCATTCACCCATTGATGAACATTTAGGTTGTTTTCATGGCTTGGCTATTGCCCATAATGTTGCCATGAACATATGGGTGCATTTATCTTTTCAAATTAGTGTTTTTGTTTTTTTCAGATAAATACCCAAAAGTGGAACAGCTGGGTTATATGGTACCTTTGTTTTTAAGGGGAATCCACATACTGTTGAGAGGATTAACAGTCAGGTAGAAAGGCCAGAGGTCCCCAAGCAGCATGAGGAAATAAACTGCAAGTGGCTGATTTTTTTTTTTTTTTTCTTTTCTCTACAAAATTAAAGGAGGCTTCTTTTAATTCTGTGTTGTCATGACGACACGTGGTTCTGCCTGAGCTTAACCTTGAGTGGCTACTGGCTCAACAAACCAAAGTGTTTTTCTTACAGAAATGTTTTTCTTAAACTATGTTAATGAAATTATGTATTCGCTTTGGAATCTGCCTTTCTTCAGATCGGTTCTGCCTAAGACTAGCCTTTTTTGCAAACCTTGAGGTGATAATGGCTCAGCAAACCAGTACGTCTTACTCATGGAAATGCTTTCTTAAGTTATGTTAATGAAACTATGTATTTGCTTGGAAATCTGTCTTTGTTTAAGATTCACGCAAGATTCATGTCAGTTGTTTTATGGCTGGAGATGACTCCGCTTGTGCCATTCTATCTCAAAATGCATGTTGTGGGACAGGGGCCTGGTGCAACTCTCTCAGTCTTGAGGCATTTCTTGTATGTGATTCAGATCAGATCAGATCAGTCGCTCAGTTGTGTCCGACTCTTCGCGACCCCATGAACCGCAGCACGCCAGGCCTCCCTGTCCATCACAAGCTCCCGGAGGTCACTCAGACTCACATCCATCGAGTCAGTGATGCCATCCAGCCATCTTATCCTCTGTCGTCCCCTTCTCCTTCTGCCTTCAATCCCTCCCAGCATCAGAGTCTTCTCCAATGAGTCAACTCTTTGCATGAGGTGGCCAAAATACTGGAGTTTCAGCTTTAGCATCATTCCCTCCAAAGAAATCCCAGGATTGATCTCCTTCAGAATGGACTGGTTGGATCTTCTTGCAGTCCAAGGGACTCTCAAGAGTCTTCTCCAACACCACAGTTCAAAAGCATCAATTCTTCAGCGCTCAGCCTTCTTCACAGTCCAGCTCTCACATCCATACATGACCACAGGAAAGACCATAGCCTTGACTAGGCGAACCTTAGTTGGTAAAGTAATGTCTCTGCTTTTGAATATGCTATCTAGGTTGGTCATAACTTTCCTTCCAAGGAGTAAGCGTCTTTTAATTTCATGGCTGCAGTCACCATCTGCAGTGATTTTGGAGCCCAGAAAAAGAAAGTCTGACACTGTTTCCACTGTTTCTCCATCTATTTCCCATGTAGTGATGGGACCAGATGCCATGATCTTCGTTTTCTGAATGTTGAGCTTTAAGCCAACCTTTTCACTCTCCACTTTCACTCTCATCAAGAGGCTTTTTAGCCCCTCTTCACTTTCTGCCATCAGGGTGGTGTCATCTGCATATCTGAGGTTATTGATATTTCTCCCAGCAATCTTGATTCCAACTTGTGTTTCTTCTAGTCCAGCATTTCTCATGATGTACTCTGCATATAAGTTAAATAAACATGGTGACAATATGCAGCCTTGACGTACTCCTTTTCCTATTTGGAACCAGTCTGTTGTTCCATGACCAGTTCTAACTGTTGCTTCCTGACCTGCATACAGATTTCTCAAGAGGCAGATCAGGTGGTCTGGTATTCCCATCTCTTTCAGAACTTTCCATAGTTTATTGTGATCTACACAGTCAAAGGCTTTGGCATAGTCAATAAAGCAGAAATAGATGTTTTTCTGGAACTCTCTTGCTTTTTCCATGATCCAGCGGATGTTGGCAATTTGATCTCTGGTTCCTCTGCCTTTTCTAAAACCAGCTTGAACATCAGGAAGTTCACGGTTCACATATTGCTGAAGCCTGGCTTGGAGAAGCTAACAGGTATATAATGTCTTGCTAAAAACTAGTAAAGGGATATCTTTTCTGCCCCCTTCTGATGTCTGTGTCAGAAGCTTTCTCTATCTCTTTTATACTTTAATAAAACTTTGCTACACAAAAGCCCCGAGTGATCAAGCCTTGTCTCTGGCCTGGGGTTAAAATCCTCTCCTCTGCAGGTCACAAATCCCAGCATAGCTCACAGCTCATGACCACAACCTTTTCTGTTTTCCATAGTGGCTATGTAGTGGCTCACTAACAGTGTACAAGGATTTCCCTTTCTCCACATCCTCTTTAACATTTGTTATTTCTTGTCTTTTCAATAATAGCCATTCTAACAGTGTAAGTGGAGAAGGCAATGGCACCCTACTCCAGTACTCTTGCCTGGAAAATCCCATGGATGGAGGAGCCTGGTAGGCTGCAGTCCATGGGGTCGCTAAGAGTCGGACACGACTAAGCGACTTCACTTTCACTTTTCACTTTCATGCACTGGAGAAGGAAATGGCAACCCACTCCAGTGTTCTTGCCTAGAGAATCCCAGGGATGGGGGAGCCTGGTGGGCTGCCGTCTATGGGGTCTCACAGAGTCAGACAGGACTGAAGCGACTTAGCAGCAGCAGCAGCGACAGTGTAAGATGATGTCTCATGCTTTTGATTTACGTTTTCCTTATAATTAGTGATGTACATCTTTTCATGTGCCTGTCGGCCATCTGTTTGTTCTTTTTAGAAGAATATTCAGATCCTCTGCCCATGTTTTAATTGGGTTGTTTGTTTTCCTGTTGTTGACGTGTATGATTTCTTTACATATTTTGGATGTTAACCATTTATCGGATCACTGTATGATTTCACTTGTATGTGGACTCTAAAAACAAACAAATGAACAAAATAAAAGTCAAATGCAGAAATAAGATTAGTAGTTAGCACAGGGGAATGGGGATATGGAATGGGCAAAATGGATGGAGAGAGTCAGCTGTATGGTCATAAATGGCAACTGGACTTGTGGTGGTGATCACTTTGCAGTTTGTACAGATATTGAATTATAATGCTGTACACCTGAAGCTTATTATTACTACTATTTTTTAAAGAACCACCTGGAGGGCTTGTTAACACAGAGATTGCTGAGCTCCATCACCAGAGTTTCTGCTTCAGTAGGCCTGGGGTGGGAACCAAGAAATTACATTTCAAACAAGTTCCTGTGTTATGCTGATGCTTTTGGCTCAGGACCACACTTTGAGCATGGCTTCTGTAGGCTGGCATCACTGACTCGATGGATGCGAGTCTGGGTGACCTCCGGGAGCTGGTGATGGACAGGGAGGCCTGGCGTGCTGCGGTTCATGGGGTCGCAAAGAGTCGAACACGACTGAGCGACTGATCTGATCTGATCTGATCTGTAGGCTAAGCTTTTTGCATATTTTCTGCACAGATTGTAGTGTTGAGTGAATATGATGCACTAATAATGCAACACCAGGACAAAACAAAACAAAATTCAGCTTGTTTTGCTACACTTTTACTCTAAATAACATCTACTGTCTCTTATGATGACAAGATTTGTGTTCTTTCCCTGAGAGAGATTTAAGAGGCATAACAATTAAATGTAACTTTTGGACGTGTTTGGATGATGAACTGAACAAATTGACAATATATTCCCATCTTTGATATAATCAGGCAATTTTAAGTATGGACTGAGTATTTATTAGGAATCTTTTTTATTTTTTAGGTATAATAATGGTATTGTGGTTGTATTTTTAAATGTTCTTACTTATAGAGATGCATACAATTTTCCTTAAACTGCTCCAACCAGGGTAAAAATGGAGATGACAGATGAAACAAGGGTAGCAAAAGTTAGGATAAATGTTGAAACTGAGTGATGCTTACATGCTGCTGCTAAGTCGCTTCAGTCGTGTCCGACTCTGTGCGACCCCATAGACGGCAGCCCACCAGGCTCCCCTGTCCCTGGGATTCTCCAGGCAAGAACACTGGAGTGGGTTGCCATTTCCTTCTCCAGTGCATGAAAGTGAAAAGTGAAAGTGAAGTCGCTCAGTTGTGTCCGACTCCTAGCGACCCTATGGACTGCAGCCCACCAGGCTCCTCTGTCCATGGGATTTTCCAGGCAAGAGTACTGGAGTGGGGTGCCATTGCCTTCTCTGGATGCGTACATGCTGCTGCTGCTGTTGCTGCTAAGTCACTTCAGTCGTGTCCGACTCTGTGTGACTCCACAGACGGCAGCCCACCAGGCTCCCCCATCCCTGGGATTCTCCAGGCAAGAACACTGGAGTGGGTTGCCATTTGGGGACTCATTAAATTCTGTTCTTTTTGTAAAATTGTGATCCCATAGACTGCAGCCCACCAGGTTCCTCCATCCATGGATTTTCCAGGAAGGAATACTGGAGTGGGTTGCCATTTCTTTCTCCAGATAATCTTCTGGACCCAGGGATTGAATCTGGGTCTCCAGGGAAGCCCATGTAATATATTCCTATATGCAGGTTGCTAAGTGGAAGAAGCTGTTCTGAAAAGACAACTTTATGATTCTAATTCTGTGACATTTGGTAAAAGACAGAACTATAGATACAGTAAGGTCGGTGATTGCTGGGAGTTGAGGGGAAGGTGGGAGGGATGAATATATAAAGCACAGGGAATTTTTATAGCTATGAATCTATTCTCTGTTATTCTGTCATATATTTGTCAAAACTTGTAGAACTGTACAGCACAAAGAGTAAACCTTAATGTGTGCAAACTAAAATAATAATTTAGCAGATTGAGGGATCTCAGAAAATAATACAGAATGCAATCAGAGAATCTATGTTATGAATTATGACACAACCTCATGGGAGGAAATGGGGGAAAGGTGCTGACCTAAGTAAGTGTGGAAATGAGTGAGATTATGAGAGTAAAGACAAAATGAACTGCAAATACCCACTTTAGATGATAAAGTTGTTCCCATAGGAGTACAGGTTAACATTTCCAATACTGCTATATATATATGTACTGGAATTGAGCTATTAAGTAAATAGGTGCTGAATGATAGGAGTCAGGAGTGTCACTGTTTAAGCAGGAATTTACAGATGAGCAAAGGAAGGAGATTAGAATGATCCGTGATCTGTGTGGTAGTGTATTACAGTGGAGACATCAGTAAGAACTTGTGTTTAATTTAATATAGATCAGATGGTGTATACAGATACAGATTAGTATATACACATATTTCATTGTTTTGTTAGCTGAGAGCGCCTAAGCAATGACATCCCAGTAACAGTTAGAACACCTAGTAGACAGATCTTGATTCTAATACAATTCTCTAATAAAATGAATCAAGGCTTCTTGGAGAAATGGCTGAATCTAGGACTGGGGCAAGATGCATGGAGCTCCTAGTAATACCAGAAAGTAAGGAAGTACTCCCAAAACCTCCATAATTATGGGAGCATATCAAAGAGACACAGGAAATTGACTGAAAGAGCTCCCATTAGCTAGAGAGGGAACAATCAGAGAAGGCAATGGCTCCCCACTCCAGTCCTCTTGCCTGGAAAATCCCATGGATGGAGGAGCCTGGTAGGCTGTAGTCCATGGGGTTGCTAAGAGTTGGACACGACTGAGCGACTTCACTTTCACTTTTCATTTTCATGCATTGGAGAAGGAAATGGCAACCCACTCCAGTGTTCTTGCCTGGAGAATTCCAGGGACGGGGGAGCCTGGTGGGCTGCCGTCTATGGGGTCACATGGAGTCGGACACTACTGAAGTGACTTACCTTATATTATTTTATCAAACTTTCCTCTATTTCTTTGCATTGTTCACTTAAGAAGACTTTCTTATCTCTCCTTGCTGTTCTCAGGAACTCTGCATTCAGTTGGGTATATCTTTCTTTTTCTCCTTTGCCTTTCTTAATGACCTGGATAACCACAATGGTGTGGTCACCCATCTAGAACCAGACATCCTGGAGTGTGAAGTCAAGTGGGCCTTAGGAAGCATCACTAATAACAAAGCTAGTGGAGGTGATGGAATTCCAGCTGAGCTATTTCAAATCCTAAAAGATAATGCTGTTAAAGTGCTGCACTCAATATGTCAGCAAACTTGGAAAACTCAGCAGTGGCCCCAGGACTGGAAGAGGTCAGTTTTCATTCTAATCCCAAAGAAGGGAAATACCAAAGAATGTTCAGGCTACTGTACACTTGTGCTTATCTCACATGGTGGCAAGATAATGCTCAAAATCCTTCAAGCTAAGCTTCAGAAGTATATGAACCAAGAAATTCCAGATGTACAATCTGGATTTAGAAAAGGCAGAGGAATCAGAGATCGAATTGGCAACATCTATTGGATCTTAGAAAAAGCAAGAGAATTCAGAAAAGCATTTAATTTTGCTTTATTCAGTTTGTTGTGACAGTGTAGATCACAATAAACTGTGGAAAATTCTTAAAGAGATGGAAATACCAGACCACCTTACCTGCCTTCTGAGAAACCTGTATGCAGGTCAAGAAGCAAAAGTTAGAACTGGACATGGAACAATGGACTGGTTCAGTTCGGTTTTAAATTGGGAAGGGAGTATGTCAAGGCTGCATATTGTCACTATGCTTATTATATGCAGAATACATCATGTGGAATGCTGGGCTGGATGAATCACAGGCTAAAATCAAGATTGTCAGGAGAAATATCAACAACCTCAGATATGCATATGATACCACTCTAATGGCAGAAAGCAAAGAGGAACTAAAGAGCCTCTTGATGAGGGTGAAAAGGAGAGTGAAAAATCTGGCTTAAAACTCAGCATTCAAAAGCCTAAAATTATGGCATGTGGTCCCACCACTTCATGGCAAATAGATAGGGGAAAAGTGGAAACAGTGACAGACTTTATTTTCTTGGGCTCCAAAATCACTGTGGACAGTGACTGCAGCCATTAAATTAAAAGACACTTGCTCCTTGGAAGAAAAGCTATGACAAACCTAGACAGTGTATATAAAAAGCAGAGGCATCACCTTGCTGACAAAGGCCCATATAGTCAAAGCTATTGTTTTTCCAGTAGTCATATATGGATTTGAGAATTGGACTGTAAAGAAGGCTGAGTGCCAAAGAACTGATGCTTTCAAACCGTGGTGTTGGAGAAAACTGCTAAGAGTCCCTTGGACTGCAAGGAGATCAAACTAGTCAATTCTAAAGGAAATCAACCCTGAATATTCATTGGAAGGACTGATGCTGAAGCTCCAGTACTTTGGCCATCTGATCTGAAGAGCCCATTCATTGGAAAAGACCCCAATACTGGGAAAGATTGAGAGCAGGAGGAGCAGGGGGTGACAGAGTATGAGATGGTTGGATGGCATCACTGCTTTAATGGACATAAGTTTGAGCAAACTCCAGGAGATAGTGAAGGACAGAGAAGCCTATCATGCTGCAATCCATGGGGTTCCTAAGAGTTGGACATGATTTAGCAACTAAACAACAATGAACAACAATATACATACAATTATACCTCAAAGTACAAAGGTATATTAATACATATTTATGTAAATAGATTATTGAATAAGTTAATAAATGGGGAATAAAAGACAAATCTTCAGTGCTGAAGAATTTCAAAAATCTTGGTAGATATTCCACACTAAAGGAGAGGGAATATAACTTCCCTAGAGAGTACAGTATGCACAGTAGGGAAAACAGTAACTACAGTGGAGAACCCTGACAAACACTACTTCAGCCAAGTAATCAGTCAAGTTCAGCAAGCAGTCATAAATCAAGTTGATAGTTCGCATCCTTCTGTGATCTCCGCCCTCCATCCATAAGGCCATGAGAATAATCCCACAATCATGAGAAAAACAATTAAGTTCCAGTAGAGAGGCATCGTACAACATACCTGACCAATACTCCTCAAAACTCTCAAGATCATCTAAAACAAGCATAGTTTCTGAGAAATTGTCACAACCAAGAGGAGCCTGAGATACTAACGCAGTGTGGTATCTTGGATGGGGTTCTAGAACAGAAAAATGACATTAGATAAATACTAAGATAGAATGAACTAGGGACTTTAGTTAATTATAATATATCAACATTGGTTCATTAATTGTAACAAATGTTCCAACTAATGTAAAATGTCAATAATAGGGGAAACTGGGGAAGGAGGTGGTAAATATGGGAATTTTCTATTATCTGCTGACTTTTTCTGTAAGTCTGATATGGTTCTAAGAAATATAATTATTACTAATTACAAAAAAAAGAAGAAAGAAACTTTCATACTCTTCAGCACACACACAAACACACATATTGAGTCCTTACATAAGCCATTCACTCCAGTGTTTACATTTGCAATATTTTTTCTTTAATTCTCACAACAGCCTTGTGAAGTGGGAACTATTACTATATTTACGGGTAAGTTGAGGTTCAAAGAAAAGAAGTGCTTCCCCCAAGATCATGTATCTGGCAAACTTTTGTTTCTAGAGGCTGGACTGAAAACCTAGGAATCTGGGTCCAGACCTGGGACTTTAGACACTTTAACACAGCCCGTGAAGCTGTCAGCATGGTGCTGACACACTGTGAGGACCAGTGAGGCTCAGCTGCTGCCACCGTTATTGCTGGAATTTTTATCTTATTTTCCCATGCTCTGACATGCCAGAGCATTTGTTGTCTGCCCGTTATAGTCCTATGGATTTGCCTGAAACTTGTGTCGTTCTCCAACATCTTCCCCCCATGGATGGCTTTTCTCTCTGACACATCCGCATTATGTCCAAAGGCAGCTTCTGCCTCCACGTTGAACACAGTGCAGAGCTTGGCTCACTAGTGTGCTTGGTGTTTAAAGCCTTGAGTCTCTCTGCAACTTTAACGGTGACCAAGAAACAGGTTCTAATCTCATCCCAAAGTTTCAAAGTCAATGTGGCTGTCTCTGTTTAACTTTCCAGATATTGATGCTCTTCAAGTATTTGGCCATGACCTTCACTTGGGAGGAGTGGGGGCAATTGGATCTGGCACAGAAGACCCTGTATTGGGAAGTAATGCTGGAGACTTGTGGACTCCTGGTCTCACTGGGTAAGGCCCATCTCCCTCCTGTGTTTGGAACCCACAGCCTGTTTCCTCATTTTACCCTCTCACTTCAGTCCTGACTGGTAGACAAGGCCTCTGAAGTCCACCCGCCCTCCCTCCTACCCATAACTCCTGCTGCATTCCCGTTCCACCTCCTCTTTCCTGGTCTCCTTGTGTCTAGCCAGGCACCAAGGACCAAAAATCAGGAAGCAGAATCAAGCACTAAACCAAGCCCATCCTCACTCCAATACCTAGTCCAGGCTGGCCTCACTCTGAGGCCCTTATTCCAGATTCTCACTGGAACAAAACTGAATGGTCAAGCTTTGTTGGGTTAGGTGTCCCTATAACCCAGTAAGCAGGGGCTGGAGATGAGGGGCTGTTTCCAAAGAGTCCACAAGTCAGACAAGCCACACCTGCACATAACATTGAGTAGAGTTCCATGTGGTATACAATAAGTCCTTGTTGGTTATCCATTTTGAATATAGCAGTAGGTACATGACTTTCCCAAACTCCCTAACTATCCCTTCCCCATGGCAACCATAAGTTCGTTTTCTAAGACTATGAGTCTCTTTCTGTTTTGTAAGTGAGTTCATTTGTATCATTTCTTTTTAGATTCCATACATAAGAGATGCTATATAATATCGCTGAGTGAGAAGTCCTTGATGCCTCCTCTAACTGTGGCTAATTTTCCTTTTAACACAAGGAGCAACCCCTGACTCAAAATTCCCGGCAGGACACAAAAGTTATGGAACTCATAACATTATTCTGTTTTCATTGTTATATTCTGATGCTACCTATTCATGAAAAAAACTAGTTTTGTCATTTGCACGTGATACAAGATTTCCCTTCTGAAGAAGTCAATTGACATAAACAAAATATGGGTCAACAAAAGCAGTTGTTAATAGTGGGCGCAACTAATGCTCCCTGAGCACTCACAACACTTGTCAGGCCCTGTCCCTGAAAAGACGCTCTCTACCTCACTAACTCAATTCTCATGGTACCTTTTGCTCACTCTGAACCCAATTCCCTCCCCTCCAACAAGCTGCTGCCCAAAGACAACTGTAACAGTTTTTAGCATGAATTATTACTTGAATATGTTTATTTATTTGAGTTATAATTATATTCAAGAAAATGTATCGTCTCCAGTGTCTAACTCAATTGTATTAATATATTTTTCTATATACTCACTCATATGACTTCCACCTAGATCAAGTTGTGGAGTATTTTTCACTCCAAAGCAGGTTTTCCCCACTGTCTCTCAGTTGGTTCCCCGCCAAAGACACTACTCTTTAGAGTCAGACTTGGCATTTCTGACCTCCACACCAAGATGTTGGATTGACCTGTTCTGGATCATTACATAAGTGGAAGCACACAGTGTGCATTGTTTTGTGTCCAGGGTCTTCCACTCAACGTGCTTTTTGTGAGATTCATAGTATAAGGATTAATTTCTGCCCTGAAACTGTTGATGCAAATGTCTTCTGGTTTATACAGAGTCCCTTTGCCTCTCTTTATACCATTACAAATCATAACTTCCGAATAGCAAAACTTACAATATTTTCCAAATAAAACTGAAAGCGGTCAGACAGTCAGGCATCAGTTGACTTATACAGTGCTTTCCAGTTCTCCCTAGGTACCTGAATCACTTGGAGAGCTTTTAAACATTCACATCCAGGCTTCTTCCCCAGAGATTTGGTTCCATTTGGTTAATGATCAAAACCAGGCATCCCCAGTTGGTTCTGATACCCAGGGAGGTTGGAACACTGACTTAGGTTAAAGAGAAAATAACTCCCAAGAAAAAGGTGTCACCTTCCTGGGGTCCTGTGGCTGTGTGTAAAGGGAAGGGGCCCCTTGAATTGGCTCCTGTGGGATAGAGATCAAGGGGAATGGGTGTTAGGTAGATAGCTATCACTATCCTCTGCAGCATTTTGGTCCAAGGATGGTGTTTGTACTCTTGGTTTCCAGGTCTGCAGTTTCTTTACATGTGTGGGAGCAAGCTCATTCCAAGCTCTCATCCATGAATATCATACTGAATAGAGAGGACCATTTGTACCTTTCCCCTGGAGAAGGGAATGGCAACCTATTCCAGTATTCTGGCCTGGAGAATTCCATAGACAGAGGAACCTGGCAGGCTACAGTCCATGGGCTGAAAAAGAGTTGGACACAACTTAGCGACTAACAGTTTTGTACATTTACTTGAACACTGCTGTTCTGTTTTTCCATGATCAGGGTATCCTGTTCCCAATCCAGAACTGCCCCATCTGCTGGAGAATGAGCAAAACCTATGCATGGTGAAGGGAGGCTTCTCCCAAAGTTACTGTTCAGGTGAGTGACCAATGGTGAGCTGGTGAGGGGGTCAATAGAGGGTCACTGGGAAGCCTCTTACTGTGACCTGCCTGGGAGCCTGGCGGCCATGCAGCACCGTGACTTGTCCTCACCCAGTTACACTCTTATTACTTGAGGATGACTAGGTTGTATTTTCATTCCAATCCCAAAGAAAGGCAATGCCAAAGAATGCTCAAACTACCACACAGTCGCACTCATCTCACATGCTAGTAAAGTAATGCTCAAAACTCTCCAAGCCAGGCTTCAACAGTACATGAACCATAAACTTCCAGCTGTTCAAGCTGGATTTAGAAAAGGCAGAGGAACCATAGATCAAATTGCCAACATCCATTGGATTATTGAAAAAGCAAGACAGTTCCAGAAAAACATCTATTTCTTCTTTATTCACTATGCCAAAGCCTTTGACTGTGTTCAGTTCAGTTCAGTCGCTAAGTCATGTCTGACTCTTTGCGACCCCATGAATCGCAGCATGCCAGGCCTCCCTGTCCATCACCAACTCCTGGAGTTTACTCAAACTCATGTCCACCAAGTAGGTGATGCAATCCAGCCATCTCATCCTCTGTTGTCCCCCTCTCCTCCTGCTCCCAATCCCTCCCAGCATCAGGGTCTCTTCCAGTGAGTCAACTCTTCGCATGAGGTGGTCAAAGTATTGGAGTTTCAGCTTTAGCATCAGTGCTTCCAATGAACACCCAGGACTGATTTCCTGTAGAATGGACTGGTTGGATCTCCTTGCAGTCCAAGGGACTCTCAAGAGTCTTCTCCAACACCACAGCTCACAAGCATCAATTCTTTGGCGCTCAGCCTTCTTCACAGTCCAACTCTCACATCCATACATGAACACAGGAAAAACCGTAGCCTTGACTAGATGGACCTTTGTTGGCAAAGTAATGTCTCTGCTTTTGAATATGCTATCTAGGTTGATCATAACTTTCCTTCCAAGGAGTGGGCGTCTTTTAATTTCATGGCTGCAGTCACCATCTGCAATGATTTTGGAGCCCCCTAAAATAAAGTCTGACATTGTTTCCACTGTTTCCCCATCTATTTCCCATGAAGTGATGAGACCAGATGCCATGAGCTTCGTTTTCTGAATGTTGAGCTTTTTTCTCACTCTCCTCTTTCACTTTCATCAAGAGGCTTTTTAGTTCCTCTTCACTTTCTGCCACAAGGGTGGTGTCATCTGCATATCTGAGGTTATTGATATTTCTCCCAGCAATCTTGATTCCAGCTTGTGCTTCTTCCAGCCCAGAATTTCTCATGATGTACTCTGCATATAAGTTAAATAAGCAGGGTGACAGTATACAGCCTTGACATACTCCTTTCCCGATTTGGAACAGTCTGTTGTTTCATGTCCAGTTCTACCTATTGCTTCTTGACCTGCATACAGATTTCTCAGGAGGCAAGTCAGGTGGTCTGGTATTCCCATTTCTTTCAGAATTTTCCACAGTCTGTGGTGATCCACACAGTTAAAGGCTTTGGCATAGTCAATCAAGCAGAAATAGATGTTTTTCTGAAACTCTCTTGCTTTTTTGATGATCCAACAGATGTTGGCAATTTGATCTCAGGTTCATCTGTCTTTTCTAAACCCAGCTTGAACATCTGGAATTTCATGGTTCAGTTACTTTTGAAACCTGGCTTTGAGAATTACTAGCACGTGAGATGAGTGCAATTGTGCAGTAGTTTGAGCATTCTTTGACATTGCCTTTCTTTGGGATTGAAATGACAACTGACCTTTTCCAGTCCTGTGGCCACTGCTGTTTCCCAAATTTGCTGGCATATTGAGTGCAGCACTTTCACAGCATTATCTTTTAGGATTTGAAATAGCTCAGCTGGAATTCCATCACCTCCACTAGCTTTGTTATTAGTGATGCTTCCTAAGGCCCACTTGACTTCACATTGTAGGATGTCTGGCTCTAGGTGTGTGATAACACCATCGTGATCACACCATCTGGGTCATGAAGATCTTTTTTGTACAGTTCTTCTGTGTATTCTTGCCACCTCTTCTTAATGTCTTCTGCTTCTGTTAGGTCCATACCGTTTCTGTCCTTTATTTTGCCTATCTTTGCATGAAAAGTTCCCTTGGTATCTCTAATTTTCTTGAAGAGATCTCTAGTCTTTCCCATTTTATTGTTTTCCTCTATTTCTGTGCACTGATCACTGAAGAAGCCTTTCTTATCTCTCCTTGCTATTCTTAGGAACTCTGCATTCAAGTGGGTATATCTTTCCTTTTCTTCTTTGCCTTTAACTTCTCTTCTTTTCATAGCTATTTGTAAGGCCTCCTCAGACAACTATTTTGCCTTTTTTACATTTCTTTTCCTTGGGGGTGGTTTTGATCCCTGCCTCCTGTACAATGTCACAAACTTCTGTCCATAGTTCTCCAGGCACTCTATTGGATCTTGAATCTATTTTTCACTTCCACTGTATAACCATAAGGGATTTGATTTAGGTCATGCCTGAATGGTCTAGTGGTTTTCCCTACTTTCTTCAATTTAAGTCTGAATTTGGCAATAAGGAGTTCATGATCTGGGCCACAGTCAGCTCCCAGTCTTGCTTTTGCTGATTGTATAGAGCTTCTCTATCTTTGGCTGCAAAGAATATAAAAAATCTGATTTCAGTGTTGACCATCTGGTGATGTCTGTGTGTAGAGTCTTCTCTTGTGTTGTTCAGATCAGATCAGATCAGTCGCTCAGTCATGTCCGACTCTTTGCGACCCCATGAATCGCAGCATGCCAGGCCTCCCTGTCCATCACCAACTCCCAGAGGTCACTGAGACTCACATCCATCGAGTGTTGTTAGGAGAGGGTATTTGCTATGACCAGTGCGTATCCTTGGCAAAATTCTGTTAGCCTTTGCCCTGCTTCATTCTGTACTCCAAGGCCAAATTTGCCTCTTACTCCAGGTATTTCTTGACTTCCTACTTTTGCAGTCCCGTATAATGAAAAGGACATATTTTTTTGGGTGTTAGTTCTAGAAGATCTTTTAGGTCTTCATAGAACCATTCAACTTCAACTTCTTCAGCATTACTGGTGATATTGAATTGTTTGCCTTGGAAACAGAGATCATTCTGTCATTTTTGAAATTGCATCCAAGTGCTACATTTTGGACTCTTTTGTTGACTATGATGGCTACTCCATATCTTCTAAGGGACTCCTGCCCACTGTAGTAGATATAATGGTTATCTGAGTTAAATTCACCCATTCCAGTCCATCTTAGTTCACTGATTCCTAAAATGCCAATGTTCGCTCTTGCAAACATCCTGTTTGACCACTTCCAGTTTGCCTTGATTCATGGATGTAACATTTCAGGTTCCTATGCAATACTGCTCTTTACAGCATTGGACTTTATGTCCATCACCAGTCATCCACAACTGGGTGTTGTTTTTGCTTTGGCTCCATCTCTTCATTCTTTCTGGAGTTATTTCTCTACTCATGTCCTGTAGCATATTGGATATCTACCAACCTGGGGAGTCCATCTTTCAGTGTCCTATCTTTTTGCCTTTTCATACCATTCATGGGGTTCTCAAGGCAAGAATGCTGTAACAGGGCCCCCACAAAAGCACAAGATTCTGTTTTCCTCAGCAGGAGTGATGTACAGCCCAGCAGAGGAAGGATATCCTGGAGTTGGTTCCTCCATTATTCAGTTCTCTCATTCAGTCTTCACATCTGTCTTCAAAAGACTCTGGTGTGTTCTTGCTGGTATGATGAGCAAGAGTCATGAGTCATCCTTCATCCACATTTACCACACACTGTGTCCTTGACACATCACATGAGAGTAAATACACATGGGTGACTAAGACTTGGCTCTTGAGCAAGAGGAAAACTCACTGTATAGCATTGGAAACATGCATGAAAATAGGTACTGTAAAACTACTCTGCTGCTACAGTAGAAACCTGTCCAGGGCCTCCAAGGGCATAAAGAAGACTAGGTTCAAAACTGGAGTCTTGGAAGAAGAGGAAAGAGCAGTCTAGTTGCTGGTGGCTAAGAGCCTGGATATGTGTATAGATTGCTCTGCTAGCACTTCCAAGTTATTCCTATCACCAGACTTGGACAAGTCTCTTCTCCCCAGGCCTTAGCATCCTTTTCTGTAAACATGGGTCAATCAATTGTAAAGTGCAATAAGGAGAGCAGACACTAAAGAATGGGTTTCATGCAGACTTCTTAGTAGGCACTGAAGCCGGGTCCAAAAGATAGGGAATAGTATTCCTGCAAAAGAAAATAGCATGGGCCAAGATCTTGAGGCTGCAAGGGCTGGGCCAGTGAGGCTAGAGTAGGAGGCAGAGATTGATGCACAGAGTTTTGAAGGCAAAGTTTAAAAGTGTAGATTTTATCCTAATTGCTTACGGAGGTTGTGGAAGGGTTTCACTAGGACAAAGACACAATCTGATTTGTCTTTAAATACCCTCTAACTAGTGTGAGGGGCTTCCCTGGTGGCTCAGCCTGCCAATGCAGGAGACACAGGTTCCATTCCTGGGTTGGAAAGATCCCCTGGAGAAGAAAATGGCAACTGACTCAAGTATTCTTGACGTGGAAGTCCCATGCAAAGAAGAGCCTGGCAGGCTACAGTCCATGGGTTCATGTAAGAGTCAGACATGAGTAAGTGACTAAACAACAACAGCTACTAATGTGTGAGGAATGTACTCGGTAGAGTCAAGAACTGAGACAGGGGATGTGGCGAAGCTGCCATATAATCCAGGAGTGTGTTGACAGTGGACTGACCCAGGACTCTAGTGTTAAGCTGGAGGGTAGAGTATGACCGGGGTCATGTTAAGAAGCAGAGCTAACAGGATGTATGGATGGTTGGGATAAAGAGGTAAGCCCCAGGGGATGATTTTTCTCATCTATGAAAAACCCACTGCATACATGGGATTACAGGGCATGTCCTATTCTTGTGTTTATATTTCTTGGTCAGTACACAGTAATCTGCTGGAGCCAAAGGCTGCCGTTTCTGGGGCTTGGAAAAGGCGAGATTCTTCCCTGTCTCCATGAGGGTTACTCAGGCAGTTCATTTTTCTATGGCCTCATTTCTCTGACACAGAGGGACCCTGGCTCAGCCCAGATTAGATGATACTGGGAAGGAGATCGTGTGGGTGTTGGGCAGAACTGCAGCTCTATGGGGCACATTCCCAGCCACTTACCAAATATTACCAAAGGCAACACAAGGATCTCTGGGCCTTGATCTCCTTCTCTGTAAACTGGGCAGATTCACCTCTCCAGACTGCTTTGTAGGTTAAAGGACACAGCATCTGTACATGTATGTATGCTTGATATATGAACATGTTTTTAAAAGGGGAGATATTTTTGTAATTATGATCATATACCTTTCCCAACCCCCATCTCCCGCACCAGAGAATGCTGCTGATCTAGTGATTTTCTGAATAAAAGCATATGTCCTACAGTTTCCCATGGACATGTTAGCTGGCTTTAGGCCTTGGTCGTGACCTCATGACCTTAAATATAAGATCTTGGCACCTCACCAGCCAAATCTAGGACATCCCTGCTCAACGTCTGGCTCCTTTACACTGGTGGTGACTGAGGATGCCATGGAATTAGTTGTGCTTTGAATAAAAATTTAAATTCACTAATGAAAATTAAATTCCTCATAAAGGTATTTTGGTCTAAATAAAGATCAGAGAGATCAGTCGCTCAGTCGTGTCCGACTCTTTGAGACCCCATGAACCGCAGCACGCCAGGCCTCCCTGTCCATCACCAACTCCCGGAGGTCACTCAGACTCGCATCCATCGAGTCAGTGATGCCATCCAGCCATCTCATCCTCTGTCGTCCCCTTCTCCTCCTGCCCCCAATCCCTCCCAGCATCAGAGTCTTCTCCGATGAGTCAACTCTTCGCATGAGGTGGCCAAAATACTGGAGTTTCAGCTTTAGCATCATTCCCTCCAAAGAAATCCCAGGGCTGATCTCCTTCAGAATGGACTGGTTGGATCTCCTTGTAGTCCAAGGGACTCTCAAGAGTCTTCTCCAACACCACAGTTCAAAAGCATCAATTCTTCGGCACTCAGCCTTCTTCACAGTCCAACTCTCACATCCATACATGACCACAGGAAAGACCATAGCCTTGACTAGACGGACCTTAGTTGGCAAAGTGATGTCTCTGCTTTTGAATATGCTATCTAGGTTGGTCATAACTTTCCTTCCAAGGAGTAAGCGTCTTTTAATTTCATGGCTGCAGTCACCATCTGCAGTGATTTTGGAGCCCAGAAAAGAAAGTCTGACACTGTTTCCACTGTTTCTCCATCTATTTCCCATGTAGTGATGGGACCAGATGCCATGATCTTCGTTTTCTGAATGTTGAGCTTTAAGCCAACCTTTTCACTCTCCACTTTCACTTTCATCAAGAGGCTTTTGAGTTCCTCTTCACTTTCTGCCATAAGGGTGTTGTCATCTGCATATCTGAGGTTATTGATATTTCTCCCGGCAATCTTGATTCCAACTTGTGTTTCTTCCAGTCCAGCATTTCTCATGATGTACTCTGCATATAAGTTAAATAAACATGGTGACAATATACAGCCTTGACATACTCCTTTTCCTATTTGGAACCAGTCTGTTGTTCCATGACCAGTTCTAACTGTTGCTTCCTGACCTGCATACAGATTTCTCAAGAGGCAGATCAGGTAGTCTGGTATTCCCATCTCTTTCAGAATTTTCCAGTTTATTGTGATCTACACAGCCAAAGGCTTTGGCATAGTCAATAAAGCAGAAATAGATGTTTTTCTGGAACTCTCTTGCTTTTTCCATGATCCAGCGGATGTTGGCAATTTGATCTCTGGTTCCTCTGCCTTTTCTAAAACCAGCTTGAACATCAGGAAGTTCACGGTTCACATATTGCTGAAGCCTGGCTTGGAGAATTTTGAGCATTACTTTACTAGCGTGTGAGATGAATGCAATTGTGCGGTAGTTTGAGCACTCTTTGGCATTGCCTTTCTTTGGGATTGGGATGAAAACTGACCTTTGCCAATCTTGTGGCCACTGCTGAGTTTTCCAGATTTGCTGGCATATTGAGTGCAGCACTTTCACAGCATCATCTTTCATGACTTGGAATAGCTCCACTGGAATTCCATCACCTCCACTAGCTTTGTTCGTAGTGATGCTTTCTAAGGCCCATTTGACTTCACATTCCAGGATGTCTGGCTCTAGGTCAGTGATCACACCATCATGATTATCTGGGTCGTGAAGGTCTTTTTTGTACAGTTCTTCTGTGTATTCTTGCCACCTCTTCTTAATATCTTCTGCTTCTGTTAGGTCCATACCATTTCTGTCCTTTATTGAGACCATCTTTGTATGAAATGTTCCTTTGGTATCTCTGATTTTCTTGAAGAGATCCCTAGTCTTTCCCATTCTGTTGTTTTCCTCTATTTCTTTGCATTGATCGTTGAAGAAGGTTTTCTTATCTCTTCTTGCTATTCTTTGGAACTCTGCATTCAGATGTTTATATCTTTCTCTTTCTCCTTTGCTTTTTGCTTCTCTTCTTTTCATAGCTATTTGTAAGGCCTCCCCAGACAGCCATTTTGCTTTTTTGCATTTCTTTTCCATGGGGATGGTCTTGATCCCTGTCTCCTGTACAATGTCACGAACCTCATTCCATAGTTCATCAGGCACTCTATCTATCAGATCTAGGCCCTTAAATCTATTTCTCACTTGCACTGTATAATCATAAGGGATTTGATTTAGGTCATACCTGAATGGTCTAGTGGTTTTCCCTACTTTCTTCAATTCCAGTCTGAATTTTGCAATAAGAAGTTCATGGTCTGAGCCACAGTCAGCTCCTGGTCTTGTTTTTGCTGATTGTATAGAGCTTCTCCATCTTTGGCTGCAAAGAATATAATCGATCTGATTTCGGTGTTGACCATCTGGTGATGTCCATGTATAGAGTCTTCTCTTGTGTTGTTGGAAGAGGGTATTTGCTATGACCAGTGCATTTTCTTGGCAAAACTCGCTTAGTCTTTGCTCTGCTTCATTCCGTATTCCAAGGCCCAATTTGCCTGTTACTCCAGGTGTTTCTTGACTTCCTACTTTTGCATTCCAGTCCCCTATAATGAAAAGGACATCTTTTTTGGGTGTTAGTTCTAAAAGGTCTTTTAGGTCTTCATAGAACTGTTCAACTTCAGCTTCTTCAGCATTATTGGTTGTGGCATAGACTTGGATTACTGTGACATTGAACGGTTTGCCTTGGAAGCGAACACAGATCATTCTGTCGTTTCTGAGATTGCATCCAAGTACTGCACTTCGGACTCTTTTGTTGACCATGATGGCCACTCCATTTCTTCTGAGGGATTCCTGCCCGCAGTAGTAGATATAATGGTCATCTGAGTTAAATTCACCCATTCCAGTCCATTTTAGTTCGCTAATTCCTAGAATGTTGACATTCACTCTTGCCATCTCTTGTTTGACCACTTCCAATTTGCCTTGATTCATGGACCTGACATTCCAGGTTCCTATGCAATATTGTTCTTTACAGCATCGGACTTTGCTTCTATCACCAGACACATCCACAGCTGGGTATTCTTTTTGCTTTGGCTCCATGCCTTCATTCTTTCTGGAGTTATTTCTCCACTGATCTCCAGTAGCATGTTGGGCCCCTACTGACCTGGGGAGTTTCTCTTTCAGTATCCTATCATTTTGTCTTTTCATACTGTTCATGGGGTTCTCAAGGCAAGAATACTGAAGTGGTTTGCCATTCCCTTCTCCAGCGGACCACACCCTGTCAGATATCTCCACCATGACCCGCCCACTGACTGCTAATTTGTAAAGCCCAGATGAGTGAGTGAGATTCGCTCAGTTGTGTCTGACTCTTTGCAATCCCATGGACTATAGCCCAACAGGCTCCTTTGTCCATGGAATTCTCCAGGCAAGATTACTGGGGTGGATAGCCATTCCCTTCTCCAAGGGGACTTCCCAACCCAGGGATCAAACCTGGGTCTCCTGCATTGCAGGCAGATTCTTTACCATCCAAGCCACCCGGGAAGCATAGTGACAGCTAATTTGAACATCTCTCTTATATTCACTTAATGTAATAGTTAATGTATTTTATTTTAACTATATTCTTTTATTATGTAAATTTCTTTGCCTCACTCTTCTTTAGGTGGTCATTTTTTTAAAAATTTGACTGATTACTTATTTACAGTCCAAATTTTCTTTCTTCTAGTTTGGAATTGTATATTCTGATTCCTAGTATTAAGCTAACAATTACAAACACTTATTTAACAAAACAGAACAAAGAGTTTCAAATACCTTACCTCCCTTCTCCACAATATTGAGAGACTTAGAACATCAACCAGTTTGTCCCATCTCAGTATGTACATGTTATTAAAAATAAAATATTAATATTAGTTTTCAGTTGAGTATATATTTATGTTATTGAGACTGCACATGGTAATACTGTCATTCTGACTTCATAATGGAATGTTCATGTTTTACACAGATAATGAGCATTTTTGTTTAATCCACAGATGCATCTCTCTTTTGAAGCCTCATTTCTTCTATCATCACAGATCTTTCACCTGGGATCACTTTTCATCATCATTAAATAGAAGATCCTTAAAAAAGAATTTTGTTTTATGCAGGTTAATTCTACATTAAATTTCTCATCTGTGATGTGAAGTAGTTTATTCCATACTCTTACTCCAAAGACACTATCAATGTGTTTAGAAAGTTAGATGAGCAGTTATTTCTTCAGCAGTTTGAATAGGTCCCTTTCACTGTGTCCCTGAACCTGGAGTAGAGCCTCCAGGTCTGAGGTTAGGTTGGGAACCAAAATTCTATCATTGATGGAGGCAGTGATTGAATGAGCTTTGGGATTGTCACATAAAAAGGTTGAGAGTGTTGAGCATGTGGGAGAAGTAATATAACAGATAATCTGGTGGCCAAATTGATTGATCATGCTAGAAACTGACTAGGTGCTCAGCAATCCCCTTTTCTCTCCCCGGACATACACTTAATTGGTGCTCACCTGTGGATGGCAGGTGCAGGTGCTGAATTGATGAAGTCTTGCTGAGGGCAGTCCCTGGTGACTGAGTCACCAGTCTGTGCCATCTCAGTTTGGACCTAGGTGTGGCTGCTCTGAGATCCAGTGGGAAGGCAGGAGAATTAGAGGTGAACAATGTCGCACAGAGTCAGACACGACTGAAGCAACGCAGCAGCAGCAGCAGCAATGTCTTGTCAACTGCCATCACCTTCTTGAACTCATGTCAGTTCCACTTCAGCTTTGGCCTAAGGGCAGTTTGACGTGATGTTCTCAGGTGTTGAATCATTTGGCTTGTCAAAATTGTCTGTTAGGCAATAGGCCTGCCTATAGTTATGAAACCCTTCTTCATGATCTATTTCCAAGAATAAAAAGTTTTAGAGGGGTTGAGAGGAGGACTCAAGAAAGAGGGAGTATATGTAAACATATGACTGATTCACGTTGTTGTACAGCAGAAACTAACATAACATTGTAAAGTAATTATACTCCAATTAAAAAAGAAGAATAACATTTTAAAAGAGCCAAATGGTGCAATGTTGAGTCTGATGTTTCAGAGACCCCTTGAGTGGAGGTTATGAATAGGCAGAACTAGGCACACAATTAGGGTGTTCTGGGGAGGCTTGCAGATTATAAGCATCCAAAACGTAGCATCTGGTGTATGGATGAGTGTGGAACTGTGGGTTAGATTTAGGAGGTGAAATCTTCTGGTCAAGGTGGCAACAAAAATGCAAGGAAAGAAAGGAGAGGGTGGGACCCGAGGTTTGTTTTATCTTGCCTGGGCCAATGGGTGAGGATGGTGGGCATCACAAGGACAGTAGAGGAAATATAGTGGCCTTGAGGGGTGTTTGTAGGAAGATCAGGGTCTGGCAGGTAGCCAAATATTCCAGGGGGAAGTAGATTTTATTTCATTTTTTTTAACTTTTTATTTTATATTGGAGTATAGCCCATTAATCGGAGAAGGCAATGGCACCCCACCCCAGTACTCTTGCCTGGAAAATCCCATGGACAGACCAGTCTGGTAGGCTGCAGTCCAAGGGGTCGCTAAGAGTCAGACACGACTGAGCAACTTCACTTTCACTTTTCACTTTCATGCATTGGAGAAGGAAATGGCAACCCACTCCAGTGTTCTTGCCTGGAGAATCCCAGGGACAGGGGAGCCTGGTGGGGTGCCATCTATGGGGTCACACAGAGTCGGACATGATTGAAGCGACTTAGCAGCAGTAGCAGCAGCATAGCCCATTAACAATGCTGTGATAGTTTCAGGTGGAAAACAAAGGGACTCAGCCATACATATACATGTATCCAATCTCCCCCAAACTCCTCTCCCATCCAGGCTGCCACATAACATACAGCAGAGTTCCCTGTGCTATTACACAGTCAATCCCTGCTAATTATCCATTTTAAATGTAGCAGTGTGTACATGTCCATCCCAAACTCCCTAACTATCTCTTCCCACCATCCTTCCCCCAAGGGAGAGTGGATTTTTGGATGCTGGCATTTAGCAGGAATGGAAATAAGACTGCAGTAAGGCCTGGCCTGATGCTTATTCACCCCTCTGTGGACATACTGGGCTTTTAGCCTGGTGACCATCGGTGATGAAGGGACAGATTGTGCAACTCAGATGAGAAAAATGTCAAGGACATGAGACATCTGTGTGTAGTTATGACTGAGGTTGCAGTTGTGACATCAGGAACAGAGCCTGGAGGGAAGCCAATAGAGCAGGACTGAATGCTGCCCTTGCCAGTAGGTTTAATCGTGTCGCCTCTAAAAGACATGCTGAAGTGCTAACATACAGCACGTCAGGATGTGATCTTACTTGTTTTTATAGAGGTAATTAAGCTAAAATGAGGTCATCAGAATGGATCTTAATCCAATATGACTGGTGTCCTCAGAAAAGGGGGAAAATGGACACAGAGACATATACTCACAAAGAGAAAATGATGTGAAGACACATGGAAGATGACCTGGTGACTGGGGCAGTAAATACATCTACAAGCCAAGGAATACCAGGGACAGCCAGAAGCTAGACAAGTCAGGAAGGATTCTTCCCTAGAGCCATCAGAGAGCATGGTCCTGACAACTCGTGATTTCAGACTTCTCACCTCCAGACCTGGGAGATAAAAAGTTTCTATTGTTCAGTGAAATTAAGACGCTTACTCCTTGGAAGGAAAGTTATGACCAACCTAGATAGCATATTCAAAAGCAGAGACATTACTTTACCAACAAAGGTTCGCCTAGTCAAGGCTATGGTCTTTCCTGTGGTCATGTATGGATGTGAGAGCTGGACTGTGAGGAAGGCTGAACGCCGAAGAATTGATGCTTTTGAACTGTGGTGTTGGAGAAGACTCTTGAGAGTCCCTTGGACTGCAAGAAGATCCAACCAGTCCATTCTGAAGGAGATCAATCCTAGAATTTCTTTAGAAGGAATGATGCTGAAGCTGAAACTCCAGTATTTTGGCCACCTCATGCGAAGAGTTGACTCATTGGAGAAGACTCTGATGCTGGGAGGGATTGAGGGCAGGAGGAGAAGGGGACGACAGAGGATGAGATGGCTGGATGGCATCACTGACTCGATGGATGCGAGTCTGAGTGACCTCCGGGAGCTGGTGATGGACAGGGAGGCCTGGCGTGCTGCGGTTCATGGGGTCGCAAAGAGTCGGACACGACTGAGCGACTGATCTGATCTGATTGTTCAGTGTGTGGTACTCTGTTACAGCAGCTCTAGGAAGCTAATACAGAAGGTCTGGGCCAGATGAGAGCCTGGTTACATTTGCCAAATGCTCTCTGAATGCCATGTGCAGAGTGACTTGTGGGGAGTCTATGGAGAAGGCTAGGGTGTGGGCCAGGAGTTGGGTGGTAGTGGTGTTAGGGGTTCATGGGGGGTCTAGAGATGTGAGAGAAGTGTAGTCTTAAGAGTGATATCCATGTGGGGAGGAAGTGTTAACTGGTGACTCCAGGGCCATAGTGTTGGGGATCAAGGAAGAAGACTGAGTTATGTTCTCAGTGACACCAAGAGATGGGGTTATACTCATCATGTTTTTTTATTTTCTGTATTCATGAGGCTTTGATGTCTTAGATGCCTTGCTGATTCTGGAGAGACTACCCCTCCTAGAGCTAGTTAATTCCTAGAGGCAGTAAACAAGTTACCTGTGAGCAACTCTTTGATATGCAAACCAACAATCTAAGTCCATACCCCCACCTCCTTTTATCAGGCTCCTGCAGCCTGAGACCCTATCGCCCTGTCCTCAGTTGCCCCAGGGTCAAGTACTGGACAACTAGATACCACTTAGCCCATTCCCTCCCGCAAAAACCACAATGGTCTCTGGTCTGTTTTCTCCTCACTCTTTCTGCCTCCTGACCAACCCTGGTGCCTCCCCATGTGGCCCTGCATGGCTTGCCATGCTCCTTCCTCTTGGGAACTGTAAGTCATAAACTCCTCTTTCAAAGAAAGTTTTCTCCATGTCTGTCATTTTACCACACCTGATTAAAACAAACCCCAGGTAACATCTTAAAATACCCTGCCTATCAGGCCCAGAGCTTTGTTGCTGTCTGTCTGCCTGTCTGTCTGTCTCTACTGTGGGTTAACAGTCACTGGAATATGAGTTGAGAGTGAGCACGAGTGTCTGGTAGCTCCTCTGAATTGGGAAGTTGGGAAAGAGGTTGAGCACGGGATGGATGTGTGGGAGGATGGACTGTGACCTGCTGCTCATGGAATCAATTGCCCCCACACAAGGGGCTGTGTGACCTTTGAGGATAGTGCCATTTCATTTTCCCTGGGGACAGTGGGGATAGCTTGATAAGGCTGAGAATCCTGTACTGTGAAGTGCTGCTGGCCAACTCTGCACTTAACAGCCTCACTGTGTGAAACCTTCACATCTACCCTGGTGACCTGAGCTGGTTTCTGCCTGTCCCCTTCTCCTACAGCTGGAGCATGGACACCCTCCTCCTTCCCCACTTTTCTGGCATATGTACCAGTATTCCAGGGGTGAGCCTATGTACTACTTTAAGCAGTTCAGTCCTCTGTCAGCCCCAAAACTGCCATCCTGAAGTCCTGCACATAAGGGGCCGAGAATCATTAGTCTTGAGACCAACCCAGTGGATCCCATTCCCTCTTCAGATGGTTGTCCAGTTCTGGAACAGTTATGTAATTTGGGTTCTGCCCCGCTCTTCAGTGGATATTTCCTGGGTTCTGACTATGACAATAATTATAGGCATTGACATAGATACTGCTTGGCTGGGACCACTAGATTGTTCCTACAAGACATTCCTCATAGAGATTTATTTGTTTTGTTTTGTTTCATTTAGAATTTTCTTTCCTGTAGTCTGTGGTAGAGTAGTTCACAGGGACAACTTCACCTGCCGTGTCTTTCCTTTAGAACTCGCCACATCTTCTAGGTCCCCAACTGCAGTCAAGGGAAAAGCTCTGTGTGCCTGAGCAGAGCAGATATTACTACAACTGTGAGAAGAGGTGCTCAGAGGGAGTTCAGTCTTCCTAAGTGGGACCTGGGGGACAGCATAACATCAGGACTAGGTTCACATCACACCAGCACTCTGTCCCCTGTTCATCATTGTTTGTGCTCCAACGCTGATGGCCATACCTCTTCTATATCATTCCTTCTCCATTCTTGAAACTTAGCCACTTGTTACTTCTATGCTGGGCTGTGGATCCTTGGTTGCAGTCTCCGTGTCTCACTCTCTCCACTACTTACTCCTCAGGGCTCTCCAACATCAGCCTATGATTAATGTGTTGTATGTATGACAAACCTAGACAGCTTATTAAAAAGCAGAGATATCACATCACTTTTCCAACAAAGGTCTGTATAGTCAAGGCTATAGTATTTCCAATAGTCATGTATGGAGGTGAGAACTGGAGCGTAAAGAAGGCTGAGCGCACAAAAACTGATGCTTTCGAACTGTGGTGTTGGGGAAGACTCTTGAGAGTCCCTTGCACTGCAAGGAGATCAAACCAGTAAAGGAAATTAACTCTAAATATTCATTAGAAGGACTGATGCTAAAGCAGAAGCTCCAATACTTCAGCCACCTGATGGGAAGAGGTAGAAAATAGTCTTTTGCTGGGAAACATTGAAGACAAAAGGAGAAAAGGGCAGCAGAGGATGAGATGGTTAGATAGCATCACTGACTCAGTGGACATGAATTTGAGCAAACTCCAGCAGATTGTGGAGGACAGAGGAGCCTAGCATACTGCAGTCCATGGGGGTGCAGAGTAGGACATGATTTACCAGCTGAAGAATGATGCACATTTCTATTAATAGTCCTTGAATACCAGCAACTCAGCTCTAATCAGATTTTTCTGGGCTTGGACACATTGTTCTGCACAGGGTTTGTGTGTTACCAGCCACCAAGATCCTGCTAAAAAAGCATTTACAGAGAAGTAAGTTAAGACCCTGCCTTTCTATCCACTTCCATGCTCCATCCTCAGATCCTTTACTTTGGTGAGGATGTGGCACTGTTAAAACTAAACTCTAGATTCTATGACCTCTAGAGGCTGACTAGTGCACAGCATCCCTTCCTTACCCTGACCTCAATGCCTTCATCTTCCCAACAACCCCATGCATGCAGTCATTCCTGGGTCAGGTATACATTTGTGATGGGCTGTTTCCTCCCATCAAAGTTAACAAGAATTTCTCCAGTCTTTTCTCAGCTTTCAGTGTTTTGGCATGGAGTGGAGAGTGAGGAGTCCCCTTCTGAACACAGTAGGAGTGTCGCATGTTAGGAATCCCACTCAGCAGACCTACCCTTGAAAAACATTTTGCACCTGGCTGGATACAAAGGCACACACCCAGGGCAGAGACCACACACTGGTCTGATAAGTGGAGAGTGTTCTGATTTAGTGTAAACCTTCACCAGCAACAGATGCAGCAGAATGTCAAGAAGTCCATCAGAGAACTTCCTTGGTGGCACACTGGATAAGAATCTGCCTGCCAGTGCATCAAACCAATGAACATGGGTTTGATCCCTGGTCCGGGAAGATTCCACATGCTGTGCAGCCACTAAGCCCATGCACTACGACTATTGAGCATGTGCTCTAGAGTCTGCATGCTGCAATTACTGAAGCCCATGTGCCTAGAGCCTATGCTCTGCAATAAGGGAAGCCACCACAATGAGAAGCATGGGCACCACACCTAGAGAGTAGCCCCACTCACTGAAACTAGAGAAAATCCATGCTCAGCAACAAAGACCCAGTACAGCCAAAAATAAGTAAGTAAATAAGAATACTTTTAAAAAAGTCCATCAGAAGGGAGAGGGCAAAGCTTCCCTTTTAAGGAACTACAGAGACAACACAGCAGGGAAGTTGTTCAGATGCAGGAAGGTTGGGAAGGACTGCTTGGTCATGTCAGGCTTTCTCCAGCATCAGGTCACTCACAGGGGAA
The DNA here is from genome assembly GCA_935064755.1 of Tragelaphus eurycerus. Lineage (NCBI taxonomy): Eukaryota > Metazoa > Chordata > Mammalia > Artiodactyla > Bovidae > Tragelaphus > Tragelaphus eurycerus. The sequence goes on from CAKXYN010000020.1 coordinate 12,170,883, forward strand.
TGACCTGCCGGAGGGGAGGAGAGCAGCCTTGCAGCAGCAGCAGGTGTGCTGCAACTTTTCCTGCTGTGCAAAGGCATTACAAGTGAAGTGAATTTGGAAAAGCCTTCAGCTACAATTTTACACTTGGTCAGTACTAGAGAATCTGTATTGGATAAAGGGCTTATGAGGCAGGTAGTGAGGGGAATTCTTTATACAGACCTCCACTCTTATTGTGCATCAAAAAGTTGACACTGAAGAGTTGAGAAATGAGTGCCGTGAAAGTGGAGAAGCAAACCTTACATTTCAGAAGTAAACTCTTCTTTGTCTTGACGCATAATCCTTTTCATAAATAGCTGGATTTGATTTGCTAAAATCTTACTGGGATTTCTGCATGTATGCTCATAAGGGATGTTGATATGCATTTTTCTTGTAATGCCTCAGTCTGGTTGTGGTATCAAATAATACTAAGTTCACATAATATATTGAGTAAACATTCCCTACTCTTCCAGTTTTTGGAAAAGTTTGTGTAGTATTGGTATTACTTCTTCCTTAAGTGTTTGGTAAAATTCACAGTGAAGCCATTTAAGCCTGCAATTTGCTTTGTAAGAATGTTTCTAAATAGAAATTTAATTTCTATAATAGATATGGGGCTAAATAGATTAACTATTTTTTTTTTGTTAACTGAGCTTTCATGTTTTTTTTTTTTTTTTTTTTAAGTTGTCCATTTCACTAAAGTTTTTCAATGAATGCCATAAGGGAAAGTTCACTATATTCCCACATTAACATTTAATATACATAAAATCTGTAGTGCTATCTATTGTATCATTCTTGACTTCATAATTTGTGTATTCTCTATTTCTTGATAAAATTTGGCTAGAGCTTAATCAAATTTTATTTATCTTAAGGCTTTTGGGTTCAGTAATTTTCTCTACTTTTTTGATTTGTTTCATTGGTTTCCATTTTCATGTTTATTTTATCCTTTTCCTGGTTTCTCTGTGTTTCTCTTCTTTTCCTGATTTTGTAATATGAAGACTAAGATGCATGATTTAAGACCTTTCTTTTTTAAAAAATGTGTAAATGTTATACATTACCCTTTAAATACTGTTTTATCTGCCTCTGACAAATTTTGATATGTTGCGTCTTCATTTCCACTCAGTTCAAAATACTTTCACAGAACAAATGTCTTTAAAATGCATGAAGTCTCAATTTTCAGCCTTTTCCCTCTTGTGCTGTGTGATTATTTCTAAGGATGCTTCATCTAGGCTACACCATTTTCTCTATTTCTTTATAAACCTTTCATAGTTTTCCAAGTTGATCCACATTGTAGAATTCTTTGTATTATTCCTTTTTATAGCTGAATAATATTCCATTGTATGTTTATAGCACAATTTGTTTATCCATCCACTGATAAAAATTTTAATTGTTTCCACCTTTTGTTTATCCAGAATAGTGTTGCTGTTAACATTATGTGCGAGTATTTGTTGAAATACTTGTTTTCAATTCTCTAAAGTATCTACACAGCTGAGGAATCATAGGTCATGTGATAGTTCTATACTTAACTTTTTGAGGAACCACCAAACTTTTTCACAGAAGCAGATCCATTTTATATTCCCACCATCAATGTACTGATTTTTGCATGTTGTTATTGTTCCCTGAAATTTTCTGAATATATGTAGTTTTTCTGATAGATTCTATGATACTGTCTATATGTAGAATTGAAAGGTTGTTGCTGAACCACAAAAGACGCCGCGATTCTCAGCCTCTGGAAAAGAATTCAATCTGAGGCCAGAGACGAGGCTTGATCGATCAGAGCTTTTGTGTAATAAAGTTTTATTAAAGTATAAAGAGGATAGAGAAAGCTTCTGACATAGACATCAGAAGGGGGCAGAAAGGATACCTGCCTACTAGTCTTTAGCTGAATGTTATATAGTTACTAGCAGTCTGTTAATGAAAGAAAGGAAAAATGTCTTAAAACTCAGAGAATGGCATCAGGCCCCTCACCCACAAGATGTGTTTTGGGATAATCTTGGCACCAGGCAAGTAAGTCATTCTGGCAGTAAAACGATTGACTTGAATCTTGTAGAAAGGCAGATTACCATGCAAATAGTTTCGTTTACATAGATTACGAGAACAATGTCTGAGTATAACAAACTGGTTTGTCAAAAGTCAGATCTGAGCCTAAATCTGAGCTTTTAGGCTGAACGGACTTGAAGACAGAATCTGGGGTAAATTCATAGTACATTAACATAGTTTAAGACAAACATTTCCGTAAGAAAAATATATTGGTTCACTCAAAATTTGAGAAAAGTTAAGTTCAGGTGGAACCAGGTGTCTTTATAGCAACACAGTATTTTAAGAGAAACCTCTTTTAAAATTTGTACAGAGAAGGGAAAAATATATCACTAGTTTGTTTCCTCCTGCTGCTTAAGAGAGAGATTTAAAAAAATGTCTGACACTTGCAGCCTATTTCCTCTGTTTGGAGACCCGTGGCCTTCCTACCTGTTACCCTCTCAGAATCATGTCATCTGTGAATAGAGGCAGTTTTACTTTTTCCTTTCCAAATGTAATGCTTTTTCTTTTTTCTTCTTTTTGCCTCTGGCTGAAACTTCTAGTACAGTGTTGAATGGTAGGGGTTAGAGCAGGTATTCTGGGTTTTTTCCTAATATTGTAGGGAAAGCTTTCAGTCTTTCATTATCAAGTATAATTTTAACAGTGGGTTTTTCAAGAATACCTTTATCACACTGAGAAAAATGCTCTCTATTTCTAGTTTTCTGAATGTTTTATTACTATTATTGTTATTATAAAAGTGTGTTGGACTTTATCGAATGCATTTTCTTTGTCAATTGAGATTATCATGTCTTTTTTCTCTTTATTTTATTAATGTGTTCTATTACTTGATTTTCTTCTATTGAACCATTCTTGCATTCCTGGGGTAAATCCATGATTATATATAAACTGTGGAAAATTCTGAAAGAGATGGGAATACCAGACCACCTGATCTGCCTCTTGAGAAATCCGTATGCAGGTCAGGAAGCAACAGTTAGAACTGGACATGGAACAACAGATTGGTTCCAAATAGGAAAAGGAGTACGTCAAGGCTGTATATTGTCACCCTGCTTATTTAACTTACATGCAGAGTACATCATGAGAAATGCTGGGCTGGAAGAAGCACAAGCCGGAATCAAGATTGCTGGGAGAAATATCAATAACCTCAGATATGCAGATGACAACACCCTTATGGCAGAAAGTGAAGAGGAACTAAAAAGCCTCTTGATGAAAGTGAAAGTAGAGAGTGAAAAAGTTGGCTTAAAGCTCAACATTCAGAAAACGAAGATCATGGCATCTGGTCCCATCACTTCATGGGAAATATATGGGGAAACAGTGGAAACAGTGTCAGACTTTATTTTTGGGGGCTCCAAAATCACTACAGATGGTGACTGCAGCCATGAAATTAAAAGACGCTTACTCCTTGGAAGGAAAGTTATGACCAACCTAGATAGCATATTCAAAAGCAGAGACATTACTTTGCCAACAAAGGTCCATCTAGTCAAGGCTATGGTCTTTCCTGTGGTCGTGTATGGATGTGAGAGTTGGACTGTGAAGAAGGCTGAGTGCCGAAGAATTGATGCTTTTGAACTGTGTGTTGGAGAAGTCTTGAGAGTCCCTTGGACTGCAAGGAGATCCAACCAGTCCATTCTGAAGGAGATCAGCCCTGAGATTTCTTTGGAAGGAATGATGCTAAAGCTGAAACTCCAGTACTTTGGCCACCTCATGCGAAGATTTGACTCATTGGAGAAGATTCTGATTTGGGAGGGATTGAGGGCAAGAGGAGAAGGGGACGACAGAGGATGAGATGGTTGGATGGCATCACTGACGCAATGGACATGAGTCTGGGTGAACTCCAGGAGTTGGTGATGGACAGGGAGGCCTGGCATGCTGCGATTCATGGGGTTGCAAAGAGTCGGACACAACTGAGCGACTGAACTGAACTGAACTGAACTCATATATAATCCTTTAAAAAATTGAAATAATGGTGAAATGGTCTTCTAATATTTTGTTGAAGATTTTTCTATCTGTAGTGTTAGGGGTATTGATCTGTTATTTCCTCATAATATCACTTCTCAGTGTCCTTTTTGGTAAAAATAGGACAATGAGCATTAAGCTATAAGGCCAGGAAGGACAGCAGAGTAAACAGAAGCTGGTATCATGCAGACCCCAGCTGGATGGAATAGTTCCACCAGGTTCAAGGTGGGGAAGCAGCACTTCTGATGAAGGAATGGGATGTGCCAAAAACCCGAGCTGAAAAGAGAATCTACTGAAAAAATCAAGTGAAGTCAATGTGACTGAAAATGACAACAAAAGCTCTCAAGTACTTATCATTTTGGGCTTCCCAGGTGGCAGTAATGATAAAGAACTCTCCTGCCAATGCAGGTAGAGGTAAGAGACACAGGTTCAATCCCTGGGTGGGGAAGATTCCTTGGAGGAGAGTATAGCAACCCACACCAATGTTCTTGTCTGGAGTCTGGCAAGCTATGGGTCCATAGGGTCTCAAAGAGTCAGACATGACTGAAATGATTTAGCACACATTTATTATTATGTCCCAGGTCTAGTGCTAAGCACTTTTTAGCTATCTCTTCTGACATAGGTAATTTTGTCTCATTCACTGGAAAGTCCGATTCTCAACTGTGTTGGAGCATTAAAACCTCTTGCAGGGCTTAGGCACAGGTACGTGGGCCTCACTCAAGAGTATGTGATTCAGTAGCTCTGAAGTGGGGCCTGATGATGGGTAACAAATTCCAGATAATGCTGATGTGGTCTATGAATTGGAAACCACAGATTAGGGGAATCTTCACTTTTCATCATAAATCTGGCTCAGAGAGGTGAAATGCTGGGCAAGAGTACATTGCTTAAGGTCAAGGAATAGGGCATGTGTTAGAGCCCTTTAAGGGCGGGGCATTGCCTGAAGGGCCAAGGAAATCAGTGTGCCTTGCCTTCAAGAGGAAGTGAGGCTGTGCCCTCCTTTGGAACCTTGTTCAGTGGCTCAGTCATGTCTGACTCTTTGTGACCCCATGGATTGCAGCATGCCAGGCTTCCCTGTCCTTCACCATCTCCCAGAGTTTGCTCAAACTCATGTCTGTTGAGTTGGTGATGCCATCCCACCATTTTGTCCTCTGTCAACCCCTTCTCCTCCTGCCTTCAATCTTTCCTAGCATCCGGGTCTTTTCCAATGAGTTGGCTCTTCCCATCAGTGGCTAAAGTACTGAAGCTTCAGCTTCAGCATCTGTCCTTCCAATGAATATTCAGGGTTGATTTGATCTCCTTGCAGTCCAAAGGACTCTCAAGAGTCTTCTGCAACACCAGAGTTCGAAAGCATCAATTCTTCGGTGCTTGGCCTCTCACATCCCATACATGATGACTACTGGAAAAGCCATAGCTTTGACTATAGGGACATTTGTTGGCAAAATGATATCTCTACTTTTTATATATGCTGTCTAGCTTTGGAGAAGGAAATGGCAACCCACTCCAGTGTTCTTGCCTGGAGAATCCCAGGGACGGGGGATCCTGGTGGCCTGCCGTCTGTGGGGTCGCATAGAGTCGGACACGACTGAAGCGACTTGGCGGCAGCAGCAGCAGGTTTGTCTTAATTTTTCTTTCAAGGAGCAAGCGTCTTTTAATTTCATGGCTGCAGTCACCATCCGCAGTGATTTTGGAGCCTAAGAAAATAAAGTCTGTCACTGTTTCCATTGTTTTCCCATCTATTTGCCATGAAGTGGTAGGACCAGATGCCATGGAACCTTAAGACAGTTTCCATAGAAAACAGGAAGTGAGCTCCTTGGTTCACCAGGATGAAGTCAGAAACTACATTACCCAGAAGGCAGTGTCTCCAAAGACGGCCTTGGGCGCTGAGCCAATGACGTAAAGCGGAGGCGAGCACTGGTGGCAGCTTGGGCGGGACTTCTTGGTCTAGTATTAGGATGTCGTTTACAAGCGATCTGTCTAGCTTTATGGGCTTCCTTCCCTGGAGTATTGAATATTGGCCGCTCCACGGAAAAACGTCTTCTATACCGAGCAAAGAGCCTTGAGGAGACTAGAACCCCCCGCACACTTTTGTGTGAACAGTGACCCCGCTTGGAACGGGTTGTCAGCCGAGCATTCGAGCTCCCAGCCCTCCGTCCCCGTAGTTCCCAGAGGCGGCTCCCTGGGCCTTATGCGCATTCCACACCGCGGACACTCAGGTCCTAGATACTTCCGTGCAGGGCTGGCCTCCAGTCGACTGAGCCCGCTCTACCTGCTTTTGTCACCGCCTCCCGCCGTCCGGCTCTGTCCACGGGCCCCATGGCGGCGCCGGCGCTGGTGAGTGGAGGGTGCCCAAGTGCGCTGGGGTCGCGGTACGCATAGTGCCACTCTGTGATATAGGGAATCCCGGGCCTCTCCACCTTTCCGTCTTAATACGCTCGGATCTGGAGGTTCGGTGAGTGGGGTGTGGGAACGACAGCGCTCATCAGTTCCAATTCAGGGTTCTGAATCCAGGCCAAGTGTTGTAAAGAGAGGCACCCATAATTGGCTCTAAGCTTATGGATTCATGGCCCTTGGCCTCTATTCCCTCGGGTCTAAAATTGAAGTGTTAACAACTTTTGTCTCTTGGTCGGAGGAACTGAAGCATATGCTTGTGACTTGTGTCCTTGAGTGCTCAGCACAACTCAGAGAGCATCACTCTGAATGTTGTTTCTGGAGAAGGACTCTCCTGGTCCTGCTGTTATCTCAGGCTCACCCCAGGTGGAGTTTGACCCTCAGACATCCCTGCCTCTGGCCTCAGCGTAGCTGTGAACTGGGAGACAGATGAGACAGCCTGGAGAGCAGAAGTGGGGTGGGAGCAGTGTTTCTGGAATTGGCTGCTCCTCTAATAGGAATAGAAGTTCCCTGGACAGAGCAGAAGACAAGCCTGTCACTGGATTTCTCTTTGTAGGTACCATCTGGGTACAAGTCCATTGGCTTGCCACTGACGGTATCCATTTCCCTAACACATTTACTTATATTTCAAAAGTGAATCCATTACAATTTTCATTAGTGACAGTGCATAGGAATGTTGTGTCTCAAGGGATGTAAACACATGGACAGGCCCTAAGTTATTCTTCAGCACACCACTTTGTTTGCTGTCAACAAAGCTCTGATCACCTTGAGAACTTTGCTTGTTTATCCATTTTTCCTGGCTTGCTCCCTAATTCATTCCAGCCTTGTTCCACATCTGCTCAGACAGGTCTTCTTGATTGCCCCATCTAAAGTCTCCTGTAATCTCTGTAGTCATCTTATTTTTCTTCATTTCGGAGCCCCTAAGGCCATATGACTTTATCTTGCTTATTTATTTAGTTCCTTGTCAGGTATGTGGGAGCTCCTGTCCCCAGGCTTAGAAGAATGCAGGACCTGGACCAAGTGTTCAGTAAGTGGTTGATGAATGAAAGATTCTACCTTCTGGAGCTGCCATGATACCTACATCAAATCTAAATCCCCTATCGTGGCTGGACCACAGGGACCTGGGTTCTAATCTTGTCCCTTCTCATTAGACATGTTGTTCTGGGCAGCTTGACTTTGAGCCCCCATTTGCCGATTGTGAAATGGAGACAGTGATGGTGTTTACCTTATGGGCTGTAAGAGGATTAATGAAATTCACAAATACACATTGAGCACTGACAAGTGCTGGGCACTGCACTTGTTTGCTTTATGAACGTCTTCACTTTAATCTCTGCAAGAACCTGGTGAAGTTGGAACTATTGTTGTATTGATGTGGAAATTGAGGCTCGAAGAAATTAGCATGTTTTGGTTCAAAAGGTTGGATTTAAATCCCAAGAAGTCTAGGTGCAGACCTAGATACTTTTAGTTGCTTTAACACAGCATCTAAAGCCCTGAGGTGCAGACATAGAGGGCAGACCAGTGAGGCTCAGCTGCCACTGCTCTTATCCTTGCTTGAATTATAGTAACAGACTCACAGTCCACACAAGATTACTTTTGTTTCGCATCACTCTCCAGTGGATTCCCATATAGGTGGCTTTTCTCTCTCACACTATTTGTATTCTGTCTACAGCACCATCTACATCCCTCTTGAGCCCAGCACAGAGCTGGGTTCTCAGGAGATACTCAGGGATTCAGGCCTTTGGTCTCTGAGTTTCTGTCACTAACCAAGCAGTAGGCTCTAATTTAATAGCTATACAGTCACCCCACCATCTCTGTTTGACTTTGCAGGCATTGATATCATTTGAAGATGTGGCTATAACCTTCACTGGGGAGGAATGGAGACATCTAGACCTGGCCCAGAGGACCTTGTACCAGGAGGTGATGCTGGAGACTTGTGGCCTCCTGGTCTCACTGGGTAAGGCCTCACCTCACATGTGGTACCCAGAGCCTCTTTCGTTCCACCCTCTCTCTGAGTACGATTGGTAAAGAAGACCTGAAGAACCTGCCTTTGCTTCTCCCTCCAGCCTCAGCCTGTTCTGGTCTGACCACCTCATGATTATTTTTATTTTATCATTTTAGTAGTAACCCTTTCACTTAGCCCCAGTGAACTAATATCTTTGAAGTGCATAGAGTAGAACTGGGAACTTAGAAAGTGCCATCTAGGTATTTGTTATGTATAATAAATTATACATAATAATATACAAAATTATACAAATATAATCATACAAATATACGTACATACAAATTATGTATATTTGATTATACATACAAATATAATCATATACAAATTGCACAATAAAATTATACAAAATAATAAATCCCAAATGTTCTTCCATCTAAAGCTTAGTTGGCCACTTTACCCAGAAATGGTTACCTCTAACTGGGCTTTCCCTGCCTCGTGTCCATATAGTCTCTCCCAGGAGGTCTGTCTTCAGTGAAGTAACTACAGTGTTTTGTGACAATTGTTAATAGTTATTGAAAGGAGGCATCTGGGGAATAGTATTCCAAGTGGAGGGACAAACACAAGCCAATTCCCTGAGTGGGCAGGGAGCTCAGGTCCAGCAGAGACAAAGGAAGATCTGGTTCACCTTTTCCCCTGCCTCCTCACTGACCTCGGTGCCAGATATAGAGCAGACCTCAGTGAACATTTGCTAAGTGATAGCTGGGTGCACTCTGGCTTGCAGTACAGGATTTTCTAATCAGAGTTTCTGTGGTCCTGCTGCCTAAGTCATTGACTTCTTTTCAGAATCCTCCTATCTTTAAACCTTCACATTTGGCAAAATATATTTGGCTGCAATGTGACAGAAAATCATATCATACAAGTTTCACCCTGAAAAAAGTGTATTACTTCACCTCATGAGAAGCCCTGTGGTGCTGGCTCCTGGGTTGGTACCTCCCAACCCAATTCTGTGTCTGCTTTCTCTCTTTGGTCCAGGTCATTGGGCCAGCATCCCTGAAGTGGTCACAGGATGGTGTAGCAACAAATAGGGTGGCGAGTCCCCACATTCAGCCCCATCTTCCCAAAGTGGATTTTTCTTCAGAATGGGTAGCAGTTTTAGGTCATGGCCTTTCTTAGACAACTGACTATCAGTTGATTTAGTCTAATGTTTTCAGTCATCCTTGGGTACCAGAATCACCTGGTGAGATTTGAAAACAACCAGTACTGTCTTTATGCCCAGAGATTTGGTTTAATTTGTTCTATGTTTAGAACCAGGTGTGTCTAAATAGTTCTGAAGCATGGGAAGGTTGAATCTTGCTGGTTTAATTAGGGAAAGACTTCTGGAAGGAGGTGTCCCCTTTAGGGTTTCAAGTGTTCTTGCCTGGAGAATCCCAGGGACGGGGGAGCCTGGTGGGCTGCCATCTATGGGGTCGCACAGAGTTGGACATGACTGAAGCGACTTAGCAGCAGCAGCAGCAGCAGTGGTATGTTCAAGGTGTTCACTCCTGTATACGTGAGATTTTACCTTTTGTCTTTACCTATATACCCATGCCCCATTTATTTCTCCATGTACAGGGCATCCTGTTCCCAAGGCAGAGCTGATTCACCTACCAGAGTATAGGCCAGAACTGTGGACAGTAAAGAGAGGCCTCTCTGGAAACACCTGTACAGGTGAGTGGCATGGCAGCTGGCAGACTGCCGGGGAGTGACTGGCAGTTTGTCAGTTAGCCCAATTGAGTGGGCAGTGTCCCTTTCCATGGGCAGTTTCTTTCTGTGGCTTTCTGGGGGTCTTCGGTGATCATGGAGTCCTTTTACCTGTGTTTCCTCTGTCTTCCCAATCCCATCACACTCTTTGCCTTTACCGGGGTTGAAATGTGCTATCCTGAGTAAGAGACAGACTCTATACTTGGCCATTCAGAAGCATCAGGACCCTGGGGAAGTTGCATGATCTTCCTGTGCCTTTGACAGACAAGTTAGGATAAGTGGATGCTGCCTGCTGTAAGAGATAAACTCCAAAATCTTGGTGGCTCAGCAAGACTCGTTTTTCTCATTTGTGCCACAGTATAACATGGTTAGGATTCCCGAGTGGTGCAGTTGTAAAGAATATGTGTGCCAATGCAGAAGACATGTGAGACGCGGGTTTGATCCCTGGGTTGGGAAGATCCCCTGGAGTAGGAAATGACAACCTGTTCCAGTATTCTTGCCTGGAAAATTCCATGGGCAGAAGAGCCTGGTGGACTATAGTTCATAGGGTTGCAAAGAGTCAGACACGATTGAGCAACTGAGCACATACACACATAATATGGGTCTGCAGGCAAATTCTGTACCACATATCTATTTAGGGACCAGGTGTATTCTGTTGTCAGTATGTGGCTGTAAGATTGCCCTGACATCTTCCAACTGGCCAAAAGGAATAGAGAAGGGGAGTAGTCATACCCACTTGCTCACATAGTCACTTCCATTCACCTTCCATTGCCTGACCCAAAGTAAGTGACTTAACGATATTCGTGTATTATTACTCATAATGAATAGTGACTAATGGTATCTCAAACTACCTTCTGGATTCAGAAAAGAGTCATTTATTTTTCTTCAGATTACTACCTCCAACTCTACTTTGCATCTCACTCTTTTCCACCTCTATCCAATCATTTATCTGTACCATACATCCCTGCAGGCATCCATGCCTCTATTTGTAAATGAGATATTCAGAAGCAGTCCCTAGCCTTCTCATCCTCTTGCTCTCCTGTCTTGTAAAATCTTAAGAGGATGTTTGCCTTTGTCAGCCCCACATCACATGTGTGGCTAGCACCAGTGTAGATTTGTGACCTCTCCCCTCTTGGGTTCCCTCAGGTTGCTCAGCCAGCCAGTGAGTATCTCTGGCCAGCCCCTCCTCAGTCCACTGAGTCTGTCTCAAATCCTCACAACCTTTTTTGCATTTCTACATCTTCACTTGGAGGTTTCAAAGGCACTTCATACCCATCATGCCTAAGAAGGACCTCAAGATCTTGCCCACTCCTCTCATCTCCTCATTTCAGTCAATGGTCTTGCTGTTCAAGAAGTTGAGAAAACCAAAACCAAACTTGAACAACACCTCCATCTTCATCATGCCCATGAGGCAGCCGTTCCTGAATCTTGATCATATTTCATCATATGTTTCTCCTGAATCTGTCACCTCCACCAGTTCCATGAGTTCCATCATTATCACCCTAGCCCAGGCTGCAATCATCTTTTGCCTGCATGATGCTAACATAGTCCCCCCATGATCAGCTCTATGTCTCACATCTACTCCCCTGTCCACTTTTACCTTATTCCAAATATCACCACCTCCCCAGTCATTGAGATCTCAACATATGACCCAGTTCATTCAGAAAATAAAGGCTGTTCTCTTGTTTTTCTTGCTTTTTAACCCTTACTGACTTATCCCTGCAGCTTCCTTCTCACCTCTACAGAAGAGTTCTCATCCCTGGCCATGGGTGATCCCCCTAGCAGAATCTAGGTCATACCTTCACCTACCTTCTCAGGTGTCTTAGTTATCTATTGCCAGATCACAATGAGTGAGTAAAAATCACTCATTTAATATTAAAATATCACTCATTTATTATCTCATTTGTGGATCAGAAATCTGGGCACAGCTTAGCTTGATCCCCTGCAAGTGGTATTTCTCAGCACTGCAGTACTAAAAAGATGTTCTCACAGGTTATTGCTGACATTCTGACTAACCATTGTAACAACTATAATAATGATAAGAGATAGTGGTCTACAATTTATAGAACATTTGCTATGTACTTTTTCTCATGTCACTTTGTTATGAACTGAACACCTGTGTCCTCCCAAAATCTGTATGTTGAATCCCTAATGCCCCAGTGTGATGATCCTGGCCCTTTGGGTGGTGATTGGGTTTAGATGAGGTCATGAGAATGGAGCACCCATGATGGGATTAGTGTTCTTATACGAAGACAGGGACCACAGCCTTTCCTAAGTGTGGTGTGTAGTGGTGGGGAAGAGATGGAGAAGTCTTTGGTGTCTCTTATAAGGATCTGATCTTCTCAGGTCCCTACTTTTATGACCTCACTTAACCTTAATTATTTCTGTAAAGGCCAGGCCCTACCTCCAAATACATTGGCAGTTAGGGCTTCAATACATGAATTTTGGGGAACACAAACATTCAGTCCATCACAGAATTTGTCTTTTGAATAAATAAAGGGCTATTCAGATAGTCTGTTTTTTCTTGTGTCAGTTTTGGTAATTTGAGTCTTTTAAGGAATTCATCTACTTCATCTAATTATTCTGTCCATTACTTTTTAAGATTGTTTCATCTCAAAATGGTACATTTTATGTTATGTTTATTTTACCACAATTAAAAATTGCTAAAAATTAAGTTTAAGATACATACATATCATTTTTATAATGCCATGAATAACTGACATTCTCAAAAAAACATTGTTTCATTGTACTCCTGTGTATATTTTGCTTTTTTATTTGAACATTATAAAAAGTATCTGTTTATGTTGTCTTATAGGATTTGTACTTTTCATTCAATAGTACATTACTGAGATTCATGATGCATGTAGCTATAGTTCGGTTTCCCTGATGGCTCAGCCATAAAGAACCTGCTTGCCAATGCAGGAGACACAGGTTCCGAAGATCCCTTGCCTGGGTCAGGAAGATCCCCTGGAGAAGGAAATGGCAACCCACTCCAGTATTCTTAGCTGGGAAATCCCATAGACAGAGGACCCGGGCAGGCTATGGTCCATGCGGTTGCAAAGAGGCAAGACTGTCTTTTCACCTTGCTTATAGTTTCCTTTGTTGTGCAGAAGCTTTTAAGTTTAATTAGGTCCCATTTGTTTATTTTTGATTTTATTTCCAATATTCTGGGAGGTGGGTCATAGAGGATCCTGCTGTGATGTATGTCAGAGAGTGTTTTGCCTATGTTTTCCTCTAGGAGTTTTATGGTTTCTGGTCTTACATTTAGATCTTTAATCCATTTTGAGTTTATTTTTGTGTATGGTGTTAGAAAGTGCTCTAGTTTCATTCTTTTACAAGTGTTTGACCAGTTTTCCCAGCATCATTTGTTAAAGAGATTGTCTTTAATCCATTGTATATTCTTGCCTCCTTTGTCAAAGATAAGGTGTCCATAGGTGCATGGATTTATCTCTGGGCTTTCTATTTTGTTCCATTGATCTATATTTCTGTCTTTGTGCCAGTACCATACTGTCTTGATGACTGTGGCTTTGTAGTAGAGCCTGAAGTCAGGCAGGTTGATTCCTCCAGTTCCATTCTTCTTTCTCAAGATAGCTTTGGCTATTCGAGGTTTTTTGTATTTCCATTCAAATCCAGAAATTATTTGTTCTAGCTCTGTGAAGAATACTGTTGGTAGCTTGATGGGGATTGCATTGAATCTATAAATTGCTTTGGGTAGCTCATTTTCACTATATTGATTCTGCCAATCCATGAACATGGTATATTTCTCCATCTATTAGTGTCCTCTTGATTTCTTTCACCAGTGTTTTATAGTTTTCTATATACAGGAAACAGTGTCAGACTTTGTTTTTCTGGGCTCCAAAATCACTGCAGATGGTGACTGCAGCCATGAAATTAAAAGACGCTTGCTCCTTGGAAGGAAAGTTATGACCAACCTAGATAGCATATTCAAAAGCAGAGACATTACTTTACCAACAAAGGTTCGCCTAGTCAAGGCTATGGTCTTTCCTGTGGTCATGTATGGATGTGAGAGCTGGACTGTGAAGAAGGCTGAGCGCCGAAGAATTGATGCTTTTGAACTGTGGTGTTGGAGAAGACTCTTGAGAGTCCCTTGGACTGCAAGAAGATCCAACCAGTCCATTTTGAAGGAGATCAATCGTGGAATTTCTTTGGAAGGAATGATGCTAAAGCTGAAACTCCAGTATTTTGGCCACCTCATGCGAAGAGTTGACTCATTGGAGAAGACTCTGATGCTGGGAGGGATTGAGGGCAGGAGGAGAAGGGGACGACAGAGGATGAGATGGCTGGATGGCATCACTGACTCGATGGATGCGAGTCTGAGTGACCTCCGGGAGCTGGTGATGGACAGGGAGGCCTGGCGTGCTGCGGTTCATGGGGTCGCAAAGAGTCGGACACGACTGAGCGACTGATCTGATCTGATCTGATATACAGGTCTTTAGTTTCTTTAGGTAGATATATTCCTAAGTATTTTATTCTTTTCATTGCAATGGTGAATGGAATTGTTTCCTTAATTTCTCTTTTTATTTTCTCATTATTAGTGTACAGGAATGCAAGGGATTTCTGTGTGTTGATTTTATATCCTGCAACTTTACTATATTCATTGATTAGTTCTAGTAATTTTCTGGTGGAGTCTTTAGGGTTTTCTATGTAGAGGATCATGTCATCTGCAAACAGTGAGAGTTTTTACTTATTCTTTTCCAATTTGGATTCCTTTTATTTCTTTTTCTGCTCTGATTGCTGTGGCCAAAACTTTCAAAACTATGTTGAATAGTAATGGTGAAGGTGGGCACCCTTGTCTTGTTCCTGACTTTAGAGGAAATGCTTTCAATTTTTCACCATTGAGGATAATGTTTGCTGTGGGTTTGTCATATATAGCTTTTATTATGTTGAGGTATGTTCCTTCTATTCTTGCTTTCTGGAGAGTTTTTATCATAAACGGATGTTGAATTTTGTAGCTTCTGACAATAAGTCTTAATCAATCTGAAATTAATTGTTTGCTTTGTGCAAGATAGAAATACAACTTCATTTTCCTTCATTGTGGCAAGTGATTTTTCTACATCCATTTATTACATAGTCTTTTCTTATTCCCACTGGCCTCTCTGCTACTTCTGTAATATATCAAAATTGTGTGAATCCTCATGTGTTGAGCAGATTCCATATACACATTTCAGAGCTCCTAACTCTGTTTTTACCTTTGACACTTTGACAGCTTATGTTATATCTAGGCTGCATCACACTACTTTGTTATATATGATTTCATCATCATCCTGATTCCTCTAAGAGCAAGTCCTTTTGCTTTATTCTTCTTCAGAGATATCCTGGTCTCTGTTCTTTTATATAAATTCCACAATCAGCTTGCCCATAACCATGAAAAGCCCTATTGGGATTTATCCCAAGTTGTATTAAATTTATAATGAATTTGAGGGAAATTGGCAACTTTATATTATTAATCTCTTTTCAAATAAATCTTTATTAATGTGATATGTTTTCTAGTTATCTAAATGTTATCTATTTCAGTCTGTTCACTGAGTCTTTACTCAGGTATAGTAGACTGAATATGTCCACCCAATTGCTTATCTCTGACTCCCCACAACTTTTGCACAGTCCAGAATCCTAAGATTTTGTTTCTCCTCTGTCTCTGCCTCCCTCTCCAGCATCCAGTAATTCTTTTCTTTTTGCCTGGCATTCAGCATTCTCTTAAAACCCCGACCCTTTGACCTTTCAGTTGTCTAATACAGTTTTTCTCCTAATTCCTCTGTCAGGGAATTTGTACTCACCTTTGGAAATAAGCTTATGTAGCACCTTGTCCTTGTAGCCTCCACTGACCTCTTTCTGTCTGCCATCTGGGCCAAGTTAGGTTCACCTTCTCTGTGCTGTCATAGCAGCATGAGATATTGCAACACAGTCATTATCATTACCCTGCCCACCCTTCCCCACTCTGGAGAGTGAGGTGGAGTCTCCACTACAGATTTTCTGTTCCCTGCTGCAGCTTTTCTCCTTGGGTTACCTTTTAAAGATGTCAAGAGCCCAAGGATTAGTAAAGAAAGAGATTTTAAACCAGGGTTTAAGAGATGTAAAAATGCCGTAGATGGTAGAGGCTTTATTTTCATCTTCATTCTTCCACTAAAGTGGTCATTTATTTTGTTCTGTGTTGACATCACTAATAGGCGCTTTTGTTATATTGGATTTCCTTCAGGTGAAAAAGCAAACCCCAAGACCACAGAGCTTACTGCTTCTCAGCTGGCTGTCACTGAGGAAGCCCCTTTTGAGGAACAAGTGACACATGGCACCTTAAGGGATTCCTGGCTGGGGCAAGCAAGGTATCAGGAAAAACTGTCAGAAATGCAAGAAGGGAACTGGAGGGCAGGCGCAGACCCCCACAGGGAGACATACCTGAGGAAGTTGAGCCATAAACATGATGACGTTGAGACAGATGATAGTCTTTGTTTAGGGGTTTTACAGGAGCAAGTCACTATACAAGATGCTCTACATGAATGTGATTCCCAAGAACCAGGAAAAGACCTGGTTGTTGATGCAAGGGATAACCTCTATAAGTGCAAGGAATGTGGAAAAGATTTTAGCAAGAATTGGGCCCTTATTCGACATCAACAGATTCACGCTGGAGTGAAGCCTTATGAATGCAGTGAATGTGGGAAAGCCTCTCGTTATATGGCAGACTTCATTCGACATATGAGGTTTCATACTGGGGAAAAGCCGTACAAGTGTATTGAGTGTGGGAAGGCCTTCAAACGCAGGTCTCACCTCACAGAGCACCAGCGAATTCACAGTGGAGATAAACCCTATGAGTGCAAAGAATGTGGTAAAGCTTTCACCCATCGCTCCTCTTTCATCCAGCATAATATGACTCACACTAGAGAAAAGCCCTTTTTGTGCAAGGAATGTGGGAAAGCCTTTTACTACAGCTCCTCTTTTGCTCAACACATGAGGATTCACACTGGAAAGAAACTCTATGAGTGTAGCAAATGTGGAAAGGCCTTCACTCACCGGTCCACTTTTATCCAGCATAATATGACCCACACAGGAGAAAAACCCTTTTTGTGCAAAGAATGTGGAAAAGCTTTCTGCCTCAACTCATCCTTCACTCAACATATGAGGATTCACACTGGAGAGAAACCCTATGAGTGCAGTGAGTGTGGAAAAGCCTTTACTCATAGATCTACTTTCATCCGGCATAAGAGGGCACATACTGGAGAGAAACCCTTTGAGTGCAAAGAATGTGGGAAAGCGTTTTGTGACAGCTCTTCCTTAATTCAACACGTGAGGATTCACACTGGTGAGAGACCCTATGAATGCAGTGAATGTGGAAAGGCCTTTACACACCATTCTGTTTTTATCAGACACAATAGGACCCATAGTGGGAAAAAACCTTTGGAGTGTAAAGAATGTGCAAAAGCCTTTTATTATAGCTCTTCCTTTACTCGACACATGAGGATTCACACTGGGGAAAAGCCTTATGTATGCAGAGAATGTGGAAAGGCCTTCACCCAACCTGCAAATTTTGTTCGGCATAATAGGATCCACACTGGAGAAAAGCCCTATGAGTGCAAAGAATGCGAGAAGGCCTTTTGTGACAACTTTGCCTTAACTCAACATGTGAGAATTCACACTGGAGAGAAACCCTTTGAATGTGGTGAATGTGGGAAGGCCTTCAGCCACAGTTCATCCTTCACTCACCATCAAAAAATTCACACCAGAGTTTAGAAGATGGAGGAAGGCCTTGTGCAAGTTTGCTCACTTCAGGCAATTTAGGTGAACGCATACAGGTGAAATACCTTTCCTTTTGAATATAACTATTCAGGGAAGTCTTTTGACCAGAGAAATATCTTACTCAGTGTCAGAAGAGACACACTATAATTATCATCTCTGTGAAAGCTTTCTATGGCAAGTCATCTGAAGGGTCATATTAGAAATTGACTCTGGCTACAGCTTTATACTACATCTGAGAATCCATAAGGGAGACTCAGTAGTTGTCATGCATTTGGGGAAAATGTCAGCAACTGTTCTTCCTATGTTTATTACAAATCCATCTCAAGAGAATTTAAAGAGATGTGGAAGAGAGGAAAGAGAAATGCACATGTGTCTTTTTTCCAATTTCTCTGCCAAGCTTATGACAATTTGTCATTTGTGTGGGGGGAGGGCAGGGGATGGAATGGGAGAGATCTAAGGCCTCATCCCCTTTATGTATTTTTTTATATCCATAGTCAGGAAAGTTGGACCATTGAGATGTTAGCTCTGCTAACATTTATTGAAAGTTATTTGTTACAAAACATTGACATGTAACATGTCAATGTCATGCCTACCATTGAGCATAAGGCCTGAGTCTTGAAATACATATACATACATCATATGCAATCAATTCTTGTTATTCATGGTAGTTATAGTCTATAGTTCACTTCAGTCGCTCAGTTGTGTCCGACTCTCTGCGACCCCATGAATTGCAGCACGCCAGGCCTCCCTGTCCATCACCAACTCCCGGAGTTCACTCAAACTCATGTCCATCGAGTCCGTGATGCCATCCAGCCATCTCATCCTCTGTCGTCCCCTTCTCCTCTTGCCCCCAATCCCTCCCAGCATCAGAGTCTTTTCCAATGAGTCAGCTCTGCATGAGGTGGCCAAAGTACTGGAGTTTCAGCTTTAGCATCATTCCTTCCAAAGAACACCCAGGACTGATCTCCTTTAGAATGGACTGGTTGGATTGAGTCCATTGCAGTTCAAAGGACTGAGTCCTTGCAGTTCAAAGGACTCTCAAGAGTCTTATCCAACACCATAGTTCAAAAGCATCAATTCTTCGGCGCTCAGCCTTTTTCACAGTCCAACTCTCACATCCATACATGACTACTGGAAAAATCATAGCCTTGACTAGATGGACCTTTGTTGGCAAAGTAATGTCTCTGTTTTTGAATATGCTATCTAGGTTGGTCATAACTTTCCTTCCAAGGAGTGCCTTTTAATTTCATGGCTTCAATCACCATCTGCCGTGATTTTGGAGCCCCCAAAATAAATTCTGACACTGTTTCCACTGTTTCCCCATCTATTTGTCATGAAGTGATGGGATCAGATGCCATGATCTTCGTTTTCTGAATGTTGAGCTTTAAGCCAACTTTTTCACTCTCCACTTTCATCAAGAGGCTTTTTAGTTCCTCTTCACTTTCTGCCATAAGGGTGGTGTCATCTGCCTATCTGAGGTTATTGATATTTCTCCTCTATAAGTTCTCCATAAACACTGAATTAGTGAATACTGAACCATTGCGTCTAGTGGCAATACAGATTTAGGTACCTGTGAGCATCTGTTCACATTTTCATCAACCAATCAATATGTAATCCTCTATGAAATTTTTTTTTTCTGTTTTAGAACGCCTTATTTAATAAATGTTTCTGAGAAGTTACATCCAATATTTCATTGTATTAAAAATACTTCAGTGACATCATTTTTGTATGTTGTTGTTACTGTAGTGCTTTTACTCTTTTCACTCCAACATACACAAACAATACATATATGCAGTACTGTTATACAGTAAACACATAAACACTGTATACTACACTATGTTGTACAGCAGATCATGCAAAGAAAGTTCTAGAAAAAAAGATTCGGAGAAGGCAATGGCACCCCACTCCAGTACTCTTGCCTGGAAAAGCCCATGGATGGAGGAGCCTGGAAGGCTGCAGTCCATGGGGTTGCTGAGGGTCAGATACAACTGAGCGACTTCACTTCCACTTTTCACTTTCGTGCATTGGAGAAGGAAATGGCAACCCACTCCAGTGTTCTTGCCTAGAGAAGCCCAGGGACCGGGGAGCCTGGTGGGCTGCAGTCTATGGGGTCGCACAGAGTCGGACACGACTGAAATAACTTAGCAGTAGCAGAAAAAAAGATGAAACTTAATTAAATATTAACATTAAGTAAGACTCTAATTTTGATAAAACTGCAGGATGTGTGATAGGGCAGTGCACTGAAGTGGGTAAATCTCTTGACCTTGGATTGGCCCAGAACAACCAAAGGAGAGGATGATGCTTTGTTTTGCCTTCTCTTACAGGTCTTAATTGGTGGTTTCTGCTTACTTCTCTGCCAAAGTTTCTTCCACATCTTCCATCATATCATTTGAAGTCTTTTTTATTTATATGCTTGGTAATATGCATTATGTGTTTGATACTGTCCTTTATATTTTCTATAACACGTTTAAGTCTGAAAATTTTCAGGCAGTCTAGCCAAGCATTTTCCCAACAGTTAATGATAGTAGTCTGCTTATTAATTATCCCAGGTTGTGCCAACACAGTGACAGTGCATATACGACAGACAGCCAGTAGTCCATCCTGGTGGTTTCTTTGTTGGTGTTGAGAGTTTTGCTACAAAGCTCCTTTATGTTGTGCTTTTATTATGCCCTGATTTAGTGGTTAGATAACATAGAATTTAGGGGCATGAAAGGAATATCTAGGTTGGAGTGGACATTTTCAACTTCTTCATGGCAATGGATTGGGGCATTATCCAAAATTAATTAAACCTTGGAGGCAAGGTTTTTGCACTGGAAATAGCATTCAGTTTCTTGGATGAGCAGTTGTGGAACAAGTCCCAGAATGTTTCTGCTATCACTCAAACTTTTTTTATTCCACCTACAATGGACTGTCATATGGTTCAGATTTTTCTTTTCAAGTCTGGACATGGGGCTCTTTACAACACTAGGGATTTGTACTTAGTTGCCCTTGGCATTCACACAATAGCATAGTTGTGTGTAATACTTGAATAATTCAAAGTCAGGCTTTGAAAGCCATTTGCATTATATAGGTTCAGTTGCCAAAAGCCTTGTAAGCAAGCCTGTCTCATTAGCACTTAAATCTGTTCTTCTATATAGAATTTATTATTTGTTGACATTTTAGTGATAGCCACTGTGACAGGTGTGAGGTGTTACCACATTGTAGTTTTTATTTGCATTTCTCTAATAACTAGCAGTGAGGTGAAGTGAAAGTTGCTCAGTCGTGTCCGACTCTTTACTACCCCATGGACTATACAGTCCATGGAATTCTCTAGGCCAGAATACTGGAGTGGGTAGCCTTTTCCTTTTCCAGTGGATCTTCCCAACCCAGGGATCAAACCCAGGTCTCCCGCATTGCAAATGGATACTTTACCAGCTGAGCCACAAGGGAAGCCCAATAATTAGCAGTGATGAGCATCTTTTTGTGTTTTGTGCCTGTTTAAAAATTTTTTTTATTGGGGTATAATTGCTTCATCTGTGCCTTGTTTTAAGTGATTGATTTTTCTTTCTCATTTTAGGTTATATTTTCCTGCTTCTGTGTGTCACTGTTTATTTTTAATTGGATGTCAAACATTGTGATTTGGAAATATTTTTGTATTTCTGTAAGTATTTTAGTAGGGACACTGACGTTCTTACCAAAAAAGTTACATAAATTGACAACTCTGGCAATGCCTATGAAAGGTGAAATCCTCAGAAGGGCCAGCAAGATCTCTCTTATTTCTCTGCATTTTGGCATCTGTGGGTCTGTCCTCATACATGTCTCCTAGGTGTTCAAGTGATCACTGTGATCAGCTTTTATTTTTTAATGAAATGAAACTTTATCAAGGCTACCTTATCTGTACAATTACAAATAATAATCTCTATCCTTCCATCTTCTATTTGTGTTGATCTGATATGTGGAAGTATAACTGTAGCACCAAGCCATCAGTTTTGTCTTTAACCAGGTACTACCTGGGAGTCTACATCTGGCCTAGAGGTGTGGGTTAAGGCTCCCCAAAGGGTTTTTTATGTTTGTTTGTTTGTTTAAATATGAATCAGTTTCCACCATGGGAAATCTGTGCAGTTTTACACAGATTCTGAAATCTCTGGTTCTGGGCTCCTGTGGAGAAACTGGAAGACCTTGCAGTACAAGCTGGATGCCTGCAACACTAACTCCTGGAGGTGGAATCTACTCTTCAGTGTACCATAGCCATGCCCAGCATTTGTTCCCTTTTTAATGACCCATCTGTTCCTGGGGCATTGGGAGGGTGCCTGTTTGTTCTTAGGAAATCCAAACCCCTGTTATATCCAGAAAGATATCTTAGGCTCCATTTCCTCCCCTCTCTGTTGTGAATGCTCTCCCAGCTATCCCAAACTAGCTCTACCCAACAGACCTTTCCCTCCCTAAAGCCTGGTCTGTCCAGTTATCAGGACTTTGTTCAGATATTCCTCTCTGCCAGGTATAATCTCCTGAGAATTTTGTTTCTCATAGATTTCCAGGTGATGCTGAAATTGTTGGTCAAGGGGCCATGTATTGTAAACTACTGATTCATTCACTTATTTAAAAATTCAGATATTCCCTGAACATTTCTGATGTCTATGTCTTGAGTCTTATTTTATTGCCTCAATTCCCATATTTACAACCAGGAAATGGGTTGTAATTTTCCATATCAATTATAAAATTTAAACCATTACATAATATAACAAAGGTCAACAAGTGATTGTAGACTTGATTATTTTCTCATATAAATACTAATTATTGAGTATATGAGACTATTATTCTTACAAAGACAACTTTAAAGGAGAAATAAAATTATAAACAATGAAGCAATTCTTTACATATTGAAACCTGCCACTCTTCCAGAAAGTTAGATTTTTCTCAATGTAATCTGTGAGCACTTAGAAACTTTGTGTAATTTCCATTAACTTGTCTACTAGTGGGCCCTAATAGAGATAGGTTAGCTCAGTTCCAAAAGTGTCTCTTTTGGAGATAAAAGCTAGCAGGTATGGTTTGTGGCAGTCTGAAAATCACCCTGAAATATACATGATCTTACATGGGATTTAGATAATTTGCTTAGGATTCTCCTTGTTGCCATACTTCTGTTAGAATCAAAGACGTAGTATCTAATTTCACAAGAATAAGGAAGGCTAACTATGTATTATATATTGGTTTTTTTTCTTCATTTTTTATTGAGGGATATAATACATTTTTATGATTTTTAACCATTTTAAAATATACAATTTAATAGTATTAAGTTCATTCACAAGGTTGTACATCCACTAGCACTATCCATTTCCAGAAGCTTTTCATCATCCCAAACAATAACTCTATCAATTAAACAGTAACTCCCACCTTGCCCTAAGTCCTTAGTAACCTATATTCTACTTTATTTCTCTATGATTTTGCCTATTCTAGGTATCTCATATAAATGGAATCATACAATATTTGCCTTTTTTGTGTATGGCTTAATCTCACTTAGCATAATGTATCCAAGGTGCATCTATTGTAGCCTGTTTAGAATTCCATTACTTTTAAGGTTGAAAAATATTTCATTATATGTACATGCCATATTTTGCTTATTCATTCATCTACTAATGAAAATTTGGGTAGTGTTTTGCCTTTATGGCTATTGCAAATAATACTGGTATAAACATCTGTGAACAATTATCTGAATCCTTAGCAACTGAGTCCCTGCTTTCAAGTATTTAGAATATATATTTGAAATTGACAGAAAATATTCTATATATAACTTTTTGAGGAACTACCATACTTTTTCCCACAATGGTTATACCATTTTACATTCCCATAAGCAATGCAATGGGTTTCAATTTCTCCACAACCTCACCAACACTTGTTTGCCTCCCGCATCCTTTTTTCTACTATAGCCATCCTGGTAGTGGTTTTGCATTCAGTCTTAGCCAAAAAGTCAAGAAGCAATTCATTATGGGTTTGATTTGCGCTTCCCTAGTGACTAATTCGGCGGAGAAGGCAATGGCACCCCAATCCAATACTGTTGCCTGGAAAATCCCATGGACCAAGGAGCCTGGTGGGCTGCAGTCCATGGGGTCGCTAAGAGTTGGACATGACTGAACGACTTCACTTTGACTTTTCACTTTTATGCACTGGAGAAGGAAATGACAACCCACTCCAGTGTTCTTGCCTGGAGAATCCAAGGGACGGGGGAGCCTGGTGGGCTGCCGTCTGTGGGGTCGCACAGAGTCGAACACGACTGAAGCGACTTAGCAGCAGCAGCAGCAATGACTAATTATGCCAATAATTTTTCCATGGTTAGTCGTTTATATATATATTTTGGAGAAGTGTCTATTGCTAGTATTCTGAGTATGTCTGCATCCATATTCACAAGGGATATTGGTCTATAGTTTTTTGTTTCTGTTTATTTCCTTGTAGTGTCTTTGTTGGATTTTGGTGTCAGGGCAATTCTGGCATCATAGAATGAGGTAGTAGTTCCTCTCCTGCAGTTTATTCAAAGATTGTCTTTTCCCCTTGAATGGTCTTATCATCTGTGTTGAAAATTGACTGTATATATGAGGATTTATTTCCGGGCTGTCTCTTCTATTTCTTTGGTCTGTATGTCTGTCCTATGTTAGTGCCATACTGTTATTTTTTTTTTTTTTTTCATGTGTACTGAGTTATCACTTCTTTTTATTTATTTATTTTTGGTTCCTCTGGGTCTTCATTGCTGTGCATGGGCTTTCTCTAGTTGTGGTGAGTGGGGGCTACTCTTCATTGCTTTGCACAGGCTTCTCATTGTGGTGATTTCTCTTGTTGTGAAGCACAGGCTCTAGGGCATGCAGGTCTAACTCACGTGTGGCGCCCGTGAGTTCAGTAACTGTGGCTTGTGGGCTGTAGAGTGTGGGCTCAGTAGTTGTGGTTGCAGGGGCTTAGTTTCTCTGTGTCATGTGGAATCTTCCCAGACCAGGGATCCAACCAGTGTCCCCTGCATTGACAGGCAGATTTCCTATCCACTGTACCACCAGGGAATTCTGTTAAGTTTTGAAGTTTTTATTTCTTTAATATAAATTTATTTAATTGGAGGCTAATTACTTTACAATATTGTATTGGTTTTGCCATACATCAACATGAATTTGCCACGGGTATACACGTTTTTAAATGATTGTTTTTAGTTATTTGGGTCCCTTTGAAATTCCATATGAATTTGAGAATTCTTTCCCATTTCTGCAAAAATGGGCTTTTGCTAAAAATTGCATTACATCTGTGTTATCTCTTGGGTAATATTGATATCTTAACAATGTTAAGACTTCCTATTTTATTTTGAACATGAGACATCTTTCCATTTATTTAGGTCTTTATTTTCATTCAACTATTTTTTTTTTCCAGCATTCAAATCTTTCACCTTCTTGGTTAGAGTTATTACTAAGTATCTTATTCTTGTAGATATGGTTGTAAAATACAAGGAGCTTCCTAATTTTCTTTTGGGATTGTTCATTGCTGTTCTATAGATACACTAATGATTCTGGGGTGTTAGTTTTCCCTGCAACTTTGTTGAATTCATTTATTAGCTTTATTAGTCATTGTGAATTCTTTGGGATTTTGAATGTATAGGATCATGTCATCTGCAAAAAAAAAAAAGAGAGAGAGATCATTTTACAACTTCCTTTCCACTTTAGATGACTTTTTTCCCCCCTTGTCTTATAGCTCTGGGTAGAACTTCAATTACAATGCTTAATAGCAACTGTGAAAGCAGGTCTCCTTCCTTGTTTTTCTGGTCTTAGGGGGAAGCTTTCAGTCTTTCACCTTTGAGAATGATTTTAGCTATAGGTTTTTCACAAATATCATGTTGAGGAAATTTTCCTCTATTTTGAGTTTTCTGAGCATTTTCATCACGAAAGGTTATTGGGTTTTCCAGATGTCTTATCTACATAAATCATGATGAGTAAGTGGGGTTTTTCCATTCATTTTATTAATGGGAAGGATTACACTGATTAATTTTCTTATGTTGAACCACCCTTGCATTGCTGAAGTAAATTCCATTTGCTCATGGTGAGTAAATCTTTTAAAATGCTGTTGGGTTTAATTTGCTAATATTTTGTTGAGAATTTTTGCATCTGTATTCATAAAGGATATTCATCTGTAATTATCTTTCCCTGTGATGTCTTTATCTGTCTTTGGTATCAGAACAATACTGGCCTCATAGAACAAGTTAAGGAGGGTTTCCCTTCTTCAGTTTTTTTTTTTTTTTTTTTTTTTTTAAGTTTGAGAAGGACTGGTGTTAATTCTTCATTTAAAGCTTGGTAGAATTCACTGGTGTAGTAGTCTGGTTCAAAGCTTTCTTTGTCAGGATGTTTTTGATTATGATTCAATCTCTACTTCTTATAGGTCTGTGGAAATATTGTATTTCTTCTTGAGTCAGTTTAGTTTCTTTTCCAAGGAATTTTTCCATTTTTTCTTATTTATCTAATATGTTGATATATAATTGTTCATATTTTGTCCTATAATTCTTTTTTATCTCTGTAAGTTTGGTGCTAATATCTCCATTTTCTTTTCTGATTTTAGTTATTTGTATTTTCTCTTTGTCAGTCTTGGTAAAGGTTTATAAATTTTGTTGAACTTTTCAAAGAGCCAACATTTGGTTTTGTTGATTTTCTCTTTGTTTTTCTACTTTCTATTTGGCTTATCTCCACCCTATTTTTTGTTATTTTCTTCCTTCTGTAGCTTTTGGTTTCAGTTCAGTTCAGTTCAGTCACTCAGTCGTGTCCGACTCTTTGCAACCCCATGAATTGCAGCATGCCAGGCCTCCCTGTCCATCCCCAACTCCCAGAGTTCACTGAAACTTATGTCCATCGAGTAGGTGATGTCATCCAGCCATCTCATCCTCTGTCGTCCCCTTCTCCTCCTGCCCCCAATCCCTCCCAGAATCAGAATCTTTTCCAATGAGTCAACTCTTTGCATGAGGTAGCCAAAGTTTGTCTTTTTTATAGTTCCTGAAAGAAGTTAGGTTATTGATTTTTGATTGCTTTTTTATGTAGGTGATTATTGCTACAAATTTCCCTCCTAGCTCTGTTTTTGCTCTGTACCTTAAATGTTGGTATGTTGTTTTCATTTTCATTAGTCTTTAAGTATTTTCTGATTTAATTTCTGGTTTCTTCTTTGACCCAGGGATTGTTGTCTTAGTCTACTCAAACTGCTGTACAAAATACAAAAGACTGGGTAGCTTATAAGCAAATTTATTTTTCATAGTTCTTGAGGCTGAAAGCCTGAGATCAGGGTACCTGGACTGTTAGCCTCTCTTTCTGGTTGCAGACTTCTCAATAGTCCTCTAGTGGCAAAATGGGCTAGAGAGTTGTTGTTTAGTCGCTGCATTGTTGCAGCACACCAAGCTTCCCTGTCTTTCACTAACACCTGGAGTTTGCTCAAATTTATGTCCATTGAGTTGGTGATGCCACCCAATCATCTCATTTTCTGCTGCCCCCTTCTTTTCCTGGCTTCAATCTTTTGCAGCATCTGGGTCTTTTCTAGTGAGTCAGTTCTATGCATCAGGTGGCCAAAGAATTGGAACTTCAGCTTCAGCATCAGTCCTTCCAATGAATATTTTGGTTGATTTCCTTTAGGACTGACTGATTTGACATCCTTGCTAACCAAGGGGCTCTCAAGAGTCTTTTCCAGCACCCCAGTTTGAAAGTATTAATTCTTTAGTGCTCAGCCTTCTGTATGGTCCAACTCTTACATCCATACATGACTACTAGAAAAACCATGGCTTTGATTATACGGACCTTTGTTGGCAAAGTAACATCTTTGCTTTTTAATACTCTATGTTTGTCATAGCTTATCTTCCAAGGAGCAAACATTTTTTAATTTC
Organism: Tragelaphus eurycerus; assembly: GCA_935064755.1. NCBI lineage: Eukaryota > Metazoa > Chordata > Mammalia > Artiodactyla > Bovidae > Tragelaphus > Tragelaphus eurycerus. The sequence goes on from CAKXYN010000020.1 coordinate 12,198,557, forward strand.
ATGGCTGCAGTCACCATCCGCAGTGATTTTGCAGTCTAAGAAAATAAAGTCTGTCACTGTTTCCATTGTTTCCCTATCTATTTGTCATGGAGTGATGGGACCGGATGCCATGATCTTAGTTTTTTGAATGTTGAGTTTTAAGCCAGCTTTTTCTCTCTCCTCTTTCATTTTCACTGGGCTTCTGTGGTGGCTCAGACAATAAAGAATTTGTCTGCAATGCAGGAAGCCCAGGTTCGATCCCTGGGTTGGGAAGATCCCCTGGAGAAGGAAACGGCAACGCACTCCAGTATTCTTGCCTGGAACATTCCATGGACAGAGGATTCTGGTGGAGTACAGTCCATGGGGTTGCAAAGAGTTGGACACGACTGGGTGACTAACACACTTCACTTTCATTAAGAGGCTCTTTAGTTCCTCTTCACTTTCTGCCATTAGAGTGGTGTCGTCTGCATATCTGAGGTTATTGATATTTCTCCCAGCAATCTTGATTCTAGCTTGTGTTTCATCCAGCCCAGCATTTCACATGATGTACTCTGTATATAAGTTAAATAAGTAGAGTGACAATATGCAGCCTTGAAATACACCTTTCCCAATTTTCAGTGAGTTTGTTGTTGCTTCTGATTGTTGCTTCTTGACCTGTGTACAGATTTCTCAGGAGGCAGGTAAGGTGGTCTGGTATTCCTGTCTCTTAAAGAATTTTCTTCAGTCTGTTGTGACCTACACAGTCACAACAAACTGAATGAAGCAGAAGTAGATGTTTTTCTGGAATTTTCTTGCTTTTTCTATGATGCAACAGATGTTGGCAATTTGATCTCTGGTTCCTCTGCCTTTTCTAAATCCAGCTTGTACATCTGGAAGTTCTTGGTTCATATACCATTGAAGCGTAGCTTGAAGGATTTTGAGCATTGCCTTGCTAGCATGTGAAATGAGTGCAATTGTGTGGTAAGTTTGAATATTCTTTGGCATTGCCCTTATTTGGATTGGAATGAAGAAACCTTTTCCAGTCCTGTGGCCACTGATGACTTTTCCAAATTTGCTGGCATATTGAGTGCAGCACTTTCACAGCATCATCTTTTAGGATTTGAAATAGCTCAGCTGGAATTCCATCACCTCCACTAGCCTTGTTCTTAGTGATGCTTCCTAAGGCCCACTTGACTTCACACTCCATGATGTCTGCCTCTAGGTGAGTGATCACACCATCATAGTTATCTGGGTCATTAAGACCTTTTTTTGTACAGTTATTTGGTGTACTTTTGCCACCTCTACTTAATATCTTCTGTAAGATCTCATTTATAAGAGAACTAATCCGATTCATGAGGGTTCCACCCCTCTGATCTAAGCACCTCCCCAAAGCCCCACCTCCTAATACCATCCAGTTGGCTAGTAGGATTTCATCATACGAATTTTCAGGACATAGCAGTTGTTTAAGAGTGTGCACTTTAATTTCCATGTATTTGTGGTTTTTCCAGTTTTCCTTATTCACTTCTAATTTCATCCTATTGCAGTCACTTAAGTTACTTTGTGTGATGATACAATAATTTAGGGAGAATGTTTCATGTTCGCTTGAGAAGAATGTATATTTTGCAGTTTTCAGGTAGAGTGTCATTTCTCTCTTAGATTTTTTAAATTGACTTGTTCAAGTCCTCTGTTTCTTTACTTATCTTCTGTGTGGTTGATCTATACATTACTGAAAGTAGGGTATTGAAATCTCCCACTCTCTGTCTTTTGACTGGTGAGTTTAATCCATTTACATTTAATTACTGGATTGGAGGAACTTCTGTCAATTTGCTTATCATTTTCAAATGCCTTATAACTTCCGTTACCCCTCATTTTCTTCATTATTGTCTGAGGAATTGTCAGACACTACAGTGAACTTTGTAAGGTAGACCTTAGTCTCTCTGGCTGGAATATATTGGAGACATTCGAGGCTGAATGAATCAAAGGGAATACTTGGATAAGGGAATATTTTTTGTTCAGAGAGGCATAAGAAAATCTGTGTGATTGCCAAAAGAATTTTGGTCTTCTGAGACACAATACTGCCTAGGAGGTAACTGCATGCCTTTCACTAGATCTTCAAATTCAGCCTATGTTCCTGAGATGTGTGACTCTGGGATATTTGCTAATACTGCCTGAGTCTCAGGTTGCTGACTGTGTCATAAAAATGATTATAATATTTACATAATAGTCTGTGGGAGGATTAATAAAAGTAAGAAAAACACACTGAATGACTTACATGTGCCAAGCACTCCACTGTTTGCTTTATGCATAAATTCTCAAAACCATCTGATAAAATGCAAACTATTTCTGTTCTGGTGCAGAAGTCAAAACTTGAGAAGTAAATTTCCTTAGATTAATGGAAAGCAAGTGCCAGTATCAATAGGCTGATTCAAACTTGGGAATTTGGGTCCAGAACTGGGAAGTTTAATTGCTTGAATGCTGCAAAGTCCTTAGCATACAGTGCAGGTATACAGTGTGCTATACATAGCCATGAAACTAACCACTGCTGAAAACAATGTTGTTTGTTGCCAGTATATTTTTTTCCTGGTTAATCTCTAATGCCAGAGCTTACTTTCTGTGTCTCTCAAGCCACCCAACTTTGTCATTGTCTTTCCTCAGTGAAATCAGAGACATTTCTTTTTTCTAACATAATTGCATCCTGTTTAAAAGACAGTGTGTGACTCTAATTTGGTGTCAAACACAAAGTTAGCCTCCCACAAAGTGCTGTGACATGTGCCTTAGTTCTTTCAGGATCTTTATGAATGACTGCACAAGTGTCTCTAGCAACATCTGACAAGCCCAAGGTTATTGAAGCTACTCTCACTTCCCAGGCATCAGTGATCTTCAATAACATGGAAGGTCCATCTAGTCAAAGCTATGGTTTTTCCACTAGTCGTGTATGGATGTGACAAGTGGACCATAAAGCTGAGCACCAAAGAATTGATGCTTTTGAACTGTAGTGTTGGAGAAGACTCTTGAGAGTCCCTTGGACTACAAGGAGATCAAACCTGACCATCCTAAAGGAAATCAGTCCAAAATATCCACTGGAAGGACTGATGCTGAAGCTGAATCTCCAATACTTTGGCCACCTGATGCAAAGAATTGACTCATTGGAAAAGACCGTGGTGCTGGGCAAGACTGAAGGCAGGAGAAGGGGATGACAGAGGATGGCATCACTGACTCAATGGACATGAGTTTGAGCAAGTTCCAGAAGTTGGTGATGGACAAGAAAGCCTAGTGTGTTGCAGTCTATGGGGGTCACAGTCAGACATGACTGAGCTGAACTGAACTGAACTGAACCTTCATTCAGGAACAGTGAGGGCAGTTGCACTCAACCCAGAGGACCTTGTACTGAGAGGTCATGCTCAAGTCCTTTAGGCTTCTGATAACTGGGTAAAGCCTTACTCTCCTCCATACAGGGATCTGAAGACTCTTTCATTCTGCTCTTTCTCCAAAACACATGTGTAGTATACCCTCCCACCTACCTGTAGCCATGCTGTGTTCTTGTCTCCTCAGGGTATTTTGGATAATAAATATATTCTCCTGCAAGATAAAGGAAGATTTGTTGGAAGGAAATGGGAGTGCCTTGCAAAAGCCACCAAAAGGTGAATCAATAAGTTAAATGACAAGTGATTACAAAAACCCACTAGATGTGACATTTGAGACCAGAATAATGCAGTCATGCGAAGAAAATGATGAAATAGCTAATATTTATTTAAATGCTTTGAGGTACCAAGCATTTTATACCAATTAACCTACTTAATCTTCATCATAATCCTGAGATATCATTTTACAGAGAAAATAATTTTACAGATGGTACAGCAAGGTAAAATTTCCAAGGTTGTACAAAGTCAGTATACACACAATATACCCAGGTAACATGACTCCAGAGCCTATGCTCTTCATACACACACAGTTGAGCTCTTAAATTGTATGGAACACGTCTTATTTACCTTGACTGCAGTAGATGCTCAAGAAATGGTTGAGTAAGACTGAGCATGATTCTCCACTAGTGATATTATAACATCAGTACCATCTCAGCTCAAATCTTATTATAACAAGGTATATACTCTTATTGCTTTCTTAAAACCTTTGCTATATTTAAGTCTCTGGCTTTCTTTTCCTTGTTCAGTATCACTGTGAAGGCACTTTAAGAATTGAAAAATATTATGATATGTATGCTCATGCTTTTTAAATGAAAAAGTATGAGTATCTGGATGAATCTTATAACAAAGTAACAAGATGGCATGAACCTGTATGTAGTGAAAGCAAATAAAATCTGGGAGATTAAATGACTGGTTCATCTTTTTGGCATCAGTGCTTGGGAGAATAGAGGGCAGAGTATGGGATAGACAAAAAGCTACTGCCACTATCTTACAACTAAATATACATGTAGGGGCCAGTCTATCCATAATTATAAATGTTCTTATCCTTGTTTGATACCATCCTGTGCTCCTTTAATTATAAAACTCTCAAAGATCCTTCAACATTCCATAGAATGTCAAAATAAATCTTATTAACTAAGTCAGAGGAAATATAAATCTCTGCTTAATATTAAAAATCCCATTCCAAACCCACTATGTCTGCTGAGAATTGATACGGAATGTGCCTTTACCTATTGGCTTTCCATTAAAGTAGCACATACCAGAGTAGGAGAGTATTTAAAGTTGAAAACCCTATCATTCATCCCAAACCAGAATTGTATCAATGGTATATTCTTTCTTAAAATAATATACTTACAACTATCAAATGCCATACAGAATAAAACCAGAAACATAAACTGCATTTAAATACCGTTTACTTCCAACAGTGTCCATAAAATCCCACTGATCTATATAACCTCTCCAGTCACAAGAAATTGTAGAGCCAGCAAGTCTATTCCATTTAGAATATTTGAAGCCACCCCGCTTAGAAACTATATTTATCTGTCAAGCTTCAGTGTAAAAAACAAAAATGCTCTTAAATATTTCCAGAAGCTATGATGTAGGATACTAAAAAATTGGTGAGCAGGCTGCAGAAGTTGTGGGAATGGCTCTGGATTATTCAATTCCAACCCTCCATAACAATGATCAAGGGATGGGGAAATGACTGAGGCTTTATTAGTATTGCTGCCAGCAGTAATAATACCTAAGTCACAAAACTAGAAACTAGACACTACATAATGGATTTCAGCTGTATCAAACATGATAGAACTTGCTGGTCTGCTTTGCCTAGAATGATCCTTGAGAGCATATGTGCCTTACCTACAGTTGTCCTTTATCTGCAAGGGACAGGCTCCAGGACCAACATACTCCCTCACCTCCAGATACCAAAACCTGTAGGTGCTCCAGGTCCCTTAAATAAAATGGCATAGTTGCTATAACCTAGGCACATCCTCCTGTATACTTTTAAATCACCACCTAATATGATGTATTCCCTGAGCCACTACAAAAGCCAATACAATGTAAATAGTTGTAAACGTAATGAGAATGATATGTAAATAATTGGCTACAGCTGGTAAGTCCAAGTTTTCTTTTTAGATGAAAACTTCAAAAAACACTTCCAACTGTGAGTGGTTGAATCTACAGATGCAGAATCTGCAGTTATAGATGGTCACTGTAATTAGGACTCATCCTTTAGGATTTGGACTAAAAAGCACATCCACTCTGCTCTAATCCCTCACTGTATGTAATTTCTTGGGTTCTCACAGCACTTGTAAAAATTAAAATGCATCATTTAAGTCAAAAGGAAATGGACTGTATATTAACCTCACCAAAACAGTCACATTCTTAGTACAGAGATCAGGCCACTTTTTTCTAGGTTTGCTGGTCTTCCACCGAAGGCTATACAGGAAAGCTGATCCTCATACGTCAAGAGGAAAATACTGGAAAACTCTTAAGAAATATCAGTGTCAAAGGAGTTCAACATATTAAAAAAACACTTTATTAGAGATGAAAACTTTTATTCATACCACTTTTTACTTCTATTGCAATCTCATTTATTACATTTACTGGATTCACTGAGTGACTATATATCTTCACATGCCCATTAGCTAAGTTTTATGTAGGACTTGGAGTAAAATGCATGCTGCTACTTTATGATATGCATGTTGATTTATGCTTGTTTGCTCTCCTGTAGAACTCTTTACAAATTAGCATCATTGCAAAGAAAGACTTACACATACTTCCTACATCCTTCAGGTGGTTCTAGCATTAATCTTCGGATGCCTGCAAGCTTAGTGAACGAACTTTGCTACATTCCTTACATAAACTTTCTCTTCAGTGTGAGTTCTCTGATGTAGAGAATGAGGGATGTATTTTAATTGAAGGACTTCCCACAATTTCTATATTTGTATTGCTTCTCTCCTGTATGTGTGTAATTCTTAAGAGATTCATGTTTGCCTAATGTCTTTCCCAACTTGTTACATGTAAAGGGTTTTTCTCCAGTGTGGATTTACTTATGTCAACTAAGGGATTAATGCTGGCTAAAGTCTTTCCCACACTTATTGCCATCATAGTCTCTCTACAGTGTGAATTGTGATAAACAATAAGGCTTATATCATTGCTAGAGACCGTCCCATATTCATTACATTTTCTCCAGTATAGATTTTCTGATTTTGAATCCAGGAAGATCTACAGCTACAGTATAGTATGATGAACACTGCCTTTATGCAGTTTCTCTATTATGTGATCTTTCATACACACAGTGACTCATATGGCCTAAAGACTTTTCCACACTTATTGTACTACTGGGTTTCTCTCCATTATGTACTCGCTGATGGGCAGTAAGATTTGACCCTTTGCTAAATGCCTTCCCACATTCATTACATTTATATGGCTTTTCTCCAGTATGAATTCTCTGATGTACAGTAAGGTTTGAACTACAGCTGAAGGTCTTCCCACATTTAATGCATTCATAGGGTTTCTCTCCAGTATGAATTCTGTGATGCTGAAACAGAGATGACCTGTGACTGAAGGCTTTCCCACATATACTGCATTCATAAGGTTTCAATCTAGTGTGGTTTCTCAAATGCATATTCAATGATTCAGGTTGGTTAAAGGATTTCCCACATTTTTGACATTCAAAGGGCTTTTCTTCAGTATGAATACTCTGATGCTGAATAAGAAATGAGAGGCTGCTAAAGACTTTCAGACATTTGTTACATTCAAATTGTTTCTCAATAGCATGAATTCTTTGATGTCGAGTAAGGTGTGAGCTACAGCAAAAGGCTTTTCCACATTCTCTACATTCATAAGGTTTCTCTCCAGTATGAATTTTCTGATGGTGAATGAGAGATGACCTGTGAATGAATGCCTTCCCACATATTCGACATTCATAGAGTTTTTCTTGAGTATGAATTCTCAGATGTTCAATGAGATGTGAAACACGACTAAATGCCTTTCCACAGTTCATACATTCGTATGGTTTCTCTCCAGTGTGAGTGCTTTGATGATTAGTAAGTGATGAGACATGGCTAAAGGCTTTTCCACATTCAATACATTTGTAAGGTTTCTCTCCACTGTGGCTTATTTGATGTCGAGTAAGGGATGAGCCATGGCTAAAAGTCTTCCCACATTCATGACATTCATAGGGTTTCTCTCCTGTATGAATTCTCCAGTGCCGATTAAGGATTGATTGTTTGCCAAAGGCTTTCCCACATTCACTGCATCTATAGATTTTCTCTTTATTCAAAGTCTGGTGAAGGGTAAGAGATTTGCTTTGGCTGAATGCTGCTACACTTTCATTAGAATTCACAAGTTTCTTTCCATTATTGATATTCTCATTTTTTATAACTGAATTTGTTGGTAAACTCTTCTTAAGTATATCACATTTAAGTGACTTCCCTTCAGCAGAAATTCTCTGTGGTTCAGAAAAAATAGACTTTAAATGGAAGATGCTTTTAAATGCATTACATTTGTAAACACTTTCCCCAATGGGACTTTCTCTAAAGGTGAGGGTCACTGGTCTGAAATGCTCTACTTGATTTTCATACTTCCCCTCCAACTTTTTGATATAATACAAGTCCTTGTTAAAATTTGAAAACTCATGATTTTGTTGTATAGTTTTTTCCTTTAATACCATTTGGGGTAAATCTTCATCATAAATATCCTCCTTCATTGATAATTCTTTGTTTTCCCATCTTGATTTACAATCTGTAATATATCAAAAGAGCAAAACACTGCTTTATCTGAACTTCTTGAAAGGAAACTTCTATGTTAGAAACAGGAGAATTGGATAAAAAATAAAGTCATTCTCCCCAGTGCCAAGAAAACACATAGCTCTGACAACTCTCATATATTCAATGATTTCTGAACAAAGTTAAAATGGAGCACAGAGAATACAAACAGCCCACAGAGGCAGGAACAGAATGTAATAAGGGAAATGAATTAATACATAGACAATCTGAGGGGAAAAAAAAATGAAACTATCAAAAATAAAATGCAAAAGGCATTCTGGATCCCAAGCCAACATTTTGTGTCTATACTTATATGAACGACTACATTTTATCTCAGCCTTGGTTCTCCAAACTTTGATCAATCTCAATTTGCTGTCAGATTAGTATGCTTAATATGGAGAATGTACAGCACTGCACTAAATAGCTACAATGACTACAAAATAATGTAAATACTCTTTATGGCTCAGAAAGATTTAAGCTTTGTGAGTTTAGGTAGGATCTGTGTGAACTCATAATATTTATTGACAGAAAATACTATTGTTAGAAACCTTCTTATATATCCCTTACTTCCTTTAGCATTTATGTTCACTCTTGATCTTTGAAGTTCTGCCTCAGGGGTAAAGTGGTTTTCCATTTAGTTGACAGCTTTTTTGGCCTAAAACCATTTGTATATTTTTCCTTACATGGACATATAAAAGAATAATTTGCCTTATTTCACTTCAAATAAATAACAATTTGGATTATAATAATGGCAAAACCCTCCATTTTTGATCAGATGAGTAATACAGGAAGATAATAATTTAGGATAGAGGAATTGTCATTTAGAAGTCTAAGCATCCCTCAATTTTGTTACATCTGGAATCTCTGATAACAGTATCCCTAAAATATACTAAAATGCCTCTATACTTTACACAAGCATCTTTAAACAAAGATCTTTGTTTCCTGATTCACCACGACTTACCTGGAAATGTATCTTTTGACGACAGCTTTTCCTCTACCATCCAAGGTTCTTTGCCATCCTCTAGTAAAGCAATCACATATGGCTTAGGTATGGAAAGACCTGCTTGCAGGAAAAATATTAGGAAAAAACACTGTTTAAGTTGTGGTCTTCATGGAGAGACCATCACCATAAAATGGACCAAAGAAAGATCTGAAGGATGTTCACTGAAATGGGATGATAAGCTTCTGGCAGGACACAACAAAACTATACATGTCCTTAGGACTGTGAAACAAAAATTCAGCCATTTACTAAAGAGGATCTCTAGCAATTCACAGTGGCAGATGGGAGATCTCCATTGAGGGGAGGAAAAGATATGCTTACCTAGGGATACCAGGTTCTCATAATTCTGGACCATCACATCCTTGTATAAATCCCTCTGAGTAGAATTGAGCCATCTCCACTCTTCATGAGAGAAGTCTATGGCCACATCACTAAATGTCACCTGAAATAGCAAACACGTTTAGGCTCAACCATAGCCCAGGCCTCTTCTGTCACTGATTAAAGGGTAAAATTACCCTGGTGTGGAAGAAAGGGAAAAAGATTCCAGCAGTTGTCACAATAATCAAGAATCTGATCTAAGTAATAATTGGATAACTATGTGCTTGGAGCTTCAAGACCTAGATAATCATGATGATGTGATCACTGACCTAGAGCCAGACATCTTGGAATGTGAAGTCAAATGGGCCTTAGAAAGCATCACTACGAACAAAGCTAGTGGAGGTGATGGAATTCCAGTGGAGCTATTCCAAGTCCTGAATGATGATGCTGTGAAAGTGCTACACTCAATATGCCAGCAAATTTGGAAAACTCAGCAGTGGCCACAAGATTGGAAAAGGTCAGTTTTCATCCCAATCCCAAAGAAAGGCAATGCCAAGGAGTGCTCAAACTACCGCACAATTGCACTCATCTCACACGCTAGTAAAGTAATGCTCAAAATTCTCCAAGCCAGGCTTCAGCAATATGTGAACCGTGAACTTCCTGATGTTCAAGCTGGTTTTAGAAAAGGCAGAGGAACCAGAGATCAAATTGCCAACATCCGCTGGATCATGGAAAAAGCAAGAGAGTTCCAGAAAAACATCTATTTCTGCTTTATTGCCTATGCCAAAGCCTTTGACTGTGTGGATCACAATAAACTATGGAAAGTTCTGAAAGAGATGGGAATACCAGACCACCTGATCTGCCTCTTAAGAAATCTGTATGCAGGTCAGGAAGCAACAGTTAGAACTGGTCATGGAACAACAGACTGGTTCCAAATAGGAAAAGGAGTACGTCAAGGCTGCATATTGTCACCATGTTTATTTAACTTATATGCAGAGTACATCATGAGAAATGCTGGACTGGAAGAAACAGAAGTTGGAATCAAGATTGCCGGGAGAAATATCAATAACCTCAGATATGCAGATGACACCACTCTTATGGCAGAAAGTGAGGAGGGGCTAAAAAGCCTCTTGATGAAAGTGAAAGTGGAGAGTGAAAAGGTTGGCTTAAAGCTCAACATTCAGAAAACGAAGATCATGGCATCTGGTCCCATCATTTCATGGGAAATAGATGGGGAAACAGTGGAAACCGTGTCAGACTTTGTTTTTCTGGGCTCCAAAATCACTGCAGATGGTGACTGCAGCCATGAAATTAAAAGACGCTTGCTCCTTGGAAGGAAAGTTATGACCAACCTAGATAGCATATTCAAAAGCAGAGACATTACTTTACCAACAAAGGTTCGCCTAGTCAAGGCTATGGTCTTTCCTGTGGTCATGTATGGATGTGAGAGTTGGACTGTGAAGAAGGCTGAGCGCCGAAGAATTGATGCTTTTGAACTGTGGTGTTGGAGAAGACTCTTGAGAGTCCCTTGGACTGCAAGAAGATCCAACCAGTCCATTCTGAAGGAGATCAATCCTGGAATTTCTTTAGAAGGAATGATGCTAAAGCTGAAACTCCAATATTTTGGCCACCTCATGTGAAGAGTTGACTCATTGGAGAAGACTCTGATGCTGGGAGGGATTGAGGGCAGGAGGAGAAGGGGACGACAGAGGATGAGATGGCTGGATGGCATCACTGACTCGATGGATGCGAGTCTGAGTGACCTCCGGGAGCTGGTGATGGACAGGGAGGCCTGGCGTGCTGCGGTTCATGGGGTCGCAAAGAGTCGGACACGACTGAGCGACTGATCTGATCTGATGTGCTTGGAACTGTTATACAATAAGGGTAAGAGACAAATACAAGAACTCTGCTTCAGGAGAGTAGGGAACAGAATTATAAAATTTTTAAAATTCAGCATTCAACATTTGACAGCATTTAGTCAAGTGCTTAGTTTTGTTTTTCATAGCTTATGTGCCAAGTAATAAAACATGAATTAAGTTTAAAAAAAGAATCCAATACGCTCAAAAAAAGACATCTTTATATTAAAGATAAACACATAATCATATATATAACCACTTTATAAACAAAAAGCAAAAATATTTATGGTATATAATTAACCCTTATAATCTATAATTAAAATAATTTGAGACTCCTGGGCAAAAGGACTGAAGGATGGTTTCATGCCTTTTGGTAGTCCCTGAATAGAACCTTAAAGGAAGAGCAAAGAAAAAATAAAACACATCCTAAGGAAAATATCCTACGAAAACACATTTCTTCCCAACAGTACTCATTCATGGTATTATTTAAAGTGGAAAAATTTTAGAAAAAGTTTAAATGTTCAATCATAACTTACTGGCTAGTCAAATTAAAATATGTGAAAAAACATATATACATTTGTTGTTGTTTAGCTCCTAAGTTATGTCCAACCCTTTTGTGACTCCCATGGACTGCAGCCCCCCAGGCTTCTCTGTCCAAGGGCTTTCCTTTTTTTTTTCCTGTCCAAGGCAAGAATATGGAGCTGGTTGAATTTCCTTCAGTGCATTTAAAATGTCATTATTACTACCTTTCATTGGTGAAACAGACATTGTTTGGCTACTGTAAAGTTTTCATTCCAACGATAGATTCAATACTATATTACTTCATTTGGATGTTTTACACGTGTGTTAACCAGTGATATTGGTCTTTGGTTTTAAAGAGAGAATTTACCTTTGTCTGGTGTTGGGGAAATTAAAAATCAATCAAATCTACCAAGCTGAAAAATTCTCTCTATAGTGTAAAAAGAGAACAGTTTTATTACTGAGAAAGCATTAAATCAGACTGTAATGTACTTCATAATAATAATAGCTAATAATTAATGAGACTGCAAGGACAGAAAGACATCTCACCCTTTTATAAAGTCAGTCAGATATAATCCATTACAGGGTCGCACAGAGTCGGACATGACTCATGCTAAAGAGACTTAGCATGCATGCACAAGGGCCTCGGAGACATCACTTTGCAATTACATGTGAATTTAGGATGAACTATTGCAACACATAATTCATCCTAAATTCACCTCGTAATTGGGGTAGTCCTCTGTGTTAGGTGCCTTTACTCCAAAGAAAAAAATTAAAACTCATTATCTTTATGACAAGCAGGTAGTTAGAACCCGGAGCCAGAAGTCTAGGCTAAATTCCCACACAGATAGGGAGACAGAAGTGCATCTTCCTTCATGTTTTCATTTCAAAGGGATGTCTCCAAGGCCCTTGCACAGGCATGCTAAGTCACTTCAGTCGTGTTCAACTCTGTGCAACCCTACGGACCATAGCCTGCCAGGTTCCTCTGTCCATGGGATTCTCCAGGCAAGAATACTGGAGTGGGTTGCCATGGCCTCCTCCCAGGGGATTTTCCCAACTCAGGAATCGAACCCACATCTCTTATGTCTCCTGCATTGGCAGGCAGGTTGTTTACCACTAGTGCCACCAATGCCCTTAAGAAAGACTTTAATGCACTGTAAAATTGGCAGAGGCTTATTTAGTTTTGAAAAGATTTATAAACATCTCAAAGGGACAGGGGAAAGGATATAGAGTTACATATTTTTCTCAAGGAAACACTCTTAAGAAAAGGAAAGGGGAGAAGGTCTCCCTTTGGCACCAGGGAAAATTATTTTTCCCGTCTGTATTTGCTCTTAGCTAGGCATGAGTGTTATACTATCCTTATCACGTGAACTGAGAAAATGTCCATCTTTTCCTGTTTTCCAGTGATCTTTAAAATGATCAGCTTTTACAAATCTCACCTGATAAGCCAAACTGAAAAGTCAACACTATATTAAATGAATAAAACACCATGTTTTTGGAAGCAACCTAGATGTCCATCAGCATATGAATGGATAAGAAAGATGTGGTACATATATACAATGGAGTATTACTCAGCCATTAAAAAGAATACATTTGAATCAGTTCTAATGAGGTGGATGAAACGAGTCTATATTATACAGAGTGAAGTAAGCCAGAAAGAAAAACACCAATACAGTATACTAACGCATATATATGGAATTTAGAAAGATGGTAACAATAACCCTGTATATGAGACAGCAAAAGAGACACTGATGTATAGAACAGTCTTTTGGACTCTGTGGGAGAGGGAGAGGGTGGGATGATTTGGGAGAATGGCATTGAAACATGTATAATATCATATATGAAACGAGTTGCCAGTCCAGGTTCGATGCACGATACTGGATGCTTGGGGCTGGTGCACTGGGACGACCCAGAGGGATGGTACGGGGAGGGAGGAGTGGGGAGGGTTCAGGATGGGGAACACGTGTATACCTGTGGCAGATTCATGTTGATATATGGCAAAACCAATACAATATTGTAAAGTTAAAAAAGAAAAAAAAAGCACCATGTTTTATTCTACCAATGCAAAGATATTTCATATTTTAAGTTTTGATATTAATCAATATCATAATATTAATAGTCCCGAGAAGAAACCCTACATACTCTAGCATATTCTTTGATCTTTATTTAAATCAAAGTTTCTCAGCCTTGGCACTACTGACATTTTAAGCTGAACAACTCTGCTATGGGGGCTGTCCTGAGAATTTTAGGATGTTGAATAGCATCCCTAGCCTCGATCCTTCAGATACTAGTAGCAACTCCCCTTAAGCACTACCTACCCCCGTTTTAACAGCTGAAAATGTCTCTGCTGCTGCTGCTGCTGCTAAGTCGCTTCAGTCATGTCTGACTCTGTGTGACCCCATAGACGGCAGCCCACCAGGCTCCCCTGTCCCTGGGATTTTCCAGGCAAGAGTACTGGAGTGGGGTGCCACTGCCTTCTCCGGAAAATGTCTCTAGACATTATCAAATGTCTCTTATGAATGGGATTAAGGGGAACAAAGTCAACCCTGTTTGAAAACCATTGCTGCACAAAATTTTTGCATTTCCTTGAAAGACTCTCTTAGGCCTCTCTACCTATACTCAAGGTGTTCTCTCAGTTTGGTATAACTTCACTTCCACCTCTGTCTCCCTGGTATTATGGGCCACCTAGACAACTCCAGGAGGGATGCTTCAACTCTCTTCCCTTTCAGTGTCCCAGCAACCTGGGATGCTAATTCACCTCTGTCCCTAGAATTTAGATATTAAATAAATACCTTAATTTTTATGATTTCTTACTTTTATACCAGTCCTATATTGTTTAATACAGTAGCCACTGTATTTGGCTATAAAATTTAATTAAAATTAAATTTAAATAAAATAAAAAATTCAGTTCCTTAGTCATTCCAGTTATAATTCAAGTGCTTAACAGTCATATGGGGCTGGTGGCTGCCACAATGGACAGGACACAAATAGGTTACTTCCCCCACTATAGAAAGTTCTCTTTGACAGTACTGCATGAGATCATGAAATCTTGTATACTAATGACAGAAACCTATGTAAGAATCTCCTAATAGTTATTTGTTAAGTGTTTAGAAAATAAGTCAATGAATGATTTTGGCAATTAGTTCACTTTAGCTTTTACCTAAAAAAAAAAAAAAAAAAAAAAAGACATTTCAATTCTAATTGTCTAACATTCCCAAGAAACAGACTGCCCAACATGCATATCTGCCACTCATACCTTCTCCTATACAGGTTTCATTTCCACTCCATGATTCTTTCCCATCATTTTCTCATCACTCCTTCATTCAACAACTGTTTTCCAAGTATCTGGCTATACCAGATACCACTTTGGCCACTAAAGATAAAACAGGCAACAAAAAAATATCCTTTCCAGAAGGAGGAGATAAACAATGAGCAAATGCATACAGCAAACACATAGTGTATCAGCTAGTGAGTGATGTGATTCATGCCTGCTCAGTCGTGTCTGATTCTTTGAGACCCTATAGACTATAGCCCACCAGGCTCCTCTGTCCATGGGATTTCCCAGGCAAAAACACTGGAGTGGGTTGCCATTTCCTCCAAGGAATCTTCCTGACCCAGGGGTCAAACTGTGACTGCTGTGTCTCCTGCATTGGCCATCAAGAGAGCCATCAAGAGAGTGCTATGAAAAACAACACAGTGTTGGAGGAGTAGAAGTGATAGTCGAGAGAAGGTGACTACAATTTTACATAGGTGTTCAGGGAAGTTTAACCGAGTAACTACAGAGCAAAGATACAAAGGAGGTCAGAATGCAAGCTTGTATGTATCTAGGTAAAGAATATTCCATGCAGATGGTACAGCAACTTCCAAGGCCTGGAGGCAGGTAGCCAGTGTGGCTGGAGCTCCCAGAAAACAAAGAAACAGATGGAAGATGAAATCAGGGAAGTAATAAGACAGCCTAACTGTGCAAAGTTTTTTGTCACTACACAATTCTGACTTCTGAGTTAGGGCCATCAAAGAGTTTTAAGCTGAGGGATGACAGGATTTTATATAACAAGAGGATCACTGTGACAGCTGTATTGTGAAGACTGAAGAGGGTCAAGGGCAGAAGCAGGAAATCCAGCAAGGTGACAATCGCGATAACCTAAGCGGCTTGGACCAGGGAGACAGTGGTAGTGGTAGTGATGTGGTAACCAATGGTCAGATTGTGTAGATATACTATGTATATTTTAGATCTAACTACAGTGTCTGAATGTGAATTTTAAGAGAAAGGGAGGTCTCATGGATGACTCCAAAGATCTCTTGACTCGAATAACTGAAAAGGCTGACATATATCATTAATAGAGACCACATGATACAGCTTAAACAACCATAAAGTAAATATCTAAAATTCCAAACTTGAATTCTGAATCATAATTTTAAAAAGTTTTGCTCAAGACTCTTCAGAGGCTTCTAGCAGAAAACTGATAGAAAAGAGGAGCACTGAGAGAAAATACTTTGGAGTTTTGCAGGCTCCATGCTTTGTTTTAATGAAAGGAATCAAAGATCCAATCCCTAAGTGAACTTTATGAGGTGGGAACTGGTAGGAGAGGCAAAGCAAACACTCAAGAGTCCTGATAAGTAGGTGTTTTAGGAAGATTTGGAGACAAATCAACTTACCTGAAACATGACTTTGCAGTTTCCAATAGTCGACACAGTCCTCTTTCCAGGTTCTCTTCTTATAGAAGGGCAGTGCCTGAAAAGGCAGATCAAAACAGGAAAAAGCAGTCATGACAAATCAGGTGTATCTCGCAATCTCGCAGCTCAGGACACACCTGCATGGAGGATCCCACTGGGAATCACTTTCTAGGATTCCAACCTTTCCCTGAATCAACAATGTGTTCCTTGGCAAGAGGTAACCAGGTGGCATATATGTGTACATCAACTATCATATATACATGAGAGTGTGAGAGTGTGTGTGTGTGTGTGTGTGTGCGCGCGCTCAGTCGTGTCCAACTCTGGGACCCGATGGACTGTAGCCCGCCAGGCTCTTCTGTCTATGTAAATTTTCAGGCAAGAATACTGGAGCAGGTTGCCATTTCCTTCTCTAGGGGATTCCCTATCCACGGATCGAAGGGGGGAGGGTGTCTCCTGCGTCTCCTGCATTGGCAGGTGGATTCTTTACCGCTGAGCCACCTGGGAAGCCCGTATATAAGTGACCGACTCATAAAACAACAGTAATAATGATGTTAAATACGAGCTCTTTCGATCTTTACCACTATGCATGGTGGGCATTCACATTATTCCAGATTTCTTTTTTAAATAAACGATGAGCAAAACTGAAACTCGGCAACACTGAAGCAATTTAGGGTTTACACAATTTTTTTTTTCTTTCAGTGCGTATAATGCACACTCGCTCTCCCATTTCCTTTTTTACAACAGCTCTTAGAGGTAAGCGCCATCCTTACTCCCCTTTTACAAAGCAGGACAGAGGCCCAGAGGAGCCAGGGGCCTGCCTGGGCTCACACCGCGGGGTAGACGCTGGGACCTGAGAGGTTATGGCGGCCGTGCCCAGCGCCGGCCACCCTCCCCGCACCCACACTTGCCTGACCCCTCAGCAGACCCCCACCAGCACCGAAGCCGTCCACTGCAGGCACCTCCGCGTACCTGACGTGCCGTGTAGCTGTAGCAAACAAAGGCCGCTTGCCTCGCCGGAACGGCGCTGCCCAGAGTCCTGCGCGATTCCAGGACCTTGAATTCTGCTGCTGGGTCGGAGACAAACACCGGGCAGCCCCAGGCGGAGCACCGGGCCGGAGGGCACTTCTCAGACTCCTCCGCTTCACAGAGAAAAGTTGCCGGTGAGTCGCACGGTTGCCTTCCGGAAAACTACACTTCCCAGGAGGCTCAGCGGTCGCGCGATCACGGAGCACCGCGAGACCACGGGCTGGGCTTTGTGAAAAATTACACCACTTGGAGACTCCACTGGGATCGACCCCCTCGGAAGAATGCAGACAACAGTCGTCTCTGGCGAACTCCGCTTCCCGAAACCAACGGCAGCGTCTACATGAGCTGTGAAGATAATGAGAGCCCAAACCGGGAACTTACGTTTCCCAGAAGATTATGAGGCCATGAAACGTCTTTTGGGTCATTTCTGTGCTCGCACAGACGTTTTCCTCCTTGAACAAGGGCAGACTTGCTGGTGAGGGACAAGAAGTGGCCTCTGCCAGCCGAAGATCTGTCATTCAAAACTTCGCTGCCACTCTGCTCGGCTTGTACTGCTCTTGAGTATTTAGCTTCCACTTGTCCAGGACTGTATTTCCCAAAATACCCTGTATCCGAGCTGTCACAATATGAACTGAACGGGGACCAACTGCACTTCCCGGAAGTTCGTGGGGTCACATCGTCGCTCGGACACTGACTACCGCGGTGATGTGCATTATATGTCCTCGAAAGACTCAGGATTATCGGACTCAAGTCAGGGTTTTGAGGATAAAGACCCTCAATCGTGGGAAAAACCATTCCTCTGACCCTCCTTTGTCTTTGAGACTTTGCCCAGCCCACCCACACGGTCGCTGGACAGATGTATCAAGGCATTCTACTTTTGGTATTAACTTGGGTTGTTGCCTTTATTTTCTTTTTTAATTAAATCCATTTTACCTGTTTTTTTTTTTTTTTAAATTATAAATAGCATGAGAGAATTTTCCCATGCTTTTTAATGAAATTCTTTGCCTTGTCTCCTGCTTGGGATTGTTGAGCAGATTGAATCCGTTAAGTGGCATCTTCCCGTCCTCAGAAAAATTTCCTTCTCCATATATTGGGCTCTTCTCCGTTCTTTCTCCTCTTCTTGTGAATTCCAGTTAGTTGTTAGGTAGATTTTTCCCCTCTATTTTTACTCTAATTTCCATTTTTCTGTCTCTGTATTGCAGTCTGAATGATTTATTATTTATCTAACATTTATAATTCCCTTTCCAGTGGATTTTTTGTTTTCAGTTTTTCAAAAATGTTTGTAACACGGTAGGCACAGTTGATTCATAATATGGTAATACCAATATTGAAGATATGTGTTTTAAGTCACTTCAGTCGTGTCTGACTCTTTGCAACCCCATGGACTGTAGCTCACCAGGCTCCTCTGTCCATGGGATTCTCCAGGTAAGAATACTGGAGTGAGTTGCCATGCCTTCCTCCAGGGGATCTTCCTGACCCAGGATCAAACTTGCATCTCTTACCACTAGAACCATCTAGGAAATCTGAAGATCTTATGAATCTTTGTAAATTTTTAAATTTCTGTACTCAGTTCGCTCTGTTTCCTTTTTTGGTTGGTTACCTTTGTGTGCCACTTAGTCTCTGAAAAGAGATTTTACTGGTCTCCCCAGTATCCTTGGATGAAAGTGCCTCTCTTTTCTACAGATTATATAGTTTGATTTTCAGACAAGATCTGGGATTACTACCACTCTGGAAACACTTTAAAATATAAAGCCTCTACTCAGTCCTTTCAGAAAATCTTACATAGGAATTCTTCATTGTTGCTGCTTTTCCTTACGAGTTTTTTGGAAGAATTGTGAAGACTTCTCATTATGGGTCCTCAGATATTTGAGACATAAATTAAGTTCATGGGGAAGCAGGGTTAATATTAAAGGACTAGATGTGATTAGGGAGCAGAGGTGAGAAGAACTTTATATGTAGGGCTAGTCCTTCTGTTTCAATAGCAATTTATGACCAGTACTTAAAAGAACAAATTATTTCAAAGCTAAACTGCTAAAGTGTGAATCAACTGCTACATGATTTGAATTTTTGATAGAAAGGATAGAGGCACTCTGATGAGTAGAGACTAAGGAGGAGAAATTCAGGGGCAGATGGAGTGGGGACTTAGGCATAGGTAAACCAGTTTAAAACAAATATGCCAGTCACTTGAGAAAGAAAATGGGGCTGAAAGAGATCAATAAGGAAACAGGAAAACACTTCACATGCCATACTGAACCTATTCCCTTCTACTAACCCTAAGTTGCCTTGATTCCCTTCATATTAGGCAATATTTACAGTAAATTATTTTGCTATTAGAATTTATCTATTTAAGGGCACATTTTAGAATATGAACTGGGAGAAGAAAAAGTTCTGCTCCCTTCCATTTTTCTTGCTCACAAAGATACACATGTTAATTCAGTGCTCACATTTATGCAACATTAAGCCTTTAAACGGTGGCTCAGCTGGTAAAGAATCTGCCTGCAGTGTGAAGACGTGGGTTCCATGCCTGGGTTGGGAAGATCCTTTGGAAAAACGAATGGCTACCGGCTCCAGTATTTTGGCCTGGAGAATTACATGGACTGTATATTCATGGGGTCACAAAGAGTCGAACATGACTGAGCGACTTTCACTTTCAAGCCTTTAAACAGGCTTCCCAGATGGCACTCAGTAGTTAAAGAACCCTCCTGCCAATGCAGGAGATGCAAGAGTTGTGGTTTCGATTACTGAGTCAGGAAGATCCCCAGGAGGACAGAATGACAACACACTCCAATACTCTTGCCTGCCTGGAGAATCCCATGGACAGAGGAGTTTGGAGAACTACAGAACTACAGTCCATGGAGTCACAAAGAGTTGGACACAACTGAAACGACTTAGCACATGCATACCAGCCTTTAAATAAAGACTTTTGCCTAGAGGTTCCTCCTCATACCTCACTGCTGTTCAATCTTGTCTTCTAGGTTCTTGCTCTATTTTCACCTTCTCAAATGGGTCATTTCTCCCAGTCTTTCTACAGGTGCCATCTAGTCCCTCTATATACCATCCTGTTTTAATTATTCACCCAACACTCACCAGTTTTTGTTACTCGTGGTAATTCAACAGTTTGTTTATTATTTGACAGCAGCACTTGACTGAAACTTACTGAAACAAAGTATAGGTCTCTTTTCAACACTGCATTTCCAACATGAAGATCCATGCTGGAGTACTGAAGGTACTTTATAAGGAAGGAAGGAAGGGAAACAAAGAAAGAAAAAGATAGGAAAACATATGCTTTATCACTTTCCACTCTACCCAGTCTTACCATCCTCCCTACTCTAAACTGCTTTTACGCTTCTGTAGGTTTGTCTATTCTGGGAACTTCATATAACTGCAATCATTTATTTTCCATTTGTTCCCATATGTTGATCCCTTTTACCAGTTTTATCCTCCCTCCCCACTGTGCCTTCTCCTCTGGTACTACTACTATGTTCTCTAAGTATCTATGTATTTGTTTTTTTTTTTTTTTAATTCCACATATGAGTGAAGTCATAGAATATTTGTCTTTTCTCTGTCTGACACTTTTCACTTAGCATAATACCCCCAGGGTCCATCCATGTTGTTCCAAATGAGAAGATCTCATCTTTATTATAGCTGAGTAGTATTAGTATCGGAGAAGGCAATGGCACCCCACTCCAGTACTCTTGCCTGGAAAATCCCATGGATGGAGGAACCTGGTAGGTTGTAGTCTATGGGGTCGCTAAGAGTTGGACACGACTGAGCGACTTCCTTTTCACTTTTCACTTTCATGCATTGGAGAAGGCAGTGGCAACCCACTCCAGTGTTCTTGCCTGGAGAATCCCAGGGACGGGGAAGCCTAGTGGGCTTCCGTCTATGGGGTCGCACAGAGTTGGACACGACTGAAGTGACTTAGCAGCAGCAGTATTAGTATACCATTATGTGTGTGTATACTAGTATATTAGTATACCATATGTGTATATACTAGTATATTAGTATACCATATGTGTATATACTAGTATATTAGTATACCATATGTGTGTATATACATCTTCTTTATCCATTAATCCTTTTATAGGTACTTAGACTGTTTCCATGTCTAGGCTATTGTAAGTAATGCTGTAATGAACATGAGGGTTCATATATTTCTCTGAATAGTGTTCTCACATTCTTTGAATAAATATCCATAAATGAGACAGATGAATCATACAGTAGTACTCTAGTCAACAAAAGAGTTTAAAATGCAATACTTGTGTGCAATCTCAAAAATGACAACATGCTCTCAGTTCGTTTCCAAGGCAAATCATTCAACATAATGTAATCCAACTCTATGCCCCAACCACTCATGCCAAAGAAGCTGAAGTTGAACAGTTCTATGAAGACCTACAAGACCTTCTAGAACTAACACCCAAAAAAATGATGTCCTTTTCATCACAGGGGACTGGAATGCAAAAGTCAGAAGAAAAACAGGCAAGTTTGGTCTTGCAGTTCAAAATGAAGCAGGTTAAAGGCTAACATAGTTTTGCCAAGAGAATGCACTGGTTGCAGAAAACACCCACTTCCAACAACACAAGAGATGACTCTACACATGGACATCACCGGATGGTCAATACTGAAATCAGATTGATTATATTCTTTGCAGCAGAAGATGGAGAAGCTCTATACAATCAGCAAAAACAAGACAGGGGCTGAGTGTGACTCTGATCATGAACTCCTTATTACTAAGTTCAGATTTAAATTGAAGAAAGTAGAGAAAACCACTAGGCCATTCAGGTATGACCTAAATCAAATCCCTTACAATTATGCGGTGGAAGTGACAAATAGATTCAAGGGTGAACAGAGTACCTGAAGAGCTATGGAAAGAGGTTTGTAACACTGTATGAAAGCAGTGATCAAAACCATCCCCAATAAAAAGAAATGCAAAAAGGTAAGATGGTTGTCTGAGGAGACCTTACAAATAGCTGAGAAGAGAGGAGAAGCAAAAGGCAAACGAGAAAACAGAAGGTATTTTGAATCAGTCAGTTCAGGCCCTCAGTTGTGTCTGACTCTTTGTAACTCCGTGGACTGAAGCATGCCAGGCTTCTCTGTTCTTCAGTAACTCCCAGAGCTTCCTCAAACTCATGTGCATCAAGTCAGTGATGCCATCCAACCATCTCATCCTCTGTCATCCCGTTCTCCTCCTGCCTTCAATCCTTCCCAGCATCAGGGTCTTTTCCAGTGAGTTAGTTCTTCACATCAGGTGGCCAAAGTGTTGGAGCTTCAGCTTCAGCATCAGTCCTTCCAATGAATATTAAGGACTGAGTTCCTTTAGGATTGACTGGTTTGATCTCCGTGTAGTGCAAGGGACTCTCAGTCCTCTCCAACACCACAGTTCAAAAGCATCAATTCTTCGGTGCTCAGCTTTCTTTATAGTTTATCTCTCACATCTGTCATGACTACTGGAAAAAACCAAAGCTTTGACTAGATGGACCTTTGTCAGCAAAGTAATGTCTCTGCACTTTAATATACCATCTAGGTTGGTAATAGCTTTTCTTCCAAGGAGTAAGCATCTTTTAATTTCATAGCTGCTGCAGTCACCATCTGCAGTGATTTTGGAGCCCGAAAAAATAAAGTCTGTCACTGTTTCCATTTCCCCATCTATTTGCTATGAAGTGATGGGACTGGATGTCATGATCTTAGTTTTTTTAATGTTGAGTTTTAAACCAGTTTTTTCACTCTCCTCTTTCACTTTCATCAAGAGGTTCTTTAGTTCCTCTTCACTTTCTACCATAAGTGTGATGTCATCTGCATATCTGAGGTTATTGATATTCTCCCAGCAACCTTGATTCCAGCTTGTGCTTCATCCAGCCCAGCATTTCGCATAATGTACTCTGCATATAAGTTAAATAAACAGGGTCACAATATACAGCCTTGATGTACTTCTTAACCAATTTTGAACCAGTCCATTGTTCCATGTCCAGTTCTATTTCTTCTTGACCTGCATATAGTTTTCTCAGGAGACAGGTAAGGAGGTCTGGTATTCCCATTTCTTTAAGAATTTTCCACAGTTTGTTGTGATCCACACAGTTAAAGGCTTTAGCATAATCAATGAAGCAGAAATGTCTAACTCTTTGTGACTCCATGAACTGTAGTCCACCAGACTCTTCTGTCCATGGAATTCTCCATACAAGGATGTTAGAGTGGGTGGCCATTTCCTTCTCCAGGGGATCTTCCTAACCCAGGGATCAAACACAGGCCTCCTGCATTGCAGGCAGATTCTTTACCATCTTTGTCACCAGAGGAGGCCGCCCATCTGAATGCAGTTCCAAAGAATAGTAAGGAGATATAAGAAAGACTTCCTAAGTGAACAAGGCAAAGAAATAGAGGAAAACAATAGAATGAGAAAGACTAGAGATCTCTTCAAGAAAATTAGAGATACCAAGGGAATATTTCAGGCAAAGATGGGCACAATAAAGGACAGAAACAGCATGGACCTACCAGAAGCAGAAGATATTAAGAAGAGGTGGCAAGAATACACAGAAGAACTATACAAAAAAGATCTTCATGACCTGGATAACCACAATGGTGTGATCACTCACCTAGAGGCAGACATCCTGGAGTGTGAAGTCAAGTGGGCCTTAGGAAGCATCACTATAAACAAAGCTAGTGGAAGTGATGGAATTCCAGCTGAGCTATTTCAAATCCTGAAAGATGATGCTGTTAAGTGTTGCACTCAATGTGCTTAGTCTCTCAGTTGAGTCTGACTCTTTGCGACCCCATGGACTGTAGCCCACCAGGCTCCTCTGTCCATGGTGGTTCTCCAGGCAAAATACTTGAGTGGGTTGCCATGACTTCCTCCAGGGGATCTTCCCAGCCCAGGGATCAAACCCAGGTATCTCACATTGCAGGTGAATTCTTTCCTGGCTGAGCCACGAGGGAAGCCCAAGAATACTGGAGTGGGTAGCCTATCCCTTCTCCAGGGGATCTTCCTGACCCAAGAATCGAACTGGTGTCTCTTGCATTGCAGGTGGGTTCTTTACAAGCTGAGATACCAGGAAAGGCCCTGATCATGCATAACTCATTCATTTCAGTAGTTTTTCATTTTTCATACCTTCTTTTTTTCAATATGCCAGCAAAGTTGGAAAAGTCAGCAGTGGTTACTGCTTCCCAGGTGGCTTTCCAGATGACGCTAGTGGTAAAGAACCCACCTGCCAATGCAGGAGACATAAGAGTCACAGGTTTGATCCCCCAGCCAGAAAGATACCCTTGAGAAAGAAATAGCAACCCTCTCCAGTGTTCTTCACTGAGAATCCAATTAACGGAGGTGCCTGGTGGGCTACAGTTCATGGGGTTGCAATGGTTGGACACGACTGAAGCGACTTAACACGCACTCATGCAATGGTCACAGGACTGAAAAAGGTCAGCTTCCATTCCAATCCCAAAGAAGAGCAATGCCAAAGAATGTTCAAAGTATCGTTCAGTTGTACTCATTTCACATGCTAGCAAGGTAATGCTCAAAATCCTTCAAGCTAGGCTTCAACAGTATGTTAACTGAGAATTTCCAGATCTACAAGCTGGATTTAGAAAAGGCAGAGTAACCAGAGATCAAATTGCCAACATCCATTGCATCATAGAAAAGCAAGGGGATTTAATAAAAACATCTACTTCTGTTTCACTGCCTACACTAAGGCCTTTGAGTGTGTGCTGCTGATGCTAAGTCGCTTCAGTCGTGTCTGACTCTGTGCGACCCCAGAGATGGCAGCCCACCAGGCTTCCCCGTCCCTGGGATTCTCCAGGCAAGAACACTGGAGTGGGTTGCCATTGCCTTCTCCAATGCATGAAAGTGAAAAGTGAAAGTGAAGTCGCTCAGTCGTGTCCAGACTCTAGCGACCCCATGGACTGCAGCCCACCAGGCTCCTCTGTCCATGGGATTTTCTAGGCAAAAGTACTGAAGTGGGATGCCATTGCCTTCTCCGTTTGAGTGTGTAGATCACAGCAAACTATGGAAAATTCTAAAAAATTTCTTAAAACCAGACCACTTTACCTTGCTCCTGAGAAACCTGTATGCAGGTCAAGAGGCAGCAGTTAGAACCAGATATGGGACAATGGACGGGTTCAAAATTGGGAAAGGAGAACGTCAAGGCTGCATATTGTCACCCTGCTTATTTAATTTATATGCAGAGTACATCATGTGAAATACTGGGCTGGATGAAGCACAAGCAGGAATTGAGATTGCCAGGAGAAATATCAATTACCTCAGATATGCAGATGACATCACCTTAATGGCAGAAAGTGAAAAGGAACTAAAGAGCCTCTTAATGAAAGTGAAAGAAGAGAGTGAAAAAGCTGGCCTTAAAACTCAACATTCAAAAAACTAAGATCATGGCATCTGATCCCACCACTTCAGATGCAAATAGATGGGGAAATGGAAACAGTGACAGACTTTATTTTCTTGTGCTCCAGAACCACTGTGGATTGTGACTGTAGCCATGAAATTTGGAAGAAAAGCTATGACAAGCCTAGACAGTGTATTAAAAAGCAGGACATTACTTTGCCTACAAAGGTACATATAGTCAAAGCTATGTTTTTTTCTGGAAGTCATCTATAGATGTGAGAGTTGGACCATAAAGAAAGCTGAGCACAAAAGTATTGATGATTTTGACCTGCAGTGTTGGGGACAACTCTTGAGAGTCCCTTGGACTGCAAGGAAATCAAACAAGTTAATCCCAAAGGAAATCAACACTGAATATTCATTGGAAGGACTGATGCTGAAGCTGAAGTTCCTATACTTTGGCCACCTGATGCAGATAACTGACTCATTGGAAAAGACCCTGATGCTGGGAAAGATTGAAGTCAAGGAGAAAGGCATGATAGAGGATGAGATGGTTGGATGGCATCACTGATTCAATGGACATGAGTTTGAATAAACTGGGAGATGGTCAAGGACAGGGAAGACTGGCGTGCTGTGGTCCCTGGGGTTGCAAAGACTCAAGACAGGACTAAGTGACTGAATAACAGCAGCAATTAATTTATTATGAGGAATGTCTGTGCTGTTTTCTATAGTTGCTGGAGCAATTTAAATTCCTACAAAATGTGCTAAAGTGTGCCCTGTTTTCCACATCCTCACAAATACTTGTCATTTCTTGTGTTTCTGGTAATAGTCATTCTGACAGATATGAGGTGATATCTCATTGTGGTTTTGACTTGCACTTCCCTAGTGATTAGTGATGCTGAACATCTTTTTATGTGCCTGTTGGCCATCTGTATGTCATCTTTGGAAAAATGTCTAATCAACTCCTCTGCCCGATTTTTGAGCTGTCTTGGGGATTTTATTGTTTTTGAGTTATACGAGTTATTTATATATTTTGGACATTAGGCTCTAAGCATACTGCCTATGTTTCATTTCAGAAGTTTTATGGTTTCAGTCTTTAATCCATTTTGAATTTATTTTTCATATGTTGTGAGAAAGTAGACCAGTTTGATTCTTTCACATGGTAGCTGTCCAGTTTTCCTAACACCACTTGTTGAAGAGTCTCTTTTCCCTATTGTATATTCCTGCTTCTGTCATTCATTAATTGCCCTTATAAGTGTGGGTTCATTTCCAGGCTCTCTATCATGTTTCACTGATCTCTGTGTCTGTTTTTGTGCCAGGATCATACTGTTTAGATTACTGCAGTATTGTAGTATAGTTGGATATCAGGAAGTTTGATATCTTCAGCTTCTGTCTTCGTAAGATTGTTTTGGCTATTTGAGTTCTTTTATGTTTCCATACAAATTTTAGAATATTTTCTAGTTCTTGAAAAATACCATTGGTATTTTGATAGGGGTGCATTATATCTGTATATTGTCTTGGGTAGTATGGAAATTTTAACAATCTCATATCTTCTAATCCATTCAGTTCAGTTCAGTCACTCAGTCATATCCGACTCTTTGTGACCCCATGAATCGCAGCACACCAGGCCTCCCTGTCCATCACCAACTCCCAGAGTTCACTCAAACTCACGTCCATCAAGTCCGTAATGCCATCCAGCCATCTCATCCTCTGTTGTCCCCTTCTCCTCCTGCCCCCAATCCCTCCCAGCATCAGTCTTTTCCAATGAGTCAACTCTTCACATGAGGTGGCCAAAGTACTGGAGTTTCAGCTTTAACATCATTCCTTCCAAAGAACACTCAGAACTGATCTCCTTTAGAATAGACTGGTTGGATTTCCTTGCAGTCCAATGGACTCTCAGGAGTCTTCTCCAACACCACAGTTCAAAACATCAATTATTCGGCATTCAGCTTTCTTCACAGTCCAACTCTCACATCCATATATGTCCACTGGAAAAACCATAGCCT
Organism: Tragelaphus eurycerus; assembly: GCA_935064755.1. NCBI lineage: Eukaryota > Metazoa > Chordata > Mammalia > Artiodactyla > Bovidae > Tragelaphus > Tragelaphus eurycerus. The sequence continues at coordinate 12,226,425 of CAKXYN010000020.1, forward strand.
TGACTAGACGGACCTTTGGCAAAGTAATGTCTCTGTATCTTTCCATCTGCATTTCTGAATTTCTTTCATCAGTGTCTTATTGTTTTCTGAGTACATGTATTTTACCTCCTTATCTATACTTATTCCCAGGTAGTTTATTCTTTTTTATGCAATTGTGATTGGCATTGTTTTTTAAATTTCTCTTTTTGAGAGTTCATTATTAGTATATACAAGAACAGCATTTTTATATGTATTAATTTTGTATCCTACAAGTTTACCAAATTAATTGAGAAGTCTTAGTAGTATTTTGGTGGAATATTTAGGATTTTCTATGTATAGTATTGTGTCTACAGTTACAATTTTACATCTTTGTTTTCAGTTTGGATGCCTTTTATCTATTCTTCTTGTCTGATTGTTATGGCTAGAACTTCCAATACTATGTTGAATAAAAGTAGTGAGAGTGAGTATCCTTGTTTTGTTCCAGGTTTTAGAGGAAGTAGTTTCAGATTTTCAGCATTGAATATGATGTTAGCTGTGAATTTTTCATATATGGCCTTTATTATGTTGAGGTATGTCTACTCCAGTGCTCTTGCCTGGAGAATCCCAGGGATGGGGGAGCCTGGTGGGCCGCCCTCTATGGTGTCACACAGAGTTGGACATGACTGAAGCGACTTAGCAGCAGCAGCATGTTTACTCTATATCCACTTTGTTGAGAGCTTTTATCAGAAATTTATGTTGAATTTTGTCAAATTTTTTCTCTGCATCTATTGAAATGATCATGTGGCTTTTATTCTTCAGTTTGCTAATATGTTGTATCATATTGATTGATCTGTGGATATTGAATCATCCTTGAATCCCTAGGATAAATCCCAGTGATCATGGTGTATGATCCTTTAATATATTATTGGATTCCATTTGCTAATATTTTGTTGAGGATTTTGCTTGTTCATCAGTGATACTTGCTTGTAATTTTCTCTCTTTTTTTGTGATATCTTCATCTAGTTTTGGTATCAGGATGATGCTGGTATAACAGAATGAATTTGGGGGTGTTCCTCCCTCTGAATTTTTTTGGAATTGCTTAAGAAGGATAGGTGTTAACTATTTTCTAAATGTTTGGTAGAATTCAACTGTGACCTAAACTTCTGTTTGTTGAGAGCTGTTTTATTACCGATTCAGTCTCATTGCTGGTAATTGGTTTCTTCCTGATTCAATCTTGGGAAACTGTAGATTTGTAAGAATCTATCCATTTCTTCTGAGTTGCCCACTTTGTTGGCATATAATTTAAATTTTAGTATCTAAATATATAAATGTATATCAGATCAGATCAGATCAGATCAGTCGCTCAGTCGTGTCCGACTCTTTGCGACTCCATGAATCGCAGCACGCCAGGCCTCCCTGTCCATCACCAACTCCCGGAGGTCACTGAGACTCACGTCCATCGAGTCAGTGATGCCATCCAGCCATCTCATCCTCTGTTGTCCCCTTCTCCTCCTGCCCCCAATCCCTCCCAGCATCAGAGTCTTCTCCAATGAGTCAACTCTTCGCATGAGGTGGCCAAAATACTGGAGTTTCAGCTTTAGCATCATTCCTTCCAAAGAAATCCCAGGGCTGATCTCCTTCAGAATGAACTGGTTGGATCTCCTTGCAGTCCAAGGGACTCTCAAGAGTCTTCTCCAACACCACAGTTCAAAAGCATCAATTCTTTGGCGCTCAGCCTTCTTCACAGTCCAGGTCTCACATCCATACATGACCACAGGAAAGACCACAGCCTTGACTAGGCGAACCTTTGTTGGCAAAGTAATGTCTCTGCTTTTGAATATGCTATCTAGGTTGGTCATAACTTTCTTTCCAAGGAGTAAGTGTCTTTTAATTTCATGGCTGCAGTCACCATCTGCAGTGATTTTGGAGCCCAGAAAAATAAAGTCTGACACTGTTTCCACTGTTTCTCCATCTGTTTCCCATGTAGTGATGGGACCAGATGCCATGATCTTTGTTTTCTGAATGTTGAGCTTTAAGCCAACCTTTTCACTCTCCACTTTCACTTTCATCAAGAGGCTTTTTAGCCCCTCTTCACTTTCTGCCATAAGGGTGGTGTCATCTGCATATCTGAGGTTATTGATATTTCTCCCGGCAATCTTGATTCCAGCTTGTGTTTCTTCCAGTCCAGCATTTCTCATGATGTACTCTGCATATAAGTTAAATAAGCAGGGTGACAATATACAGCCTTGACGTACTCCTTTTCCTATTTGGAACCAGTCTTTTGTTCCATGTTCAGTTCTAACTGTTGCTTCCTGACCTGCATACAAATTTCTCAAGAGGCAGATCAGGTGGTCTGGTATTTCCATCTCTTTCAGAATTTTCCACAGTTTATTGTGATCCACAGAGTCAAAGGCTTTGGCATAGTCAATAAAGCAGAAATAAATGCTTTTCTGGAACTCTCTTGCTTTTTCCATGATCCAGTGGATGTTGGCAATTTGATCTCTGGTTCCTCTGCCTTTTCTAAAGCCAGCTTGAACATCAGGAAGTTCACGGTTCACATATTGCTGAAGCCTGGCTTGGAGAATTTTGAGCATTACTTTACTAGCGTGTGAGATGAGTGCAATTGTTTGGTAGCTTGAGCATTCTTTGGCATTGCCTTTCTTTGGGATTGGAATGATAACTGACCTTTTCCAGTCCTGTGGCCACTGCTGAGTTTACCAAATTTGCTGGCATATTGAGTGCAGCACTTTCACAGTGTCATCTTTCAGGATTTGGAATAGCTCCACTGGAATTCCATCACCTCCACTAGCTTTGTTCGTAGTGATGCTTTCTAAGGCCCACTTGACTTCACATTCCAGGATGTCTGGCTCTAGGTCAGTGATCACACCATCATGATTATCTGGGTCGTGGAGATCTTTTTTATACAGTTCTTCCGTGTATTCTTGCCACCTGTTCTTAATATCTTCTGCTTCTGTTAGGTCCATACCATTTCGATCCTTTATCGAGCCCATCTTTGCATGAAATGTTCCTTTGGTATTTCTGATTTTCTTGAAGAGATCCCTAGTCTCTCCCATTCTGTTGTTTTCCTCTATTTCTTTGCATTGATCGCTGAGGAAGGCTTTCTTATCTCTTCTTGCTATTCTTTGGAACTCTGCATTCAGATGTTTATGTAGTAAACTCTTATGATCCTTTGTATTTCTGTGGTATCATTTGTAATTTCTCATGTTCACTTCTGGTTTTATTTATTTGTGCCCTCTGTTATTTTTTTTATGAGACTGGCTAACAGTTTACCATTTTTTGCTACCTTTTCAAAGAATCAACTCTTAGTTACAATGATCTGTTCTATTGTAGGTTTTTAAAAGTCTCTATTTCAGTTATTTCTGTTCTGAGATGTATGATTTCTTTCCTTATTTAACTCAGTGTTTTGTTTGTTTTTCTTTTTCTAATTCCACCAGATGTAAGGTTAGGCTGTTTATTTGTGATCCTCTTGTTCCCTGATATACGTTTGTATCATTATAAACTTCCCTCTTGGAACTCCATTTGTTGTGTCTCAAAGATTTTGGATTATTGTGTTTTCATTTTCCTTGTTTCCAGTATTATTTTAATTTCTCCTTTGATTCTTCAGTGACCCATTGGTATTTAGTAGCATACTTTTTAGTGTTCATTTGTTTGTGTGTTTTTTTGCAGTTTTTTTTTTAAAGTTACTGTTGATTTCTTTGGGTTGATCCTGTTTGGACCCTCTGTGCTACTTGGACCTGGATGTCTGTTTCCTTTCTCATGGTAGGGAAGTTTTTGGCTATGATATCTTCACATATGTGCTCTGCCACTTTGTCTCTTTCTTTTCCTTCTGGGACTTCTCTAATGAGAACGTTAGTATGCTTGATGTTGTTCAAGAAGTCTCTTAAACTGTCCTCATTTCTTTTTATTTTCGTTTCATTTTCTGTTCAGCATCACTGGTTTACACTTTTCTGTCTTCCAGCTCATTGATCTATTCCTCTATATATTTAATCTACTGTTTACTCCTTCTGGTGTATTTTAAAAAATATTTATTTGGTCATGCTATGTCTTAGACTGCAGCCATGAAATTAAAAGACGCTTGCTCCTTGGAAGGAAAGTTATGACCAACCTAGATAGCATATTCAAAAGCAGAGACATTACTTTACCAACAAAGGTTCGCCTAGTCAAGGCTATGGTCTTTCCTGTGGTCATGTATGGATGTGAGAGCTGGACTGTGAAGAAGGCTGAGCGCCAAAGAATTGATGCTTTTGAACTGTGGTGTTGGAGAAGACTCTTGAGAGTCCCTTGGAGTGCAAGAAGATCCAACCAGTCCATTCTGAAGGAGATCAGCCCTGGGATTTCTCTGGAAGGAATGATGCTAAAGCTGAAACTCCAGTATTTTGGCCACCTCATGCGAAGAGTTGACTCATTGGAGAAGACTCTGATGCTGGGAGGGATTGAGGGCAGGAGGAGAAGGGGACGACAGAGGATGAGATGGCTGGATGGCATCACTGACTCGATGGATGTGAGTCTGAGTGACCTCCGGGAGCTGGTGACGGACAGGGAGGCCTGGCGTGCTGCGGTTCATGGGGTCGCAAAGAGTCGGACACGACTGAGCGACTGATCCGATCCGATGTCTTAGTTGTGGAATGTATAATCTAGTCCCCTGACCAGGGATTGAACTTGGACCCCCTTCACTGGGACCACAGAGTCTTAGCCCTTGGACCAGCAGGGAAGTTCCAATTTCTTCTAGTGTATTTTTAATATTAGTTGTATTTTTCATCTCTGCTTGGTTCTTCTTTATATTTAACTTTGTTGGTGATTTAGTCACTAAGTTGTGTCTAATTTTTGTGACCCCAAGGGCTGTAGCCTCCCAGGTTTCTCTGTTCATGGGATTCCCCAGGCAAGAATACTGGAGTGAGTTGCCATTTCCTTCTCAAGGGGATCTTCCTGACCCAGGGATTGAACCCAGGTCTCCTGTATTGCAGGCAGACTCTTTACCGACTGAGTTACAAGGGAAGCCCCTAACTTTGTTAAAGCCTCTTAACTTCTCACTCTGTTCACCCAGCCTTCCCCTAGTTCTTTAAACATGTTTACCACCATTATTTTGAACTCTCTATCTAGTAGATTGCCTAGATCTACTTCATAATTTCTTCTAAGGCTTTATCTTCTACCTTCTGTCATTTTGCTGTTTGTTTTCCACATAACTTAAAGAAAACAAAGATGTAATTATCCCTAATTTCCTGCATTACTGTATTCCTTTGTATTTTGTCAAATTTTTTTTTATAGTGAATCATCTACATTCTTGGGCTTCCCTGGTGGCTCAGATGGCAAAGAATCTGCCCACAATACAGGAGACCTGGCTTTGATCTTTGGGTTGGGAAGATGCTCTAGAGGAAGGCATAGCAACCCACTCCAGTATTCTTGCCTGGACTCATTTTTATAATATATATTTTCTAGCTGTTTTGTTGTGGTTACTATGGGATTACATTTAACATACGAAAGTCATTACATTCTAATTTGAATTTATCCAGCTTAACCAATAACATACAAGACTCTTCTCCTTTAAAACTTCATCCCACATCTGGTATTTGGTATTGCAAGATTACGTCTTTATATATTGTGTGACTAAAAATATAAACTAATAACTCTTTAAAGTACACTAGTATCTTAAGATGGAGAAGCCAATGGCACCCCATTCCAGTACTCATGCCTGGAAAATCCCATGGACGGAGGAGCCTGGTAGGCTGCAGTCCGTGGGGACGCAGAGAGTTGGACACGACTGAATTACTTTACTTTCACTTTTCACTTTCATGCACTGGAGAAGGAAATGGCAACCCACTCCAGTGTTCTTGCCTGGAGCATCCCAGGGATGGGGGAGCCTGGTGGGCTGCCGTCTATGGGGTCTCACAGAGTCAGACACGACTGAAGCGACTTAGCAGCAGCAGCAGCAGCAGTATCTTAAGATATGTAGAATACAAAATGCAGTGTTACAAACCAAAGTTACAATAGTACTAGTTTTAGACAAAAAATTTAAAAAGTGATGTAGAAAACAAAAAGTGGAGTTAGACACTGCTATTACAGTAATACTAGACTTTATAATTTCCCATGTATTTACCTTTATTGTGATCTTTATTTTTTCAAGTGGCTTCAAGTTACTGTCTAATTTCCCTTTATTTCACATGTGGGATTGCCTTGAACATTTCTCACAGGACAGGTCTAGTAACAGGCTCCCACGGTTTTGACTTATGTAGGAAGATCTTATTTCCTTGCTCACTTTTGAAGGAACATTTTGCTGAATAGAGGATTCTTGGTTGATGGTGTGGGAGTATTCTTAGTTTGTTTTGTTTTGGTACTTCAGTGTATTGGTCCACTGTCTTCTGGCCTTCAAAATTTCTAAAGAGAAATGGGCTGATGATACTATTGTTGATCCCTCGCATGTGATAAGTTAAAATTCCCTCTTTTGTCTTTGACTTTCACAAATTTTCTTATATACTGTATCTTGTAATGGGTCTCCTTCCTTTATCTTACTTGGAGTTTGTTGAACTCCTGGGATATTTATATTTATGTCTTTCACCAAATAAGGGAATGTTTCAGCCACTGTTTCTTCAGATATTCTCTGAATCCCTTTCTCTCTCTCTCTTTTTCAGGGAATCCCACAATGTGTGTTAGTGTTCTTAGTGGTATCTGACAGTTCTCTTTGACTCTTTTTTTTTCCTCATAGTTGTATTGTTGTTGTTGAACTCTGGACATTTAAAATCTCATAATCTGGTAATGCTGGAATCATACTCTCCCCTTTTGTCAGGGCTTGATGTTTTTGCTTATTTTATTTTGATTCTTTAGGTTATCTCTTTGGATAGGATCACCTGAGGTTTTAAACTCAATCTTCTCAGATCTTTACTGGACCTACACCTTTCCCTCATCACATACAATCACTTACTAATTTTTCCCAAACATGAAAGCTGGTTTTCACTGTCCTCATCCTTGATTTCTAGCTCCCAAAATGAGAAAGTAAGAAACATAAGGAGAATAAGACCCAGAGCTGACTGTGGCTCAGATCACAAACTCCTTATTGCCAAATTCAGACTTAAATTGAAAAAAGTAGGAAAACCACTAGACTATTCAGGTATAAGCTAAATCAACTCCTTTATGATTATACAGTAGAAGTGAGAAATAGACTTAAGGGACTAGATCTGGTAGAAAGAATGCCAGATGAACTATGGATGGAGATTCATGACATTGTACAGGAGGCAGGGATCAAGACCATCCCCAAGAAAAAGAAATGCAAAAAAGCAAAATGGCTGTCTGAGGAGGGCTTACAAATAGCTGTGAAAAGAAGAAAAGTGAAAAGCAAAGGAAAGATATACCCATTTGAATGTAGAGTTCCAAAGAATAGCAAGGAGAGATAAGGAAGCCTTCTTCAGTGATCAGTGCAAAGAAATAGAGGAAAACAATAGAATGGGAAAGACTAGAGGTCTTTGCAAGAAAATTAGATATACCAAGGGAATGTTTCATACAAAGATGGGCTAAATAAAGGACAGAAATGGTATGGACCTAACAGAAGCAGAAGATATTAAGAAGAGGTGGCAAGAATACACAGAAGAACTATACAAAAAAGATCTTCACGACCCAGATAATCACGATGGTGTGATCACTCACCTAGAGCCAGACATCCTGGGATGTGAAGTCAAATGGGCCTCAAGAAGCATCCCTACAAACAAAGCTAGTGGAGGTTGTGGAATTCCAGTTGAGCTATTTCAAATCCTAAAAGATGATGCTGTGAAAGTGCTGCACTCAATATGCCAGCAAATTTGGAAAACTCAGCAGTGGCCACAGAACTGGAAAAGGTCAGTTTTCATTCCAATCCTAAGAAAGGCAATTATAAAGAATGCCCAACCTACCACACAATTGCACTCATCTCACATGCTAGTAAAGTAAAGCTCAAAATTCTCTAAGCCAGGCTTCAACAGTACATGAACCATTAACTTCTAGATGTTCAAGCTGGCTTTAGAAAAGGCAGAGGAACCAGAGATCAAATTGCCAACATCTGTTGGATCATCATAAAAGTAAGAGAGTTCCAGAAAAACATCTATTTCTGCTTTATTGACTATGCCAAAGGCTTTGACTGTGTGGATCCCAACAAACTGGAAAATTCTGAAAGAGATGGGAATAACAGACCACCTGACCTGCCTCTTGAGAAATCTGTATGCATGTCAGGAAGCAACAGTTAGAACTGAACATTGAACAACAAACTGGCTTCAAATAGGGAAAAGAGTACATCAAGGCTATATATTGTCACCCTGCTTTTTAACTTCTGTGCAAAGTACATTATGAGAAATGCTGGGTTGGATGAAGCACATGCTGGAATCAAGATTGCCAGGAGAAATATCAATAACCTCAGACATGCAGATGACACCACCCTTATGGAAGAAAGTGAAGAACTAAAGAGCCTCTTGATGAAGGTGAAAGAGAAGAGTGAAAAAGTTGACTTAAACGATATCATGGCATCTGGTCCCATCAATTCATGGCAAATAGATGGGGAAACAGTGGAAACAGTATCAGACTTTATTTTTCTGGGCTCCAAAATCACTGCATATGGTGACTGCAGCCATGAAATTAAAAGATGCTTACTCCTTGGAAGGAAAGTTATGACCAACCTAGACGGCACGTTCAAAAGCAGAGATATTACTTTGCCAACAAAGGTCCGTCTAGTCAAGGCTATGGTTTTTCCAGTAATCATGTATGAATGTGAGAGTTAGACTATAAAGAAAGCTGAGTGCCAAAGAATTGATGCTTTTGAACTGTGGTGTTGGAGAAGACTCTTGAGAGTCCCTTGGACTGCAAGGAGATCCAACCAGTCCATCCTAAAGAAAATCAGTCCTGAATATTCATTGGAAGGACTGATGTTAAAGCTGAAACTCCAATACTTTGGCCAACTGATGCAAAGAACTGACACATTGGAAAAGACCCTGATGCTGGGAAAGATTGAAGGTGGGAGGAGAAAGGGACGACAGAAGATGAGATGGTTGGATGGAATCACTGACTCGATGGACATGAGTTTGAGCAAGTTTGGGGACTTGGCAATGGACAGGGAGGCCTGGTATGCTGCAGTCCATGGGGTCACAAAGAGTCAGACACAACTGAGCTACTGAACTGAAGGAGGAGAAAATGATTCTAGCCCTTTACATCCTCCCAGAATTCATGTCAGCAAGAATGGGAGGGTATCAACAATGATCAGATCAGATGAGTCACTCAGTCCTGTCCGACTCTTTGCGACCCCATGAACTGCAGCACGCCAGGCCTCCCTATCCATCACCAGCTCTCAGAGGTCACTCAGACTCACATCAACAATGAAGGGAGATGCAATAACAATGGTAACACTCTTCAGCTTGTTCCAGGAACACATGTATAGCTGCCTGTCACAGGTCTGGAGGTGGTAGATTGGTAGCTGCTGCTGTGTGCGGATTGAAATTGACTTACATTAACCACAGTTTCATCAAGAGGCTTTTTAGCCCCTCTTCACTTTCTGCCATAAGAGTGGTGTCATCTGCATATCTGAGGTTATTGATATTTCTCCCGGCAATCTTGATTCCAACTTGTGTTTCTTCCAGTCCAGCATTTCTCATGATGTACTCTGCATATAAGTTAAATAAACATGGTGACAATATGCAGCCTTGACGTACTCCTTTTCCTATTTGGAACCAGTCTGTTGTTCCATGACCAGTTCTAACTGTTGCTTCCTGACCTGCATACAGATTTCTTAAGAGGCAGATCAGGTGGTCTGGTATTCCCATCTCTTTCAGAATTTTCCATAGTTTATTGTGATCCACACAGTCAAAGGCTTTGGCATAGTCAATAAAGCAGAAATAGATGTTTTTCTGGAACTCTCTTGCTTTTTCGATGATCCAGCGGATGTTGGCAATTTGATCTCTGGTTCCTCTGCCTTTTCTAAAACCAGCTTGAACATCAGGAAGTTCACGGTTCACATATTGCTGAAGCCTGGCTTGGAGAATTTTGAGCATTACTTTACTAGCATGTGAAATGAGTGCAATTGTTCGGTAGTTTGAGCACTCCTTGGCATTGCCTTTCTTTGGGATTGGGATGAAAACTGACCTTTTCCAATCTTGTGGCCACTGCTGAGTTTTCCAAATTTGCTGGCATATTGGGTGTAGCACTTTCACAGCATCATCATTCAGGACTTGGAATAGCTCCACTGGAATTCCATCACCTCCACTAGCTTTGTTCGTAGTGATGCTTTCTAAGGCCCATTTGACTTCACATTCCAAGATGTCTGGCTCTAGGTCAGTGATCACATCATCATGATTATCTGGGTCTTGAAGCTCTTTTTTGTACAGTTCTTCTGTGTATTCTTGCCACCTCTTCTTAATATCTTCTGCTTCTGTTAGGTCCACACCATCTCTGTCCTTTATTGTGCCCATCTTTGCATGAAATGTTCCTTTGGTATCTCTGATTTTCTTGAAGAGATCCCTAGTCTTTCCCATTCTGTTGTTTTCCTCTATTTCTTTGCATTGATCACTGAAGCATGGGAAATAGATGGGGAAACAGTGGAAACAGTGTCAGACTTTGTTTTTCTGGGCTCCAAAATCACTGAAGATGGTGACTGCAGCCATGAAATTAAAAGACGCTTGCTCCTTGGAAGGAAAGTTATGACCAACCTAGGTAGCATATTCAAAAGCAGAGACATTACTTTACCAACAAAGGTTCGCCTAGTCAAGGCTATGGTCTTTCCTGTGGTCATGTATGGATGTGAGAGCTGGACTGTGAAGAAGGCTGAGCGCCGAAGAATTGATGCTTTTGAACTGTGGTGTTGGAGAAGACTCTTGAGAGTCCCTTGGACTGCAAGAAGATCCAACCAGTCCATTCTGAAGGAGATCAATCCTGGAATTTCTTTAGAAGGAATGATGCTAAAGCTGAAACTCCAGTATTTTGGCCATCTCATGCAAAGAGTTGACTCATTGGAGAAGACTCTGATGCTGGGAGGGATTGAGGGCAGGAGGAGAAGGGGACGACAGAGGATGAGATGGCTGGATGGCATCACTGACTCGATGGATGCGAGTCTGGGTGACCTCCGGGAGCTGGTGATGGACAGGGAGGCCTGGCGTGCTGCGGTTCATGGGGTCGCAAAGAGTCGGACACGACTGAGCGACTGATCTGATCTGATCTGAACCACAGTTTACTGCTCAAGTTTTCCTGTGGAATTTGCAAGGCTTCAGTAGACTTCAGAGTTCCAAAATAGTTACATCAGACAGATTCTGCTGAAACTGTTGACTACATAGGCAGGCAGCTAGAATCCTGGTGCTTCCTACTTCATGTACACCTACATAAGCTCTTTTTAAAAGCAGATCATTAATTCATATTTTCTACTTGAAAAATTATTTCCCTTCACTCCTTGACAGCATTTGTTCTACTACCATTTTGACACCTTCGCCTATTCTCCTTTCCCCCATTTTGTCTACCATATTTTACATAATATTTAATTTCATATTTTTTTCATTTTTCCTGCCTGTTGTTATCAAATAGAATGTAAATATCATGAAGGTAGGTTTCTTTGGGTCTCTTCTTTCCTTTGTCTCCCATATATGGATGAAATTACCAAAAATTACATTATTTACTCACTGAACATTTGTTAGAGCAGTGAATAAACATAACAGTCCCCTCCCTTCATTTTCACTGTTCAAGAAAATCTTTCCAAATTTCCTCTTTACCACTTTCTTCTAGTGGGTTTTTCCTCAATGTGTTAAGAATAAAAAAGGCAGATGATTTGAAGAGAAATCCTCAGGTGTGGTAAAATTTGAAGCATAGCACATGCTACTTCTCATAATATTAATCCTCACGCTTCTGTTTCTTATGTTCAAAGTTTCTTACAATGTTAACTCTTTTTTCACTTGTCACAATGTGCTTTCACAGTGGGTATTTCTGCCTCTATCTGTTAATAAATGCACAACCAGTCCATTCTGAAGGAGATCAATCCTGGAATTTCTTTAGAAGGAATGATGCTAAAGCTGAAACTCCAGTATTTTGGCCACCTCATGCGAAGAGTTGACTCATTGGAGAAGACTCTGATGCTGGGAAGGATTGAGGGCAGGAGGAGAAGGGGACGACAGAGGATGAGATGGCTGGATGGCATCACTGACTCGATGGGTATGAGTCTGGGTGACCTCCGGGAGCTGGTGATGGACAGGGAGGCCTGGCGTGCTGCGGTTCATGGGGTCGCAAAGAGTCGGACACGACTGAGCGACTGTTCTGATCTGATCTGATCTGAATTATCATTAATGACTTTCAGGAATTTAAATAATTTACACGTGTGTTTTGGCAATTTTCTCTGTGCAGATATTACTGTTTCTGAAATTACAGGTGAAGTGATAATCACTTCTTAAGAAGGAATTGAGATACTGAAGTCACAAATATTTGTCTCAGTTTTCAGAGACCCCTTTGGCATACTTGCAGGGGTTGTGAAAGCTTCTTTCCTGGCAGGAAATGGCATTTTGCAAGTGGTTTCACTTTCCAGATTCCTAAAAGAAATTTAATATGTTTTAGGACCTGGATAGAAGGCAGGAGGAGAAGGTGACGACAGAGGATGAGGTGGCTGGATGGCATCACTGACTCAACGGATGTGAGTTTGAGCAATCTCTGGGAGATGGTGAAGGGCAGGCAAGGCTGGCATGCTGCAGTCCATGGGGTCACAAAGCATTGGACTGAGCAGCAACAAAGGATCTGGATAACAAAACAGCACCTGGGTAAAACAATGTTGCTAGCTGGGTTGGACACATTACTGTTTATACCAACAGGACAGGCAACCAGAGGCAACAAGAAGCAGAGTGCCACCCATGTTCACCAGCTTCAGGGCCTCTGAAAGTCTTCCCTTCCCCTCCATCTTTCTATCTCTGCTGGAGTCTTTTCTTTCTTAACCCTAACAAAGCATTCTGAAATTTACAAAACTGCCAAATAAAAATTGTCACTAGCTATCGGCCTCTCAAAGAATAGGTCACAGCCACTGTAGTTGTTGACGTTCAGGGCAGAGATCAGGGATGAGGAACGTTCTGGGAAAAACTGGCAGAACAGACTTTCAGAAGCCTGTTCGATATTTTCTTTTGTGTAATATTTAGCTTTATTTATTTGGCTGTGCTGGGGCTTAGTTGGGCATGCGGGACCTTCAGTCTTCGTTGTGGCATGTGTTGTGCTGTGCTTGGTCGTTCAGTCGTGTCTGATTCTTTGCGATCCCCTCAGGCTCTTCTGTCCATGGGGAGTCTCCAGGCAAGAATAATGGAGTGGGTTGCCATGACCTCCTCCTGGGGATCTTACTGACCCAGAGATTGAACCCGCATCTCCTGCATTGCAGTCGGGAAGATCTGTTGGAGAAGGGATAGGTTACCCACTGCAGTATTTTTGGGCTTCCCTTGTGGCTTAGCAGGTAAAGAATCCGCTGAAATATTTAAAGTCATCTGTGAGAGGTGGTGGATAAATCTGGTTGCGTCCCCTTTAAGAAGATGCGAGGCCCCGCCCCTTCCTAAGAGCCTCTGGCCACCTTTTCTCAGCCCCCAAGACGGGGTTCCCAGGGGTCTCAAGAGAGCTTTGATAGGTAGCAGCGTGCAGAAAAGAAACTACATTGCCCAGAAGTCTGTGCTAGAAGGAAGCGGTGAGAATTGGGCCAATCAGATCAGATCAGTTGCTCAGTCGTGTCCGACTCTTTGAGACCCCATGAATCACAGCACGCCAGGCCTCCCTGTCCATCACCAACTCCTGGAGTTCACTCAGACTCACGTCCATCGAGTCAGTGATGCCATCCAGCCATCTCATCCTCTGTCGTCCTCTTCTCCTCCTGCCCCCAATCCCTCCCAGCATCAGAGGCTTTTCCAATGAGTCAACTCTTCTCATGAGGTGGCCAAAGTACTGAAGTTTCAGCTTTAGCATCATTCCTTCCAAAGAAATCCCAGGGCTGATCTTAAGAATGGACTGGTTGCATCTCCTTGCAGTCCAAGGGACTCTCAAGAGTCTTCTCCAACACCACAGTTCAAAAGCATCAATTCTTTGGCGCTCAGCCTTTTTCACAGTCCAACTCTCACATGCATACCTGACCACAGGAAGAACCACAGCCTGGACTAGACGAACCTTTGTTGGCAAAGTAATGTCTGTGCTATTGAATATGCTATCTAGGTTGGTCATAACTTGTTGGTCATAACTTTCCTTCCAAAGAGTAAGTGTCTTTTAATTTCATGGCTGCAGTCACCATCTGTAGTGATTTTGGAGCCCCCAAAATAAAGTCTGACACTGTTTCCACTGTTTCCCCATCTATTTCCCATGGAGTGATGGGTCCAGATGCCATGATCTTCGTTTTCTGAATGTTGAGCTTTAAGCCAATTTTTTCACTCTCCACATAGGGATCATAAATTGGGCGTTTCTTGCGTTGTTTTCCCAGACTTCTGACATCCCCAGCGTGTCTTTTTCAAATGTGGTTGTCTTGCGCTCCCCGACTTTCCTGACCAGGCGACTTTTCAGAACTTTCCAGAGAAGCACCTTGAAGAGACGAGAGCCACCTCTGCGCCTTGGGGGACTTTGGGAAGGAGGGGTTCGAGAGAGCCCATGGAACCCATCTCGGTTGCTGACTCTCTTGGCCCTGCTCCGCACAGAGAATTTGAGGAGGGCACGGCGCTGGCCCTCATGGACCCAGTGCTGGTATGTAGCGGATGCCCGGTGTCCCTACTTATTCGGGTCACTACCTTCATTGTCTGGCGCCCCATGTGGGAGATGGTGGTATGCGGTGGGGGAGGGTCTTCACTTTGTCCCCACTGCCGTTGGATCTGGGGGCCCTGGCATGGGGTCACTCGCAGCCTATAATATGAAATCCAGGATGGAGCTTATGTGGAGAGGGTCTCATTTCTGGCAATACCCGGTTTCCGGCATGCAAGGAGGAAATGTGGCTTCCCAGAATCTCCAGTACGCTCGATGCGCGTGGACTTTCCCGCTGCTCGCTGGGCAGAATGTGGGCTGCTGATGCGGAAACCTTAGTGTGGATTCCAGGTATCGCCCATCCCAGGGCTGTGCCCTTGCCTGAGTACCATCGCTGAGCTTGGCCTCCACTTCTTTGGGTACAAAATGGGAGTGTTTACAGTGGCTCCCTCTCGGTGTCGGTAGATGGGGAGGCTACTTGCATGGTTTGCTCCTGTCCCCCAGCACTGCTGAGGGAGCATCGTTCTGTATTGTGTTGTTACTGAGGTGCGTGTCTGGGCAGATCTTCGGGACTTACCCCAAGAAGAATCTGACATGTGGGCCTTTCTGAGCTCTAGCCTCTGCGCTGCTGATGAGTAGGGATAAGCCTGCAGAAAAGGTGGGTGGGAATGACGTGTTTGGAGTTGCTGCTCCTCTGCTAGGGTGCAGAAGATGGCACATCAGGTGGTGAGCCAAGTAGGCCCCTGAATGCATCTTTGCAATTGCTATTTGTTTCTTGCAAGTGGGGTTAACTTGCCAGCGACAGCAGTGAATCAGTCCACCTGTTTAAGACACTCACATTTGAAGGGCAAATCCATTACATATTCAGTAATGGTGGTGTGCAGGAGTGTTGTGTCTTTCCCCACATGAACACACAACAGGCTCTGGGTTACTCTCTAGCTTGGCACCATGTTTACTTTGTCATAGCCCTAATCACTGTCAAGACTTCTCTTATTTGTTCATTTGTCCTCCACGTGATTCCCTTTCTCACATCATTTCAGGCTCCCCCCAGTGTCCCCTCCTTGGGGAGGCCTTTCCCCACTCACTCCATTTAAAGTCATCTAGTCTTGGATACCCTCACTCTTTTTTCTGTCTGTAGAATTCTCAGCTGCGATTCGAGATGGTTTTCTGCATTCCTTCTCGGGGACCTGTCCCCAGCCCTGGAGCATCACTCCTGCTCTCTGCTTTATTCTCAGACCTAGAACAGTACAGGGCCTGTAACTGGTGCTCCACAAGTGGTTAATGAGTGAATGGACCCATCACACTTGAAATAAGGGACTCCCATTACACTTAAATCCAAACCTTCCATCATGGCCTGTGGGGTCCTGCTGTATCCATCTCCCCTCCCCACCACCTTCTGTTCTTCCTTTCTGTTCTCTTGCTCACTGCTGTCTTGCTAAGCTGTCTTGAACATTCCAAGCTCTTTCCCACCTCCCAGCTTCTGCAGTTTCCTCAGTTTAGGAAACTGCTCCCAGATCTCTGCAGAGCTGTTTCTTTACTTTCTTCACAGCTCTCCACCAGTGTCGCCTCTTAGAAGGGTCTTTCCCTGCCCTTACTAGTTCTAGATAAAGTACCCCTTTCCCCATCTGCCCGTCTTTTGAAATCTTTGTGCACAGAGTCTGGTAGCTTCCAGAGCAGAGATGGGGCGTGGTTGATTTTTCTCTGCAGGGTGTTCTGGGAGCAAAGAGGGAAAATAACAATGAAAACAGTCATAACGGCTGGCCTCCATATAGCACTTTATCTGTGCTAAGGTGGAGTCACCCCACCTCCCCAGAATTAGCTTCTAGTAGCATCCCTACTATGTAGAAGAGGAACTTGAGGCCTGCCAAAGGTCACAGCTCTGAAGTAGGAAGACATAACAAGCACTTATATGTGCCAGGCATTCTGGTATTTGCTTCTTGAACATTTTCTCTTTAATTCGAAAATCACCTGGTGAAGTGGAGCTATTATTGTTTTGATTGGAAAGTCAAGAGTCAGAGAAATAAGTTGATGTCTGCTGGTTATAGAGCAGGCAACTGTCATTTCAGTAGTCTGTGTTCCAAGTGGGAGTCTAGCTCCATGGTTGGAAAGGATTGAGTAATTGCTAGAATTTAGCACGTGAACCAGAGAAGGCAATGGCACCCCACTCCAGCACTCTTGCCTGGAAAATCCCATGGATGGAGGAGCCTGGTAGGCTGTAGTCCATGGGGTCGCTAAGAGTTGGACATGACTGAGCGACTTCCTTTTACTTTTCACTTTCATGCATTGGAGAAGGAAATGGCAACCCACTCCAGTGTTCTTGCCTGGAGAATCTCAGGGACGGGGGAGCCTGGTGGGCTTCTGTCTCTGGGGTCGCATAGAGTCGGACATGACTGAAGTGACTTAGCAGCAGCAGCAGCAGCAGCACATGAACTCTCAGTGTGGTCAGGCAGGTGGTGAGGACCAGTTGATTAGTATTGTGCTTAACACATGGACATCACCAGATGGTCAACACCAAAATCAGATTGATTATATTCTTTGCAGCCAAAGATGGAGAAGCTCTATACCGTCAACAAAAACAAGACCAGGAGCTGACTGTGGCTCAGATCATGAACTCCTTATTGCCAAATTCAGACTTAAACTGAAAGTAGGGAAAACCACTAGACCATTCAGGTATGACTTATGATCAAATCCCTTATGAATATACAGTGGAAGTGAGATGTAGATTTAAGGGCCTAGATCTGATAGATAGAGTGCCTGATGAACTATGGAATGAGGTTCGTGACATTGTACAGGAGACAGGGATCAAGACCATCCCCATGGAAAAGAAATGCAAAAAAGCAAAATGGCTGTCTGAGGAGGCTTTACAAATAGCTGTGAAAAGAAGAGAAGTGAAAAGCAAAGGAGAAAAGGAAAGATATAAGCATTTGAATGCAGAGTTCCAAAGAATAGCAAGAAGAGATAAGAAAGCCTTCCTCAGCTATCAATGCAAAGAAATAGAGGAAAACAACAGAATGGGAAAGACTAGAGATCTCTTCAAGAAAATTAGAGATACCAAGGGAACATTTCATGCAAAGATGGGCTCGATAAAGGACAGAAATGGTATGGACCTAACAGAAGCAGAAGATATTAAGAACAGGTGGCAAGAATACACAGATATGCTATGCTATGCTAAGTCATTTCAATCGTGTCCGACTCTGTGTGACCCCACAGACGGCAGCCCACGAGGCTCCACCGTCCCTGGGATTCTCCAGGCAAGAACACTGTAGTGGGTTGCCATTTCCTTCTCCAATGCATGAAAGTGAAAAGAGAAAGTGAAGTCGCTCAGTCATGTCTGACTCTTAGCGACCCCATGGACTGCAGCCTACCAGGCTCCTCCGTCCATGGGATTTTCCAGACAAGAGTACTGGAGTGGCGTGCCATTGCCTTCTCTGAAGAATACACAGAAGAACTATACAAAAAGATCTTCACAACCCAGATAATCACGATGGTGTGATCACTCATCTAGAGCCAGACATCCTGAAATGTGAAGTCAAGTGCGCCTTAGAAAGCATCACTACAAACAAAGCTAGTGGAGGTGATGGAATTCCAGTGGAGCTATTCCAAATCCTGAAAGATGATGCTGTGAAAGTGCTGCACTCAATATGCCAGCAAATTTGGAAAACTCAGCAGTGGCCACAGGACTGGAAAAGGTCAGTTTTCATTCCACTCCCAAAGAAAGGCAATGCCAAAGAATGCTCAAGCTACCGCACAGTTGCACTCATCTCACAAGCTAGTAAAGTAATGCTCAAAATTCTCCAAGCCAGGCTTCAGCAATATGTGAACAGTGAACTTCCTGATGTTCAAGCTGGTTTTAGAAAAGGCAGAGGAACCGGAGATCAAATTGCCAACATCCGCTGGATCATCGAAAAAGCAAGAGAGTTCCAGAAAAACATCTATTTCTGCTTTATTGACTATGCCAAAGCCTTTGACTATGTGGATCACAATAAACTGTGGAAAATTCTAAAAGAGATGGGAATACCAGACCACCTGACCTGCTTCTTGAGAAATCTGTATGCAGGTCAGGAAGCAACAGTTAGAACTGGACATGGAACAACAGACTGGTTCCAAATAGGAAAAGGAGTACGTCAAGGCTGTATATTGTCACCCTGCTTATTTAACTTATATGCAGAGTACATCATGAGAAATGCTGGACTGGAAGAAACACAAGTTGGAATCAAGATTGCCAGGAGAAATATCAATAACTTCAGATATGCAGATGACACCACCTTTATGGCAGAAAGTGAAGAGGAACTAAAAAGCCTCTTGATGAAAGTGAAAGTGGAGAGTGAAAAGGTTGGCTTAAAGCTCAACATTCAGAAAACGAAGATCATGGCATCTGGTCCCATCACTTCATGGAAAATAGATGGGGAAACAGTGGAAACAGTGTCAGACTTTATTTTGGGGGGGCTCCAAAATCACTGCAGATGGTGACTGCAGCCATGAAATTAAAAGACGCTTACTCTTTGGAAGGAAAGTTATGACCAACAAGTTATGACCAACCTAGATAGCATATTCAATAGCACAGACATTACTTTGCCAACAAAGGTTCATCTAGTTCAGGCTGTGGTTTTTCCTGTGGTCATGTATGGATGTGAGAGTTGGACTGTGAAGAAGGCTGAGCGCCGAAGAATTGATGCTTTTGAACTGTGGTGTTGGAGAAGACTCTTGAGAGTCCCTTGGACTGCAAGGAGATGCAACCAGTCCATTCTTAAGATCAGCCCTGGGATTTCTTTAGAAGGAATGATGCTAAAGCTGAAAGTCCAGTACTTTGGCCACCTCATGCGAAGAGTTGACTCATTGGAAAAGACTCTGATGCTGGGAGGGATTGGGGGCAGGAGGAGAAGAGGATGAAAGAGGATGAGATGGCTGGATGGCATCACTGACTCAATGGACGTGAATCTGAGTGACCTCCAGGAGTTAGTGATGGACAGGGAGGCCTGGCGTGCTGTGATTCATGGGGTCTCAAAGAGTCGGACACGACTGAGCCACTGAACTGAACCGACTGACCGATAAGTCTTATGATCGTTATCATCTGTTCCTATTCCTCTCCATAGAGTGCTTGTTGTCTAGGGTCTCAGCCTTTAGGGCCTAATGCTGATGTTCTTGGCTCTGCGTCCCAGGTCACAGATCAGTTTGGACGAGAGCAGCCCATTCTGAGGCCCTGTCTCCACTCAGAGTTCTGGACAGGCTTTCTGGTTCCCAAGCCTGCTCTCACCCACCTACTGAAGCACAGACAGGAGCTGTGGGTGGTGAAGAGAAGCGTCCCCCCAAGTGCCTGGCCAGCTGGGTGGCCAAGTGTTAGGCAGTGGGGGTCATGGCTGCCTTGACTGAGGGGACCACTGCCTCTGAAATTTTGTGGGAGACTTCTTGTTGTGGCCTTCTTGGGTGCTTGGGTCAGTGTAGAGCTTGCTCTCTCCTTTTTTTTTATTCTTCAATGTTTATTACTTATTTGTACTGGGTTTTAGTTGTAGCACACATGACTTTCAGTTTTTAGATCTTTATGTTGCAGCAAGCTGAGGCTTTAGTGGTGGCTTCTGGGATCTAGTTCCCCAATCAGGGATGGAATCTAGGTCCCTGCATTGGGAGCATGGTGTCTTAGCCACTGGACCACTAGGGAAGTCCTGAGCTCTCCATCTTGAGGTCTCTCTGTCCTCCCACCTCAACACATTCTTTTCTGCCACAGGGTGAAGGAGATGTTTTATCTAAGGGTAAGGCTGTGGGCTCCAACTGCTTAGTATTAAAGTCTGCCTTTGTGGTCACCAGCCCAGTGGCAATAGAGAAGTGGCATAATTTGGAGAGGCCTTGTTTTGCTGTTAATGCTCACTGCTGTGACATAATCTCCAAAAGCTAAGTGGTTCAACACTTAAAAAGGATTCTTCTCAGGACAGAGTTCATGTGGGTCAGCATGGGAGTTCATATCACACAGTTTTCAAAGACCCAGGTGTTACCTGTCTGGCTTTATAGTTACCTTGGCATCATTCCACTGGCAGAGGAAAGATGAGAGAAGGATGGAAGTAACACCCACATTTATTTCCCCTCATATTCTGCTAACAAGAAGTCAGGAGTTGGCCGTCCCTTTTTAAAAAAATTTTTTTTAATTTTATTGAAGTATAGTTGATTTACAATGTTCTGTTAGTTTCTGGTGTACAACAAAGTGATCCAGTTATATATATATATAATATATAAAATATTGTTCACTTCTGCTAATCCCAAACTCCCGTTCTACGCCCCGCTTCCTCCAGCAACCTCAGGTCTCGTCTCTGTGACTGTGAGTCTTTGTGTGCCTCTTTCGATACAGCTGGGAACAGAGAGCTGTATGTCCAAGGAGAAGCTCCGACAGATTTCTGGGTTTTGTTTACCTCAAACCAGTCTGGTGCATTTAGCCTACTCCTGAAAAATAAAAGTGATGATGATTTCTAACTAACTAGGCTGTGTGAAGATGTAATCATTTGATGCATGAAACTACTTAGCACCTTGCCTGAGTTACAGTTACAAGCTCAGAAAAAGTCAGTTGTTAGGATCTTTCATTTAATAGCATCAGTCACAAGGCATAGTATCTCCCAGGTCCTCCTGAACTCAGAAAAAAAAAGTTTATGCTACTGTCTCTGCCTGTACTCTGCATCCTACCCTTTTCTATCTGTTCATCCATACTCTCATTTGTCAGACGGAAGCAGTCCCTAGCTGCCTTGTCTTCCTGGCCCGCCTTTACTGTGGAGTCTCGAGGCAGCCTTTGGTTTTGTCGGGCCCACATCTGGGCTGCTGAGAACAGGTGGAGTCACCAAGTGTGTTGACTGTTACCACTGCAGAGTCATGGTCTTGCCCCTCTCCTGCTTCCTTGGCGGTCCTCAGCCAGTTCATGTATGTGTCTAGTCCCTTCCATAGCTCAATGGCATCTCTCCCAAATATTTAACATTCGGTTGCATTCCACCTGTTCCATCAGATCCTTCATACCTTGGAAGGTAATCATGATCTTGCCCACTCCACTCTCCACAGTGTCAGTGGATGGTCCTGTCATTCAGACAGTTGAGAAGGTGGGAAATGACCTTGTACAAACACTCCACCTAATCCAGCATTCAGCCACCATCATCTTGTTTATGTTTTTCACTCTGGGTGAATCCATCACCTCTACCACCTCCATGGACTCCAACCACAAACCTCCTGGTCTTAGCTCTCATTATCTTTTGCCAAGATGATGCCAAGACATTTCTGGCTGGTTAGCCCACATCCGCTGTGTCTTAGGTCAGCTTGGTCCTATGTATACAACCACTGATCCAAGCATTCACTCCCTGAGCCACTGATGTCTCAGCATACAACCTACTTCATGCCCTTCTTTCTTGCTTTTCAGCCTTACAGATTATCTCTGTCTTGTACCTATAGCTTCCCTTCCCAACTTTGTGGAAAAGGTCTTGCCCCCTGCAGTGACTACTTCCTGCACCAGAGAATAAATCACAAATTCTGCAACTTAGGAGGCATCTCATGCTTCCTTCTAGAAAGGTAACCAGTTCTTAGACTCTGTCATCACAGATTAACTTTGACTGTTTTTGAACTGATACAAATACAAATACAAACTGATACAAACCCCACAGTTTATTCTGTTACGTCTGTCTTCTGATCTTCATTATTCTGTGAGAGTCCTTCTTGTGGTTGTATATAGCTCACCTCTGTTCTTTCTCAATACTCAGCAGTATCTCATTGTAAGTATGTCCATTCTGCCATGATTGCCATTTTAGTTTTTTTGTATATCTGATTTATGGACATTCTCTTCATGTTACTTTGGGATACTCATTTCTGTTGGAAATATACACAAGATAGGCATGACTGGGTCTTAGGGTGTGTGTGTGTGTGTGTGTGTATAGCTTGAACAGAAACTGCCGGACAGTCTTACAGAGTGGCTGCACCCTTTCACGCTCTCACCAGCCATGAATGAGCATGCTCATTGCTCCATGTTCTCATGAGCACTTGGTTCTTCCCTGTTCCTTTCTGATGCCCAAGGGTGAGGTGGCTCAGAACCACAGCATTGAAACCATTCTTGATGTGGTTGTAGCTTTTATCCTAATTGCGAATGTCACAGCAATAATGGGCTTCCCAGGTGGCTCACTGGTAAAGAATCTGCCTGCCAAGCAGGAGACCTGGGTTTGACTCCTGGGTTGGGAAGATCCCCTGGAGAAGGAAATGGCAACCCACTCTAGTATTGTTGCCTGGGAAATCCTATGAACAGAGGATCCTGGTGGGCTACAGTCCATGGGGTCTTTGCAAAGAGTCAGATACGACTTAGTAACTATACAATAATAGTAATAACAATAATGGCCTTCAATTTACTAAACATCCATCCTGTGCCAGGCACTATGCTGACTATTTTATTAAAAAAATATTTTTCTATTTATTTTTGGCTGTGCTGGGTCTTTGTTGCTGCACATGGGCTTTTTCTAGTTCGATGTGCCATCTTATTGCAGTGGCTTCTCTTACTGTGGAGCATGGGCTCTAGGCGCACAGGCTTCAGTAGTTGCAGCATGTGGGCTTAGTTGTGCATGTGGGATCTTCCTGGACCAGGGATCGAACCTTTGCCCCCTGCATTGGCAGGGGGATTCTTAACCACTGGACCATCAGGGTATTTTACAGATGTTATCTTGTTAACCTTCATGGCAACTAGCGAATTAAGAACTGTGCATCTCCCAGTGTTTCAGATTAGGAAATGGTGATTTAGAGGCAGTTAATAATTGTCAGGATGACTGTGCCTGGTAGAGGCAGGATCTGAACTGAAGTCACAGCCCACACCACCACGCTGTACTAGTTTCTGATGCAGCAGAAACATGTTTCACTTTATCACAGCTGAGCTTTGTCCCTTAGTCCCAGTGGTCCCTATTCTCCAATTCTGATCATTCTCCGCCTCTTACTCTGATTGCCTCCTCAATATTTGCTTTGCTGGGCATCTTATGGCTCTTAATGATGCACCTCTACTTCATTCTTCAGCGCATGTATGTTGTGTCCCATGTTCATGCTGTAGTGTAGGCAGGATAGTTAGGTATTCATTGCTTTTTGGTGCTTGTATCATACTAAACAGTGTGTATGCACTGTTTCAGTGCATTCTCATGGTGATTTTTGAGACTCTGCTTATACTCTGATTTGTCGTTGAGGGAGCAGAAGCTTGTGGAAGTTAAATGGTTTGCTGAAGGGCAGAAGACTAGCAAGGGCTGTTGCTGGGATTTGAGCCCAGGTTGATTCTCCCCAGGCACTTGACAGTAACCACAACCCCCAGATGCTTGACATTAACCACAATACTGTTTGGCATCTCACATCTTAAAGTAATTGACTGGAACAGTGTATAGGTTTTTATTAATGATAAACCTTGGTTTATGTCACATTCATCACTTGTCATTGTGCCGTCATGTTTATATTTAAACTTTTTCCAGTCATTTATTTATTTCCTCTAAAAGATTACCGTTAGCCAGTGCAAGAACAGGAAGGAGTATAACTAACCAGTATCTTACCTCAGTCTGTACGTTTCTCCCCTTTTCCATATTCTCTCTTCTTGTTAATCACTGTCTTGAACTTGCCTTAATAATTTCATTACTTTATATGTGAGAGTGTTTTGTATTATAAATTGAATTTCTTTTTTAGATTGTGGTGCCTTTCAGATTTTCTTTTTCTTATGTTGGATTTGTTATTTTGCATCTTTCAAACAATTTGTCTTTTTCATCTGGCAGTCAATTCATTCCTTAGTTTAATTATTATACCTGTTTGTAAGCATACTTAAACAATATATTAAATGGTTTTCTGTTTTTTAACTTCTGATAAGTGGTTATCATAGTTGATGCTGCTGTTGGAACGTGTAGCTCTCAAATTCATTTGTTGAAATCTTCACCTCCAAAGATGATGGTGTTAGGAAGTGAGGCCTTTGGGAGGGGCAAAATTCATGAGGGTTCAGTGTCTTATCCGGTAGGTTCCTTTCTACCATGTGGGGGCACAGCAGGAAGGCACTGACTATGATCAGAAAGAATGCCCTCACCAGGGACAGGATCATGCTAGCACCTCAATCCTGGACTCCCCAGCCTTCAGAATTGTGAGAAACAAATGTTGTTTGTAAGCAGCCCAGGCTTTGGTATGTTGTTGCAGCAGCCCATGTTGACCAAGACATTAATGTAGTTTTCTGATACATGCTTTTAAAAAATTCAGCATTATTAGGAATCATGGTGTGTGAGCTGTAGCTTTTTTTCCTTCTCAAAATATTGTTATATCAGTATATCACAATGTACTTATCAATTTTTGTGGATCACCTGTTTCCATAATTCTATCCAAAGATTCTGACCATACTACATTTTTCAATGAAAAGATACTCGTTTCCTATTTTTTTGGTGGTCGCCCACCTTGCTGCCATGAAGATTCTTATATGTATGTAATCATGCATGTGTAATATTATACGTGTGTAATCATGTAATCTTGTATGTGTGTAATCATGCAGGTGTGTGGGAGTTTTAGTTGTAACTCTTTCTACGAGTGGAGTGACTGGAAGATCGAAAGCAGCTTTGCAAGATGTTGCCCAATGTTTTCTAAAGTGACTTTACCAACTTCACCAGTAATGGATGTGAGATTTCACAGATCACATGCTCTCCCACACATGGTAGTTTCAGACTATCATAATTTTTGCCAGTTGAATGAGTGCTAACTGGTTTCTCGCTTTGGTTTTCATTTGCATTTACCACATTACTGCTGAGGTTGAACTCCTTTATCACATTTTTTTTGGCCAGTGTGTATTTTCTGTGAAATATAAGTTCATGATCTTTTGCCTGTTGTTTTAGTAAAGGTTTTGACTTCTGGTTTAGATTTTTAAGAAAATTTTTAATATACTCCTTATATTAATATTCTATTAACTATATATGTTACAAATATGTTCTAGTTTTTACTGTATCTTTTGTCTTTTGTTTACCTGTCTTTCATTGAATATAACTTTTTATGAATACTTTTTGACAATTTATGTAGTAATTTCATTCAGCTGTTCAGCTTTGGTGTTGTCATCATGTAATATAGTGCCCACTTCCTTTTTCTCCTGTCTGTATTGTTTGAGATAAATCATGATTGATATGAGATTTTTTTTTTACCCCCCACAAGTTCCCTTTATATTAGCATTAGAATTCTTTATTAAGTGCAGTTGTGATGAAGGAGAAAAGGACCAGGTTGACCTGGTCCTTTGACTAAACTGACTCCATTTTAAAAGGAAGGTAACTCTATCTTGCACTCTCAGTGAATTTTGGACTATATATCTGGTAACCATGGAGACAACATACCAATGGCCGAGCAAGCCTCCCGAATGGACAAACACCAGACCAGGCTGACCTCCTACCTAGACTCCCTGGAACCAAGAAGAATATAGTAACCCACTGTGTAATCAATCACCTTCTGTAATCTTTGAAATGCCTGTTGATGGGGGCTACACTGCATGACTAGATGACCTGTAGAGTGTGAATCACGACTGTAACCTGATTGTATCTCTTTCTAACATTTTCGAGAGCAGACTTGAGAAATTTGAGGATGTGGGCTTGGGCACGTACACTTTAGGTATAAAAGGTTGTCACAAAATTCAGTCAGGATCCCTAGCCAAGAGGAAACTCTGCTTTGGTCCTGCTAGTGTAATAAACTGCATTTCACTATCTGCGTTGTCCTTCTGAAGACATATCATTTCACATATTACTCCTTATGTTGATATCTTATATAAATATACCACATATGTCCAATTTCATTTATTAACTAATCCACAGACTTTTATCTTGTCCTTGTCTGCTTTTGATATCAGGGTGATGCAGGTCTCATAAGTGTGTTTTGAAGCACTCCCTTCTCTTCAATTTTTCAGAAGAGTTAGAGAAGGATGGGTATCAAATATATCACAAATGTGATATTCTTTTGTTGGACTGACCTTTTTATAATTATGTAATTACTTTGTCTCTTATTACAGTCCCTCTCTTAAAGTCTGTTTTGTCATATATAAGAAAAGCTACTCCAGCTTTGCTTTGGTTTCCATTTGCAAGAGATATCTTCTTCCATTCCTGTCCTTTTCAGTTTTGTTTGTGTCCTTACATTGGAAGTGAGTCTCTTGTAGGCAGCATATAGATGGGTCTTGTTTTTTATTTTTTTGAGGGGTCTTGTTTTTTAACCATTCATTCTCTCTATTTTTATTTTGAGAATTTAGTCTATTTGCATTTAAAGTAATTATTGATATGTATGTATTTGATGACATTATGTTAACTGTTTTCTGGCTGCTTATAATACCTCTGCTCCTTTTTTCCTCTTTGCCCTCTTCACTTGTGATTTGATAATTTTCTATAGTTGTATGCAATTATTGCTTTCTGTTTATTTTTGCTTAAACTCACTTGTAGTTTAAGTGAGGCTTATATGAAACAACTTATATACCAGTCCATTTTAAACTGAAAATTATTTAAGTTTGCATGCATTCTAAAGTTCTACAGTTTTACTTTCCTTCCAACATTTTGATGTTACAATTTACCTTTTTTTGCCTTGTATATCTATTAACAAACTATTACAGTTATTCTTCCTACTTTTGTCTTTTAACTTTCATACTAGCTTTATAAGTGTTTGACCCACTACCTTAACATTTTGAATTTCACTATATATTTATCTGTATCAGTGAGATGTATCAGATCAGATCAGTCGCTCAGTCGTGTCCGACTCTTTGTGACCCCATGAACCGCACCACGCCAGGCCTCCCTATCCATCACCAGCTCTCGGAGGTCACTCAGACTCACATTCATCGAGTCAGTGATGCCATCCAGCCATCTCATCCTCGGTCGTCCCCTTCTCCTCCTGCCCTCAATCCTTCCCAGCATCAGAGTCTTCTCCAATGAGTCAACTCTTCGCATGAGGTGGCCAAAATACTGGAGTTTCAGCTTTAGCATCATTCCTTCCAGAGAAATCCCAGGGCTGATCTTCAGAATGGACCGGTTGGATCTCCTTGCAGTCCAAGGGACTCTCAAGAGTCTGTATAGTTTCATATATTTAACTGTTACTAACACCCTTCTATTTTAAAGAAGTCCTTTTAGCATTTCTTGTAAGTCCAGTCTAGTGGTGATAAATTCCTTTAGCTCTTACTTGTCTGCAGGACAATTCTGAAGGACAACCATGCCTGGTAGAATATCATTGGTTTGTTGTTGTTTAGTCACTAAGTTGTTTTTGCCTGGAAAATCCCATGGACGGAGGATCCTGGTAGGCTCCAGTCCATGGGGTCGCTAAGAGTCGGACACGACTGAGCAACTTCACTTTCACTTTTCACTTTCATGCATTGGAGAAGGAGATGGCAACCCACTCCGGTATTCTTGCCTGGAGAATCCCTGGGACAGGGGAGCCTGGTGAGCTTCCATCTATGGGGTCGCACAGAGTCGGAAACGACTGAAGCGACTTAGCAGCAGCAGTCACTAAGTTGTGTCTGACTCTTCGTGACCCAATGGACTGTAGCCCATCAGGCTCCTCTGTGCATGGGATTTCCCAGGCAAGAATACTGGAGTGGATTGCCATTTCCTTCTCCAGGGATCTTGCCAACCCAGGGCTCAAACCCACATATCCTGCTTGTCAGATGGATTCTTTACCATTCAGCTTCCTAGCATGGTTTTTCTTTTCAGTACTTTGTATATACTGTGTCATTCCCTTCTGGCCTGCAAACCTTCTAATGAAAAATCTACTGATAATCTTATGGGAGTTCACTTATATGTAAGAAATTATTTTTCTCTTGTTGCTTTTAAAGTTCTATCCTTTAACTTTTGACACATACTATAAAATGTCTTTTGGTGGTCTTATATGGAATTCTCTGTGTTTCTTGGATCTGAATGTCTGTTTCCTTACCCAGGTTAGGGAAGTTTTCAGTCATTATTCAAATAAATTATCTTTTCCTTTCTGTCTCTTCTTCTGGAATCCCCATAATGCAAATGTTGGTCTGCTTTATGTTGTTCTGTAAGTTTCTAATTTGTCTTCACTCTTTTTCATTCTTTTTTTCTTTCTGATGTGCAGACTGTGTGAGTTCCACTGCCTTTTGCTCAGATTTACTGATCCTTTCTTCTGCTTCATCTAGTCTACTGTTGAGTCCCATTATTGTATTTCATTTCAGTTACTGTATTCCTCAGTTGTGTGACTTTTGTTTGGTACTTGGGTATATTTTCTATTCTTTGTTTAAATTTTATCTATTCTTCTCCTGAGCTCAGTGAACACTGTTATGACCATTATTTTAAACTATCATGTAAAGCACTTACCTCTGTTTCATTAAGATCTTTTCTGAGATTTTACTTTGATCTTTCATTTGGAATACATTCCTGTTTATTCATCTTCCTTGACTTTCTACAAGAGTCATTTTATGCATTAGATAAAATAATCACCTCTCTCAGTCTTGAAAGAGTGGCCTTGTGGAGATAAGGCTTCCAACCCTGCCCTAATTCTTTGTCCTCTCAAACCTTTGTGATTGTCTAAGCAACCTCCTTCATTTTTAGTGGCTTCCAGTAGTTGAGGGTGTGTCAAGACCTATCAGAATCCCAGATGAGAGAATCTCAGTCAGTACCTCAATTCAGGCTGATTGGAAGCCAGACTCCCACACAGCAGCTTTTACAGTTTGGAAATATACCTCCTTCAAATAAATACTAGAAAATAGGTATCTGGAAGTTCACAGTTCATGTATTGCTAAAGCCTGGCTTGGAGAATTTTGAGCATTAATTTACTAGTGTGTGCGATGTGCAATTGTGTGGTAGTTTGAGCATTCTTTGGCATTGCCTTTCTTTGGGAGTGGAATGAAAACTGACCTTTTCCAGTCCTGTGGCCACTGCTGAGTTTTCCAAATTTGCTGGCATATTGAGTGCAACACTTTCACAGCATCATCTTTCAGGATTTGGAATAGCTCAACTGGAATTCTATCACCTCCACTAGCTTTGTTTGTAGTGATGCTTTCTAAGGCCCACTTGACTTCACATGCCAGGATGTCTGGCTCTAGGTGAATGATCACACCATCGTGATTATCTGTGTCATGAAGCTCTTTTTTGTATAGTTCTTCTGAGTATTCCTGCCACCTCTTCTTAATATCTTCTGCTTCTGTTAGGTCCATACCATTTCTGTCCTTTATCAAGCAAATATTTGGATGAAATGTTCCTTTGGTGTCTCTGATTTTCTTGAATAGATCCCTAGTCTTTCCCATTCTGTTGTTTTCCTCTATTTCTTTGCATTGATCTCTGAAGAAGGCTTTCTTATCTCTTCTTTCTATTCTTTGGAACTCTGCATTCAGATGTTTATTTCTTTCCTTTTTTCCTTTGCTTTTCACTTCTCTTCTTTTCACAGCTATTGGTAAAGCCTCCTCAGACAGCCATTTTGCTTTTTTGCATTTCTTTTCCATGGGGATGGTCTTGATCCCTGTCTTCTATACAATGTCATGAACCTCATTCCATAGTTCATCAGGCACTCTATCTATCAGATCTAGGCCCTTAAATCTATTTCTCACTTCCACTGTATAATCATAAGGGATTTGATTTAGGTCATACCAGAGTGGTCTAGTGGTTTTCCCTACTTTCTTCAATTTAAGTCTGAATTTGGCAATCAGGATTTCATGGTCTGAGCCACACTCAGCTCCTGGTCTTGTTTTTCCTGACTGTATAGAGTTTCTCCATCTTTGGCTGCAAAGAATATAATCAATCTGATTTTGGTGTTGACCATCTGGTGATGTCCATGTATAGTCTTCTCTTGTGTTGTTGGAAGAGGGTGTTTGTTATGACCAGTGCATTTTCTTGGCAAAAGTCTATTAGTCTTTTCCCTGCTTCATTCCGTATTTCAAGGCCAAATTTGCCTGTTACTCCAGGTGTTTATTGACTTCCTACTTTTGCATTCCAGTCCCCTATAATGAAAAGGACATCTTTTTTGGATGTTAGTTCTAAAAGGTCTTGTAGGTCTTCATAGAACTGTTCAACTTTAGCTTCTTCAGTGTTACTGGTTGGGGCATAGACTTGGATTACTGTGATATTGAATGGTTTGCCTTGGAAACAAACAGAGATCATTCGGTCGTTTTTGAGATTGCATCCAAATACTGCATTTTGGACTCTTTTGTTGACCATGATGGCTACTCCATTTCTTCTGAGGGATTCCTGCCCACAGTAGTAGATATAATGGTCATCTGAGTTAAATTCACCCATTCCAGTCCATTTCAGTTCACTGATTCCTAGAATGTCGACCTTCACTCTTGCCATCTCTTGTTTGACCCCTTCCAATTTGCCTTGATTCATGGACCTGATATTCCAGGTTCCTATGCAATATTGCTCTTTACAGCATCAGACCTTGCTTCTATCACCAGTCACATCCACAGCTGGGTATTGTTTTTGCTTTGGCTCCATCCCTTCATTCTTTCTGGAATTATTTCTCCACTGATCTCCAGTAGCATATTGGGTACCTACTGACCTGGGGAATTCACCTTTCAGTGTCCTATCTTTTTGCCTTTTCATACTGTTCATGGGGTTCTCAAGACAAGAATACTGAAGTGGTTTGCCATTCCCTTCTCCAGTGGACCACAACCTGTCAGATCTCTCCACCATGACTCGCCCATCTTGGGTTGCCCCACGGGCATGGTTTAGTTTCATTGAGTTAGACAAGGCTGTGGTCTTAGTATGATTAGATTGACTAGTTTTCTGTGATTATGGTTTCAATGTGTTTGCCCTCTGATGCCCTCTTGCAACATCTACTGTCTCACTTGTGTTTCTCTTACCTTGCGCGTGGGGTATCTCTTCACGGCTGTTCCAGCAAAGCACAGCCATTGCTCCTTACCTTGGACGAGGGGTATCTCCTCACCAGTCAGAGCATAGACTTGGATTATTGTGATATTGAATGGTTTGCCTTGGAAACAAACAGAGATCATTCTGTCATTTTTGAGATTACATCCAAGTATTGCAGTTTGGACTCTTGTTGACTATGGTGGCTACTCCATTTCTTATAAGGGATTCTTGCCCACAGTACTAGATATAATGGTCATCTGAGTTAAATTCATCCATTCCAGTCCATTTTAGTTTGCTGATTCCTAAAATGTCGACATTCACTCTTGCCATCTCCTATTTGACCACTTCCAGTTTGCCTTGATTCATGGACCTAACATTCCAGGTTCTTATGCAATATTGCTGTTTACAGCATCAGACCTTGCTTCCATCACCAGTCACATCCACAGCTGGGTGTTGTTTTTGCTTTGTCTCTGTCTCTTCATTCTTTCTGGAGTTATTTCTCCACTGATCTCCAGTAGCATATTGAGCACCTACCAGCCTGGGGAGTTCATCTTTCAGTGTCCTATCTTTTTGCCTTTTCATACTGTTCATGGGGTTCTCAAGGCAAGAATACTGAAGTGGTTTGCCATTCACTTCTCCAGTGGATCACGTTTTTTCAGAACTCTCCACTATGACCCGTCCATCTTGGGTGGCCCTACATGGCATGGCTCATAGTTTCATTGAGTTAGACAAGGCTGTGGTCCATGTGATCAGATTGGCTAGTTTTCTGTGAATGTGATTTTCAGATTGTCTGCCCTCTGATGGAGAAGGATAAGAGGCTTATGGAAGCTTCCTGATGGGAGAGACTGACTGAGGGGGAAACTGGGTCTTGTTCTGATGGGTGGGGCCATCAGTAAATCTTTAATCCAATTTTCTTTTGGTGGATGGAGCTGTGTTCCCTCCCTGTTATTTACCTTGGGGCCAAACTATGGTGGAGGTAATGAAGATAATGGTGACCTCCTTCAAAAGGTCCCATGCAGGCACTGCTAGACTCAATGCCCCCAACCCTGCCTCAGGCCAGCACCGACACATGCCTCCTCTGGAGACTCCTGGACACTCATGGGCAAGTCTGGTCAGTCTTTTGTGGTGTCATTACTCTTTTCTCCTTGGTCCTGGTGCACACAAAGTTCTGTTTGTGCTCTCCAAGAGTCTGTTTCCCCAGTTCTTTGTAAGTTCTGGCAGCTCTATGGTAGGGTTAATGGTGACCTCCTCCAAGAGGGCTTATTCCTTACCCAAGTCTGCTGCACCCAGAGCCCCTGCCTCTGCAGCAGTCCACTGCTGACCTGTATCCGCATGGGAGACACTCAAACACTGTTCTGTCTCTGTCTCTGTGGGGTCTTTGGGTCCTGGTGTACACAAAGTTTACTTGAGAAGGTGCTGCAGAAGGCCTAAGCTGGAGAGAAGGCCCTTCCCACCACCCCCATACATAAAGGGATTCTCTGACATCTGGACTCTGCAATTCTTAGCAACAAAAACCAGACCTCAATCCTTCTGAAGTGTTTCTCTTCACTGTGATGGTGAATGCTTACACTGAACCTGAATTGTTTCCCACATGCTTCACACATATGCAGTTTCTTCGTAGGGTATATTCCTTGGTGCTCAGTCGGGTACAAAATGTCTCAAGACTGGGCCACACATCCCAGAAGGTTGGACCTGCCTTGGGAGCCCTGAGTTAGGACATGCCTTGAGAAGGTGCCTTCTCATCCTCCATTCAAAACCAACAACCTGAAAGCACAGAATTGTTGGGGAAGCACACGTAGACTCTGTGGGAGGGTGCAGTCCTATCACAAATATACTTATTACAAACCCAGAAATGAGCACATAGGACTCTAAGGAGGAAAGAGGGCTGAAGTGAGGATGAGAAAGGGTCTGCTGTGCAGTTCTGAGCCTGGCAAGATCATAAAATGGGGAGGTCTACTGTGAGAAAGGACACAGAGGTGAGATACAGTACAGGAAGGAAAGGCTGGGTCTCCAACTCACTTTTCTGTGAATGGCTTTTAGTGGGGGCTTGTCTGCTGGTGACAAGAGCACTGAACAACAGAGGAAATTGACAGCAAGCAAGCAGCTGGTGTCCGTGGACTGCTTGGACTATGTCTATAACTCACATTATTTGTAGCTCAGTGTTGAAGAGCACTTCAAAGAGAGCAGTGGAGAGGAACAGGGCAGACATGAAGGTTGGACTGTCTGCCCTGAAGGTGAAGTAACCTTGGCCAGAAATCAAAATAGAAATGATAAACAGGCAAAATGTCAAAAATAGATTAAAGGTAGAAGTTAAGCTATGGCCCCTGACATTGGTATGAAAACAATAGGTGCTGGAGACGTTCTTGGTATGATCTGAAGACAGCCCTGGCATGGAGCTATCCCACTTCCCAAGGCCAGTTCCCCTCTAGGGCCCTCTTGCCATGTCTGGAGTCATACCTGCCCTGTCCGGTACCCACATCTCTCCACGCAACTCCAGTTGGGTAACAACATAGAACCTGGAAGATGCAGATCTTAAGGGAAAGAAAAGGAAAGTGAGTATACAGCAGTGGTGCAGAGCAACACACTCCATGACCATAAAAAAAAAAAAAAAAGTTACATAAAGAACCTTGGAGGAGTGTCTTACAGGAATAGCACAGTGGTCCCTCCAAGTAGTGACCATATTGATGCCTCCAATTCTTGAAACAGTCGGGCATGAGGAAATGCCAGCTAGAGGGAAGGGGGCAGAATCTGAGGCAGAGAGGTACAGTGAATTTGGACAGTCACTCTGCCAGGGTGACCAAATCTTCAGGATCTGTTGTTTTCACTGCAGACTTCTTACTCCCATATTCTTCCCTGCAAGGCTTCAGGGATGCTGAGGGGTTCATGGGAGAGGATGAGAATATACACTCAACACTGTGGTCTGGTCTGGTACCCACAGCACTTAAGTAAGAAAAAATTGGAAGGGAGCAATGTCCACAGTCTGGCTGTTAGAAGAAAAAAGGGGTCCATGGAGACACAAGGAAGGAAAGAACGTAGTCAAGGATGCTGAGTTGAGGCCACAAGTACAAAATTCTCCAACATCACATCACAGTACAGGAGTCTCTGAGTCACATCAGGAAGCTCCCACCTCTCCTGAGACAAGTCCATAGCCACATCCTCAAAGGTTACACTGTCCTACCATGATGGGCTGTGCAGTGTCCCTTAGCAGCCTCTCTCATCAGGACGGTTAGTCCCACAAACATCCACTCTCTGCCCATCCTCCTCTACAGCTCCAACACTTAGGATATTACCAGGCCCAGAGACCACTGGTGCCAATGAGAGAGTAACAAGCAGGAAGGCCAGGGGTCTGCAAATGGAGAAAATAGGCTGCAAGTATCAAACATTTTTTCTCTCTCTTAAGTAGTAGAAGGAAACAAACTACAAGTGTTAAACTTTTTTTCCCCTTCTCTATATAAATTTAAAAAGAGGTTTCTTTTAAAACTCTGTGTTGCTGTAATGATACCTGGTTTCACCTGAACTTAACTTTTCTCAAACCTTAAGCTAACCAATGTATTTTTCTTATGGAAATGTTTGTCTTAAACTATGTTAGTAAATTATGTATTTACCCTAGACTCTGTCTTCAAGTCGGTTCTGCCTAAGACTTAGAACTAACTTGACAAATCAGTATGTTTTACTTATGCAAATGTTCTCTTAAGCTATGTTAATAAGACTACCTCTTTGCTTGGAAACCTGCCTTTCTTCAAGATTCATGTCAATTGTTTTTTGGCATGGGACAACTCACCTTGTGCCAATGTTATCCCAAAATGCATGTTGTGGGTGAGGGGCCTGGTGACAGTCTCTGAGTTTTGAGACATTTCCTTTCTCTAATTAGCAGCCTGCTGGTAGCTATAGAGAAGGAAATGGCAACCCACTCTGGTGTTCTTGCCTGGAGAATCCCAGGGACGGGGGAGCCTGGTGGGCTGCCATTTATGGGGTTGCACAGAGTCAGACACGACTGAAGTGACTTAGCAGTAGCAGCAGTAACTATATAACATCTAGCTAAAGACTAGCAGGGGGGCACTCTTTCTGTCCCCTTCTGATGTCTATGTCAGAAGCTTTCTCTATCTCTTTTATACTTTAGTAAAACTTTATTACACAAAAGCTCTGAGTGATCAAGCCTCATCACTGGCCCCGGATTGAATTCCTCTCCTCCAGAGACCAAGAATCCTGGCGTCTTTCACAGTTTAGCAACAACCTTTCATTGAAGACAATAGAGTATAAGGATTAGGCACCACAGGGTATAAAGGAACTACAGCCTCATTATTTGTCAGTCTTGAACTAATCTCCATTTATCATTTGACATCTTTATACCCAAATTAGGAGTGTAGAATGGACTGTTACAGGGAATTAATAGCCCCTGCTCCTTTAAATTCTCAATGATAAGTTTTAACCCTTCCTTAACCTCACTTTTCACTTTCATGCATTGGAGAAGGAAATGGCAACCCACTCCAGTGTTCTTGCCTGGAGAATCCCAGGGATGGGGGAGCCTGGTGGGCTGCCGTCTATGGGGTCTCACAGAGTCGGACACGACTGAAGCGACACAGCAGCAGCAGCAGTAAACTCAGGTTTCAGTGGATACTGCTTCTTATGTGGAAATAAGTGCAGGTCTTTGAGCTTGACAACTACAAGCATAGTATTTTGTGCTCAACCCACAGATTTTCCATCAACCCACACTCTAGGATTATTTACATTTTGTTCAACTAAAGGGAGAGAAAGGGAGGGCTCCATATTTATGAAAACACTCAAGGCATGGACCTTGCTCAGTATATCCCTCCCCAAAACGGGTGAGGGAGACTCGGGCACGATCAGAAACGCGTTTGAAAATAGCACAGGGTCCAAGTTGCTGCTTCGAGGATGGCTGAAATAATATTTGGCTCATCCAGATAGTCCTGTTATGGAAATGGATGGGGGAGAAAGTGGGACAGGGGCTTCAGTAAGCACAGAGTAAATTTCCCCAGTTCCAAAAGGAAATCGATGGATTGGCCCCCAACAGTTATTAATACCTGGGGTTCCCCAGGTATAATTACGCTGGGAGCTTGTGTGGGGACTCCCAGGCAACTTCAGTCCTGATTGTCTTGAGAGTCCAACCCCTGGGTCCTACGCCTCTGGGTGTGCACTCTCCTCCAGTGTGGTCCCTTGCAGACCAGACATGGAGCTGGGGGTGGCTTGGATGCCTGAGGGCAATTCTGCTTGAGGTGTCCCTTCCTTCCATAGTAATAGCAAGTCCATCTTTTTTCACCTGGATCCCTCCAGGAATTCTTCTTAGACTGTTTAAGAACAGTTCTGACAGCCATTACAAAGGCTTCCACTAGTTCCTTTGTCTTGCTCTGCCTTTCTTTCTTTTCCTCATATTCCCTGCCTTAATAGACTGTCTGAGCCAGTTGCAACAGATTATCTAGACTGACTTGGTCCATATGTCTATTTTAATAGCTTATGGCAGATATCTGGAGCCAACTGAGTGAGAAATCTATCTTTTACGATCACTTGTCCCTCTTCACTTTCAGGATCAATCTCAGTGAATCTGCAAACAGCTTCCCTCAGCCTATTTAGGAATTTACCAGAAGCTTCCTTCTCCTCCTGTTCTATGTTTGCCAATTTGGCATAGTTTAAAGTTTTAGTATGTGCTTGCCTGAGTCCTTCAAGAATACATCTGACAAAATGACTCTGATCCCATCTTCCTTTATTATTCCCAATCTGGTTCAATAGCTGGGACTAGCTGATTCCCAGTAGGGAGGGTGGCTGTCTCATCCTCCCTCTTCCCTACTAATTCATTACCAAGCCATTCATCTCCATAGGCAATGGCTTTCCCCAAAACTCAAGTTTTTGAGTCAGGAGTTACTGTTTGTCCCAGGATATACATCACATCCTTCCAAGTAAGGTCATAGAGTAACACCTTAAAAGTTCTAATGTATTTTTCTGGGTTGTCTAAATAGTCTCCCAGATCCTCCTTGATTCTTTATATTTCTTGATAAGAAATGGGCTTATTAACTCTCATAGACTGTTTATTTCCCCCGGTGGGTGCTTCATGGAGAGGCAACAGCTTGTGTGGCTGTTCCTCAGCCTCTCTGGTTGCTCTGTGCATATGATCCCAAGGAAATATATATATGCTCTGTGTATATATATCCCAAGGATAGATTGGAGAAGTCTGCTCTTCTTTATCTTTTTGTCTCCTGTCCTCCATCTCATCCTGTATTTCACCCTTAGTTTTGGCTGTCTGAGCTTCTCTTACTTCTATTGTCTGAGTTTCTATTGAAACTAAAGTAGTTTGAGGTAGTACTGAGATGTGTTGTTTGGACCTCTACTCG
Organism: Tragelaphus eurycerus; assembly: GCA_935064755.1. Lineage (NCBI taxonomy): Eukaryota > Metazoa > Chordata > Mammalia > Artiodactyla > Bovidae > Tragelaphus > Tragelaphus eurycerus. The sequence goes on from CAKXYN010000020.1 coordinate 12,264,187, forward strand.
GGCAGTTTGAATATTAGTTTGGCTTTTTACCGAGACCAAGGCAGCCCTTCTGGGTGGGGTTGGGGGGGGGCGGGTTCCCTGACTTTCAGTTTGCTCAGTTTGGAGCCCCGGGTACGGGGGCAAAATAGGAGGACAGGAGGGAGCTGAAGGTTTAATTCCAAAATCTACACCCTTAGGACATAAGTCTGGCATGTCTCACAGAGAGAAGGGCAACACATCTTCTACTTCTACCCATTTCCCTTGTTTTCTACAGAACCAGTCTAATTGTAAAACAATATTATAATTAAGAGACCCTCCGACCGACCACCTTTTGCTGTTCTCCAATAGATATTGTGGCCATGCAGTATCACATAGGAAGATCAAGTGTGTCTTCTTTAAGCTCTGGGGATCAAATCTACTCGAGTTTTTCAGGATACAGTTCAAAGAGGGTGAGGCTGGAATTGTTAGCTCCCATGTGTAAGAGGAAAAAAGTGACCAGCACCATCTTTCTACTGGAGGCACCCCTCCCTAGATGGAGATGTAGACAGACTTTCCACTGAAGCTTTCTTTCCCTGGTCAGACTTAGTCTGTCCCTTACCAGTGCAGGCACTGTACTTGTCCTCCTGGTTCTACCACCAAGGCGGGTGGAGATTCTCCAGGGGTATACCTGATGGCATCCCAGACTAATTAATGTCCAATCCCTCACCATTAAAACATTGCTTGCCTCTGATGCCACTTGGGGTGCAATCAGAGTAACCTTCCAGAATGCCTCCCAAGCTAAGACCACTGGGGAAAACATTATTCTCCTGAGTGCCTATACACAACCCTGAGTATATTCCTAACCACAATAAGACCAGTACAAACATAAAACCAAGATGTTCCTTCTAAGCATCACCATACAGGTATAAGCGATAGCAAAAGAGATGGTGAAGGGCTGGCCAGTGAGGAAAAAGTGATTTTGTACTTGAGTTATTAAGGCCAGTCTTTCCAGTTCATTCCCACAGATTCCACAGAAAGAATATCTAAGGAGTTGGGACAAAGGCCACTGCAGAGCCTTCCCTGGTCCACCAGGAACTAGTGTTACCAAAGGAAGAAGGCCACCGTACTTCCTATCTGAGTAACCTTTAACCTGAGAGATGCTCTTGGAGCTAGAGCTCCATCTAGCTTATAAACTTTCGACTCCTAGTGAGGCTAGGCACTTTCTGACTACTATTTCAAGTTTGAGAACTAAGTAACAATACACAGTAACAGCATAGATCACAAGTCCCTTGAAAGTCTATGATCTGACAGATTAGGTTCAGATCAGATCAGTCGCTCAGTCATGTCCGACTCTTTGCGACCCCATGAACTGCAGCACGCCAGGCCTCCCTATCCATCACCAGCTCTCGGAGGTCACTCAGACTCAGATTCATTGAGTCAGTGATGCCATCCAGCCATCTCATCCTCTGTCGTCCCCTTCTCCTCCTGCCCTCAATCCCTCCCAGCGTCAGAGTCTTCTCCAATGAGTCAACTTTTCGCATGAGGTGGCCAAAATACTGGACTTTCAGCTTTAGCATCATTCCTTCCAAAGAAATCCCAGGGCTGATCTCCTTCAGAATGGACCGGTTGGATCTCCTTGCAGTCCAAGGGACTCTCAAGAGTCTTCTCCAACACCACAGTTCAAAAGCATCAATTCTTCGGTGCTCAGCCTTCTTCACAGTCCAGCTCTCACATCCATACATGACCACAGGAAAGACCATAGCCTTGACTAGGTGAAGCTTTGTTGGCAAAGTGATGTCTCTGCTTTTGAATATGCTATCTAGGTTGGTCATAACTTTCCTTCCAAGGAGTAAGCATCTTTTAATTTCATGGCTGCAGTCACCATCTTCAGTGATTTTGGAGCCCAGAAAAATAAAGTCTGACACTGTTTCCACTGTTTCCCCATCTATTTCCCATGTAGTGATGGGACCAGATGCCATGATCTTCGTTTTCTGAATGTTGAGCTTTAAGCCAACCTTTTCACTCTCCACTTTCACTTTCATCAAGAGGCTTTTTAGTTCCTCTTCACTTTCTGCCATAAGGGTGGTATCATCTGCATATCTGAGGTTATTGATATTTCTCCCGGCAATCTTGATTCCAGCTTGTGTTTCTTCCAGTCCAGCATTTCTCATGATGTACTCTGCATATAAGTTAAATAAACATGGTGACAATACACAGCCTTGACGTACTCCTTTTCCTATTTGGAACCAGTCTGTTGTTCCATGACCAGTTCTAACTGTTGCTTCCTGACCTGCATACAGATTTCTCAAGAGGCAGATCAGGTGGTCTGGTATTCCCATCTCTCTCAGAATTTTCCACAGTTTATTGTGATCTACACAGTCAAAGGCTTTGGCATAGTCAATAAAGCAGAAATAGATGTTTTTCTGGAACTCTCTTGCTTTTTCAATGATCCAGCAGATGTTGGCAATTTGATCTCTGGTTCCTCTGCCTTTTCTAAAGCCAGCTTGAACATCAGGAAGTTCACGGTTCACATATTGCTGAAGCCTGGCTTGGAGAATTTTGAGCATTACTTTACTAGCGTGTGAGATGAGTGCAATTGTGTGGTAGTTTGAGCACTCTTTGGCATTGCCTTTCTTTGGGATTGGGATGAAAACTGACCTTTTCCAATCTTGTGGCCACTGCTGAGTTTTCCAAATTTGCTGGCATATTGAGTGCAGCACTTTCACAGTGTCATCTTTCAGGATTTGGAATAGCTCCACTGGAATTCCATCACCTCCACTAGCTTTGTTCCTAGTGATGCTTTCTAAGGCCCACTTGACTTCACATTCCAGGATGTCTGGCTCTAGGTCAGTGATCACACCATCATGATTATCTGGGTCATGAAGCTCTTTTTTGTACAGTTCTTCTGTGTATTCTTGCCACCTTTTCTTAATATCTTCTGCTTCCGTTAGGTCCATACCATTTCTGTCCTTTATCGAGCCCATTTTTGCATGAAATGTTCCTTTGGTATCTCTGATTTTCTTGAATAGATCCTTAGTCTTTCCCATTCTGTTGTTTTCCTCTATTACTTTGCATTGATCGCTGAAGAAGGCTTTCTTATCTCTTCTTGCTATTCTTTGGAACTCTGCATTCTGATGCTTACATCTTTCCTTTTCTCCTTTGCTTTTCACTTCTCGTCTTTTCACAGCTATTTGCAAGGCCTCCCCAGACAGCCATTTTGCTTGTTTGCATTTCTTTTCCATGGGGATGGTCTTGATCCCTGTCTCCTGTACAATGTCACGAACCTCTTTCCATAGTTCATCAGGCACTCTATCTATCAGATCTAGGCCCTTAAATCTATTTCTCACTTCCACTGTATAATCATAAGGGATTTGATTTAGGTCATACCTGAATGGTCTGGTGGTTTTCCCTACTTTCTTCAATTTAAGTCTGAATTTGGCAATAAGGAGTTCATCGTCCGAGCCACAGTCAGCTCCTGGTCTTGTTTTTGCTGATTGTATAGAGCTTCTCCATCTTTGGCTGCAAAGAATATAATCGATCTGATTTCAGTGTTGACCATCTGGTGATGTCCATGTATAGAGTCTTCTCTTGTTATGAAATGGTCAAAGAGACCACAAAAGGAGAGTTCGGTCCACATGTCTCGTCCATCTCTGGCCATTCCCCAAAGGAGACATTGAGTACCTCTTGATATTAGCAGGTCGGTATAATCCCCCAAGAAATGCTGGACTGGAAGAAACACAAGCTGGAATCAAGATTGCTGGGAGAAATATCAATAACCTCCGATATGCAGATGATACCACCCTTATGGCAGAAAGTGAAGAGGAACTAAAAAGCCTCTTGATGAAAGTGAAAGTGGAGAGTGAAAAGGTTGGCTTAAAGCTCAACATTCAGAAAACAAGATCATGGCATCTGGTCCCATCACTACATGGGAAATAGATGGGGAAACAGTGGAAACAGTGTCAAACTTTATTTTTCTGGGCTCCAAAATCACTGCAGATGATGACTGCAGCCATGAAATTAAAAGACGCTTACTCCTTGGAAGGAAAGTTATGACCAACCTAGATAGCATATTCAAAAGCAGAGACATCACTTTGCCAACAAAGGTTCGCCTGGTCAAGGCTATGGTCTTTCCTGTGGTCATGTATGGATGTGAGAGCTGGACTGTGAAGAAGGCTGAGCGCCGAAGAATTGATGCTTTTGAACTGTGGTGTTGGAGAAGACTCTTGAGAGTCCCTTGGACTGCAAGGAGATCCATTCTGAAGGAGATCAGCCCTGGGATTTCTTTGGAAGGAATGATGCTAAAGCTGAAACTCCAGTATTTTGGCCACCTCATGCGAAAAGTTGACTCATTGGAGAAGACTCTGATGCTGGGAGGGATTGAGGGCAGGAGGAGAAGGGGACGACAGAGGATGAGATGGCTGGATGGCATCACTGACTCGATGAATCTGAGTCTGAGTGACCTCCGAGAGCTGGTGATGGATAGGGAGGCCTGGTGTGCTGCGGTTCATGGGGTCGCAAAGAGTCGGACATGACTGAGCGACTGATCTGATCTGATCTGATCTGATAATCCCCCAACAGGGTTTCTGCCATAAGCCATATGAGGTCACCATGGAATCGCAGATTAGGACTCAGCTCTTGGTTCACACATGTGTGTCTCTTTCAATTAATCACACACACAAGCACACTGTAGAGTTAGTAAAGTGCAGTAGAAAATGTGTTTGATAGAACAAAGAACTATATCTCCAAGCATCCTTACCTTGCCCTGAAGAATCCCAGACAAGCCAAGATGAAAGGTTGTTGTTGAGTCATCAAAGACACCGGGATTCTTGGCCTGATTCAAAAAACTATTATTATATCTTAAATTATCTTTGACTCTAGCCATTTGTTTTCTGTCACAAAAACCAGACTTATAATTTTGTTGAAATAACTGATGAGAACAAGCCTCCTTTTACTTCCAGTTTCTTGAAATTTCCTTGGAGGCTACCCTCGTGGCTTCAGTAAAGAATCTGCCTGCAATGCAAGATATCTGGGTTCAGTCCCTGGGTCGGGAAGATCCTCTGGAGAAAAGAATCACTATCCACTCCAGCATTCTTGCTTGGCAAATTCCATGGACATGGGAGCCTGACAGGCTATGGACATGAGTGAGCAACTAACAGTTGCACTTTTGGTTGATTTCAAGAATTTAGTTTGCGGGAGTAAATAAAGATAAATGTAGATGAATTTTGGAATAGTTGACATTTCTACAATGTCAATTCATCTCATACAAGGATATGATTTAGCTCTTTATCTATTAAAATTTTATTTTGTACTTTTCAAAAAAGTTTAGACCTTTTTAGTATGACTTGAAAACTTTAATACAAGGTCTGGCAGAGCATCCAGCACTTGATAGATGTAAAGCCAAGATGTAGAAAGAGTGAATGGGTGAATTTAAAAACCTAAGTCCAGCCAGCATGTCAAAGAAGAGTTAGGACTCAAGGTCCTGGCCAATTAGCCCCGAGTACCAAGTTCAGCTCTCAGTATGTGATTTTATTATGCCTCCCTGGCCAGAAGGTAGAGAGATTTTTACCAGTTATGCCACTCTTTATGTAGGTCATGCTGACTGTAGCCTGATATTGCACTAGATCCTAGGAAACAGATAAAACCTAGGCCCTTTCTTGGAGCCTTACAAATTTCCTATGGTAACTACCCATTCATGCTCTTAGAAGTAGTCTGGAGGGTTCAGGACGCGTTCCCATGTGGCACATTCTGCAGTTCCCACTTACAGCATAAGATGTTTCCATGGTAACAACATTCCCACTGGGGTAGCTTCTTCCATCTACTCCCTTATTCCTGGTTCAACACTTCATGGGGGTCCTGATCCCCATGGCAGGACCAAAAACACCATTGGTACTAAATTTTCCTGAAGAAATGCTGGCTCCTCAGAAGCCACCCATCTAAGATGTAGAAAATAGCAAATGCCACTGGGAGGGAGAAGGGACCTGTAATGAAGCTGCTCAGTCTTTGCCTGAGACACCTGTCAATAACCAGAGGGACAGTTAAAGGATTAGAGGCTCTGTCACTGTGCTAAATGTCAGAGTGGGAGGCATGCTATCTGTGGCCATGGACAACACTTTAATCCTTCCAGGCTGCTGAAGTAGGGGGGTTGTGTACGTGTTATTTTGCTTAATGTTGATACCCAATCCCCATTCAACAGATGACAGAATGACTTGATAAAGTTGCAGCAAACTTGCCTATTGTCCCGCAGCTTGTCAGGGATGGGGCCTAGATTTACTTTGTTCTGTCTGACCCTAGTCCCCATGCTCTCAATGATCACATGTGTCACGTCTCACCATCTCCCAAGACCTCCTGGCTCACATTCTCCCCACAGCACAAACACACACACTGGGCACACTGAGCAATGCTGCAGTTATTTTATTAGAGTCAGACTGATACAGGCCACATCAGGTGGGACAGGTGTCTGGATTCCAGCTTCAGATGAGAAGGAAAACAGGGTAGGAAGTGCGAGTGCAGGCTGGCATCCCTGGCAAAGATTATGTCAGCAAAGATGTCACACTGAGACCTAATCCTAAAGCAGTGTTCACCACCGAGGACAACTTATAGCCAGTCCAATCTTTACTGAAGATGATGGAAAGCTGGAAGGGAGGAGGAGGAGGAGGGACAGGATATGAGCCCATGTCCAGGCTATCCTGTCTCCCCAGAATCACCTTATGCCTCACCCTCAGGGATTCAGCCCCATCCCCAGCAAGAACCTCTGCCCACAGACCCACCGCTGGAGAGGGGGCTGCCAGCAGGCACCAGAGGGAGGATGGCTCCCTAACAGCTGAGACACATGCATCAAGAGGGAGACAGAGCCACCAGCCAAGTCAGGAAGGGGAGGAGATGGCAAGGGTCAGCAGGGCACAGCCGGGACTGGTCCTGAGGGAGGAGCAAGGTGCTGGAGTCTGGGTTTGGGTCACATCTCCTGCACCTTGAGCCTCTTCTGTCAGGAGTGCTGCGTGGACAGAATGTGCATGTAGGTGTCGTAAACAACCCCATGTGCCCTGTGAGCTTCTATTAGTGATTGAAACTCGGTTCATGGCAAACTTCTCATTTTAAACACTTCATTACAGAAAAATATGCAGAGACAGACTATTCAGAATCTCCAATACTGTCTGACAAGAACAAGAAAGAAAAGATAGGCCATCAGTAGATACATTGCTAGCTCAGGTGGGCAGTCACAGGTACCTAGAAGCCTCCTCAGGAGCCTCAGGCACCAAAACACCACAGTGGAAAATCAGGCTTGTAGACATGGAGCCCATTTCAGTGGCAATGGGGCTCTCAGCCCAAGCAATGGCCAACAGAGTGGGAACAAAAGGAAGTGACAGGATCACAGGCCAGAAACTTCACAAAGCCGGAGAGTCCCACGCTGGAAAGAGACTCTAAAGACAGGGGCTCCTTTTCAATATTCCTAAAATAGAGCTGGGGCTTCCTAGGTGGCTCAGCGGCAAAGAATCTTCCTGCCAAGCAGGAGACGTGGGTTTGATCCCTGGGTTGGGAAGATCTGCTGGAAAAAGAAATAGCAACCCATTTCAGGATTCTTGCCTGGAAAATCCCATAGACACAGGAACCTGGGAGGTGACAGTCCATGGGATGGCAAAGAGTTGGGCATGACTTAGGGAGTAAATCACCTACACCAAAATAGAGCTGACAAAACTACACGTGTGTGAGCTGAATGCTTCCTTTCCTGCCAAAGATTAAAATTCTACTCCTCCAATGCTGACTCCAAAACCGAAGGGGGAAGAAAACAAAAACAAAACCACATGAATCAACACACTTGGCCTATTGCATTGATATTCCTCTCTCTGTGCCCTGATTGGCATGATACAGACATGCTCAGTAACGAGAGTCTGGATGTGCAGGTAGACTGCGCTTGCATATTATAGGTGCTGTGGGGGCATGAGAGCTCAGTCGCTTCAGTCATATCTGACTCCTTTGCAATCCGCCAGGCTCCTCTGTCCCTGGGGTTTTCTGGGCAAGAATACTGGAATGGGATACCATTTCCTACTTCAGGGCATCTAAATGACCCACAGATGGAACCCATGTCTCTTGCATTGCATGTGGATTCTTCAACAGTGAGCCACTGGGGAAGCCCATTATAGGTGCTGTAGGGTGGACCAAAGGTTTATGTAGTTCTCTGTTAATAGCTCTTGTCTGTCACACATCCCAAGACAGCAGAATCTGCTACCATGTGGCATACTGCATTATGCATACAAGTTCTCAGAGTGAGGGCTGGGGGAGAGTAGATTACCGTGATTCTCAGATGATTCAATCTGTTCACAGATCCATTCTCAGCGAAGCAATCCTGGACTTTTTCTAGGGCTACTTTTTCTGCATCAGTAGCTTCAGCCAAATCGAGGGTTTTGTTCAACAATGGCGGTGGTAATGCAAGGGTTACAGTGGTAAGGACTCCATATAAAATAGGGCAGGCTTCGGCTGAAGGCACAACAGAAAACACCTTGTCACAAGAATAACTAAGGTAGAAGGTTCCTGTTTCCCACCATCTGATACGAACTCACACATCCAAAGCTTCAGACTCACCTCCCACAGGGACCTGCCCTCTCCCAGGACTGCTTACATCCTAGACAGAAGACCTTCCCTATGAGGCACTCCTAGCAGAGGGAGCAGCAAGAGGAACTAGGCCTGGAAATCCCTCCGCCCTTGACCACCGCCTGCAGGTATACCAACCTATTTCCTCCCTTCCAATGAGCACCATTACCTGAAACAAACTATCCCCCAGGGTGTGTGCAGATAATGACCCATCCAGCTCCATACCACCCCCTCCATTCAAAGACTGAAAGCCTCAGGGAGTTTGTGCCAGACTCCTGGGCACTGATCTGCCAGCTGCCCTCAGAATCTGCCCCTAGAAGTGGCTTGGACAGGACTGGGAAGGATGCAGTGAGACAGCACCGGGCAAGGATCAGGAGGGCCATCCAGACCCTCCTCCCTACCCTCACGAGTCTCAAAGGTCAGCTCTCTGGTCACCAGCAAGGCCAGCACAAGCAGTGCTCCCTTCATTGTGGCGGCAGCTGGAGTGCTCTGCTCAGGCAGGGTTTTGCCTGCTTTATAAACCACAAGCTTCCTGAGCCCTCCCCTCCCAGGAGGACCAAAGGCCTGTGGTCATACAGCTGGCACAGGTGGCTCCGTAGGTCCTTGGGGTGTTTACTGTGTGAAGCCCTTCCTACTGTGAGAGCAGAGCTCCTGGAGAACATGTGGGGATATCTTTGCCAAAGACCAAGCGGAGCTGACATTTCTGACTCCATTTGGAGCCAAGTGCTTTGTTGTCCCAGCCCAACCATCATCTGTTTTCCTGAGCATCCATCTGCCAGCCCATCCTGGTTCCAAAGGCAGCACTCTCTCCAACTGAGCAGATGGAATTACAGGAGGGCCAAGGACAACTCTACACCACTGTCGGGTAGAAAAAAGTTCATCCAGAATCCTTCCTTTTTTTCCCCAAATTTAAGTCCTGGAGATAAGAATGCCGCACTGGGCCTTATTGAAGCCCCCGTATATCTTAACATCTTACTGTTAAGATTTCTTACTGAAGCCCCCAAATATCTCTAGACAGGGCCCTGATGACTGGTGGACAGTAGCCTTGGGCTCTGAATCATTCCCATCCGGGAAGTCTCAGGACTTAAGTCCATGTGGGTTTTTTCAGGGGCTGGTAATTCTGTAATTTTGAATCATGCCACCAGCTTTTCTCAAATATTCAAGAGAGAAAGTTCCTATGTCCTAGACCCCTAGTGGCTCCAGTCTTTCCCCTTTTCCTGGCTGTCCCACCCTCCTCCATCTGTGAACCTGGTCTCGAGATGTTTGGACTGCAGTCTATCCAGAGGCATCAGGGAGTAGCTGTGGGGTTATAGAGTTTATCACATGAGGCAGAGGCTCTGAGGTCCACCCAGAGGGCTGGGTCTACCACAGCGGGCAGTGCATGTGTGCAAACTCTCTCAAGAGACAAACTCAACCTTGCACGCTACCAAAGCAGTTTGTTGGAACAAAGAGTTTGAGATAGTCCTTAAAAACTCTAGAAGCAAAGTCTGAGAAACTCCCAATGGCCAAACCGGAAACAGTTTGGAGACAAAATAAATAAAAGAGAATTAGATGATAACCCAAAGTATAAAGTAATATGTATCAGTCCATACTGATACACATATCAGTTCAGTTCAGTTGCTCAGTTGTGTCTGACTTTTTCTGACCCCATGGACTGCAGTACGCCAGGCCCCTCTGTCCTTCGCCAACTCCTGGAGTTTACTCAAACTCATGTCCATTGAGTAAGTGATGCCATTCAACCATCTCATCCTCTGTCATCCCCTTCTCCTCCCGCCTTCAATCTTTCCCAGCATCAGGGTCTTTTCCAATGAGTCAGTTCTTCACATCAGGTGGTCAAAGTACTGGAGTTTCAGCTTTAGCATCAGTCCTTCCAAAGAACCCAGGACTGATTTCCTTTAGGATGGACTGGTTGGATCTCCTTGCAGTCCAAGGGACTCTCAAGAATCTTCTCCAACACCACAGTTCAAAAGCATCAATTCTTCGGCACTCAGCTTTCTTCACGGTCCAACTCTCACATCCATGCATGACCACTGGAAAAACCACAGCCTTGACTAGACGGACCTTTGTTGGCAAAGTAATGTCTCTGCCTTTGAATATGCTGTCTAGGTTGGTCATAACTTTCCTTCCAAGGAGTAAGCGTCTTTTAATTTCATGGCTGCAGTCACCATCTGCAATGATTTTGGAGCCCCCCAAAATAAAGTCTGATACTGTTTCCACTGTTTCCCCAACTATTTGCCATGAAGTAATGGGACCAGATGCCACGATCTTCGTTTTCTGAATGTTGAGCTTTAAGCCAACTTTTTCACTCTCCTCTTTCACTTTCTTCAAGAGGCTCTTTAGTTTTTCTTCACTTTCTGCCATCAGGGTGGTGTCATCTGCATATCTGAGGTTATTGATATTTCTCCCAGCAATCTTGATTCCAGTTTGTGCTTCTTCCAGCCCAGCATTTCTCATGATGTACTCTGCATGTAAGTTAAATAAGTAAGGTGACAATATACAGCCTTGACATACTCCTTTTCCTATTTGGAACCAGTCTGTTGTTCCATGTTCAGTTCTAACTGTTGCTTCCTGACCTGCATACAGGTTTCTCAAGAGGCAGGTCAGGTGGTCTAGTATTCCTGTCTCTTTCAGAATTTTCCATTGTTTATTGTGATCCACACAGTCAAAGGCTTTGGCATAGGCAATAAAGCAGAAATAGATGTTTTTCTGGAACTCTCTTGCTTTTTCCATGATCCAGCGGATGTTGGCAATTTGATCTCTGGTTCCTCTGCCTTTTCTAAAACCAGCTTGAACATCAGGAAGTTCATGGTTCACATATTGCTGAAGCCTCGCTTGGAGAATTTTGAGCATTACTTTACTATAGTGTGTGAGATGAGTGTAATTGTGTGGTAGTTTGAGCATTCTTTGGCATTGCCTTTCTTTGGGATTGGAATGAAACCTGACCTTTTCCAGTCCTGTAGCCACTGCTGAGTTTTCCAAATTTGCTGGCATATTGAGTGCAGCACTTTCACATCATCATCTTTCAGGATTTGAAATAGCTCAACTGGAATTCTATCACCTCCACTAGCTTTGTTTGTAGTGATGCTTTCTAAGGCCCACTTGGCTTCACATGCCAGGGTGTCTGGCTCTAGGTCAGTGATCATACCATTGTGATTATCTGGGTTGTGAAGATCTTTTTTGTACAGTTCTTCTGTGTATTCTTGCCACCTCCTCTTAATATCTTCTGCTTCTGTTAGGCAACTTTGGCCTTGGAGTATGGAATGAAGCAGGGCAAAGACTAACAGAGTTTTGCCAAGAGAATGCACTGGTGATAGCAAACACCCTCTTCCAACAACACAAGAGAAGACTCTACACATGGACATCACCAGATGGTCAATACCGAAATCAGATTGATTATATTCTTTGCAGCCAAAGATGGAGAAGCTCTATACAGTCAGCAAAAACAAGACCAGGAGCTGACTGTGGCTCAGACTCATGAACTCCTTATTGCCAAATTCTGACTTAAATTGAATAAAGTAGGGAAAACCACTAGACCATTCAGGTATGACCTAAATCAAATCCCTTATAATTATACAGTGGAAGTGAGAAATAGATTTAAGGGACTAGATCTGATAGAGTGCCTGATGAACTGTGGACGGAGGTTCGTGACACTGTACAGGAGACAGGGATCAAGACCATCCCCATGGAAAAGAAATGCAAAAAAGCAAAGTGGCTGTCTGGGGAGGCCTTACAAATAGCTGTGAAAAGAAGAGAAGTGAAAAGCAAAGGAGAAAAGGAAAGAAATAGGCACCTGAATGCAGAGTTCCAAAGAATAGCAAGGAGAGATAAGAAAGCCTTCCTCAGCGATAAATGCAAAGACATAGAGGAAAACAACAGAATGGGAAAGACTAGAGATCTCTTCAAGAAAATTAGAGAAACCAAGGGAACATTTCATGCAAAGATGGTCTCGATAAAGGACAGAAATGGTATGGACCTTGCTATTTACCTGGGGCCAAACTATGGTGGAGGTAATGAAGATAATGATGACCTCCTTCAAAGATCTGTTGAATGATTATATTACTATATGATTACATAAATGTGGGAGAGAAGACAACCAATCCTTACAGAAACATCCTGAATAACAGTCGTAGGTTATCCCATCCATGAGGGGGAAATTACTACCCTGCCCTCTCTGAGCGTGGGCTAGACTTAGGAACTCATTTCCAAAGAGATGGAGAAGGAAATGGCAACCCACTCCAGTATTCTTGCCTGGAAAACCCCATGGATGGAGGAGCCTGGTGGGCTACCGTCCATGGGGTCACAGAGTTGGACATGACTGAGCGACTTCACCTTCCACAGAGAAGAAGAGTGGAAGGGGAAAGTAGTGCAGAAACTTGGCAAACATATAATCAACTAATCAAGGCTGATATTTCCAGTGGTAACACACACTGCTGTCATGTGTACACTGATGAAAGGGGATGAAAGGGCACTTCTCCTGTGTAGTGTCTTCTTCAAAACCCAAAGTCTTAACCCACTGTACATTATGAGAACAACAGCACACAAACTCAGCTTGAGGGTCCCTCTACCATCCTTGGTCAGTTCCCCTCAAGACTATCAAGACCATAACAGAGTAGGGGATAATGAGTAATCCACAGGGAGAGAATACTGGGGACATATGACAATGAATTCATTGTGTGTAGTTGTGGGTTGGATCCTGGAACCCAAAGTGACATTAATGGACAATCCGGTGAAATCCAAATAAAGTATGAGGTTCAGTTAGTAATAAAGTTCTAATGTTTTTTCTCAGGTTTGACAAATATTTGCAACTACTCTATACATCACAAATTATTCCAAATGTAATGTTATTAATAACAACTTGACACAAGAAGCTCAATGTGGTTCTGTGTGAAAAGCTAAAGGGATAGGGTGGGATGGGAGGTAGGGTAGGTTAAAGAGGCAAGAGACATACCTATGCTTACAGCTGAGTCATGTTTTATGGCAGAAGCCAACACAATATTGTAAAGTAATTATCCTCCAAATAAAAAGACATTAAAAAAACAATCTGCATTGGGAAATGGCCACATCAGTGGCATTCCTCCATTGACCCTGACCAGCTCTTCACCCTGATATCACCAAATGTCCCCACGATTTGGGGACGTCTCAGAGGATCCTGTAGCACCTTTGGAAGAGTACTTGGCTGGATATATAGCAGCTGCCTGTGTTACTCAGCGTTCTAAGCCCTGGCTCCTCTCTTCACAGAGCTGCAGACAGCATTGGGGGAAGTGTCTTCTGAAGGACAGGAGGCATGGGATCCATGGGCAGGGGTCCCACTACATATAAATCCTGCCCCCACAATCAAAGCCAGAATGTGCAGCCTGGGCCATGTGGTGTTCACCTTCCTGCCCAGGAACTTCTGAGACACATCTGCAGCCACCTGAGCTACTGATGGGGTGATCTTCAGAGCAGTGGCCCCTAGGCAGCAGGAGCCATGGTGAGGAGGGGCTCCATGGAAATCAGCTGACACTGCAGATCAGTACTTGGTGACTCTTTGCCAAGAGCAGTTACTGGATGTGAATCCTATTTGGCATAGAGTTCTGACTGTGGTCATATATTGTGTCCCAATTTCAGATCATGTCTTCAGTAAACTTTAATCCACCGCAGGTGACTCAGAGAAATAACAGCCAGGTGCCTCCAGCCAAAAGCTATTTGATTCTGACTTATGAAATATTTTAAATATTTATCTTATTTATTTTCTCCCAGGCAGTATTTATAGTCACATCCTATAGTAAATAAAACTAAAAAATATTCTTGTTTATTGAATCCAGAAAAGTGGAATATTACTGTCATTATTCTAACAAACATTGTGCAACATCTACCGAATGCTGGGCCCTCTCCTAGTCCTGGGATGCAGCAGCACACAGCACAGCTCTTGCTCTCCTGCAGCTCTTCATCACCTAAGAGGGAGTGAAAGACAGTGACCCCACAGGAAGAAGTGCTCTGGGCGAAGATGAAGCAGGGGGAGAAGACAGAGGGCTGGAGGGGGAGGAGCAGAGGGCAGCATGCTTTGATATGAGGCCTCAATAGTCCGGGGAAATCTGTGCCCTGTGATACTTGAAGACACCTGAAGGATGAGAGAATGAATCATGCAGCCACTGAAGGAAGAGCCTTTCAGGCCAGGAGGGCTCCCCATGCAGAGGCCCTGCTACAGGAGCACACTTGGTCAGGTCAAGGAGCAGACAGGAGGCATTGAGGAAGGAGAGAAAGGCAGGGATAAGTTCATAGAGGCAGCAGCAGTGCAGGGCTGGTTGTGCAACTGGCCCAGAGATTGTGGCCTAGAGTGGGCCTGGCTTTTCCTCAAGTGGTAGTTCTGGAGAGGAGATGGGGGAACAGTGCAGAGACACTCAAGTGTAGAAAGAGGTTGCAGAAAATCGTTGGACCTGCTGCTGCTAAGTCGCTTCAGTCGTGTCCGACTCTGTGCGACCCCTGGGATGGCAGCCGACCAGGCTGTCCTGTCCCTGGGATTCTCCAGGCAAGAACACTGGAGTGGGTTGCCATTTCCTTCTCCAATGGTTGGACCTAGAGACTGTCATACTGAGTGAAGAAAGTCAGACAGAGAAGCAGAAACATGACACCTTTTATATGTGGCATCTAAAAATACATAATATAAATGAAGTTATTTATAAAACAAAAAGAGACTCACAGACTTAGAGAATGAACTTTATGGTTGCCAGGAGAAAGGTGAGAGAGAGTGAGGAAGTTTGGGATGGACGATGCTGTATTTAAAATGGATGGCCAACGAGGACCTACTACTGCACAGGGAACTCTGCTGAGTGTTATGAGGCAGCACGGATAGGAGGGGAGTTTGTGAAAGAATGGATACATGTGCAGATATATGGCTCAGTCCCTTTGTTGTCCTCCTGAAACTATCATAACCTTCTTAATCGTCTATAATTCGATAAAAAAAAGGTCTCAAAAGAAAAGAAGAAAGAAGTTGCAGAAAATATTTCTGTGTAGAATGAGATACGATCAAAGTTGCCAAATGGAAGGACTTGGTCAAGATAAAACTAGAAATTTCTGAGCCAGCACATAGAAGAGTTTTCCAGCCTTCAGAAACTGATTCAGGGGAAGTGGTGCAGCAGAGGCCACTGACAAGATCAAGGACACAGTGATAAGAGCAGGGCAGGGCAGGAGCCACCAGAGAGCCTGACCAGGGGGTCAGGCCTTGTGCTCTGGCTGGCCTGGCACTTACTCCCTGTGAGAACATTCCTAAGCTCAAGAGTCCACACCAGCCTGTCTTCAAAATCACATGTTGTTCTAACAGGCTGTCATAGGCCAGCATTCAGGAGGCCTGATTTTTGAGCATTTTTGCCCTATTTAGTCAACCTGGGGATTTTCAGTTGTTAAGCTTCCTGTGTCAGCTGTCCCTCCCACAGAGCCCTCCAGTGGGGAGGAGGCTGAGCCAGTGCCCTCTGTGGACTCAAGGACTAGCATCTTGCCAACACACACAGCTCCTCCTGTGTAGCCTTGGGAAACATCAGGCTGTGGCCTGGCAGAATCTTGGGGATAAGGAAGCATCCGACAGAAGGTCCCTTGGGGTGAGGACAAGCACAGGTATAAAAGGGGTCCAGGTGAGTAGGAAGCACCTGCCCCCAGCACCATGATGCAGGCTGGAGCTCTCCTGCTGCTCTGCACTGCCTTGCTCCTCATCACGGATGAGAGTGAGTGGCTGCAACCTGGGCTCCCCCAAGGGTTCTGACACCTTCCCAGGGTAGCACTGAGCATGTCCGGAGGGGAAGGGAAGAGCGTGTTCTGATAAATGCCTTTCAGGGCGTGACCCCTTATCTTTCTGTTTAAGACTGTGACATCTGCCCAGCAGTAGGGAGGATGTTTACCTGTTTGTAAGGGGGGACGCCTAAAGAATACATTGCTAAAGTGAAAGAATACAACACAAACAGTGCCATAGTTGCCAATGCCAGGAGGCTGAAAGACAGAGTTGATGAGAAGTTGACAGAAGAGGATAAGCAGAATGCTCTCAGTGTCCTGGTAGGTCAGGCTGTGTGTGAATGTGCCTGTGTGTGGGCACTGGGAGGTGTGTCGGGGGGGGGAGGGGATCATTTCCTCTCCACTCTGGCTCTTCCCTGAGAACCTGAGAGCAGAAAGAACCTCATGAATGTGGAGGCAGAGAGGATGTGGCCGACATCCACAGGGTGGGGAAGGATCCTGCAGGAAAACTCAGTCTAGCCCTGGAGCTCCTGAGCTGGCCCTGAGTGCTCAGCTCTGCCTGGTCACAGGCCTGGGACCCTCCAGGCTCTCCTGACTCTGTGGTGCCACCTGCCCTTGGAGTTAGACCCTCAGCACTGGCCTCCTTGACTCTAGCCTCTCCAGCAGAGGAACCTGAATCTTCTGTAATCCATTCACATTGAATCTTTCGTTTCTCCAAACATCAGTTCTTTCCCTCCTGCTTCTAAGTTCCTATTCCGTCTTACCTAAACCCTACATTTCTCATTGTTCCCTGGACCCCAAAAGGACATTTATGCCTCACATGCCCTAAGAGAAGGTTGCTTCCAAAAGCTGCCCTCCTGCTCTCCCCAGGCCTGGGATGCCCACAATCGAGGATAAGGGTGAATCCTCTCTCTGCTGCCCTAGAGGTGGTGGGACAAGCAGCTATTTCAGCTCTTAAGTATACAAAGGCCAGAGGGAGGAAGCAGACAGGGGTCAGCTCATCCCTGAAGACTCCCAGGTGTCACTCCAGAGCTCTGCCAGGTGGTCCTCAACAGTGTCCTCCATTCTATCCCAGAAGACTGCCCTCAGCCCTCCAGGGAGACCCCACAATCTCTGTTCCATTGGAGGAAAATTCCCTGGGACATATCCACCTTTACCTGCTCACATCCAGAAGCCTCCCTCCAAACAAGCCTGCAGGTGCCTCCCCTGTGTTCAGTGCAGCTTCACATCTCGTCCAACCCTGAGGCCTCACGAGATTTCTGCACCTTATCTTACAGAATAAAATATACTCAAGTTCTCTCTCCTGATGGAACTGTCCCTGCCAGGAGCCCAAGGAAGTCACTTGGCTGATCACTAAGTAGTGTCAGCAACCCACCATGTCCAAGTGTCTGAGTAGGTAATACCAGAAATAAAAGGCCTTGCAATTCACAACAGAGTGCTTACTCACTGGAGATTGGGTTTTGGGGGTTGGGGAGAGGGAGGACATGGCCACAGTGGAGACCACCAGTGTGCCTTCCACCTGCAGCTGGATTTCAATGATGTGAGATGCTGAAAGATAGTGAAAGTGTTAGTTGCTCATTCATGTCCAATTCTTTGTGACTCCATGGATTGTAGCCCAACAGGCTTCCTTGTCAATGGAATTCTCCAGGTAGGAAAGAATATTGAAATGGGAAGCCATTCCATTCTCCTGGAGATCTTCTGGACTCATGGATCTCACTTTGCAGGAAGATTCTTTACTGTCTGAGCCACCAAATGTTGATCTTCCACAAATTCAATAGGTGGGGGAGGGTTAATGATCATTACATCAGCCAGAGTGTCTGATCACTTCTGTCAACAGGACCCACAGGTCAAGAGCATCATCCACCAAATTTCTTCCTCCCAGCAATCTCGAGGGGTAGGAATAACCATCCTCATCTTACAAGGGAGAATCTGAAGCTCAGAGGAGGTAAAGCATCTGCTGAAGAGACATAGCTTCCCCCACCCATCCATGCTGGGGAGATGACTTCTGCTGTGGTCACCCTGTGACTGTGCACATATTATAGTCTTTCTTTGGGCCTCTGGTTTCCATGAACAAAACTGAACTACAACCAAAGTAAAATAATGGGTCAGAAGGGACCCCTCTCCTAAGCTCCTGACAGGAGAGGAAGAACAAAGGGTCAAGGTTCATGTGTTGAAATCTGTCACTCCTTGGGCCTCAGTCTATCCTAAATACAACCCCCCAGTTGTGGACTCAGCTCCTTCCACATAAACACACACTAAGTTGGGTCTCATGCTCAGAGTGGACGTCCAGGGGTCTGGGGCTTCTCGCTCCTTCTGTGCCTCTGCTGCCTGCCTATGAACCTGACCCCAAGCTCATGCTGTCTGATTCTTCTTCAGCTGATCCCACCCGCTCTCTAAGAGCTTCTTCCCACCCAACAGCCCCCTCCAGAAAAGAGTCTGCTGGGCTTACCACACAGGGCTGGGTCTAGGATGGGGAATCTCTAAGGTCCTCATAGTTAGGAGGCTTAGGACAGGTCCCCAAGGTGATTCAGAGCTGCTGCTTCTCCCTGTGGAGGGGACTTGTCTCTGGCCGCCACTCCACCCCCACTAGGCTCTGTCTGGGGGCTCTTCTAAGATGGAGACCTGCCTCTGTGGGAGCTAAGGTGAGTTGAGCTGGTGTGAGCAGGTCCTGGGGCAGGGACCCTTCTCATTATCTGATTCAGGATGTATATTCCACCTCACCCCCAGCCAACTGACGTAAAAGCTCCAGAGCTTCTGAAAGGACAGTTGCCACCCTGATGAATTAGGTGATTCTTATAATGTCTTGAATATAGACTCACCCTTCTCTGCAGTGAGTGTACAGGTGTTATGGGGGATCTATCCAAGGATGTGGAGAAGACAAGTGAGGGGCAGTTGGTCCTCCTGGGACAGACAGACAGGTCCTCCTGGCTCTTGCTCAGCTGCACAGAGCTCCCTGGGGCTGCTGAGGAGACACCTCTATATTGCCCACCTGTCCCCTCCCCTCTCCCTGCCTTTCTCCAACCTAGAGCACCCTTATCTAATCTGAAGTTAGAAAAGCGAGCATCTGATTTCACCCAAATCCTTTTCTGTCTGACATGCAAACCTTAGATGGTTAGGAAGTTAACTGTCAAAACCCTGTGGATTTTGTTCTCTGATTCTCACATGAATTTCCCTCTGAGATCATAGAAACCCCACTCATTTCCACCTAGGCCACCATGAATTCACCAGCAGCTGTGTGAATCATCCCTCACTTCATATAATCTCAGGAAAAATATTATACTGAAAAACTATGGGTTGATACCATTCATAAAAAATATACATAAAAAGTTAACACAACCTTAGGATATCAAATCCAGCAGCACATAAAAGAATTGGCACATAAAGACAAAGTGATGTTTCTCTTGGGAATGCATGTTTGGCTTACAATTCAAAGTCAATCAAGTAAGTCCCCATATTAACAGAATACTGGAGAAAAGTCATATGGTCATCACAACAGATGCAGAAAATATGTTTTAAAAATTGAAACATTCACCTAGAGGAGTGGGATGGGTGTGAGATGGGAAGGAGGTTCCAGAGGGAGGGGACATGAATCAACCTATGGTTGATTCATCTAGATGTGTGGCTGCTGCTGCTGCTGCAGCTAAGTCGCTTCAGTTGTGTCTGACTCTGTGCGACCCCAGAGATGGCAGCCCACCAGGCTCCCCCGTCCCTGGGATTCTCCAGGCAAGAACACTGGAGTGGGTTGCCATTGCCTTCTCCAATGCATGAAAGTGAAAAGTGAAAAGTGAAAGTGAAGTCGCTCAGTTGTGTCTGATCCTCAGCAACCCTGTGGACTGAAGCCTACCAGGCTCCTCCGTCCATGGGATTTTCCAGGCAAGAGTACTGGAGTGGGGTGCCATTGCCTTCTCCGAGATGTATGGCAGAAACCAACAAATATTGTAAAGCTATTATGCTAGAATTAAAAGTAAATAAAAATTTAAAATATCAAAACATTCATAATTGCAAGATTTGGGCTTAAACTGAAGAAAGTAGGGAAAAATCCATAGACCTTTCAGATATGACCTAAATCCAATCCCTAATGATGTAATACAATATTGTAAAGTTAAGAAAAATTAAAATAATAATAATAATAATAAAATAAAAAAAAATAGTGAAGGTGACAAATATATTCAAGGGATTAGATCTGGTAGACAGAATGCCTGAAGAAGTATGGATGGAGGTTTGTAACATTGTACAGGAAGCAGTAATCAAAATCATCCCAAAGAAAAAGAAATGCAAGAAGCCTTTACAAATAGCCAAGGAAAGAAGAGACGTGAAAGATAGAGCCAACAAAATCCAGAGAATAATAAGGAGAGAAGAGAATGCCTTCTTTGACAAACAATGCAAAGAAACAGAGGAAACAATAGAATGGGAAAGACTAGAAATCTCTTCAAAAAAATTGGAGATATCAAGGGAACATTTCATGCAAGGATGAGCATAATAATGGACAGAAGCAGTAAGAACCTAACAGAAGCAGAAGAGATTAATAAGAGGTGGCAAGAATACACAGAACGATTAAAAAAAAAAATCTTAATGACCTGGATAACCATGATGGTGTGGTCACTCACCTAGAGGCAGACATCCTGGAGTGTGAAGTCAAGGGGGCTTTAGGAAGTGTTACTCTGAACAAAGCTAGTGGAGGTGATTGAATTCCAGCTGAATATTTAAAATCCTAAATGATACTGTTAAACTGCTGTAGTCAATAGGTCAGTAAATTTAGAAAACTCAGTAGATGCCTCAGGACTGGGAAAGGTCAGTTTTCATTCCAATCCCAAAGAAGGGCAATGTCAAAGAATCTTCAGACTATGGTACAATTGCACTCATTTCCCATGCTAGTAAGGTTATGCTCAAAATCCTTCAAGCTAGGCTCCAGCAGTACATGAACTGAGAACTTCCAGATGTATGAGCTGGGTTTAGAAGGGGCAGAGGAACCAGAGATCAAATTGGCAACATATGTTGCCAATAGAAAAACCAAGGGAATTCCAGAAAAAATCTGCTTCTTTGACTATGTTAAAAAAAAAAAAAAAAAGCCTTTGACTGTGTAAATCACAACAAACTGTGGAAAATTCTTAAAGAGATTGAAATATCAGCCCACTTTATCTATCTCCTGAGAAACCTGTATGCAGACCAAGAAGAAACAGAACCACACATGAAACAATGGACTGGGTCAGTAATGAGAAAGGAGTTCATCAAGGCTGTATAATATCACCCTGCTTATTTAACTTTTATGTAGATAAAATCATTCGAAATGTCCAGGTGGATGAATCACAAGCTGGAATTAAGATTGCCGGGAGAAGTATCAACAACCTCAGATATGCAGATGATATCACTCTAATGGCAGAAAGTGAAGAGGAACTAAAGAACCTCTTGATGAAAGAGGAGAGTGAAAAAGCTGGCTTAAAACTCAACATTCAGAAAACTAAAATCATGGCATCCAACCCCATCACTTCATGGCAAATAGAAGGGAAAAAGTGAAAACAGTAGCTAATTTTATTTTCTTGGGCTTCACAATCACTGCAGATGGTGACATAGCCTTGAAATTAAAAGACACTTGCTCCTTAGGGAAAAAAGCTCTGACAAACCTAGGAAAGATATTTAAAAGCAAGGACATCACTTTGCTGACAAAGGTTCATATAGTCAAAGCTATGGTTTTTCCAGTAGTCATGTACAGATGTGAGAGTTGGACCATAAGGAAGGCTGAGCTCTGAAGAACTGATGCTTTCGAATTGTGGTGCAATGCAGGAGACCCCAATTCTATCTCTGAGTCGGGCACAGGGATAACCTTCTGGAGAAGGGTTAGGCTACCCACTCCAGTATTCTTGGGCTACCCTGGTGGCTCAGACAGTAAAGAATCTGCCTTTAGTGTGGGGTCCCAAGTTCGATCCCTGGGTTGGGACAATTCCCTGGAGGAGGGCATGGCAACCTACTCCAGAATTCTTGCCTGAAGAATTCCCATGAACAGAGGAGCCTGATGGGCTACAGTCCATGGGGTCACAAAGAGCCAGACACCACTGAGTGACTAGGCACAGCACAATGACTGAAAAACAACAACAACGTTATACCTGAATTCTTACTGAATAAATTATTTTGAAGAAACTCAACAGTCCCATTGTGCTTAGTCACCCAGTGGTGTCCAACTCTTTGTGACCCCATGGGCTGCAGCCTGCCAGGCTCCTCTGTCCATGGGGATTCTCCAGGCAAGAATACTGGAGTGGGTTGCCACGCCCTCCTCCAGGGGCTCTTCCCAATACCAAAAACAAAAAAGAAAAATGAACATAAAAAACTTACACAAAAAAGTAACTACAAACATTCAACAACGTAAAAGAGGCCAAATATGAATAAAAAGAATTGCTATTTTAACCGTTCTTAAAATACCTTATTTTTTAAAATTTTACTTAAAAATATATGACTATGTCAACACATCACTATGTCCTTTTCTAGTAATTGAAATTGTCCCAGGAAGGTGAGTGGCCCTAAAACTTATAGTTTTATGGTCAAAATGTATCTGGTTGGAGGCTAAAAGAAGAATGGGAAATATTTGGGACCAAAAAATGGAGTAAGATGAGCATCAACACAAAAGCTAAAAGAGATGTTTGAGGAGAAATGTGAAGTAAGCCGAGATTAGATGTCATGAAAGTATAGAGAAGTCATTCAACTCTATTGTCTGACTTTCCTTAACAATTCTCCCAGTTCCGTGAACATGTAAGACTTGTCACGAAATGAGGATGTTCCAAGCAAATGTTGTGAGAGTACAAGAAACAGGTACGCATGAACATATGGCTTCCCAAAGGATACAGGCTGATTAGGGAGTGAATGATGCCAGCAAAGATAGGATCATGTGTACACAGGAATCAGGAATGGGTTCCAGGAAGAGTTGACTTTCAGCTGGTTATTTTCAGTGTATTTGTTTTTGTTTGAAGAATGCTGAAATACTTGTACATGTTTGCATAATAATTGCTGCTGCAAACATTCTAAGAGTCCCTCCACCACTGTTGTCTCAGGTATTGTAAGTTCCATGCCTCCTGTGCCTGTCAAACCAACCGCGGACTTCTCAACTAAATCTATACCAAGTAGAACCCTGGGGTGCTTCCAGGACTCTGCAACAGATGACTGTAGTTTTATCACTCTTAATTCAGCACACTCACTCCTGTAAAGAATATATGGTACAGGTCTAGTGGTTAAGAATCCACCTTCCAAAACAGGGGACTTGGGTTGGATCCCTGGTCGGGGAATTAAGATCCCACCTGCTGTGCAGCAACTAAGCCTACACCCTGTAACTACTAAGCCCACAAAATGTAAGGAAAGATCCTACATACTGCAACGAAGATCCTGCAGGCTGAAACTAAGACCCCACACAGCCAAAAAATAAATTTATTGTAAAAAATGAAGATGCTATACATATATACAATGTAATGTTACTCAGCCATAAAAAGGAACAAATTATGTCATTTGCAGAGATGTGGATTGACCTAGAGACTGTCATACAGAGTTAAGTAAGGCTAAAGAGAAAAACAAATATTGTATAGTAACACATGTATGTGGAATCTAGAAAAATGCTATAGATGATCATATTGCAAGCAGAAATAAAAAACAGACACAGAGAACAAATTTATGTATACCAAGGAGGGGGTGGGTTGAATCAGGAGATTTGAATAGACATACATTGATACTATGTATAAAATACATAACTAATGAGAACCTACTGTATAGCACCTACCATATACTGTATAGGAACTGTAAGAGTGTTCTGTGGTGACCTAAAAGGGAAGGAAATACAAACTGGGGGTGATGTGGTGGTGGCGGAGATATGTAAATACACAGCTAATTCCCTCCTCTCTGGTGATGCCAGTGGTAAAGAATCTGCCCTCCAGTGCAGGACCCTACTTACAGAGGGTCTTTTCACTGCGTCCCATATTACCTCTTACACACTTTCCCATATTTTATTACATTTTTGTCTCTCTGTTTTATTTGGAAGACTTTCTTTGAGTTAAATTACAATTTACTGATTTTCTCAGCAACTGTACTTAATCTGCTCTTGAATGTATTATTTGAATATTTTAGTCCAAGAAAATGCACTGTGAATGTATTAAATTCTCTCTAAATTAGAGATAGAGCTAGAGGTATAAAAAGATTTGGATGCATATCCTCAGACTGACAATCCTCCACATCTCTCTCCTCTAGTACAGTTCTAGATTTCCACCTTGCACCACATCCATTCCTCCTGCAGGCCTCCCCCTAATATTTTCTATAGTGCAGTATGCTGGTGCTGAATGATTTCAAGCTTTTGCCTCTGTGAAAAAGTGTTTCTTTTTCCTTTATTTTTATAGTTTTACCGGGTGGAGAATTAGAGCTTCACAGTGTATCTTTTTTTTTTTAAATACTTGACTAAATTGCATAGTTTCCTAAGAGAAGTGTCCTGTCATTCTTCTCTCTGTTCCAGAGGATAGAGACATTTTACCACTTATGCCACACTTCATATGGGCCATGATGACTGTAGTCTGACAATACCCTAGACCCTAGGAAACAGGGATAAAACCTTGTCCTGTCCTTGTAATTTCACAAGTCTCCTAAGGTAATGCAACTATCCATTTCATGCTTTTAAAAGTAGGCTGGGGGGTGCGGTCCCAAGATGGCAGAGGAATAGGACAGGGTGACCAATTTCTCCCCCATGAATTCATCAAAAGATCATTTGAGTGCTGAGAAACTTCCACAAAACAACTTTTGAATACTGGCAGAGGACACCAGGCACCCAGAAAGGCAGGCCATTGTCTTCAAAAGGAGGTAGGACAACATATAAAAGATAAAACGAAAGACAAAAGACTTAGGGATGGAGACCCATCCTGGGGAAGGAGTAGTTAAGGAGAAGTTTCCAAACAGTTGGAAACCCTCTCACAGGGGGTCTGTGGGGAATTTAGGAATCTCAGAGGGCAACATAACCAGTGGTGGCAGGGATGGGGGTTGAAACAACCCGCAGAATAGACGCCTAACTGCAACTGCCAGTGGAGAAGCAGCCCAGATGCTTGCATCCACCACCAGTGAGTAGGGGCTGGACAGGGAGGCATGGACTGCACAATCGGTGCTTAGGGTAAGGACCAGGCCTGAATGTCCTGAGGACAATCTGAGGGAGCTAACATGAAATAGCAACCCCAACTGTGGAATCACCAGAGAGAGAGAAAAAAAGAGAACTTTCTCGTGAAAGGCTCTAACATGCAGCCTGGCCTGCTCATAGAACAAAGGATTGAGCAAATACCAAAGGAGAGCTAGCTGGCTGCATAGAGGCCCCTCTCCCCCGCCAAAGGCTGAGAGGCAGGCAAGGACAGCCAGAGCTGGAAGGCAAGGGGCTGCTCCAATCTCGGCCCCAGAGACTGGAATCCTCCACCCAACTGTGAGTAGACTTCCAATTGCTAATCATGTCTTCCTAGGATCCTAGACGGTTGACATCTGTCAGGAGGGTTGCAGCCTGAGATCAGCTCCCCAGAAGAGACACATGGCACACCTGAGACGGTGCTCTCATGGTGCACCCGGGAAACCGAGTGGCTGGGACCAGGGAGATGATTAAGATGCTCAGCCCACTAGGAGAGTACACTTGCCAAACATCTGATCTCCTGAGCTGCTCAGACTTGGGAAGGGCACAAAACGCACGTCCCACTGAGTCTGTGCAGAGTACCTGAGAACTTGAGCGGCTTAGACCTGGGAAGTGCATGAAATGCAGGGCCCACTCTGGACAGTGCCCCAGCAGAACACCCTGGAGCCTGAGCAGTGCAGACCCAGGAAGCATGCACTGCCTTGAGCTGGGGCAAACCCAGTGTGGCTCATACACTGTGAGCACTGCCCACACATGGCCAGTGATACTTGTTTGCAGTGTTCCTACCTCCCCAAAACACAACCGAAAAAGTGAGCCTAAATAAGTGATCACCTTCACCCCCTTGTGTCAGGGCAGAAATTAGACACTGAAGAGACTTGCAAACAGAGGAAGCCAAAATAAACATAGATTAGGGAACTGCTCTGGAAGCGACAGGTGCAACAGATTAAACGCCTGTAGTTAACACTGACTAAGCATTGGAAGGGGCCTATAGACCTTGAGAACAACGACCTTGAGTACAAGCTGGAACAACGAACTATCTGAAACTTAACTGACCCCACACGGCCTACAACAACGCCAGACAAATCCCTATATATATTTTTACTATTATCATTTTTAAAATTTTAAAATTTAAATTCTTTATTATGTGTTTAATTTACATTTCTATAATCTACTATTACCTTGTGAAAAAAAAAGACCCTATTTTTAAAGCAAATTTCATATATATATATTTTATAGTTTTTGTGATTTTGCTTTGTATTTTAATATTGCTTTTTTGACAGTCTAACCTGTACACTAGATTTTTAATCTTTGCTTTTTGGTATTTGTTATCAATTTTTTACCTTTAAGAATCTAATCCTTAGTATCCATTTTCACTTATGGGTGTGCTTACTGACTTGACTGCTCTCTCTCCTTTTGACTTTCCCTTTTCTCCTCCAGGTAAACTTTATCTCCTCCTTCCCCTTTCTCTTCTCTCACTTTTAAAAATATATATAAATTTATTTTAATTGGAGGCTAATTACTTTACAATATTGTATTGGTTTTGCCATACATTAATATGAATCTCCCACGGGTGTACATGTATTCCCCATCCTGAACCCCCTCCCACGTCCTTCCCCATCCCATCCCTCTGGGTCATTCTAGTGCACCAACCCCGAGCACTCTGTATCATGCATCAAACCTGGACTGGCGATTCATTTCACAAATGATAATATACGTGTTTCAATGCTATTCTTCCAAGTCATCCCACCCTCGCCTTCTCCCACAGTGTCCAAAAGACTGTTTCTATACATCTGTGTCTCTTTTGCTATCTTGCACACAGGGTTATCATTAGTGTAACCTAGATAGCGTATTGAAAAGCAGAGACATTACTTTGCCAACAAAGGTCCATCTATGGTTTTTCCTGTGGTCATGTATGGATGTGAGAGTTGGACTATGAAGAAAGCTGAGCGCTGAAGAATTGATGCTTTTGAACTGTGGTGTTGGAGAAGACTCTTGAGCGTCCCTTGGACTACAAGGAGATCCAACCAGTCCATCCTAAAGGAGATCAGCCCTGGGATTTCTTTGGAAGGAATGATGCTAAAGCTGAGACTCCAGTACATTGGCCACCTCATGCAAAGAGTTCACTCATTGGAAAACCCTCTGGTGCTGGGAGGGATTGGGGACAAGAGGAAAAGGGGATGACAGAGGATGAGATGGCTGAATGGCATCACTGACTCGATGGACGTGAGTCTGAGTGACCTCCGGGAGTTGGTGATGGACAGGGAGGCCTGGCGTGCTGCGATTCATGGGGTTTCAAAGAGTTGGACATGACTGAGCGACTGTACTGAATTGAACTGAACTGAACTGATACTGCATTGATGTTTTCCTTTCTGGCTCACTTCATTCTGTATAATAGGCTCCAGTTGCATCCACCTCATTAGAACTGATTCAAATGCATTCTTTTTAGTGGCTGAGTAATATTCCATTATGTATATGTACCACAGCTTTCTTTATCCATTCGTCTGCTGATGGACATTTAGGTTGCTTCCATGTCCTGCCTATTGTAAACAGTGCTGCAATGAGCACTGGGGTACACATGCCTCTTTCAATTCTGGTTTCCTCGGTGTGTATGCCCAGCAGTGGGATTGCTGGGTCATATGGCAGTTCTAGTTCCAGTTTTTTAAGGAATCTCCACACTTTTCTCCATAGTGGCTGTACTAGTTTGCATTTCCACCAACACTGTAGGTGGGTTCCCTTTTCTCCACACCCTCTCCAGCATTTATTGCTTGTAGACTTTTGGATAGCAGCCATTCTGACCAGCATGAGATGGTACCTCACTGTGGTTTTGATTTGCATTTCTCTGATAATGAGTGAGGTTGAGCATCTTTTCATGTGTTTGTTAGCCATCTGTATGTCTTCTTTGGAGAAATGTCTGTTTAGTTCTTTGGCCCATTTTTTGATTGGGTCATTTATTTTCTGGAATTGAGCTGCAGGTGTTGCTTGTATATTTTTGAGATTAGTTCTTTGTCAGTTGCTTCATTTGCTATTATTTTCTTCCATTCTGAGGGCTGTCTTTTCATCTTCCTTATAGTTTCCTTTGTTGTTCAGAGGCTTTTAATTTTAATTAGATCCTATTTGTTTATTTTTACTTTTATTTCCGATATTCTGGGAGGTGGGTCATACAGAATCCTGCTGTGATTTATGTTGGAGAGTGTTTTGCCTAAATTTTCCCCTAGGAATTGCATAGTTTCTGGTCTTACGTTTAGATCTTTAATCCATTTTGAGTTTATTTTTGTGTATGGTGTTAGAAAGTGTTCTAGTTTCATTCTTTTACAAGTGGTTGACCAGTTTTCCCAGCACCACTTGTTAAAGAGATTGTCTTTTCTCCCCTGTATATTCTTGCCTCCTTTGTCAAAGATAAGGTGTCCATATGTGCGTGGATTTATCTCTGGGCTTTCTATTTAGTTCCACTGATCTATACTTCTGTCTTTGTGCCAGTGCCATACTGTCTTGATGACTGTGGCTTTGTAGTAGAGCCTGAAGTCAGGCAGGTCGATTCCTCCGGTTCCATTCTTCTTTCTCAAGATTGCCTTGGCTATTCGAGGTTTTTTTTTTTTTTGTATTCCCATACAAATTGTGAAATTATTTGTTCTAGTTCTCTGAAAAATCCCAAGTTGGTAGCTTGATAGGGATTGCATTGAATCTATAGATTGCTTTGGGTAGTATACTCATTTTCACTATATTGATTCTTCCAATCCATGAACCTGGTATATTTCTCCATCTATTTGTGTCCTCTTTGATTTCTTTTACCAGTGTTTTATAGTTTTCTATATATAGGTCTTTAGTTTCTTTAGGTAGATATATTCCTAAGTATTTTATTCTTTTCGTTGCTATGGTGAATGAAATTGTTTCCTTAATTTCTCTTTCTGTTTTCTCATTGTTAGTGTATAGAAATGCAAGGGATTTCTGTGTGTTGATTTTATATCCTGAAACTTTGCTATATTCATTGATTCAGTTCAGTTCAGTTCAGTCACTCAGTCATGTCCGACTCCTTGCGACCCCATGAATCGCAGCACGCCAGGCCTCCCTGTCCATCACCAACTTCCGGAGTTCACTCAAACTCACGTCCATCGAATTGGTGATGCCATCCAGCTATCTCACCCTCTGTCCTTCTCCTCCTGCCCCCAATCCCTCCCAGAACCAGAGGCTTAGCCCTAGTAATTTTCTGGTGGAGTCTTTAGGGTATTCTATGTAGAGGATCACATCATCTGCAAACAATGAGTGTTTTACTCGTCTTCTCCAATCTGGATTCCTTTTAATTCTTTTTCTGCTCTGATTGCTGTGGCTAAAACTTCCAAAACTATGTTGAATAGTAGTGTTGAGAGTGGGCACCCTTGTCTTTTTCCTGACTTTAGGGGAAATGTTTTCAATTTTTCACCATTGAGGATAATGTTTGCTGTGGGTTTGTCATATATAGTTTTTATTGTGTTAAGGTATGTTCCTTCTATTCCTACTTTCTAGAGGGTTTTTATCATAAATGGATGTTGAATTTTGTCAAAGGTTTTCTCTGCATCTATTAAGATAATTATGTTTTTTATTTTTCAATTTGTTAATGTGGTCTATTACATTGTTTGATTTGCGGATATTGAAGAATCCTCGCATCCCTTGGATAAAGCCCACTTGGTCATGATGTATGATTTTTTTTAATATGCTGTTGGATTCTGTTTGCTAGAATTTTGTTAAGGATTTTTGCATCTATGTTCATCAGTGATATTGGCCTGTAGTTTTCTTTTTTTGTGGGATCTTTGTCAGGTTTTGGTATTAGGGTGATGGTGGCCTCATAGAATGAGTTTGGAAGTTTACTTTCCTCTACAGTTTTCTGGAAGAGTTTAAGTAGGATAGGTATTAGCTCTTCTCTAAATTTTTGGTAGAATTCAGTTGTGAAGCACTCTGGTCCTGGGTTTTTGTTTCCTGGAAGATTTCTGATTACATTTTCAATTTCCATGCTTGTGATGGGTCTGTTAAGATTTTCCATTTCTTCCTGGTTCAGTTTTGGAAAGTTGTACTTTTCTAAGAATTTGTCCATTTCTTCTAAGTTGTCCATTTTATTGGCATATAATTGCTGATAGTAGTCTCTTATGATCCTTTGTATTTCTGTGTTATCTGTTGTCATCGCTCCATTTTCATTTCTAATTTTGTTGATTTGATTTTTCTCCCTTTGTTTCTTGATGAGTCTGGCTAATGGTTTGTCAATTTTATTTATCTTCTCAAAGAACCAACTTTTAGCTTTGTTGATTTTTGCTATGGTCTCTTTTGTTTCTTTATTTGGGATTGGAATGAAAACTGACCTTTTCCAGTCCTGTGGCCACTGCTGAGTTTTCCAAATTTGCTGGCATATTGAGTGCAGCACTTTCACAGCATCATCTTTCAGGATTTGGAATAGCTCAACTGGAATTCCATCACCTCCACTAGCCTTGTTCGTAGTGATGCTTTCTAAGGCCCACTTGACTTCACATTCCTGGATGTCTGGCTCAGGGATCACACCATCGTTATTATCTGGGTCGTGAAGATCTTTTTTATACAGTTCTTCTGTGTATTCTTGCCACCTCTTCTTAATATCTTCTGCTTCTGTTAGGTCCGTACCATTTCTGTCCTTTATCGAGCCCATCTTTGCATGAAATGTTCCTTTGGTATCTCTGATTTTCTTGAAGAGATCCCTAGTCTTTCCCATTCTGTTGTTTCCCTCTATTTCTTTGCATTGATCGCTGAAGAAGGTTTTCGTATCTCTTTTTGCTATTCTTTGGAGCTCTGCATTCAGATGTTTATATCTTTCCTTTTCTCCTTTGCTTTTCACTTCTCTTCTCTTCACAGCTATTTGTAAGGCCTCCTCAGACAGCCATTTTGCTTTTTTGCATTTCTTTTCCATGGGGATGGTCTGTACAATGTCACGAACCTCATTCCATAGTTTATCAGGCACTCTATCTATCAGATCTAGGCCCTTAAATCTATTTCTCACTTCCACTGTATAATTATAAGGGATCTGATTTAGGTCATACCTGAATGGTCTAGTGGTTTTCCCTACTTTCTTCAATTTAAGTCTGAATTTGGCAATAAGGATTTCATGGTCTGATCCACAGTCAGCTCCTGGTCTTGTTTTTGCTGATTGTATAGAGCTTCTCCATCTTTGGCTGCAAAGGATATAATCAATTTGATTTCAGTGTTGACCATCTGGTGATGTAGAAAGGCAATGCCAAAGAATGCTCAAACTACCACACAATTGCACTCATCTCACACGTTAGTAAAGTAATGTTCAAAATTCTCCAGGCCAGGCTTCAGCAATATGTGAACTGTGAACTTCCTGATGTTCAAGCTGGTTTTAGAAAAGGCAGAGGAACCAGAGATCAAATTGCCAACATCCGCTGGATCATGGAAAAAGCAAGAGAGTTCCAGAAAAGCATCTATTTCTGCTTTATTGACTATGCCAAAGCCTTTGACTGTGTGGATCACAATAAACTGTGGAAAATTCTGAAAGAGATGGGAATACCAGACCACCTGATCTGCCTCTTGAGAAATCTGTATGCAGGTCAGTAAGCAACAGTTAGAACTGGACATGGAAAACAGACTGGTTCCAAATAGGAAAAGGAGTTCGTCAAAGCTGTATATTGTCACCCTGTTTATTTAACTTATATGCAGAGTACATCATGAGAAACACTGGACTGGAAGAAACACAGCTGGAATCAAGATTGCTGGGAGAAATATCAACAGATATGCAGATGACACGAGCCTTATGGCAGAAAGTGAAGAGGAACTAAAAAGCCTCTTGATGAAAGTGAAAGAGGAGAGGGAAAAAGTTGGCTTAAAGCTCAACATTCAGAAAATGAAGATCATGGCATCTGGTCCCATCACTTCATGGCAAATAGATGGGGAAACAGTGGAAACAGTGTCAGACTTTATTTTGGGGGGCTCCAAAATCACTGCAGATGGTGACTGCAGCCATGAAATTAAGAGACGTTTACTCCTTGGAAGGAAAGTTATGACCAACCTAGATAGCATATTCAAAAGCAGAGACATTACTTTGCCAACAAAGGTTCGTCTAGTCAAGGCTATGATTTTTCCTGTGGTCATGTATGGATGTGAGAGCTGGACTGTGAAGAAGGCTGAGCACTGAAGAATTGATGCTTTTGAACTGTGGTGTTGGAGAAGACTCTTGAGAGTCCCTTGGACTGCAAGAAGATCCAACCAGTCCATTCTGAAGGAGATCAGCCCAGGGATTTCTTTGGAAGGAATGATGCTAAAGCTGAAAGTCCAGTACTTTGGCCACCTCATGTGAAGATTTGACTCATTGGAAAATACTCTGATGCTGGGGGGGATTGAGGGAAAGAGGAGAAGGGGACGACAGAGGATGAGATGGCTGGATGGCATCGCTGACTCGATGAACGTGAGTCTGAGTGACCTCCAGGAGTTGGTGATGGACAGGGAGGCCTAGCGTGCTGCGATTCATTGGGTCACAGAGTGGGACACGACTGAGCGACTGATCTGATCTGATCTGATCTTTTGTTTCTTTGCATTTATTTCTGCCCTAATTTTTAAGATTTCTTTCCTTCTACTAACCCTAGGGTTCTTCATTTTTTCCTTTAGGTTTTGGGTTTTTGTGTTTTCATTTTCATTCGTTTATATGCATATTTTAATTTCTTTTTTGATTTCTTCTGTGATTTGTTGGTTATTCAGCAGCGTGTTGTTCAGCCTCCATATGTTGGGATTTTAAATAGTATTTTCCTGTAACTGACATCTAATCTTACTGCATTGTGGTCAGAAAAGATGCTTGGAATTATTTCAATTTTTTTAAATTTACCAAGGCTAGATTTATGGCCCAGGATGTGATCTATCCTGGAGAAGGTTCTGTGTGCACTTGAGAAAAAGGTGAAATTCATTGTTTTGGAGTGAAATGTCCTATAGATATCAATTAGGTCTAACTGGTCTATTGTGTCATTTAAAGTTTGTGTTTCCTTGTTAATTTTCTGTTTAGTTGGTCTATCCATAGTTGTGAGTGGGGTATTAAAGTCTCCCACTGTTATTGTGTTATTGTTAATTTCCCCTTTCATACTTGTTAGCATTTGTCTTACATATTGCAGTGCTCCTATGTTGGGTGCATATATATTTATAATTTTTATCTATTCTTCTTGGATTGATCCGTTGATCATTATGTAGTTTCCTACTTTGTCTCTTTTCACAGCCTTTGTTTTAAAGTCTATTTTATCTGATATGAGTATTGCTACTCTTGCTTTCTTTTGGTCTCTAGTTGCGTGGAATATCTTTTTCCAGCCCTTCACTTTCAGTCTGTATGTTTCCTTTGTTTTGAGGTGGGTCTCTTGTAGACAACATATATAGGGTTCTTGTTTTGGTATCCATTCAGCCAGTCTTTGTCTTTTGGTTGGGGCATTCAACCTATTTACGTCTAAGGTAATTATTGATAAGTATGATCCAGCCAGTCCATTCTAAAGGAGATCAGTCCTGGATGTTCTTTGGAAGGAATGATGCTAAAGCTGAAACTCTAGTACTTTGGCCACCTCATGCAAAGAGTTGACTCGTTGGAATAGACTGATGCTGGGAGGGATTGGGGGCAGGAGGAAAAGGGGATAACAGAGGATGAGATGGCTGGATGGCATCACTGACTAGATGAATGTGAGTTTGAGTGAACTCTGGGAGTTGGAGATGGACAGGGAGGCCTGGCGTTCTGCAATTCAAGGGGTTGCAAAGAGTCGGACACGACTGAGTGAATGAACTGAACTGAACTGTTGATCCCGTTGCCATTTACTTTATTGTTTTGGGTTCGAGTTTATACACCCTTTCTGTGTTTCCTGTCTAGAGAAGATCCTTTAGTATTTGTTGGAGAGCTGGTTTGGTGATGCTGAATTCTCAGCTTTTGCTTGTCTGTAAAGCTTTTGATTTCTCCTTCATATTTGAATGAGATCCTTGCTGGGTACAGTAATCTGGGCTGTAGGTTATTTTCTTTCATCACTTTAAGTATGTCCTGCCATTTCCTCCTGTCCTGAAGAGTTTCTATTGAAAGATCAGCTGTTATCCTTATGGGAATCCCCTTGTGTGTTATTTGTTGTTTTTCCTTTGCTGCTTTTAATATTTGTTCTTTGTGTTTGATCTTCATTAATTTGATTATTATGTGTCTTGGGGTGTTTCGCCTGGAGTCTCTGGGTTTCCTGGACTTGGGTGATTTCCTTCCCCATTTTAGGGAAGTTTTCAAGTATTTTCTCATGGTATTTATTTTTGTCTTCTTCTTCTAGGACTCCTATGATTCGAATATTGGGTCATTTAACATTGTTCCAGAGGTCTCTGATGTCCTCATTTCTTTTAATTATTTTTTTCTCTCTATTTCATTTATTTCTACCATTTTATCTTCTTCTTCACTTATCCTCTCTTCTGTCTCCGTTATTCTACTGTTGGTTCCCTCCAGAGTGTTTTTTTATGTCATTTATTGCATTATTCATTATTGAGTGACTCTTTTTTATTTCTTCTAGGTCCTCGTTAAACATTTCTTGCATCTTTTCGATCTTTGTCTCCAGGCAGTTTATCTGTAATTCCATTTTGTTTTCAAGATTTTGGTCATTTTCACTATCATTATTCGGAATTCTTTATCAGGTAGATTTCCTATCTCTTCCTCTTTTGTTTGGTTTGGTTGGCATTTATCCTGTTCCTTTACCTGCTGGGTATTTCTCTGCCTTTTCATTTTGTTTATATTGGTGTTTTGGGGGTGTCCTTTGCATATTCTGGAAGTTTGTGGTTCCTCTTTATTGTGGAGGTTCCTCACTGTGGATGGGGTTGTATGGGTGGCTTGTCAAGGTTTCCTGGTTAGGGAATCTTGTCTAGGTGTTCTGGTAGGTGGAGCTGGATTTCTTCTCTCTGGAGTGCAATGAAGTGTCTAATAATGAGTTTCGTGATGTCAATGAGTTTGGTGTGACTTTGGGCAACCTGTGTATTGGAGCTCAGAGGTGTTTTCCTGTTTTGCTGGAGAATTTGCTTGGTGTGTCTTTCTCTGGAACTTGTTGGGCCTTGGGTGGTGCTTGGTTTCAGTGTAGGTATGGAGGCATTTGTTGAGCTCCTAAAATTAATGTTCCCTGGAGTCAGTTCTCTGATGTTTTCAGGATTTGGACTAAAGCCTCCTGCCTCTGGTTTTCAGTCCAGTCTTATTCTTACAGTAGCCTCAAGACGTCTCCATCTATACAGCATCAATAATAAAACATCTAGGTTAATGATGAAAAGTTTCTCCACAGTGAGGGACACCCGGAGAGGTACACAGAGTTACATGGAGAAGAGAAGAGGGAGGAGGGAAATAGAGGTTACCAGGCGGAGAAGAGGGGGAATCAAAAGGGGAGAGAGCAAGCTAGCCAGTAATCACTTCCCTATGTGCTCTCCACACTCTGAATCCCTCAGAGATGTTCATAGAGTTACACAGAGAAGAAAAGAGGGAGGAAGGAGACAGAAGTGGCCAGAATAAGAAAGGGGGGATTCAAAAGCAGAGAGATAGATCCAGCCAGTAATCAGTTTCCTAAGTGTTCTCCACAGTCCAGAACACACAAAGAGATTCACAGAGTTGGGTAGAGAAGAGAAGGGGGAGGGAGGAGATAGAGGTGACCTGGTGGAGTAAAAAGAGAGTCCAAAGGGGGAGAGAGCAATCCAGCCAGTAATCTCACTCCAAAGTAAAAATGGGTACTGAAGATTGGTTCTTAAAGATACAATGTTGATAACAAATACCAAAAAACAAAGGTTAAAAATCTAGAATAGAGGTTAGATTCTCAAAAATACAATATTAAAGAAAAAAACAAAGTCACAAAATTATAAAATATGCATATATATGAAGTTTGCTTTAAAAATAGGATTCTTTTTTTTTTTTGCAAAGTAATAGTAGGTTATACAAATAAAAATTAAAGGAGTAATAGAGGACTGAGAGATTAAAAAATTTTTTTTAGTTTAAAAAATGATAATAGCAAAAATATATCTAGGATTTTCCCTGGTGTTGTTGTGGACAGTGTGGGGTCAGTTCATGTTCAGAAATTTCCTTGATCTGGTTTACACTCCTCAAGATCTATAGGCCCCTTTCTATGTAGTTTGTACTAACTGCAGAGTTTTAATCTATTGCACTTGTCACTTCCAAAGCGGTTCCCTCTGTTTATTTTAGCTTCTTCTGTTTGCTGGCCTCTTCAGTGTCTAATTTCCTCCCTGACACAAGGGGGCGGTGGTGGTCACTTTTTTAGGCTTACTTGTTCAGTTGTGCTGTGGGGAGGGAGGAACACTGCAAACAAGTATCACTGACGTGTGTGGGGAGTTCTCACAGTGTTTTGGCCACACTGAGTTTGTCCCCGCTCACAGCGTGTGTGCTTTCCCAGTCTACCCTGTTCAGGCTCTAGGTTGCTCTGCCAGAAACTGTCTGAGGTACGCCCTGGATTGCATGCACTTCCCAGTTCTAAGCCACTCAGGTTCAGGTTCTCGGGTACTCCACAAAGTGCAGACTTGGTTGGGCCTGCGTTTTGTGCCCTTCCCAGGTCCAAGCAGCTCAAGTGACCAGGTGCTTGGCGAGAGCAGTCGCCCCCAGGTGAGGGCTGCGACTTATCACCTCCCCTGTCCCTGCCACTCTGTTTTCTGGGTGTACAACTGGTGTGCCTTCTCAAGTGTGCCATGTGTCTCTTCTGGGGAGCTGGTCTCTGGCTGCAACTCTCCCAACCAACGTGGACCATCCAGAGTCCCAAGAAGTCTTGGTTAGCTACAAAGCCTGTTTGCAGTTTGGTAGATGATGCCTCTCTGGGACCTTGATTGCCCCCTTGCAGCTCTGGCTGCCTTCGCCTGCCTGTCTCCAGCTGCGGATAGGCTGGTCCACAGCCGGCTAGCTTTGCTCATTGCTTTGTTCTGTGAGTGGGCCTGGTGGTGTCTTTGGTTAGGGCTTTTTGTGGGATAGCTATCTCACAATCTGGGTTGCTATCTCTAGTTAGTTCCCTCAGATTGCCCTCGGGGCATTCAGGCCGGGTCCTTACCCTAAGCAATGCAGCCAGCGCCTCCCTGTCCAGTCCCAACCTGCTAGTGGCAGATGCGAGTGTCTGCGCTGCTTCTCCGCTGGGAGTTGCCTAGGCACGTAATCTGTGGGGGTTTATTATTTATTTATTTTTCCTCCTGGTTATGTTACCCTCTGAGGTTCCAAGGCTTGCCACGGACTCACCGGTGAGAGTGTTTCCTGGTGTTTGGAAACTTTTCACTTTAAGACTCCCTTCCCAGGATGGATCTCTGTCCCTACCTCTTTTGTCTCTCTTTTTATCTTTTATAATTTTTCCTATGCTATGCTATGCTACCTCCTTTCAAAGACAATGGACTGCCTTTCTGGATGCCTGATGTCCTCTGCCAGAATTCAGAAGTGTTTTGTGGAATTTGCTCAGTGTTCAAATGTTCTTTCAATGAATTTGTGGGGGACAAAGTGGTCTCCCCGTCCTATTACTCTGCCATCTTAGGAGCACCCTTCTCTTCTCTACTTAATTCTGTGGCTCTCTCTGGGTGTTCTGGGCTGTGGAGAACACTTAGGGAACTGATTACTGGCTAGATTGCTCTCTCCCCCTCTTCTCTTCCTGGTCACCTCTATTCCC
Source organism: Tragelaphus eurycerus (assembly GCA_935064755.1). Lineage (NCBI taxonomy): Eukaryota > Metazoa > Chordata > Mammalia > Artiodactyla > Bovidae > Tragelaphus > Tragelaphus eurycerus. Next base: position 12,302,176 of record CAKXYN010000020.1, read on the forward strand.
CTCCTCACTCTTCTCTTCTCTATGTAACTCTGTGAATCTCTCTGGATGTTCCAGACTGTGGACAGCACTTAGGGAACTGATTACTGGCTAGATGGCTGTCTCCTTTTTTGACTCCCCCTCCTCTCCTCCTGGTCACCTCTACATCCTACCTCCCTCTTCTCTTCTCCATGTAACTCTGTGAACCTATCTGGGTGTCCCTCGCTGTGGAGAATTGTTTCACCATTAACCTAGATGGGTATCATCTGTGCTGTGTGGATGGAGAAGTCTGGAGGCTACTATAAGTATAAGACACAAATCCAGAGGCAGGAGGCTTAACTTCAAAACTTGAGAACATCAGAGAACTACTGATTTCAGGGAACATAATTTCAGGGAGGCTTTTCACCCAAAAGCCTCCATACCTACACTGAAATCAAGCTCCACTGAAGAGCCAACAACTTCCAGAGCAAGACATACCATGCTAATTCTCCAGCAAAGGAGGAACACAGCCCTGAACATTAAAAGACCGGCTGCCCAAAGCCATGCCAAACCTATAGACACCCCAAAAACTTACTACTGGACACTTCATTGCACTCCAGAGAGAAGAGATCCATTAACACCCATCAGAACACAGACGCAAGCTCCCCTAACCAGGAAACCCTGACAAGCCACTAGTCCAACCCCACCCTCAGGGAGCAGGCTCCACAATAAAGAGGAACCACGAACTTCCAGCCTACAGAAAGGGCACCCAAAGACAGCAATCTAAGCAAAATGAAAAGGCAGAGAAATGTTCAGCAGATAAAGGAGCATGATAAATGTCCACCAAGCCAAACAGAAGAGGAGGAGATAGGGAGTCTACCTGAAAAATAATTCAGAATAATCATAGTACAGATGATCCAAAACCTTGAAGACAAAACAGAGTTATAGACTAGGGGCAAGGATTGAGAAGATGCAAGAAATGTCTAACAAGGACCTAGAAAAAATAAAGAAGAGTCAATAAATAATGAATAATGAGATAAATGAGATCAAAAGCACTCTGGAGGGAACCAAAAGTAGAATAACTGAGGCAAAAGATAGGACAAGTGAGATGGAAGATAGAATAGTGGGAATAAATGAAGCAGAGAGGAGGAAAGAAAAAAGAAATAAAAGAAATGAGGACAACCTCAGAGACCTCTGAGACAATGTTAAACGCCTGAACATGTGAATCGTAGGAGTCCCAGAAGAAGAAGACAAAAAGAAAGGGCATGAGAAAATACTTGAGGAGATAATAGTTGCAAATTTGCCTAAAAAGGGGAAGGAAATAGCCACCCAAGTCCAAGAAACCCAGAGTCCCAAACAGGATAAACCAAGGCAAAACATGCCAAGACATATATTAATCAAACTAACAAAGATCAAACACAAAGAACAAATATTAAAACCAGCAAGGGAAAAGCAGCAAAGAACAAACAAAGGGATCCCCATAAGGACAACAGCTGATCTTTCAATAGAAACTCTTCAGGCCAGAAGGGAATGGCAGGACATACTTAAAGTGATGAAAGAAAATAACCTACGGCCCAGATTACTGTACCCAGCAAGGATCTCATTCTAATATGAAAGAGAAACCAAAAGCTCTACAGACAAGCAAAAGCAGAGAAAATTCAGCACCAACAAACCAGGTCTTCAACAAATGTTAAAGGATCTTCTCTAGACAGGAAACACAGAAAGGGTGTATCAACTCGAACCCAAACCAACAAAGTAAATGGCAATGGGATCATACTTATCAATAATAACCTTAAATGTAAATGGGTTGAATGCCCCAACCAAAAGACAAAGACTGGCTGAATGGATACAAAAACAAGACCTGTATATATGTTGTCTACAAGAGACCAACCTCAAAACAAGGGACACATACAGACTGAAAGTGAAGGTGTGCAGAAAGATATTTCATGCAAGTGGAGACCAAAAGAAAGCAAGAGTAGCAATACTCACATAAAATAGACTTTGAAATAAAGTCTGTGAAAAGAGACAAAGAAAGGCACTACATAATGATCAAAGGATCAATCCAACAGGAAGATATAACAATTATAAATATATATGCACTCAACATAGGAGCACTGCAATATGTAAGACAAATGCTAACAAGTATGAAAGGGGAAATTAACAGCAACACAATAATACTGGGAGACTTTAATACCCCACTCACACCTATGGATAGATCAACTAAACAGAAAATTAACAAGCCAACACAAACTTTAAATGATACAATAGACCAGTTAGACCTAATTGATATCTATAGGACGTTTCACCCCAAAACAATGAATTTCACCTTTTTCTCAAGTGCACATGGAGTCTTCTCCAGGATAGATCACAACCTAGGCCATAAATCTAGCCTTGGTAAATTTTAAAAAAAAATTGAATTAATTCCAAGCATCTTTTCTGATCACAATGAAGTAAGATTAAATGTCAACTACAGAAAAGAAAAACTGTTAAAAAATACAAACATATGGAGGCTGAACAACATACCTCTGAATAACCAACAAATCACAGAAGAAATAAAAAAAAAGAAATAAAAATATACATAGAAACAAATGAAAATGAAAACACAACAACCCAAAACCTTATGGGACTCAGTAAAAGCAGTGCTAAGCAGAAGGTTCATAGCAATATGAGCTTACCTCATGAAACAAGAGAAAAATCAAATAAATAACCTAACTTTCTTTTTCTCCTTTGCTTTTCGCTTCTCTTCTTTTCATAGCTATTTGTAAGGCCTCCCCAGTCAGCCATTTTGCTTTTTTGCATTTCTATTCCATGGGGATGGTCTTGATCCCTGTCTCCTGTACAATGTCACGAACCTCATTCCATAGTTCATCAGGCACTCTATCTATCAGATCTAGGCCCTTAAATCTACTTCTCACTTCCACTGTATAATCATAAGGGATTTGATTTAGGTCATACTTGAATGGTCTAGTGGATTTCCCTACTTTCTTCAATTTCAGTCTGAATTTGGCAATAAGGAGTTCATGGTCTGAGCCACAGTCAGCTCCTGGTCTTGTTTTTGCTGATTGTATCGAGCTTCTCCATCTTTGGCTGCAAAGAATATAATCGATCTGATTTCGGTGTTGACCATCTGGTGATGTCCATGTATAGAGTCTTCTCTTGTGATATAAACATCTGAATGCAGAGTTCCAAAGAATAGCAAGAAGAGATAAGAAAGCCTTCTTCAGCGATCAATGCAAAGAAATAGAGGAAAACAACAGAATGGGAAAGACTAGGGATCTCTTCAAGAAAATCAGAGATGCCAAAGGAACATTTCATGCAAAGATGGGCTCGATAAAGGACAGAAATGGTATGGACCTAACAGAAGCAGAAGATATTAAGAAGAGGTGGCAAGAATACACAGAAGAACTGTACAAAAAAGAGCTTCACGACCCAGATAATCATGATGGTGTGATCACTGACCTAGTGATCCTGGACATCCTGGAATGTGAAGTCAAGTGGGCCTTAGAAAGCATCACTATGAACAAAGCTAGTGGAGGTGATGGAATTCCAGTGGAGCTATTCCAAATCCTGAAAGTTGATGCTGTGAAAGTGCTACACTCAATATGCCAGCAAATCTGGAAAACTCAGCAGTGGCCACAAGATTGGAAAAGGTCAGTTTTCATTCCAATCCCAAAGAAAGGCAATACCAAAGAATGCTCAAACTACCGCACAATTGCACTCATCTCACACGCTAGTAAAGTAATGCTCAAAATTCTCCAAGCCAGGCTTCAGCAATATGTGAACCGTGAACTTCCTGATGTTCAAGCTGGTTTTAGAAAAGGCAGAGGAACCAGAGATCAAATTGCCAACATCCGCTGGATCATGGAAAAAGCAAGAGAGTTCCAGAAAAACATCTATTTCTGCTTTATTTACTTTGCCAAAGCCTTTGACTCTGTAGATCACAATAAACTGTGGAAAATTCTGAGAGAGATGGGAATACCAGACCACCTGATCTGCCTCTTGAGGAATCTGTATGCAGGTCAGGAAGCAACAGTTCGAACTGGTCATGGAACAACAGACTGGTTCCAAATAGAAAAAGGAGTACGTCAAGGCTGTATATTGTCACCATGTTTATTTAACTTATATGCAGAGTACATCATGAGAAATGCTGGACTGGAAGAAACACAAGTTGGAATCAAGATTGCTGGGAGAAATATCAATAACCTCAGATATGCAGATGACACCACCCTTATGGCAGAAAGTGAAGAGGGGCTAAAAAGCCTCTTGATGAAAGTGAAAGTGGAGAGTGAAAAGGTTGGCTTAAAGCTCAACAATCAGAAAACGAAGATCATGGCATCTGGTCCCATCACTACATGGGAAATAGATGGAGAAACAGTGAAAACAGTGTCGGACTTTATTTTTCTGGGCTCCAAAATCACTGCAGATGGTGACGGCAGCCATGAAATTAAAAGACGCTTACTCCTTGGAAGGAGTTATGACCAACCTAGATAGCATATTCAAAAGCAGAGACATTACTTTGCCAACAAAGGTTCGCCTGGTCAAGGCTATGGTCTTTCCTGTGGTCATGTATGGATGTGAGAGCTGGACTGTGAAGAAGGCTGAGCACTGAAGAACTGATGCTTTTGAACTGTGTTGTTGGAGAAGACTCTTGAGAGTCCCTTGGACTGCAAGGAGATCCAACCAGTCCATTGTGAAGGAGATCAGCCCTGGGATTTCTTTGGAAGGAGTGATGCTAAAGCTGAAACTCCAGTATTTTGGCCACCTCATGTGAAGAGTTGACTCATTGGAGAAGACTCTGATGCTGGGAGGGATTGGGGGCAGGAGGAGAAGGGGACGACAGAGGATGAGGTGGCTGGATGGCATCACTGACTCGATGGATGTGAGTCTGAGTGACCTCCGGGAGTTGGTGATGGACAGGGAGGCCTGGCGTGCTGCAGTTCATGGGGTCGCAGAGTCAGACACGACTGAGCGACTGATCTGATCTGATCTGAACCTAACTTTGCAAGTGAAGCAACTAGACAAAGGAGACATGAAGAACTCTAAGGTTAGAAGAAGGAAAGAAATAATAAAAATTAGAGCAGAAATAAGTGAAAAAGAAACAAAGGAGACTATAGAAAAATCAAGAAAACTAAAAGCTGATTATTTGAGAAGATAAATAAAATAGACAAACCATTAGCCAGACTCATCAAGAAACGAAGGGAGAAAAAATCAAATCAACAAAATTAGAAATGGAAATAGAGAAATCACAACAGACAACACAGAAATACAAAGGATCATAAGAGACTACTATCAGCAACTATATGCCAATAAAATGGACAACTTGGAAGAAATGGACAGATTCTTAGAAAAGTATAACCTTCCAAAACTGAACCAGGAGAAGTAGAAAATCTTAACAGACCCATCACAAGCACGGAAATAAAAACTGTAATCAGAAATCTTCTAACAAACAAAAGCCCAGGACCAGATGGCTTCACAATTGAATTCTACCAAAAACTTAGAGAAGAGCTAACACCTGTCCTACTCAAAGTCTTCCAGGAAATTTCAGAGGAAGGTAAATTACCTAAATCATTCTATAGGGCCACCATCACCCTAATATCAAAACCAGAAAAAGATGCCCTCCCAAAAGAAAACTACAGGCCAATATCACTGATGAACATAGATGCAAAAATCCTCAACAAAATTCTAGAAAACAGAATCCAACAACATATTAAAAAGATCATATATCATGACCAAGTGGGCTTTATCCCAGGGATGCAAGGATTCTTCAATATTCACAAATCAATCAATGTGATACACCACATTAAGAAATTAAAAGATAAAATCCATATGATTATCTCAATAGATGCAGAGAACGCCTTTGACAAAATTCAACACTCATTTATGATTAAAAAAAAAAAAGCCCTCCAGAAGCAGGCATAGAAGGAACATACCTCAACACAATAGATAAATCCACAGCAAACATTATCTTCAATGGTGAAAAATTGAAAGCATTTCCCCTAAAGTCAGGAACTAGACAAGTGTGCCCACTCTCAACACTACTATTCAACATAGTTTTGGAAGTTTTAGCCATAGCAATCAGAGAAGAAAAAGAAATAAAAGGAATCCAGATTCGAAAAGGAATGAAAGTCTCACTTTTTGGAGATGACATGATCCTCTACATAGAAAATCCTAAAGACACTATCAGAAAATTACTAGAGCTAATCAATGAATATAGTAAAGTTTTAGGTATAAAATTAATACACAGAAATCCCTTGCATTCCTATACACTAATAATGAGAAAATAGAGAAATTAAGGAAACAATCCTGCTCTCCAGTGTGACAAAAAGAATAAAATACTTAGGAATGAATCTACCTAAGAAAACAAAAGACCTATATATAAAAAACTGTAAAACACTGGTGAAAGAAATCAAAGAGGACACAAATAGATGGAGAGATATACCATGTTCATGGGTCAGAAGACTCAATATAGTGAATATGAATATGTTACCCAAAGCAACCTATGGATTCAATGCAATCTCTATCAAGCTACCAATGGTATTTTTCAAAGAACTAGAACAAATAATTTCACATGTTGTATGGAAATACAAAAAAAAACAAAAACAAAAACAAAAAAACCAACAAAACAACTTGAATAGCCAAAGCAATCTTGAGAAATGGAACTGGAAGAATCAACCTGCCTGATTTCAGACTACACTACAAAACGGCAGTCATCAAGACAGTATGGTACGGGCACAAAGACAGAAATGTAGATCAATGGAACAAAATAGAAAACCCAGAGATAAATCCATGCACCCATGGATACCTTTCTTTGACAAAGGAGGCAAGAATATACAATGGAGAAAAGACAATCTCTTTAACAAATGGTGCTGGGAAAACTGGTCAACCATCTGTAAAAGAATTAAACTAGAACCTTTCTAATACCATACACAAAAATAAACTTAAAATGGATTAAATATCTAAGTATAAGACCCCAAACTATGAAACTCCTAGAGGAAAACATAGGCAGAACACTCTCTGACAGATATCACAGCAGGATCCTCTATGACCCACCTCCCAAAGTAATGGAAATATAAGCAAAAATAAACAAATGGGAACTAAATAAACTTAAAAGCTTTTGCACAATGAAGGAAACTATAAGCAAGGTGAAACAACAGCCTTCAGAATGGGAGAAAATAATAGCAAATGAAGGAACTGACAAAGAATTAATCTCAAAAATATGCAAGCAGCTCATGCAGCTCAATACCAGAAAAATAAGCAATCCAATAAAAAAAAAAAATGGGCCAAAGAACTAAACAGATATTTCTCCAGAGAAGACATACAGATGGCTAACAAACGAAAAGATGCTCAGTATCATGCATTATTAAAGAAATGCAAATCAAAACCACAATGAGGTACTGTCTCATGCTGTTCAGAATGGATGCGATCAAAAAGTCTACAAACAATAAAAGCTGGAGAGGGTTTGGAGAAAAGGGGACTCTCTTACACTGTTGGTGGAAATACAAGCTAGTATAGACACTGTGGAGAACAGTGTGGAGATTCCTTTAAAAACTGGAAAAAGAACTGCCATATGACCCAGCAATCCCACTGCTGGGCATACATACTGAGGAAACCAGAATTGAGAGAGACACGTGTACCCCGATGTTCATTGTAGCACTGTTTATAATAGCTAGGACATGGAAGCAATCTAGATGTCCATCGGCAGATGAATGAATAAGAAAGCTGTGGTACATATACAAAATGGAATATTACTCAGCTATTAAAAAGAAGGTATTTGAATCAGTTCTAATGAGGTGGATGAAACTGGAGCCTATTATGCAGAGTGAAATAAGCCAGAAAGAAACATACCAATACAGTATATTAACACATATATATGGAATTTAGAAAGATGGTAACGATTACCCTATATATACAAGACAGCAAAAAAGACACAGATATAAAGAACAGCCTTTTGGACTCTGTGGGAGAAGGCGAGGGTGGGATGATTTGAGGGGATAGCTTTGAAACATGTATATTACCATATGTGAAATAGATGACCAGTTCAAATTTCGTGCATGAAACAGGGCACTTAAAGCCGGTGCACTGGGACAAACCAGAGGGATAGGATGAGGAAATTTTAAATAAATTTTAAAGAAGCAGTAGGATGGAGGGTTCAGGACATGTGCTGAGGATGAGGAGGGAGATCGGAGAGGGGTTCGGGATGGGGGCCATGTGTACACCCGTGGCTGATTCATGCCAGTTCAGTCGCTCAGTCATGTCCAACTCTTTGTGACCCCATGAACTGCAGCATGCCAGGCCTCTCTGTCCATCATCAACTCCCGGAGTTCACTCAAACTCAAGTCCATCGAGTAGGTGATGCCATCCAGCCATCTCATCCTCTGTTGTCCCCTTGTCCTCCTGTCCTCAATCCCTCCTAGCATCAGAGTCTTTTCCAATGAGTCAACTCTTCACATGAGGTGGCGTTTCAGCTGGAGTTTCAGCTTTAGCATCATTCCTTCCAAAGAACACCCAGGACTGATCTCCTTTAGAATGAACTGGTTGGATCTCTTTGCAGTCCAAGAGACTCTCAAGAGTCTTCTCCAAACCACAGTTCAAAAGCATCAATTCTTTGGTGCTCAGCTTTCTTCACAGTCCAACTCTCACATCGATACATGATTACTGGAAAAACCATAGCCTTGACTAGACAGACCTTTGTTGGCAGAGTAATGTCTCTGCTTTTGAATATGCTATCTAGGTTGGTCATAACTTTCCTTCCAAGGAATAAGTGTCTTTTAATTTCATGGCTGCAATCACCATCTGCAGTGATTTTGGAGCCCCCCAAAATAAAGTCTGACACTGTTTCCATTGTATGGCAAAAAGCACCACAATATTGTAAAGTAATTAGCCTCCAATTAAAATAGATAAATAAATTTTAAAGAAGCGGTAGGATGGAGGGTTCAGGACATGTGCTCGTGTGGCACATTCTGCAATTCACACTTCAGAATATGAGGTGTTTCCATGGAAACAACATCCCCACTGGGGTAACTTCTTCCATTCACTCCCTTCATCCTGGTCAAGACTTAACTGGGAGTCCTGGTTCCCGTGGCAGAACCCAAAGACAGCAGTAGTACTAAGTGTCCCTGAGAAAAGGTCTGGCTCCTCATAAGTCACCCTCCTAAGGGGCAGAAAATTTTGAATACCACTGGGACAAACAGGGGACCTCTGACGAGCCTGTCAGGTCACCTCCTGAGTCACCTGTCAATAACTAGAAGGACATTTAAAGGACTGGAGGCTCTGCCACTGTGCTAAAGGCCAGAGTGAGATATGCTATCTGTGCCCACAAATAACAGCCTTATCCAGGTAGACTGGTAAAGTCCAGGGTTACTTATACATTATTGGCGCAGTCTTGACACACAATCCACACTTAGCAGATGACAATTCTTTGAGAAATCTACAAAAAACTTGTCCATGATCCCACAGCTTTCCAGGGACAGGTTTATCTCATTCTGTCTGATCCTAGTCACCATGCTCACAATAACCACATAAGTCACTTCTCATCATCACACACACACACTTCTCACCATCACACACAGACACTGGGCACACTGAGCATGCTGAAGTTATTTTATTAGAGTCAGCCTGACAGAGACCACATCAGGTGGGAAAGGTGTCTGGATTCCAGTTTCAGTTGAGAAGGAGAACAGGGAAGGAATTTGGAGTGCACACCAGGCATCACTGGAAAGGACTATGTCAACACAGAGAGAACACCAAGGATGTTTCTGAAAATTGCATTTACCAGCGAAGACACTGAATATTTGATGCAATCCTTCCTGAAGTTGATGGAAGCCTGAAAGGAAGGACGGACAGGACCTGAGCCCACAGCTAGGCTATCCTGTCTCCCCAGATCACCTCACACCTCACCCTCAGGGATTCAGCCCCATCACCAGCAAGAACCTCTGCCCACAGACCCACCACTGGAGAGAGGGCTGCCAGCAGGCACCAGGGGGAAGATGATGCTCTAACAGCCCAGGCACAGACATCAGGAGGGAAACAGAGACACTGCAATGCCAGGGAAGGGATGACAATGGTCATCAGGATATAGCCAGGGCTGGTCCTGAGGGAGGAGCAAGGTTCTAGAGTCTGGGTTTGGGTCACACCTGCACCCGAGCCTCTTCTGTTAGGTGTGTTGGGTAGACAGAATGTGCATGCAGTAAATGTGCCTGTTGTAAATGACCCCATGTGCCCTGTGAGCTCCTATTAGTGCATAAAACTCTGTTTGTGGGAAACCTCTCATTTTGAAAAATCAACAACTTGAGGAAAATATGCTGAGACAGACTACTCACAATCCCCAATACTGTATGACAAGAACAAGAAAGAAAAGACAGGCCTTCGAGAGATATACTGTTAGCCTAGGTGAGCAGCCACAGATACCTAGAAGCCTCCTCAGGAGCTTCAGGCACCAAAACACCACAGTGGAAAATCAGGCTTGTAGACACAGAGACGGTGTTGATGGAAATGGGGCTCCCAGCCAGAGCAATGGCCAATAGAGTGGAAACAAGAGGAGGTAACACTGACTATGGGCCAGAAACGTCACAAAGCCACAGAGTCCCATGCTGGAAAGAGATTCAAAAGACAGGAGTTCCTTTTCAATATTCCTAAAGTAGAGCTGACAGGATTCCTACAGGTGTGGGAGCTGAATGCTGTCTTTCCTGCCAACGATTAAAATTCTAGTCCTCCGATGGTAGAATCTTTCACTCAGGGGGAAAAAAACAAAACCCAAAACAAAAACACATGAGTCAACACACTTGACGTATTGCATTGATATCAGTCCCCTACTCTGTGTAAGTTAATTGGCATGATATGAAGAGGGTCAGTAACAGGACACGGGATATACAGGTGGATTGTGCTTGCATGTTATAGGTGATGCACACTGGAGCAAAGGTTTTATTGTGCTTCTTTGTTCTTAGCTCTTCTCTGTCACATATCCCATGACTGCATGATATATTACCATGTATATATTGCACTGTAGGGCATGTGAATTCTTAGGGTGGGGGTCAAGGGAGAGTAAATTACTGTGAGTTTCAGATTTGACACTTTGGCATCAAATCCCACCTCATTGGAGCAATCCTGGATTTTTCCTAGAGCTGTTTTTTTTTTTTTTCCTGCGTCAGTAGCATCAACCAAATCGAGTGTTGTGTTTAACAGTGTTTTGTTTCCAAGGCCCACTGTGCCAAACATTCCATAAAATATAGGGCAGGCTTATGCTGAAGGCACAACAGAAAACACCTCATCAAAAGTATCACCAGGTCATAAGAATCCTGTTTCCCGCCACTTGATAGGAACTCACACATCCAAAGTTTCAAAACTCACCTCCCACAGAGACGTGCCCTCTCCCAGGACTGCTTACATCCCAGACAGAAAACCTTCTCTATGAGGCACTCACAGCAGAAGGGACCAGCAAGAGGGGCTAGGCCTAGAGACTCTGCTGCCTTTGACAACCATTCCCAGGCATACCAGCCTTCTTCCTCTCTCCCAACGAGCACTACTACTCCCAACAAACTATCTCCCAGGATGTGCGCAGATAATGACCCTACCAGCTCCACAGCATCCCCTCCATTTAAAGGCTGAAAGCCTCAGGGAGTTTGTGCAGGATTCCTGGGCACAGATCAGACAGCTGCCCCCAGAATCTGCCCCCAGAAGAAGCTTGGACAGGACTGGGAAGGATGCAGTGAGACAGCACTGGGCAAGGATCATGAGGGCCATCTGGACCCTTTCCTACCCTCACATATCTCGAAGGTCAGCTCTCTGGTCACCAGCAAGGCCAGCAGAAGCAAGCAATGCTCCCTTCATTGTGGCGGCAGCTGGAATGCTACTCCGGGCAGGATTTTTGTTGCTATATAAACCACTAGTTCCCTAAGCACAGCCCACATCCCTCACAGAAGAACCACAGGCCTGTGGCCAGGCACAGGTGGCTCCCTCAGATCTTGGGGTGTTTATAGTGGAAGCCCATCGTACTCTGAGATCAGAGCTACTGGAGAATATGTAGGGGTACCTTTGCTAAAAACCAACTGGAGCTGACATTTCCAAATGCTCTGTTGTCTGGGCCCCAGCCATCTCCTGTTTTCCTGATCATTCTTCCCCCAAGCTATCCAGGCTCTGAGGTCAGCACTCTCCCAAACTGAGAAGATGGAATCACAGAAGGATCAACAAGTCTACACCACTATCAGGTAGAAAAAAATGTTATTGGGAATCCTTTCTTTTTCCCCAAGGTTAAGTCCTGGAGATAAGAATGTGGAGCTAGGTCTTACTGAAACCCCCAAATATCTTAATGGCTAAAGTCTCTAGACTGGACCCTGAGGACTTGTGGACAGCAACCTTGGGCTCCAAATCATCCCAACCTGGAAACTTGCAGGACTTGAAGCCTCATGGGTTTTCTCAGGTGCTAGTAAGTCTGTAATTTTGTATCATACCACCAGCTTTTCTCAGGTACTTAAGGAAGCAAGTTCCTTGGCACTTTCTGGACCCCCAGTGACTCCAGCCTTACCCCTTCTCCTAGCTGTCACACCCTCCTCCATCAGTAAACCTGGTCTCAAGAAGTGTTTGGACTGCAGTCTATGCAGAAACATCAGAGAGAAGCTGCTGGGTTTGGGCATCTCCTGTGTCAGATACTCTTGAGGTCCACAGCTCTATAGGACACTGAGGACAGGAGATCTAAGGCCCACTGGGTTGAGTTCACCAGAGGTGGCACTCCATATGTGAAAACTCTCTGAAGAGAAAACTCAACCTTCCAGGATGAGAAAGCAGTTTGTTAGCACAACAAGATGAGATGGCCCTTGGAAACTCTAGAAGGAAGTGTTAGAAACCTCCCAAAGGCCAAACGGCAAATAGTTTGACAAACAAAATAAATAACAGAGTGTTAGATGATAACTCAAAGCACAAAGTAATACTTGCGAGTCCATATTGATATTAATAAATGATTAAATAAATGCAGACTTTCTTGGTTGTCCAGTGGTTAAGAACCCACCATTCACTGCAGTGGACACTGGTTCAAGCCCTGGTCAGGGAAGTAAGAATCCACATGCCCTGGGGCACTATAAAACCCTCACACACCAACTAGAGAGAACGTGCTCTGCAAACAGAAGGTCCTTGTGCTGAAACGTAGAGCTGACACACACAGCAAGACAAAGACCCAGCCCCTCTAAACTAACCTGGAGTAATGTGGGAGAGGAGACAGCCATTTCTTATAGAAACATCCCGAATAACAGACAGAGATTATTCCCTCCAGGGGGGTAACTGACAGCTCCCCGCCTCTGGAATATCAGTAGACAGAGTAACTTATTTTCCAAGAGAAGAGGAGGGGAGGGGTGAAACAGTGCAGAAACCTGGCAAACACAACATAATCAACTAATCAAGGCTGAAATCCCCAGTGGTAAGACACACAGCTGTCAATGTGTACCCTGAGTGAGGGGACAGGAAGACACCTGTGTGGTGTATTTCTCAAAACCCAAAGTCTGAACCACACTCTACATTATGAGAACAGCAGACAAACTCAGTTTGGGGGCCTTCAACCATCCCTGGTCAATCCTCCTCAAGACAGTTAAGGCCATGACAGACCAGGAGAGAATGAGTAATCCACAGAGCAGAGGACACTGGGAACACTTAACAATGAATACAATGAATCTAGGTCATGGATATGATCCTGGAACACAAAAGACATTAATGGAAAATCTGGTAAAGTCCAAATAGAGTGTTGGGTTTAGTTAGAAGTAACATTTCAGTGTTGTTTCTCAGTTTGACAAATATTTGCAACACTTCTATAAATCTAAACTTATTCCAAATTAAAATTTTATTTGAAAAACAACATGCATTAGAAAAGGGCTACATGTGCTGCATTCCTCCACTGACGCTGGCCAGCTTTTCACCCTGATGTTGCCAAATGTCCCCATGATCTAGAGACATCTCAGAGGATCCTATGGCACCCTCGGAAGGGCACTGGGCTGGATGCATAGCAGCCAAATGTGTTACTCAGCACTCCAGACCATGGCTCCTGTCCTCACAGAGCTGCAGAGGGCATTGGGGGCAGTGTCTTCCAAAGGAACAGGAAGCATGGGATGCATGGGCAGGGGTCCAACCACATAAAAGTCCTGCCCCCATAGACACAGAGAAAGCATGTGCAGCCTGGGCCTTGTGGTGTTCACCTTCCTGCCCAGGAACTTCTGAGACACATCTGCAGCCCCCTGAGCCCCTTGTGGGGTGACCTTCAGAGCACTGGACTTCAGACAGCAGGAGCCATGGAGAGGAGGGGCTCCATGGAGGCCAGACGATACTTCAGTTCAGTAGTTAGTGCCTCTTTGTCAAGAGCAGCTACTGGATGTGAATCCTATATGGCATAGGGTTCTGACTGTGGTCACACACCTTGCATCACAACTTCAGATCAGGTCCTCAGCAAACCAAATTCCCCCACAGGTGACTCAGATAAAGGTAGGTGGGTGCCTCCAGTGAAAAGCTACTTGATTCTGACTTATCAAACATTTAAAATCTTTACCTTATTTATTTAATCCAAGGCAATATTCATAAGCATACATATAGCAAATAGAACCAAAAATATTCTCGTTCATAGACTCCAGAGAAATGGAATATTCCCACCATTATTCTAACAAACACTGTGCAACATCTACCGAATGCTGGGCCCTCTCCTAGTCCTGGGATGCAGCAGCACACAGCACAGCTTTCGCTCTCCTGCAGCTCTTCATCACCTAATAGGGAGTGAAAGACAGTGACTCCAGGGAAAGAAGTGCTCTGGGGGAAGATGAAGCAGGGGAATAAGACAGAGGGCCATTGGGGGAGGATGGAGGCAGCATGATTTGGTATAAGGGCTCAAGAGTCTGGGGAAATCTGTGCCCTGTGATACTTGAAGACACCTGAGGATGAGGGAATGAATCATGCAACCACTGGAGGAGGGCACCACACAGAAAGGCCCTACAGCATAAGCAAACTTGATCTAGTCAAGAAGCAGACAGGAGGCACTGAGGGAGGAGAGAAAGGCAGGGATAAGTTCACAGCAGCAGTGTGGGGCTGGTTGTGCAACTGGCCCAGAGATTGGGCCTAGAAAGGGTCTGGGTTTCCCTCAAGTGGGAGCTCTGTAGAGGAGATGGGGTGGGGTGGGGGGAACAGTACACTCAAGAGTAGAAAGAATTGCATAAAATGGATGGACTTGGTCGGGGGGGCGGTCATAAGATGGTGGGGGAATAGGACGAGGAGACCACTTTCTGCCCCCAAATTCATCAAAAGAACATTTGAATGCTGAGTAAATTCCACAAAACAACTTCTGAATGCTGGCAGAGGACATGAGGCACCCAGAAAAGCAGCCTATTGTCTTTGAAAGGAGGTAGGAAAAAATAGATACAAAGACAAAAGAGGCAGGGATGGAGCTTCATTGCCGGAAGGGAGTCTTTAAAAAGAGAGAAGTTTCCAAACACTAGGAAACACTCTCACTGCCGAGTCTGTGACAAGCCTTGGAACCACAGAGGGCAACATAACCAGGAGGAAAAATAAATAATTAAAACCCACAGATTACGTGCCCAACGGTAACTCCCCCAGCGGAGAAGCAGCGCAGACATCTGCATTCACCATTAGCAAGCGGGGGCTGGGCAGAGAGGCACGGGCTGCATTGCTTAGAGTAAGGCTCAGGCCTGAATGCCCCAAGGGTAATCTGAGGGAACTAACTTGGGATAGCAAACCAGACTGTGGGATAGCTACCACGCAAAAAGCCCTAACCTAAGACACCGCCAGGCGTGCTCAAAGAACAAAGGACTGAGCAGAGCTAGTCGGCTGTGACTGGTCCATCCTCCTCTGGTGACAGGCAGCGAGGGCAGCCAGAGCCAGAAAGGGGCAATTGTGGCCCCAGAGAGGTGTTATCTACCAAACTGCAAGCAGGCTTCATTGCTAACCAAGACTTCTTGGGATTCTGGACAATCAACATCCGCCTGAGAAGGTGCACCGGTTGTACACCCAGAAAACTGAGCAGCAGGGACGGGGACAGTGATAAATTGCAGCTACCATGCTCACCAAACACCTGGTCACCTGAGCTGCTTGGACTTGAGAAGGGCACAAAATGCAGGCCCAACCGAGTCTGCACCTCTGAGGACTACCTGAGTTCCTGAACCTGAGTGGCTTAGACCTGGGAAGTGTATACAACCCAGGGCCAGCCTCAGACAGTTCCCGGCAGACCAACCTAGAGCCTAAGCAATGTAGACAGGGAAGCACACACGCTGTGAGCGGGGGCAAACCCAGTGTGGCTGAGACACTGCGAGCACATGCCAGTGTTATTTGTTTGCAGTGTCCCTCCCTTCCCACTGCACAACTGAACAAGAGAGCCTAAAAAAAGTGTCCACCACCGCCCCCTTTTGTCAAGGTGGAAATTAGACACTGAAGAGACCAGCAAATAGAAGAAGCTAAAACACAGGTAACCTCCTTGAAAGTGACAGGTGAAATAGATTAAAACCCTGTAGTTAGTACTGACTACATAGGAAGGGGCCTGTAGATCTTGAGAAATATAAGCCGGATCAAGGAACTATCCGAAAATAAACTGACCCCACACTGTCCACAACAACACCAGAGAAAGTCCTGGATATATTTTTACTGTCATTCTTTAATTTTTTTAAATTAAAAAAATTTTAAGTCCTCTTTACTCCTTTAATTTTCATTTTTATAACCTACTTTTACTTCGCAAAAAAAAAAGAGAGACCCTACTTTTTCAAGCAAACTTCATATATATATTTTGTGACTTTTTTTCTTTAATATTGTATTTTTTTTTGTCAAATGATCTTAGAACTTTATTAAAGTTATATTGTTAAAGTATTCAGGAATAAACTGTTAAAACTGAATTCATCAACTAACATGCCACCACAGACTATATGAATGAACTAAATTTTATACAAGAATTTCCTTACAGTTTACTTTTGCAAAATGCTTCTTTAAAAAAGTGTTCTATGATCCATAGAGAACAGACTTATGGACATAGTGGGGGAAGGAGAGGATGGGATGGCAAATTGAAAGAGTGGCAGGGAAACATATACATTACTGTATGTAAAACACATAGCTAATGGGAAGTTGCTTTATAACACAGGGAGCTCAACCTGGTGCTCTGTGACAACCTAGAGAGGTGGGATGGGGTAGGAGTTGGGAGGGAGGTCCAAGAGGGAGAAGACATATGTAAACCTGTGCCTATTATTTTCTGTTGATATATGGCAGAAACCAACACAACACTGTGACACAATTATCCTTCAATTAAAAATAAATTTTAAAAATAAAAAAACTAAAAAAGTGTTCTATGATCAAAGTTGCAATTAACTTTGAGAAATGCTACATTCTCTATTTGTCATGATGATATAGTACATATACTGAAGATTTAGAAGTTTTAGAGTAAAGGAGTTTGATTATTTTAATCAGAATTTTCCAGACTTAACCATTAATCTTTCTTGTTGTATAACACATTTTACCACATAGAAGAACAATATTTTATAAAATACACTTACAGAGATACTTTAAATAAAATATACAAAAGATACATTAGAAGACAATTATTCACTCTGTAAGATATTCTTGCTTTACCAAAAAATCTTCTACATGGTATAGAAATATGCCCCTTTAATAAATTTTAAATGTTTGCAAACGTTCAAGGACTAAAACTCATACAATAATAAGAAAAAAGATTCACATTATTTTACTAATACATTCACTTACATCCTTAGCTCTGTTTCATGTTTTATTTTAAAACAGGTGTGAAATAAAAATAAAGACACATAACTTACTTTTTGGAAAGTAATTTTATCCCCATGAAAATAATAACTGCCTCAACTCCAAGAGCAGCAAGTATTATTCCATCATATAATACAGCTTGTTCTCTGGTCCAAGCATACATATTCATTGTTAATGGAGTCACAATGGTTTCAAAAAGGGCAAAGATAAATAGAATCACAAAAAACAGAACATTGGTGGCCACAACAGCAACTTGATCAATATTTTCTTGGGGGACTTGAACTTTATCTATACTTGCTTCTTCAAAATTAATATTTTTACACTGTCATCCTGAGTCATCCACACAATGTTCTCTTAATATAGTAAGGATCATCAGATCAGATCAGATCAGTCGCTCAGTCGTGTCCGACTCTTTGCGACCCCATGAACCGCAGCACGCCAGGCCTCCCTGTCCATCACCAGCTCCCGGAGGTCACTCAGACTCGCATCCATCGAGTCAGTGATGCCATCCAGCCATCTCATCCTCTGTCGTCCCCTTCTCCTCCTGCCCTCAATCCCTCCCAGCATCAGAGTCTTCTCCAATGAGTCAACTCTTCGCATGAGGTGGCCAAAATACTGGAGTTTCAGCTTTAGCATCATTCCTTCCAAAGAAATTCCAGGATTGATCTCCTTCAGAATGGACTGGTTGGATCTTCTTGCAGTCCAAGGGACTCTCAAGAGTCTTCTCCAACACCACAGTTCAAATAATAATATTTAAAATTCCCAGGAAGGCACCCAGTAAAACTGGGGCTGTGTACATGTTTATCTGCAGCTTAATGACATCCCACGTCACGCCCTTTTCTCCAATGAGTGCAAAACAAGTCTGAAAAACTGGACCTAGAATAAAGCCTAATGCTTGACATGCACTTGTGTTTGCCATGGAACTTGTTCTTTCCTGAAGAGAGGTAGCACCAGCAATATATGACCTAATAACAGCCACATTTTCTGCCCCAAATCCTACCAATCCACGAGCAGCCAACATGTAGTATTTATTATGAGAAGCTGGAACGTGGACATACGCATAGAGGCAGTTGGCTGCCACCGAAATGAAAATGGAAACAATAAGAGGTTCTTTTCTTGGTCTGTAATTAGACCACAAACCAAATATAGGTGAAGCTACCATTTGGCCAAGGCTATATGAAGCAATAACCCAGCCCAAAAAACTTGCATCAGCAGTCTGATCAATCTTTTGGAGATATGGCCATATTGACATTATCACAATAGAAAATCCTACACTGCTAAGAAACATAGTAAGATACAGAATCCTAATAGATCTCCATCGGCTCTTATAATGCTCCTCAGTTTCTATAATATCCCATTCTCTGCTTCCGGGAGTCCTGTCCCCTAAGAGCGGCTCCTGCTCAGAATCAAGCCCTAAACTCGCCATAGTTACAGCTCCCACAAGCTAATATTGTATTTTTGAAAATCCAACCTCTACTCTAGATTTTTAATCTTTGGTTTTTGGTATTTGTTATCAAATTTGTACCCTTAAGAATCCAATCTTCTGTACCCATTTTTATTTTGGAATGAGATTACTGGCTTGACTGCTCTCTCCCCCTTTGGATTCTCCTTTTTCTCCACCATGTCACCTCTATTTCCTCCCTCCTCCTTTTCTTCTCTACCCAACTCTGTGAATCTCTTTGTGTGTTCTGGACTGTGGAGAACACTTAGGGAACTGATTACTGGCTGGATCTGTCTCTCTCCTTTTGATTCCTCCCCTTATCCTCCTTGGCCACCTCTGTCTCCTTCCTCCCTCTTCTCTTCTGTGTATAACTCCATGAACATCTCTGAGCAGTCCAGACTGTGGAGCACATGTAAGGAAGTGATTACTGGCTAGCTTTCTCTCTCCTCTTTTGATTCCACCTCATCTCATCTGGGTCACCTCTATCTCCCTCCTCCCTCTTCTCTTCTCCATGTAACTCTGTGAACGTCTCTGGGTGTCCCTCACTGTGGAGAAACTTTTCATCTTTAACATAGATCTTTTATCAACAGTGCTGTATAGATGGAGAAGTCTTGAGGCTACTGTAAAAATAAGACTGAAAACCAGAGGCAGGAGGCTTAAGTCCAAATCCTGAGAACACCAGAGAACTCCTGACTCCAGGGAACATTAGTTGACAGGAGCTCAACAAACGCCTCCATACCTACACTGAAACCAAGCACCATCCAAGGGCCAACAAGTTCCAGAGCAAGACATACCACGCAAATTCTCCAGCAACACAGCAATATGGCCCTGAGCTTCAAAATACAGGCTGCCCAAAGTCACTCCAAACCCATTGACATCTCATAACTCATTACTGGACACTTCATTGCACTCCAGAGAGAAGAAATCCAGCTCCACCCACCAGAACACTGACACAAGCTTCCCTAACCAGGAAACCTTGACAAGCCACCCATACAACCCCACCCACAGTGAGGAAACTCCACAATAAAGAGAACTCCACAAACTGCCAGAATACAGAAAGGCCACAATATAAACAAGATGAAGAGACAGAGGAATACCTAGCAGGTAAAGGAACAGGATAAATGCCCACCAAACCAAAAAAAAAATAGGAGGAGATAGGGAATCTACCTGATGAAGAATTCCAAATAATGATAGTGAAAATTATCCAAAATCTTGAAAACAAAATAGAGTCACAGATAAATAGCCTGGAGACAAAGATTCAGAAGATGCAAGAAAGGTTTAACAAGGACCTAGAAGAAATAAAAAAGAGTCAATCAATAATGAATAATGCAATAAGTGATATAAAAAAGACTCTGGAGGGAACCAACAGTAGAATAACGGAGGTAGAAGATAGAATAAGTGAGATAGAAGATAGAATGGTAGAAATAAATGAATTAGAGAGGAAAAAGGAAAAACAAATTAAAAGAAATGAGGACAATCTCAGAGACCTCTGGGACAATGTTAAACACCCCAACATTCGAATCATAGGAGTCCCGGAAGAAGAAGAGAAAAAGAAATACCATGAGAAAATATTTGAGGAGATAATAGTTGAAAATTTCCCGAAAATTGGGAAGGAAATAATCACTCAAGTCCAAGAAACCCAGAGAGTCCCAAACAGGATAAACTAAACGCAAAACACCCCAAGACACATATTAATCAAATTAACAAAGAAGACATACAGATGGCTAACAAACACATGAAATGATGCTCAACATCACGCATTATCAGAGAAATGAAAATCAAAACCACTATGAGGTACCATTTCACACCAGTCAGAATGGCTGCAATACAAAAGTCTACAAGCAGTAAATGCTGGAGAGAGTGTGGAGAAAAGGAAACACTCTTACACTGTTGGTGGGAATGCAAACTAGTACAGCCACTATGGAGAACAGTATGGAGATTCCTCAAAAAACTGGGAATAGAACTGCCTTATGATCCAGCAATCCCACTGCTGGGCATACACACCGAGGAAACTAGAATTGAAAGAGACACATGTACTCCAATGTTCATCACAGCACTGTTTATAATAGCCAGGACATGGAAGCAACCTAGATGTCCATCAGCAGATGAATGGATAAGAAAGCTGTGGTATATATACACAATGGAGTATTACTCAGCCATTAAAAAGAATACATTGGAATCAGTTCTAATGAGGTGGATGGAACTGGAGCCTATTATACAGAGTGAAGTAAGCCAGAAAGAAAAACACAAATACAGTATACTAACGCATATATATGGAATTTAGAAAGATGGTGACAATAACCCTGTATACGAGACAGCAAAAGAGACACTGATATATAGAACAGTCTTTTGGACTCTGGGAGAGGGAGAGGGTGGGATGATTTGGGAGACTAGCATTGAAATATGTATAATATCATATATGAAATGAGTCACCAGTCCAGGTTCGATGCCTGATACTGGATGCCTGGGGCTGGTGCACTGGGACGACCCAGAGGGATGGTATGGGGAGGGAGGAGGGTTCAGGATGGGGAACACATGTATACTTGTGGCAGATCCATTTTGATATATGGCAAAACCAATATAATATTGTAAAGTTAAATAAAATTAAATTAAAGAAAAAAAGAAACGTAAAACAAAACAAAACAAAAAACCAACCAAACAAAAAAATTAACAAAGATCAAACACGAAGAACAAATATTAAAAGCAGCAAGGGAGAAACAACAAATAACACACAAGGGGATTCCCATAAGGATAACAGCTGATCTTTCAATAGAAACTCTTCAGGACAGGAGGAAATGGCAGAACATAATTAAAGTGAGTGAAAGAAAATAACCTATGGCCCAGATTACTGTACCCAGCAAGGATCTCATTCAAATATGAAGGAGAAACCAAAAACTTTACAGACAAGCAAAAGCTGAGAGAATTCAGCACCACCAAGCCAGCTCTCCAACAAATGCTAAAGGATCTTCTCTAGACAGGAAACACAAAAAGAGTGTATAAACTCGAACCCAAAACAATAAAGTAAATGGCAATGGGATCATACTTATCAATAATTACCTTAAACTTAAATGGGTTGAATGCCCCAACCAAAAGACAAAGACTGGCTGAATGGATACAAAAATAAGACCCCTATATATGTTGTCTACAAGAGACCCACCTCAAAGCAAGGGACACATACAGACTGAAAGTGAAGGGCTAAAAAAGATATCCCACAAATTAGAGACCAAAAGAAAGCAAGAGTAGCAATACTCATATCAGATAAAATAGACTTTAAAACAAAGGCCATGAAAAGAGACAAAGAAGAACACTACATAATGATCAAAGGATCAATCCAAGAAGAAGCTATAACAATTATAAATATATATGCACTCAACATAGGAGCACCACAATATGTAGGACAAATGCTAACAAGTATGAAAGGGGAAATTAACAATAAACAATAATAGTGGGAGACTTTAATACCCCACTCACACCTATGGGTAGATCAACTAAACAAAATTAACAAGGAAATACAAACTTTAAATGATACAATAGACCAGTTAGACCTAATTGAGATCTATAGGACACTTCACCCCAAAACAATGAATTTCACCTTTTTCTCAAGTGCACACAGAACCTTCTCCAGGATAGATCACATCCTGGGCCATAAATCTAGCCTTGGTAAATTTAAACAAATTGAAATAATTCCAAGCATCTCTTCTGACCACAATGCAGTAAAATTAGATCTCAATTACAGGAGAAAGACTATTAAAAATTCCAATATCTGGAGGCTGAACAACACGCTGCTAAATAACCAACAAATCACAGAAGAAATAAAAATATGCATAGAAACGAATAAAAATGAAAACACAACAACCCAAAACCTACGGGACACTGTAAAAGCAGTGTTAAGGGGCAGGTTCATAGCAATACAGGCATACCTCAAGAAACAAGTCAAATAAATAACTTAACTCTACACCTAAAGCAACTAGAAAAGGAAGAAATGAAGAACCCCAAGGTTAGTAGACGGAAAGAAATCTTAAAAATTAGGGCAAAAAAAAAAAAAAAAAGGCAAAAGAAACAGAACAGACCATAGCAAAAATCAACAAAGCTAAAAGCTGGTTCTTTGAGAAGATAAATTAAATTGACAAACCATTAGCCAGACTCATCAAGAAACAAAGGGAGAAAATCAAATCAATAAAATTAGAAATGAAAATGGAGAGATCACAACAGACAACACAGAAATACAAAGGATCATAAGAGACTACTATCAGGAATTATATGCCAATAAAATGGAAAACTTGGAAGAAATGGACAAATTCTTAGAAAAGTACAACTTTCCAAAACTGAGCCAGGAAGAAATGGAAAATCTTAACAGACCCATCACAAGTACGAAAATTGAAACTGTAATCAGAAATCTTCCAGCAAACAAAAGCCCAGGACCAGATGGCTTCACAGCAGAATTCTACCAAAAATTTAGATAAGAGCTAATACCTATCCTACTCAAACTCTTCCAGAAAACTTCAGAGGAAGGTAAACTTCCAAACTCATTCTATGAGGCCACCATCACCCTAATACCAAAACCTGACAAAGATGTCCCCCTCCCAAAAGAAAACTACAGGCCAATATCACTGATGAACATAGATGCAAAAATCCTTAACAAAATTCTATTAATAAGAATCCAAGAACACATTTAAAAGATCATACATCATGATCAAGTGGGCTTTATTCCAGGAATGCAAGGATTCTTCAATATACACAAATCAATCAATGTAATACACCACATTAACAAATTGAAAAATAAAAGTCATATGATTACCTCAATAGATGTAGAGAAAGCCTTTGACAAAATTCAACATCCATTTATGATAAAAGCTCTCCAGAAAGAAGGAATAGAAGGAACATACCTCAGCATAATAAAAGCTATATATGACAAACCCACAGCAAACATTATCCTCAATGGTGAAAAATTGAAAGCATTCCCCTAAAGTCAGGAACAAGATAAGGGTGCACACTTTCACCACTACTATTCAACATAGTTTTGGAAGTTTTGGCCACAACAATCAGATCAGAAAAAGAAATAAAAGAAAGCCACATTGGAAAAGAAGAAGTAAAACTCTCTCTGTTGGCAGATGACATGATCCTCTACATAGAAAACCCTAAAGACTCCACCAGAAAATTACTAGGGCTGGCAGGATATAAAATCAACACACAGAAATCCCTTGCATTCCTATACACTAATAATGACAAAATATAAAGAGAAATTAAGCAAACAATTCCATTCACCATTGCAAGGAAAAGAATAAAATATTTAGGAATATAAACTGTGGAAAATTCTGAAAGAGATGGGAATACCAGACCACCTGATCTGCCTCTTGAGAAATCTGTATGCAGGTCAGGAAGCAACAGTTAGAACTGGTCATGGAACAACAGACTGGTTCCAAATAGGAAAAGGAGTACGTCAAGGCTGTATATTGTCACCATGTTTATTTAACTTATATGCAGAGTACATCATGAGAAACGCTGGACCGGAAGAAACACAAGTTGGAATCAAGATTGCTGGGAGAAATATCAATAACCTCAGATATGCAGATGATACGACCCTTATGGCAGAAAGTGAAGAGGGGCTAAAAAGCCTCTTGATGAAAGTGAAAGTGGAGAGTGAAAAGGTTGGCTTAAAGCTCAACATTCAGAAAACGAAGATCATGGCATCTGGTCCCATCACTACATGGGAAATAGATGGAGAAACAGTGGAAACAGTGTCAGACTTTATTTTTCTGGGCTCCAAAATCACTGCAGATGGTGACTGCAGCCATGAAATTAAAAGATGCTTACTCCTTGGAAGGAAAGTTATGACCAACCTAGATAGCATATTCAAAAGCAGAAACATTACTTTGCCAACAAAGGTTCGCCTAGTCAAGGCTATGGTCTTTCCTGTGGTCATGTATGGATGTGAGAGCTGGACTGTGAAGAAGGCTGAGCGCCGAAGAATTGATGCTTTTGAACTGTGTTGTTGGAGAAGACTCTTGAGAGTCCCTTGGACTGCAAGAAGATCCAACCAGTCCATTCTGAAGGAGATCAGCCCTGGGATTTCTTTGGAAGGAATGATGCTAAAGATGAAACTCCAGTATTTTGGCCACCTCATGCGAAGAGTTGACTCATTGGAGAAGACTCTGATGCTGGGAGGGATTGGGGGCAGGAGGAGAAGGGGACGACAGAGGATGAGATGGCTGGATGGCATCACTGACTCGATGGATGTGAGTCTGAGTGACCTCCGGGAGTTGGTGATGGACAGGGAGGCCTGGCGTGCTGCAGTTCATGGGGTCGCAAAGAGTCGGACACGACTGAGCAACTGATCTGATCTGATGCTGCCACCAGACACATCCACAACTGAGTGTCATTTCTGCTTTGGTTCAGCATCTTCATTCTTTCTGGAGGAATTAGTAATTGGCCTCCACGCTTCCCCAGTGGCACACTGAATACCTTCTGACCCAGAAGGCTCCTTATCTGTGTCATATCTTTTTCCTTTTTCATACTGTTTATGGGATTCTTGTGGTAAGAACTGAAGTGGTTTGCCATTTCCTCCTCCAGTGGATCACATTTTGTCGGAAATCTTCACTATGACCCGTCTGGCTTGGGTGGCCGTGCATGGCATGGCTCATTGCTACATTGAGGTACACAAGCCTGTTCACCATGACAGGGGTGTGATCCTTGAAGGCTGTCATGTATAATAGATGTACTCAATTTTAATATACATTTTGATGTATTTTGAAAAATTTTGATACTGATAAATACATATGATCAAGATATTCAATATTTCCATAATTTTACCCATATAAATTGAATCACGAAAGATACTATTTTTTACATCTAGTCCTGTTGTTGAATTACGTTATTGTGTGCAGCAATAGGTTTGGTTTTACCAAGTAGTAGTTCTTCATATTGGCATACCAAATAATTAATCCAACTACTTTTTGGTAGACTTTTCTATTCCTTTTTCAGGATTATAAACTTATTTCCATTATAATGGAAAGTCATATGAAATCTACTTTTTTTTTTTTTTTTACTTTTTGACTCTTCATTTAAAGTTCTATTAACTATTTATTTATTTATATAAATCATACACTCACAGCTATGGAAGCTCCTCCAAGATCACTATGTTAAAAGGACAGACACAGTTTCTCAGGTGAGGTGAGGAAGTTGGTGGCTTTCAATAACACCTCCAACAATGGCCCTTTATTGAAATATTTGTTGATCAGATAGCATGTGCTTTGTCTTCTGTCCCCTGGCTTGCTCAGCTCTGTTCTTATAACTAAAGGACCAAAACAGCCTAGTCCACCAGGCAGAGTTAAATTACTTTCAATGGCAAAGGAAATCGACGGATGGACACATAGCCATAGATATCAGACTTGTGTGCTGGGCTCATATATTCTCATTAGCTAAGTGAACTCAAACCTAGGAAACGACAACTTAAAAAACTCAGTCAAGTAGTATACTTGGTAGAAAAACAAACACCATCCCCAAAGGAACATAAAAAATGAAGTTTCTTTATTTTCCCATAAATGGGACAATCCCATTTTAGACCTGTTGTGTCCATGACCCAACAGCTCAATGCCTCCCTCAAGAAATCTACATTTTTATGATTTTGTATGTCTTGTTAACTGTAAGTGCAACATTGTACATTAGTTCTCTAGAAGTGTTGTATTTCACACATTGCATAAGTGTCAAAAGAAATTCACATTTCAGTTTCAAGATGGCAGAGTAGAAGATCGTGTGCTCATCATCTCCTGCACCAACACCAAAACAGCAACTAGCTGCTAAACAACCATCAACAGGAGAATGTTGGAACCCAACCAAAAAGATACCCCAATCCAAGGACAAAGGAGAAGCCGCAACAAGATGGTAGGAGTGGCACAATCACATTTAAAACCAAACCTTATACCTGCCAGAGGCTCCTAAGGGCACAAACAAAACCTTGTGTGCACAAGGGCCCAGGGAAAGGACCTCCACAAAAGACTGAGTCAGACCTGCTAAGTGAGGATCTCCTATGGAGGCATAGGTCAGCAGAGGCTTGCTGTGGGGACAGGGGCACTGGTAGGAGTAGTCCTGGGAGGCACAACATATGATATTAGCCTTCTTGGAGGAGGCTGCAAGAGTCCCACCACAGAGCCACCAAGCTGGTGATCCACAAACTGGAGAACAATTATACGAAAGAAGTTCTTACACTGTTGTGAAGATTCTACATTTCCCAACCTGGGGATCCAGCAAATGGCTTGGGAATGACCAGGGAATCTGGCTTTGAAGGTCAGTGGGATTTGCTAATAGAATTTCCAAAGGGCTAGGGTAACAGAGACTCTTGGAGGGCACAAAGAGAACTTTGTGCACAGCAGGACCCAGGAGTAAGGTGCAGTGACCCCACAAGAGACTGAGCCAGACTTTCCTGTGAGTGTTGGGAGTCTCTGATGAAGGCGTGGCTTGACAGTGGTGTGCCGCAGAGTCACAGAGTTGGGCATTGGCGGGACCATTCCAAGGAGGAGCAACTTGTTGGAATAAGTCTTCTTGGAGGAGGTTGCCATTAGGCCTAACAGAGCCCTTCCATAGAGATTTCAGGACCCCAGGACTGGGCTGCCTCAGGCCAAACTACAGGGAGGGAGCACAGCCACACCCATCAGCAGATAATTGGACTTCAGATTTACTGAGCATGGGCCTGCCCACCAGAGTAAGACCTAGTTTTCTCCACAACCAGTCCCCCCCCATAAGGAAACTTCATAAGCCTCTTCTCCACATCCATCAGAGGGCAGACAGAATGTAAACCACAATCACAGAAAACTAACCAAAATGTTCACATGGACCACACAGCCTTGGCTAACTCAGCGAAACTATGAGCCATGCCATATAGGGCTACCCAAGACGGACGGGTCATGGTTGAGAGCTCTGACAAAACATGGTACACTGGAGAAGAGAATGGCAAACCACTTCAGCATTCTTTCCTTGAGAATCCCATGAACAGTATGAAAAGGGAAAAAGACATGACACTGAGAGATGAAACCCACCCCCCAAAATAGTGGGGAATATCTGTAAATATACAGCTAATTTCCTCCTCTCTGGTGGCTCTAGTGGTAAAGAATCTGCCTGCCAATGCAAGAGACACAAGACATGTGAGTTCAACCCTTGACTCAAGAAGATTCCCTGGAGAAGGAAATGGCAACTCACTCCAGTATTCTTGCCTGGAAAATCCCATGGACACAGAAGCCTGGCAGGCTACAGTCCATGCGGTCACAAAGGGTTGAACACAACTGCGCACATATGCCAGAGTTGATTCACTTTGTTGTAAGGCAGAAACTAACACAACATTGGAAGGCAACTATGCTCCAATAAAGAAAACAAGGACCCCCTCTCCTGCACTGCTAAGGAGTTCCCTTGATGCCCAGGAGCTGGGCTAATATCTCACCCAGGCAATCCCTCACACCTTTGCTGATACAGCCCAATCTAGGAATTGCCAGAGGATCACCCTTTACTTTCCAAGGAGCTCTGAGAGGTCTTTGCTTTGGCCCGTGTCCCTTAGGTCCCTCTAGCCAGAGCCATCCTTGAGACAAGTAGGGCAGAAAGCAACACAAGCAGCAGCGCTGGCCGCCTAGTGTACTGAGGCCAGCATCCCTGCTGACCTACTCCACGCCTACAGCTGTGGGCTCACACACTGCAGCTTCTGCTCCCTGGGAGTCCTCCTGCCAGTCAGCTCTAGGCAGGCAACAGGACTCCTAACAGTCATTTCAGTATCTATTTACAGAGGGTCTTTTCACTGTGTGCCATATTACCTCTTAAGCACTTTTCCATATTTTATTACATTTTCGGTCTCTCTGTTTTATTCTGGATATTTTTGGAGCTAAATTACAATTTACTACTTTTCTCAACAGCTGTATCTAATCTACTCTTAAATGCATTATTGGAAAACTTCAGTCCAAGAAAATCCACTATGAAAGTTTAATATTCCCTCTGCATTAGAGGTAGAGATACAGACATAGAAATATATAGGTTTATATCCTCACATTGACAAGTTTCTGTGCTCTCCCTTTCTTAGTAAAGTTTTAGATTTCCATGTTGTATCACATCTGTCCCTCCTGTAGGCCTTCCTGTAATATTTCCTACAGTGCAGGTATGCTGGGGATGAATCCTTTAAGCTTATACAAAAAGAAAATGTGTATTTATTTCCCTTTATTTTGAGAGGTATTTTCAGCAGGTGGGGAATTCGAGATTCACAGGAATTTTTCTTTTAATACTTTCAAGACTTAAGTAAATTGCCTTGTTTCCACACAGAAGTATAATATTAAGGGATTTGATTTAGGTCACACCTGAATTCCCTAGTGGTTTTCCCTATTTTCTTCAATTTAAGTCTGAATTATCCAATAAAGAGCTCATGATCTGAGCCACGGTCAGCTATAGGTCTTATTTTTGCTCACTGTATAGACTCTCTTCCATCTTCAGCTGAAGAGAATATAATCAATCTGATTTCAGTATTGAGCATCTGGTGATGTCCATGTATAGAGTCATTGCCTGTGTTGTTGGAAGAGTGTGTTTGCTATGACCAGTGTGTTCTCTTGGCAAAAGTCTGTTAGTCTTTGCCATGCTTAATTTTATATTCCAAGGCCAAACTTGCCTGTTACTCCAGGTGTCATCTCTTGATTTCCTACCTTGTATTCCAGTCTTCTGTGATGAAAAGGACTTATTTTTTGGTGTTAGTTCTAGAAGGTCATATAGGTCTTCAAAGAACCATTCAGCTTCTTTGGCAGCAGTGCTTGGAGCATAGACTTGGATTAGTGTGATGTAGAATGGTTTGCCTTGGAAATGAACTGAGATCATTCAGTTGTTTTTGAGATGCACCCAGGTACTGCATTTTGGATTCTTTTGTTGTCTGTGAGGGCTATTGCCTTTATTCCAAGGGATTCTTGCCCACAGTAGTAGATATAATGGTCATCTGAATTAAATTCATCCATTTCTGTCCATTTTAGTTCACTGATTCTTCAAATGTCCATGTCCACTTTTATCATCTCCTGTTTGACCACACTCAGTTTGCCTTGATTCATGGATGTAACATTACAGGTTCCTATGCAATATTGTTCTTTATAGCAACAGACTTTACTTTCAGCACCAGACACATCCATTACTGTGTGCCATTGCCAGAATGGCTCAGCCTTTCATTCTTTCTGTATGTATTAGTAATTGCATCCGTTCTTCTCCAGTGGCATATTGGACACCTACTTTTGCAATCCCATGGACTGCAAGGCCTGCCAGTCTCCTCTGTGAGTGGGGATTCTCCAGGCAAGAATACTGGAGTGAGTTACTGTTCCCTTCTCTTAGGGAATCTTCCCAACCCAGAGATCAAACCCCACTCTCCCTGATTATATAGTGTAAATGACATAGATACAAGAGATTAGATCTGACAGAGTGCCTGAAGAACAATGGACAGAGGTATGTAACATTTTATAGGAGGGAGTGAACAAAACCATCCTCAAGAAAAAGAAATGTAACAGGGCAAAGTGGTTGTCTGAGGAGGCCTTACAAATAGGTAAGAAAAGAAGTGAAAAGTAAAAGGAGAAAGGGAAACATATACCCATCTGAATGCAAAATTCCAAAGAATAGCAAGGAGAGATAAGAAATTCTTTTAAGTCAACAATGCAAGGAAATGGAGGAAAACAATAGAATGGGAAAGACTAGAGATCTCTTCATGGAAATTAGAGCCACCAAGAGAAAATTTCATGCAAAAATGGGCACAAAAAAAGACAGAAAGTGTAAGGACCTAACAGAAGGAGAAGAGATTAAGAAGAGGTGGCAACAATATACAGAGCAAACTGTACAAAAAAAAGGTCTTATGAACCCCTATATCCATGATGGTGTTATCACTCACCAGAAGCAGACATCCTGGAGTGTGAAGTCAAGTGGGCCTTAGGAAGTATTACTAAAAACAAAGCTAGTGGAGGTGATGGAATTCCAGCTGAGCTATTTAATATCCTGAAAGATGATGCCATTAAAATGCTGTACTCAACAAGCCAGAAAATTTGGAAAACTCAGCAGTGGCCACAGGACTGGAGAAGTTCCATTTTCATTCCAATCCCAAACAAGGGTAAAGACAAAGAATGTTCAAACTACTGTCCATTTACACTCATTTCACATGCTAGCAAGGTAATGCTCAAAATCCTTCAAGCTATGCTTCAACAGTATGTGAACTGAAAACTTCCAGATGGACAAGCTGGTTTCAGAAAAGACACTGCATCCAGAGATCAAATTGCCAACATCCATTGGATCATAGAAAAAGCAAGAGAATTCCAGAAAAACATCTACTTCTTTATTGACTACATTAAAGGTTTGACTATATGGATCACAGCAAACTATGGAAAATGCTTCAAAAGATGGGAATATCAGACCGCTTTACTTGCCTCCTGAGAAACTGGCAGGTCAAGAAGCAACAGTTAGAACTGGACATGGAACAACAGACTGGAGTAAAATTGGGAAAGGGGTACATCAAGG
The DNA here is from genome assembly GCA_935064755.1 of Tragelaphus eurycerus. Taxonomy (NCBI): domain Eukaryota; kingdom Metazoa; phylum Chordata; class Mammalia; order Artiodactyla; family Bovidae; genus Tragelaphus; species Tragelaphus eurycerus. The sequence continues at coordinate 12,333,809 of CAKXYN010000020.1, forward strand.
CTGTGTATTGTCAGCATGCTTATTTTACTCATATGCAGAGTCAGTTCAGTTCAGTTCAGTCGCTCAGTTGTGTCTGACTTCTGCAACCCCGTGGGCTGGAGCATGCTAGACCTCCCTGTCCTTCGCCAACACTTGGTGTTTACCCAAACTCATGTCTATTGGGTCAGTAATGCCATCCAACCGTCTCATCCTCTGTCATCCCTTACTGCTCCCACCTTCAATACTTCCCAGCATCAGGATCTTTTCAAATAGGTCAGCTCTTCGCATCAGGTGGCCAAAGTACTGGAGGTTCAGCTTCAACATCAGTGCTTCCAATGAATATTCAGGACTGATTTCCTTTAGAATAAACTGGTTGGATCTCCTTGCACTCTAAGGGACTATCAAGTGTCTTCTCCAACACCACAGTTCAAAAGCATTGATTCTTAAGTGCTCAGCTTTCTTTGTAATCCAACTCTCACATCCATACATGGCTACTGGAAAAGCCACAGACTTAAGTAGATGAGACTTTGTTAGCAAAGTAATGTCTCTGTTTATAATATGCTGTCTAGGTTGGTCATAACTTTTCTTCCAAGGAGTACGCGTCCTTTAATTTCATGGCTGCAGCCACCATCTGCAGTGATTTTTGGACCCCCCAAAAAATAAAGTCTGACACTGTTTCCACTGTTTCCCCATCTATTTCCATGAAGTGATGGGACCAGATGCCATGATCTTCGTTTTCTGAATGTTGAGCTTTAAGCCAACTTTTTCACTCTCCTCTTTCACTTTCATCAAGAGGCTCTTTATTTCTTTTTCATTTTCTTTCATAAGGGTGGTTTCAACTGCATATCTGAGGCTATTGATATTTCTCCTGGCAATCTCGATTCCAGCTTGTGCTTCATCCAACCCAGTGTTTCTCATGATGTACTCGGCATTTAAGTTAAATGAGCAAGGTGACAATATACAGCCTTGACATACTCCTTTTCCTATTTGGAGCAAGTCTGTTGTTCCTTGTCCAGTTCTAACTGTTGCTTCCTGACCTGTATACAGATTTCTCAAGGGGCAGGTCAGGTGGTCTGCTATTCCCATCTCCTTAAGAATTTTCCAGAGTTTATTGTGATCCACACAATCAAAGACATAGTCAGTAAAACAGAAATAGATGTTTTTCTGGAACTCTCTTGCTTTTTTGATGATTCAATGGATGTTGGCAATTTCATCTCTGGTTCATCATATGCAGAGTACATCTTTTGAAATGTCAGGCTAGATGAATCAAAAGCAGGAATCAAAATTGCTGGGAGAAGTATCAATTGCCTCAGGTAATCGACATTTATGATATGAGGTAAATAGGTGGCAAATCATAGCAAATAGATGAGGGAAAAAATGGAAAGTATGACAGACTTTATGTTCTAAGGCCTCTAAATTACTGCCGATGGTGACTGCAGCCATGAGATCAACAGATGCTTGCTCCGTGGAAGAAAAGCCATGATAAACCTAGACAGCATATTAAAAAGCAGAGACATCACTGCTGTCAAAACTATGGTTTTTCCAGTAGTCACATAAGAATGTGAGAGTTGGACCATAAAGAAAGCTGAACTCCAAAAAGTGAAGCTTTCAAACTGTGGTGCTGGAGAAGACTCTTGAGAGTCCCTTGGATGCAAGGAAATCAAACCAGTCAATCCTAAAGGAAATCAACACTGAATATTCATTGGACGGACTAATGGTGAAACTAAAGCTCCAATACTTAGGCCATCTGATGTGAAGTGCCAATTATTGGAAAAGACCCTGATGCTGGGAAAGACTGAGGACAGGAGGAGAAGGGAGCAACAGAGGATGAGATGGTCGGATGGCATCATTGACTCAATAGATGTGCTGCTGCTGCTGCTAAGTCGCTTCAGTCTTGTCCGACTCTGTGCGACCCCATAGACGGCAGCCCACCAGGCTCCCATGTCCCTGGGATTCTCCAGGCAAGAACACTGGACTGGGTTGCCATTTCCTTCTCCAATGCATGAAAGTGAGAAGTGAGTGTAAAGTCGCTCAGTCGTGTCCGACTCTTAGCGACCCCATGGACTGCAGCCCACCAGGCTCCTCCATCCATGGGATTCTCCAGACAAGAGTACTGGAGTGGGGTGCCGTGAGTTTTCAGCAAACTCTGGGAGATAGTGAAGGACAGGGAAACCTGGCATGCTGCAGTCCTTGGGGTTGCAAAGGGTTGGACATGACTGAGTGACTGAATGATAACAATAACAACAAGAAAAATTTTATAAGAACAAAATACTGCTTTAAAAAAATTTTGGAACTGCTCTGGTGGTCCTACTAGTTAAGATTCCTAGTTAAGATTCCATCCTCCTACAGCCGAAGGCTAGGGTTCGATCCCTGTTTAGGGAACTAAGGTTCTGCATGCTGCACAGTGGGACCAATAATAAATTAATAAATAAATGACATACAAGACAAACATAGACTCTCAAATGAAGCCACTCCAAAAAAAAATCTTGTCGTTATTTTATTGGGACTACATTCAACTACCTGCTTTTTGTAAGTTTCTGGCTAGGGACAATGCAGGATACTAGTTCCCTACCAGGCATTGAACCTGTGTGCCCTGTAGTGGAAGCTCAGAGTCATAAACACTGAACTATCAGGGAAGTCACAAACTAGCTGCTATTTGTAAGGGAAAACATTATTTGGTTGAAAATTTCCTTTGAACAGTGTATCCAGTTATATAAATTCTGTGTATATTTGTCCCTCACAAAAATTTTAGAGCTTTAAAAAAAGATCCGTTAAATAAATATTAAGTGAGGGTAAATTCTGTGCTTTTCAATGTTTTATTTTGGACTGGGAATTTAAATTCAAATGTTATGAATAGAGTTAATATGAAGCTGGATGACACCACTAACAAACTGAACATATATATGGAAGGAAAGACATGCAGAGAGACTGATCACTTTTATAGAACTCAACCATAAAGACCTAGGAAGGATCGTCCAGTAAAGCAGGAGGAAAAAAACTGTGATGTCATGAAAGTCAAACTGAAAGGGGTGGGGGAAGAAAAATGTGCTGTGACAAATGAATAATTAACTCTTAGAATGATGGCAATTAATTACTCCACATAAATCCATGGGAAAAGGCTTGGGAGATCCATCTAGATTGTTTTAATGTTTGGTCATTTTTTTTTCTATGTCATTTTTTAAAAGGCCACTAATTCATGGTTCAACAAACTGTTATTATTATATATTAAACTATATTTGATTATATCTGTGAGTTTTGTCTTCTGTCACAATGACCAAAAATCTATTCCTCCACTAAAACTAGCTTATTTATGGAGATAAATATTGTGCTTACACAATATTTATATACTTCAATTTATATACACTTCTATTGTAATATTGGTGAAAACAATCCTCCTTATATTTCTTGTCTCTCTCAATTTTTTTGGTTGACTTGAAGAATTTAGTTTTGGAGGTAATACTTAAGTCAACCTTCATTAGAACAAAATTTTTTTTATGGGGAGGTGAATCAGAGGCTTCCTTGGGGGCTCAGATAGTAAAGAATCTGCCTGAAAGGCAGGACACCCAAATCAATCCATGGGTCGGGAAGATCTCCCGAAGGAGGACATAGCAAAACATTCCAATATTCTTGACTGGAGAATTCCACAGACAGAGGAGCCTGGTGCGGATACAGCCCATAAAGATGCAAAGAGTCAGACACAACTGAAGCAACTGAGCTGCACAAACACGGAATACTAAATCTGGCAGAGCATACAGATCTTGGTACACATAAAATCAAGGTGTAGAAGAGTGATTCAGTGTATTTAATACCTAATTTCACACAGCAGGTCAGAGAAGAGCTGAGACTCAAGGCCCTAGCCACTAGCTCCAAGTCCCAAGTTCAGTTCCCAGTATGTAAACTTATGCCTGTCTGGTCAGAAGGTAGAGATATCTTACCAGTTATGCCACTCTTTATGTGGCTCATGCTGACTGTAGCCTGACATTGTGCTAGACCCTAGGAAACTGGGCTAAATTCGAGTCCCTCCCTTGTAGCCTCAAAAATCTCCTATGGCAATGTAGCTACCCATTTCATGCTTTCAGAAGTAGGCAGAGGATTTGGGACACGAGACCATGTGACGCATCCTGCAATTCACACTTCACAGCATGTTCTGTTTCCATGGAAACAACATTCCTACTGGGGTAGCTTCTTCCATCCACTCCCTTCCTCCTGGTTCAACACTTCTTGGGATTTCTGGCCCCCAGTGCAGGCCCAAGAACAGCAGTGGCACTAAGTATCCCTGAAGAAACGCTGGCTCCTCATAGACATCCATCTAAGGAGTAGAAAATGTAGAATGCCACTGGGAGAAAAGGGGGACCAGTGATGACCCTCTTAGGTCAACTCTGAAGTCACCTGTCAACAACCAGAGGGACTGGAGACTCTGCCATGGTGCTGAAGGCCAGAGTGAGACATGTTATCTGTGCCTCTGAACAACAATTTTATCTACCCAGGCTGGAGACGTCATGGGTTAACATTTGTTATTTTGCTTAATCTTCACACAAAATCTTCATACAAAATCTGTGTAGCAGATGACAGAATGACTTGGGAAGTTATAACAACCTTGCCCATATTCCCACGGCTTGCCAGGGACGGGGTGTAGGTTCTGTCTGATCCTGGTCCCAAGCTCTCAGTGACCACAAGTGTCACTTGTCACCATCACTGAAGACCTCCTGCCTCACATCCTCCCTGCACAGAACACAGACACTGGGCACAATGAGCAATGTTGCAGTGATTTTATTAGATTCAGACTGATAGAGGCCACATCAGGTGGGGAAGGTGTCTGGATTCCAGCTTCAGGAACAGAAGGAGAACACGGCAGGAAGACCAAGTGCAGACCCGGCACAACTGGCAAAGCTTATTGCAGCAAAGAGAACAGACGGGAAGTCAATCCTCTAAAACCATTCACCAACGTGGACAATATATAGCCAGTGCAATCATTACTGAAGATGATGGATGCCTGGAAGGGAGAAGGAGGCAGAGGGACATCTGAGGCCACAGTTGGGCTATCCTGTCTCCCCAGGATCAACTCACACCTCACTCTCAGGGATTCAGCCCCATCCCCAACAAGAACCTCTACCCACAGACCCACCACTGGAGAGGGGGTTGCCAGTAGGCACCAGGGGGAGGATGGCTCCCTACTAGACCAGGCACAGGTGTCAGGAGGGAGACAGAGCCACCAGTCATGCCAGGGAGGGGAGATGACAAGGGTCTGCAGGGCACAGCCAGGACTGGTCCTGAAGGAGGAGTAAGGTGCTGGAGACTGGGCTTGGGTCACACCTCCTGCACCTGAGCCTATTCTTTCAGGTGTGTGGGTGCACGGAATGTGCTTGCAGGTGTCATAAACAACCCCTTGTGCCCTGGAAGCTTCATTTAGCGCACAAAACTCTGGATTGTGGCAAACCTCTCCTTTTTGAATGATTAACAATTTGTGGGATATATGCAGAGACTGTTCAAAATCTCAAATACTAAATCACAAGAAAAACAACCAGGGCAAAAAGATGGTTCTTCAAAAGATACTGTTAGCCCAAGTGAGTAGCCGCACGTACCTAGAAGCTGCTCCAGGATATTAGGCACCAAAACCCCAGAGTGGAAATTCTGGCTTGTAGGCACTGAGAACATGTCGGTGGAAATGGGGCTTTGGGCCAGAGCAATGGCCATCAAAAAGGGATAAAGAGGAGGTGATGTGACCACAGGTCTGAAAGAAAGGGACCAGGGAGTCCCATGCTGGAAGAAAACCTAAAAGCTGGGGCTCCTTTTAAATATTCTTAAAGTAGAGATGACAGGACTGCTACACGTGTGTGAGCTGAATACTTCTCTTCCTGCAAAGATTCGAGTGCTACTCCTCCAATGCTACTTCCTCTCAGTGAGAAAAGAAAATTACAGAAGTCAACGCACTTGTCCTAGTGCACTGACAGTAGTACCCTATTCTGTGTGAGCTGACTGACATGATATGGACATATTTGGTAACAAGAGGCTGGGTGTGCAGGTGGACTGTGCTTGCATATTACAGGCGCTGCAGGTTGGGGCAAAAGGTTTATGTGCTTCTCTGTTTATAGCTCTATCACACATTCCATGATTGAATAATCTATTACCATGTGGCATACTGAACTATGCTGCACGTGAGTTCTCAAGGTAACTGTGGGTAAAGGAAAGTTACCTTATATTTCAGATTATTAAACCTGTTCTCAGGTCCTGCTTCAATGAAGCACTGCCAGATTTTTTCAGCAGCTGCTTTTTCAGCTTCATTAGCATCAATCGAATCCAAGGTTTTATTCAATGCTTTACTTGGGAGTGCAAGGATCACAGCACTAAGGCCTTGATAAAACACAGGGCAGGCTTCCACTAAAGGCAGAGACAGAAAACATCTCATCAAAAAAAAAAAAAAAGAAACACTAGGTCAGAAGGTTCCTGGTTCCCATCACTTGATAGGAACTCTCACATCCAAAGCTTCCAGATTCACATCCACAGAGACCCTGCCTCTCCCAGGACTGCTTACATAGGGAAGAAGGCCTTCCTTATGAGGCACTCCCAACGGAAGGGAGCAGCAAGAGGGGCTAGGCCTGGAGACCCCTCTGCCCTTGACCACTGCCCCCAGGCATACCAGCCTGCTTCCTCCCTCCCAACGAGCACCACTACCCCCAACAAACTATCCCCCAGGGTGTGTGCAGATAATGACCCTTCCAGCTCCATGCCACCCGCCTCCCCCATTCAAACACCGAAAGCCCCAGGGAGTTTGTGCAGGACTCCTGGCCACTGATCTGCCACCTGCCCTCGGAATCTGTCCCTAGAATCAGCTTGGACAGGACTGAGAAGGATGCAGTGAGACAGCAACAGGCAAGGATCAGGAGGGCCATCTGGACCCTCCTTCCTACCCTCATTCGTCTTGAAGGTCAGCTCTTTGGTCACTAGCAGGGCCAGCACAAGCAGTGCTCCCTTCATCATGGCGGCAGCTGGAGTGCTCTGCTCAGGGCAGGGTTTTGCCTGCTTTATACACCACTAGTTCCCAAGTCCAGCTCACTTCCCTCCCAGTTGGACCGCAGGCCTGTGGCCAGGCTCCAGGCACATGTGGCTGCCTTGGCCCTTGGGATGTTTACTGTGGAAGACCATCCTATTCTGAGAGCAGAGCTCTTGGAGGACATGTAGGGGTATCTTTGCCAAAGAACAAGTGGAACTAAGTGACTACATTTGGAGCCAAATGCTCTGTTTTCTGGTCCGCAACCATCACCTGTTTTCCTGATCATCCTTCCCCCAACCTAACCTGCTCTGAGGGAAGCACTCCCTTAAACTGAGCAGATGGAATCACAAAAATGTCAAGGACATATCTATGCCACTGTAAGGCAGAAAAAAGGTCATCCATAATTCTGGCTTTCCCCCAACACTTTATTCCTGTAGATAAGAATGCAGACCTGGACCTTACTGAAGCCCCCAGATGTCTTAACATGTGCAGTCTCTAGACAGGGCCCTGACACTGCTGGTCAGCAGCCTTGGGCTCTGATTCATGCCCAACAAGGAACTCACAGGACTTAAGGCCACGTAGCTTTTCTCAAGCGCTGATAATTCTGTACTTTTGGATCATGCCACTAGCTTTCCTCAGACCCTTCAGCCCGCTGGTTCCTGAGCAGGCTCCAGCCTTGCACCTTCTCCTGGCTTTCCTTCCTCCTCCACAGTGAGCCTGGTCTCGGGAGGTGCTTGCACTGTGCCGTCTATCCAGGAACATCAGGGAGAAGCTGTGGGTTTGAGGGTTTGTCTCCTGGGACAGAGACTCTGAGGTGCACAGCCCTACCGGCCACTGTGGACGGGAGTTCTAAGGCCTAGAGGGCTGGGTTGATCAGAGGTGGCAGTCTGTATGTGAAAACTCTTTCAGAGTCAAACTCAACCTTCCATATTAGGAAAGCAGTTTGTTGGGACAAACCATTTGAGATGGCCCTTGAAAACACTAGAAGGAAGCCTGAGAATCTCCTAATGGCCAAACTGGAAAGGGTTTGACAGACAAAATAAGTAAGAGTATTCGATGATAAACCAATGTAAAAAGTAATATGTGTGAATCCATACTGATATAAATTACTGTCTAAATAAATACATGTGGGAGAGGAGACAGCCATTCCTTACAGAAACATCCTAAATAATAGACATAGACTATCCCCTTCAGGAGGAAGATCCTACTGCCCTGCCCTCCCTGAGTGTGGGCTAGATAAGAACTCGTCTCCAAAGAAAAGAGGAGGAGAGAGGAAAGCACTGCAAAATCCTGGCAAACTCAAATAATCAGCTATTCAAGGCTGATTCGGAGAAGGCAATGGGACCTACTCTAGTACTCTTGCCTGGAAAATCCCATGGATGGAGGAGCCTGGTGGGCTGTAGTCCATGGGGTCGCTAAGAGTCGAATATGACTGAGCGACTTTACTTTCACTTTTCACTTTCATCCATTGGAGAAGGAAATGGCAACCCACTCCAGTGTTCTTGCCTGGAGAATCCCAGGGACGGGGGAGCCTGGTGGGCTGCCCTCTATGGGGTTGCACAGAGTCGGACACGACTGAAGTGACTTAGCAAGGCTGATTATTCCCAGTGGTAAGGCATACAGCTTTCACATGTATCCTGATGTAAGGGGACTGGAAGGGAGCTTCACCTGTGTGGTGTCTTCCTCGAAACCCAAAGTCTGAACCTCACTCGACAGTATCAGAACAACAGCAGCTAAACTTAGCTTGGGGGCCTTCTACCGTCCCTGGTCCCTGATAGTTCTCCTCAAGACTCTTAAGGCCATGACAGACCAGGAGAGAATGAGTAACTCCACAGAGCAGAGAACACTAGGGACACACGACAGTGAATGCAGTCAGTTTCGGGTCTGGATAGGATCCTGGGATCCAAGATTATGTACAAGCTGCTGAAATTCAGATAAATTGTAACATTTATTTAGTCATAAGGTTCCAATGTTGTCTCTCAGTTTTGACAAATATTTGCCCCTAAATTATTCCAACTTAAAATTTTACTAGTAACAACATGAAACAGGAAGCTCAACTCTGTACTCTGTGACAACCTATGGGGTGAAATATGGTAGAGGATGGGGATTATTCAAGATAGAACTGATATATGTTTATTTACGGCTGAGTCATGTATTTGTATGGCAGAAAGCAATACACTATTGCAAAGCAATATCCTTCAATTTAAAATACATTAAAAACAACAACGACCTGCATTAGGACAGGGCTACACCAGCAGCATTCCTACATTGACCCTAACCAGCTCTTCACTCTGATGTCACCAAATGTCCCCATAGTCGGGGATGTCTCAGAAGACCCTGTGGGACCCTTGAAAGGGCGCTGGGCTGAATCCATAGTAGCCACTTGTGTTACTCAGCACTCCAGGCCCTGGGTCCTCTCCTCATAGAGCTGCGGAGGGCATTTGGGGGCAGTGTCTTCTCAAGGACAGGAGGCATGGGATCCATGGGCAGCTGTCTCACCACACAGAAGTCCTGCCACTGCTGACAAAGAGCCAACATGTGCAGCCAGAGCTATGTGGTGTTCACCTTCCTGCCCAGGAAACTTTAACTCACACCTGCAGCCACTTGAGGCCCTCCTGGGGAGACCTTCAGAGGGGTGGACCCCAGGCAGCAGGAGCCATGGTGAGGAGGGTCTCCACAGAGGTCAGCTGACACTGCATTCAGTACTTGGTGCCAAGTACTTTGCCAAGACCAGTTACCAGATGTGAATCCTATTGGCACAAGGTTCTGCCTATTATCACACCATGTGTTCGAACGTCAGATAGCTCTTCAGCAAACATTAACCTGCCAAAGGTGGCTCAAAGAAGGGACAGCCAGGTGCCTCCAGCAAAAGGTTACTTGATTCTGAATTATCAAACGTTTTAAACCTTTACCTTATTCAGCTCAGTTCAGTTCAGTTCAGTTCAGTCACTCAGTCGTGTCAGACCCCATTTACTGCAGTATGCCAGGCCTCCCTGACCATCACCAACTCTCGGAATTTACTCAACTTCATGTCCATTGAGTCGGTGATGCCATCCAACCAGCTAATCCTTTGTTATCCCCTTCTCCTCTTGCCTTTGATCTTTTCCAGCATCAGGGTCTTTTCAAATGAGTCAGCTCTTTGCATCACATGGCCAAAGTATTGGAGTTTCTGCTTCATCATCAGTCCTTCCAATGAATATTCAGGACTGATATCCTTTAGGATGGACTGGTTGGATCTTTTTGCAGTCCAAGGGACTCTCAAGAGTCTTCTCCAACACCACAGTTCAAAAGCATCAATTCTTCTGTGCTCAGCTTTCTTTATAGTCCAACTCTCAAATCCATACATGATTACTGGACAATCCATAGCCTTGACTAAATGGACGTTTGTTGGCAAAGTAATGTCTCTGCTTTTTAATATGTTGTCTAAGGTTGAGTGTAACTTTTCTTTCAAGAAGTAAGCGTCTTTTTATTTTATGGCTGCAGTCACCATCTGCAGTGATTGTGGAGCCCACAAAAGTAAACTCTGCCACTGTTTCCACTGTTTCTCCATCTGTTTGCCATGAAGTGATGAGACCGGATGCCATGATGTTTGTTTTCTGAATGTTGAGCTTAAAGTCAATTTTTTCACTCTCCACTTTCACTTTCATCAAGAGGCTCCTTAGTTCTTCTTCACTTTCTGCCATAAGGGTGGTGTCATCTGCATATCAGAGGTTATTGATATTTCTCCCAGAAATCTTGATTCCAGCTTGTGCTCAATCCTGGCCAGCATTTCTCATTAATTCCAGGCAATATTCATAAACACATCAACAGTAAGTAGCAGGAAAGATATTCCTGCTTATCGACTCCAGAGAAATGGAATATTTCTGCCATGATTCTAACAAACACTGTGCAACATCTACCGAATGCTGGGGCCTCTCTTAGTCCTGGGATGCAGCAGCACACAGCACAGCTTTTGCTCTCTTGCAGCTCTTCATCACCTAAGAGGGAGTGAAAGACAGTGACCCCACAAGAAGAAGTGCCCTGGGTGAAGATGAAGCAGGGGGACAAGACAGATGGCCGTGGGGGGAGGAGACAGGCAGAATGCTTTGATATTAGAGCTCAGTAGTTGGGGAAATCTGTGCTTTGTGATACCTGAAGACACCTGAGGATGAGGGAACAAATCATGGAGCCACTGGATGAAGAGCCTTCCAGGCCAGGAGGGCTCTACGTGCAGAGGCCCTCCTGCAGGAACACACTTGGTCAGGTCAAGAAGAAGACAGGAGACACTGAGGGAGAGAGAAAGGCAAGGATAACTTCATAGAGGCAGCAACAGTGCAGGGCAGGTTGTGCAGGTGGCCCAGAGATTGTGGCCTAGAGAGGGCTTGGCTTTTCCTCAAGAGGAGAGGTCTGGTGGGAACAGGACAGAGACACTCAAGAGTTGAAAGAGATTGCAAAAACTGATGGACGTAAAGACTGTCATGCTGACTGAAATGTCAGACAGAGAAGCATAAATATCTTAGGACATCTCTTATTTGCAGAACCTAAAAAGACAAGATACAAAGGAATTTATTTACAAGCCAGAAAGTGATGACAGACTTAGATAACAAACTTATGATTGCTAGAGGGAAGAATAAATGCTGGAGAGGGTGTGGAGAAAAGGGAACCCTCTTACAGTGTTGGTGGGAATGCAAAGTAGTACAGATACTATGGAGAACAGTGTGGAGATTCCTTAAAAAACTGGAAATAGAACTGCCATATGGCCCATCAATCCCACTGCTAGGCATACACACTGAGGAAACCAGAAATGAAAGAGACAAGTGTACCCAAATGTTTATCGCAGCACACTTTATAATAGTCAGGACATGGAAGCAACTTGGATGTCCATCGGCAGACAAACGGATAAGAAAGCTGTGGTACGTGTACACAATGGAATATTACTCAACCATTAAAAAGAATTCATTAGAATCAGTTCTAATGAGGTGGATGAAACTGGAGCTTATCATACAGAGTGAAGTAAGCCAGAAAGAAAAACACCAATACAGTATACTAACTGGAAGAAGCACAAGCTGGAATCAAGATTGCTGGGAGAAATATCAATAAGCTCAGATATGCAGATGACACCATCCTTACGGCAAAAAGTGAAGAGGAACTAAAAAGCCTCTTGATGAAAATGAAGAGGAGAGTGAAAATGTTGGCTTAAAGCTCAACATTCAGAAAACGAAGATCATGGCATCTGGTCCCATCACTTCATGGGAAATAGATGGGGAAACAGTGGAAACAGTGTCAGACTTTCTTTTTCTGGGCTCCAAAATCACTGCAGATGGTGACTGCAGCCATGAAATTAAAAGACGCTTACTCCTTGGCAGTAAAGTTATGACCAACCTAGACCAGATCAGATCAGATCAGTCGCTCAGTAGTGTCCAACTCTTTGCGACCCCATGAATCACAGCACGCTGGGCCTCCCTGTCCATCACTAACTCCCGGAGTTCACTCAGACTTACGTCCATCGAGTCAGTGATGCCATCCAGCCATCTCATCCTCTGTCGTCCTGTTCTCCTCTTGCCCCCAATCCCTCCCAGCATCAGAGTCTTTTCCAATGAGTCAACTCTTCACATGAGGTGGCCAAAGTACTGGAGTTTCAGCTTTAGCATCATTCCTTCCAAAGAAATCCCAGGGCTGATCTCCTTTAGAATGGACTGGTTGGATCTCCTTATAGTCCAAGGGACTCTCAAGAGTCTTCTCCAACACCACAGTTCCAAAGCATCAATTCTTCAGCGCTCAGCCTTCTTCACAGTCCAATTCTCACATCCATACATGACGACAGGAAAAACCATAGCCTTGACTAAACAAAGCTTTGTTGGCAAAGTAATGTCTCTGCTTTTGAATATGATATATAGGTTGGTCATAACTGTGTCATCTGCATATCTGAGGTTATTGATATTTCTCCTGGCAATCTTGATTCCAGCTTATGTTTCTTCCAGTCCAGTGTTTCTAATGATGTCTAGATAGCATATTCAAAAGCAGAGACATTACTTTGCCAACAAAGGTCCGTCTAGTCAAGGCTATGGTTTTTCCAGTGGTCATGTATGGATGTGAGAGTTGGACTGTGAAGACAGCTGAGCACTGAAGAATTGATGCTTTTGAACTGTGGTGTTGGAGAAGTTCTTGAGAGTCCCTTGAAATGCAAGGAGATCCAACTAGTCCATTCTAAAGGAGATCAGTCCTGAGTGTTCTTTGGAAGGAATGATGCTAAAGCTGAAACTCCAGTACTTTGGCCACCTCATGTGAAAAGTTGACTCACTGGAAAAGACTCTGATGCTGGGAGGGATTGGGGGCAGGAGGAGAAGGGTACGACAGAGGATGAGATGGCTGAATGGCATCACCGACTTGATGGACGTGAGTCTGAGTGAACTCCGGGAGTTGGTGATGGACAGGGATGCCTGGCATGCTGCAATTCATGGGGTTGCAAAGAATCAGACACGACTGAGTGACTGAACTGGACTGAACTGAACGCATATATATTGAATTTAGAAAGATGGCAACGATAATCCTATATGCGAGACAGCAAAAAATACACAGATGTATAGAACAGTCTTTTGGACTCTGTGAGAGAAGGCAAGGGTGGGATGATTTGAGAGAATAGCATTGAAACATGTATATATTCATATATGAAACAGATTGCCAGTCCAGGTTCAGTGCATGAGACAGGGTGCTCAGGCTGGTGCACTGGGATGATCCAGAGGGATGGGATGGGGAGAGAGGTGGGAAGGGGTTCAGGATGGGAAACACATGTACACTGTACACCCATGGCTGATTCATGTCGGTGTATAGCAAAACCACTACAATTTTGTAAAGTGATTAGCCTCCAATTAAAGTAAATCAATTTTTAAAAGAGAGGGAAGGATGAGGGTAGGGACAGTTATGGAGTTTGGGATGCTCATGTACACACCGTGATATTGAAAATAGATAAGGATCATATGCCATGATCAAGTCAGGTAATTTCAAGCAATGCAAAGATTCTTCAATATATGCAAATCAATCAATGTGATGCAGCATATTAACAAATTAAAACATAAAAATCAATGATAATGTCCATAAAGGGAATAAAACTTCCAACAAAATTCAGCACCCTTTTATGATAGAAACTTTCACTAAAATTGGCATAGAAGGAATCTACCTGAACCTAATAAAACTCATATACCATAATCCCACAGGAAACATTGTTCTCAATGGTGAAAAGCAGAAAGCATTTCCTTCAAGTTCAGGAACAAGACAAGGGTGCCCACTCTGACCACTACTATTCAGCATAGTTTTAGAAGTCCTAGCCATGGCAATCAGAGAAGAAAGAGAAATACAGGAACACACACTGGAAAGGAAGAAGTAAAACTCACTGTTTGCAGCTGACATGATATTATACATAGAAAACATTAAAGATACTATCAAAAAATTACTAGACCTATATACTGTTAATTTATTTTTATAATCATAGGAAGGAATTGTATTTTTATAATCCTATAAAGGAATTACTTGCAAAAATTACTGTTTGCAGCTGACATGATAGTATACATAGAAAGCATTAAAGATACTATCAAAAAATTACTAGACCTAAACAGTAAATTTATTTTTATAGTCATATAAAGGAATCCTATACAATGAATATTCAGAAACATAAATTAAGGAATCAATTCCATTCATCATTGACATAAAAAGAATAAAGTATCTAGCAATAAACCTACCTAAGGAGACAAAAAGCTGTATACAGAAATCTACAAGACATTGATGAAAGAAATAAAAGATGACATAAACAGATGGAAAGATACACCATGTTCTTGGAAGGGAAGAATCATTAATGTGAAAATGAGTATACTACTCAATGCAATCTATATCAAATTACCAATGGTATTTTTCACGCAATTAGAACAAAAAATTTCACAATTCATACAGAAACACAAAGACCCCTTCTAAGTAAAGTGATCTTTCAAAAGAAGAATGGAGCTGGAGGAATCAATCTTCCTGATTTCAGAGTATACTACAAAGCTACACTCATCAAGACAGTATGGAACAGGCAGAAAAACAGAAACATAGACTAACGAAACAAGATAGAAAGCCAGAAAACACACACACACACACCTATGGGCATTTTACCTTTAACAAGGGAGGCAAGACTATGTAAAAGTGAAAGTGAATGTCGCTCAGTCATGTGCAACTCTTTGCAACCCCATACACTATACAGTATGTGGACTTCTCCAGGCGAGAATACTGGAATGGGTAGCCTTTCCCTTCTCTATGGGATCTTCCCAACCCAGGGGTTGAACCCAGGTCTCCCACAATGCAGCAGGTTCTTTACCAGCTGAGCCACGAGGAAAGCCCAAGCAAACTGGACTGGGTAGCCTATCCATTCTTCAGCAGATCTTCCCAACCCAGGTATCAAACTGGGGTCTCCTGCATTGCAGGTGGATTCTTTACCAACTGACCTATGAGGGAAGCTACAATGGAGAAAGGACAGTCTCTTTAATATTGATGTTAGGGAAACTGGACAGCTACATGTATTATAGAAAATGAAATTAGAACACTGCCTAGCACCACACACAAAGATAAACTCAAAATGGATTGAAAACCAAAATATAAGATCAGAAATTGCAAAAGTCTTCAAGGAAAACGCAGGCAGAACACTTTTTTAAATATATCACAAAAAGATCCTCTAGGGCCCATGTCCTAGAGTAACGGAAATAAAAACAAAAATAAGTGAATGAGAATGAATCAAACTCAAGAGCTCTTGCACAGCAAAAGAAACCACAAACAAGATGAAAGGACAGCACTCAGAAAGGGACAAAATAATTGCAAATGAAGCAAATGACAAAGTAGTAATCTCCAAAATATACAAGCAACTCATGCAGCTCAACATCAGGAGAAAAAAAAAACATTAATGGGCAGAAGACCTAAACAGATATTTCTCCAAAGAAAGCATCCTAATGGCTATTCAACACATGAAAGAATGGTCAACATTGCTTCTTATTAGAGAAATGCAAATCAAAACTACAACGAGGTATCACCTCACCTCGGTCAGAATGGACATAATCAATGAATCTACAAACAATAAGTGCTGGAGAGGATGTGGAGAAAAGGGAACCCTCTAGCACTGTTGGTGGGAAGGTAAATTGACATAGCCACTGTGGACATTCCTTAAAAAACTAGAAATAAAACTATCCTATGATCCAACAATCCCAGTACTGGGCATATACACTAAGGAAATTATAGTTGAAAAAGACACATGTACCCCAATGTTCATTGCAGCACTATTCGCAATAGCTAGGACATAGAAGCAACTTAGATGTTCATCGACAGATCAATGGATAAAGAAATGGTGGTACCCATATACAATGGAATACTAGGAACCCATATTAAGGAACGCATTAGAGTTAGTTTTAATTGGGCGGGTGTTACTAGAGCCTATTATACAGAGTGAAATATGTCAAAAAGTCAAAACCAAATGTTGTGTATTAATGCATATATATGAAATCTAGAAAAATGGTACAGATGAACCTATATGCTGGGCAGGAAAAGAGAAGTGGACATATACAACAGGCTTATGGACACAGTGGGGGAAGGAGAGGGCAGGATGAATTGAGAGAGCAGCATGCAAGTACATACATTAACATGTGTAAAAGAACTAGCTAATGGGAAGTTGTTGCATAGAGCAGGTAGTTCAGCCTGGTGCTCATGAAACCTACAGGGATGGGATGGGTTGGGAAGGAGGACAGAGGTACAAGAGGGAGGAGACATGTGGATACCTCTGACTGATTCATGTTGATGTATGGTAGAAACTGACACAACACTGGAAAGCATTTATTCTTCAATTTAAAATAAATAAATTGTAAATAAATGGATAACCAACAAGGATAACTGTAGAGCTCAGGGAACTCTACTAATTGTTGTGTGGCAGACTAGATGAGAGGGGACTAGAGGAAAGAATGGGTAATGTGCACACATATGGAACAGTCCCTTCATTGTCTACCTGGAAATATCATAACATTCTTAACTGGATATAATCCAATACAAAAAAGAAAGTTTAATTAAAAAGAAGAAGAAGAGGCTGCAGAAAATATTCCTGTGTAGAACAAGGTACTATCAAAGTCACAAGGTGGCAGGTCTAAGTCAAGAGAAAACTAGAAACTTCTGGGGCAGAGCATACAAGAGATTTCAGGGCTCTATAACTGATTTGAGAAAGTGGTCCAACAGAGGCCACTGATGAGATCAAGGACAGTGATAAAAGCAGAGTGGGAGCCACCAGAGAGCCTGGCAAGGGGCTCAGGGCTCATGCTCTGGCCTGCCTGGCACTTACTCCCTGTGAGACCATTCCTAAGCACGAGCTTCCCAAAAACCCATGAGTCCACATCAAACTTTCTTCAAGGTCACATGTTCTAACAGGCTCCCACTGGCTATCATTCAGAAGGCATGATAGGGAGCATTTTTGTCCTTTTTGGTCAACCTGGGGATTTTCATTTGTTAAGCTTCCTGAGTCAGCTGCCCCTCCCACAGAGTCCTCCAGGGGGCAGGAAGCTGAGCCAGTGCCCTCTGTGGACTCAAGGACTAGCATCTTGCCAACACACACAGCTCGTCCTGTGCAGCCCTGGGCACCTTCACACTGTGGCCTGGCATATCTCCTGAAAAAAGGAAGCATGTGACACAGTCCCCTGCAGTGAGGACAAGCACAGGCATAAAAGGGCTCCAGGTGAGTAGGGAGCACCTGCCAGAGGCACCATGACGCGGGCTGGAGCTCTCCTGCTGCTCTGCGCTGCCTTGCTCTTCATCGTGGGTGGAAGTGAGTGGCTGTGACGTGGGCTCCCCAAGAGTTCTGACACCTCCTCACAGCACGACTGAGCCTCTCAGGAGCAGGAAGGGAATAGGGTGTTCTGATGAGTGTCTTACAGGGAGTGTCCCCTTATCTTTCTGTTTCAGAGTGTGATGACATCTGCCCAGCCTTGAGGGACACTGTTGACCTGTTCATATCGGGAAGCCATGAGGACTATATTGAACAAGTTGAAAAGTATAACCAAAACTCTGATGTATTGGAAACAGCCGATACCCTGAAGAGCTGTGTTGATGAGAAGTTGACAGCAGAGGATAAGCAGGATGCTCTGAGCGCTCTGGTGGGTCAGACTGTGTGTGAATGTACCTGTAGGGTCTGTGTAGGGAGGTCAGGGGCCTATTCAGGGCACTGGGAGGTGGGGAGATCATATCCTCTCCATTCTGGCTCTTCCCCGGGAACCTAGGAGCAAAAAGATCCTTATGAATGAGCAGGTAGAGAGGATGTGGCCGACACTCATAGGGTGGGGAAGGATCATGGAGGGAGATTCAGTCCAGCCCTGGAGCTCTTGAGCTGGCCCTGACTGCTCAGCTCTGCCTGGTCACAGGCCTGGAACCCTCCCGGCCCTCCTGACTCTGTCGTGCCACCTGCCTTTGGAGTTAGGGCCTCAGCTCTGGCCTCCCTGACTCCCGCCTCTCCAGCACAAGAACCTGACTCTGCTGCAATCCATTTCTATTGAGACCTTCTCTCGTCCAAACATCAGTTTTTCCCTAATGCCTCAAGGACCTGCTCCATTCCACCAAACACCCACATATGTCCTTGGTCTCTGGATGCCAAAGGGCCATTAAGCCACACATGCCTTAAGAGAAGGCTGTTCCAAAAGCTGCCCTCCTGCCCTTCCCTGGCCTGGGATGCTCAGTCGAGGATCAGGGTGAATATTTTCTCTGCTTCCATAGAAGTGGTGGGACAAGCAGCTGTTTCACCTCTAAGTGTCCAAGAGCCAGAAGGAGGAAGCAGAGAGGGATCAACACCCCCCTGATGACTTCCAGGAGTCACTTCTGAGCCATGCCAGGTGGTCTTCAGCAGTGTCCCCCATTCTATCCCAGGAGACTGCCCTCAGCCCTCCAGGGAGACCACACAGTCTCTGTTCCATTGGAGGAAGACTCTTTGGGATGTATCCACGTTTACCCACTCACATTCAGAGGCCTCTCTCCGTAGACCCTTCCCTTGTGTTCAGTGCAGCTTCATGTCTCTTGGAACCCTGAAGCCTCACCAGGTTTCTGCATCTTCTCTTACAGAATAAAATATACTCAAGTTCTCTCTGCTGAGGAACTGTCCCTGCCAGGCACCCAAGGAAGCCACTTGCCTGATCCCTAAGTCATGTCAGCAACCTGCCACATCCAGGTGTCTGATTATAGAGGATTCCAGCAATAAAAAGCCTTGCAATTCACAGGAGAGTGCTTACTCTTTGACTTCAGAGGGGCGGGGAGGGAACACAGCCACAGTGGAGACCATCAGGGTGCCTTCCCACTGCAGCTGGATTTCAGTGCTGTCAGATGCTCCTCCACACATTCAATAGGTGGAGCCTGGGTAATGATCATTACATCAGCTAGAGGGTCTGATCACTTCTGTCACATCTGCTAGCGTGTGTGTTCACTTCTGTCACCAAGACCCACAGGTCATGAGCATATTCCATCAAATTTCAGACTTGTAGCAACCTTGAGGCATAGGAGTAATCATCCTGGTCTTACAAGGGAGAATGTGAGGCTCAGAGAGGGTAAAGCTTCTGCTGAAGAGACGCAGCCTTCCCCACCCATCCATGCTGGGGAGATGAGCTCAGCTAAATCACCCTATGACTGTGCACATATTACATTCCTATTTGGGCCCCTGATTTGCATTTAAAAATGGAACTCCCCCCAGTCTCCAAGTCTGGGGTAAGGCCAAACTAAACTAATGACTGACAAATGGCCCTTGTCCTAAGTGCCTGACAGGAGAGGAAGAACAAAGGATCAAGGTCCACGTGCTGAACTCTGTCACTCCTTGGGCCTCAATTTATCCTAATGCCAACCCCAGTTGTGAACTCAGCTGCTTCTACCTAAACACACTGTGAGTTGAGTCTCATGTTCAGAGTGGACATCCAGGGGCCTGGGGTTTCTTGCTCCTCCTGTGTCTCTGATTCCTGCCCAGTAACAGGGCCCCATGCTCGCACTGACTCATTCATCTTCGCCTGATCCCACCCCATCTGTAAGAGCTTCTTCCCACCCAACAGCTCCCTCTAGATACAAATCTGCAGGGCTTACCCCATAGGGCTGGGTTTAGGACAGGGAATCTCTAAGGTCCTCATGCCGAGGAGGCTCTGGCAGGTCCCAAGGTGATCCAGAGCTGCTGCATCCCTGTAGAGGGAGATTGCGGGACACGGGGGAGGTCTCCTTGCCCATAGTCACACCTGTCCCTTGTCTCTGCCCACCACTCCATCCCCACTAGGGTCTCGCTGGGGGCTCTTCTAAGATGGAGACCTGCCTCTGTGGGAGCTAACGTGTGTTGAGCTGGTGTGAACAGGTCATGGACCAGGGGCCCTTCTCCTCATCTAACCCAGGATATGTATTCCATCCCACCCCCCACTCAACTGATGTGAAGGCTCCAGGCCTTCAGAAAGGACAGAGGCCAACCTGAGAAGTTAGGTGCCTCTTACAATGTCTTGGATATAAACTCACCCTGCTCTGCAGTGAGTGTACAGGTGTGATGGGAACTGTCCAGAGATTTGGTGGAGATGAGTGAGGGGCAGTTGGTCCTCCTGGGACACACACAATCCATCTCCTGGCTCTTGCTCAGCTGCACGGAACTCCTGGGGCTGCTGGAGAGACACCTGCATATTGCCCATTGCCCCCTGCCCTCTCCCTGCCTTCCTATAATCTATAGCACCTTCATCTAATCTGGGGTTAGTAGAAAAGGCAGCATCTGATTTCTCCCATATCCTTTTCTGTCTGACATCCAAACCTCAGAGTCTGCGAAGGTAATTGTCTGAAACCTGTGGCTTTTGATCTTCGATTCTCCCATGAGCCTCCTTCTGAGATCCTAGGAGCCCCGCATCATTTCTACCTAGGCGAACCTGAGTTCACTTGCAGCTGTGGGAAAGTCCCCCACTGCAGACACTCCCCTCCTCAAACTCCTGCATCTCCCCTACCTGCTTGGTGGATTTCTCCAGCAACTGGGAGCTTGCTGAACTACTGGTGCTTGTGTGTTCAGTTGCTTCAGCTGTGTCTCATTCTTTGCAGCCCTTTGGACTGGAGCCCACTATGTTCTGCTGTCCATGGGACCCTTCTGGCAAGAATACTAGAGTGGATTTCCCTGTCCTCCCTTAAACCAATGGGAGGCCCACTGGGAGTTTCCTCAAAGGCACCTGACATCACCTTCCTCATTACCTCCCTGCTCCCAAGTCCCTGGGTCTGGGTCACCTTTGTTGGGAACACAAAGTCTCATGGTGTCCTCTGTCCATCTTCCTGCTCAGGATAGCCAGGAATTCAAGAGAAAGATACCTAGTACAGCAGAAGGAGGAAGGAAGAGGGATACCATAGTTGAAGCTTCAGAGGCATCAGAGAGAACAGGAGCACCCCTACACAGAGAAGAGAAACCTGGTTGGGGGAGGGAGATGCTCTCAGGCCATGTATTTCTCTGTGGACCTTGCAATGAGATATTCTCAGTCGGCTGGGACAAGGTGTTTTGAGGGTGCTCCCTGACCCTAGACCATAGGAATCGAGGGCGGAATTCAGGCTGAAGCACACACTGCTCCATGGATCAAGACCTGGGAACCAGAAAGTCATAGAGAGATAGGGGCAAGATCTGGGTGGCAGGATAGAGGCTGCAAAACTGAGACAAGTCTCCAACAAGGAAAAGGCCAGAACCAGGCCATAGTTGAGGCCAGGGCTTGCCTTCGTGGTTGCAATATGAAGACCTGCAGAGGCACATCCACTGCTTCAGTGTTACCACAAACCTTGAAGTTTCCTTGAAAATTCTTTTAAAATATTTTCTATTATATTGAGTATAGTTCCAATGGTATAACATATTTACATTCATCTTTAGGCTGGCCATGCTCATTGAATCAGAACACAGGATACCCAGCTGGGGCTTCAAACCCAGGCTTCTGAAGGGGTTCACATGGAAGGGTCAGATGTTCTTTCATGTGCCCCAAGCAGGTACCCGAGGAAGCCACAGAGCTCAGCAGATCCTAAGCAGACAGACAAGATAGATGACAGAAACACATCTTCTACTCAGAAGGACACCATAGAAAACACACACATGGATTCATCTTGTCTGTTTCCAGATTACTGAGGTAACAGCAAACTCACTACTTGATAGACAAATAGGCCTCCCTTGTAAAGCCTGCAGAGATGCACAGAGGCCTGTGTATCTGGGCATTTGGGGCACAGAAACTAGCATGGTCAACACAACACAGCCAGGTGAAGAGTCCCTGGAGATGATAGCAGGGAAAGCCCAGCTTCACATCATCACCGGTTCTACCACAGAGGCAGCTCTGAGCAAACACACAGGGCTGGCCCAGTCTCAGGAGCATCCTCCATGCTCAATCTGCAAGGCATTAGCCCATTCTACAGTCCTTCGGGACAGGCTTGGAAGGAATAACAATAAGTCACAGAAATACATAAATGATTTTGGTTTAGTGTCTGAGAGAAGAAATTAGAGCCAAGTCCAAGATAACTTAAGAAGGCCCAAACCAAAGGAGACCCTGATGTGACTTTCCTGGTGATACAGTGGTTAAGAATCTATCTTCCAATGCTGAGGATGCTGGTGTGACCCCTGATCAAGGAACTTAGATACCACTTGCCATGGGACATCAGAGACTTTTGTGCCACAGCTAGAGCAAAGCCTGCAGGCTGCAAGGAAAGATCCTACATCTGCCACAAGAAGACCCCACATCCTCTCCATTGGAAGGCAGACTGTTAACCACATCAACAACATTGTAGAGCAATTATCCTCCAATTAAAAAAATTAAGTTTAATTTTTAAGTATTTTTTAAAACTTCAAAGAGAAGGAGAGAGAGAAAGACCCTGAGAAGAGACCAGAAAGAATAAGTCAAGGCAGGATTCAGGTTGATGATCCAAGTTCTGGGAGACTTCACACAATGGAGCTATATGGTGCAAAGCTATGTGGTTGCAATACAGGATTACAAAATATTCTACCCCTGAGCTGTCTGATTGCTTTGGAGTGGAAAACAAAAAGTAAAATATAAATGACTCATTATCCTCTCCTCAATATGCCATGAAATAATATTAATGGAATTTTAAACTATGACCCCATAAGGACAAAAAGGACAACATGAGATTATCAGCTAATGATAAAATAGAACAGATATTCAGAAAAGAGAAAACACAGAAAGATGGGTGACTATGGGCAGAGAAAGCCATATCTAACAAATAAGACAGAACTAGTTTTTCCTACTTAATTCCAAACAGCTCTGGGCTACAGAGACATGAGTACTGCAGTGGGTAAGTTTAAATACACCCACAGAACTGAAAAGAGGTAACTGATAAAAAGAGGTAAGTGATATCTACATGGAATCACTGAAATCCCTAACCCTACTACCCACGTCTTTCATGCACAGAACACATGTATTCAGGCAAACATCCTCCACGAAGGAAGCTGGAGAGCCAGTGTGATGTAGTGGTTAAGATCAAGGACTCTGGTGTTGCAGTTCATGGTTCCAAATTGCTTGCATTCAAAATGTGCACTTTCAATGGCACCACTGTAAGCTAGAACCAAACAGAGGAGTATCTTCAAATTTCTAAAGCAAATTTAAAATTCCATCCTGAGGAAGGTATCGATCCAAACAGGTAACAATCAGATAATTTCCTTCCTTGCATCTTCTTTCAGGAATGTGCAAGAGGATGTACTTCACTAACACAAGAGAAAAGACTGAGAAAGGGCAAGATGTCTGAATTCCCAAGATGAACTGAAGCGAAATTCTGGGACAACCACTGCATTGGGTTTGGAAAGTCATCATTCCAGACTGGAGTCTAGAAGGAGGGGTGGCTCTAGGTGATATCATTCTAGAGAGGGAATAGGTAGATCAATATATTGTTTTCTGTGTCCAATCCTGGGAACAAGAGCTTTCATTTTTTTTCTTAATGATTTGGAACAATTTAGGTACATGCAGATAATAACAAAGTATGAACAAGGCTAATATATTACCAACAAAGAACAAAAATATATATTTTGTTTTTAAAAGTTTATTTTACTCTAAGAACACAAACATAGCTTAACATTACAAATATATATAATAAACTGCATAAATACAACTGAGCAGGGCCCTAAGAAGTCTCCCCACAACAGACCACTTCCAAACCATGTCCTTCACATGCCTTTTTTGTAAAGAAACACTTTGTCTTCTAGGCCTTTCCCAAGTTCCAAAGAGTAAAATGGATCAGATACCTGAGAAATTGCAGAAAGAAAACCAGTCATGCAAGAAAACATAATAATGGTTGAGCCATTAAAGAATGCCATGGAACTTCAGATACACCTCAAGGGCCATACATAGTATTCTGAAGCATATCCTTGCAGGTTTTTGGAAGACACTGAAACCCCCATGAGGTGGAAGACATTAACTGTATGTTTCCCACAAGAAAGTAGACTCCAGTCCTTTTGGAATCAGAAGGTTGATGATGTTGACTAGCTATTCCCTGATCACCAAAAAATCACAAGAAACTCCACCAGCTGACCATATATCTCACAACCCCCCTCCCTCAGCCTGCCTTTAAAAGCTTTTCCCTGAAAGCCTTTGGGGAGTTCAGACCTCTGAAGTACTAGCTTTCTGGACTCCTTGCTTGGCAATGAACACCACATTTTCCTTCACCACAACCCGATGTCAATAGATCAGCTTTACTATGCATGGGCAAGCTGACACAGGCCAAGAACAGTAATATACAGAGACTGAAGTGAAAAACTGGGTGATCATCTTAACTGATGACGAAAAAAAGAGTTTATGATCAGATCAGATCAGTCGCTCAGTCGTGTCCCACACTTTGCGACCACATGAAACCCAGCACGCCAGGCCTCCCTGTCCATCACCAACCCCCGGAGTTCACTGAGACTCACATCCATTGAGTCAGTGATGCCATTCAGCCATCTCATCCTCTGTCATCCCCTTCTCTTGCCCTCAATCCCTCCCAGCATCAGAGTCTATTCCAATGAGTCAAATCTTCACATGAGGTGGCCAAAGTACTGGAGTTTCAGCCTCAGCATCATTCCTTCCAAAGAAATCCCAGGGCTGATCTCCTTCAGAATGGACCGGTTGGATCTTCTTGCAGTCCAAGGGACTCTCAAGGGTCTTCTCCAACACCACAGTTCAAAAGCATCAATTCTTTGGCGCTCAGCCTTCTTCACAGTCCAGCTCTCACATCCATACATGACCACAGGAAAGACCATAGCCTTAACTAGACGGACCATTGTTGGCAAAGTAATGTCTCTACTTTTGAATATGCTATCTAGATTGGTCATAACTTTCCTTCCAAGGAGTAAGCGTCTTTTAATTTCATGGCTGCAGTCACCATCTGCAGTGATTTTGGAGCCCAGAAAAAGAAAGTCTGACACTGTTTCCCCATCTATTTCCCATGAAGTGATGGGACCAGATGCCATGATCTTCGTTTTCTGAATGTTGAGCTTTAAGCCAACCTTTTCACTCTCCACTTTCACTTTCATCAAGAGGCTTTTTAGTTCCTCCTCACTTTCTGCCATAAGGGTGGTGTCATCTGCATATCTGAGGTTATTGAGATTTCTCCCAGCAATCTTGATTCCAGCTTGTGTTTCTTCCAGTCCAGCGTTTCTCATGATATAATATGCATATAAGTTAAATAAACAAGGTGACAATATACAGCCTTGACGTACTCCTTTTCCTATTTGGAACCAGTCTGTTGTTCCATGTTCAGTTCTAACTGTTGCTTCCTGACCTGCATACAGATTTCTCAAGAGGCAGATCAGGTGGTCTGGTATTCCCATCTCTCTCAGAATTTTCCACAGTTTATTGTGATCCACATAGTCAAAGGCTTTGGCATAGTCAATAAAGCAGAAATAGATGTTTTTCTGGAACTCTCTTGCTTTTTCCATGATCCAGTGGATGTTGGCAATTTGATCTCTGGTTCCTCTGCCTTTTCTAAAACCAGCTTGAACATCAGGAAGTTCACGGTTTACATATTGCTGAAGCCTGGCTTGGAGAATTTTGAGCATTACTTTGCTAGCGTGTGAGATGAGTGCAATTGTGCGGTAGTTTGAACATTCTTTGGCATTGCCTTTCTTTGGGATTGGAATGAAAACTGACCTTTTCCAGTCCTGTGGCCACTGCTGAGTTTTCCAAATTTGCTGGCATATTGAGTGCAGCACTTTCACAGCATCATCTTTCAGGATTTGGAATAGCTCAACTGGAATGCCATCACCTCCACTAGTTTTGTTCGTAGTGATGCTTTCTAAGGCCCACTTGACTTCACATTCCAGGATGTCTGGCTCTAAGTCAGTGATCACACCATCGTGATTTTCTGGGTCATGAAGTTTATGATACTAAGCAGTTACTTGTAATTTAGAAAAAAAACAAAATGAGAAAAAAGAAAAAGAGTTCTTCATAATCATGATAAAGTGCGTTTATGAAAAAAACCTCAACAAACATCATATTTGATGGTCAAATGTTATGAGCAGTCCATTTAAAATGAAAAAAGAAGGTAATGATGCTTGAATGACTGTTTGTACTAAACATTGGCTATATTTATTAACCAATGCTGTACAAAAAGAAAGTTTGATGATATCAATGTAGACAATAGATACACTAGAAGATCAGACTTCCCTGTTGGTCCTGTCAATTGGGAATCCATCTGCCAATGCAGAGGACATGAGTTTGATACTTATTTTGGGAATATCCCACATGCTGCAGGACAACTAAGCATGTAAGCCACATTTACTGAGCCTGTGCTCTAGAGCATGGGAGCTGCTAATGCTGAGACCCGCATGCCCTTGAGCCCACGTGCTGCATCTACTGAAGCCTGCAGATCCTAGGGTCCATCCTGTACAAGTAGACAGCTCCCACTTGCTGAAACTAGAGAAAGCCCACGTGCAGTGATAAAAACACAAGCCCAGCCAAGAAAAAAGTAATATCAATAACCATCCAAATCATGATCTTTGCAAAAGCAAAGAAATTGATAAATCTCTATTACTTATTTGAAAAGCAGTAAGATACAATTTATCATAATAAATAAAAGAAAGGATGACTTTATAGATCTACATACATAAAAATAAGAAAACACGAAGAATTATGCCAATTAGTTGGATAGCTTAGATGAAGTATACAACTTTCTTGAAGACAAAAATTACACAAAATGAATCAGTACAAAAGAGAATACCTGAATAGCTCTATATCTGTTAGGAAAGATAAACTTTAATTAAACCATCACATGTAGAAAATTCCAGGCCCATAGATGTAGAGGTGAATTTTATCAAATATGTAAAGATGAGATAATATAAATCCTATATAAATGCTTTAAGAAAATGGAGGACAAATGAGTCTTACCAACTCATCTCTTGAGGCCAGGAGTTTCTCATATATTTTCAGGAAAAAGTATTACCAGAAAACAATGAACTGATATCATTCACAAACATATACCCACAAAAAATTAATGTAACTTTAGCAAATAAAATCTGGACATACAGAAAAAAATTGGCACATAAACACAAGTGACATTTCTCCTGGGACTGCAAGTTTGGTTTAACATTCAAAGTCAATCAATGGGAGGAGCTAAGATGGTGGAGGAATAGGACAGGGAGAACACTTTCTCCTCCACAAATTCATCAAAAGAACATTTAAACACCGAGTAAATTCCACAAAACAACTTCTGAATGCTGGCAGAGGACATCAGGCACCCAGAAAAGCAACTCATTGCCTTCTAAAGGAGATGTTTTATCAATGGTGCTGTATAGAAGGAGAAATTTTGAGACTACTGTAAAAATAAGACCGATAACTGGAAGCAGGAGGCTTAAGTCCAAACCCTGACTCCAGGGAACATTAATTGACAGGAGCTCATCAAATGCTTCCATACCTACACTGAAACCAAGCATCACACAAGGGCCAACAAGTTCCACGGCAAGACATAACAAGCAAATTCTCCAGCAACACAGGAACACAGCCCTGAGCTCCAATATACAGGCTACCCAAAGTCACCCCCAAATCACAGACATCTCATAACTCATTACTGGACACTTTATTGCACTCCAGAGAGAAGAAATCCAGCTCCATCCAACAGAACACCGACACAAGCTTTCCTAACCAAGAAACCTTGACAAGCCACCTGTACAAACCCACACAGTGAGGAAATGCCACAATAAAGAGAACTCCACAAACTGCCAGAATACAGTAAGGACAACCCAAACTCATCAATTTAAACAAGATGAAGAGACAGAAGAATACCCAGCAGGTAAAGGAACAGGATAAATGCCCACCAAACCAAACCGAGGTAGAAATAGCGAATCTACCTGATAAAGAATTCCGAATAATGATAGTGAAATTAATCCAAAATCTGGAAATCAAAATGGAATCACAGATAAATAGCCTGGAGAAAAGCATTGAGAAGATGCAAGAAAGGTTTAACAAGGACCTAGAAGAAATAAAAAAGAGTCAATATATAATGAATAATGCAATAAATGCGATCAAAAACACTCTGGAGGCAACAAATAGAATAACACAGGCAAAAGATAGGATTAGTGAACTAGAAGATAGAATGGTATAAATAAATGAATCAGAGGAGAAAAATAAAAAAGAATTAAAAGAAATGAGGACAATCTCAGAGACCTCCAAGACAATATCAAACGTTACAACATTCGAATCATAAGAGTCCCAGAAGAAGAAGACAAAAAGAAAGACCATGAGAAAATACTAGAGGAGATAATAGTTGAAAACTTCCCTAAAACTGGGAAGGAAATAATCACTCAAGTCCAAGAAACCCAGAGAGTCCCAAACAGGATAAACCTAAGGCAAAACACCCCAAGACACATATTAATCAAATTAACTAAGATCAAACACAAACAACAAATATTAAAAGCAGCAAGGGAAAAACAACAAATAACCCACAAGGGAATTCCCATAAGGATAACAGCTGATCTTTCAATAGAAACTCTCCAAGCCAGGAGGGAATGGCAAGACATACTTAAAGTGATGAAAGAAAAGAACCTACAGCCCAGATTATTGTACCCAGCAAGGATATCATTCAAATATGAAGGAGAAATCAAAAGCTTTACAGACAACCAAAAGCTGAGAGAATTCAGCACCACCAAACCAGCTCTCCAACAAATACTAAAGGACATTCTCTAGACAGGAAACACAAAAAGGGTGTATAAATTCGAACCCAAAACAATAAAGTAAATGGCAATGGGATCATACTTATCAATAATTACCTTAAATGTAAATGGGTTGAATGCCGCAACCAAAAGACAGAGACTGGCCGAATGGATACAAAAACAAGACCCCTACATATGTTGTCTACAAGAGACACACCTCAAAACATGGGACACATACAGACTGAAAGTGGAGGGCTGGAAAAAGATTTTCCATGCAAATAGGGACCAAAAGAAAGCAGGAGTAGCAATACTCATATCAGATAAAATAGACTTTAAAACAAAGACTGTGAAAGGAGACAAAGAAGGTCACTACATAATGATCAAAGGATCAATCCAAGAAGAAGATATAACAATTATAAATATATATGCACCCAACATAGGAGCACCGCAATATGTAAGACAAATACTAACAAGTATGAAAAGGAGAAATTAACAATAACACAATAATAGTGGGAGACTTTAATACCCCACTCACACCAATGGATAGATCAACTAAACAGAAAATTAACAAGGAAACACAAACTTTAAATGATACAATAGACAGTTAGACCTAATTGATATCTATAGGACATTTCATCCCAAAACAATGAATTTCACCTTTTTCTGAAGCGCACACAGAACCTTCTCCAGGATAGATCACATCCTGGGCCATAAATCTAGCCTTGGTAAGTTCAGAAAAATTGAAATCATTCCAAGCATCTTTTCTGACCACAATACAGTAAGATTAGATCTCAATAACAGGAGAAAAACTATTAAAAATTGCAACATATGGAGGCTGAACAACACGCTGCTGAAGAACCAACAAATCACAGAAGAAACCAAAAAAGAAATCAAAATCTGCATAGAAACGAATGAAAATGAAAACACAACAACCCAAAACCTGTGGGACACTGTAAAAGCAGTCCTAATGGGAAAGTTCATAGCAATACAGGCATACCTCAAGAAACAAGAAAAAAGTCAAATAAATAACCTAACTCTACACCTAAAGCAACTAGAAAAGGAAGAAATGAAGCACCCAAAGGTTAGTAGAAGGAAAGAAATCTTAAAAATTAGGGCAGAAATAAATGCAAAAGAAACAAAAGAGACAATAGCAAAAATCAGCAAAGCCAATAGCTGGTTCTTTGAAAGGGTAAATAAAATTGACAAACCATTAGCCAGACTCATCAAGAAACAAAGGGAGAAAAATCAAGTCAATAAAATTAGAAACGAAAATGGAGAGATCACAACAGACAGACAACACAGAAATACAAAGGATCATGAGACTACTATCAGCAATTATATGGCAATAAAATGGACAACGTGGAAGAAATGGACAAATTCTTAGAAAAGTACAACTTTTCAAAACTGGACCAGGAAGAAATAGAAAATCTTAACAGACCCATCACAAGCATGGAAATTGAAACTGTAATCAGAAATCTTCCAGCAAATAAAAGCCCAGGTCCAGATGGCTTCACAGCTGAATTTACCAAAAATTTAAAAAGCTAACACCTATCCTACTCAAACTGTTCCAGAAAATTGCAGAGGAAGATAAACTTCCAAACTCATTCTATGAGGCCACCATCACCCTAATACCAACACCTGACAAAGATGCCACAAACAAAGAAAATGACAGGCCAATATCACTGATGAACATAGATGCAAAAATCCTTAACAAAATTCTAGCAATCAGAATACAACAACACATTAAAAAGATCATACACCATGACCAAGTGGGCTTTATCCCAGGGATGCAAGGATTCTTCAATATCCGCAAATCAATCAATGTAATACACCACATTAACAAATTGAAAAATAAAAGCCATATGATTATCTTAATAGAGGCAGAGAAAGCCTTTGACAAAATTCAACATCCATTTATGATAAAAACTCTCCAGGAAGCAGGAATAGAAGGACATACCTCAACATAATAAAAGCTATATATGACAAACCCATAGCAAACATTATCCTCAATGGTGAAA
The DNA here is from genome assembly GCA_935064755.1 of Tragelaphus eurycerus. Taxonomy (NCBI): domain Eukaryota; kingdom Metazoa; phylum Chordata; class Mammalia; order Artiodactyla; family Bovidae; genus Tragelaphus; species Tragelaphus eurycerus. The sequence continues at coordinate 12,364,905 of CAKXYN010000020.1, forward strand.
AATTGAAAGCATTTCCTCTAAAGTCAGGAACAAGACAAGGATGCCCACTTTCACCATTACTATTCAACATAGTTTTGGAAGTTTTGGCCACAGCAATCAGAGCAGAAAAAGAAATAAAAGGAATCCAAATTGGAAAAGAAGAAGTAAAACTCTCACTGTTTGCAGATGACATGATCCTCTACATAGAAAACCCTAAAGACTCCACCAGAAAATTACTAGAACCAATCAATGAATATAGTAAAGTTGCAGGATATAAAATCAACACACAGAAATCCCTTGCATTCCTGTACACTAGTAATGAGAAAATAGAAAGAGAAATTAAGGAAACAATTCCATTCACCATTGCAATGAAAAGAATAAAATACTTAGGAATATATCTACCTAAAGAAACTAAAGACTTATATATAGAAAACTATAAAACATTGGTGAAAGAAATCAAAGAGGACACTAATAGATGGAGAAATATACCATGTTCATGGATTGGTAGAATCAATATAGTGAAAATGAGTATACTACCCAGAGCAATTTATAGATTCAATGCAATCCCCATCAAGCTACCAACGGTATTCTTCACAGAGCTAGAACAAATAACTTCTCAATTTGTATGGAAATACAAAAAACCTCGAATAGCCAAAGCTGTCTTGAGAAAGAAGAATGGAACTGGAGGAGTCAACCTGCCTGACTTCAGGCTCTACTACAAAGCCACAGTCATCAAGACAGTATAGTACTGGCACAAAGACAGAAATTTAGATCAATGGAACAAAATAGAAAGCCCAGAGATAAATCCATGCACATAGGGACACCTTATCTTTGACAAAGGAGGCAAGAATATACAATGGATTGAAGACAATCTCTTTAACAAGTGCTGCTGGGAAAACTGGTCAAACACTTGTAAAAGAATGAAACTAGAGCACTTTCTAACACCATACACAAAAATAAACTCAAAAATGGATTAAAGATCTAAATGTAAGACCAGAAACCATAAAACTCCTAGAGGAAAACATAGGTAAAACACTCTCTGACATACATCACAACAGGATCCTCTATGACCCACCTCCCAGAATATTGGAAATAAAATAAAAAATAAACACATGGGACCTAATTAAACTTAAAAGCTTCTGCACAACAAAGGAAACTATAAGCAAGGTGAAAATACAGCCTTCAGAATGGGAGAAAATAATAGCAAATGAAGCAACAGACAAAGAACTAATCTCAAAAATATACAAGCAACTTCTACAGCTCAATTCCAGAAAAATAAATGACCCAATCAAAAAATGGGCCAAAGAACTAAATAGACATTTCTCCAAAGAAGACATACAGATGGCTAACAAACACATGAAAAGATGCTCAACATCACTCATTATCAGAGAAATACAAATCAAAACCACTATGAGGTACCATTTCACGCCAGTCAGAATGGCTGTGATCCAAAAGTCTACAAGCAATAAATGCTGGAGAGGGTGTGAAGAAAAGGGAACCCTCTTACACTGTTGGTGGGAATGCAAACTAGTACAGCCACTATGGAGAACAGTATGGAGATTCCTCAAAAAACTGGGAATAGAACTGCCTTATGATCCAGCAATCCCACTGCTGGGCATACACACCAAGGAAACCAGAATTGAAAGAGACACGTGTACCCCAGTGTTCATAGCAGCACTGTTTATAATAGCCAGGACATGGAAGCAATCTAGATGTCCATCAGCAGATGAATGGATAAGAAAGCAGTGGTACATATACACAATGGAGTATTACTCAGCCATTAAAAAGAATACATTGGAATCAGTTCTAATGAGGTGGATGGAACTGGAGCCTATTATACAGAGTGAAGTAAGCCAGAAAGAAAAACACCAATACAGTATACTAACTCATATATATGGAATTTAGAAAGATGGTAACAATAACCCTGTATGCTATGCTATGCTATGCTAAGTCACTTCAGTCGTGTCCGACTCTGTGTGACCCCATAGACAGCAGCCCACCAGGCCTCCCCGTCCCTGGGATTCTCCAGGCAAGAACACTGGAGTGGGTTGCCATTTCCTTCTGCAATGCATGAAAGTGAAAAGAGAAAGTGAAGTCGCTCAGTCATGTCCGACTCTTAGCGATCCCATGGACTGAAGCCTGCAGACTCCCCCGTCCGTGGGATTTTCCAGGCAAGAGTACTGGAGTAGGGTGCCATTGCCTTCTCCGATAACCCTGTATACGAGACAGCAAAAGAGACACTGATGTATAGAACAGTCTTTTGGACTCTGGGAGAGGGAGAGGGAGAGGGTGGGATGATTTGGGAGAATGGCATTGAAATATGTATAATATCATATTTGAAACGAGTCACCAGTCCAGGTTTGATGACTGATACCGGATGCCTGGGGCTGGTGCACTGGGACGACCCAGAGGGATGGTATGGGGAGGGAGGAGGGAGGAGGTTCAGAATGGGGAACACATGTATACCTGTGGTGGATTCATTTTGATGTATGGCAAAACCAATACAATATTGTAAAGTTAAGTAAAATAAAATTAAAAAACAAAACAAAGTCAATCAATGTAATTCACCATATTAACAGAATAATGGGGAAAACTCATATGATCCTCATAACAGATGCAGAAAATATATTTCAAAAATCAAAACATTCTCCTGGGGTGGGGGAATGGGTTGGGAGGTGGGAAGGAGGTTCAAGAGGGAGGGGACATGTGTAAACCTATGGATGATTCATGTTGATGTATGGCAGAAACCAACAAATATTGTAAAGCAATTATTCTCCAACTAAAAATATTTTTTTAATTTTTAATTTTTAACTTTACAATATTGTATTGGTTTTGCCATATATCAACATGAATCCATCACAGGTATACACGTGTTCCCCATCCTGAACCCTCCTCCCTCCTCCCTCCCCATACCATCCCTCTGGGTCGTCCCAGTGCACCAGCCCCAAGCATCCAATAAAAAATAATAATAAATAAATAAAATTTTAAATAAAAACATTCATAATAAAACACATCAATAAACTAAGAGAAAAGTATACTTCATAACATTATGAGTTACACCTACATAGCCACCTACAACTGACAATGCCTAATGGGGAAATATTGAATGCTTTCCTCCTGAAATCGAGCAGAAGACAAAGATGCCAATTTACATGATTTCTTGGAAACATTTTACTGGCATTTATGACCAGTAAAACAAAAAAATAGAAAAGAAATACAGACTGGAAAGGAAGAGGTAAAACTATCAAAACATGCAGGAAAAAAAATTTAAAAATTAAACATCCATTATATTTTTGAGTACATTAGTAATAGAAGAACATGGATTCAATCTAATAATGGGCATCAAAAATAGCAAAGAAGACTTCAGCTGACACTGCATTTAATTAAAAAAGGCTGAATTGTTTCTCCTAAGATCAAGGATAAGGGAAAGGCGCCTACTCTTTCCATTTCTCTTCAACATTGTACTGGAAGCTCTCACAAGTGCAATAAGGCAAGAAATAATTAAACTACAGTTGGAAGGGAAAAACTCAGAGTAAACTCTTCAGAGTAAATTATAATATACAGAGAAAAACCTAAGGAATCTACAAAAACACCAATAGTACATATAAATGTGTGTTTTAGTCACTTAGTCGTGTCCAACACTTTCTGACCTCATGGACTAAAGCCTGCCTGGCTCCTCTGTTTTTTGAATTCTTCAAGCAAGAATACTGGAGTGGGTTGCCATTTCCTTCTCTAGGGGACATATAAGTGAGGTTAGCAGCCATGAAATTAAAAGATGCTTACTCCTTGGAAGGAAAATTATGACCAACTTAGGTAGCATATTGAAAAGCAGAGACATTACTTTGCCAACAAAGCTTCGTCTAGTCAAGGCTATGGTTTTTCCTGTGATCATACATGAATGTGAGAGTTGGACTGTGAAGAAGGCTGAGCGCCGAAGAATTGATGCTTTTGAACTGTGGTGTTGGAGAAGACTCTTGAGAGTCCCTTGGACTGCAAGGAGATCCAACCAGTCCATTCTGAAGGAGATCAGCCCTGGGATTTCTTTGGAAGGCATGATGCTAAAGCTGAAACTCCAGTACTTTGGCCACCTCATGCGAAGAGTTGATTCATTGGAAAAGACTTTGATGCTGGGAGGGATTGGGGACAGGAGGAGAAGGGGACAACAGAGGATGAGATGGCTGGATGGCATCACTGACTCGATGGACATGAGTCTGAGTGAACTCCGGGAGTTGGTGATGGATAGAGAGGCCTGGTGTGCTGTGATTCATGGGGTCACAAAGAGTTGGACACGACTGAGCAACTGACCTGATCTGATCATATTTGTAAAATATAAGTCAATATATAAAATCTCAAGTGTATTTTACATAGTAACAGCAAACAATTCGAAATTGAAAGAAAATGTCATTCATAATAGTGAAAGGTTGTTGCTGAACCACAAAAAGATGCTGGGTTTCTTGGCCTCCGGAGGAGAATTCAATCTGGGGCCAGAGATGAGGCTTGATTGCTCAGAGCTTTTGTGTAATAAAGTTCTATTAAAGTATAAAGGTGGAGAAGGCAATGGCACCCCACTCCAGTACTCTTGCCTGGAAAATCCCACGGACGGAGGAGCCTGGTAGGCTGCAGTCCATGGGGTCGCTAAGAGTCGGATATGACTGAGTGACTTCACTTTCTCTTTTCACTTTCCTGCATTGGAGAAGGAAATGGCAACCCACTCCAGTATTCTTGCCTGGAGAATCCTAGGGACAGAGAAGCCTGGTGGGCTGCCGTCTATGGGGTCACACAGAGTCGGACACGACTGAAGTGACTTAGCATAGCATAGCATAGCATAGCATAGCAAAGTATAAAGGAGATAGAGAAAGCTTCTGACATAGGCATCTGAAGGGGGCAGAAAGAGTACCCCCTTGCTAGTGTTAGCAGTGGAGTAAAGTACTCTACAATGAATCAAAAGAATGTGTGGAGGTTGTAAAGACCTCACTAGACCTACTCCCATAATTACATTTTAAGATAAGGATTAGCCAGAAGGTTTCATCCAGAGACTGTCCTCAGGCAGGATACATTATTGTTATATAATCCTAAGGAATGTAGAGGGAAAAAAGTTTGTCCTTTCTTCCTCCTTAAGAATTCCAGACATCTCTTTCCTTGGGGACCCCTAGACTTCTTATCAATCCTCCTAGGAAATGTCTGTCTCAATAACACCAAACCAAAATATTTTGACAGGGAATTAATAAAATATGTGTAAGACCTGTAAAATGGAAAACTTGCAAAACATTAATTTCTGAGAAAATTAAGTCATAATTAAATGGAGACCTGTACTAGGCTTACATATTTAAAGACTCAATAATGATAAGATTTCAATTCTATTGATCTTTAGATTCAAGGCTATTCTGATTCACTTGCCGGTAGGAGGTATGTAGAAAGTGAGAAACTGATTCGAAAACATATACGGAGTAATGTCAGGAGGACGGTTTAAGAGGAGATTTCAGTCTCTAAGCCATCAATGAGAAAAACAACATATCTCTGACACAGCTCAGGAGTCCTTCTTAAAAGCTGAAGCAACTAGTGTTGCAGGAAGGGGACTCCTTCCAGGGTTCAAAAGGGGGTTCTTGTCTAACACTCAGAAACGAATTGTCCAAGGAGACACACATGCTGACAAGCAAGAGACTTTATTGGAAAGGGGTGGCAGGGTAGAAAGCAGTAGGGAAAGGGAGCCCAGGAGAACTGCTCTGCCATGTGGCTTGCAGTCTTGGATTTTATATTGACTGGATTAGTTTCCAGGTTGTCTTTGGCCAATCATTCTGTCAGTGTGTTTCCTGTAACAATACCCCAAATTTAAATGAGCAAAAGCTGTGGAGGAAACCAACAGCCAGCACAACCACTGCATGAGCCCAGTGCTCTCAGCACAGAAGGTCCCAGAGGATTTTACATCTCAGACTCCCAGTGTTGAGTCCCTCCACCCTCCCTAACAGGACCCGTGACAGCTAGTGTCTCCCTGGAACTCGGCACAGCCATCACGGATGCAACAAAACTAGTCCTGGTCCTGAAGCCATGCATGTACATGCCCCCAGCTCTGACCTCAGCAACTGAACTTGTGCCTGCAATCCACCCCATATCCTATCACAGGCCCTGTCCGTGCCACTGTGCATTTATCACTGTTCTGTGCATTTAACTATAGACTCACAGTTGAGCATGTGCACACTTTTGGGACTAGCAATCACCACTTCCTGCCTTAGTCCCTCACTGTGTACCCAGAGTCAATGCTGAGGACCACAACAGTTGTGTCTCTGTACACTAAAAATGAAAGCTCCTAAAAGGAAAATAAGAAAAGATAAAAAATATAGGAATAGAATGAATCACAGAGGGGAAATATTTCTACCCTGAAAACTACAAAATATTGATGAAAAACATTAAAGAAGACACAAAGAAGTAGAACAACATCCCATATTCATGAGTTGGAAGATTAATGTTTTAAAAATAACCATACCAATCAAAATGGTATAAACATTCAATGAAGTCCCTAATGCAAATCCCAAGGCATTTTTTTACAAAATTAGAAAAATTGTCATAAAAATCATATGCAACCACAAAGGATTCTGAATAGCTAAAACAACCTTGAGAAAGAAAAACAAACCTGGAGACACCACTCCTCCTCATTTCAAAACATATTTTAAAGTTGCAGTCATTAAAATAGTATGATACCGACATGTGGACTCATAGATCAGTGGAACATAATAGAGAGCCCAGAACACACACACACACATACACACATGCAGTCAATTGATATTTCACATGGTTTGTAGGAATACAAAATGGAGAAAGATGGTCTCTTCCATAAATGGTGTGGGAACCACCAGATACAGAGAAGGAAAAGAATGAAATTTGATTCTTATCTTACACCACACACACAAAACATTTCAAAATAGGTTATTATATGAAACATAATGCCTAAAAATTTAAAATTGCTAGAAGGAAATATAGGAGGAAAACAGAATGTCATGGGTTTTGGTAATAATTTCTTGGATATTAAATCCAAAGCACAGCAACAGAAAAGAAGACAAATGGGACAACGTAAACTAAAAGGCTTCCAAATAGCAAAGGAAATCATCAACAGAGTAAAAGGCCATCTATATAATGGCAGCATATTTTCAAACCACATATCTGGTAAAGAGTTAATATCCAAAACAAACAAGGTTTCCTACACAAGGCTTCTCAGGGGATGCTAGTGGTAAAGAACCTGCCTGCCAATGCAGGAAAGATAATGAGACGTGGGTTTGATAGCTGGATCAGGAAGATCCTCTGGAAGTGAGGGCATGGCAACCGACTCCACTATTCTTCTCTGGAGAATCCCATGAATAGGAGAGCCAGGCGTGTTGCACTCCATAGAGTCTCAAAGAGTCCAACACGACTGAAGCAACTTAGCTTGCACACACAGGTACCAACATCTCCATTTAAAAACACAAATATCTAAATTGAAAATAAGCATTGGACCTGAACTGACAATTCTCCCAAGATAAAAAAAAAAAAGCAGCCAACAGGCATATAAAAGGTGCTCAATATCAATAATTATCAGGGAAATACAAAGAAAAACCACACTGAGATATCACTGTCACTTTATGCTTATTATAAAGGCCATTTAAAGCAAAATTATTCTCCCAAGATAAAATAAAGCAACCAACAGGAATATAAAAGGTGCTCATTGATTAGTTCTAGTAATTTTCTAGTGGAATCTTTAGGGTTTTCTATGTAGAGGATCATGTCATCTGCAAACAATGAGAGTTTTACTTCTTCTTTTCCAATTTGGATTCCTTTTATTTCTTTTTCTGCTCTGATTGCTGTGGCCAAAACTTCCAAAACTATGTTGAATAGTAATGGTGAAAGTGGGCATCCTTGTCTTGTTCCTGACTTTAGAGGAAATGCTTTCAATTTTTCACCATTGAGGATAATGTTTGCTATGGGTTTGTCATATATAGCTTTTATTATGTTGAGGTATGTCCTTCTATTCCTGCTTCCTGGAGAGTTTTTATCATAAATGGATGTTGAATTTTGTCAAAGGCTTTCTCTGCCTCTATTAAGATAATCATATGGCTTTTATTTTTCAATTTGTTAATGTGGTGTATTACATTGATTGATTTGCGGATATTGAAGAATCCTTGCATCCCTGGGATAAAGCCCACTTGGTCATGGTGTATGATCTTTTTAATGTGTTGTTGTATTCTGATTGCTAGAATTTTGTTAAGGATTTTTGCATCTATGTTCATCAGTGATATTGGCCTGTAGTTTTCTTTTTTTGTGGCATCTTTGTCAGGTGTTGGTATTAGGGTGATGGTGGCCTCATAGAATGAGTTTGGAAGTTTATCTTCCTCTGCAATTTTCTGGAAGAGTTTGAGTAGGATAGGTGTTATCCCTTCTCTAAATTTTTGATAGAATTCAGCTGTGAAGCCATCTGGACCTGGGCTTTTGTTTGCTGGAAGATTTCTGATTACAGTTTCAATTTCCGTGTCAGAATGGAAGAAAATAATAGCAAATGAAGCAACAGACCAACAACTAATCTCAAAAATGTACAAGCAACACCTACAGCTCAATTCCAGAAAAATAAATGACCCAATCAAAAAATGGGCCAAAGAACTAAATAGACATTTCTCCAAAGAAGACATACAGATGGCTAACAAACACATGAAAAGATGCTCAACATCTTTTAAATTAAAAAATAAATTAAAGGAGTAATAGAGGACTTAAAATTTAATAAAATGAATGATAGTAAAAATATATCTAGGAGTTTCTCTGGTTTTGTTGTGGGCAGTGTTGGGTCAGTTCATTTTCGGATAGTTCCTTGGTCTGGCTTATATTTCTCAAGATCTATAGGCCCCTTTCTATGCAGTCAGTACTAACTATAGGGTTTTAATCTATTGCACCTGTCACTTCCAAGGCGACTCCCTCTGTTTTAGCTTCTTCTGCTTGCTGGTCTCTTCAGTGTCTAATTTCCACCCTTGTGTCAACAAGGTGGCAGTGTGGACACTTTTAGGCTCAGTTGTTCAGTCGTGCTGTGGGGAGGAGGGACACTGCAAACAAATAATAGTGACGTGTGCTTGCAGTGTCACAGCCACACTGGGCCTGCCCCCACTCACAGCGCATGTGACCTCCCTGACCACACTTCTCAGGCTCTAGGTTTCTCCCCCGGGAACTGTCTGAGGCTGGCTCTGGGCTGCATGCACCTCTCAGGTCTAAGCCACTCAAGTTCAGGCACTCAGGCAGTCCTCAGAGGTGCAGACTCAGTTGGGGCTGCGTATTGTGCCATTCCCAGGTCCGAGCAGCTCAGGTGATCAGGTGTTTGGAGAGTGCAGTTGCTGCAACTAATCGCCTCCCCTGTCCCTGCTGCTTGGTTTTCTGGGTGTACAATCAGCTCACCTTCTCAAGCAGATGTTGACCATCCAGAATCCCAAGAAGTCTTAGTTAGCAAAGAAGCCTGCTTGCAGTTTGGTAGATAATGCCTCTCTAGGGCTGTGATTGCCCCCTTCCGGCTCTGGCTACCTGTCACCAGAGGGGGATGGTCTGCAGCCAGCTAGCTCTGTTCAGTCCTTTGTTCTGTGAGTGGGCCTGATGGTGTCTTAGGTTAGGGCTTTTCGTATGCTAGCTATCCCACAGTCTGGTTTGCTAGCCCAAGTTAGTTCCCTCAGATTGCCCTCAGGGCATTCAGGCCCAGTCCGTACTCTAAGCAATGCAGCCCACGCCTCCCTGCCCAGCCCCTGCTTGTTAGTGGCGGGTGCAAGCGTCTGCACTGCTTCTCTGCTGAGGGAGTTACCGTTGGGCACATAATCTGTGGGTTTTAATTATTTATTTATTTTTCCTCCCAGTTATCTTGCCCTCTGTGGTTCCAAGGTTTGCCACAGACTCAGCAGTGAGAGTGTTTCCTGGTGTTTGGAAACCTCTCTTTTAAGATTCCCTTCTCAGGACGGAGCTCCGACCCTACCTCTTTTGTATCTCTTTTTATCTTTTATATTTTTTCCTACCCCCTTTCAAAGACAACGGGCTGCTTTTTCTGGGTGCCTGATGTCCTCTGCCAGCATTCAGAAGTTGTTTTGTGGAATTTACTCAGCGTTTAAATGTTCTTTTGATGAATTTGTGGGGGAGAAAGTGGTCTCCCAGTCCTATTCCTCTGCCATCTTAGGACCACCTCCCCATTCCCATCCATTTTACTTCACTGATTCCTCAAATATCAATGTTCACTATTCCTTCTCCTGGTTGATTACTTCCAATTCACTTGAATTCATGGACTGAACATTAATGTTCCTAAGCAGTATTATGCTTCACAGTATCAGACATTACTTTTGCCACCAGACACATCCACAACTGAGTGTCATTTCTGCTTTGGTTCAGTCTTTTCATTCTTTCTGGAGGAATTACTAATTGCCCTCTATGCTTTCCAGTGGCACATTGAACACCTTCTGACCTGGAAGGCTCCACATCTGGTGTCATATCTCTTTCTCTTTTCATATTGTTTATGGGATTCTTGTGGTAAGAACTGAAGTGATTTGCCATTTCCTCCACCAGTGGACCACGTTTTGTTGGAACTCTTCACTATGACCCATCCATCTTGGGTGGCCGTGCATCGCATAGCTCATTGCTACATACGAGCCTGTTCACCACAACAGGACTGTGAACCTTGAAGGCAGTCATGTACAATAAATGTACTTAATTTTAGTATACATTTTGAACCATTTTGAGAAATTTTGATACTGATAAATACATATGATCAGGATATTCAATATTTCCATAATTTTACCCATGTAAATGGAATCATGAAGATACCATCTTTTATATCTAATCCTGTTGTTCAGTTATGTTGTTGTGTGCAGCAATAGGTTAGGTTTTACCAAGTAGTAGTTCTTCATATTGGTATACCAAAGTTTCCTAATCCAACTACTAGTAGGTAGACATTTCTATTCTTTTTTCAGAATTATATACTTATTTTCATTTTAATGGAAAATCATATGAAATCTATATTCTTTTTTTTTTTTAACTTTTGACTCCATTTAAATTTCTAGAAACTATTTATTTATTTATATGAATCAGACACTCACAGCAATGGAAGCCCCTTCAAGATCTCCACTGTTAGAAGGACAGAAACAGTTTCTCAGGTGAGGTGAGGAAGTTGGTGGCTTTCAATAACACCTCCAAAAATGGCCTTGTTATTGAATTATATATTGACCAGATAGCATGTACTTTGTCTTCTGTCCCCGGGCTTGCTCAGCTCTATTCTTATAACTAAACAAACGAAACAGCGTAGTCCATCAGACAGAGTTCAATTACTTTCAATATCAGTCTTATGTGCTGGGCTCATGTATTCTCCTTAGCTAAGTGAACTCAAATATAGGAAATGACACCTTAAGAAAACTCAGTCACAGTAGTATGCCTGGCAGAAAATGACAGACACCACCCCAAAGGAACATAAAAAATGAAGCTTCTTTATATTCCCATAAATGGGACAATCCCAGTTTAGACATGTTGTGTCCATGTCCCAACAGCCCAATGCCTCCCTCAAAAAATCTACAGTTTTAATGACTTTGTATGTCTTGATAACTGTAAGCACAATATTGTACATCAGTTTTCTAGAAGTCTTGGATTTTACACATTGCATAAGTGTCAACAGAAATTCCTATTTCAGTTTCAAGATGGCAGAGTAGAAGATCATGTGCTCATCTTTTCCTTTTCCACAGGCAGGCAATCCACAAGCTGAAGAACAATTATACAAAAGAAGTTCTCACACTGTTGTGAAGGTTCTAGACTTCCCAACCTGTGGATCTGGCAAATGGTCTGGGAATGCCCATTGAATCTGACATTGAAGGTCAGCAGGATTTGATAACAGAATTTCCAGAGGACTGAGGAAACAGAAACTCTTGGAGGGCACAAACACAACTTTGTGCACAGCAGGACCCAGGAGGAAGGTGCAGTGACCCCATAAGAGACTGAGCCACGCTTGCCTGTGAATATTTGGGAGTCTCTGATGAAGGCGTGGCTTGACAGTGGTGTGCCACAGAGTCACAGAGTTGGGGCATTGGTGGGACCATTCCTAGGAGGTGTGACTTGTTGGAATAAGTCTTCTTGGAGGAGGTTGCCATTAGGCCTAACAGAGCCCTTCCATAGAGATTTCAGGACCCCAGGACTGGGCTGCCTCAGGCCAAACTACAGGGAGGGAGCACAGCCACACCCATCAGCAGATAATTGGACTTCAGATTTACTGAGCATGGGCCTGCCCACCAGAGTAAGACCTAGTTTTCTCCACAACCAGTCCCCAAATAAGGAAACTTCACAAGCCTCTTCTCCACATCCATCAGAGGGCAGAGAGAATGTAAACCACAATCACAGAAAACTAACCAAAACGTTCACATGGACCACAGCCTGTCTAACTCAATGAAACTATGAGCCATGCCATGTAGGGCCACCCAAGATGGACGGGTCATGGTTGAGAGCTCTGACAAAACATGGTACACTGGAGAAGAGAATGGCAAACCACTTCAGCATTCTTTCCTTGAGAACCCCATGAACCATATGAAAAGGCCAAAAGGTATGACACTGAGAAATGAAACCCACCCCCCAAATAGTGAGGAATATCTGTAAATATACAGCTAATTTCCTCCTCTCTGGTGGTTCTAGTGGTAAAGAATCTGCCTGCCAATGCAAGAGATGCAAGACATGTGAGTTCAACCCTTGACTCAAGAAGATTCCCTGGAGAAGGAAATGGCAACTCACTCCAGTATTCTTGCCTGGAAAATCCCATGGACACAGAAGCCTGGCAGGCTACAGTCCATGCGGTCACAAAGGGTTGAACACAACTGCGCACATATGCCAGAGTTGATTCACTTTGTTGTAAGGCAGAAACTAACACAACATTGGAACGCAACTATGCTCCAGTAAAGAGAACAAGGACCCCCTCTCCTGCACTGCTAAGGAGTTCCCTTGATGCCCAGGAGCTGGGCTAATATCTCACCCAGGCAACCCCACGTGACTTTGCTGGTACAGCCCAATCTAGGAATTGCCAGAGGATCACCCTTTACTTTCCAAGGAGCTCTGAGGGATATTTGCTTTGGCCCGTGTTCCTTAGGTCCTTTCAGCCAGAGCCATCCTTGAGACAAGTAGGGCAGAAAGCAACACAAGCAGCAGCGCTGGCCGCCTAGTGTACTGAGGCCAGCATCCCCGCTGACCTACTCCACGCCTACAGCTGTGGGCTCACACACTGCAGCTTCTGCTCCCTGGGAGTCCTCCTGCCAGTCAGCTCTAGGCAGGCAACAGGACTCCTAACAGTCATTTCAGTATCTATTTACAGAGGGTCTTTTCACTATGTCCCATATTACCTCTTAAGCACTTTTCCATATTTTATTACATTTTTGGTCTCTCTGTTTTATTCTGGACATTTTTGGAGCTAAATTACAATTTACTACTTTTCTCAACAGCTGTACCTAATCTACCCTTAAATGCATTATTGGAAAAGTTCAGTCCAAGAAAATCCACTATGAAAGTTTAATATTCTCTCTATATTAGAGGTAGAGATACAGATATAGAGAGATATAGGTTTATATCCTCACATTGACAAGTTTCTGTGCTCTCCCTTTCTTAGTAAAGTTTTAGATTTCCATGTTGTATCATGTCTGTAGGCCTTCCTGTAATATTTCCTACAGGTCAGGTATGCTGGGGATGAATCCTTTAAGTCTAAACAAAATGAAAAAGGGTATTTTCCCCCTTTATTTTGAAAGGTAGGTGGAGAATTAGAGATTTACAGTATTATTTCTTCTAATACTTTCAATACTTAAGAAAATTGCATTGTTTCCAAAGAGAAGTATAATATTAAGGGATTTGATTTAGGTCATACCTGAATTGCCTAGTGGTTTTCCCTGTTTTCTTCCATTTAACTCTAAAGTTTCCAATAAGGAGCTCATGATCAGAGCCATGGTCAGATCCAGGTCTTATTTTTACTCACTGTATAGAGATTCTCCTTCTTCAGCTGAAGAGAATATAATCAATCTGATTTCAGTACTGACCATCTGGTGATGTCCATGTATAGAATCATCACTTGTGTTGTTGGAAAATGGTGTTTGCTATGACCAGTGTGTTCTCTTGGCAAAAGTCTGTTAGTGTTTGATCTGCTTAGTTTTGGATTCCAAGGCCCAACTTACCTGCTACTCCAGGTATCTCTTGACTTCCTACTTTGTATTCCAATCCTCTGTGATGAAAAGGACTTATTCTTTGGTGTTAGTCCTAGGAGGTCTTATAGTCCTTCAAAGAACCATTCAGCTTCTTTGGTAGCAGTGCTTGGAGCATAGACTTAGTTTACTGTGATGTAGAATGGTTTGCATTGAAAATGAACTGAGATAATTCTGTTGTTTTTGAGATTGCACCCAAGTACTGCATTTTGGATTCTTTTGTTGATGATGAGGGCTATTAAATTTCTTCTAAGGGATTCTTATCCACAATAGTAGATATAATGGTCCTCTGAATTAAATTCACCCACTCCTGTCCATTTAGTTCACTGATTCTTCAAATGTCAATGTTCACTCTTATCATCTCCTGTTTGACCACACTCAGTTTGCCTTCACTCATGGATGTAACATTCCAGGTTCCTATGCAATATTGTTCTTTATAGTGTCAGACTTTATTTTCACCATCAGACACATCCATTACTGTGTGCCATTTCCACAATGATTCAGCCTTTTCACTCTTTCTAGATCTATTAGTAATTGCATCCACTGTTCTCCAGTAACACATTGGACACCAAGTTTTGCAATTCCATGGACTGCAAAGCCTGCCAGGCTCCTCTGTCCATGGAGATTCTCCAGGCAGGAATATTGGTATGGGTATCTGTTCCCATCTCCAGGGGATCTTCCCAACCCAGAGATCAAACCCCAGTGTCCCTGATAATATAGTGTAAATGACATAGGTTCAAGGGATTAGATTTGATGGACAGAGTGCCTGAAGAATGATGGACAGAGGTATGTAACATTATATAGGAGGGAGTGACCAAAACCATCCTTAAGAAAAAGAAATGTAACAAGGCAAAGTGGTTGTCTGAAGAGGCCTTACAAATAGGTGAGAAAAGAAAAGAACTGAAAGGTTAAAGGAGAAAGGGAAAGATATACCCATCTGAATGCAAAATTCCAAAGAATAGCAAGGAGAGATAAGAAATTCTTTTAAGTCAACATTGCAAAGAAATGGAGAAGAATAAAATGGGAAAGACCACTTCAAGAAAATTAGAGCCACCAAGGGAAGATTTCATGCAAAGATGGGCACACACACACACACACACACACACACACACAAAGAAAGAGTAAGGACCTAACAGAAGGAGAAAAGATTAAGAAGAGGTAGTAATAATACACAGAGAAAACTGTACCAAAAAAAAAAGGTCTTATGAACCCATTTAACCATGATGGTGTTACCACTCACCAAAAGCAGATATCATATAGTGTGATGTCAAGTGGGCCTTAGGAAACATTACTAAAAACAAAGCTAGTGGAGGTGATGGATAGAAAATGATGCCATTAAAATGCTGTACTCAACAAGCCAGAAAATTTAGAAAACTCAGCAGTGGCCACAGCACTGGAAAAGCTCAGTTTTCATTCCAATCCTAAAGAAGGGTAATGCCAAAGAATGTTCAAACTACTGTACAATTGCACTCATTTCACGTGCTAGCAAGGCAATGCTCAAAATTCTTCAAGCTAGGCCTCAATAGTATGTGAACTGAAAACTTCCAGATGGACAAGCTGGGTTCAGAAAAGAGTGCATCCAGAGTTCAAATTGCTAACATCCATTGGATCATAGAAAAAGCAAGGGAATTCAAAAAAAACATCTACTTCCTTATTGACTCCATTAAAGATTTCACTGTGTGGATTACAACAAACTATGGAAAATGCTTCAAAAGATGGAAATATCAGACCAGCTTACTTGGCTCCTGAGAAACTTGCAGGTCAAGAAGCAACAGTTAGAACTGGACATTGAACAACGGATAGGAATAAAGTTGGGAAAGGGGTACATCAAGGCTGTATATTGTCAGCACGCTTGTTTCACTCAGATGCAGAGTCCAGTCAGGTTAGTTCAGTCACTCAGTCGTGTCCGACTCTTTGCGGCCCCCATGGACTGGAGCAGGCCAGGCCTCCCTGTCCATCACCAACTCCTGGAGTTCACCCAAACCCATGTCCATTGAGTCGGTGATTCCATCCAACCATCTCATCTTCTGTCTTCCCCTTTTCCTCCTTCCCTCAATCTTTCCCAGCATCAGGGTCTTTTCAAATGAGTCAGCTCTTCACATCAGGTGGCCAAAGTATTGGAGTTTCAGCTTCAGCATCAGTCCTTCCAATGAACATTCAGGACTGATTTCCTTTAGGATGGACTGGTTGGATCCCCTTGCAGTCCAAAAGACTCTCAAGAGTCTTCTCCAACACCATAGTTCAAAAGCATCAATTCTTCAGTGCTCAGCTTTTTATAGTCCAACTCTCACATCCATACATGACTACTGGAAAAACCATAATCTTAACTAGATGGACTTTGGTTGGCAAAGGAATGTCTCTGCTTTTTACTATGCTGTCTAGGTTGGTCATAACTTTTCTTCCAAGGAGTAAGCATCTTTTAATTTCATGGCTACAGTCACCATCTGCAGTGATTCTGGAGACCAAGAAAATAAAGTCTGCCATTGTGTCCACTGTTTCTCCATCTATTTGCCATGAAGTGATGGGACCGGATGCCATGATCTTTGTTTTCTGAATATTTGGCTTTAGGCCTACTTTTTCACTCTCCTCTTTCACTTTCATCAAGAGGCTCTTTATTTCTTCTTCACTTTCTTTCATAAGGGTAGTGTCATCTGCATATTTCAGGTTATTGATATTTCTCCTGGAAATCTTGATCCCAGCTTGTCCTTCATCCAGCCCAGCATTTCTTATGGTGTACTCTGCATGTAAGTTAAAAGACAGGGTAATAATATATAGCCTTGATGTACCACTTTTCCTATTTGGAGCTGGTGTGTCGTTCCATGTTCAGTCCTAACTGTTGCTTCCTGACCTGCATACAGATTTCTCAAGAGGCAGGTCAAGTGGTCTGGTATTCCCATCTCCTTAAGAATTTTCCAGAGTTTATTGTGATCCACACAGTCAGGCTTTGGCATAGTCAATAAAGCAGAAAGAGATGTTTTTCTTGAATGCTCTTGCTTTTTTGATGATCCAGTGGATGTTGCCAATTTGATCTCTGGGTCCTCATATGCAGAGTATGTCATGTGAAATGTCAGGTTAGATAAATCAAAAGGAGGAATCAAGATTGCTGGGAGAAGTTCAATTACCTCAGGTAATTGACATTTATGATATGAGGTAAATAGATGGCAAATCATGGCAAATAGATGAGGAAAAAAATGGAAGGAGTGACAGACTTTACTTTCTAGGGCCTCTAAATCACCACAGATGGTGACTCCAGCCATGAAATCAAATGATGCCAGCTCCATGGAAGAAAAGCCATGACAAACCTAGACAGTATATTATAAAGTAGAGACATCACTGGTGACAAAGGTCCATATAGTCAAAGCTATGGTTTTTCCAGTACTCACTTATGGATGTGTGAGTTGGACCATCAGATCAGATCAGATCAGTTGCTCAGTCGTGTCCGACTCTTTGCGACCCCATGAACCGCAGCACGCCAGGCCTCCCTGTCCATCACCAGCTCCCGGAGGTCACTCAGACTCACACCCATCGAGTCAGTGATGCCATCCAGCCATCTCATCCTCTGTCGTCTCCTTCTCCTCCTGCCCCCAATCCCTCCCAGCATCAGAGTCTTCTCCAATGAGTCAACTCTTCGCATGAGGTGGCCAAAATACTGGAGTTGCAGCTTGAGCATCATTCCCTCCAAAGAAATCCCAGGGCTGATCTCCTTCAGAATGGACCGGTTGGATCTTCTTGCAGTCCAAGGGACTCTCAAGAGTCTTCTCCAACACCACAGTTCAAAAGCATCAATTCTTCGGCGCTCAGCCTTCTTCACAGTCCAGCTCTCACATCCATACATGACCACAGGAAAGACCATAGCCTTGACTAGGCCAACCTTTGGTGGCAAAGTGATGTCTCTGCTTTTGAATATGCTATCTAGGTTGGTCATAACCTTCCTTCCAAGGAGTAAGCGTCTTTTAATTTCATGTCTGCAGTCACCATCTGCAGTGATTTTGGAGCCCAGAAAAATAAAGTCTGACACTGTTTCCACTGTTTCTCCATCTATTTCCCATGTAGTGATGGGACCAGATGCCATGATCTTCGTTTTCTGAATGTTGAGCTTTAAGCCAACCTTTTCACTCTCCACTTTCACTTTCATCAAGAGGCTTTTTAGCCCCTCTTCACTTTCTGCCATAAGGGTGGTATCATCTGCACATCTGAGGTTATTGATATTTCTCCCAGCAATCTTGATTCCAGCTTGTGTTTCCTCCAGTCCAGCATTTCTCATGATGTACTCTGCATAGAAGTTAAATAAACATGGTGACAATATACAGCCTTGACGTACTCCTTTTCCTATTTGGAACCAGTCTGTTGTCCCATGACCAGTTCTAACTGTTGCTTCCTGACCTGCATTAGATTTCTCAAGAGGCAGATCAGGTGGTCTGGTATTCCCATCTCTTTCAGAATTTTCCATAGTTTATTGTGATCTACACAGTCAAAGGCTTTGGCATAGTCAATAAAGCAGAAATAGATGTTTTTCTGGAACTCTTTTGCTTTTTCCATGATCCAGCGGATGTTGGCAATTTGATCTCTGGTTCCTCTGCCTTTTCTAAAACCAGCTTGAACATCAGGAAGTTCACGGTTTACATATTGCTGAAGCCTGGCTTGGAGAATTTTGAGCATTACTTTACTAGCGTGTGAGATGAGTGCAATTGTGCGGTAGTTTGAGCATTCTTTGGCATTGCCTTTCTTTGGGATTGGGATGAAAACTGACCTTTTCCAATCTTGTGGCCACTGCTGAGTTTTCCAAATTTGCTGGCATATTGAGTGCAGCACTTTCACAGCATCATCTTTCAGGACTTGGAATAGCTCCACTGGAATTCCATCACCTCCACTAGCTTTGTTTGTAGTGATGCTTTCTAAGGCCCATTTGACTTCACATTCCCAGATGTCTGGCTCTAGGTCAGTGATCACATCATCATATCACCAAACAATCCCACTACTGGGCATATACACTAAGGAAATTATAATTGAAAAAGACACATGTACTCCAATGTTCATTGCAGCACTATTCACAATAACTAGGACATAGAAGCAACTTAGATGTCCATCAGCAGATCAATGGATAAAGAAATCGTGGTACCCATATACAATGGAATACTACAAACCCATAGAAAGGAATGCATTTGAGTTTGTTTTAATGAGATGGGTGAAACTAGAGCCTATTATACAGAGGGAAATAAGTCAGAAAGTCAAAAACAAATGTGTATTAATGCATATATATGAAATCTAGAAAAATGATACTGATGAACCTATATGCTGGGCAGGAACAGAGATGTGGACATACACAACAGGCTTATGGACACAGTGGGGGAAGGAGAGGGTGGGATGAATTGAGAAAGCAGCATGGAAATGCATACATTATCATGTGTAAAAGAAATAGCTAATGGGAAGTTGTTGCATAGAGTAGGTAACTCAGCCTGGTGCTCATGAAACCTACAGGATGGGATGGGTTGGCAGGTAGGACAGAGGTGGAAGAGGGAGGGGACATGTGGATACCTCTAACTGGTTCATGTTGATGTAGGGTAGAAACTGACACAACACTGGAAAGCATTTATTCTTCAATTAAAAATAAATTTTAAATAAATAGATAACCAACAAAGATAACTGTAGAGCCCAGGGAACTCTGCCCATTGTTTTGTGTTAGTCTAGATGAGAGGCAACTATGGGAAAGAATGGATAATGTGCACACATATAGAAGAGTCTGTTCATTGTCTACCTGGAACTATCATAACATTCTTAACTGGATATAATCTGATACAAAAAAAAAAAAAAAGTTTAAATAAAAAGAAGAAGGAGAGGCTGAAGAAAATATTCCTGTGTAGAACAAGGTATTATCAAAGCCAGGTGTCAAGTCTAGGTAAAGAGAAAACTAGAAACTTCTGGGGCAGAGCATACAAGAGATTTCAGGGCTCTATAACTGATTTGGGAAATTGGCCCAACAGAGGTCACTGACAAGATCAAGGCACAGTGATAACAGCAGGGCAGGAGCCACCAGAGAGCCTGGCAAGGGGCTCAGGGCTCATGCTCTGGCCTGCCTGGCACTTACTCCCTGTGAGACCATTCCTAAGCATGACCTTCCCAAAACCCACGAGTCCACACTAATCTTTCTTCAAGGTCACATGTTCTGACAGGCTCCCACCGGCCACCATTCAGGAGGCATGATAGGGAGCATTTTTATCCTTTTTGGTCAACCTGGGGATTTTCAGTTGTTAAGCTTCCTGAGTCAGCTGCCCCTCCCACAGAACCCTCAGAAGGTAGGAGGCTGAGCCAGTGCAGTCTGTGGACTCAAGGACCAGCATCTTGCCAACACACACAGCTCCTTCTGTGCAGCCCCGGGCACCTTCACACTGTGGCCTGGCATATCTCCTGAAAAAAGGAAGCGTGTGACACAGTCCCCTGTGGTGAGGACAAGCACAGGCATAAAAGGGCTCCAGGTGAGTAGGGAGCACCTGCCAGCGGCACCATGACACGGACTGGAGCTCTCCTGCTGCTCTGCGCTGCCTTGCTCTTCATCGTGGGTGGAAGTGAGTGGCTGCAACCTGGGCTCCCCAAGAGTTCTGACACCTCCTCACAGCACAACTGAGCCTCTCAGGAGCAGGAAGGGAATAGGGTGTTCTGATGAGTGTCTTACAGGGAGTGTCCCCTTATCTTTCTGTTTCAGAGTGTGATGACTTCTGCCCAGCCTTGAGGGACACTGTTGACCTGTTCATATCAGGAAGCCATGAGGCTTATATTGAACAAGTTGAAAAGTATAACCAAAACTCTGATGTACTGGAAACAGCTGATACCCTGAAGAGCTGTGTTGATGAGAAATTGACAGCGGAGGATAAGCAGGATGCTCTCATTGCTCTGGTGGGTCCAGGCTGTGTGTGAATGTGCCTGTGGGGCATGTGTGGAAGGTGGGCAGGGATGTCAGGGCCCTATTCAGGGCACTTGGAGGTGGGGAGATCATATCCTCCCACCTTGGCCCTTCCCTGGAAACCTGGGAGGATAAAGATCCTCATGAATTATGAGGTCAAGAGAATGTGGCCAACACACACAGGGTGGGGAAGGATCATGGAGGGAGATTCAGTCCAGCCCTGGAGCTCTTGAGCTGGCCCTGACTGCCCTGACTGCTCAGCTCTGCCTGGTCACAGGCCTGGGATCCTCCAGGCCCTGCTGATTCTATGGTGCCACCTGCCTTTGGAGTTAGGCCCTCAGTGCTGGCCTCCCTGACTCCAGCCTCTCCAGCACAGGAACCTGACTCTGCTGCAATTCATTCCTACTGAGACCTTCTCTTCTACACACATCCGTTTTTACTCCAGTGCCTCAAGGACCTACTTCGTTTCTCCAAACACCCACATATGTCCTTGGTCCCTGGATGCCAAAAGGCCATTAAGCCACACATACCCTAAAAGGAGTCTGTTCCAAAAGCTGCCCTCCTGCCCTCCCCAGGCCTGGGATACCCAGAGTCGAGGGTCAGGGTGAATCCTTACTCTGCTGCCATAGAGGTGGTAGGACAAGCAACTGTTTCACCTCTAAGTGTCCAAGGGCCAGAAGGAGGAAGCAGACAGGGATCAAGTCACCCCTGAAGACTTCAAAGAGTCACTCCTGGGCCCTGCCAGGTGGTCCTCAGCAATATCCCCTATTCTATCCCAGGAGACTGCCCTCACCCCTCCAGGGAAACCACACAATCTCTGTTCCATTGGGGGAAGACTCTTTGAAACATATCCACCTTTACCCACTCATATTCAGAGGTCTTCCTCCACAGAACCCTCCCCTGTGTTCAGTGCAGCTTCTTGTCTCTTGGAACTCTATGGCTTCACCAGGTTTCTGCATCTTCTCGTACAGAATAAAATATACTCAAGTTCTCTCTGCTGAGGAACTGTCCCTGCCAGGCACCCAAGGAAACCACTTGCCTGATCCCTAAGTCATGTCAGCAACCTGCCACATCCAGGTGTCTGATTATAGAGGATTCCAGCAATAAAAAGCCTTGCAATTCACAGGAGAGTGCTTATTCATTGACTTCAGAGAGGGGCAGGAGGGGAATGCAACCACAGTGGAGACCATCAGGGTGCCTTCCCACTGCAGCTGGATTTCAGTGCTGTCAGATGCTCCTCCACACATTCAACAGGTGGAGCCTGGGTAATGATCATTACATCTGCTAGAGGGTCTGATCACTTCTGTCATATCTGCTAGAGTGTGTGTTTACTTCTGTCACCAAGACCCACAGGTCATGAGCATATTCCATCAGATTTCACCCTTGCAGCAACCTGAAGCATAGGAGTAATCATCCTGGTCTTACAAGGGAGAATCTGAGTCTCAGAGAGGGTAAAGCTCCTGCTGAAGAGACACAGCCTTCCCCACCCCTCCATGCTGGGGAGATGAGCTCAGCTAAATCACCCTATGACTGTGCACATATTACAGTCCTTCTTTGGGCCCCTGATTTATATTTAAAAAATGGAACTCCCTCCAGTCTCCAAGTCTGGGGTAAGCCCAAACTAAAGTAATGACTGCCAAATGGCCCTGGTCCTAAGTGCCTGACAGGAGAGGAAGAACAAAGGGTCAAGGTCCACGTGCTGAACTCTGTCACTCCTTGGGCCTCAGTTTATCCTAATGCCAACCCCCCAGTTGTGGACTCAGCTGCTTCCACATAAACACACTGTGAGTTGAGTCTCATGTTCAGAGCGGACATCCAGGGGCCTGGGGTTTCTTGCTCCTCCTGTGTCTGTGCTGCCTGCCCAGTAACAGGACCCTGTGCTCATGCTGTCTCACTCTTTTTCCTGATGCCACCCCATCTCTAAGAGCTTCTTCCCACCCAACAGCTCCCCTAAAGGTCAGAGTCTGCTGGGCTTACCCCACAGGGCTGGGTTTAGGATGGGGAATCTCTAAGGTCCTCATGATGAGAAGGCTTAGGACAGGTCTCCAAGGTGATCCAGAGCTGCTGCTTCTCCCTGTGGAGGGAGCCTGGGGGACATGGGGGAGGTCTCCTTGCCCAGAGTAGTACCAGGTTCTTGTCTATGCCCACCACTACATCCCCACCAGGGTCTGTCTGGGGACACTTCTAAGATGGAGACCTGCCTCTGTGGGAGTTAAGGTGTGTTGAGCCTGTATGAAGAGGTCCTGGTGCAGGGACCCTTCTCCTCATCTGACCCAGGATGTGTATTCCATCCTACCTCTACCCAACTGATGTGAAAGCTCCAAGCCTTCAGGAAGGAGTAATGCCACCCTGAGAAGTAAAGTGCCTCTTACAATGTTTTGGATAGAAACTCACCCTGCTCTCCAGTGAATGTACAAATGTGATGAGACCTGTCCAAAGATTTGGTGGAGATGAGTGAGGGGCAGTCGGTCCTCCTGGGACAGACACAATCTGTATCCTGGTTCTTGCTCAGCTGCACAGTACTCCTGGGTCTGCTGGGAAGACATTTCCATATTTCCCACTGCCCCCATCCCCTCTCCCTTCCTTCCTCTAATCTCCAGCACCCTTATCTAACCTGGGGTTAGTAGAAAAGGCAGCATCTGATTTCTCCCAAATCCTTTTCTGTCTGACATCCAAACCTCAGATAGCTGCAAATATAACTAAAAAACCTGTGGCTTTGGATCTCTGATTCTCACATGACTTCCCTTTGAGATCATAGGAGCCCTGTTTCATTTTCACCAAGGCCAACCTGAGTTTACCTGCAGCTGTGGGATAATCCCCCACTGCAGACACTCCCCTCCTCAAACTCTTGCATCTCCCCTACCTGCTTGGTGGATTTCTCCAGCAACTGGGAGCTTGCTGAACTACTGGTGTTTGTGTGTTCAGTTGCTTCAGTTGTGTCTGATTCTTTGCAGCCCTTTGGACTGGAGCCCACTGTGTTCTGCTGTCCATGGGACCCTTCTGGCAAGAATACTAGAGTGGATTTCCCTGTCCTCCCTTAAACCAATGGGAGACCCACTGGGAGGTTCCTCAAAGGCACCTGACATCACCTTCCTCATTACCTCCCTGCTCTCAAGTCCCTGTGTCTGGGTCACCTTTGTTGGGAACACAAATCTCATGGTGTCCTATTTCCATCTCCCTAATCAGGAAAGCCAGGAATTCAAGTGAAAGATACCCAGTAAAGACAGAAGGTAGAAGGGAGACGGATACCACAGTTGAAGCTTTAGAGGCATTACAGAGTACAGGAGCATCCCTACACAGAGAAGAGAAACCTGTTTGGTGGAGGGAGATGCTCTCTGACCATGTATTTCTGTGGACCTTGCAATGAGATATTCTCAGTCAGCTGAGACAAGGTGTTTTGAGGGTGCATCCCAACCCTAGACCATAGGAATAGATGGGGGAATTCAGGCTGAAGCACACACTGCTCCATGGATCAAGACCTGGGAACCAGAAAGTCATAGAGAGATAAGAGCAAGATCTGGGTGGCAGGATAGAGGCTGCAAAACTGAGACAAGCCTCCAACAAGGAAAAGGCCAGAACCAGGCCATAGTTGAGTCCAGGGCTTGCCTTCATGGTTGCAATATGAAGACCTGAAGAGATACATCCACTGCTTCAGTGTTACCATCATACCTTGAAATTTCCTTAAAAATACTTTTAAAATATATTCTACTGTATTGAATATAGGTCCAACGGTATAACATATTTACAGTCATCTTTATGCTGGCATGCTCATGGATTCAGAACACAGGACATCCAGCTGGGGCTTCAAACCCAGGCTTCTGAAGGGGTTCACATGGAAGGATCAGATGTTCTTTCATGTGCCCCAAGCAGGTACCTGAGAAAGCCACAGAGCTCAGCCTATCCTAAGGAGACAGATAAGATGGATGACAGAAACACATCTTCCACTCAGAAGGTCATCATAGAAAACACACACATGGATTCATCATGTCTGTTTCCAGATTACTGAGGTAACAGCAAACTCACTACTTAATAGACAAATAGGCCCCACTTGTAAAGCCTGCAGAGCTGCACAGAGGCCTGTGTATCTGGGCATTTGGGGCACAGAAACTAGCATGGTCAACACAACACAGCCAGGTGAAGAGGCCCTGGAGATGAGAGCAGGACAAGCCCAGCTTCACATCATCTACCACAGAGGCAGCTCTGATTGCTCACACAGGGCTGGCCCAGTCTCAGGAGCATCTTCCATGCTCAATTCGTGAGAGTTTAGCCCATTCTAGATTCCTTCAGGACAGGCATGGAAGGAATAATAATAAGTCACAGAAATACCTAAACGATTTTGGTTAGTTGTCTGAGAGAAAAAAATAGAGCAAAGTCCAAGATAACTAGTAAAGCTCCAAATGAAAAGAGACCCTGATGAGAGTTTCCTGGTGATCCAGTGGTTAAGAATCTGTCTTCCAATGCAGAGGATGCTGGTGTGACCCCTGATCAAGGAACTTAGATGCCACTTTCCATGGGATGACAGACCTTTGTGCCACAGCTATAGAAAACCCTGCAGGCTACAAGTATCTTTCCTACATCTGCCACAAGAAGACCCCACATCCACTGCATTGGAAGACAGCCTCTTAACCACTGGATCAGCATTGTAAAGCAATTATCCTCCAATTTAAAAATTAAGTTTAATTTTAAAATAGTTTTTAAAACTTCAAAAAGAAGTAGAGAGAAAGACCCTGAGAAGAGGCCAGGAAGAATAAGTTAACACAGGATTCAGGTTGATGATCCAAGTTCAGGGGGACTTCACACAGTGGGGCAATATGATATACAGCTATGTGGTTGCAATACAGGCTTACAAAACATTCTACTCCTGAAACATCTGATTGCTTTGGAGTGGAAAATAAAAAGTGAAAAATAAATCACTCATTCTTCTCTCTTCAATATTCCATGAAAAATATAGTACTGAAATTTTAAACTATGACCCCATAAGGACAAAAAGAACAAATGAGGTTATCAGCTAATGATGAAATAGAACAGATATTCAGAAAAGAGAAAGCACAGAAAGATGGGGTGACTATGGGCAGAAAAAGCCATATCTAACAAATAAGCAGAGCCAGTTTTTCCTACTTAATTCCAAGGAGCTCTGGGCTACATAGACATGAGCGCTGCAGTGGGTAAGTGTAAATATGGCTGCAGAATTGAAAAGAGGTAACTGATCAGATCAGATCAGATCAGTCGCTCAGTCGTGTCCAACTGTTTGCGACCCCATGAATCGCAGCACGCCAGGCCTCCCTGTCCATCACCAACTTCCAGAGGTCACTCAGACTCACATCCATCAAGTCAGTGATGCCATCCAGCCATCTCATCCTCTGTCGTCCCCTTCTCCTCCTGCCCCCAATCCCTCCCAGCATCAGAGTCTTCTCCAATGAGTCAACTCTTCGCATGAGGTGGCCAAAATACTGGAGTTGCAGCTTTAGCATTTCCAAAGAAATCCCAGGGCTGATCTCCTTCAGAATGGACTGGTTGGATCTCCTTGTAGTCCAAGGGACTCTCAAGAGTCTTCTCCAACACCACAGTTCAAAAGCATCAATTCTTCGGCACTCAGCCTTCTTCACAGTCCAGCTCTCACATCCATACATGACCACAGGAAAGACCATAGCCTTGACTAGGCGAACCTTTGTTGGCAAAGTGAAGTCTCTGCTTTTGAATATGCTATCTAGGTTGGTCATAACTTTCCTTCCAAGGAGTAAGCGTCTTTTAATTTCATGTCTGCAGTCACCATCTGCAGTGATTTTGGAGCCCAGAAAAATAAAGTCTGACACTGTTTCCACTGTTTCTCCATCTATTTCCCATGTAGTGATGGGACCAGATGCCATGATCTTCGTTTTCTGAATGTTGAGCTTTAAGCCAACCTTTTCACTCTCCACTTTCACTTTCATCAAGAGGCTTTTGAGTTCCTCTTCACTTTCTGCCATAAGGGTGGTGTCATCTGCATATCTGAGGTTATTGATATTTCTCCCGGCAATCTTGATTCCAGCTTGTGTTTCTTCCAGTCCAGCATTTCTCATGATGTACTCTGCATATAAGTTAAATAAACAGGGTGACAATATACAGCCTTGACGTACTCCTTTTCCTATTTGGAACCAGTCTGTTGTTCCATGACCAGTTCTAACTGTTGCTTCCTGACCTGCATACAGATTTCTCAAGAGGCAGATCAGGTGGTCTGGTATTCCCATCTCTTTCAGAATTTTCCACAGTTTATTGTGATCTACACATGGAATCACTGAAACCCCTAACCCTACTCCCCACCACTTTCATGCACAGAATACATGCATTCAGGTAAACATCCTCCAAGTTGAAAGCTGGAGAGCCAGCTTGATGTAATGGTTAAGATCAGGAACTCTGGAATTGCACTTCATGGTTCCAAATTGTTTGCATTCAAAACGTGCACTTTCAATGGCACCACTGTAAGCTAGAACATAACAGAGGAGTGTCTTCAAATTTCTAAAGCAAATTTAGATTTCCATCCTGAAGAAGGTATCAATCCAAATTCATAACAATCAAATAATTCTCCTTCCTTGCATCTCTCAGGAATGTACAAGAGGATGTACTTCACTAACACAAGAGAACAGACTGAGAAGGGGAAAGATGTCTGAATCCCCAAGACGAACTGAGGGAAATTCGGGACGACCACTGCATTGGGTTTGGAAAGTCATCATTCCAGACTGGCGTCTAGAAGGAGGGGCGGCTCTAGGTGCTATCACTCTAGACAGGGCAAAGGCAGATCAATACATTGTTTTATGTGTCCAATCATGGGAAGAAGAGCTTTCATTTTTTCTTAAATGAAGAGATTTTTCCTAAAAAGAGCTTTTCATTTTCTCTTGGAATAATTTGGATACATGCAAATAAAAACAAAGTATGAGCAAGGCTCATACTATACCCATACTATATTACCAACAAAGTACAAAAATATATATTTTATTTTTAAAAGTTTATTTTATTCTAAGAATGCAAACATAGCTTAGCATTACAAATATATATAATAAACTGCATAAATAAAACTGAGCAGGACCCTAAGAGGTCTCCCCACAACAGATCAACCCCCAACCATGTCCTTCACATGCCTTTTGTCTGTAGAAACACTTTTGTCCTCTAGGCGTTTCCCAAGTTCCAAAGAGCACATTGGATCAGAAAACTGAGAAAATGCAGAAAGAAAAATAGTCAATCAAAAAATATAATAATAGTTGAGCCATTAAATAATGCCAAGGGCCTTCAGTTACTCCTCAAATGCCATACATAATATTCTGAACCATATCCTTAGAGGTTTTTTGAAGATACTGAAACCCCCACTAGGAAAAAGTTATATTGAAACTCAGGGCTATGTTCCTTTGTTGCTAGAGAATTTGTGTGGTATGTCTTGCTCTGGAACTTGTTGGCTCTTGGGTAGTGCTCGGTTTTGGTGTAGGTATGGAGCCTTGTGATGAGCTCTTATCAACTAATGTTCCCTGGAGTCAGGAGTTCTCTGGTGTTCTCAGGTTTTGGACTTAAGCCTCCTGCCTCTGGTTTTCAGTAAGTATAAGACTTACAGTAAGTCTTATACTTACAGTAGCCTCAAGACTTCTCCATCTATACAGCACTGATGATAAAACATCTAGGTTAATGATGAAAAGTTTCTCCACAATGAGGGACACCCGGAGAGGCTCACAGAGTTACATGGGGAAGAGAAGAGGGAGGAGGGAGATAGAGGTGACCAGGTGGAGAAGAGGGGAAATAAAAAAGGGAGAGAGCAAGCTAGCCAGTAGTCACTTCCTATGTGCTCTCCACAGTCTGGACCCCTCAGAGATGTTCACGGAGTTACACAGAGAAGAGAAGAGGGAGAAAGGAGACAGAGGTGGTCAGGAGGAGAAAAGGGGGAATCAAAATGAGAGAGAGAAATCCAGGCAGTAATCAGTTCCTTAAGTGTTCTACACAGCCTGGAACACACAAAGAGATTCAAAGAGTTGGGTAGAGAAGAGAAGGAGGAGGGAGGAGATAGAGGCAACTTGGTGGAGAAAAAGGAGAGTCAAAAGGGAGATACAGCAATCAAGCCAATAATCTCACTCCTAAGTGAAAATGGGTACTGAAGATTGGGTTCTTAAAGGTACAAAATTGATAACAAATACCAAAAAGCAAAGATTAAAAATCTAGAGTAGAGGTTCGATTCTCAAAAATACAATATTTAAAAAACAAAACAAAATAACAATAATTATAAAATACATATATATATGAAGTTTGCTTTAAAAATAGAATCTTTTTTTGCAGGGTAATAATAGGTTATAAAAACGAAAATTAAAGGAGTAATCAGATCAGATCAGTCGCTCAGTCGTGTCCGACTCTTTGCGACCCCACGAACTGCACCACGCCAGGCCTCCCTATCCATCACCAGCTCTCAGAGGTCACTCAGACTCACATTCATCGAGTCAGTGATGCCATCCAGCCATCTCATCCTCTGTCGTCCCCTTCTCTTCCTGCCCTCAATCCCTCCCAGCATCAGAGTCTTCTCCAATGAGTCAACTCTTCGCATGAGGTGGCCAAAATACTGGAGTTTCAGCTCCAGTAAGGAGTAATAGAGGTAATAGTAATAGTAATAGTAAAAAAAAGGAGTAATAGAGGTCTTAAATTAAAAAAAATTAAAAAACTATAATAGTAAAAATATATCTAAGAATTTCTCTTGAGCTTTTGTAGACAGTGTGTGGTCAGTTCATTTTCAGATAGTTCCTTGATCTGACTTATACTTCTTCTCAAGATCTATAGGCCCCTTCCAATGTAGTCGGTGCTAACTACAGGGTTTTAATCTGTTGCACCTGTCACTTCCAAAGCAGTTCCCTCTGTTTATTTTAGCTTCTTCTGTTTACTGGTCTCATCAGTGTCTAATTTCTGCCCTGACACAAGAGGGCGATGGTGGTCACTTTTTAAGGCTCACTTGTTCAGTTGTGCTGTGGGGAAGGAAAAACACTGCAAACAAATATCACTGGCGTGTGTGGGGAGTGCTCTTAGTGTTTCAGCCACACTGGGTTTATCCCTGCTCACAGAGTGTGTGCTTTCATGGTCTACACTTCTCAGGCTCTAGGTTGCTCTACCAGGAACTGTCTGAGGTGGGCCCTGGGTTGCATGCACTTCCCATGTCTAAGTTGCTCAGGTTCAGGTTCTCAGGTACTCCACAAGGGCACAGACTCAGTTGGGCCTGCTTTTTGTGCCCTGCCCAAGTCCGAGCAGCTCAGGTGACCAGCTGCTTGGTGAGCACAGTCACCCCCAGG
Organism: Tragelaphus eurycerus; assembly: GCA_935064755.1. NCBI lineage: Eukaryota > Metazoa > Chordata > Mammalia > Artiodactyla > Bovidae > Tragelaphus > Tragelaphus eurycerus. Next base: position 12,395,261 of record CAKXYN010000020.1, read on the forward strand.
TGGCGGGTGCATCTTATCACCTCCCCCATCCCAGCTGCTTGCTTTTCTGGGTGTGCAATGGGCACACCTTCTCAGGTGTGCCATGTGTCTCTGGGGGGCTGATCTCTGGCTGCAACCCTCCTGGCAGATGTCAACCATCCAGAATCCCAAGAAGTCTTGGTTAGCAATGAAGCCTGTTTGCAGTTTGGTAGAGGATGCCTCTCTGGGGCCAGTGATTGCCCCTTTCTGGCTCTGGCGGCCCCACCTGCCTGTCTCCAGTGGGGGATGGGCCAGTAAGCAGCTGACTAGCTCTGCTCAGTCCTATGTCTGTGGGCGGCCCTGGCAGTGTCTTAGGTTAGGGCTTTTCACCAAATAGTTCTCTCTCTTTCTCTCTTTTTCCTCTATCTCTCTCTGGCTATCCCACAGTCTGGATTATATCTCACATTAGTTCCCTCAGGCTTGGTCCTTACCCTAAGCAATGCAGCCCATGCCTCCCTGTCCAGCCTGTGCTTGCTAGCGGCAGATGCGAACATCTGGGCTGCTTTTCCACTGGGAGTTGCCATTAGGCACGTAATCTGTAGGTTTTAATTATTTATTATTTTATTTTTCCTCCTGGTTATGTTGCCTTCTGAGATTCCAAGACTCGCCACAGACCCGCTGGTGAGAATGTTTCCTGGTGTTTGGAAACTTCTCTCTTTTTTAAGACTCCCTTCCTGGGACGGACCTCTGTCCCTACCTCTTTCGTCTGTCTTTTTATATTTTATAATTTGTCCTACCTCCATTTGAAAACAATGGGCTGCCTTTCGGGGGTGCCTGATGTCCTCTGCCAGCATTCAGTCATTGATTTCTGGAATTTGCTCCACGTTCAAATGTTCTTTTGATGAATTTGTGGGGTAGAAGTAGTCTTCCCGTCCTATTTCTCTGCCATCTTAGGATCGACCCCCCTCCCCAGCAGTCCATTTAAAATAAGAAACAAGGTAATGATGCTTGAATGACTGTTTATACTAAACATTTGCTATATTTATTAACCAATGTAGTACAAAAATAAAGTTTGATGATATCAAAGTAGACAATAGATAAACAAGAATATCAGACTTCCCTGGTGGTCTTGTCGGTTGGGAATCCACTTGCCAATGCAGAGAACCTGGGTTTGATCCCTGTTTGGGGAAAATCCCACATGCTGCAGGACAACTAAGCATGTGCACCACATTTACTGAGCCTACACTCTAGAGCACGGGAGCCCACATGCTTGCAACTACTGAAGCCCACAGATCCTAGGGTCCATCCTGTTCAAGTAGACAGCTCCCACTTGCTGAAACTAGAGAAAGCCCACATGCAGTGAAAAAAACACAGCCCAGTAAAAAAAAAAAAATAAAAAAGAGGAAAATCAATAACCATCCAAACCATGATCTTTGAAAAAGCAAAAACAAATTGATAAATCTCTATTACTTATTTGAAAAGCAGTAAGACACAAATTATCATAATAAATAAAAGAAAGGATGGCTTTATAGATCTATGTAAAAAATATGATAAGAAAGCATGAAGAACTAATTATGCCAATTAGCTGGATAGCTTAGATGAAGCATACACCTTTCTTGAAGACAAAAATTACACAAAGTGAGTCAATACAAAAGAGAATACCTGAATAGCTCTATATCTGTTAAGAAAGATAAACTTTAATTAAACCACCAGTCATAGAAAATTTCAGGCCCATAGATATAAAGGTGAATTTATCAAATATGTAAAGAAGAAATAATATCAATCCTATATAAATGCTTTAAGAAAACAGAGGACAAATGAATCTTCCCAACTCACCTCTTGAGGCCAGGAGTTTCTCATATATTTTCAGGAAAAAGTATTACCAGAAAACCATGGACTGATACCATTCATAAACATATACCCACAAAAATTAACATAACATTAGCAAATAAAATCTGGACACACACAAAAGAAGTGGCACAAAAACACAAGTGATGTTTATCCTGGGACTGCAGGTTTGGTTTAACATTCAAAGTCAATCAACATAATTCATCACGTTAGCAGAAAAATGGGGAAAACTCATATGATCCTCATAACAGGTGCAGAAAATATGTTTTAAAAATCAAAACATTCACTTGGGGAGGGGGAATGGGGTGGGAGTCGGGAAGGAGGTTCAAGAGGGAGGGGACATGTATACATCTATGGATGATTCATATTGATGTATGGGAGAAACCAAAAAATATTGTAAAGCAATTATCCTCCAATTAAAATTAAATTTTTAAAAATAAAAACATTCATAATAAAACACATCAATAAACTAAGAGAAAGTATACTTCATAACATTATGAGTTACACCTACATAACCACCTACAACTGACTATACCTAATGGGGAAAGATTGTATGCTTTCCTCCTAAAATTGAGCAGAAGGCAAAGATGCCCATTTATATGATGAAAACATCATGGAAACATTTTACTGGCAGTTCTGACTAGTAAAGCAAAAGAATAGAAAAGAAATACAGACTGGAGAGGAAGAGGTAAAACTATATATCAAAACATGCAGGGAAAAAAATGAAAAAGTTAAACATTCATTAAAATTTTCCGTACAATAGTAATAGAAGAACAGGGATACAGTCTAATAATTGGCATCAAAAATAACAAAGAAGGCTTCAGCTAACACTGCATTTTTTTTTTTTTTGGCAGGGAAAATGGACAAAGGAAAGGATCAATGAGGGTGGGAGGGAAATGGGAAGAAAGAAGGGGAGTGATGGTGGGGAGGAGTATATGTAATTTCTTAACCAATGGCTTTCTGTTTTTAATCACAAAGAACACTTAAAAATAATCATGTTGAATTCATCCTATATTAGGAGGTTTGATCTGGAAATGAAAAGTTCAGGAAACTAAAAGTCCAGTTTGGGTGTCCTCATCTTAGGCACATCTTGGTATTTTGTATTGGTAGGTCTATCTTTACCACAATATATTATTTAGGACAGGATCACATTTGTCACCTCTTCCTCCCTACTACCCAAAGTGGTACCAAACCCATAAAATAGTCAATAAACATTTACAGAGTGAACAAATAAGTCTTTTTTTTTTTTAAACTCTCCTGAGTGAACTGAATTTTTTGAGGCTCATAAGTGAATATGTTTTCCTCTTTACTTTGTCTATTACAGCCAGATTATATGAGTGGGGTATTAAAGTCTCCCACTATTATTGTATTGCTGCATATTTCTTCTATCATATTAATTAATGTTTGTCTTAGATATATCAATGCTCCAATGTTGGGTGCATATATATTTATAATTGTTATAACTTCTTTTTGGATTGTTCCTTTAAGTCGTTATGTGTAACCTTCATTGTCTCCTTTTCAGGATCTTTAAAGTCAATTTTATCTGATATGAGTATTGCTACTCCTGTTTTTCTTATGGTCCATATTTGCATAGAAAATCTTTTTCCAGGCCTTCATTTTCAGTCAGTATATATCCCGTATTTTAAGGTGGTTCTCTTGTAGACAACATATATAGGGGTCTAGTTTTTGTATCCATTTGACCCATTTTAGTCTTTTGGTTGTCTCTTGTAGACAAGGTATGTAGGGGTCTTGTTTTTGTATCGATTCGGCCAGTCTTTGTCTGTTGATTAGGACATTCAGCCCATAAATGTTTAAAGCAATTATTGATAAATAAGATTTACTTTATTGTTTTGGGTTCGAATGTATATACCCTTTTAGTGATTCCTATCTAGAGAATGTCCTTTAGTTTTTGTTGGAGAAATGGTTTAGTGGTGCAAAATTCTCTCAACTTTTGCTTATCTGTGAAGCTTTTGATTTCTCCTTCATATTTGAATGAGATCCTTGCTGGATACAATAATCTAGGCTGTAAGTTATTTTCTTTCATCACTTTAATTACGTCTTGCCATTCCCTCCTGGCTTGGAGAGTTTCTATTGAAAGATCAGCTGTTATCCTTATGGAATTCCCTTGTGAGTTATTTGATGTTTTTCCCTAGCTGCTTTTAATATTTGTTCTTTATACTTAATCTTTGTTAATTTGATTAATATGTGTCTTGGGGTGTTTCGCCTTGGGTTTATCCTGTTAGGAACTCTCTGGATTTCTTGAACTTGAGTGGTAATTTCCTTCTCCATTTTAGGGAAGTTTTCAACTATTATCTCCTCAAGTATTTCCTCATGATCTTTCTTTTTATCTTCTTCTTCTGGAACTCGTATGATTCGAATGTTGTAGCGTTTGATGTTATCCTGGAGGTTTCTGAAATTGTCCTCATTTCTTTTGATGCGTTTTTCTTTTTTCTCATCTGATTCATTTATTTCTAGGATTCTATCTTCTAATTCACTAATCCTATCTTCTGCCTCTGTTATTCTACTATTTGTTGCCTCCAGGGTGTTTTGGATCTCATTTATTGCATTATTCATTATGTGTTGACTTTTTTTTTATTTCTTCTTCTAAGTCCTTGTTAAACCTTTCTTGCATCTTCTCAATCCTTGTCTCCAGACTCTTTAAATGTGATTCCATTTTTATTTCGAGATTTTGAATTAATTTCGCTATCATTATTCGGATTTCTTTATCAGGTAGATTCCCTATCTCTTCCTCTTTGGTTTGGTTTGGTGGGGATCTATCCTGTTCCTTTAGCTGCTGGGTATTCTTTTGTCTCTTCATTTTGTTAAAATTGCCAAGTTTAGAGTGTCCTTACTATATTCTGGTAGGTTGTTGAATTTTCTTTATTGAGGCGGTTTACAGGTCTTTTCAATATCTGATCTCTGCCCTGTTACAGAGGGGGCAGAGATGAACACCCAAATCTAAACCGGCCAGGTTCAGGCACTCAGGTAATCCTCAGAAGCACAGACTTGGTTGAGTCTGCATTTTATGCCCTTCCCAGATCCGAGTAGCGCAGGTGATGAAATGTTCAGCGAGCGCAGCTGCTGCGACTTATCGCCTCTCCGCCGCTCAGTTTTCTGGGTATACAAACAGCACACTTTCTCAGGCAGATGTTGACCATCCAGAGCCCCAAGAAGCATGAGTCAGCACAGAAACCTACTCACAGTTCCGTTAGACAGTGTCTCTCTAGGGCTGTAATTGCCCGCCTCCGGCCCTGGCTGCCTGTCACCGGAGTGGGACGGCCTGCAGCCGGCCAACTCTGTGCAGCCCTTTGTTCCGTAGGTAGTCCTGGTGGTGTCTTAAATTAGGGCTGGCAATAACAGTCTGGTTATTTCGCTCAGATAGCGCCCGAGATAGCCAGGCCAAATCCTTTCTCAAAGCAATGCAGGCCTCGCCGCTCCTCCTAGCCCAGCCCCCGCTTGCCAATAGCAAATGCTGGTGTCCGCGCCACTTCTCAGCAAAAGGAGTTACCGCAGGGCTCGTTTTCTCATTTTGAAGACAATGAGTTGTCTTTCTAAGTGCCTGATGTCCTCTGCCGGCATTCAGAAGTTGTTTTATAGAATTTATTCAGCATTCAAATGTTCTTTTAATGGATTTGTGGAGGAGAAAGTATTCTCCCCGTCTTACTCGTTCGCCATCTTAGCTCCTCCCCTAACACTGCATTTAACAAACAAAGGCTGAATTGTTTCTCCTAAGATTAAGGATAAGGGAAAGGTGCCTACTCTTTCTATTTCTCTTCAACATTGGACTGGAAGCTCTCACAAGTGAAATAAGGCAAGAAATAATGTAAAAAAAACTACAGTTGGAAGGGAAAAACTCAAACTCTCTTCAGAGTAAATTATAATATACAGAGAAAAACCTAAGGAATCTATAAAAACACCACTAGTGCATATAAGTCTGTGTGTTAGTCACTTAGTCATGTCCCACTCTTTGTGACCTCATGGACTAAAGCCTGCCTGGTTCCTCTGTTCTTGGAATTCTCCAGGCAAGAATATTGGAGTGGGTTGCCATTTCCTTCTCTCAGGGACATATAAGTGAGGCTAGCATATTTGTAAAATACAAGTCAATATATAAAACATCAAGTGTATTCTACATAGAGACAATAAACAATCCAAAATTGAAGTAAAATGTCATTCATAATAGCACCAGAAACAAAATATTTTGACAGGGAATTAATAAAATATGTGTAAGACCTATAAAATGGAAACTTTGCAATTTAATTTCCGAGTAAAGTAAAAGTCATAATTAAATGGAGACATGTACTAGGCTTACATATTTAAAGACTCAATAATGATAAGATTTCAATTCTATCAATCTTTAGATTCAAGGCAATCCTTGTTCACATGCCAGGAGGAGGTATGTAGGAAGTGAGAAACTGATTCAAAAACGTATACAGAGTAATGTCAGGAGGATAGTTTAGTAGGAGATCCCAGTCCCTAAGCCACCAATGAGAAAAACAAGATAGTTCTGACACAGCTCAGGAGTCCACTTAAGAAGCTGAAGCAACACAGTAGTGTTGCAGGAAGTTGACCCCTTCCAGGGTTCAAAAGGGGGTTCTTGTCTAACACTCAGAAATGAATTGTCTGAGGAGACACACATGCCAATAAAGCAAGATACTTTATTGATAATGGGTGGCAGGATAGAAAGCAGTAGGGAAAGGGAACCCAAGAGAACTGCTCTGCCACCTGGCTCACAGTCTTCAATTTTATGGTGATTGCATTAGTTTCCATTCCAGTTCATCTTAGTTCGCTGATTGCTAGAATGTCGATGTTCACTCTTGTTATCTCCTGTTTGCCCACTTTCAATTTGCCTTGATTCATGGACCTAACATTGGGTTCCTATGCAATATTGCTATTTATGGCATCTAACCTTGCTTCTGTCACCAGTCCCATCCACAACTGGGTGTTGTTTTTGCTTTGGCTCCATCTCTTCATTCTTTCTGGAGTTATTTCTCCACTGATCTCCAGTAGCATATTGGGCACCTACCGACCTGGGGAGTTCATCTTTAAGTGTCCTATCTTTTTGCCTGTTCATACTGTTCATGGGGTTCTCAAGACAAGAATACTGAAGTGGTTTGCCATTCCCTTCTCCAGTGAACCACATTCTGTCAGACCTCTCCACCACGACCTGCCCATCTTGGGTGGCCTCAACAGTATGGCTTAGTTTCATCGAGTTAGACATGGCTGTGGTCCATGTGATCAGATTGGTTAGTTGTCTGTGTGGTGGTTTCAGTCTGTCTGCCCTCTGATGCCCTCTCTCAGTGCCTACCATCTTACTTGGGTTTCTTTTACCTGGGACGTGGGATATCTCTTCACGGCTGCTCAAGCAAAGCACAGACACTGCTCCTTACCTTGGAAGTGGGGTAATTCCTCTCGGCCACCACCCCTGACTTTGGAGGTGAGGTAGCTCCTCTCAGCCACTCTTCTGCACCACCATCGCAGCTGCTATGGTTTTTCTAGTGGTCATGTATGGATGTGAGAGTTGGACTGCTGAGCACCAAAGAATTGATGATTTTGAACTATGGTGTTGGAGAAGACTCTTGAGAGTCCCTTGGACTGAAAGGAGATCCAACCAGTCCATCCTAAAGGAAATCAGTCCTGAATGTTCATTGGAAGGACTGATGCTGAAGCTGAAACTTCAATACTTTGGCCACCTGATGTGAAGAGCTGACTCATTTGAAAAGACCCTGATGCTGGGAAAGATTGAGGGAAGGAGGAAAAGGGGACGGCAGAGGATGAGATGGTTGGATGGAATCACCGACTCAACGGACATGGGTTTGGGTGAACTCCAAGAGTTGGTGATGGACAGGGAGGCTTAGTGTGCTGCAGTTCATGAAGTCGCAAAGAGTCGGACATGACTGAGCGACTGAACTAGAACTGGAACTGGATTAGTTTCCAGATTGTCTTTGGCCAGTCATTCTCTCAGTGTGTTTCCTGTAACCATAGCACAAATTAAAATAGCCTAAAGCTGTGGACGAAACCAACAGCCAGAACAACCACTGCATGAGCCCAGCGCTTTCAGCACAGAAGGTCTCACAGGATTTTACGTCTCAGACTCTTGGTGCTGAGTTCCTCCACCCTCCCTAATAGGACCCATCACAGCTAGTGCCTCCCTGCAACTCGGCACAGCCATAGTTTTTTGCACATGCAGCAAAGCTTTTTGCACATTAGCTTTGCACATGCAGAAAAGCTAGTTCTGGTCCTGAAGCCAGGCATATTCATGCCCCCAGCTCTGACCTCAGCAACTGAACTTGTGCCTGCAATCCACCCCAGATCCTATCACAGGCCCTGTCTTTGCCTCTGTGCATATACCTCTGTCCTGTGCATTCACCTACAGACCCATAGCTGAGCAAGTGCACATTTCTGGCACTAGCAATCACCACTACCTGCCCTAGTCCCTCACTGCTGTACCCAGAGTCACTGCTGAGGACCACAACAGTTGTGTTTCTGTACACTAAAAATGAAAGTGCCAAAAAGAAATTAAGAAAAGATAAAAAAAACATAGGAATAGAATGAATCATGAGGGGAAAGACTTCTACCCTGAAAACTACAAAATACTTATGAAAAACATTTAAGAAGACACAAAGAAGTAGAACAACATCCCATATTCATCAATTGAAAGACTAATATTTTAAAGATATCCATACCACCCAAAATGATATAAACAGTCAATGACGTCCCTGTGTAAATTCCAAGGAATTCTTTACAGAATTAGAAAAATGGTCGTAAAAATTGTATGCAACTATTAAGGACTCTGAATAGCTAAAACAACCTTGAGAAAGAAAAACAAACCTGGAGACACCACTCCTCTTCATTTCAAAACATATTACAAAGTTGCAAGTGAGGTGGGAGGGGGGCTTCAGGATGGGGAACACGTGTACACCCATGGCAGATTCTTGTTGATGTATGGCAAAACCAATACAATATTGTAAAGTAATTAGCCTCCAATTAAAATAAATAAATTTAAATTAAAAAATAAATCTAATGAGCCACACCAAAAACAAACAAAAAAAACAAAACATATTACAAAGTTGCAGTCATTAAAATAGTATGATACCAACATGTGGACTCATAGATCAGAGGAACATGATAGAGAGCCCAGAAAACACACCCACCCACATGCACACAGTCAATTGATCTTTGACAAGGTTTGCAAGAATACAAAATGGAGAAAGATGGTTTCTTCCGTAAATGGTGTGGGAACCACAAGATGTAGAGAAGGAAAAGAATGAAATTTGATTCTTATACCACACTCACAAACATTTCAAAATAGGTTAAACCCTGAAACATAATGCCTAAAAATATAAAATTACTAGAAGGAAATATAGGGGGAAACAGTATGACATGGGTTTTGGTAATAAATTTTTGGATATTAAATCCAAAGCACAGCAACAAAAAAGAAGACAGGTGGGACAATATAAAATAAAAGGCTTCCAAATAGCAAAGGAAATCATCAACAGAGTAAAAGGCCATCTATATAATGGGAGCATATTTTCAAACTACATATCGGATAAAGAGTTAATACCCAAAACAAACAAGGATTCCTACACAAGGCTTCTCAGGGGATGCTAGTGGTAAAGAACCCGCCTGCGAATGTAGGAAAGATAATGAGATGTGGGTTCGATAGCTGGGTCAGGAATATCCTCTGGAGGGGAGGGCATGGCAACCCACTCCACTATTCTTCTCTGGGGAGTCCCATGGACAGGAGAGCCAGGCACACTGTAGTCCTTAGGGTGACAAAGATTCTGACACGACTGGAGCAACTTAGCTTGCAAGCATATGTACCAACATCTCCATCAGATCAGATCAGATCAGATCAGTCGCTCAGTCGTGTCCGACTCTTTGCGACCCCATGAATCGCAGCATGCCAGGCCTCCCTGTCCATCACCAACTCCTAGAGGTCACTCAGACTCACATCCATCGAGTCAGTGATGCCATCCAGCCATCTCATCCTCTGTCGTCCCCTTCTCCTCCTGCCCCCAATCCCTCCCAGCATCAGAGTCTTCTCCAATGAGTCAACTCTTCGCATGAGGTGGCCAAAATACAGGAGTTTCAGCTTTAGCATCATTCCTTCCAAAGAAATCCCAGGGCTGATCTCCTTCAGAATGGACTGGTTGGATCTCCTTGCAGTCCAAGGGACCCTCAAGAGTCTTCTCCAACACCACAGTTCAAAAGCATCAATTCTTCGGCACTCAGCCTTCTTCACAGTCCAGCTCTCACATCCATACATGACCACAGGAAAGACCATAGCCTTGACTAGGCGAACCTTTGTTGGCAAAGTGAAGTCTCTGCTTTTGAATATGCTATCTAGGTTGGTCATAACTTTCCTTCCAAGGAGTAAGCGTCTTTTAATTTCATGTCTGCAGTCACCATCTGCAGTGATTTTGGAGCCCAGAAAAATAAAGTCTGACACTGTTTCCACTGTTTCTCCATCTATTTCCCATGTAGTGATGGGACCAGATGCCATGATCTTCGTTTTCTGAATGTTGAGCTTTAAGCCAACCTTTTCACTCTCCACTTTCACTTTCATCAAGAGGCTTTTGAGTTCCTCTTCACTTTCTGCCATAAGGGTGGTGTCATCTGCATATCTGAGGTTATTGATATTTCTCCCGGCAATCTTGATTCCAGCTTGTGTTTCTTCCAGTCCAGCATTTCTCATGATGTACTCTGCATATAAGTTAAATAAGCAGGGTGACAATATACAGCCTTGACGTACTCCTTTTCCTATTTGGAACCAGTCTGTTGTTCCATGACCAGTTCTAACTGTTGCTTCCTGACCTGCATACAGATTTCTCAAGAGGCAGATCAGGTGGTCTGGTATTCCCATCTCTTTCAGAATTTTCCACAGTTTATTGTGATCTACAACATCTCCATATATAAACTCAAATATCTTATTTAAAAATAAAAAACTATAAAACACTGGTGAAAGAAATCAAAGAGGACATTAATAGATGGAGAAATATACCATGTTCATGGATTGGAATAATCAATATAGTGAAAATGAGTATACTACCCAAAGCAATTTATAGATTCAATGCAATCCCTATCAAGCTACCAAGAGTATTCTTCACAGAGCTAGAAAAACTAATTTCACAATTTGCAGAGTTCCAAAGAATAGCAAGAAGAAGTAAGAAAGCCTTCTTCAGCAATCAATGCAAAGAAATAGAGGAAAACAACAGAATGGGAAAGACTAGGGATCTCTTCAAGAAAATCAGAGATACCAAAGGCATATTTCATTCACAGATGGACTCCATAAAGGACAGAAATCATAGGGACCTAATAGAAGCAGAAGATATTAAGAAGAGGTGGCAAGAATACACAGAAGAACTGTACAAAAAAGATTTTCACGACCAAGATAATCACGATGGTGTGATCACTGACCTAGAGCCAGACATCCTGGAATGTGAAGTCAAGTGCGCCTTAGAAAGCATCGCTACAAACAAAGCTAGTGGAGGTGATGGAATTCCAGTTGAAGTATTCCAAATCCTGAAAGATGATGCTGTGAAAGTGTTGCACTCAGTATGCCAGCAAACTTGGAAAACTCAGCAGTGGCCACAGGACTGGAAAAGGTCAGTTTTCATTCCAATCCCAAAGAAAGGCAATGCCAAAGAATGCTCAAACTACCGCACAATTGCACTCATCTCACACGCTAGTAAAGTAATGCTCAAAATTCCCCAACCCAGGCTTCAGCAATACGTGAACCGTGAACTTCCTGATGTTCAAGCTGGTTTTAGAAAAGGCAGAGGAACCAGAGATCAAATTGCCAACATCCGCTGGATCATCAAAAAGGCAAGAGAGTTCCAGAAAAACATCTATTTCTGTTTTATTGACTATGCCAAAGCCTTTGACTGTGTGGATCACAATAAACTGTGGAAAATTCTGAAAGAGATGGGAATACCAGACCACCTGATCTGCCTCTTGAGAAATTTGTATGCAGGTCAGGAAGCAACAGTTAGAACTGGACATAGAACAACAGACTGGTTCCAAATAGGAAAAGGAGTACGTCAAGGCTGTATATGTCCCCCTGCTTATTTAACTTCTATGCAGAGTACATCATGAGAAACGCTGGGCTGGAAGAAGCAAAAGCTGGAATCAAGATTGCTGGAGAAATATCAATAACCTCAGATATGCAGATGATAACACCCTTATGGTAGAAAGTGAAGAGGAACCTAAAAGCCTCTTGATGACGGTGAAAGAGGAGAGTGAAAAAGTTGGTTTAAAGCTCAACATTCAGAAATCGAAGATCATGGCATCTGGTCCCATCACTTCATGGGAAATAGATGGAGAAACAGTGGAAACAGTGTCAGACTTTATTTTTCTGGGCTCCAAAATCACTGCAGATGGTGATTGCAGCCATGAAATTCAAAGACGTTTACTCCTTGGAAGGAAAGTTATGATCATCCTAGATAGCATATTCAATAGCAGAGACATTACTGTGCCAACAAAGGTCTGTCTAGTCAAGGCTATGGTCTTTCCTGTGGTCATGTATGGATGTGAGAGTTGGACTGTGAAGAAGGCTGAGCGCCAAAGAATTGATGCTTTTGAACTGTGTTGTTGGAGAAGACTCTTGAGAGTCCCTTGGACTGCAAGGAGATCCAACCAGTCCATTCTAAAGGAGATCAGCCCTGGGATTTCTTTGGAAGGAATGATGCTAAAGCTGAAACTCCAGTACTTTGGCCACCTCATGCGAAGATTTGACCCACTGGAAAAGACCCTGATGCTGGGAGGGATTGGGGGCAGGAGGAGAAGGGGACGACAGAGGATGAGATGGCTGGATGGCATCACTGACTCGATGGACGTGAGTCTGAGTGAACTCTGGGAGTTGGTGATGGACAGGGAGACCTGGCATGCTGCCATTCATGGGGTCGCAAAGAGTCGGACATGACTGAGCGACTGAACTGAACTGAACTGAACTGAAACTAACTCTGACTCTATGTATGGGTTTTGTCTTCTCTCAGTATGACCATGTATCTATTCTCCACTAAAACTTGTCAATTTATGGAGACTTTTATTTCTCTTGCAAAAATGTCGTGAGAACAATCCTCTGAATAGTTTCAATTTATCTCAATTTTTTGGTTGACTTCAAAAATTTAGTTTCTGGGAGTAAACTTTAAGTAAATGTTCATGAAAACAAAGGTTAATTTAGATGGATTTGTGAAGGGTTGACATTGCTATGATGTCAGTTTATCTCATACAAGAATATGATTTAGTCCTTAATCTGTTCAATTTGTATCTTGTACATTTCAACAAAATTTTAGACCTCTTTAGTATGACTTGAGGGCTTTCCTTGTGGCTCATACAAAGTAAAGAATCTCCCTGCAATGCGGGAGACCTGGGTTTGATCCCTGGGTTGGGAAGATCCCCCAGAGAAGGGAACAGCTACCCATTCCAGTATTCTTGTATAGAGAATTCAATGGACAGAGAAGCCTGGCAGGCTACATGGGGTCAGAAAGAGTCAGACACAACTGCTCGATTTTCACTTTCACAGTATGACCTTAACACTTAATACTAACTCCAGCAGAGTGTCCAGCACTTGGTAGATTAAATCAAGGTATAGGAAGAACAAACAGTGAATTTAAATGCCTAATTTAGGCAGTAGGTCAAAGAAGATCCAGGACTCAAGGCCCTGGCTACTTAGCATCAAGTCCCAAGTTCAGCTCCTGGTATGTGACCTTAGTACATCTGCCTGGCCAGAAGGTATAGAGATTTTTATCAGTTATGCCACTCTTTCTGTGAGTCATACTGAGAGTAGACTGACAATGACCTAGACCTTAAGAAACTGGAATAAAACCTACTCCCATCCTGGTAGCTTCACAAATCTCCTACTGTGATGCAATACATCATAATTGTATTGTATCTATCCATTTCATGCCTTTACAAGTAGGTTGGAGGGTTCAGGACACGTGCCCCATATGGCATATTCTTCAATTCACATTTCATAGCATGAGCGGCTTCCACAGAAACAACATTCTCACTGGGGTAGTTTCTTCTATACACTTCCTTCTTCCTGGTCCAATACTTCATAGAGGTCCCAGTCCCCATGGCAGGACCAAAAACAGCAGTGGCACTTAGTGTCCCTGAAGAAATGTCAGGCTAGAAGTAGAAGATGGCAAATGCCACTAGGAGGAAGAGGGGACCTGTGATGACCCTCTCAGGTCATCTCAGGAGTCACCATTCAATAATCAAAGGGATATTTAAAGGACTGGAAGTTCTGCCACTGTGCTGAAGGCCAGAGTAGGAGATATTCCATCTGTGTCCACAAACAACAATTTTATCCTTAAAAGCTATTGGCTATAATCTTGTTATAAACTATGTTACTGGCTTAATCTTGACACACAATCCCCATTTAGCAGATGACAAAATGACTTGAAAAAGTTAAACAAACTTGCCCAAGTTTCCATAGCTTGCCAGGGACAGGGCCTAGGTCTACCATCATTCTGTCTGACTCTGGTCCCCATGCTGTCAATGATCACATGTGTCACTTCTCACCATCTCCCAAGACCTCCTGCCTCACATCCTCCCCAGAGTGTACACACACACGTGGCACAGAGAGCAATACTGCAGTCATTTTATTAGAGTCAGCCTCATAGAGATCACATCAGGTGGGACAGGTATCCGGATTCCAGCTTCAGTTGAGAACAGGGCAGGAAGCTTGAGTGCATGCTGGCATCCCTGAGAAAGATCATCTCACCAAAGACGTCACACTGAGAAATACTCCTGAAACAGCATTCACCACTGTGGACACTCTATAGCCAGAGCAATCCTCATTGATAATGATGGAACTCTGGGAGGGAATAGGAGGAGAAAAGACAGGACCTGAGCCCACAGCCAGGCTATCCTGTCTCCCCAGGATCACCTCACCCTCAGGGATTCAGCCCCATCCCCAGCAAGAACCTCTGCCCACAGACCCACCACTGGACAGGGGACTGCCAGCAGGCACCAGGGGAAGGATGGCTCCCTAACAGCCCAAGCACAGGTGTCAGGAGGAAGACAGAGTCACCAACCATGCCAGGGAGGGGAGGAGATGGCAAGGGTCAGCAGGGCACAGCCGGGACTAGTCCTGAGGGAGGAGCAAGGTGCTGGAGCCTGGGTTTGGGTCACACTTCCTGCACATGAGCCTCTTCTGTCAGGTGTGCTGGGTAATGTGCATGCAGGAGTTGTAAACAAACCCATGTGCTCTGTGTATGAAACTCTGCAGAAAACCTCTCATTTTGAACAATCAACAATTTGAGGAAAATATGTTGAGAAAGACTATTCACAATCTCCAGTATTACTTAACAATAACAAAAAAGGAAAGATGGTTCTTTGGGAGATACACTGCTTGCTCGGATGAACAGTCACAGATACCTAGAATCCTCCGCAGGAGCCTCAGGCACCAAAACACAACAGTGAAAATTCTGGCTTGTAGACACGGAGACCATGTGGGTGGAAATGGGGCTCTGAGCCAGAGCAATGGCCATCAGAGTGGGAACAAGAGGTGACGAGATCACAGGCCAGAAACTTCACAAAGCCAGGGAGTCTCATGCTGGAAAGAGACTCTAAAGCCAGGAGTTCCTTTTCAATATTCCTAAAGTAGAGCTGACAAGACTCTTACATATGTGTGAGCTGAATGCTTCCTTTCCTGCCAAACATTAAAATTCTACTCCTCCAATACTAGCTCCTCTCACTGAGGCAAAAAAATCATGACTCAAGACATGGCCTACTACATTGATATTACAGCCCTATTCTGTGTGTGAGTTGACTGGCATGATACAGGCATATTCAGTAACAAGAGGCTGGATGTGCAGATGGGCTGCACTTGCATATTACAGGTGTTGCAGGGTGAATCAAAGGGTTTATGTGCTTCTTTGTTTATAGCTCTTATCTGTCATATATCCCATGACTGTATGATCTATTCCCATGTGACATACTGCACTATGCATGTGAGTGGGCAGGGCAGGGTAGGGGATGAAGAGAGTAAATTACCAAAAGTTTTATAATGAAAAGCCTGGAACGAAATCCATCCTCATTGAAGCAATCCTGGAGTTTTCCTATAGCTTCCTTTTCCTCATCGGTAGCATCAACCAAATCAAACGTTGAGTTCAACAATGTTTTGCTTCCAATAAAAATTGTACCAACTGCTCCATAAAACACAGGGCAGGCTTCCGCTGAAAGCATGGACAGAAAGCACATTTTCAAGAGGATTATCAGAGTAGGAGGTTCCTGTTTCTCACCACTTGATAGAACTCACATCCAAAACTTCCAGACTCACTCCTACAGAGACCTGCCCTCTCCCAGGACTGCTTACATTCCAGACAGAAAACCACCCAGAAGAAGGGAGCAGTAAGAGGCGGTAGGCCTGGAGACCCTTCTGCCCTTGACCACTGCCCCACGCATACCAGCCTGCTTCCTCCCTTCCAATGAGCACCACTATTCCCAAACTGTCCCCCAGTGTGTGCATAGCTAATGACCCTTCCAACTCCACACCATTCCTTCCATTCAAAGGCTGAAAACCTCAAGGAGTTTGTGCAGGATTCCTGGGCACTGATCAGACAGCTGCCCTCAGAATCTGCCCCAGAAGTGGTGTGGACAGAACTAGGAAGAATTCCGTGAGATGGCATTGGGCAAGGATCAGATGGGCCAACTGGACCCTCCTTCCTACCCTCATGTGTCTCAAAGGTCAGCTCTCTGGTCACCAGCAAGACCACCAAAAGCAGTGTTCCCTTCATCGTGGTGGCAGTTGGAGTGTTCTGCTCAGGGCAGGGTTTCATCACTTTAAAAACTCCTAGCTCCCTGAGCTCAGCCCAAACCCCTCCCAGGAGGAACCTGTGGTCAGGCTCCTGGAATATGTGGTTCCCTTGTCCTCGGGGTGTTTACTGTGGGAAGCCCTTTCCTCTCTGAGAGCAGAGCTTCTGGAAAACATGTTGGGGTGTCTTTGCCAAAGACCAAGTGGAGCTGATGAAACCATGTACAAGCCCCTGTGACCTTGTCTTTTGAAGTAAAATGATGACTCAAGAGTTAATGACTGGGAAATGTGAAGATGTAGAAACAAAGAACAGCTGTTGGGCTGGGGAACTGGTAACAATTTAGACTATAATTCTGCAACATAACAGAATAGCCAAACTCCAAGTTTCCTAAAACATACAAAGGCCTGACACACATTCCTAAGTTATTTTTACAGAAAGTAGACCCCCCTCCAAATGAAATCTGCTAACCACAAGAACATAGACCATAAACTGGCTGAAACCAAAAGGTTGATGATGCTTAAAAATTCACCTTGATGCCAACCTATCCAAGAACTGTTCACCAGCTGATCACGCCCTGCCCCTTAAACACCCTAAAACTCCTCACTACCTGCCCCAAGGTGGTTCACATGGTCTTCAGGACATTAGCCCACTGGGTTCACCTTTGCCTGGCAAAGCAATAAAAGCTACTCTTTTCTACTTCACCCAAAACACAGTTTCTGTGTTTCTATTCGGTACCAGAGAACAGAGGCTGTGATTACGGCAACACTGACATTTCTAAGTGATTCCATTTGGAGCCAAGTGCCCTGTTGTCCCAGCCCCAACGATCACCTGTTTTCCTGATCAACCTTCCCCCAACCTATCCTGGTTCCAAGGGCAGCATTCTCCCAAACTGAGCAGACAGAATCACAAAAGAGCCGAGGACAGGTCTACATCAGGTAGAAAAAAAGGTCATCCAGAATCCTTCCTTTTTCCCCAAGGTTAAGTCCTGAAGATAAGAATGCACATAAAACTGTGCATTGGGGCCTTGCTGAAGGGGCCTTACTGAAGCCCTCGAATATCTTAACATCTTCAGTCTCTAGACTGGGCCCCAAGAAATGGTGGACAACCAACCTTGGGCTCCAAAGTATTCCCAAAAAGGAACTCATAGGACTTACAGCCATGTAGGTTTTCACTGGGCTTCTAATTCTGTTAATTTCACATCATGCTACCAGTCTTTCTCAAACCCTTAAGAGAACAAGTTCCTGGACACATTCTTCACCCCTAGCAGTCTAGCCTTGCCCTTTTTGGCTGTCTCATCCTCTTCCATCAGTGAACTTGATCTCAAGAGGTACCTGAACTGCACAGTTTATCCAGAAACATCAGCAAGCAGCTGTGGGGTTGTGAGGTTTGTCTCCTGCACCAGAGACTCTGAGGTCCACAGTCCTACAGGTCACTGGGGATGGGAGTTCTAAGGCCAAGAGTGCTGGGTTCACCAGAGGCAGCACTCCATGTGTGAAAACTCTGTCAAGAGTCAAACTCAAACTTTCACATTAGGAGAGCAGTTTGTTTGCACTGCTGCTGCTAAGTCACTTCAGTCGTGTCCGACTCTGTGCGACCCCATAGACGGCAGCCCACCAGGCTCCCCCATCCCTGGGATTCTCCAGACAAGAACACCGGAGTGGGCTGCCATCTCCTTCTCCAGTGCAAGAAAGTGAAAAGTGAAAGTGAAGTCGCTCAGTCGTGTCCGACTCTTAGCGACCCCATGAACTGCAGCCCACCAGGCTCCTCCGTCCATGGGATTTTCCAGGAACAAATACAATGAAATGGACCTTGAAACTCTAAAAGGAAGTGTGAGAAGCTCCTACTGACAGAGTATTGGATGATAACCCAAAGTATACAGTAATATGTGTGAGTCCACACTAATATGCATGAGTCCACATTAATAAAATAAATGATTATATAAATAAATAGGAACTTCCCTGGTATCCAGTAAATGGTTATGTAAATAAATAGGAACTTCCTTGGTGTCCAGTGGATAAGAATCTGCCCTCTGATGTAGTGGTAATTGGTTCAATCCCTGGTCAGGGGCCTAAGCTCCCACATGCCCTGGGACAACTAAAACCCTCCTGCTGCAACTAGAGAGACTGTGCTCTGCAAAGAGAAGTCCCACACACCGCAATAAGACCTAGCACACCTTGTCTCCACACCCTCTCCAGCATTTACTGTTTGTAGACTTTTTGACAATGGCCATTCTAATTGGTGTGAGGTGGTATCTCATTGCAGTTTTGATTTGCGTTTCTCTAATATTGAGCAACATTGAGCATCTTTTCATGTGTTTGTTAGCCATCTATATGTCTTCTTTGGAGAACTGTCTTTTTAGGTCTTTTTCACACTTTTTGATTGGGTTGTTTGTTTTTCTGGTATTGAATTGCATGAGCTGCTTGTATATTTTGGAAATTAATCCCATGCTGTTGTTTCATTGCTATTATTTTCTCCCATTCTGAAGTTGTCTTTTCAGCTTGTTTGTAGTTTCCTTTGCTGTGCAAAAGCTTTTAAGTTTAGGTCCCACTTGTTTATTTTTGTTTTTATTTCCATTACTTTAGGAGGTGGGTAATAGAGGATCTTGCTTTGATTTATGTGTGCTGCCTGTTTTCCTCTAAGACTTTTAAAGTTTCTGGTCTTACACTTAGGTCTTTAATCCATTTTGAGTTTAGCTCTGTGTATGGCATTAGGAAGTGTTCTAATTTCATTCTTTTGCATGCAGCTGTCCAGTTTTCCCAGCACCATTTACTGAAGAGGCTATCTTATCCCCCCTGTATATTCTTGACTCCTTTGTAAAAAATAAGGTACCAGTATGTGTTGGGTTTATCTCTGTGCCCTCTATCTTGTTCCATTGGTCTATACTTCTGTTTTTGTGCCAGTGCCATACTGTCTTGATGACTGTAGCTTTGTAGTATAGGAGAAAAGGGAACTCTCCTGCATTGCTAGTGGGAATGTAAATTGATACAGCCACTATGAAAGATGGTATGAAGATTCCTTTAAAAAGCTAGGAATAAAATCACCATATGACCTAGCAAGCCCACTACTAGGCATACCCTGAGAAAACCAAAACTGAAAAAGACACATGTACCCCATAGTTCACTGCAGCACTATTTACAGTAGCTAGAACATGGAAGCAACCTAG
This sequence comes from Tragelaphus eurycerus, assembly GCA_935064755.1. Classification (NCBI taxonomy): domain Eukaryota; kingdom Metazoa; phylum Chordata; class Mammalia; order Artiodactyla; family Bovidae; genus Tragelaphus; species Tragelaphus eurycerus. Next base: position 12,414,992 of record CAKXYN010000020.1, read on the forward strand.
ATGCCCATCAACAGATGAATGGATAAAGAAGCTGTGGTACATATGTACAATCAAATACTACTCAGCCATAAAAAGGAACTGCATTTTGGACTCGTTTGTTGACTATGATGGCTACTCCATTTATTCTAAGGGATTCTTGCCCACAGTAGTAGATATAATGGTCATCTGAGTTAAATTCACCCATTCCAGTCCATTTTAGTTCACTGATTCCTAAAATATCAGTGTTCACTCTTACCATCTCCTGTTTGACCACTTCCAATTTACCTTGATTCACAGACCTAACATTTCAGGTTCCTATGCAATATATTTTTTTAAATTTTATTTTATTTAACTTTACAATATTGTATTGGTTTTGTCATATATCAAAATGAATCTGCCACAGGTATACATGTATTCCTGGACTTTACTTCCATCACCAGTCACATCAACAACTGGGCATTGTTTTCGCTTTGGCTCTGTCTCTTCATTCTTTCTGGTGTTATTTCTCCACTCTTCTCCAGTAGCATATTGGGTACCTACCAATCTGGGGAGTTCATCTTTCAGTGTTATATCTTTTTGCCTTTTCATACTGTTCATGCGATTCTTAATGCAAGAATACTGTAGTGCTTTGCCATAGCCTTCTCCAGTGGACCACATTTTATCAGAACTCTGCATCATGACCCATCCATCTTGGGTGGCCCTTCATGGCGTGGCTCATAGTTTCATTGAGTTAGACAAGACTGTGGTCCATGTGATCAGTTTGATTAGTTTTCTGTGATTGTGGTTTTCATTCTGTCTGCCCTCTGAAGGACAAGCATAAGAGGCTTATGGAAGCTTCCAGATGGGAAAGACTAACTGTGGGGGAAACTAGGTCTTGTTCTGATGGGAAGGGCCATGCTCAGTAAATCTTTAATCCAATTTTCTGTGATGGGCGGGGCTGTGTTCCCTCCCTGTTGTTTGACCTGAGACCAAACCATGGTGGAGGTAATGAAGATAATGGTGACCTCCTTCAAAAGATCCTGTGCATGCACTGCCTCACTCATTGCCCCTGACCCTGCAGCAGGGCACCGCTGACCCATGCCTCTGCCGGAGACTCCTGGACACTCACAGGCAAGTCTGGGTCAGTCTCTTGTGGGGTCACTGCTCCTTTCTCCTGGGTCCTCGTGCACACAAAGTTTTGCTTGTGCCCTCCAAGAGGGTCATTGGAAAAGACCCTGATGCTGGGAAAGATTGAAGGCAAAAGGAGAAGGGGACGACAGAGGATGAGATGGTTGGATGGCATCACCGACTCAATGGACATGAATTTGAGCAAAACTTGGGAGTTGGTAATGGACAGAGAAGCCTGGTGTGCTGCATCCATGGGGTAGCAAAGAGTCAGACATGACTGAGCAACTGAACTGAACTGATAAAAAGGAACACATTTGAGTCAGTTCTAATAAGGTAGATGAACTTAGAGTCTATTATACAGAGTGAAGTAAGGCCAGAAACAGAAATATAAATATCATATACTGATACATATATACGGAATCTAGAGGGATTGTACTGATGAATTAATTTTCAGGGCAGCAATGGATAAACCAACATAGAAAACAGACTTGTGGATGCAGCGGGAGGAGAGGAGGGAGAGGGTGAATGTATGGAGAGAGTAATGGAAAGTTACATTACCATATGTAAAGTAGATAGCCAATGGGAATCTGCTGTATGACTCAGGGAACTCAAACAGGGGCTCTGTGACAATCTAAAAGGGTGCAGTGGTGAGGGAGATAGGAGGGAGGTTTGGGAGGGAGGAGACATGGGTTAACCTATGGCTGATTCTTGTTGATGTTATGACAGAAAACTACAAAATCCTGTAAAGCAATTATCCTTCAATTAAAAAAAAAAAAAAAAAAAAAAAAGCCCTAGCGCACCTAAACAAAAGTAAAATAATGTAGGAGAAGAGACAACCATTCCTTACTGAAATATAGATATAGTTACACAGATAGATTATCCCCTTCAGGAGGGAAAACTTACTGCTCTGCACTCCCTGAGCATGGGCTAGACTCATTTCCAAAGAAAAGAGGAGGAGAGGAGAAGGGGAAAACGGTGCAGATCTGACAAACATAACATTAATCAACAATCAAATATGACATATCCAGTGGTAAGACACACAGCTGTCACATGTACACAGATTAAAAAGACAAGCAGGGGGCTTCAGCTCTGTGTTGTCTTTCGCAAAACCCGAAGTCTGAACCCTTCTCTGTCCTGTGCTCAGAGTTATAAGTCATGTTTGACTCTTTGTGACCCCAAGGACTATAACCTGAGAGGCTCTTCTGTCTGTGGGACTCACCAGACAAGGATACTGGAGTGGGCTGCCATTTCCTCCACTCTACATTATAAGAACAATAGCAGACCGACTCAGCTTGGAGGGCCTTTGACCATCCCTGACCAGTCTTTCTCAGACCTCCCAAGGCCATGACAGACCAGGAGAGAATGAGCAATTCCATAGAGCAGAGGACACTGGGGACACATGACAGTGAATGCAGTGTGTGTAGATCATGTATTGCATCCTGGAATCCAAAGACACATTAATGGACAATCTGGTGAAATCCAAAACCTCACATATTGTGAGGTTATTAGTAATGCTCCAAAGTTGTCTGTCAGTTTTGACAAATATTTTCAACTATTCTATAAATCCAAAATTGTTCCAAATAAAATTTTATTGAAAACAACTTGATACAGAGAGCTCAATGTGGTACTCTGTGACAAACTAGAAAGGTGGGATTGGGTGGAAGGCGGGGGGAGGTTCAAGAGGCAGGAAACATATGTATGCTTATGGCTGAGTCATGCTGTATGGCAGAAGTCAACACAAATTCAAAATACATTTTAAAAAACAACCTGCATTGGGAAAGGGTTACATCAGGTGAATCCTCCATTGATCCTACCCAGCTTCTCACTCTGATGTCACTAAATGTCCCCACCATCCAGGGAGGTGTCAGAGGACTCTATGGCACCCTTGAAAGGGCACTGGGCTGGATATATAGCAGCCACCTGTATTACTCAGCACTCCAGGCCCTGACTCCTCTCCTCACAGCGCTGCGGAAGGCATTGGGGGCAGTGTCTTCTGAAGGACAGGAGGCATGGGATCCATGAGCAGGGGTCTCACGACACAGAAGTCCTGCCGCCATAGACAAAGAGCCAGCATGTGCAGCCTGGGCCTTGTGATGTTCACCCTCTTGCCCAGGAACCTCTGAGACACATCTGCAGTCACCCGAGCCACTCGTGGGGTGACCTTCAGAGAGATGGCCCCCAGGCAATAGGAGTCACGGTGAGCAGGCGCTGCATGGTGGTCAGCTGACACTGCAGCTCAGCACTTGGTGCCTCTTTGCCAAGATCAGTTACCGGATGTGAATCCTGTATGGCATTAGGGTTCTGACTGGTCACACCTTGTGTTCCAACTCAGCTCTGGCCTTCGGCAAACTGTAATCTGCTACAGGTGACTCAGATAAAGCCCAGTCAGAGCTACTTGATTCTGACTTATCAAATATTTTAAATCTTTACCGTATTTATTTTCTCTCAGGCAATATTTAGAAGCATGCTGCTGCTGCTGCTAAGTCACTTCAGTCGTATCCGACTCTGTGTGACCCCAGAGACAGCAGCTCCCCCGTCCCTGGGATTCTCCAGGCAAGAACACTGGAGTGGGTTGCCATTTCCTTCTCCAATGCATGAAAGTGAAAAGTGAAAGTGAAGTCGCTCAGTCGTGTCTGACTCTTAGCGACCCCATGGATTGCAGCCTAACAGGCTCCTCCGTCCGTGGGATTTTCTAGGCAAAAGTACTGGAGTGGGGTGCCATTGCCTTCTCCGAAAGATACCTGAGGATGAGGCAACTCATCACACCACCACAGGAACAAGAGCCTTCCAGGCCAGGAGGGCTTCATGTGCAAAGGCCCTGCTGCAGGAGCACACTTGCTCAGGTGAAGAAGCAGAAAGGAGGCATTCAGGGAGGAGAGAAAGGTAGATATATGTTCATAGAGGCAGCAGCAGCACAGGGCTGGTTGTGCAACTGGTCCAAAGATTGTGGCCTAGAAGGGGCTTGGCTTTTCCTCAACTGGGAGGTCTGGAGAGGAGATGGTCGAAACAGTGCAGAGACATCCAAGGGTCAAAAGAGGTTGCAGAAAACAGATGGACCTAAAAACTGTCATACTGAGTCAAGTAAGTCAGACAAAGAAGCAGAAATAACTTATGACATCTCTTATATGTGGAATCTAAAAAGACATGATACAAACGAACTTATTTGCAAAACAGAAAGAGACTGACGGACTTAGAGAATGAACTTACAATTGCCAGCAGGAATGATGAGGGTAAGGCATATTTAGGGAGTTTGGGTTGGACAAGTACACACTACTATATTTAAAATGGATAAAGATGGCACACCATGATCAAGTTGGGTTTATCTAATGGATACAAGGATTCTTCAATGTATGTAAACCAATCAATGTGATACATCATATTAACAAATTTTAAAATTTTATTAATTTTTAATTGAAGGATAATTGCTTTACAGAATTTTGTTGTTTTCTGTTAAATCAACATGAATCAGCCATGATAAACTCCACAGATGCAGAAAAAGCTTTTGACAGAATTCATCACCCATTTATGATAAGAACTCTCCAGAAAATCAGCATAGAAGGAACTTCAGATCAGATCAGATCAGACGCTCAGTAGTGTCCGACTCTTTGCGACCCCATGAACTGCAGCACGCCAGGCCTCCCTATCCATCACCAGCTCTCGGAGGTCACTCAGACTCAGATTCATTGAGTCAGTGATGCCATCCAGCCATCTCATCCTCTGTCGTCCCCTTCTCCTCCTGCCCCCAATCCCTCCCAGCATCAGAGTCTTCTCCAATGAGTCAACTCTTTGCATGAGGTGGCCAAAATACTGGAGTTTCAGCTTTAGCATCATTCCTTCCAAAGAAATCCCAGGGCTGATCTCTTTCAGAATGGACCGGCTGGATCTCCTTGCAGTCCAAGGGACTCTCAAGAGTCTTCTCCAACACCACAGTTCAAAAGCATCAATTCTTCGGTGCTCAGCCTTCTTCACAGTCCAGCTCTCACATCCATACATGACCACAGGAAAGACTATAGCCTTGACTAGGCGAACCTTTGTTGGCAAAGTGATGTCTCTGCCTTTGAATATGCTATCTAGGTTGGTCATAACTTTCCTTCCAAGGAGTAAGCGTCTTTTAATTTCATGGCTGCAGTCACCATCTGCAGTGATTTTGGAGCCCAAGAAAGGCAATGCCAAAGAGTGCTCAAACTACCGCACAATTGCACTCATCTCACACGCTAGTAAAGTAATGCTCAAAATTCTCCAAGCCAGGCTTCAGCAATATGTGAACCATGAACTTCCTGATGTTCAAGCTGGTTTTAGAAAAGGCAGAGGAACCAGAGATCAAATTGCCAACATCCGGTGGATCATCGAAAAAGCAAGAGAGTTCCAGAAAAACATCTATTTCTGCTTTATTGACTATGCCAAAGCCTTTGACTGTGTAGATCACAATAAACTGTGGAAAATTCTGAGAGAGATGGGAATACCGGACCACCTGATCTGCCTCTTGAGAAATCTGTATGCAGGTCAGGAAGCAACAGTTAGAACTGGTCATGGAACAACAGACTGGTTCCAAATAGGAAAAGGAGTACGTCAAGGCTGCATATTGTCACCATGTTTATTTAACTTATATGCAGAGTACATCATGAGAAATGCTGGACTGGAAGAAACACAAGCTGGAATCAAGATTGCCGGGAGAAATATCAATAACCTCAGATATGCAGATGACACCACCCTTATGGCAGAAAGTGAAGAGGAACTCAAAAGCCTCTTGATGAAAGTGAAAGTGGAGAGTGAAAAGGTTGGCTTAAAGCTCAACATTCAGAAAACGAAGATCATGGCATCTGGTCCCATCACTACATGGGAAATAGATGGAGAAACAGGGGAAACAGTGTCAGACTTTATTACCCGAACGTAACAAAGGCCATGTATGATAAACCCACAGGAGACATTATTTTTGATGGTGAAAAACTGAAAGCATTCATTCTAAGATCAGGAACAAGACAAGGGTGCCCACACTGACCACTATTACCCAACAGTTTTGGAAGTCCTAGCAATGGCATTCAGAGGTGAAACCAAAATAAAAGTAATCCAGATTGGAAAAGAAAAATAAAACTCTCACTGTTTGCAGATGATATGGTACCATACACAGAAAACCCTAAAAATACTATCAAAAAATTAACAGGGCTAATCAGTAATTTAGTAATGCCACAGATACAAAATCAATACACAGGAATCTTCTGTATTCCTGTACACTAACAATGGCACCCCACTCCAGTACTCTTGCCTGGAAAATCCCACGGACGGAGAAGCCTAGTGGGCTGCAGTCCATGGGATCGCTGGGAGTTAGGCATGACTGAGTGACTTTACTTTCACTTTCTCTTTCATGCATTGGAGAAGGAAATGGCAACCCACTCCAGTATTCTTGCCTGGAGAATCCCAGGGACAGAGGAGCCTGGTGGGCTGCCATCTATGGGGTCGCACAGAGTCAGACACGACTGAAGCAACTTAGCAGTAGCAGCAGCAACAATAAATACTCAGAAAGAGAAATTAAGGAATCAATCCCATTCACCATTGACATAAAAAGAATAAAATACCTAGCGACAAACCTACCTAAGGAGACAAAAGAATTGTATAGAGAAAGCTATAAGACACTGATGAAAGAAATCAAGGATGACATAAACACATGGAGAGATATACCATGTTCTTGGAAGGGAAGAATCAAAATTGTGGAAATGACTATATTAGTGAAAGCAATCTACAGATTTAATGCAATTCCTATCATAGTACCAATTGCTTTTTTCACAGAACTAGAACAAAAAATTTCAAAATTCATATGGAAACACAAAAGACCTCTTATAGCCAAAGCAATCTTGAGAAAGGAGAATGAAGCTGGAAGAATCAATCTTCATGATTTCAGACTATACTACAAAGCTACACTCATCAAGACAATATGGTACAGGCAAAAATGGAAAAATATAGAACAATGGAACAAGATAAAAGCCCAGAAATAAACCCACACACCTATGGGCAGCTTATCTCTGACAAGGGAGGCAAGACTATACAATGAAGAAATAGCCTCTTCAATAAGTGATGGTGGGGAAATTGGACAGCAACGTGTATTATAGAAGAATGAAATTAGAACACTGCCTAGCACCATACACAAAGATAAACTCAAAATGGATTAAAAACCTAAATGGAAGACCAGAAACTATAAAATTCTTAGAGGAAAACACAGGCAGAAAACTCTTTGACATAAACTACAGTGTGATCCTCTATGACTCACCTCCTAGGTAACATAAATAAAAACAAAAATTGACAAAGGGGAACCACTTAAGTGGTCAAAAGCTTTTTCACAGCAAAGGAATCCATAAACAAGATGAAAAGGAAACCCTCAGAATATGATAGAATAATTGTAAATGAAGCAACTGAGAAAGGATTAATCTCCAAAATATACAAGCAGCTCATTTAGCTCAACATCAGAAAAACAAACAATGTAATCAAAAACTGGGCAGAAGATCTAAATATATATTTCTCCAAAAAAGACATACTATAAATTAATCAATACATGAGAAAATGCTCAACATTACTCAATATTAGATAAATGCAAAACTACAATGAGATATCACTTCACACCAGTCAGAATGGTCATCATCAAAAAATCTACAAAAAATCTGGAGAGCATGTGGAGAAAAGGGAAACCTCTTGTGCTGTTTGTGGCAATGTAAATTGATACAGTCACTATGGAGAACACTATCGAGAATCCTTAAAAAATTAGAAGTGAAACTATCACATGACCCAACAATTCCACTACTAGGCACATACACTGACAAAATCATAATTGAAAAAGTCACATATACTCCACTGTTCACTGCAGCACTATTTACAATACCTAGTACATGGAAGCCACCTAAATGTCCAGCGGCAGATACAAGGATAAAGAAGTTGTGGTGTATATATATGCAATGGAATACTACTCAGCCATAGAAAGGAACACATCTGAGTCAGTTATATTGAGGTGGATGAAACTAGAGTCCATTATACAGAGTGAAGCAAGTCAGAAAGAGAAAAACAAATATTATGTACTAATGCACGCATATAAAATCTAGAAAATGATACTGATGAACCTATTTGCTGGGCAGGAATAGAGACTGAGACATAGAGAACAGACTTGTGGACACAGGAGGGAGAGAGTGTGATGAACTGTAAGAGTAGCATTAAAATACATACATTACCATGTGTGAATAGATAGCTAATGGGAAGCTGTTGTATAGAGCTGGTTCTCTGGGAAAACTTAGGGGAGTAGAATGGAGTGGTCAGGTGGGAGAAAGGTTCAAGAGGGAGGGGACAAGTGTTTACCTATGACTGATTCATGTTGTTGTATGGTAAAAACCAACACACATTGTAAAGCATTTATCTGTCAATAAAAAATAAATAAATTTTAAAGAAATAAAATAGATAACCAATGAGGACCAACTCTAAAGCAAAGGGAGCACTGCCCAATCCTGGGTGGGAGAAGAGTTTGGGGAAAAAATGGATAGTTGTGTGTATATATACGGCTCAGTCCCTTTGCACTCCACCTGAAATGATCATAACACTGTAAATTGGTTATACTCCAATATAAAAATAAAGTTTAATTTAAAAGAAAAAAGAAGTTGCAAACAATATTGCAGTGTATAATGGGGTGCTATTAAAGTTGCCAGGTAGTAGGACCTGGCCAAGAGAAAAATAGAAATTTCTGGGCCAGCACATAGAAAAAGTTTCCAGGCTCCAGATACTGATTCAGGGAAGTGGCCCAACAAAGGCCACTGACAAGATGAAGGACACGGTGACAACAACAGGACAGGAGCCACTGGAGTCTGACTAGGGGCTCAGGGCTTGTGCTCTGGCCTGCCTGGCACTAACGCCTGTGAGACAATTCACTAATCCCTTATCTAACTGTAAACTGCTAAAGTCCACATGATCCTGTCTTCAAGGTCACATATTGTACTGACAGGCTACCATTGGCCATCATTTAGGAGGCATGATTTGGGAGCATTTTTGTCCTTTTTGGTCAACCTGGGGGTTTTCAGTTGTTAAGCTTCCTGAGTCAGCTGCCCCTCCCACAGAGCCCTCCAGAAGGGAGGAGACTGAGCCAGTGCCCTCTGTGGACTCAAGGACTAGCATCTTGCCAACACACACAGCTCCTCCTGTGCAGCCCTGGGCACCTTCACGCTGTAGCCTGGCATATCTCCTGAAAAAAGGAAGCATGAGACACAGTCCCCTGGGGTGAGGACAAGCACAGGCATAAAAGGGCTCCAGGTGAGTAGGGAGCACCTGCCAGCAGCACCATGACGCGGACTGGAGTTCTCCTGCTGCTCTGCGCTGTCTGGCTCCTCACTGGGGGTGGAAGTGAGTGGCTGCGACCTGGGCTCCCCAAGGGTTCTGACACCTTCCCAGGGCAGGACTGAGCATGTCGGAAGCGGGAAGGGAATAGGGTGTTCTGATGAGTGCCTTACAGGGAGTGTCCCCATATCTTTCTGTTTCAGAGTGTGATGACATCTGCCCAGCCTTGAGGGACACTGTTAACCTGTTCATATCGGGAAGCCATGAGGAATATATTGAACAAGTTGAAAAGTATAACCAAAACTCTGATGTACTGGAAACTGCCGATACCCTGAAGAGCTGTGTTGATGAGAAGTTGACACCGCAGGATAAGCAGGATGCTCTCAGTGCTCTGGTGGGTTAGGCTGTGTGTGAATGTGCCTGTGTGGGGTGGGGGTGTCAGGGGTCTGATCAGGCCACTAGGAAGTGGAGGCCATCATTTTCTCTACACCCTGGCTCTTCCCTGGGAACCTGGGAGCAAAAAGAACCTCATGAATAAGGAGGTAGAGAGGAAGTGGCCAACACCCACAGTGTGGGAAAGGATTCTGCAGGAAAACTCAGTTCAGCCCTGAAGCTCTTGAGCTGGCCCTAACTGGGCTCTGCCTGGTCACAGGCCTGGGACCCTCCAGGTCCTCCTGACTCTGTGACATCACCTGCCTTTGGAGGTAGGCCCTCAGCACTGCCTCCCTGACTCTACCCTCTCCTTCCCTTCTCCAAACATCAGTTCTTTCCCTAGTGCTTCAAGTCCCTACTCCAACCCATCTAACACCCACATTTGTCCTTGTTCCCTGGACCCAACAGGTCTCACATGCCTAAAATAGTTGCTTCCAAAAGCTGCCCTCCTGCCCTCCCCAGGCCTGGGATGCCCAGAGTTGAGGATCAGTTGATGCCCAAGGTCAATCCTCTCTCTGCTGCCCTAGAGGTGGTGGGAACAAGCAGCTGCTTCAGCTCTAAGCATCCAAGGGCCAGAGGGAGGAAGCAGACAGGGATCAGCTCATCCCTGGAGGCTCCCAGGTATCACTCCAGAGCCCTGCCAGGTGGTCCTCAGCAGTCCCCCACTGTATCCCAGAAGACTGCCCTCAGCCTTCCAGGGAAACCCCACAATCTCTGTTCCATTGGAGAAAGCCTCATTGGGAAGTATCCACCTTTTACCTGCTCACCTCCAGAGGCCTCCCTCAAAACAACCTGCAGGCCCCTCCCCTTGTTCAGTGCAGCTAATTGTCACATCCACCCCTAAGGCCGCACCAGGTTTCTGTACCTTCTCTTACAGAATAAAATATACTCAAGTTCTCTCTGTTGATGGAGCCATCCCTGCCAGGAACCCAAGGAAGCCACTTGCCTGATCCCTAAGTAATGTTAGCAACCTGCCATGTCTAGGTGTCTGATTATAAAGGATTCCAGCAATAAAAAACCCTGCAATTCACAGGAGAGTGATTACTCACTGGAGATGGGGCTTTGTGGGTGCAGGAGAGGACATGGCCACAGTGGAGACCACCATTGTGCCTTCCTACTGCAGCTGGATTTCAGGGCTGTCAGATGCTCCTCCACAAATTCAACAGGTGGGGACATGGATAATGATCATTACATCAGCCAGAGTGGTGATCATCTCTGTCATCAAGATCCACAGGTCACATGCATCATTCACAAAATTTTATTCCTCCCAGCAACCTTGAGGGGTAGGAGCAATCATCCTCACCTGACAGGGGAGAATCTGATGCTCAGAGTGGGTAAAGCATCTGCTGAAGAGACATAACTTTCCCCACCCGTCCATGCTGGGGAGACGAGCTCGGCTACCTCACCCTGTGACTGGGCACGTATTACAGTCCTTCTTTGGGCTGTTGCCATTTATAAAATCAAACCACCTCCAATCTTCAAGGTTGGGGAGAGGACAAAATAAAATAACAGGTGAGAAGGGCCCCTGTCCTAAGTGCCTGAAGGAGAGGAAGAACAAAGGGTCAAGTTTCACGTGCTGAATTCTGTCACTCCTTGGGCCACAGTTGATCCTAATGCTAGCCCCCATTGTGGACTTAGCTGCTTCCACATACAATGTGAATTGGGTCTCACCCTCAGAGTGAAGATCTAGGGCCTGGAGATTCTTGCTCCTCCTGTGTCTCTGCTGCCTGTCCACGAACCAGGCCCCATGCCTACGCTGTCTGATTCTTCTTCACCTGACCCCCACTCCCTCTCTAAGAGCTTCTTCCCACCCAACAGCTCCCCTCCAGAAAAGAGTCTGCTGGGCTTACCCAACAAGGCTGGGTCTAGGACAGGGATTCTCTAAGGTCCTCATGGTGAGGAGGCTTAGGACAGGTGCCCTAGGTAATCCAGAGCTGCTGCTTCTCCCTGTGGAGGGGACCCTGCATGATGTAGGGGAGGTCTACTTGCCCCGGCTGACACTGGGCCCTTGTCTCTGCCCACCACTCCACCCCCACCAGGCTCTGGCTGAGGATGCTTCTAAGATGAAGACCTGTCTCTGTGGGAGCTGAGTTGAGCACCTGTAAGCAGGTCCTGGAGCAGAGACCCTTCTCATCTGACCCAGGATGTGTATTCTACCTCCGCCTCCCACCTAACAGACATAAAAGCTCCAGGCCTTCTGAAAGGACAGTTGCCAACCCTATGAGTTAGGTGATTCTTACAATGTCTTGAATATAGACTCACCCTGCTCTGCAGTGAGTGTACAGTTGTTATGGGGAACCATCCAAGGATGTGGCAAAGACGAGGGAGGGGTAGTTGGTCCTCCTGGGACAGAAAGAGTCTGTCTTTTGGCTCTTGCTCAGCTGCACAGAACTCCTGGGGCTGCTGGGGAGACACCTCCATATTGCCCACTTCCCCTCCCCTCACCCTGCCTTCCTCCAAACTACAGCACCCTTATCTAATCTGGGTTAGTAGAAAAGGCAGCATCTGATTTCTCCCAAATCCTTTTCTGTCTGACATCCAAAGCCTCAGATGGGTGGAAAGGTAACTATCAAAAACTTGTGGCGTTTGATCTCTGATTCTCACATGAATGTCCCTGCGAGATCATAGAAGCCCCACCTCACCTCCACCTAGACCAACCTGAGTTCACCTGCAGCTGTGGGATAATCCCCCACTGCCGACACTCCCCTCCTCAAACACCAGCATCTGCCCTTCCAGCTTGGTGGATTTCTCCAGCACTTGGGAGCTTGCTGAACAGAGCTCAGTAGAAAGTGTGGGGATTCATGCCCACAGGGCAACCCTCAGACACTACAGACCCCAGACTCCTTCATTGCTGATGTGTCTCCTCAGAGGTGAGCTCCACACTCTCTTAAAGGCCTCCAGGGGCCTTGAGCCCCACCTGCTCACCCCCGTGGCCTTTCTCACTCGGGTGTTCACTGTCCTTAGTTCCTCACTTCAGCACCTGACATCACCTCTCTAATTACCTACATACCTCCAAGTCCCTGTCTGGGTCTCCTTTGTTGAGAACACAAAGTCTCATGGTGTCCTATTTCCATCTGTCTGTTTATGAAGAATTCAAGTGGAAGATGCTCAGTGAAGGTAGCAGGAGGAAGAGAGAGGGATACCATAGTTGAAGCTTCAGAGGCATCATCACCCTACACAGAGAACAGGAACCCCGATGCAGGAGGGAGATGCTCTCTAGCCATGTATTTATCTAAGGACCTTACACTGAGACATTCTCAAACTGCCCTGAAACAGTGTTTTGGGAGTGAATCTCCTACCCAGCCCATAGGAATCTATTGGGGATTTCAGGCAGGACATATTGCCCCATCTATCAAGACCTGGTAGCCAGAAAGTCAGAGAGAGAGATGGGTGCAAGCTCTGAGTGCCAAGACAGAGGCAACAGGACTGAGACAAGCCCCCCAAAAGGAAAAGTCCAGAATCAGGCAATGGTTGAGGACAGGGCTTGTCTTCATGTTTCCAATGAAGACCGGCATAGATACACCCACTGCTTCTGTGTTGCCATCATACCTGGACGTTTCCTTCCAATTTCCTTTTGAAAAATATTCTGCTATGCTATGCTATGCTATGCTATGCTATGCTATGCTATGCTATGTCGCTTCAGTCGTGGCCAACTCTGTGCGACCCTAGAGACAGCAGCCCACCAGGCTCCCCCGTCCCTGGGATTCTCCAGGCAAGAACACTGGAGTGGGTTGCCATTTCCTTCTCCAATGCATGAAAGTGAAAAGTGAAAGTGAAGTCGCTCAGTCGTGTCCGACTCTTAGTGACCCCATGGATTGCGGCTACCAGGCTCCTCCGTCCATGGGATTTTCCAAGCAAGAGTACTGGAGGTGGGTGCCATTGCCTTCTCTGAAATATTCTACTACATTGACTACAGTTCCAGTGCTGTAACGTATCTCCCCTCATCCTTAGACTGGCAATACTCATGGACTCAGAATATAGGATACCCAGTCAGGGCATCAAATCCAGTCATCTGAAGCTGTGCACATGGAAGGACAGATGCTCTCTTACATGCCCCAAGAGGGAGTCCTCAGGAAGCACAGAGCTCAGCAGATCCCGAGGGGTGCTCAGCACAGGAAGGAGTTGACAGAGGTGCCCAGCACAGGAAAGAGTTAACAGAAACACATCTTCCATTCAGAGGACACTGTAGAAAATATATGGATGGATTCATCTTGTCCATTCCCAGATTACTGAGGTAACTTCTAACTGACTACTTTCCTAGATAAATAGGTCCCACTTGTAAAGTTTGCAGGGCTGCACACAGCTTCATGCATGTGGGCACCAAGGACACAGAAATTGGCATGAGCAACACAGCATAGTCAGGTGACCAGGCCCTACTGATGATAGCAGACCAGCCCAGATTCACGTCATCACTGCTTCTACCACAAAGGCAGCTCTAAGCAGACACACAGGGCTGGCCCAGACTCAGGAACATCTTCCACACTCAATTCGTGAGGGGTAAGCTTATTTTACACTCTTTCAGAAGAAGCATGGAAGGAATATGCTAAATCAGCGAGATACCTGAACCATTTGGACTAATGATCCGTGAGAAAAAATAAAGAGCAAGGGATAAGTTTACTGAGGAAGCCCCTAAGTAAGAGAGACCTTGATGGGACTTCCCTGGTTTTCCAGTGGTTAAGAATCCACTTCCAATGCAGGGGAAGCTGGTTTCATCCCTGGTTGTAGAATGCCACATGCTGTGGGGCACCTAAAACCTGTGTGCCACAACTAGAGTGAAGCCTGTGCACTGCAACAAAAGTTCCCATAAACTGCCATAAAAAGATCCCTTGTGCCACAACTAAGACCAAACAGAGCTGAAAAGAAATAACTAAATAGATATTTTAAAAGAGGAGAGAGAGAGTGCTTGCTTCCGCCACACATATACTAAAACTGCAACAATACAGAGGAGCTTAGCATGGCCCTTGAACAAGGATGACAAATAAATCTGTGAAGCATTCCATATTTTTTTATGTGTAAAATAGACATCTAGCAGGAAGCTACTATATAGCACAGGGAGCCCAGCCTGGCACTCTCTGATGACCTAGAGTGGTGAACTGGTGATGGTGGAGGGAAGTTCAAGAGGTAAGAGATATATATATGTGTGTAGGCAAGAATACTGGAGTGGATTGCCATGCCCTTCTCCAGGTGCATGTGTATATGTATATGTATATATATATATATATATATATATATATACACATACATACATACACACACACACATACACACATACATATATATAACTAATGAAGTGTAAAACTATATATATTTTAAAGTTTATTTTATTCTAATGCAAACATAGCCTAGTATTACAAATATATATAATAAACTGCATAAATACAACCAAGCAGAACCCTTAGAGGTCTTCCCAGAACAGACCACTCCCTACCATGTCCTCCACATGCCTCTTGTATGTAGAAAAACCTATCTCCTAGGCTTTTCCCAAGTTCCAAAGAGTATATTTATAATCAGAGATGTGAGAAAATGCAGAGAAAAAGAAAAAAAATGTCAAGCAAGACAATATAATAATAGTGTAGCCATTCAACAATTAGATAAAGTCAAAGACCTTCTGTAACTCCTCAAGGACTATACATCGTATTCTGAGCCACATCCTTGGAGCTGTTTTTTTTTTTTAAATATAAATTTATTTATTTTAATTAGAGGTTAATTACTTTACAATATTGTATTGGTTTTGCCATACATCAACATGAATCCGCCACGGGCGTGTTCCCCATCCTGAACCCCGCTCCCACCTACCGCCCCATACCATCCCTCTGGGTCATCCCAGTGCACCAGCCGTGAGCATCCTGTATCATGCATCGAACCCCCCACCCCCATCAAGTGGAAGAAATTAACTGTATGTTTCCCACAATAATGTAGACTCCAGTCCTTCTGGAACCAGACAGTTGTGTTTGCTCTAGATTACCTCAGCACCAACCAATCACAAGAATGTCCACCAGCTGATCACATATCCTAAAAACCCTCCTCCCTCAACCTGTCTTTAAAAACCTTTTCTGGAAACCCTTTTGGGAGTTCGGGCCTCTGAAGTACTAGCTACCTCGACTCCTTTATTGTGTTGCGCTGCGTTAGTCACTCAGTCGTGTCCGACTCATTGCAACCCCATGGACTGTAGCCTGCCAGGCTTCTCTGTCTATGGGATTCTCTAGGCAAGAACACTGGAGTGGGTTGCCATTCCCTTCTCTAGGACTCCCTTACTGGTGCCCTATAATAAACACTGCACTTTCCTTCACCACAGCCTGATGTCAATAGATTGGCTTTACTGTGATGGGGGAAAACAGACTCATACCTAGTTCAGAAACATACACAGACTGAAGTAGAAAAATTGACTGATCTCTTAACTGATAAAGGAAATAAACAGTATTATAATACTAAGCAGCTATTGTGATTTAGAAAAAAAAACTTTAAAAATGAGAATAAAGAGTTCTTCATAATCATGATAAAGGGCGTTTATAAAAAAAAAACTCGACAAACGTCATATTTGATGGTAAAATGATATAAGCAATACATTTAAAATGAGAAACAAGGTAATGATGTTTGAATTGCTGTTTGTACTAAATACTGTGCTATATTTACTAACAAATTCAGTACGAAAAGAAAGTTTGATGATCTCGAAGTAGAAAACAAATAAATAATTAAGAATACCAGACTTTCCTGGTGGTTCTGTTGGTTTGGAATTGGCCTACCAATGCAGGGGACATGAGTTTGATCTCTGGTCTGGGAAGACCCACATGGCACAGGACAACTAAGCCCGTGCACCAGAACTACTAAACTCCCACTCTTGGAGCTTGGGAGCTGCAACTACTGAATCCCCCATGCCCTAAGTCCCACGCACCGCAACTGCTGAAGACGGCACATCCTAGAGTTCACCCTCCGCGAGTAGATAGTCTCTACTTGCTGTAAGTAGATAAAGCTCACCTATAGTGATGAAGACCCAGAACAGCCCAAAAAAGAGGGAGAAAAGAATATCAATGACCTTTAAAACAAGGATCTTTGAAAATTCAAAAAATTTGATAAATGTGTATCACTTATTTAAAAAGCAATGACACAAATTACCATAATAAATAAAAGAAGGGATGTCTTTATAGATCCACATACATAAAAATAAGAAAGCACTAGCAACTAATTGTGCCAATTAATTGGATGGCTTAGTGAATTGGCCACTTTTCTTGAAGACAAACATTACATAAAGTGACTCAATGCAAAAGAGAGTATCTGAATAGCCATATATCTGTTAAGAAAGATAAACTTTAATAAAACCATCACATATAGCAAGTTCAGGCCCACAGAATTAAAGAGGGGAATTTTATTATATATTTAAAGAAGAAATAATAACAATCATATATGTATGGCAAAACCAATACAATATTGTAAAATTAAAAAATAATTTTAAAAAATCCTATATAAATACTTTATGAAAATGGAGAACAAATGAACCTTCCCAACTCATCATTTGAGGCAAGTATTTCCTCATATATTTTTAGGAAAAAACATCACCAGAAAACTATGGACTATGGACCAGAAAACATTCACAAATATTTACTCACAAAAATCAACACATCAGCAAATCAAACCCAGCAACACATAAAAGCAGCAGCACATAAAGACAAAGTGATCTTTATCCCAGACATGCACGTTTTATTCAACATTCAAAGTCAATCAAGGTAATCCATCACATTAACAGAATAATGGAGAAAAGTCATATGATCACCTCAACAGATGAATAAAATATGTTTTTAAAAACCAAAACATTCATCTAGAGGGGTGGGATGGGGTGGGAGGGAGGTTCCAGAAGGAGGAGACATATTTATACCTATGGCTGATTTACATTGATGAATGGCAGAAACCAACAAATATTGTAAAGCAATTATCCTCCAATTAAAAATAAATAAATTTTTTAAAAATTGAACTATTCATAATAAAACACATACATAAGCTAAGAGAAAAGTATTCTTCTTCAACATTATGAGCTATACTTACAAAACTATCTACTAACTGAATACTTAATGGGAATACTAACTAACTGAATCAGATCAGATCAGATCAGATCAGTCGCTCAGTCGTGTCCGACTCTTTGCGACCCCATGAACCGCAGCATGCCAGGCCTCCCTGTCCAACACCAACTCCCGGAGGTCACTCAGACTCACATCCATGGAGTCAGTGATGCCATCCAGCCATCTCATCCTCTGTCGTCCCCTTCTCCTCCTGCCCCCAATCCCTCCCAGCATCAGAGTCTTCTCCAATGAGTCAACTCTTGGCATGAGGTGGCCAAAATACTGGACTTTCAGCTTTAGCATCATTCCTTCCAAAGAAATCCCAGGGCTGATCTCCTTCAGAATGGACTGGTTGGATCTCCTTGCAGTCCAAGAGATTCTCAAGAGTCTTCTCCAACACCACAGTTCAAAAGCATCAATTCTTCGGCGCTCAGCCTTCTTCACAGTCCAGCTCTCACATCCATACATGACCACAGGAAAAACCATAGCCTTGACTAGGCGAACCTTTCTTGGCAAAGTGATGTCTCTGCTTTTGAATATGCTATCTAGGTTGGTCATAACTTTCCTTCCAAGGAGTAAGCATCTTTTACTTCATGGCTGCAGTCACCATCTGCAGTGATTTTGGAGCCCAGAAGAAGAAAGTCTGACACTGTTTCCACTGTTTCTCCATCTATTTCCCATGCAGTGATGGGACCAGATGCCATGATCTTTGTTTTCTGAATGTTGAGCTTTAAGCCAACCTTTTCACTCTCCACTTTCACTTTCATCAAGAGGCTTTTGAGTTCCTCTTCACTTTCTGCCATAAGGGTGGTGTCATCTGCATATCTGAGGTTATTGATGCTTTCCTCCTAAAATCAAGAAGAAGGCAAAAATGTCCACTTTTATAATTTTTTTGGAACATTTTACTGACAGTTCTGACCAGTAAAACAAAAGAATAAAAAAGAAATATGGACTGGAAAGGAAGAGGTAAAACTATGTATCAAATCATGCAGAAAAGAAATAGAAAAAACTAAACATCCATTAAATTTCTCAGTACAATAGTAATAGAAGAACATAGTCTCCATCTAACAAATGGCATCAAAAATAACAAAGGAGACTTCAGCTGACACTACATTTAATGAACAAAGGCTGAAATGTTCCCCCTAAGATCAAGGATAAGGGAAAGTCACCTAGTCTCCATTTCTGTTCAACACTGGACTGGAAGCTTTCACAAGTGCAATAAGGCAAGAAATAATGAAAACAAGCTACAGTTGGAAGGGAAAAAAAATCAAAGTCTCTTCTTCACAGAAAAAATTATAATATACAGAGAAAAACCTAAAGAATCCACAAAACACCATGAGTGCATGTAAGTGAGTTTAGCATATTTGTAAACTACAAGTCAATATATAAAAAATTATGTGTATTTTACATACTGGAAACAATTCAAAAATCAAATTAAAATATCATTCACAATAGCACCAAAAACAAAAAATAGTTTGGCAGGGTATTAGTAAAATATGTGTAAAACCTGTAAAATGGAAAATACAAAACATTAATTTCTAAATAAAGTAAAAGTCACAAAGAAATGGAGACATATACTATGCTTACATATTTAAAGACTCAATAAGATTTCAATTCTATTGATCTTTAGAGTCAATGCAATCTTGATTTATATGCCAAGCAGGGGGCTTCCCAGGTGGTGCTAGTGGTAAAGAACCTGCCTGCCAATGCAGGAGACTTAGGAGACGTGGGTTGGATCGCTGGGTCGAGAAGACCTCCTAGAGGAGGTCATGGCAATACTCCAGTATTCTGGCCTGGAGAATCCCATAGACAAAGCAGCCTGGCGAGCTACAATCCAGAGTCGGATAGAGTTGGACATGACTGAAGTGAATGATTACGCGTGTACATACCAAGCAGGAAGTACGTAGAAAGTGAGAAACTGATTCTAAAACTTATATACAGAGTAATGTTAGCAGGATGGTTTAGTAAGAGATCCCAGTCTCTATCTCCCCAATGGAAACAACAACAACAACAACCAGTGGACAGGCAGATGTTAATGAAAATAGCTCTGACAGAGCTCAGGAGTCCAGTTAAAAAACTGAAGCAACGTAGTAGTACTGCAGGAAGGGGCACCGCTTCCAGGGCCAAAAGGGGGCTCCAGTCAAACACTCGAAATGAAATATCCAAGGAGACACACATGCTGACGAGGTAAGAGACTTTATTGGAAAGGGGTGGCAGGACAGAAAGCAGTAGGGTAAGAGGACTCGGGAGAACTGCTCTGCCACGTGACTCACTGTCTCGGGTTTTATGGTGATGAGGTTAGTTTCTGGGTTGTCTCTGGCCAGTCATTCTGACTCAGGGTCCTTCCTGGTAGTGCATGCCCTGCCAGCCAAGACGGATGCCACTAATGATTCTGGGAGGTGGTAGGACATGCAGCCTCTTCTTTTGATCTTTCCCAGATTCTTCTGGTTGATGGTGTCTTACTGGTACCATGTTTCATACAGGACCTCCTGTTGTAAAGTAACTCACACAAATGATTAGTATGGGGCCTGGCCAAGGTGGGCAGTTTCAGTCAGTGTGTTTCCCCTAACAGTAGCATGAATTAAAATGAGGGGAAGTTATGGAGGAAACCAACAGCCAGCACAACTACTGCATATGCCCACAGCTCTCACCACAGGTCTCACAGGTTTCAAGGTCTCAGACTCCTGGTGCTAAGTCCCTCCACCCTCCCTAATAGGACCCATGACAGCTAGTGCCTCCTTGGAACTCAGCACAACCATCATTCATACAGCTAAGCTAGCCCTGGTCCTGAAGCCAGGTGCAGACCTGCTACCAGCTCTGACCTCAGCAACTGAAATTGTGTCTGCGATCAGACCCAGATTTTAACACAAGCCCTATCCTTGCCATGATGCATACTCCACTGCCCCTGTGCATTTACCCACAGCCTCACAGCTGAGTCTGTGCACACTCCTGGCACTACCAACCACCACTACCTGCCCTAGTTTCCTATTACTGAACCCAGAGACACTGCTGAGCACCATTACAGTTATGTTTCCATACACTAACAGTGAAAACTTCAAAAGGAAATTACAAAAAGATAAAATACTTAGAATGAATCACAGAGGGGGAAAAACTTTTACATTGAAAACTACAAAATACTGATGAAAAATATTAAAGAAGACACAAAGAAGTAGAACAACATCCCATATTCAGGGATTGGAAGGCTAACGTTATTACGATATCCATACCACCAAAAATGATATAAACAGTCAATGAATTCCCAGGTTCCAAGACATATTTTTAAAGAACTAGAAAAATGGTCATAAAAATCATATGCAACCACAAAGGACTCTGAATAGCTAAAATAATCTTGAGAAAGAAAAACAAAGCTGGAGGTACCATACCTCTTTGTTTCAAAACATATTACAAAGCTGTAGTCATTAAAATAGTATGATACTGACATGCGGACATATAGACCAGTGGAACAGAAGGGAGAGCCCAGAAAACACACACTCATACACGTACACTCAACTGATTTTTGACAAGGTTGCCAGGAATACAAAATGGGAAAAGATGGTCTCTTCCATAAATAGTGTTGGAACTACTGGATATGGTAAAGAAAAAGAATGAAATTTTATTTTTATCTTACACCACACACACAAAACAGTTCAAAATAGGTTAAACACAATGCCTGAGACTGTAAAATTACTAGAAGGGAACATAGGGGGAAAACTGTATGACATGGGTTTGGCAATGATTTTTTGGATATTAAAACCAAAGCACAAGAAACAAAAACAAAAGGAGACAAGTGGAACAAAGTAAAATAAAAAGTTTCTGCAGAGCAAATGAAATCATCAACAAAGTGAAAATGTCACCTATATAATGGGAAAATATTTTCAAACCACATATCTGATAAGAAGTTAATATTCAAAATAAACAAGGATTCCAACACTAGGCTTCCCGGGGGTTGCTGGTGGTAAAGAACCTGCCTGCCAATGCAGGAAATATAATGAGACATGGATTTGATCCCTGGCTGGGGAAGATCCCCTGGAGGAGGACTTGGCAATCCACTCCAGTATTCTTGCCTGGAGAATCCCATGGACAGAGGACACTGGTATGCTGCAGTCCATGGGGTCACTGAGTCAGGAGACAACTGAAGTAACTTAGCATGCACACAAAAGTACCTACACCTCCATAAAAAAACAAAAAACATTCCAACTAAAAATTAAGCATTGGACCTGAATAGACAATTCTCTGAAGAAGATAAAAGAAGGGCCAGCAGGTATATAAAAGATGCTCGATATCAATAATTATCAGGGAAATATTAAGGAATACCACACTAAGATATCACTTTATACTTATTATAAAGGCTATTTTTAAAAACACATGCAAGTACTGGCATGGATGCAGAGAAACTGAGACCATAACCTGGCACAGCCATTATAGATAAGAGCAGAGAGGGCCTTCAAAAACTGAAAAATACAATGCAATCTGATCCAGCAACCACATTTAAGGGTATTTATCTAAAAGAATTAAAATCAAGATCTCAAAGAGATATTGCAACCCCAGGTTCATTGTATCATTATTCATGGTACATAAGGGTAACCCAAATATCCATCCATATATTTATATAAAGAAAATGTGATATGTACATAGTGGAATATTGTTCAGCCTTTAAAAAGAAAAAAAAAATTTACTATATGCAACAAAATGGATGAGCCTTAAGGACATTATTGCAAGTGAAATAAGCCAGTCACAGAAAGGCAAATTCTACCTGATTCCACTCATTTGAAGAAGTATATAAAGTGGTTAGTTACATTCAAGAACTCCTTGGTGATTCAATGGTTAGGACTCCATCTCTCATTGCTGAGGGCCCAGATTCAATCCCTAGTCAAGGAACTAAGATCTCATAAGTTACATGATGCAACTAAAATATAAAATTATTTTTAAAGTATTTTTTATTAAAAAAGAAAGTGTTTAAAGCCATAGTAACAGAAAGTAGACCAGTGGTTACCAGGGGCTGATGCTAGTTGTCAAATGGGAATATCGATTGACAGGTTATTCAATATGCAAAATGCAACATTTCTGGAGAACTAATGTACAATATTGTGCTTACAGTGAACAAGATGTACAAAGTCATTAAAAAAGGTAGATTTCCTGAGGGAAGTGTTAGGGCTGCTGGGACACTGTCACAACAGGTATAAACTGGGATTGTCCCACTTACAGAAGATAAAGAAGCTTCAATTTTGGCTCCTTTGGAGATGGTGTTTGTTATGTTTCTACCAGGTATACTACTATGACTGAGTTTTCTTAACGTGTCATTTCCTAGGTTTGAGTTCACTGAGCTAATGAGAAAACATGAGCTCAGCACGCAAGCCTGATATCTATAGCTATGTGTCCATTGGTCGATCTCTTTTGCTATTGAAAATAATTCAACTCTGCCTGATGGACTAGGCTGTCTTGGTTCTTTAGTTATAAGGATAGAGCTCAACAAGCCAGGGGGAAAAAGACCTAGCACATGCTGTCTGGTCAATAAATATTTCAACAAAAGAGCCATTGTTGGAGGTGGTATTGAAAGCCACCAACTTCCTCACCTCAACTGAGAAACTGTTTCTGTCCTTGTAACAGTAGTGATCTCAGAGGAGATTCTATGGCTGGGAGTGTATGATTCATATAAACAAATAAATAATAGAAATTTAAATGAAGAATCAAAAAGTAAAAAAAAAAAAAAAGAGTGTAGATTTCATATGGTTTTCCATGACAATAAAAATATAATTTGGAAAATAGAACAGAAATATCTGCCATCAAGTAGCTAGATTAACAAATTTTGGTATACCAACATGAAGAAATACTACTTGGTAAAACCTAACCTAACCTATCGCTGCACACAACAACATAATTCAACAACAGGACTAGATATATTTAGTCCCAGACCAGATAGATGGCATATTTCATGATTCCATGTACATGGTTAAAATTATGGAAATGTTTAAAATCTTGATTATACTTATCAGTGTAAAAAATTTTTTCAAAACTCAACAAAATGTATACCAAAATTGAGTGTATGCATTATACATGGACCCCTTCATGGATCACAGTCCTGTTTTGGTGACGGGGCTGGCATAACTCAATGAAGCAATGAGCCATGCCATGCACAGCCACCCAAGATGGACAGGTCATAGTGTTCTGATAAAATGTGGACTATTGGAGGAGGAAATGGCAAACCACTCCAGTTCTTTCCAGGAGAACCTCATGGTATCTAAAGGTAAAAAGATATGACACTGTTTGATGAGTCTCCCAGACTGGAAAGTATCCAATATGCTACTGGAAAAGAGTAGAAGACAATTACTAATAGCTCCAGAAAGAATGAAGAGGCTGAACCAAAGCAGAAATGACACTCAAATGTGGATGTGTCTGGTGGTGAAAGTAAAGATCAATCCTCTAAAGAACAGTATTGCATAGGAACCTGGAATGTTAGGTCCATGAATCAAGGTGAATTGGATGTGGTGAAGCAGGAGATGGCCATAGTGAGCATGAACATCTTAGGAATCAATGAACTAAAATGGATGGGAATGGAGAATTTGATTCCATATGACCAGTATATCTACTACTGTGGGCAAGAATTCCTTAGAAAAAATGGGGTAGCCCTTAGAGTCAACAAAAAAAATTTCTAAAATGCAGTACTTGGGTATAATCTCAAAAATGACAGAATGATCTCAATTCATTTCCATGGCAAAGCATTCAACACCATGGTGGCTCAGATCATGAGCTCCTTACTGCAAAATTCAGGCTTAAATTGAAGAAAGTAAGGAAAACCACTACACTATTCAGATATAACCTAAATCAAATTCCTTATGAATATACAGTGGAGGCAACAAATAGATTCAAGGGGTTAAGTCTGGTAAACAGAGTGCCTGAAGAACTATGGAGGAAGGTTTGTAATATTGTACAGGAGGCAGTGACCAAAACCATCCAAAGAAAAAGAAATGAAACAAGGCAAAGTTGTTGTCTGAGGAGTCTTTACAAATATCTAAGGAAAGAAGACAAGAGAAAAGTAAGGCAGAAAGGGAAAAATATACCCAACTGAATGCAAAGTTGCAGAGAATAGCAAGGAAAGGTAAGAAAGCCTTCTTAAATGAACAATGAAAGAAATAAAGGAAAACAATAGAATGGGAAACACTAGAAATCACTTCCAAAAAAATTTGAAGATATCAAGGGAACATTTCATTCAAGGATGAGCACAAAATAGGACAGAAACAGTAAGGACCTAACAGAAACTGAAGAGATTAAGAGGTGGCAAGAATACACAGCACTTTTTAAAAAAAAAACTTAATAACCTGGGTACCCATGATGGTGTGGTCACTCACCTACAGTCAGACATCCTGGAGTGTGAAGTCAAATGGACCTTAGGAAGCATTACTCTGAAGAAAGAGAGTGCACATGATTTTAAACAGCTAAAAATCCTAATGATGCTCTTAAAGTGCTACACTCAATATGACTGCAAATTTGGAAAACTCAGCAGTGGCCACAGGACTGGATAAAGTCAGTTTTCACTCCAATCCAAAGAAAGTGAAAGTTTAGTCACTCAGTCATGTCCAACTCTTTGTGACCCCATGGACTGCAGCCTACCAGGCTCCTCTGTCCATGGTATTTTCCAGGCAAGAGTACTGGAGTGGGTTGCCATTGCCTTCTCTAAATCCAAAGAAAGGCAATGCCAAAGAATGTTCAAAAACCACACAACTGCATTCATTTCACATGCTATCAAGGTAATGCTCAAAATCCTTCAAGTTAGGCTTCAACAGTACGTGAATCAAGAACTTCCAGATGTACAAGGTGGATTTAGAAAAGGCAGAGGAACCAGAGATCAATTGCCTACATTCGTTGGATCATAGAAAAAGCAAGAGAATTCCAGAAAAACATCTATTTTGCTTCATTGACTATGCTAAAGCCTTAACTGTGTGGGTCACAACTAACTATGGAAAATTCTTAGAGAGATGGGAATACCAGACCACCCTACCTGCCTCCCGAGAAATCTGTATGCAAGTCAAGAAGCAGCAGCTAGAACAGGACATGGAACAACAGACTGGTTCCAATTTGGGAAAGGAGTACATCAAGGCTGTATATTGTCACCCTACTTATTTAACTTATATGCAGAGTACATCACGGAAGTGCTGGGTTGGATGAATCATAAGCTGGAATCAAGAATGCAGGAAGAAATATCAGTAACCTCAAATATGCAGGTGACACCACCCATATGGCAGAAAGTGAAGAGGAACTAAAGAGCCTCTTGATGAAAGTGAAAGAGGAGAGTGCAAAAGCTGACTTAAATCTCAACATTCAAAAAATGAAGATCATGACATCTGGTCCTATCACTTCATGGCAAATAGATAGGAAAAAAGGAAACAGTGACAGATTCTATTTTCTTGGGCTCTGAAATCACTCTGACGGTGACAGCAACCATGAAATTAAAAGACACTTGCCTCTTGAGAGAAAAGCTATGACAAACATAGACAGCATATTAAAAAGCACAGACATCACTTTGCCAACAAAGATATGTATAGTCAGAGCTATGGTTTTTCTAGTAGTTATGTACGAATGTGAGAGTTGGACCAAAAAGAAAGGTCAGCGCCAAAGAATTGATGCTTTCAAACTGTGGTGCTGGAGAAAACTCTTGAGAGTCCCTTGGACAGCAAGGAGATCCAACCAGTAAATCCTAAAGGAAATCAACCCTGAATATTTATTGGAAGGACTGAAGCTGAAGCTCCAATTCTTTGGCCACATGATGCGAACACCCGACTCACTGGAAAAGATTATGATGCTGGAATAGATGGAGGGCAAGAGGATAAGGGGGTGACAGAGGAGGAGATGGTTGGATGACATCATTGACTCAATGGGAATGAGTTTGAGAAAACTCCGGGAGATAGTGAAGGACAGGGAAGCCTGGTGTGCTGCATTCTGAGGAGTTGCAAACAGCTGGACATGACTGGGCCACTTAATAACAACCATGAGAAGTGTTCTGTGGTTCTTCTCTTTGTTCTTCTGTTTCTCTGGGTGCTTTGAAAATTTCCTTTTCATCACCACATTTATGAAATCCGACTGTAATGTGCTAAGTACAGTTTTCTTTGTGTTTCTTGTGTTTAAATAAACTAATTATTATTGATATATAGGTTTAGAGTTTTATTCAATTATGGAAAGATTTTGGCCATTTTTTTTTCCTAAGAGATTCCAATTAACCATGTATTCCCCCACCCCAGGTTGTCTCACAGCTCACTGATCTTATTTTTATCATGTTTCAATTATCTCTGCCTTTCACCTGAATAGTCTCTATCATTGTCCATTTAATACTCACTAATATTTTCTTCTACAGTGCCTAGTTTCATTGTTAATTCCATCTAGTAGAATGTATTTTTTATCTGTTCAAGTTTAATTTGGGTGCTTTAAAAATATATCTATGCTTCTAGTGTACATGTCCAAGTGGTCCTCCCTTCTTAAACATTTAGAATATAATTTTAATAACTGTTAATATTTGTTTACCAACTGTACCATGCTTGTATTTTCTGGGTTTGTTTATATTGATTTCTCTTCAATTATTTATATTTTTCTTCATATTCATTATTTCTGGTAACAATTTATAATAGTTTATATTTTTCTGCTGTTTTGCATGTCTATTAGTTAGTTTTTGGATGCCAGATATTCCAAAATTTAAATTTTTAGATATTAGCTACCCTCTGTAGTTCTACAGATATTCTTGATCCTTGTTTCTTTTATTTTGAAATAATTTGATTCATCTGAAGCTTCTCTTAAGTGTTTTTAAGATGGCACAAAAAATCAGTATGAAAAGGAAAATTTTATATGACTGCTAAGATATCTTCCTGAATAAACTACTTGACTCCCCATGAATAACCATGGTATTCTTCTAAGGCTGTTAGAAATACAAACTATTTTTAAGACATGTTTAATTTCCTGGGATTGTTTCCTCCATTCAAGTTGTTATTCCCTCACTTTGGGCAGTTTTTTCATATACATACTGAGTAGTATTCAGTGAAGTCTTGATGGGGATGTTTTTGCAGAAACCTGGAGTCCTTTTTCTCTGTAATATAAAGAAATAGGATTCTCTCTGGTTTTCTGCCTTGCTAATGTAACCACATTGGCCATCTGGGACTCCCAACTCTTTCTCCTGAATTCAGAGGGACTGCTCATTCCCCTCCTTGAACTCCTACTTTCTGCAGGGCCATCTGGATACTCTGTCTAAGCAGTAAAGTGGGGCAATCATAGAGCGCACCTTCATTTCCCCTTTCCCAGAGACCACTCTCTTATGCTACCTGAAGTTTAACTTCTGAATATCATTCTTTCCTATATTTTGTCCAGTTTTAGTTGCTGTAGGTGGAATGGTAAATCCATTTGCTGCCAAGAGTCACTAATGTTTTGCTTTGTCTTAATGTGTTAGGAGGTCCCAGGTTGCACTAGTGGTGAAAAAAAAAAAAAAAAAAAAAAATATATATATATATATATATATATATATATATATATATCTGCCAATGCAGGAGAGCTAAAAGATGAGGGTTCGATCCCTGGGTTGGAAAGATTCCCTGGAGGAGGAAATGGCAATCCACTCCAGTATTCTTGCCTGGAAAATCCCATGGACAGAGAATCCTGGAAGATCCCATGGGGTTGAAAAGAGTCAGACACAACTGAACCAACTTAGCACATTCCATTGACTACAATTTGAGAAAGGCATTGGTTTTATTATAAATGCTAGATAAGCAAATAACACTATGGAATATGGATTAAAGACCATCTGTGGTAAGCTTCCCTGGTGGTCCAGTAGATAAGAATCTGCTGGTAATGGAGGGGACAGGTGACCAACCCCTGGTCACAGAAGATTCCACAGGTCACAGAGCAACTAAGCTGCTATGCCACAACTACTAAGCCCACGGTCCAGAGCCCATGAGCTGCAACTACTGAGCCACGTGCTGAAACTACTGAAACCCGCACACCTAGAGCTTGTGCTCGGCAACAAGAGAAGCCACCAAAATAAGAAGCCCATGGCACAGGAACAAAGAATAGTCTCTGCTCGCCACAATTAGAGAAAGCCCATGCACAGCAACCATGACCCAGCAGAGTCAAAAATAAATAAACAAAGAAGAAAACAAACAAATATCTGTGGGAGTGGAGGAAAGGGGATAATAGATAATTTCTAAATAGAGAATATGTCTTTAATGACTAAAATCTCTTTTCCTATCTAGCTTGCATCTGATAGTGGTAGAAAAAGAGTAAACAATAAATCTTGGTAAATATATATAGCACAATAGAAGAGAAATCATGGAAAGGAGTGCGGCAATGCAGAGGAAGGGAAGAGAAGTAGATGTGTTATAATTTAATAAGCAAAAACATCAATGAAACATTTGAGTGATGTCGTGAAAAATGTGTATGCAGTGCATTTTTCCATGAAATAATGTTTTATTTTTATGCAGTCAAAATTTATCACTTGGGCTTTCTTTCATCTTTAGAAAGGTTTTCTTTACTCTGAAGTTAAAAATATTCTTTCGTAAGATTTTCTAAGAATCTTATGACATTTACTATTGCAGTCTTTGAATGTGTAAATCAATAACTTACCTGAAATTAACTTTGGAGAAGGCTGTGAGACAGATGCAACACACATTTCCACAAATGTCCAATTAGTTTATCTAGTATCATTTCATCTATGAAGTAACTCAAAACTCTTCACTGATAGGTAAATTACTTTTATCATAAAATCCATGATAATTTAGATCTATTTATGCCTTCCTTTTGCCAGCAAATTTGGAAAACTCAGCAGTGGCCACAGGACTGGAAAAGGTCAGTTTTCATTGCAATACCAAAGAAAGGCAATGCCAAAGAATGCTCAAACTACCACACAATTGCACTCATCTCACATGCTAGTAAAGTAACGCTCAAAATTCTCCAATTCAGGCTTCAGCAATACGTGAACCATGAACTTCCAGATATTCTAGCTGGTTTTAGAAAAGGCAGAGGAACCAGAGATCAAATTCCCAACATCCGCTGGATCATCAAAAAAGCAAGACAGTTCCAGAAAAACATCTATTTCTGCTTTATTGACTATGCCAAAGCTTTTGACTATGTGGATCACGATAACCTGTTTATTTAACTTATATGCAGAGTACATCATGAGAAACGCTGGGCTGGAAGAAGCACAAGCTGGAATCAAGATTGCCAGGAGAAATATCAATAACCTGAAATATGCAGATGATACCACCCTTATGGCAGAAAGTGAAGAGGAACTAAAAAGCCTCTTGATGAAAGTGAAAGAGGAGAGGGAAAAAGTTGGCTTAAAGCTCAACATTTAGAAAACTAAGATCATGGTATCTTGTCCCATCACTTCATGGGAAATAGATGGGGAAACAGTGGAAGCAGTGTCAGACTTTATTTTGGGGGACCCCAAAATCACTGCAGATGGTGACTGCAGCCATGAAATTAAAAGACGCTTACTCCTTGGAAGGAAAGTTATGACCAACCTAGATAGCATATTGAAAAGCAGAGACATCACTTTGCCAACAAAGGTTCGCCTAGTCAAGGCTATGGTCTTTCGAGAGCTGGACTGTGAAGAAGGCTGAGCGCCAAAGAATTGATGCTTTTGAACTGTGTTGTTGGAGAAGACTCTTGAGAGTCCCTTGGACTGCAAGGAGATCCAACCAGTCCATTCTGAAGGAGATCAGCCCTGGGATTTCTTTGGAAGGAATGATGCTAAAGCTGAAAGTCCAGTATTTTGGCCACCTCATGCGAAGAGTTGACTCATTGGAGAAGACTCTGATGCTGGGAGGGATTGGGGGCAGGAGGAGAAGGGGTCGACAGAGGATGAGATGGCTGGATGGCATCACTGACTCGATGGACGTGAGTCTGAGTGAACTCTGGGAATTGGTGATGGAAAGGGAGGCCTGGCGTGCTGCAATTCATGGGGTTGCAAAGAATCAGACACAACTGAGCAACTGAACTGAACTGAATGCCTTCCTTTAATAGCCCATTTATCTGCCTATGATATCAGAGTGCATGTTTCAGCATCTCCTGGGTTTTGTTTTCAGTCACTAAGTTGTGTCTGACTCTTTGAGACTCCATGGACTATAGCATGCCAGGCTTCCCTATTCTTCACTATCTCCTGGAGTTTCCTCAAATCCATGTTCAATGAGTTTGTGACACCATCCAACCATCTCATCCTCTGTTGCCTCCTTCTCCTCCTGCCCTCAATCTTTCCCAGCATCAGGGTCTTTTCCAGTGACTCAGCTCTTCACATCAGATGTCCAAAGTATTGGGGTTTCAACCTCAGCATAGTCCTTCCAAGCAATATTCAGGGTTGATTTCCATTAGGATTGACTGGTTTGATCTCCTTTCTGTCCAAGGAATTCTCAAGAGTCTTCTCCAGCACCACAATTTGAAAGCATCCATACTTTGGTGCTCAGCCTTCTTTTTGATCCATCTTCCACATCAGTACAAGACTAATGGAGAAATCACAGCTTTGACTATATGGACCCTTATCAGCAAAGTGATGTCTCTCCTTTTTTAAAAATTTATCTATTTTAATTGGAGACTACTTTACAATATTGTATTGGTTTTGCTATACACTTACATGAATCTGCTCTTTAACACCCTAAGTTTGTCATAGCTTTTCTCCCAAAGAGCAAACATCTTTTAATTTCATGGCTGCAGTCACCGTCGGCAGTGATTTTGGAGCCCAAGAAAATAAAATCTGCCACTGATTTCATTTTTTTTCCAAATATTTGCCATGAAGTGATGGGACTAGATGCCATAATCTTAGTTTATGAATGTTGAGTTTTAAGCCAACTTTTTCACTCTCCTCTTTTACTTTATCAAGAGGCTCTTAAGATTCTCTTCACATTCTGTCATTACAGTAGTATCATCTGCATATCTGAAGTTGCTGATATTTCTCCCAGCAATCTTAATTCCAGCCTGTGATTCATCCAGCCCAGTATTTCACATGATGTACTCTATATATAAGCAGGCTGCCAATATACAGACTTGACATACTCCTTTCCCAACTTGAAACCAGTCTGTTGTTCCCTGTCCAGTTCTAACTGTTGCTTCTTGACCTGCATACAGATTTCTCAGGAAGCAGGTAAGATGGTTGGTATTCCCATCTCTTTAAGAATTTTCCACACTTTGTTTTGCTCCACATAGTCAAGGCAATTTAGCATAGTCAATGCAGTAGAAGTTTCTGGAATTCTCTTGCTTTTTCTATGATTCAGCAGAAGTTGGCAATTTGATCGCTGGGTCCTCTCCTGGACTTTACTACCCCTAATTACGTGCCATTTTCCTCACAGATATTTTTGCTTATTTTTCCAAATATAATGCAATAAATGGTGTACAAATAAACCATATGATTATAGTCTTTAAGTTCTAATTCTTTTACTCATCATAATATATTTGAGAATCATCCATGTTGCTGCATGTGCAATGGTTCCTTCATTTTCATTGCTGAGTGGAATTCAATTGTAGGAGTGTGACATACTTTGTTTCACATTCACTACTTAAAGGACACTTAGGTAGATTTCAGCTTTGATAAACTTATCTGAATAAAGCTGCTAGCAGCATCAATGGACAGGTTTTATGTGAACATAAATTTTCATTTCTTTTGAGTGTAAACCTAGAAAAGGGATTTCTAGATCATGTGACAACAGTAAGATCTATTTTCTAAGAATAAAATACCTTTCAGAAAAACTTGGGGTCTGCCCTGGTGGTCCTGTAGTTAGGATTCCATGCTTCCACTGCAGCAGGTTAGGATTTGAACCCATGCCAGGCAAGAGGAACAATAATAAATAAATGACAGTGAAAAAAGAGAGTGAAAAAGCTGGCTTAAAACTCAACATTCAAAAAACTAAGATCATGGCATCTGGTCCTATCACTCCATGGAAAATAGATGGAGAAACAATGCAAACAGTAACAGACTTTATTTTCTTGGGCTCCAAAATCACTGCAGATGGTGACTGCAGCTGTGAAATTAAAAGACACTTGCTCCTTGGAAGAAAAGCTATGACCAACCTGGAAAGCATAATAAAAAGCAGAGATATTACATTGGCAACAAAGGTCCATCTAATCAAAGGTATGGTTTTTCCAGTAGTCATGTATGGATGTGAGAGCTGGACTATAAAGAAAGCTGAGTGCTGAAGAATTGATGCTTTTGAACTGTTTTGTTGGAGAAGACTCTTGAGAGTCCTTTGGACTGCAAGGAGATCAAAGCAGTCAATCCCAAAGGCAATCTGTCCTGAATATTCATTGGAAGGACTGTTGTTGAAGCTGATTCTCCAATAGTTTGGTCATCTGATGTGAAGCACTGACTCACTGGAAAAGACCCTGATGCTGGAAAAGATTGAAGGCAGGAGAACGGGATGACAGAGGATGAGATGGTTGGATGGCATCACTGACTCGATGGACATGAGTTTGAGCAAGCTCTAGGAGTTGGTGATAGACAGGGAAGCCTGGTGTGCTGTGGTCCATGAGGTCACAAAGAGTTAGACACGACTGAGGTACTGAACTGAACTGAATGAAAGACAAAACCTAGAGAGTGCATTTAAGAGCAGAGACATTCTGCCGACAAAGGTCCACATAGTCAAGGTTCATGGACTACGCAGCGGTCACATACAGTTGTGAGAGCTGGACTGTAAAGAAGGCAGAATGCCGAAGAATTGATACCTTCAAACTGTGGTGCTGGAGAAGACTCCTGAAAGTCCCTTGGACTTCATTGGACTGCATTTTCACTGGAAGGACTGATGCTGAAGCTGAAGCTCCAGTATTTGGTCATCTGATGCAAACAGACAACTCACTGGAAAAGTCCCTGATGCTGAGAAAGATTGAGGGCAGAAGGAGAAGAGTTGATGCGATAGCTAGACGGCATCACCAATGCAATGAACATGAACTTGGGCAAACTCCAGGAGATGGTGAGGGACAGGGAGGCCTGGCATGTTACAGTCCATGGGGTTGCAAAGAGTTGGACTCAACAGGGAAACTTAACAACAACAAAAACACACAGACTCTCATGTGAAACACTCAAAAATTCCTGCTGTTTACTAGGATTCTATTAAACTAACTGCTGTTTGTGTTTTTGGCCACTCAGCATGCAGGATATTAGCTCCCCACCAGGTATTGAATCTGTCCACCCTGTAGAGGAAGTTCAGCATTAAACACTAAACCACCAGGGAAGTCACAAACTAACTGCTGTTCATAAGAACAAACAATATTATTTGGTTGAAAACTTCCTTGAATAGTCTATTCATTTATATAAGCTGTGTGTGTATTTTTCCTTTACAAAAATTTTTGGGCTTTCTATAAAACAACTTAATATTTTAAAAACTTAATATGTAAATAATTCATTAATTAAATATTAAGTGAGGATCGATTCTGTGTTTTAGTATTGGGGTTCCAGACTTTAAATTCAAACGTTATGAATAAAGTTAAAATGAAGCTGGATGATACCACTAACAAGCTGAACACATATAAGAAAGAAAAGACATGAGGAATTATCCTTAGTATAGGACTCAGATCATGCAGACCTGAGAAGGATTTGCCAGTAAAACAGAAGAAAAACAAGAAACTGTGATGCCATGAAAGTCAAACTGAAAGAGACTGATGGGAAGAGGAGAAATGAGCTGTAATGAATAATTAATTATTGGAGTGATGGCAATTAAATAATTAATCCACATAAATACACAGGAAAAGGTTTAGCAGATCCATCTAGACTGTTTTAATGTTTGGTCATTTTTCTCACTGCCATTTTTGTTTATTTATTTTTATATATATGAATTTTTATTTATTTTTTTAGCTCAGTTTTATTTATTTATTTACTTTACAATATTGTATTGGTTTTGCCATATATTGACATGAATCCACCATTGGTGTACATGTGTTCCCCATCCTGAACCCCCCTCCCCACCTCCCTTCCCTTCCCATCCCTCTGGGTCATCCCAGTGCACCATCCCTGAGCACTCTGTATTATGCATAGAAACCTGGACTGGCGATTCATTTCACATGTGATAATTTACATGTTTCAATGCCATTCTCCCATACCATTGCACCCTCACCCTCTCCCACAGAGTCCAAAAGACTGTTCTAAACATCTGTGTCTCTTTTGCTGTCTCGCATACAGGGTTATCATTACCTTCTTTCTAAATTCTATATATATGCGTGCAGAGTTCCAAAGAATAGCAAGAAGAGATAAGAAAGCCTTCTTCAGCGATCAATGCAAAGAAATAGAGGAAAACAACAGAATGGGAAAGACTAAGGATCTATTCAAGAAAATCAGAGATACCAAAGGAACATTTCATGCAAAAATGGGCTCGATAAAGGACAGAAATGGTATGCTTGGAGCTGGTGCACTGGGACGACCCAGAGGGATAGTATGGAGAGGGAGAAGGGAGGAGGGTTCAGGATGGGGAACACATGTATACCTGTGGCAGATTCATTTTGATATATGGCAAAACCAATACAATATTGTAATGTTAAATAAAATTAATTTTTAAAAAAGAAGTTGTGGTACATATACACAAGGGAATATTACTCAACCATAAAAAGGAAGGCATTTGAGTCAGTTCTAATGAGGTGGCTGAACCTAGAACCCATTACACAGAGTGAAGTAATTCAGCAGGAGAAAGATAAATATTGTATTCTAATGCATATATACAGAATCTAGAAGAATGGTACTGAAGAATTTATTTATAGGGCAGCAGTGGAGAAACAGACATAGAGAATAGACTTATGGATATGGGAGAGGGGAGCAGACGGTGAGATGTATGGAAAGAATAACATGGAAACTTACATTCAGATCAGATCAGATCAGTCGCTCAGTTGTGTCCAACTCTTTGTGACCCCATGAATCGCAGCACGCCAGGCCTCCCTGTCCATCACCAACTCCCGGAGTTCACTCAAACTCACGTCCATCAAGTCAGTGATGCCATCCAGCCATCTCATCCTCTGTTGTCCTCTTCTCCTCTTGCCCTCAATCCCTCCAAGCATCAGAGTCTTCTCCAATGAGTCAACTCTTCACATGAGGTGGCCAAAGTATTGGAGTTTCAGCTTTAGCATCATTCCTTCCAAAGAAATCCCAGGGCTGATCTCCTTCAGAATGGACTGGTTGCATCTCCTTGCAGTCCAAGGGACTCTCAAGAGTATTCTTCAACACCACAGTTCCAAAGCATCAATTTTTTGGTGCTCAGCCTTCTTCACAGTCCAACTCTCACATCCATACATAACCACAGGAAAAACCATAGCCTTGACTAGGCGAACCTTTGTTGGGACAGTAATGTCTCTGCTTTTGAATATGCTCTCTAGGTTGGTCATAACTTTCCTTCCAAGGAGTAAGTGTCTTTTAATTTCATTGCTGCAATCACCATCTGCAGTGATTTTGGAGCCCAGAAAAATGAAGTCTGACACTGTTTCCACTGTTTCCCCATCTATTTCCCATGCAGTGATGGGACCAGATGCCATGATCTTCGTTTTCTGAATGTTGAGCTTTTTTTTTTTTTTTTTTTTTTTAATAGCTCTTCTGTGTTAGTTTATTAAGTGGCTTAATTCTTCTCTCGGACACTGCTCTGCACCCACTACGTGGTAATAGTATCTTTTTTTTTTTTTTTTTTTTGCTTATAATCACATTTATTTTATTTTTTTTTTTACAATATTGTATTACTTTTACTATACATCGAGATGGATCCGCCACCAGAATACCCGTGCTCCCCATCCTGAATCCTCCTCCCTCCCCCCTCCCACACCATCCCTCCAGGTCATCCCAGTGCTCCAGTCCCAGGCATCTGTTATCGGGCATCGTACCTGGACTGACTCGTTTCAGATATGATATTATACATATTTCAATGCTATTCTCCCCAATCGTCCCACCCTCTCCCAGTCCCAGAGTCCAAAAGTCTATTCTATACATCAGTGTCTCTTTTGCTGTCTCATAAGCAGGGTGATTGTTACCATCTTTCTAAATTCCATATATATGCGTTAGTATACTGTATTTGTGTTTTTCTTTCTGGCTTACTTCACTCTGTATGATAGGCTCCAGTTCCATCCACCTCAATAGAACTGATTCAAATGTATTCTTTTTAATGGCTGAGTAATACTCCATCGTGTATATGTACCACAGCTTGCTTATCCATTCATCTGTGGATGGGCATCTAGGTTGCTTCCACGTCCTGGCTATTGTAAACAGTGCTGCTATGAACATTGGGGTACACGTGCCTCTTTCAATTCTGGTTTTCTCAGTGTGTATGCCCAGCAGTGGGATTGCTGGGTCATAAGGCAGTTCTATTCCCAGTTTTTTGAGGAATCTCCATACTGTTCTCCATAATGGCTGTACTAGTTTGCATTCCCACCAACAGTGTAAGAGGGTACCCTTCTCTCCGCACCCTCTCCAGCATTTATTGCTTGTGGATTTTTGGATCGCAGCCATTCTGACTGGCGTGTAATGGTATCTCATAGTGGTTTTGATTTGCATTTCTCTGATAATGAGCGATGTTGAGCATCTTTTCATGTGTTTGTTAGCCATCTGTATGTCTTCTTTGGAGAAATGTCTATTAAGTTCTTTGGCCCATTTTTTGATTGGGTCGTTTATTTTCCTGGAATTGAGCTGTAGAAGTTGCTTGTATATTTTTGAGATTAGTTGTTTGTCTGTTGCTTCATTTGCTATTATTTTCTCCCATTCTGAGGGCTGTCTTTTCAGCTTGCCTATAGTTTCCTTTGTTGTGCAAAAGCTTTTAAGTTTGATTAGGTCCCATTTGTTCATTTTTGATTTTATTTCCGATATTCTGGGAGGTGGGTCATAGAGGATCCTGCTGTGATGTAAGTCAGAGAGTGTTTTGCCTATGTTATCCTCTAGGAGTTTTATGGTTTCTGGTCTTATATTTAGCTCTTTAATCCATTTTGAATTTATTTTTGTGTATGGTGTTAGACATTGTTCTAGTTTCATTCTTTTACAAGTGTTTAACCAGTTTTCCCAGCACCACTTGTTAAAAAGATTGTCTTTACTCCATTGTATATTCTTGCCTCCTTTGTCAAAGATTAGGTGACCATATGTGCGTGGATTTATCTCTGGACTTTCTATTTTGTTCCATTGATCTATGTTTCTGTCTTTGTGCCAGTACCATACTGTCTTGATGACTGTAGCTTTATAGTAGAGCCTGAAGTCAGGCAGGTTGATTCCTCCAGTTCCGTTCTTCTTTCTCAAGATAGCTTTGGCTATTCAAGGTTTTTTGTATTTCCATACAAATTGAGAAATTATTTGTTCTAGCTCTGTGAAGAATACTGTTGGTAGCTTGATGGGGATTGCATTGAATCTATAAATTGCTTTGGGTAGTATACTCATTTTCACTATATTGATTCTACCAATCCACGAACAAGGAATATTCCTCCATCTATTAGTGTCCTCTTTAATTTCTTTCAGCAGTGTTTTATAGTTTTCTAAATATAGGTCTTTAGATTCTTTAGGAAGATATATTCCTAAGTATTTTATTGTTTTTATTGCAATGGTGAATGGAATTGTTTCTTTAATTTCTCTTTCTATTTTCTCGTTATTAGTGTACAGGAATGCAAGGGATTTCTGTGTGTTAATTTTATATCCTGCAACTTTACTGTATTCATTGATTAGTTCTAGTAATTTTCTGGTGGAATCTTTAGGGTTTTCTACGTAGAGGATCATGTCATCTGCAAACAGTGAGAGTTTTACTTCTTCTTTTCCAATTTGGATTCCTTTTATTTCTTTTTCTGCTCTGATTGCTGTGGCCAGAACTTCCAGAACAATGTTGAATAATAATGGTGAAAGTGGGCATCCTTGTCTTGTTCCTGACTTTAGAGGAAATGCTTTCAGTTTTTCACCATTGAGGATAATGTTTGCTGTGGGTTTGTCGTATATAGCTTTTATTATGTTGAGGTATGTTCCTTCTATTCCTGCTTTCTGGAGAGTTTTTATCATAAATGGATGTTGAACTTTGTCAAAGGCTTTCTCTGCATCTATTGAGATAATCATATGGTTTTTATTCTTCAGTTTGTTAATGTGGTGTATTACGCTGATTGATTTGCGGATATTGAAGAATCCTTGCATCCCTGGGATAAAGCCCACTTGGTCATGGTGTATGATCTTTTTAATGTGTTGTTGGATTCTGATTGCTAGAATTTTGTTAAGGATTTTTGCATCTATGTTCATCAGTGATATTGGCCTGTAGTTTTCTTTTTTTGTGGGATCTTTGTCAGGTTTGAATGTTGAGCTTTAAGCCAACTTTTTCACTTTCACTTTCATCAAGAGGCTTTTTAGTTCCTCTTCACTTTCTGCCATAAGGGTGGTGTCATCTGCATATCTGAGGTTATTGAGATTTCTCCCAGCAATCTTGGAATCAAGATTCCAACTTGTGTTTCTTCCAGTCCAACGTTTCTCATGATGTACTCTGCATATAAGTTAAATAAACAGGGTGACAATATACAGCCTTGACGTACTCCTTTTCCTATTTGGAACCAGCCTGTTTTTCCATGTCCAGTTCTAACTGATGCTTCCTGACCTGCATACAAATTTCTCAAGAGGCAGATCAGGTGGTCTGGTATTTCCATTAAAATAGATAGCCAACAGGAATTTGCTGTATGGTTCAGGAAACTCAAACAGAGGCTCTGTATCAACCTAGGGGGTGAGATGGGGAAGGAGATGGGAAGGAGGTTCAAAAGGAAGGGGAAATATGTATACCTATGGCTGATTATGTTGAGGTTTCATAGAAAACATCAAAATTCTGTAAAGCAATTATCCTTCAATAAAAAATAAATTAATTGAGAAGAAACAGATGGGCTTCACACCACTGAAACTGAAGGTCACTCCATCGTGTCCCACTCTGCAACATTAGATGGCCATAATTTTATTTTTTTAATAAAGGAAAACAACAAATATTGACAAGGGTGTGGTGACACTGAAACCCTTGTACATGGCTGGTAAAAGTGTATTAGCCACTCAGTTGGGTCCAATTCTTTGTGACTCCATGGATTGTGCCCACCAAGCTCCTCTGTCCATGGGATTCTCTAGGCAAGAATATCGGAGTGGGTTGCCATGCCCTTCTCCACAGGTACAAATAAAATGGTCTAGCTGCTGTGGAAAGCAGTTTTTCAGCTACCCAACAAGTTAATCATAGAATTGTCTTAAGACTGGCAATTCCACTCTTGGTATGTACTCAAAAGAACTGAAGACATATGTTTAAAAAAAAATTGATAAATGAAAGTTCACAGTAGCACTATTCATAGTAGCCAAAATATGGAAAAATCTTAAATGTTCATCAAATGATGAATGTGTAAATAAGATGCGGCATATCCACACAACGGAATATCATTCAAACATAAGAAGGACAGGCAGCTGCAGCGGGCGCACTAAAGCGCAGGCGGCTGCTGCCAGGGTCCAGCCCAGGCTGATCCAGGCTGATTCA
Organism: Tragelaphus eurycerus; assembly: GCA_935064755.1. Classification (NCBI taxonomy): domain Eukaryota; kingdom Metazoa; phylum Chordata; class Mammalia; order Artiodactyla; family Bovidae; genus Tragelaphus; species Tragelaphus eurycerus. The sequence goes on from CAKXYN010000020.1 coordinate 12,455,292, forward strand.
GAGGGGGGACGGTGTCAGTGACTCATTTACATATCAATTAGAGACATTAAGAGTAATTAAAAGGATAGCTCAGTAGGAATATTCAGAGGAGAGAAGAGGCTGAGTAGCTTGGTTTAGGCGGGAGATCAATAAAACTTCAAGACAAGAAGTTTGCACCACTTGTGTAGGCCGCAGGCGCCCGCTTGAATAGTGGAAAGTGCTCCACCTTAGGCACTTTCTCGAGTGGGTCTTAGAAGCCCAGGCATGATTAGCAAGCTTGGTGGGTTCCGCGCTCCAGATGGAAACTTCAGCCGGAAATGGAAATTGAGAGAAAGAATGACATGGGAAAACCAAGCTTTGGTGAGCAAGGCCAGTAGCTTTATTTTCAACGGGGGCTTTTATACCCTAAGTTACACATAGAGGATAATAGGGGATGCAAAGTCAGCAGTCTTTGATCCTAATCAAAAACCAGGGTTTCTTTCCTGTAAATTTATCGCGTACAAATGGTTCAGGTGATTTACATCATCTTCTGGCCAGAAGGCCTATTAACATTTTATGACTCTTGACAAAGGTTTGTCAACCACAAGATTTGTTTTCTCTGAGTAATTATTTTAAGGTTTGGCGCCATCTTCATCCGAAGTGTTAGATAAACTTGCATTCCTATAGGGGGAGGCACAGTGGGTTTACAACAAAGAAAAGAATTTATTACCTTAAGAGTCTAAAGTTACTAGCACCAAGGCCACTACTTATTTTTTCTACAAATCAAATATATTAATTAATACACATTCAAGGATACAAAACGGGGGATGTGAAAACTTGGCAACAAGCATTGGCTCATTAATGAAATCTTTTACTAGTTTTATTCCAACAGTTTTTAACTCAATGAGAGGTTCTAAGCTATTTGAATATTTTAAGCTTCCCCTGCCTCTCGGGGCTGAGAGACTGTAAACAATCATATGCATAGCTGTAGGAGTCCGGGTAAACTTGTCAGGCCAGTTAGAGAGCTATCTGAGGGGTTTGGATTTAAACACTCCTAATGCCCAGGAACTTTATTAATTGGAGCTGTAAGTTAATTCTTTATTAGAGAGAGTGAGATGGTGGTGAGGGACAGCCCCCAGTAAAGTCAGAGGTGAGAGCACAAAGCAATAAAGTAGGCAGACTCTGGTTTTGGGGGGTAGATGCTCGAGAATATCTGGGGGGACTCCTGGGAGGCTAAATCTCGCCTTTGCATTTGCCAAGCCTCCTTCCTCATGACCTTTGTCACAAGTAGAGTGACTCTCCGCGGCGGCTCCCGACAGGCTGCGGCAGGTGTGCTAAAGCGCAGGCAGCTGTGGAGGGCGCCCTAAAGAGCAGCCAAGAGGAGCCACCCCACGTCCGAGGTCAGGGGCAGCGGCGGAGAGTACCAGACTGTGACGGGGCAGGAACGGCCGAGAGGAGTTACCCTGCGTCCGAGGTCAGGGGTGACGACGAGAGGAGTTACCCCACGTCCAAGGTCAGGGTGGCTGCTCGGAGGAGCTACCCCATGCCCCTAAGCCTGAGGCCAGGGGCGGCAATCAGGAGGAGCTATCCCACACCCCCATGCCGGAGGCCAAGGGCGGCAGCTGGGAGGAGCAATCCCATGCCCGAGGTCAGGGGCGGTGGCCTGGAGGACCAACCCCACGTCCAAGGAGTTGAGGCTACGTGGGTGCAGGAGGGCCTAGAGGAGCTATCCCACGTTGAAGGTCAGGAAGGGCAGCAGTGAAGAGACCCCTCGTCCAAGGTAAGGTGCGATGGCTGTGCTTTGCTGGAGCAGCCATGAAGAGATACCCCAAGCCCAAGGTAAGAGAAACCCAAGTAAGACAGTAGGTGTTGCAAGAGGGCATCAGAGGGCAAACACACTGAAACTATACTCACAGAAAACTAGTCAATCTAATCACACTAGGACCACAGCCTTGTCTAACTCAATGAAACTAAGCCATGCCCATGGGACAACCCAGGATGGGCGTGTCATGGTGGAGAGATCTGACAAGATGTGGTCCGCTGGAGAAGCGAATGGCAAACCACTTGAGTATTCTTGCCTTGAAAACCCCATGAACAGTATGAAAAGGCAAAATGATAGGATACTGAAAGAGAAGCTCCCCAGGCTAGTAGGGGCCCAATATGCTACTGGAGATCAGTGGAGAAATAACTCCAGAAAGAATGAAGAGATGGAGCCAAAGCAAAAAGAATGCCCAGCTGTGGATGTGTCTGGTGATAGAAGCAAGGTCCGATGCTGTAAAGAGCAATATTTCATAGAAACCTGGAATGTCATGTCCATGAATCAAGGCAAATTGGAAGTGGTCAAACAGGAGATGGTAAGAGTGAACATTGACATTCTAGGAATCAGCAAACTCAAATGGACTGGAATGGGTGAATTTAACTCAGATGACCATTATATCTACTACTGCGGGCAGGAATCCCTCAGAAGAAATGGAGTGGCCATCACGGTCAACAAAAGAGTCCAAAATGCAGTACTCAGATGCAATCTCAAAAACGACAGAATGATCTCTGTTTGTTTCCAAGGCAAACCATTCAATTTCACAGTAATCCAAGTCTATGCCCAAACCAGTAATGCTGAAGAAGCTGAAGTTGAACGGTTTTATGAAGACCTATAAGAAGAGGTAGCAAGAATACACAGAAGAACTGTACAAAAAAAGAGCTTCACGACCCAGATAATCATGATGGTGTGATCACTGACCTAGAGTCAGATATTCTGGAATGCGAAGTCAAGTAGGCCTTAGAAAGCATCACTACAAACAAAGCTAGTGGAGGTGATGGAATTCCAGTGGAGCTATTCCAAATCATGAAAGATGATGCTGTGAAAGTGCTGCACTCAATATGCCAGCAAGTTTGGAAAACTCAGCAGTGGCCACAGGACTGGAAAAGGTCAGTTTTCTCTCCAATCCCAAAGAAAGGCAATGCCAAAGAATGCTCAAACTACTGCACAATTGCACTCATCTCACACGCTAGTAAAGTAATACTCAAAATTCTCCAAGCCAGGCTTCAGCAATATATGAACCATGAACTTCCTGATGTTCAAGCTGGTTTTAGAAAAGGCAGAGGAACCAGAGATCAAATTGCCAACATCCGCTGGATCATGGAAAAAGTAAGAGAGTTTCAGAAAAACATCTATTTCTGCTTTATTGACTATGCCAAAGCCTTTGACCGTGTGGATCACAATAAATTGTGGAAAATTCTGAAAGATATGGGAAAACCAGACCAGCTGATCTGCCTCTTGAGAAATTTGTATGCAGGTCAGGAAGCAACTGTTAGAACTGGACATGGAACAACAGACTGGTTCCAAATAGGAAAAGGAGTACGTCAAGGCTGCATATTGTCACCATGTTTATTTAACTTATCTGCGGAGTACATCATGAGAAACGCTGGACTGGAAGAAACACAAGTTGGAATCAAGATTGCTGGGAGAAATATCAATAACCTCAGATATGCAGATGACACCACCATTATGGCAGAAAGTGAAGAGGAACTAAAAAGCCTCTTGAAGAAAGTGAAAGAGGAGAGTGAAAAAGTGGGCTTAAAGCTCAACATTCAGAAAACAAAGATCATAGCATCTGGTCCCATCACTTCATGGGAAATAGATGGGGAAACAGTGGAAACAGTGTCAGACTTTATTTTTCTGGGCTCCAAAATCACTACAGATGGTGACTGCAGCCATGAAATTAAAAGACGCTTACTCCTTGGAAGGAAAGTTATGACCAACCTAGAGAGCATATTGAAAAGCAGAGACATTACTGTGCCAACAAAGGTTCACCTAGTCAAGGCTATGGTTTTTCCTGCGTTCATGTATGGATGTGAGAGCTGGACTGTGAAGAAGGCTGAACGCCGAAGAATTGATGCTTTGAACTGTGGTGTTGTAGAAGACTCTTGAGAGTCCCTTGGACTGCAAGGAGATGCAACCAGTCCATTCTGAATAGATCAGCCCTGGGATTTCTTTGGAAGGAATGATGCTAAAGCTGAAACTGCAGTACTTTGGCCACCTCATGCGAAGAGTTGACTCATTGGAGAAGACTCTGATGCTGGGAGGGATTGAGGGCAAGAGGAGAAGGGGACGACAGAGGATGAGATGGCTGGATGGCATCACTGACTAGATGGACATGAGTCTCAGTGACCTCCGAGAGTTGGTGATGGACAGGGAGGCCTGGCGTGCTGTGATTCATGGGGTCACAAAGAGTTGGACATGACTGAGAGACTGATCTGATCTGATCTGATCTGATAAGAAGGAAGGAAGCACTGACATGTGCTACAATAGAATGACCCTTGAGAACATGACGCTGAGTCAGACACAAAAGGCCACATATTATTCCACTTATGTTAGATATCCAGAGTAGGCAAATGCATAAAGACAGAAAGTAGATTACTGGTGGCCAGGGGCTGGGGAGAGGGGAAGAGTGGGTATTAGGTTTGCATTTCGGTTGATGAAAAGTTTGGGAATTAGATAGTGGTGATGGTGGCACAACATTGTGAACATATTTAATGCCAATGAATTGTACACTTAAAAATGGTTAAAATAATGATACAAATGGACTTGTCGGCAACACAGAAGTGGACACACAGTCTTGGAGAACAAACTTGTGGTTGCCAGAGGTTGTCAGAGTAGAGGAAGGAGGGAAGCTTGGGGGTTTGGGACTGACAGATATGCACTGCTATGTCTAGAGTTGATAACCAAAAGGGAACCTGCTGTCTGTATAACACAGGCAACTTTGCCTGATCCTCTGTTGTAATCTAAATGGGAAAAAAACTTGAAAAAGAAAAAAAAAAAAAAAAGGACAGGAGATCTAAACAGACACTTCTTCAAAGAAGACAGTATAATGGATAATTAACACATGAAAAAATGCTCATTGCTTATTATTAAATTGCAAAACAAAACTACAATGAAGTATCACCTCACACCAGTCAAAATGGCCATCATCACAAATTCTACAAACAATAAAGCTTGAGCAAGGGGAGAAAGGGGAAACTTCTTGCATTGTTGGTGAGAAGGTAAATTGATACAGCCAATATGGAGAACAGAATGGAGATTCCATTAAAAAAAAAACAAAAACTAGGAATAAAACTATCATATGAGCCAACAATCCCACTACTAGGCATACACGCTGAAAAAGTCATAACTGAAAATGACACATGTACACCAATGTTCATTGCACATGCCTCTTATCTGTAGAAAAACTTTCCTCTCCTAAGCCTTCCCTGAATTTCAAATAGTACATTTAATCAGAGACATGAGAAAAGGCAGAGAGAAAGAAAAACAGTCAAGCAAGGCAAAACAATAATATGCTAGCCATTAAACAAAGTCAAGGATCTTTACTTACTCCTCAATGGCTATACATAATATTCTGAACCATGTCCTTGGAGATGTTTTGCAGATACTGAAACCTCCATCAGGTGGAAGAAGTTAACTGTATGCTTCCCACGAACACATCAACTCTAGACTTTGGAACCAGAGGTTTATGATGTTGACTCCCAATTACCTCAGCACCAAATAATCACAAAAATGTCCACTGCTGATCACATATCCCACAAAGCTTCTTCTTTTACCTTGTCTTTAAAAATCTTTCCCTGCAACTCTTTGGAGAGTTCAGGCTTCTGAAATACTACCGCACAATTGCACTCAACTCACACGCTAGTAAAGTAATGCTCAAAATTCTCCAAGCCAGGCTCCAGCAATACGTGAACCGTGAACTTCCTGATGTTCAAGCTGGTTTTAGAAAAGGCAGAGGAACCAGAGATCAAATTGCCAACATCCACTGGATCATGGAAAAAACAAGAGAGTTCCAGAAAAACATCTATTTCTGCTTTATTGACTATGCCAAAGCCTTTGACTGTGTGGATCACAATAAACTGTGGAAAATTTTGAAAGAGATGGGAAAACCAGACCAGCTGATCTGCCTCTTGAGAAATTTGTATGCAGGTCAGGAAGCAACTGTTAGAACTAGACATGGAACAACAGACTGGTTCTAAATAGGAAAAGGAGTACGTCAAGGCTGTATATTGTCACTCTGTTTATTTAACTTACCTGCAGAGTACATCATTAGAAATGCTGGACTGGAAGAAACACAAGTTGGAATCTTGATTCCAAGATTGCTGGGAGAAATCTCAATAACCTCAGATATGCAGATGACACCACCCTTATGGCAGAAAGTGAAGAGGAACTAAAAAGCCTCTTGAGGAACGTGAAAGTGGAGAGTGAAAAAGTTGGCTTAAAGCTCAACATTCAGAAAACAAAGATCATGGCATCCAGTGCCATCACATCATGGGAAATAGATGGGGAAACAGTGTCAGACTTTGTTTTTCTGGGCTCCAAAATCACTACAGATGGTGACTGCAGCCATGAAATTAAAAGACGCTCCTTGGAAGGAAAGTTATGACCAACCTAGAGAGCATATTCAAAAGCAGAGACATTACTTTGCCAACAAAGGTCCATCTAGTAAAGGCTACAGTTTTTCCTGTGGTCATGTATGGATGTGAGAGCTCGACTGTGAAGAAGGCTGAGTGCTGAAGAATTGTTGCTTTTGAACTGTGGTGTTGGAGAAGACTCTTGAGGGTCCCTTGGACTGCAAGGAGATGCAACCAGTCCATTCTGAATAGATCAGCTCTGGGATTTCTTTGGAAGGAATGATGCTAAAGCTGAAACTCCAGTACTTTGGCCACCTCATGTGAGGAGTTGACTCATTGGAGAAGACTCTGATGCTGGGAGGGATTGAGGGCAAGAGGAGAAGGGGACGACAGAGGATGAGATGGCTGGATGGCATCACTGACTCGATGGACGTGAGTGAGTGAACTCCAGGAGTTGGTGATGGACAGGGAGGCCTGGTGTGCCACGATTCATGGGGTCTCAAAGAGTTGGACACAAGTGAGTGACTGATCTGATGTGATCCGGACTCCTTGCTTGGCACCCTACAATATACACTGCACTTTCCTTTACCACAACCCCATGTCAATAGATCAGCTTTACTAGGCATGGGTAATCAGAAGCAAGCCAAGTTCAGTTACACATAGAGACTAAACAGAAAAATTGAATGATCATCTTAACTGATGAAGAAATAAGAAGTTTTATAATACTAAGCAGTTATTTGTGATTTTTTAAAAAACTTAAAATGGGGATAAAAATAAGTCATCTTTATCAGCATGATAAATTGCACTTATTAAAAAAAACACCATATTGATGATAAAATTATAAGCAGTCCATTTAAAATAAGAAACAAGGTAACAATGCCTGAATCACTGCTTCTACTAAACATTATACTGTATTTACTAATTCAGTAAGAAAAGAAAGTCTCATATCAATGAAGTGGAAAACAGATAAAGAAGTAAGAGTATCACACTTCCCTGGTATTCCAGGGATTGAGAGTCAGCCTACTAATGTAGGGGATACGGGTGGGATCACTAGTTCAGGAAGATTCCACATGGCACAGACAATTAAACTCCTGTGCTATAACTACTGATCCTGAATTCCAGACCTCACAAGCCACAACTACTAAGACTACTGGTGACAACTACCGAAGTCCACACACCCAAGAGCATGTGCTCTGCAACAAATGAAGTCACAGCAGTGAGAAGTCCAGGTAACAGAAGCACACAGTTGCTCTGCTCACCAGAGAGAAAGCATGCGCTCACTGATGAAGACCCACTGCAGTTCAAAAAAGAGAGAGAATGTCAACAACCATCAAAACCAGGATATTTAAGAAAAAAAAAAATTGTTGGGGGCCGTCCTAATATGGCAGAGGAACAGAACAGGGAGACCACTTTCTCCCCCACAAATTCATCAACAGAACATTTAAACGCTTAGTAAATTCCACGAAACAACTTCTGAATGCTGGCAGAGGACATCAGGCACCCAGAAAAGGAGCCCATTGTCTTCAAAAGGAGGTAGGAAAAAACATAAAAGACAAAAAAAGAGACAAAAGAGGTAGGGACGGAGCTCTGTCCCAGGAAGGGAGTCTTAAAAAGAGAGAAATTTCCAAACACCAGGAAACACTCTCACTGCCGAGTGTGTGGCGAGCTTTGGAACCACAGAGAGCAACATAACTGGGAGGAAAAATAAACAAATAATTAAAACCTACAAATTACATGCCCAACAGTAACTCCCCCAGTGGAGAAGCAACGCAGACGCTTGCACCCGCCACTAACAAGCAGGGGCTGGGCAGGGAGGCGTAGGCTGCATTGCTTAGAGTAAGGACCAGGTTTGAATGTCCCAAAGGCAATCTGAAGGAACTAACTTGGGCTAGCAAACCAGACTCTGGGATAGCTAGCACGCGAAAAGCCCTAACCTAAGAAACCACCAGGCCCGCTCACAGAACAAATGACTGAACAGACCTAGCTGGCTGCAGACCATCCCCCTCCAGTGACAGAGAGCCAGAGCTGGAAGGGGGCAATCGCCGCCCTGGAGAGACATTATCTACCAAACTGCAAGCAGGTTTCTTTGCTAACAAAGACTTCTTGGGATTCTGGACAGTCAACATCCGCCTGAGAAGGTGAGCTGGTTATATACCCAGAAAACCGAGTAGCAGGGACAGGGGAGGCAATAAGTCACAGCAACTGCACTCGCTAAACACCTGATCACCTCAGCTGCTCAGACCTGGGAATGGCACAAAATGCAGCCCCAACTGAGTCTGTGCCTCTGAGGACTACCCGAGTGCCTGAACCTGAGCGGCTTAGACCTGGGAGGTGCATGCAGCCCAAAGCCAGCCTCGGATGGTTCCCGATAGAGCAACCTAGAGCTTGAGCAGTGTGGGCAGGGAGGGCACATGCGCTGTGAGCGGGGACAGGCCCAGTGTGGCAGAGACACTTCAAGCACACACCAGTGTTATTTGTTTGCAGTGTCCCTCCCTCCCCAGAGTGCGACTGAACAAGTGAGCCTAAAAAACTCCACCACTGCCCCCTTGTGTCAGGGTGTAAATCAGAAACTGAAGAGACCAGCAAACAGAAGCTAAAACAGAGGGAACCGCCTTGGAAGTGACAGGTGCAATAGATTAAAACCCTGTAGTTAGTACCAACTACATAGGAAGGGGCCTATAGATCTTGAGAAATATAAGATGGACCAAGGAACTATCCGAAAATGAACTGACCCCACACTGCCCACAGCACCAGAGAAAGTCTTAGATATGTTTTTACTATCATTCTTTTTTCTTAATTTTTTTAAAAAATTTAAGTCCTCTATTACTCTTTTAATTTTCATTTTTATAACCTACTATTACTGTGCAAAAAAAAAGAGACCGTATTTTTTAAAGCAAATTTCATATATATATATGATATAATCATTATATCATATATATTATATGTATATTATACATATTATATGATTTATATATAATCACATATATGATTATTATATATTAATATATTAATATTATATTATATTAATATTATATAATATAATATTATATATTAATATATTAATATTATATATTATTAATATATATTAATATGATATATTATATATATCATCATATTATAATATGATGATATTATTATATATATATAATTTTTTAAATAATTCTTTGCTGGAACAGCCATGAAGAGATACCCCACGTCCAAGGTAAGAGAAACCTAAGTAAGACAGTAGGTGTTGCAAGAGGGCATCAGAGGGCAGTCACACTGAAACCATACTAACAGAAAACTAGTCAATCTGATCACATGGACCACAGCCTTGTCTAACTCAATGAAACTAAGCCATGCCCATGGGGCCGCCCAAGAAGGGCGGGTCATGGTGGAGAGGTCTGACAGAATGTGGTCCACTGGAGAAGGGAATGGCAAACCACTTAAATATTCTTGCCTTGAGAACCCCATGAACAGTATGAAAAGGCAAAATGATAGGATACTGAAAGAGAAACTCCCAAGGTCAGTAGGTGCCCAATATGCTACTGGAGATCAGTGGAGAAATAACTCCAGAAAGAATGAAGAGATGGAGCCAAAGCAAAAATAATACCCAGTTATGGATGGGACTGGTGATAGAAGCAAGGTCCAAAGCTGTAAAGAGCAATATTGCATAGGAACCTGGAATGTCAGGTCCATGAATCAAGGCAAATTGGAAGTGGTCAAACAGAAGATGGAAAGAGTGAACATCGACATTCTAGGAATCAGCGAACTCAAATGGACTGGAATGGGTGAATTTAACTCAGATGACCATTATATATACTCCTGTGGGCATGAATCCCTAAGAAGAAATGGGGTAGCCATCATGGTCCACAAAAGAGTCTGAAATGCAGTACTTGGATGCAATCTCAAAAACGACAGAATGATCTCTGTTCGTTTCCAAGGCAAACCATTCAATTTCACAGTAATCCAAGTCTATGCCCCAACCAGTAACACTGAAGAAGCTGAAGCTGAACAGTTCTATGAAGACCTACAAGACCTTTTAGAACTAACACCCAAAAAACATGTGCTTTTCATTATAGGGGACTGGAATGCAAATGTAGGAAGTCAAGAAACACATGGAATAACAGGCAAATTTGGCCTTGGAATATGGAATGAAGCAGGGCAAAGACTAATAGAGTTTTGCCAAGAAAAATGCACTGGTCATAGCAAACACCCTCGTCCAATGACACAAGAGAAGACTCTACACATGGACATCACCAGATGGTTAACACCAAAATCATAATCTTTAAGCCAAAGATGGAGAAGCTCTACACAGTCAACAAAAACAAGACCAGGAGCTGACTGTGGCTTAGACCATGAATTCCTTATTGCCAAATTCAGACTGAAATAAAGAAAGTAGGGAAAACCACTAGACCATTCAGGTATGACCTAAATCAAGTTCCTTATGATTATATAGTGGAAGTGAGAAATAGATTTAAGGAACTAGATCTGATAGACAGAGTGACTGATGAACTACGGACTGAGGTTCGTGACATGGTACAGGAGACAGGGATCAAGACCATCCCCATGGAAAAGAAATGCAAAAAAGTAAAATGGCTGTTTGGGGAGGCTTTACAAATAGCTGTGAAAAGAAGAGAAGCAAAAAGCAAAGGAGAAAAGGAAAGATATAAGCATTGGAATGCAGAGTTCCAAAGAATAGCAAGAAGAGATAAGAAAGCTTTCCTCAGTGATCAATGCAAAGAAATAGAGGAAAACAACAGAATGGGAAAGACTAGAGATATCTTCAAGAAAATTAGAGACACCAAGGGAACATTTCATGCAAAGATGGGCTCAATAAAGGACAGAAATGATATGGATGTAACAGAAGCAGAAGACATTAAGAAGAGGTGGCAAGAATACACAGAAGAATTGTACAAAAAAGAGCTTCACGATCAAGATAATCACGATGGTGTGATCACTGACCTAGAGCCAGACATCCTGGAATGTGAAGTCAAGTGGGCCTTAGAAAGTATCACTACGACAAGCAAAAGCTGAGAGAATTCAGCACCACCAAACCAGCTCTCCAACAAATACTAAAGGACATTCTCTAGACAGGAAACACAAAAAGGATATATAAATTCAAACCCAAAACAACAAAGTAAATGGCAACGGGATCATATTTATCATTAATTACCTTAAATGTAAATGGGTTGAATGCCCCAACCAAAAGACAGAGACTGGCTGAATGGATACAAAAACAAGACCCCTCCATATGCTGTCTACAAGAAACCCACCTCAAAATAGGGGACACATACAGACTGAAAGTCAAGGGCTGGAAAAAGATTTTCCACGCAAATAGAGACCAAAAGAAAGCAGGAGTAGCAATACTCATATCAGATAAAATAGACTTTAAAACAAAGGATGTGAAAAGAGACAAAGAAGGTCACTACCTAATGATCAAAGGATCAATCCAAGAAGAAGATATAACAATTATAAATATATATGCACCCAACTTAGGAGCACCACAATATATAAGACAAATACTAACAAGAATGAAAGGAGAAATCAACAATAACACAATAATAGTGGGAGACTTTAATACCCCACTCACACCAATGGATAGATCAACTAAACAGAAAATTAACAAGGAAACACAAACTTTAAACGATACAATAGACCAGTTAGACCTAATTGATATCTATAGGACATTTCATCCCAAAACAATGAATTTCACCTTTTTCTCAAGTGCACACGGAACCTTCTCCAGGATAGACCACATCCTGGGCCATAAATCCAGCCTTGGTAAGTTCAGAAAAATTGAAATCATTCCAAGCATTTTTTCTGACCACAATGCAGTAAGAGTAAATCTCAATAACAGGAGAAGATCTATTAAAAAGACCAACATATGGAGGCTGAACAACACACTCCTGAATAACCAACAAATCACAGAAGAAATCAAAAAAGAAATCAAATTCTGCATAGAAACGAATGAAAATGAAAACACAACAACCCAAAACCTGTGGGACACTGTAAAAGCAGTCCTAAGGGGAAAGTTCATAGCAATACAGGCATACCTCAAGAAACAAGAAAAAAGCCAAATAAATAACCTAACTCTACACCTAAAGCAACTGGAAAAGGAAGAAATGAAGCACCCCAAGGTTAGTAGAAGGAAAGAAATCCTAAAAATTAGGGCAGAAATAAATGCAAAAGAAACAAAAGAAACCATAGCAAAAATCAACAAAGCCAAAAGCTGGTTCTTTGAAAGGGTAAATAAAATTGACAAACCACTAGCCAGACTCATCAAGAAACAAAGGGAGAAAAATCAAATCAATAAAATTAGAAATGAAAATGGAGAGATCACAACAGACAGCACAGAAATACAAAGGATCATAAGAGACTACTATCAGCAATTATATGGCAATAAAATGGACAATGTGGAAGAAATGGACAAATTCTTAGAAAAGTACAACTTCCCGAAACTGGATCAGGAAGAAATAGAAAATCTTAACAGACCCATCACAAGCATGGAAATTGAAACTGTAATCAGAAATCTTCCAGCAAACAAAAGCCCAGGTCCAGACGGCTTCACAGCTGAATTCTACCAAAAATTTAGAGAAGAACTAACACCTATCCTACTCAAACTGTTCCAGAAAATTGCAGAAGAAGGCAAACTTCCAAACTCATTCTATGAGGCCACCATCACCCTAATACCAAAACCTGACAAAGATCCCACAAAAAAAGAAAACTACAGGCCAATATCACTGATGAACATAGATGCAAAAATCCTTAACAAAATTCTAGCAATCAGAATCCAACAACACATTAAAAAGATCATACATCATGACCAAGTGGGCTTTATCCCAGGAATGCAAGGATTCTTCAATATCCGCAAATCAATCAACGTAATACACCACATTAACAAACTGAAGAATAAAAACCATATGATTATCTCAATAGATGCGAGAAAGCCTTTGACAAAGTTCAACATCCATTTATGATAAAAACTCTCCAGAAAGCAGGAATAGAAGGAACATACCTCAACATAATAAAAGCTATATATGACAAGCCCACAGCAAACATTATCCTCAATGGTGAAAAATTGAAAGCATTTCCTCTAAAGTCAGGAACAAGACAAGGATGCCCACTTTCACCATTACTATTCAACATAGTTTTGGAAGTTTTGGCCACAGCAATCAGAGCAGAAAAAGAAATAAAAGGAATCCAAATTGGAAAAGAAGAAGTAAAACTCTCACTATTTGCAGATGACATGATCCTCTACGTAGAAAACCCTAAAGATTCCACCAGAAAATTACTAGAACTGATCAATGAATATGGTAAAGTTGCAGGATATAAAATTAACACACAGAAATCCCTTGCATTCCTGTACACTAATAACGAGAAAATAGAAAGAGAAATTAAGGAAACAATTCCATTCACCATTGCAATGAAAACAATAAAATACTTAGGAATATATCTTCCTAAAGAATCTAAAGACCTATATATAGAAAACTATAAAACACTGGTGAAAGAAATCAAAGAGGACACTAATAGATGGAGAAATATATCATGTTCATGGATTGGTAGAATCAATATAGTGAAAATGAATATACTACCCAAAGCAATTTATAGATTCAATGCAATCCCCATCAAGCTACCAACGGTATTCTTCACAGAGCTAGAACAAATAATTTCTCAATTTGTATGGAAATACAAAAAACCTCGAATAGCCAAAGCTATCTTGAGAAAGAAGAACGGAACTGGAGGAATTAACCTGCCTGACTTCAGGCTCTACTACAAAGCCACAGTCATCAAGACAGTATGGTACTGGCACAAGGACAGAAATATAGATCAATGGAACAAAATAGAAAGCCCAGAGATAAATCCACGCACATATGGTCACCTTATCTTTGACAAAGGAGGCAAGAATATACAATGGATTAAAGACAATCTCTTTAACAAGTGGTGCTGGGAAAACTGGTCAAACACTTGTAAAAGAATGAAACTAGAACACTTTCTAACACCATACACAAAAATAAACTCAAAATGGATTAAAGAGCTAAATGTAAGACCAGAAACCATAAAACTCCTAGAGGAAAACATAGGCAAAACACTCTCTGACTTACATCACAGCAGGATCTTCTATGACCCACCTCCCAGAATATTGGAAATAAAATCAAAAATGAACAAATGGGACCTAATCAAACTTAAAAAGCTTCTGCACAACAAAGGAAACTATAAGCAAGGTGAAAAGACAGCCTTCAGAATGGGAGAAAATAATAGCAAATGAAGCAACTGACAAACAACTAATCTCAAAAATATACAAGCAACTTCTACAGCTCAATTCCAGAAAAATAAATGACCCAATCAAAAAATGGGCCAAAGAACTCAATAGACATTTCTCCAAAGAAGACATACAGATGGCTAACAAACACATGAAAAGATGCTCAACATCACTCATTATCAGAGAAATGCAAATCAAAACCACTATGAGATACCATTTCACGCCAATCAGAATGGCTGCTATCCAAAAGTCTACAAGCAATAAATGCTGGAGAGGGTGCGGAGAGAAGGGAACCCTCTTGCACTGTTGGTGGGAATGCAAACTAGTACAGCCACTTTGGAGAACAGTATGGAGATTCCTCAAAAAACTGCGAATAGAACTGCCTTATGATCCAGCAATCCCACTGCTGGGCATATACACTGAGAAAACCAGAATTGAAAGAGACACCTGTACCCCAATGTTCATAGCAGCACTGTTTGCAATAGCCAGAACGTGGAAGCAACCTAGATGTCCATCCACAGATGAATGGATAAGCAAGCTGTGGTACATATACACAATGGAGTATTACTCAGCCATTAAAAAGAATACATTTGAATCAGTTCTAAGGAGGTGGATGGAACTGGAGCCTATTATACAGAGTGAAGTAAGCCAGAAACAAAAACACAAATACAGTATACTAACGCATATATATGGAATTTAGAAAGATGGTAAAAAATAACCCTATTTACGAGACAACAAAAGAGACACTGATGTATAGACCAGACTTTTGGACTCTGGGACCGGGAGAGGGTGAGATGATTGGGGAGAATAGCATTGAAATATGTATAATATTATATCTGAAATGTATTAATTGTTCAAACTAAACACTATCATGTTACAATTTGTTCATACTAGATGTTTGTAATGTTTCTGATAATCAATAAAAGAGATTCTTGATCAAAAAAAAAAAAAAAGAAAGAAAGTATCACTACGAACAAAGCTAGTGGAGGTGATGAAATTCCAGGTGAACTATTTCAAATCCTGAAAGATGATGCTGTGAAAGTGCTGCACTCAATATGCCAGAAAAATTGGAAAACTCAGCAGTGGCCACAGGACTGGAAAAGGTCAGTTTTCATTCCAATCCCAAAGAAAGGCAATGCCAAAGAATGCTCAAACTACCACACAATTGCACTCATCTCACATGCTAGTAAAGTAATGCTCAAAATTCTCCAAGCCAGGCTTCAGCAATACGTGAACTTCCAGATGTTCAAGCTGGTTTTAGAAAAGGCAGAGGAACAAGAGACCAAATTGCCAACATCTGCTGGATCATCGAAAAAGCAAGAGAGTTCCAGAAAAAAAAAAAAAAAAAACCCTCTATTTCTGCTTTATTGACTATGCCAAAGCCTTTGACTGTGTGAATCACAATAAAATGTGGAAAATTCTGAAAGAGATGGGAATACCAAAACACCTGATCTGCCTCTTGAGAAATTTGTATGCAGGTCAGGAAGCAACAGTTAGAACTGGACATGGAACAATAGACTGGTTCCAAATAGGGAAAGGAGTACGTCAAGGCTGTATATTGTCACCCTGTTTATTTAACTTATATGCAGAGAACATCATGAGAAATGCTGGGCTGGAAGAAGCACAGGCTGGAATCAAGATTGCCGGGAGAAATATCAATAACCTCAGATATGCAGATGACATCCAGTACTCTTGCTTGGAAAATCCCATGAATGGAGGAGCCTGGTAGGTTGCAGTCCATGGGGTCGCTGAGAGTCGGACACAACTGAATGACTTCACTTTCACTTTTCACTTTCCTGCATTGGAAAAGGAAATGGCAACGCACTCCAGTGTTCTTGCCTGGAGAATCCCAGAGACGGGGGAAGCCTGGTGGCTGCTGTCTATGGGGTCACACAGAGTCGGGCACGACTCAAGTGACTTAGCAGCTACCCTGATGGCAGAAAGTGAAGAGGAACTAAAAAGCCTCTTGATGAAAGTGAAAGAGGAGAGGGAAAAAGTTGGCTTAAAGCTCAACATTCAGAAAATGAAGATCATGGCATCTGGTCCCATCACTTCATGGGAAATAGATGAGGAAACAGTGGAAACAGTGTCAGACTTTATTTTGGGGGCTCCAAAATCATGGCAGATAGTGACTGCAGCCATGAAATTAAAAGAAGCTTACTCCTTGGAAGAAAAGTTATGACCAACTTAGATAGCATATTCAAAAGCAGAGACATTACTTTGCCAACAAATGTACATCTAGTCAAGGCTCTGGTTTTTCCAGTGGTCATGTATGGATGTGAGAGTTGGACTATGAAGAAAGCTGAGCACCGAAAAATTGATGCTTTTGAACTGTGTTGTTGGAGAAGACTCTTGAGAGTCCCTTGGACTGCAAGGAGATCCAACCAGTCCATTCTGAAGGAGATCAACCCTGGGATTTCTGTGGAAGGACTAATGCTAAAGCTGAAACTCCAGTACTTTGGCCACCTCATGCGAAGAGTTGACTCATTGGAGAAGACTCTGATGCTGGGAGGGATTGGGGGCAGGAAGAGAAGGGGACGACAGTGGATGAGATGGCTGGATGGCATCACTGACTCGATGGATGTGTCTGAGTGAACTCCGGGAGTTGGTGATGGATAGGAAGGCCTGGCATGCTGCGATTCATGGGGTCGCAAAGAGTCGGACACGACTGAGCAACTGAACTGAAGTGAACTGAACTGATAGAGCCATAGTTGTCATAAGCATTTACCCCCCAAAATTAACACTTTATCAAAGCAAGTCCAGCAACACAGAAAGAAGTGACACATAATCACAAAGGGATCTTTATCCCAGGAATGTATGATTGCTTTAACATTCAAAGTCAATCAAGGTACAGGATACAGGATGCTTGGGGCTGGTGCACTGGGAAGACCCAGAGGGATGGTATGGGGAGGAAGGTGGGAGTGGGGTTCAGGATTGGGAACACATGTACACCCGTGGCGCATTCATGTTGATGTATGGCAAAACCAATACAATAATGTAAAGTAATTAGCCTATAATTAAAATAAATAAATTTAAATTAAATATATATATATAAACAAAGTAAATCAAGGAAATCCACCATATTAATAGAATAATGGAGAAGAGTCATATGATCATCTCAACTGAAGTAAAAATATATTTTAAAAATCAAACATTCATAATAAGTCATATTGATAAATTAAGATGAAAAGGAAACTTCTTCAACATTATGAGTTCCATCCAATAAAACCACCTACAATTGGCATAAAAATAAATGGTGAAAGACTGAGAGCTTTCCTCCTAAAATGGAAAGGAAGGCAAAGATGCCAACTTCAAAAAATTTTTGAAACATTTTACTGGCAGTTCTCAGAAGTGAAACAAAAAAAATTTTTTAATATATATAAAGTGAAAGTGAAAGCTAGAAAGTGAAAGTGAAGTCGCTCAGTCGTGTCCGACTCTTTGCGATCCCGTAGACCGTAGCCCACCAGGCTCCTCCACCCACGGGACTCTCCAGGCAAGATATACTGGAGTGGGTTGCCATTTCCTTCTCCAGGGGGTCTTCCCGACCCAGGGATCGAACCCAGGTCTCCCGCATTGCAGGCAGACGCTTTAACCTCTGAGCCACCAGGGAAGCCCCTTAATATATATATATAGACTGTAAAGGAAGAGGTAAAACTGTATATGAAACATCAAAACATGTGGAAAAGAAATGGAAAAAATCAACATCCATTAAGCCTTATAGTATAATAGTAATAGAAGAAAACTTCCTCAATTTAATAAAGTGCATCAAAAATAACAAACAAGACTTCATCTAACATCACATTTAATGAAGGACAACGAAAAAAGTCTATTTTTTTTCTATTTGTAGTCAACACTGGACTGAGAGCTCTCACAACTGCAATAAGGCAAGAAAAGGTGTAAACAAAGTACACTTGGAAGGGAAGAAATCACACTCTTCTCATTCACAGAAAACACTAAATACACAGACTAAATTATAATATACAGAGAACATTCTAAAGAGTCTACAAAAACATCATTATGCATAAAAGTGAGTTGAACATATTTGCAAATTACAACTCAATATATAAAAATCAAGTGTATTTGACATACAGGCAAAATACAACCAGAAAATGAAGCAAAATATCATCTGTAAGAGCACCAAAAACATAAAAATAATGTAGTATGGAATCAATAAAATACATGTAAGATATGTAGAATGGAAACTACAAAACATTAATTTCTGAGGGAAATAAAAGGTCATAAAGAAATGGAGACATATACCATGCTTCTATATTGAAGGACTCAATATTGGTAAGATTTCAATTATATTGATCTTTAGTTTCATAGCAATCCTGATTCATACGCCAGCAGGAAGTTTGCATAAATTGACAAACTAATTCTAAAATGTATATAACTCTGGGAAAGGGAGAGGGTGGGATGATTTGGGAGGATGGCATTGAAATATATATAATATCATATATAGAACGAGTTGCCAGTCCAGGTTCAATGCACGATACTGGATGCTTGGGGCTGGTGCACTGGGACAACCCAGAGGGATGATATGGGGAGGGAGGAGCGTTCGGGATGGGGAGCACATGTATACCTGTGGCAGATTCACTTTGATATATGGCAAAACCAATACAATATTGTAAAGTTAAATAAAATAAAATTAAAAAAATAATTGCAAGATGGTTTAGTAGGAGATCCCATTCTCTATCCCCACAATGAAAACAACAATTGGACAGACACATGTGAGTGAAACAGCTCTGACAGAGCTCAGGTGTCCACTTAAGAAGTTGCAGCAACATAGCAGTGCTGCAAGTACTGCATGTAAGGTGAGGCAAAGCTGTGCAGGAAATCAACAGCCAGCATAACCACCGCATGTGCCCACAGCTCCCCCAACAGAAGGCCCCACAGTTTTTAAGGTCTCAGATTCCTAGTGCTGAGTCCCTCTACCCTCCCTAACAGGCACCATGAGAACTAGTGCCTCCCTGGAACTCAGCACAGCCATCACGGATGCAGCAAAGCCAGTCCTGGTCCTGAAGCCAGGCAGATACATGCCACCAGCTCTGACACAGCAATTGAACTTGTATGCTGTGATCAGTTCAAGATCCTAACACAGGCTCTGCTCTTGCCACGATGCATACACCACTGCCTTGTTCATTTACCTCAGTCCCACAGTTGAGCCTGTGCACATTCCTGGAACTAGCAATCACCACTGCCTGCCCTGTTTTCCTATTGCTGAACCTAGAGACACTGATGACAACCATTACAGCTGTACTTGCACACTAACAATGAAAACTCCATGAGGAAATTAACAAAAGATAAAATGCTTAGAATACAATGAATTACACAAGTTAAAGACTACTACACTGAAAACTAGAAAACACTGATAAAAAAAAAAAAAATTAAAGAAGACACAAATAAGAAGACCAATACCCCACATTCATGAACTGGAAGCCTAATTGTGATGATATCTATACAATCCCAAATGAAGTCCCTAATCTAAATCACAAGGCATTTTTTACAGAACTAGAAAAATAATTCTAAAAATCATATGCAACCACAAGAATTCTGAATATCCAAAACAATCTGGAGAAAGAGAAACAAGGCTAGAGGCACTACACCTCTTCATTTCAAAACATATTACAAAGCTGCAGTAACTGAAACAGTATGATACTTACATGCAGACATATAGTCCACTGGAACAGATTAGAGAGCCCAGAAAATGCACACGCACATACAGTCAAGTGACCTGGGACAAGGGTGCCAGGAATACACAATGGGGAAAGACAGTTTCTTCCATAAATGGTGTTGGGAACCACTTGAGAGATAGATGAAAAATAATGAAATGTGACTTTTATACCACAAACACAAAACCACTCAAAGCAGATTAACGACTGAAGCATAACACCTAAAATTAAAATTACTAGAAGGAAACATAAGGGGAAAACATTATGACATGGATTTTGGCAATGATTTCTTGGATATTCCACCCAAAGAACAGGCCACAAAAGCAAGAGTAGACAAGTGGGATTATATAAAATTAAAAGGCTTTGCAAAGGAAATCATCAACAGAGTAAAAGGCCACATACAGAATGAAAAAAATAGTTTTGAACCACATATCTGATCACAAGTTAACATATAAAATATGCAAGTAATTCCTACACCTGCATGCAAAATAAGGAAATATCTCAATTAAAAATAAGCTAAGTACCTAAAGAGACAATTCTCCAAAGAAGATATAAAAATAAGCCAACAGGGATATAAAGGGTGCTTAATATCAATAACTGTAATGGAAACACAAAGGAAAACCACAGTCAGATATCACCTCAGACTTGTTATGAAAATCATTTTTTAAAAAAAGACTAGTACTGTCATGTGTATTGAGAAACAGAGAATGTATGCTGGTGCAGCCATTTTGGATAACAGTATGAAGAGTCCTCAAACATTGAAAAATGCAATGGCCATATGATCTAGCAGCCAACTTTTGGCTATCTACCTAGAAGAATGAAAATCAGGAGCTCATTGTAGCATTATTCACAGGAGCAAAGACATGGGGGCAAGCTAAATATCCAGGAACAGATAAATGGATAAAGAAATTGTGACACACACACACACACACATATACACACAGAGACACAGGCTTCCCTGGGAGTTCAGTCGGTAAAGAATCTGCCTGCAAGGCAGGAGACCTGGATTCAATCCCTGGGTGAGGAAGAGTCCCTGGAGAAGGGAATGGTAACCCACTCCAGTATTCTTGCCTGGAGAAGCACATGGAGAGATGAGCCTGGTGGGCTATAGTCCATAGGGTCGCAAAGAGTCAAACACGACTAAACGATTATCACACACACCTGCATGCACACACACACACACACACACATACATATAGACATATATACACAGAGGAATAGAATTCAGTCTTTAAAAAGAAGGAAATCTTACTATATGCAACAACATAGATGAATCTTTAAGGACATTATTCCAAGGAAAATTAGCCAGAAAGACAAATTCTGCATGATCACACTTATATGAGGTAGTATGTAAAGCAGGTAAATCCAGAGATTCACTGGCAGTCCAGTGGTTAGGACTCTGTGCTCTCATTGCTGAGGGCCTGGGTTCAACACCTGGTGGAGAACTAAGATCCCACAAGCTGCATGGCATGCTAAAAATTTTCTTTAAAATTTAAAGCATTTTCATTTAAAAAGGAAAAAAGTATTTAAATCCATAGAAATAGAAAATAGAATGCCGTTTACCAAGAACTGAAGCTAGTCAGAAAGTGGGAATTTCTGTTGACAGGTTTATTCAATGTGCAAAATGAAAAATTCTAGAGAACTAATGAACAATATTGTGCTGACAGCTAACAATACCCAAACAGTCGTTAGGAATATAGATTTCCAGAGAGACATGTTAGGGCAGTTGGGGACTCTGGCACAACAGGTATGAACTGGGATTGCCCCACTTAGAGGAAAATAAATAAGCTCCTTTTTCCTTGCCCCTCGGTGGATGGTATTTGTAATTCTTCTACCTAGTATACTAATATGTCTGAGTTTTCTAAAGGTGTGGTCTCCTAGGTTTGAGTTCACTAAGTTAATGACAGTACATGAACCAAGTATGCCAACTTGGTATCTGTGGCTTTGTGACCATCTGTTTATTTCATTTGTCATTGAACATAATTTAAAATCTCCCTGATTGACTAGGCTGTCCCAGTCATTTAGATATAAGGACAGCTGAGCAAGCCAAAGCACAAAAGACCTAGCACATGCTAAGTGGTCAAGAACTAGTCCAATAAAGGAGTCATTGTTGGAGATGCTGTTGAAAGCCACCAAATTTCTCAGGTCTGATTTTCTTGTAAAAACTGACCTTAGAGGAGAGTCTGTGGCTGTGTATTTATGACTATATATATATATATATATATATATATGACATATATATATATATTTATGATATATATATATATTTATGACATATATATATATTTCTAAAGAAAGAATCAGAAAGTAAAAAATAGAGATTTCATGTGGCTGTCCATTAAAATAATAAGAAGAAGAGGGTTTCAGACGATGAGAAGGTTGGATGGTATCACCGATTCACTGGTCTTGAAATTGAGCAAACTCCGGGAGATGGTGAGGGATAGAGATTCCTGACATGATCCAGACCATAGTCAGACATGGCTTGGCAACTGAACAACAACAAAAATAAAAAAACAGAAGTCACTGCCTTCATGTAATTGGATTAATAAATTTTGGCATAACCATATGATAAAATATTACTTGGCAATAAACTACTATGTACAACAAGGTATTTCAATTAAAGGAATAGATAGAAAAGATCATATTTTACATAATATCATTTATATGGATAAAATAATGGACTTGCTTAATGTCTTGATTATATGTGTTTATCAGACAGAATAACTCAAAACTCATAAAAATGTCTACTAAAAATGAGTGCATTTATTATACATGAAATCTTTACAAATAAATTGCTTGGAAAAGACTCTATAGTCCCATTACCAAAAACAAGAATAAAAACAACCAAAACCCACAAAACAAAAAAAAGTAACTGCAAACATTCAAAAAATGTAAAGGAAGGCAAATCAGAATAAAAATAAGAGCTATGTGAACAATATTTAAAATACCTGACTTGTCAAATTTTATTTTAAAATATTATGTAATCATGTCAACACACTACTCTGCCTGTCTTTAATAACTCAAAGCGTGCCAGTAGGGGGAGAGGCTGTAAAGCTTCTACTTCTGTGGTTAAAATGCATCTGTTTGGAGGCTAAAGGTTAAGTTCAATTCAGTTCAGTCACTCAGTTATGTCCCACTCTTTGTGACCCCATGAATCACAGCACACTAGGCCTCCTTGTCCATCACCAACACCCGGAGTTCACTCAAACTCACATCCATTGAGTCGGTGATGCCATCCAGGCATCTCATCCGCTGTCGTCCCTTTCTCTTCCTGCCCCCAATCCCTCCCAGCATCAGAGTCTTTTCCAATGAGTAAACTCTTTGCATGAGGTGGCCAAAGTACTGGAGTTTCAGCTTTAGCATGAGTGCAATTGTGCGGTAGTTTGAGCATTCTTTGACATTGCCTTTCTTTGGGATTGGAATGAAAACTGCCCTTTTCCAGTCCTGTGGCCACTGCTGAGTTTTCAAAATTTTCTGGCATATTGAGTAGAATGGGAAATATTTTGGATCAAAAAATGGAGTAAGATGAGAATATAAAAGTTAAACAAGATGGTTGAAGAGAAATGTGAGGTAAACTGGGATTAGATGTCTAAACATTTCACTTTCCCTAACAATGCTCCCAGCCCAACTAAAACAGTAGGACTTGTCATGAAATGAGGATGTTTTTAGCAAGTGTTGTAAGTGTATAAGGAACTCATGAGCATATATCTTCCAAGAGGATATAGGCTAGTTAGGGAGGTGGAATGATGCCAGTCCAGGTTTGATGCACGATGCTGGATGCTTGGGGCTGGTGCAAAGGGACGAACCAGAGGGAGGGTATGGGGAGGGAGAAGGGAGGAGGGTTCAGGATGGGGAACACATGTATACCTGTGGTGGATTCATTTTGATGTGTGGCGGAACCAATACAATATTGTAAGGCTAAATAAAATTAAATAAAAAAATAGAATAAAAAAACAAACCAAAAAAAATGTATCCATTAATTTAATGAATGCTTACTAAGGGTCAATTCTGTGTTTTGCAATATTTTAGTTAAGGGCTTGGAGATTTTAATATGAAACTTATAAGGTAAAGATGAAGCGGGATGGTATCACTGAGAAAGTGAACATACATTAGAAAGAAGAGAGATGAAAGAGAATGACCCATGATATACGATACAGCCTTAAGAACCTGAGAAGGATCTTCCAGTAAAACAGGAGAAAAATGAGAAACTGTGATGTCATGAAAGTCAAACTGAAAGAGAAACTGAAGGGTGGAGGAGAAGTGAGCTGTGACAAGTGAATAATTAAACATTAGAATTATGACGATTAAATCATTACTCCACGTAAATCCACAGGAAGCAGCTCTGCAGATCCATCTAGATTGTTTTAATGTTTGCTCATTTTCCTCAACACCCTTTTTAAAAAATCCATTCCTTCTTCAAGATTCAATAAACTGTTCTTATTATATCTTAAACTATCTGTGACTCTATAATGGGTTTTCTCTTCTCTCACAGTGACCATCTATTTAATCCTTGACTACAACTGGATTAATTATGGAGACTCATACTTCTGTTGTAATACCTGGTGAGAACAATCCTTCTTACAGTTCCTATTGATCTCAAATATTTTGGTTGACTTCAAGAATTCAGTTTGCTGGGTCAACATTAAGTTACCTTCATTAGAACAAGGATTGTTTTAGACATATTTGGGAATATCTGAAATTCTAGATATCAATTCATCTCCTACAAGAATACAATTTAGCCCTGAATCTGTTCAATTTTTACTTTGTACTTTTCAACAACATTTTAGACCTCTTTAGTATGACCTGGAAACTTAATACTAAGTCTGGCAGAGCATCCAGCCCCTGGTATATGTAAAATCAAGTTGTAGAAAGAACAACAGTGAATTTAAAGGCCTAAATTCAGGTAGCAGGTCAAAGAGCCAGGACTCAAGGCCTTCACCGTTTACCCCAAATCCTAACTTCAGCTCCCAGAATGTGATCTGCTCGGCCAGAAGGTAGAGACATTTTACCAGTAGTGCCACTCTTTTTGTGGGTCACGCTAAGAGCAATCTCACAAAGGCCTAGATGCTTGGATAAAACCTAGTCCTTTCCTTGTACCTTCACAAATGTCCTACTGGTAATGCAGCTGCCTATTTCATGCTCCTAGAACTAGGCTGGGGCATTCGGGACACTCGCTCATGTGGCACATCCTGCAATTCACACTTCACAGCATGAGGTGTTTCCATGGAAACAACATTCCCGCTGGGGTAGCTTCTTCCATCCACTCCCTTCCTCCTGCTCCAAGACTTCATGGAGGTCCTGGTCCCCGTGGCAGAACCCAGGAACAACAGTGTCCCTGAAAACAAAAGGTCTGGCTCCTCAAAAGTCACCCACCTAACAATTAGAAAATGGTGAACGCCACTGGGAGGAAGAAGGGACCTGTCACAAGCTTGCTCAGGGCATCTCCTGAGTCACTCATCAGTAGCCGAAAGGACACTTGACTGGAGGCTCTGCCACCGTGCTGAAGACCAGAGTGAGGTATGCTATCTGTGGCCACAAACAACAGCTGTATCCTTCCAGGCCTGTGATGGCCAGGGTTACCTATGTCTTCTTTAGCTTAATCTTCATACACAACCCCTATTTAGCAGATGACAGAATGATTTGAGAAAGTTACAATAAACCTGCCCATGGTTCCACAGTTTGTCAGGACAGGGCCTAGGTTTACCTCGTTCTGTCTGATCTCAGTCCCCATACTCCCCACAGTAACCACATGGGTCACTCTCCCCATCACCCAAGACCTCCTGCTTCACATCCTCCCCACAGCAGACAGACACTGGGCACACTGAGCAATGCTGCAGTGATTTTATTAGAGCAAGCCTGATAGAGACCACATGGGTGGGACAGGTGTCAGGATTCCAGCTTCAGTTGAGAAGAACAGGGTGGCACATGGAGTGCAGACCAGGCATCACTGGCAAAGACTATTTCACCAAAGAGACTGCACTGAGAATTATTCCAAAAACACTACTCAGAATCGTGGAGACTTGATAGCCGGTGCAATCCTTGTCAAAGATGATGGAACCCTGGGAGGGAGGAGGAGAAGGAGGGACAACACCTGAGCCCACAGCAGGGCTATCCTGTCTACCCAGCATCACCACATGCTATACCCTCAGGGGTTCAGCTCCCTCCCCAGCAAGAAACTCTGCCCACAGACCCACCAATGGAAAGGAGGCTGACATCAGGGACCAGGGGAAGGACAGCTCCCTAATAGCCCAGGCACAGGCATCAGGATGGAGACTAGCCACCAGCCACCCCAGGGAGAGGAGGAGATAATAAGGGTCATCAGGGCACAGCTGGGGTGGGTCCTGAGGGAGGAGCAAGGTGCTGGGGCCTGGGTTTGGGTCACACCTCCTGCACCTGAGCCTCTTCTGTCAGGTGTGCTGGGTGGGGACTAATGTATGTGCAGGAGTCATAAACAAACCCATGTGCTCTGTGTGCTCCTATTAGTGCATGAAACTCTGTTTGCAAAAAAAAAAAATCTCTCATTTTCAACAGACAATTTGAGGGGAAAATGTTGAGACAGACTATCCAAAATCTCCAGTATTGTTTGACAAGAAGTATAAAGGAAAATGGTTCTTCAGGAGATATACTGCTAGCCAAGGTGAGCAGTCACAGGTACCTAGAAGCCTCCTCAGGAGCCTCAGGCACCAAAACACCACAGTGGAAAAACAGGCTTGTAGATATGTCAGTAGAAATGGGACTCTGAGCCAGAGCCAAGGCCCACGCAGTGGAACAAGAGGTGATGAAACCTTACAAAGCCAGGGAGTCCCATGCTGGAAAGAGATTCTAAAGCCGGGGGCTCCTTTTCAACATTCCTAAAGGAGAAGGCAATGGCACCCCACTCCAGAACTCTTGCCTGGAAAATCACATGGACAGAGGAGCCTGGTGGGCTGCACTCCATGGGGTCTCTTAAGAGTCAGACACGACTGAGCAACTTCACTTTCACTTTCATGCATTGGAGAAGGAAATGGCAACCCACTCCAGTGTTCTTGCCTGGAGAATCCCAGAGATGGCGGAGCCTGGTGGGTTGCCGTCTATGGGGTCGCACAGAGTCGGACACGACTGAAGCAACTTAGCAGCAGCAAAGTAGAACTGACATGACTCCTACATGTGTGTGAACTGAAAGCTTCCTTTCCTCCCAAACATTAAAATTCTACTGCTCCAATGCTAGTTCCACTCACTGAGGAAAAAAACAATCACCTGCCTCAACACACTTGGACTCGCAACCCTATTCTGTGTGTGAGTTGACTCGCATGCTGTGGGCATATTTGGCAACAACAGAGGCTGGATGTGCACATGGACTGCCCTCGCATATTACGGGTGCTGCAGGGTGGAGCAAAGATTTATGTGCTTCTTTGCTTATAGATCTTGTCTGTTACATACCCCATGACTGCATGATCTATTCCCATGTGGCATACCACACTATGCATGTGAGTGGGCAGGGCAGAGTCAGGGTCAAGAGAGTAAATTACCACGAGTTCTACAATTTTCAGCTTGGCATCAAATCCCGCCTCATTGAAGCAATCCTGGATTTGTCCAAAGGCTGCCTTTTCCTCATCAGTAGAATCAACCAAATCGAGGGTTGAATTCAACAATGTTTTGCTTCCAAGTAACAACGCAGCAACCCCGCCATAAAACACAGGGCAGGCTTCCGCTGAAGGAAAGACAGAAAACATCTTGTCAAAGAATAACCAGAGTAGGAAGTTCCTGTTTCCACCACTTGATAGGAAGTCACATATCCAAAGCTTCCAGGATCATCTCCCACAGAAACCCAGCCTCTCCCAGGACTGCTTAACATCCCAGACAGAAAACCTCCCAGCAGAGGGAGCAGCAAGAGGGGTGAGCCCTGGAGACCCCTCTGCCCTTGACCACCATCCCCGGGCATATCAGCCTTCTTCCTCCCTCCCAATGAGCACCAATGCCCCCAACAAAATATTCCCCAGGGTTTGCACACCAAACCAATGATCCCTCCAGCTCCATACTACACTCTACATTCAAAGACTGACAGGCTCAAGGAATTTCTGCAGGGCTCCTGGGCACTGATCTGTCAGCTGCCCTCGGAATCTGTCCCTAGAAGCGGCTTGGACAGGACTGTGGAGGATGCAGTGAGATGGCAAAGGGCAAGGATCAGAAGGGTCATCTGGAACCTCCTTCCTACCATCAGTCGCCTTGAAGGTCAGCTCTCTGGTCACCAGCAGGGTCAGCACAAGCAGAGCTCCCTTCATCATGGCGGCAGCTGGAGTCCTCTGCTCAGGGCAGGGTTTTTGTGGCATTATAAACCACTAACTCCCCAAGCCCAACCCACATCCCTCCCAGGAGGTCCACAGGCCTGTGGCCAAGACCCTTTGGCAAAGGTGGTTCTCTTGGACCTTGGGGTGTTTACTTAGAAGCCCATCATGTTTGAGAACAGTGCTCAGGGAGATTTTGTGGTAGCATCTTTGCCAAAGATCAAGTGGAGCTGACATTTCTAAATGACTCCATTTGGAGCCAAATGCTCTGTTGTCCCAGCCAAAACCATCACCTTTTTTCCTGGTCATCCTTCCCCCAGCCTATCCTGGTTCTGAAGCAACATGCTCCCACACTGAACAGATAGAATCACAGGAGGGCCAAGGATAGGTCTACACCACTCTCAGGTAGAAAAAAAGGTCATCCAGAATCCTCCCTTTTATCCAAAGATCAAGTCCTGGAGATAAAAATGGGGAGTTGGGTCTTCCTGCATCTTCAAATATCTTAACATCTGCAGTCCCTAGACAGGGCCCTGAGCACTGCTGGACAGCAGCCTTAGCCTCCAAATCATTCCCAAGAAGGAACTCACAGGACCTGGGGCCAGATGGATTTTCTCCAGCACAGATAATTCTGATAATTTCAGATCATGCTTCCAACTTTTCTCAAACGTTTAAGGAAGCAAGTTCCTGGAAACATTCTGGACCCCCAGTGGTCCAGACTTGCCCTTTCTGGTTGTCTCACCCTCTTCCATCAGTGAACCTGGTCTCAAGAGGTACTAGCACTGTGCAGTCTATCCAGAAACATCAGTGAGCAGCTGTGAGGTTGTGTGGTTTGTCTCATGCATCAGAGACTCTAAGGTCCACAGCCTACAGGACACTAAAGACAGGAGTTCTAAGGCCCAGAGGGCTAGGCCACCAGAGGTGGCATTCTACATTTGAAAACTCTCTCAGTGTCAAAATCAAACTTCATGCTAGGAGAGCTGTTTGTTAGCAAAAACAAGATGAAATGGACCTTGAAATTCTAAAGGGAAGTGTGAGATGCTCCCAATGGCCAAACTGGAAATGGTCTGACAGACAAAATATATAAGAGTATTGGATGATACGCAAAGTATAAAGTAGTATGTTTGAGTTCATACTGATACAAATAAATGATTAAGTAAATAAATGGGAACTTCCCTGGTGGTCCAGTGGTTAAGAATAGGCTCTCCAATACATGGTAATTGGTTCAATCCCTGGTCAGGGAGGAGAAGGCAATGGCAACCCACTCCAGTACTCTTGTCTGGAAAATCCCATGGACAGAGGAGCCTGGTAGGCTGCAGTCCATGGGGTCAGCAAGAGTTGGACACGACTGAGCAACTTCACTTTCACTTTTCACTTTCATGCATTGCAGAAGGAAATGGCAATACACTCCAGTGTTCTTGCCTGGAGAATCCCAGGGATGGGGGAGCCTGGTGGGCTGCCATCTCTGGGGTCGCACAGAGTCGGACATGACCGAAGTGACTTAGCAGCAGCAGCAGCAGCTGGTCAGGAAACTAAGCTCCCACCTGACCTGGACAACTAAAAACCCTCCTGCTGCAACTAGAAAGAACATGCTCTGCAAAGAGAAGGCTCACATGGCACAACAAAGACCTAGCACACTTCAGTTAAGTGGCTGAGTCGTGTCCGACTCTTTGCAACCCCATGAATCACAGCACTCCAGGCCTCCCTGTCCATCACTAACTCCCAGAATTTCACCCAAACTCATGTCCATCGAGTCGGTGATGCCATCCAGCCATCTCATCTGCTGTTGTCCCCTGCTCCTCCTGCCCCAATCCCTCCCAGCATCAAAGTCTTTTCCAATGAGTCAGTTCTTCACATGAGGTGGCCAAAGTACTGGAGTTTCAGCCTCAGCATCAGTCCTTCCAATAAACACCCAGGACTAATCTCCTTTAGAATGGACTTGTTGGATCTCCTTGCAGTCCAAGAGACTCTCAAGAGTCTTCTCCAACACCACAGTTCAAAAGCATCCATTCTTCAGTGCTCAGCTTTCTTCACAGTTCAACTCTCACATCCATACATGACCACTGGAAAAACCATAGCCTTGACTAGATGGACCTTTGTTAGAAAAGCAATATCTCTGCTCTTCAATATGCTATCTAGGTTGGTCATAACTTTCCTCCCGAGGAGTAAGTGTCTTTTAATTTCATGGCTGCAGTCACCATCTGCAGTGATTTTGGAGCCCCCCCAAAATAAAGTCTGACACTGTTTCCACTGTTTCCCCATCTATTTCCCATGAAGTGATGGGACCAGATGCCATGATCTTCATTTTCTGAATGTTGAGCTTTAAGCCAACTTTTTCCCTCTCCTCTTTCACTTTCATCAAGAGGCTTTTTAGTTCCTCTTCACTTTCTGCCATAAAGGTCGTGTCATCTGCATATCTGAGGTTATTGGTATTTCTCCCGGCAATCTTGATTCCAGCTTGTGCTTCTTTCGGTTCAGCGTTTCTCATGATGTACTCTGCATACGAGTTAAATAAGCAGGGTGACAATATACAGCCTTGACGTACTCCTTTTCCTATTTGGAACCAGTCTGTTGTTCCATGTCCAGTTCTAACTGTTGCTTCCTGACCTACATATAGGTTTCTCAAGAGGCAGGTCAGGTGATCTGGTATTCCCATCTCTTTCAGAATTTTCCACAGTTTATTGTGATCCACACAATCAAAGGTTTTGGCATAGTCAATAAAGCAGAAATAGATGTTTTTCTGGAACTCTCTTGCTTTTTCCATGATCCAGCGGATGTTGGCAATTTGATCTCTGGTTCCTCTCTGCCTTTTCTAAAACCAGCTTGAACATCTGGACGTTCATGGTTCACGTATTGCTGAAGCCTGGCTTGAAGAATTTTGAGCATTACTTTACTAGCGTGTGAGATGAGTGCAATTGTGTGGTAGTTTGAGCATTCTTTGGCATTGCCTTTCTTTGGGATTGGAATGAAAACTGACCTTTTCCACTCCTGGGGCCACTGCTGAGATTTCCAAGTTTGCTGGCATATTGAGTGCAGCACTTTCACAACATCATCTTTCAGGATTTGGAATAGTTCAACTGGAATTCCATCACCTCCACTAGCTTTGTTCATAGTGATGCTTCCTAAGACCCACTTAACTTCACATTCCAGGATGTCTGGCTCTAAGTAAGTGATCACATCATCATGATTTTTTTGGTTGTGAAGATCTTTTTTGTACAGTTCTTCTGTGTATTCTTGCCACCTCTTCTTAATATCTTGTGCTTCTGTTAGGTCCATACAATTTCTGTCCTTTATCGAGCCCATATTTGCATGAAATGTTCCCTTGGTACCTCTACTTTTCTTGAAGAGATCTCTAGTCTTTCCCATTCTGTTGTTTTCCTCTATTTCTTTGCACTGATCGCTGAGGAAGCCTTTCTTATCTCTTCTTGCTATTCTTTCGAACTCTGCATTCAGATGCTTAAAACTTTCCTTTTCTCCTTTGCTTTTCGCATCTCTTCTTTTCACAGCTATTTGTAAGGCCTCCCCAGACAGCCATTTTGCTTTTTTGTATTTCTGTTTCTTGGGGATGGTCTTGATCCCTGTCTCCTGTACAATGTCACAAACCTCAGTCCATAGTTCATCAGTCACTCTATCAGATCTAGTCTCTTAAATCTATTTCTCACTTCCACTGTATAATCATAAGGGATTTGATTTAATCCCTTTAAACATTAATGATTAATCAAATCATTAATGTTTACTTATTTATTATTTGGCTGTGCCACATCTTAATTGGAGTTTGTGGGATCTTCCATCTTCACTGCATGTGTGGGATCTAGATCCCTGATCAGAGATCCACCCTGGGTCCCTGCATTGGGAACATGGAGTCCCAGTCACTGGGCCACCAGGGAAGCTCTTGATTTCAGTTGTTTACTTCCAAATCTCTTACTTATCATAATACATTTGAGACTTGTTCACGTTGTTGCATGTGTCAACAGGTTCTTTCTATTTTTTTAAATATACATAATATTCATCGCAGCTTTATTTATAACATTCCAAATTGAAAAGAAACTCTTATAGTCCTACTGTTTGGGTGAATAAACAAATTAAGCTATACCAGTATGGAACATTACTCATAGATAAGATGAATAAATTACTGATACATGCAATAATAAGGCATTTACATCGGTTTTTTGTTTCTTCCTTTACATTGTTGCATAAACTCAATTGTAGGAATGTGGCATGCTTTGTTTACCTATTCACCAGCTGAAAGACACTTGGGGAGTTTTCTAGTTTTGATAAACTGATCTGAAAAAGGGGGCCATAAGCATTAGTGGGCAGGTTTTAAAAGGAAACAAGTTTTCATTTCTTTTGATTGTAAACCTAGGAAGGAGGTTTCTGGATCATAAGATAATGGTTAAGATCAATTTCATAAGAATAAAATGTCTTTCAAAAAATGCTCTTGGTATTTTCATTGAGACTGCATTAAACTAATGGCTATTTGTAAGGAGAAATGACATTCTTATTCCACTGAAAATTCCCCTTGAAGTGTCCAATGATTTATTTAGATTTTGTGGATATTTATCCCCCAAGAAAATCTTAGAACTTTCTTTAAAAAAATATACATTAATTCAATGAATGCTTACTGAGGATCAATTCTGTGCTTGCAATGTTTTAGTAATGGGCTTGGAGATTTAAATACGAAACTTATAAAGTGAAGATGAAGTGGGATGGTGTCACTGAGAAAGTGAACATAAATGAGAAACAAAAGAGATGAAAGAGAATGACCCTTTATATAGGATATAGCCTTGAGAACCTGAGAAGGATCTTCCAGTAAAACAGGAGAAAAACAAGAAACTGTGATGTCATGAAAGTCAAACTGAAAGAGAAACTGAAGGGTGGAAGAGAAGTGAGCTGTGACAAGTGAATAATTAAACATTAGAATTATGGCAATTAAATCATTACTCCACATAAATCCACAAGAAACAGTTCTGCAGATCCATCTAGATTGTTTAATGTTTGCTCATTTTCCTCAACAGTATTTTTTAAAAATCCATTCCCTCTTCAAGATTCAATAAACTGTTCTTGTTGTACCTTAAACTATCTTTGACTCTATAAATGGGTTTTCTTTTCTCTCACAATGACCATCTATCTAATCCTCGACTACAACTGGATTATTTATGGAGACTAATACTTCTGTTGTAATACCTGGTAAGAACAATCCTCCTTACAGTTCCTATTGATCTCAATTTTTTTGGTTGACTTCAAGAATTCAGTTTTCTGGGTCAATATTAAGTTACCTTCATTAGAACAAGGATTTATTTAGACATATTTGGGAATAGCTGAAATTCTAGGATATCAATTCATCTCATGCTGCTGCTGCTGCTGCTAGGTCGCTTCAGTCATGTCCGACTCTGTGCGATCCCATAGACGGCAGCCCACTAGGCTCCTCTGTCCCTGGGATTCTCCAGGCAAGAATACTGGAGTGGGTTGCCATTTCCTCCTCCAATGCATGAAAGTGAAAAGTGAAAGCGAAGTCGCTCAGTCGTGTCCAACTCTTAGCGACCCCATGGACTGGAGCCTACCAGGCTCCTCCATCCATGGGATTTTCCAGGCAAGAGTACTGGGGTGGGGTGCCATTGCCTTTCCATCAGATCAGATCAGTCGCTCAGTCGTGTCCGACTCTTTGCGACCCCATGAACCGCAGCACGCCAGGCCTCCCTGTCCATCACCAGCTCCCGGAGGCCTTCCCATAGAAAAATACAATTTAGTCATTAATCTGTTCAATTTTTATTTTTTACTTTTCAATAACATTTTAGACATCTTTATTATGACTGGAACACTTAATACTAAGTCTGGCAGGGCATCCAGCCCTTGGAATATGTTTTTGTTTTTGTTTTATTTTAATTGGAGGCTAATTGCTTTATAATATTGTGGTGGTTTTGCCATATATTCACATGAATCAGCCATGGGTATACGTGTGTTCCCCATCCTGACACTCCCTCCCACCTCCCTTTCCATCCCCTCCCTCAGGGACATTCCAGTGCACCAGACCTGAGTACCCAGCCTCATGC
Organism: Tragelaphus eurycerus; assembly: GCA_935064755.1. Lineage (NCBI taxonomy): Eukaryota > Metazoa > Chordata > Mammalia > Artiodactyla > Bovidae > Tragelaphus > Tragelaphus eurycerus. The sequence goes on from CAKXYN010000020.1 coordinate 12,489,868, forward strand.
ATCGAACCTGGACTGGATATCTATTTCACATATGCCTATATACATGTTTCAATGCTATTCTCTCAAATCATCCCACCCTCACCTTCTCCCACAGAGTCCAACACTCTATTCTTTACATCTGTGTCTCTTTTGCTGTCTTACATACAGGGTCATTGGTACCATCTGTCTAAGTTCCATATATATGCATTAGTATACTGTATTGGTATTTTTCTTTCTGACTTACTTCACTCTGTATAATAGGCTCCAGTTTCATCCACCTCATTAGAACTGATTCAAATGCATTCTTTTTAATAGCTCAGTAATATTTCATTGTGTATATGTACCACAGCTTTCTTATCCATTCATCTGCTGATGGACATATAGGTTGCTTCCATGTCCTGGCTATTGTAAATAGTGTTGCAATGACACTGGGGTACACGTGTCTCTTTCAATTCTGGTTTCCTCAGTGTGTAGGCCCAGCAGTGGGATTGCTGGGTCATATGGCAGTTCTGTTTCCAGCTTTTTAAGGAATCTACACATTGTTCTCCATAGTGGTGGTACTAGTTTGCATTCCCACCAACAGTGTAAGAGGGTTCCTTTTTCTCCACACCCTCTCCAGCATTTAAGTTGTAGAAAGAGCGAAAGTGAATTTAAAGGCCTAAACTCAGGTAGCAGATTAAAGAAGAGCCAGGACTCAAGGCTCTCACTGCTTATCCCAAATCCAAACTTCAGTTCCCAAAATGTGACCTGATTTCACCTGCTCAGCCAGAAGGTAGAGACATTTTACCAGTAGTGCCACTCTTTTTGTGGGTCATGCTAAGAGTAATCTCACAAAGGCCTAGATGCTTGGATAAAACCTAGTCCTTTCCTTGTACCTTCACAAATGTCCTACTGGTAATGCAGCTGCCTATTTCATGCTCCTAGAACTAGGCTGGGGCATTCGGGACACTCGCTCATGTGGCACATCCTGCAATTCACACTTCACAGCATGAGGTGTTTCCATGGAAACAACATTCCCGCTGGGGTAGCTTCTTCCATCCACTCCCTTCCTCCTGCTCCAAGACTTCATGGAGGTCCTGGTCCCCGTGGCAGAACCCAGGAACAACAGTGTCCCTGAAAACAAAAGGTCTGGCTCCTCAAAAGTCACCCACCTAACAATTAGAAAATGGTGAACGCCACTGGGAGGAAGAAGGGACCTGTCACAAGCTTGCTCAGGGCATCTCCTGAGTCACTCATCAGTAGCCAAAAGGACACTTGACTCGAGGCTCTGCCACCGTGCTGAAGACCAGAGTGAGGTATGCTATCTGCGGCCACAAACAACAGCTGTATCCTTCCAAGCCTGTGATGGCCAGGGTTACCTATGTCTTCTTTAGCTTAATCTTCGTACACAACCCCTATTTAGCAGATGACAGAATGATTTGAGAAAGTTACAATAAACCTGCCCATGGTTCCACAGTTTGTCAGGACAGGGCCTAGGTTTACCTCGTTCTGTCTGATCTCAGTCCCCATACTCCCCACAGTAACCACATGGGTCACTCTTCCCATCACCCAAGACCTCCTGCTTCACATCCTCCCCACAGCAGACAGACACTGGGCACACTGAGCAATGCTGCAGTGATTTTATTAGAGCAAGCCTGATAGAGACCACATGGGTGGGACAGGTGTCAGGATTCCAGCTTCAGTTGAGAAGAACAGGGTGGCACATGGAGTGCAGACCAGGCATCACTGGCAAAGATTATTGCACCAAAGAGACTGCACTGAGAATTATTCCAAAAACACTGCCGAGCACTGAGGATGCCTAATAGCCATTGCAATTGTTGTCAGAGATGATGGAACCCTGGGAGGGAGTAGGAGGAGGAGGGACAACTGAGCTCACAGCAGGGCTATCTTGTCTCCTGAGAATCACCTCACCCTCCGGGATTCAGACCCCTCCCCAGAAGAACCTCTTCCCACAGACCCACCCCCTGGAAGGGGGCTGCCATCAGGCACCAAGGGGAGGATGGCTCCCTAACAGCACAGGTAGAGGTGTCAGGAGGGAGACTAGCCACCAGCAATGCCGGGAGGGGAGGAGAAGACAAGGGTCAACAGGGCACAGCCAAGACTAGTCCTGAAGGCAGAGCAAGGTGCTGGAGCCTGGGTTTGGGTCACACCTCCTGCACCTGAGCCTCTTCTGTCAGGTGTGCTGGGTGGACTAATGTAATTGCAGGAGTCATAAACAAACCCACGTGCTCTGTGTGCTCCTATTAGTGCATGAAACTCTGCTCACAGAAAACCTCTCCTTTTGAACAATCAACAACTTGAGGAAAATGTGTTGATAAAGACTATCCAAAATCTCCACTATTGTTTGACAGAAACGATAAAGGAAAGATGGCTCTTTGGGAGATACACTAGAACCTAGAAGTTTCTAGTACCTAGAAACCTCCTCAGGAGCCTCAGGCACCAAAACACCACAGTGGAAATTCAGGCTTGTAAACACAGAGACCATGTCAGTGGAAATGGGACTCTGAGCCAGAACAATGGTCCACAGAGTGGGAACAAGAGGAGGTGATGAAACCTTGCAAAGTCAGGGAGTCCCATGCTGGAAAGAGACTCTAAAGCCAGGGGCTCCTTTTCAATATTCCTAAAGTAGAACTGACACACTCCTACATGTGTGTGAGCTGAAAGCTTCCTTTCCTGCCAACCATTAAAATTCTACTGCTCCAATGCTAGTTCCACTGAGGAAAAAAACAATCACCTGTCTCACCACATGTGGCCTCGCAACCTTATTCTGTGTGTGAGTTATTTGCATGCTGTGGGCATATTTGGCAATAACACAGGCTGGATGTGTACATGGGCTGCACTCACATATTACAGGTGCTACAGGGTGGAGTAAAGGTTTATGTGCTTCTTTGCTTATAGCTCTTGTCTCTCACATATCCCATGACTGCATGATCTATTCCCATGTGGCATACCACAATATGCATGTGAATGGGCAGGGCAGAGTGGGGGTCAGGAGAGAAAATTACCATAATTTGTGCGATATGCAGCTTGGCATTATATCTCATTGAAGCAATCTTGGATTTTTTGCAAAGCCGGCCTTCATCAGTTCATTTCAGTTCAGTTCAGTTGCTCAGTCATGTCCAGCTCTTTGCGATCCCATGAATCACAGCACGCCAGGCCTCCCTGTCCATAACCAACTCCCGGAGTTCACCCAGACTCACATCCATCGAGTCAGTGATGCCATCCAGCCATCTCATTCTCTGTCGTCCCATTTTCCTCCTGCCCCCAATCCCTCCCAGCATCAGAGTCTTCTCCAATGAGTCAACTCTTTGCATGAGGTGGCCAAAGTACTGGAGTTTCAGCTTCAGCATCATTCCTTCCAAAGAAATCCCAGGGCTGATCTCTTTCAGAATGGACTGGTTGCATCTCATTGCAGTCCAAGGGACTCTCAAGAGTCTTCTCCAACACCACAGTTCAAAAGCATCAATTCTTCGACACTCAGCCTTCTTCACAGTCCAACTCTCACATCCATACATGACCACAGGAAACCATAGCCTTGACTAGACGAACCTTTGTTGGCAAAGTAATGTCTCTGCTTTTGAATACGCTATCTAGGTTGGGCATAACTTTCCTTCCAAGGAGTAAGCGTCTTTTAATTTCATGGCTGCAGTCACCATCTGCCGTGATTTTGGAGCCCAAAAAAATAAAGTCTGACACTGTTTCCACTGTTTCCCCATCTATTTCCCATGAAGTGATGGGACCAGATGCCATGATCTTCATTTTCTGAATGTTGAGCTTTAAGCCAACTTTTTCCCTCTCCTCTTTCATTTTCATCAAGAGGCCTTTTAGTTCCTCTTCACTTTCTGCCATAAGGGTCGTGTCATCTGCATATCTGAGGTTATTGATATTTCTCCCGGCAATCTTGATTCCAACTTGTGTTTCTTCCAGTCCAGCATTTCTCATGATGTACTCTGCATATAAGTTAAATAAGCAGGGTGATAATATACAGCCTTGACGTACTCCTTTTCCTATTTGGAACCAGTCTGTTGTTCCATGTTCAGTTCTAACTGTTGCTTCCTGACCTGCATACAGATTTCTCAAGAGGCAGGTCAGGTGTTCTGGTATTTCCATCTCTTTCAGAATTTTCCACAGTTTATTGTGATCCACACAGTCAAAGGCTTTGGCATAGTCAATAAAGCAGAAATTGATGTCTTTCTGGAACTCTCTTTCTTTTTCAATGACCCAGTGGATGTTGGCAATTTGATCTCTGGTTCCTCTGCCTTTTCTAAAACCAGCTTGAACATCAGGAAGTTCACGGTTCATGTATTGCTGAAGCCTGGCTTGGAGAATTTTGAGCCTTAATCTGTAGCATCAACCAAATCCAATGCTGAATTCAACAATGTTTCATTTCCAACTAACACCAGAAAGCAGAGCATAAAACCAGGCTTCCACTGAAGGAAAGACAAAAAACAGCTTGTCAAAAGAATAACCAGAGTAGGAGGTTCCTGTTTGCACCAATTGATAGAAACCAACACATTCAAAGCTCCAGGCTCACCTCCCACAGAGACCTGGCCTCTCCCAGGACTGCTTAACATCCCAGACTGAAAATCTCCCAGCAGAGGGAGCAGCAAGAGGGATGAGGCCTGAAGACCCCTCTGGCCTTGACCACCATCCCCAGGGAATATCAGCCTTCTTCCTCCCTTCCAATGAGCACCAATACCCCCAACAAAATATCCCCAGGGTTTGCACAGCTAATGATCCTTCCAGCTCCACACCACTCTCTCCATTAAAGACTGAAAGCCCCAGGGAGTTTGTGCAGGAATCCTGGACACTGATCTGCCACCCGCCCTCATATCTGCCCCTAGAAGTGGCTAGGACAGGACTGTGGAGGATGCAGTGAGATGGCATGGGGCAAGGATCAGGAGGATCATCTGGACCCTCCATCCTACCCTCAATCGTCTTGAAGATCAGCTCTCTGGTCACCAGCAGGGCCAGCACAAGCAGTGCTCCCTTGATCATGGCGGCAGCTGGTGTGCACTGCTCAGGACAGAGTTTCTGCTGCTTTATAGACCACTGGCTCCCCACTCCAGTACTCTTGCCTGGAAAAAAAACAATGGACGGAGGAGCCTGGTAGGCTGCAGTCTATGGGGTCGCTAAGAGTCGGACACGACTGAGCGACTTCACTTTCATGCATTGGAGAAGGAAATGGCAACCCACTCCGGTGTTCTTGCATGAAGAATCCCAGGGATGGCGGAGCCTGGTGGGCTGCTGTCTATGGGATCACACAGAGTTGGACACGACTGAAGTGACTTAGCATAGCATAGCTCCCCAAGCAGAGCTCACATCCCCCCCCACCCCCCACCCCGCCTTGAGGACCACAGGCCTGTGGCCAGTAACCTGGAACAGGTGGCTCCCTTGGACCTTGGGGTGTTTATTTGGAAGCCCATCCTGCTCTGAGAACAGCACTCAGGGAAAACTTGTGATAGCATCTTTGCCAAAGATCAAGTGGAGCTGACATTTCTAAGTGACTCCATTTGGAGCCAAATGCTCTGTTGTCCCAGCCAAAACCATCACTTTTTTTCCTGGTCATCCTTCCCCCTATCCTGGCTCTGATGCAACAGTCTCCCAAACAAAGCAGATAGAATCACAGGACGGCCAAGGACAGGTGTACACCACTCTCAGGTAGAAAAAAGGTCATCGAGAATCCTTCCTTTATTCCCAAGTTCAAGCCCTGGGGATAAGAATGGGGAGTTGGGCCTTCCTGCATCTTCAAATATCTTAACATCTGCAGTCCCTAGACAGGGCCCTGAGCACTGCTGGACAGCAGCCTTAGCCTCCAAATCATTCCCAAGAAGGAACTCACAGGACCTGGGGCCAGATGGATTTTCTCCAGCACAGATAATTCTGATAATTTCAGATCATGCTTCCAACTTTTCTCAAACGTTTAAGGAAGCAAGTTCCTGGAAACATTCTGGACCCCCAGTGGTCCAGACTTGCCCTTTCTGGTTGTCTCACCCTCTTCCATCAGTGAACCTGGTCTCAAGAGGTACTAGCACTGTGCAGTCTATCCAGAAACATCAGTGAGCAGCTGTGAGGTTGTGTGGTTTGTCCCATGCATCAGAGACTCTGAGGTCCACAGCCCTACAGGACACTAAAGACAGGAGTTCTAAGGCCCAGAGGGCTAGGCCACCAGAGGTGGCATTCCACATGTGAAAATTCTCTCAGTGTCAAACTCAACCTTCCACATTAGGAGAGCAGTTTGTTTGCACAAAAGATGAAATGGACCTTGAAATTCTAAAAGGAAGTGTGAGATGTTCCCAATGGCCAAACTGGAAACAGTCTGACAGACAAAATATATAACAAGAGTATTGGATGATACCCACAGTATAAAGTAGTATGTTTGAGTCCATACTGATGCAAACAAATGATTAAGTAAATAAATGAGGACTTCCCTGGTGCCCAGTAGTTAAGAATCTGCCCTCCAATGCAGCAGTAATTGGTTCAAACCCTGGTCAGGGAACTAAGCTCCCACCTGCACTGGAGCAACTAAAAACCTTTCTGCTGCAACTAGAGAGAACGTTCTCTACAAAGGGAAGGCCCACACACCACACAAAGACCTAGCCCATTTAAACAAAACTAAACTAAAATAATGTAGATGAAGAGACTATCATTCCTTACTGAAACATCCCTAATAACAGAGCTAGATTATCCCCTCAAGGATGGAGAAAATACTGCCCTGCACTCCCTGAGCGTGGGCTTGACTTAGTAACTCATCTCCAAAGAAAAGAGGAGGGGGAGGAGAAGGGGAAAATAGTGCAGGTCTAACAAACACAGTGTTAATCAATAGTCAAAGCTGACACACCCAGTGGTAAGACACAGCTGTCACGTGTACCCTGATGTAAGGAGACAGGAAGGGTGTTTCACCTCTGTGGTGTCTTCCTCAAAACCCAAAGTCTAAACCCCACTTTCTGCAATGCTCAGTTGCTTCAGTTGTGTCCCATTCTTTGTGACCCCATGGACTGTGGCCCATGAGGCTCCTGTGTCCATGGATTTTTCCAGGCAAGAAAGAGCTGCTGTTTCTTCCTCCACTCTACATTTGTCTGCTATACAACAGCAGATGAATTCAGCTTTGAGGTCCTTCTACCATCCCTAGCCAGTCCTCCTGGGACAGCCAAGGCCATGACAGACCCATAAGAGACCCTTAAAGCTTAGGCAATCCAGGGCCCTTTAAGGAGGAGGTGAATACTCTCCCTCATGCTTTCCTTAAGCCTTGTGCAACAATGTATCTTACCCAAGAACTGGCCTTTCTTTAGGTCCAGAACTTAGGAAAAGGGAAATGTTCTTCTGAGGAACTGTGGTGTTGGAGAAGACTCTTGAGAGTCCCTTGGACTGCAAGGAGATCCAACCGGTCCATTCTGAAGATCAGCCCTGGGATTTCTTTGGAAGGAATGATGCTAAAGCTGAAACTCCAGTATTTTGGCCACCTCATGAGAAGACTTGACTCATTGGAGAAGACTCTGATGCTGGGAGGGATTGGGGGCAGGAGGAGAAGGGGACGACAGAGGACGAGATGGCTGGATGGCATCACTGACTCGATGGATGAGTGTCTGAGTGACCTCCGGGAGTTGGTTATGGACAGGGAGGCCTGGCGTGCTGCGATTCATGGGGTCGCACAGAGTCGGACACGACTGAGCGACTGATCTGATCTGACACATGCTGTATTCCATTGACTCTGTCCATGTCTTCACCCTGAAGTCACCAAATATCCCCACAATCTGGGGACGTCTCAGAGGATCCTGTGGCACCCTTGGAAGGGCACTGGGCTGGATCCCTAGCAGCTACCTGCAACTCAGCACTCCAAGTCCTGACTCGTCTCCTCACAGGGCTGCAGAGGGCATTGGGGGCAGTGTCTTCTGAAGGACAGGAGGCATGGGATACATGGACAGGGGTCCCACCACACAGAAGTCCTGCCACCGAAGACAAAGAGCAAGCATGTGCAGCCTGGGCCTTGGGGTGTTCACCTTCCTGACCAGGAACCTTTGAGACACATCTGCAGCTACCTGAGCCCCTCATGGGGTGATCTTCAGGGCAGTGGCACCCAGGCAGCAGGAGCCATGGTGAGGAAGGGCTCCATGGAAGTCAGCTGACACTGCAGCTCAGTACTCAGTGCCTCTTTGCCAAGAGCAGTTACCGGATGTGAATCCTATTTGGTATAGGGTTCTGATTGTGGTCACACCTTGTGTCTCAACTTCATATCAGGTGTCCAGTAAACCTGAAGGTGACTCAGAGAAAGAACAGCCAGGTGCCTCCAGCCAAAAGCTACTTGATTCTGATCAAACATTTCAAATGTTTACCTTATTTATTTAATCCCAGGCAATATTCATAAGCACATCTATAGTAAATAGAACTAAAAATATCCTTTTTTATTGACTCCAGAGAAATGGAATATTCCTGCCATTAGTCTAACAAACATTGTGCAACGTCTACCAAATTCTGGGCCCTCTCCTAGTCCTGGGATGCAACAGCACACAGCACAGCTCTCGCTCTCCTGCAGCTCTTCATCACCTAAGAGGGAGTGAAAGACAGTGACCCCATGGGAAGAGGCACTGTGGGTGAAGATGAAGCAGGGGAAGAAGACAGAGGGCCTTGCGGGGAGGATGGAGGCAGAATGCTTTGATAGGAGTTCTCAAGAGTCTGGGGAAATCTTCCCTGTGATACTCAAAGGCACCTGAGGATGAGGGAATGAATCATGCAGCCACTGGAGGAAGAACCTTCCAGGCTGGGAGGACTCCACGTGCAGAGGCCCTGCTGCAGGAGCACACTTGGTCAAGTCAAGAAGCAGACAGGAGGCACTGATGGGGGAGAGAAAGGCAGGGATAAGTTCACAGAGGCAGCAGCAATGTGGGGCTGGTTGTGCAACTGGCCCAGAGATTGTGGCCTAGAAGGAGCTTGCCTTTTCCTCAAGTGGAGAAGGAAAGGAAATAGTGGAAACAATACAGAGACACTCAAGAGTAGAAAGAGGCTGCAGAAAATGGATGGACCTAGAGACTGTCATACTGAGTAATATAACTTAGAGTAACAAAAACATAACATGTCTTATATGAGGAATCTGAAAAGACATGACACAAATGACCTTATTTGCAAAACAGAAACTCACAGATTTAGAGAACAAACTATTGTTGCTGGGGATAAGGATAGAGGGAAAGGATATTAGAAGTTTGGAATGGACAGGTGCACCCTACTATATTTAGAATGGATAACCAAAAAGATCCGGCTGCATAAGCACAGGGAACTCTAAATAATATGTGGAAGCCTGAATAAAATTCTTCAGCCAGTTAGGACTGCACACTACAACAATGATGGTAAAAACTAGCAGAATAATTTCAATAGCCAAAAAAAAATTTTCTGCATAATCTTATTTTTCATAGAAGAATAAGAAGTTCAAACAGGTATTATTCAAGAATAGCCATTTCTTTTGCATGTGAGTCACCAGGAATGAATAGTCTTAAAACTTGCTAGAAATTCTTGGAGGCTTTTGAAATAATAATCCAACCTGCCTAAGAACTTTAAAATATACCTTCATTTTGTTTCTCTTTCATGGCTTATTTTGGATTGATATTCTCAGCTGTCAGTAAAGTGTCTTTTACTTCAGCACTGTTATTTTATTTCTTCATGTACATGAGTGCTTGGTAAAGTCCACATCTGAAGGTATTGTACTGCTTCCCAAGATAAACTGCTATAAATCTGCAGATTCTTTAAGGCTCACATTTACCTCAGGAAACTCACTCTAGTATGGTGGGTTTTTTGTTTGTTTTGCATTCAATTCCCAATTGGTAAATATTTCCTTACACTGATAAACTAGTACCTAATTCACAGTTTGCTGAATGAGCTATAGATAAGGCAGCTAAATTTTGGAAAGAAAGGCAGAAAGCAGACAGGCCCGGTAAGCTCTGAATTAGTAATGAGGTCACTATTCCTCACAGAATAATAAGAGAGTCTCAAGAGGGAGGGAAGTATTTTGGCTCAAGTTAGAAAGGGTGGGGCCATGTACATATCACATTTCACAGGGACAGTGCCTGTTTTACAAGCAATTTCAGCAGAATGTTACTCTGTTTTCCACCACACTCCATCTACCTCAGAGTCTGCCAACATTTTTGTAAAATTTTTGCTGAGGAATTTAGTCACAAAATACAGCTACTGCTTTCCATTGCAAGCATTGCCAAGGGAAGAGAAGTTCATAGTTTGATATGACTGGTACTTAGCATAACTGAAACAGTTAATAGTGTTTATCGAATATCAAAATATGCAGTAAAGAAACTGAAAACATTCAAAATTCATTAAGCCTTTCAGTACAGTAGCAATAGAAGAAAATTTCCTCAAACTACTAAAAGGCACCAAAAATAACAAGGCAGACTTTAGCTAACATTGCATTTAAAGAAGAGACTGAGTTTTTCCCCCTATGATTAAGGATAAGGCAAAGAGGCCTATACTTTCTATTTCTATAGGACTGGAAGCTCTCAGAACTACAATAAGTCAAGAAAAAATAAACACAAAGTACAGTTGGAAGAGAAGAATTCAAATTCTCTTCACTCAGAGAAAACATTAAATATACAGAGTAAAATATAATATACAGAGAAAACCCTATGAATCTACAAAAACACGATTATGCATATGAGTTGAATATATTTCCAAAATAAAAATCAATGTATAAAAATCAAGATTATTTGACATACTGGAAACAAACAATTGGAAACTGAAGTACAATATCATGCATAATGGAGTTTCCCTGGTGGCTCAGATGGTAAAGAAGCTGCCTGCAATGTAGGAGGCCCAGGTTCAATCCCTGGGTTGGGAAGATCCCCTGGAGAAGGGAATGGTTACCCACTCCACTACTCTTGCATAGAGAAGTCTATGGAGACAGGATTCTGGTGGAGTACAGCCCATGGGGTCACAAAGAGTTGGACACAACTGAGTGACTAACACTTTCATTCATCATCCAGAACAGCACCAAAAACATGTTGTGGGACAGAATTAATAAAATACATGCAAGATCTGTATGATGAAAACTACAAAACATTAATTTCTGAGAGACATAAAATTCATAAATAAATGGAGACATACACCATGATTCTATATGAAAGACTTAATATTGCTAAGATTTCAATTCTATTGATCTTCAGTTTCAAGGAAATCCTGACTCATATGCCAGTGGGAAGTTTGTAGAAAGTAACAAACTGATTCTAAAATGTATAAAAAGAGTAATGTCAGCAAGATGGTTTAGTAGGAGATCTCACTCTCTACCCTCATAATGAAAACAACAATTGGGGAGAAGGAGCTAAGATGGCAGAGGAATAGGACGGGGAGAACACTTTCTCCTCCACAAATTCATCAAAAGAACATTTAAACGCTGAGTAAATTCCACAAAGCAACTTCTGAATGCCGGCAGAGGACACCCAGAAAAGCAACTCATTGCCTTCTAAAGGAGGTAGGAAAAAATATAAAAGACAAAAAAGAGACAAAAGAGGGAGGGATGGACCTCTGTCCAGGGAAGGAGTCTTAAAAAGAGAGAAATTTCCAAACACCAGGAAACATTCTCACTGCCAAGTCTGTGCCGAGCCTGGGAAGCACAGAGGGCAACATAACAGGGAGGAAAAATAAATAAACAATTAAAACCCACAGATTACGAGCCCTATGATAACTTCCCCAGCGGAGAAGCAGCGCAAACGCCTGCATCCGCCATTAGCAAGCGAGGGCTGGGCAGGGAGGTGCAGCGCGGGCTGCATCGCTTACAGTAAGGACTGGCCTGAATATCCCGAGCACTACCTGAGAGAAATAACTTGGGCTAGCAAACCAGACTGTGGGATATCTACCACACGAAAAGCCAGCCCTAACCTAAGACACCACCAGGCCCGTGCACAGAACAACAGACTGTACAGAGATAGCCAGCTGCAGACCATTCCCCTCCGGTGACAAGCAGCCAGAGCCAGAGAGGGGCAATCGCAGCCCCAGAGAGACATTATCTACAAAACTGTATGCAGGCTTCTTTGCTAACTAAGACTTCTTGGGGCTCTGGTCGGTCAACATCCACCTGAGAAGGTGCGCCGGTTGTACACCTAGAAAACCGAGTGGTGGGGAGGCAATAAGTTGCAGAAGCTGCGCTTGCTAAACACCTCATCACCTGCGCTGCTGGAACCTGCAAAGGGCACAAAACGCAGGCCCAACCGAGCCTGGGCCTCTGAGGACTGCCGGAGTACCTAAACTTGAGCAGCTTAGACCTGGGAGGGGCAAGCAGCCCAGGGCCGGCCACGGATGGTTCCCTAGAGCCTGAGCAGAGTGGGCAGGGAGGCTACACGCGCCGTGAGCGGGGGCAAGCCCAGTGTGGCTGAGCCACTGAGAGCACACGCCAGTGTTATTTATTTGCAGCGTCCCTCCCTTCCCACAGCCCGATTGAACAAGTGAGCTTAAAAAAAAAAAAAGGGGGGGTTGTCCACCACCGCCCCCTTTGTATCAGGGTGGAAATCAGACACTGAATAGACCAGCAAACAGAAGAAGCTATAACAAAGGGAACCGCCGTGAAAGCGAAAGGCAATAAACTAAAACCCCGTGGTAAGTACCAGCTACATAGGAAGGACCTATAGATCTTGAGAAATTTAAGCCGGAACAAGGAACTAGCCAAAAATGAACTGAACCCACAATACCCACAACAATATCAGAGAAAGTCCTATATATATTTTTACTATATTTACCATCATTCTTTCTTTTTTATTAATTTTTTTAAAAAAATTTTTTTAATCCTCTAGTACTCCTTTAATTTTCACTTTTATAACCTACTATTACTTTGTAAAAAATATATAAATAAATAAATTAAAAGACCCTTTTAAAAAGAAAAAAACAAAACAAAAACCAAACTTCATATATATATATTTTATAACTTTTGTGACCCTTTTTTTCTTTCTTTTTTTCTTTTCTTTAACATTGTATTTTTGAAACTCCAAACTCTGCTCTAGATTTTTATTTTAGCTTTTTGGTGTTATCAATTTTGTACCTATTTTTTTTTATAACTTTTGTGACTTTTTTTTCCTCTTTATTTCTATCTCTTCATCTTTTCTTTAACATTGTATTCCTGAAATTCCAAACTCTAATCTAGATCTTTAATTTATGCTTTCTGGTATTTGTTATCAATTTGTACCTATATCTTCTTTATAATTTTTGTGACTTTGTTTGTTTTGGGTTTTGTTTTTGTTTTCTTTCCTTCTTTTTTTCTATCTTTCTTTTTCTTCTTCTTTTCTTTAACATTGTATTTTTGAAACTCCAAACTCTACTCTAGATTTGTAACTTTTGCTTTTTGGTATTTGTTATCATTTTGTATATATTTTTACTCTTTTTTTTCTCTCTCTTTCTTTTCCTTCTTCTTTTCTTTAACATTGTATTTTTGAAACTCCAAACTCTACTCTATTTTTTTATTTTTTTTTTTTTTTTTTTTTTATTTTTGTACCTATATTTTTTTTATAACTTTTGTGACTCTTTTTTTTTTCTCTCTCTTTCTTTTCCTTCTTCTTTTCTTTAACATTGTATTTTTGAAACTCCAAACTCTACTCTAGATTTTTAATTTTTGCTTTTAGGTATTTGTTACCAATTTTGTACCTTTAAGAACCTAATCTTCAGTACCCACTTTTTACTAGGGAGCGAGATTACTGCCTTGACTGTTCTCTCCACCTCCAGACTCTCCTTTTTCTCCATCAGGTCGCCTGCGTCTCCTCCCTAACCCCTCTCTACTCTACCCAACTCTATGAATTTCTGTGTGTTCCAAACAAAGGAAAACACTTAGGGAACTCATTACTGACTGGATCTGTCTCTCTCCTTTTCATTCCATCCTTTTATCCTCCTGACCACCTCTGTCTCCTTCCTCCCTCTTCTCTTCTCTGTATAACTCTGTGAACATCTCTGAGCGGTCCAGTTGTGGAGTGCACATAAGGAAGTGATTACTGGTTAGCCCTCTCTCTCCTCTACTGATTCCACCACATCTCATTAGGGTCACCTCTAACTCCCTCTTCCCTCTTCTCTTCCCCATGTAAGTCTGTGAACCTCACTGGGTGACCCTCACGGTGGAGAAACTTTTCATCTTTAACCTAGATGTTTTATCAATGGTACTGTATAGAAGGAGAAGTTTTGAGACTACTGTAAAAATAAGACCGACAACTGGAAGCAGGAGGCTTAAGTCCAAACCCCGATCCCACAGAACATTAATTGACAGGAGCTTATCAAATGCCTCCATACCTACACTGAAACCAAGCATCACACAAGGGCCAACAAGTTCCACGGCAAGACATACCAAGCAAATTCTCCAGAAACACAGGAACACAGCCCTGAGCTCCAATATACAGGCTACCCAAAGTCACCCCAAAATCATAGACATCTCATAACTCATTACTGGACACTTCATTGCACTCCAGAGAGATGAAATCCAGCTCCATTCACCAGAACACCGACCGACACAAGCTTCCCTAACCAAGAAACCTTGACAAGCCACCTGTACAAACCCACACACAGTGAGGAAACACCACAATAAAGAGAACTACCCAAACTGCCAGAATACAGTAAGGACAACCCAAACTCAGCAATTCAAACAAGATGAAGAGACAGAAGAATATCCATCAGGTAAAGGAACAGGATAAATGTCAAACAAAAGAGGAAGAAATAGCAAATCTACTTGATAAAGAATTCCAAATAATGATAGTGAAATTAATCCAAAATATCTAAATCAAAATGGAATCACAGATAAATAGCCTGGATAAAAGCATTGAGAAGATGCAAGAAAGGTTTAACAAGGACCTAGAATAAATAAAAAAGAGAATCAATATATAATGAATAAGGCAATAATGAGATTCAAAACACTCTGAAGGCAACAAATAATAGAATAACAGAGGCAGAAGATAGGATTAGTGAATTAGAAGATAGAATGGTAGAAATAAATGAATCAGAGGAGAAAAAAGAAAAAAGAATTAAGAGAAATGAGGACAATCTCAGAGACTTCCAGAACAATATTAAACGTTACAACATTCGAATCATAGGAGTTCCAGAAGAAGAAGACAAAAAGAAAGACCATGAGAAAATACTAGAGGAGATAATAGTTGAAAACTTTCCTAAAATGGAGAAGGAAATAATCACTCAAGTCCAAGAAACCCAGAGAGTGCCAAACAGGATAAACCCAAGGCGAAACACCCCAAGACACATATTAATCAAATTAACAAAGATCAAACACAAAGAACAAATATTAAAAGCAGCAAGGGAAAAACAACAAATAACACACAAGGGAATTCCCATAAGGATAACAGCTGATCTTTCAATAGAAACTCTCCAAGCCAGGAGGGAATGGCAAGACATACTTAAAGTGATGAAAGAAAATAACCTACAGCACAGATTATTGTACCCAGCAAGGATATCATTCAAATATGAAGGAGAAATCAAAACCTTTACAGACAAGCAAAAGCTGAGAGAATTCAGCAACAACAAACCAGCTCTCCAACAAATACTAAAGGACATTCTCTAGACAGGAAACACAAACAGGGTGTATAAATTCGAACCCAAAACAATAAAGTAAATGGCAACGGGATCATACTTATCAATAATTACCTTAAATGTAAATGGGTTGAATGCCCCAACCAAAAGACAGAGACTGGCCGAATGGATACAAAAACAAGACCCCTACATATGTTGTCTACAAGAGACCCACCTCAAAACAGGAGACACATACAGACTGAAAGTGAAGGGCTGGAAAAAGATTTTCCATGCAAATAGGGACCAAAAGAAAGCAGGAGTAGCAATACTCATATCAGATAAAATAGACTTTAAAACAAAGGCTGTGAAAAGACAAAGAGGGTCACTACATAATGATCAAAGGATCAATCCAAGAAGAAGATATAACAATTATAAATATATATGCACCCAACATAGGAGCACCACAATATGTAAGACAAATACTAACAAGTATGAAAGGAGAAATTAACAATAACACAATAATAGTGGGAGACTTTAATACCCCACTCACACCAATGGATAGATCAACTAAACAGAAAATTAACAAGAAAACACAAACTTTAAACAATACAATAGACCAGTTAGACCTAATTGATATCTATAGGACAGTTCATCCCCAAACAATGAATTTCACCATTTTCTCAAGTGCACATGGAACCTTCTCCAGGATAGATCACATTCTGGGACATAAATCTAGCCTTGGTAAGTTCAGAAAAATTGAAATCATTCCAAGCATCTTTTCTGACCACAATGCAGTAAGGTTAGATCTCAATAACAGGAGAAAAACTATTAAAAATTCCAACATATGGAGGCTGAACAACACACTGCTGAATAACCAACAAATCACAGAAGAAATCAAAAAAGAAATCAAAATTTGCATAGAAACGAATGAAAATGAAAACACAACAACCCAAAACCTGTGGGACACTGTAAAAGCAGTCCTAAGGGGAAAGTTCATAGCAATACAGGCATACCTCAAGAAACAAGAAAAAAGTCAAATAAATAACCTAACTCTACACCAAAAGCAACTAGAAAAGGAAGAAATGAAGAACCCTAAGGTTAGTAGAAGGAAAGAAATCTTAAAAATTAGGGCAGAAATAAATGCAAAAGAAACAAAAGAGACCATAGCAAAAATCAACAAAGCCAAAAGCTGGTTCTTTGAAAGGGTAAATAAAATTGACAAACCATTAGCCAGACTCATCAAGAAACAAAGGGAGAAAAATCAAATCAATAAAATTAGAAATGAAAATGGAGAGATCACAACAGACAAAACAGAAAATACAAAGGATCATAAGAGACTACTATCAGCAACTATTTGGCAATAAAATGGACAACGTGGAAGAAATGGACAAATTCTTAGAAAAGTACAACTTTCCAAAACTGGACCAGGAAGAAATAGAAAATCTTAACAGACCCATCACAAGCACGGAAATTGAAACTGTAATCAGAAATCTTCCAGCAAACAAAAGCCCAGGTCCAGACGGCTTCACAGCTGAATTCTACCAAAAATTTAGAGAAGAGCTAACACCTATCCTACTCAAACTGTTCCAGAAAATTGCAGAGGAAGGTAAACTTCCAAATTCATTCTATGAGGCCACCATCACCCTAATACCAAAACCTGACAAAGATGCCACAAAAAAAGAAAACTACAGGCCAATATCACTGATGAACATAGATGCAAAAATCCTTAACAAAATTCTAGCAATCAGAATCCAACAATACATTAAAAAGATCATACAGAGGAGCTAAGATGGCAGATGAGTAGGATGGGTAGAATACTTTCTCCTCCACAAATCCATTAAAAGAACATTTGAATGCTGAATAAATTCTACAAAACAACTTCTGAATGCCGGCAGAGGACATCAGGCACTTAGAAAGACAACTCATTGTCTTCAAAAGGAGAAAACGAGCCCTGTGGTAATTCCTTTTGCGGAGAAGCGGCGCGGATACCAGCATTTGCTATTGGCAAGCGGGGGCTGGGCTAGGAGGAGTGGCACAGCCTGCATCACTTTGAGAAAGGGTTTGGCCTGGCTATCTTGAGCACTATCTGAGCGAAATAACCAGACTGTTGGTTATCTACTACATCAAAAGCCAGCCCTAACTTAAGACACCACCAGGACTATGTACAGAACAAAGGACTGCACAGAGATGCCGGCTGCAGGCTGTCCCACTCTGGTGACAGGCAGCCACGGCCGGAGGCGGGCAATCACAGCCCTAGAGAGACACTGTCTACAGAACTGTAAGTAGGTTTCTGTGCTTACTCAAGGTTCTTGGGGCTCTGGATGGTCAACATCTGCCTGAGAAAGTGCGCTGATTGTATACCCAGAAAACTGAGCGGTGGGGGAGCGATAAATCACAGCAGCTGTGCTCGCTAAACACTTTATCACCTGATAAAGTGCTACTCGGATCTGGGAAGGGCATAAAACACAGACTCAATCGAGTCTGTGCTTCTGAGGATTATCCGAGTGCCTGAACCTGGCTGGCTTAGATTTGGGTGTTCATCTCTGCCCCCTCTGTAACAGGGCAGAGATCAGATATTGAAAAGACCAGTAAACCACCTCAATAAAGAGAATTCAACAAACTACCAGAATATAGTAAGGACACTCTAAACTTGGCAATTTTAACAAGATGAAGAGACAAAAGAATACCCAGCAGCCAAAGCAACAGGATAGATGCCCACCAAACCAAACCAAAGAGGAAGAGATAGGGAATCTACCTGATAAAGAATTCTGAATAATGATAGTGAAATTAATCCAAAATCTCGAAATCAAAATGGAATCACAGTTAAAGAGTCTGGAGACAAGGATTGAGAAGATGCAAGAAAGGTTTAACAAGGACCTAGAAGAAATAAAAGAGTCAACACATAATGAATAATGCAATAAATGAGATCCAAAACTGACCCTGGAGGCAACAAGTAGTAGATTAACAGAGGCAGAAGATAGGATTAGTGAATTAGAAGATAGAATCCTAGAAATAAATGAATAAATACATGAATAAATGAATAAATAAATGAATAAATAAATGAATAAAGAAATGAGTAAAAAATGAATCAGGGGAGACCTAAATGAATAAAAAATGAATAAACGACTGAATAAATAAATGAATAAATAAATGAATCAGGAGAGAAAAAAGAAAAATGAATAAAAAGAAATGAGGACAATCTCAGAGACCATGAGGAAAATAAACGCTAACATTCGTAGGGTTCCAGAAGAAGAAGATAAAAAGAAAGACCATGAGGAAATACTTGAGGAGAAATGGTTGAAAACTTCCCTAAAATGGAGAAGGAAATAACCACTCAAGTTCAAGAAATCCAGAGAGTGCCAAACAGGATAAACCCAAGGCGAAACACCCCAAGACACATATTAATCAAATTAACAAAGATCAGATACAAAGAACAAATATTAAAAGCAGCAAGGGAAAAACATCAAATAACTCACAAGGGAATTCCCATAAGGATAACAGCTGATCTTTCAATAGAAACTCTCCAAGCCAGGAGGGAATGGCAAGACATAATTAGAGTGATGAAAGAAAATAACTTACAGCCTAGATTATTGTATCCAGCAAGGATCTCACTCAAATATGAAGGAGAAATCAAAAGCTTCACAGATAAGCAAAAGTTGAGAGAATTTTGCACCACTAAACCATTTCTCCAACAAAAACTAAAGGACATTCTCTAGATAGGAATCACTAAAAGGGTGTATACATTCGAACCCAAAACAATAAAGTATATCCTATTTATCAATAATTGCTTTAAACGTTAATGGGCTGAATGCCCTAATCAACAGACAAAGACTGGCCGAATCGATACAAAAACAAGACCCCTACATACCTTGTCTACAAGAGACAACCAAAAGACTAAAATGGGTCAAATGGATACAAAAACTAGACCCCTATATATGTTGTCTACAAGAGAACCACTTTAAAATAGAGGATATATAATAACCGAAAATGAAGGGCTGGAAAAAGATTTTCTATGCAAATTTGGACCAAAAGAAAACAGGAGTAGCAATACTCATATCAGATAAAATTGACTTTAAAGATCCCGAAAAGGAGACAATCAAGGTTATACATAACAACCTAAAGGAACAATCCAAAAAGAAGTTATAACAATTATAAATATATATGCACCCAACATTGGAGCATTGATATATCTAAGACAAACATTAATTAATATGATAGGAGAAATATGCAACAATACAATAATAGTGGGAGACTTTTATACCCCACTCATACAATTTGGCTGTAATAGACAAAGTAAAAAGGAAAACATATTCACTTATGAGCCTGAAAAAATTCAGTTCACTCAGGAGAGTTAAAAAAAATAGACTTATTTGTTCACTCTGTAAAGATTTATTGACTATTTTATGGGTCTGGTACCACTTTGGGTAGTAGGGAAGAAAAAGTGACAAATGTGATCCTGTCCTAAATAATATATTGTGGTAAAGATAGACCTACCAATACAAAATACCAAGATTTGCCTAAGATGAGGACACCCAAACTGGACTTTTAGTGTCCTGAACTTTTCATTTCCAGATCAAACCTCCTAATATAGGGTGAATTCAACATGATTTTTTTAAAGTGTTCTTTATGATTACAAACAGAAAGCCATTAGTTAAGAAATTACATATACTCCTCCCCACCGTCATTCCCCTTCTTTCTTCCCATTTCCCTCCCACCCTCATTGATCCTTTCCTTTGTCCATTCACCCCTGTAAAAAATATATATATATATAAAAAATATAATCAGTCTTTAAAAAAATAAATAAATAAAAATAAAAAGGTCATACACCATGACCAAGTGGACTTTATCCCAGGAATGCAAGGATTCTTCAATATCTGCAAATCAATCAACGTAATACACCATATTAACAAATTTAAAAATAAAAACCATATGATTATCTCAATAGATGCAGAGAAAGCCTTTGACAAAGTTCAACATCCATTTATGATTTAAAAAAAAAAAAAAAAAAAACTCTCCAGATAGCAGGAATAGAAGGAACATACCTCAACATAATAAAAGCTATATGGGACAAACTCACAGCAAACATTACCCTCAATGGTGAAAAATTGAAAGCATTTCCTCTAAAGTCAGGAACAACACAAGGATGCCCACTTTCACCATTACTATTCAACATAGTTTTGGAAGTTTTGGCCACAGCAATCAGAGCAGAAAAAGAAATTAAAGGAATCCAAATTGGAAAAAAAGAAGTAAAACTCTCACTGTTTGCAGATGACATGATCCTCTACATAGAAAACCCTAAAGACTCCACCAGAAAATTATTAGAACTAATCAATGAATATAGTAAAGTTGCAGGATATAAAATCAACACACAGAAATCCCTTGCCTTCCTGTACACTAATAATGAGAAAATAGAAAGAGAAATTAAGGAAACAATTCCATTCATCATTGCAATGAAAAGAATAAAATACTTAGGAATATATCTACCCAAAGAAACTAAAGACCTATATATAGAAAACTATAAAACACTGGTGAAAGAAATCAAAGAGGACACTAATAGATGGAGAAATATACCATGTTCATGGATTGGTAGAATCAATATAGTGAAAATGAGTATACTACCCAAAGCAATTTATAGATTCAATGCAATCCCCATCAAGCTACCAAGGGTATTCTTCACAGAGCTAGAACAAATAATTTCTCAATTTGTATGGAAATACAAAAAAACCTCGAATAGCCAAAGCTATCTTGAGAAAGAAGAATGGAGCTGGAGGAATCAACCTGCCTGACTTCAGGCTCTACTACAAAGCCACAGTCATCAAGACAGTATGGTACTGGCACAAAGACAGAAATATAGATCAATGGAACAAAATAGAAAGCCCAGAGATAAATCCACGCACATATGGACACCTTATCTTTGACAAAGGAGGCAAGAATATACAATGGATTGAAGACAATCTCTTTAACAAGTCGTGCTGGGAAAACTGGTCAACCACTTGTAAAAGAATGAAACTAGAGCACTTTCTAACATCATACACAAAAATAAACTCAAAATGGATTAAAGATCTCAATGTAAGACCAGAAACCATAATACTCCTAGAGGAAAACATAGGCAAAACACTGTCTGACATACATCACAGCAGGATCCTCTATGACCCACCTCCCAGAATATTGGAAATAAAATCAAAAATAAACAAATGGGACCTGATTAAACTTAAAAAGCTTCTGCACAACAGAGGAAACTATAAGCAAGGTGAAAAGACAGCCTTCAGAATGGGAGAAAATAATAGCAAATGAAGCGACAGACAACTCATCTCAAAAATATACAAGCAAATCCTACAGCTCCATTCCAGAAAAATAAATGACCCGATCAAAAAATGGGCCAAAGAACTAAATAGACATTTCTCCAAAGAAGACATACAGATGGCTAACAAACACATTAAAAGATGCTCAACATCACTCATTATCAGAGAAATGCAAATCAAAACCACTATGAGGTACCATTTCACGCCAGTCAGAATGGCTGCGATACAAAAGTCTACAAGCAATAAATGCTGGAGAGAGTGTGGAGAAAAGGGAACCCTCTTACACTGTTGGTGGGAATGCAAACTAGTACAGCCACTATGGAGAACAGTATGGAGATTCCTCAAAAAACTAGGAATAGAACTGCCTTATGATCCAGCAATCCCACTGCTGAGCATACACACTGAGAAAACCAGAACTGAAAGAGACACGTGTACCCCAATGTTCATCACAGTACTGTTTATAATAGCCAGGACATGGAAGCAACCTAGATGTCCATCAGCAGATGAATGGATAAGAAAGCTGTGGTACATATACACAATGGAGTATTACTCAGTCATTAAAAAGAATACATTTGAATCAGTTCTAATGAGGTGGATGAAACTGGAGCCTATTATACAGAGTGAAGTAAGCCAGAAAGAAAAACACAAATACAGTATACTAATGCATATATATGGAATTTAGAAAGATGGTAACAATAACCCTGTATACGAGACAGCAAAAGAGACACTGATGTATAGAACAGTCTTTTGGACTCTGGGAGAGGGAGAGGGTGGGATGATTTGGGAGAATGGCATTGAAATATGTATAATATCATATTTGAAACGAGTCACCAGTCCAGGTTCGATGTCTGATACTGGATGCTTGGGGCTGGTGCACTGGGAAGACCCAGAGGGATGGTATGGGGAGGGAGGAGGGAGGAGGGAGGAGGGTTCAGGATGGGGAACACATGTATACCTGTGGCGGATTCATTTTGATGTATGGCAAAACATATACAATATTGTAAAGTTAAGTAAAATAAAATTAAAAAAAAAAACTTTATTAGATCAAAAGTGTAAAATAAAATGAAAAATAAAATAAAGTAAAAAATAAAAAGCCTTACCCATTGTTCTTTGAGAATTCGATAAAGTAACCATAAACCTATATACAGATATTGCAGAATAATACATTAAATGTTTGGCTCTGTAATGAAAATTGGAGTTCGTTATTAGGTAAAACTTTTCCCTAAACATGTAAGTTAGACTGTCATTATCCTACACAAAGTTATTTAAGATAAATCATCAAAGCTTTGAATCCTCTATTATAACTGCTTCTTCTGGGTCAAGAAAAATCTGTATACTGTAGATGGATGTATGAGATTCTCATGCAGGGAAAGAATTGATCCATGTTAATCATCTAGGGCCAAGTGAAAAGGAAACATCACCTATAATGGACAGAAGAGGGGAGTGTGGGTTGTCTAGACTCTCAATTATAAGAATAAAGCTTTCCTTTTGGTCCAGGAGAGAAAGCTACCACCTGATCTTTGCACAAAAACTCAGATCCTGACATTAAAAGTGTTGAAATTCCAAATTTTCAATAAAAATTTGTTCAACAGCAAAAATAAATAAATAAATAAAACAACAATTGGACAGACAGATGTGAATGAAATAGCTCTGACAGAGTTCAGGGGTTCACTTAAGAATCTGCAGCAACAAAGTAGTGCAAAGTAAGATGAGGGAAAGCTGTGCAGGAAACCAATAGCCAGCATGCAACCACTGCATGTGCCCACAACTCTCAGCACAGAAGTTTCCACAGGTTTTTATGTCTCAGACTCCCGATGCTGAGTCCCTCCACCCTCCCTAACAGGAGCCATGACAGTTAGTGCCTCCTTGAAACTCAGCACAGCCATCATGGATGCTGCAAAGTTAGTCCCGGTCCTGAAGTCAGGCATGTACATGGCACCAACTACCTCAGCAACTGAACTTGCACCTGAGATCAGACCCAGATCCTCCACGGGGCCCACCCTCACCACAATGCATACATCACTGCCCCTATGCATTCACCTACAGCCCCATAGCTGAGCATATGCACACTCCTGACACTAGCAATCACTAGTGTCTGCCCTAGTCCCTTATTGCTGTACCCAGAGGACCACAACAGTTATGTTGCCATACACTAACAATGAAAATTTCAAAGGGAAATTAAGAAAAGATAAAATACTTAAGAATAGACTGAATCACAGAGGGGAAATGTTTATACATGGAAAACTACAAAATATTAATCAGATCAGATCAGTCGCTCAGTTGTATCTGACTCTTTGTGACCCCATGAATCACAGCACGCCAGGCCTCCCTGTCCATCACCAACTCCCAGAGGTCACTGAGACTCATGTCCATCGAGTCAGTGATGCCATCCAATCATCTCATCCTCTGTCGTCCCCTTCTCCTCCTGCCCCCAATCCCTCCCAGCATCAGAGTCTTCTCCAATGAATCAACTCTTCGCATGAGGTGGCCAAAGTACTGCAGTTTCAGCTTTAGCATCATTTCTTCCAAAGAAATCCCAGGGCTGATCTCCTTCAGAATGGACTGGTTGCATCTCCTTGCAGTCCAAGGCACTCTCAAGAGTCTTCTCCTACACCACAGTTCAAAAGCATCAATTCTTCAGTGCTCAGCCTTCTTCACAGACCAACTCTCACATCCATACATGACCACAGGAAAAACCATAGCCTTGACTAGACGAACCTTTGTTGGCAAAGTAATGTCTGCTTTTGAATATGCTATCTAGGTTGGTCATAACTTTCCTTCCAAGGAGTAAGCGTCTTTTAATTTCAAAACATTAATGGAAAACATTAAAGAAGACATGATAGGTAGAACAATACCCAACATTCATGGATTAAAAGATTAATATTGTTAAGATATTCATACCATGGAAAATGATATAAACAGTCAATGCAGTCCTTATCTAAATTCCAAGACATTTTCTAGTGTTCTAGAAAAATGATCCTAAAAATCATATGCAACCATTGAGGACTCTGGATAGCCTAGACTTGAGGGGGAAAAAACAAAGCTGGAGGCAGCACACCTCTTCATCTCAAAACATATTACAAAGTTGCAGTAATTAAAACAGTATGTTACCAACATTTGGACATATAGACCAGTGGATCAGAATAAACAGCCAAGGAAACACACACACACACACACACACACACAAAGAGTCAGCTGATCTTGGACAAGGGTGCCAGGAATACACAATGGGGGAAGATGGTATCTTCAATACATGGTACTGAGAACCACTGGATATATAAGTGAAAAATAATAAAATTTGATCTTTATCTTACACTACACACAAAAAACAATTCAAAATAGATTACAGACTGAAACATATGCCTGAAACTTTATTAGGAAACATGGAGGAAAACTGTATGACATGGGTTTTGGCGATAATATCTTAAATATTACACCCAAAGCAAGGCAACAAAAGCAAAAGTAGACAAGTGATGGTGTAAAGAAAAAGCTTCTACATAGCAAAGGAAATCATCAATACTGTGAAAAGGCCACATACATAAAGGGAAAATATTTTCAAACCACATATTTGAAAAGAAGTTAATATTCAAAATACAGAAGGAATTCCTACATCTCCATATAAAAACACAAATATTCCAATTAAAACTGAGCATTGAATCTGAACAGATAATCTCCAGAGAAAATACAATAATGGGGAAGAGGGAAAGTGAAAGTTGCTCAGTCATCCAACTTTTGGGACCCATGAACTGTAGCTTGCCAGGCTCCTCTGTCCATGAAATTCTCTAAGCAAGAATACTGGTGTGGGTTGATATTCTCTTCTCCAGAGGATCTTCCCAACCCAGGGATTGAAGCCAGGCCTCCTGCATTATAGGCAGATTCTTTACAGTCTGAGCCACCAAGGAAATCCAACAGGTATTTGGATTTCCAAAAGGTGCTCAATATCAATAATTATGAGGAAAATACAAAGAAAAACCACACTGAGATATTACCTCATACTTATTGTGAAGGCCATTAAAAAAAAAAAAAAAAAAAACAAAAAAAAGACAAGTACTGGCATGGACTTTGAGAAACTGAGAATGTATTCTGGCAGTTAGTATGGATCACAATATTGAGGGTCCACAAAAATTGAAAAATAAAATTTTCATATGATCCACCAACCTCACTTCTGAGTATTTATCTATTTAAAAGAATTAAGAGCAAAATAATAGAATTGGAAAGACTAGAGATCTCTTCATGAATATTGAAAATAACAAGGGAACATTTAATGAAAGATAGGCACAATAAATGGCAAGGACCTTACAGAAGCAGAAGATAATAAGAAGAGGTGGCAAGAATACACAGAAGAGTTATACATAAAAGGTCTTAATGACTCAGACAACCATGATGGTGCAGTCACTCACCTAGAGTCAGACATCCTAGAGTTTGAAGTCAAGAAGGCCTTAGGATGTATTACCTACAAACAAAGCTAGTGGAAGTGATGGAATTCCAGCTGAGCTATTTCAGATCCTAAAAGATGATGGTGTTAAAGTGCTGCATTCAATATGTCAGCAAATTTGGAAAACTCAGCAGTGGCCACAGGATTGGAAAAGGTCAGTTTTCATTCCAATCCCAGAGAAGGGCAATGCCAAAGAATATTCAAACTACCATACAGTTGGGCTCATTTCACATGCTAGCAAGGTAATGTTCCAAATCCTTCATGTACGGCTTCAGCAGTACATGAACTGAAGACTTCAAGATGTTCTGGATTTAGAGGCAGATGAACCAGAGATCAAATTGCCACTATCCACTGGATCAATAGAAAAAGCAAGGAAATTCCAGAAAAACATCAACTTCTGCTGCATTGACTAAAGTCTTGACTGTGTGAATCACAATAAAGTGTGGAAAATCCTTAAAGAGATGGGAAATCAAGATCACCTCACCTGCCTCCTGAGAAACCTGGATGCAGGTTTCTGTATACAGTTAGAATCAGACATGAAACAACAGACTAGTTCAAAATTGGGAGAGGAGTACATCAAGTCTGTATATTGTCACCCAGCTTATTTAACTTATATTCAGAGTACATCATGCAAAATTCTGGGTTGGATGAATCACATATTGCCAAGAGAAATACCAACAACCTCAGATATGCAGATGATACCACTCTAGTGGCAGAAAGCGAAGAGGAACTAAACAGCCTCTTGATGAGGATGAAAGAGGAAAGTGAAAAGGCTGGCTTAAAACTCAACATTCTAAAATCTAAGATCATGGCATCTGGCCGGACATGACTAAGCAACTGAAAAAATGAACGAAAAGAATTAAAATCAAGATCTCAAAAGATACAGCACTATGAAGTTCATTGTAGCATTATTCACAATAGCCAAGACATGGGAGTAAGCCAAATATCCATCAACAGATAAAAAAGGAAATGTGATATAGACACATATACACACATATATACAGTGCAGTGTTATTCAGTCTTTAAAAAGAAGGAAGTCTTACTATAGACAACATGGATGAACCTTAAAGACACTGAAAGTGAAAGTGTTAGTCAGTCAGTCATGTCCAACTCTTTGCTACCCCATGAACTGTAGGCTGCCAGTCTCCTTTGTCCATGGGATTCTCCAGGCAAGAATACTGGAGTGGGTTTCCATTCCCTTCTCCAGGGCATTGAACCCAGGTCTCCTGCATTATAGGCTGTTTCTTTACCATCTGAGCCATCAGGGAAGCCCCAAGGACATTATTGCAAGTCAAATAAGCCAGTCACAGAAAGATGAATTCTGCACAACCCCACTTACATGAGATAGTATCTTGAGTAGATATACCAGGAAATTCCCTGGCAGTTCAGAGGTCAGGACTCAATCTCTCATTGCCGAGGGCCCGGGTTCAATCCCGGGTCAAGATCTCACAAGCTGCATGGCATGGCAAAAAAAATAAATTTTTCAAGAAAACACATTTTTTCACTAAAAAAAAAAAAAAATACAAAGTTTGAAATCCACAGAAACAGACAGCAGAATGGTGGTTAGCAAGGACTGAGAGCAGTTGGGAAATGAAAATTTCTGTTGACAAAAATTTCTGTAGAAAATATAAAGCTGCTAGAGTACTGTACAATTCTTAACTACTTCTAGTTAACAATACTTAGAGTTATTAAGAATATAGATTCCCTGGGGGAAATGTTTGGGCATCTGGGACTGTGACACAACAGGTGTAAACTGGGACTGTCTCTCTTAGAGGAAAATTAAAAGTTTCATTTTCTTTGCCCCTTTGGGGATGGTGTTTATAATTCTGCTACTCAGTAAACTAGTGTGTCTGAGTTTTCTAAAGATGTGGTTTCCTAGTTTTGATTTCACTTAGCTAATGACAATACATGAGCCCAGGATGCTGGAGTGATAGCTGTGGCTATGTGTTCACCGGTCCATTTCTTTTGCCACTGAAAGAAATGTAATTCTGCCTGATTGATGAGGCTGTCTTGGTTGTTTAGTTAAAAAAACAAGAGTTGAGAAAGTCAGGGAACAAATGAACTAGCACATGCCATGTGGTCAGTAAATATTTCAATAAAGAAGTCATTGATTAGAGGTGTTCTGGAAGGCCAACAATTTCCTCAGGTCTTTTTTCCTGATAACAACAGTGACCTCAGAGGAACTTCCATGGCTGTGTGTTTAAGATTCATATTAACATATATATACTTACTAGAAATCTAAATAAAGAATCAAAAAGAAAAAATATAGATTTCATGTGTTTTCCATTACAATAAAAATAATAATATAATTCTGAAAAAATATATAGAAATTTCTACCAACATGTAACAAATTTTGGTACAGCCATATGATGCAATACTATTTAGTGAAAGAACTGAACTACTGCTGCCCACAACAACATAACTCAACAAAAAACTAGGTATAAATGAATGTATCTTGCATGATTTCATTTATTTGGGTAAAATAATGGAAATGTTTAACATCTTGATTATATGTGTTTATCAGTGTAAAATATTTCAAAACTCATCAATATGCATACTAAAATTGAGTGCAAATTTTGTAAATGTACTCTTTTGAGATAAATAGTTTTGAAGAGACTCAATACTCCTATTACCAAAAAGAAAAAGAAAAACAAATACACACAGGAAAACCCCACAAAACAAAAGAAAGTAACTCAAACATTCTAATAATGTAAACAGGGCAAATCAGAATAGAAAGAATACATATTTTAACTGTGCTTAAAATATTTATTTGTCAAATTTTACTTTAAAAACAGATGACCATGACAATATACACTATGTTCCTTTCTAGTAACTGCAGATTAGTTTAGTTCAGTTCAGTTCAGTTGCTCAGTCACGTCCAACTCTTTGCGACCCCATGGACTGCAGTACACCAGGCCTCCCTGTGCATCACCAACTCCCAGAGTTTACTCAAACTCATGTTCATTGAGTTAATGATGCCATCCAACTATCTCATCCTCATTTGTCCCCTTCTCCTCCCATCTTCAATCTTTCCAAGCATCAGGGTCTTTTCAAATGAGTCAGTTCTTCACATCAGGTGGCCAAAGTATTGGAATTTCAGCTTCAGCATCAGTATTTCCAATGAATATTCAGGACTGATTTACTTTAGGATTGACTAGTTGGATCTCCTTGCAGTCCATGGTACTCTCAAGAGTCTTCTTCAAAACCACAGTTCAAAAACATCAATTCTTCGGCACTCAGCTTTCTTTGTAGTCCAACTCTCACATCCATACATGACTACTAGAAAAACCATAGCTTTGACTAGACGGACCATTGTGGGCAAAGTAACATCTCTGATTTTTAATATGCTGTATAGGTTGGTCATAACTTTTCTTCCAAGGAGTAAGTGTCTTAATTTCATGGCTGCAGTCACCATCTGCAGTGATTTTGGAGCCCAAAAAAGTAAAGTCTGCCACTGTTTCCATTGTTTCCCCCTCTATTTGCCATGAAGTGATGGGACCAGATGTCATGATCTTAGTTTTCTGAATGTTGAGTTTTAAGCCAATTTTTCACTCTCCTCTTTTACTTTCATCAACAGGCTCTTTAGTTCTTTGCTTTCTGCCACAATCGTGGTGTCATCTGCATATCTGAGGTTCTTAATATTTCTCCTGACAATCTTGATTCCAGCTTATGCTTCATCCAGCCCAGCATTTCTCATGATGTTCTCTGTATATAATTTAAATAAGCAAGGTGACAATATACAGCCTGCAAGTGTCCCAGAATGGGACTGGCTCTAAATCTTTCACCTATATGGTCAACATGCATCTGTTTGGGGGCTAAAGGAAGAATAGGAAATATTTGGGACCAAAAAGTGAAGTAAGATAAGAATTAATATAAAAGTTAAAGGAAATGGTTGAGGAGAAATGTAAAGTAAGCATAGACTAGGAGTCATGAAAGTACATAGAAGCCATTCAACCCAGTTGTCTGACTTTCCATAACAATGCTCCAGCTCAACTGAAACAGTAGGACTAATGAAATGAGGATGTTCCCAGCAAGTGCTGTGAGTGTACAGTGAACAGGTACTCAGAAGCATATGGCGTCCTGAAGGATACAGGCTGCTTAGGAAGGTGAATGATGTCAGCAAAGATAGTCATATGTAACAGGAATGGGTTCCAGGAAGACCTGACATTAAGTTGGCTCACTCCAGTATATTTGTGTAGGTTTGCAAAGTGGTGAAATACTTCTACATCTTTTATTAATAATTGCATTTCTAAGAGTTCCAAGAGTCCAACCATGACCATGGTCTCAGGTATCCTAGTTCCGTTCCTCCTGTGCCTGCCAAACCAACTGTTGACTCCTCAACTAAACTTTTAAAAAGTGGAACACTGGTGTGCTTCCAGGACTCTGCAACAGCTGACTATAGTTCTAATATGCTATGCTATGCTATGCTAAGTCACTTTAGTCGTGTCCGACTCTGTGCGACCCCATTGACGGCAGCCCACCAGGCTCCGCCATCCCTGGGATTCTCCAGGCAAGAATACTGGAGTGGGTTGCCATTCCCTTCTCCAATGCATGAAAGTGAAAAGTGAAAGTGAAGTCGCTCAGTCGTGTCCGACTCTTAGCGACCCCATGGACTGCAGCCTACCAGGCTCCTCCGTCCATGGAATTTTCCAGGCAAGAATACTGGAGTGGGGTGCCATTGCCTTCTCCATAGTTCTAATATATCACTGCTCAAAATAGTAAATCCCTTTAGACACTTTCTACTGTAAAGAAGATGTGGTATGGGGAGCGGGGGTGGGGTGGGGGGGTGGGGGGTGGTGCTCCTAAGATGGCAGAGGAATAGAATGGGTAGACTACTTTCTTCCCCACAAATTCATTGAAAGATCATTTGAATGCTGAGCAAATTCCACAAAACAACCTCTGAATACTGGTGGAGGACACCAGGCACCCAGAAAGGCAGCCCATTGTTGTGGAAAGGAGGTAGGACAAAATATAAAAGATAAAAAGAGAGACAAAAGAGTTAGGGATGGAGACCCATCCCAGGAAGGGAGTCATGAAAGAGGAGAAGTTTCCAAACACCAGGAAACTCTCTCACTGGCAAGTCTGTGGGGACTTTTGTAATCTCAGAGGGCAACATAACCAGGAGGAAAAATAAATAAATAAATAAAACCCACAGATTACATGCCTAACCACAACTCCCAGAGGAGAAGTAGCCCAGACATAAGTATCTGACACTAACAAGCGGGGGCTGAACAGGGAGGCGCAGGCTACATTGCTTAGGGTAAGGACTGGGCCTGAATGCCCTGAGGACAATCTGAGGGAGCTAACATGAGATAGCTACACAAACCATGGGATAGCCAGGGGCGGGGGGAGGCGGGGGCGGGGGGGGATGAGAAAAGAGAGAGAGAGCTTTCCCACAAAAAGCTCTAATCTAAGGCACTGCTGGGCCCGCTCACAGAACAAAGTTCAGTTCAGTTCAGTCACTCAGTCGTGTCTGACTCTTTGCGACCCCATGAATCACAGCCCACCAGGCCTCCCTGTCCATCACCAACTCCTGGAGTTCACTCAAACTCATATCCATCAAGTCGGTGATGCCATCCAGCCATCTCATCCTCTGTCGTCCCCTTCTCTTCCTGCCCTCAATCCCTCCCAGCATCAGGGTCTTTTCCAATGAGTCAACTCTTCGCATGAAGTGGCCAAAGTATTAGAGTTTCAGCCTCAGCATCAGTCCTTCCAATGAACACCCAGGACTGATCTCCTTTAGGATGGACTGGTTGGATCTACTTGCAGTCCAAGGGACTCTCAAGAGTCTTCTCCAACACCACAGTTCAAAAGCATCAATTCTTCGGCACTCAGCTTTCTTCACAGTCCAACTCTCACATCCATACATGACCACTGGAAAAACCATAGCCTTGACTAGATGTACCTTCGTTGGCAAAGTAATATCTCTGCTTTTCAATATACTATTAGGGTTGGTCATAACAGAACAAGGACTGAGCTAATACCAGAGGAGAGCTACTGGCTGCGGACCAGCCCCTCCCCTCACCAGAGGCAGAGAGGCAGGCAGGCGACATCCGGAGCTGGAAAGGGCCAAACTCGGCCCCAGAGACAACATCCTCTACCAAACGGCTAGCAGGCTCCCAGTTGCTAACCAAGTCTTCCTGGGATCCTGGATGGTTGACATCTGCCAGGAGGGTCACAGCCAGAGATCAGCTCCCCAGAAGAGACACATGGCACACCTGAGACAGCGCTCCCGCTGCATACCCAGGAAACCAAGCAGCTGGCACGGGCGAGGCAGTAAGATGCACCGCACACCTGGGGAGAGTGCACTCGCCAAGCACCTGGTTGCCTGAGTTTCTAGGACCTGGGAAAGGCACAAAACGCAAGCCCAACTGAGTTTGTGCCTTTGTGGAGTACCTGAGAACCTGAACCTCAGCAGCTCATGCATGGGAAGTGCATGCAACCCAGGGCCCACTTTAGACAGTTCCCCTGGATCCTGAGCAGTGTAGACTGGGAAAGCACACATGCCATGAGTGGGGACAAACCCAATGTGGCCCAGGCACGCAAGCACTACCCATACACGCCAGTGATATTTCTTTGCAGTGTTCCTCCCTCCCCACGGCACAAATGAAAAAGTGATCCTAAATAAGTGACCACCTTCACCCCCTTGTGTCAGGGTGGAAATTAGACACTAAAGAGACTTGCAAACAGAAGCCAAAATAAACAGAGGGAACCGCATTGGAAGTGATGAGAACAACAGATTAAAACCCTGTAGTTAGCACAAACTACATTGGAAAGGGCCTATAGACCTTGAGAAGTATAAGTTGGAACAAGGAACTATCTGAAACTGAACTGACTGCACACTGCCTGCAACAGCTCCAGAGAAATCCTAGATGTATTTTACTATCATCAATTTTTTAATTTTTTTTAATTTTTAGAAATTTTAAGTCCTTTATTATTCCTTTAATTTTCATTTCTATAACCTACTACTGCTGCTGCTGCTGCTGCTAAGTCGCTTCAGTCCTGTCCGACTCTGTGCGACCCCAGAGACTGCAGCCCACAAGCCCCTCCCCCCGCCCCACCCCCAGTCCCTGGGATTCTCCAGGCAAGAACACTGGAGTGTTCCTTCTCCAATGCATGAAAGTGAAAAGTGAAAGTGAAGTCACTCAGTCATGTCAGACTCTTCACAACCCCATGGATTGCAGCCTACCAGGCTCCTTCGTCCATGGATTTTCCAGGCAAGAGTACTGGAGTGGGGTGCTATAATCTACTATTACCTTGCAAAAAACAAAAGGCCCTATTTTTAAAGCAAATTACATATGTAATTTTTTATATTTTTGTGATTTTGTTTTCTTTTTTTAATATTGTACTTTTGAGAGTCTAAAATCTACTCTAGATTTTTAAACTTTGCTTTTTGGGCGGCCAAGAGGAGTTACCCCACGTCCGAGGTCAGGGGCAGCGGTCGAGAGTACCAGACTGCGACGGCGCAGGAACAGCCAGAGGAGTTACCCACATCCGAGGTCAGGGGCAGCGACGAGAGGAGTTACCCCACTTATGAGGTCAGGGGCCGCAGCCCGGAGGAGATAGCCCACGCTCCAAGCCCGAGGCCAGGAGCAGCAGGCGGGAAGAGCTACCCTACGCCCCCACGCTCGAGGCCAAGGGCAGTGGCTGGGAGGACCAACCCCACATCCAAGGAGCCGTGGTTGCAAGGGCGCAGGAGGGCCTAGAGGAGCTATCCCACGTTGAAGGTCAGGAAGGGCAGCAGTGAGGAGAGACCCCTCATCCAAGATAAGGAGCAAAGGCTGTGCTTTGCTGGAGCAGCCATGAAGAGATACCCAACGCCCAAGGTAAGAGAAATCCAAGTAAGACGGTAGGTGTTGCAAGAGGGCATCAGAGGGCAAACACACTGAAACCATAATCAAAGAAAACTAGTCAATCTAATCACACTAGGACCACAGCCTTGTCTAACTCAATGAAACTAAGCCATGCCCGTGGGGCAACCCAAGATGGGCGGGTCATGGTGGAGAGATCTGACAGGATGTGGTCCAGTGGAGAAGGGAATGGCAAACCACTTCAGTATTCTTGCCTTGAGAACCCCATGAACAGTATGAAAAGGCAAAATGATAGGATACTGAAAGAGAAACTGCTCAGGTCAGTAGGGGCCCAATATGCTACTGGAGATCAGTGGAGAAATAACTCCAGAAAGAATGAAGGGATGGAGTCAAAGTAAAAACAATACCCAGCTGTGGATGTGTCTGGTGATAGAAGCAGTGTCCGATGCTGTAAAGAGCAATATTGCCTAGGAACCTGGAATGTCAGGTCCATGAATCAAGGCAAATTGGAAGTGGTCAAACAAGAGATGGCCTGAGTGAATGTCGACATTCTAGGAATCAGCGAACTCAAATGGACTGGAATGGGTGAATTTAACTCAGATGACCATTATATCTACTACTGCGCGCAGGAATCCCTCAGAAGAAATGGAGTGGCCATCATGGTCAACAAAAGAGTTCGAAATGCAGCACTTGGATGCAATCTCAAAAACGACAGAATGATCTCTGTTTGTTTCCAAGGCAAACCATTCAATGTCACAGTAATCCAAGTCTATGCCCCAACCAGTAATGCTGAAGAAGCTGAAGTTGAAAGGTTCTATGAAGATCTACAAGATCTTTTAGAACTAACATCCAAAAAATATGTGCTTTTCATTATAGGGGACTGGAATGCAAAAGTAGGAAGTCAAGAAACACCTGGAGTAACAGGCAAATTGGGCCTTGGAATACGGAATGAAGCAGAGCAAAGACTAATAGGGTTTTGCCAAGAAAATGCACTAGTCATAGCAAACACCCTCTTCCAACAACACAAGAGAAGACTCTATACATGGACATCACCAGATGGTCAACACCGAAATCAGATTGATTATATTCTTTGCAGCCAAAGATGGAGAAGCTCTATACAGTAAGCAAAAACAAGACCAGGAGCTGACTGTGGCTCGGACCATGAACTCCTTATTGCCAAATTCAGACTGGAATTGAAGAAAGTAGGGAAAACCACTAGACCATTCAGGTATGACCTAAATCAAATCCCTTATGATTATACAGTGGAAGTGAGAAATAGATTTAAGGGCCTAGATCTGATAGATAGAGTGCCTAATGAAATATGGAATGAGGTTCGTGACATTGTACAGGAGACAGGGATCAAGACCATCCCCATGGAAAAGAAATGCAAAAAAGCAAAATGGCTATCTGGGGAGGCTTTACAAATAGCTGTGAAAAGAAGAGAAGCCAAAAGCAAAGGAGAAAAGGAAAGACATAAACATCTGAATGCAGAGTTCCAAAGAATAGCAAGAAGAGATAAGAAAGCCTTCTTCAGCGAGCAATGCAAAGAAATAGAGGAAAACAACAGAATGGGAAAGACTAGGGATCTCTTCAAGAAAATCAGAGATACCAAAAGAACATTTCATGCAAAGATGGGCTCGATAAAGGACAGAAATGGTATGGACCTAAAAGAAGCAGAAGATATTAAGAAGAGATGGCAAGAATACACAGATGAACTGTACAAAAAAAGATGTTCACGACCCAGATAATCATGATGGTGTGATCACTGACCTAGAGCCAAACATCCTGGAATGTGAAGTCAAGTGGGCCTTAGAAAGCATCACTATGAACAAAAAGCTAGTGGAGGTGATGGAATTCCAGTTGAGCTACTCCAATCCTGAAAGATGATGCTGTGAAAGTGCTGCACTCAATATGCCAGCAAATTTGGAAAACTCAGCAGTGGCCATAGGACTGGAAAAGGTCAGTTTTCATTCCATTCCCAAAGAAAGGCAATGCCAAAGAATGCTCAAATTACCGCGCAAATGCACTCATCTCACACGCTAGTAAAGTAATGCTCAAAATTCTCCAGGCCAGGCTTCAGCAATATGTGAACCGTGAACTTCCAGATGTTCAAGCTGATTTTAGAAAAGGCAGAGGAACCAGAGATCAAATTGCCAACATCTGCTGGATCATCGAAAAAGCAAGAGAGTTCCAGAAAAACATCTGTTTCTGCCTTATTGACTATGCCAAAGCCTTTGACTGTGTGAATCACAGTAAACTGTGGGAAATTGTGAAAGAGATGGGAATATCAGACCACCTGATCTGTCTCTTGAGAAATATGTATGCAGGTCAGGAAGCAACAGTTAGAACTGAACATGAAACAGACTGGTTCCCAATAGGAAAAGGAGTACGTCAAGGCTGTATATTGTCACCCTGTTTATTTAACTTATCTGTAGAGTACATCATGAGAAACACTGGACTGGAAGAAACACAAGCTGGAATCAGGATTGCCAGGAGAAATATCAATAACCTCAGATATGCAGATGACACCATCCTTATGGTAGAAAGTGAAGAGGAACTAAAAAGCCTCTTGATGAAAGTGAAACTGGAGAGTGAAAAAGTTGGCTTAAAGCTCAACATTCAGAAAATGAAGATCATGGCATACAGTCCCATCACTTCATGGGAAATAGATGGGGAAACAGTGGAAACAGTGTCAGACTTTATTTTTCTGGGCTCCAAAATCACTGCAGATGGTGACTGCAGCCATGAAATTAAAAGACGCTTACTCGTGAAAGGAAAGTTATGACCAACCTAGATAGCCTATTCAAAAGCAGAGACATTACTTTGCCAACAAAGCTTCGTCTAGTCAAGGCTATGGTTTTTCCTGTGGTCATGTATGGATGTGAGAGTTGGACTGTGAAGAAGGCTGAGCGCCGAAGAATTGATGCTTTTGAACTGTGGTGTTGGAGAAGACTCTTGAGAGTCCCTTGGACTGCAAGGAGATTCTACCAGTCCATTCTGAAGGAGATCAGCCCTGGGATTTCTTTAGAAGGAATGATGCCAAAGCTGAAACTGCAGTACTTTGGCCACCTCATGGGAAGAGTTGACTCATTGGAGAAGACTCTGATGCTGGGAGGGATTGGGGGCAAGAGGAGAAGGGGACAACAGAGGATGAGATGGCTGGATGGCATCACTGACTGGATGGATGTGAGTCTCAGTGAACTCTGGGAGTTGATGATGGACAGGGAGGCCTGGCGTGCTGGGATTCATGGGATCGCAAAGGGTTAGACACGACTGAGCGACTGATCTGATCTGATCTGATCAATTTTGTACCTTTATGAATCCAATCTTCAGTATCCATTTTTACTTAGGGGTGTGATTACTGGCTTGATTGCCCGCTCCCCCTTTTGACTCTCCTTTTTCCCCTCCAGGTCACCTCTATCTCCTCCCTCCCCTTTCTCTTCTCTACCCAACTCTGTGGATCTCTTTGGGCATTCCCTGCTGTGGAGAACACTTAGGGAACTGATTACTGACTAGATATATCTCTCTCCTTTTGACTTCCCTTATTCTCCTTCTGGTAACCTCTATCTCCTTCCTCCCTTTTCTCTTTGCTGTGTAACTCTGTGAACCTCTCTGAGTGTTCCAGGCTGTGGAGAGCACTTAAGGAATTGATTACTGGCAAGATTGCTCTCTCCCCTTTTGATTCCCCCTCTTCTTCTCCTGGTCACCTCTATCTCCCTCCTCCCTCTTCTCTTCTCCATGTAACCCTGAGAACCTCTCTGGGTGTCCCTCACTGTGGAGAATCTTTTCTCCACTAACCTAGAAGTTCTATCATCGGTGCTGTATGGATGGAGATCTTAAGCCTACTGTAAGAATAAGACTGAAGTTCAAATGCATGAGGCTTAAATCCAAAACCTGAGAACAGCAGAAAACTTCCTGACTTCAGGGAATATTAATCAACAAGAGCTCATCCAAAGGCCTCCATATCTACACTGAAACCAAGATCCACCCAAGAGCCAACAAGTTCCAGAGCAAGACATACCAAGCTAATTCTCCAGCAACACAGGAACATAGCCTTGAGCATTAATATACAGGCTACCCAAAGTCACATCAATCCCATAAACACCTAAAAACTCACTCCTGGACACTTCATTGCACTCCAGAGAGAAGAGATCCAGCTCCACCCACCAGCACATTGACCCAAGCTTCCCTAACCAGGAAACCTTAACAAGCCACTCGTCCAACCCTACCCACAGGGAGGAACCTCCACAACAAAGAGGAAGCACAAAATTCCAGCATACAGAAAGGCCACCCCAAAGACAGCAATCTAAACAAGACGAAAAGGCAGAGAAATGTTCAGCAGGTAAAGGAATATGATAAATGCCCACCAAACCAAACCAAAGAGGATAGACAGGGGGGACTACCTGAAAAAGAATTCAGAACAATGATGGTAACAATGATCCAAAGTCTTGAAAACAAAATGGACTTACAGATAAATAGTCTGGAGACATGGATTGAGAAGGTGCAAGAAAAGTTTAACAAGGACCTAGAAGAAATTTTAAAAAGAGTCAATCAATAGTGAATAATGCAATAAATGAGATCAGAACCACTCTGGAGGGAACCAACAGTAGAATAACTGATTCAGAAGATAGGATAAGTGAATTGGAAGATAGAATGGTGGAAATAAGTGAAGCAGAGAGGAAAAAAGAACAAAAGAATTAAAAGAAATGAGGACAATCTCAGAGACCTCTGGGACAAGTCAAATGCCACAACATTCAAATGATAGGAGTCGCAGAAGAAGAAGACAAAAAGAAAGGCCATGAGAAAGTGCTTGAGGAGATAATACTTGAAAACTTCCTTAAAATGGGGAAGGAAATATCCACCCAAGTCCAAGAAACCCAGAGAGTTCCAAACAGGATAAACCAAGGCGAAACACCCCAAAACACATATTAATCAAATTAAAGAAGATCAAACAGAAAGAACAAATATTAAAAGCAGCAAGGGAAAAACAACAAATAACACACAAGAGGCTTCCCATAAGGATAAAAGATTATCTTTCAATAGAAAATCTTCAAACCAGAAGGGAATGGCAGGACATACTTGAAGTGATGAAAGAGAAAATCCTACAACCGAAATTACTGTACCCAGCAAGGATCTCATTCAAATGTGATGGAAAAATCAAAAGCTTTATAGACAAGAAAAAGCTCAGAGAATTCAGCACCACCAAACCAGCTCTTCAACAAATGCTAAAGGATCTCCTCTAGACAGGAAACACAGAAAAGATGCATAAACTCAAACCCAAAACAACAAAGTAAATGGCAACAGGATCATAATTATCAATACTTACTTTAAATGTAAATGGTTGAATACTCCAACCAAACAACAAGGATTGGCTGAATGGATACAAAAACAAGTCCCCCTAAATACCGTCTACAAGAGACCCACCTAAAACCAAGGGACACACACAGACTGAAAGTAATGGGCTGGAAAAAGATATTTCACCCAAATGGAGACCAAAAGAAAGCAGGAGTAGTGATACTCATATCAGATGAAATAGACTTTGAAATAAAGGCTGTGAAAAGAGACAAAGAAGGATGCTACATAATGATCAAAGGATAAATCCAAGAAGAAGATATAACAATTATAAATATATAGGTTCGTGACATTGTACAGGAGACAGGGATCAAGACCATCCCCATGGAAAAGAAATGCAAAAAGCAAAATGGCTGTCTGGGGATGTCTAACAAATAGCTGGGAAAAGAAGAGAAGCGAAAAGCAAACGAGAAAAGGAAAGATATAAGCATCTGAATGCAGAGTTCCAAAGAATAGCAAGAAGAGATAAGAAAGCCTTCTTCAGCGATCAATGCAAAGAAATAGAGGAAAACAACAGAATGGGAAAGACTAGGGATCTCTTCAAGAAAATCAGAGATACCAAAGGAACATTTCATGCAAAGATGGGCTCGATAAAGGACAGAAATGGTATGGACCTAACAGAAGCAGAAGATATTAAGAAGAGATGGCAAGAATACACAGATGAACTGTACAAAAAAGATCTTCACGACCCAGATAATCACGATGGTGTGATCACTGACCTAGAGCCAGACATCCTGGAATGTGAAGTCAAATGGGCCTTAGAAAGCATCACTATGAACAAAGCTAGTGGAGGTGATGGAATTCCAGTGGAGCTATTCCAAATCATGAAAGATGATGCTGTGAAAGTGCTGCACTCAATATGCCAGCAAATTTGGAAAACTCAGCAGTGGCCACAAGATTGGAAAAGGTCAGTTTTCATTCCAATCCCAAAGAAAGGCAATGCCAAAGAATGCTCAAATTACCGCACAAATGCACTCATCTCACACACTAGTAAAGTAATGCTCAAAATTCTCCAAGCCAGACTTCAGCAATATGTGAACCGTGAACTTCCTGATGTTCAAGCTGGATTTAGAAAAGGCAGAGGAATCAGAGATCAAATTGTCAACATCCACTGGATCATGGAAAAAGCAAGAGAGTTCCAGAAAAACATCTATTTCTGCCTTATTGACTATGCGAAAGCCTTTGACTGTGTGGATCACAGTAAACTGTGGGAAATTGTGAAAGAGATGGGAATACCAGACCACCTGATCTGCCTCTTGAGAAATTTGTATGCAGGTCAGGAAGCAACAGTTAGAACTGAACATGGAACAACAGACTGGTTCCCAATAGGAAAAGGAGTACGTCAAGGCTGTATATTGTCACCCTGTTTATTTAACTTATCTGCAGAGTACATCATGAGAAACGCTGGACTGGAAGAAACGTCAGTTGGAATCAAGATTGCTGGGAGAAATATCAATAACCTCAGATATGCAGATGACACCATCCTTATGGCAGAAAGTGAAGAGGAACTAAAGAGCCTCTTGATGAAAGTGAAAGTGGAGAGTGAAAAAGTTGGCTTAAAGCTCAACATTCAGAAAATGAAGATCATGGCATCTGGTCCCATCACTACATGGGAGATAGATGGAGAAACAGGGGAAACAGTGTCAGACTTTATTTTTCTGGGCTCCAAAATCACTGCAGATGGTGACTGCAGACATGAAATTAAAAGATGCTTACTCCTTGGAAGGAAAGTTATGACCAACCTAGATAGCATATTCAAAAGCAGAGACATCACTTTGCCAACAAAGGTTCGTCTAGTCAAGGCTATGGTTTTTCCTGTGGTCATGTATGTATGTGAGAGCTGGACTGTGAAGAAGGCTGAGTGCCGAAGAATTGATGCTTTTGAACTGTGGTGTTAGAGAAGACTCTTGAGAGTCCCTTGGACTGCAAGGAGATCCTACCAGTCCATTTTGAAGGACATTAGCCCTGGGATTTCTTTGGAAGATCAGATCAGATCAGTCGCTCAGGAATGATGATGCTAAAGCT
Organism: Tragelaphus eurycerus; assembly: GCA_935064755.1. Taxonomy (NCBI): domain Eukaryota; kingdom Metazoa; phylum Chordata; class Mammalia; order Artiodactyla; family Bovidae; genus Tragelaphus; species Tragelaphus eurycerus. The sequence continues at coordinate 12,531,249 of CAKXYN010000020.1, forward strand.
GAAACTGCAGTACTTTGGCCACCTCATGGGAAGAGTTGATTCATTGGAGAAGACTCTGATGCTGGGAGGGATTGAGGGCAAGAGGAGAAGGGGACGACAGAGGATGAGATGGCTGGATGGCGTCACTGACTCGATGGATGTGAGTCTCAGTGAACTCTGGGAGCTGGTGATGGACAGGGAGGCCTGGCGTGCTGGGATTCATGGGGTCGCAAAGAGTTGGACACGACTGAGTGAGATCGATCCTGATCTGATCTGATGTACCCAACATAGGAGCACTGCAATATGTAAGGCAAATGCTAACAAGTATGAAAGGGGAAACTAACAGTAACCCAATAAGGGCTTAATACCCGACTCACACCTATGGATATATCAACTAAAAACAGAAAATTAGCAAGGAAACATTAACTTTAAATAATACAATGGACCAGTCAGACATAATTGATATCTATAGGATATTTCACCCTAAAACAATGAATTTCACCTTTTTTCTCAAGTGTACCCGGAAACTTCTCTGGGATACATCACAACCTGGGCCATAAATCTAGCCTGGGTAAATTTTTTAAAAAATGAAATCATCTCAATCATCTTTTCTGATCACAATGTGGTAAGATTAAATATCAACCACAGTGGGGGGGGGGGGGAATTATTAAAAATAGAAACAAAAGGAGGCAAAACAACATGCTGCTGAATAACCAACAAATCACAGAATAAATTAAAAAAGAAATCAAAATATGCATAGAAGCAAATGAAAATGAAAACACAACAACCCAAAACCTATGGGATTCAGTAAAAGCAGTGCTAAGGGGAAGGTTCATAGCAGTACAAGCTTACCTCAAGAAATAAGAGAAAAATCAAATAAATAACCTAACTCTACACCTAAAGCAACTAGAACAGGAAGAAATGAAGAACTCCAGGGTTAGTAGAAGGAAAGAAATCATAAAAATTAGGGCAGAAATGAATGAAAAAAAAACAAGGAGACCATAACAAAAATCAACAAAGCTAAAAGCTGGTTCTTTGAGAAGATAAATAAAATAGACAAACTATTAGCCAGACTCATCAAGAAAAAAAGGGAGAAGAATCAAGTCAACAAAACTAGAAATTAAAATGGAGAAATCACAAAAGACAACTCAGAAATACAAAGGATCATAAGAGACTACTATCAGCAACTATATGCCAATAAAATGGACAATTTGGAAGAAATGGACAAATTCTAAGAAAGTATAATTTTCCAAAACTGAATGAGGAAGAAATAGAAAATCTTAACAGACCCATCACAAGCACAGAAATGAAATCTGTAATTAGAAATCTTGCAGCAAATAAAAGCCCAGGACCAGATGGCTTAACAGCTGAATTCTACCAAAAATTTAGAGAAGATGAAACTGCAATACTTTGGCCACATCATGTGAAGAGTTGACTCATTGGAAAAGACTCTGATGCTGGGAGGGATTGGGGGCAGGAGGCAAAAGGGACAACAGAGGATGAAATGGTTGGATGGCATCACCGACTCAATGGACATGAGTTTGAGTGAACTCCGGGAGTTGGTGATGGACAGGGAGGCCTGGTGTGCTGTGATTCATGGAGTCACAAAGAGTCAGACAAAACTGAGCGACTGAACTGAACTGAACTGACCCTACTCAAACTATTCCAGAAAATTGCAGAGGAAGGTAAAGTTCGAAATTCATTCCATGAAGCCGCCATCACCCTAATACCAAAACCAGACAGTTCAGTTCAGTTCAGTTGCTCAGTCACGTCTGACTCTTTGCGACCCCATGAATCGCAGCATGCCAGGCCTCCCTGTCCATCACCAACTCCCAGAACTCACTCAGACTCATGTCCATCGAGTTGGTGATGCCATCCAGCCATCTCATCCTCTGTCATCCCCTTCTCCTCTTGCCCCCAATCCCTCCCAGCATCAGAGTCTTTTCCAATGCGTCAACTCTTCGCATGAGGTGGCCAAAGTACTGGAGTTTCAGCTTTAGCATCATTCCTTCCAAAGAAATCCCAGGGCTGATCTCCTTCAGAATGGACTGGTTGGATCTCCTTGCAGTCCAAGGGACTCTCAAGAGTCTTCTCCAACACCACAGTTCAAAAGCATCAATACTTCGGCGCTCGGCTTTCTTCACAGTCCAACTCTCACATCTATACATGACTACTGGAAAAACCAAAGCCTTGACTAGACGGACCTTTATTGGCAAAGTAATGTCTCTGCTTTTCAATACGCTACCTAAGTTGGTCATAACTTTTCTTCCAAGGAGTAAGCGTCTTTTAATTTCATGGCTGCAGTCACCATCTGCAGTGATTTTGGAGTCCAAAAAAACACAAAGTCTGGCACTGCTTCCACTGTTTCCCCATCTATTTCCCATGAAGTAATGGAACCAGATACCATGATCTTCGTTTTCTGAATGTTGAGTTTTAAGCCAAATTTTTCACTCTCCTCTTTCACCTTCATCAAGAGGCTTTTTAGTTCCTCTTCACTTTCTGCCATAAGGGTGGTGTCATCTGCATATCTGAGGTTATTGATATTTCTCCCGGCAATCTTGATTCCAGCTTGTGCTTCCTCCAGCCCAGCATTTCTCATGATGTACTCTGCATATAAGTTAAATAAGCAAGGTGACAATAGACAGCCTTGACATACTCCTTTTCCTATTTGGAACCAGTCTGTTGTTCTATATCCAGTTCTAACTGTTGCTTCCTGACCTGCATACAAATTTCTCAAGAGGAAGGTCAGGTGGTCTGGTATTCCCATCTCTTTCACAATTTCCCACAGTTTACTGTGATCGACACAGTCAAAGGCTTTGGCATAGTCAATAAAGCAGAAATAGATGTTTTTCTGGAACTCTCTTGCTTTTTCCATGATCCTGCAGATGTTGGCAATTTGGTCTCTGATTCCTCTGCCTTTTCTAAAACCAGCTTGAACATCTGGAAGTTCATGGTTTACGTATTGATGAAGCCTGGCTTGGAGAATTTTAAGCATTACTCTACTAGCATGTGAGATGAGTGCAATTGTGCAGTAGTTTGAGCATCTTTGGCATTGCCTTTCTTTGGGATTGGAATGAAAACTGACCTTTTCCAGTCCTCTGGCCACTGCTGAGTTTCCCAAATTTTCTGGAATATTGAGTGCAGCACGTTCACAGCATCATCCTTCAGGAAAAAACAGACAAAGATGCTACAAAATAAAAGAAAACTACAGGGCAATATCACTGATGAACATAGATGCAAAAATCCTTAACAAAATTCTAGTGAACAGAATCCAACAACGTATTAAAAAGATCATACATCATGACCAAGTGGGCTTTATCCCAGGGATGCAAGGATTCTACAATATTCGCAAAGCAATCAATGTGATACACCACATTAAGAAATTAAAAGATAAAACCATATGATAACCTCAATAGATGCAGAGAAAGCCTTTGACAAAATTCAACATCCATTTATAATAAAAAAAAAAAAAAACAACTCCAGAATACAGGAATAGAAGGAACATACCTCAACATAATAAAAGCCATATATGATAAACCCACAGCAAACATTACCCTCAACCATGAAAAAACTGAAAGCATTTCCCCTAAAGTTGGAACAAGACAAGGGTGCCCACTCTCAATGCTACTATTAAACATAGTTTTGGAAGTTTTAGCCACAGAAATCAGAGCAAAAAAAGAACTAAAAGGAATCCAGATTGGAAAAGAAGAAGTAAAACTCTTACTGTTTGCAAATGACATGATCTTCTACATTGAAAACCCTAAAGACTCCATCAGAAAATTACTAGAGCTAATCAATGAATACAGTACAGTTGCAGGATACAAAATTAACACCCAGAAATCCCTTGCATTCCTATACACTAACAATGAGAAAACAGCAAGAAAAATTAAGGAAAGAATTCCATTCACCATTGCATAGAAATTAAAATACTTAGGAATAAATCTTCCTAAAGAAACAAAGGACCTATATATGAAAACTATAAAATACTGATGATAGAAATCAAAGAGGACACAAATAGATGGAGAAATATACCATGTTCATGGATTGGAAGAAACAATATAGTGAAAATGAGTATACTACCCAAAGCAATCTATAGATTCAATGCAATCCCTATTAAGCTACCAACAGTATTTTTCAGAGAACTAGAACAAATAATTTCACAATTTGTATGGAAATACAAAAAATCTCCAATAGCCAAAGCAATCTTGAGAAACTATGGACACCTTATCTTTGACAAAGGAGGCAAGAATATACAAAGGATTAAAGACAATCTCTTCAGCAAGTGGTGCTGGGAAAACTGGTCAATCACTTGTAAAAGAAAGAAACTAGAACACTTTCTAACACCATATACAAAAATAAACTCAAAATGGATTAAAGATCTCAATGTAAGACCAGAAACCATAAAACTCCTAGAGGAAAACACAGGTAAAACACTCTCTGACATACATCACAGCAGGATCCTCTATGACCCACCTCCCAGAATATTGGAAATAAAATCAAAAATAAACAAATGGGATCTAATTAAACTTACAAGCTTCTGCACAACAAAGGAAACTATAAGCAAGGTGAAAAGACAGCCTTCAGAATGGAAGAAAATAATAACAAATGAAGCAACTGACAAACAACTAATCTCAAAAATATACAAGCAACTCCTACAGCTCAATTCCAGAAAAATAAATGACCCAATCAAAAAATGCGCCAAAGAACTAAATAGACATTTCTCCAAAGAAGACATACGGATGGCTAACAAACACATGAAAAGATGTTCAACAACACTCATTATCAGAGAAATGCAAATTCAAACCACTATCAAGTACCATTTCACACCAGTCAGAATGACTGCGATCCAAAAGTCTACAAGCAATAAATATGCTGGAGAGGGTGTAGAGAAAAGGGAACCCTCCTACACTGTTGGTGGGAATGCAAACTGTATAGCCACTATGGAGAACAGTGTGGAGATTCCTTAAAAAACTGGAAATAGAACTGCCTTATGATCCAGCAATCCCACTGCTGGGCATTCACCCTGAGAAAACCAGAATTGAAAGAGACACGTGTACCCCATTGTTCATCGCAGCACTGTTTATAATAGCCAGGACATGGAAGCAACCTAGAATGTCCATCAGCAGATGAATGGATAAGAAAGCTGTGGTACATATACACAATGGAGTATTACTCAGCCATTAAAAAGAATACATTTGAATCAATTCTAATGAGGTGGATGAAACTGGAGCCTATTATACAGAGTGAAGTAAGCCAGAAAGAAAAACACCAATACAGTATATTAACACATATATATGGAATTTAGAAAGATGGTAACAATAACCCTGTATACAAGACAGCAAAAGAGACACTGATGTATAGAACAGTCTTTTGGACTCTGTAGGAGAGGGAGAGGGTGGGATGATTTGGGAGAATGGCATTGAAACATGTATAATATCATATATGAAATGAGTCGCCAGTCCAGGTTCGATGCATGATACTGGATGCTTGGGGCTGGTGCACTGGGACGACCCAGAGGGATGGTATGGGGAGGGGGGAGAGAGGAGGGTTCAGGATGGGGAATACATGTATACCTGTGGCAGATGCATGTTGATACATGGCAAAACCAATACAATATTGTAAAGTTAAAATAAAATATAAAAAAAAAAAAATGGAACTGGAAGAATCAACCTGTCTGACATCAGACTATACTACAAAGCTACAGTCATCAAGACAGTATACTACTGGCCCAAAGACAGAAATATAAATCAATGGAACAAAACAGAAAGCCCAGAGATAAATCCATGCACCTATGGACACCTTATCTTTGACAAGAAAGGCCAGAATATACAATGGAGAAAAGACAATCTCTTTAACAAGTGATGCTGGTAAAACTGGTCAACCACTTGTAAAAGAAAGAAACTAGAACACTTTCTAACACCATACACAAAAATAAACTCAAAATGGATTAAAGATATAAATATAAGACCAGAAACTATAAAACTCCTAGAGGAGAACATAGGCAAAACACTGTCTGACATAAATCACAGCAGGATCCTCTATGACTCACCCCTAGAATAATGAAATAAAAGCAAAACTAAATAAATGGGACCTAATTACACTTAAAATCTTTTGCACATCGAAGGAAACTATAAGCAAGATAAAATGACAGCCTTCAGAATGGGAGAAAATAATAGCATATAAAATAACTGACAAAGAATTAATTTCAAAAATATACAAGCAGCTCCTGCAGCTCAATTCCACAAAAATAAATGACCCAATTAAAAAAATGGGCAAAGAACTAAACAGACATTTCTCCAAAGAAGACATACAGATGGCTAACAAACACATGAAAAGATGCTCAACATCACTCATTATCAGAGAAATGCGAATCAAAAGCACAATGAGGTACCATCTCACATCAGTCAGAATGGCTGCTATCCAAAAGTCCACAAGCAATAAATGCTGGAGAGGGTGTGGAGAAAAGGGAACCCTCTTACACTGTTGGTGGGAATGCAAACTGTACAGCCACTATGGAGAACAGTGTGGAGATTCCTTAAAAAACTGGAAATAGAACTGCCATACGACCCAGCAATCCCACTGCTGGGCATACACACTGAGGAAACCAGAATTGAAAGAGACACATGTACCCCAATGTTCATCGCAGCACTGTTTATAATAGCCAGGGCATGGTAGCAACCTAGATGTGCATCAGCAGATGAATGGATAAGAAAGCTATGGTACATATACACGATGGAATATTACTCAGCCATTAAAAAGAAAGCATTTGAATCAGTTCTAAAGAGGTGGATGAATCCGGAGCCTATTATACAGAGTGAAGTCAGTCAGAAAGAAAAACACCAATACAATATATTAACGCATATATATGGAATTTACTAAGATGGTAATGATGACACTGTATGCAAGACAGCAAAAGAGACAGATGTATAAAACAGTCTTTTGGACTCTGTGGGAGAAGGCAAGGGTGGGATAATGTGAGAGAATAGCATTGAAACATGTATATTAGCACATGCGAAATAGCTTGCCAGTCCAGGTTCGATGCATGAGACAGGGTCCTCAGGGCTGGTGCACTGGGATGATCCTCAGGGATTAGATGGGGAGGGAGGTGGGAGAGGGGTTTAGGATGGGGGACACATGTACACCTATGGCTGATTCATGTCCATGTATGGCAAAAACCACTACAATATTGTAAAATAATTAGCCTCCAATTAAAATAATTAATTTAAAAAATCAAACTAGAAAAAAAATGTTAATTTTTTACCATTGAAATAAAGATCAAGACTGACCCAGCAGTTGTTAAAAAAAAGAAATAAGAAGAAGATGTGGTACATATAAACAACAGAAAAGGAACAAAACTCTGCCACTTGTGAGAGACTGCCTAGGGACAGTCATAAGGAGTGAAGTAAGGCAGAAAGAGAAAAACAAATATCATATGCTATGCTATGCTAAGTCACTTCAGTCGTGTCCGACTCTGTGTGACCCCATAGACGGCAGCCCACCAGGCTCCACTGTCCCTGGGATTCTCCAGGCAAGAACACTGGAGTGGGTTGCCATTTCCCTCTCCAATGCATGAAAGTGAAAAGAGAAAGTGAAGTCCTTCAGTCATGTCTGACTCTTAGCGACCCCATGGACTGCAGCTTATCAGGCTCCTCCGTTCATGGGATTTTCCAGGCAAGAGTACTGGAGTGGGGTGCCATTGCCTTCTTATAGTAACACATAAATGTGGAACCAAGAAAGATGGTTTGGTATAGATGATCTTTGCAAGTCAGAAACAGAGACACAGACATAGAAAATAAAGATATATATAAGAAGGAGAGGGTAGGATGAAGGAGACTTAGATTCATATATATATATATATACACTATTGACAATGTATAAAAATAGGTAACTAATGAGAACCTACTATATACCACAGGGAACTCTACTCAATGTTCTTTGGTGACCTAAATGGGAAGAAAATCCAAAATAAAATGGGTACCTGATTCACTTTGCTGTATAGCAGAAACATAACACTGTATAGCAACTATAATCCAATAAAGTAAAAAAGAAGAACACCCTCTCCTGGCACTGCTAAGAAGTTCTCTTGGTGCCCAGGAGGCTGGCTAATATCTCATCCAAGAAACCCCACTTGGCTTTGGCGGTACACCCATTCTAGGTATTGCCAGAGGATTGCCCTTTTACCTTCCAAGGAGCTCTGTGAGGGTCCTTTGCTTTGGCCCATGTCCCTTAGGTCCCTCCAGCCAGAGCCATCCTTTAGACAGTTCAGTTCAGTTCAGTTGCTCAGTCGTGTCCAACTCTTTGCAACCCCATGAATCGCAGCACACCAGGCCACCCTGTCCATCACCAACTCCCAGAGTTCACTCAGACTCACGTCCATCGAGTCGGTGATGCCATCCAGCCACCTCATCCTCTGTCGTCCCCTTCTCCTCCTGCCCCCAATCCCTCCCAGCATCAGAGTCTTTTCCAATGAGTCAACTCTTCGCATGAGGTGGCCAAAGTTCTGGAGTTTCAGCTTTAGCATCATTCCTTCCAAAGAAATCCCAGGGCTGATCTCCTTCAGAATGGACTGGTTGGCTCTCCTTGCAGTTCACGGGACTCTCAAGAGTCTTCTCCAACACCACAGGGCAGAAAGCAACACAAGCAGCAGGGCTGGTCGCCTAGTGTACTGAGGCCAGCATCCCCGCTGACCTACTCCATGCCCACAGCTGTGGGCTCACACACTGCAGCTTCTGCTCCCTGGGAGTCCTCCTGCCAGTCAGCTCTAGGCAGGCGACAGGACTCCTACCAGTAACTTCAGTATCTACATACTGAGAGTCTTTCCACTGTGTCCCATGTTATCTCATACACACTCTTCCATATTTTATTACACTTTATGTCTCTGTTTTATCAAGTTATTGTTCTTTGAGCTAAATTACAACTTACTAATTTTATCAACAGCTGTAATTTCTACTTTTGAATGTATTATTTGAATACTTTAGTCCAAGAAAATCCATTGTGAATGTATTAAATCTCTCTATATAAGGAATGTGTGTGTGCTCAGTTGTGTCTGATTCTTTGCGACCCTATGGACTTGTAGCCCACCAGGCTCCTCTGTCCATGGGATTCTCCAGGTAGTATAGTGATAGAGAAATAGATAGATCTCCTCAGACTGACAATCATCCATACTCTCCCTTCCCTGGTACAGTTTGAGATTTCTACCTTGCACCACATCAATCCGTCCTACAGGCCTTCCTCTAGTATTTCCTATAGTGCAGGTATGATGGTAATGAATCCTTTAAGCTTTTGCATATGTGAAAAAGTGTTTCTTTTTCTTTTATTTTAAAAAAATAGTTTCATCAGGTGGAGAATTAGAGATTCACAGTATTTTTTTCTTTTAATACTTTCAATACTTGGTAAACTGCATTGTTTTCTAAGAGAAGTACACTGCTGTTCTCTCTGTTCCTCTGTTTCTCTGGCTGCTTTGAAGATTTCCATTTTATCACCACACTTAAGAAATCTGATTACAATGGGCTAACTGAAATTTTTTTTTTCATTTTTCTTATGCTTAAAGTTAACTAAGTAGTATAGATCTATAGGTTTATATTTTTCATCAAATATGGGAAGATCTTGGCCCCTACTCCCTAAGAGATTCCAATTAATCATGTATTAGCCCTCCCCCAGGTTGTCTCACAGCTCACTGATCCTCTTATCATTACTCAATTTTTTCTGGTTTTTATTTTGGATAGTTTATGTCATTGTTTATTTCAAACTTACTAATATTTTCTTCTATGGTGCCTAACCCATTGTTCATTCCATCTAGTGGAATATATTTTTTAACCTATTCAACTCTTTTTAAAATACTGAGAAAACCAGAATTGAAAGAGACACGTGTACCCCAATGTTCATAGCAGCACTGTTTATAATAGCCAGGACTTGGAAGCAACCTCGATGTCCATCCACAGATGAAAGGATAAGAAAGCTGTGGTACATATACACAATGGAGTATTACTCAGCCATTAAAAAGAATACATTTGAATCAGTTCTAATGAGGTGGATGGAACTGGAGCCTATTATACAGAGTGAAGTAAGCCAGAAAGAAAAACACAAATACAGTATACTAACGCATATATATGGAATTTAGAAAGATGGTAACAATAACCCTGTTTACGAGACAGCAAAAGAGACACTGATGTATAGAATAGACTTTTGGACTCTGGGAACGGGAGAGGGTGGGATGATTTGGGAGAATAGCATTGAAATATGTATAATATCATATCTGAAACGAGTCGCCAGTCCAGGTACGATGCCTGATAATGGATGCCTGGGGCTGGTGCACTGAGACGACCCAGAGGGCTGGTATGGGGAGGGAGGAGGGAGGAGGGTTCAGGATGGGGAACACATGTATACTTGTGGCGGATCCATCTTGATGTATGGCAAAAGCAATACAATATTGTAAAGTTAAGCAAAATAAAATTTAATTTAAAAAATAAATATATAAATAAATAAAAATATATCTATGTTTCAAGTTTACATGTCCAAGTGGTCCTCTCATTTCTTAAACATCTGGAATACAATTTTAATAACTTTTAATATTTTGTCTACCAACTGTATATCTATGTTTCAAGTTTACATGTTCAAGTGGTCCTCTCATTTCTTAAACATCTGGAATTCAATTTTAATAACTTTTAATATTTTGTCTACCAACTGTATCATGTTTGTGTTTTCTGGGTTTGATTATATTGAGTTCTTCAATTATTTATATTGATTCTATTCTTCAATTCTCCAATCGTTTGTATTGATGTCTTTGTTCCTATGAGTCATTTATATTGATTATTTCTGATCACAGTTCATATTTTTCTGCTGCTTTGCATGCTGCTAGCTAGTTTTTTTATGCCATATATTCTAAAATTTAAAATTTAGGTACTAGGTACCTCTGTAATACTATAGATATTCCTGAGCTTTTTTCTTTTACTTTGAAATAGGCTGATCCATTTGAAGCTTCTTTTTTTTTTTTTTTTTTTTTTTGAAGCTTCTTTTAAGCCTTGTTTAGCTGGTACATAAGCATCCACATGAAAAGGCAAATTTTATACCACTGCTAAGATCCCTTCCTGAATCAAATACTTGACTCCCCATGAATAACCTAGGTATTCCTCTAAGATTGTTAGAAATACAAACTATTTTCAGACCTGTACAAATTCTCAGTATTGTTTCCTCTGCTCCTTTCAGATTACTCCCTCACTTTGGGCAGTTTTCTCACATACACACAGTGAGCAATATGCAGTGAAGACTTGGGGACTTCTTGCAGAATCCTGGAATTGTTTTTCAGTGGAACTCTCTCCACTTCAGTATTCTGCTCTGCAAATGTGACCACACTGGCCACCGTGTACTGAAGTTCAATTTCTGAATATCATTCTTTCCTATATTTTGTCCAGTTTTAGTTGCTCCAGGTGGAAGTATAAATCCATTTCCTGCCCAGAACCACTAATATTTTATTTTGTTTTGTCTGAATGTCTTAGCATATTCCATTGACTACAAATTTGGAAGGGCATTGTTTTATTATAAATTCTCCATTAGAGTAAGCAAAGAACATTGTGGAATCTGAATTAAAAGAGTATGTATGGGGCTAGGTGGAAAGGGGATGGGGAAGAGACAGATAGACTAAATAGATAGATAGGTGAGATACTTTCTCAATGGAGAATATTTCTTTAATGATTAAAATTTCTTTGCCATATAGATTAGGCCTGATAGTGTTAGAAAATCAATAAGCCATCCCTCTGGGTCGTCTCAGTGCACCAGCAGGAGGGAGGAGGGTTCAGGATGGAGAACACATGTATACCTGTGGTGGATTCATGTTGATATATGGCAAAACCAATACAATATTGTAAAGTTAAAAAATAAAATAAAATATAGATGCATAAAACTAAAAAAAATAATAATAAAATTAAATAAATAGAAAATTAATAAGCTAGAAAGTTGGTAAACATATAGCATATGAAGAGAGAAATCAGGGAAAGGAGATCAACAATGCAGAGGGCAGGTGGAGTGGTACACATGTTATAATTTAAACAGGATGACCAAAGACATCAATGAAATAACATTTGAGTGATGTCCTGAAAAAGGTGTATGTAGTGCATTTTGCCATGCAGTAACATTTTAATTTTTATGCATTCAAAATTATCAATCTGGTTTCATTTCATCTTTAGAAAGGTCTTCTCTACTCTGAAAAAAAAAAAAAAAGCCTTCCATAACATTTTCTACGGGGAAGGCAATGGCACCCCACCCCAGTACTTTTGCCTGGAAAATCCCATGGACGGAGGATCCTGGTAGGCTCCAGTCCATGGGGTCGCTGAAGTCGGACATGACTGAGCGACTTCACTTTCACTTTTCACTTTCGTGCATTGGAGAAGGAAATGGCAACCCACTCCAGTGTTCTTGCCTGGAGAATCCCAGGGACGTGGGAGCCTGGTGAGCTTCCATCTATGGGGTCGCACAGAGTCGGACACGACTGAAGCAACTTAGCAGCAGCAGCAGCAACATTTTCTAAGAATTGATGACATTTTCTATCCCAGTCTTCGAGAGTGTAAACCTTTAACTTATCTGAAATTAATTTTGGAGAAAGCTATGGAGACACAGATGTAACAGTTTTATTTCCCCAAATATTCAATTAGTTTATTCAGCACCAAAATTTCAGGTATGAAACAATGCAAATTTCCTGCTTGGCAAGTTATCTTTTTCATAAAATCCATGATGACTAGGATCTATTTCTGGTTTTCCTTTAATAACTCATTTATCTCCCCATGATATGAGTGTGCATGTTTAGGCATCTCCTCAGCTTACTACTAATTACTTAACATTTTTTTTCACACATATGTTTACTGATTTTTCCAAATATAACACAGTAAATGGAATATAAATAAACCATATGATTATAGTCTTTAATGTTCATTTTAATTTTTATTTATTATTTGACTGTGCTGAGTATTAGTTGGGGCACAGAGGATCTTTGATTTTCGCTGCCACATGCGGGATTCAGTTCCCTGATCAGGGATCCAACCTGGGCCCCTGCATTGAGAGCTCAGAGTCCCAGCCACTGGACCACCAGGGAAGCGTAATCTTTAAGTTCCAATTCTGTAACTTATCAGAACACATTTGAGATTCTTCCAGGTTGTTGCATGTGGCAACAGGTTATTTTTTAAATACACACACACACACACACACACACACACACACACACACACACAGCTACTCATGTGTGTGCTGTGCCCAGTCACTCAGTCATGTCCAACTCTGTGTGACCCTGTGGACTATTGCCCACCAGGCTCCTCTGTCCATGGGATTCTCCAGGCAAGAATATTGGAGTGGGTTGCCATGCCCTCCTCCAGGGGATCTTCCCAACCCAGGGATCAACTTAGGTCTCCCACACTGCAGGCAGAATCTTTTCTGTCTGAGTTACCAGGTCATAGCAGGTTTTTTTGTAACACCTCAAACTCGAAAAGCAACCGCAGTAGCCCTAACTCTGTGGGTAGATAAACAAATTAACATATATCAATTCAGTGAAGCATTACTTATCAATAAAGAAAATAAACTATTGATACACGCAACAATATGGCATTTGCAAGGAGTTTTTTCCTGCTTCTTCCTTTTAATTGCTGAGTAGATTCACTTGTAGGAATGTGGCATGATTTGTTTATCTATTCACTAGATGAAGGACACTTAGGTAGTTTTCCAGATTTGATAAACTGAATAAAGTTGCAATAAATAGCAGTGGGCAAGTTTTTATGTGAACATAAATTTTCATTCCTTTCAAGTGTAAACTTAGGAAGGAGATTTTTGGATCCTATGATAATGGTTAAGATCCCTTTTATAAGAATAAAATACCTTTCAAAAAAAATGCTCTTGTTATTTTCATTGTTCAGTTCAGTTCAGTTCAGTCACTCAGTCGTGACCAACTCTTTGTGACCCCATGAACCGCAGCAAGCCAGACCTCCCTGTCCATCACCAACTCCCCAAGTCCACCCAAACCCATGTCCACTGAGTCGGCGATGCCATCCAACCATCTCATCCTCTGTCATCCCCTTCTCCTGCCCTCAACCTTTCCCAGCATCAGGGTCTTTTCCAATGAGTCAGCTCTCCACATCAGGTGGCCAAAGTATTGGAGTTTCAGCTTCAGCATCAGTCCTTCCAATGAACACCCAGGACTGATCTCCTTTAGGATGGACTGGTTGGATCTCCTTTCAGTCTAAGGGACTCTCAAGAGTCTTCTCCAACACCACAGTTCAAAAGAATCAATTCTTCTGTGCTCAGCTTTCTTTATAGTCCAACTCTCACATCCATACATGATCACTGGATAAACCATAGCCTTGACTAGATGGACCTTTGTTGGCAAAGTAATGTCTCTGCTTTTTAACATGCTGTCTAGGTTGGTCATAGCTTTCCTTCCAAGGAGTAAGTGTCTTTTAATTTCATGGCTGCAATCACCATCTGCAGTGATTTTGGAGCAGAAATAAAGTCAGAAAAATAAAGTCAGCCACTGTTTCCACTGTTTCCCCACCTACTTGCCATGAAGTGATGGGACTGGATGCCATGATCTTAGTTTTCTGAATGTTGAGCTTTAACCAACTTTTTCACTCTCCTCTTTCAGTTTCATCAAGAGGTGCTTTAGTTCTTCTTCACTTTCTGCCATAAGGGTGGTGTCATCTGTATATGTGAGGTTATTGATATTTCTCCCAGCAATCCTGATTCCAGCTTGTTCTTCCTCTAGTCCAGCGTTTCTCATGATGTACTCTGCATACGAGTTAAATAAGCAGGGTGACAATATACAGCCTTGACTTACTCCTTTTCCTATTTGGAATCAGTCTGTTGTTCCATGTCCAGTTCTAACAGTTGCTTCCTGACCTGCATACAGGTTTCTCAAGAGGCAGGTCAGGTGGTCTGGTATTCCCATCTCTTTCAGAATTTTCCACCGTTTATTGTGATCCACACAGTCAAAGGCTTTGGCATAGTCAGAGTGCCTGATGAACTATGGACAGAGGTTCACGACATTGTACAGGAGACAGGAATCAAGACCATCCACAAGAAAAAGAAATGCAAAAAAGCAAAATGATTGTCTGAGGAGGCCTTACAAATAGCTTTGAAAAGAAGGGAAGCAAAAAGGAAAGTATACCCATTTGAATGCAGAGTTCCAAAGAATAGCAAGGAGAGATAAGAAAGACTTCCTCAGCAATCAATGCAAAGAAATAGAGGAAAACAATAGAATGGGAAAGACTAGAGATCTCTTCAAGAAAATTTTCATTGAGATTACATTAAACTAACTGCTAATTGTAAGGGGAAATGATATTTTTATTCCATTGAAAGTTTCCCTTGAAGAGCCTATTGATTTATTTAAATTTTGTGGGTATTTGTCCCTCAAGAAAACTTTAGAGCTTTTTTAAAAAAAGTATTCATTAATTTAACAAATGTTTTGTGGGGGTCAATTCTGTGCTTTGTAATGTTTTAGTAATGGGCTTGAAGATTTAAATTTGAAACTTATAAAGTGAAGATGAAGCTACATGTTATCACTGAAAAAGTGAGTACATATAAGAAAGAGAAGAGATGCAAAGAGAATGATCCTTGCTATAGGATACAACCTTGAGGACCTGAGGATTTCCCAGTAAAGCAGGAGAAAAATAAGAAACTGGGCTGTCATTGGCAACATCATTTTTTAAAAAAAAAATCCATTTCTTCATCAAAAATCAAAAACCTGTTATTCTCTTACAATGACCATGTATTAATTCCTCTACTAAAACTAGACTACTGATGGAGACTAATACTTCTGTTGTAGTACCTGGAGAGAACAATTCTCCATATAGTTCCTATTTATCTCTTTTTTTTTTTTTTTTTTTTTTTTGGTTGAGCTCTAGAATTTAGTTTTCAGGGTAAACATTAAGATAATCTTCATTAGAACAAAGGTTAATTGAGACAGATCTGGGAAGATTTGACATTTCTACAGGTCAGTTTATCTCATACAAGAATACAATTTACCACTAATCTGTTCAATTTTTACTATGTACTTTTCAACAAAATTTTAGACCTCTTTAGTATGACCTGAACAGTTAATACTAACTCTAGCAGAGCATACATAACTTGGCACACATACAATCAAGGTGTAGAAAGAGTGAATCAGTGAATTTAAAGGCCTAAATTCAGGTAGCACATTAAAGAAAAGCCAGGACTCAATGCCCTTACCACTTAGCCCCAAGTCCCAAGTTTTGCTCCCAGTATGTGACCTTTAGTCAGAACTTGGCAATAAGGAGTTCAAGATCTGAGCCACAGTCAGCTTCTGGTCTTGTTTTTGCTGACTGTATAGAGCTTCTCCATCTTTGGCTGCAAAAAATATAATCAATATGATTTCAGTGTTGACCATCTGGTGATGTCCATGTGTAGTCTTCTCTTGTGTTGTTGGAAGAGGGTGTTTGTTATGACCAGTGAATTCTTTTTTTTTTTTAATTAAATTTTATTTTGCTTAACTTTACAATATTGTATTGCTTTTGCTATACATCAAGATGGATCCACCACAAGTATACATGTGTTCCCCATCCTGAACCCTCCTCCCTCCTCCTTCCCCATACCATCCCTCTGGGTCGTCCCAGTGCACCAGCCCCAGGCATCCATTATCAGGCATCATACCCGGACTGGCAACTCATTTCAGATATGATATTATACATATTTCAATGCTATTCTCCCAAATCATCCCACCCTCTCCCGTTCCCAGAGTCCAAAAGTCTATTCTATACATCAGTGTCTCTTTTGCTGTCTCGTAAACAGGGTTATTTTACCATCTTTCTAAATTCCATATATATGCGTTAGTATACTGTATTTGTGTTTTTCTTTCTGGCTTACTTCACTCTGTATAATAGGCTCCAGTTCCATCCACCTCATTAGAACTGATTCAAATGTATTCTTTTTAATGACTGAGTAATACTCCATTGTGTATATGTACCACTGCTTTCTTATCCATTCATCTGTGGATGGACATCGAGGTTGCTTCCAAGTCCTGGCTATTATAAACAGTGCTGCTATGAACATTGGGGTACACATGTCTCTTTCAATTCTGGTTTTCTCAGTGTGTATGCCCAGCAGTGGGATTGCTGGATCATAAGGCAGTTCTATTCCCAGCTTTTTGAGGTATCTCCATACTGTTCTCCAAAGTGGCTGTACTAGTTTGCATTCCCACCAACAGTGTAAGAGGGTTCCCTTTTCTCCACACCCTCTCCAGCATTTATTGCTTGTGGACTTTTGGATTGCAGTCATTCTGACTGGCGTGAAATGCTACCTCATAGTGATTTTGATTTGCATTTCTCTGGTAATGAGTGATGTTGAGCATCTTTTCATGTGTTTGTTAGCCATTTGTATGTCTTCTTTGGAGAAATGTCTATTTAGTTCTTTGGCCCATTTTTTGATTGGGTCATTTGTTTTTCTGGAATTGAGCTGTAGGAGTTGCTTGTATATTTTTGAGATTAGTTGTTTGTCAGTTGCTTCATTTGTTATTATTTTCTCCCATTCTGAAGGCTGTCTAATCACCTTGCTTATAGTTTCCTTTGTTGTGCAGAAGCTTTTAAGTTTAATTAGGTCCCATTTGTTTGTTTTTTATTTTATTTCCAATATTCTGGGAGGTGGGTCATAGAGGATCCTGCTGTGATGTATGTCGGACAGTGTTTTGCCTATGTTCTCCTCTAGGAGTTTTATGGTTTCTGGTCTTACATTGAGATCTTTAATCCATTTTGAGTTTATTTTTGTGTATGGTGTTAGAAAGTGTTCTAGTTTCATTCTTTTACAAGTGTTTGACCAGTTTTCCCAGCACCACTTGTTAAAGAGATTGTCTTTAATCCATTGTATATTCTTGCCTCCTTTGTCAAAGATAAGGTGTCCATAGGTGTGTGGATTTATCTCTGGGCTTTCTATTTTGTTCCATTGATTTATATTTCTGTCTTTGTGCCAGTACCACACTGTCTTGATGACTGTGGCTTTGTAGTAGAGCCTGAAGTCAGGCAGGTTGATTCCTCCAGCTCCATTCTTCTTTCTCAAGATAGCTTTGGCTATTCGAGGGTTTTTGTATTTCCATACAAATTGAGAAGTTATTTGTTCTAGCTCTGTGAAGAATACCCTTGGTAGCTTGATGGGGATTGCATTGAATCTATAAATTGCTTTGGGTAGTATACTCATTTTCACTATATTGATTCTACCAATCCATGAACATGGTATATTTCTCCATCTATTAGTGTCCTCTTTGATTTCTTTCACCAGTGTTTTCTAGTTTTCTATATATAGGTCTTTAGTTTCTTTAGGAAGATATATTCCTAAGTATTTTATTCTTTTCATTGCAATGGTGAATGGAATTGTTTCCTTAATTTCTCTTTCTATTTTCTCATTATTAGTGTACAGGAAGGCAAGGGATTTCTGTGTGTTGATTTTATATCCTGCAACTTTACTATATTCATTGATTAGTTCTAGTAATTTTCTGGTGGAGTCTTTAGGGTTTTCTACATAGAGGATCATGCCATCTGCAAACAGTGAGAGTTTTACTTCTTCTTTTCCAATTTGGATTCCTTTTATTTCTTTTTCTGCTCTGATTGCTGTGGCCAAAACTTCCAAAACTATGTTGAATAGTAATGGTGAAAGTGGGCATCCTTGTCTTGTTCCTGACTTTAGAGGAAATGCTTTCAATTTTTCACCATTGAGGATAATGTTTGCTGTGGGTTTGTCATATATAGCTTTTATTATGTTGAGGTATGTTCCTTCTATTTCTGCTTTCTGGAGAGTTTTTATCATAAATGGATGTTGAACTTTGTCAAAGGCTTTCTCTGCATCTATTGAGATAATCATATGGTTTTTATTCTTCAGTTTGTTAATGTGGTGTATTACGTTGATTGATTTGCGGATATTGAAGAATCCTTGCATTCCTGGGATAAAGCCCACTTGGTCATGGTGTATGATCTTTTTAATGTGTTGTTGGATTCTGATTGCTAGAATTTTGTTAAGGATTTTTGCATCTATGTTCATCATTGACATTGGCCTGTAGTTTTCTTTTTTTGTGGCATCTTTGTCAGGTTTTGGTATTAGGGTGATGGTGGCCTCATAGAATGAGTTTGGAAGTTTGCCTTCTTCTGCAATTTTCTGGAACAGTTTGAGTAGGATAGGTTTTAGCTCTTCTCTCTAAATTTTTGGTAGAATTCAGCTGTCAAGCCATCTGGACCTGGGCTTTTGTTTGCTGGAAGATTTCTGATTACAGTTTCAATTTCCGTGCTTGTGATGGGTCTGTTAAGATTTTCTATTTCTTCCTGGTCCAGTTTTGGAAAGTTGTACTTTTTTTAAGAATTTGTCCATTTCTTCCACGTTGCTACTTTATTGCCATATAATTGCTGATAGTAGTCTCTTATGATCCTTTGTATTTCTGTGTTGTCTGTTGTGATCTCTCCATTTTCATTTCTAATTTTACTGATTTGATTTTTCTTCCTTTGTTTCTTGATGAGTCTGGCTAATGGTTTGTCAATTTTATTTACCCTTTCAAAGAACCAGCTTTTGGCTTTGTTGATTTTTGCTATGGTCTCTTTTGTTTCTTTTGCATTTATTTCTGCCCTAATTTTTAAGATTTCTTTCCTTCTACTAACCTTGGGGTTCTTCATTTCTTCCTTTTCTAGTTGCTTTTGGTGTAGAGTTAGGTTATTTATTTGACTTTTTTCTTGTTTCTTGAGGTATGTCTGTATTGCTATGAACTTTCCCCTTAGGACTGCTTTTACAGTGTCCCACAGGTTTTGGGTTGTTGTGTTTTCATTTTCATTCGTTTCTATGCAAATTTTGATTTCTTTTTTGATTTCTTCTGTGATTTGTTGGTTATTCAGGAGCATGTTGTTCAGCCTCCATATGTTGGAATTTTTAATAGTTTTTCTCCCGTAATTGAGATCTAATCTTACTGCATTGTGGTCAGAAAAGATGCTTGGAATGATTTCAATTTTTCTGAACTTACCTAGGCTAGATTTATGTCCCAGAATGTGGTCTATCCTGGAGAAGGTTCCGTGTGCGCTTGAGAAAAAGGTGAAATTCATTGTTTGGGGATGAAATGTCCTATAGATATCAATTAGGTCTAACTGGTCTATTGTATTGTTTAAAGTTTGTGTTTTCTTGTTAATTTTCTGTTTAGTTGATCTATCCATTGGTGTGAGTGGGGTATTAAAGTCTCCCACTATTATTGTGTTATTGTTGATTTCTCCTTTCATACTTGTTAGTATTTGTCTTACATATTGTGGTGCTCCTATGTTGGTTGCATATATATTTATAATTGTTATATCTTCTTCTTGGATTGATCCTTTGATCATTATGTAATGACCTTCTTTGTCTCTTTTCACAGCCTTTGTTTTAAAGTCTATTTTATGTGATATGAGTATTGCTACTCCTGCTTTCTTTTGGTCCCTATTTGCATGGTAAATCCTTTTCCAGCCCTCCACTTTCAGTCTGTATGTGTCCCCTGTTTTGAGGTGGGTCTCTTGTAGACAACATATGTAGGGGTCTTGTTTTTGTATCCATTCGGCCAGTCTCTGTCTTTTGGTTGGGGCATTCAACCCATTTACATTTAAGGTAATTATTGATAAGTATGATCCCATTGCCATTTACTTTATTGTTTTGGGTTCAAATTTATATACCCTTTTTGTGTTTCTTGTCTAGAGAATGTCCTTTAGTATTTGTTGGAGAGCTGGTTTGGTGGTGATGAATTCTCTCAGCTTTTGGTTGTCTGTAAAGGTTTTGATTTCTCCTTCATATTTGAATGATATCCTTGCTGGGTACAATAATCTAGGCTGTAGGTTATTTTCTTTCATCACTTTAAGTATGTCTTGCCATTCCCTCCTGGCTTGGAGAGTTTCTATTGAAAGATCAGCTGTTATCCTTATGGGAATTCCCTTGTGTGTTATTTGTTGTTTTTCCCTTGCTGCTTTTAATATTTGTTCTTTGTGTTTGATCTTTGTTAATTTGATTAATATGTGTCTTGAGGTGTTTCTCCTTGGGTTTATCCTGTTTGGGACTCTCTGGGTTTCTTGGATTTGAGTGATTATTTCCTTTCCCATTTTAGGGAAGTTTTCAACTATTATCTCCTCTAGTATTTTCTCATGGTCTTTCTTTTTGTCTTCTTCTTCTGGAACTCCTATGATTCGAATGTTGTAACGTTTAATATTGTCCTGGAGGTCTCTGAGATTGTCCTCATTTCTTTTAATTTGTTTTTCTTTTTTCTCCTCTGATTCATTTATTTCTACCATTCTATCTTCTAATTCACTAATTCTATCTTCTGCCTCTGTTATTCTACTATTTGTTCCCTCCAGAGTGCTTTGGATCTCATTATTGCATTATTCATTATATATTGACTCTTTTTTATTTCTTCTAGGTCCTTGTTAAACCTTTCTTGCATCTTCTCAATGCTTTTATCCAGGCTATTTATCTGTGATTCCATTTTGATTTCCAGATTTTGGATTAATTTCACTATCATTATTTGGAATTCTTTATCAGGTAGATTCGCTATTTCTTCCTCTTTTGTTTGGGTTGGTGGGCATTTATCCTGTTCCTTTACCTGATGGATATTCTTCTGTCTCTTCATCTTGTTTAAATTGCTGAGTTTGGGGTGTCCTTACTGTATTCTGGCAGTTTGTGGAGTTCTCTTTATTGTGGTGTTTCCTCACTGTATGTGGGTTTGTACAGGTGGCTTGTCAAGGTTTCTTGGTTAGGGAAGCTTGTGTCGGTGTTCTGGTGAATGGAGCTGGATTTCATCTCTCTGGAGTGCAATGAAGTGTCCAGTAATGAGTTATGAAATGTCTATGATTTGGGGGTGACTTTGGGTAGCCTATATATTGGAGCTCAGGGCTGTGTTCCTGTGTTTCTGGAGAATTTGCTTGGTATGTCTTGCTGTGGAACTTGTTGGCCCTTGTGTGATGCTTGGTTTCAGTGTAGGTATGGAGGCATTTGATGAGCTCCTGTCAATTAATGTTCTGTGGGATCGGGGTTTGGACTTAAGCCTCCTGCTTCCAGTTATCAGTCTTATTTTTACAGTAGTCTCCAAAACTTCTCCTTCTATACTGCACTCCACAACTGGACCACTCAGAGATGTTCACGGAGTTATACAGAGAAGAAAAGAGGGAGGAAGGAGACAGAGGTGGTCAGGAGGATAAAAGGAGGGAATGAAAAAAGAGAGAGACAGATCCAGTCAGTAATCAGTTCCCTAAGTGTTTTCCTTTATTTGGAACACTCAGAAATTCACAGAGTTGGATAGAGTAGAGAGGGGTTAGGGAGGAGACACAGGCGAATTGGTGGAGAAAAAGGAGAGCCCGGACATGGAGAGAATAGTCAAGCCAGTAATCTCTCTCACTAGTAAAAAGTGGGTACTGAAGATTAGGTTCTTAAAGGTACAGACTTGGTAACAAATACCTAAAAGCAAAAATTACAAATCTCCTTTAGAAGGCAATGAGTTGCTTTTCTGAGTGTCTGATGTCCTCTCCCGGCATTCTGAAGTTGTTTTGTGGAATTTACTCAGCGTTTAGATGTTCTTTGGATGTATTTGTGGAGGAAAAAGTGTTCTCTCTGTCCTATTCCTCTGCCATCTTAGCTCCTTTGACCAGTGAATTCTATTGGCCAAACTCTATTAGCCTTTGCCCTGCTTCATTCTGTACTCCAAGGCCAAATTTGCCTGTTACTCCAGGTGTTTCTTGACTTCCTATTTTTGAATTCCAGTCCCCTATAATGAAAAGGACATCTTTTTTGTGTGTTAGTTCTATAAGGTCTTTTAGATCTTCATAGAACTGTTCAACTTCAGCTTCTTCAATGTTATTGGTAGGGTCATAGACTTGGATTACCATGATATTGAGCGGTTTGCCTTGGAAACGAACAGAGATCATCCTGTCATTTTTGAGATTGCATCCAAGTACTGCATTTTGGACTCTTTTGTTGACCATGATGGCTATTCCATTTCTTCTAAGGGATTCTTGCCCACAGTAGTAGATATAATGGTCATCTGAGTTAAATTCACCTATTCCAGTCCATCTTAGTTCACTGATTCCTAGAATGTCAATGCTCACTCTTGCCATCTCCTGTTTGACCACTTCAAATTTGCCTTGATTCATGGACCTAACATTCCATGTTCCTATGCAATATCGCTCTTTACAGCATCGAACCTTGCTTCTATCACCAGTACCATCCACAACTGGGTGTTGTTTTTGCTTTGGCTCCATCCCTTCATTCTTTCTGGAGTTATTTTTTGACTGATCTCCAGTAGCATACTGGGCACCTACCGACCCGGGGAGTTCATCTTTCGGTGTCTTATCTTTTTCCCTTTCATACTGTTCATGGAATTCTCAAGGCAATAATACTGAAGTGGTTTGCCATTCCCTTCCCCAGTGGACCACATTCTGTCGGACCTCTCCACCATGACCCCCTCATCTTGGATTGCCCCATGGTTCTATGAAGACCTACAAGATCTTTTAGAATTAACACACAAAAAAAGATTTCCTTTTCATTATAGTGGACTGGAATGCAAAAGTAGGAAGCCAAGAAACACCTGGAGTGACAGGCAAATTTGGCCTTGGAATATGGAATGAAGCAGGGCAAGGCTAATAGAGTTTGGCCAAGAGAACGCATTGGTCATAGCAAACACTCTTTTCCAACACACATGAACATCATCAGGTGGACAACATCGAAATCAGATTGATTATATTCTTTGCAGCCAAAGATGGAAAAGCTATAAATAGTCAGCAAAAACAAGACTGGGAGCTGACTGTGGTTCATATCATGAATTCCTTATTGCCAAATTCAGATTTAAATTGAAGAAAGTGGGGAAAACCATTAGACCATTCAGGTATGACCTAAATCAAATCCCTTATGACTATACAGTGGAAGTGACAAATAGATTTAAGTGACTAGATCAGATAGACAGAGTGTCTGATGAACTAACTATGGATGGAGGTTCATGACATTGTACAGGAGACAGGAATCAAGACCATCCATAAGATAAAGAAATGCAAAAAAGCAAAATGGCTGTCTGAGGAGGCCTTACAAATAGCTGTATAAAGAAGAGAAGTGAAAAGCAAAGGAGAAAAGGAAAGATATACCCATTTGAATGCAGAGTTTCAAAGAATAGCAAGGAGAGATAAGAAAGCCTCCCTCAGCAATCAATGCAAAGAAATAGAAGAAAACAATAGAATGGGAAAGACTAGAGATATCTTCAAAAAAATTAGAGATACCAAGGGATCATTCATGCAAAGATGGACTCAATAAGGGACAGAAATGGTAGGGATCTAACAGAAGAGAAGATATTAAGAAGAGGTGGCAAAAATACACAGAAGAACTGTACAAAAAGAGCTCATACCAAGATAATTACGATGGTGTAATCACTGACCTAGAGCCAGACACCTAGAATGTGAAGTCAAGTGGGCCTTAGAAAGCATCACTACAAAAAAGCTAGTGGAGGTGATGGAATTCAGGTGAACTATTTCAAATCCTAAAAGATGATGTGAAAGTGCCACAATATGCCAGAAATGTGGAAAACTCAGCAGTGGCCACAGGACTGAAAAGGTCAGTTTCATCCACCCAAAGAAAGGCAATGCCAAAGAATGCTCAAACCACGCACAATGCACTCATCTCACACACTAGTAGCAATGCTCAAAATTCTCCAAGCCAGGCTCAGCAATATGTGAACCGTGAACTTCCTATGTTCAAGCTGGTTTTAGAAAAGGCAGAGGAACCAGAGACCAAATTGCCAACATCCCCTGGATCATGGAAAAAGCAAGAGAGTTCCAGAAAAACATCTATTTCTGCTTTGTTGGCTATACCAAAGCATTTGACTGTGTGGATCACAATAAACTGTGGAAAATTCTGAAAGAGATGGGAATACCAGACCACCTGACCTGCCTCTTGAGAAACCTATATGCAGGTCAGGAAGCAACTGTTAGAACTGGACATGGAACAACAGACTGGCTCCAAATAGGAAAAGGAGTACATCAAGACCATATACTGTCACCCTGCTTATTTAACTCGTATGCAGAGTACATCATGAGAAACGCTGGACTGGAGGGAGCACAAGCTGGAATCAAGATTGCCGGGAGAAATACCAGTAGCCTCAGATATGCAGATGACATCACCCTTACGGCAGAAAGTAAAGAAGAACTAAAGCGCCTCTTGATGAAAGTGAAAGAGGAAAGTGAAAAAGTTAGCTTAAAGCTCAACATTCAGATAACTAAAATCATGGCATCTGGTCCCAACACTTCATAGCAAGTAGGTGGGGACACAGTGGAAACAGTGGCTGACTTTATTTTTTGTGGCTCCAAAATCACTGCAGATGGTGATTGCAGCCATGAAACTAAAAGACGCTTACTCCTCGGAAGGAAAATTATGACCAATCTAGACAGCATATTAAAAAGCAGAGACATTACTTTGCCAACAAAGGTCCATCTAGTCAAGGCTATTGTTTTTCCAGTGGTCGTGTATGGATGTGAGAGTTGGACTATAAAGAAAGCTGAGCACAGAAGAATTGATGATTTTGAGCTGTGGCATTGGAGAAGACTCTTGAGAGTCCCTTGGACTGCAAGGAGATCCAACCAGTCCATCCTAAAGGAGATCAGTCCTGGGTGTTCATTGGAAAGACTGATGTTGAAGCTGAAACTCCAATACTCTGGCCACCTGATGTGAAGGACTGACTTATTTGAAAAGACCCTGACGTTGGGAAAGATTGAGGGCAGGAGGAGAAGGGGATGACAGAGGATGAGATGGTTGGATGGCATCACCAACCTAATGAATATGGGTTTGGGTGGACTCCAGGAGTTGGTGATGGACAGGGAGACCTGACGTGCTGTGGTTTATGGGGTCGCAAAGAGTCGGTCATGACTGAGCGCCTGAACTGAACTGAACTGAACTGATGTGACTTTATGCCTGCCTGGCCAGAAAGTTGAGACATTTTACCAGTTTTGCCACTCTTTTTGTGGGCCATTCTGACAGTAGTCTGACAATACCCTAGACCCTGGGAAACAGGGATAAAACCTAGTTCTATCCTTCCAAGTCTTCTATGGTAATGTGAAATACGCATTTCATAATTTCAGAAGTAGGCCAGAGGGTTCAGGACATGTGCCCGTGTGGCAGTTCTGCAATTTACACTTCACAGCATGAGGTGTTTCCATAGAAACAACATTCCCACTGGGGTAGCTTCTTCTATACACTCCCTTCCTCCTGGTCTAAGACTTAATAGGGGTACTGGTCCCTGTGGAAGAACCCAAAGATAGCAGAGGTATTTAGTGTCCCTAAGAAAAGTTCTGGCTCCTCAAGTCACCCACCTAAGAAGCAAAAAATGGTGAATGCCTCTGGGACAAAGGGGGACCTCTGATAAGCCTGCTCAGGTCATCTCCTGAGTCTCCTGTCGATAACCAGAGGGACATTTAAAGGACTAGAGGCTCTGCCACTGTGCTAAAGGACAGACTGGGAGATAAGCTATCTGTGGCCACAAAAAACAATTTCATCCTTTCAAGATAATGAAGTCGGGATTACATATATGCTATTTTGCTTAATCTTCACACATAATCCCTGTTTAGCCGATAACAAAATGACTTGAGAAATTTACAACAAACTTGCCCATGCTCCTACAGCTCGCCAGTGACAGGGCCTAGGTTTACTCTTTTGCTATTTGACCCCAGTCCCCACGCTCTCAATGACAACATGGGCAACTTCTCCCCACCATCTTCCAAGACCTCCTGCCTCACATCCTCCCCTCAGCACACAGACACTCTGAGCAAAGCTGCAGTTATTTTATTAGAGTCAACCTGATAAAGACCACATCAGGGGGGAAAGGTGTCTAGATTCCAACTTCAGTTGAGAAGGAAAAAGGGCAGGAAGATCAAGTGCAGATGAGGCATCACTAGCAAAGACTATACTTTGTCTTTGTACACTGTATACTCAGTGTACAAAGAGCGTACACCGTATACTCAGTGTACAAAGAGCATACACCGAGCATGGCTCAGAAAATGGAATTCACCACCGAGGCCGCTGAATGTCCGATGCAATCCGCACTCAAGTTGATGGAAGCCTGGAAGGGAGTAGGAGGAGAGGGACAGGATCTGAGCCCACAGCCAGGCTATCCTGTCTCCCCAGGATCATGTCACCCCTCACCCTCAGGGATTCAGCCCCATCCCCAGTAAGAACCTCTGCCCACAGACCCACCATTGGAGGGGGGCTGCCATCAGGCACCAGGGGGAAGATGGCTCCCTAAGAGCCCAGGCACAGGTGTCAGGATGGAGACAGAGTCACCAGCCACACCAGGTAGGGGAGGAGATGACAAGGGTTAGCAGGGCACAGCCAGGGTTGATCCTGATGGAGGAGCAAAGTGCTGGTGTGTAGGTTTGAGTCACATATTCTGCACCCGATCCTCTTCTGTCATGTATGCTGGTATACATGCAGGTATTGTAAACAACCCCACATGCCCTGTGACCTCCTATTAGTGCATGAAACTTTGGTTCTTGAAAACCTCTCATTTTGAACAATTAACAATTTGAGAAAAATAAGCTGAGACAGACTATTCACAATCTCCAATACTGTATGACAAAAACAAGAAAGAAGAGATAGGCCATTAGGAGATACATTGCTAGCCCAAGTGAGCAGCCACAGGTACCTAGAAGCCTCCTCAGGAGTCTCAGGCACCAAAACACCACAGTGGAAAATCCGGCTTGTAGACACAGAGACCATGTCAGTGGAAATGGGGGTCTGAACCAGAGCAATGGCCAATAAAGTGGGAACAAGATGAAGTGAATTGGTGATAAGTCATAAACCTTACAAACCCAGAGAATCTCATCCTGGAAAGAGACTCTTAAGGCAGGGGCCCCTTTTCAATATTCCTTAAATAGAGCTGACAGGACTCCTACACATGTGTATATTAAATGGTTGGTTTCCTGCCAAAGATTAAAATTCTAGTCCTCCATTGCTAGCATCTCTCACACTAGAAAAAAAAAAAAATCACACAAGTCAACACACTTGGCATATTACATTGATATCAGTCCCCTACTCGGCATGAGTTAACTGGCATGATATGAACAGGTTTGGTAACGGGATGATGGATGTGCAGGTGGATTGTGCTTGCATATTAGGGGTGATACACACTGGAACAAAGGTTTTATTGTGCTTCTTTGTTCATAGGTCTTCTCTGTTGCATATCCCATGACAGCATGATCTATTACCGTGTGGCACATTACACTATGCCACATGTGAATTCTCAGGGTGGGGGTTAAGGAGGGGTAAATTACCATGAGCATCAGATCCAAAACCTTGTCATCAAATCCCGCCTCACTGTAGCAATCCTGGATTTTTCCTAGAGCTGCTTTTTCCTCATCAGTAGCAGCAACCAAATCAAGTGTTGTATTCAACAACGTTTTGCTTCCAAGGGTCACTGTGCCAAACACTCCATAACAAAGAGGGCACGCTTCCGCTGAAGGCACAATAGAAAACACCTCATCAACAGGATCACCATGTCAGAAGGTTCTTGTTTTCCCACCACTTGATAGGGACTCACACATCCAAAACTTCCAAATTCACTTCCCCCAGAGACCTGCCCTCTCCCTGGACTGCTTACATCCCAGACAGAAAACCTTCTCTATGAGGCACTCCTAGCATAGGGAGCAGCAAGAGGGGCTGGGCCTGGAGACCCCTCTACCCTGACCACTGCCCTCAAGATCATCAGCCTGCTTCTCTTTTTCCATTAAGCAACACTAACCTGAAGGAACTATCCCCAAGGGTGTGCACAGCTAATAACCCTTCCTGCTCCACAACATCCCCTCTACAAAGAATGAAAGCCTAAGGCCGTCTGTGCAGGACTCCTGGGCACTGATCAAACAGCTGCCCTCTGAATCTGACCCTAGAAGTAGCTTGCACAGGACTGGGAAAGATACGGTGAGACTGCATTGGGCAAGGATTAGAAAGGCCCCTGGGTCCCTCCTTCCTACCCTCACTCGTCTGGAAGATCAGCTCTCTGGTCACCATCAAGGCCAGCACAAGCAGTGCTCCCTTCATCATGGTGGCGGCGGCTGGAGTGCACTGCTCAGGACAGGGTATCTATTGCTTTATACATCACTAACTCCCCAAGCCTAGCCCACATCCCTCCCAGGAGGACCACAGGCCTGTGGTCAGGCACCTGGCACAAGTGGCTCCCTGGGGCCTTGGGGGTGTTTACAATGGGAAGCATTTTCTGCTCTGAGAGCAGAGCTCCTGGAGAAAATGCGGAAGTACCTTTGCCAAAGATCAAGTTGAGTTGACGTTTCCAAGCGATTCCATTTGGAGCCAAGTGCTCTGTTGTCCTAGCCCCAACCATCACTTGTTTTCCTAGCAACCTTCCCCCAACCTATCCTGGCCCTGAGGTCAGCACTCTCCCAAACTGAGCAGATAGAATCACAAGAGGGCCAAGGACAGATCTACACTACTCTCAGGAAGAAAAAAGGTCATTGAGAATCCTTCCTTTTTCCCAAGTTTAAGTTCTGGAGATAAGAATGTGGAGCTGGGCCTTACTGAAGCCTCTAAATATCTAAACAGCTGAGGACTGGTGGACAGCAGCCTTGGGCTCCAAATCATTCCAACCTGGGAACTCACAGGACTTGAGGCCACATCGGTTTTATCAGGAACTGGTAATTTTGTAGTTTCGGATCACACCACCAGCTTTTCTCAGGCCCTTAAGAGAACAAGCTCCTGAGCAGGCCCCAGCCTTGCCCCTTCTCCTGGCTTTCCTTCCTCCTCCACAGTGAGCCTGGTCTCAGGACATGCTTGCACTGCACAGTCTATCCAGGAACATCAGGGAGAAGCCATGGGGTTTGGGGCTCTACTCCTGGGGCAGAGACTCTGAAGTCTACAGCCCTAAAGGACACTGGGGACGGGAGTTCTAAGGCCTAGAGAGCTGAGTCCACCAGAGGTGGCACTCCGTGTGTGATCAGATCAGATCAGATCAGATCAGTCGCTCAGTTGTGTCCGACTCTTTGCGACCCCCATGAATCGCAGCACGCCAGGCCTCCCTGTCCATCACCAACTCCTGAAGGTCACTCAGACTCACATTCATCGAGTCAGTGATGCCATCCAGCCATCTCATCCTCTGTCGTCCCCTTCTCCTCCTGCCCCCAATCCCTCCCAGCATCAGAGTCTTCTCCAATGAGTTAACTCTTCACATTAGGTGGCCAAAATACTGGAGTTTCAGCTTTAGCATCATTCCTTCCAAAGAAATCCCAGGGCTGATCTCCTTCAGAATGGACTGGTTGGATCTCCTTGCAGTCCAAGGGATTCTCAAGAGTCTTCTCCAACACCTCTCTCAAAAGTCAAACTCAACCTTTCCCTGGTCAGGGAACTAAGAATCCACATGCCCTGGAACAACTAAAACCCTCACACACCAACTAGAGAGAATGTGCTCAGCAAACAGAAGGTCCTTGTGCTGAAACATAGAGCCAACACAGCAAGACAAAGACCCAGCATCCCTAAACTAACCTGAAGTGATGTGGGAGAGGAGACAACCGTTCCTTACAGAAACATCCCAAATAACAGACAGAAATCATCTGCTCCAGGAGGGTTAACTGACAGCCCTTCCCCACCCAAGTGTGGGCTAGACAGAGTAGGTTATTTTCAAAGAGAAGAGGTGGGGAGGAGGGAAACAATGCAGAAACCTGGCAAATGCAACATAATCAACTAATCAAGGCTGATATCCCCAGTGGTAAGACACATAGCTATCATGTG
This sequence comes from Tragelaphus eurycerus, assembly GCA_935064755.1. Lineage (NCBI taxonomy): Eukaryota > Metazoa > Chordata > Mammalia > Artiodactyla > Bovidae > Tragelaphus > Tragelaphus eurycerus. The sequence goes on from CAKXYN010000020.1 coordinate 12,561,957, forward strand.
TACCCCAAGTGAGGAAACAGGAAGGGCGATTCACCTGTGTGGTGTCTTCCTCAAAACCCAAAGTCTGAACCACACTCGATATTATGACTATAGCAGCCAAACTAAGCTTTTGGCAGTCCTTAAGCATCCCTGATCAATCCTCCTCAAGACTGTGAAGGCCACGACAGACCAGGAGAGAACGAGTAATCCACAGAGCAGAAGACACTGGAGACACATGACAATGAGTGCAGCAAGTGTAGGTTATGGACTGGATGCTGGGACCCAAAGAGACATTAATGGACAACCTGGTAAAATCCAAATAGCAGGTGAGGTTTAGTTAGTAGTAATGCTCCAGTGTTGTTTCTCACTGTGAGAAATATTTGCAACTTTTCTATAAATCTACAATAATGCCAAGTTAAAATTTTATTTTAAAAACAATATGCATTAGAAAAGAGCTACATGCGCTGCATTCCTCCATTGACCTTGCCCAGCTCTTCACCCTGATGACACCAAAAGTCCTCATGATCCAGAGATGTCTCAGAGGAACCTGTAGCACCCTCAGAAGGGCACTGGGCTGGATCCATTGCAGTCACCTCTGTCACTCAGCACCCCAGGCCCTGACTCCTCTCCTCACAGAGCTGCAGAGGGCATTGAGGGCAGTGTCTTCTGAAGGACGGGAGGCATGGGATGCATGGGCAGGGGTCCCACCACATGGAAGTCCTGTTGCCAAAGACAAAGAGCCAGCATGTGCAGCCTGGGCCTTGGGGTGTTCACCTTCTTGCTCAGGAACCTCTGAGACACATCTGCAGCCCCCTGAGCCCTTGTGGGGTGACCTTCAGAGGGGTGGCCCCCAGGCAAAGGAGCTATGGTGAGGACGGTCTCCACTAGGCCAACTGTCACTGCAGCTCAGTACTCAGTGCCTCTTTGCCAAGAGCAGTTACTGGATGTGAACCCTATACGCCACAGGGTTCTGACTGCGGTCACACACCTTGCAACCCAACTTCAGATCAGGTTTTCAGCAAACTAGATTCTACCACAAGTGGCTCAGAGAAATGTCAGCCAGGTGCCTCAAGTGAGAAAATACCTGATTCTGATCTACCAAGTATTTTAAATCTTTACCCAGTTTATTTAATCCCAGGCAATATTCATAAGCATGTCTATAGTAAATAGAACTAAAAATATTATTGTTTATTGACATCAGAGAAATGGAATAGTCCTGCCATTATTCTAACAAACATTGTGCAACATCTACCGAATGCTGGGCCCTCTCCTAGTCCTGAGGATGCAGCAGCACACAGCACAGCTCTCCCTCTCCTGCAGCTCTTCATCACCTAAGAGGGAGTGAAAGACAGTGACCCCAAGGGAAAAGGCACTGTGGGTGAAGATGAAGCAGGGGAAGAAGACAGAGGGCTGTAGGGGGAGGATGGAGGCAGGACACTTTGATAGGCGGGCTCAATAGTGAAGGGAAATTTGTGCCCTATGATACTTGAAGACACCTGAAGATGAGGGAATGAATCTTGCAGCCACTAGAGGAAGAGCCTTCCAAGCCAGGAGGACTCCACGTGCAGAGGCCCTGCTGCAGGAGCACACTTAGGTCAAGAAGCAGACAGGAGGCACTGAGGGAGGAGAGAAAGGCAGGGATAAGTTCACAGAGGCAGCAGCAGTGTGGGGCTGGTTGTGCAACTGGCCCAGAGATTGGGCCTAGAAGGGGCCTTGCTTTTCGTCAAGTGGGAGCTCTGGAGAGGAGATAGTGGGAACAGCACACTCAAGAGTAGAAAGAGGCTTCTAAAATGAATTGACCTAGAGACTGCCATAAGTAAGTGAAGTAAGTCAGACAGAGAAGCAGAAACAGCCTATGACATCTTTTTATATGTGGAATCTAAAAAGACACAATATAAATGAACTCATTTAGAAAACAGGAACTGACTCACAGATTTAGAGAATGACCTATGGTTGACCAGGGCAAGGATGGGGAGAAGAGATAGAAAGTTCAGGATGAACAGGTCCACACTGCTGTATTTACAATGGACAACCAACAAGGAACAACTGTACAGCACAGGGAAATCTGCTAAATGTTTTGTAAGCACCTAGATGAGAGGGGAGTTTGTGAAAGAATGGATACATGTGTGTATATATAGCTGAGGCCCCTTTGTTGTCCACCAGAAACTATCATAAAATTGTTAATGGGCTAGACTCTATAGAAAAGGAAAAGTGAAATAAAAAAAAAAAAAAAGCTGCATAAAATATTTCTGTGTAGAATGAGGTCCTATCAAAGTTACCAGGTGGCAGGCATAGGTCAAGAGAAAACTAGAAACTTCTGGGCCAGCACATATAAGAGATTTCAGGGCTCCAGAAACGGATTCCAGTAAGTGGCCTAACATAAGTGACTGACAAGATCAAGGACACAGGGGTAACAGCAGGGCAGGGCAGGAGCCACCAGAGAGCCTCACCAGGGGCTCAGGCAGCAGCTCTTGCCTGCCTGGCACTTTCTCCCTGTGAGACCATTCCTAAGCATGCTGCTGCTGCTGCTGCTGCTGCTAAGTCGCTTCAGTCGTGTCCGACTCTGTGCGACCCCATAGACGGCAGCCCACCAGACTCCCCTGTCCCTGGGATTCTCCAGGCAAGAACACTGGAGTGGGTTGCCACTTCCTTCTCCAATGCATGAAAGTGAAAAGTGAAAGTGAAGTCGCTCAGTCGTGTCCGACTCTTAGCAACACCATGGACTGCAGCCTACCAGGCTCCTCCATCCAAGGGATTTTTCCAGGCAAGAGTACTGGAGTGGGGTGCCATTGCCTTCTCCAGATTCCTAAGCATGGAGCTTCCTGAAAACCCACACCAGTCTGTCTTTAAGGTCATGCGTTGTTCTAGGAAGCTGTCATTGGCCATTACTCAGGAGGCCTGGTTGGGAGCATTTTTGCCCTTTTTGGTCAACCAGGGGATTTTCAATTGTTAATATTCCTGAGTCAGCTGCCCCTCCCCACAGAGCCCTCCAGGGGTCAGGAGGCTGAGCCAGTGCCCTCTGTGGACTCAAGGACTAGCATCTAGCCAACACACACAGCTCCTCCTATGCAGCCCCCGGGCAACTTCAGGCTGTGGCCTGGCAGAATCTCCTGAAAAAAGGAAGCATGCAACACAGTCCCCTGGGGTGAGGACAAGCACAGGCATAAAAGGGCTCCAGGTGAGCAGGGAGCACCTGCCAGCGGCACCATGACACAGGCTGGAGCTCTCCTGCTGCTCTGCGCTGCCTTGCTCTTCATTGTGGGCGGAAGTGAGTGGCTGCAACCTGGGCTCCCCAAGGGTTCTGACACCCTCCCAGGGCAGGATTGAGCATGTCAGGAGTGGGAAGGGAATAGGATGTTCTGATGAGTGCCTTACAGGGAGTGTCCCTGTATCTTTCTGTTTCAGAGTGTGATGACCTCTGTCCAGCCTTGAGGGACACTGTTGACCTGTACTTATCAGGAAGCCATGAGGCCTATGTTGAACAAGTTGAAAAGTATAACCAAAATTCTGACGTACTGGAAACTGCCAATACACTAAAGAGCTGTACTGATGAGAAGTTGACACCACAGGATAAGCAGGATGCTCTCAGTGCACTGGTGGGTCAGGCTGTGTGTGGATGTGCCTGTGGGGCCTGTATGTGGGCAGGGGTGTCAGGGGTCTGCTCAGGGCATTGGGAAGTGGGGGGAATTATTTCCTCTCCACCCTGGTCCTTCCCCAGGAACCTGGGAACAAAAAGATCCCTCATGAATGAGGAGGTAGAGAGGATGTGGCCAACACCCACAGGGTGGGAAAGGATCCTGCAGGAAAACTCAGTCCAGCCCTGGAGTTCTTGAGCTGGCCCTGATTGCTCAGCTCTGCCTGGTCACAGGCCTGGGACCCTCCAGGCCCTCCTGACTCTGTGGCGCCACCTGCCTTTGGAGTTAGGGCCTCAGCTCTGGCATCCCTGACTCCTGCCTCTCCAGCACAGGAATCTGACTCTGCTGCAATCCATTCACATTGAGTCCTTCCCTTCTCCAAACATCAGTTCTTTCCCTTAGTCCCTTAACCCTACTAAACCCCACATTTCTCCTTGTTCCCTGGACATCAAATGGCCATTCCTGCCACACATCCCCAAGAGGCGGCTGCTTCCAAACTGCCCTCCTGCCTTCCCCAGGCCTGAGATGCTCAGAGTCAAGGGTCAGGATCAGTCCTCTCTCTGCTGCCCTAGAGGTGGTGGGAACAAGCTGCTGTTTCAGCTCTAAGCATCCAAGGGCCAGAGGGAGGAAGCAGACAGGGATCATCCCAGGAGTCACTCCAGAGCTCTGTCAGGTGGTCCTCAGCAGGGTCCCCCATTCTATCCCAGAAGACTGCCCTCAGCCCCTCCAGGGAAACCCCACAATCTCTGTTCCATTGGAGGAAAAGTCCCTGGGACATATCCACCTTTACCTGCTCACATCCAGAAGCCTCCCTCCAAAAAAGCCTGCAGGCCCCTCCCCTGTGTTCAGTGCAGCTTCACATCTCATCCAACCCTGAGGCCTCACAAGATTTCTGCACCTCCTCTTACATAATAAAATATACTCAAGTTCTCTCTGCTGATGGAGCTGTTCCTTCCAAGAACCCAAGGAAGCCACTCGCCTGATAGCTAAGTAGTGTTAACAACCTGCCACATCCAGGTGTCTGATTATAGAGGATTCCAGCAATAAAAAGCCTTGCAATTCACAGTAAAGTGCTTACTCACTGGAGATTTGGCTTTGGTTGTTTGTGTGGGGGTGGGGAGACATAGCCCCAGTGGAGACCACCAGTGTGCCTTCCCACTGCAGCTGGATTTCAGTGTTGTCAGAGGCTTATCCACAAATTCAGTACATGAGGGTAGGGTTGATGATCATTATATCAGTCAGAGTGTCTGATCACTTAGGTCATGAGCATCATTGAGGGGTAAGAGTAATCATCCTCGTCTTACAAGGGAGAATCTGAGGCTCGGAGGAGGTAAAGCATCTGCTGAAGAGACACAGCTTCCCCCACTCATCCATGCTAGGGAGATGAGCTCAGCTAACTCACCCTGTGACTGTGCACATATTACAGTCCTTCTTTGGGCTTCTGGTTTCTATTTACAAAATCTAACTACCTCCAGTCTCCAAGGCTGAGGTGAGACCACAGTAAAATAATGAGTGAGAAGGGGCCCCTATCCTAAGCGCCTGACATGAGAGGAAGAACAACAGGTCAAGGTCCACACGCTAAACTCGGTCACTCCTTGGGCCTCAGTTTATCCCAAATCCAAACCCCCAGTTGTGGACTCAGTTGCTTCCACATAAACACACTAAGTTGGATCTCAAACTCAGAGTGGACATCCAGGGGCCTGGGGCTTCTTACTCCTCCTGTTTCTCTGCTGCCTGTATGTGAAACTGGCCCCATGCTCACACTGTCTCATTCTTCTTCACCTGACCTTTCTAAGAGCTTCTTCCCACCTGACAGCTTCCCCCAGAAAAGAGTCTGCTAGGCTTATCCCACAGGACTGGGTCTAGGTCAGGGAATCTCTAAGGTCCTCATGGTGAGGAGGCTTAGGACAGGTCCCCAAGGTGATCCAGAGCTGCTGCTTCTCCCTGTGGAGGGGGCTCTGAGGCACGTGGGGGAGGTCTCCTTGCCCAGAGTGACACCAGTCCCTTGTCTCTGCCCACCACTCCACCCCCACCAGGGTCTGGCTAGGGGCTCTTCTAAGATGGAGACCTGCCTCTGTGGGAGCTAAGGTGAGCAGGTGTGAGCAGGTCCTAGGCCAGGGACCCTTCTCATTATCTGACACAGGATGTATATTCCATCCCACCTCCATCCAACTGATGTAAAAGCTCCAGGCCTTCTGAAAGGACATTTGCCCTCAGATGAGTTAGATGCTTCTTAACAATATCTTCAATATAGACTCACCCTGCTTTGCAGTGACCATACAGGTGTGAAAGGGACCCGTCCAAAGATGCAGCACAAATGGGTGAAGGGCAGTTGGTCCTCCTGGGAGGGACAGAGTCTGTCTCCTGGCTCTTGCTCAGCTGCACAGAGCTCCCTGGGGTTGCTGGGGATACACCTCCATATTGCCCACTGCCCCCTCCCCTCTCCCTGCCTTCCTCCAATCTACAGCACCCTTATCTAATCTGGAGTTAGTAGAAAAGGCAGCATCTGATTTCTCCCAAATCCTTTTCTGTCTGATATCGAAACCTCAGAGAGGTGGGAAGGTAAATGTCAAAAACTTGTGGCGTTTGATCTCTGATTCTCACATGAATGTCCCTCTGAGATCATAGAAGCCCCATCTCGCCGCCACCTAGGCCAACCTGAGTTCACCTGCGGCTGTGGGATAATCCCCCACTGCAGACACTCCCCTCTTCAAACATCTGCATCTCCCCTACCTGCTTGGTGGATTTCTCCAGCACCTGGGAGCTTGCTGAACCACTGGTAGGCTCAGTGGAAACTGTGGGGATTCAAGCCCACAGGGCAACCCTCAGACACTACAGACCCCAGCTTCCTTGACTGCTGGTCTCCTCAGGTGAGCTCCACACTCTCTTTCAAGGCACCCAATGGCCTAGGGCCCCACCTGCCCACTTCCTTGGCCTTTCTCACTTTGGTGTTCACTGTCCTTTGTTCCTCTCTTAAGCACCTGATATCACCTCCCTAATTACCTACCTGCCCCCAAGTTCCTGTGTATGGGTCTCCTTTGTTGGGAACACAAAGCCTTCTAGTGTCCTATGTCCATCTGCCTGATCAGGAAGGACAAGAATTCAAGAGGAGGATGCTCAGTGTAGGCAGCAGGAGGAAGGCAGAGGGATACCATAGTTGACACTTCAGAGGCATCACCACCCTACACAGAGAACAGGAACCTGAGTCGGGGAGGAAGGTGCTCTCGACCATTTATCTATCTATGGACCTGGCACTGAGGGATCCAAACTGTCCTGACAGTGTGTTGAGGGTGCACCCCTATCTCAGCCCATAGGAATCCATGTGGGAATCCAGGCAGAAGCACACATTGCTCCACTGATCAAGTCCTGGATCCTGATACTCAGAGAGAGATGGGAGCAAGCTCTGGATGCCGGGACAGAGGCAACAGGATTGAGATAAGTCTCCAACAAGGAAAATTCCAAAACTGAGCAATATGAGACAACAATAATGCAATAAAAAGCTGCATGGATACACACGCTGCTTCGTTGTTACCATTTAACCTGTTAATTTCTATTCAATTCCTTTTTCAAAATATTGTATAACACTGACTACTCTTCTAAAGCTATGACGTATCTACCCTCATCCTTAGGCTAGCCATGCTCAAGGACTCAGAATACAGGATACCCATCCAGGGCTTGACAACCAGGCACCTGAAGGGGTTCACATAGTAGGGTCAGGTGTTCAATGTGCCCCAAGAGGGTACCCAAGGAAGGCACACAGTTCAGCAGATCCTGATGGGTGCTCAGCACAGGAAAGAGTTGACAGAAACACAACTTCTACTCTGAAGGCTGCCATAGAAAACACATGGACGTATTTGTCATGTCCATTGCCAGATTACTGAGGTAACTGCAAAATCACTACTTTGGATAGACAAACAGGCCTAACTTGTAAAGCCTGAAGAGCTGCACACAGGCCCATGTATGTGGGCAGCTGGGGCACAGAAACTAGCACGGTCCACACAGCACAGCCAGATGAAGAGGCCCTGCTGATGACAGCAGGACAAGCCCAGATTCACATCATCACTGCCTCCACCACAAAGCCAGCTCTGAGCAGACACACAGGACTGATCCAGACTCAGGAGCATCTCCCACACTAAATCCATGTGGGAAGAGCCCATCCTACACTGTTTCAGGTGAGGTGTGGAAGGAATAATAAGTAAATCACAGTAACACTTACATGGCTAGGTCTAGTTGTCCAGGAGAAAAAAATTAAAGCAATGCCCAAGATTATTGAGGAAAGTCAGAACTAAGAGCATCCCTGATGGGACTTCTGTGCTGGTCCAGGTTAATAATCCACTTTCAAATGGGACACTGATATACACCATGGGGCAAATAAAACCTATTTGCCACAACTAGAGAGAAGCCTGTGGGCCACAATGAAACCCCACAAGCTGCCACAGCAAAGATCCTGCATGCCACAACCCAAAGAGCTAAAAATAAATACATAGATGATTAGATAGATTTTTAAGGGGAGGGAGGGGAGAGAAACCCTGAAAAAGGCCAAAGGGAGTAAGTCAATGCAGGATGCAGACTGGTGATCAAAGTCTAGGTAGACTTTGCACAACAGTGTGATATGGTGCAAAGATGCGCGGTGTGAAATGTGCTCACTGCATAAACACTGGCCTAGAAAATATCCTACCTATAAACTGACTGCTTTGGAGTAGAAAATAAAATGTCAAAAATAAATTTCTCTTTCTCCTCTCCTTCTCAGAATGCCATGAGGAAAGAAAGATAGTAGTGGAATTTAGAAGTATGACCCCAAAATAACAGAGAAAACAATATAAACTTACCCCCAGATGATGGACAATAACAAATCCTCAGAGCAGAGAAAGCACAGAAAGACGTGGTGACTCCAGGCGGAGAAAGACATGGATTATAAATCAGACAGAACCCATTTTTCCTACACAATTCCAAAAAGTGCTGGGCTTCAGAGGCCCTGGGAAGTGCAGTTGTTATTGTTGTTCAGTCACTCGGGCTTCCCTGTCCTTCACCATCTCCCAGAGCTTGCTCAAACTCATGTCCATTGAGTCAGTAACACCATCCAACCATCTCGTCCTCTGTCATCCCCCTTCTCCTCCTGCCTTCAATCTTTTCCAGCATCAGGGTCTTTTCTATACAAGATAAACTTATCCCCAGATGATGGAGTATAGCACATTTTCAGAGCAAAGAAAGCACAGAAAGACATGGTGACTCCAGGCAGAGAAAGACAGGTGTAATAAACCAAACAGAGCCAATTTTCCCTATGTAATTCCAAAGAGTTTTGGGCTTCAGAGGCACTGGGCAGTGCAGTGGGTAACAGTAAATAAAGTTGCATAGCTGAAAAGAGGCATTGGTGTGAAACTTCTATGTGGAATCATTGAATTCTCTAATCTCACTTCCCCACCTCTTTAATTCACAGAACATCTGCATTCAGGTCTACATCCCCCAAGAGGAAGTAAGAGAACCAGTGCGATGTTATAGTTAAGAATAGGGACCCTGGAGTTACACTTCATAGTTCAAAACTGATTTCATTTGAAATATAAGTAGTTTGAATGGCATCACTGCAAGCTAGAAGATAACACAGAAGTGCCTTCAATTTTTTTTTTTTTTTTTAGGAATATATACATATATGTATTTAAAGGATCTGATAGTTCCTTGTTAAGCAAAATCAAAGTCTGACTACAGAATGACATGAAATATCTTAAGTTATAGTTAACACAGGTTGCTTACCTAAAGACTTATACCTGTGTTAACATAAACAGCACATCACCAGCATAAAAGCACACCCCAATTTGACTCTAAGGTACAAGTTAAACATCTATCTGTTGAGTGGTATCATCTCCAGAAGTCTGTATATTGAGTTCAGGTGTGGATTCAAGGTTTTCTTGGGTCTCTCTCAAGGGCTCTCCTTCCCTTCAGTATTTATCACTATTTCCATTTTCCTTCTACTTACATGGAATTGCCATTCTTAAATTTAAATTAATTAACTAATACATTTATTTGGCCGCACCAGGTCTTAGTTGTGGCATGTGCAGAATCTTCAATCTTCATTTCGTCACGCTGGGTCTTTGGTTGTGGCATGCAAACTCTAGCTGCAGCATGCAGGATCTAGTTCCCTGACCAGGGAAGGAACCTAGGCCCCCTGCATTGGGAATGCAGTCTTAGCCACTTGACCACCAAGGAAGCACCTGCCATTTTTAAATTTAACACCTCATTTTCATCACTTGCTCATGTCAGTTCCTTGAACTGTTATTGTCCATAAACCTTGACATATATTTTCATAACAGAAGCAGAAGCTAGAACATGTAGACACCACACAATTTAATCCAACGGGTATTTAAAAAGTATTAAGAATTCAGTTGCCAACTTACTGGATATTATACATTATTAAATGTCTATCTTATTTCCATGATCTGAAACTGACTTCTCACCCAAGAAAAGGGATTCATTTCTATGCATTTATGTCTTTGATGAAAACAGAAGAAAAGTTTCCTCTTTGACAAAACTGTCGCAGGGAAAAAAACAAACGCTTTCCAAATCAGAGCACAAGTCTTCCTTAAATGTCAGTGTGTGGTAAACAAAATATGGTAGCAGTCTTTTAAATTTCATAAAAGCTAGTTAAGATGGTGCCTTTTGCCGTTTTGCAGATGGTCCATCTGAATTAGTTCTGTTATCAGTGTTATTTTCATCTTCTGAATCATCTTCATCATCACCGTCCAAGGCCTCGTCGGGTGCCGCCGTCACCCGGTCCTGTGCTTCCTGCTGTACCTGAGAGCCGAAGAGCTCAGTCACCAGCTCCCTCATCCGAGCCACACCAGACAACAAGCTCTGGAAAGGGTCGGTGACGCCCGGCGCCTCACAGGGCACCCGTAGCTGCTGTCGCTGCCCTTCCAGTCCGATGTACTCGCCCAACAGCTCCATAGCGACCGCTACGCTTCAGGAGCGCGCCACCATGCCTTCAAATTTTTAAAGCAAGTTTAGAATTCCATCCCTAGGAACTTCAAATATGTAAGAATCCAAAAAATTCACCTTTCTTGTATGAGTAAGCAGACCCAGGCCAAGTTCAGTCACATGTAGAGACTAAAAGCAGAAAAAATGAGTGATCATCTTTCTTGGTAAAGAAATAAAAAAGTTTTATAATACTAAACAGCTATTTGTGATTATTTTTAAAAAGCTGGACAAAATGGGAATAAAAGAGGTCTTTGTAAGCATGATAGTCATTTCAAAACAAAACACACAAAAACAACATATTTGATGGTAAAATGTTACAAGCACTACATTTAAAATAAGAAACAGGGTAATGATGCTTGAATCACTACTTCTACTAAACACTGTACTATATTTACTAAGTAATACAGTAAGAAAAGAGAGTCTGATATCAATGACGTACAAAATAGCTTAAGAATTAAGAATATCAAACTTCCCTGGTAGTCCAGGGGTTGGGAGTCTCCCTGCCAATGCACGGAGATTCAGGTGTGATTCCTGGGCTGCAAAAATTCCACACACTGTGGACCACTAAGCTCGTGTGCCACAACAACTGATCCCAAACTCCAGAGCCCACAGGCCACAACTACTGAAGCCCACACACCCCACAACTGACATACAAATTAATGGTGAAAGATTGAATGCTTTCCTCCTAAAATTAAGAAGGCAAAGATGTCCACTTTCATGATTTTTCTGGAACATTTTACTGGCAGTTCTGACCAGTGAAGCAAAAGAGTAAGAAAGAAATACACACTGAAAAGGAGGAGGTGAAAGTGTATGTAAAATATCAAAACACGTAGAAAAGAAATTGAAAAACATAAACATTCATTAAGCCTTTCAGTACAATAGTAGTAAAAGAAAACTTCCTCAATCTAATAAAAAGCATCAAAAATAACAAGGAAGACTTCAGCTGCATTTAATGATCAAAGACTGAATTTTTCCTCTTAAGATTAAAGATAAGGCAAAAAGACCTATCCTTTCTATTTCTACACAACATTGGACTGTAAGCTCTTCGAGGTGCAATAAGGCAAGAAAAAATAAAAATGAAGTACAGTTCAAAGGGAAGAAATCAAACTCTCTTCATTCATCAGATCAGATCAGACCAGATCAGTCGCTCAGTCGTGTCCGACTCTTTGCGACCCCATGAACTGCAGCACGCCAGGCCTCTCTGTCCATCACCAGCTCCCGGAGTTCACTCAAACTCACATCCATCAAGTCAGTGATGCCATCCAGCCATCTCATCCTCTGTCGTCCCCTTCTCCTCTTGCCCCCAATCCCTCCCAGCATCAGAGTCTTCTCCAATGAGTAAACTCTTTGCATGAGGTGGCCAAAGTACTGCAGTTTCAGCTTTAGCATCATTCCTTCCAAAGAAATCCCAGGGCTGATCTCCTTCAGAATGGACTGGTTGGATCTCCTTGCAGTCCAAGGGACTCTCAAGAGTCTTCTCCAACACCACAGTTCAAAAGCATCAATTCTTCGGCGCTCAGCCTTCTTCACAGTCCAACTCTCACATCCATACATGACCACAGGAAAAACCACAGCCTTGACTAGACGAACCTTTGTTGGCAAAATAATTTCTCTGATTTTGCATATGCTATCTAGGTTGGTCATAACTTTCCTTCTAAGGATTAAACATCTTTTAATTTCATGGCTGCAGTCACCATCTGCAGTGATTTTGGAGCCCCCCAAAATTAAGTCTGACACTGTTTCCCCATCTATTTCCCATGATGTGATGGGACCGGATGCCATGATCTTCGTTTTCTGAATGTTGAGCTTTAAGCCAACTTTTTCACTCTCCACTTTCACTTTCATCAAGAGGCTTTTGGTTCCTCTTCACTTTCTGCCATAAGGGTGGTGTCATCTGCATATCTGAGGTTATTGATTAAATATACAGAGTAAATTATAATATACAGATAAAATCCAAAAGAATCTACAAAAACACCATTATGCATATAAGTGAGCTGAAGATATTTGAAAAATACAATATATAAAAATCAAATATTGGATTCTATAAAAAATACATTCCAATACTTAATTCCAATATATAAAAATCAACAATTGGAAATTAAAATATCTTCCATAATGGTTTCCCAGGTGGCTCAGCAGTAAAGAATATGCCTACCAGTGCAGAGATACTGGTGAGACCAGTCCCATCCCTGGGGCTGGGAGATCCCCTGGAGGAAAACAGCAACCCACTCCGGTATTCTTGCCTGGAGAATTCCATGGGCAGAGGAGCCTGGTAAGCTACAGTCCATAGGGTCCCAAAGAGCTAGACACCACTTAGTGACTAAAACAACATCATCCATAATATATATAAAAACATAAAATATTGTGGTTCAGTTCAGTGCAGCCATGAAATTAAAAGACGCTTACTCCTTGGAAGGAAAGTTATGACCAACCTAGATAGCATATTCAAAAGCAGAGACATTACTTTACCAACAAAGGTTCGCCTAGTCAAGGCTATGGTCTTTCCTGTGGTCATGTATGGATGTGAGAGCTGGACTGTGAGGAAGGCTGAACGCCGAAGAATTGATGCTTTTGAACTGTGGTGTTGGAGAAGACTCTTGAGAGTCCCTTGGACTGCAAGAAGATCCAACCAGTCCATTCTGAAGGAGATCAATCCTGGAATTTCTTTAGAAGGAATGATACTGAAGCTGAAACTCCAGTATTTTGGCCACCTCATGCGAAGAGTTGACTCATTGGAGAAGACTCTGATGCTGGGAGGGATTGAGGGCAGGAGGAGAAGGGGACGACAGAGGATGAGATGGCTGGATGGCATCACTGACTCGATGGATGCGAGTCTGAGTGACCTTCGGGAGCTGGTGATGGACAGGGAGGCCTGGCGTGCTGCGGTTCATGGGGTCGCAAAGAGTCGGACACGACTGAGCGACTGATCTGATCTGATCTGATCTGATCAGTTCAGTCACTCAGATGTGTCCAACTTTTGTGACCCCATGGACCACAGTACACCAGGCCTCCCTGTCCATTGCCAGCTCTCGGAGTTTAGTCAAACTCACGTCCACTGAGTTGGTGATGCCATCCAGCCATCTCATCCTCTGTCGTCCCCTTCTCCTCCTGCCCCCAATCCCTCCCAGCATCAGGGTCTTTTCAAATGAGTCAGTTCTTCGAATCAGGTGGCCAAAGTACTGGAGTTTCAGCTTCAGCATCAGTCCTTCCAATGAATATCCAAGATTGATTTCCTTTTGGATGGACTGTTTGGTTCTCCTTGCAGTCCAATGGACTCTCAAGAGTCTTCTCCAACACCACAGTTCAAAAGCATCAATTTTTTGGCACACTCAGCTTTCTTTATAGTCCAACTCTCACATGCATACACGACTGCTGGAAAAACAATAGCTTTGACTAGATGGACCTTTGTTGGCAAAGTAATGTCTCTGCTTTTTAATATGCTGTCTAGGCTCGTCATAACTTTTCTTCCAAAGTAGGTAATTAATAAAATATGTGTAAGATGTGTAAAATGGAAACTATAAAATATTAATTTCTCAAAGAAATAAAAGTCATAAATAAATGGAGACATATACCATGATTCTATATTGAAGGACGTAATATTATTAAAATTTCAATTCTATTGATCTTCAGTTTCAACACAATCCTGATTCAAATGCCAGCAAGAAGTTTGTACAAAGTAACAAACTGATTCTAAAATGTATATAGAGAATAATGTAAGCAAGATGGTTTCGTAGGAGATCCCCCTGTCTATCCCCACAATGAAAACAGCAATTGGACAGACAGATGTGAGTGAAACAGCTCTGATAGAGTTCAAGAGTCCACTTAAGAAGCTGCATCAACACAGCAGTGCAAAGTAAGATGAGGGAAAGCTGTGCAGGAAACCAACAGTCAGCACAACCACTGAATCTGCCCACAGCTCTTGCCACAGAGGGTCCCACAGGTTTAAAGTTCTCAGACTCCTAGTGCTGAGTCCTTCTACCCTCCCAAATAGGAGCCATGACAGCTAGTGCCTCCCTGGAACTCAGCACAGCTATCATACATGCAGCAAAGCTAGTCCTTGTTCCAAAGCCAGGCATGCACATGCCACCAGCTCTGACCTCAGCAATTGAACTTGTGCCTGCAATCATCCACAGATCCTAACATAAGCCCTGCCCTTGCCACGATGCATACACCACTGCCCTGTGCATTCACCTACAGCCCCACAGCTGAGCCTGTGTATACTCCTGGCACTAACGATCATCACTACCTTCCCTATTCTCCTATTGCTGAACCCAGAGACACTGCTGAGAATCATTACAGTTATGTTTCTATACACTAACAATGAAAACCCCAAAGGGAAATTAAGGAAAGATAAAATACAGGAATAGAATGAATCACAGAAGGGAAAGAGTTATACAGTAAGAACTGCAAAACATTGATTAAAAACTTTAAAAAGACACAAATAAGTAGAACTATAACTCACTTTCATGAATTGGAAGACTAAAACTGTTAAAATATTCATAATATGGAAAATGATATAAAGAGTCATTTTTTTTTTACAGAACTAGAAAAAAGGATCCCAAAAATCATAGGCAATCACAAAGAACCCTGAACAGCCAAAACAATCTTGAGAAAATAAAAACAAAGCTAGAGGCACCACATCTCCTCATTTCAAAACATATTACAAAGCTGCAGTAATTAAAACATTATGATACTGACAAGCAGCATATAGACTAGTGGCAAAGAATAGAGCCCAGAAAACACACACACGTACGTGCACGCGTGCACGCACGCACACACACACACACACACACACACACACACATACACACAGAGTCAACTGATCTTGAACAAGGGTGCCAGGAATGCACAATGGGGAACAATGATCTCGTCCATAAATGGTGTTGTGAACCACTGCATATATAGATGAAAAACAATGAAATTTGATTTTTATCTTAAACCACACACACAAAACAATTCAAAATAGATTAAAGATTGAAACACAACACCTGAAACTGTAAAAATTATTAGAAGGAAACAGGAGGACAACTGTATGATGTCGGTTTTGGCAATGATTTCTTGGATATTACACCTAATGCATAGGCAACAAAAGCAAAAGTAGACAAGCAGGACAACATAAAACAAAAAGCTTCTGTATAGCAAAGGAAACCATAAATAGAGTGAAAGTGTCACATATAAAATGGGACAATATCTTCAAACCACACATCTGATAAGAAATATACAAAATATAAAAGGAATTCCTATGCTTCCATACCAAAAAAAAAAAAAAAAGTATCACAATTAAAAATAAGCATTGGACCTGAACAGACAATTCTCCAAAGAAGATATAAAAATGGCAAACAGGTATATAAAATATGTTCAATATCAATAATTATCAGGTAAATACAAAACAAGACCACACTGAGATATCACCTCATATCTATTATGAAGACCATTTTTCAAAAAGACATCTACTGGCATTAATGTTGAGCAATTGAGAACATATGCTAGCACAGCCATTATGGTTAAGAGCATGGAGGGTACCCCAAAATTGAAAAAGACAATTGCCATATGATCCAGTGCTCCACTTCTGGGTATTTATCTAAAAGAATTAAACTCAAGATCTCAAATAAATATTGCACTTCCAGGTTCATTGGAACCTTATTCACAAAGGCCAAGACATGGGAATAAGCCAAATATCCATTAACAGATATGTAGGTTAAGAAAATGAGATAAATACACATATATACACAGTGGAATATTATTCAGTCTTTTAAAAAGAAGGAAATTTACTATATACAACAACGTGGATGAACCTTATGAACATTTTTGCTACTGAAATAAGCCAGTCACAGAAAGATGAAAACTGCACAGTCCCACTTACATCAGGTAGTATCTAAAGTAGTTAAGCCCAGGAATTCCCTGGCAGTCTTTATTGAGAGATAGTTAGGACTCCATCTCTCCTTTCCAAGGGCTCAGGTTCAATTCCTAACTAATTCCTTAGTTACCTGTTGGGGAACTAAGATCTCACAAGCTGCATGGTATGGGCAAGTAATAAATTTTTTTTAAAGCATTTTTTACTAAAAAAAAAAAAAATTAACTATTTAAACCCACAGAAAGAGGAATGGCAGTTACCAAGGGATGAAAGTAGTTGGAAAATGGAAATTTCTTTGCGAAACTGCTAGAGAACTACTGTACAATAGTGTGCTTCTAGTTAACAATACTTAAAAAGTCATTAGAAATGTAGATTTCCTGGGAGAAATGTTAGGGCAACTGGGACACTGACACAACAGGTATAAATTGTGATTGTCCCACTCAGAGGAAAATAAAGGAGTTTCATTTTTCTTTGCCCCTTTGGGATACTGCTTATAGTTTTGCTACCTGGCATACTACTGTGTCTGTGTTTTCTAAAGCGTGGTTTCCTAGGTGAGAGTTCACTTAGCTAATGACAATACTTGAGCCCAGGATGCCAGCATGATGCCTGCAGCTGTGTATCCCTTTTGTCATTGAAGGAAATTTAATCTGCCTGATTGACTAGGCTGTCTTCGTTGTTTAGTTATAAGCATCAGTTCAGTTCAGTTCAGTTCAGTTGCTCAGTTGTGTCTGACTCTTCGCGACCCCATGAATTGCAGCACGCCAGGCCTCCCTGTCCATCACCAACTCCCAGAGTTCACTCAGACTCACATCCATCGAGTCAGTGATGCCATCCAGCCATCTCATCCTCTGTCGTCCCCTTCTCCTCCTGCCCCCAATCCCTCCCAGCATCAGGGTCTTTTCCAATGAGTCAACTCTTCACATGAGGTGGCCAAAGTATTGGAGTTTCAGCTTCAGCATCATTCCTTCCAAAGAAATCCCAGGGCTGATCTCCTTCAGAATGGACTGGTTGCATCTCCTTGCAGTCCAAGGGACTCTCAAGAGTCTTCTCCAACACCACAGTTCATAGAGCTGAGCAAGTCAGAGGACAAAAGACTGAGCACATACTATGTGGTCAATAGACATTTTAATAAAGGAGCCATTGTTGGAGGTGTTCTTGAAAGCCACAAACTTCCTTCAATCTATTTTCCTTGTAACAGCAGTGACCTCAGAGGCGCTTCTATGACTATTGTTTATGATCCATATAAGCATATATATATTTAATAAAAATCTAAATAAAGAACCAAAAAGTAGGGTGCAGTCCTAAGATGGCAGAGGAATAGGATGGGGAGACCACTTTCTCCCCCACAAATTCATCAAAAAATTATTTGAACTGAGCAAATACCACAGAACAACTTCTGATTGCTGGCGGAGGACACCAAGACACCAGGCACCCAGAAAGGCAGCCCGTTGTTGTGGAAAGGGAATAGGACAAAATACAAAAGATAAAGAGAGAGACAAAAGAGTTAGGGATGGATATCCATCCTGGGGAGGGAGTCTTAAAAGAGGAGAAGTTTCCAAACATAAGAAAACCCTCTCATCGGCGGGTCTGTGGGGAGTTTTGGAATCTCGGAGGGCAACATAACTGGGAGGAAAAAATAAATAAATAAAACCCACAGATTATGCACCTAACGGCAACTCCCAGCAGAGAAGTAACCCAGACACTCATGTCCATCACCAGCAAGCAGGGGCTGAACAGGGAGGCGTGGGCAGCTTTACTTAGGGTAAGGACTGCGCCTGGATGCCCTGAAGGCAATCTGAGGGAGCTAACATGACATAGCAACCCAAACCATGGGATAGCCAGAGAGGGGGAAAAAAAATTGAGAAAAGAAAGAGAGAGAGAGAATTTTCCCCTGAAAAGCTCTAACCTAAGACATTGCCAGCCCGCTCACAAAACAAAGGACTGAGAAAATACCAGAGGAGAGTTAGCCAGCTGCGAACTGGCCCATCTACCGCTGGAGGCAGGGAGGCAGGTGGTGGCAGCCAGGGCTGGAATGAGGCAAACTCGGTCCCAGAGACAGCATCCCCTACCAAACTGCGAAGAGGCTTTTAGTTGCTAACCAAGTCTTCCTGGGTCCTGGACGGTTGACAGCCACGGGGAGGGTCACAGCCAGAGATCAGCTCTCCAGAGGAGACACACAGCACACCCGCTGTGTACCCAGGAAACCAAGCGGCTGGAACCAGGGAGGTGATGAGATGCACTGTACCTGGGGAGAATGCACTCGCCAAACACCTAGTCGCCTGAGCTGCTCAGACCTGGGAAGGGCATAAAACGCAAGCCCAACCGAGTCTGTGCCTTTGTGGAGTACTTGGGAACCTGAACAGCGTAGATCTGGGAAATGCATGCAACCCAGGGACCGCTTTAGACAGTTCCCCAGCAGAACTGTCTGGAGCCTGAGCAGTGTAGACCGAGAAAGCACACAGCTGTGAGAGGGGGCAAACCCAGTGTGGCTGAGACACTATGAGCACTCCCCACACATTCCAGTGATATTTGTTTGCAGTGTTCCTCCCTCCCCACAGCAGAATTAAACAAGTGAGCTGAAATAAATGACCACCTTCGCCCCCTTGTGTCAGGGCAGAAATTAGATACTGAAGAGAGTTGCAAACAGAGGAAGCCAAAATAAACAAAGAAAAGGAAACGGCTTCCCTGGTGGCTCAGAGGGTAAAGCGTCTACCTGCAATGCAGGAGACCTGGGTTCAATCCCTGGGTCAGGAAGATCCCCTGGAGAAGGAAATGGCAACCCCCTCCAGTACTCTTGCCTGGAAAATCTCATGGACAGAGAAGCCTGGTAGACTACAGTCCATGGGATGGCAAAGAGTCGGACATGACTGAGCGATTTCACTTTCACATGGAACTGACAGGTGAAACATATTAAAACCTTGTAGTTAGCACTGGCTACATTGGAAGGGACCTATAGACCTTGAGAAGAAGTATAAGGTGGAATAAGGAACTATCTGAAACTGAACTGACCACATACTGCTCTAAACAGCTCCAGAGAAATTCCTAGATATATTTTACTATTATCATTTTTTAATTATTTTAAAATCTTTTTTATTTTTAAGTTCTTTATTACTTCTTTAATTTTCATTTTCAAAACCTACTATTACCTGGGGGGGGGCTTATTTTTAAAGCAAATTTCATATTTTTATATAACTTTTGCAATTTTTTTAATATTGTATTTTTGAGAGTCTAACCACTACTCTAGATTCTTAATCTTTGCTTTTTGGTATTTGTTATCAATTCTGTACCTTTAAGAATCCAATCTTCTGTACCCATTTTTACTTAGGAGTGTGATTACTGGCCTGATTGCCCTCTCCCCTTTGACTCACCTTTTTCTCCTCCCCCCCCCCCCCCAGATCACCTCTATCTCCTCCCTCCCCCTTCTCTTCTCTACTTACCACTGTGAATCTCTTTGGGTGTTCCGGGCCATGGAGAAAACTTAGGGAACTGATCACAGGCTAGACTGGTCGCTCTCCTTTTGACTCCCCCTCCTCTCCTCCAGGTCACCTCTATCTCCTTCCTTCCTCTTCTCTTCTCTATGGAACTCTGTGAACCTCTCTGAGTGTTTCAGACTGTGGAGAGAAAATAGGGAAATGATTACTGGATAGACTGCTCTCTCTCCTCTTTTGACTCCTCCCCTTCTCTTCCTAGTCACCTCTATCTCCCTCCTCCCTCTTCTCTTCTTCATGTAACTCTGTGAACCTCTCTGGGTGTCTCTCACTGTGGAGAATCTTTTCACCATTAACCAAGATGTTTTATCATCAGTGCTGTATGGATGGAGAAGTTTTGAGGCTATTATAAGAATAAGACTGAAAGCCAGAGGCAGGAGGCCTAAATCCAAAACTTGAGAACACCAGAAAACTCCTGACTCTAAGGACCATTAATTGACAAAAGTTTATCCAAAAGCCTCCATAAGCTCCACCCAAGAGCCAACAAGTTCCAGAGCAAGACATACCAAGCTAATTCTCTAACAAAGCAGGAACATAACCCTGAACACAAAAATGCAGGTGGCCAACAGTCACACCAAACCCACAGATACCTCAAAACTCACTACTGGACACTTCATCGCACTCCAGAGAGAATAGATACAGCTCCACCCACTAGAACACCAGCACAAGTTTCCCTAACCAGGAAACCTTGACAAGCCACTCATCCAAGCCCACCCATATGGAGGAACCTCCACAATAAAAAGGAACCACAAACTTCCAGCATTCAGAAAGGGTACCCCAAACACAGCAACCTAAACAAGATGAAAAGGCAGAGAAATATCCAGCAGGTAAAGGAACATTATAAAAGTCCACCAAACCAAACAAAAGAGGAAGAGATAGGGAGTCTAACTGAAAAAGAATTCACAATAATGATAGTAAAAATGATCCAAAATTTTGAAAACAAAATGGAGTTACAGATAAATAGTCTGGAGACAGGATTCAGAAGATGCAAGAAAAGTTTAACAAGGATCTAGAAAAATAAAAAAGAGTCAATCAATAATGAATAATGCAATAAATGAGGTGAAAAGCTCTCTGGAGGTAACCAACAGTAGAATAACTGACACAGAAGATAGGATAAGTGAGGTGGAATATAGAATGGTGTAAATAAATGAAGCAGAGAGGAAAAAAGAAAAAATAATTAAAATAAATGAGGAAAACCTCAGAGACCTCTGGGACAATGTGAAACACCCCAACATTCGAATCATAGGAGTCCCAGAAGAAAAAGACAAAAAGAAAGGCCATGAGAAAGTACTTGAGGAGATAATAATTGAAAACTTCCCTAAAATGGGGAAGGAAATAGCCACCCAAGCCCAAGAAACCCAGAGAGTACCAAACAAGATAAACTCAAGGCAAAACACCCCAAGACACATATTAATCAAATTAACGAATATCAAACACAAAGAACAAATATTAAAAGCAGCAAGGGGAAAATAACAAATAACCCACAAGGGGATCCCCATAAGGATAACAGCTGATCTATCAATAAGAAACTCTTCAAGCCAGAAGGGAATGGCAGGACATACTTAAAGTGCTAAAAGAGAAAAGCCTACAACCCAGATTACTATTCCCAGCAAGGATTTCATTCAAATATGATGGAGAAATCAAAAGCTTTATAGAAAAACAAAAGCTCAGAGAATTCAGCACAACCAAACCAGCATTTCAACAAATGCTAAAGGATCTTCTCTAGACAGGAATCACAGAAAAGGTGTATAAACTCGAACCCAAAACAACAAAGTAAATGACAGTGGGATCATACTTATCAATAATTACCTTAAATGTAAATGGGTTGAATGCCCCAACCAAAAGACAAAGCCTGGCTGAACGGATACAAAAACAAAACCTGTATATATGCTGTCTACAAGAGACCCACCTCAAACATAGAGACACATACAGATTGAAAGTGAAGGGCTGGAAAAAGATATTTCATACAAATGGAGACCAAAAAAAAGCAGGAGTAGCAATATTCATATCAGATATAATGGACTTTGAAATAAAGGCCGTGAAATGAGACAAAAAAGGACATCACATAATGATCAAAGGAACACTCCAAGAAGAAGATATAATAATTATAGATACATACACACCCAACATAGGAGTACTGCAATACGTGAGGAAAATGCTAACAAGTATGAAAGGGGAAATTACAGTAATACAATAATAATGGGAGACTTTAATACTCCACTCACACCTATGGATAGATCAACTAAACAGACAATTAGCAAGGAAACACAAACTTTAAATGATACAATGGACTGCTGCTGCTGCTGCTAAGGCGCATCAGTCATGTCTGACTCTCTGCGACCCCATATACGGCAGCCTACCAGGCTCCTCTGTCCCTGGGATTCTCCAGGCAAGAACACTGGAGGGGGTTGCCATTTAAATATAATTGATATCTATAGGACATTTTACCCTAAAACAATGAATTCCACTTTTTTCTCAAGTGCACATGAACCTTTTCTGGGATACATCACATCCTGGGCCATTAATCTAGCCTTGGTAAATTCAAAAAAAAATTGAAATCATCTCAAGCATCTTTTCTGATCACATGCGGTAAGATTAGATGTAAACTACAGGGAAAAAAACCATTAAAAATACAAACATATGCAGGCTAAACAACACACTTTTGAATAACCAACAAATCACAGAAGAAATCAAAAAAAGAAATCAAAATATGAATCAAAACAAATGAAAACACAACAACCCAAAACCTACGGGGTTCAGTAAAAGCAGTGTTAAGGGGAAGGTTCATAGCAATACAAGCTTACCTCAAGAAACAGGAGAGAAATCAAACAGATAACCTAACTCTATACCTAAAGCAACTAGAACAGAAAGAAATGAAAAATGCCAGGGTTAGTAGAAGGAAATAAACCACAAAAATTATAGCAGAAATAAATGCAAAATAAACAAAAGAGAACATACCAAAAATCAACAAAGCTAAAAGCTAGTTCTATGAGAAGATAAATAAAATAGACAAACCATTAGCCAGACTCATCAAGAAACAAAGGGAGAAGAATCAAATCAAGAAAATTAGAAATGAAAATGGAGAAATCACAACGGACAACACAGAAATACAAAGGATCATAAGAGACTACTATCAGCACTATATGTGAATAAAATGGACAACTTAGAAGAAATGGACAAATTCTTAGAAAAGTATAACTTTCCAAAACTGAACCAGGAAGAAATAGAAAATCTTAACAGATCCATCACAAGCACAGAAATCAAAACCATAATGTGAAATCTTCCAACAAACAAAAGCCCAGGACCAGATGGCTTCACAGCTGAATTCTACCAAAAATTTAGAAAAGAGCTAACACCCATCCTACTCAAACTCTTCCAGAAAATTGCAGAGGAAGGTAAACTTCTAAACTCATTCTATGAGGCCACCATCACCCTAATACAAAAACCTGACAAAGATGCCACAAAAAAACAAAACTACAGGCCAATATCACTGATGAACACAGATGCAAAAATCCTTAACAAAATTCTAGCAAACAGAATCCAACAAGGTATTAAAAATATCATACATCATGACCAAGTGAGCTTTATCCCAGGGATGCAAGGATTCTTCAATATTCACAAAGCAGTCAATGTGATACACCACATTAACAAATTAAAAGATAAAATCCACATGATTATCTCAATAGAGCAGAAAAGGCTTTGACAAAATTCAATACCCATTTACCATAAAAACCTTCCAGAAAGCAGGAATAGAAGGAACATACCTCAATATAATAAAAGCCATATATGATAAACCCACAGCAAACATTATCCTCAATGGTGAAAATCTGAAAGCATTTCATCTAAAGTCAGGAACAAGAGAAGGATGTCCACTCTCACCACTGCTCTTCAACATAGTTTTGGAAGTTTGGCCACATCAATCAGAGCAGAAAAAGAAATAAAAGAAATCCAGATTGGAAAAGAAGAAGTAAAACTCTCACTGTTTGCAGATGACATGATCCTCTACATAGAAAACCCTAAAGACTCTACCAGAAAATTACTAGAGCTAATCAATGAATATAGTAAAGTTGCAGGATATAAAATTAACACACAGAAATCCCTTGCATTCCTATACACTAACAATGAGAAAATAGAAAGAGAAATTAAGGAAAGAATTCCATTCACCACTGCAACAAAAAGAGAAAAGTACTTAGGAATATACCTACCTAAAGAAACAAAAGACATATATATAGAAAACTATAGAACACTGATGAATGAAATCAAAGATGACACAAATAGATGGAGAAATATACCATGTTCATGGATCGGAAGAATCAATATAGTGAAAATGAGTACACTACCCAAAGCAATTTATAGATTCATTGCAATTCCTATTAAGCTATCAATGGTATTTTTCAGAAAATTAGAACAAAAAATTTCACAATTTGTATGGAATTACAAAAACCCTTGAATAGCCAAAACAATCTTGAGAAAGAAGAATGGAAATGGAGGAATCAACCTGCCTGACTTCAGGCTCTACTACAAAGCCACAGTCATCAAGACAGTATGGTACTGGCCCAAAGACAGAAACATAGATCAATGGAACAAAATAGCCCAGAGATAAATCCATGCACCTATGGACACCTTATCTTTCACAAAGGAGGCAAGAATACACAATGGAGCAAAGACAATCTCTTTAACAAGTAGTGCTGGGAAAACTGGTCAACCACTTGTAAAAGAATGAAACTGGAACACTTTCTAACACCATACACAAAAATAATCTCAAAATGGATTAAAGATCTAAACATAAGACCAGAAACTATAAAACTCCTAGAGGAGAACATAGGCAAAACACTCTCCAACATACATCACTGCAGGATCCTCTATGACCCACCTCCTAGCATATAGGAAATAAAAGCAAAAATTTTAAAAAATGGGACCTAATTAAACTTAAAAGCTTCTTCACAACAAAAGAAACTATAAGCAAGGTGAAAAGACAGCCTTCAGAATGGAAGAAAATAATAGCAAATGAAGCAACTGACAAACAACTAATCTCAAAAATATACAAGCAACTCCTACAGCTCAATTCCAGAAAAATAAATGACCCAATCAAAAAATGCGCCAAAGAACTAAATAGACATTTCTCCAAAGAAGACATACAGATGGCTAACAAACACATGAAAAGATGCTCAACATCACTCATTATCAGAAAAATGCAAATCAAAACCACTATGAGGTACCATTTCACACCAGTCAGAATGGCTGCAATCCAAAAGTCTACAGGCAATAAATGCTGGAGAGAGTGTGGAGAAAAGGGAACCCTCTTACACTGTTGGTGGGAATGCAAACTAGTACAGCCACTATGGAGAATAGTATGGAGATTCCTTAAAAAACTGGAAATATAACTGCCTTATGATCCAGCAATCCCACTGCTGGGCATACAGACTGAGGAAACCAGAATTAAAAGAAACACATGTACTCCAATGTTCATCGCAGCACTGTTTACAATAGCTAGGACATGGAAGCATCTAGATTTCCATCGGCAGATGAATGGATGAGAAAGCTATGGTACATATACACAATGGAATATTACTCAGCCATTAAAAAGAATGCATTTGAATCAGTTCTAATGAAGTGGATGAAACTGGAGTCTATTATACAGAGTGAAGCAAGTCCGAAAGAAAAACACCAATACAGTAATTAACACATATATATGGAATTTAGAAAGATGGTAACCACAGACTGGTTCCAAATAGGAAAAGGAGTACATCAAGGCTGTATATTGTCACCCTGTTTATTTAACTTATATGCAGAGTACATCATGAAAAATGCTAGGCTGGAAGAAGCCCACGCTGGAATCAAGATTGCCAGGAGAAATATCAATAACCTCAGATATGCAGATGACACCACCCTTGTGGCAGAAAGTGAAGAGGAACTAAAAAGCCTCTTGATGAAAGTGCAAGAGGAGAGTGAAAAAGTTGGCTTAAAGCTTAACATTCAGAAAACTAAGATCATAGCATCTGGTCCCATCACTTCATGGGAAATAGATGGGGAAACAGTGTAAACAGTGTCAAACTTTATTTTGTGGGGGCTCCAAAATCACTGCAGATGGTGATTGCAGCCATGAAATTAAAAGACCCTTACTTCTTAGATCACAAAGAGTCAGACACGACTGAGTGACTTCACTTTCTTTACTCCTTGGAAGGAAAGTTATGACCAACCTAGATAGCATATTCAAAAGCAGAGACATTACTTTGCCAACAAACGTCCGTCTAGTTAAGGCTATGGTTTATCCAGTGGCCATGTATGGATGTGAGAGTTGGACTGTGAAGAAAGCTGAGTGCCGAAGAATTGATGCTTTTGAACTGTGGTGTTGGAGAAGACTCTTGAGAGTCCCTTGGACTGCAAGGAGATCCAACTAGTCCATTCTAAAGGAGATCAGTCCTGGGTGTTCTTTGGAAGGAGTGATGCTAAAGCTGAAACTCCAGTACTTTGGCCATCTCATGCGAAGAGTTGACTCATTGGAAAAGACTCTGATGCTGGGAGGGATTAGGGGCAAGAAGAGAAGGGGACGACAGAGGATGAGATGGCTGGATGGCATCACCGACTAGATGGACATGAGTTTGAGTGACCTCCAGGAGTTGGTGATGGACGAGGAAGCCTGGGGTGCTGCAATTCATGGGGTCGCAAAGAGTAGGACACGACTGAGCAACTGAACTGAACTGAATGATGACCCTATATACGAGACAGCAAAAGAGACACAGAAGTAAAGAACAGACTGTTGGACTCTGTGGGAGAAGGTGAGGGTGGGATGATTTGAGAGAATAGCACTGAAACATTTATATTACCATATACAAAATAGATCATCAGTCCACGTTCAATGCATGAGGCAGGGTGCTCAAGGCTGGTGCACTGGGATGACCCTGAGGGATGGGATGACCCTGAGGGATGGGATGGGGAGGGAGGTGGGAGGAAGGATCAGGATGGGGAACACATGTACACCCATGGCTGATTCATGTGAATGTTTGACAAAAATCACAATATTGTAATTAGCCTTCAATTAATTTTTAAGTAAAAAAATATAGATTGCATGTGGTTTTCCATTATAATAAAATTAAGAATATAATTCCGAAAAAGTAACAAATTTGTATCAACATGTAGTTGGATTAACAAACCTTGTGCTGCATGTTGTGCTCAGTCACTTCAGTCATGTCTGACTCTTTGCGACCTATGGACTGTAGCCCACCAGGCTACTCTTTCCATGGGATTCTCCAGACAAGAATACTGGCGTAGCTTGCTGTGCCCTCTGCCAGGGGATCTTCCCAACCCAGGAATCAAACCCATATCTCTGGCATCTCCTGCATTGCAGGCAGGTTCTTTATCCACTGAGCCACCTGGCAAGCCCCAACAAACCTTGGTATATCAATATGATGAAATACTATTTGGCAAAAAACCTGAACTATTGTTGCCCACAACATAATTCAACAAAAGAACTAGGTACAAAAGAGCTTATCTTTCATAATTCCATTTATATGAGTAAAATAATGGAAATGTTTACTATCTTGACTTTTCTGTTTATCATGTAAAAATTTTTCTAAACTCATCAAACTGTATACCGAAACTGATTACATTTCTCCAAAAATGTGTAGAAGACTTGAACAGACATTTCTCCAAAGAGGACATATACATGGCCAATAGGCACCTAAAAAGATGTTCAACATCACGGTTATCAAAGAAATGCAAATCAAAACTACAATGAGATATCACCACACACTGATCAGAATGGCTATCATTAAAAAATCCACGAACAACAAATGCTGGAGAGGGTGTGGAGAAAAGTGAACCTTCCTATATTGTTAGTGGGGATGTAAATTGGTACAGCCACTATGGAGAACAATATGGAGGTTCCTTAAAAAACTAAAAATAGAGCTACTATATGATGCTGCAATCCGACTCCTGGGCATATATCCAGAGAAAAACATGGTCTGAAAAAATACATGCAACCCAATGTTCATTTCAGCACTGTTTTCAATAGCCAAGACATGGAAGCAACTAAATGTCCATCAACAGAGGAATGGATAAAGAAGGTGTGGTACATATATACAATGGGATATTACTCAGTCATTAAAAAGAATGGAATAATGCCATTTGCAGCAACATGGATGGATCTAGAGAGCTCCATACTGGGTGAAGTAAGTCAAACAAAGAAGAAGAAATACCTTATGACAGCCCTTATGTGTGGAATCTTGAACTGCAAGGAGATCCAGCCAGTCCATTCTGAAGGAGATCAGCCCTGGGATTTATTTGGAGGGAATGATGCTAAAGCTGAAACTCCAGTACTTTGGCCATCTCATGCGAAGAGTTGACTCATTGGAGAAGACTCTGATGCTGGGAGGGATTGAGGGCAGGAGGAGAAGGGGACGACAGAGGATGAGATGGCTGGATGGCATCACTGACTCGATGGATGTGAGTCTCAGTGAACTCTGGGAGTTGGTGATGGACAGGGAGGTCTGGCCTCCTGCGATTCATGGGGTTGCAAAGAGTCGGACACGACTGAGTGACTGATCTGATCTGATGTGTGGAATCTAAAAAGAAATGATACAAATGAACTTACTTATGAAATAGAAAGAGACTCACAGACTTAGAAAACAAACTTATGGTTGCCAGGGGGAGGGGATAATGGGAGTTTGGGAAGGTCATGTACACACTGCTATATTTAAAATGGATAATAAGAACCTATTGTATAGAACAGGGAACTCTATTCAATGTTATGTTCCAGCCTGGATGGGACCCCCCCCCCCCATGTGGGGGAGAAAGGATATGGTTGAGTGAAAAGAAATGATTGAGCAGAAATGTGCAATAAAGCTGAGATTACGCATCATTAAAATATAGAGAAGTCATTCAGTTCTGTTGTCTGACATTCCCTAACAATGCTCCCAGCTCAATGAACATGTAGGACTTGTCATGAAATGAGGATGTTCCAAGAAAGTGTTGTGAGTGTACAAGGAATAGGTACTCATGAGCACATGGCTTCCCAAACAATATAGTCTAAATGAGGTGAATAATGTCAGAATAAGATAGGATCATGTATAAATAGGAATGGGTTCCAGGGAGACCTGACATTCAGGTGGTTCACTCCAGTATATTTGTTTTGGTACTAAAATACTCCTATATATTTGAATAATAATTGCTGTTCCAAGAGTTCCAACAGTCTCACCACTACCACAGTCTCAGGGATCCTAATTTCATGCCTTCAGTGCCTGCCAAACCAATTGTTTGACTCCTCAACTAAACTCTTGACAAGTGCAACACTGGGGTGCTTCCAGGACTCTGTAACAGCTGACTGTAGATCTAGCTTATCTCTAATTGAAATGGTAAGTCCCTTTAGACACTCTCTACTGTAAAGAAGACATAGTACATATATACAACAGAATATTACTCAGCCATAAAAAAGGAACAAAATTGTGCCATTTATAGAGATGTGGATGGATCTAGAGACTCTCATACAGAGTGAGGTAAGGCAGAAAGACAAGAACAAATATCATATAGTAACACACGTATGTGGAATCTAAAAAAATGGTTTTGTATAGATGATCTCATTTGCAGAGCAAATGAGAGTAATAAAGAGGCAGAGCTGGAGAAAGAGGCAGCTGCCCAGCACTGGTGCGAGTGGCTGTGAGAAGATAGCCCACGTCCAGGGCCAAAGGAGGAGCCCGAGCAAGACGGTAGGAAGGCCGAATTCATTGGGGTTTAGAATCAAACCCCATTCCTGCCAGAGATGCTCAAACAAACCTTGTGCACACTAGGACCCAGGGACCCCACAGAGACTGTGACAGAACTGTGTTTGAGCATCTCCTATAGAGGTACGGGTCAGCAGTGGACTGCCACAAGGACAGGGACT
Source organism: Tragelaphus eurycerus (assembly GCA_935064755.1). Lineage (NCBI taxonomy): Eukaryota > Metazoa > Chordata > Mammalia > Artiodactyla > Bovidae > Tragelaphus > Tragelaphus eurycerus. The sequence goes on from CAKXYN010000020.1 coordinate 12,591,762, forward strand.
CTGGGTGCAGCAGACTTGGGTATGGCATAAGCCCTCTTGGAGGGGGTCGCCATTAACCCCACATAGAGCTGCCAGAATTTACATAGGACTGGGAAATAGACTCTTGGAGGGCACAAACAGAACCTTCTGTGCGACAGAACCCAGGATAAAGGAGCAGTGATTATACAAGAGACTGACCCAGACTTGCCTGTGAGTGTCCAGGACCCTCTAGTGGAGGCGTGGGTCAGTGGTGGCCTGCTGCAGGGTTGGGGGCACTGAGTGTAGCAGTACATGCATAGGATCTTTTGAAGAAGGTTTATCTTTATTACCCCCATTATCCACTATCTCTACCTACCATTATCTTCATTACTTCCACCATAGTTTGGCCCCAGGTAAATAGCAGGGGGGTTTCAGTGTGTCTGCCCTCTGATGCCCTCTCACAACACTTGCTGTCTTACTTGGGTTTCTCTTACCTTGGACATGGGGTATCTCTTCACGGCTGCTCCAGCAAAGCGCAGCCACTGCTCCTTAAGTTGGACGAGGGGAATCTCCTCACCACCGCCCCTCCTGACCTTGAATGTGGAGTGGCTTCTCTTGGCCCTCCTGAAACCATAATCACAGAAAAATAGTCAGTCTAATCACACGGACCACAGCCTGGTCTAACTCAATGAAACTAAGCCATGCCCGTGGGGCCACCCAAGATGGGCGGGTCATGGTGGAGAGGTCTGATAGAATGTGGTCCACTAGAGAAGGGAATGGCAAACCACTTGAGTATTCTTGCCTTGAGAACCCCATGAACAGTATGAAAAGGCAAAATGATAGGATATTGAAAGAGGAAATCCCCAGGTCAGCAGGTACACAATATGCTACTGGAGATCAGTGGAGAAATAACTCCAGAAAGAATAAAGGGATGGAGCCAAAGCAAAAAGAATACCCAGCTGTGGATGTGACTGATGATAGAAGCAAGGTCTGATGCTGTAAAGAGCAATGTTGCATAGGAACCTGGAATGTTAGATCCATGAATCAAGGCAAATTGGAAGTGGTCAAACAAGAGATGGCAAGAGTGAACGTCAACATTCTAGGAATCAGCGAGCTAAAATGGACTGGAATGGGTGAATTTAACTCAGATGATCATTATACCTACTACTGTGGGCAGGAACCCCTTAGAAGAAATGGAGTAGCCATCATGGTCAACAAAAGAGTCCGAAATGCAGTACTTGGATGCAATCTCAAAAACAACATAATGATCTCTATTCATTTCCAAGGCAAGCCATTCAATATCACAGTATTCCAAGTCTATGCACCAATCAGTAATGCTGAAGAAGCTGAAGTTGAACGGTTCTATGAAGACCTACAAGATCTTTTTAAACTAACACACAAAAAAGATGTCCTTTTCATTATAGGGGACTGGAATGCAAAAGTAGAAAGCCAAGAAACACCTGGAGTAACAGGCAAATTTGGCCTTGGAATATGGAATGAAGCAGGACAAGGCTAATAGAGTTTGGCCAAGAGAACGCACTGGTCATAGCAAACACCCTCTTCCAACAACACAAGAGAAGACTCTACACATGAACATGATCAGATGGACAATGCCGAAATCAGATTGATTATATTCTTTGCAGCCAAAGATGGAAAAGCTATATACAGTCAGCAAAAACAAGACCGGGAGTTGACTGTGGCTCATATCATGAACTCCTTATTGCCAAATTCAGACGTAAATTGAAGAAAGTAGGGAAAACCACTAGACCATTCAGGTATGACCTAAATCAAATTCCTTATGATTATACAGTGGAAGGGAGAACTAAATTTAAGGGACTAGATCTGATAGATAGAGTGCCTGATGAACTATGGACTGAGATTTGTGACATTGTACAGGAGACAGGGATCAAGACCATCCCCATGTAAAGTAATGCAAATAAGCAAAATGGCTATCTGGGGAGGCCTTACAAATAGGTGTGAAAAGAAGAGAACCAAAAAAGCAAAGGAGAAAAGGAAAGATATAGCATCTGAATGTAGAGTTCCAAAGAATAGCAAGAAGAGATAAGAAAGCGTTCCTCAGTAATCAATGCAAAGAAATAGAAGAAAACAACAGAATGGGAAAGACTAAAGATCTCTTCAAGAAAATTAGGAATACTAAGGGAACATTTCATGCAAAGATGGACATAATAAAGGACAGAAATGGTATGTACCTAACAGAAGCAGAAGATATTAAGAAAAGGTGGCAAGAATACACAGAAGAACTGTACAAAAAAGATCTTCACGAGCCAGATAATCATGATAGTGTGATCACTGACCTAGAGTCAGACATCCTGGAATGTGAAGTCAAGTGGGCCTTAGAAAGCATCACTACTAACAAAGCTAGTGGAGGTGATGGAAATCCAGCTGAGCTATTTCAAATCCTGAAAGATGATGCTGTGAAACTGCTGCACTCAATATGCCAGCAAATTTGGAAAACTCAGCAGTGGCCACAGGACTGGAAAGTCAGTTTTCATTCCAATCCCAAAGAATGCTCAAACTATCACACAATTGTACTCATCTCACATGCTAGTAAAGTAATGCTCAAAATCCTCCAAGCCAGGCTTCAGCAGTACGTGAATCGTGAACTTCCTGATGTTCAAGCTGGTTTTAGAAAAGGCAGAGGAACCAGAGATCAAATTGCCAACATCCACTGGACCACTGAAAAAGCAGGAGAGTTCCAGAAAAACATCTATTTCTGCTTTATTGACTATGCCAAAGCCTTTGACTGTGTGGATCACAATAAACTGTGGAAAATTCTGCAAGAGATGGGAATACCACACCACCTGACCTGGAGTAACAGGCACACTACCTGACCTACCTCTTGAGAAACCTATATGCAGGTCAGGAAGCAACTGTTAAGACTGGACATGGAAAAACAGACTGGTTCCAAATAGGAAAAGGAGTTCGTCAAGGCTGTATATTGTCACCCTGCTTATTTAACTTATATGCAGAGTACATTATGAGAAACGCTGGGCTGGAAGAAGCCCACGCTAGAATCAAGATTGCCAGGAGAAATATCAATAACCTCAGACATGCAGATGACACCACCCTTATGGCAGAAAGTGAGGAGGAACTAAAAAGTCTCTTGATGAAAGGGAAAGAGGAGAGTAGAAAAGTTAGCTTAAAGCTCAAATTCAGAAAACTAAGATCATGGCATCTGGTCCCACCACTTCATGGGAAATAGATGGGGAAACAGTGCAAACAATGTCAAACTTTATTTTTGGGGGCTCCAAAATCACTGCAGATGGTGACTACAGCCATGAAATTAAAAGACACTTACTCCTTAGATCACAAAGAGTCAGACACAACTGAGCGACCTCCCTTTCTTTGCTCCTTGGAAGAAAAGTTATGACCAACCAAGATAACATATTCAAAAGCAGAAACATTACTTTGCCAACAAAGATCCGTCTAGTCAAAGCTATGGTTTATCCAGTGACCATGTATGGATGTGAGAGTTGCACTGTGTAGAAAGCTGAGGACCGAAGAATTGATGCTTTTGAACTGTGGTGTTGGCGAAGACTCTTGAGAGTCCCTTGGACTGCAAGGAGATCCAACCAGTCCATTCTGAAGGAGATCAGTCCTGGGAGTTCTTTGGAAGGAGTGATGCTAAAGCTGAAACTCCAGTACTTTGGCAAAGAGTTGACTCATTGGAAAAGACTCTGATGCTGGGAGGGATTCGGGGCAGGAGGAGAAGGGGACGACAGAGGATGAGATGGCTGGATGGCATCACTGACTCGATGGACATGAGTCTGAGTGAACTCCAGGAGTTGGTGATGGACAGGGAGGCCTGGCGTACTGCAGTTCATGGGGTCACAAAGAGTCGGACATGACTGAGCGACTGAACTGAACTGAAATAGCAGGGTGGGAACACACCTCCACCCATCAATAGAAAACTGGATTAAAGATTTATTGAGGCCCTGCCCATCAGAACAAGACCAAGTTTCCCCCTCAGTCAGTCTCTCCCATCAGGAAGTTTCCATAAGCCTCTTATCCTTCTCAATCAGAGGGCAGACAGACTGAAAACCACAATCACAGAAAACTAACCAATCTGATCACATGGACCACAGCCTTGTATAACGCAATGAAACCATGAGCCATGCCGTGTAGAGCCACCCAACAGGATGGGTCATAGTGGAGAGTTCTAACAAGATGTAGTCTACTGGAGAAGGGAATGGCAAACCACTTCAGTATTATTGCCTTGAGTGTACAATATGAAAAGGCAAAAAGAGAGGACACTGAAAAATGAACTCCCCAGGTCAGTGGGTGCCCAATATGCTACTGGAGATCAGTGGAGAAATAACTCCAGAAAGAATGAAGAAATGGAGCCAAAGCAAAAACAACACCCAGTTGTGGATGTGACTCATGATTGAAGCAAGGTCTGATGCTGCAAAGAGCAATATTGCATAGGAACCTGGAATGTTAGGTCCATGAATCAAGGCAAATTGGAAGTGGTCAAACAGGAGATGGCAAGAGTGAATGTCAAGATTTTAGGAATCAGCGAACTCAGTTGAACTGGAATGGGTGAATTTAACTCAGATGACCATTATATCTACTACTGTGGGCAAGAAAACCTTAGAGGAAATGGAGTACCCATCATAGCCAACAAAAGAGTCCAAAAAATGCAGTACTTGGATGTAATCTCAAAAATGACAGAATGATCTCTGTGCATTTCCAAGGCAAGGCATTCAGTATCACATTAATCCAAGTCTATGCCCCAACCAGTAACATTGAAGAAGCTGAACGGTTCTATGAAGACCTACAAGACCTTCTAGAACTAACACACAAAAAAGATGTCCTTTTCATTATAGGGGACTGGAATGCAAAAGTAGGAAGCAAGAAACACCTGGAGCAACAGGCAAGTTTGGCCTTGGAGTACATAACGAAGCAGGGCAAAAGCTAATAGAGTTTTGCCAAGAGAACGCACTGGTAATAGCAAACACACTCTTCCAACAACACAAGAGAAGACTCTACACGTGGACATCACCAGTTCGTCAACACCAAAATCAGACTGATTATATTCTTTGCAGCCAAAGATGGAAAAGCTATATACAGTCAGCAAAAACAAAACTGAGAGCTGACTGTGGCTGAGACCATGAACTCCTTATTGCCAAATTCAGACTTAAATTGAAGATAGTAGGGAAAACCACTAGACCATTCAGGTATGACCTAAATCAAATCCCTTATGATTTACAGTGGAAGTAAGAAAAAGATTTAAGGGATTAGATCTGATACACAGAGTGCCTGAAGAACTATGGATGGAGGTTCGTGACATTGTACAGGAGACAGGGATCAAGATCATCCCCAAGAAAAATAAATGCAAAAAAGCAAAATGGCTGTCTGAGGAGGCCTTACAACAAGCTGTGAAAAGAAGAGAAGCAAAAGAGAAAAGGGAAAATAAACCCATTTGAGTGCAGAGTTCCAAAGAATAGCAAGAAGAGATAAGAAAGCCTTCCTCAGTGATCAATGCAAAGAAATAAAGGAAAACAAGAGAATGGGAAAGACTAGAGATCTCTTCAAGAAAACTAGAGATACCAAGGAAACATTTCATGCAAAGATGGGCATAATAAAGGACAGAAATGGTACAGACCTAACAGAAGCAGAAGATATTAAGAAGTGGCAAGAATACACAGAAGAACTATACAAAAAAAGATCTTCACAACCCATATAACCATGATGGTGTGATCACTGGACTAGAGCCAGACATCCTTGAATGAGAAGTCAAGTGGGCCTTAGGAAGCATCACTATGAACAAAGTTAGTGGAGGTGATGGAATTCCAGTTGAGCTATTTCAAATCCTAACAGATGATGCTGTGAAAGTGCTGCACTCAATATGTCTGCAAATTTGGGAAACAGCAATGGCCACAGGACTGGAAAAGGTCAGTTTCATTCCAACCCCGAAGAAAGGCAATGCCAAAGACTGCTCAAACTACTGCACAATTGCACTCATCTCACATGCTAGCCATGCGTTCCTGGCCAATGCACCAAATGTTGTAGCCATGTGTTCTGGGAAACAAACTCATTCAGAAGGACAATGCAGATAGTGGAGTGCAGTTTATTATACAGGCAGGCCCAAGGCAGAATCTCCTCTTAGCCAAGGACCCCAACTGGTTTTTGCAAAAAAAAGTTATATACCCTAAGTGTACATGCTCAAACCCACTTCCCCAAATTCTCTGAAACTAGTCTGAGCAAAGGAAAAGAAAGATACAGTCAAAGTTAAACTATGATTCATATGCCTTAAACCCATGATTCGTATGACTTAAGCCTAGGTAGTTAACAGTGGACTATTATCAAATGGCCTGCGGTCATATCCCAATAAGTATAATAGAATTTATGATTCTATTTGGTTACACAGATAATTGAGGTATTCTTTTAGGCAACAGAGAGTCTAGGTATGAGCCCTGGGTCTCTTCCATGGGCGGGGGTGGGGGGAGGTGGGAGGGGGTGTGGTTTTCCAGTTGGTATATCATTTCCATAGATACTGGGCATATAGCTCAATGTCCACAGTCTGGCCCAAGATGAAGTCTTGCTTTCAAGATGGAGCCTGTTCTGTTTCCTCCTTCATTCCTCTCTCTTGATGCATAGTATGAGCATCACTCCTAGGGATATATTGCACCCTGGCTCTCCGACCACCAATTTGGGAGAACGACACCAACCTTTGGGTTACAAAGTTCATAATACATTGTAAAATGCAGGGTACACAAAGAAGAACTATCAAGGCAACTGTAACAATGGTAAATATAGTTTTCCGCCAATCATCCTTCACCCAAGATAGGACCGAAGTCCAGAAAGGAATGTTTTCACTTGACATTGCTTTTACCTGGTTTTTCATGTCATCTAAAACAGCTGATACATTGCCAGATAAATCAGGAATACATACACAACATTCAACCTTAATTATAACACAGGTCCCTCCTTGAGCAGCTGTGCATGTCCAAAGTTATTCTATTTTGAATTGCCGCTTTTCTCATTTGGATTTGTTCTTCATTTAAGGCTTGGAAATGGCAACCCACTCCAGTATTTTTGCCTAGAGAATCCCATGGACAGAGGAGCCTGGCGGGCTACAGTCCATGGGGTTGCAAAAAGTCAGACACGACTGAGCGACTAATACAATACTAACACTAAGGCTTGGATGGCTTTAGCACCATCTAGGAGGGCCTGTTTTGTGAAATTAGTCAAGGCCTCTACTTTAATCATAATATCTGTTGTCCCTATAGAAGGTACGAATAAGGCAGCAATATACTCATACCATTGAAACACAGACCTTGTCCAACTAGCATGTAAATAAGGTAGATTTACCAGGGCTTGTTGTAGGTTAGGCTTTATGCTGCCATGGGCAAAAGTGAATCCCAGTGTGCAGCGGCCTACCCAGCTGATTGGTAGCCAAGGCCAAAGGTTAGGCCCACAAAGCCATTGGGTTCCATTGGGTGCCATCCAGCAGATTACAGGGTTATATTTCCAATCAGAGCCTGGCCAATGGATGGACTGGTTGGGGTGGTATGTGGCCTCGAATGTTCATTTACATTGTTTGGTGGATAGGTACCCCATATATTTTAGTTCTTTTGGGTCTAATGGATGGTGACCAAACCCTACCCTTTGTTCTTTTTGTTCCCAGCATATAGTGGTGGGAGTAATTAATTGACTCTTTTCTAGGTCATCCAGAAATATTCATCCCAGACTTGGTAGAATTGTTCAACATAACTAGAGGCCTGTCCTCCCTTGCCGGTCAGGGAGCTTTTTTCCTTTTGTTCTTTAAATATGAGGTATAGGCTTTTGTTACTCTGATGAAACTGGTGTTTACATCAAATGTAAACCCATGACCTGAGTCTATTGACTGTAGGTCTGGCTTACACCAAGAGAGCAGGGAGAGATTATGATGGACAAGAGAAAGGAAAGTCTCTTTTTGTCATTCCAGAAAAGAGCAGAGTGGTTTAAAATCTCCTTGGCGGAGCAGTGACACCCACCAAGGAAGTCCATCCATCACAGACAGAGGCATAGCCCCACATACCCAGCAGTTGGAGGTGTTGTGGAAGTCCATATAGGAATGTGCCCATGAGATGAAAACATTGTCCTGAGTTGAAACGGAAATTAAATTCAAAATCACGTTGATGAGCCCAAGCAACAGGAGTTGATTATGCAGCTTCATCCTGAAGGGGCTTGTCTAGGATCTTCTTTTCCTTCTTCTACTTAAGGATGATCTTAGTATCTCGAGGGTCAATGGGGTCCCTCTTCACAGTCCACTCAGCAGTTTCTGGGTCTGCATGGTATGTTCTCTTCATCCTCATGTGGTGGATCCAGGGAGTGACACCTGCAACTTTAACTGCTGTAGGGGTGGTTAGAACAACAGTATATGGATCCTTCCAATGTGGGCCCAATGAGTCATGTTTCCAGTCCTTGACCCACAACTGATCCCCAGGCACAAATTCATGAATGTGTTCCCCAAGGGGGAACAGAACCCTTTCTTGTGCAAACTTAGTTACGTGATTCATTACCTTACCCAGTTGTTCCATCTGCTGTGAAATCTCATCTCCCCTTACCTGAGGCAAATTTGTTGACACCTGTTTAATTATGGGAGGGGGCCTCCCGTACACAATTTCATACAGAGAACAGCCATGGGACTGTGGGGTCATCCTGAGTCTGACCAGAGCTGTCAGAAACAAGCCCACCCAGGAGCAATCAGTCTCTATGACCCACTTGGACAGTGTTTCTTTAAGTGTCCAGTTGGTTCCTTCCACCATCCCAGAACTCTGGGGCCTATATGCTGTATGTAATTTCCACTTGATGTTTGAAGTTTTGCTTACTTGTTATACTAAATCAACTATGAAAGCCGGGACCCTGTCCAATCCAATGCTGGTAGGAAATCCAAATCTGGGAACTTCTCCCTAAGCAGGCACCAGGCTACTTTTGATGCTTTTTCAGTCCGGGTAGGAGAAGCTTCTACCCATCCTGAGAACATACATACCATGACCAGCAGGTAATGGTACTGTCAGTGAGGTTTCATTTCAGTGAAGTCCACTTCAAGGTGTTCAACGGGCAGTGTGCCTTTTAGCTGAATCCATGGAGGTTTCTATCTGTGCCAAGAGTCAGCATTGACCTGTGAATAGGCAATGCAGTTCTGAGATTTTGTCCTGCATAGGGAAGAGAGGTGGGGAACCAAGAAATATTTTCAAATTAGCTCTTCCAGTTTATTATGGCCTAGGTGGGTCGCTAGATATGTTTGGCTTACCAGAGTGGGTGCCAGCTCCTCGGTACCAATAATTTGCCACTTGGCAATTCCCACCATCCCTTTTCAGTCTTGATGGCCCCTTCCGCTTTGGCTAGCTGGTTTTGGGCTGCAGTGTATTTTGGAGAGTCCAGTGTTAGCTCAGGCAGCTCCGCCAATACACAAGCTTATTAGTGGCTTCACTTGTCACCCCCAAGCCCTAGGTTGCTTGTTTAGTGGTCTTATCTGCCAGTCTTTTCCCCGAGCCTGGGGGGTATCCTCTTTGACGTCCTCAGCAGCATATGACTGCAACCCTTTCTGGTTCCCAGGCAGCATCTAATAGGGTCTTAATTTCTTTCTTATTTTTAATACCTTTTTCACTAGCTGTCAAAAGACCTCTATCCTTATACAGAGCCCTGTGTACATGTAGTGTGGCAAAAGCATACCTGGAGTCTGTGTAAATGTTTGTCTTCTTACCTTTTGAGAGCTGGAGGGCTTGGATTAGAGCATATAGTTCAGCCTGTTGAGCAGACCAGTGTGATGGCAGAGAGCTAGCCTCCATGATGGTTTCTTCCATAACTACTGCATATCCTGACAGTCATTGTCCTTGTTTCACCAGGCTGGTGCCATTGGTGTACAGGACCAAATCTGGGTCTGGGATTGGCTGGTCTCTCAAGTCAGGTCTGCTGGCATATTTCCTTGCAATCATGTGACAGCCCACCTTCTCCCAAAGGAAGGAGAGTGGCTGGATTCAGGGCCTGACAAGGCTCAATAGTAACATGGGGGTTCTCACATAATAGTCCCTGGTACTGAGTAATCCGGGATGTTGACAGCCATTTATGGGGTTCCCCTCGCAGGAGAGTGTTGACTTCATGGGGGACTTTTACATCTTGGCCCAAAGTCACCTTGGTTGCCTCCTGGACCAGTAAGACAACTACAACAACCGTCCATAAGCATCCCAGCCACCCAGTGGCAACACTGTCCAGCAGTTTCGGGAGATAAGCCACGAGTCTGTCCCATGTCCCCATAGCCTGGATAACACTCCCATAGCCACCTTGTCCTTTTCAGTCACATAAAGAGTTAACAGCTTAGCAAGTTCTGGCAGGCCCAAGACAGTGCTGACGTAATTGTACTGGGTTTCAGTTCTATTAAACGTGATCCCACCATCGTGATTATCTTGGTAATGAAGATCTTTTTTGTACAGTTCTTCTGTGTATTCTTGCCACCTCTTCTTAAAATCTTCTGCTTTTGTTAGGTCCGTACCATTTCTGTCCTTTATCGAGCCCATCTTTGCATGAAATATTCCCTTGGTATCTCTAATTTTCTTGAAGAAATCCAGTCTTTCCCATTCTGTTGTTTTCCTCTATTTCTTTGCATTGATCGCTGAGGAACGCTTTCTTATCTCTCCTTGCTATTCTTTGGAACTCTGCATTCAGATGCTTATATCTTTCCTTTTCTCCTTTGCTTTTCACTTCTATTCTTTTCACAGCTATTTGTAAGGCCTCCTCAGACAGCCATTTTGCTTTTTTGCATTACTTTTCCATGGGGATGGTCTTGATCCCTGTCTCCTGTACAATGTCACAAACCTCCATCCATAGTTCATCAGGCACTCTATGGAATGTGAAGTCAAGTGGGCCTTAGAAAGCATCACTATGAACAAAGCTAGTGGAGGGGATGGAAATCCAGTTGAGCTATTTCAAATCCTGAAAGATGATGCTGTGAAACTGCTGCACTCAATATACCAGCAAATTTGAAAAATTCAGCAGTGGCCACAGGACTGGAAAAGGTCAGTTTTCATCCCAATCCTAAAGAAAGGCAATCTCAAAGAATGCTCAAACTACCACACAATTGCACTCATCTCACATGCTAGTAAAGTAATGCTCAAAATTCTCCAAGCCAGGCTTCAGCAGTACATGAACCGTGAACTTCCAGATGTTCAAGCTGGTTTTAGAAAAGGCAGAGGAACCAGAGATCAAATTGCCAACATCCGCTGGACCATTGAAAAAGCAGGAGAGTTCCAGAAAAACATCTATTTCTGCTTTATTGACTATGCCAAAGCGTTTGACTGTGTGGATCACAATAAACTGTGGAAAATTCTGAAAGAGATGGGAATACCAGACCACCTTACCTGCCTCTTGAGAAACCTGTATGCAGGTCAGGAAGCAACAGTTGAAACTGGACATGAAACAACAGACTGGTTCCAAATAGGAAAAGGAGTACATCAAGGCTGTATATTGTCACCCTGTTTATTTAACTTGTATGCAGAGTACATCATGAGAAACGCTGCGCTGGAAGAAGCACAAGCTGGAATCAAGATTGCCAAGAGAAATATCAATAACCTCAGATATGCAGATGACACCACCCTTATGGCAGAAAGTGAAAGGGAACTAAAGCACCTCTTGATGAAAGTGAAAGAGGAGAGTGAAAAAGTTGGTTAAAGTTCAACATTCAGAAAACTAAGATCATGGCATCCGGTCCCATCACTTCATGGGAAATAGATGGGGAAACAGTGGAAAGTGTCAGATTTTATTTTGGAGGGCTCCAATATCACTGCAGATGGTGACTGCAGCCATGAAATTAACAGATTCTTACTCCTTGGAAGCAAAGTTATGACCAACCCCAATAGCATATTCAAAAGCAGAGACATTACTTTGCCAACAAAGGTCCATCTAGTCAAGGCTGTGGTTTTTTCCAGTAGTCATGTATGGATGTGAGAGTTGGACTGTGAAGAAAGCTGAGTGCCGAAGAATTGATGCTTTTGAACTGTGGTGTTGGAAAAGACTCTTGAGAGTCCCTTGGACTGCAAGGAGATCCAACCAGTCCATTCTAAAGGAGATCATCCCTGGGTGTTCTTTGGAAGGAATGATGCTAAAGCTGAAACTCCAGTACTTTGGCCACCTCATGTGAAGAGTTGACTCACTAGAAAAGACTCTGATGCTGGGAAGGATTGGGGGCAGGAGGAGAAGGGGACGACAGAGGATGAGATGGCTGGATGGCATCACCGACTCGATGGATGTGAGTTTGAATGAACTCCAGGAGTTGGTGATGGACAGGGAAGCCTGGCGTGCTGCAATTCATGGGGTCGCAACAAGTCAAACAGGACTGAGCGGCTGAACTGAACTGAACCAGTGGGACTTGTTTTGCAAGCCTGGGGGGTGTTATCTTCCACCTAGACCTCAGGGAAATTTTGAGTTAACTCTCTCTCTCGACTGTGTAGCCTGTCCAGGTTTCCCTTCTGGGAGATTGTGCAACCTCCATTCATCTTGAGGGATTACCAAGAGGAAGTGTAAATAGGTGGTTGAGCCCACTCGAAGAATGGGTCTTTCATGGGGGAAAGGCCACTTGTGCCCCCAATTTAGACAGCAAGTCTCTTCCCAACAAAGGTACTGGGCATTCAGGGATGTATAAAAATTCATGAGTCACTTGGTGTCCCCCATCTGACATTTTTGAGACACAAAGTCTGCATTTACCACCATCTGAGACCCACCAGCCTCTGGATCTATTGGTGTATAAAGTCTGTAGGCCTCGCACAGTCTTTCATAGAACTCAGAGGGTGATTTTGTTTTCCTTTGAATCACTTCAGAGGGTTTTGCCATACTCGTAGATTTTTCAGGCCCCCCTCTTAAGGCCTTGTAAAATAGCCACCTGATATCTCTCCAGGTGGCCCCTCCCTTCCTCTGTGTTACAGTCCAACTGAGCCTCTCATCAGGGGTGGCTAGTTCTGCCCACTGCTGCCGGTTTGCAGTACCCTCAGGTGCCATTTCTCTTAACCATTTTCTGGCCTCAGTTAGGATCCTGTGTCTTTCCTCAGTGCTGAAAAGGGAAACTAGTAATTAGATTATGTCATCCCATGTGGGTTCGAAAAATAGTCTCCATTAGCCTAATCATGGCTTGTGGCTCCCCCAAGTATGGTGGAGTGTGTCTCCGCCAGTTTAATATATCCATAGAGGAAAATGGCTGGTAATGCTACAGGGGGCTGATGGTAGTGACCACATGCGTTCTGAACCGGAGGCTGTTGTAGCTCTCTGAGGGGCATCTGTAGTGGAGTTCTTTCACCCTGTTCCTTGGTGGAGTGCAGCCTTTGTCTAATTCCTGTGTTTTCTTCCCCCGTCCCATCAGTACTCACCCGGAGAGGTGGATACAATCTAGGAGGTCCGACTGAGGTGGAATTCTGGAGGGGTTGACCAGAGGTCTCCATTGCTGGGATCAGAGTCTGCAGAAATGGCAGCTCTACAACCTCCAGGAGAGCTGGCGAAGAGCAGCGGCTGCTGCAGGAACTTCACTTTGCCCTGGATTGGGCATTAAGGCAGCCTCTGATCCTGGTGGAGCACTGGGAAGCAGATGCGTCATTATCCAGTATGGGGAGGGGTCAGGTCATCTCCGTCCAAATCCTGTAGAATTTCTTTTTTTATCATCCGTCAATCTTTGTGCTATTAATATTTGTCCCTTTCCCTTCTGGATACAGAAACTTGTCCAAGTAGGAGGGTGTTGAGCTAACCCTAGCCATGAGTCAATATATGGATATTGATCCGGGTGTCCTGGCTCTCCTGTGACTACTGTATAGACTGCTTTCACTAATTTTAAGTTCATGGTATCCTCTGGTGGCCATCCTACTCCCATAGGGGACCATTTGACTTCACAAAGTATGTGGAGGCGGTTAGGCATGATGTTCACCCCATAGTCTCCTCCAAATCCCTTCTTTAAATTTTTAATCATGCACTCCAATACAGTTGCCTTAGATTCACTGCCCCTCATCTTGCTTACCTTCTCAGACCTTCTTAAACTTTTCCTTTTCTTTCTGTCTACGAAGTTCTCAGTACCCTATGTACTTCTGATATTGCCACTCAATGAAACACTTAAATTGCCATTCCACCTCCTTCCTAATCAGGGTGAGAAGAGCCTTACCTATCAGATCCCAGAGCAAGAAGGGGGATCAGCGTGTCTTCACCTGCTAGTCAGCATGGCCAAACCAGAACACCACGTGGTCCAAGACTGTTTCTCCCTTAACTTTTAAAGTTCGTTCTGCCTTGGTGGGCTTGATCTGGTGTGGATGAAAACACAGATGGGTTAAATATCCCACATCCCAGGCCATCTCAGGAAAAGCCAATTCGTACTCACTTATGTATCCCCCTCCTTCTAGCCTGACAATTCCGAGGGGGTCAAGAATTTCACAGCAGATGGGACACGTCCTTGGGGAGGGCAGAATATGAGCACCCAAAGACCAAGTTTTTTCTCCTAAAAATCCCCTGGAGATTGCTTGGTAATAATTTTCCCCAAGATGGCATGGACACCACCTCCTAAATGACCTTCACAAATTTCCTTCCTAAGCCCTAACACGCTCGTCAACCTGTGTACCAAGCAAGCGCTGCCACCTGCCTATTCCAGGCTCGTGTGGGTCCTTCTAGTCCCTTCCAGGAGGGTGATCAGGCCCCCTCTTCCATCCTGCCGGGTACGTTCCTCCTCACCTGAGTACTCAGTTCCCCTGCTGCCATCCACTACCTGCTAAAGTAAAAATTCCTGGCATTAAGAAGCAGAATCCTTCCAGAAGGGCAAGGCATCTTCCCCCCACCCCCACCCCCTTTAGAAGATTCAAGCTGCAAGGCCTCAGACTTGTCCAAATGGGACTTGTCTCCTCAAAGTGAGGAGTTTCCCAGCCAATGCACCAAATGTTGTAGCCACACGTTCCAGGAAACAAATTCACTCAGAAGGACAATGCAGACAGTGGAGTGCAGTTTATTACACCGGCGGGCCCAAGGCAGAGTCTCCTCTTAGTCAAGAACCCTGATGGGTTTTTGTGAAAACCTTATATAACCTAAGTGTTCGTGCTCAAACCCACCTCCCCAAATTCTCTGAAAGTAATCTGAACAAAGGAAAAGAAAGATCCAATCAAAGTTAACCCATGATTCATATGCCTTAAGTCTAGGTAGTTAACAGTGGACAATTATCAAAAGTCCGTGGTCATACCCTAATAAGTATAATAGAATTTATGATTCTATTTGGTTACACAGATAATTAGGGTATTCTTGTGGGTGTGAGTCTAGGTATGAGCCCTGGGGCTCTTCTATGGAGGGTAGGGGGTGGGGTTCTGGTTTTCCAGATGGTATGTCATTTCCATAGATACTGGGCATATAGCTCAAAGTCCACAGTTTGGCCCAAGATGGAGTGCAGCTTTCAAGATGAAGCCTGTTCTGTTTTCTCCTTCACTAGTAAAATAATGCTCAAAATTCTCCAAGCCAGACTTCAACAATACATAAACCATGAACTTCCAGATGTTCAATCTGAATTTAGAAAAGGCAGAGGAACCAGAGATCAAATTGTCAACATCCACTGGATCACTGAAAAAGCAAAAGAATTCCAGAAAAACATCTATTTCTGCTTTATTGACTATGCCAAAGCCTTTGACTCTGTGGATCACCACAAATATGGAAAATTCTGAAAGAAATGGGAATACCAGACCACCTGACCTGCCTCTTGAGAAATCTGTATGCAGGTCAGGAAGCAACAGTTAGAACTGGACATGGAACAACAGACTGATTCCAAATTGGGAAAGGAGTATATCAAGGCTGTATATTGTCAATATTGTCACCCTGATTTAAGTTATATGCAGAGTACACCATGAGAAATGTTGGGCTGGATGAAGCACAGCTGGAATCAAGACTGCCAGGAGAAATATCAATAACCTCAGATATGCAGATGACACCACCCTTACGGTAGAAAGTGAAGAAGAACTGAAGAGCCTCTTGATAAAAGTCAAAGAGGAGAGTGAAAAAGTTGGCTTAAAGCTCAACATTCAGAAAACTAAGATCATGGCATCCAGTCCCATCACTTCATGGCAAATAGGTGGGGAAACAGTAAAAATAGTGGCAGACTTTATTTTGGGGGGCTCCAAAATCACTTCAGATGGTGACTACAGCCATGAAATTAGAAGACGCTTACTCCTTGGAAGAAAAGTTATGACCAACCTAGACAGCAGAGACATTACTTTGCCAACAAAGGTCCATCATGTCGAGGCTATGGTTTTTCCAGTAGTCATGTATGGATGTGAGAATTGGACCATAAAGAAAGCTGAGTGCCGAAGAATTGATGCTTTTGAACTTTGATGTTGGAGAAGACTCTTGAGAATCCCTTGGACTGCAAGGAGATCCAACCAGTCCATCCTAAAGATCAATCCTGAATATTCATTGGAAGGACTGATGCTGAAGCTGAAACTTCAATTCTTTGGCCACCTGATTTGAAGAATCATTTGACAAGACCCTCATGGTGGGAAAGATTCAAGGTGGGAGGAGAAGAGGACAACAGAGGATGAGATGGTTGGATAATGAGATAGTAATAGACAGGAAGGCCAGGGGTCTCCAAACGGATGAAATAGGCTGCAAGGGTCAGGCATTTTTTTGTCTCTTAAGCCACAGGAGGAAACAAATTAGTGTTAGATTTTTTTTTCCCCCTTCTATATACAAATTCTAAAAAAGGTTTGTCTTAAAATTCTGTGTTGCCATAACGGACACCTGGTTCCATCTGAACTTAACTTTTCTCAAACCTTGAGCTAACTGATGCATTTTTCTTATGGAAATGTTTGTCTTAAGCTATGTTAATGACCAGATGGTCAACACCGAAATCAGATCAATTATATTTTTGCAGCCAAAGATGGAGAAGCTCTATACAATCAGCAAAAACAAGACCAGGAGCTGACTGTGGCTCAGACCATGAACTTCTTATTGCCAAATTCAGACTTAAATTGAAGAAAGTAGGGAAAACCACTAGACCATTCAGGTATGACCTAAATCAAATCCCTTATGATTATACAGTGGAAGTGAGAAATAGGTTTAAGGGCCTAGATCTGATAGATAGAGTGCCTGATGAACTATGGAATGAGGTTCGTGACATTGTACAGGAGACAGGGATCAAGACCATCCCCATGGAAAAGAAATGAAAAAAAGCAAAATGGCTGTCTGGGGAGGCCTTACAAATAGCTATGAAAAGAAGAGAAGTGAAAAGCAAAGGAGAAAAGGAAAGATATAAACATCTGAATGCAGAGTTCCAAAGAATAGCAAGAAGAGATAAGAAAGCCTTCTTCAGCGATCAATGCAAAGAAATAGAGGAAAACAACACAATGGGAAAGACTAGGTATCTCTTCAAGAAAATCAGAGAAACCAAAGGAACATTTCATGCAAAGATGGGCTCGATAAAGGACAGAAATGGTATGGACCTAACAGAAGCAGAAGATATTAAGAAGAGGTGGCAAGAATACACAGAAGAACTGTACAAAAAAGAGCTTCAAGACCCAGATAATCATGATTGTGTGATCACTGACCTAGAGCCAGACATCTTGGAATGTGAAGTCAAGTGGGCCTTAGAAAGCATCACTACGAATAAAGCTAGTGGAGGTGATGGAATTCCATTGGAGCTATTCCAAATCCTGAAAGATGATGCTGTGAAAGTGCTGCACTCAATATGCCAGCAAATTTGGAAAACTCAGCAGTGGCCACAGGACTGGAAAAGGTCAGTTTTCATCCCAATCCCAAAGAAAGGCAATGCCAAAGAGTGCTCAAACTACCACACAACTGCACTCATCTCACACGCTAGTAAAGTAATGCTCAAAATTCTCCAAGCCAGGCTTCAGCAATATGTGAACCGTGAACTTCCTGATGTTCAAGCTGGTTTTAGAAAAGGCAGTGGAACCAGAGATCAAATTGCCAACATCCACTGGATCATGGAAAAAGCAAGAGAGTTCCAGAAAAACATCTATTTCTGCTTTATTGACTATGCCAAAGCCTTTGACTGTGTGGATCACAATAAACTATGGAAAATTCTGAAAGAGATGGGAATACCAGACCACCTGATCTGCCTCTTGAGAAATCTGGATGCAGGTCAGGAAGCAACAGTTAGAACTGGTCATGGAATAACAGACTGGTTCCAAATAGAAAAAGGAGTACGTCAAGGCTGTATATTGTCACCCTGTTTATTTAACTTATCTGCAGAGTACATCATGAGAAATGCTGGACTGGAAGAAACACAAGTTGGAATCAAGATTGCTGGGAGAAATATCAATAACCTCCGATATGCAGATGACACCATCCTTATGGCAGAAAGTGAAGAGGAACTAAAAAGCCTCTTGATGAAAATGAAGGTGGAGAGTGAAAAGGTTGGCTTAAAGTTCAACATTCAGAAAACGAAGATCATGGCATCTGGTCCCATCACTGCATGGGAAATAGATGGGGAAACAGTGGAAACAGTGTCAGACTTTATTTTTCTGGGCTCCAAAATCACTGCAGATGGTGACTGCAGCCATGAAATTAAAAGATGCTTACTCCTTGCAAGGAAAGTTATGACCAACCTAGATAGCATATTCAAAAGCAGAGACATCACTTTGCCAACAAAGGTTCGCCTAGTCAAGGCTATGGTCTTTCCTGTGGCCATGTATGGATGTGAGAGCTGGACTGTGAAGAAGGCTGAGCGCCGAAGAATTGATGCTTTTGAACTGTGGTGTTGGAGAAGACTCTTGAGAGTCCCTTGGACTGCAAGGAGATCCAACCAGTCCATTCTGAAGATCAGCCCTGGGATTTCTTTGGAGGGAATGATGCTAAAGCTGAAACTCCAGTATTTTGGCCACCTCATGCAAAGAGTTGACTCATTGGAGAAGACTCTGATGCTGGGAGGGATTGGGGGCAGGAGGAGAAGGGGACGACAGAGGATGAGATGGCTGGATGGCATCACTGACTTGATGGATGTGAGTCTGAGTGACCTCCGGGAGTTGGTGATGGACAGGGAGGCCTGGCGTGCTGCAGTTCATGGGGTCGAAAAGAGTCAGACACGACTGAGCGACTGATCTGATCTGATCTGATCTGATGATGTCATGACAGTCAAACTGAAAGAGTGTGGAGAGACGGAGGAGAAATGAGTTGAGACAAATGAATAATTAAACATTAGAACTATGGCAATTAAATGATTCAGTTCAGTTCAGTCGCTCAGTCATGTCCGACTATTTGCGACCCCATGAATTGCAGCATGCCAGGCCTCCTTGTCCATCACCATCTCCTGGAGTTCATTCAAACTCAAGTCCATCGAGTCGGTGATGCCATCCAGCCATCCCATCCTCTGTCATCCCCTTTTCCTCCTGCCCCCAGTCCCTCCCAGCATCAGAGTCTTTTCCAATGAGTCAACTCTTCGCATGAGGTGGCCAAAGTACTGCAGTTTCAGCTTTCGCATCATTCCTTCCAAAGAAATCCCAGGGCTGATCTCCTTTAGAATGGACTGGTTGGATCTCCTTGCAGTCCAAGGGACTCTCAAGAGTCTTCTCCAACACCACAGTTCAAAAGCATCAATTCTTTGGTGCTCAACTTTCTTTACAGTCCCACTCTCGCATCCATACATGACCACTGGAAAAACCATAGCCTTGACTAGATGGACATTTGTTGGCAAAGTAATATCTCTGCTTTTCAATATGCTATCTAGGTTGGTCATAACCTTTCTTCCAAGGAGTAAATGTCTTTTAATTAGGAAAAGGCTTGGCAGATCCATCTAGACTCTTAACACTTGGTCATTTTTCTCAATGCTATTTTTTTTTTTAATCTACTCCTTTTTCATGATTCAATGAACTGTTATTGTTATATTTTAAACTATCTTTGACTTTATCTGTGGCTTTTCTCTTCTGTCACAATGACCATGTATTTATTCCTCCACTAAAACTAGACCTTCTGTGGAGTCTAATACTTCTGTTGTAATCCCTGGTGACAACGATCCTCCTTATAGTCCCTCTTTATTTCAATTTTCTTGGTGGATCTTAAGAATTTAGTTTGGGGGGAGGGTAAACTTTAAGTCAATCCTCATTAGAATAAAGATTTATTTATTCAGGGAGTGGACAGAGTTTCAGGAAGGAAGAGACATATGCATATTTATGGCTGATTAACATTGCTGTATGGCTGTAACCAACACATATTGTAAAACAATTATTTTCTCATTTAAGAAAAAAAAGATTTATTTGGATAGATTTGGGAATACTTGACATTTTAAAATGTCAATTCATCTCATACAAATATATGATTTAGCCCTTCAGTTCAGTTCATTCGCTCAGTTGTGTCCGACTCTTTGTGATCCCGTGAATTGCAGCATGCCAGGCCTCCCTGTGAATCTATCCAATTTTATTTGTACTTTCGAACAAAAGTTGAGACCTCTTTAGTATGACCTGAACACTTAACACTAAGTCTGGTAGAGCATGCAGAACATGGTAGACTTAAAACCGAGATGTAGAAATAGCAAATGGATGAATTTAAATCCTTAAGCCAGAAGGTCAAAGAAGGGCCAGGACCACTTAACTCCAAGTCCCAAGTTCAGCCTTTAGTATGTGATCATATTACACTCTCCTGACCAGAAGGTAGATTTTACTAGTTCTGTCACTTTTTCCATAGGTCATGCTGACTGTAGTCTGACATTGTCTGAGAACCTAAGGAAAGGGGATATAACCTATTCCCTTCCTTGCAGCTTCACAAGCCTCCTGTGGTAATGCAACTACCTATTTCACACCTTTACAAGTAAGCTGAAGGGTTCCAGACACATGCTCAAGTGGCACATCCTGTAGTTCACACTTCACAGCATGAGCTGTTTCCATGGAAAAAAAAACATTCCCACTGGGGTAGCTTCTACTATTCACTCCCTTCCTCCTGGTCTAAGACATCATGGATGTCCTAGTCCCTCTGGCAGGACCAAGAACAGCAGTGGTACTCAGTGTCCCTGAAGAAACATCAGCATCCACTTAAGAAGCAGAAAATGGTGAATGCCACTGAGAGAAGACGGGACCTGTGATGAGCCTACTCAGGTCATCACCTGAGACACCTGTCAATAACCACAGGGACATTTAAAAGCATAGACACTCTGCCACTGTGGGAAAGGCCAGAGCGGGAGATAAGTTATTTGTGCCCACAAACAATTTTATCCTGCCAGGTTGGTGAATTCCAGAGTTACCTATAAGTTATTGGCTTAATCTTGATACACAATCCCCCTTAGCAGATGACTTAAGAAAGTTACAACAAACTTTCCCCCAAGTTCCCACAGCTTGCCAGGGACAGGGACTAGTTTTCCCCTTGTCTTATCCAGACCCCATGCTCTCAATGACCATCCATATGTTGTCACTTCTCCTCACCATCATGCAAAACCTCCTGCCTCACATCCTCCCCAGAGCACACAGACACTGGGCACACTGAGCATGATGCAGTTATTTTATTAGAGTCAGCCTGATAGAGACCATACCAGGTGGAACAGATGTCTGGATTCCAGCTTCAGTTGAGGAGAACAGGGCAGGAAGCTTGAGCATAGACCAGACATCCCTGGCTAAGATTAGCTCACTAAAGAGGGCAGACTGGAAATGAATCCTCTAATAACATTCACCAACGTGGACACTCTATAGCCAGTGCAATCCTTACTGGAGATCACGAGAATCTGGAAGGACATAGCAGGAGAAACAAGATCTGAGCCCACAGCCAGGCTATCCTGTCTCCCCAGCATCACCTCACACCTCACCCTCAGGGATTCAGCCCCATCCCCAGCAAGAACCTCTGCCCACAGACCCACCACTGGAGAGGGGGCTGCCAATAGGCAGCAGGAGGAGGATGGTTCCCTAACAGCCCAGGCACAGGTATCAGGAGGGAGATAGAGCCACCGGCCACACCAGGGAGGAGAGGAGATGAAGAGTCAGAAGGACACAGTTGGGACTGGTCCTGACAGAGGAGCAAGGTGCTGGAGTCTGGGTTTGGGTCACATATTCTGCACCTGAGCCTCTTCTGCCAGGTGTGCTGGGTGCACGGAATGTGCATGCAGGTGTCATAAACTAGCCCTCTTGCCCTGTGTGCTTCTGTTAGTACTAGAAACTTTGTTCTTGGAAATCCTCTCATTTTGAACAATCAACAATTTAGGGAAAATGTGCTAAGACAATTTAAGATCTCCAATATTGTATCAAGAAAAACAACAAAAACAAAAAAGATGGTTCTTCAAGAGATACATTTCTAGCCCAGGTGGGCAGCTGCAGGTACCTGAAGGTACCTCAGGCATCAAAATACCACAGTGGAAATTCTGGCTTGTAGGCACTGAGGCCATGTCGGTGGAAATGGGGCTCTGAGCCAGAGTGGGAACAAGAGGAGGTGATGTGACCAAAGGCCAGAAACCTTACAAAGCCAGGGAGTCCCATGCTGAAAAGAGACTAAAAGTAGGGGCTCTTTTTCAGTATTCCTAAAGTAGAACTGACACGAACCCTACAGTTGCTGCTGCTGCTAAGTTGCTTCAGTCGTGTCCGACTCTGTGCGACCCCAGAGACGGCAGCCCACCAGGCTTCCCCATCCTTGGGATTCTCCAGGCAAGAACACTGGAATGGGTTGCCATTTCCTTCTCCAATGCATGAAAGTGAAAAGTGAAAGTGAAGTCGCTTAGTCGTGTCTGACTCTTAGCGACCCCATGGACTGGAGCCTACCAGGCTCCTCTGTCCATGGGATTTTCCAGGCAAAAGTACTGGGGTGGGGTGCCATTGCCTTCCCCGAATCCTACAGTTAGGTGAGCTGAATGCTGCATTTCCTGCCAAAGATTAAAATGCTACTCCTTCAGTGCTAGTTCCTGTCATGGAGGGAAAACAATCACATGACAATACATTTGGCATATTGCATTGATATTAGTTCTCTATTCTGTGTGAGTTAATGGACATGACATGGACATATTCTGTAACCAGAGGCTGGAAGTAGAGGTGGACTGAGCTTGCATATTACAGGTACTGCAGGTTGGAGCAAAGGTTTATATGCTTCTTTGTTTAGAGCTCTTCTCTGTCACATATCCCATGACTGCATGATATATTACCATGTGGCATATTGCACTATGCTGCATGTGAGTTCTCAGAGTGGGTGTGGGTAAAAG
Organism: Tragelaphus eurycerus; assembly: GCA_935064755.1. Classification (NCBI taxonomy): domain Eukaryota; kingdom Metazoa; phylum Chordata; class Mammalia; order Artiodactyla; family Bovidae; genus Tragelaphus; species Tragelaphus eurycerus. The sequence goes on from CAKXYN010000020.1 coordinate 12,614,848, forward strand.
GTAAATTACCTTAAATTTCAGATGATTAACCCTGTTCTGATGTCCTACTTCAATGAAGCAATCCTGGATTTTTCCAAAGGCTGCTTTTTCCTCATCTGTAGCACTGACCGAATCAAAGGTTTCATTTAATGCTGCCCTTGGTAGTACAAAGTTCACCATGATCTGCATTTCATAAAAAACAGGGCAGGCTTCCACTGAAGGCAAGACAGAAAAACCACATCAAAGGTTAACCAGAGTAGGAGGTTTTCCTACCACTTGATAGGAACTCACATATCCAAAGCTTCCAGACTCACCTCCCACAGAGACACACCCTCTCCCAGAACTGCTTACATTCCGGACAGAAATCCTTCCCTATGAGGCACTCCAGCAGAGGGAGTAGCACAAGGGGCTTTGCCCAGAGACCCCTCTGCCCTTGACCACTGCCCTAGGCATATCAGCCTCCTTCCCTCTTTCCAATGAACACAAGTATCCACAATAACATCCCAGGATGTGCACAGTTAATGACCCTTCCAGCTCTATACAACCCGCTCCATTCAAAGACTAAAAGCCTCAAGGAGTTTGTGCAGGACTCCTGGGCACTGATCTGCCAGCTGCCCTCTGAATCTGCCCCTCGAAGCAGCTTGGACAGGACAGGGAAGGATACAGTGAAACAACATGGGGCAAGGATCACGAGGGTCATCTGGACCCTCCTTCCTACCCTCACACGTCTCAAAGGTCAGCTCTCTGGTCACCAGCAAGGCCAGCACAAGCAGTGCTCCTTTCATCGTGGCAGTAGCTGGAGTGATCTGCTCAGGGCAGGGTTTCTGTCACTTTATAAACAACTAGCTCCCTGAGCTTAGCTCATGGCGTTCCCTAGAGTTCCACAGGTCTGTGGCCAGTCTCCTGGCACAGGTGGCTCCCTAGGCCTTTGGGGTGTTTACAATGGAAGACCTTCCTACTCTGAGAACAGAGCCCCTGGAGAACATGTGGGTGTATTTTTGCCAAAGACCAAGTGGAACTGACATTTCTAAGTAACTCCATTTGGAGCCAAATGCTCTGTTTTCTGGGCCCCAACCATCATGTCTTCTGGGTCATCCTTCCCCCAAAACTATCCTGGCTCTGAGGGCAGCACTCTCACAAACTGAGCAGATGGACTCACAGGAAGGCCAAGGACAGGTCTACACCCCTATCAGGTAAAAGAAAGGTCATCCAGAATCCTTCCTTTTTCCCCAAGTTTAAGTCATGGAGATAAGAATTGAGCACTGGACCTTACTGCGACCCCAAAATATCTTAATGACTGCAGTCTCTTGACGGGGCCCTGAGGACTGGTGGACATCAGTCTTGGACTTCAAATCATCCCAGCAAGGAACTCACAGGACTTGAGGCCACGTGGGTTTTCTCAGGAGGCTATAATGCTTTACTCTCAATCATGTCACCAGAGCTCCTCAGGCCCACACGGGAGCAAGTTCCTAGGCATATACTGACTCCCACGGGCTCTAGGCTTGCCCTGTCTGCTAGTTTCATCCTCCTCCATCAGTGAACCAGCCTTAAGAGGGGCTTGCACTGCACAGTATATCCAGAAACATCAATGAGCAGCTGTGGGATTGTGGATTTTGTCTCATGCTTCAGAGACTCAAGGTGGATGGGAATTCTAAGGCCTAGGATGCTGGGTCCACCAGAGATGGTACATGAAGTGTGAAAACTCACTCAAGAGCTAAACTCAACCTTCCACACTAGGAAAGCAGTTTGTTAGCACAAACAAGATCAGATGGGCCTTAAATTCAAAGGAGAAAGCCTAAGAAGATCCCACTGGTCAAACTGGAAACAATTCGACATACAAAATGAATAACAGAGTACTAGATGATAAGATAACCCAAAGTATAAACTAATCCATGTGAGTCCATACTGATATAAATAAATTATCAAATAAATAAGGACTTCCCTAGTGGTCTAGTGGTTAAGAATCTACCTTAACCACTATATACAGTGGACTCAATCATTGATCAAGGAAATAAGATCCCACATGACCTGGGGCAAATAAAACCCTCAAACACTAACTAGAGAGAACATTCTCTGCAAAGAGAGCCAACACAACATAGAGCCAACACGGCAAAATAAAACCCAGCAAATTTAAACAAAAATAATATGAGAGAAGAGACAACCATTCCTTACAGAAACACCCCAAATAACATATGTAGATTATCCCCTCCAGGAGGGGGAGTTTACTGCCCTAACCCCTGTGAACTTCCCTGATAGCTCAGTTGGTAAAGAATCCGCCTGCACGCGAGGAGCTAAGATGGCGGATGAGTAGGATGGGGAGAATACTTTCTCCTCCACAAATCCATTAAAAGAACATTTGAATGTTGAATAAATTCTACAAAACAACTTCTGAATGCCGGCAGAGGTCATCAGGCACTTAGAAAGACAATTCATTGTCTTCAAAAGGAGAAAACGAGCCCTGTGGTAACTCCTTTTGCGGAGAAGCGGCGCGGACACCAGCATTTGCTATTAGCAAGCGGGGGCTGGGCTAAGAGGAGCAGCGCGGGCTGCATCGCATTGAGAAAGAATTTGGCCTGGCTATCTCCAGCGCTATTTGAGTGAAATAACCAGACTGTCGGTTACCTACTACATCAAAAGCCAGCCTTAACTTAAGACACCACCAGGACTACGTACGGAACAAAGGACTGCACGGAGATAGCCGGCTGCAGGCCATCCCACTCTGGTGACAGGCAGCCAGGGCCGGAGGCGGGCAATCACAGCTCTAGAGAGACACTGCCTACAGAACTGTAGGTAGGTTTCTGTGCTGACTCACGCCTCTTGGGACTCTGGATGGTCAACATCTGCCTGAGAAAGTGCGCCGGTTGTATACCCAGAAAACTGAGCGGCGGGGAGGCGATAAGTCGCAGCAGCTGCACTTGCTGAACATTTCATCACCTGCGCTACTTAGATCTGGGAAGGGCATAAAATGCAGACTCAACTGAGTCTGTGCTTCTGAGGATTATCCGAGTGCCTGAACCTGGCCAGCTTAAATTTGGGTGTTCATCTCCGCCCCCTCTGTAACAGAGCAGAGATCAGATATTAAAAAGACCTGTAAACTGCCTCAAGAAAGAGAATTCAACAAACTACCAGAATACAGTAAGGACACTTTAAACTTGGCAATTTTAACAAAATGAAGAGACAAAAGAATACCCAGCAGCTAAAGGAACAGGATAGATGCCCACCAAACCAAACCAAAGAGGAAGAGAAAGGGAATCTACCTGATAAAGAATTCCGAATAATGATAGTGAAATTAATCCAAAATCTTGAAATCAAAATGGAATCACAGTTAAAGAGTCTGGAGACAAGGATTGAGAAGATGCAAGAAAGGTTTAACAAGGACCTAGAAGAAATAAAAAAGAGTCAACACACAATGAATAATGCAATAAATGAGATCCAAAACACCCTGGAGGCAACAAATAGTAGAATAACAGAGGCAGAAGATAGGATTAGTGAATTAGAAGGTAGAATCCTAGAAATAAATGAATCAGAGGAGAAAAAAGAAAAACAAATCAAAAGAAATGAGGATAATCCCAGAGACCTCTAGGATAACATTAAACGCTACAACATTCGAATCATAGGAGTTCCAGAAGAAGAAGATAAAAAGAAAGACCATGAGGAAATACTTGAGGAGATAATAGTTGAAAACTTCCCTAAATTGGAGAAGGAAATAACCACTCAAGTCCAAGAAATCCAGAGAGTCCCTAACAGGATAAACCCAAGGCGAAACACCCCAAGACACATATTAATCAAATTAACAAAGATTAGATATAAAGAACAAATATTAAAAGCAGCAAGGGAAAAACATCAAATAACTCACAAGGGAATTCCCATAAGGATAACAGCTGATCTTTCAATAGAAACTCTCCAAGCCAGGAGGGAATGGCAAGACATACTTAAAGTGATGAGAGAAAATAACCTACAGCCTAGATTATTGTATCCAGCAAGGATCTCATTCAAATATTAAGGAGAAATCAAAAGCTTCACTGACAAGCAAAAGCTGAGAGAATTTAGCGCTACTAAACCATTTCTCCAACAAAAACTAAAGGACATTCTCTAGATAGGAATCATTGAAAGGGTGTATAAATTCGAACCCAAAACAATAAAGTAAATCCTATTTATCAATAATTGCTTTAAACGTTAATGGGCTGAATGCCCTAATCAACAGACAAAGACTGGCCGAATCGATACAAAAACAAGACACCTACATACCTTGTCTACAGATCAGATCAGATCAGTCGCTCAGTCGTGTCCGACTCTTTGTGACCCCATGAACCGCAGCACGCCAGGCCTCCCTATCCATCACCAGCTCCCGGAGGTCACTCAGACTCGCATCCATCGAGTCAGTGATGCCATCCAGCCATCTCATCCTCTGTCGTCCCCTTCTCCTCCTGCCCTCAATCCCTCCCAGCATCAGAGTCTTCTCCAATGAGTCAACTCTTCGCATGAGATGGCCAAAATACTGGAGTTTCAGCTTTAGCATCATTCCTTCTAAAGAAATTCCAGGATTGATCCCTTCAGAATGGACTGGTTGGATCTTCTTGCAGTCCAAGGGACTCTCAAGAGTCTTCTCCAACACCACAGTTCAAAAGCATCAATTCTTTGGCCCTCAGCCTTCTTCACAGTCCAGCTCTCACATCCATACATGACCACAGGAAAGACCATAGCCTTGACTAGACGAACCTTTGTTGGCAAAGTAATGTCTCTGCTTTTGAATATGCTATCTAGGTTGGTCATAACTTTCCTTCCAAGGAGTAAGCGTCTTTTAATTTCATGGCTGCAGTCACCATCTGCAGTGATTTTGGAGCCCAGAAAAATAAAGTCTGACACTGTTTCCACTGTTTCCCCATCTATTTCCCATGCAGTGATGGGACCAGATGCCATGATCTTCGTTTTCTGAATGTTGAGCTTTAAGCCAACCTTTTCACTCTCCACTTTCACTTTCATCAAGAGGCTTTTAGTTCCTCTTCACTTTCTGCCATAAGAGTGGTGTCATCTGCATATCTGAGGTTATTGATATTTCTCCCAGCAATCTTGATTCCAACTTGTGTTTCTTCCAGTCCAGCATTTCTCATGATGTACTCTGCAGAGAAGTTAAATAAACATGGTGACAATATGCAGCCTTGACGTACTCCTTTTCCTATTTGGAACCAGTCTGTTGTTCCATGACCAGTTCTAACTGTTGCTTCCTGACCTGCATACAGATTTCTTAAGAGGCAGATCAGGTGGTCTGGTATTCCCATCTCTTTCAGAATTTTCCATAGTTTATTGTGATCCACACAGTCAAAGGCTTTGGCATAGTCAATAAAGCAGAAATAGATGTTTTTCTGGTACTCTCTTGCTTTTTCCATGATCCAGCAGATGTTGGCAATTTGATCTCTGGTTCCTCTGCCTTTTCTAAAACCAGCTTGAACATCAGGAAGTTCACGGTTCACATATTGCTGAAGCCTGGCTTGGAGAATTTTGAGCATTACTTTACTAGCGTGTGAGAGGAGTGCAATTGTTCGGTAGTTTCAGCACTCCTTGGCATTGCCTTTCTTTGGGATTGGGATGAAAACCGACCTTTTCCAATCTTGTGGCCACTGCTGAGTTTTCCAAATTTGCTGGCATATTGAGTGTAGCACTTTCACAGCATCATCATTCAGGACTTGGAATAGCTCCACTGGAATTCCATCACCTCCACTAGCTTTGTTCGTAGTGATGCTTTCTAAGGCCCATTTGACTTCACATTCCAAGATGTCTGGCTCTAGGTCAGTGATCACATCATCATGATTATCTGGGTCTTGAAGCTCTTTTTTGTACAGTTCTTCTGTGTATTCTTGCCACTTCTTCTTAATATCTTCTGCTTCTGTTAGGTCCACACCATCTCTGTCCTTTATTGTGCCCATCTTTGCATGAAATGTTCCTTTGGTATCTCTGATTTTCTTGAAGAGATCCCTAGTCTTTCCCATTCTGTTGTTTTCCTCTATTTCTTTGCATTGATCACTGAAGTAGGCTTTCTTATCTCTTCTTGCTATTCTTTGGAACTCTGCATTCAGATGTTTATATCTTTCCTTTTCTCCTTTGCTTTTCACTTCTCTTCTTTTCACAGCTATTTGTAAAGCCTCCCCAGACAGCCATTTTGCTTTTTTGCATTTCTTTTCCATGGGGATGGTCTTGATCCCTGTCTCCTGTACAATGTCACGAACCTCATTCCATAGTTCATCAGGCACTCTATCTATCAGATCTAGGCCCTTAAATCTATTTCTCACTTCCACTGTATAATCATAAGGGATTTGATTTAGGTCATACCTGAATGGTCTAGTAGTTTTCTCTACTTTCTTCAATTTCAGTCTGAATTTGGCCATAAGGAGTTCATGGTCCGAGCCACAGTCAGCTCCTGGTCTTGTTTTTGCTGATTGTATAGAGCTTCTCCATCTTTGGCTGCAAAGAATATAATCGATCTGATTTCGGTGTTGACCATCTGGTGATGTCCATGTATAGAGTCTTCTCTTGTGTTGTTGGAAGAGGGTATTTGCTATGACCAGTGCATTTTCTTGGCAAAACTCTATTAGTCTTTGCCCTGCTTCATTCCGTATTCCAAGGCCAAATTTGCCTGTTACTCCAGGTGTTTCTTGACTTCCTACTTTTGCATTCCAGTCCCCTATAATGAAAAGGACATCTTTTTTGGGTGTTAGTTCTAAAAGGTCTTGTAGGTCTTCATAGAACCTTTCAACTTCAGCTTCTTCGGCGTTACTGGTTGGGGCATAGACTTGGATTACTGTGACATTGAATGGTTTGCCTTGGAAACGAACAGAGATCATTCTATCGTTTTTGAGATTGCATCCAAGTACTGCATTTCGGACTCTTTTGTTGACCATGATGGCCACTCCATTTCTTCTGAGGGATTCCTGCCCACAGTAGTAGATATAATGGTCATCCGAGTTAAATTCACCCATTCCAGTCCATTTTAGTTCGCTAATTCCTAGAATGTCTTGTAGAATGTCTTGTAGAATGTCTACAAGAGATAACCAAAAGACTAAAATGCGTCAAATGGATACAAAAACTAGACCCCTATATATGTTGTCTACAAGAGAACCACCTTAAAATAGGGGATATATACTGACTGAAAATGAAGGGCTGGAAAAAGATTTTCTATGCAATTATGGACCAAAAGAAAACAGGAGTAGCAATACTCATATCAGATAAAATTGACTTTAAAGATCCTGAAAAGGAGACAATCAAGGTTATACATAACAACTTAAAGGAACAATCCAAAAAGAAGTTATAACAATTATAAATATATATGCACCCAACATTGGAGCATTCATATATCTAAGATGAACATTAATTAATATGATAGAAGAAACATGCAACAATACAATAATAGTGGGAGACTTTAATACCCCACTCATACAATTTGGCTGTAATAAACAAAGTAAAGAGGAAAACATATTCACTTATGAGCCTCAAAAAATTCAGTTGGAGAGTTAAAAAAAAAAATATTGACTTATTTGTTCACTCTGTAAAGCTTTATTGACTATTTTATGGGACTGGTACCACTTTGGGTAGTAGGGAGGAAGAAGTGACAAATGTGATCCTGTCCTAAATAATATATTGTGGTAAAGATAGACCTACCAATACAAAATACCAAGATGTGCCTAAGATGAGGACACCCAAACTGGACTTTTAGTTTCCTGAACTTTTCATTCTCAGATCAAACCTCCTAATATAGGATGAATTCAACGTGTTTTTTTTTTTTTAAGTGTTCTTTGTGATTAAAAACAGAAAGCCATTAGCTAAGAAATTACATATATTCCTCCCCACCATCACTCCCCTTTTTCTTCCCATTTCCCTCCCACCCTTATTGATCCTTTAAAAAAAAAAAAAAAAAGAATCTGCCTGCAATGCAGGAGACCCTAGTGTGATTCCTGGGTCGGGAAGATCCACTGGAGAAGGGATAGGCTACCCACTCCAGTATTCATGGGCTTCCCTTGTGGCTCAGCTGGTAAAGAATCCACCTGCAATGCAGGAGACCTGGGTTCGATCCCTGAGTTGGGAAGATTTCCCTGGAGAAGGGAAAGGCTACCCACTCCAATATTTTGACCTAGAGAATTCCATGGACTGTACAGTCCAAGGGTTCCAAAGAATAGGATACGACTGAGCAACTTTCACTTCCACTTTCATTCTGAGTATAGGCTAGACTTAGTAACTCATTGCCAAAGAAAAGAGGAGGGGAAGAGAAAAACAGTGCAGAAACCTGGCAAACACAACATGATCAAGTACTTAAGACTGACATTGTTGTTGTTCAGTTGCTCAGTCGTGTCCGACTCTGTGACACCATGGACTGCAGCATGCCAGGCTTGTCCTTCACCATCTCCAGAAGCTTGTTCAAACTTATGTCCATTCAGTCAGTGACATACCCACTGCTAAGACACACTGTTGTCGCTTGTTCCCTGATGTAAGGGGACAGGAAGGGCGCTTCACCTCTGTGGTGTCTTCCTCAAAATACAAAGCCTGAAGTTCACTCGACATTATGAGAATAGCAGCAGACAAACTCAGCCTGGGGGCCTTCAACAATCCCTGGCCAGTATTCCTCAAGACTGTCAAAGCCATGACAGACCAGGAGAGAATGAGTAATCCACAGAGCAGAGGACACTGGGGACACAGGACCATGAATGCAGTGAGTGTAGGTTGTGGGCTGGATCCTGGAATGCAAGAGACATTAATGGACAACCTAGTGAAACCCACATAAAGTGTAAGATTAAGTTAGTTCAGTTCAGTTCAGTTCAGTCGCTCAGTCATGTCCGACTCTTTGCAACCCCATGAATCGCAGCACACCAGGCCTCCCTGTCCATCACCAACTCCCGGAGTTGACTCAGACTCAAGTCCATTGACCAGTGATACCATCTAGCCATCTCATCCTCTGTTGTCCCCTTCTCCTCCTGCACCTAATCCCTCCCAGCATCAGAGTCTTTTCCAGTGAGTCAACTCTTTGCAAGAGGTGGCCAAAGTACTGCAGTTTCAGCTTTAGCATCATTCCTTCCAAAGAAATCCCAGGGCTGATCTCCTTCAGAATGGACTGGTTGGATCTTCTTGCAGTCCAAGGGACTCTCAAGAGTCTTCTCCAACACCACAGTTCAAAAGCATCAATTCTTCGGTGCTCAGCCTTCTTCACAGTCCAGCTCTCACATCCATACATGACCACAGGAAAAACCATAGCCTGGACTAGATGGACCTTTGTTGGCAAAGTCATGTCTCTGCTTTTGAATATGCTATCTAGATTGGTCATAACTTTCCTTCCAAGGAGTAAGCATCTTTTAATTTCATGGCTGCAGTCACCATCTGCAGTGATTTTGGAACCCAGAAAAATAAAGTCTGACACTCTTTCCACTGTTTCCCCATCTACTTCCCATGAAGTGATGGGACCGGATGCCATAATCTTCGTTTTCTGAATGTTGAGCTTTAAGCCAACTTTTTCACTCTCCACTTTCACTTTCATCAAGAGGCTTTTTAGTTCCTCTTCACTTTCTGCATAAGGGTGGTGTCATCTGCATATCTGACATTATTGATATTTCTCCTGGCAATCTTGATTCCAGCTTGTGCTTCTTCCAGTCCAGCATTTCTCATGATGTACTCTGCATATAAGTTAAATAAGTAGGGTGACAATATACAGCCTTGACGTACTCCTTTTCCTATTTGGAACCAGTCTGTTGTTCCATGTTCAGTTCTAACTGCTGCTTCCTGAGTAATGTTCAAATTACTACTAAAGGCAAAGGAGAAATGTAAAGATATAAGCATCTGAATGCAGAGTTCCAAAGAATAGCAAGAAGAGATAAGAAAGCCTTCCTCAGTGATCAATGCAAAGAAATAGAGGAAAACAATAGAACAGGAAACACTGGAGATCTCTTTGAGAAAATTAGAGATGCCAAGGGAACATTTCATGCAAAGATGGGCACAGTAAAGGACAGAAATGGTATAGACCTAACGGAAGAAGAAGATATTAAGAAGAGGTGGCAAGAATACACAGAAGAACTATACAAAAAAGATCTTCACAACCCAAATAACCATGATGGTGTGATCACTGGACTAGAGCCAGACATCCTTGAATGCAAAGTCAAGTGGGCCTTAGGAAGCATCACTATGAACAAAGCTAGTAGAGGTGATGGAATTGCAGTTGAGCAACAGAACTGAACTGAACTGAATATTCAAATGTTGTTTTTCTGTGTTGACAAATATTTGCAACTATTCTATACATCTAAGATTATTCAAAATTAAAATTTTATATAAAAACTTGACATAGATCAATGAGGTACTGTGTGACAAACTAGAAATGTGGGATGGGGTTGGGGGCATTCAAGAGAGAGAAGACACATGTATACCAATGGTTAAGTCATGTTGTTCTATCACAGAAGTTAACACAATATTGTAAACTAATTCTATTCCAACTAAAAATACATTCAAAGAAAAACCCACATAAGGAAAGGGCTACGTCTTCTGCATTCCACCAATGACCTTGCCCAGCTCTTCTCCCTGATGTCACCAAAAGTCCCCATGATTCAGGGACATTTCAGAGGAACCAGTGACACCCTTGCAAGTGCACTGGTACTCAGCACTCCAAGCCCTGGCTCCTCTCCTCACATAGCTGCAGAGGGCATTGGGGGCAGCATCTTCAGAAGAACAGGAGACATGGGATCCATGGGAAGCGGTTCCACCACTTAGAGGTCCTGCTCCCGCAGACAAAGAGCCAGCGTGTGTTGCCTGGACAATGTGGTATTCACCTTACTTCCCAGGAACCTCTGAGGCACATCTTCAGCCACCTGAGGCCTCGTGGGGTGATCTTCAAAGAGATGGCCCCCAGGCAGCAGGAGCCATGGCTAGGAGCAGCTCCACTAGGCCAGTTCTCACTACAGCTCAGTACTTGGTGCCTCTTTGCCAAGAGCAGTTACCGGATATGAATCCTATTTGGCACAGAGTTCTAACTATGATCACACCTGTGTTCCAACTCAGCTCTGGCCTTCAGCAAACCTTAATATGCCACAGGTGACTCAGAGAAAGGCCAGCCAGGTTCCTCCAGCGAAAACTCTTTGCTTCTAATTGAATTATCCAATATTTTAAACCTTTACCTTATTTACTTAATTCCAGGCAATATTCATAAGCACATATATAGCAAAAAGAAGTTAAAATATTATTGTTTATCAACTCCAGGGAAATGGAATATTCCTGCCATTATTCTAACAAACACTGCAACATCTACCAAATGCTGGGCCCTCTCCTAGTCCTGGGGATGCAGCAGCACACAGCACAGCTCTCGCTCTCCTGCAGCTCTTCATCACCTAAGAGAGAGTGAAAGACAGTGACCCCATGGGAAGAAGTGCTCTGGGGGAAGATGAAGTGGGGGAGAAGACAGAGGGCCATGTGGGGAGGAGCGGAGGGCAGCATGCTTTGAAATAAGGGCTCAAGATACAGGGAAATCTATGCCCTGTGATACTTGAAGACACCTGAGGATGAGGGAATGAATCATGCAACTACTGGAGGAGGGCACCACACAGAAAGGCCCTGCAGCATAAGCAAACTTGATCTGGTCAAGAAGCAGACAGGAGGCACTGAGGGAGGAAAGACAGGGATAAGTCCACAGAGGCAGCAGCAGTGCGGGGCTGGTTGTGCAACTGGCCTAGAGATTGTGGCTAGAAAGGACTTAGCTTTTCCTCTGGAGAGGTGATGTTGGGAACAGAACAGAGACACTCAAGAGTAGAAAGAGACTGCAGAAAATGGATGGACATAGAGATTGTCATACTGAGTGAAGTAAGTCAGACAGAGAAGCAGAAATACCTCATAACATCTGTTATACAGGGAATGGGAAAAGACATGATACAAAGGAATTAATTTACAAAACAGAAACAAACTCACAGACTTAAGAGAATGAAACTTTGCTTGCCCGGGTTGGCTAGGAGGCAAGGATAGTCAAGCAGTTTCAGATGGACAGACGCACACTGTTAAATTTAAAACAGATTATCAACAAGGACCAACTGTATAGCACAAGAAACTCTACTCAATGTTATGTGGCAGCCTAGTTGGAGAAGGCAATGGCAACCCACTCCAATACTTTCGCCTGGAAAATCCCATGGACGAAGGAGCCTTGTAGGCTGCAGTCCATGGGGTCGCTAAGAGTCAGACATGACTGAGTGACTTCACTTTCACTTTTCCTTTCATGCATTGGAGAAGGAAATGGCAACCCACTCCAGTGTTCTTGCCTGGAGAATCCCAGGGACAGAGGAGCCTGGTGGGCTGCCATCTATGGGGTTGCACAGAGTCGGACACAACTGAAGTGACTTTGCTAAGTCACTTTGTTAAGTCACAGCAGCAGCAGATGGCAGGGGAATTTTGGAAAGAATGGATGCATGTATATATGTGTGTATAAATATATATATATATATTTATAGCTAAGTGCCTTTGTTGTTGACCTGAAACTATCATAATATTAGTTAATCGATTATACTCCAATACAAAAGAAAAAAGAAAGAGGGACTTCCCTGGTGGTCCAGGGATTAAGAATCCACCTTGCAACACAAGGGACATGGGTTCGATCCCTGGTCAGGGAACTAAGATCCTACATGCAGCAGAGCAACTCAGCCTGCAGGTCATAACTACTGAGCCCACGCTACACAACTAGAGAGTCCATGCACCACAACAAAGACCTCACGAAAGGAAGATCCTATGTGACACAACTAAGACTCAACACAGGCAAATAATAAACAAATAAATATTTTTAAAAGAGATTGCAGAAAATATTTCTGTGTAGAATGAGGTGCTATCAAAGTCACCAGTTGGCAGTTCTTGATCAAGAAAAAAACAGAAATTTCTAGGCCAGCAATAGATGACATTTCAGGGCTCCAGACAGGGATTGCTGGAAGTGGCCCAACAAAGGCCACTGACCAAGATCAAGAACACAGTGATAACAGCAAGGCAGGAGCCACCAGAGACCCTGACCAGGGGCTCAGGGCTTGCGCTTTGCCCTGCCTGGAACTTACTCCCTGTGAGACCATTCACTAAGCACTGAATTTCCTGAACATCCATAAAGTCCACACCAGCCGGTCTTCAAGGTCACAGTTGTTCTGACAGCCTGTCACAGGCCAGCATTCAGGAGGCCTGATCTGGGAGCACTTTTGCACTTTTTGGTGCAACTGGGGATTTTCAGTTGTTAAGCCTCCTGAGTCAGCTGCCCCTCCCACAGAGCCCTCCAGAAGGGAGGAGGCTGAGCCAGTGCCCTCTGTGGACTCAAGGACTAGCATCTTGCCAACACACACAGCTCCTCCTGTGCAGTCCCAGGCACCTTCACACTGTGGCCTGGCATCTCCTGAAAAAAGGAAGCATGCAACACAGTCCCCTGGGGTGAGGACAAGCACAGGCATAAAAGGGCTCCAGGTGAGCAAGGAGCACCTGCCACCGGCACCATGATGTGGGCTGGAGCTCTCCTGCTGCTCTGCGCTGTCTGGCTCCTCATTTCCGGCGGAAGTGAGTGGCTGCAACCTGGGCTCCCCAAGGGTTCTGACACCTTCCCAGGGCAGCACTGAGCATGTTGGGAGCAGGAAGGGAATAGGGTGTTCTGATGAGTGTCTTTCAGGGAGTTTCCCCTTATCTTTCTGTTTTAGAGTGTGATGACATCTGCCCAGCCTTGAGGGACAGCATCAACCTGTTCATATCAGGAAGCCATGAGGCCTATATTGAACACGTTGAAAAGTATAACAAAACCTCTGATGTACTGGAAACTGCCGATACCCTAAAGAGCTGTGCTGATAAGAGTTTGACAGCTGAGGATAAGCAGGATGCTTCTCAGTGCTCTGGTGGGTCAGGCTGTGTGTGAATGTGCCTGTGGGGCCTGTGTGGGGGTGGGGGTGTCAGAGGCCTGCTCAGGGCACTGGGAAGTGGGGGGATCATATCCTCTCCGCCCTGGCCCTTCCTGGGGAACCTGGGAGCAAAAAGATCCTCATGAATGAGGAGTTAGAGAGGATGTGGCCGACATCCACAGTGTGAGAAAGGATCCTGCAGGAAAACTCAGTCCAGACCTGGAGCTCTTGAGCTGGCCCTGACTGCTCAGCTCTGCCTGGTCACAGGCCTGGGACCCTCCAGGCCCTCCTGACTCTGTGGTGCCACCTGCTTTGGAGTTAGGCCCTCAGTACTGGCCTCCCTGACTCCAGCCTCTCCAGCACAGGAACCTGACTCTGCCGCAATCCATTAGCATTGAGTCCTTCCCTTCTCCAAACATCAGTTCTTTCCCTTACTGCCTGAAACCCTTCTCTATTCCACCTAAATCCCACATTTCTCCTTGTTCCCTGGACCCCAAAGGGACATTTATGCCTCACATGCCCTAAGAGAAAGATATTTCCAAAAGCTGCCCTCCTGTCCTCCCCAGGCCTGGGATGCCCAGAGTCAAGGATCAGGGTCAATTCTCTAGAAATAGACAGCAGCCCCAGCTCACCACAAAGAGAGAAAGCCCATGGTCTGTGATGAAGACCCAGTACAGTCCAAAAAAAAAAAAGTATGAACAACCATCAAAATTAGGATCTTTAGGAGGGTTCAGGATGGGGAACACATGTATACCTGTGGCGGATTCATTTTGATATATGGCAAAACCAATACAATATTGTAAATTTAAAAAATAAAATTAAATTAAAAAATCAAAACAGTTGAGAAACCTGTATCACTTTCCAAGAAAAGAAATAAGACACAAATTACAAGTAAAGAAGAGATGTCTTTACTGGTTCCACATAAATAAAAATAAGGAGAAAATATTATGAACAAATTATGCCAATTAATTGGATGGCTTAGATGAAATGGACAACTTTCTTAAAGATAAAAATTATAAAAAGTGACTCAATGCAAAAGGAAAGATAAATTTTAATTAAACCATCACAAATAAAAAGTTCTAGGCCCATAGATTTATAGTGGTGAATGTCATAAAATATTAAAGAAATAAAAACAATCCTCTATAAATGCTTTTAAAAATGAACAACAAACAAACCTTCCTAACTCATCTGTTGAGGCCAATATTATCTTCATCAAATTTTCAGGAAAAAGATATTACAAGAAAAGTAGAAACTCATGCCCTTTATAAAAATATACTCACAAAAAATTAATACAACATTAGGAATTCAAATCCAGTAACATATAAAAGTGGCACATAAAGACAGAGTACTATTTATCCAGGGAATACATGATTCATTTAACATTCAAAGTCAACCAAGGTAATCCACCATATTAACAGAATAAGGGAGAAGAGTCTTATGATCATCTCAATTGAAGCTGAAAATATGTTTGACATAGTCAAAATATTCATAATAAAACATATCCATAAACTAAGATAAAAAGAAAGTTCTTCAACATTATGAGCTGCACCTATAAATCCACCTACAACTGACATAATAATGCAGGGGACACAGGTGGGATGCCTGGTCCAGGAGGACTCCACATGCCACGGACCACTAAGCTAGTGTGTCACAACTACTGATCCCAAACTCCAGAGCCCACAGGCCACAACTAATGAGCCCATACACCACAACTACTGAAGCCCACACACCCTACAGTTGACATAAAATTAATGGTGAAATATTTAATGCCTTCCCCCTAAAATTGAGACAAAAGCTAAGATGCCCACTTTCATGAATTTTCTGGAACTGGCAGTACTGACCAATGAAGCAAAAGAATAACAAAGAAACACACACTGAAAAGGTGGAGGTAAAAATGTACAAAAAACATCAAAACATGCAGAAAAGAAACTGATGGGCAGAGGAATGGATAAGGAACTTATGGCACATATACAAAATGGAATATTACTCAGCTATAAAAAGGAACACATTTAAATCAGTTCTAATGAGATGGATAAACTTGAAGCCTATTATACAGAGTGAAGTAAGTCAGAAAGAGAAAGACAAATACTGTATGCTGCTGCTGCTAAGTCACTTCAGGCATGTCCGACTCTGTGCAACCCCTGAGACGTAATGCATGTATATGGAATTTAGAAAGATGGTACCAACAATCCTACGTGCAGGGCAGCAAAGGAGACACAAACACAAAGAACACACTTTTGGACCCAGTGGGAGAAGGGGAGAGAACAGGATCAAAATACACACATTACCATATGTAAAATCGATGACCACTGCAAGTTTGATGCATGAAGCAAGGCACACAAAGCTGGTTCTCTGGGACAACCTAAAGAGATAGGATGGGGAGGGGGGAGGGAAAGGGGTTCAGGATGGAGGGGAACACATGTATACCTATGGCTGATTCATGTTGATGTATGGCCAGAAAATTACAATATTATAAAGTAATTGTCCTCCAGTTAAAATAAATATATTAATTAAAAAATCAACATCATTAAGCCTTTCAGTACAACAGTAATAAAAGAAAACTTCCTCAATCTAATAAAAGGCATCAAAAATAACAAGGAAGACTTCGGCTAACATGGCATTTAATGAACAAAGACCACATTTTTCCCCCAAGATTAAGAATAAGTAAAGATACTAACACATAAATATAGAATTTAGAAAGATGGTAATGATAACGCTATATGTGAGACAGCAAAAGAGACACAGATGTATAGAACAGTCTTTTGGACTCTGGGAGAGGGCGAGGGTGGGATGATTTGGGAGAATGGCATTGAAACATGTATATTATCATATGTGAAACGAATTGCCAGTCCAGGTTCGATGCATGAGACAGGGTGCTCGGGGCTGGTACACTGGGATGACCTGGAGGGATGGGATGGAGAGGGAGGTGGGAGGGGGGTTCAGGATGGGGAACATATGTACACCCGTGGCAGATTCATGTCAATGTATGGCAAAACCACTACAATTTTGTAAAGTAATTAGCCTCCAAGTAAAATAAATTTATATTAAAAAAAAAGAATAAGCAAAGAGGCCTGTTTTTCTATTTCTGTTCAACATTGTACTGGAAACTCTCACAACTGAAAAACAGCAAGAAAAAATGAAAACAAAGTACAGTTGGAAGGGAAGAAATCAAACTCTCTTCATTCACAGAAAATATTAAATAAACAGAACAAATTATAATATACAGAGAAAATTCTAAAAACCTACAAAAACATCATTATCTATATAAGTGATTTGGACATATTGCAAAATACAAGTTAAGTGTACAAGCAAATACAAAAAATCAAAATACAAGCAAAATAAAAATTAAGCATATTTGGAGAACAAGATGGCGGAGGAGTATGTGGATGTGGAGTACATCTCTCTCCACAGATACACCAGGAATACACCTTCAGACACAGAAGTGTTTGCAGATGCACCAGCTGAGAGCAGACAGGAGTACCTGAACCACTGGGAAAGAACATACAGAACCACACAAAACTTGGTAGGATGACGGAACTAGAGGGAAAAGTTCTTTGGGAGATACATGCTAGCTCAGGTGAGCAGCCACAGGTAGCTAGGAGCCTCCTCAGGAGCCTCAGGCACCAAAACACCACAAGGGAATTTCTGGCTTGTAGGCACTGAGACCATGTCAGTGGAAATGGAGCTCTGACCCAGAGCAATGGCATCAAAGTGTGATAAAAAGGAGGTGATATGACCACAGGCCATAAATCTTACAAAGCCAGGGAGTCCCTTCCTGAGAAGAGACTCTAAAAACAGAGGCTTTTTTCCATATTCCTTAAATAGAACTGACGTGACTCCTAGAGGTGTGGGAGCTAGGAAATGCTGCCTTTCCTGCCAAAGATTAAAATTCTACTCCTCCAATGCTAGCTCCTCTCACTAAAAAAGCAATCACATAGGTCAACACACTTGGCCTACTGCACTGATGCCAGTCCCCTATTGTGTGCAAGCTGACTAGCATGATATGGGTATATTCGGTAGCAGAAGAGGCTGGATGTGCAGGCGGACTGCGCTTGCATATTACAGGTGTTATAGGGTGGAGCAAAGGTTTATGTGCTTCTTTGTTTATAGCTCTTGTCTGTCACATATCCCATGACTGCATGATCTATTACCATGTGGCATACTGCACCATGCATGTGAGTGGGCAAGGCAGAGTGGGGGTCAGGAAAGTAATAATTACCAAGAATTTCAGAACCAAAAACTTGAAAATAAGTCCCGCCTCACTGTAACAACGGGGAAGGCAATGGCACCCCACCCCAGTACTTTTGCCTGGAAAATCCCATGGATGGAGGAGCCTGGTAGGCTCCAGTCCATGGGGTCGCTAAGAGTCGGACACTGGGACACGACTGAAGCGACTTAGCAGCAGCAGCAGCACTGTAACAATCCTAGATTTTTCCTATGGCAGCTTTTACTGAATCAATAGCACTGACCATATCCAGGAATAGGTCCAACAAGTGTCCTGTTTCCAAAGGACACTGTGCTAAATAAACACTCCATTAAACACAGGGCAGGCTTCTGCTAAAGGCAGAGACAGAAAACACCTTGTCAAAAGAATCACCAGGTCAGAAGGTTCCTGTTTCCCACTGCTTGATAGGAACTCACACATCCAAAGCTTCCAGACTCACTTCCCACAGAGACCTTCCCTATCCCAGGACTGCTTGTATCCCAGACAGAAAACCTTTCCTATGAAGCACTCCCAGTAGGGAGAGTAGCAAGAAGGGTGAGGCCTGGAGACCCCTCTGCCCTTGACCACCATCCCCAGGCATATCAGCCTGCTTCCTCCCTTCCAATGAGCACCACTACACCCAACAAACTATCCCTCAAGGTGTGTATAGCTAATGACCCTTCCAAATCCACACCACCCACTCCATTCAAAGACTGAAAGCCTCAGGAGTTTCTACAGGACTCCTGGGCATTGATCTGCCACCTGCTGTATGAATCTGCCCCTCGAAGCAGCTTGAACAGGACTGGGAAGGATGCAGTGAGACAGCATGGGGCAAGGATCAGGAGGGCCAACTGGACCCTCTATCCTACCCTCATGCATCTCGAAGGTGAGCTCTCTAGTTATCATCAAGGCCAGCACAAGCAGTGCTCCCTTCATGGAGGCAGCAGACTGAGTGCTCTGCTCAGAGCAGGGTTTCTGCCGCTTCATGAACCACTAGCTCCCTGACCCCAGCCCACATCCCTCCCAGGAGCTCCACAGGCCTGTCTGCACAGGTGGTTCTCTATGGGAAGTCCTTCTTACTCTGAGAGCAGAGCTCCTGGAGAACTTGTGGTAGTATCTTTTCCAAAAACCAAGTGGAGTTGACATTTCTAAGTGACTCCATTTGGAGCCAAGTGCTCTGTTGTCCCAGCCCCAACTGGGACACCTGTTTCCCTGGTCATCCTTCCCCCAACTTATCCTGGCTCCAAGGTTAGCACTTTCCCAGACTGAGCAGATAGAATCACAGGAGGGCCAAGGATAGGTCTACACCACTACCAGGTAGAAAAAAGTTCATCTAGAATCCTTCCTTTTCCCCCAAGTTTAAGTCCTGGAGATAAGAATGCAGCACTGGGCGTTCCTGTAGCCCCCAAATATCTTAACATCTGCAGTCTCCAGACTGGACCCCAGGCACTAGTGGACAGCAGCCTTGGACTCCAAATCATTCCGACCTGGGAACTCTCAGGAATTGAGGCCATGTGGATTTTCTCAGGTGCTGCTAATTCTGTAACAACGGATCACACCACCAGCTTTTCTCAAACCCTTAAGGGAGCAAGTTCCTGGTACATTCTTGATGCCCAGTGTCTCCAGTCTTGGCATTTTCCTTGGTTGGCCCATCCTCCTCCATAAGTTAACCTAGTCTCAAGAAGTTCTTGGACTGTAGTCTATCCAGAAACTCAAAGAGAAGCTGTGAAGTCGTGGTGTTTGCCTCCTGTGTCAGAGACTCTGAGGTCCACAGCTCTAGAGGACACTGGAGATAGGAGGTCTAAGGCCCAAAGGGCTGGGTCCACCAGAGGTGCCACTCTGTGTGTGAAAACTCTCTCAAGAGCCAAAGTCAACCTTCCACACTAGGGAAACAGTTTGTTGGCACAAACAAGGTAAGATGGACTTTGAAAACTCTAGGAGGAAGTTTAAGAAAGCTCCCACTTGCCAAATTGGAAACAGTTTGAAGACAAAATAAATAACAGAATTAGATGATAACCAAAAGTATAAAGTAATATGTATGAGTCCATACTCATGTAAATAAATGACTAAATAAACAAATGTGGGAGAAGAAACCACCATTCTTTAAAGAAACATCCTGAATAACACAGATAGATTATGCCTGCAAGGAGGGGGAAATTACTGCCATGATCACCTGATTGTGGGCTAGCCTTAGTAACTTATTTCCAAAGAGAAGAGGAGGGGAAGGAGAAAACAGTGCAGAAACTGGACAAACATAATCAACTAATCAAGGCTGATATTCCCAGTGGTAAGACTCTGCTGTCACGTGTACCCTGAGGTAATGGGACAGGAAGGGTGATTCACCTCTGTGGGGCTTTCCTCAAGACCAAAAGTCTTAAACCCACTCTACATTATGAGAACAACAGCAGCCATATTCAGTTTGGAGGGCCTTCTACCATCCCTGGCCAGTGCTCCTCAGGACTGCCAAGGCCATAACAGACCAGGAGAGAATGAGTAACTCCACAGAGCAGAGGACTCGGGGGACACATGACAGTGAGTGCAGCGGGTATAGATTGTGGATTAGATCATGGAACCCAAAGTGACATTAATGGACAACCTGGTTAAAACCAAATATAGTGTGAGGTTTAGTTATTCGTAATCATCTAATATCATTTCTCAGTTTTGAGAAATATTTGTAACTTTTCAATAAATCAAAAAGTATCCCAAATTAAAATTTTATTTTATAAACAGCTTGCATAAGGAAAGGGCTACATGTGTTGCATTCCTCCATTGAATCTGACCAGCTCTTCACCTTGATGTCACTAAATGTCCCCACAGCCTGGGGACATCTCAGAGGATCCTGTGGCACCCTTGGAAGGGCACTGGGCTGGATCCATAGCAGCCATGTGTGTTACTCAGCACTCCAGGCCCCAGCTCCTCTCCTCACAGCGCGGCAGAAGGCATTGGGGGCAGTGTCTTCTGAAGGACAGGAGGCATGGGATCCATGGGCAGGGGTCTCACCACACGGAACTCCTGCTGCCATAGACAAAGAGCCAGCATGTGCAGCCTGGGCCTTGTGATGTTCACCTTCCTGCCCAGGAACCTCTGAGACACATCTGCAGCCACCTGAGCTCCTCGTGGGGTGACCTTCAGAAAGGTGGCCCCCAGGTAGCAGGAGCCATGATGAGAAGAGGCTCCATGGAGGTCAGCTGACACTGCAGCTCAGTACTTGGTGCCTCTTTGCCAAAAGCAGTTACTAGATGTGAATCCTATTTGGTAAAAGGTCTGACTGTGGTCATGCCTTGTGTCCCAACTCAGTTCTGGCCTTCAGCAAACCTTATTTCACCACAGGTGACCCAGAGAAAATTCAGCCGGATGCCTCCAGAGAAAAACTACCTGATTCTGCTATCCAGAAAGTCATAAAGAGATGGAAGCAAGCTTTGGCTGCCAAGACAGAAATAACAAGACGGAGCCAAACCCCAAAGGAAAGGCCCTAGATCGAGCAATAGCAGAAGTCATTAATGCAATGAAGAGCTCATGGATAAATGCACTGCTTTAGTGTTACCATCGTAACCAGGAAGTTTCTTCATAATTTCTTCTTACAAAATAATGTATAACACTGACTACTATTCCAAAGGTATAATACATTTATAATCATCCTTAAGCTGGCCATGCTCATGGAATCAGAACACAGGATACCCAGCTGGGGTTTCAAACACAGGCTTCTGAAGGGGTCCACATGGAATGGGAAAATGCTCTTTTACATGCCCCAAGGGGGTAACCCCAGAAAGCTCAGGACTGAGAAGATCCTGAGGAGTGCTCAAAAGACAAAAGAGTTGACAGAAACACAGCTTACACTCTGAAAGAAAGCATAGAAAACACACACATGGATTTATCATGTCCACTCCCAGATTACTGAGGTAACTGCAAACTCACTACTTTGGATAGACAAATATGCCCCACTTGTAAAACCTGCAAAACTGCACACAACCCCCTGTATCTGGGCAGCCGGGGCACAGAAACTAGCATGGTCAACACAACACAGCCAGGTGAACAGGCCCTGCTGATGATAGCAGGGCAAAGGCAAGCCCAGATAGCAGGGCATTACCACTGCCTCCACCACAAAGGCAGCTCTGAGCAGACACACAGGACTGGCCCAGATTCAGGAGCATCTTCCACACTCAATCCGTGAGGAAATAGCCCATCCTACATTCTTTCAGGAGAGGCACAGAAGGAATAATAATAAATCAGAGAAACACCAAAATGATTTGGGCCTAGCTGTTCAAGGGAAAATATTAGAGCAAAGCCCTAAAAGATTTCTGAGGAAGCCCAGAACTAAGAGCAACCCTGATGAGACTTCCCTGGTGGTCCAGTGGTGAAGAATCCATCTTCCAGTGCAGGAGACACTGGTTGGATCTCTGGTTGGGAAATTAAGACGCCACATGTCATAATGTAACTAAAACTCATGTGCCACAACTAAGGAGACGACT
The DNA here is from genome assembly GCA_935064755.1 of Tragelaphus eurycerus. NCBI lineage: Eukaryota > Metazoa > Chordata > Mammalia > Artiodactyla > Bovidae > Tragelaphus > Tragelaphus eurycerus. Next base: position 12,637,362 of record CAKXYN010000020.1, read on the forward strand.
GAGTGCTGCAACAAAAGATCCCACATGCTGCCACTACAAAGATCTTGTGTACCACAACTAACCCCCAACGGAGCTGAGCATAAATAAATAAATAGGTTTAAAGATGAGGGAGATGGTAACGGTGCTTGCTTCAGCAGCACACATACTAAAACTGCAACAACACAGAGAGGATAGCATGGCCCCTGCACAAGAATGACATCCAAATTTGTGAAGCATTCAATATTTTCTCATGTGTATAATATACAACTAGTAAGAAGCTGCTATATAGCACACAGAGCCCAACCTAGCTCTCTGACAATCTAGAGGGTTGGAGTTAAAGAGGAGAGGTTCAAGAGGGAGATGATATATATGTATGTATATGTGTATATGTATTTATATATATATAAAATTATGACTGATTCACATTGATGTACAGCAGAGACCACTGCAACACTGTAAATCAATTATCTTCCAATAGAAGAAAATAAAATTAAATTTTAGAAAAGAAGAGATACAGAGATCCTGTCAATGGCCAGGGAGGACAAGTCAAGGCAGGATTTAGGCTGATCATCAAATCCAGGGAGACTGCACAATGGTATGATATGGTACACAGCTGTGTGGCTGCAATACAAGCTTACAAAACATTCTATTCCTGAACTGTCTGATTGCTTTGAAGTGGAAAATAAAATGTGAAAAATAAATTTTCCTCTCCCTCGCAATATGCCATGAAAAAGATAGTAATGGAATATAAAACTATGACCCCATATGGTCAAAGGGAATAATATGGGGTTATCACCAGATGATGAGATAGAACACATTTTCAGAGAAGAGAAAGCACAGAAAGACATAGTTACTATGGGCAGAGAAAGCCATATCTAACAAATAAAGCAGAGCCCATTTTTCCTACATAATTCTAAAGAGCTCTGGGCTACAGAGACACTGGGCACTGCAGTGGGTAAGTGTAAGTACAGCTGCAGATATGAATAGAGATAACTGATGTGAAATTTCTACATGAAATCACTGAAATGTCTAATCCTCTGCCCCACCTCTTTCATTTACAGAACACCTGCATTCAGGTAAACATCCTCCAAGAAGGAAGCTAGAGAGCCAGCATGATGTAATGGTTAATATCAGGGACCCTAGAGCTACAATTCATGGTTCCAAATTGTTTGCATTCAAAACATAAGCATTTCCAACTGCACCACTATAAGCTAGAACATAACAGAAAAGCATCTTCAAATTTCTAAAGCAAATTTAGAATTCCATCCCTAGGAAGGTAGCAATCCAAATATGTAAGAACCAATTAATTGTCCTTCCTTGCATCTTCTCTCAAGGACATATAAGAGGGTGTACCTCACTAACATGAAAGAACAGACCAAGAAAGAAGACATCTGAATTCCCAAGATGAACTGGAGGGAAATTCCAGAACAACCACTACACAGGGTTTGGAAAGTCATCAGTCCAGAATGAAGTCCAGAAGAAGGGGCAGCTCCAGGTGATATCGCTCTAGAGAGGGAAAAGGTAGATCAATAGATTGTTTTAGTGTCTGATCAAGGGAAGAAGAGTTTTCATTTTTTCATAAAGGATTTGGGTTAATTCAGATACTTGCAGATAATAAGAAATTATGAGCAAGGCTAATATAACAATGTATAAAAATATATTTTTTGTTTCAAAAAGTTAGTTTAGTCTAAGAATGGAAGAATGCAAATATAGCTTAGCATTACAAATACACACACTTCTCTGCATAAATACAACCAAGGAGGACTCTAAGGTGCCTTCCCAGAACAAACACCATGTCCTCCACATGCCTCTTGTCTGTAGAAAAACTTCCATCTCCTAGGCCTTTGCTGAAATCCAAAGAGTACACTTAATCAGAGATGTGAGAAGATGCAGGCAGAGAGAAAAACAGTCAAGAAAGACAATATAATAATAGTTTTTCCATAAAACAAAGTCAAGGACTTTTACTTAGTCTTCAAGAGATATAGATAATTTCTGAGCTATGTCCTTCAAACTGTTTTGCAGATACCAAATTCCCCATCAGGTGGAAGAAGTTAACTCCATGTTTCCCATAAGCATGTAGACTCTAGACTTTGGGAACCAGTAGGTTGATGATACTGCCTCCTGATTACCTCAACACCAACCAATCAAGAATGTCCACCAGCTGATCACTCATCCCACAAACTCCCTCCCTCACCCTCTGAGTGAAACCCAGGGTTTCAGTCTCTGAAACCCTTTGGGGAGTTCAGGCCTCCGAATGCTACCTGAACTCTTTGCTTAGTGCCCTTTGATAAACACTGTACTTCTCATCACCACAACCAATGTCAATAGATTGGCTTTACAATGCATGGGCAAGCAGACTCAGGCCAAGTTCAGTAACACACAGAGACTAAAGAAGAACAGTTGAGTGATAACTGGTGAAGAAAAAAAGATTTAATACTAATTTTAATACTTGTGATTTAAAAACATACTTAACAAACTGGAATAAAAGAGGTCTTCATAAGCAAAATAAAGTACATATATTACCAAAAAAAAAAAAAACACCATATTTGATGCTTTAATGTTACTAGCCATCCATTTAAAATAAGAAACAAGATAATAATGCTTCAATCACTGCTTCTTCTAAACACTGTTGTATTATATTTACTAACCAATTCAGTAAGAAAAGAAAGTCTGATACCAGTGAAATAGGAAACTTAAAAATCAAGTATATCAAATTTCCCTGGTAGTCTAGGGGTTGGAACTTTGCCTGCCAATGCAGGGGATACAGGTGTGATCCCTGGTATGGGAAGATTCCACAAGCCTCAGACAACTAAGCTCATGAGCCACAAGTACTGATCCTGAACTCCAGCGCCCACAAACCACAACTACTGAGCTCACTCACTGCAAGTATAAAACACACACCCGAGAGCCTGTGCTCCACAACAAGAGAACCAACCACAATGAAAAGTTCGTGTAAAGAAATAGACAGTACTTGCTGCTCACCACAGAAAGAGAAAGTGATGAAGACATCATGCAGTACAAAAAAAAAAAAAAAAGAATATCAACAACCATCAAAATGAGGGTCTTTAAAAATATTAAAAAAACTTGATAAACCTTGCATGCATGCTAAGTCACTTCAGTCGTGTCTGACTTTTGTGATCCTATAGACAGTAGCCCACCAGGCTCCTCTGTCCACTGGATCCTCCAGGCAAGAATACTGCAATGGGCTGCCATGCCCTCCTTCAGGGGATCTTTCTGACCAAGGGATTGAACTCACATCTCTTACATGTCCTGCACTGGCAGGAGGGTTCTTTACCACTAGTGCCATCTGGGAAGCCCACATGTCAAAAGAAAAATAAAAGAAATACAATACAAATTACCATAATAAATAAAAGAAGGAATGTCTTCATAGAGTCCACATACATGAAAATAAGAACATACTATAAACAAATTATGGCAATTAATTGGATGGCTCAGATGAAATGGACAACTTTCTTAAAGACAATAATTTCAAACAGTGACTCAATGAATGCAAAAGAGAAAAGATAAACTTTAATTAAACCATCATACATAAAAGTTCTGGGCCAAAGAGTTATACTAGTGAATGTTATAAAATACTTCAAGAAGAAGTAATAACAATCCTATATAAATGCTATAAGAAAATGAATGACAAGCAAACCTTCCCAACCTAACTCGTGAGGTCAATATTATCCTCATCATAGTTTCAGGAAAAAATATTACAAGAAAACTATAGAATCATACCCTTCATAAACATACACCCACAAAAAATTAACATTAGCAAATCAAATCGAGCAACATATGAAAATAGTACATAAAGACAAAGTGGTGTTTACTCGGAGAATACAGGATTTGTTTAAAAATGCAAAGTCAATCAAGGTAATCCACCATATTAACAGAATAATGGAGAAGAGTCATATAATTACCTCAAATGAAGCAGAAAAGATGCTTTAAAAAATTAAAACATTCATAATAAAACATATGCATAACAAAAGAACTATATGCAGAAAATTATAAGACAATGATGAAAGAAATCAAAGATGACATAAACAGATGGAGAGATATTCCATGCTGCTGGGTAGGAAGAATATTGTGAAAATAACTATACTACCAAATGCAATCTACAGATTAAATGTGACCCCTATCAAATTATCAATGGCATTTTTCACAGAACTAGAAAAAAAAAACTTCACAATTCATATGGAAATACAAAAGACCCCACATAACCAAAGCAGTCTTGAGAAAGAAGAATGGAGCTGGAGGAATCAACCTTCCTACAAAGCTACATTCATCAAGACAGTATGGTGCTGACACAAAAACAGAAATATAGACCAATAGAACAAGATAGAGAGCCCAGAGATAAACCCACACACCTACAGCTACCTTATTTTTGACAAAGGAGGCAAAAATACACAATGGGGCAAAGACAGCCTCTTCAATAAGTGGTGCTGGGAAAACTGGACAGCTATGTGCAAAAGAATGAAATTAGAACACTCCCTTATGCCATAGACAAAGATAAACTCAAAATGGATTATAAAACTAAATGTAAAATCAGAAATTATAAAACTCTTAGAGGAAAACATAGGCAGAACTTTCAAGACATAATTCAAAGCAAGATCTTCTATGACTCACCTCCTAGAGTAATGGAAATAAGAACAAAAATAAACCAGTGGGTGTACACATGTACACTCATGGCAGATGCATGTTGATGTATGGCAAAACCAATACAATATTGTAAAGTAAAAAAATAATAATAAAAAATAAAAATAAATAAACCAGTGGGACCTAATTAAACTTAAAAGTTTTGCACAGCAAAGGAAACTACAAACAAGGTGAAAAGACAACCCTCAAAATGGGAGAAAATAATAGCAAAGGAAACAACTGACAAAAAATTAATTTCCAAAATATAAAACCAGCTCATACAACTCTATATTAGGAAAACAAACAACCCAGTCAAAAAGTGAGGAAAAGACATAAACAGACATTTCTCCAAAGAAGACATACAGATGGTGAACAAACACATGAAAAGATGCTCAACATCACTCATTATTAGAGAAATGCAAACCAAAACTACAATGAGATACCACCTCACACCAGTCAGAATGGCCATCATCAAAAAGTCTATAAACAGTAAATGCTGGAGAGGGTGTGAAGAAAAGGGAAACCTCTTGCATTTAAAGAGGTTTATATAAACCTCATTATAAAATGATATAAATTTATATATAAATTGATACAACCACTATGGAAGATGGTATGGAGATTCCTTAAAAAACTAGGAGTAAAACCACCATCAGATCAGACCAGATCAGTCGTTCAGTCATGTCTGACTCTTTGCGACCCCATGAATTGCAGCATGCCAGGCCTCCCTGTCCATATGACCCAGCAATCCCACTACCAGGCATATACCCTGAGGAAACCAAAACTGAAAAAGACACATCTACTCCAATGTTCATTGTAGCACTATTAACAACAGCTAGAACATGAAAGCAACCTAGATGTTCTTCGACAGATGAATGGATAAAGAAGCTATGGTACACATATACAGTGGAATACTACTCAGCCATAAAAAGGAATGCATTTGAGTCATTTCTAATGAGGTGGATGAACCTAGAGCCTATTATACAGAGTGAAGTAAGTCAGAAAGAGAAATATAAATATCATACACTGATGCATATATATGGAATCCAGAAAGACAGAATTTATTTTCAGGGAAGCAACGGAGAAAGAAACATAGAAAACAGACCTAAGGACACAGGAGGAGGGGAGGAGGGAGAGGGTGAGATGTATGGCGAGAGTAACATGGAAAATTATAATACCATATGTAAAATAGATAGCCAATGGGAATTTGCTGTATGACTCAGGGAACTCAAAAAGGGGCTCTATGACAATTTAGAATGGTGGGATAGGAGAGAGAGGAGGTGGGAAAGGGAGGTTCAGGAGGGAGGGGACACAGGTGTACCTATGGCTGATTCTTACTGATGTATGACAGAAAACCACAAAATTATGTAAAGCAAATATCCTTCAATAAAACAAAGAAAAAATTAAAATATCCATAAAATAAGATGAAAAGGCACCTTCTTCAACATTATGAGTTGGACCTACAAAACCACCTACAACTGACATAATAATTAATTTTGAAAGAGTGAATCCTTTCCTCTTAAAATCAAGAAGGCAAAGATGCCCACCTTCATGATTTTTCTGGAACATTTTACTGGCAGTTCTGACTAGTGAAGCCAAAGAATAAAAAAGAAATACAGACTAAAAAGGAGAAGGTAAAACTGTACATAACAAAAAGAAATTGAAAAAAATTCAACATCCATTAACCCTTTCAGTACAACATATAGCAGAAAACTTCCTGAATCTAATAAAAGGCATCAAAAATAACACAGCAACAGCTAACATTGCATTTAACAAACATTGAATTTTTCCCCTTAAGACTAAGGAGAAGGCAAAGAGGCCTGTTTCTATTTCTATTAAACATTTGACTGGAAGCTCTCACATCTGTAATAAGGGAAGAAAAAATGAAAACAAAGTATAATTGGAAGGAAAGAAATCAACTCTTCATTCATAGAAAATATTAATATGCAGCATAAATTATAATATACAGATAAAATTTCAAAGAACCTACAAAAACACCATTATGCATATGTGAGCTGAATATACTTGTAAAATACAAGTCAACATAAACATAAAAATGTATTTTACATATAAGCAACAAATAATTGGAAATTGAAGTAATATACTATCCATAATAGCACCAGAAACATAAAATATTATGGTATGAATTAATAAAATATGTACAGGATCTACACAATGGAAACTACATCAGTTTCTGAGAGAAATAAAGTAATAAATAATTGGAGACATATACCATGCTTTTATATTGAAGGACTTAATACTGTTAAGATTTTAATTCTATTGATCTTCAGTTTCAATGCAATCCTGATTCATATGCAAGCAGGAAGTTTGTAGAAAGTGACAAACTGATTCTAAAATGTATATAGAGAGTAATGTCAGCAAGATGGTTTAGTAGGAGATGCCACTCTCTATCCCCACAGGGAAAACAACTGGACAGACAGATGTGAATCAAACAGCTCTGACAGACTTCATGAGTTCACTTAAGAAGCTGCAGCAACATAGTCAATTCAGTTCAGTTGCTCAGTCATGTCCGACTCTGCGACCCCATGAATCGCAGCACAAATGGCCTCCCTGTCCATCACCAACTCCCAGAGTTCACTCAAACTCATGTCCATCGAGTCGGTGATGCCATCCAGCCATCTCATCCTCTGTCGTCCCCTTCTCCTCCTGCCCCCAATCCCTCCCAGCATCAGGGTCTTTTCCAATGAATCCACTCTTCAAATGAGGTGGCCAAAGTACTGGAGTTTCAGCCTCAGCATCAGTCCTTCCAATGAACACCCAGGACTGATCTCCTTTAGGATGGACTGATTGGATCTCTTTGCAGTCCAAGGGACTCTCAAGAGTCTTCTCCAACACCACAGTTCAAAAGCATCAATTCTTTGCCGCTCAACTTTCTTCACAGTCCAACTCTCACATCCATACATGATCACTAGAAAAACCATAACCTTGACTAGACAGACCTTTGTTGGCAAAGTAATATCTCTGCTTTTCAATATGCTGTCTAGGTTGGTTATAACTTTTCTTCCAAGGAGCAAGTGTCTTTTAAGTTCATGGTTGCACTCATCTGCAGTGTATTTGGAGCCTAAGAAAATAAAGTTTGTCACTGTTTCCAATGTTTCCCCATCTATTTGCCATGAAGTGATGGGACTGGATGCCATGATCTTAGTTTTCTGAATGTTGAGATTTAAGCCAACTTTTTCACTCTCCTCTTTCACTTTCATCAGGAGGCTCTTTAGTTCTTCACTTGAAGCCATAAGGGTGATGTCATCTGCATATCTGAGGTTACTGGTATTTCTCCTGGCAATCTTGATTCCAGCTTGTGCTTCTTCCAGCCCAGTGTTTCTCATGATGTACTCTGCAGATAAGTTAAATAAGCAGGGTGACAATATGCAGCCTTGATGTACTCCTTTCTCGATTTGGAACCAGTCTGTTGTTCCATGTCCAGTTCTAACTGTTGCTTCCTGACCTGCATACAGATTTCTCAAGAGGCAGGTCAGGTGGCCTGGTACTCCTATCTCTTTCAGAATTTTCCACAGTTTGTTTTGGTCCACACAGTCAAAGGTTTTGGCATAGTCAATAAAGCAGAAATATATGTTTTTCTGGAACTCTCTTGCTTTTTCGGTGATCCAACAGATGTTGGCAATTTGATCTCTGGTTCCTCTGCCTTTTCTAAATCCAGCTTGAATATCTGGAAGTTCAAGGTTCATGTATTGTTGAAGTCTGGCTTGGAGAATTTTGAGCATTACTTTACTAGCAAGTGAGGTAAGTGCGATTGTGCGGTAGTTTGAGCATTCTTTGGCATTACCTTTCTTTGGGATTGAAATGAAAACTGATCTTTTCCACTCCTGTGGCCACTGCCGAGTTTTTCAAATTTGCTGGCATATTGAGTGCAGCACTTTCATAGCATCATCTTTCAGGATTTGAAATAGCTAAACTGGAATTCCATCACCTCCACTAGCTTTGCTCGTAGCAGTGCTTCCAAAGGCCCACTTGACTTCACATTCCATGATGTCTGGTTCTAGGTTGGTGATCATGACCATCTGGGTCGTGAAGATCTTTTTTGCATAGTCCATCTGTGTATTCTTGCCACCTCTTCTTAATATCTTCTGCTTCTGTTAGGTCCATACCATTTCTGTCTTTTATTGAGCCCATCTCTCCATGAAATGTTCTGTTGGTAGCTCTAATTTTCTTGAAGAGACCTCTAGTCTTTCCCATTCTATTTTTTCCCTCTATTTCTTTGCATTGATTGCTCAGGAAGGCTTTCTGATCTCTCCTTGCTATTCTTTGGAACTCTGCATTCAAATGGGTATATCTTTCCTTTTCTCCTTTGCCTTTTGCTTCTCTTCCTTTCTCACCTGTTTGTAAGAACGCCTCAGACAACCATTTTGCCTTTTTGCATTTCTTTTCCTTGGGGATGGTCTTGATCACTGCCTCCTGTACAATGTCTCAAACCTCTGTCTGTAGTTCTTCAGGAAGAACTATCCGGTCTAATCCCTTGAAACTATTTGTCATTTCCACTGCATAATCGTAAGGGATTTGATTTAGGTCATACCTGAATGGCCTAGTGACCAGTGCATTCTCTTGGCAAATCTCTGCTAGGCTTTGCCCTGCTTCATTTTGTACTCCAAGGCCAAACTTGCCCATTACTCCACATATCTCTTGACTTCCTGCTTTTGCATTCCAGTCCCCTATGATGAAAAGGGCACCTTTTTTGCTGTTAGTTTTAGAATGTCTTGCAGGTCATCAGAGAACCATTCACCTTCAGCTTCTCTGGCATTAGTGATTGGGGTGTAGACTTGAATTACTGTGATATTGAATGATTTGACTTGGAAATGAACAGATAAAACAGTATGATGCTGACATGCAGATATATAGACCACTGGAACAGAATAGAGAGCCTGGAAAGCCTGCGAGTGCACACGCACACACATATAGTCAATTGATCTTGGACAAGATTGCCAGGAATACACAACGGAGAAAGATGGTCTCTTCCATAAATGGTGTTGAAAACCACTGGATAGACAGATGAAAAACAATGAAAGTTGACTTTTATCTTATACCACAAACATAAAACAGCTCAAAGTAGATTAAAGACTGAAACATAATGCCTATAACTAAAATTACTAGAAGGAAACATAGGGGGAAAACATTATGACATGGGTTTTGGCAATGATTTCTTGGATATTACACCCAAGCACAAGCAACAAAAGTAGACAAGTGGGACTACATAACATTGAAAAGCTTCTGCATAGAAGAAAATTATCAACGCCGTGAAAAGACCATATATAGAATGAGAAAATATTTTCAAACCACATATTTGATCACAAGTTAATATCTAAAATATGTAAGGATTTCCTACACCCCCATGTATAAAACAAATATCCTAATTAAAAACAAGCAAAGGACCTAAACAGAAAATTCTCCAAAGAAGATATAAAAATAGGCTGATAGGTATGTAAAAGGCGCTTAATATCAATCACTGTCATGGAAATACAAAGGAAAAACCATAGAGAGAAGTCACCTCATATCTGGTATAAAAGCCATTTAAAAAAAAAAAAAACACAAGTACTGGCATGGGTACTTGTGGGCATGGGTACATGAGATACATGAGGACAAGATGGTTAGATAGCATCACCAATTCAACAGATATGAACTTGGGCAAACTCTGGGAGACAGAGAGGGACAGGGAGGCCCAGTGTGCTGCAGTCCACGGGCTCACAAAGAGTTGGACATGACTTAGCAGCTGAACAATAACAACTGGTATATGTATTGAGAAGCTGAAAATGTATGCCAGCACAGCCATTATAGATAATAGTATGGATGGTCCTCAAAAATTTTTAAATATAATTGCCATATGATCCATCAACCCAACTTTTGGGTATTTATCCAAAAGAATGAAAATCAGGATCTCAAAGAGATATTTTTACTCTCATGTTCACTGTGACATTATTCACATGAGCCAAGACATGGGATAAGCCAGATATCCATCAACAGATATACAGATAAAGAAAATGTGCTGCACACACACACACATACACAGTGGAATATTATTCAGTCTTTAAAAAGGAAACCTTACTATATGCAACAACATGGATGAACCTTTAAGGACATTATTCCAAGCGAAATGTGTCAGTCACAGAAAGACAAATTCTGCATGATCCCCTTATATAAGGTAGTATCTAAAGTAGTTAAACCTGGGGATTCACTCCCAGTCCAGTGGTTAGGACTCCATGCTCTCATTGCAGAGGGTCTGGGTTCAATTCCTGGTGGAGAACTAAAATCCCACCAGCTGCATGAGCTGCATGCTGTGGTCAAAAGATTTTTAAAAATTAAGCATTTTTTATTTAAAAAAGGGGGGTATTTAAACCCTTTGAAGCAGAAAGTAGAATGGTGGTTGGGAATTTCTGTTGACAAGTTTATTCAATGTGCAAAATGAAAAATTCTAGAGAACTAATGTACAATGTTGTGCTTACATCTAACAATATTTTAAAAGTCATTTAAGAATATAGATTTCCTGAGAGAAAAGTAAGGGCAGTTGAGAATCTGGTACAACAGGTGTAAACTGGGATTGTCCCACTTAGAGGAAAATAAAGAAGTTTCATAGTCCTTGTCCTTTTGGGGATGACATTTGTAATTTTCCTACTTGGTATACTAGTGTGTCTGAGTCTTCTAAAGGTGTCGTTTCCAAGGTTTGAATTCACTTAGCTAATGATATTACATGAACCAAGGATACCAGCTTGGTTTCTGTGGCTGTGTGACTGTCTATTTCATTTGCCATTGAAAGAAATTTAAATCTGCCTGATTCATCAGGCTATTTTGGTCATTTAGTTATGAAGACAGAGGTGAGCAAGCCAAGGGACAAAAGACGTAGCACGTACTATGTGGTCAATAAATATTTCAATAAAGGAGTCATTGTCGGAGTGAAAGTCACCAAGTTCTCAGGCCTGTTTCCCGTGTAATAATAGTGATCTCAGAGGAGCTTCCATGGCTGTGTGTTTAAGATTCATATTAACATGCTATGCTATGCTATGCTAAGTCACTTCAGTCATGTCCGACTCTGTGCGATCCCATAGACAGCAGCCCACCAGGCTTCCCCGTCCCTGGGATTCTCCAGGCAAGAACACTGGAGTGGGTTGCCATTTCCTTCTCCAATGCATGAAAGTGAAAAGAGAAAGTGAAGTCGTTCAGTCATGTCCGACTCTTAGCGACCCCATGGACTGCAGCCTACCAGGCTCCTCTGTCCGTGGGATTTTCCAGGCAAGAGTACCGGAGTGGGGTGCCATTGCCTTCTCCCATATTAACATATATATATTTAATACAAATCTAAATAAAGAAAAAGAAAAAAGTATAGATTTCATGTGGCTTTCCATTATAATCAAAATAAGCACATTCTTCTGAAAAAAGAACAGAAATGTCTACCAATATGTAGTTGAATTAATGAATTTCATTATATTAATATAATGAAATATTACTTTGCAAAAAAATTTAACTACTGCTGCCCACAAAATAAATCAACAAAAGGACTAGACAGAAAAGATGGTATCTTGAATGACTCTATTTATATGGACAAAATAATGGGAAATGCTTAATATCTTGAATATATGTATTTATCTGCATAAAACAATTTCACAACTCATCAAAATGTATGCTAAAATTAACTGAATTTATTATACGTGAATTTTTTGTGAATAAATTATTTTGAAAAGACTCAAGAGTCCTATTATCAAAAACAAAAACAGAAAAAAACCACAAAACAAAAAGGAATAACTGCAAACTCTCCAAAAATGTAAAGTAGGGCAAATCAGAATAAAAAGAATAGCTACTTTTAACTGTGCTTAAAATACCTTACTTTTTCTAATTTTATTTAAAAATATATGACCATGTCAACACATTACTACGTCACTTTCTAGTAACTAAAGGTGTGCCAGGAAGGTGAGGGTCCCCAAAGCTTCCACCTCTTTGGTCAAAATGTATCTGTTTGGAGGCTAAAGGAAGAATGGGAAATATTGGGGACCAAAAAAAAATGGAGTTAGATGAGAATAAATATTAAAGTTAAAAGAGATTATTGAGGAGAAATGTGAAGTAAGCTGAGATTAGGTGTCATGAATATGTAGAGGAGCCATTCAACCCAGTTGTCTGAGTTTCCCTAACTATGTTCCTAGCTCAACTGAAATATTTCATCCTCATGAAATGACGAAGTTCCAAGAAAGTGTTCTAAGTGTACAAGGAACAGGTACTCATGAGCATATGGCTTCCCAAAGAATACAGTCTAGATAGGGAGATGAATGATGTCAGCAAAGATAAGATCATGTATAAACAGGAATAGGTTCCAGGGAGAGCCGACATTCAGCTGGTTCCTTTCAGCATGTATGTTTTGGTTTGCAAAATGCTGAGTCTGGTACATTTTTGACTAATAATTGTGGTTCTAAGTGTTCCAAGAGTCTTACCACCACCACCACCATCTCAGGTATCCTAGTTCTATGCCTTCTGTGACTTCAAACCAACTGTTGACAACTCAACTAAATTTTTTTTTTTTTTTTACTATATTTTATTTATTTTTGGCTGTGCTGGTTCTTCCTTGCTGCATGGGTTTTCTGTAGTTGTGGCAAGTGGGGGCTACTCTACATTGCTGTACATTAGCTTCTCTTGTTCCAGAGCACAAGCTCTAGGGTGTGGGCTTCAGTAGATGCACCTCCCAGGCTCTGGAACACAGGCTTGACAGCTGTGGCACACAGACTTAGCTGCTCTAGGGCATGTGGGATCTTCACAGATCAGTGATCCAACCCATGTCTCCTGTATTGGTAGGTGGATTCTTTATCACTGAGCCACCAGGAAAGCCCTCAGCTAAACTTTTAACAAGTAAAACCTAGGGGGTGGTTTCAAGGACTCTGCAACAGCTGACTGTAGTTTTATCACTGCTTGGTCTGCTAAGTCCCTTAAAACAACCTCTCCTATAAAGAGGATGTGATATAGGGACTTTCCTGGTAGTCCAGTGAATGGTTAAGAATCTGCTTTCCAAAGCAGGGCACTTGGGTTCAATCTCTGATGAGGGAACAATGAACCCATCCATCGCAGGACAGCTAAGTCTCTGCAACACAACGAAAAGCCCTCACACCACAGGAAAGATTCTGCATGCCCCAATAAAAATCCTGCATGTAACAACTAAGAAATGACACAGCCAAACAAATATTTTAAAAAAAGAGAGAGAGAAGATGCAATACATATATAAAATGGAATGTTACACAGCCATAAAAAGGACCAAAACTATGCCATTTGCGGAGATGTGGATAGACCTATAGAATGTCATACAGGGTGAGGTAAGGCGGAAAGAGAAAAATTAATACTGTACATTAACATACATGTGGAATCTAGAAAAATGGTTTAGTATAGATGATCTCTTTGCAAAGCAGAAATAGACACACTGACATAGAAAATAAATATATATGTACTAATTAACGCAGGGGGGAGGGATGAATTGGGAGATTTAGACTGACATATATACACTATTGATACTATGTATAAAAGGGATAACTATCCATTTTAGTGGATAATAAGAACCTACTATAACACAAGGAACTCTATTCACTCTGCATGAGTGTGCCGACATGCTTTAGTTGTGCCCGACTCTGTGGACTGTAGCCCACCAGGTTCCTCTGCCCATGGGATTCTCAAGGCAAGAATACTGGAATGAGTGGCCATCCCCTTCTCTAGGGGATCTTCCTGACCCAGGGATTGAACCAGAATGTCTTGAATTGGTAGGTGTGTTCTTTACTACTAGCACCACATGGGAAGCCCACTCAAAACTCTGTGGGGACCTAAATGGGAAGGAAATTCAAAATGGCGGGGGGGGGGGGGGCGGATATGTGTAAACATACAGCTGATTCACTTTGCTGTACATTTTCTAGATACAGCAGAAACTAACACAACATTGTAAAGTAACTATACTCCAATGAAGGAAAAAAAAAAAGACACCCTCTCCTGGCACGCTAAGGACTTCTCTTGATGCCCAAGAGCCTGGCTAATATTTCTCCCAGGCAACCCCAGGCAGCTTTACTGGCACATCCCAATCTAGGTATTGACAGAGGATTGCCCTTGTACCTTCCAAGGAGCTCTCTGAGGGTCGTTTGCTTTGGCCCATGTCTCTTAGGTCCCTCCAGCCAGAGCCATCCTTGAGACAAGTAGGGCAGAAAGCAACACAAGCAGCAGCGCTGGCCGCCTAGTGTACTGAGGCCAGCATCCCCACTGACCTACTCCACGCCCACAGCTGTGTGCTCACACACTGCAGCTTCTGCTCCCTGGGAGTCCTCCTGCCAGTCAGCTCTAGACAGGAGACAGGACTCTTACCAGTTATTTCAGTATCTACATACTGAGAGTCTTTTCACTGTGTCCCATATTATCTCTTACACACTTTTCTACATTTTATGAAATGTTTTGTCTGTTTTAATTTGGATGTTTACTAAATTACTGTTTACTAATTTTCTCAACAGCTGTACCTAATCTACTCTTAAATTTAGAAAAAGTATTTGAATACTTTAGCCCAAGAAAATCCACTGTGAATGTACTAAATTTCTTTGCAACCCCATGGACTGTAGCCTACCAGGCTCTTCCCTCCATGGCATTTTCCAGGCAAGAGTGCTGGAGTGGGTTGCCATTTCCTTCTCCAGGGGATCGTCCCGACCCAGGGATCGAACCAAGGTCTCCCACATTCCAGGCAGATGCTTTAACCTCTGAACCACCAGGAAAGGATATTAGGGATGGAGATAGAGAAATAGATCTCCTCAGACTGACAATCCTCCATGCTCTCTCTCCCCTGGTATAGTTTTAGATTTGCACCCTGCACCTCGTCTGCCCTTCCTCAGGCCTTCTTCTAACATCTCCTATAGTGAAGGCATGCTGCTAATGAATCCTTTAAGGTTTTGCATATGTGAAAAAGTGTTTCTTCTTCAGATCGGATCAGATCAGTAGCTCAGTCGTGTCCGACTCTTTGCGAACCCATGAATCGCAGCACACCAGGCCTCCCTGTCCATCACCAACTCCCGGAGGTCACTCAGACTCACATTCATCGAGTCAGTGATGCCATCCAGCCATCTCATCCTCTGTCGTCCCCTTCTCCTCCTGCCCCCAATCCCTCCCAGCATCAGAGTCTTCTCCAATGAGTCTTCTTCGCATGAGGTAGCCAAAGTACTGAAGTTCCAGCTTTAGCATCATTCCTTCCAAAGAAATCCCAGGGCTGATCTCCTTCAGAATGGACTGGTTGGATCTTCTTGCAGTCCAAGTCACTCTCAAGAGGTCTTCTCCAACACCACAGTTCAAAAGCATCAATTCTTCGGCGCTCAGCCTTCTTCACAGTCCAACTCTCACATCTATACATGACCACAGGAAAGACCATAGCCTTGACTAGGCGAACCTTTGTTGGCAAAGTAATGTCTCTGCTTTTGAATATGCTATCTAGGTTGGTCATAACTTTCCTTCCAAGGAGTAAGCGTCTTTTAATTTCATGGCTGCAGTCACCATCTGCAGTGATTTTGGAGCCCAGAAAAAGAAAGTCTGACACTGTTTCCACTGTTTCTCCATCTACTTCCCATGAAGTGATGGGACCAGATGCCATGATCTTCATTTTCTGAATGTTGAGCTTTAAGCCAACCTTTTCACTCTCCACTTTCACTTTCATCAAGAGGCTTTTGAGTTCCTCTTCACTTTCTGCCATCAGGGTGGTGTCATCTGCATATCTGAGGTTATTGATATTTCTCCCAGCAATCTTGATTCCAACTTGTGTTTCTTCCAGTCCAGCATTTCTCATGATGTACTCTGCATGTAAGTTAAATAAACAGGGTGACAATATACAGCCTTGACATACTCCTTTTCCTATTTGGAACCAGTCTGTTGTTCCATGTCCCGTTCTAACTGTTGCTTCCTGACCTGCATACAGATTTCTCAAGAGGCAGGTCAGGTGGTCTGGTATTCCCATCTCTTTCAGAATTGTCCACAGTTTATTGTGATCTACACAGTCAAAGGCTTTGGCATAGTCAATAAAGCAGAAATAGATGTTTTTCTGGAACTCTCTTGCTTTTTCCATGATCCAGCAGATGTTGGCAATTTGATCTCTGGTTCCTCTGCCTTTTCTAAAACCAGCTTGAACATCAGGAAGTTTCTGCTTACTTTTTTATAAAAGATGGTTTCATCAGCTGGAGAATCAGAGAGTCACAATATCTTTTCTTTTAATACTTTCAGTACTTCAAAATTTCATTGCTTCCTAAGAGTAGTGTGCTGTCATTCTTCTCTTTCTCTGGCTGTTCATCTGTTTCTCTGGCTGCTTTGAAATTTTCTTCATCATCTCATTTAAGAAATCTGATTACAATGTGCCAAGTGTAGTTTTTTTCATGTTTCTCGTGCTTAAATTTAACTAAGTGCTGTAGATCTGTAGGTTTATGGTTTTCATCAAATACAGAAATATTTTGGCCATTATTCCCTAAGAGAGTTCATATGTGAGTTCATTAATCACATATTATCCCTCCCACGGGTTGTCTCACAGCTCACTGATTTTCTCCTCATCATTTTTCGATTTTTTTTTTCAGTTTTTCATTTTGGATAGTTTCTGGCATTGTTTCTATTTCCAACTCACTAATATTGTCTTGCATCTAATTCGGGCTTCCTGGATGGCTCAGTGGGTAAACAATCCACCTTCAGTGCAGAAGACACAGTAGATGCAGGACGCTCCCCTGGAGAAGGAAATGGCAACCCACTCCAGTATTCTTGCCTGGGAAATCCCATGGACAGAGGAACCCAGCGGGCTACAGTCCAAAGGGTCACAAGAATTGCAAAGAGCTGGATACAACTGAGCGACTAAGCACACACACACAGTGCCTAATCCATAGTAACTATCCAACAGAATACTTTTCTCTATTCAAGTTTGTTTTTCTAAATATACCTATGCTTCCAGTTTCCATGTGTGAGTGGTCCTCTCACCTCTTAAATATTTGGAACACAAAATTTTAACAACTTTTAAAATTTGGTTTACAAACTGTATCATGTTTATGCTTTCTGGGTTTGTTTACATTGATTTCTTCTTCAATTGTTTATATTGATGCTATTGTTTTCTTATTTAATTGGAGGCTAATTACTTTACAATATTGTGGTGGATTTTTCCATACATTGACATGAATCAGCCATGGGTGTACATGTGTCCCACATCCTGAACCCCCTCCCACCTCCCTCCCCATCCCATCCCTCTGGGTTGTCCCAGTGCACCAGCTTTGAGTGCCCTATTTCATGCATCAAACTTGGACTGATCATCTATTTCACATATGGTAATATACATGTTTCAATGCTATTCTCTCAAATCATCCACCTTCACCTTCTTCCACAGAGTCCAGAAGTCTGTTCTTTATCTCTGTCTCTTTTGCTGTCTCGCATATAGCGTCATCGCTACCATCTTTCTAAATTCCATATATATATGCATTAATATACTGGTGTTTTTCTTTCTGATTTACTTTATTCTGTAAAATAGGTTCCAGTTTCACCCACCTCATTAGAACTGATTCAAATGCATTCTTTTTAATAGCTCAGTACTACTCCATTGTGTATATGTACCATAGCTTTCTTATCCATTCGCTTGCCAATGGACATCTAGATTGCTTCCATGTCCTAGCTACTGCAAATAGTGCTGCAATGAATACTGGGGTACACTTGTCTCTTGCAATTCTGGTTTCCTCGGTGTGTATGCCCAGCAGTGGGATTGCTGAGTCGTATGGCAGTTCTATTTCCAGTTTTATAAGGAATCTCCACACTGTTCTCCATAGTGGCTGTACTAGTTTGCATTCCCACCAACAGTGTAAGAGGGTTTCCTTTTTCCACGCCCTCTCCAGCATTTATTGTTGGTAAACTTTTTGATAGCAGCCATTGTGAGGGGCATGAGATGGTACCTCATTGTGGTTTTGATTTGCATTTCTCTGATAATCAGTGATGTTGAGCATCTTTTCATGTGTTTGTTAGCCATCTGTATGTCTTCTTTGGAGAAATATCTGTTCTTTGGCCCATTTTTTGATTGGATCATTTATTTTTCTGGTATTGAACTGCATGAGCTGCTTGTATATTTTTTAGATTAATTCTTTGTCAGTTACTTCGTTTGCTATTATTTTCTTCCATTCTGAAGGCTGTCTTTTCACCTTGCTTATAGTTTCCTTCATTGTGCAAAAGTTTTTAAGTTTAATTAGGTCCCATTTGTTTATTTTTGCTTTTATTTTCATTACTCTGGGAGGTGGGTCATAGAGATCTTGCTGTGATTTATGTCAGAGAGTGTTTTGCCTATGTTTTCCTCTAGGAGTTTTATAGTTTCTGGTCTTATATTTAGGTCTTTAATCCATTTTGAGTTTATTTTTGTGTATGGTGTTAGAAAGTGTTCTAGTTTCATTCTTTTACAAGTGGTTGACCAGTTTTCCCAGCACCACTTGTTAAAGAGATTGTCTTTGCTCCATTGTATATTTTTTCCTCCTTTGTCAAAGATAAGGTGTCCAGATGTGTGTGGATTTATCTCTGGGCTTTCTATTTTATTCCATTGGTCTATATTTCTGTCTTTGTGCCAGTACCATACTGTCTTGATGACTGTAGATTTGTAGTATAGGTCTGCAGTCAGGCAGGTTGATTCCTCCATTTCCATTCTTCTTTCTCAAGATTGCTTTGGCTATTCGAGGTTTTTTTGTATTTCCATACAAACTGTGAAATTATTTGTTCTAGTTGTGTGAAAAATACTGTTGGTAGCTTGATACGGATTGCATTGAATCTGTAGATTGCTTTGGGTAGTATATTCATTTTCACTATATTGATTCTTCCAATCCATGAACATGGTATATTTCTCCATCTATTTGTGTCATCTTTGAATTCTTTCATCAGTGTTTTCTAGTTTTCTATATATAGGTCTTGTGTTTTTTTAGGTAGATTTATCGCTAAGTATTTTATTATTTTTGTTGCAATGGTGAATGGGATTGTGGCCTTAATTTCTCTGTTTTCTCATTGTCAGTGTATAGGAATGCAAGCGATTTCTGGGTATTAACTTTATATCCTGCAACTTTACTATATTCATTGATTAGCTCTAGTAATTTTCTGGTGGTGTATTTAGTTTTCTATGTATAGGATTATGTCATCTGCAAACAGTGAGTTTTACTTCTTCTTTTCCAGTCTGGATTCCTTTTATTTCTTTTTCTTCTCTGACTGCTGTGGCTAAAACTTCCAAAACTATGTTGATAGTAGTGGTGAGAGTGGAGACTCTCGTCTTGTTCCTGACTTTAGGGGAAATGCTTTCAATTTTTCACCACTGAGGATAATGTTTGCTGTGGGTTTATCATATATGGCTTTCATTAGGTCGAGGTATGTTCATTCTATGTCTGCTTTTTGGAGAGGTTTTTGTTTGTTTGTTTGTTTTTATGCAACAAATTTTATTTAGCATAGTCAGTCCCAACATTCAGCACAAAAAGAGTTTACAGAGGATACAAAGTGCATTAATAAAAGCCAGTCTTTACCAAAAGAAAATAGAAAATATATTGATTCAAAATATGTTACACTTGAATGATAAACTGCAATAACTTATTTGGGGCATCTACTGATATAAGAGAAAGAAAGGGAAGAAAAGAATACTTTAGAAGAGTTCAGTCTCCATCTGGTATCAGAGAAGTCAGAAGTCACTGAGACCGGCAGTCTTTCCTGCTTTCTACATTAGTGCCCTCAGCTGGAACTGATTATGGGACAGACGACATACATGCTTTCAGATCAGATCAGATCAGATCAGTCGCTCAGTCGTGTCCGACTCTTTGCGACCCCATGAACCGCAGCACGCCAGGCCTCCCTGTCCATCACCAGCTCCCGGAGGTCACTCAGACTCGCATCCATCGAGTCAGTGATGCCATCCAGCCATCTCATCCTCTGCCGTCCCCTTCTCCTCCTGCCCTCAATCCCTCCCAGCATCAGAGTCTTCTCCAATGAGTCAACTCTTCGCATGAGGTGGCCAAAATACTGGAGTTTCAGCTTTAGCATCATTCCTTCTAAAGAAATTCCAGGATTGATCTCCTTCAGAATGGACTGGTTGGATCTTCTTGCAGTCCAAGGGACTCTCAAGAGTCTTCTCTAACACCACAGTTCAAAAGCATCAATTCTTCGGCGCTCAGCCTTCTTCACAGTCCAGCTCTCACATCCATACATGACCACAGGAAAAACCATAGCCTTGACTAGGCGAACCTTTGTTGGTAAAGTAATGTCTCTGCTTTTGAATATGCTATCTAGGTTGGTCATAACTTTCCTTTCAAGGAGTAAGCGTCTTTTAATTTCATGGCTGCAGTCACCATCTGCAGTGATTTTGGAGCCCAGAAAAAGAAAGTCTGACACTGTTTCCACTGTTTCCCCATCTATTTCCCATGCAGTGATGGGACCAGATGCCATGATCTTCGTTTTCTGAATGTTGAGCTTTAAGCCAACCTTTTCACTCTCCACTTCCACTTTCATCAAGAGGCTTTTTAGCCCCTCTTCACTTTCTGCTATAAGAGTGGTGTCATCTGCATATCTGAGGTTATTGATATTTCTCCCGGCAATCTTGATTCCAGCTTGTGTTTCTTCCAGTCCAGCATTTCTCATGATGTACTCTGCATAGAAGTTAAATAAACATGGTGACAATATGCAGCCTTGACGTACTCCTTTTCCTATTTGGAACCAGTCTGTTGTTCCATGACCAGTTCTAACTGTTGCTTCCTGACCTGCATATAGATTTCTTAAGAGGCAGATCAGGTGGTCTGGTATTCCCATCTCTTTCAGAATTTTCCATAGTTTATTGTGATCCACACAGTCAAAGGCTTTGGCAGAGTCAATAAAGCAGAAATAGATGTTTTTCTGGAACTCTCTTGCTTTTTCCATGATCCAGCGGATGTTGGCAATTTGATCTCTGGTTCCTCTGCCTTTTCTAAAACCAGCTTGAACATCAGAAAGTTCACGGTTCACATATTGCTGAAGCCTGGCTTGGAGAATTTTGAGCATTACTTTACTAGTGTGTGAGATGAGTGCAATTGTTCGGTAGTTTGAGCACTCCTTGGCATTGCCTTTCTTTGGGATTGGGATGAAAACTGACCTTTTCCAGTCCTGTGGCCACTGCTGAGTTTTCCAAATTTGCTGGCATATTGAGTGCAGCACTTTCACAGCATCATCTTTCAGGACTTGGAATAGTTCCACTGGAATTCCATCATCTCCACTAGCTTTGTTCGTAGTGATGCTTTCTAAGGCCCATTTGACTTCACATTCCAAGATGTCTGGCTCTAGGTCAGTGATCACATCATCATGATTGTCTAGGTCTTGAAGCTCTTTTTTGTACAGTTCTTCTGTGTACATGCTTTAGGAAGACATTTAGATCTATTACTCCCTGCCTCAAGGCTTCTCCCAGGTAAAAAACAGTGTCTTCAATAGCATTTTCCTCTGCATACAGATTTAGGATCTCTTTGTATAGTGGGGCTGTGGGAATGATAACTTCATCAATATCATTGTTTTCAGATTGATTTTCCATTTTCTCCAGAGCAGAACTGAGTTCTTCATCCTTCTTTCTCAAAAGTTCTGTTTTTATCAACCTCAGCTACTTCTTGATCTAAATGGTTAACCATCTCTTCGAGTTTCTGGTGACCTTTTTTCAGGTCTTTCTCTGTTCATTTCAGGGCATTGAGTTCTGCCTGAGCATGATCCATTTCCTCCTTCGTCTGCCATCTCAGTTTGTCACCGACCGCTGAGATGAGAGAGGCTCGGATAGTGTCCTCGCTGATTGTGCCACCCCTACTGGGACCAACAGTGGTCACAGGAGGCTGGGAAGGGTACTGGGAACTTGTTGTGGCAGGATACTGACCACCAGGTGGGTAAGGACAGCCTGTGTAACCACTGGGATTGGGAGGGTACCCAGATGGGTATGCAGAAATCCTACTTGGCATGCCTGGCATGTAGGAATTATTTGGTGGCCCTGTTGCCTGGTATGGTGGATAGGATGCTGAAACAATAGGATGAGAGAAGACTGGAGGTTCATCTCCAAACACCACAATCATGACTTGAATAAGCCCCAACAAGTCTGAGTGGGGTGCTCCCATTCATGTAGATAAGGAAGATATATCTTCTCATTTGCATCCACATGCTTTCCTGTTTTAATAGTCATTGAGCTAGTAGGCTTAACGAAACAGATAGGAGGATTATACGGATATGTGTCCAACAGCCACAGGCAGATTGAAATATTGTATGTATTACCTCTATAAGCCACAGCAATTGTTCCAGTAAGGTTCATTAGTTCTCTGGAACTGCCATCACTAAAAACATATGAATCCAATACAGGTTTGAGATCTTTGTATAAGTAATAATGTTAACAGTTTCACGTACAGTTAGGTCTCTGTATTTAGGTCTCTGTCCAAGAAAATACTTGGACACCATTTTCTAGAGCTGGCTCTCCGAGTTCACCATGGTGGCCACCTCACGACTCTGGTCCGTGCAGGCAGAGGGTCAGCCGCTCTGGGGCTACCCCATGCCACCTCACACAGCTGCACACGGATGAGCCAGCCTCTCAGCCCCCTGGAGAGTTTTTATCATAAATGGATGTTGAATTTTGCCAAAGGCTTTCTCTGCATCTATTGAGAATATCATATGGTTTTTCTCTTTCAATTTGTTAATGTGGTATATCACATTGATTGATTTGTAAATATTGAAGTATATTTATTCTATTCTTCAATTCTGTTTTTCAATTGTTTATATTGATTCAGTTCTTCAAATCTTCAATTGTTTATATTGATATCTTTGTTTTTACTGATTCATTTATATTGACTACTTCTGATCACAGTTCATACTTTTCTGCTTTGCTTGCTTGCTAATTCTTCAACGAGAAATATTCTAAACCTTAAAATTTTAGGTGTTAAGTACCTCTGTAGTTTTACAGATACTTTTGAACTTTGTTTCTTTTATTTTGAAAAAGATTGAACCATTTAAAGCTTCTTTTAAGCACTGTTCAGTTCAGTTCAGTTCAGTTGCTCAGTCATGTCCGACTCTTTGCGACCCCATGAATCACAGCACACCAGGCCTCCCTGTCCATCACCAACTCCCAGAGTTCACCCAGACTCACGTCCATCGAGTCAATGATGCCATCTAGCCATCTCATCCTCTGTCATCCTCTTCTCCTCCTGCCCCCAATTCCTCTCAACATCAGAGTCTTTTCCAGTGAGTCAACTATTCGCATGAGGTGGCCAAGGTACTGGAGTTTCAGCTTTAGCATCATTCCTTCCAAAGAAATCCCAGGGCTGATCTCCTTCAGAATGGACTGGTTGGATCTCCTTGCAGTCCAAGTCACTCTCAAGAGTCTTCTCCAACACCACAGTTCAAAAGCATCAATTCTTCGGCGCTCAGCCTTCTTCACAGTCCAACTCTCACATCCAAACATGATCACTGGAAAAACCACAGCCTTGACTAGATGAACCTTTGTTGTTAAAGTAATGTCTCTGCTTTTCAATAGGCTATCGGGGTTGGTCATAACTTTACTTACAGGAGTAAGCATCTTTTAATTTCATGGCTGCAGTCACCATCTGTAGTGATTTTGGAGCCCAGAAAAAGAAAGTCTGACACTGTTTCCACTCTTTCTCCATCTATTTCCCATGAAGTGATGGGACCGGATGCCATGATCTTTGTTTTCTGAATGTTGAGCTTTAAGACAACTTTTGCACTCTCCACTTTCACTTTCATCAAGAGGCTTTTGAGTTCCTCTTCACTTTCTGCCATAAGGGTGGTGTCATCTGCATATCTGAGGTTATTGATTTTTCTCCCAGCAATCTTGATTCCAGCTTGTGTTTCTTCCAGCCCAGCATTTCTCATGATGTACTCTGCATGTAAGTTAAATAAACAGGGTGACAATATACAGCCTTGACGTACTCCTTTTCCTATTTGGAACCAGTCTGTTGTTCCATGTCCACTTCTAACTGTTGCTTCCTGACCTGCATACAGATTTCTCAAGAGGCAGATCAGGTGGTCTGGTATTCCCATCTCTTTCAGAATTTTCCACAGTTTATTGTGATCCACACAGTCAAAGGCTTTGGCATAGTCAATAAAGCAGAAATAGATGTTTTGCTGGAACTCTCTTGCTTTTTCCATGATCCAGCGGATGTTGGCAATTTGATTTCTGGTTCCTCTGCCTTTTCTAAAACCAGCTTGAACATCAAGAAGTTCACGGTTCACATATTGCTGAAGTCTGGCTTGGAGAATTTTGAGCATTATTTTAATAGCATGTGAGATGAGTGCAATTGTGCGGTAGTTTGAGCACTCTTTGGCATTGCCTTTCTTTGGGATTGGAATGAAAACTGACCTTTTCCACTCCTGTGGCCACTGCTGAGTTTTCCAAATTTGCTGGCATATTGAGTGCAGCACTTTCACAGCATCATCTTTCAGGATTTGAAAGAGCTCAACTGAAATTCCATCACCTCCACTAGCTTTGTTCGTAGTGATGCTTTCTAAGGCCCACTTGACTTCACATGCCAGGATGTCTGGCTCTAGGTCAGTGATCACATCATCGTGATTATCTGGGTCGTGAAGATCTTTTTTGTACAGTCCTTCTGTGTATTCTTGCCACCTCTTCTTAATATCTTCTGCTTCCGTTAGGTCCATACCATTTCTGTCCTTTATCGAGCCCATCTTTGCATGAAATGTTCCCTTGGTATCTCTATCTCTAATTTTCTTGAAGAGATCTCTAGTCTTTCCCATTGTATTGTTTTCCTCTATTTCTTTGCATTGATCACTGAGGAAGGCTTTCTTATCTCTTCTTGCTATTCTTTGGAACTCTGCATTCGTATGCTTATATCTTTCCTTTTCTCCTTTGCTTTTCACTTCTCTTCTTTTCACAGCTATTTGTAAGGCCTCCCCAGACAGCCATTCTGCTTTTTTGCATTTCTTTTCCATGGGGATGGTCTTGATCCCTGTCTCCTGTACAATGTCACAAATCTCATTCCATAGTTCATTAGGCACTCTATTTATCAGATCTAGTCCCTTAAATCTATTTCTCACTTCCACTGTATAATCATAAGGGATTTGATTTAGGTCATACCTGAATGGTCTAGTGGTTTTCCCTACTTTCTTCAATTTAAATCTGAATTTGACAATAAGGAGTTCATGGTCTGAGCCACAGTCAGCTCCAGGTCTTGTTTTTGTTGACTGTATAGAGCTTCTCCATCTTTGGCTGCAAAGAATATAATCAATCTGATTTCAGTGTTGACCATCTGGTGATGTCCATGTGTAGAGTCTTCTCTTGTGTTGTTGGAAGAGGGTGTTTGTTATGACCAGTGCATTTTCTTGGCAAAACTCTATTAGTCTTTGCCCTGCTTCATTCCGTATTCCAAGGCCAAATTTGCCTGTTACTCCAGGTGTTTCTTGACTTCCTACTTTTGCATTCCAGTCTCCTATAATGAAAAGGACATCTTTTGGGGGTGTTAATTCTAAAAGGTCTTGTAGGTCTTCATAGAACCATTCAACTTCAGCTTCTTCAGCGTTACTGGTTGGGGCATAGACTTGGATTACTGTCATTTTGAATGGTTTGCCTTGGAAACGAACATAGATCATTCTGTTGTTTTTAAAATTGCATCCAAGTACTGTATTTCGGACTCTTTTGTTGACCATGATGGCTACTTCATCTCTTCTAAGGGATTCCTGCCCACAGTAGTAGATATAATGGTCATCTGAGTTAAATTCACCCATTCCAGTCCATTTTAGTTCGCTGATTCCTGTTAAGATGGAACAAAAGCATCCATATGAAAGGGCAAATTGTATACCACTGCTAAGATATCTTCCTGAATAAACTGCTTAACTCCCCCACTAATAACCACAGTATTTCTCTAAGGCTGTTAGAAATACAAACTATTTTCAGACCTGTGTAAATTTCCAGGATTGTTTCCTCTACTTGCAGGTTGTTATTCCCTCACTTTGGGCAGTCTGGTTTTTTTTTTTCCCACATGCACACACTAGGCAGTATTCAGTAAAGACTTAATGAGGACATTTTTGCAGAACCCTGGAGTCCTATTTCTGTGCAACAAATATAACCACAGTGGCCCCCTGGGACTCCCAACTCTTTCTCATGAGTTGAGAGAGAAAGTTCCCTCCTTGAATTCCTACTCCTGCAGTGCCATCTGGGTACTCTGTGCAAGTGGGGCAATCATAGAGTGCACCCTTGTTTTCCCTTTCTCAGAGACCATTCTCCTGTGCTACCTGAAGTTCAATTTCTGAATATCATTCTTTTCTACATTTAGTCTAATTTTAGTTGTTTCGGGTGGAAAGGTAAATCCATTCCATAACCAGAGCCAGTAATATTTTTGGTTTGTTTTGTCTTAATGTCTTAGGATATTTCATTGACTACAAACTGGGGAATGGCGTTGTTTTACTATAAATGCCATACTAGAGTAAGGAAACATTATGGAATATGGATTAAAAGGGTACCTGTGGCGGGGCTTCCTGTGTGCCTCAATGATAAAGAATCTGTCTGCCAATGTGGGAGACACGGATTCAATCTCTGATCTGGGATGATCCCACATGCCACAGAGCAACTAAGCCCATGAGCCACAGCTACTGAGCCTGTGCTCTAGAGCCCAGGAGCTGCAACTACTGAGTATTACTGCCGCAACTACTGAAGCCTGTGCCCTGTAGCCCGTGCTCTGCAACAAGAGAAGCCACTGTGATGAGAAGCCTGCACAATGCAACTAGAGAGTAATCCTCGCTCCCCCGCAACTAGGGAAAAGCCAGCACAGCAATGAAGACTCAGCACAGTGAAATAAATAAATAAAAATTTATAAAGAAGAAAAAAAGAGTATCTGTGGCACTTGGGGGGAAAGGGGATGATAGATAGATATTAATGGATAATTTCCATATGGAGAATATTTCTTTAATGACTAAAATTTCTTTATCTGTCTAGCATATGTCTGATAGTGATATAAAAATAATGAACAAGAAAGCTTGGTAAATATTATAACACATTAGAAGAAAGGTCAAGAAAGAGAGCCAGGCAATGAATAGGGCAGGGGGATGGGTAAGACATGTTATAATTTAAACAGAATGACCAAAGACATCAATGAAATAACATTTGAAGGATGTTCTGAAAAGGTGTATGTGGCACATTTTGCCATGCAGTAATATTTTATTTTTTATACAGTCAAAATTACCACACTGGTTTTCTTCCATTTTTAGAAATGTCTCCTTTACCCTGAAGTTAAAAAATAAATATTCTTTCATAATATTTTCTAAAAATTTTATATTTTCTATCCTAATCTTTGAATGTATAAACCTTTAACTTATCTGAGATTACTACTGAAGGCACCAGTGAGAAATAGATGCAACAGTTTTATTTCCACAAATGTTCAATTCGTTTATCCAGCACCATTTCACCTATGAAGTCAAGCCGATTTCCTCACTGATTTGCAAATTATCTTTATAATAAAATCCATGATGATTTAGATCTATTTCTGGCCTTCTGTTAGTTAATCTGCCCCTGATATGTGCATGTGTGTTTCAGCATTTCCTAAAGTGTTCTGATCCTAATTACTTAAAATTTCTTTCACAGCTATTTTTGTTTTTCCAAATATAACATTAATGGCATATAAATGAGCCCTGTGACTATAGTATTTAAGTTTCAATTCTTTTACTCAACATAATACATTTGAGATTCATCTATGTTGCTGCATGTGCCAATAGTGTATTCCTTTTTTTTTTTTTAAATATATACATGGATACTCATAGCAGCTTTATTAATAATAGCATCAAACTTGAAAAACAACTCCAATGCCCTCACTATGTAACTGGATATACAAGTTATGTTATGTCGATACAAAGGGATATTACTCATCAGTGAAAAGAATGAACTAGGGACACATGCAACAATTTGATATTTACATGGGATGATTTTTTGTTTGTTTGTTTCTTCCTTTTAATTGCTGTTAAGTCACTAAGTCATGTCCGACTCTTTGTAACCCCATGGACTGCAGCATGCCAGACTTCTCTGCTCTTCATTATCTCCCAGAGTTTCCTCAAACTCATGTCCACTAAGTCGGTGATGCCACCTAACCATCCCTTCCTCTGTAGCCCCCTTCTCCTCCTGCCTTCAATCTTTCCCAGCATCTTTTCCAATGAGTTGCCTTTTCACATCAGATGGCCAAAGTACTGGAGGTTCAGCTTTAGCATCAGTCCTTCCTATGAATATTCGGGGTTGATTTCCTTTAGGATTGACTGATTTGATTGCCTTGCTGTTCAAGTGACTCACTCTCCAGATCTTCTCCAGCACCACAATTCGAAAGCATCAATTCTTTGGTGCTCAACCTTATTTATGGCCCAACTCTCACATTCGTACATGACTACTGGAAAAACTATAGCTTTGACTGTATGGACCTTTGTTGGCAAAGTGATGTCTCTGCTTTTTTTTTTTTTTAATAGACTTTTTTTTTTTTTTTTTTTAGTAGGTTGTCTTTTTTTTTTTTTTTTTAGCAAGGGAAAATGGGCAAAGGAAAGGATCAATAAGGGTGGGAGGGAAATGGGAAGGAAGAAGGGGAGTGATGGTGGGGAGGAGTATATGTAAGTTCTTAACTAATGGCTTTCTGTTTTTAATCACAAAGAACATTTTTTAAAAATCATATTGAATTCATCTTATATTAGGAGGTTTGGAAATTTGGAAATGGTACTGATGCAATAATAACCAATAGTGTGTGATAATAAGACTAGGCAAGCATCTGGAAATGAAAAGTTCAGGAAACTAAAAGTCCAGTTTGGGTGTCCTCATCTTAGACACATCTTGGTATTTTGTATTGGTAGGTCTATCTTTACAACAATATATTATTTAGGACAGGATCATTATCTACAAAACTTTACAACAATATATTATTTAGGACAGAATAATTATCTACAAAACTGTAAGCAGGTTTCTTTGCTAATTAACACTTCTTGGGGCTCTGGACAGTCAACATCTGCCTGAGAAGGTGTGCCGGTTGTATACCCAGAGAACTGAGCCGCGGGGAGGCAATAAGTCGCAGCAGCTGCGATCGCTAAACACTTCATCACCTGTGCTACTCGGACCTGGGAAGGCCACAAAATGCAGACTCAACCAAGTCTGTGCTTCTGAAGACTATCCAAGTGCCTGAACGTGGCCGGCTTAGATTTGGGTGTTCATCTCCGCCCCCTCTGTAACAGGGCAGAGATCAGATATTGAAAAGACTAGTAAACCGCCACAATAAAGAGAATTCAACAAACTACCAGAATATAGTAAGGACACTCTAAACTTGGCAATTTTAACAAGATGAAGAGACAGAGGAATACCCAGCAGCTAAAGGAACAGGATAAATGCCCACCAAACCAAACCAAAGAGGAAGAGATAGGGAATCTACCTGATAAAGAATTCTGAATAATGATAGTGAAATTAATCCAAAATCTTGAAATCAAAATGGAATCACAGTTAAATAGTCTGGAGACAAGGATTGAGAAGATGCAAGAAAGGTTTAACAAGGACCTAGAAGAAATAAAAAAGAGTCAACACATAATGAATAATGCAATAAATGAGATCCAAAACACTCTGGAGGCAACAAATAGTAGAATAACAGAGGCAGAAGATAGATTCAATGAATTAGAAGATAGAATCCTAGAAATAAATGAATCAGGGGAGAAAAAAGAAAAATGAATCAAAAGAAATGAGGACAATCTCAGAGACCTCCAGGATAACATTAAATGCTACAACATTCGAATCATAGGAGTACCAGAAGAAGAAGATAAACAGAAAGACCATGAGAAAATACTTGAGGAGATAATAGTTGAAAACTTCCCTAAAATGGAGAAGGAAATAACCACTCAAGTCCAAGAAATCCAGAGAGTCCCTAACAGGATAAACCCAAGGTGAAACACCCCAAGACACATATTAATCAAATTAACAAAGATTAAATATAAAGAACAAATATTAAAAGCAGCAAGGGAAAAACATCAAATAACTCACAAGGGAATTCCCATAAGGATAACAGATGATCTTTCAATAGAAACTTTCCAAGCCAGGAGGGAATGGCAAGACATAATTAAAGTGATGAAAGAAAATAACTTACAGCCCAGATTATTGTATCCAGCAAGGATCTCATTCAAATATGAAGGAGAAATCAAAAGCTTCACAGACAAGCAAAAGTTGAGAGAATTTAGCACCACTAGACCATTTCTCCAACAAAAACTAAAGGACATTCTCTAGATAGGAATCACTAAAAGGGTGTATAAATTCGAACCCTAAACAATAAAGTAAATCTTACTTATCAATAATTACTTTAAACGTTAATGGGCTGAATGCCCTAACCAACAGACAAAGACTGGCCGAATTGATACAAAAACAAGACCCCTATATACCTTGTCTATAAGAGACAACCAAAAGACTAAAATGGGTCAAATGGATACAAAAACTGCTGCTGCTGCTGCTGAGTCGCTTCAGTTGTGTCTGACTCTGTGCGACCCCATGGACAGCAGTCCACCGGGCTCCCCGTCCCTGGGATTCTCCAGGCAGGAACACTGGAGTGGGTTGCCATTTCCTATGGATGTGAGAGCTGGACTGTGAAGAAGGCTGAGCGCCAAAGAATTGATGCTTTTGAACTGTGGTATTGGAGAAGACTCTTGAGAGTCCCTTGGACTGCAAGGAGATCCAACCAGTCCATTCTGAAGGAGATCAGCCCTGGGATTTCTTTGGAAGGAATGATGTTAAAGCTGAAACTCCAGTATTTTGGTCACCTCATGCGAAGAGTTGACTCATTGGAGAAGACTCTGATGCTGGGAGGGATTGGAGGCAGGAGGAGAAGGGGACGACAGAGGATGAGATGGCTGGATGGCATCACTGACTGGATGGATGTGAGTCTGAGTGACCTCCGGGAGTTCGTGAGGGACAGGGAGGCCTGGCATGCTGCAGTTCATGGGGTCGCAAAGAGTCGGACACGACTGAGCAACTGATCTGATCTGATCTGATCTCCAATGCATAAAAGTGAAAAGTGAAAGTGAAGTCGCTCAGTCGTGTCCGACTCCTGGCGACCCCATGGACTGCAGCCTACCAGGCCCCTCCGTCCATGGGATTTTCCAGGCAGGAGTCTGGAGTGGGTTGCCATTGCATTCTCCAATACAAAACGACCCCTATATATGTTGTCTACAGGAGAACCACCTTAAAATAGGGGATATATACTGACTGAAAATGAAGGTCTGGAAAAAGATTTTCTACGCAAATACAGACCAAAAGAAAACAGAAGTAGCAATACTCATATCAGATAAAATTTACTTTAAAATAAAGGTCCTGAAAAGGAGACAAAGAAGGTTACACATAACGACTTAAAGGAACAATCCAAAAAGAAGTTATAACAATTATAAATATATGTGCACCCAACATAGGAGCATTGATATATCTAAGACAAACACTAATTAGTATGATAGAAGAAATATACAACAACACAATAATAGTGGGAGACTTTAATACCCCACCCACACTTATACAATCTGGCTGTAATAGACAAAGCAAAGAGGAAAACATATTCACTTATAAGCCTCAAAAAATTAAGTTCACTCAGGAGAGTTTAAAAAAAAATAGACTAATTTGTTCATTCTGTAAATGTTTATTGACTATTTTATGGGTCTGGTACCACTTTGGGTATTAGGGAGGAAGAAGTGATAAATGTGATCCTGTCTCTGCTTTTTAATATGCTGTCTAGGTTTGTCATAGGTTTTCTTCCAAGGAGGAAGTGACTTTTTTTTTTCCTTTATATATATATATATATATACATTTTTTTTATTGAAGTATAGTTGACTTACAAGGTTACAGGTGTATAGCAAGGTGATTCAGTTATACATATGCATATATTATTTTTAAAACTATTTTATATTATATATATTGATTATAGTTCCCTGTGCTATACAGTAAAACTTTGCTGCTTGTTGCATATCTACTTTTTATTAGAAACCTAGAAATTATTTGACTATTCATACTGAGCCAAGTGAAATCAAAATGTCATAAATTTTTTAGACAAAAATTCATAAATTTTAAATATATATATTATACATATTATTTATACAAAAGCTTTATTATACAAAAGCTTTGTGATTATGCATACAATTATGTATATAATTATGTATACAAAAGCTTTTCTACTATGCTTGATAAAGGCTTGAGCAAGAACATCAAAAAAAAAAAAAGAGATGGAGAAGTTGGAAAACAAACTAAATTAAATAGGAGCACTGAATATGAAATAGAAAAAGTGAAACAAACTAGATAAAAGTAAAAGATCATCATATAGTCCAGTTGTTCCTGTTGTTCTTAAACATGGCTGCTCATTAGAAACACATCTGGAGCTCTGACCAAAAAATAAGCAATACCTTGGCATTTGTATTTTTCAAAAAATTCCAAGGGACTACCTTAGTGGTCCAGTAGGTAAGACTCCATGCTCCCAATGTAGTGGGCCTGGGTTCAACCCCTGCTCAGGGAACTAGATCACATATGACAAATCTAAAGATTCCATATGTTGCAACTAGGTTCTGGTGCAGTCAACTAAACTAAAAAAAATTTTTTTTAATTTTAAGATAATTATGATACACATTGGATTTTAAAAAGGGATTACAGGTTTTTCTATTAAATGGTGGTTTTGGTAATATAGAGTCCTATTATATTTCTGTTGACCAATCATTATATAATGATATTGAGTAATAGTTACATAATCACAATAGTAAAAGGTGCTAGTCAGTTTTCACAATCAATAGTTGGACAAAAAATAAAAGATAATATACTTGCAAGCCATAATAGAAACATGATTAATCTAAAAATATAAAATAATAACATAATTTGGGAAGTCAAGCAAAGTGATGTGGTAAGTGGACGTGTATACATGTCGTCATCCACCCAGCCAGTCTGTCTTTTGGTTGGTGCATTTAATCCATTTACAATTAAGGTAATTATTGATATGAGAGTCCCTTGGACTGCAAGGAGATCCAACCAGTCCATTCTGAAGGAGATCAGCCTAGGATTTCTTTGGAAGGAATGATGCTAAAGCTGAAACTTCAATTCTTTGGCCACTTCATTCCAAGAGTTGACTCATTGCAAAAGACTCTGATGCTGGGAGGGATTGGGGGCAAGAGGAGAAGGGGAGGACAGAGGATGAGATGGCTGGATGGCATCACTGACTTGATGGACATGAGTCTGAGTGACCTCCAGGAGTTGGTGATGGACAGGGAGGCCTGGTGTGCTGCGATTCATGGGGTCGCAAAGAGTCGGACACAACTGAGCGACTGATCTGATCTGATCTGATGATCACATAAAAACCAGACTGATAATATTCTTTGCAGCCAAAGATGCAGAAGCTCTATACAGTCAACAAAAACAAGACCAGGAGCTGACTGTGGCTCAGATCATGAACTCCTTATTGCCAAATTCAGAGTTAAATTGAAGAAAGTGGGGAAAACCACTAGACCATTCAAGTATGACCTAAATCAAATACCTTATGATTATACAGTGGAAGTAACAAATATATTTAATGGCCTAGAGCTGATACACAGAGTGCCTGATGAACTATGGATGGAGGTTCATGGCATTGTACAGGAGACAGGGATCAAGACCATCCCCAAGAAAAATACATGCAAAAAAGCAAATGGCTGTCTGAGGAGGCCTTACAAATAGCTATGAAAAGATGAGAAGTGAAAAGCAAAGGAGAAAAGGAAAGATGTAAGCATCGGAATGCAGAGTTCCAAAGAATAGCAAGAAGAGATAAGGAAGCCTTCCTCAGTGATCAGTGCAAAGAAACAGGGGAAAACAATACAATGGGAAACACTAGAGATCTCTTCAAGAAAATTAGAGATACTAAGGGAACATTTCATGCAAAGATGGGCTCGATAAAGGACAGAAATGGTAGGGACCTAACAGAAGCAAAAGATATTAAAAAGAGGTGGCAAGAATACACAGAACTGTACAAAAAAGATCTTCACGACCAAGATAATCATGATGGTGTGATCAATGACCTAGAGCCAGACATCCTGGCATGTGAAGTCAAGTGGGCCTTAGAAAGCATCACTACGAACAAAGCTAGTGGAGGTGATGGAATTCCACTTAAGCTATTTCAAATCCTGAAAGATGATGCTGTGAAAGTGCTGCACTCAATATGCCAGCAAATTTGGAAAACTCAGTAGTGGCCACAGGACTGGAAAAGGTCAGTTTTCATTCCAATCCCAAAAAAAGGTAATGCCAAATAATGCTCAAACTACCATACAGTTGCACTCATCTCACACACTAGTAAAGTAATGCTCAAAATTTTCCAAGCCAGGCTTCAGCAATACGTGAACCATGAACTTCCAGATGTTCAAGCTGGTTTTTGAAAAGGCAGAGGAACCAGAGATCAAATTGCCAACATCCGCTGGATCATGGAAAAAGCAAGAGAGTTCCAGAAAACATCTATTTCTGCTTTATTAACTATGTCAAAGCCTTTGATTGTGTGGATCACAATAAACTGTGGAAAATTCTGAAAGAGATGGGAATACCAGACCACCTGACCTGCCTCTTGAGAAACCTGTATGCAGGTCAGGAAGCAACAGTTAGAACTGGTCATGGAACAATAGACTGGTTCCAAATAAGAAAAGGAGTATATCAAGGCTGTATATTGTCACCTTACTTATTTAACTTATATGCAGAATACACCATGAGAAACACTTGGCTGGAAGCACAAACTGGAATCAAGATTGCCAGGAGAAATACAAATAACCTCAGATATGCAGATGACACCACCCTTATGGCAGAAAGTGAAGAAATAAATAGCTTCTCGTTGAAAATGAAAGAAGAGAATGAAAAAGTTGGCTTAAAGCTCAACATTCAGTAAACTAAGATCATGGCATCCAGTCCCATCATTTCATGACAAACAGATGGATAAACAGTGGAAACAGCGGCTGACTTTATTTTGGGGAGGCTCCAAAATCACTGCAGATGGTGACTGCAGCCATGAAATTAGAAGATGCTTACTCCTTGGAAGGAAAGTTATGCCCAACCTAGACAGCATATTAAAAAGCAGAGACATTATTTTGTCAACAAAGGTCTGTCTAGTCAAGGCTATGGTTTTTCCAGTAGTCATGTATGGATGTGAGAGTTGGACTATAAAGAAAGCTGAACACCAAAGAATGGATGCTTTTGAACTGTGGTGTTGGAGAAGACTCTTGAGAGTCCCTTGGACTGTAAGGAGATCCAACCAGTCCATTCTAAAGGAGATCAGTCCTAGGTGTTCACTGGAAGGACTTATGTTGAAGCTGAAACTCCAATACTTTGGCCACCTGATGAGAAGAGTTGACTCATTGGAAAAGACCCTGATTCGGGGAAAGATTGAGGGCAAGAGGAGAAAGGGATGACAAGAGAATAAGATGGTTGGATGGCATCACCGACTCAATGGACATGAGTTTGGGTGAACTCCAGGAGTTGGTGATGGACAGGGAGGCATGGCATGCAGCAGTTCGTGGGTTCGCAAAGAGCTGGACACGATTGAGTGACTGAACTGAACCCATGATCATATTACTGCTTTCTTAATTGTTTTGGGATTATTTTCTTTAGGTCTTTTCCTTCTCTTGTGTTTCTTGCCTATAAAGTCCCTTTAGCATTTATTGTAAAACCTCTTTGGCGGTGCTGAATTCTTTTAACTTTTGCTTGTCTGGAAAGCTTTTGATTTCTCCATCAAATCTGAAGGAGAGTCTTGCTGGATAGAGTATTTTTGGTTGTAGGTTCTTCATCACTTTAAACATATCATGTCATTCTCTACTGGCTTGTAGAATTTGTTGAGAAATTAGCTGATAGCCTGATGGAATTCCCTTATATGTTATTTGTCATTTTTCCCTTGTTGCTTTTAATATTTTGTCTATAATTTTTGTCAGTTTAATAACTATGTGTCTTGGTGTGTTCCTCCTTGGGTTTTTCCTGCCTGGGTCTCTCTATGCTTCCAGGACTTGGTTGACTATTTCCCTTCCCATTTTAGGGAAGTTTTCAGCTATTATCTCTTCAAATATTTTCTCAGGTCCTTTCTCTCTTTCTCCTCCTTCTGGGACCACTATTATGCGAATTTTTGTGTGTTTAATGTTGTCCCAGATGTCTCTTATGCTGTCTTCATTTCTTTTCATTTTTTATATTACATTCTGTGACAGTGATTTTCAGCATTCTGTCTTCCAACTCATTTATCCATTCTTCTTCCTCAATTATTCTGCTATTGATTCCTTCTAGTGCATTGTTCATCTCTGTTTGTTCTTTAGTTCTAGTTCTTCTAGGTTTTGGTAAACATTTCTTACATCTTCTCCATTGATTCCCCAAGATCCTGGATCATTTTCACTATCATTATTCTGAATTCTCTTTCTGGAAGGTTGCCTATCTCCACTTCATTTAGCTATTTTTCTGGGGTTTTATCTTGTCCCTTCATCTGGGACACAACTTTCTGCTTTTTCATCCTGATTAACTTTCTGTAATGTGGTTTGTTTTTTTTTTCTTTTTCCTTTTTAAAATAGAATTTTACAAAAATAAAATTATCTAAAATTAAGCCCATCAGATCAGATCAGTCGCTCAGTCGTGTCCGACTCTTTGCGACCCCATGAACCGCAGCACGCCAGGCCTCCCTGTCCATCACCAGCTCCCGGAGGTCACTCAGACTCACATCCATCGAGTCAGTGATGCCATCCAGCCATCTCATCCTCTGTCGTCCCCTTCTCCTCCTGCCCTCAATCCCTCCCAGCATCAGAGTCTCCTCCAACGAGTCAACTCTTCGCATGAGGTGGCCAAAATACTGGAGTTTCAGCTTTAGCATCATACCTTCCAAAGAAATTCCAGGATTGATCTCCTTCAGAATGGACTGGTTGGATCTTCTTGCAGTCCAAGGGACTCTCAAGAGTCTTCTCCAACACCACAGTTCAAAAGCATCAATTCTTCGGCGCTCAGCCTTCTTCACAGTCCAGCTCTCACATCCATCCATGATTGAACTTAAATATCCAGTTCTACTTTCCAAATTAGAAAAATACAGTCCTGGTTGTAATTTCAGTGCTTCCATAACTTCAGAATAAATGCAAAGTGCTGACAAGTGTATGTTGCCATGTTTCCAGGCTAAGTCTTTGTATGCATTGTTCAGTAGCCTTCCAAATAGTAATCTCCATGATCAATTGCTGCGAAGGCTTGTTCCACTCTTTCAGTGCAGATACTCTGGGTTTCTTTTAAGTTATCAATTAAGTCAGCATTATCTTCCCAACTCACAGCTTCTCCCATGATAGTATTCAAATCAAACTATAAATTTTAAACTGTAATAAAATTAGCAGAAATGGCTTCCAGTAATGCATTGTGGTTTGTTTTCCTTTTAATATCACACTTGATTTCCAAAAATAAATTGATCCTGTTGCTGCAGAAAGGAGGACCCTTTCAGGGGGCTCAGTAAAGCTTTAATCCAATTATCTGCTTATTGTAACTCCCTCCCTGGTAGTTGTTTGGCCTGAGGTGACCCAGTCCTGGCATCTATGGGCTCTGTGGTAGGGTTAATGGCCATCTCCAAGAGGGCCTGTGCCAAGGAGGACCTTCCCAGATTGCTGCTACCAGTGCCCTTGTGGTGAGCCCCTGCTGATCCACACCTCCAGAGGAGGCCTTCCAACACCAGAAAGTAGTTTTGGTTCAGTCCTCTGTGGGGTAACTGCTCTTTTGCTCAGGGTCTTGGCATGTGCAAGATTTTGTTTGTGCCCTCCAAGACTGGAGTCTCTGTTTCTTCCAGTTTTCTGGAAGTCCTGTAATCAAACCCCATTGGCCTTCAAGGTCAGATTCCCTGGGGATTCCCCGTCTCACTGTCAGATCCCAAGGATGGGAAGACTGACATGGGGTTCAAAACCTTCACAACAGTGGGAGAATTTCTTAGATATTTTTGTGGGTCACCCATCTGGTAGGTATGGGAGTTGATTTTATCATGTTTGTGCCCCTTCTACCATCTCACTGTGGCTTCTTCTTTGTCTTTGGACATGCAGTATCTTTTATTAGTGTGTTCCAGCATCTTCCTGTAGATGGTTGCTCAATAGCTAGTTGCAATTTTGATGCTCTTACAGGAAGAGGTGAGTGCACGTCCTTCTACTCTGCCATCTTGAACTAGAAGCCTGGAGAAATGTCTTTTAACTTCATAGCTTCAGTCAACTTCCATAGGGATTTTGGAGCACAAGAAAATAAAATCTGCCACTGTTTTCACTTTTCCCCATCTACTTGCCATGAAGTGATGGGAGCAGTTGTCAATACCTTAGTTTTTTTGAATGTTCAGTTTTAAGCCAGCTTTTACACTCTCCTCTTTCACCCTCATCAAGAGTCTCTTTAATTCCTCTTCACTTTCTGCCATTACAGTGATGACATCTGCATGTCTGAGATTGTTGATATTTCTCCCCACAATTTTAAATGCTGAGTAGCAGTCAACTGTAGGAATGTGGCAAGCTTTGTCTATCTATTCACTGGCTGAAGGACACTTACATAGTTTCCAGTTTTGATCAACAGAGATGAATAAAGCTGCAAGAAATATCAGTGGGCAGGATTTTTATTTGAACTTATTTAAATTTTCATTTCTTTTGAGTGTAAACCTAAAGAAGAGATTTCTGGATCATATGATAACTGTAATACCAATTATATAAGAATAAAATACCTTGAAAAATCCTGTAGTGATTTTCACTGAGATTACATTAAACTAACTGCCATTTGTAAGAGAAAAATGACATTTTTATTTGGTTGAAAATTCCCTTTGAATAGTCTATTCATTTACTTAGTGTTATTTGCACCTCACAAAAATTTTAGAGCTTTTTAAAAAAATATTCATTAATAAATATTAAGTGAGAGACACATTTGTATGTAGCAATAAAAGTGGGCCTGGAGATTTACTGTCAAAAACTATAAACAAAGTTAAAATGAAGCTGGATGGTATCATTAAAAAAGTGAACATACTTAAGAAAGGAAAGACACTGAAAGAGGATGCTCTCTGCTATAGGATACAACCCTAAAAATCTTTTAACAGGAGGGACAAGAGCAGTGCACAACTTCTGAAAGAATGACATATCCCAAGGACACAACATAAAACCTATTGGAATCAAATGGAACCAAGATGGCAGACAAGATTAGACCTTGATCCTCAATCAACAAGTGAAATGACACAACCAGAGGTGCCATGACAGTGCCAAGACACTATTAAAAGACCAAGGAGTGGGCAGTGGCTCAAATCCTGGAAATCTCTGCCCGTTCCCAAAAACAGTTGGAATAATTCTTGCACTCATTAGCATATGAAATTATCCAGCCAAAAAAAACACCATGCCAAATTTCAGGGTGGCATTTGTTCTCTAAAGCATCTGCCAGCAATGTGGGAGACCTGGGTTTGATCCCTGGGTCGGGAAGATCCCCTGGAGAAGGAAATGGCAACTCACTCCAGTATTCTTGCCTGGAGAATCCCATGGATGGAGGAGCCTGGTGGGCTATAGTCCACTGGTCGCAAAGAGTTGGACATGATTGAGTGACTTCACTTTCAGTTTTCGCTCTCTACGATGGCCCACACTGTGTCTGTGGAGTATGCTTCTCTCTGTATCTGAATACACCCACTTCTTATCTATTACTTTGTCTCTCACTGACTTCTTTCTGCGATGAGACATCAAGAACCTGAGCTTATTAGGTCCAGAAACCAGGTACTGTCAGTTTTGGCTGGGTTCAAGTCCCAGCCAGGTAGGTTCAAGTCCCAATCTGTGGTAAACAGTTTCAATCTGAGAGGGATCTTCAAGTAAAACAGGAGAAAAACAAGAAAACTGTGATGTCATGAAAGTCAAACTAAAAGAGTAACTGGGGGTGGGGGTGGAGGAGAATGAGTTGTGACAAATGAATAAACATTAGAACTATGGCAATTAAATCATTGTCCTTAGTCGCTCAGTCATGTTCGATTCTTTGTGACCCCATGGATTGCAGTCCACCAGGCTCCTCTGTCCATGGGGAATCTCCAGGCAAGGACACTGGAGTGGATCTTCCCAACCCAGGGATCAAACCCAGGTCTCTCGCATTGCAGGCAGATTCTTTACTGACTGAGCCACCAGGGAAGCCCAAGAATACTGGAGTGGGTAGCCTATTCCTTCTCCAAGGGATCTTCCTGACCCAGGAATTGAACCAGGGTCTCCTGCATTGTAGGGGGATTCTTTAACAGCTGAGCTACCAGATCAGATCAGATCAGATCAGTCGCTCAGTCGTGTCCGACTCTTTGCGACCCCATGAACTGCAGCACGCCAGGCCTCCCTATCCATCACCAGCTCTCGGAGGTCACCCAGACTCACATTCATGGAGTCAGTGATGCCATCCAGCCATCTCATCCTCTGTCGTCCCCTTCTCCTCCTGCCCTCAATCCCTCCCAGCATCAGAGTCTTCTCCAATGAGTCAACTCTTCGCATGAGGTGGCCAAAATACTGGAGTTTCAGCGGAAGCCCCAATAATCATTATTCCACATAAATCCACAGGAAAAGGCTTAGCAAATTCATCTAGATTATTTTAATGTTTGGTCACTTTTCTCATTTGCCATTTTTTAAAATATCCGTTCCTTCTTCATGATTCAATAAAACAGTTATTATTTATCTTAAACTACCTTTGACTCTATCTATGTCTTTTCTGTTACCAAGAGCACGTACCTATTCCTCCATTAAAACTAGACTATTTATGGAGATATAAATTTCTGTTGCAATACCTGGTGAGAACAAATCCTCCTTAAAGTTCCTGTTTTGCTCAAATTCCTTCACTGATGTCAAGAAAGTAGTTTGGGGTTGGGGTAGGGGGTAAATTTAAGTCAATCTACATTACAACAAAAATTAATTTACATGGGTTTGGGAATAGTTAACCTTTATACAATGTCAATAAATCTCATACAAGAATATGATTTAGCCCTTAATCTGTTCAAATTTTATTTTGTACTTTTCAACAAAAGTTTAGACCTCTTTAGTATAACTTGAACACTTAATGTGAAGTCTAGCAGATACCAATGTGACCTTATGCCTGCCTGGCTACAAGGTAGAATGATTTTACCACTTATGCCACTCTTCATGTGGGTCGCACTGACTATAGTCTGACTACAGACTGACAGGAAACAGAGATAAAACCTAGAGCTTTCCATGTAGGCTCACAAGTCTCCTACTGGTAATACAACCACCAATTCATGCTTTTTAAAGTAGGCTAGAGGGTTCAGGACATGTGCCCATGTGGCACATCCTGCAATTCACACTTCACAGCATGAGCTGTTTCCACAGTAACAACATTCCCACTGGGGTAGCTTCTTCGATCCACTCCCATCTTACTGTTCTAAGACTTCATGGAGGTCCTGGCCCCCATGGTAGGACCACAAACAGCAGTGGTACTTAGTGTGCCCAATGAAATGTCAGGATCCTCAGAAGACATCCACCTAAGAAGCAAAAAAAAAAAAAAAATGGCAAATGCCACTGGGAGAAAGACAGGATCTGTGACAGGCCTGTTTAAGTCATGTCCTGAGTCACCCATCAATAACCAGAGAAACATTAAAAGGACTAGAGGATGTTTCCCTGTGCTAAAGGCCAGAAAGGGAGACATGCTATCAGTGCACACAGACAACACTTTCAT
Source organism: Tragelaphus eurycerus (assembly GCA_935064755.1). Taxonomy (NCBI): domain Eukaryota; kingdom Metazoa; phylum Chordata; class Mammalia; order Artiodactyla; family Bovidae; genus Tragelaphus; species Tragelaphus eurycerus. Next base: position 12,679,603 of record CAKXYN010000020.1, read on the forward strand.
GCCTCCAATGTTAAAAACAATACATTCATTTAACCCTAACTGGAAATCAGGAGTAATATGTTTGTTACTCTACTTAATCTTGACACACAATCGAAGTTTAGCAGATGACAGAGTGACTGGAGAAAGTTACAACAAACTTGTCCACAGTTTAGTTCAGTTCAGTCACTGAGTCGTGTCTGACTCTTCTCGACCTCATGAATCGCAGCACGCCAGGCCTCCCTGTCCATCACCAACTCCCGGAGGTCATTCAGACTCACATCCATCGAGTCAGTGATGCCATCCAGCCATCTCATCCTCTGTCGTCCCCTTCTCCTCCTGCCCCAAATCCCTCCCAGCATCAGAGTCTTCTCCAATGAGTCAACTTTTCACATGAGGTAGCCAAAGTACTGGAGTTTCAGCTTTAGCATCATTGCTTCCAAAGAAATCCCAGGGCTGATCTCCTTCAGAATGGACTGGTTGCATCTCCTTGCAGTCTAGGGGACTCTCAAGAGTCTTCTCCAACACCACAGTTCAAAAGCATCAATTCTTCGGCCCTCAGCCTTCTTCACAGTCCAACTCTCACATCCATACCTGACCACTGGAAAAACCATAGCCTTGACTAGATGTACCTTTGTTGGCCAAGTAATGTCTCTGCTTTTGAATATGCTATCTAGGTTGGTCATAACTTTTCTTCCAAGGAGTAAGCGCCTTTTAATTTCAGGGCTGTAGTCACCATCTGCAGTGATTTTGGAGCCCAGAAAAATAAAGTCTGACACTGTCTCCACTGTTTCCCCATCTATTTCCTATGAAGTGATGGGACCAGATGCCATGATCTTCGTTTTCTGAATGTTGAGCTTTAAGCCAACTTTCACTCTCCACTTTCACTTTCATCAAGAAGCTTTTTAGTTCCTCTTCACTTTCTGCCATAAGGGTGGTGTCATCTGCATATCTGAGGTTATTGAGATTTTTCCCGGCAATCTTGATTCCAGCTTGTGCTTCTTCCAGCCCAGTGTTTCTCATGATGTACTCTGCATATAAGTTAAACAAGCAGGGTGACAATATACAGCCTTGACGTACTCCTTTTCCTATTTGGAACCAGTCTGTTGTTCCATGTCTAGTTCTAACAGTTGCTTCCTGACCTGCATAAAGGCTTCTCAAGAAGCAGGTTAGGTGGTCTGGTATTCCCATCTCTTTCACCATTTCCCACAGTTTACTGTGATCCACACAGTCAAAGGCTTTGGCATAGTCAATAAAGCAGAGATAGATGTTTTTCTGGAACTCTCTTACTTTTTCCATGATCCAGCGGATGTTGGCAATTTGATCTCTGGTTCCTCTGCCTTTTCTAAAACCAGCTTGAATATCTGGACGTTCATAGTTCATGTATTGCTGAAGCCAGGCCTGGAGAATTTTGAGTATTACTTTACTAGCATGTGAGATGAGTGCAATTGTGTGGTAGTTTGAGCATTCTTTGGCATTGCCTTTCTTTGGGATTGGAATGAAAACTGACCTTTTCCAGTCCTGTGGCCACTGCTGAGTTTTCCAAATTTGCTGGCATATTGAGTGCAGCACATTCACATCATCATCTTTCAGGATTTGAAACAGCTCAAGTGGAATTCCATCACCTCCACTAGCTTTGTTCGTAATGATGCTTTCTAAGGCCCACTTGACTTCACATGCCAGGAGGTCTGGCTCTAGGTCAATGATCGCACCATCGTGATTATCTTGGTTGTGAAGATCTTTTATGTACAGTTCTTCTGTGTATTCTTGCCACCTCTTTTTAATATCTTTTGCTTGTGTTAAGTCCCTACCATTTCTGTCCTTTATCGAGCCCATCTTTGCGTAAAATGTTCCCTTGGTATCTCTAATTTTCTTGAAGAGATCTAGTCTTTCCCATTCTGTTGTCTTCCTCTATTTCTTTGCATTGATCGCTGAGGAAGGCTTTCTTATCTCTTCTTGCTATTCTTTGGAACTCTGAATTCAGATGTTTATATCTTTCCTTCTCTCCTTTGCTTTTCACTTCTCTTCTTCTCACAGCTATTTGTAAGGCCTCCCCAGACAGCCATTTTGCTTTTTTCATTTCTTTTCCATGGGGATGGTCTTGATCCCTGCCTCCTATACAATGTCATGAACCTCCATCCATAGTTCATCAGGCACTCCATCTATCAGATCTAGTCCCTTAAATCTATTCCTCACTTCCACTATATAATCATAAGGGATTTGATTTAGGTCATACCTGAATGGTCTAGTGGTTTTCCCTACTATCTTCAGTTTAAGCCTGAATTTGGCAATAAGGAGTTCATGATCTGAGCCACAGTCAGCTCCTGGTCTTGTTTTCGCTGACTATATAGAGCTTCTCCATCTTTGGCTGCAAAGAATATAATAAATCTGGTGATGTCCATGTGTAGAATCTTCTCTTGGGTTGTTGGAAGAGGATGTTTGCTATGACCAGTGCATTTTCTTGGCAAAACTCTATTAGCCTTTGCCCTGCTTCATTCCATATTCCAAAGCCAAATTTGCCTGTTACTCCAGGTATTTCTTGACTTCCTACTTTTGCATTCCAGTCCTCTATAATGAAAAGGACATCTTTTTTGGGTGTTAGTTCTAAAAGGTCTTTTAGGTCTTCATAGAACCATTCAACTTCAGCTTCTTCAGCGTTACTGGTTGGGGCATAGACTTGGATTACTGTGATACTGAATGGTTTGCCTTGGAAACAAACAGAGATCATTCTGTTGTTTTTGAGATTGCATCCAAGTACTGCATTTCGGACTCTTTTGTTGACCATGATGACTACTCCATTTCTTCTGAGGGATTCCTGCCCACAGTAGTAGATATAATGGTCATCTGAGTTAAATTCACCCATTCCAGTCCATTTTAGCTCGCTGATTCCTAGAATGTCGACCTTCACTCTTGCCATCTCTTGTTTGATCACTTCCAATTTGCCTTGATTCATGGACCTAACATTCCAGGTTCCTATGCACTATTGCTCTTTGCAGCATCAGATCTTGCTTCTATCACCAGTCACATCCACAGCTGGGTATTTTTTTTGCTTTGGCTCCATCCCTTCATTCTTTCTGGAGTTATTTCTCCACTGATCTCCAGTAGCATATTGGGCACCTACTGACCTGGGGAGCTCCTCTTTCAGTATCCTATCATTTTGCCTTTTCATACTGTTCATGGGGTTCTCAAGGCAAGAATACTGAAGTGGTTTGCCATTCCCTTCTCCAGTGGACCACATTCTGTCAGACCTCTCCACCACGACCCACCCGTCTTGGGTGGCCCCACGGGCCTGGCTTAGTTTAGTTGAGTTAGACAAGGCTATGGTCCTAGTGTGATTAGATGGAGTAGTTTTCTTTGATTATGGTTTCAGTGTGTTTGCCCTCTGATGCCCTCTTGCAACACCTACGATCTTACTTGGGTTTCTCTTACCTAGGACGTGGGGTATCTCTTCATGGCTGCTCCAGCAAAGCAAAGCGGCTGCTCCTTACCTTGGACAAGGAGTATCTCCTTACCGCCACCCCTCCTGACCTTGAACGTGGAATAGCTCCTCTAGGCCCTCCTGCACCCGAGCAGCCACTGCTCCTTGGACGTGGAGTAGCTCTTCCCAGCCGCAGCCCCTGACCTCGGACATGGGGTAGCTCCTCTCGGCTGCTCCTGTGCCATCTCAGCCTGGCACTCTCAACCGCTGCCCCCAACCTCGGACATAGGGTAGCTCCTCCCGGCCGCCGCCCCTGACCTCGGACGTGGGGTAGCTCCTCTCGGCCATTCACGTGCCTTCGCAGCCCGGCACTCTCGGCCGCTGCCCCTGACCTCGGACGTGGGGTAACTCCTCTTGGCCGCCGACCCTCGGGCATGGGGTCCTCCCATTTTCTGCCCCTGACCATGGACGTGGGGTAGCTCCCCTCGGCTGCACTATGTGCGCCAGTCACAGCCGCCTGCACTATGTGCTGCACAAACTTGTCCACAGTCCCAGGTTTATCCTCATTCTGTCTAACCCTGGTCCCCATGCTCTCAGTGACCATGTGTCACTTCTCCTCACTATCTCCCAAGATCTCCTGCCTCACATCGTTCCCACAGCACACACACACTGGGCACACTGAGCAAAGCTGCAGTTATTTTATTAGAGTCAGCCTGACAGAGACCATATTATGTGACACAGGTGTCTGGATTCCAGCTTTCGTTGAGAAGGAGAATAAGGCAGGTAGATCAAGCGCCGACCAGGCATCCCTGGCAAAGATTATCTCGCCAAAGATGTCACACTGAGAATTAATCCTAAAACAGTATCCACCACTGAGGACAATACATAGCCGTTGCAATCCTCACTCAAGATGACAGAAATCTAGGAGGGAGGAGAAGGAGGAAAGACAGGACCTGAGCCCATAGCTTGGCTATCCTGTCTCCCCAGGATCACCTGACGCCTTACCCTCAGAGATTCAGCCCCATCCCCAGCAAGGACCTCTGCCCACAGACCCACTACTGGAGAGGGGGCTGCCAGCAGGCACCAGGGGGAGAATGGCTCACTAAGAGCCCAGGCACAGGTCTCAGGAGGGAGACAGAGCCACCATGCCAGGGAGGGGAGGAAATAACAAGGGTCAGCAGGGCACAGCAGGAGCTGGTCCTGAGGAGGAGGAAGGTGCTAGAGTCTGGGTTTGGGTCACACCTCCAGCACCTGATCCTCTTCTGTCAGGTGTGCTGGGTAGACGGACTGTGCATGCAGGTGTCGTAAACAACCCCTTGTGCCCTGTGTGCTCATGTTAGTGCATGAAACTCTGTTCCTGGAAAACCTCTCATTTTAAAAAATCAACAACTTGAAAATATGCTGAGACAGACTCCTGTTTAAAATCTCCAATACTTATGAAAAGAACAAAGAGGGTAAAAAGAATACTTCAGGAGATACATTGCTAGCTCAGGTGAGCAGCCACAAAGACCTAGAAGTCTCCTCAGTAGTTTCAGGCACCAAAATACCACAGTGGAAAATCAGGCTTGTAGGCGCTGAGACCATCTCGGTGGAAATGGAGTTCTGAGCCAGAGCAATGGCCATCACAGTGGGGAAAAGATGAAGTGAAGTGGTGATAAGTCATAAACCTTACAAACCTAGAGAATCTCATCTGGAAAGAGACTCTTACTGTAGGGGCTCCTTTACAATATTCCTAAAAGGAAGCTGATATTACTCCTTCAAGTGTGGGAGCTGAATGCTTCCTTTCCTGCCAAGAATAAAATTCTATTCCTCCAATGCTAGCTCCTCACATTGAGGAAAAAAACATGAGTTAAGGGAATTGGTGATGGACAGGGAGGCCTGGCGTGCTGCGATTCATGGGATCACAAAGAGTCGGACATGACTGAGTGACTGATCTGATCTGAACATACTTGACCTACTGCACTGATGCCAGTCCCCTATTGTGTGCGAGCTGACTGGCATAACATAGGTATATTTGGTAGCAGAAGAGGCTGGACATGCAGGTGGACTGTCCTTGCATATTACAGGTGCTGCAGGGTAGAGCAAAGGTTTATGTGCTTCTTTGTTTATAGCTCTTGTCTGCCACATATCCCATGACTGCATGATCTGTTACCATGTGGCATACTGCACTATGCATGTTAGTGGGCAGGGGAGGGTAGGGGTGAGGGGAGTAAATTACCATGCTTTTTATATTCAACAGTTTGTCATCAAATCCCGCCTCATTGAAGCAATCCTGGATTCTTCCTATAGCTTCATTTTCTGCATCAGTGGCATCGACCAAACTGAGCGTTGAGTTCAACAGTGTTTTGCTTCCAAGGGCCATTGAGCTAAATGCTGCACTAAACATAGGGCAGGCTTTGGCTGAAGGCACAGATAGAAAACACCTTATCAAAAGAATAACCAGAGTAGGAGGTTCCTGTTTCCCACCACTTGATAGGAACTCACACATCCAAAGCTTCCAGACTCACTTCCCAAAGCTTCCAGACCCACCCTCACTCAGGACTGCTTACATCCCAGACAGAAAACCTTCCCTATGAAGCACTCCCAGCAGAGGGAGCAGCAAGAGGCGCGAGATCTGGAGACTCCTCTGCCCTTGACCACCATCCCCAGGCATATCAGCCAGCTTCCACCCTTCCAGTGAGCACCACTACACCCAACAAACTATCCCTTATGGTGTGCATAGCTAATGACCCTTCCAACTCCACACCACCCCCTCCATTCAAAGACTGAAAGCCTCAAGAAGTTTGTGCAGGACTCCTGGGTACTATCAGACAGCTGCCCTCAGAATCTGCCCCCAGAAGCGGCTTGGACAGGACTTGGAAGGATGCAGTGAGAAGGAACTGGGCAAGGATCAGGAGGACCATCTGGACCCTCCTTCCTACCCTCATGCGTCTCAAAGGTCAGCTCTCTGGTCACCAGCAAGGCCAGCACAAGCAGTGCTCCCTTCATCATGGTGGTGGCTGGAGTGCTCTGCTCAGGGCAGGGTTTCTGTCACTTTATAAACAACTAGCTCCCTGATCCCAGCCTATGCCCCTTCCAGGAGGAAGGGGCCTCCTGGCACAGGTGGCTCCCTAGGCCCTTGGGGTGTTTACAGTGGAAGCCTTTCCTACTCTGAGAGCAGAGCTCCTGGAGAAGATGTGGTAGTATCTTTGCCAAAGATCAAGTGGAGCTGACATTTCTAAGTAACTCCATTTGGAGCCAAGTGCGTTGATGTCCCAGCCCAGTTTTCCTGGCCATCCTTCCCCCAGCCCATCCTGGTTCCCAGGGGCAGCACTCTCCCAAACTGAGCAGTTGGAATCACAGGAGGGTCAAGGACAGGTCTACACCACTGTCAGGTAGAAAAAAGGTAATCCAGAATCCTTTCTCTTCCCCCCAAGTCCTCAAGATAAGAATGAAGAGCTGGGCCTTCCTGCGGCCTCCAAATATCTTAACAGCTTCAGTATCTACACTGGGCCCTGAGTACTGATAGACAGTACCAGTACTGGAGCCTTGGGCTCCAAATCATTCCAACCTAGGAACTCATAACCTGAAGACATGTAGGTTTTCCCAGGCGCTGGTAATTCTGTAATATTGCATAACTCTACAAGCTTTCCTCTGGGCATTAAGAGAGCAAGTCCTGGCACGTTCTGGACCTCTAGTGGTTCCAGCTTTGCCCCTTGTCCTGGCTGTCCCACCCTCTTCCATCTGTGAACCTGGTCTCAAGAGGTGTTTGGACTGCAGTCTATCCAGAAACATCAGTGAGCAGCTGAGGGGTGTGGTTTGTCTCCTGTATCTGAGACTATGAGATTCACAGCCCTACAGGACACAGGGGATGGGAACTCTAAGGCCCAGACTGCTGGGTCCACCAGACGTGGAACTCCACATGTGAAAACCCTCAATAGCCAAACTCAACCTTCCAGGCTAGGAAAGCAGTTTGTTGGTACAAACAAAATGAGATTGACTTTGAAAACTCTTGAAGGAAGTCTGAGATGCTCCCAATGGCCAAACTGGCAACAGTTAGACAAAATAAATAAAGAGTATTAGACGCTAACCCAAAGTATAAATTAATGCCTGTGAGTTCAACTGATATGAAGAAATGATTAAATAAATAAATAGAGATTTCCCTAGATGCCCTCCTGTGCAATGGAAGCTGGTTCAATCCCCGGTTGGGGAACTAAAATCCCACATGCCCTGGGGCAACTAGAAGCATCCGACTGCAACTAGAAAGCCTGTGCTCGGCAAAGAAAAAAAATCCACAAGTCACAACCAAGACCTAGCACACTTACCATTAATAAACTAAAATAAATGAAACTAAATAAATGTGGGAGAGGAGACACACCTGTGTGGTGTCTTCCTCAAACCAGAAAGTCTGAACCCCATGGGATATTATGAGAACAGCAGCAGACAAACTCAGCTTGGAGGCCTCCTACCATCCCTGGCCAATCCTCCTCACAACTGTCAAGGCCATGACAGACTAGGAGAGAATGAGTAATCCACAGAGCAGAGGACACTGGGGACACATGACAGTGAATGCAGGGAGTATAGGTTGTGGATTTTATCCTGAAATGCAGGAGCCATTAATGGACAACCAGGTGAAATCCAAATAAAGTATGAGGTTAGTTAGTAATTTTCTAACGTTGTTTCTCAGTTTTGAGAAATATTTGCAACTTTTCAATAAATAAAAAGTTCTCAAATTAAAAATTAATTTAAAAAAACTTGCACAAGTAAAGGGCCACATCAGTGGCATTCCTCCATTGACCCTGACCAGCTCTTCATTCCTGATGTCACAAATATTCCCATGATCTGGGGACATGTCAGAGGATCCTGTGGCACCCTCGGAAGGGCACTGGGCTGGATCCATAGCAGCCACCTGTGTTACTCAGCACTCCAGGCCCTGGCTCCTCTCCTCACAGAGCTGGGGAGGGCACTGGGGGCAGTGTCTTCTGAAGGACAGGAGGCACAGGATGCATGGGCAGGGGTCCCACAACATGGAAGTTCTGCTGCCACAGACAAAGAGCCAGCATGTGCAGCCTGGGCCTTGTGGTGTTCACCTTCCTGCCCAGGAACCTCTGAGGCACTTCTGCAACCACCTGAGCCGTTCGTGGGGTGACCTTCGGAGGGATGGTCACCTGCATGGAAGTTAGCTGACACTGCAGCACAGTACCTGGTACCTCTTTGCCAAGAGCAGTTACCGGATGTGAATCGTATTTGGCATAGGGTTCTGAGTGTGGTCACACCTTTGTGTCCCAAACTCAGATCAGGCATTCAGGAAACCTTAATCTACCACAGGTGACTCAGGCAAAGGCCAGCCAGATGCCTCCAGCAAAAACCTACTTGATTATGATTCATTGAACATTTTAAACCTTTACCATATGTAATTATTTCCAGGTAATATTCATAAAGCCATCTAGAGTAGGTAGAATTAAAGATATTCTTGCTTATCACCTCAAGAAATGGAATATTCCTACCATTATTCTAACAAACACTGTGCAACATCTACCGAATGCTGGGCCCTCTCCAATCCTGGGGAAGCTGCAGCACACAGCACAGCTCTCGCTCTTCTGCAGCTCTTCATCACCTAAGAGGGAGTGAAAGACAGTGACCCTGTGGGAAGAGGCACTCTGGGTGAAGATGAAGCAGGGGAAGAAGACAGAGGGCTGTGGGGGGAGGATGGAGGCAGGACACTTTGATAGGCAGGCTCAAAAGTCTGGAGAAATCTGCCCTGTGATACTTGAAGACACCTGAGGATGAGGGAATGAATCATGCAGCCACTGGAGGAAGAGCCTTCAAGGCTGGGAGGACTCCACGTGCAGAGGCCCTGCTGCAGGAGCACACTTAGTCAGGTCAAGAAGCAGACAGGAGGCACTGAGGGAGGAGAGAAAGGCAGGGATAAGTTCACAGAGGCAGCAGCAGTGTGGGGCTGGTTGTGCAACTGGCCCAGAGATTGTGGCCTAGAGTGGGCCTGGCTTTTCTTCAAGTGGGAGCTCTGGAGAGGAGATGGTAGGGGGGAACAGTACAGAGACACTCAAGAGTAGAAAGAGTTGCAGAAAATGGATGTACCTAAAGACCATCATCGGAGAAGGCAATGGCACCCCACTCCAGTACTCTTGCCTGGAAAATCCCATGGATGGAGGAGCCTGGTGGGCTGCAGTCCATGGGGTCGCTAAGAGTCGGACACGACTGAGCGACTTCACTTTCACTTTTTCGCTTTCATGCATTGGAGAAGGAAATGGCAACCCACTCCAGTTTTCTTGCCTGGAGAATCCCAGGGGCAGGAGAGCCTGGTGGGCTGACGTCTATGGGGTCACGCAGAGTCAGACACAACTGAAGTGACTTAGCAGCAAAGACCATCATACTAAGTGAAGAATGTGAGATTAAGAAGCAGAAATATGTTATAATATCTTTTATATGAGGAATCTAAAAAGACATGATACAGATGAACTAACTAACAAAACAGAAACAGATTGACAGGGAATGAACTTATGGTTGCCTTGAGTAAGGATGAAGGGAAGTGATAATTAGGAATTTCAGCATGGACAGGTCCACAATGCTATATTTAAAATGGATTATCAATAAGGACCAACTGTACAGCACAGGGAACTTTGCTCAATGTTATGCGGCAGGCAGCCTGGATGGGAGGGCAGTTTGGGAAAGAATAGATACATGTGTGTATGTTTATGGTTGAGTCTCTTTGTTGTCCACCTGAAACTACCATAAAACAGTTAATCCACTAAACTTCAATACAAAAGAAAAAGTTAAATTTAAAAAAAAAAAAAAAAAGATGTTGTAAATAATCCTGTATAGAATGATGTTCTATCAAAGTCACCAGTTGGCAGGACTGGTCAAGAGAAAACTAGAAATTTCTGGGCCAGCACATAGAAGAGCTTTCCAGGTTCCAGATACTTTACAGGAGCCACCAGAGAGCCTGACCAGGGGCTCAGGGCTTTGCCTGGAATTTACTCCCTGTGAGACCATTTGCTAACCACTGAGCTTCGTGAGGACCCATAAGGTCCACACCAGCCACTCTTCAAGGTCACAGTTGTTTTGACAGCCTATCACTGCCCATCATTCAGGAGGCCTGATCTGGGAGCACTTTTGCACTTTTTGGTCAACCTGGGGATTTTCAGTTGTTAATATTCCTGAGTCAGCTGCCCCTCCCACAGAGTCCTCCAGAAGGGAGGAGGCTGAGCCAGTGCCCTCTGTGGACTCAAGGACTAGCATCTTGCCAACACACACAGCTCCTCCTGTGCAGCCCCAGGCACCTTCATACTGTGGTCTGGCAGAATCTGCTGATAAAAGGAAGCATGCGACACAGTCCCCTGGGGTGAGGACAAGCACAGGCATAAAAGAGCTCCAGGTGAGTAGGGAGCACCTGCCAGCAGCACCATGACTCGGGCTGGAGTTCTCCTGCTGTTCTGCACTGCCTTGTTCCTCATTGCAGGCGGAAGTAAGTGGCTGCGATCTGGGCTCCCCAAGGGTTCTGACACCTTCCCAGGGCAGTACTGAGCCTCTCGGGAGCAGGAAGGGAATAGGGTGTTCTGCTAAGTATCTTTCAGGGAGTTTCCTCTTATCTTTCTGTTTCAGAGTGTGATGACATCTGCCCAGCCTTGAGGGACACTGTTGACCTGTTCATGTCGGGAAGCCATGAGGAGTATATTGAACAAGTTGAAAAGTATAACCAAAACTCTGATGTACTGGAAACCGCTGATACCCTGAAGACCTGTGTTGATGAGAAGTTGACACCACAGGATAAACAGGATGCTCTCAGTGCTCTGGTGGGTCAGGCTGTCTGTGAATGTGCCTGTGGGGCCTATGGCAGGGGGATGGGGGCACAGAGAGGGATGTGTCAGGGGTCTGCTAAGGGCACTGGAAAGTGGAGGAGATCATTTCCTCTCCACCCTGGCCCTTCCCTGGGGACCTGGGAGCAGAAAGAACCTCATAAATGAGGAGGTAGAGAGAAAGTGGCCGACACCCACAGTGTGGGAAAGGATCCTGCAGAAAGACTCAATCCACCCTGGAGTTCTTGAGCTGGCCCTGACTGCTCAGCTCTGCCTGGTCACAGGCCTGGGACCCTCCAGGCCCTCTTGACTCTGGGATGCCACCTGCCTTTGGAGTTAGGCCCTCACCAGTGGCCTCCCTGACTCCAGCCTCTCCAGCACATGAACCTGAATCTGCTGCAGATTCAGGAATGCTGCAGTCCATTCCCATTGAGTCCTTCCTCTCTCCAAACATCAGGTGCTTCAAGTCCCTACTCCACCTCACCTAAACCCCACATTTGTCTTTATTCCCTGAACGTCAAAGGGCCGTTATACTACACATGCTCTAAGAGGAGGCTGCTTCCAAAAGCTGCCCTCCTGCCCTCCCCAGGCCTGGGATGCCCAGAGTCGAGGATCAGCATGAATCCTTTCTCTGCTGCCCTAGAGGTGGTGGGACAAGCAGCTATTTCAGCTCTATGTCTCCAAGGGCCAGAGGGAATAAGCATACTGGGATCAACTCACCCCTGAAGACTTCCAGAAGTCACTCCAGAGCCCTACCAGATGGTCCTCAGCAATGTCCCCCTTTCTATCGCAGAAGACTGTCCTCAGCCCTTCAGGGAGACCCCACAACCTCTGTTCCACTGGAGGAAGCCTCACTAGGATGTATCCACCCTTACTTGCTCACATCCAGAGGCCTTCCTCCAAACAAGCCGCCAGGCCCCTGAGTTCAGTGCAGTTAACTGTCATGTCCATCCGAGGCCTCACCAGGTTTCTGCATCTTCTTTTACAGAATAAGATATACTCAAGTTCTCTCTGCTGATGGAACTGTCCCTGCCAGGACCCCAAGGAAGCCTCTTGCCTGATCCCTAAGGCATGTCAGCAATCTGCCACATCCAGGTGTCTATTAAAGGATTCCAGCAATAAAAAGCCTTGCAATTCACAAGAGAGTGCTTACTCAATGGATATTTGGCTTTGGACGTGGGGGGAGGGAGGACGTGACCACAGTGGAGACCACCAGTGTGCCTTTCCACTGCAGCTGGATTTCAGTACTGATGCTTCTCCACATATTCAGTACATGGGGATAGGGTTGGTGATCATATATCAGTCAGAGTGTCTGATCACTTCTGTCACCAGGACCCAGGTCATGAGTATCATCCACCAAATTTAGGCCTCCCAGCAACCTTGAGGGTTAGGAGTAATCATGATCATCTTAAAGGGAAAATCTGAAGCTTAGAGCGGATGAAGCATCTGCTAAAAAAGACATAGCTTCCCCCACCCGTCCACACTGGGGATACAAGCTGGGCTAACTCATCCTGTGACTGTGCACATATTCCAGCCCTTCTTTGGGCCTCTGGTTCCCACTAACAAAATCAAACTAACTCCATTCTCCAAGGCTGGAGTAAGACCAAAGTAAAATAATGGGTGAGAAAGAGCCCTGTCCTAAGCACCTGACAGGAGAGGAAGAACAAAGGGTCAAGGTTCACATGCTCAACTCCATCACTCCCTGGGCCTCAGTTTATCCTAAATCCAACCCATTAGTTGTTGACTCAGCTGCTTCCACATAAACACACTGAGTTGGGTCTCACATTCAGAGTGGACGTCCAGGGGCCTGGGGTATCTTGCCCCTCCTGTTTCTCTGCTGCCTGCCCACGAACTGGGCCCCATGTTTACCCTGTCTGATTCTTCTTCACCTGACCCCACCCCATCTCTAAGAGCTCCTTCCCACCCAACAGCTCCCCTCCAGAAAAGAGTCTGCTAGGCTTACCCCATAGGGCTGGGTCTAGGACAGGCAATCTCTAAAGTCTTCATGGTGAGGAGGCTTAGGACAGGTCCCCAAGGTGATCCAGAGCAGCTGCTTCTCCCTGTGGAGGGGACCCTGGGCAACATGGGGGAGGTCTACTTGCCCAGAGTGACACCAGGCTCTTGTCTCTGCCCACCACTCCACCCCAGCTCTTCTAAGATGGAGACCTGCCTCTGTCAGAGCTAAGGTGAGTTGAGAGGGTGTGAGCAGATTCTGGGGCAGGTACCCTTCTCCTCATCTGACCCAGGATGTGTATTCCACCCCACCCCCACTCAACTGACCCAAAAGCTCCAGGCCTTCTGAAAGGACAGTTGCCACCCAGATGAGTTGAGTGCATCTTACAATGTCTTAGATAAAGACGTAGCTTGCTCTGCAGTGAGTGTACAGGTTTGACGGGGACCCGTACAAGGATATGATGAATACAAGCAAGGGGCAATTGGTCCTCCTGGGACAGACACAAACCATCTCTTGGCTTGTGCTCAGCTGCAGAGAATTCCCTGAGGCTGCTGAGGAGACACCTCCATACTGTCCACCTGCCCCCTCCCCTCTCCCTGCCTTCCTCTGATCCACAGCACCCTTATCTAATCTGGGGTTAGAAGAAAAGGCAGCATCTGATTTTTCCCAAATCCTTTTCTGTCTGACATCCCAGACTTCAAATGGGTGGGAAGGTAACTGTCAAAAACCTGTAGCTTTTGATCTCTGATTCTGACATGAATCTCCCTCTGAGATCATAGAAGCCCTACCTCGCCCCCACCTAGGCCAACCTGAATTCACCTGCAGCTGTGGGATAATCCCCCACTGCAGACACTTCCCTTCTCAAACATCTGCATCTCCCCTACCTGCTTGGTGGATTTCTCCAGCACCTGGGAGCTTGCTGAACCACTGGTAGGCTCAGTGGAAACTGTGGGGATTCAAGCCCACAGGGCAACCCTCAGACACTACAGACCCCAGCTTCCTTGACTGCTGGTCTCCTCAGAGGTGAGCTCCACACTCTCTTCCAAGGCACCCAATGGCCTAGGGCCCCACCTGCCCACTTCCTTGGCCTTTCTCACTTTGGTGTTCACTGTCCTTTGTTCCTCTCTTAAGCACCTGATATCACCTCCCTAATTACCTACCTGCCCCCAAGTTCCTGTGTATAGGTCTCCTTTGTTGGGAACACAAAGCCTTCTAGTGTCCTATGTCCATCTACCTGATCAGGAAGGACAAGAATTCAAGAGGAGGATTCTCAGTGAAGGCAGCAGGAGGAAGGCAGAGGGATACCATAGTTGACACTTCAGAGGCATCACCACCCTAAACAGAGAACAGGAACCTGGGTTGGGGAGGGAGATGCTTTTTGTCCATGTATTTCTCTATGGACCTGGCACTGAGATATTCCCAAACTGTCCTGACAGGTGTTTTGAGGGTGCACCCCTATCCCAGCCCATAGGAATCCATGTGGGAATCCAGGCAGAAGCACACATTGCCCCACTGATCAAGTCCTGGAGCCAGATACTCAGAGAGAGATGGGAGCAAGCTCTGGGTGCCAGAATAGAAATAACAGGACTGAGACAAGCTCCCAACAAGGAAAAGCCCAAAATCAAGCGATAGTGGAGGGCATGAATGCAATGAAGAGCTGCATGGATAAATGCACTGTTTCACTGTTACCATCTAACCTGGAAGTTTATATCCAATTCCTTTTTTTAAAATATTGTATAACACTGACTACTCTTCTAAAGCTATGACATATCTACTGGCCATGCTCATGGACTCAGAACACAGGATATCCAGCCAGGGCTTGAAATCCAGGCATCTGAAGGGGTTCTCATCTGGAAGTCTCAGACGTTCTATGTGCCCCAAGAGGGTACCTAAGGAAGGCACACAGCTCTGCAGATTCTGAGGGGGTGCTCAGCACAGCAAAGAGTTGACAGAAATACAATTTCCACTGTGAAGGACACCATAGAAAACACACACATGGATGCATCATGTCCATTCCCAGATTACTGAGCTAACTGCAAATTGACTACTTGGCTAGACAAATGAGCCCCACTTGTAAAGCCTGCAGAGATGTACATAGCCCCATGTATTTGGGCAGCAGCGGCACAGAAACTGGCCTGGGCAACATATCACAGTCAGGTGAAGAGGCCCTGCTGATGATAGCAGGACAAGCCCAGATTCAAATTATCACTGCTTCTACCACAAAGGCAGCTCTGAGAAGACACACTGGGCTGGCCCAGACTCAGGAGCATCTTCCACGGCCAATCCGTGAGGAGCTGAGAGAGTCATTTCCTAGGTAGGTTGATAAGGAGTCCAGGGGTCCCCAAAGAGAGAGGGGTCTGGAATTCTCAAGGAGGAAGAAAGGACAAACTTTTTTTCTTTCTCTACATTCCTTAGGATTATATAACAATAATGTATCCTGCCTGAGGACAGTCTCTGGATTAAACCTTCTGTTATGGGAGTAGACTTGGTCTTTACAAGGATGTATCCTGCCTGAGGACAGTCTTTGGATTAAACCTTCTGGCTAATTCTGTTAAAATGTAAATTATGGGAGTAGGTCTGATGTGGTCTTTACAACCTCCAGACATTCTTTGGATTCATTGGAGAGTATATAACTTTATTGCTAACACTAGCAAGTGGGTACTCTTTCTACCCCCTTCTGATGCCTATGTCAGAAGCTTTCTCTATCTCCTTTATACTTTAATAAAACTTTATTACACAAAAGCTCTGAGCAATCAAGCCTCGTCTCTGGCCCCGGATTGAATTCTTCTCCTTCGGGGGCCAAGAATCCCGGTGTCTTCGCGTGATTCAACAACAACCTTTCAGAGCTAGCCCATTCTGCACTGTTTCAGGAGAGGCATAGAAGGAATAATAATAAATCAGAGAGATACCTGAATCATTTTGGTGTAGTTGTCCAGGGGTAAAAATGAGAGAAAAGCCCAAGATTACTGAGGAAGCCTCAAACTAAGAGAGATCCTGAGGAGAGGCCAGGAATAATAAATCAAGGCAGACTTCTCACTGGTTAAATGTCCAGGGAAACTTTGCACAGTGGTGCAATATGGTATACAGCTGTGTGGTATGCAATACAGGCTTACAAAACATTCTACCTGCATACTGACTGAATGCTTCAATTTGGAAAAAAATGTGAAAAATAAATATCTAGTTCCTCTTTCTGTCTCAAAACACTGAAAAAGACAGTATTAGGAATTTTTAAATATAATTTTAAATATAAAAGTAAGAATTTAAAAGTGTAATTCTACTAAGACAAAGAGAACAATATGGGGTTATCACCGGATGACTAAATATAACACATCTTCAGAGAACAGAAAGCAGAGAAAGATGTGGTGAGTGCAGGCAGAGAAAGCTGTATCTAACAAATCACAGCCAATTTTTCTTTAATTTCAAAAAGCTTTGCACTTCGGAGGCACTGGGCAGTGCAGTGGATAAGAGTAAATAAAGTTTACTTTAGCTGAAAAGAGGCCACTGGTGTGTAATTTCTATGTGGAATCACTGAAATCTCTAGCCCTCTTCCCCACCTCTTTTATTCATAGAACACCTGCATCCTTCAAGAAACAAACTAGAGAGGCAGCATGATGTAATGGTAAGATTAGGGACCCTGCAGGATTTTATGGTTCAAAAGTGGCTGTATTCAAAAGGTAAGTAATTTGAATGGCACAAATGTAAGCTAGGGGCTTCCCTGGTGGCTCAACAGTAAAGAATCTGCCTGCCAAAGCAGAAGATACAGGTTCAATCCCTGGAGAAAGAAATAGCAATGTACTCCAGTCCTCTTGCCTGGGAAATCCATGGACAGAGGAGCCTGGCAGGCTATAGACCATAGGGCTGCAAACAGTCAGATATGACTTAGTGACTAAACAACAACAATGAAAAAAAAATAAAAAATCAATTATAAGAGAAACCCCATAAAGGCTATTAGCTGATATCTCTGCAGAAACCTTGCAGTCTGAAGGAAGTAGCGTGATACATTTAAAGTCCTGAGAGGGAGAAACCTACAACCTAAGATACTGTGCCCAGCAAGATTATCATTTAGAACAGGAGAGATAAAGAATTTCTCAAACAAGCAAAAACTAAAAGAATTCAGCAATACTAAACTTACACTGAATCAATGACAAATTGTCTACAAATAGAAAAGAGGCTAGAATTTCCAGGAAATGGAAAATCACAATAGGAAAGGCAAATACACAAAAGGACTGAAGATCACTTACACAAGCCAGTAAAATTCAGCACTTTCACTGACATGGCCTGGGTTCAATCACTGGTTGGGGAAAAAAAGATCTCACAAGCTGCATGGCCAAAAAAAAAAAAATTCATAATAAGTGATTATAGCTATAATCTATAGTAAAAGGGTAAGCATGAACATGTAAAATAGAACATAAAAGACAAAAAATATGGGGAAGGGGAAAATAAAAATGTAGATCTTTTAGAGTATATTTGACCTTATAGGACTATCAGTTTAAAGCAAGTGGATATAGCTATGGGTCAACATACTTGAATTCCATGGTAACTGTAAATCAAAAACATACAACAGATTCACAAAAACCAAAAAGAACTCAAGCATATAACAAAAGATCATCATCAAATCACAAAAGGAAAAAGAAAAAAGGATAAATGAACAAAGAAGAACTACAAAAACAACTGGAAACAGATTTAAAATGGCAATAAGTACACGTTCATCAATAACTGCTTTAAACATCAATGGTCTAAATGTTCCAATCAAAAGACATAGAATGTCAGACTGAATTAAAAAACAAGAACCTATAATATGCTGTCTACAAGAGACTCAATGCAGGGGAAAGACACACAAGGACTTAAACTAAGGGAATGAAAAAGATACTTCATACAAATGAAACAGACGAGAAAACAAAGGTAATGATACTCATAGTAGGCAAAATAAATTTTAACACAATGGCTATTAAAAAAAAAAAAAGACAAAGGACATTGTAGAATGATAAAGGGATCAATACAAGAAGAGGATATTGTACTTGTTGATGTATATGCACCCAGTATATGAGTACCTAAATATACAAAACAAACACTATCATAGATAAAAACAACAGAAATCCTAAATGACTTAATTTGGGATTAATATCTACAAGACACTATATCCAAAAGATGCCAAAGATGCCAAAGTACACATTCTCCTCAAGTATGGAACATTCTCTAGGTCAGATGACACACTAGTTCACAAAACTAGCCTCAACAAATTTTAAAGAATAGGAATTATGTCAGGCATCTTTTCTGACCACAATGGTATTAAAACTGTGGCAGCTGTAACAGTTCTAAGACAGAAGCTCACAGTAATCAAGTTGTCCTAAACAAACAAGAAAAGTTGTTGAAGTAAGCAACCTACCACCTAAAAGAACTAGACAAATAAGAACAAACAAAGCCTAAAGTCAACATAAAGATGAAAATAATAAAGATCAGAGAGGAAATAAATAAAATAGAATTTTTTTTTTTAAATAGAAAAGATCAATAAACCAAGAGTTGTTTTTTTGAAAAGACAAACAAAATCAAATCTCTAGCCAGGATCATCAAGAAGAAAAGAGAAAGGATCCAAATACA
The DNA here is from genome assembly GCA_935064755.1 of Tragelaphus eurycerus. Classification (NCBI taxonomy): domain Eukaryota; kingdom Metazoa; phylum Chordata; class Mammalia; order Artiodactyla; family Bovidae; genus Tragelaphus; species Tragelaphus eurycerus. The sequence goes on from CAKXYN010000020.1 coordinate 12,698,345, forward strand.
CAAAATAAGGAATGAAAGAGAAAAAAAAAAAAACCTGATACCACAGAAATACAAAAAATCATGAGACTACTATATGCCAACAAATTGGACAACCTAGAAGAAATGGACAAGTTTCTAGGAGCTTACAGCCTGCCAAAAGTGAGTCAAGAAGAAACTGATAATTTGAACAGATCAATCAGCAGAATAAAATAGAATCTGTAATTTTTTAAAAAAAGAAGTCCCTGAAAAGAAAAGGCCAGGACTGGATGGATTTTCTGGGGAAATCTACCAAACATTACAAAAATAACTTATACTCATCCTTCTCCAACTATTCCAAAAAATGGAAGAGGAGGGAAATTTATCCAAATTCCAAATTTATCTTTTGAAGTCACCATCACTCTAATACTAAAACCAGACAAAGACACTACAGAAAAAGAAAATTACAGGCCAGTATCTTTGATGAATATAGATGTAAAAATCCTCAACAAAACATTAGCAAACTGAATCCAATGATACATTAAAAAGATCATATGCCACAATCAAGTTTGATTCATTCTAGGATCACAAAGAAAGTCAACATATGCAAATCAGGACTTCCTTGGTGGATAAGAAGATAGTGGATAAGAATCTGTCTGCCAATACAGGGGACCCAGGTTCAATTCCTGGTCTGGGAAGATTCCCCACATGTCACGGAGCAACTCTTTAGTTTAGAGCCTATGCACTCTAACTACTGAACTTGTGCCCTAGAGCCCAAAGCCATGACTACTGAGCCTGTATCCCACAATAATTCAAGCCTGCAAGCTCCAGAGCCTGTGAGCCACAACTACTGAGCCCATGTGCTGCAACTACTGAAACCTGCACACCTAGAGTCTGTGCTCTGCAACTACAGAAGCCACCACAATGAGAAGCCTGCACACTGCCACAAAGAGTAGCCCCACTTGCTACAACTAAGAAAACCTGCACGCAGTAATGAAGATGGAGAGCAGCCAAAAATAAACAAATAATTTTTTTAAAAGTCAACATATGCAAATCAATCAATATATCATAGTAACAAAAGGAGAGACAAAAATATTATAATCTTAGTAGACAGAAAGTATATGACAAAATTCAAAATCCATTCACACACACACACACAAAAAAAAACCCTCAGCAAAGTGGGTAAACAGACATGACTTAGCAACTAAGCAAAAAGTGGGTATAAAGGTAACATAGCCCAACAATAATAAAAACCATTTATAACAAATCAACACCCAACATAATAATCAATGTTGAAAAGCTGAAAGCATTCCCACTAAATTCAGGAACAAGACAAGAATGTCCAGTCTCACCACTTTAATTCAGCATAGTATGGGAAGTCTTAGCCACAGCAAACAGACAAGAAAAATAAATAAAAGGTATACAAATTAGGTTGGTAGCTCAGTCAGTAAAGAATCTGCCTGCAATGTAGGAAACCTGGGTTCGATCCTTATCCTCTGGAGAAGGAAATGGCAACCCACTCCAGTATTCTCAGGGGGTTCCCAGGTGGCACAGTGGTCAAAAATCTGCCTGCCAATACAGGAGACACAGGAGATGCAGTTTCGATTCCTGGGTTGGTTAAGATCCCCTGGAGGAAGAAATGGCAACCCACTCCAGTTATCCTTGCCTGAAAAACCCCATGGACAGAGGAGCCTGGCGGGCTACAGTCCATGGCGTCACAAAGAATGAGACACGACTAAGCAACTAACACACACACACAGAGATCCTACAGAGGCAGTACAGCAAGAGAAGAAATAATCTATGCAGATTGGAAAGGAAAAAACAAACAGGTATTAGATATATTTATATAAGTCCAAAAGAATCTACAGATAAAATATTTTAATATAAAAGTTAAACATTTTGGCTGTGCTGGGTCTTCGTTGTGATACGTGGGCTTTCTATAGTTGCAGAGCATGGGCTCTGGAGCTCATGCAGTCAGTAATTGCAGCATGTGGGCTTAGCTGCCCTGCAACATGTGGGATCTTAATTCCCTGACGAGGGATAGAACCCATGTCCCCTGCATTGGAAGGCAGATTCTTTTTTTCTTTTAAATTATTTATTTTTAATTGGAGGATAATTGCTTTACAATATTGTGTTAATTTCTGCCATACATGAATCAGCCATAGTTACACATATGTCCCCTCCCTCCTAAACCTTTCTCCCACTTCCCACCCTATCCCACTCCTCTAGGTTGTCAGAGATTACCAGTTTGAGCTAAGAGTCATTCAGCAAATTCCCACTGGCTATTACATATGGTAATGTATGTTTCCATGCTACTCTTTCCATTTGTCTTACCCTCTCCTTCCCCTACCGTGTCCACAAGTCTGTTTTCTATGTCTGCATCTCCACTGCTGCCCTGCAAATAGGTTCATTGGTACTGTCTTTCTATATTCCATATATATGTTAATGTAGGATATTTGTTTTTCTCTTTTTGACACTTTACTCTGTGTAACAGGCTCTAGGTTCATCCAACTCATTAGAACTCACTCAAATATATTCCTTTTTATGGTTGCTGAGCGACTTCACTTTCATTTTTCACTTTCATGCATGGGAGAAGGAAATGGCAACCCACTCCAGTGTTCTTGCCTGGAGAATCCCAGGGACGGGGGAGCCTAGTGGGCTGCCATCTATGGGGTCACACATAGTTGGACATGACTGAAGTGACTTAGCAGCAGCAGCAGCAGTATTCCATTGTATGTATGTACCACAACTTCTTTATCCATTCATCTGTCAATGGACATCTAGGTTGCTTCCATGTCCTGGCTATGGTAAATAGTGCTGCAATGAACACTGGAGTACATGTGTATTTTTCAGTTATGGTTTCCTCAGAATACATGCCTAGTAGTGGGGTTGCTGGGTCATTTGGTAGATTTATTCTTGGTTTTTTAAGGAATCTCTATACTGTTCTCCATAGTGGCTTAATCAATTTACATTCCCACCAACACTGCAAGAGAGTTCCTTCTCTCCACACCCTCTCCAGCATTTATTGTTTAAAGATTTTTTTTTTTTTTGATGATAGCCATTCTGACCAGAATGAGGTGATAGCTCATTGTAGTTTTGATTCACTTTTCTCTAATGAGCAATGTTGAGCATATTTTCATGTGTTTATTAGCCATCAGGATGTCTTCATTGGAGAAATGTCTGTTTAGGTATTCTGCCTGCTCACTTTTTTTTTTTTTAACCTGGGGTACAAATTTTATTGTCAAAAAGATTTCTGAAAAGTTATTATGCTATGCTATGCTATGCTAAGTCACTTCAGTCGTGTCTGACTCTGTGTGACCCCATAGACAGCAGCCCACCAGGCTCCACTGTCCCTGGGATTCTCTAGGCAAGAACATTGGAGTGGATTGCCATTTCCTTCTCTAATGCATGAAAGTGAAAAGAGAAAGTGAAGTCGCTCAGTCATGTCCGACTCTTAGCGACCCCATGGACTACAGCCTACCAGGCTCCTCCATCCGTGGGATTTTCCAGGCAAGAGTACTGGAGTGGGGTGCCATTGCCTTCTCCGGAAAAGTTATTATAGGTATCTGAATTAGAAGTAATAAAAACGAGCTGAAAATCAAAACTAGCCCAAAATAAGAATATCAATTTGAGCAAGAAAAAGGTCATTCAGTTGTGTGACAGAAACAATTCAGACATCCTTATGGGACTTTAGTAAAAGCTGCTTTTCAAAATTTACATCCAATGTTTTCCCTGTGTCTTTTGAGGACAGAGAAAAGCTGATGGGGGCAGAGAGGATCAGTGAGGAGAGTGGCAGTGTTTTCTGCCCACTTTTTGACTGGGTTGTTTGTTTTTCTGATATTGAGCTGCATGAGCTGCTTGTGTATTCTGGAGATTAATCCTTTGTCAGTTGTTTCATTTGCTAGTATTTTCCCCCATTCTGAAGGTTGTCTTTTCACCTTGTTTATAATTTCCTTTGCTATGCAAAAGCTTTGGAGTTTAAGTCCCACTTATTTTTGTTTTTTGATCACTGTCTCCTGTATAATGTCATGAACCTCTGTCCGTACTTCTTCAGGCACTCTATTAGATCTAATCCCTTGAATCTATTTGTCACTTCCACGTATAATCATAAGGGATTTGATTTAGGTCATACCTGAATGGTCTAGTGGTTTTTCCTACTTTCTTCAATTTAAATCTGAATTTGCCAATACGGAGTTCATGATCTGAGCCACAGTCAGCTCCCGGTCTTGTTTTTGCTGACTGTATAGAGCTTCTCCATCTTTGGCTACAAAGAATATAATCAATCTAATTTCAGTGTTGACCATCTGGTGATGTCCATGTGTAGAGTCTTCTCTTGTGCTGTTGGAAGAGGGTGTTTGCTATGACGAGTGCGTTCTCTTGGCAAAACTGCTAACTTGTACCCTGCTTCACTTTGTCCTCCAAGGCCAAATTTGCCTGTTACTCCAGGTATCTCTTGACTTCCTGCTTTTGCATTCCAGTTCCCTATGATGAAAAGGACAACTTTTCTGGGTGTTAGTTCTAGAAGGTCTCGTAGGTCTTCATAGAACCATTCAACTTCAGCTTCTTCAGCATCACTTGCTGGGGCATAGACTTGGATTACTGTGATGTTGAATGGTTTGCCTTGGAAACAAACCAAGATCATTCTGTCCTTTTTGAGATTCCACCCAAGTACTGCATTTTGGACTCCTCTGATGACTATTAGGGGGTACTCCATTTCTTCTAAAGGATTCTTGCCCACAGTAGTAGATATAATGATCATCTGAATTAAATTCGCCCATCCAGTCCATTTTAGTTAAAACTCGACATTCAAAAAACAAAGTTCTTGGCACCCAGTCCTATCACTCCATGGCAAATAGATGGGGAAACAGTGGAAACAGTGACAGACTTTATTTGGGGGGGCTCCAAAATCACTGCAGATGGTGACTGCAGCCATGTGATTAAAAGACACTTGCTCCATGGAAGAAAAGCTATGACCAACCTAGATAGCATATTAAGAAGTAGAGACATTACTTTGCTGACAGAGATCCATCTAGTCAAAGCTATGGTTTTTCCCAGTAGTCATGTATGGATGTGAGAGTTGGACTATAAAGAAAGCTGAGCACTGAAGAATGGATGCTTTTGAACTGTGGTGTTGGAGAAGACTATTGAGAGTCCCTTGGACTGCAAGGAGATCAAATCAGTTAATCCTAAAGGAAATCAGTCCTGAATATTCATTGGAAGGACTGATGCTGAAGCTGAAACTCCAATACTTTAGCCACCTGATGTGAAGAACTGACTTACTGGAAAAGACCCTATGCTGGGCAAGATTGAAGGCAGGAGAAGAACGGGATAACAGAGGATGACATGGTTGGATGGCATCAGCAACTCAATGGACATGAATCTAAGCAAGCTTCAGGAGTTGGTGATGGACAGGGAAGCCTGGCGTGCTGCAGTCCATGGGGTTGCAAAAAGTCGGACATGACTGAGTGACTGAACTGCACTGATTTTTGTTTTTATTTCCATTAATCTAGAAGGTGGGTCACAGAGGACCTTCCTATGATATATGTCAAAGAGTGTTATGCCTAGGTTTTCCTCTAAGAGTTTTATAATTTCTGGCCTTATATTTAGGTCTTTAATCCATTTTGAGTTTATCTTTGTTAATGGTGTTAGGAAGTGTTCTAATTTCCTTCTTTTACATGTAGCAGTCCAGTTTTCCCAGCACCACTTATTGAAGGACTATCTTTTCTCCAGTGTATATTCTTGCCTCCTTTGTCACAGGTGCCCATAGGTGCATGGGTTTATCTCTGGACTGTCTATCTTGTTCCACTGGTCTATATTTCTGTTTTGTAACAATACCATACTGTCTTGATGAATGTAGCTTTGTAGTAGTATAGTTCTGAAGTCAAAGAAGGCAATGGTAACCCACTCCAGTACTCTTGCCTGGAAAACCCCATGGACGGAGGAGCCTGGTAGGCTGCAGTCCATGGGGTCGCTAAGAGTCAGACACGACTGAGCAACTTCACTTTCACGCACTGGAGAAGGAAATGGCAATCCACTCCAGTGTTCTTGCCTGGAGAATCCCAGGGGCAGTGGAGCCTGGTGGGCTGCTGTCTATGGGGTTGCACAGAGTCAGACATGACTGAAGCAACTTAGCAGCAGCAGCAGCAGTCTGAAGTCAGGAAGATTGATTCCTCCAGCTCTGTTCTTCTTTCTCAAGATTGCTTTAGCTTTTTTGTTTCTATACAACTTGAATTTTTTTTCCTAGTTCTGTGAAAAATGGAAAGGCAGATTCTTAACCACTGTACCACAAGAAAAGTCCCAGAACTCTCAGTTTTTACAAAGACAGCACTTGAAAAGCAGTGGGAAAGTGATGAAATTTTCCTATTGGTACCAGGAAAATAAGATTTCTACATGAAAAAGTAATTGGACTCCTACATCACAACCACACACAAAATTTAATACTATACATATTATAGACCTCAATGGGAAAGGCAAAACAATTAAAGTCTTTAGCAATGATATAAAAGAATATTTTTATAACTTTGGGAATAACAATATTTTTAAAACAAAACACACACACATACACACAACACTGACCTTAAAGGATAGCCATGATAAATTTAATTATATTAAATTTTAAACTTGGGTTTATTAAAATACCATTAAGATAGTAAAAAAGGTAATTCATTGTGTTGGGAAAGATATTTTCAACAAATAATCAACCAAATAATTCATTGTGTTTGGAAAGATATTTTCAACAAATAATCTCTTATCCAGATAGAATATAAAAAGAACAACTGGTTCTAATTAGTCAATTAGAAGGGGAGAAAGTAAGAAAATGCAATACATAAATGGAGAAAATGCTTCCACTGGTATTGCACAAAATTATCAATAAATATATGAAATGCTCAATACATCAGTAAAAGCAAATTGAAAGCACAATGAGATATCATTGCACATCTCCCTACCAGTGATATTCTCCCTCCCTTTCTGATATTCTGACTAATATCAGAAAGAGTTATAATACCAGCTATTTCTTGGTGCTATAGAGCAAGCAGGAATTAACACACTGCTACTAGGGATGTACACTGATGCGATAACTTTTCTATTTTAAAATGTTTTTCTAGAAGATTACACAAAAGTTGGGAAGGGAAGGAAGAATGTCAACTCGCCTACATCAAAATCTGGGCTGAGAAGGGATAAAGAGCTGCTTACGGAAACTAGCAGCTGGAGCAAACCACAGATATCAAGATAGTACCCAGCCAACAGACCAGCAGCCTGGTTCAGCCAACTTTATGATCACTTGTGGAGTTCAGCAAGGACAACAGAAGTGCTGGCTCCAGATTTTCTGGAAGGGAAAAGCTGAAGATCACTCTTTAACAGGTTCCTGGTGGTCTTGTGCTCCTCTCAGTCACTGCCATAGAATTCCTCATGACCACACTCTGCCTGGTGTCCTCATCCAGGCAGGGTTTGAACTGGGTGTGTAAAAGCCTTTGACACGACATCTCTTAAAGAAGGTATGCTTTGTGTGTTGAACTTGTATGTGTATGAGATTACACTCTTGGATCCCCTCAGGAGCCTGAAGCAAGAAGCTGGAACAACAAAGTCCCTATGCTGCTGCTTCTTGCAAATGCTGTAGATACAGTCAAAGACTGGCAAGACAGCTGAGGCCCAAACTTCAAAACAAACTGCTCCCAGGGTCAGCCTCTTCAGGGTTTCACCAGGGTCTCCATCCATTCTGACCCCTTGGTGAGGGGGGAGGGGGAGGGTCAAGGGGGTGCAAGATTGGATTCCTGTACTATTGTGCTCATTCCTTGGTCAGCAGGTGCCAGTCTCAGACTGAGGTCTCTGCCTGACAGTCTCTATCCAACTCCTGCCCCAGCATCCCTCAAAGTCCATATGACTCCCCACCCTGGGGGCCACAGAAAGGCAAAGGAAGTGAGCTGTGTGAGGAATGCATTGTTTGGGGACAAGGCTCTTTTCCATAGCCCAGCCTGGCCACAGGACCAACGTTCCCTGGCTGAAAAATCACACAGCTCTGTAAACAGAGGGTGCTCAGTCCCATGACCAGGCTCATGTGGGAGCCAGTCTGGCTAGAGAGGCAGGAAGCCTGGCTGAGGAAACCCAAAAATACCATTAGCACTGTTGGCTCAGCTGGAAGACCATCCAGTTCCCAAAATGACCTGGCTAAGAGGCAAGGAGATCAATGCCAGAATTCACACTATACTCCACTGCTAACTCCCGTGCTCAGCATCAAGATCCAGGTTCTGCAGTAATCACAATGGACCCTACTGCAGTCAGTCTACCCCATACTTCCTCTGGCCCCTGCAGCCCTCCTTCTCTGCTCTGCTACAGTTGAGTAGAATTACACACTACTCTGATGTGTTTCATTGTGTCATGTCCTGTTATGTTTCACTGTGGTGTGAAAACTCCCTGTCCAGGTACCTCTAAGGTCTCAACTATGAGAAGCCCCCAGGCCCTACTTGGCCCTTAGGAAAGGCCTGTTTCCCCTATGCCTCTGTTCCCTGGCTCATTCTACTTGGTCCTCACGCTGACCCCTCTGCTGCTCACCTATCATTGATCATCCCCCTCTCTGAAGCTAGCTCACCATGGAGATCTCCCCAAGTGTTCCCTCCCCTCCATCCTCCAGTACAGACATCTCTAACAGCAACCAGGTGTCGGATTAACTCCTGACTCAATCCACCCCAAGGCCTCAGGGCCACCTTCTGCCCAGATACTTGGCATAGAGAATGGTTCACAGTTGCTCTTGAGTATCCTCACCTGGTGGCCTCTTTGCTATAGCACATGCTGCCCCTCTGGTCCTGGGTTTGTTCTGGACCTCTCTTTGCTGCTGGGCACAGGCAGGAATAAAAACTCACCACCCTTCCCCTACAATTTCAGCTCTGACACCAGCTATGGTGGTACAGGGGAGACCAAGCTTTGTTTCTTTTCTTGGCATCCTCATTCCCCACCATACACTTTTACCTGGAGAAAGCTGGAGGGAATTTATAAAAGAAAACCTACCCTGTTACCCATCTAAAGAGAGCTGCACCCCAAGCAGTGCTGGTATGGCTTTCCTAGCCTATCCTCATCACCATATTCCCAGGTGTCCTCCCTCGGCCTAGAGACTTTCAGGGCCGACCCGCTGTGGTTCAGTCTCTTGACCCCAAACTTTACCTGAGTTCTCACTGCCAGTCTGAACTACCCTTTCCAAACCCCTCAAAGCCCATTTCTTCTTTCTCTATAACTCAGGCTGCTATCAGCAAACTACCCTCTAGCCTCTTCTCAGAATGTTCCCTTCACTCTCTTTTGATAAGTGAACTTGCCATATTAAGGCAGGTATGTTCACACAAAGATGTGCATAATCAAAATAAGGAAGAAATACTTGTAACTATTACAGTCATTATTTCTGCAACTGCTCATGTGATCATCAGTTTAGTTCAATCGCTCAGTCATGTCTGACTCTTTGCGACTACATGGACTGCAGCACACAGCTTCCCTGTCCATCACCAACTCCCGGAGCTTGCTCAAATTCATGTCCATCGAGTTGCTGATGCTATCCAAATATCTCATCCTCTGTAGTCCCCTTCTCCTCCACCTCATCTCTTGTTTGATCACTTACATTTTGCTTTGACTCATGAACCTAACATTCCAGGTTCCTATGCAGTATTGCTCTTTACAACATCGGACTTTACTTCCATCATCAGTCACATTTACAACTGACTGTTGTTTTTGATTTGGTTCTGTCTCTTCATTCTTTCTGGAGTTATTTCTCCACTGATCTCCCATAGCATATTGGGCACGTACCAACCTGGGGGGTTTATGTTTCAGTGTCCTATCTTTTTGCCTTTTCATGCTGTCATGGGGTTCTCAAGGCAAGAATATTGAAGTGGTTTGCCATTCCCTTCTCCAGTGGGCCATGTTTTGTCAGAACTCTCCACCATGACCCATCCATCTTGGGTGGCCTTACAAGGCATGGCTCATAGTTACATTGAGTTAGACAAAGCTGTAGTCCATGTAATCAGTTTGGTTAGTTTTCTGTGATTGTGGTTTTCAGTCTGTCTGCCCTCTGATGGATCAAGATAAGAGGCTTATGGAAACTTCTTGATGGGAGAGACTGACTGAGGGGGAATCTGGGTCTTTCCTCTTTCTCTTCCCCAGATCATCTCATGGATATTATTAAGCTGAAACACTGTCTTTATGGTATGAACTCTCAAGTTTGTACCTTCAGTCTATGAGTTCCAAACTCCTAACTGCCTACTTGAAATCTCTCATTGGATGTTTTCAATACTTTTGATCTATTAATAGTTTGTCCAAAGTCCAAAACGTAACTCCTAATTTCCCCCAAAATAATCTGTATCCTCCTAACCATGAGAAAGTCTTCTTCATCTCAATAAATAGTATCCCAGAACCTAGATTTCCCCCTTTCCCTTACCATTCACATCAAATCCACCAGATTTCCTATAAAATCTGTATCTAAAGCCTATCTTATCTCTTTCGTCTTCTCTCAAGATACTGCACCATGACCTTGGCGGAGAAATCTCTCCCCAGAGGACAAGGCAATGCCCATCTGCATGACCTCCCCAATAACCACTTCAGCACAGATGTGGGAACAAAAGCCAAGTGGTGAAGCCTGAGGACCAAGGGGGAAGATGTGAAAGTGGAGACAGAGAGAGTAGTCAAGTCTTCTAGGGAGTTTTGCTGTGAAGGGAAATAAGGTCAGTACAATTGCCACCCCCCTCCCCAGGGGCGGGGAGGCATCAGCATCCCACTCTGCTCTCAAGATCACTGAGACTGTTCCCAAAGTTAGCCCTCAGCCTCATCATCCCTACACAAAATACCCCAACACCCTCAATCACACCGTCTCCCCCAAGTCAAGGCAGCTTTTCCCCCCAGGGTCAGCATGACTCTTCCACACTAGGACTAGAGAACAGGCAAAGAAATGGAGGTGTGAAAGGGGAGCCTGACATAGCAGGTCACAGAGAGGAAGTTGTGAATGGAGGGATGAGGGTATTGTTTCTGAATGAGGAAATTTCCATGCCCTGGTCTGGCCTCAAGAATAATAGTTCCTGGCAGAGACCCACACAGCTCAGGAATAAGGCCAACACTCAGGCCCCACATCCAGGCTCAGACTGAGAAAAGGACTGGGTCAAAAGAGGGAGGAAGCCTGGCTGGGAATTTGGAATGCCTTATTCACTCTCTTGGCTCAACTCAGAGGTCATCAGGTTCTGTGGGATAAAAGGCAGGTAAGGCAAATATCTCGAGCAAGGTGATGTCCCTGGCCTCCAGCCACCACCACTCCTGCAGTGTCCTCAGGGCTGGGGTACAATCCTTCCCCTGGGCCAGGCACTGTAACAGAAAAGTGTTTTACCTGTCTCCATCATCAAAGTGAAGTTATGTGTGTGGCTGTTAACCTCAGGCGTGTATGGTGAGGTTCATGAGGCCATCACGCAGCCTGTTGTAGGGCAGGCATGTGACAGATGCCTGTGACACTGGAGGTACACCCCCTGCACAGCAGTCATGGACAAGCATGTGTACTGGGTATGGGCTGATGGGGTGATGGGTGAGGGGTTGGACAAACAGGTGAGGGTGGCAGGTACACAACCACCACCCCTGAGCACTTGCCTCTGAGCTGCCAGAGTGTGTCAGGGCAACAATCACCCAGTTGGACAGTCCAGAGTGGCCTCACATCCTCAGGGAGTGCACCCAGCCCTCTCTGCCCTGAGGAGTGACCCTCCTGCTTTGAAAGGACCCTCCAGATGTCACCACCCCCTCAGCTGAGGGAGGGCAGTACAGCAGAGTGCTCAGGGCCAGAGAAGGAAGGAAGATGGAAGGGGAAAAGCAGAGGTCCAGTTCCCTAGGCCCACATCTATCAGCTGCCATAATCCTTGTGTCTTTGTCTCTAGGAAGAAACTCTCCTAAAAGAGCACTCTGGCCTTAGATTCAGTATTCCTGCCTGGAGAATTCCCATGGACAGAAGAGCCTGGCGGGATACAGTCCACGGGGGCACAAAGAGTCTGACACGACTGAGCGACTAAGCACAGCATACAGCACAGCCCTCAGACCTTGCTCTGTTACCCCAGCAGTCTGTTCATAGTGCATTTCCCTTGATCCTCCAGCCCATCTCACAGCCCCCACACCATGTCTCTCTCAGACACATGGGGCAGAGTCAGCTGGACACACCCCATCACAACCCCATAGTCATGTGCATATAATCACATGCACCCTGTCACACACACATGATCTCAAACACACTTGTAGACACACACACAAATTCTGAGACAGATGGGCTCTTTCAGCCACACAGTCACACACACTCCAAGTCTCATATACCCCCATAAACACACACTCCCATACTCCCAACAGAGGGTTCAACACACACACACACACACACAATTAAATTCTCACATCTCAAGTCTTATGTCTGTCACATGAGACCCATGCACTCTACCAGTCAGAAGCCCCACTCACACTAACACCTGTAGATACACACACCCCAACATAATGTCCCTTACATTCACTATACTCCCCTAGACACTTAGGGCATCAGTCTGCAATGCCCTTTCCTCTCCCATTCTTAGTGGCCTGAATTCCTTAGTGGCTCCTGAAGCACTGGGGGTATGGGGAGAGGAATCCCCAAGCCTGGCCAACAGGACCCCCGAACCCACAATTCAGGCCCAACACCCGCTGCAGGTAGCTCAGATCATGTTCCCAGCTAAGCCCCAGGACCAGGAATTTAAGGAACACACCACTCACAGGCAAGAGGAGTTTGCAGGTCCATAGCTGGACCCTGCGACCTGCAGCCCTCATTGGAGGGGGTACACCCAGCTGCTGTGCTCCTCCCTCCCCTCAGGGGCCATCTAAAACTCTCACCAACCCATGGATGTCAGGAACAAATTTCTCACCAAGGGCACGGACAACTACATGCAGCCTGCTGGTGACAACAGCCCATGAAGCTAGAAGTCAGCACAGCCTCACAACTCCAGGACTGCGTGGCCAGCACAGCCCCTGTTTAACTCAAACAATCATCCATCTCTCACCAAGAAGTGTCAGGGTAGATGCATAGCTGCCCAGGATGGTGACCATGGGGTGCTAGGTCTTTTAGTCTTGCTTAGTCTTCCCTCTCTGATACCCCTATATTCCTTGCTTTCCTTCCTGTAAGATCCCTCCCATCAGCTTCCCACTGCTTCCCTCAGGTACACATCAATGACATGGGCTCCAACTAGAACCCTGGTTGCTGCCCAGGCTGCCTATCCAGACTGGCAAGTGTCCGCATTGGCCCCTGGGCAGCCCCAGTCCTTCTCTGGCTGCTGCTCTGCTGCTGCTCCTTCCTTCCTGCAGGCTATGCCAATTCAGGGCCAGGCCCAGTGAGTCACTGACCGTTCCCTCCCGCCAAGTCCTATACCTCTGCAGGGCAAGGCTGGCTAACACACTTTGCATGCCATTCATCTAACTTTGGCTTGTGTGTTTTATTTAAAGTGGGAAGTGATGGGTACTAACCTCAGAAGGAAAGGCGGGAGTGGCCAGCCTACTGTCAAGACAGGCATCTGGCAGCCTAATCTGCTGCCCCCAACCCCACCTCCCTCCTTCTGTAACTTGACCTTCTATCCCCATCTTCAGCATTGGCTCTGACATCTGGAATGGATAAAAGGCCACAATCGTGCAACTACAGGAAGTTAGGGAGAACCAGCAAGGCACTAACCCTTGAGTCCTGTTCTATAAGAGCAACAGTCATGACTCAGGTTCCTGAGCCACGCAAGACCAAGGATGCCCCTGCCTCTCTTTAAAGTCGTTATTTTTGGAACAGTTAACATCTCAGAAAAAAAGTATTTAAATTAAATGTAATGTTTTCCTGTAATTTTTATATTAAATAAGTTGTCCTGAAATCATATGCATGCCAGAACTTCACACATCTATGCACTTCTTGTCAAATGTAGGTAGATGATAAACACAATGCATAAAACATTCTTGAATTTGGAGTAGGTTTCTTTTTATCTTATTTACTTTATTAAAGTGCAGCTCATGGGTTCATCATGAAATCAACAGCCAAAACCAGATTGACAGTGAAGGCAAAACTTGACCTGCCTCCGCAGCCTTCCCATGCAAACCAGGAGAAAAGCAAACAAACCATCACCCCATTATTGTTTAGTGTTCTGGAGCGCTAACCAATAAAACAGGGTCAGAAAAAGAAGTGAAGTAAGATCCAAACCATAAAGGATTAGTGATATCAAATAGTTTTCATAAATGACAAATATTAACTGCATTCTAGAAGGAATTACTAGGGATTAAAATGATTAAAATTATTCCAAGAGTAATTTAAAATTGGAAAGTATTTCAAACCAAAATTCTTATACTTTTTTTTTTCTCTTTTGAGACAGCATATTAAAAAGCAGAGACATCACTTTGCCAACAAAGGTCCGTCTAGCCAAGGCTATAGTTTTCTCAGTGGTCATGTATGGATGTGAGAGTTCAACTATAAAGAGAGCTGAGTGCCAAAGAATTGATGCTTTTGAACTATGGTGTTGGAGAAGACTCTTGAGAGTCCCTTGGACTGCAAGGAGATCCAACCAGTCCATCCTAAAGGAGATCAGTCTTGAGTGTTCACTGGAAGGACTAATGTTGAAGCTGAAACTCCAATACTTTGGCCACCTGATGCAAAGAGCTGACTCATTTGAAAAGACCCTGATGTTGGGAAAGATTGAGGGCAGGAAGAGAAGGGGACGACAGAGGATGAGATGGTTGGATGGCCTCACCAACTCAATGGACATGGGTTTGGATGGACTCCGGGAGTTAGTGATGGACAGGGAGGCCTGGTGTGCTGCGGTTCATGGAGTCGCAAAGAGTCAGCCATGACTGAGCGACTAAACTGAACTGAACTGAATGTGATGAACTGATTTTGAAAGTTCTTCAAGAGTAAATGCTTAAGAGGACTTTCCAGGTGGCTCAGTGTTACGTACAGAATCCTCCCCCTGTCATTGTGGGAGATGAAGGAAATCTGTGTTCAATCCCTGGGTCAGAAAGATCCCCTGGAGAAGGAAATGACAACCCATTCCAGTATTCCTGTCTGGGAAATCCCATGGACAGAGGACCCTCAGATCAGATCAGTCGCTCAGTCATGTCCAACTCTTTGCAACCCCATGAATCGCAGCACACCAGGCCTCCCTGTCCATCACCAACTCCCAGAGGTCACTGAGACTCACATCATCGAGTCAGTGACACCATCCAGCCATCTCATCCTCTTTCATCCCCTTTTCCTCTTGCCCCCAATCCCTCCCAGCATCAGAGTCTTCTCCAATGAGTCAACTCTTCACATGAGGTGGCCAAAGTAGTGGAGTTTCAGCTTCAGCATCATTCCTTCCAAAGAAATCCCAGGGCTGATCTCCTTCGGAATGGACTGGTTGGATCTCCTGCTGCTGCTGCTGCATCGCTTCAGTCGTGTCCGACTCTGTGGGACCCCATAGACGGCAGCCCACCAGGCTCCGCCGTCCCTGGGATTCTCCAGGCAAGAACACCGGAGTGGGTTGCCATTTCCCTCTCCAGTGCATAAAAGCGAAAAGTGAAAGGGAAGTCGCTCAGTCGTGTCCGACTCTTAGCAACCCCATGGACTGCGGCCCACCAGGGTCCTCCATCCACGGGACTTTCCAGGCAAGAGCACTGGGGTGGGATGCCATTGGATCTCCTAGCAGGCTACAATCCATGAGGTCACAAAGAGTCAGACATGACTTAGTGACTAAACACCACCACCAACACCACCACCACCCAGGGATAAGTGAGGGTGCCAGGAAAAATATGGTTATTATCATACTGCTGATGGAAATGACAACAGGCACAAATGATCTGGCGGGTAAGGTGGCAGTGTGCCTCAAAATCATCACAAATCTGAAAACTCTTCAAACTACCATTTCCACCTTCGGGACTTTATCCCAGAGAAATAATTAAGACTAGAAACAAACCTTAGGTTCTATATCATTTATCACTACTGATTTACCAGACAGTGTTTTTTAAATGCCCAGTAGAAAAGCAGACAGTGTTTTTATAAGAAGTAAATTATTTAAATTTTCCTAATGGGCTGCATAAATACATGTTACTTTGTACTGGGTGGGCCAAAAAGTTCATTCAGGTTTTTTTTATAAGCTGTTATGGAAAAACTCCAAGGAACTTTCTGACTAATCCGATAGGAAGACAATCATAAAGTGAGAATCCTATTTAATTGTTTTAAAAAGTACGCCAAGGTCCTTACTTGGAAAAAGTTTGGGAACCACTGCCAGAGTGTCGATTTTATAGAAGCATTTCTCTAGATAATATGCCACTGTAGACTGGAAGTACAAGGGTATGTGCTGGGGCAGTACATACTCCTATTCAGTCCAAATCTTCAAGACCCTCAGGAATTGTTAGTCCTGGAAGGCACAGTGATGGGGGAGAGGTGGGTTTCACTTACTGTTTCCCAGGCTGAGCTTCTTGTCTCCACAGTGCCAGGCGACAACTCTCAATCATCCTGGATTCATCTCCAGGGTCCTGGCCACACCAGGCCAATAGGAAGGCAGCCCAAAATGGAAGCATGTACATGCAAGGGCACCCATGGCAGCATGTCAACATACCACTAAAAGCAAAATCATATAGACTTCCAGTTACAGATGATGGGCTGAACACCTTCATTCATGTTCTCTCCCACCAGTGACCAAACCAGAGGATAAAGGAATACTAAAACTGACAACCTCACAATAGCAAAGACAATTCGAAGGCATTCATTACAGGACTTGAAATTTCAACAAAATGATGAAGACGAGTGGGAGGAGGATGTTGAAGGGAAAGCTTATTATTGTTTAGTCACTAAGTGGTGTCTGACTCTGTGACTCCATAGATTGTAACCCCAAGAGGCTCCTCTGTCCAAGGGATCTCCCAGGCAAGAATACTGGAGTGGGTTGCCATTTCCTTCTCCAAGGGATCTTCCTGACCCAGTGACTGAACCCACATCTCCTGCATTGGCAGGCAGATTCTTTACCACTGAGCCACCAGGGAAGGCCTGGGAGAGCTTAGCATGACTCAAAAAAGATAAAGCGCTCCAAACATGGGGAAGGACAGGGACATAGCTGATCTGCTCCCACAGACTGCCACAGGGGATGAGTGTGTTGTAAATGTGGGGTCTTTAAGGACCATTTCAACAAGGCTGCAAAAATTATACTCAAAGAGGCATATGAAATCAAAGGATTTATTAATATTATACTCATAGGTCTCAGAGTGAGAACAGCTCACCTCCTAGGGGGCCACGTGGGAGGAGCACCAGGAGAACAGGTTCCACCAAGCATGACCGAGGACCAAAGGATAAGTGCCATAACTGGGGGGTCAGGGAAGAGTATACAAGCGAAAGGTTTGAGCAGATTTCAGTGATGCATTTGAATGTTTCTAGGTTACAGTCATGGAAGGGCAGGAAGGGAAACTTACGGAGCAGACCAGCCTTATCATTCTATAGTCTGCTTGTGAGGATGCTAAGGCATCAGGGAAATATGAAATTTTAAAATATTATAATACAATAAACCCTGTTTTGCCTCAGCATCAACTATACTAAACAGATAGATGAAAGTTATCACTTGAGTTGTGGAGATATTAAAAGTGAAGGGGACAGTTTGACTTAACCACCAAAGTCAAATTTGTTAAGGTGACAACCAGGAAGAGTTCTATTAAGCAAATGATAAGAATTTAGAATCATCACATACAAGGGAACCCACATAAGGTATCAGCAGGCCAGGAGAGACTGGAATAATGTATTTAAATTGCTGGAAGGAAAAATAACAAAATGGACAAATTCCTAGTAACATCAGATCAGATCAGATCAGATCAGTCGCTCAGTCGTGTCCGACTCTTTGCGACCCCATGAACCGCAGCACGCCAGGCCTCCCTGTCCATCACCAGCTCCTGGAGGTCACTCAGACTCACATTCATCAAGTCAGTGATGCCATCCAGCCATCTCATCCTCTGTCGTCCCCTTCTCCTCCTGCCCTCAATCCCTCCCAGCATCAGAGTCTTCTCCAATGAGTCAACTCTTCGCATGAGGTGGCCAAAATACTGGAGTTTCAGCTTCAGCATCATTCCTTCCAAAGAAATTCCAGGATTGATCTCCTTCAGAATGGACTGGTTGGATCTTCTTGCAGTCCAAGGGACTCTCAAGAGTCTTCTCCAACACCACAGTTCAAAAGCATCAATTCTTCGGCGCTCAGCCTTCTTCACAGTCCAGCTCTCACATCCATACATGACCACAGGAAAGACCATAGCCCTGACTAGGCGAACCTTTGTTGGTAAAGTAATGTCTCTGCTTTTGAATATGCTATCTAGGTTGGTCATAACCTACCAAAACTGAATTATGAAGAAAGAGAAAATATAAATAGCTAAGGAGATTGAATAAGTAATTAAAAATCTTTCAACACAGAAAATCCAAGGATCAGCTAGATTCATTGGTGAATTCTACCAAACATTTAAAGAATTAACATTAATCCTTCTCAGATTCTTCTCAAAAATTGAAGTGGAGGGAATGCTTCCAAAAACACTCTATAGGCCAACATTACCCTTATAAAGACACAAGAAAACTACAGGCCAATATCCCTGACATAGATGCAAAATTTTCAAAAAAATATTAACAAGCCAAATTCAACAGTACATTAAGTGAATTATATGCCATAAACTGTGGTATTTATCTCTAGGATACAAGGATGATTCAGTATAATGCAAATAATTCCCCCAATTAATAAAAGATAAAAATCATATGACCATCTCAACAGATGCAGAAAGAAGATTTGATGAACTTCAATATCCTTTCATGATTAAAAACTCTCAACAAATTAAGTATACAGAAAGGGTACCTTATCATAATAAAGATCGTACATGACAAGCCCACAGTTAACATCAATTCAATGGTGGAAAAAAATGAAAGCTTTTCCACTAAGACCAGGAACACAACAAGTTCTTAGACATACCACTCCTATTCAACACAGTACTGGAAATACTAACTAGAGCAATGAGGTCAGAAAATAAACATCCAATTTAGAAAGGAAGAAGTAAAACTGTCTCTTGGCAGATGATATGATCTTATCTCTAGAAAATCCTTAAGATTCCACCAAAAAGCTGTTAGAACTAACCAATTCAGTGAAGTTGCAAAGTAAAAAAACAACATACAAAATCAGTTGCATTTCTACATACTAACAATGACCTATCTGAAAACAAAAGCACACGATCCCATTTATAATAGCACTGAAAACACAATAATAGGAATAAAATCTAACCAATGAAATGAAATACTATAAGCCATTAATGAAATAAATTGAAGACACAAATAAACATATTTTGTGTTCGTGGGTCAGAAGAATATTGTTAAAATTATCACCCAAATAAAAATATCACCCAAAGCTAACTATAAATTTAATCCCTGCTGCTGCTGCTGCCAAGTCGCTTCAGTCGTGTCCGACTCTGTGCAACCCCATAGACGGCAGCCCACCAGGCTCTGCCGTCCCTGGGATTCTCCAGGCAAGAACACTAGAGTGGGTTGCCATTTCCTTCTCCAATACATAAAAGTGAAAAGTGAAAGTGAAGTCACTCAGTCGTGTCCGACCCTCAGCGACCCCGTGGATTGCAGCCTTCCAGGCTCCTCCGTCCATGGGATTTTCCAGGCAAGAGTTCTGGAGTGGGGCGCCATTGCCTTCCAATCCCTATCAAAATTCCATTGGCATTTCTCACAAAAACAGAAAAAGTAACCTAACCCTAAAATTCATATGGAGCCACAAAAGATCATGAAGAGCTAATGCAATCTTGAGAAAGAGGAAAAGAATTGGAAGCACCTCACTTCCTGACTTGAAACTATACTACCAAGCTATAGCCACCAGAAACACTACGGTACTGACATAGAAACAGACACATAGACTAGTGGAATAGAATCAAGAGCCCAGAAACAAACCTATGCACATAAGATCAACTAACATTTGGCAAATAAGTCATGAATACTCAATGGGGAAAAGATAGATACTTCTATTATTATAGATAGTCTTAGAAAAACTGTATATTTATATGCGAAAGAATGAAATCAGACACCTATCTTATACCAGTCACAAAAATTAACTCAAAAGGGGTTAAAGACTTAAAGGTAAGGCCTAAAACTGTAAAACTTCCAGAAGAAAACATAAGATATTACAGAACACTTGATCCGTGGCATAGAAGAGAGAAAAGAGGTTAAGTAAAAATGCTGTAGTCCTGAATTTGAATTGGAAGTATCAGCATGATTGACACATGCAATCACGTGATTATATATATAATATGGGTTAGATGTAATATGGGAGAAATAGAAGTAAAAATTCTGTAATCTTAAATTTGGATTGGATGGAAATTATTACAACCACCATTTTGAAAAATGATTTCACAATATCTAGAAAAGTGAAATATTACATATACTCTAGGATTCACTGGTATATATCCTAGAGAAACTCATGAATATGTGAAACAAGATAATAATGTATAATAACATGCATATATATGTTCTCTACAAAACAGAAACTACCCAAAATACCCACATTTAACAATATGATGGTTAAATCACTTATGTTGTCTTCATCAATGGAATATTACCCAGCAATCAAAACCAATGACTACACCAACATGTAATCCTGGACGAATCCCTAAAATGCAAGGTTGAGCAGAGGAAGTAAACACAGAAGATAACATTTAGATGGGTCAGTTAATATAAAACCCCAAAGCATTCAATACTTAACAGTAAATTGTTTAAGGATACATAAATAGGTGGAAGAACTACACACAGAAGTAAAGGAGGGATCAACACACGATTCAGCATGAGGGGTGTGTTCAGAGCAGGGCACATGGAGGGTGGTGCTGGTTATGTTTCATCTCTCCAGCTACTGAGAGGGTAAGTGGCAGGACGAAATAAACTGCAAATGGCAAACGTTTTTTTTTTTCTTTCTCTACACAAAATTAAGAGAGGCTTCTTTTGATTCTGTGTTGATGGCATCTGGTTCTGCCTTGAGCTAACCAACACATTTTTCTTATGGAAATGTTTTTCTTAAGCTATGTTGATGAAACTATGTATTTACCTTGGAATCTGCCTTTCTTCAAAATGGTTCCATCTGAGACTAACTTTCTGTTCTCAAAATTTGGGCTGATAATGGCTCAACAAACCAGTATTCCTGTCAATTGTTTGATGGCCAGGGGATGACACACCTTGTGCCATCCCATCTCAAAAATGCATATTGTGGGACAGGAGCCTGGTAAAACTCCCTCAGCTTTGAGGTGTCTCTCTTATCCAATTAATAGCTTTCTAACAGACATAAAACACTTTACTAAAAACTAGCAAGCGGGCCCTCTTCCTGTCCCCTTCTGATGTCTATGTCAGAAGCTTTCCCTATCTCTATTATACTTTAATAGAACTTTGCTACACAAAAAGTTCCAAGAAGCCAAGTCTTGTCTCTGATCCCAGATCAAAATCCTCTCCGCTAGAGGTCACAAATCCCACACACATAACACAGTCATGTAACACACGGCTCACAGCAGCAAACTTTCATCTTGGGGGCTCATCTGAGATCTTCAAGACAAGGTAAGGACGCTTGGAGCTCTAGTTCTTTGCTCTCCTAGTAAACACATTTTCTGCTGTACTTTACTAACTCTACCGTGTGCCTATGTGTGTGAAAGCAGCATGAAAGAGACGTGGATTTAGCCACGAAGCAAGCATTGAGCCCTGCTCTTTGGTTTCATGGTGCCTCGTAATGACTGAAGGCAGCCCCAAAAAGAGGAGCATTGTCGGGTTTATATTGACTTGCCAATGCCAAGAGGCACCCAACATTCCTGCAAGGGAAGCGGCCAGAAATGGGTGAAGCATGTGGACTGAACATTCCTTTCTCGGTTACCTTTTCCTGGTCTTTTTGACCATTTTGTAACTGCCTGAGGAATTAGAAAGTGAAAGTGAAGTCACTCAGTCGTGTCCGACTCCTTGTGACCACATAGACTGTAGCTCCTCTGTCCATGGGATTTTCCAGGCAATAGTACTGGAGTGGATTGCCATTTCCTTCTCCAGGGGAATCTTCCTGACCGAGGGATCGAACCCAGGTCTCCCTCATTGTAGACAGACACTACCGCCTGAGCCACCAGGGACGTCCTAATTAGAACTACTAGCCAAACCTGTTAGATCACAGACTTTCAAGGGACTTGCAATCCACAATGTTGGTTGTATTGCGCATAAGAGCACATTCGGTAGCTGGATGGAGCTCTATCTCCCAGAATATCTCTCAGGCTAGAAGTTGCTCTCTTAGCTGCCTGCCTCAGAGGGTAGCAACCTGAAAGTGAGTCTTTATGACAGCTGTGCCTCCGATCTATATGGATAGTAGCAGCACTGGTGACCATGAGGTTTTTGAGGACATAGATCGGGAATCCCAGGATCTGGTCAGACTGGAAGTGCAATGGGCTTCTTCCTTTGGTAAAACTAGCTCTTAGCGGGCCAGAGAAGGCTCGCTGGTGGCTTTGGAAGGAATGGCTTAATAGCTCGAGGACAAAAATCACTTAATCCTCACTAGCTAGCTCTTCACCACCTCTTCTGCTATCACACATACTGGTGTAGTGACACTCAGAAGGGACACCTTTGATTTTATGTTCATCCTCTGAGATCATATGCAAAGGCAGTCAGGCTGAGGAACAGCCACACAAGCTGTTGCCTCTCCATGAAGCACCCACCGGGAAAAATAACCCATCTATGACAGTTAATAATCCCTTTTCTTATCAAGAAACACAAAGAATCAAGGAAGAACTGGGAGACTATTTGGAGGACCCAGAAAAATATGTTAGAGCCTTAAGGTGTTACTCTGCTTTATGATCTTACTTGGAAGGATGTGATCTATCAGTTCAGTCACTCAGTCGTGTCTAACTCTTTGTGACCCCACGGACCACAGCACGCCAGGCCTCCCTGTCCATTACCAAATTACAGAGTCCACCCAAACTTATGTCCCCTGAGTTGGTGATGCCATCCAACCATCTCATCCTCTGTTGTCCCCTTCTCCTCCTGCCCTAAATCTTTCCCAGCATCAGGGTCTTTTCAAATGAGTCAGTTCTTCGAGTCAGGTGGCCAAAGTACTGGAGTTTCAGCTTCAACATCAGTCCTTCCAATGAATACTCAAGACTGATCTCCTTTAGAATGGACTGGTTGGATCTCCTTGCAGTCCAAGGGACTCTCATGAGTCTTCTCCAACAGCACAGTTCAAAAGCATCAATTCTTCAGAGTTCAGCTTTCTTTATAATCCAAATCTCACATCCATACATGACTACTGGAAAAATCACAGCCTTAACTAGACAGACCTTTGTTGGCAAAGTAATGTCTCTGCTTTTTAATATGCTATCCAGGTTGGTCATAACTTTCCTTCCAAGGAGTAAGCGTCTTTTAATTCCATGGCTGCACTCACCATCTGCAGTAATTTTGGAGCCCAAGAAAATAAAGTCTGTCACTGTTTCCATTGTTTCTCCATCTATTTGCCATGAAATGATGGGACCGGATGCCATGATCTTAGTTTTCTGAATGTTGAGCTTTAAGCCAACTTTTTCACTCTCCTCTTTCACTTTCATCAAGAGGCTCTTTAGTTCTTCTTCACTTTCTGCCATAAAGGTGATGTCATCTGCATATCTGAGGTTATTGATATTTCTCCCGGCAATCTTGATTCCAGCTTGTGCTTCATCCAGCCCAGCATTTCTCATGATGTCAGGAAGCAACAGTTAGAACTGGACATGGAACAACAGACTAGTTCCAAAGAGGAAAAGAAGTACATCAAGGCTGTATATTGTCACCCTGCTTATTTAACTTATATGCAGAGTACATCATGAGAAATGCTGGGCTGGAAGAAGCACAAGCTGGAATCAAGATTGCCAGGAGAAATATCAATAACCTCAGATATGCAGATAATACCACCCATATGTCAGAAAATGAAGAAAAACTAAAGAGCCTCTTGATGAAAGTGAAAGTGGAGAGGAAAAGTTGGCTTAAAGCTCAACATTCAGAAAACTAAGATCATGGCATCCGGTCCCATCATTTCATGGCAAATAGATAGGGAAACAGTGGCTGACTTTATTTTTCTGGGCTTGAAAATCACTGTGGATGGTGATTGCAGCCAAGAAGTTAAAAGATGCTTGCTCCTTGGAAGGAAAGTTATGACCAACCTAAATAGCATATTATAAAGCAGAGACATCACTTTGCCAACAAAGGTCCGTCTAGTCAAGGCTATGGTTTTTCCAGTAGTCATGTATGAATGTGAGAGTTGAACTATAAAGCTGAGTGCCAAAGAATTGATGCTTTTGAACTGTGGTGTTGGAGAAGACTCTTAAGAGTCCCTTGGACTGCAAGGAGATCCAACCAGTCGATCCTAACTAAAGATCAGTCCTGGGTGTTCACTGGCAGGACTGATGTAGAAGCTGAAACTCCAATACTTTGGCCACCTGATGCGAAGAGCTGACTCATTTGAAAAGACCCTGATGCTGGGAAAGATTGAGGACAGGAGAAGGGAACAACAGAGGCTGAGATGGTTGGGTGGCATCACCAACACAATGGACATGAGTTTGGGTGGACTTGGGAGTTGGTGATGGACCGGGAGGCCTGGCGTGCTGTGGCTCATGAGAACCAGATTCATCATCTCCAGTTCCAGCAAATAACATCCGTGTCATCAAAAATTCCATTCGGCTGACTCTAAATCGGTAAAAGCAGTGCCTCCTTACTAAAGTGAATATGCAATCATTTAGTGGCATAGATGCAGCCACTTTTAAAAACAGAGTGAGCTGTCACACATAAGATAAGGTGAAAGTTACAGTCATCCGCCTAGCGACCTTGAAGTGTTTTTTGAACTCTCACACTTTGACCTGCAGATGCTATAGCATTCTCTCACTGATTGCTACATACACTTCTCTGAGGATCACCTGCTATCAAATTGTCATCTGCAGTCTTATGGCTTTGCGTTGGAGGTTTTACTGCCTTAACTTTTGATGCTTGTTTCTCTGTTATGGGAACCAGTTCTTGGCTCTTTGGACACTCATAAAACAAGTTCTAAAATATCCACCACCACCCCCTTTTTTTAGTCTTATATTGTAATCATTGTATAGAAATGAAAAAATTGAAGAAAAAAAAGTATTGTAATTTTCCAAATGTTAACACATTTACTTTAGCATTGAAGCCACTTTGTGAAACCTGAGATGAATGTGAGGTATCTTTTCCGCTTTCCTCATTTGTGTAGATGTACTTTTTTGTCTGTTCTGTTGATGTATTTTTTCTCAGATTGGCACATGAAATACTTAAATTTTATTTTTTCTGTGCCTTTCTGTCCAAATGTTGCATAGTAGCAAAGAGTCAGACACGACTGAGTGACTGAATTTAACTCTGCATATAAGTTAAATAAGCAGGGTGACAGTAGACAGCCTTGACGTACTCCTTTTCCTATTTGGAACCAGTCTGTTGTTCCATGTCCAGTTCTAACTGTTGCTTCCTGATCTGCATACAGATTTCTCAAGAAGCAGGTCAGGAGATCTGCTATTCCTATCTCTTTCGGAATTTTCCAGTTTATTGTGATCCATGCAGTCATACCCTGGGGCAAACGCTAACTCCTGACTCAAAAAGTTCAGTTTTGGAGAAAGCTATCACCTATAGAGATGAATGGCTTGGTAATGAATCAGCAGGAAAGAGGGAGGATGAGATAGCCGTCCTCTCTATTAGGAATCCGGCAGTCTCAACTAAAGAACCAGACTGGGACTATAACACGGCTAAAGGAAGGTGGAATCAGAGTCATTTTGTCAGATGTATTCTTGAAGGGCTCAGGAGAGTACATGCTAAGACATTAAACTATGCCAAACTGGCAAACACAGAACAGGAAAAGAAGGAAGCACCCAGTAAATTTCTAGACAGACTGTGAGAAGCCCTTCACAGATTCATAGAGATTGATCCCAAAAGTGAAGAGTGAAGAATGATCTTAAAGGATAGATTTCTCACTCAGTCGGCTCCTAATATCCACTATAAGCTACTAAAACAGTCTTTAGATATGAACCAAATCAGTCTTTAGATAATGTTACAACTGGCTTAGACAGTTTATTGTGGTAAGGAATATGAGCAGAAGAAGCAAAGGCAGAGAAAGACCAAGGAACAGACTGAAGCTCTAATAATGTGGTCAGAACCGTTCTGAGACAGCCTGAGAAAAGTGCCCAGAAGGACCCAGGTGGAAAGGGACAGATTTGCAATTACTGTGAAAAGAAGGGGCACCTCAAGTAGGATTGCCCTCAGGCTTCTAAGCTGCCCCCAGGTCCATGTCCGATCTGCAAAGGACCACACTGGAGGAGAGACTGCCCCCAGAGGCGTAGGACCCAGGGGTTGAACTCTCAAGACAATCAGGACTAAAGGTGCCCAGGGGTCCCCATACAAGCTCCCATTCTAATTACACCTGAGAAACCTCAGGTATTAATAACTGTGGGGGGCCAATCAGTTGATTTTCTTTTGGACAAAAGGGCAACTTACTCTGCGCTTACTGAAGCCCCTGACCCACTTTCTCCCCAATCCACTACTGTAACGGCAATGTGTGGACAAGCCAAACGTTATTATTTCAGTTGTCCTCTAAGCTGCATCTAGGACTCTGTGCTGTTTTCACATGAGTTTCTGATCATGCCAGAGTCTCCTCACCCCTTTTGGGGATGGATATACTGAGCAATGGCACCCCCACTCCAGTACTCTTGCCTGTAAAATCCCATGGACGGAGGAGCCTGGTAGGCTGCAGTCCACAGGGTCGCTGAGGGTCGGACACAACTGAGCGACTTCACTTTCACTTTTCCCTTTCCTGCATTGGAGAAGGAAATGGCAACCCACTCCAGTGTAGTGTTCTTGCCTGGAGGATCCCAGGGATGGGGAAGCCTGGTGGGCTCCCGTCTGTGGGGTCTCACAGAGTCAGACACAACTTAAGTGACTTAGCAGCAGCATACTGAGCAAGGTCCATGCCTCTGTTTTCATGAATATGGAGCCCTCTCTTTCTCCCCATTAATTGAACAAAATATAAATCCTAGAGTGTGGGCTGATGGAAAAACTGTGGGTCAAGCACAAAATGCTGTTCCTGTCACTGTCAAGCTCAAAGACCCACACATTTTTCCACATCAAGAGCAGTATCCTCTAAAATCAGAGGTTAAGTAAGGGTTAAAATGTATCATTGAAAATTTAAAGGAGCAGAGGCTATTAATTCCCTGTAACAGTCCACGCAACACTCCTACTTTGGGTGTGAAAAAGTCAAATGATAAATGGTGACTAGTTCAAGATTTATGAATAATAAATGAGTCTGTGGTTCCTTTACACCACATGGTGCCTAATCCTTATACTGTATTATCTGAAATTCCTGAAGAGCTAAATATTTTTCAGTAATTCATTTTAAAGATACCTTCAATTCTATACAATTAGCAGAGGAAAGTCAATTTTTATTTGCCTTTGAAGACCCTACCCAGCCAGCTTCTCAGTTAACCTGGACAGTTTTGCCCCAGGGGTTTCATGACAGCCCTCACTTATTCAGACAGAGTTTGTCATGGGACCTACAAAACTTTAATAGCCCCGAGGCAGCGGGGCTACTGGTGTTACAATATGTAGATGATATTCTGCTCTGTTCTGAGACAGAGGAAGCTTGCTCACAAGCCTCAGAAGGTTTCCTAAATCTTTTGGCTGGCTGTGGTTATAAGGCCTCAAGGGAAAAGGCTCAGCTTTGTCAACAATCTGTTAAATATCTGGGCCTAATCATATCCAAAGGGATGAGGGCCATAGGCCCTAAGAGATTTAAGCCTATGCTAAATCATCCCCTACCTATGACTTTAAGACATCTAAGAAGATTTGGGGGCATCACAAGCTACAGCCGCATTTGGATTCCGGGTTATGGGGAACTTGTCCAGCCTTTATATAAACTTATAACTGAAACTCAACAAGCCCAAACCGACAAACTGGTTTGGTCTCTACTCAAAAGGCTTTGAAGGCTCTACAAACTGCTCTCCTGCAAGCTCCTGCTTTGAGCTTGCCCACAGGGTCAGAGTTTAATTTGTTAGTCATTGTTGTTAGAAGAACCAATAACTAAGTTTAAAGTTTGTGGCAGATTTCAGTTTCTCAACAGGCATCACAAGAACTCCAGGAGGTGACACATGACCTAGGCTTTGAGTCAAACAAGCCATGGTTTAAGTCAGGAACCAAGGTCCTGATAAAGACATTGGGACCTGGGGGGCCATCTCTTGAGGCCCTCTGGAAAGGCCCTAACCAGGTTATTCTTTCTTCTCCCACAACTGTCAAGGTGCCAGGAATTGATTCGTGGGTGCACCACAAGAGTTAAAAGTGGCATCCTGACCCCTCAGGCTAAGCCAATCATTTTATCTTTATTCTCTATGCTTTTACTTTTTCACTTTTCAAATGGGCCTGATAATCTATATATGAGTCTGCTTCTGCCAACTCCAAAATCCTGATTCTGCTGTTTAACTCTCAAGATAATGCCTTCCCGGGCTCATTCCTAAGCCATATTCCACAATCAGTCTAATTGCTGGATCTGCAGGGCGTGCCCCTCCTCATCAGTGGAAGACTTCCTCTGGTGGGCATCTCCACTTCAAGGAAAGGACTTTCTCCTAGTCTGCGACTACCTTCGACAATAACAATCATATGTGATGCCTCTTATTAATCTGATGACATCTAACAATCCTAAAATGGACTGGTGTTAACACTTGGCACCTTAACTACAGACATAATGTGACTTTTAATTTTGATTGTTTTAACTTGGTTTAATGACGATTTTGGTGCACACAAGAAGACGACAAATGGGTCTAGATATGATGTGTTTTTACCTGATATTTATAAAATATGGGATGAGGTCATATGGCTAACTCCTGAAAAGGGATGCCTAATGTCTAGTGCTCTCATATGCTGGGAACAAATAGAGCCATTCCCAAAAGTTAGAACTATAATGACTGGAAACAACTGGGGTTTCTGCCTCAAGAAATACGCATGTAATCATTCCTGTGTTTTCCAACCCCTGTACAGGTCCTCCTTTTGCCTGGCCAGGCACTAATTGAGACCGGATCCCTCAGTCACACTGGTTTGCTCCAAATGGGACCTAATGGATATGTGGCTCTTACCTATGGGCGTGGCTTCCCCCTGGCTGCATAGGGAGAAGCACCCTAGGTCTAGCTTTTACTCATGGCTTCATATTTTCAGAGCTTCCAGAGAAGCCTGCTAATTTGCCACACCTTAGAATCAATGGACAAGGTCTATATTTCATTGGTATGATTATTTGGCTGCAATATTCGTTCCCTCTCTGGGAACTACAGACATTATGCTATGAGTTGATGCTCTAACTTTACTCAACAAGCCTTACAAGAGTCTCAAAAAGCTATTTCAGCCCTTAATGCTGAACAACAGATTGGCCTCAGATATTCTAACAGTCACACAAGCAGAAACTTGTGCCAATATTTACAATAAGCACTAATGTCACTCACTTTATTAAATACATGAACAAGATGATTCAGGCTATGGGTACTCTGAAGCCTCAGTTGCTTCACTTTGGGAGATGTTAACTAGTTGCCCATGGTGGAAAACTATCTTAATTGTAGTAATTCTGATTGTTCTGTTTTTGCTGTTTGCTCCCTGCATCTGCAACTGCGTAGCTGGATTTGTTTCTAGCCGCATGAAGGCTTTTAAATTACAGATGGTTGTCCAAACTCCTATGAGTGCCACAGCTTCCTCCAACTACTACTTGGGAACTCTGGATCAGAGACCCTCAATAGAAAGGTGAGGACAATATGCTGCCTCACCAATTTAGGGACAACACTCCTTGTCAGCTCAGAAGCAGTTATGGAATGAGAATGTCGCCCCTTTCCCTAAGCAGTATCAGATCAGATCAGATCAGTCGCTCAGTCGTGTCCAACTCTTTGCGACCCCATGAATGGCAGCACGCCAGGCCTCCCTGTCCATCACCAACTCCCAGAGGTCACTCAGACTCACATCCATCGAGTCAGTGATGCCATCCAGCCATCTCATCCTCTGTCGTCCCCTTCTCCTCTTGCCCCCAATCCCTTCCAGCATCAGAGTCTTCTCCAATGAGTCAACTCTTCGCATGAGGTGGCCAAAGTACTGGAGTTTCAGCTTTAGCATCATTCCTTCCAAAGAAATCCCAGGGCTAATCTCCTTCAGAATGGACTGGTTGGATCTCCTTGCAGTCCAAGGGACTCACAAGAGTCTTCTCCAACACCACAGTTCAAAAGCATCAATTCTTCGGCACTCAGCCTTCTTCACAGTCCAGCTCTCACATCTATACATGACCACAGGAAAAACCATAGCCTTGACTAGACGGACCTTTGTTGGTAAAGTAATCTCTGCTTTTGAATATGCTATCTAGGTTGGTCATAACTTTCCTTCCAAGGAGTAAGCGTCTTAATTTCATGGCTGCAGTCACCATCTGTAGTGATTTTGGAGCCCAGAAGAATAAAGTCTGACACTGTTTCCACTGTTTCCCCATCTATTTCCCATGAAGTGATGAGACCAGATGCCATGATCTTCGTTTTCTGAATGTTGAGCTTTAAGCCAACTTTTGCACTCTCCACTTTCATCAAGAGGCTTTTTAGTCTCTCTTCACTTTTGGCCATAAGGGTGGTGTCATCTGCATATCTGAGGTTATTGATATTTCTCCCAACAATCTTGATTCCAACTTGTGTTTCTTCCAGTCCAGGGTTTCTCATGATGTACTCTGCATATAAGTTAAATAAACAAGGTGACAATATACAGCCTTGACATACTCCTTTTCCTATTTGGAACCAGTCTGTTGTTCCATGTCCAGTTCTAACTGTTGCTTCCTGACCTGCATACAAATTTCTCAAGAGGCAGATCAGGTGGTCTGGTATTCCCATCTCTTTCAGAATTTTCCTAAGCAATATAATTATCCTAAAAGAAAAGGGGGAATGAGAGGATAACAGGCAGGAAGGCCAGAGATCCCCAAGCAGGAGGAGGAAATAAACTGCAAGAGGCAAACGTGTTTTTTTTTTCTTCTTCTCTATACAAAATTAAAAGAGGCTTCCACCTGGTTCTGCCTTGAGCTAACCAATGTGTTTTTCTTATGGAAACGTTTTTCCTAAACTATGCTGATGAAACTATGTATTTACTTTTGAATCTGCCTTTCTTCAAAATGGTTCCACCTGAGACTTTTTCTTTCCTCAAGAGCTGATTATGGCTCAACAAACCAGTATTCTGTCAATTGTTTGATGGCCAAGGGATGACACACCTTGTGCCATCCCATCTCAAAAATGCATACTGTGGGACAGGGGCCTGGTAAAACTCCCTCAGCCTTGAGGTGTCTCTCTTATCTGATTAACAGCTTGCTAAAAACTACGAAGAGGACACTCTTTCTGTCCCCTTCTGATGTCTATGTCAGAAGCTTTCCCTATCTCTATATTTTAATAAAACTTTGCTACACAAAAAGCTCCAAGTAATCAATCCGGCAATGGCACCCGACTCCACTACTCTTGCTTGGAAAATCCCATGGACGGAGGAGCCTGGAAGGCTACAGTCCATGGGGTCGCTGGGGGGGTCAGACGCGACTGAGCGACTTCACTTCTACTTTTCACTTT
Organism: Tragelaphus eurycerus; assembly: GCA_935064755.1. NCBI lineage: Eukaryota > Metazoa > Chordata > Mammalia > Artiodactyla > Bovidae > Tragelaphus > Tragelaphus eurycerus. The sequence continues at coordinate 12,729,905 of CAKXYN010000020.1, forward strand.
CATGCATTGGAGAAGGAAATGGCAACCCACTCCAGTGTTCTTGCCTGGAGAATCCCAGGGACGGGGGAGCCTGGTGGGCTGCCATCTATGGGGTCGCACAGAATTCGACACAACTGAAGCGACTTAGCAGCAGCAGCAGTCAAGCCTTACCTCAGACCCTGGGACAAAATCCTCTGCTCCAGAGGTCACGAATGCTGACGAAACTCCTGGCTCACAGCAGCAACCTTTCACTAGAAAACAGATCCGCTGGCACGTGTTCTTCTTTCCTTCAAATTGAACATGTTTTCTAGCTTCACTGTACATATATGTCTTGATATAAAATATTTAAAAGGAGAAGAAGAAAAGGAAAGGGCTCTAGTTCTAGGGAGCATCTTTAGGGTGGGGACAGCATGAACAAGCTTTCAGGCCATGCTCCCTATGACCCTGGCAAGGAGGTGGCCAGGGCTGCTGCAAGCCAGTGAGTTTCCGTTGGAGGAGGAGGAACTGAGCCCACACTTCTTCTTGATGAAGGGTGAGGGAGGGTCATACCCAGCCCTGAGCAGAGTGGGGAGACAACTGGAAAAGGCAAGCAGTTTCAGAGCAGCACTGTGGGGTGGGATGAGGCCTAGCAGCAGAAAAAGGAGGGGGAAAAGACTCAAAATGGCCACATGACTCAGGGTAGAAAATAGTATCCAACACCATTTCATATCTCTAACACAGAGCAGAGTGGCCATTCGGTACTAGAACCTAGTACCAAGAGAGACATGTTACAGTACAAACTTTCAATCACATCATATGGTGACCACACAAAGCTTATATGTTGTCATTTTCTCACATTACCCAACTGTGTAGCTTACACATTTCATTGTCTCAGTGGAGATAAAAATTTCTATTTTGTATTTTGAGTACACGAAGTTGAGAGAGATAAAATCCAGTGAGAAAACATCAATCTCAATTCAACGGAGGCTTAAAAAAAAAAAAATACAAGCGAACTTAAATTGGACACTTTGAAGGTAACAGTTTGAAAAGGAAAGCATGTGGTCATGAGTCAAAATTATGACATGGGCTGGTCACTATACATGCATGGCCTGTTGTAATTCTGGAAACTATCTAAGGATATTTTAAAATAAGAGTGGCTTTTCCTGTATTTTTTTTTTTTTTTTTGGTCCTATAAACATGTGCTGTTTGATATGACCTGAATTTAGAACTTTTTTTGCAAACAAAACAAAAAACTTGCATCTTTAAGGCAAGTATCTTCATAAGAAAAAAATGAGTTCATTTATTATGAAACTGTGAGGATACCCAAGCAAGGCCCTACTTAACATTCAACAGTATGAACTTGAGAGTTTCCGTCCATTGTTCCCCAGAGCTGAACTGGGTTTGACAGAATTGGAGCCACCACTGCCTCCTCTGTCTTCCATCTTGCCCTCTCACATCCAGCCTGTGAGGAAGTTCTCTTTCTCAACCTCTTCTGCGAACTGCTGCACACAGCCCAGGAAACCTGCTGTACCAGATAAAACACAGACCGCAGACCAGTGTACCAGCAGCTCCTTACATTTGTCTGAGACTTTAGACTCCACAGGAAACATGCCAAAACCTCTAAAACTTCAAACCCATCCTATTGGCCAGGGCATTGGTAGCAACACCGTCCAGCTCCCAGCAGCATTCAGCTTCATTTCCCAGGAATATAAGGCATCTGGTTTTCTACACCCTTCAGCTCATTGCCTTCCAGCTGTCATTGTTTAAGTTTAGGGTGTTCCCTCTGATACTGAGCTTCCCCTGGTCTAGTCTCAGCTTCAGCCTAGACACACTCAAGATATCCTGCCACTATCTTGAAGTTCTCTTTCAGCTCCTAATCAGCCTTTCCTCCCCCAAGACCAGTTCGTTTAGCTCCACGTGTAGCTGTTCACCATCATCTTCATTCATTTGCTCTGAGATCTTCAAACAGCATTTGCAGCTCTATCACTTGTCTTCAGGGAGATTGAGCTGAGTGTCCAGCTGGCCTAAAACAGAGTCTGTGCCTCGCTCACCCACTGATGATCCACAACTGTTTGCCCTGACAGGAAGTCACAAAGCCTTCAGTGATTTTACTTTTTAGCTAATGTTTTCCCTGGGGCTGTGTCAGACACTTCCAAATCAGAGTGAAGCTGTTGGCACTTTCCACAGACATCAACCAGGCTGGGAGATGAATGTGTAAAACACATCCTGAGGGGGTTGATAAATGGCTCCTCTCTGAGTTAGTCCCTTCCTACTTCTCTCCTGGTTTGACTTGGCTGGGGGTAGTGATGAAGCAGTAGATTCCTGGATGGTAACACAGTCCAGTTTCAGGAGCTGGCCACAGTGCTGGCACACAGAACTGGCCTGCATGGTGCCACTGGGCATCTCTAACTGTTCCATCCCTCAGGATCTGGAGCAAGACCTCCAGAACCACTCAGTCTTCAGCTATTTCCTGGTCTCTAGCCAACAGTTATGCACTTTTCAGTTGAGCTCAGTTGCTCAGTTGTGTCTGACTCTTTGTGATGAATCGCAGCATGCCAGGCCTTCCTGTCCATCACCAACCCCCGGAGTTCACCCAGACTAACGTCCATCGAGTCAGTGATGCCATCCAGCCATCTCATCCTCTCTTGTCCCCTTCTCCTCCTGCCCTCAATCCCTCCCACCATCAGGGTCTTTTCCAATGAGTCAACTCTTCGCATGAGGTGGCCAAAGTACTGGAGTTTCAGCTTCAGCATCAGTCCTTCCAATGAACACCCAGGATGGATCTCCTTTAGGATGGACTGGTTGGATCTCCTTGCAGTCCAGGGGACTCTCAAGAGTTTTCTCCAACACCACAGTTCAAAAGCATCAATTCTTCGGCCCTCAGCTTTCTTCACAGTCCAGCTCCATACATGCATACGTGACACAGTCACATCCATACATGACACAGTCACATCCATACATGACTACAGGAAAAACCATAGCCTTGACTAGACGGACCTTTGTTGGCAAACTAATGTCTCTGCTTTTTAATATGCTATGCACTTTTACTGAGCATTTATTACTCACCTGTTAGCATCCTGAGTGCTTTACAAGTACTGGTCCTTAACCAACATTCACCAGCACGTTAGGAGCTGGATGCTGGGTTCCTAGTGGACACAGCTGTGACCACTGCAGTCACAGACCCTGCTCCCATGTGGACCAGGGTCAGGTGGGGAAGACAACCCTGGGAATGTCCACATGGAGTGTACATGCTCTTAAGAGATGTGGGCAGGGAGCCTCAAACAGGCCTCAGCATCCTATAAGAACTCACCCTGACCCAACTCCTCCCGCTGCTGCACCTCCACCCCATATACCTGGGGGAGCTGGCTGCCTCCTTTTCCTTCCCTTTCTTCATCTCTAGGAGCTCAGATCTGTCTCCCCCACTGCAGCTCTGAAACAGCTTTGTTCAAGGTCTGCAGCCTCCTGACCTCCTCTCTCTGCCCTTTTCCCCCACAGCTTCTCTGATGCCACCTTCAACCACCCCCTCTCCATGCCCACCCACATAACTAGCACCCCCTGCTCTATCCCCTTTGCTGAGGGAAAAATGAGCCCAGAGCTCAGATTTGGGCCTCCTCTCCTTTCTGATCTCAGCCTCCTTCTACACGATCTCATCCACAACTTCAAATATCTCTATAAACGCATAGTTACAAAATGTGTATCTCCTGCCCTGACTTCATCATCCCTGAGCTCCAAACTCCACCAGCTTGTTCCACACTGCAGACATCTCCAAAGAGTAAAACACAATTTTCTCTTTACACTCCCACACAAGCCTGTCCTAAGCTTTAGGAAAATGGAAAACATACACCCAGCTGCTCAGTCCCAAAGCCAACAAGGCATTTTTTCTCCAATCAGATGAAGTATAATAAAGTCTTTAAATATTTTTTTTTTAAAGGAGGAAGAAAGGAGACGAAGGGAGGGTGGATCAGTCCACATGAGCTAAATGCAATCTTCCTGCTGACATGTTGCAGTGAGATACCCCAACCCCCACCCACGGCTCCATGATCTTCCCTTAGGACTTTCCTCACCCACGAGAGGCTCCTAACCCCACAAGAGGCAGGTCCCAGTCTGCATGGTACAGGCCTCATCAGTTTGATCTCCTCCATCATGGACACAACCCTCTGCCTCTTTGAAGACTGCCCCCAGTTTGGCAATAGGACTCCATTCATCTCCATGAAAGCTTGTTCCCACGCAGGAGGGAGCCCTACTCACCAGGGTCAGTGATTCCCCCATTTCCAGGGTCAGAGGTGACTCAGGTGTGGCAGGGGACAGAATGTGCATATGTGAAAGGAGAGAGCTGAGCCAAGCTGGAGATGGAGACAAGGAGGGGTGGTTTGGAACAGGTTAAGCCTCAAAAGGCCCCACATATCTGCAAGGATAGTAGCCTCTGGCTGAGACCCACACAGGTCAGGAATGTGGCCACACCAGACCACAGGCCAGGCAGAGCCCAGCTGAAGAGGCCTGGAAATCTAGTACTATTGTTCAGACAGAAGAGGAAGTTCCCAAATCAATCTGGGGTTGAAGGAGGGTGGGTTAACATCGGGCCAGTGAAATGCCTCTTCCTGGGTTTGAGCCCCACCATTGGTGTCCACAAGGCCAACCATGGATGGAGCACTGATGGCCCAGACACTGTCACAGAGGAGTGAGTCAGCTGGGTCACATAGGTGCCAGTGACAAGTGTGTGGCAGGTAACCTCAGGAAGATAAGGTAGAGTTTGTGGGACCGTCATGTAACCAGTGGGCAGCACAGGTGTGTGTGACATGAGCAGGTACACCTGCACAGCACAGGTGGAGGAGGGTGTGCACTAGTGTAGGATGTTGGGAGCAACAGGTGAGCAGTGACGGACCAATGTGTATGTGACAGGCACACCAACACCAGTGCTGAGTGCTTCCCATCTAAGTGCAAGATGTTTCAGGGCCATAGTCTCTGCAGCCCAGGGAGACCTGAGGGCCCTGGTGTCCCTGGGGAGATACCCAGGCCTGCTCTGCCCTCTGCGGTGACCCTCATTGCAGGACAGCAAAGGGCCCACCTGTGACACACTCCCCCAGGGTTGGAGAAGGAAGCCCAGCTGCGTCCTCAGGGCCAGAGCAGGAAGACAGGAGGGGGAAGCATCTGCCACTCCAGCTATGTTCCCCCAGTTCTCCAAGCTCCCAGACACTTCATGGGCTCTGTCTCCAGGAACCAGGGGCCTCATAAGCACTTGTTGCCTCAGACCAGTCTGCTACTCCAGGACACGGTGCCACACAGAATTACTCCTGGGATACCTGAGGAAGAGCCTCCTCCCGTGCACCCCAGGTCATGTGCACCCTTGCATTTCAGAACCCCCAACCCAGGCCTTCTCCCAGTAGTCACTGAGTCCCCAGAGCATGCACACCCCTCTCCCAGCCAGGTACCCACACACCCACTTCAGGCACATGCAGGCCTGAAGTCCACACACCACACAGAGCTGCTGGCTGGAAGGTCATCAACAACGTGGTTGCTGCCCCCACCCGAAGACCTGTCCTCAGATCCCAACCCAAGGCCCTCCTGAAGCCCCCAAGGCTGAGTCTACTCTCACCTTTTTGCCCTCCTCTCAGGAGGCATCAGCTATAGAAGACCAGCCTTAGGGATGGAGTTGAGGCGGTAGGAGGTGGTTGAGCACAGCCCCACTCATCACCCCACTCAACTGTGCATCACCGCCAGGATCGGCCCACTGACTCCAAGTCATTCCTCCTCCCACCTTGCACTCCAGACCTCTGCCACTGTAGATTCCTATGCCAGACCCCTCCAGGTCCCATAAATAATTACCCCAACTGCCTATTATTCCCTTCTAGGCCCCTCCAGAACAAGCCTGCAGGAGGCACTCAAAAGTTTATCTACAGTTCAGCAAGCTCTCATCTTTGTTTCGTGGCCAAAGAGAGGCAGGGAGCACTGACCAGGAGTGAGCACCATTTCCTCCTATTCTGCCATGTAGTCACCCCATGGTCAAGACCCACCTCCAAGAGACCATCCCAGCCCAAGATCACGTACACACACACCACAGCCTTTGTCACTTAGAGAAGGTGAATCTATTTGTGGGCCAAGTCATCCAAATATTTTCAAATCACCAGGCCCTGGGGGGCCCTGCCTTGTGGGAAAAAGACCCTAGGTTTTGTTCGCCTCGGTTAAATCAATCTCTCTCCCCCTCTGGCTCACTCCATCTCTCAATGTCTTTCTCAATCTTTCTCTCCACCGTTCTCTCATCCTCTCAAAACAGTGAACCTCCCTCTCAAACTCTCTCACAATGTTCCTCTCTCACCATCTCTCTGTCACTCTCAAACATTCAATCTCTTTCACAATGTATTCTCAACATCTCTATCCCTCACAGTATCTAGTTCTCCCAGTGTCTCTCACAATCTCACACCCCTTCTCTTATCTCCCTCCCAATTTCCATGTCTTCCTCTCCTCTCCCTTCCTCCCCTTCTCACTCACCTCAACCAACGTCCCTTCCTCTCTCTCTCTCTCTCTCTCTCTCTCTCTCTCTCTCACACACACACACACACACACATAGCAGTGGACCCAGCACTCAAGAGTCTCCAGCCACAAAGGTACATCTGTGTGTGTACTTCCTAGGACACACACTTGATGTGCAGCATGTATAGTATTTGTGGAAACCTGTTTTTGTGCTTTTATCCCACCTGTGACTCCTTCATCTGGCAATTCAGGTTGTACTTGGTGCAAATCAGTGAGGGAGAAAGGTCCTAAATTGAGACTCTAAAGGTCAGGACAGGGTCTGGCTCAAGCTGCAGTAACCACAGGCCAGGCACTGTGAAGATAAGAGTAAACAACTCAGACAGACCCTGGCCTGGAGAGTGTCTCCACCCTCTAGTAAGGAGATGTACCATCAAGAGAATTCTTATTTTCTCAGTACATGAAAGTTCAGCAGTTAACAAAAGCACAGTTAGAGGTGCCACCAGGTGTCAACATCAGGGGAGACATTCTAAGGGCAGGCTGGTTTGGCACCCTACCTTATACGATCACGGGTGATCTACCTGCCTCAGAGTCTGACTCTCACACTGCTTCCTCAGTTCCACAGCCATCAGGTCAGCATAACTCCTCACAATGAACTAGAAGATGCTTCTCCCTAAAAAGAGCTTAGACCAGGGCCCTAAATTCTGGGTGTTTGGTCAAATGTTAATACCTGAGAGGCTGGCTTATTTGTGTAGCTGAGATTGGAAGGTTCTGATCAGAAATTAAAGTTATGGGCAGGGAGTGGGTCCAGGCAGAGTGACCTGCATGTGCAAAGGCTCTGGGGCTAGAGGGATGGTGGCAGTCACCAGCCAGGGGAAAAGCCAATACAGGGCTTCTGTATTTGGAGCCCAAAGAGAAAAAGCAGCCAGAGATGCATTCCCTTGGCTCTGACTTTTGATAAAATCTGGCACAGGAACTCAAAGAGGGCTCCATGCTGTGATGACTTGGTTCATCTGTGTGGGGGAGCGTAGTAACCAGGATAGAGCAGGTGAGGAAAGCAATGGTGGGAGTCACCTCCACAGCAGACACAAAGGAAGAGAAAAGATACAAGCTGCATTTGCAATAAGGAGAAACCCAGGGCAAAGCAGCTTTGACACTGGAAGCAGTCAGAAAAAAGCTTTGCAATAAAGGGCTAGAAAGCAAAGCAGCCCAGCTCAGAAGGAAGAGAAAGCCAGAAACAGCCACCCATCCCAGGAATTTACTCTCACTTGCCCCACTGGGATCAGCTCCTTCAAGAAGCCACTTTGATCCTTCTGAAGCCCCTTCCTCAGGAGACACATGCTTTCCCCATCTCAGGACAACCTCTGTGTTAAAATAACAATCCCCAAACTCACCATGTACTTGTGCCCTCCGCCCACTAGGGGGCCTCCCGGCTCCAGTTCTCAGACTAGCTGGACCCTGATGTCTGCCACTTGCCCTCCTACCTATCCCCATGGGCACCCCTGACAACCTTCACTTCCTACAGCCGGGCTCCCCCAGATGAATAATCCTACAAGAGAGATCCCACATCTCACACACGGATAAGAACAGTAGTCAAGAGGAGGTGGTTCAGTTCTCATAGGAACAAGTGGACTTAAAAGTATTCCATGAAAATCACTGTGATGGTTATCCTGATCAGGGGGTCTCTCAGCCGCAGGGGCCTGCCCAGGCCACCCACCAGTGCAAATCCAACATTAGGAATGAATGAGAAGTCCAAGCTTCCCAATGCTGATGTGTCTTTCACAGGGAAAAAGAAAAATCTACATTTCCACATACCACATTTCATTAGGTCACCGCTTTCAAGACACTGACACAAACAAAACCCCACGCTAGTCAAAAGCCTGAGATTTCAGAGGAATTTATACAAAAACATAGTCAAACTACAATGCTTTTACCACTTGAACACTAGCTGTATGCTACACAAATTGACATTTTTGAGCTTGTGATTCTCCTAAGAAATAACAACCGTGGACCAAGGTTTTAAAAGAAAACTATATTCTTTTAAAGAAAATGAAAATATTCTCAAAGGAAAAACTTAATTTAAGTCAATTCATATGCTTTTTGTCGTGGAGCCTGATACACAGTGCTTTCCTGCAACAAGTGGGCAGGGCGCCCCCTCGCGGTCTCTCTTGACTGAGACCTGTGACTGGAATTCTGAGTGAGAAGGCGTTCTTTCCGCAAGGCTGAAGATGGGAGGATTTGGGAAGGAGCCCAGGGCGAGATGACGGCTGAAAACACTCATCGGAATCAGGGTGACCAAAACCCGCAGTGACCAAAGGCCAAAGGCAGGGTTCCTTCGCAGGCCCCATTCCCTGAAGGGGGTCATTCCTCACCCCCTCCAGTGACCCCAGCCAAACAACGAACTTCCCACCCAACCAGCAGGCAAGGCGCTTAAGAGACAAATATGCGTGCCCTTCCCCAAACCCCCGCCTGCCAAGCCACACCCAGCCCCGGGGCCCTCTAGAAGGGGATCCCAGACCCCTTTGCTTCAGGGAAACTGACTCCTGCCCCAAGGCCAGTCGGAGGACGGCGGCCGTGTATCCCGCACCCCTGCACGTGGTAATGGCCATCTTCAGCTAGGCGACCCAGAGCCGGTCTGGGAGCCTCCCCCGCCACGAGGCTACCGGGCACAGGGGTCCCGAAAGGGAAAGCCGCTGGTGGGGGGAAGGGGCGGGAAGCAGGGCAGGGCCCGGAAGAAAAAAAGCGGCTTGAGGAGGCACAGACGGTGAATAAATATTAATAGCTTCGCCGCGGGGCCGGCCCCTTGGACAGCAGCTCGGTGGCTGGTGGGGACAGGGGTAGGGTGGGAGCCCGCCGCCGCGCCCACCCTTACACAAAGCTCTGGCACTGACCTGGGTCGCGCGTCGCCAGCGCACACGCAAAAATGCGCCTACGCAGAAAAACACGCGCGAACGCAAAAAACACGCGCCTGCGCAGAAAAACATGAGCGCTTCAACGCAAAACTACGCACGCACGGGCAAGCACGCAAAACCGCAGGCTCGTGCAAGCACAAACACGACCCCAGGGTTGGGCTCTCAGCCCCGGCTCAGAGCTCCGTGACATGCACAGCAGGTGAGGGAAGTGGCCCGGGCCGGAGGCGCCGCAGGTGACATCCGCGACACAGCAGGTGGCCTCCCAGGGGGTAGCATCGGCGTCCATCCTCCCCGCTGAGCTGCAGCCCGCAGTCCTAGGGGAGAACACAGCCCCGGCTCCAGGGTCAGCAGAGGAGAGGTGCATCTGCGATCTGTAGAACCCTGCCCACCCTCCAGAGGACTTTGGCTTTTACTCTTTTGGGAGAGAGGCGGTCAGGAGCCCAGTGTTGGGACACCCCGACTTGGAGAACTTCCTACACAGCCAAAGGAGCGAGTCAGGAGGGAGGTAGTTGGACAGCAGCCTAGAGTCTGGGAGTCAGGGCTGGACAGTAAATGCGGGCATCAGCATAAAAATGTGACAGTTCTTACAAAGCCACGGGAGTTTCTCACAGGGAGTGCAGATAACTAGGAAAGAGAAGAGAACAGCTGAGTTGTGGAAGCTCCAACTTTAAGAGAGGAAAGAAGAGAACCAGAGCCCAGATTTCAGGGGAAAATAGAAGAGGCAAACCAAAAACAGCCTGTCCTAAGGGCACAGTGCAGAGGGCGGCTAGGAGAAGAGAGTCTAGGACAGTTACTCCAAGCTTAAGGCAGTGACAACTAACAGTCGTCTCCTGGATCCCCACATGGGGGTCATTGGTGACCTTGGGAAACAGGGAAGGTCAAATGGCTGACTTGAGTGGCCTTAAGAGATAATGGAACAGAACTGAAAACATCGTGTTGTTTTATGTCCCTTATCCTACCATTTTACCACTGCAGGATATATTATGGGCTAATTTTCTCTGTTTAACAAGCTACTTGATTCATGTTTAAATAAATAACAGACAGGAAATGTGAAGGTCAGACATGGAAGATAGTGTGCTGTGAGCTACAGTGAGGCACCAGGTGAACAACTTTTTCCTTCCTTTTGTCCTCTACCCCAAGGAGGCCCCTGTGGTCACACTCACTGCACTCAGGGCTGAACTCCAGCCTGGCAGGTTTGATACTTGTTACCCAAAGGCCCTGAGACTAATACCTGGCCCACCCACCCCCAGATTACAAAGCTGGACTGCTGCCATGGAGCCTCATGTCCCAAACAGCTCAGATCCCAGATGTCCTCCATGTCCTGCCTGGCCACAGCCCCCTGACTGGGCCTGCTACTAACCACCACACACCAGAGAGAGGAGACGAGAAGGAGGCCTGGAGACCCCAGTTCCCATCCAGCAGCACCACATCTCCCAGCCGTGAGGCACTGGCTGTGATCTGCCCACAGCTTAACCTGCTCCTGGACTCTCAGTATCAGGCTTCTCCTAAGGACTGTCCTAAGCGATCCCAAGGGGACCTGGCAAGTCCCCAGACAGAAGAGCAGGATGCCCTACTGTTGCTAGAGGATCGGGGGCCCTCTGCAGGCCATGCCTGCTCCCAGTCCCAGTCTTTACCTTCCTTGATCCTCCCAACAGGATTCCTATTCCCTTTGGGCCACTTGGCCCCACCAACACAACCTGGTTCCAAATGGACCCTCAATTCCTACAGAAGATTTCTCACTGACACACCTGCTCTTCCCTGGGACTCTGAAACCCAACACTTGGTTTTATTCCTACCTCTCTGGTCAGATCAGGTCACTCATTCTAGGCCTCCTGTGTGGCTGTATGCATCCCTGGAATGTTGGGAGCTCCCTGGGCTATCCTAAGCCCCAACTCCTTCCTCTACAGTTCTCTCTGGAAGACCACTTATTCCCCTGGCCTCAGTAGCCATGAACCTGACCATGATGGGACTGATGGGACTCTTGCTTCAGGCTCTGACAGCAGCAAGGACTAGAATTCCCATTCTGCCTTTAACAATGAAAAAGGCTGGGGAAAAAAATATGAAACAATGATGAGAAACTAATAAAGTAAGCCCCACAACTGCCCCAAGTTACTATACTACTTGGAAAGATTTTACAGCGTACTCAAACAGAGCCTATTGGCCTCCTTTAATTGAGAATTTGGGGAGGTAAATGCAACTGGAAACCACAGGACAGAGTATCAAGAGAGGAAAGAGCTATATATGCCAATGACTCCCAAACTCTTACCCCTGTACCAGAGTCTTCATACTCGAGCACATCCGCCTGCTTCCTGGATATCTCCATTCAGATGTCTCTAGCTTCCAAAAGCAAGAACATCTTATGCCTTCCTCTTCTCACCTTCACTCATTCTCCTGGGGTCCTCAATCTCACCTTCCAAGCCCCAAATTCCCACATCCAGTCACTGACCAAATCCAGTCCCTTGTACTATCTAACCAACACTCCATCTACTTCCAGAACCCAGGGTCACAACCTTCACTCCACCAGCGTCCTCAGTGAACCCCAGCCCCTTCTCCCTCCTTCTCCATTCATTCTCTGCATGGCAAGGTGAGTGCCCTTTCTAAAGTCCCAATGACATCATGTCATCCCTTTTCGATCCTTCTCTACTGTCCTCAGGATAACTGCAGGCTCCGCAGGTCAAGTGGCCTTTCATCATCCTGCCAACTTCTCCAGTGACACAAAACAACACACCTTCACACCTTAGCAATTCTGCTTCCATTCCCTGGAAATGCCCTTCTCCTTGCCTCCTTGGCTAGCTCTGATTCATCTTTCAAATCTTAGCTTGAGTGTCACCTCCCCCAGAAAGTCTTCCTGATTTTCCAAGGCATCCTAGATGCTCTGAAAACTCCCCTTGATAGCAGTGATGACCCTGTTAAATACTGCCTGAGTACTTGTCTCTCTGGAGGGTGCTGCTGCTGCTGCTGCTAAGTCACTTCAGTCGTGTCCGACTCTGTGCAACCCCATAGACGGCAGCCCACCAGGCCCCCCCATCCCTGGGATTCTCCAGGCAAGAACACTGGAGTGGGTTGCCATTTCCTTCTCCAATGCATGAAAGTGAAAAGTGAAAGTGAAGTCGCTCAGTTGTGTCCGACTCTCAGCGACCCCATGGACTGCAGCCTACTGGGCTTCTCTGTCCATGGGAGTCTCCAGGCAAGAGTAGTGGAGTGGGGTACCATTCCAGACTGTCTTTATTCTCTACATCCACAACACCCTGACACTGTACATCCTGAGTAAAGAATTTGATTGACTGAGAAATGGGCTGAGAGACTATATCCTGGGCGAGGGGGCGGGGGGAACGCGGTGTGGAGGGAGAGAGCTCACTAAGGGGAGGATAGGCATATGGAGTCACTGGACACGACTGAGCAACTTCACTTTCACTTTTCACTTTCATGCACTGGAGAAGGAAATGGCAACCCACTCCAGTGTTCTTGCCTGGACAATCCCAGGGATGGGGGAGCCTGGTGGGCTGCCGTCTATGGGGTCACACAGAGTCGGACGCGACTGAAGCGACTTAGCAGCAGCAGCAGCAGGCATCATGGGGTAGAACCATAAAAGAAGAAGTGGGGGGATTTCCCTGGTGGTCCAGTGGCTAAGACTGTGGTCCCAATGCAGGGGGCCTGATCCCTGTTCAGGGAACTAGACACTGCTGCAACTAAGACCCAACACAGCCAAAGAAATATTAAAAAGAGGTAAGCCCGCAGAACACCTAGGGAGGATGAGGTCTATGTAGGAGGGGGCTGCCCCAGCCACCAGCCCTCTGGGGGGCCTGGGCTCACCTCGCAGTGGTAGCACTCCACGTGGTAATCTCTGTCCATGGACACCACACGGATGGTTGTCTCGCAGCCCTGGAAGAAGAAACAGGGTGTGAAGCGAACTGTGTGGTGGGCACACACCTACACATGCTCCTGTCATGGGGGCTGTGCATTCACACCCGTGTGAGCACTGACACGGGTGCTTCCACAGGGCCGGAATAGGCATTGGTGGGTGTACACGGATGTACGTGTGCCGGAGGCCTCCTCCCACACCTGCAGCTGACAGCATGCACGCTTGCTGATGAGATCCACCACATGGGCATCAGTTCTTTGGAGACAGCAAAGACCATGGCCAGTCCTGCTTCCCCAGACACAGTAGGCTGGGACAGAGCCAGCACGTGAGGAAAACCCAGTGCCGAGAGCCGCACCCCCGAAGGTTGTTTCCTGCACAGACTGCACCCTTCTCTTCATCTGCTCCACCCACCATCTCAGCTGCGAGCTCACGAACCTGGGGGACAGTCCTGACATGGATGGGCAATGGAGCTGAGGGGGAAGGGGGGCAGCTGAGAAGCAGGGGCCACCATGTCCCTCTAACTCATGCAGGAACACTTGCACCCTGTGCGCCCTGGGTGGTCCCCGTCCTATACACATCCTTCTGCCCAGAGGGTGATGGGGCAGGAGCACCTGCTTGTCCCTCCCACCGGGGCCTAAGACCTGGGGCCCACCCAGGCAGGACCAGCCGGGCCAGGCACCTGATGATCTCCAGGTGAGTGGTTCCTACCTGTGCAGGGAGGATAGGACGGGCACAGGAGGCACATTTTGGTGCAAAAACCCTGGAGGAATAAAGGAAACCAGAAGTGACCACCTGAATGACTGGAGGTCAAGAGCATGAGGACAGGTCCACCCATAACAGCCCATGATGTGGCCAAACAACAGGCTCCCTCTCCTGTGTGGACAGAGTGAGGTAGGAAAATTCTCTGCCATGCTTCCTCAGCACTGGCCTTTTCTGTGGCTCCCCAATTCACCTCCACCCCATCACCTGCTCCAGATGGCTTCTCCCCTGGCCTTTCCCTCATGCTTCCTGAGTTTTTGCCCCATAATGTCCAGGTTTGGGTCTCTCCTAGCTGAGACCCTGCAAAGCCTGGCTCCACACCAAGTACCAGGAACCAATGCCTGGCACCACCCCTATACAAGGCAGCAGCACAGGACCAGAGGTCTGAGAGCGGAGCCTGGAGCCACAGCAAGGAAGAAAGGATTGCCTAGCCACATGGGTACCAGACAGGCAGGAAAAGACTCTGCAGAGACCCCAAGTTCCCATTCCAGGCAGAAAGGTCCTGGCCTGGTCATTGGAGCAGAGAGGCACGAGGTGGGGCATCTGAGACTTCCTACCCCTAGGAGGAAGGGGCTGTAGGCAAAGGCAAGGGGAGGAGAGGACCGAGACAGATGGCTACAGGCAGAGATCCGTGCCTCACCTCAACCACTGAGCACACAGTGGAGGCAGGAAGTGAACAGGCCAAGAATGGAGAACATAGACAGGCAGGCTGGGAAAATGCTCCCAGGGCAGGCAGAGGAACCAATGGAGTCACACTGCTTCTCAGTGCCGGCTACTCACGTGTGATAATCTCTGACACAGTAGATGTTGTTCTCCACGTCCACAGTGAAGGGCACCCCGTCCAGGCACTCATTGCATACCGAGCATCGGAAGCAGCCTGGGTGGTAGGACTTCCCAAGGGCCTGCAGGATCTGGGGGCAGGAGGCACTGAAGGGTCAGTGCAGGTGGAAGGCTCAGCATAGCCCCCAGAAGACACGCAGGCTCTGAGCCCCTGGCAGGTCTCCAACAGGTGAAAGGGTGGGGTCCTCAGATTCCACGCATGTCAGAGGGGCTCCAGGAGCCTGGGGGAGGTTCTCACCATCTCCATGATGAGGTGTCCACACACGCTACACTTGTCAGCCGTTTGCTGGAACCCGGAGTACTGGGAGGGGGACACAGGATCCAGGATGTTATATGAGAAAGGGGCACTCACTGCCCATCCAGCATCTGCTTCCTGGCCTCGGGTCTCCATGAGACTCAGGAGGGTCCCTACCCCTGCTCACACCCACAGCACCAGCCAGGGCACAGCTTTGACTCACCAGGAAGTCCTCCTGGCAGTACACTTTCTCACCCACGTTGTAGAATGCCTTCCCACGAAGTCGTCTCCCTGCAAGGATGAGGGTAGAGAAGGGGGTCCCTGGACCACTGGAACCAGGGATGATGCCTCTGCTGCCATTTCTCAGCACCCTCCTCCAATAGATGAGAAATGGACTTCAGACAAATTTTTAAATTTCCCTCTAATTTTATTATCATTACACTAATTAATAGTTTTTAAAAATTAAGAATATGTTGTTGACAAAACTGTCATAAGAAGTTGTCATACAAATATATGAAGACCTGTTTATCAAATGTAAATTGAAGTTCTGATAGTTTTAAAAAACATTTGCTTTAAGGTCAGTTGAATTCAGAGCAGACTTCACAGAATGAATTTCTTAATCTAAAAACATTAGAACTACAACTCTCACCAGGTAAAGGAGCCTATTAAAAAAAAAAAAAAGGTATCCTTTATTGCAAGGACGCCAGGATAGTTCAACATTCACAAATCAGTGTGATACATCATATTAACAAAATAAAGGATAAAAATCCTGTGATCATCTCAATAGATACAGAAAAAACATCTGATGGAATTTAATATCCTTTCATAACAAGAACTCCCAATAAAATGGGTACAGAGGGAACATACCTCAACATAATAAAGGACATACATAAGAAGCCCATGCTAATGTCATATACAATGGTGAAAAGTAAAAAGTTTTTTCTCTGGGATCAAAAACAAGACAAGGATGTCCATTTTTACCACTTTAATTCAACACATTATTGGAAGTCCTAGCCCGGGCAATTAGGCAAGAAAAAGAAATAAAAGGCATCCAAATTGGAAAGGACAAAGTAAAACTATCACTGTTTGCAGATGAAACATACAGAAAATCCTAAAGACTCCATCAAAAACTGTTAAAATAAATGAATTCAGTAAAGTTGCAAAACACAAAATCAATACATAACATGTGTTGTTTGTGTTGCTTTAATAATGAACTATCAGGAAGAGAAAATAAAAAAACAGTCCACTTGTAATTGTATCAAAAAGAACAAAATATCTAGGAATAAACTTAACCAAGGAGGTAAAAGACCTGTATACTGAAAACTCTAAGATATTAATAAAAGAAAGTGAAGAAGACACAATCAAATGGAAAGATATTCTATGCTCATGGATTGCAAGATCAGTATTATTAAAATGTCCATACTACCCAAAGCAATCTATCAATTCAATACAATCCCTGTCAAAATTCCAATGGTATTTTCCACAGAAATAGAACAAATAATCCTAAAACTTTTATGGAAACACAAAAGATCCCAAATAGCCAAAGCAACCTTGAGAAAAAAGAACAGAGCTAGAAGAAGTATCATGCTCCCTGATTTCAAAGTGTATTACAAAGCTATAGTAATTAAAAAGTATGCTATTGGCATAAAAACAGTGATCAATGAATCAGAATAGCAAGCCCAGAAATAAAACACACATATATATAGTCGATCAATTTACAACAAAGGACCTCACATCCGTTAGAATGGCTATTATCAATAAGACAAGAAATAAGTGTTGGTTAATATGTAGAAAAAAGGGAACTCTTATACACTGTCGGTGGGAATATAATGTAAATTGGTACAACCACTGTGGAAAACAATATGGAGGTTCCTCAAAAAATTAAAAATAGAACTAACATATGATCCAGCAATTCCCCTTCTGGGGATTTATCTAAAGATAATGAAAACTAATTCAAAAAGATATCTGCATCTCTATGTTGACCACAGCATTATTTACAATAAGTAAGAAATGAACACAATC
Organism: Tragelaphus eurycerus; assembly: GCA_935064755.1. Taxonomy (NCBI): domain Eukaryota; kingdom Metazoa; phylum Chordata; class Mammalia; order Artiodactyla; family Bovidae; genus Tragelaphus; species Tragelaphus eurycerus. The sequence continues at coordinate 12,746,958 of CAKXYN010000020.1, forward strand.
TAAGCATCCACTGATGGATGCAACGGATAAAGAAATTGTCACACACACACACACACACAATGGAATATCATTATTCAGCCATGACAAAGAATGAAAACGAAACCTTGTCATTTGCAACAACATGGATGCACCTAGAAGGTATTATATACTAAGTGAGATTAAGTCAGACAAAGAAACACAAATACACTATGACCTCTCTTATACAGGGAATCTTTAAAACACAGACACACACAAGAACATAGATACAGAGAAAAATTTGCTGTTCCAAGATGCAGGGGGTTAGGGATGAGAAAAATGAGTGCTGTGGTATTTTTTTAGTTTAAATAAATTGAAAAAAAAAAAAAAAACAATTTTAAAAGAAAAAGGCATACTTGTCAAATCCAAACTACAGCCCCAGCAGACCTGCCAACAGCTATGAGAGGCATTTCCATTAGTCAGGAGATGACACAATGGCATCCCACTCCAGTACTCTTGCCTGGCAAATCCCATGGACTGAGGAGCCTGGCAGGCTGCAGTCCATGAGGTCGCTAAGAGTTGGACACGACTGAGCGACTTCACTTTCACTTTTCACTTTCATGCATTGGAGAAGGAAATGGCAACCCACTCCAGTGTTCTTGCCTGGAGAATCCCAGGGACGGGGGAGCCTGGTGGGCTGCCATCTATGGGGTCGCACAGAGTCGGACACGACTGAAGTGACTTAGCAGCAGCAGCAGCAACCAGGAACAAGATGGAACTTCCTCCACCTGATGAAGCACATCTAGGAAAGCCCCACAGCTAACATCAGATGTTAATAGTTAAATATTTTTTTCACTTTTACCCTTAGGATTCAACAGTATACTAGAAGTGCTAGACAGTGCACTCTCCTTTTTGAACCTGAACTCTGGAATTATAGTTCTATGTGTAGGGGAGGGGTTAGGGATTTTCTTTTTTGTTTGTTTTTGCATTAGGATGCTCTGATCTGCCTTTTCTGATAGGGCCATAAAGTGCTAGATGCTCTTGTTGACTTTCAGCAAATGGGATGGGGGAAATATAGCAGTTCTTGGTAAATTCCTTTATAATAATGGTTTGACTTTTTTATTTCAAGAGAAGCTTCTTTTCCAACAGATCCTTTTTCCTTTTTGCCCATTATCCTTATCATTTGCTATAGATGGCTTATTTTGCATTCCTGCTGATGATGTTGCAAGTCTGTTTCATCTAGTGAACTGAAAACTATTGCTTAAAAAAAAAGTCTTTAAACACAGATGATAATTTTGTTATATAGAAAATCATAAGAAATATACAAAAAAACCTACTAAAACTAATCAGTGTGTTTAGCAAAGTTGTAGTAAAGGTGGTCAGTATATGAAAACCGGAGAAGGCAATGGCAACCCACTCCAGTACTCTTGCCTGGAAAATCCCATGGATGGAGGGGCCTGGTAGGCTGCAGTCCATGGGGTCGCTAGGAGTCAGATACAACTAAGCGACTTCACTTTCACTTTTCACTTTCATGCGTTGGAGAAGGAAATGGCAACCCACTCCAGTGTTCTTGCCTGGAGAATCCCAGGGACGGCGAGCCTGGTGGGCTGCCGTCTATGGGGTCGCAGAGTCAGATACAACTGAAGCGAATTAGCAGCAGCAGCAGCATATGAGAACCAAAAATATTTTTATAATCTAGCAGCAAGTGACTGGAAAATAAACTTACAATTTTAAAAATACATATATAATAGCCATCTGAAGAAAAACCATAAAATACTAAGGAATAAGTTTAATGAAAGATGTGTCTGATTTGACTTAGTAAAACCAAAGCTTGCTGGAAAAAACTGTAAAAGAGCTAATAAATAGATATACCACTGTTGGAAGACAGTTCTCCAATGGACTGATTCCATTCTTAACACATCTTTCAAACACAGGGCTGGTAGCTTTCATTCTGGATTATCCTTCCAAGGATATCTGTGGAGCAAACTGCTTAGAAGACAGAGACAGCATCTCCCTCTGAAGCAGAGGGCAAGTCTGTTTGCTGTTCAATCTATTAAAGATAATGGGCTTCTCTGGGACAAGAATCTGACAGGTTTGCTGGCTGCTGCGTCACTTCAGTCATGTCCGACTCTGTGCAACCCCATAGACGGCAGCCAACCAGGCTTCCCGTCCCTGGGATTCTCCAGACAAGAACACAGGAGTGGGTTGCCATTTCCCTCTCCAATGCATGAAAGTAAAAAGTGAAAGTGAAGTCGCTCCATCGAGTCCGACTCCAGCGACCCCATGAACTGCAGCCTACCAGGCTCCTCTGTCCGGTTTGCTGGCAGCCCATTATAAAATCCTGCGGTTCCCTAAGCTCAGGGTTCCTCAGCCATGACATAGAGACCCACTGCACATGCAGCGCACACCTGGTATCCACATCACCACTGTGGGACTAAGGAGGGCTGCTGCTGCTAAGTCGCTTCAGTCGTGTCCAACTCTGTGCGACCCCACAGAAGGCAGCCCACCAGGCTCCCCCATCCCTGGGATTCTCCAGGCAAGAACACTGGAGTGGGTTGCCATTTCCTTCTCCAATGCATGAAAATGAAAAAATAAAGTGAAGTCGCTCAGTCGTATCTGACTCCTAGCAACCCCATGGACTGCAGTCTACCAGGCTCCTCCATCCATGGAATTTTCCAGGCAAGAATACTGGAGTGGGGTGCCATTGCCTTCTCCGCTAAGAAGGGTACACAGAACCAATGCAAACGTGAAGCTCACACTGCTTGCAGTACTGTGAGTGTCTGCCCCAGGAGGGTCGTGTCTTCAGCCAGCACCCATGAAACACTGGCAGGCTAACTTGTCAGCTTGCACATGGGGAAAAAAATCTCAGACCTTGTGCAGTTCCTGACAACCATCTTCATGCTTCTAATGTTCTCATACTGATTCTGCCCCAAATGATCTGCACATTCAGTGCCACCCAATCAAGTTCCCAGCACTCTTTCGTGTAAACTGATTTCCAATGGTTTAATTTATATAGAAATACAGAGAACCTAGAATAGCCAAAATAATCTTAGAAAAGATCAACAAAACAAGAAGACTAACATTATCTATTTTAAGATTTACAGAAGTCAAGACAGTGTAATATTCTGGTAAGGAGAGACAAAAAGATCAGTGGAACAGAATGGAGTCCAAAAATAGACCCATAAATATTTCAAGAAACATGCAAGTGGGAAAGCAAAAGTCTTTCCAGCACATGGTGCTGAAACAACCAGACAGTCATATGGGAAAAAAAAGACTCAATTCCTTACCTCATACCACACAGAAGATGAAACAGTCATCAACCTAAACATAAAAATGAGAGACCTAAAACTTCTAGAAAAAAAACAAAGGAGACTATCTTCATGACTTAAAGGGAGACAGAAAAATTTAAGTCACAAAAATAATAACCATAAAACAAACAAAAAAACCCTGAAGAAAATATTCACAAAACATCTAAAAAGAAATTTTACCATATATATTCCTAGAACTAAACAATAAAAGACAACTCCCAATTTAAAAACTGAGCCAAAGAGGAACTTCCCTGGCAGCCCAAGGGCTAAAACTCCGAGCTTCTAGTGAAGGGGTTGCAGATTCAATCCCTGAGTGGGGAACTAAGATCCTATATGGTACAGGGCAAGGCCAAAAAATTTTAAAAAACAAAATAAAAAGGGAATAAAAACAAAATTAAAAATTAAAAAAAAAAAAAAAAAAAAAAAAACAGGGCAAAAGACTTGAATAGACTTCACAAAAGAAGAAAAAAATGGCCAAGAAACAAAGGGAAAAAAGATGCTTAAACCTCATTAGTTCTCAGGGAAATATATATTAAAACCACAGAGAGCTACCACTTCACACCCATTAGAACAGCTAAAATTAAACAGACTAAAATACCAGCTGTTGGCTAATATGTAGAATGACCCAGCTCTCTTACATTTCAAGTAGGAGTTTAAAATGATACAGCCCCTTTGGAAAATAGTTTGGCAGTCTCTTATGAAATGAAACATACACTTAGCCTACGACCCAGAAATTCCATTCCCTGGAATTTATCCAAGAGAAATGAAAACATTTGTCCACAAATGACCTGTACTAGAATGTTCATAGCAGCAGCAGCAGCAGTATCTACCAACAGTTAAATGGAAAAACAAAGTGTGGTATATATTCATACAACAGAATCTTAGTGATACAAAAGAGGGAACTACTGTTACATGTAACGACATGGATTTAAAACAAAAATTTTTAGCAAAAAAAGGGTGGGGGGGAACCACTGTAAAAAAAGAAAAAAAATAGTACCTATTAACTGCATTTAAATGAAGTTCTAGAACAGACAAAACTAATATATGGTGGTAGAAATTAGAACACTGGTTGAAAGGATGTGATGGGGGAATCATACGAAGATCAACTGGAGAAAAGGGAAGACGGAAGTTTCTTGCGTTTTTTTTTTTTTTTTTCCTGTATCTTTGTTAGGGGTGTAAGTTGTATAAACGTACATACTTATGCAAAATCTTTGAACTATATACTTAAGATCTGTTTGCTAAGCAATATGTAAATTGTACTCAATTAAAAATGAAAACAAAGATAAACTGAGTATATCTTGTGCCAGAGTAAAGAAGTGTTCACAGAACAAAGTGGGTACCTGTCAAAAGGGCATAGGAGCCAGTCGGAAGGGACTTCTCTGGCCAAATTTGAGACAACTGGTGCATCAAAAGAATAATGTTGGTACCGCAATACGTTACATGAATACAAATCCATAAGTAATAAGAATTCTCAGAAAATATGTACTTGCCCCTGCTCATACATTTTCAAACATTCCTTAAGTTTTCTGGAAAACATCTTATAATTTAGAACTTTATCAACTTTATTGGAGAATTATTCCATCATAAAATTGGTCCTATGGATAAGTGGGAAAAAAAAAATTCCCTAGGAGAATGTACCTTCAACAGACACCTCAATGAATTCCCACAGACAGACTTCCACAATCACAAACTAGAAAACTCTGGTGGTCCAGTGTTTAAAATTGCACTTTCACTACCTAGGGCCCAAGTTCAGTCCCTGGCTGGGGTACTAAGATCCCAAAAGCAGAGGGGTGCAGCCAAAAAAGAAGAAAATAATGAAGCAAGAATAGGTGAGGAAAAGAACTTACAACACATATAACCAACAAAAAACTTTTATCCAAGATGCATAAACAACTCCAAGAAATCATTAAGAAAAAGTCAAACAACCCAATTTAAAAATGGGCAAAAAGGGGCTTCCTTGGTTGCTCAGTGGTAAAGAATCCACTTCCCAACGCAGGAGACATGGGTTTGACCCCTGGTCCGGGAAAATCCAACACATCATGGAGCAATTAAGCTTGGGCACCACAGCTACTGAGCCTGCGCTCTACAGCCCCAGAGCCGCAGCTCCCTGAACCCACGTGTCCTAGAGCCCGTGCCACGCAACAAGAGAAGCCACTGCAATGAGAAGCCACGCAGCACAGTGACATGTAGCCTGCACTTGCCACAACTAGAGAAGGCCCACGCAGCAGTGAAAACCCAGTACGGCCAAAAATTAATTAATTAATTGTTTATAAAATAGGTAAAAGACTCAACAGGTGCTTTACACAGAAAGGCATTCAAATGACCAACAAATACATGAAAAAGTGTATGAGTCATCAGTATTCATCGGAGAGATTCAAAGTAAAATCACATCAACGTATCACTCCAGTATGGCAGAAACCAACACAACTTTGAAAAGCAATCATCCTCCAAGTAAAAACTTAATTAAAAAAGAGAAAGATATCACTCTACCTCTACCAGAATGGCTAAAAAAACAATGCCAGGTGTTTGCAGGAATAAGGAAAAACTGGAATTCTCATACACTGCCAGTGGGATTATAAATTGGTTTGTCTCCTGTGGTAACCACCCACACATACTAAAGCTACACACAGCTGACAAGAAAGTTCACTGATCTAGACTCCCGGTTCTGGAAGACAGATCTGAAGAAATGAAACAACGAAGGCAATGGCACCCGACTCCGGTACTCTTGCCTGGAGAATCCCATGGACAGAGGAGCCTGGTGGGCTGCAGTCCATGGGGTTACTGAGAGTCGGACACCACTGAGCAACTTCACTTTCACTTTTCACTTTCATGCATTAGAGAAGGAAATGGCAACCCACTCCAGGGTTCTTGCCTGGAGAATCCCAGGGACGGCAGGGCCTGGTAGGCTGCCGTCTATGGGGTCGCACAGACTCAGACACGACTGAAGTGACTTAGCAGCAGCAGCAGCAAAGGGAGAGGAGACACGGACAATATGAAGGAGTGGCTAAGAGAAAAGAAGAATAGAACAACAAAGACTAATGTTTCTAATTTGAATTTTATAAGTAAATAGTAGAAGCAATGGGAAAGAAGGAAATTTTTGAAAATAGCTAAGATTGTTCTCATATTGACAGTTTTCAGATTCAGGAGTCAAAATGAATCCCAGACAAATAAAACTCATACCTACACCCATCAAGCTATGAAAGAACACTTTAAATTATCTGTACTTTTTTCCTAATTGATATGTGAAATATTTTAAATACTCTGGAAAATGATCCTTGGAAGTTATGATTGTGGCAGTATATGGTTTGTTTTCCCACATGCTTCACAGTCTCTTTTTAACAAATCCAGTTTTTTAACTCTAATGTAGCCAAATTTGTCAATCCCTTCTTAGGTTTGGTGATTTTTGTGAGTGGGAAAACAAAAAAAACTTTCTTAACCAAAATATTGATAGAGGTAATTGTCTATATTTATTTCTAAAATTATCATGTTTTTCTTTACACATTTTGGTATTTGATCCACTTGGGTTTAATTTCATCATTTTATATGGATAACCACTTTTCCCAGAACCATCTGCAATGCCATCTCTATCATCAGTCAAGTTTTCACATAGACATGGGTCTGTTTCTAAACTCTCCACTTTGTTCCAGTGGTCTATTTGTCTATCCTTGCCCCAGTCCCACATGAAATTACCAATACAACTATATAGTATATATTGACAGCTGGTAGTAGAAGCTTGCCCAACTTACTCTTTGTCAAGATCATCTTGACTATTCTTAGCTTTTTGCTCTTGTATTTAAATTATAGAATTAGCCTGGCAAATTCATGAAAACCTGCTAAAGTGGAATTACAATGCATTATAGATCAATTTTTAAAAACTGGCATTGAATATACCCATGTTCAATAGTACATGAATATAGATAGATTCATAAATATTTACATGAATATGGTATACTTATTTTTCTAATCTTAGCGCAATGACTAGGACTTTCAGTACAATGCTGAACAGAAGATATAACTGCAGGCTTTGTCCTTTCCTCTTTTAAAGGTCCATTTTTCTTACATTTCACCACTGAGTATGATGTTTGCATAGATTTTTAGTAACCAACTCTCACCAGGTTGAGAAAGTTCCTTTTTATTTCTAACTTGCTAAAATCTGAATGTCAGCAATTTCCCTGGTGATCCAGTGGTTAAGAATCTGCCTTGCAACACAGGGGACATGGGTTCAATCCCTGATACGGGAACCAAGATCTCACATGCCACAGAGCAACCAAGCCCTCGAACCACAACTAGATAGTCTGTGCACTGCCAACGAAAGATCCTGCCTGCTGCAACTGAAACCTGATACAGTGAAAATAAAACAAATATACAAACTTAAAAAAAAAAAAAAACTGAATGTCAGGGCTTCCCAGGTGGCTCAGTGGTAAAGAATCCACCTGCCAGTGCAGGAGACATGGGTTCTATCCCTGATCCAGGAAGATCCCACATGCCAAGAAGCAATTAAGCCCGTGTGCCACAACTATTAAGCCTGTGCTCTAGAGCCCAGGAGCCACAACTACTGAAGCCCATGTGCCCTAGAGCCTGTGCTCCACAGTAAGAGAAGCATCTGCAATGAGAAGTCCCCGCTGCAACCAGAGAGTAGCCCCCACTTGCCGCAACGAGAGCAACCACACAGCAATGAAACCCAGCACAGCCAAAAATAAATAAACAAAAATTATTCCTAAAAATGTGAATGTCAGATTTTACTGACCTCTTGTTCTACTCCTATTGAGACGATTATAAAGTTTTTCTTCTTTAATTTGTTAATGAGGTGAATTACATTAATGAGTTTTCTACTGTATACTGTATAAGAATACTCAAGTATTCTTCAGATGAGCTCAACTTGGTCATAATATATTATCTTGATTCATACACTGCTGAATTTAATTCAAGAGGGGAAAAAAAGGAATAAATAAAATAACTAGTACAAGAAAAAATTCCCAGAACTGAAGGGCAAGGCTCCAGTCTAATGGGACTCTGTGTGTGCGCCCAGCACAACCAATGGCACAAAGCCTACACCAAACATAAATAAAGTCTCCTAAGCTCAGTTGCTGCACTGCACAGTTTCAAGAGCACCATTTCTGCTGCATCTACATAAATAGCACTCCCTGGAACTGTGCAGTTCACGGCCCTTTCCAGAGGCTATTAGAGCCAGAGCAGTGACAGCCATCTTCCTGAGACTCTCAAAGGGAAAAAACAGATCACACACACAAAAATAAGACTCAGAATGGCATCAAAATTTAGGAGCCATGGCTTCTGGAAGATAAATCTACAACTTCAAAATGCTTAGTGAGGGACTTCTATGGTGGTCCAGTGGTGAAGACCCCACACTTCCACCGCAGGGGGCCATGGACTCCACTCCTGGTGGAGGAATTAAGATCCCACATGTCCTGTGGTGCAGCCAAAAGAAAAAAAAAAAAAAACACGCTAAACAAAATGCTTAGTGAAAATTATTTCCAATTTGGAAGTCTATTCTTGGTCAACTATAAATTGTGAGGATAGAATAAAGGCATTTTAGACACACCAGAATTTGGAAAATGTACCTCCCACATGCCCTTTTTTAGAGAACTGAAGCAAAACGCTGGACACTCTTTGGGTGGTTTCAGAGCTTCGAGTCTTCCCTACTTATCCAAGTTGTCTTCAGTATCCAGCCTTACCTCAGGCAGCTTGCTGTGTTTAAGAGAAACTAGAATTCACCCCCCTTATCCACAGATGGAAGATAAATCTACAAAAATTATTAGTATAAAGCTAATTAGTATAAAGCTAATTCTTCTTCCCTTATATTGGTTCCTATACTCGGGCAAGTAAAGTCAATCAAATCACAGCACTCCCCTCAGCTACAGGGATTGGTTCAGGAATCCATGTGTGAGATGATCTGGCCAATGACATGCAAGAAGATTGTTGCTAGGTGTTTTCTGGAAAAGAAGTGTCTCCACTGCAAAAACATGACTAGAAGAAATGCCCACTCTTTCTTCAGACCAGTGGTGTGGCAAT